>OX621253.1:0-5000000 GCA_951640165.1 Pseudoips prasinana
CTAACCTAACCTAACCTAACCTAACCTAACCTAACCTAACCTAACCTAACCTAACCTAACCTAACCTAACCTAACCTAACCTAACCTAACCTAACCTAACCTAACCTAACCTAACCTAACCTAACCTAACCTAACCTAACCTAACCTAACCTAACCTAACCTAACCTAACCTAACCTAACCTAACCTAACCTAACCTAACCTAACCTAACCTAACCTAACCTAACCTAACCTAACCTAACCTAACCTAACCTAACCTAACCTAACCTAACCTAACCTAACCTAACCTAACCTAACCTAACCTAACCTAACCTAACCTAACCTAACCTAACCTAACCTAACCTAACCTAACCTAACCTAACCTAACCTAACCTAACCTAACCTAACCTAACCTAACCTAACCTAACCTAACCTAACCTAACCTAACCTAACCTAACCTAACCTAACCTAACCTAACCTAACCTAACCTAACCTAACCTAACCTAACCTAACCTAACCTAACCTAACCTAACCTAACCTAACCTAACCTAACCTAACCTAACCTAACCTAACCTAACCTAACCTAACCTAACCTAACCTAACCTAACCTAACCTAACCTAACCTAACCTAACCTAACCTAACCTAACCTAACCTAACCTAACCTAACCTAACCTAACCTAACCTAACCTAACCTAACCTAACCTAACCTAACCTAACCTAACCTAACCTAACCTAACCTAACCTAACCTAACCTAACCTAACCTAACCTAACCTAACCTAACCTAACCTAACCTAACCTAACCTAACCTAACCTAACCTAACCTAACCTAACCTAACCTAACCTAACCTAACCTAACCTAACCTAACCTAACCTAACCTAACCTAACCTAACCTAACCTAACCTAACCTAACCTAACCTAACCTAACCTAACCTAACCTAACCTAACCTAACCTAACCTAACCTAACCTAACCTAACCTAACCTAACCTAACCTAACCTAACCTAACCTAACCTAACCTAACCTAACCTAACCTAACCTAACCTAACCTAACCTAACCTAACCTAACCTAACCTAACCTAACCTAACCTAACCTAACCTAACCTAACCTAACCTAACCTAACCTAACCTAACCTAACCTAACCTAACCTAACCTAACCTAACCTAACCTAACCTAACCTAACCTAACCTAACCTAACCTAACCTAACCTAACCTAACCTAACCTAACCTAACCTAACCTAACCTAACCTAACCTAACCTAACCTAACCTAACCTAACCTAACCTAACCTAACCTAACCTAACCTAACCTAACCTAACCTAACCTAACCTAACCTAACCTAACCTAACCTAACCTAACCTAACCTAACCTAACCTAACCTAACCTAACCTAACCTAACCTAACCTAACCTAACCTAACCTAACCTAACCTAACCTAACCTAACCTAACCTAACCTAACCTAACCTAACCTAACCTAACCTAACCTAACCTAACCTAACCTAACCTAACCTAACCTAACCTAACCTAACCTAACCTAACCTAACCTAACCTAACCTAACCTAACCTAACCTAACCTAACCTAACCTAACCTAACCTAACCTAACCTAACCTAACCTAACCTAACCTAACCTAACCTAACCTAACCTAACCTAACCTAACCTAACCTAACCTAACCTAACCTAACCTAACCTAACCTAACCTAACCTAACCTAACCTAACCTAACCTAACCTAACCTAACCTAACCTAACCTAACCTAACCTAACCTAACCTAACCTAACCTAACCTAACCTAACCTAACCTAACCTAACCTAACCTAACCTAACCTAACCTAACCTAACCTAACCTAACCTAACCTAACCTAACCTAACCTAACCTAACCTAACCTAACCTAACCTAACCTAACCTAACCTAACCTAACCTAACCTAACCTAACCTAACCTAACCTAACCTAACCTAACCTAACCTAACCTAACCTAACCTAACCTAACCTAACCTAACCTAACCTAACCTAACCTAACCTAACCTAACCTAACCTAACCTAACCTAACCTAACCTAACCTAACCTAACCTAACCTAACCTAACCTAACCTAACCTAACCTAACCTAACCTAACCTAACCTAACCTAACCTAACCTAACCTAACCTAACCTAACCTAACCTAACCTAACCTAACCTAACCTAACCTAACCTAACCTAACCTAACCTAACCTAACCTAACCTAACCTAACCTAACCTAACCTAACCTAACCTAACCTAACCTAACCTAACCTAACCTAACCTAACCTAACCTAACCTAACCTAACCTAACCTAACCTAACCTAACCTAACCTAACCTAACCTAACCTAACCTAACCTAACCTAACCTAACCTAACCTAACCTAACCTAACCTAACCTAACCTAACCTAACCTAACCTAACCTAACCTAACCTAACCTAACCTAACCTAACCTAACCTAACCTAACCTAACCTAACCTAACCTAACCTAACCTAACCTAACCTAACCTAACCTAACCTAACCTAACCTAACCTAACCTAACCTAACCTAACCTAACCTAACCTAACCTAACCTAACCTAACCTAACCTAACCTAACCTAACCTAACCTAACCTAACCTAACCTAACCTAACCTAACCTAACCTAACCTAACCTAACCTAACCTAACCTAACCTAACCTAACCTAACCTAACCTAACCTAACCTAACCTAACCTAACCTAACCTAACCTAACCTAACCTAACCTAACCTAACCTAACCTAACCTAACCTAACCTAACCTAACCTAACCTAACCTAACCTAACCTAACCTAACCTAACCTAACCTAACCTAACCTAACCTAACCTAACCTAACCTAACCTAACCTAACCTAACCTAACCTAACCTAACCTAACCTAACCTAACCTAACCTAACCTAACCTAACCTAACCTAACCTAACCTAACCTAACCTAACCTAACCTAACCTAACCTAACCTAACCTAACCTAACCTAACCTAACCTAACCTAACCTAACCTAACCTAACCTAACCTAACCTAACCTAACCTAACCTAACCTAACCTAACCTAACCTAACCTAACCTAACCTAACCTAACCTAACCTAACCTAACCTAACCTAACCTAACCTAACCTAACCTAACCTAACCTAACCTAACCTAACCTAACCTAACCTAACCTAACCTAACCTAACCTAACCTAACCTAACCTAACCTAACCTAACCTAACCTAACCTAACCTAACCTAACCTAACCTAACCTAACCTAACCTAACCTAACCTAACCTAACCTAACCTAACCTAACCTAACCTAACCTAACCTAACCTAACCTAACCTAACCTAACCTAACCTAACCTAACCTAACCTAACCTAACCTAACCTAACCTAACCTAACCTAACCTAACCTAACCTAACCTAACCTAACCTAACCTAACCTAACCTAACCTAACCTAACCTAACCTAACCTAACCTAACCTAACCTAACCTAACCTAACCTAACCTAACCTAACCTAACCTAACCTAACCTAACCTAACCTAACCTAACCTAACCTAACCTAACCTAACCTAACCTAACCTAACCTAACCTAACCTAACCTAACCTAACCTAACCTAACCTAACCTAACCTAACCTAACCTAACCTAACCTAACCTAACCTAACCTAACCTAACCTAACCTAACCTAACCTAACCTAACCTAACCTAACCTAACCTAACCTAACCTAACCTAACCTAACCTAACCTAACCTAACCTAACCTAACCTAACCTAACCTAACCTAACCACAACCTAACCTAACCTAACCTAACCTAACCTAACCTAACCTAACCTAACCTAACCTAACCTAACCTAACCTAACCTAACCTAACCTAACCTAACCTAACCTAACCTAACCTAACCTAACCTAACCTAACCTAACCTAACCTAACCTAACCTAACCTAACCTAACCTAACCTAACCTAACCTAACCTAACCTAACCTAACCTAACCTAACCTAACCTAACCTAACCTAACCTAACCTAACCTAACCTAACCTAACCTAACCTAACCTAACCTAACCTAACCTAACCTAACCTAACCTAACCTAACCTAACCTAACCTAACCTAACCTAACCTAACCTAACCTAACCTAACCTAACCTAACCTAACCTAACCTAACCTAACCTAACCTAACCTAACCTAACCTAACCTAACCTAACCTAACCTAACCTAACCTAACCTAACCTAACCTAACCTAACCTAACCTAACCTAACCTAACCTAACCTAACCTAACCTAACCTAACCTAACCTAACCTAACCTAACCTAACCTAACCTAACCTAACCTAACCTAACCTAACCTAACCTAACCTAACCTAACCTAACCTAACCTAACCTAACCTAACCTAACCTAACCTAACCTAACCTAACCTAACCTAACCTAACCTAACCTAACCTAACCTAACCTAACCTAACCTAACCTAACCTAACCTAACCTAACCTAACCTAACCTAACCTAACCTAACCTAACCTAACCTAACCTAACCTAACCTAACCTAACCTAACCTAACCTAACCTAACCTAACCTAACCTAACCTAACCTAACCTAACCTAACCTAACCTAACCTAACCTAACCTAACCTAACCTAACCTAACCTAACCTAACCTAACCTAACCTAACCTAACCTAACCTAACCTAACCTAACCTAACCTAACCTAACCTAACCTAACCTAACCTAACCTAACCTAACCTAACCTAACCTAACCTAACCTAACCTAACCTAACCTAACCTAACCTAACCTAACCTAACCTAACCTAACCTAACCTAACCTAACCTAACCTAACCTAACCTAACCTAACCTAACCTAACCTAACCTAACCTAACCTAACCTAACCTAACCTAACCTAACCTAACCTAACCTAACCTAACCTAACCTAACCTAACCTAACCTAACCTAACCTAACCTAACCTAACCTAACCTAACCTAACCTAACCTAACCTAACCTAACCTAACCTAACCTAACCTAACCTAACCTAACCTAACCTAACCTAACCTAACCTAACCTAACCTAACCTAACCTAACCTAACCTAACCTAACCTAACCTAACCTAACCTAACCTAACCTAACCTAACCTAACCTAACCTAACCTAACCTAACCTAACCTAACCTAACCTAACCTAACCTAACCTAACCTAACCTAACCTAACCTAACCTAACCTAACCTAACCTAACCTAACCTAACCTAACCTAACCTAACCTAACCTAACCTAACCTAACCTAACCTAACCTAACCTAACCTAACCTAACCTAACCTAACCTAACCTAACCTAACCTAACCTAACCTAACCTAACCTAACCTAACCTAACCTAACCTAACCTAACCTAACCTAACCTAACCTAACCTAACCTAACCTAACCTAACCTAACCTAACCTAACCTAACCTAACCTAACCTAACCTAACCTAACCTAACCTAACCTAACCTAACCTAACCTAACCTAACCTAACCTAACCTAACCTAACCTAACCTAACCTAACCTAACCTAACCTAACCTAACCTAACCTAACCTAACCTAACCTAACCTAACCTAACCTAACCTAACCTAACCTAACCTAACCTAACCTAACCTAACCTAACCTAACCTAACCTAACCTAACCTAACCTAACCTAACCTAACCTAACCTAACCTAACCTAACCTAACCTAACCTAACCTAACCTAACCTAACCTAACCTAACCTAACCTAACCTAACCTAACCTAACCTAACCTAACCTAACCTAACCTAACCTAACCTAACCTAACCTAACCTAACCTAACCTAACCTAACCTAACCTAACCTAACCTAACCTAACCTAACCTAACCTAACCTAACCTAACCTAACCTAACCTAACCTAACCTAACCTAACCTAACCTAACCTAACCTAACCTAACCTAACCTAACCTAACCTAACCTAACCTAACCTAACCTAACCTAACCTAACCTAACCTAACCTAACCTAACCTAACCTAACCTAACCTAACCTAACCTAACCTAACCTAACCTAACCTAACCTAACCTAACCTAACCTAACCTAACCTAACCTAACCTAACCTAACCTAACCTAACCTAACCTAACCTAACCTAACCTAACCTAACCTAACCTAACCTAACCTAACCTAACCTAACCTAACCTAACCTAACCTAACCTAACCTAACCTAACCTAACCTAACCTAACCTAACCTAACCTAACCTAACCTAACCTAACCTAACCTAACCTAACCTAACCTAACCTAACCTAACCTAACCTAACCTAACCTAACCTAACCTAACCTAACCTAACCTAACCTAACCTAACCTAACCTAACCTAACCTAACCTAACCTAACCTAACCTAACCTAACCTAACCTAACCTAACCTAACCTAACCTAACCTAACCTAACCTAACCTAACCTAACCTAACCTAACCTAACCTAACCTAACCTAACCTAACCTAACCTAACCTAACCTAACCTAACCTAACCTAACCTAACCTAACCTAACCTAACCTAACCTAACCTAACCTAACCTAACCTAACCTAACCTAACCTAACCTAACCTAACCTAACCTAACCTAACCTAACCTAACCTAACCTAACCTAACCTAACCTAACCTAACCTAACCTAACCTAACCTAACCTAACCTAACCTAACCTAACCTAACCTAACCTAACCTAACCTAACCTAACCTAACCTAACCTAACCTAACCTAACCTAACCTAACCTAACCTAACCTAACCTAACCTAACCTAACCTAACCTAACCTAACCTAACCTAACCTAACCTAACCTAACCTAACCTAACCTAACCTAACCTAACCTAACCTAACCTAACCTAACCTAACCTAACCTAACCTAACCTAACCTAACCTAACCTAACCTAACCTAACCTAACCTAACCTAACCTAACCTAACCTAACCTAACCTAACCTAACCTAACCTAACCTAACCTAACCTAACCTAACCTAACCTAACCTAACCTAACCTAACCTAACCTAACCTAACCTAACCTAACCTAACCTAACCTAACCTAACCTAACCTAACCAGTCGCGTTCCCACCGGTCTTGGAAACAGTAGCTTACTTAACCCGCGCGTCTCTTTAAAATCTCTAACTTTGGCCCCGAGGCACTTAGAATAACGGTTTTAGTGTCAAAAATTGCGCATCCGGAAGGCGCTTCTTTTGAGCCGTCAACAGTGTTTGTAAGTGTCCCCCCTAATTTAGGATTGCCCCAAAACCAAATTTGGTAAGTGTAAAATAACACGTTTTTAAATTATTTCTCGAAAAGTAGATCGATAACATACAATTTCTTGAATACAGTTTTAAGCGCCTTGGGGGTCCCCACCTCACCCCTGAGTTTGCCTTCCATCACACCATCCAGTAATTTTTTATCGATTTTTAAAAAAAATACAGGTTTTTAGTATCTCAGTAACCATAAGTCCCACTAAAATTCAAAAAATAGTTTACCGTAGCTTTTTTGCCTACCTTAAATAATCCCCACTCAAAAACACTAATTTTACTTATTTTTAAGGAAACCGCAGCCATTTGCGGTTTCTCAAAATAAATTTAACACTTCAGAAAAATATTTGACCCACTTCCTATCGTGGAAGCTATATGTTTAAGCTGTTTATATAACGCAGCAATTCTCTACGTTTCGAGAAATATTTATTCCAGATTTTTATGCCAATAACTTACAGAAATATCTGAGATTTTCCTGACAGTGGGAACTCTCGACGGCTCTTATTTTAACTTTGTCATTCGATTTCCGCCTTAATTAGTACTCTAAATTCCTTCCAAAAATTTCTTAACATTCCCCAAGCTAATACAATCACTTTCTCTTTAAGTTAGCTATTCAAAACCCCACGGTTCAATCACAAAAATATCTTAAACTACCAAAATATATGGGGTTCTCCCACTTTATCTCATATATCTCACCAGCTATACATAATACCGAAATTCAAAAAATCAGGTTCGCTAGCTTTCATCTAGGGGTACAACCCATAAAACATACCAACCCCACATTAGCTTGATTGCACACATACCACCCCACTTTTGTAGTCAGGAAAATAAAACCCATACCGCCGGCACCTGATTCCAGGGGTTTTTATCAGACATTTTGATAGTTTCTTTACGTAACCAGATAGCTTATACACTCACGAACCCAAAACTGTTTAATTTATATTTTTATCTTGTCCAGTATCCGAGTAAAGTAATTTTAACCACGATCCCATAATTCAACCCAACTACAAATTAAATTTGTTTCGAGCCATTTTTCAGTTAAAACAGCTATATCTCCGAAACGGTTCATCCTAGCCCAAAAATAACATCAAATTTGGTTCTCTAGAGAGAACCCAATAGCAAGGTAGAGCTAATTTACACACGCGGTCTGGTCTCCAAATTCCCAAGTCTTCACACTCTCGGGGGCCTACCTCAGCGCGCAGACCAGTATCTGTATAATTTGTCATCTCCTTACTTAGCAGAACACAACATACAACGGACAGAACTATTTCCACCCCTGAACTCCTCAAACTGAGGGAACTCAGCAGGGGTTCTAGGGTTCAGATACCTAATTTGTACCGTTTCCTCTTTAAACCAGTTAGCTACCCTCCCACCATTACTAAAAGTGTTTTTATATCCGTCGTAGGACTCGTAGACCCGGAGATATTACTGTTTTAATATTCCCCCTATATATACATACATTTAAATAAACATATATATATTTTCGTTTCCACTCCTTAACTTCTAACTCCCGTGATTTCAGCCGTAGAGCGTCGGGGTTCCCACTGTTGTCAAAGGGGGGGACACCTACTTCACATTCCCTCATTAGCCAACCGATAAGTATATAAAGGCTATTAACTTCTTAACGTAAATCTGAGTACTCGTACATAATAGGGAAATCCCAAAACTAGGTCCGATATATATATATAACTCAGGCACGTAACGTACGTTATACCTAGATCTGTTATCTGCTCGGTTTAATACTAACCATCCACGTATTGTAGCCGGGAAAATACATCAGTCATATTCGGGGACATATATCAGGAATACCACAGTACATACTGACAACATAACCACGGACTTACATAGCCCATATATTCCCCAACTTAATACCGTTTGATTAACATTTTTATCTTGTATAGTTACCGAGAACAGTAATTTTAACTATAGCCTCATAATTTCACTAACTGCATAATAAATTTGTTTTGAGACATTCTTTAATTTATTAACTTTTCAATTTAAATCTTATTATTCATACAAGATAGAGAAATTCTGAAAACTAGGTCCAATAGCCACTATCTAGGCGTATAACGTACTTTATACATAAATCTCATATCAGCTCGGCTTAACGTAAACCACCCAAGTTTTGTAGTTGGGAAAATACACTGGCGATACACGGGGTCATACATCGGGTATACTATCGTATACGCTGATAATATCTCCACGGAATTTTATTGCCTGTTTATTCAACAACTCAAAACCGTTTGATTCATATTTATATCGCGAGTAGTTTCCGAGATAAATAACTTTAACCACAACCCCACTACCCTACCCAACTACAAATTAAATTTGTTTCGAGCCATTTTTCGGTTAAAACAGCTATATCTCCGAAACGGCTCATCCTAGCCCAAAAATAACGCCAAATCTGGTTCTCTAGAGAGAACCTAATAGCAAGGTAGACCTAATTTGTACACGTGGTCTGGTCTCCAAACCCTCAAGTTTTAACACTCCCTGGGGCCTACCTCAGCTTGCAGACCAGTGCTTGTATAGATAGGCGCCTTTTTACTTAACTGAACACAACATCTAACGGACAAAATTATTCCCACCCCTGAACTCCTCAAATTGAGGAGCCCAGCAGGGGTTCTTGGGCCCAGACACTAAACTTGGACCGGTTCTTTTCTAAACCTAACAGATATCTTCCCACAGCTACCAACAGCGTTTTTATATCCGTTGTAGGTCTTATAAATTCGGAGATATAACGGTTTTTGCATTCCCTTTACATACAAATATTATTATTATATACCTACTTTTCATACTTATATATATTTCGTTTTCACTCCCCTTAACTTTAGATAACTACTTTATAAAAACATATCGTTGTATTAATTTCGATTTTTTCTGTACCGCCTACTGATACCTTTACCCTATTAATCCGTACACATCTTTTGGCAACACTACCTACATCCTGTAAACGGTTCATCGTAGCACAAAAATAGCCCCAAATTTGGTCCTCTAAAGAGAACTAAATTTGAGGTAGATCTAACTCCCGTCTACATAAATTTATATATTATATACCTACTTTTTATAATAATATACATTTCATTCGCACTCCTCTTAACTTTATATAACTACTCAATAAAAACACCACGCTGTAGTAATTTTTATTTTCTCTGTATCGACAACTGGTACCCCTACCCTACCCTACTAATCTGAATACATCTTCCGGCAACATTAACCATATCTCGGAAACGGCTCATCGTAGCACAAAAATAGCCTCAAATTTTGTTCTCTAAAGAGAACAAAATTTGAGGTAGATCTAACTCCCGTCTAGATATATATATATATTATATACCTACTTTTATAATAATATATATTTCATTCGCACTCCTCTTAACTTCCTATACTCTATAAAAACACCACATTGTAGTAATTTTAATTTTCTCTGTGTCGACAACTGGTACCCCTACCCTACCCTATTAATCTGTATACATCTTCCGACAACATTAACTATATCTCGGAAACGGCTCATCGTAGCACAAAAATAGCCTCAAATTTTGTTCTCTAAAGAGAACAAAATTTGAGGTAGATCTAACTTCCGTCTACATATATATATTATATACCTACTTTTATAATAATATATATCTCATTCGCACTCCTCTTAACTTTTTATACTCTATAAAAACACCACATTGTAGTAATTTAATTTTCTCTGTGTCGACAACTGGTACCCCTACCCTACCCTATTAATCTGTATACATCCTCCGGCTACATTGACTATATCTCGGAAACGGCTCATCGTAGCACAAAAATAGCCTCAAATTTAGTTCTCTAAAGAGAACTAAATTTGAGGTAGACCTAATTTACGGGGTACCAACTTGGTGGACAAACGCCATCTTGGCCGCCATTTTGTTTTGCAAAGTCAATTCTAAAGCCTCATAACTCCTGTAATTTTAACCGGTTCTTTTCTAAACCCGATAGATATCTCCTCACAGTTACCAACCGCGCATTTATATCCGTCGTAGGTCTTATAGACTCGGAAATATAACGGTTTTTACATCCCCCCCACATATATTATATATTATTATATACCTACTTTCCACATTAATATATATCTCGTTTTCACTCCCTTTAACTGTAGACAACCACCCCATAAAAAACATCACGTTATATTAATTTTTATATCTCTTTCATTTTATTTTTTCTCTGTACCGACAACTGGTACATTCACCCTATCAATTTGTATACATTTTTCGGTAAAACTAATTATATCTCGCTAACGGCTCATCGCAGCAAAAAATAGTCTCAAATTTAGTTCTCTAAAGAGAACTAAATTTGAGCTTGATCTATTTTACGGGGTACCAACTTGGTGGACAAACGCCATCTTGGCCGCCATTTTGTTTTTCTAAAAGTTAACTTCAAAGCCCCATAACTTCTACAATTTTAATCGTAGAACGCTGGGGTTTTCACTGTTGCCAATGGGAGGACTACCTCTAACCACTCCACACCAGCTTATCAATATATAGGCGATATTACTTTTTACTTTTTACACACTACATATCTAACGCACCATGAGCCCTCCGGTATCCCGCGTCGCTAGCTGCGACTCGTTGATACTCACTGACGAAGAGGGTCTCCATCAAAATATGACACCGGGGGAGGACATACACCTACACTACTCCTCCACCACCACATCAACTCCCTCACAAATCCCCTCCAACTCCTTTTACACTCTCGTCAGGGAGAAAATAAAGCTTGCGAGAACTCTCCTCACTGAGGGCAAAAGCCTAAAGAAGGAGAATAAGAGTGCCATCCTTCGCATCTTTGAGGACTTGGAGTCCTACAAAGACCCCTCTCCCACCACCCTAACACCGGCACCATCTATAGCTCCGCAACACGAGAGCCTAAAAAGAGATATCATAGCCGACTTAACAGTCACGATCAAAAACGAAATTGAATCTCTACGTAAAACCCTCATCCCCACAAAACCCCGCCCTTCCTACTCGTCCGTCGTAGCCTCCCCAACCCCCCCTCCCCCATACCAAATCCCAACTACCAAACCCGCTATAATAATAACCTCTAAAAAAGAGGTCATCACGCCACACGATACGCTGAGGTCATTCAGGTCGAACGTCTCCTTCAGAGACACTAACTTCTCCCCCTCTGGGATAAAACTTGTATCAAACAATAAGGTCAGGGTGGAATTTGACAACTCCGCCCAACGCGACATTGCCCTAAAAAAAATAAATGAGGCTCCTGACATCTCTGCTGAGCCCTCAAGAAAACTAAAGCCCATGTTGCTTCTGAAGGGAGTCCCACTAGAGATCCCATCAGAAGAACTTTGCAACATAATTATGACCCAGAACGACCTCACCTCCGCACCCACTAAATCCACCCACACAGATATACAATTCAAATTCAAACGAGGTAACCGCAACCCCGAATTATATAATGCGGTGTTCATGGTTTCGCCCTCCCTCTGGAGAACCATCATGAAAATGGGCAAAATAAATGTCGACCATCAACGCCTGACGGTTGACGAGTACGTGCCTCTACTGCAGTGCTACTCATGCCTGCAGTTTGGGCACACTCGTAAAAACTGCACAACCGCAAAAACTATTTGCTCACACTGCTCCTCACTCACACATGTCTTCAAAGACTGTCCATTCAAACGCGACGCAACTAAAACCGCCTGCTATAACTGCGTCCAATTTAACAAAAAATACAATAAAACCACTGGTACAAACACACTCCACAGCGCAACCTCAAACTCCTGTCCACGGCTTGTCCACGTCTCCGTCAAACTCAAAGAAAGGATTGATTATGGACAATAACTGCCACAACTCCACACTCCACACACACACACAAAACAGAAACGCACACTCACCTCCCAACACATTTAAATGCGCGCAAATCAACCTAGGACGAGGCAGAAACGCCAACCAAGAACTACGCGTCCACGCAACCATCCACAAAACTGACTTCCTTTTCATCACAGAACCTTACACGGGCTCGGGTAAATTGATGGGTAACTTCCCTGGATATACTTTGTACCAATTCCCTCAGGCAGCTCTAACAACTAAGGCCTGTATCTTAGTCAGGGAAAACGTTGCGAGCACCATTGGTTCTACTGAATGGTCGGACTCTAACATGACCATCATCAAGGTTAATTCCAGGGGAGTTAAGAACTTCTACCTCATCTCTGTCTATATCGAACCGCGAAATGACGAACAACATACACTGTTGAGGCTGGCGGCCTTCCTGGAGAAAACGTCGGGCTCGGGGCACTTGATATGTGGTGATTTCAACGGCTGGCATAGTATGTGGGGATCTGTCCGTAACAATAGAAGAGGAAATAAAGTCCTCGACTTTATTTTACACCACAACCTACACATATGCAATGTTGGCAACGCGCCCACATTTGTCACAACTACACACAATCAGCTACGCACATCCATCATAGACCTAACACTCAACGACAACCCAGAACACATGCACGTCACCAACTGGAGTGTAGACTCGAACATCTGTCCCTCCACTGAACATAACACAATCACATTCAACACATCCTTCGGCAGAACCCCCACCACAAAAAACTGCAAACAGTCCACCTACCGTTGGAACACCGGCAATGTCAAGTGGGACCTAATATCGGACCGCTTCGCCCGGGAGGTTGGCACCGGCTTCAACATCGACGCCCCTATCACTGACCTGACCAGGGCCGGTATAGACGCCTATGTCGAGAACGTTACACGCGGCATCCAACGCGCATGCGACAAACTCCTCCCCCGTAGCTCCGGTTATAAGCACCGGGCCCCCTGGTGGAGCGAGAGGCTCGACGCGCTCAAGGTAGGTGTATTGCGGGCACACCATCGACTCCTTAATGCCAAACGCCGTGGCCGTCCTCTAAATGCCCTTATTGAGGAAAACAACGCCCTCAGGGCCGAGTATAGTAATGCGATTCGGGACGCATCGACGGCACACTTTCGGGACTTCTGCAATAAGCAGAAGAAGGAAGATGTGTACTCGGTCACGAATCGCATTATTAAAACATCGCCCCTAAGACAGCCCCCCTCCACCTTGAGGCTGGACGACGGTTCATACACGACTGACTCACAGGATACAGCCCGAGCTCTTCTACACAAATTTTACCCTGACGACACCCCCGACTGTACGGACAGACAAAGACACGTACGTTCCCTAATGAACCAACCCCTAGCCACCCCCTCAGAACCCCCCTTTACATATGTCGAGATCTTCAACTGTATAAAATCAATGAACCATAAGAGAGCTCCGGGCACTGACCACCTGACAGCGGACATCTGCAAACAGTTTGTAGAATCTTTTCCCCAACAAATTACCGATCTGCTCAACAGATGCCTTGAGCTTAACTATTTCCCCACTGCATGGAAGGCTGCGGTTGCTAAAATAATTCCCAAAGCCGGCAGGTCTGATTACTGCACCTTATCGTCCTTCCGACCTATCGGCCTAATTAACGTCTTGGGAAAACTATTAGAAAAACTATTGACAAACCGACTGACCTACCACTTAGATTCAACCAACTCCTCTTCAGATCGCCAATACGGATTCAAGATGCGAACCTCCTCATTTCAGGCCGTTCATAGTGCCCTTGATGTGGTGAGGGGAGCGATTGCTAACAAAGAGTTGGTAGTCGCTGCCTCACTCGACATCAGGGCCGCGTTCGACCATGCTTGGTGGCCCGCAATATTTTACAGACTTCGACAGACAGACTGCCCCCAAAACATTTACAATACCCTCCTTAGCTACACCCAAAATAGGAAAGTTGACATCAGCTTCGCTGATTGTCAAGTCAGCAAGTCCATGACGATGGGTTGCATACAAGGCTCAGTATGCGGCCCAACGTTATGGAACATCATTCTCGACGAACTCCTTAACATGGAACTCCCTGGCGGCTGCCATATCCAGGCGTATGCCGACGACGTCCTACTCATAACTCACGCACAGACAGCCACTCTGTTAGAGGACATTACCAATACGGCCCTGACTCGCGTTATCGAATGGGGAAGATCGGTCAAACTAACTTTCGGCCCCGACAAGACCCAGCTGATGGGTTTTACCAACAAATCCATCAAATGTAAGATCTCGGCTGACGGCCAAATCTTACCATTCGTTAACCAGTTCAAATACCTTGGCATAGTGATCGACCGAAAGCTTAGATTCACTAAACACTGTTTATACGTGATGGACAAAGCCAGAAAATTACTGGATCGACTCACCATCTTTATAAGGCCAACCTGGGGAGTACACCCCGAAAACGTCAAAACTATTTATGAGCATGTCATCCAGCCAATTATCTGCTACGCTGCCAGTGTCTGGAGTGGATGCGTTAAATACGAGTACATAAGGAAGCAATTCCTATCACTCCAGCGTCTTTTTGCCCTTAAGGTCATTCAGGGCTTTAGAACCCTGAACACCCCCACCGCGATCTGCCTAGCTGACTTAACCCCCCTGCCCGCCAAAATTCTCGAAATATCCGATAATGAAATCACCAGACTTAGGGGAATTTCATCTCACCTCCCCTCCGACTGCCCAATCGAGAGGCTATCTCCGCCCTCCGAATTACTCCACCCCTCCCTGAGGACAGGCATCACATTTACCCAAGCCCTCACCTCAGACGATGTTGATGCCATCTGCACCGACAGCACGGTAGCAATCTACACTGACGGAAGCAAACATGACGGCGGAGTTGGTGCCGCTGTAGTTATACTGCAGCCCAACAGCCCCGCCATCACCAAAAAGCTTAAGCTTCATAACAGCTGCTCCGTCTTCCAGGCAGAATTACTAGCCATCGAACACGCCTGCAGATGGATATTAACCAACAAAACACCACACAACCTAATTCTCTCTGACTGCAGATCTGGCCTCACAGAAATCTCAAACCCTTACAGCGCCAATCACTTCGCTGTATCCATTCACCACCAACTACACAACGCCCTCTCCGCTGGCCTCGAAGTCCGATTCGCCTGGATCAAATCCCACGTTGGAATCCCCGGTAATGAAATGGCAGACTCTGCTGCCAAATCAGCCGTCAACCTACATCGGACTCCTGACTACTCCTCTATCCCCCTTAGCCACATAAAACACATCAACTCCACCATCGCATCTCAATCCTCAACAGAACTCTACAGTAAAACCACCTACATAAAATCCATTTTACCCACTTTTACCGATCTCCAATCGTATCTCAAAGCTGTGAGGCCAAACTTTGCAATCACACAATTCCTAAGCAATCACGGTTACCACAAGGAATACTTACATAGATTTAAAATCAAAGACAACAATACCTGCCCCTGCGACCACCACACAGTCCAAACATTTAGGCACCTGGTTGAGGACTGTCCCCGATTCCTATCCACAAGAACCGATCACCTGGTGGCCGCTGGCAATTACGATCCATTTGACCTGTGTGCCGTGATTGCTAACCCCACGACACTAGACACTTTTCATAAACACATTCACTACATAGTCAAAACACTAAAACAATTCAACCAATGACATCACCCATCCCACTTCCCACTGCCACACTATCATCATCTTCATCATCATCATCACCCTCTCCCCGTACACCAACACACATTATAACTAAAACAACACCACTCCTCTCCTCTCCAAAGGAGAATAAAGCATGCATGGATGTATACATATGCGCACACGTATATGTATACATCCAAAAAAACACATACACATTGAATGCATACACATAGTATGCACTCAATAACACATATATATTTTCCATTTTATATAAATTCCTTATCCTCTTCTCCTACACCAACACACTTACTAACTCAAACAACCACACAACAACAACAACACCACGAGAACTAAGTACGTATGCATACATATACGCACACGTATATGTATGCATTCAGAAACATACATATATTCATATGAATAATATCGTTAATAAATATGTATGCAAATATATAATTTATATAAATATATATTTTTAATATTTATCTTTTTCTATGGTTCATCCCACACCTCTATCACATATGTGAGGGGGTGTGGAATGAAGCATTTAAATTCAAATATTATTATATCTTTTATAAGACACCCATTTGGCCAGTTCCAAAGTGCGGCTTGGCCTTATTACGAGGTCGTGCCGCATGGCGGAACATCTAAATCCATTATATTAAATTAAAATCAGATATTATTTACCTTTTATTAGGTACCTATTTGGCTCGTTCCTAAGTGCGGCTCGGTCTCATTGCGAGGCCGTGCCGCATGGCGGAACATCAAAATTTATTATATTTAATTATATATCTCTCCTTCCCTCTCCCTACGAATGATTGCATTCAACCCACACCCTGCTCTCAAATCTAATCCAATTGCTTCACTTCAAATGGCGGCAGACGTATCACTCGCGTTACCCCATTTATTTCCATATAGTTAAAAAAAAAAAAAAAAAACCTAACCTAACCTAACCTAACCTAACCTAACCTAACCTAACCTAACCTAACCTAACCTAACCTAACCTAACCTAACCTAACCTAACCTAACCTAACCTAACCTAACCTAACCTAACCTAACCTAACCTAACCTAACCTAACCTAACCTAACCTAACCTAACCTAACCTAACCTAACCTAACCTAACCTAACCTAACCTAACCTAACCTAACCTAACCTAACCTAACCTAACCTAACCTAACCTAACCTAACCTAACCTAACCTAACCTAACCTAACCTAACCTAACCTAACCTAACCTAACCTAACCTAACCTAACCTAACCTAACCTAACCTAACCTAACCTAACCTAACCTAACCTAACCTAACCTAACCTAACCTAACCTAACCTAACCTAACCTAACCTAACCTAACCTAACCTAACCTAACCTAACCTAACCTAACCTAACCTAACCTAACCTAACCTAACCTAACCTAACCTAACCTAACCTAACCTAACCTAACCTAACCTAACCCACAGTTACGCTCGAAACCGCGTGGAGATAACCACGAAATTGAACGCTCCGCGGTTTAAAATCGATAAAAGTGGCTAAAAGTGACCTAGAAACAAGTGTGAGGTGTTAAAAGTTGTGAAATTGTGTGGCGCATCTGAGGGCATAACATACTTGTCCCGGACATAAACACCGGAAGTAGGCCGGACCGAAACGTCTCAAAGTAAGTGACGAAAAATCAGTTTTTTGACCGGCGCTCGGAAATTAGATCGGTGACCCACACTTTTTATTACATTAATAGAAGCACCTTGGGGACCTCTACCCCCCCACCGAGTTTGCCTTCCATCGGGTAAAAATTGGCCGAGATATTGAGGAAACAAAAAAGTTGTTTACGAGGCTATCTCAGTAACCGGAAGGGATCCGGGAATTCTGAAAACGGATTCGGGACCCCTCTTGAGCCCACCTATACGCCCGTATACCAAAATCCCGAAAATCCCTGGAAAAACCCGAAAATAACACCTTTTGGGTTTTGAAAAATATTTCGGTGAGATTAAACCGGGAATTTGACCAACTTCCTATCGGGGAACGAACCTTTTTGAGGACACCACCAAACAGCCCAGTTAAAGACGAAGACCCCACCCTTCAATTCAAAATTTTTGGACAATTAGTTTTAGAGTTAAGTTAAATTAAGTAAAAATTGAATTAAATTTGTATCGATTCGCGATCTTTTTGAACCAAAATAGTGAAAAAATCCTTAAGTGTTTTCAAAACTTTTTCAATTGAATTGGGACCTTCTGTACCCAAAACTAATAGATCCGATTATATGTCAAACTTTAACTGTGTAAAACGAGCGTAATAAGCGAAAAACTGACTGCCCCTTCTTTTCGAGGTAGCAAGCAAAATCAGGAAAGTTTTATCAACATTTTTGATAAAACCAATACGTTAATTATTAATTCAACCAAATTCAAAAGAAAAAATAAAAATTTGTAAAACCTGGCCCTAAAAATTCAAAATAAACAAAATTAAGTTTTTCAAAAGTCAAACATTTTTTAAAAATAGTAGTAATTAAAATTTCGAATAATTTCATATGGTAATACGCGTTAAATAGCATCTCCTTAATAACATATTTTTTACATTTAAATTCCCCGGTAAATTAGCGCGCAGGGGCGGTTTTTGTAAATTATTTGCATTTATTATAGATTACTTAAGAGTTCCTGAGTTTGTTGAACCTCAAAGAGGGGGTTGTTCCAAGCCAAACTTCTATTGTAGGTTGGGACACCATTGACCATTATTTTAGTGACAAGACGGCCTCTTTTGAGGAACCTAGAAATAAGTTATTGTTGTTTTTGACTACGGTATCCTATTGGAACCTAGCTTAGTTGTAATTTTATACATTGTTTGTTGGTATTGTGGGTGACGCCTTCTATTGAGGGAAATTATTTATATTTGTTGACTTTCGTCCACTTACTTCCCCAAACCGAAAGATGGCGACAGCCCGGACCCCACCTAAAATAACCAGGGAAGGGACGGAGACCAAAAAACGAAACCCTAGGTACAGGAAACCAATGGCGAGATGCGATGAAGATGCGAGAGGCGAAAGCAGACTTCCGCGCCTCACGACATTGGACGATGCATTTACGTTGGACAATTTCGATGACCTCACTGATGATTGCCATCACGAATATGAGGAAGCCTTTCTAGCCTTACATCGGGCAGGAAATATAAAGACAGAAATCAGGGAGCTCATCGAAGACAACCTAGACAAGTTATATGTACGGTATGTTGATTGTATCCGGTGGATGCAGAAGACACAGCGTTTAGTCAAAGAGCTCCACCAGGAGGGGGAGGAAATGGAGGAAAGGGTGAATGCCATGGTTGAGGCGAATAGAGAAGCCAGTAACAATGATGATGAGGCCGAAGTCAGTAACAATGATGATGAGGCCGAAAGGGAATCAGTAACAATGATGCGGGAGGTGCTGGGGGAGCTGAGAGAAGGCAGAAGAGAAGCGGCAGAGCATGCGCAATCCACGCGCACACTTCTGGAAAAGTTCCAGACGATGCCACTCTCCGCTCCCACAGCCCCACCCGTAGAAAAAATGTCGTATGCAGGGGTCGTGGCGGCGAAGGGGTCTAACAACCTTAAATCGCTCCACTCTATTATCGTGTCGTCAGAGGACGAGATGGACACGAGCGACATGATAATGGATAAAATTAGGAGTGCAGTGGCCGCAAGGGACACCGGGATGAGGGTGGACCGCGTCAGGAAGGCGAAAAACGCTAAAGTCATCATTGGCTGCCACATAAAGGAGGACATCCAGCATGTGGCGGACAAGCTGAGGCGGTCCACAACCACCCTAAAGGTGGAAGAGGCGGTCAACAGAAACCCCTTGGTCGCCCTGACCAATGTCTTAAAATATAATACAGACGAGGACATAGTCAGGTCCATCAGAACGCAGAATGCACACCTACTAGGCGACCTTAATGAGGAGGAGGTCACCGTCGCGGTGAGGTACAAAAAGAGGGCACGAAACCCACACGAACACCATGTGGTGCTCGAGGTGTCCCCCCCCGTGTGGAAGCGATTGGTCGGGGCGGGAAAGGCGCACGTCGACCTGCAGCGGGTACGGGTCTATGACCAGTCCCCGCTGACACAGTGCACAAGGTGCCTCCGCTACGGCCACGGTCGAAAGCTGTGCACGGAGAAAACTGACAGATGCTCTCACTGCGGCGGTGACCACATACGCTCGGAGTGCGAGGAATGGCAAAGAGGGCAAAAGCCAAGCTGCCTAAACTGCAAAACGGCCGGAAATGAGGATGTGGGGCACGGCGCATTCAGTGAGGACTGCCCGGTGCGTGGGAAGTGGGACGCCTTAGCTAGAGCGAGGGTGGCGTACTCCTGACGCTTAGCCGGAACGGTGTTGGTTGGATGCGCTGTGCGCCAACTTACGACAAACACTACGGGGGGATGGATCGCTAGCACCTACAAGCTGACCTATTATAATAATAAAATTAGTTGTAAGAACGCCGAAGACAAAAAGCGGTCCATCCTGGCGAGTGCGGGCCGCAACAACTTGGAAAAAGCGACACACGTAATGGTGGATCTGACTGTGCCCCAAAAGTATCCCACAATAATCTATATAATGAAACCTGGACCAACCCCTACAAAATCAATCAGAAATCTTTATAAAACATGTGAGAGTATTGCTAGGGCAATAAGGTATTGTAACAATTAAAATTGTAAGGCAAATTTTTGAAAAATTGGCCAACAATTAAGAACTAGTTATCGCCCATACGTATGTATGTATGTGTAAGTGCATGTAAGTGTCTATATGTACATATATATATGTGTGTGTATGTGCACAAATGTGTGTGTGTATCTATGTGCATATAAATACTTATAGTGTCAGGATTGCGAAAGATATGTTAAAAGAGATAGTTGTAAGAATATATATTGTGATAATATATAGAAATTACAAAGGTAAGCGTAATAGAATGGTATATGTAAAAGTATATGTATAAAAACAATAACCACATTATCAATGTACAACTAGAATATATAATATGTATAGTGAATGATATATGTAAAAGAATATGTAAAATAACAATATAATTATAACTATAACATATAACTTGTATAAAGAAAGGTATAACAATGTACAACTAGAATATATATAATATGTATTAAGGAAAAAAAAAAAAAAAAAAAAAAAAAAAAAAAAAAAAAAAAAAAAAAAAAAAAAAAAAAAAAAAAAAAAAAAAAAAAAAAAAAAAAAAAAAAAAAAAAAAAAAAAAAAAAAAAAAGGAAAGTAAAACAGAAGGAAAACAAAAAAGAGGAATGATGAAAAGAATAATAAAAATAATATATATCCCATATACTTATTAAGCATATAAGATAAGTTTATAAAAGTTAGTATGTAAATAATAGTTATGTGTTAAGTATATAATAATGTTAAGTACAGACAACCAGAGTGCCCTAGCAATACCAAACAAAATATCACTATGAGTTAACAGTAAATTCGCCAGTATATATAAACCATATATACACAAACATGACTTTGTACATATTTGGTAATTTAAAGCAAAAAACAAAAATCGAACAAAACACAACTTACTCTTAAAATACTAATAAACAATAAGCAAAAATTTACCACAACATAAATTAAACAAACCAAATAAGCTGAAATAAAATCATATGCATCAACGAAAACAAAAAAGAGGAATGATGAAAAGAATAATAAAAATAATATATATCCCATATAATTATTAAGCATATAAGATAAGTTTATAAAAGTTAGTATGTAAATAATAGTTATGTGTTAAGTATATAATAATGTTAAGTACAGACAACCAGAGTGCCCTAGCAATACCAAACAAAATATCACTATGAGTTAACAGTAAATTCGCCAGTATATATAAACCATATATACACAAATATGACCTTATACATATTTGGTAATTTAAAGCAAAAACAAAAAATCGAACAAAACACAACTTACTCTTAAAATACTAATAAACAATAAGCAAAAATTTACCACAACATAAATCAAACAAACCAAATAAGCTGAAATAAAATCATATGCATCAACGAAAATAAACATTTACTTCACTAGTATATATATAGATATACACACAAATATGATGTTATACATATTTGGTAACATATAAAGCAACCATAAAATTGAGTTAAAATAAAACCTATCACCAAAGCAATATAAACAAAAATAGAGTATTAATAAAATATGAGTTTTCAAACAAACCAAACAAGAACAAGTATTAAAGCCGTTGGTCCAGACAGGAAAATACAAAACATACCATAAAATAAATATATAAATCAAAAACAATATATATCAAGATACAGCAAATATAAAATGAAATGGTTAACCCACACAATAAGCGCAAAATAGAAAACAATATAAACAAAAGTTAATAACAAAATGTTCAAATAAGGATATAAATCAATCAATCTATCAATTGCTAAAAATAATTTAATAAAGCTGTTGGCCAGACAATACTATAAAAGAAATAAATATATTAAATCAAAGTGAATCACAAATATATACAACGAATTAAGAATAGGTAAGCTACAAGGAAGTATAAAACATAATAACATAAATAGGAACTACACTTCCAATATACTTACAAATAAAACATATAGACAATATAAGAATATAAATATAACAGTGTAAAATAACCAGACAAAAAAAATTTCAAAGTAATAAGACAAAATAACACTGCCAAATCTCACAAAAGCCTAATATAAATAAATATAAAATAACAACTTAACTAATAAACAAAAGACCAAAATAAATAAATGAAAAAACCTAAAAAAGGTGTCGGCTTAAAGCTGATGTGCCAACAGCTTCTTCCCAACAAAGTGGAAGAAATCAAAAAAAAAAACAAAAAAAAAAAAAAAAAAAAAAAAACCTAACCTAACCTAACCTAACCTAACCTAACCTAACCTAACCTAACCTAACCTAACCTAACCTAACCTAACCTAACCTAACCTAACCTAACCTAACCTAACCTAACCTAACCTAACCTAACCTAACCTAACCTAACCTAACCTAACCTAACCTAACCTAACCTAACCTAACCTAACCTAACCTAACCTAACCTAACCTAACCTAACCTAACCTAACCTAACCTAACCTAACCTAACCTAACCTAACCTAACCTAACCTAACCTAACCTAACCTAACCTAACCTAACCTAACCTAACCTAACCTAACCTAACCTAACCTAACCTAACCTAACCTAACCTAACCTAACCTAACCTAACCTAACCTAACCTAACCTAACCTAACCTAACCTAACCTAACCTAACCTAACCTAACCTAACCTAACCTAACCTAACCTAACCTAACCTAACCTAACCTAACCTAACCTAACCTAACCTAACCTAACCTAACCTAACCTAACCTAACCTAACCTAACCTAACCTAACCTAACCTAACCTAACCTAACCTAACCTAACCTAACCTAACCTAACCTAACCTAACCTAACCTAACCTAACCTAACCTAACCTAACCTAACCTAACCTAACCTAACCTAACCTAACCTAACCTAACCTAACCTAACCTAACCTAACCTAACCTAACCTAACCTAACCTAACCTAACCTAACCTAACCTAACCTAACCTAACCTAACCTAACCTAACCTAACCTAACCTAACCTAACCTAACCTAACCTAACCTAACCTAACCTAACCTAACCTAACCTAACCTAACCTAACCTAACCTAACCTAACCTAACCTAACCTAACCTAACCTAACCTAACCTAACCTAACCTAACCTAACCTAACCTAACCTAACCTAACCTAACCTAACCTAACCTAACCTAACCTAACCTAACCTAACCTAACCTAACCTAACCTAACCTAACCTAACCTAACCTAACCTAACCTAACCTAACCTAACCTAACCTAACCTAACCTAACCTAACCTAACCTAACCTAACCTAACCTAACCTAACCTAACCTAACCTAACCTAACCTAACCTAACCTAACCTAACCTAACCTAACCTAACCTAACCTAACCTAACCTAACCTAACCTAACCTAACCTAACCTAACCTAACCTAACCTAACCTAACCTAACCTAACCTAACCTAACCTAACCTAACCTAACCTAACCTAACCTAACCTAACCTAACCTAACCTAACCTAACCTAACCTAACCTAACCTAACCTAACCTAACCTAACCTAACCTAACCTAACCTAACCTAACCTAACCTAACCTAACCTAACCTAACCTAACCTAACCTAACCTAACCTAACCTAACCTAACCTAACCTAACCTAACCTAACCTAACCTAACCTAACCTAACCTAACCTAACCTAACCTAACCTAACCTAACCTAACCTAACCTAACCTAACCTAACCTAACCTAACCTAACCTAACCTAACCTAACCTAACCTAACCTAACCTAACCTAACCTAACCTAACCTAACCTAACCTAACCTAACCTAACCTAACCTAACCTAACCTAACCTAACCTAACCTAACCTAACCTAACCTAACCTAACCTAACCTAACCTAACCTAACCTAACCTAACCTAACCTAACCTAACCTAACCTAACCTAACCTAACCTAACCTAACCTAACCTAACCTAACCTAACCTAACCTAACCTAACCTAACCTAACCTAACCTAACCTAACCTAACCTAACCTAACCTAACCTAACCTAACCTAACCTAACCTAACCTAACCTAACCTAACCTAACCTAACCTAACCTAACCTAACCTAACCTAACCTAACCTAACCTAACCTAACCTAACCTAACCTAACCTAACCTAACCTAACCTAACCTAACCTAACCTAACCTAACCTAACCTAACCTAACCTAACCTAACCTAACCTAACCTAACCTAACCTAACCTAACCTAACCTAACCTAACCTAACCTAACCTAACCTAACCTAACCTAACCTAACCTAACCTAACCTAACCTAACCTAACCTAACCTAACCTAACCTAACCTAACCTAACCTAACCTAACCTAACCTAACCTAACCTAACCTAACCTAACCTAACCTAACCTAACCTAACCTAACCTAACCTAACCTAACCTAACCTAACCTAACCTAACCTAACCTAACCTAACCTAACCTAACCTAACCTAACCTAACCTAACCTAACCTAACCTAACCTAACCTAACCTAACCTAACCTAACCTAACCTAACCTAACCTAACCTAACCTAACCTAACCTAACCTAACCTAACCTAACCTAACCTAACCTAACCTAACCTAACCTAACCTAACCTAACCTAACCTAACCTAACCTAACCTAACCTAACCTAACCTAACCTAACCTAACCTAACCTAACCTAACCTAACCTAACCTAACCTAACCTAACCTAACCTAACCTAACCTAACCTAACCTAACCTAACCTAACCTAACCTAACCTAACCTAACCTAACCTAACCTAACCTAACCTAACCTAACCTAACCTAACCTAACCTAACCTAACCTAACCTAACCTAACCTAACCTAACCTAACCTAACCTAACCTAACCTAACCTAACCTAACCTAACCTAACCTAACCTAACCTAACCTAACCTAACCTAACCTAACCTAACCTAACCTAACCTAACCTAACCTAACCTAACCTAACCTAACCTAACCTAACCTAACCTAACCTAACCTAACCTAACCTAACCTAACCTAACCTAACCTAACCTAACCTAACCTAACCTAACCTAACCTAACCTAACCTAACCTAACCTAACCTAACCTAACCTAACCTAACCTAACCTAACCTAACCTAACCTAACCTAACCTAACCTAACCTAACCTAACCTAACCTAACCTAACCTAACCTAACCTAACCTAACCTAACCTAACCTAACCTAACCTAACCTAACCTAACCTAACCTAACCTAACCTAACCTAACCTAACCTAACCTAACCTAACCTAACCTAACCTAACCTAACCTAACCTAACCTAACCTAACCTAACCTAACCTAACCTAACCTAACCTAACCTAACCTAACCTAACCTAACCTAACCTAACCTAACCTAACCTAACCTAACCTAACCTAACCTAACCTAACCTAACCTAACCTAACCTAACCTAACCTAACCTAACCTAACCTAACCTAACCTAACCTAACCTAACCTAACCTAACCTAACCTAACCTAACCTAACCTAACCTAACCTAACCTAACCTAACCTAACCTAACCTAACCTAACCTAACCTAACCTAACCTAACCTAACCTAACCTAACCTAACCTAACCTAACCTAACCTAACCTAACCTAACCTAACCTAACCTAACCTAACCTAACCTAACCTAACCTAACCTAACCTAACCTAACCTAACCTAACCTAACCTAACCTAACCTAACCTAACCTAACCTAACCTAACCTAACCTAACCTAACCTAACCTAACCTAACCTAACCTAACCTAACCTAACCTAACCTAACCTAACCTAACCTAACCTAACCTAACCTAACCTAACCTAACCTAACCTAACCTAACCTAACCTAACCTAACCTAACCTAACCTAACCTAACCTAACCTAACCTAACCTAACCTAACCTAACCTAACCTAACCTAACCTAACCTAACCTAACCTAACCTAACCTAACCTAACCTAACCTAACCTAACCTAACCTAACCTAACCTAACCTAACCTAACCTAACCTAACCTAACCTAACCTAACCTAACCTAACCTAACCTAACCTAACCTAACCTAACCTAACCTAACCTAACCTAACCTAACCTAACCTAACCTAACCTAACCTAACCTAACCTAACCTAACCTAACCTAACCTAACCTAACCTAACCTAACCTAACCTAACCTAACCTAACCTAACCTAACCTAACCTAACCTAACCTAACCTAACCTAACCTAACCTAACCTAACCTAACCTAACCTAACCTAACCTAACCTAACCTAACCTAACCTAACCTAACCTAACCTAACCTAACCTAACCTAACCTAACCTAACCTAACCTAACCTAACCTAACCTAACCTAACCTAACCTAACCTAACCTAACCTAACCTAACCTAACCTAACCTAACCTAACCTAACCTAACCTAACCTAACCTAACCTAACCTAACCTAACCTAACCTAACCTAACCTAACCTAACCTAACCTAACCTAACCTAACCTAACCTAACCTAACCTAACCTAACCTAACCTAACCTAACCTAACCTAACCTAACCTAACCTAACCTAACCTAACCTAACCTAACCTAACCTAACCTAACCTAACCTAACCTAACCTAACCTAACCTAACCTAACCTAACCTAACCTAACCTAACCTAACCTAACCTAACCTAACCTAACCTAACCTAACCTAACCTAACCTAACCTAACCTAACCTAACCTAACCTAACCTAACCTAACCTAACCTAACCTAACCTAACCTAACCTAACCTAACCTAACCTAACCTAACCTAACCTAACCTAACCTAACCTAACCTAACCTAACCTAACCTAACCTAACCTAACCTAACCTAACCTAACCTAACCTAACCTAACCTAACCTAACCTAACCTAACCTAACCTAACCTAACCTAACCTAACCTAACCTAACCTAACCTAACCTAACCTAACCTAACCTAACCTAACCTAACCTAACCTAACCTAACCTAACCTAACCTAACCTAACCTAACCTAACCTAACCTAACCTAACCTAACCTAACCTAACCTAACCTAACCTAACCTAACCTAACCTAACCTAACCTAACCTAACCTAACCTAACCTAACCTAACCTAACCTAACCTAACCTAACCTAACCTAACCTAACCTAACCTAACCTAACCTAACCTAACCTAACCTAACCTAACCTAACCTAACCTAACCTAACCTAACCTAACCTAACCTAACCTAACCTAACCTAACCTAACCTAACCTAACCTAACCTAACCTAACCTAACCTAACCTAACCTAACCTAACCTAACCTAACCTAACCTAACCTAACCTAACCTAACCTAACCTAACCTAACCTAACCTAACCTAACCTAACCTAACCTAACCTAACCTAACCTAACCTAACCTAACCTAACCTAACCTAACCTAACCTAACCTAACCTAACCTAACCTAACCTAACCTAACCTAACCTAACCTAACCTAACCTAACCTAACCTAACCTAACCTAACCTAACCTAACCTAACCTAACCTAACCTAACCTAACCTAACCTAACCTAACCTAACCTAACCTAACCTAACCTAACCTAACCTAACCTAACCTAACCTAACCTAACCTAACCTAACCTAACCTAACCTAACCTAACCTAACCTAACCTAACCTAACCTAACCTAACCTAACCTAACCTAACCTAACCTAACCTAACCTAACCTAACCTAACCTAACCTAACCTAACCTAACCTAACCTAACCTAACCTAACCTAACCTAACCTAACCTAACCTAACCTAACCTAACCTAACCTAACCTAACCTAACCTAACCTAACCTAACCTAACCTAACCTAACCTAACCTAACCTAACCTAACCTAACCTAACCTAACCTAACCTAACCTAACCTAACCTAACCTAACCTAACCTAACCTAACCTAACCTAACCTAACCTAACCTAACCTAACCTAACCTAACCTAACCTAACCTAACCTAACCTAACCTAACCTAACCTAACCTAACCTAACCTAACCTAACCTAACCTAACCTAACCTAACCTAACCTAACCTAACCTAACCTAACCTAACCTAACCTAACCTAACCTAACCTAACCTAACCTAACCTAACCTAACCTAACCTAACCTAACCTAACCTAACCTAACCTAACCTAACCTAACCTAACCTAACCTAACCTAACCTAACCTAACCTAACCTAACCTAACCTAACCTAACCTAACCTAACCTAACCTAACCTAACCTAACCTAACCTAACCTAACCTAACCTAACCTAACCTAACCTAACCTAACCTAACCTAACCTAACCTAACCTAACCTAACCTAACCTAACCTAACCTAACCTAACCTAACCTAACCTAACCTAACCTAACCTAACCTAACCTAACCTAACCTAACCTAACCTAACCTAACCTAACCTAACCTAACCTAACCTAACCTAACCTAACCTAACCTAACCTAACCTAACCTAACCTAACCTAACCTAACCTAACCTAACCTAACCTAACCTAACCTAACCTAACCTAACCTAACCTAACCTAACCTAACCTAACCTAACCTAACCTAACCTAACCTAACCTAACCTAACCTAACCTAACCTAACCTAACCTAACCTAACCTAACCTAACCTAACCTAACCTAACCTAACCTAACCTAACCTAACCTAACCTAACCTAACCTAACCTAACCTAACCTAACCTAACCTAACCTAACCTAACCTAACCTAACCTAACCTAACCTAACCTAACCTAACCTAACCTAACCTAACCTAACCTAACCTAACCTAACCTAACCAGTTACGCTCGAAACCGCGTGGAGATAACCACGAAATTGAACGCTCCGCGGTTTAAAATCGATAAAAGTGGCTAAAAGTGACCTAGAAACAAGTGTGAAGTGTTAAAAGTTGTGAAATTGTGTGGCGCATCTGAGGGCATAACATACTTGTCCCGGACATAAACACCGGAAGTAGGCCGGACCGAAACGTCTCAAAGTAAGTGACGAAAAATCAGTTTTTTGACCGGCGCTCGGAAATTAGATCGGTGACCCATACTTTTTATTACATTAATAGAAGCACCTTGGGGACCTCTACCCCCCCACCGAGTTTGCCTTCCATCGGGTAAAAATTGGCCGAGATATTGAGGAAACAAAAAAGTTGTTTACGAGGCTATCTCAGTAACCGGAAGGGATCCGGGAATTCTGAAAACGGATTCGGGACCCCTCTTGAGCCCACCTATACGCCCGTATACCAAAATCCCGAAAATCCCTGGAAAAACCCGAAAATAACACCTTTTGGGTTTTGAAAAATATTTCGGTGAGATTAAACCGGGAATTTGACCAACTTCCTATCGGGGAACGAACCTTTTTGAGGACACCACCAAACAGCCCAGTTAAAGACGAAGACCCCACCCTTCAATTCAAAATTTTTGGACAATTAGTTTTAGAGTTAAGTTAAATTAAGTAAAAATTGAATTAAATTTGTATCGATTCGCGATCTTTTTGAACCAAAATAGTGAAAAAATCCTTAAGTGTTTTCAAAACTTTTTCAATTGAATTGGGACCTTCTGTACCCAAAACTAATAGATCCGATTATATGTCAAACTTTAACTGTGTAAAACGAGCGTAATAAGCGAAAAACTGACTGCCCCTTCTTTTCGAGGTAGCAAGCAAAATCAGGAAAGTTTTATCAACATTTTTGATAAAACCAATACGTTAATTATTAATTCAACCAAATTCAAAAGAAAAAATAAAAATTTGTAAAACCTGGCCCTAAAAATTCAAAATAAACAAAATTAAGTTTTTCAAAAGTCAAACATTTTTTAAAAATAGTAGTAATTAAAATTTCGAATAATTTCATATGGTAATACGCGTTAAATAGCATCTCCTTAATAACATATTTTTTACATTTAAATTCCCCGGTAAATTAGCGCGCAGGGGCGGTTTTTGTAAATTATTTGCATTTATTATAGATTACTTAAGAGTTCCTGAGTTTGTTGAACCTCAAAGAGGGGGTTGTTCCAAGCCAAACTTCTATTGTAGGTTGGGACACCATTGACCATTATTTTAGTGACAAGACGGCCTCTTTTGAGGAACCTAGAAATAAGTTATTGTTGTTTTTGACTACGGTATCCTATTGGAACCTAGCTTAGTTGTAATTTTATACATTGTTTGTTGGTATTGTGGGTGACGCCTTCTATTGAGGGAAATTATTTATATTTGTTGACTTTCGTCCACTTACTTCCCCAAACCGAAAGATGGCGACAGCCCGGACCCCACCTAAAATAACCAGGGAAGGGACGGAGACCAAAAAACGAAACCCTAGGTACAGGAAACCAATGGCGAGATGCGATGAAGATGCGAGAGGCGAAAGCAGACTTCCGCGCCTCACGACATTGGACGATGCATTTACGTTGGACAATTTCGATGACCTCACTGATGATTGCCATCACGAATATGAGGAAGCCTTTCTAGCCTTACATCGGGCAGGAAATATAAAGACAGAAATCAGGGAGCTCATCGAAGACAACCTAGACAAGTTATATGTACGGTATGTTGATTGTATCCGGTGGATGCAGAAGACACAGCGTTTAGTCAAAGAGCTCCACCAGGAGGGGGAGGAAATGGAGGAAAGGGTAAATGCCATGGTTGAGGCGAATAGAGAAGCCAGTAACAATGATGATGAGGCCGAAGTCAGTAACAATGATGATGAGGCCGAAAGGGAATCAGTAACAATGATGCGGGAGGTGCTGGGGGAGCTGAGAGAAGGCAGAAGAGAAGCGGCAGAGCATGCGCAATCCACGCGCACACTTCTGGAAAAGTTCCAGACGATGCCACTCTCCGCTCCCACAGCCCCACCCGTAGAAAAAATGTCGTATGCAGGGGTCGTGGCGGCGAAGGGGTCTAACAACCTTAAATCGCTCCACTCTATTATCGTGTCGTCAGAGGACGAGATGGACACGAGCGACATGATAATGGATAAAATTAGGAGTGCAGTGGCCGCAAGGGACACCGGGATGAGGGTGGACCGCGTCAGGAAGGCGAAAAACGCTAAAGTCATCATTGGCTGCCACATAAAGGAGGACATCCAGCATGTGGCGGACAAGCTGAGGCGGTCCACAACCACCCTAAAGGTGGAAGAGGCGGTCAACAGAAACCCCTTGGTCGCCCTGACCAATGTCTTAAAATATAATACAGACGAGGACATAGTCAGGTCCATCAGAACGCAGAATGCACACCTACTAGGCGACCTTAATGAGGAGGAGGTCACCGTCGCGGTGAGGTACAAAAAGAGGGCACGAAACCCACACGAACACCATGTGGTGCTCGAGGTGTCCCCCCCCGTGTGGAAGCGATTGGTCGGGGCGGGAAAGGCGCACGTCGACCTGCAGCGGGTACGGGTCTATGACCAGTCCCCGCTGACACAGTGCACAAGGTGCCTCCGCTACGGCCACGGTCGAAAGCTGTGCACGGAGAAAACTGACAGATGCTCTCACTGCGGCGGTGACCACATACGCTCGGAGTGCGAGGAATGGCAAAGAGGGCAAAAGCCAAGCTGCCTAAACTGCAAAACGGCCGGAAATGAGGATGTGGGGCACGGCGCATTCAGTGAGGACTGCCCGGTGCGTGGGAAGTGGGACGCCTTAGCTAGAGCGAGGGTGGCGTACTCCTGACGCTTAGCCGCAGCGGTGTTGGCTGGATGCGCTGTGCGCCAACTTACGACTACCGGGGGACGGACCGCTAGCACCTACAAACTGACCTATTATAACGATAGAATTAGTTGTAAGAACGCCGAAGACAAAAAGCGGTCCATCCTGGCGAGTGCGGGCCGCAACAACTTGGAAAAAGCGACACACGTAATGGTGGATCTGACTGTGCCCCAAAAGTATCCCACAATAATCTATATAATGAAACCTGGACCAACCCCTACAAAATCAAACAGAAATCTTTATAAAACATGTGAGAGTATTGCTAGGGCAATAAGGTATTGTAACAATTAAAATTGTAAGGCAAATTTTTGAAAATTGGCCAACAATTAAGAACTAGTTATTGCCCATATGTATGTATGTATGTGTAAGTGCATGTAGGTGTCTATATGTACATATATATATGTGTGTGTATGTGCACAAATGTGTGTATGTATCTATGTGCATATAAATACTTACAGTGTCAGGATTGCGAAAGATATGTTAAAAGAGATAGTTGTAAGAATATATATTGTGATAATATATAGAAATTACAAAGGAAAGCGTAATAGAATGGTATATGTAAAAGTATATGTATAAAAACAATAACCACATTATCAATGTAAAACTAGAATATATAATATGTATAATGAATGATATATGTAAAAGAATATGTAAAATAATAATATAATTATAACTATAACATATAATTTGTATAATGAAAGGTATAAGAATATCTAGAATAATAATAAACACACTACAATAACAATGTACAACTAGAATATATAATATGTATTAGGGAAAGAGATGGGAAAAAAAAAGAAAAAAAAAGAAAAAAAAAAAAAAAAAAAAGAAAAAAAAAAAAAAAAAAAAAAAAAAAAAAAAAAAAAAAAAAAAAAAAAAAAAAAAAAAAAAAAAAAAAAAAAAAAAAAAAAAAAAAAAAAAAAAAAAAAGGAAAGTAAAACAGAAGGAAAACAAAAAAGAGGAATGATGAAAAGAATAATAACAATAATATATATCCCATATATTTATTAAGCATATAAGATAAAAGTTAAAAGTTAGTACGTAAATAATAGTTATGTGTTAAGTATATAATAATGTTAAGTACAGACAACCAGAGTGCCCTAGCAATACCAAACAAAATATCACTATGAGTTAACAGTAAATCCGCCAGTATATATAAACCATATATACACAAATATGACCTTATACATATTTGGTAATTTAAAGCAAAAACAAAAAATCGAACAAAACACAACTTACTCTTAAAATACTAATAAACAATAAGCAAAAATTTACCACAACATAAATCAAACAAACCAAATAAGCTGAAATAAAATCATATGCATCAACGAAAATAAACATTTATTTCACAAGTATATATATAGATATACACACAAATATGATGTTATACATATTTGGTAATATATAAAAGCAACCATAAAATTGAGCTAAAATAAAACCTATCACCAAAGCAATATAAACAAAAATAGAGTATTAATAAAATATGAGTTTCCAAACAAACTAAACAAGAACAAGTATTAAAGCCGTTGGTCCAGGCAGGAAAATACAAAACATACCATAAAATAAATATATAAATCAAAAACAATATATATCAAGATACAGCAAATATAAAATGAAATGGTTAACCCACACAATAAGCGCAAAATAGAAAAACAATATAAACAAAAGTCAATAACAAAATGTTCAAATAAGGATATAAATCAATCAATCTATCAATTGCTAAAAATAATTTAATAAAGCTGTTGGCCAGACAATACTATAAAAGAAATAAATATATTAAATCAAAGTGAATCACAAATATATACAACGAATTAAGAATAGGTAAGCCACAAGGAAGTATAAAACATAATAACATAAATAGGAACTACACTTCCAATATACTTACAAATAAAATATATAGCCAGTATAAGAATATAAATATAACAGTGTAAAATAACCAGACAAAAAATTTCAAAGGAATAAGACAAAATAACACTGCCAAATCTCACAAAAGCTTAATATAAATAAATAGAAAATAACAACTTAACTAATAAACAAAAGACCAAAATAAATAAATGAAAAAACCTAAAAAAGGAGTCGGCTTAAAGCTGATGTGCCAACAGCTTCTTCCCAACAAAGTGGAAGAAAAAAAAAAAAAAAAAAAAAAAAAAAAAAAAACCTAACCTAACCTAACCTAACCTAACCTAACCTAACCTAACCTAACCTAACCTAACCTAACCTAACCTAACCTAACCTAACCTAACCTAACCTAACCTAACCTAACCTAACCTAACCTAACCTAACCTAACCTAACCTAACCTAACCTAACCTAACCTAACCTAACCTAACCTAACCTAACCTAACCTAACCTAACCTAACCTAACCAGTTGGAGGGGACGCCAATGCAAAGAGCACCTGGTGGGGGAGCTCTACGGTCGACCACAGAGGCGAAGAGGTGTGCGGGACACTCGGGGAGCTCGGGCTGCATATTCTTAACGTAGGGGAAATTCCAACCTTCGACACAGTAAGAGGGGGACAGCGATACAGCAGCCACGTCGATGTAACTGCATGCTCAACAAACATCCTAGATCTGGTAGAAAGTTGGGAAGTAGACGAAGGCCTCACGAGCTCTGACCACAATGGTATAACTTTTAAGGTGAGTTTACAAAGATCAAAAGGAATAAGAATAGAAAGAACGACAAGAATCTACAACACAAAGAAGGCAAATTGGACCAAATTTCATGAGAAACTAAGTCAATTAGCCCTTGAAAACCAAATAACAAAGATAAAGATCGAAAACATAACTACAGTAGAACAAATAGACACACAAACAGAAACATTTACAAAAGCAATAAGCGAAGCATGCAAGTCGTCAATGCCAATAAAAAACACAAAAGAGAAACTCACCGTACCGTGGTGGTCGGAGGAACTCACCGCTCTGAAGAAACAAGTAGCCACGAGGAAGCGGAGAATAAGGTGCGCTGCCCCTGTCCGAAGGCCAGCAGTCGTCGAAGAGTACCTGGAAAAGAAAAAAGAATATGAAATAGAAGCAGCTCGAGCTCAAACCGAGAGCTGGAAAACCTTTTGTTGTAAGCAGGACAAGGAGGGAGTATGGGAAGGGATTTATAGGGTCATTGGGAGAACCACAAAAAGGGAAGAGGACTTGTTAATGATAGAAAACGGCGAGGTGCTCGACACAAAAGGCTCTGTAAGATTAATAGCTGAGACCTTTTATCCGGAGGACGACCTCCTAGCTGATAATGAACACCACAGTCATATGAGGACTAAAGCCAAAAAGGCCAATGATGTAACAGCGACCAGCACTTTAGACCCCCCATTCACAATGCTGGAATTAATGTCATCCTGCGACTCTTTCAACGCCAAAAAAGCTCCAGGAGTAGATGGCCTCACAGCCGATGTATGCAGCCGTGCCATAAACAGCGTACCTGAAACATTCCTTGCTCTAGTGAATAAATGCCTGGAACTCGGCTATTTCCCTATGAGCTGGAAAGAGGCTACGGTGGTGATACTGCGGAAGCCGGGAAAAACCGATTACGCCACCCCTAAAGCTCATAGGCCAATCGGATTACTGCCAGTACTGGGGAAAATATTCGAGAAGATGTTGGTGGCTCGCCTCAGGTATTATATGGTGCCTAAACTGAGCATCAACCAATACGGGTTTATGCCACAAAGAAGCACCGAGGACTCCCTCTATACTCTCATGCAGCACATTAGAAATAAGCTGAGACAAAAGAAAATAGTCACACTAATCTCGCTAGATATAGAGGGAGCCTTCGACAGTGCATGGTGGCCCGCAATAAAGGTTCGATTGGCAGAAGAAAAGTGCCCATTGAACCTGAGGAGGGTCATGGACAGCTACTTGAGCGACAGGAAGGTCAGGGTCAGGTACGCAGGCGAAGAACTCATAAAATGCACTAACAAAGGTTGCGTACAGGGCTCAATAAGTGGCCCAATATTGTGGAATCTCCTGTTGGACCCACTCCTAAAACGCTTGGAGGAGGAAAGGGTCTATGCCCAGGCGTTTGCTGACGACGTGGTGCTCGTCTTCGATGGTGATAAGGCGGGAGACATAGAGCCACTGGCTAATGGTGCCCTCGAGCGTATCCGGGCGTGGGGAGTCGAAAACAAATTGAAATTTGCGCCTCAAAAGACCAAAGCAATGGTCATTACCAAAAAATTAAAATACGACACCCCACGGCTGAGTATGGGCGGGGTCGACATACTGATGTCCAAAGAGATTAAAATCTTGGGCGTCACCATCGATGACGGGCTGACCTTCAACAGCCATGTCACAAACGTCTGCAAGAAGGCAATAGCCATATATAAACAACTGAGCAGGGCGGCCAAAGTAAGCTGGGGATTAAACCCAGACGTTACTAAAATTATTTATGTCGCCACAGTGGAGCCCGTGATCCTGTATGCCGCAAGTGCATGGGCCCCGGCCGTAAACAAGAAAGGTATTATAAAACAGTTGGGCGTTGTGCAGCGCGGAATAGCACAAAAAATGTGCAGAGCCTACCGAACAGTCTCTCTAAACTCAGTACTCCTACTGGCAGGGGTTCTCCCTCTGGACCTGAGAGTGAAAGAGGCGGCCGCACTTTACGAGGCAAAAAAGGGAGTACCACTGCAAATAATGAAAGACAGAGAGATGGAGCGGATGACCTCTGCACAAGAAACCCCACATCCTGCCATGCGAATAAGCCTGGAGCTCGGGAGTCTGGTGGATCAGGAGCAAGTTAACGCCAACGCTGATCCGGATGTTAGAATCTTCACAGACGGGAGCAAGATTGGGGGGCGGGTCGGTGCTGCACTGTCCGTGTGGAACAGTGAGGCCGAAACATGCACCCTCAAGTTGGTGTTACCGGAATACTGCACAGTCTACCAGGCAGAGCTCCTGGCAATAACCAGGGCAACAAAATTTATCCGCAAAAGCTCGGCGTCCACTTTTGATGTCTACAGCGACTCTATGGCAGCTCTCTTAACAGTGAAAAACCACAGTTGCCTTCATCCCCTGGCTGTAGAAGCAAGAGAAAACTTAACAGCGGTTTCTCTCCAGGACAAGGTAGTCAACTTGTTCTGGATCAAAGCTCACGCTGGACTTGAGGGCAACGAAAGAGCGGATCAGCTGGCAAAAGAAGCTGCCATATTGAGAAACAGGAAACATGATTACGACCTGTATCCTGTCTCCTTCATCAAGCGTCACATTCGTACGGCGACGATTGATGAATGGAGCAGAAGATATGAGGTCGGAACAACAGCGTCAGTCACCAAAATGTTTTTCCCAGACGCGGCAGCGGCATACAGGACTATCAGGAAAATAAACATAACCGCAACCATCACCCAGATATTGACAGGACACGGTGGGTTCTCCGAATACTTACACAGATTTAAGTGTAAGGAGAACCCATCGTGTATATGTGATCCAAACTGTGAAGAATCCGTTCCACATCTACTCTTAGAATGCCCTGTATACACAAAGGAAAGGTACCATGTTGAACAGGAGACTGACGAAGTTTTAACTAGGGATAGCGTGGGGCGGATAATGAAAGGAAAAAACAGGAACATTTTTCTAAATTATTGCTCGAAAATAGCTAAATTAGTAATTGAAAGGAACAAGACGAACAGGTAAATTATGCTAGTCCCTATATTTGAATATATAATAGGTTGGCATAAAACATGGAGTGAGAGTTAAGACTGGGCTTATCATAAAGTTTAAAGTGTAAAATTGTTAAAATCAAGTTAAAATTAAGTAATATAAATTATTATAAGATAATTAATACATTAATCTTATTTGAAATAAGTCTATACTGTATTACAATATAGATATATATAAAAGAAAACTACATTTAGACAAGTAAGCAATATGTAAATAAAAATGAAACACTGTTCATTATTTACCCCAAAACATCCCAATATAAGTAAGAAAAATAAAGAAATAAATATATCAATAGAACAGCAAGAATAGGAATATATAGATGGGAGTCCCACCCATAAAGAATGAATGATGACGAATGCCAGAAAGATACAGTATGCGGAATGACAGTACGAGAGGAAAACAAGCGAGAACTGGTATGAAAATGGTAGACCAAGCATAGACTCCGATTATGTCGGGGGAAGAGATTTACAAAAAAAAAAAAAAAAAAAAAAAAAAAAAAAAAAAAAAAAAAAAAAAAAAAAAAAAAAAAAAAAAAAAAACCTAACCTAACCTAACCTTTTTTTTTTTTTTTTTTTTTTTTTTTTGACGCTGGGAAAAAATGCGTTACGCATACCCGCCCATTGGGGGATGGACGGGTTATGTGGGACTCGCCGGGCTAGTCCCGGGATACCCACTAAAATAACCCAGCGGCACTCCCGCATCGTCTATTTGGAGGAGGACTGGGAAACCGGCACAGCCTTTACGTCCAGTCCCCCACCGACGACCGCCCGCCTTTACAGCGGGGCCCGCACGCCCCTCCCTAAATGGAGGGGCCCGGGAACGACCGTGAGTGCTCGGCCGTTCCCGCCCGACGAGGGTGGTGATTAGTGCAATGCGAGCGAAGGCGCCCCCGCGCCTGTCGCCCGCTAATCACCACCAGAAGGAGGGAGGCGACGATCGTACAACCGCCGTCTCCCACCCCTTCTTCGCCTGCGGAGCGGCGGCGCGAGAGGATCATCCTCCCGCGCGCGCTCCGCCGCCTCCTTTTGCGACATGACATTCTCGCAAAAGGAGGCAACCGCCGCCCAAGCCTCCTCACTCCCCAGCATGGAGTTCACCACACTGGGAAGTGAGAGGTCCATCCCGACCACATCTGTCAGGGCACGGCGCAGCTCAGCCCAGGCTGGGCACACCTCGAGGGTGTGCTGCGCCGTGTCCTCCGCGGCTCCACAGTCGTGGCACGCCGGGGTCTCCTCCCTCTGGATCCGATGCAGGTGCGTTCCGAAGCAGCCATGCCCGGACAACACCTGCACCAGACGGAACGAGAGGAAACCGTGGGGGCGCTCGAGCCAGTCCCGCAGGACTGGACCGAGCGCGTCCAGCGTCCGGCGTCCAAATGTGGCGGAGGCGAGGTCCCGTGTCCAGTGTAGGACGATTGCGTCCCTCGCCTCCCGCCGCACGGCATCCCGCTCTTGCGCGGCGGAACCTAACCTAACCTAACCTAACCTAACCTAACCTAACCTAACCTTTTTTTTTTTTTTTTTTTTTTTTTTGTTTGCGCTGGGAAAAAATGCGTTACGCATACCCGCCCATTGGGGGATGGACGGGTTATGTGGGACTCACCGGGCTAGTCCCGGGATACCCACTAAAATAACCCAGCGGCACTCCCGCATCGTCTATTTGGAGGAGGACTGGGAAACCGGCACAGCCTTTACGTCCAGTCCCCCACCGACGACCGCCCGCCTTTACAGCGGGGCCCGCACGCCCCTCCCTAAATGGAGGGGCCCGGGAACGACCGTGAGTGCTCGGCCGTTCCCGCCCGACGAGGGTGGTGATTAGTGCAATGCGAGCGAAGGCGCCCCCGCGCCTGTCGCCCGCTAATCACCACCAGAAGGAGGGAGGCGACGATCGTACAACCGCCGTCTCCCACCCCTTCTTCGCCTGCGGAGCGGCGGCGCGAGAGGATCATCCTCCCGCGCGCGCTCCGCCGCCTCCTTTTGCGACATGACATTCTCGCAAAAGGAGGCAACCGCCGCCCAAGCCTCCTCACTCCCCAGCATGGAGTTCACCACACTGGGAAGTGAGAGGTCCATCCCGACCACATCTGTCAGGGCACGGCGCAGCTCAGCCCAGGCTGGGCACACCTCGAGGGTGTGCTGCGCCGTGTCCTCCGCGGCTCCACAGTCGTGGCACGCCGGGGTCTCCTCCCTCTGGATCCGATGCAGGTGCGTTCCGAAGCAGCCATGCCCGGACAACACCTGCACCAGACGGAACGAGAGGAAACCGTGGGGGCGCTCGAGCCAGTCCCGCAGGACTGGACCGAGCGCGTCCAGCGTCCGGCGTCCAAATGTGGCGGAGGCGAGGTCCCGTGTCCAGTGTAGGACGATTGCGTCCCTCGCCTCCCGCCGCACGGCATCCCGCTCTTGCGCGGCGGGGCGCTCACCCAGCGCCCTACGCCGCGCCGCCCATTCGTACACTCTGGCGAGCACCCATGCCTCCAATTCCCAGGGAGGGGTGCCGGCCAGAGCGCACGCCGCCGCGAAACCCACCGAGCGGTAGGCTCGCGCCACCCGCTGTGCAATGGCCCGTTGGGGCCTGCGGATGGCGGTTGCATTCTCCCTCCTGTGGAGGGAGTCCGCCCAGATGGGTGCCCCGTATAGGGCCATACTCTTTAGGATGCCGGCATAGAGGCGCCGGCATCGCTCCTTGGGCCCGCCCAGGTTTGGGAGGAGCCATGAGAGGGCGTCCGCGGCTTTCAGCAGGCGCGTCGACAGCCCGCTAAAGTGCGGGCCGAAGCGCCACCTGCTGTCCAGCACGAGGCCCAGATACTTCATCTGGGCCCCGACCCCTATTCGGACGCCCTCCACCACGATGTGGGCGTCAGGTGGGCAGCGCTGCCGAGGCCCGTGAAAGAACACGGCCTCGGTCTTGTTCAGCGCTACCCCCAATCCAAGCTGGCGGATCCTACCTGCCACTAAGGATCCGCCAGCCGAGGCCAAACAGGCCGCCTCTCCAAAGTCCCTCCCCCGGGCAACGAGGAGAGTGTCATCTGCGTAGCAGATGACACTCGTGCCCTGGAGGAGGGTGCCCCGCAGGAGCCAGTCAAATCCGATGTTCCACAAGAGGGGCCCCAGCACCGAACCCTGTGGAACACCGGACTCCACTCCATACCGCCTGATCCTGGCCATCTTGTCCACCAGAAGGACCTCCCGGTCCTCCAGGTAGCTGGCCAGGATCGCCCGCAGATATTGGGGCACTCCGTGGTACCGGAGTGCCTCCAATATGGTCGAGTGGGGTACGGAGTTGAACGCGTTGGCGATGTCGAACGACACCGCCAACACTCCGTCCCCAGCCTCGACCGCCTCCCGCACCTGGCCCCTGAGTAGGGCCAGCGCATCGACCGTCGAACGCCCTTGTCGGAACCCGAACTGGGCGTCCGACAGGTCCGGCCCTACCTCCCGCAAATGGCTGTTAAGCCGGGTGGCGAGGATCCCCTCGAACAGTTTACCGACCTCATCGAGTAAAACGATGGGCCGGTATGCCGAGGGGGAGTCCACCGGGCGTCCCTCCTTGCGGAGAAGGCACAACTTGCCTTCCTTCCATAGCTTCGGGAACCTCCCAGTCGTCAGGCACGCGCTGAAGAGGTCCCGAAGCCTTTCCTCCATTAGGGACGCCGCGATGGCCACCACCCGTGCGGGGACGCCGTCCGGCCCAGGGGCCGTCTTCTTCGCGCGGAGGGGCAGAACCCCCGCGCGAAGTTCCTCCGCCGAAACTGGAGGCACCTCCTCCGGCGAAGCCACCAACCCCCTCAGCGGGGGGTTCATCGTTGGAGGGGTGAAGTCGGTCCTGCGCGGAAACAGTGACCGAACCACCCCATTCAGCAACGCCGGCTCTAGGGTCTCCGCTAATGGGGGACCGTAAGGGCGCAGCTGGCTCCGCGCCTGCTTATACGGCCTCCCAAACGGATCCCTGTCGAGGCCCTCCAGCATCTCGGCCTTTGCCGAGTCCTCGGCGGCGCACATTTCCGACTTGAGGACCGTCTTTGCCTCTAGGTAAGAGGCGTAGAGGCGGTCCTCCTCAGCCTGACATCGGCTGGTGCGCCGCCGACTCCGCGTGTAGGCCCTCCTGGCCTCCACGCACGCGGCCCGGAGCCCCGCCAGCTCCACCGTCCACCAATAAATGGCGCGACGGGGAGGCGGACGGCGAGACCGAGGCATGCTGGAGTTGCACACCTCGGTCAGGGACCCCCGCAGCTGAACCGCTGCGGCGTCCACGTCCGTGACCTCAACAGGGGGCGAGAGCCAGTCCCGGAGGAACGCAGCCTCCTGGGCTGCCTCCCGGTCCAGGCGGGTGAGAGCCCACCGCGGGAAGGGAGATTGGCCCGAGCGGGCCATCCCCCGCGGGCTCTGGGTGGAGATGTCGAACCGCACATATCGGTGGTCCGACAGGGTCTCCACCATCTCCACCCGCCAGTTCACGACGCGGGCGGCTAGCACGGGGGTGGCGAACGATACGTCCACCACTGACCCACCCCGTTGCCGCACACACGTGTGAACATCCCCCCTGTTCAGGAGGGACACGCCGCACGAAGCCGACCAAAATTCGGCGGCGCGCCCCCGGACGTTGCACGACGCCGCCGGGTTGCCCCAGGCCACTGATTTGGCGTTCAGGTCGCCCATTACGACGACCTGACGTGGTGCCGCCCTCCCGACGACTGCCGTAAGGACTTCGAGAAAATTCTCGAAGTCCCTTAGAGGGCGGTTTGGGGAGAAATAGACCCCGACCAGGGCTATTTCTCCCCACGCGGCGGCCACGTATCCCGGACCCCTCTCTAAAAGCGAGAGGGGAGGGGAGTCCGTGGAAGGCCGCGACACCAACGCCACCAAGCCGTCTCGATCACCTAGCCAGCGGCCAGGTATCGAGTACGGCTCGGCAACCACCGCCACGTCCACCAACCACTCGGCCACAGTCTGCATCAACAGATCCTGTGCCGCTCTGCAGTGGTTGGTGTTCGCCTGGAGGATGCGATGTTCGACTCTACCCATTAATCGGTCATCGCACCCTCCTCCTCCACAGCCGCCGAGGTCCCAGCTACTGGGGTGGCGGTGGCAGCGACAGGCCGGGTCGGCGCCTGCGCTTTGCCCTTCTTAAGGGGAGGAATACAATTCCCCCCCTTCATAATGTGGCCCGCAGGGCGGCCACTGGCGGCACACACCGCGCAGTGCGGTGTGGTGGCCTCGCAGGAGGCGGCTTTGTGCCCCTCCTTGCCGCAGCGGTAGCAGCTGTCCGTCCTGTCGACACTGGACGGACAGAGGGCCCGGGTGTGACCGATGCCGAAGCACCGGTAACACCTCAGCGGCGGGACCTCAAGGGCCCGGACCGCCGCCGAGCTGAACCCGACGGCAAGCCGTCCCTTCTCGAGGACGGCTTTGGCAGCGGCGACTGGGCACTCCAGGCGGATGGTGCCCATGCCGCCGCGCCCGGGCCTGATGGCCCCACCCTGCACCGCTGCGACTGTGCAGCCCCCAATGGCCACGACTGCTGCCACCACCTCCTCCTTGGTGACGGAGTCGTCAAGATCCGTCACCTCGATGGCCGCTGACTTTACAGGCCTCGCCACCTTCACCGCGTCCGCGATGACCTCCTGCAGCTTAGCTGCAAAGAGGTCCGCGTGTTTTGCGCCCTCCGCACCCGGGAACTCGAAAATACGAGCCCCAGCCTGCGTCCGGCGGCACGAGACTTTACCGATCCCCAGTTTGGTAGGATCGGCATTGGCACGCGCCCGCAACATCACGGACGCGTACGTCTCGCCCCGCTCCGCAGCCTTCGTGGTGAGCGTCATCACGACGGCCGCGGACTTGGGAGGAACCAAGTTCCTCCTGACACCGGCTGGGGTCGTACCCTTCCCCTTTCCCTTGCCAGTCGTCTGTGACTGACCGGCAGGGGTGGTGGCGGAGGCGGCTGGGGGGGTGGTTTTCCCCTTCCCTTTCCCCTTGCCAGTCGACTTCGACTGGCTGGGAATGGTGGTGGCAGGCACGGCAGGGACGACAGCTGCCGTCCTTTTGCCTTTGCCCTTCCCCTTACCGACCACCTTAGTCCAGCCCTGCTGGTTGGTCGGGGTGGTGGAAGGGAGAAGGGCGTCCTCCCTCGAGGAGCTAGGCGCCGGCTCCTTTCGCCTTTTGTCCGCCGCAAGTGGCGGTCGGAGGCGTTTCTCCGGCAAGAGCCGGTCCTCAATGCCCGCTATGCAGGAGCGAACGAACGCCCTCTCCTCCGCCATCACCTTGCGGAGGACATCCCCAAGGCCGGGAGAGGAAACGAGGCCCTCTGCCGCAGGTTGGGGCTCGGCTTGGGATGGCCGGGCCGTGGCTTCAGCCAGCTTCAGGTGAAGCTGGCTCACCTCCGACTGCAGGCGATCCACTTTCGCCTGCAGTTGCCGCGACTCCTCGCTGGCCTTGCGCTCCACAAGCTCCGCCACGATTTCGCGAAGACTCGCAGCCCGGCATTTAAGGGACTTTTGAAAAGTCCCCTTTAAGTGGGAGGACTTGGCGGCGACCTCCACGATCGCCTCTTCGTCCTCCAAGGCCATCCTCTGGAGTTCGGCCAGGGAGTGGTCCGAGTATAGCACGCGGGACGCACCATACCCGGACTTGCCACGGGCGACGCGCGCCCGTTCTTCCTGGGCCGCAACCCGCTCCTCCAGCTCTTGCTGGAGCTGCTCCCGCCGGGCCAGGTCCAGCTCGCGCTGGGCGTCGGCCAAACCCGCATCGTGGGTGTCTCCTGCTGTCAACGCCTTTTTGGCCTTGACCCTCTTTTTTGGCTCCTTCGCCGAGCCTGAGCCCGAGGAGCCATCGGACACGACCTTGAGGAAGGTCCGCTTCCGCGATGCCGATCGTGATCGAGGATCGACCACCATCGAACCCGCATCCGATGCTATGGACTCTATGTCGGAGTCCGACATGTCGCCCACACTCCCGCCGTAGAAGGCTCTGCCTTCACTCGACGCTGATGCGTCGCGTTGGCCCTGAAAAGGGCCTTTTGGTTGGCCCTGAGAAGGGCCTTTGGGTTGGCCCTGAGAAGGGCCTTTGGGTTGGCCCTGAGAAGGGCCTTTGGGTTGGCCCTGAGAAGGGCCTTTTGTTTTCACGAAATGCCCGAGGGCATCCCGCGCAGGTTTCGGCATACCGAACAACGCAAAATTCGTAGCTTCCAGGCAATAAGATCGCTACGATGCACAGTGCACTTTAGCCGTACCCAGCCTGCCACTCCGTTACGGTGGTCAGGACTGGGACGTTTCCGGGGAACGCGACGTGGACGCAAGCACTGTGGGGTGGTTCCCCAACCTAACCTAACCTAACCTAACCTAACCTAACCTAACCTAACCTTTTTTTTTTTTTTTTTTTTTTTTTTTTTTTTTTTTTTTTTTTTTTTTTTTTTTTTTTTGTTTGCGCTGGGAAAAAATGCGTTACGCATACCCGCCCATTGGGGGATGGACGGGTTATGTGGGACTCTCCGGCTACTCCGGCATACCCACTAAAATAACCCAGCGGCACTCCCGCATCGTCTATTTGGAGGAGGACTGGGAAACCGGCACAGCCTTTACGTCCAGTCCCCCACCGACGACCGCCCGCCTTTACAGCGGGGCCCGCACGCCCCTCCCTAAGTGGAGGGGCCCGGGAACGACCGTGAGTGCTCGGCCGTTCCTGCCCGACGAGGGTGGTGATTACTGCAATGCGAGCGAAGGCGCCCCCGCGCCTGTCGCCCGCTAATCACCACCAGAAGGAGGGAGGCGACGATCGTACAACCGCCGTCTCCCACCCCTTCTTCGCCTGCGGAGCGGCGGTGCGAGAGGATCATCCTCCCGCGTACGCTCCGCCGCCTCCTTTTGCGACATGACATCCTCGCAAAAGGAGGCAACCGCCGCCCAAGCCTGCTCACTCCCCAGCATGGAGTTCACCACACTGGGAAGTGACAGGTCCAACCCGACTATGTCGGTCAGGGCACGACGCAGCTCAGCCCAGGCTGGGCACACCTCGAGGGTGTGCTGCGCCGTGTCCTCCGCGGCTCCACACTCGTGGCACGCCGGGGTTTCCTCCCTCCGAATCCGATGCAGGTGCGTTCCGAAACAGCCATGCCCGGACAACACCTGCACCAGACGGAACGAGAGGAAACCGTGGGGGCGCTCGAGCCAGTCCTGCAGGACTGGACCGAGCGCGTCCAGCGTCCGGCGCCCAAAGGTGGCGGAGGCGAGATCACGTGCCCAGTGGAGGACGATGGCATCCCTCGCCTCCCGCCGCACGGCCTCCCGCTCTTCCGCGGCTGGGCGCTCACCCAGCGCCCTACGCCGCGCCGTCCACTCGTAGACTCTGGCGAGCACCCATGCCTCCAATTCCCATGGAGGGGTGCCGGCCAGAGCGCACGCCGCCGCGAAGCCCACCGAGCGGTAGGCTCGCGCCACCCGCTGTGCAATGGCCCGTTGGGGCCTGCGGATGGCGGTTGCATTCTCCCTCCTGTGGAGGGAGTCCGCCCAGATGGGTGCCCCGTATAGGGCCATACTCCTCAGGATGCCGGCATAGAGGCGCCGGCATCGCTCCTTGGGCCCGCCCAGGTTTGGGAGGAGCCATGAGAGGGCGTCCGCGGCTTTCAGCAGGCGCGTCGACAGCCCGCTAAAGTGCGGGCCGAAGCGCCACCTGCTGTCCAGCACGAGGCCCAGATACTTCATCTGGGCCCCGACCCCTATCCGGACGCCCTCCACCACGATGTGGGCGTCAGGAGGGCAGCGCTGCCGAGGCCCGTGAAAGAACACGGCCTCGGTCTTGTTCAGCGCTACCCTCAAACCAAGCTGGCGGATCCTACCTGCCACTAAGGATCCGCCAGCTGAGGCCAGACAGGCCGCCTCCCGAAAGTCCCTCCCCCGGGCAACGAGGAGAGTGTCATCCGCGTAGCAGATGACACTCGTGCCCTGGAGGAGGGTGCCGCGCAGCAGCCAATCGAATCCGATGTTCCACAAGAGGGGCCCCAGCACCGAACCCTGTGGAACACCGGACTCCGCGCCGTAGCGCCTGATCCTGGCCGTCCTGTCCGCCAGGAGGACCTTCCGGTCCTCCAGGTAGTTGGCCAGGATCACCCGCAGATATTGGGGCACTCCGTGGTACCGGAGTGCCTCCAATATGGTCGAGTGGGGCACGGAGTTGAAGGCGTTGGCGATGTCGAACGACACCGCCAACACTCCGTCCCCAGCTCCAACCGCCTCCTGCACTTGGCCCCTGAGTAGGGCCACCGCGTCGACCGTCGAACGCCCCTGTCGAAACCCGAACTGGGCGTCCGACAGGTCTGGCCCTACCTCCCGCAACTGGCTATTAAGCCGGGTGGCGATGATCCCCTCGAACAATTTACCGACCTCATCGAGCAGAACGATGGGCCGGTATGCCGAGGGGGAGTCCACCGGGCGTCCCTCCTTCCGGAGCAGGCAAAGCTGCCCCTCCTTCCAGATTTTCGGGAACCTCCCAGCCGTCAGGCACGCGCTGAAGAGGTCCCGAAACCTCTCCTCCATGAGGGACGCCGCGATGGCCACCACCCGTGCGGGGACACCATCCGGTCCAGGGGCCGTCTTCTTCGCGCGGAGGGACAGAACCCCCGCGCGAAATTCCTCCACCGATACTGGAGGGACCTCCTCCTCCGGCGAAGCCACCACCCCCCCCAGCGGGGGGTTCATCGTTGGTGGGGTGAAGTCGGTCCTGCGCGGAAACAGTGACCGAACCACCCCATCCAGCAACGCCGGCTCTAGGGTCTCCGCTAATGGGGGACCGTAAGGGCGCAGCTGGCTCCGCGCCTGCTTATACGGCCTCCCAAACGGATCCCTGTCGAGGCCCTCCAGCATCTCGGCCTTTGCCGAGTCCTCGGCGGCGCACATTGCCAACTTGAGGACCGTCTTTGCCTCTACGTAAGAGGCGTAGAGGCGGTCGTCCTCCGCCTGACATCGGCTGGTGCGCCGCCGACTCCGCGTGTAGGCCCTCCTGGCCTCCACGCACGCGGCCCGGAGCGCCGCCAGCTCCGCCGTCCACCAATAAACGGCGCGACGGGGAGGCGGACGGCGAGACCGAGGCATGCTCGAGTTGCACACCTCGGTCAGGGACCCCCGGAGCCGAACCGCTGCGGCGTCGACGTCCGTGCCCTGCACAGGGGGCGAGAGCCAGTCCTCGAGGAACGCTGCCTCCAGGGCTGCCTCCCGGTCCAGGCGGGTGAGAGCCCACCGCGGGAAGGGAGATTGGCCCGAGCGGGCCATCCCCCGCGGGCTCTGGGTGGAGATGTCGAACCGCACATATCGGTGGTCCGACAGGGTCTCCACCATCTCCACCCGCCAGTTCACGACGCGGGCGGCTAGCACGGGGGTGGCGAACGATACGTCCACCACTGACCCTCCCCGTTGCCGCACACACGTGTGAACATACCCCCTGTTCAGGAGGGACACGCCGCACGAAGCCGACCAAAATTCGGCGGCGCGCCCCCGGACGTTGCACGACGCCGCCGGGTTGCCCCAGGCCACCGACTTGGCGTTCAGGTCGCCCATTACGACGACCTGACGTGGTGCCGCCCTCCCGACGACTGCCGTAAGGACTTCGAGAAAATTCTCGAAGTCCCTTAGAGGGCGGTTTGGGGAGAAATAGACCCCGACCAGGGCTATTTCTCCCCACGCGGCGGCCACGTATCCCGGACCCCTCTCTAAAAGCGAGAGGGGAGGGGAGTCCGTGGCAGGCCGCGACACCAACGCCACCAAGCCGTCCCGGTCACCCAGCCAACGGCCAGGCACCGAGTACGGCTCGGCGACCACCGCCACGTCCACCAACCACTCGGCCACAGTCTGCATCAGCAGATCCTGGGCCGCTCTGCAGTGGTTGGTGTTCGCCTGGAGGATGCGATGTCCGACTCTACCCATTAATCGGACATCACACCCTCCTCCTCCACAGCCGCCGAGGTCCCAGCTACTGGGGTGGCGGTGGCAGCGACAGGCCGGGTCGGCGCCTGCGCTTTGCTCTTCTTAAGGGGAGGAATACAATTCCTCCCCTTCATAATGTGGCCCGCAGGGCGGCCACTGGCGGCACACACCGCGCAGTGCGGTGCGGTGGCCTCGCAGGAGGCGGCTTTGTGCCCCTCCTTGCCGCAGCGGTAGCAGCTGTCCGTCCTGTCGACACTGGACGGACAGAGGGTCCGGGTGTGACCGATGCCGAAGCACCGGTAACACCTCAGCGGCGGGACCTCAAGGGCCCGGACCGCCGCCGAGCTGAACCCGACGGCGAGCCGTCCCTTCTCGAGGACGGCTTTGGCAGCGGCGACTGGGCACTCCAGGCGAATTGCGCCCATGCCGCCGCGCCCGGGCCTGATGCCCCCGCCCTGCACCGCTGCGACTGCGCAGCCACCTATGGCTGCGACCGCCGCTACCACCTCCTCCTTGGTGACGGAGTCGTCTAGGTCCGTCACCTCGAAGGCCGCCGACTTAACCGGCCTGGCCACCTTCGCGTCGTCCGCAATGACCTCTTGCAGCTTTGCTGCGAAGAGGTCAGCGTTCTTCCCGCCCTCGGCACCCGGGAACTCGAAGATTCGGGCCCCAGCCTGTGTCCGGCGGCATGAGACTTTACCGATCCCCAATTTGGTGGGATCGGCATTTGCACGCGCCCGCACCATTATGGACGCGTACGTCTCACCCCGCTCCGCGGCCTTTGCGGTGAGCGTCACCACGACGGCCGCGGTCTTGGGAGGAACTAGGTTCCTCTTGGCACCGGCTGGGGGCGAACCCTTCCCCTTTCCCTTGCCAGTCGACGACTGACCGGCAGGGGTGGTGGCGGAGACGGCTGGGGCTGGAGGGGTGCTCTTCCCCTTCCCCTTCCCTTTCCCTTTGCCAGCTGGCCGCGACTGGCTGGGAGTGGTGGTGGCGGGGACGGCAGGGACGACAGGTGCCGTCCTTTTGCCTTTGCCCTTCCCCTTACTGACCACCTTCGTCCAGCCCTGCTGGTTGGTCGGGGTGGTCGAAGGGAGAAGGGCGTCCTCCCTCGTGGAGGTAGGCACCGGCTCTTCTCGCCTCTTGTCCGCCGCAAGTGGCGGTCGGAGGCGTTTTTCCGGCAAGAGCCGGTCCTCTATTCCCGCTAGGCAGGATCTGACGAAGGCCCTCTCCTCCGCCATGACCCTGCGGAGGACATCCTCAAGGCCGGGGGAGGAGGTAAGGCCCTCTGCCGCAGGTCTGGGCTCGGCTTGGGATGGCCGGGCCGTGGCTTCAGCCAGCTTGAGGTGAAGCTGGCTAACCTCCGACTGCAGGCGATCCACTTTCGCCTGCAGTTGCCGCGACTCGTCGCTGGCCTTGCGCTCCACAAGCTCCGCCACGATTTCGCGAAGACTCGCGGCCCGGCATTTAAGGGACTTTTGAAAAGTCCCCTTTAAATGGGAGGACTTGGCGGCGACCTCCACGATCGCCTCTTCGTCCTCCAAGGCCATCCTCTGGAGTTCGGCCAGGGAGTGGTCCGAGTATAGCACGCGGGACGCACCATACCCGGACTTGGCACGGGCGACGCGCGCCCGTTCTTCCTGGGCCGCAACCCGCTCCTCCAGCTCTTGCTGGAGCTGCTCCCGCCGTGCCAGGTCCAACTCACGCTGGGCATCGGCCAAACCCACGTCGTGGGTGTCTGCTGCTGTCAACGCCTTTTTGGCTTTGACCCTCTTTTTAGGCTCCTTCGCCGAGCCTGAGCCCGAGGAGCCATCGGACACGACCTTGAGGAAGGTCCGCTTCCGCGATGCCGATCGTGATCGAGGATCGACCACCATCGAACCCGCATCCGATGCAATGGACTCAACGTCGGAGTCCGACATGTCGCCCACACTCCCGCCGTAGAAGGCCCTGCCTTCACTCGACGCTGATACGTCGCGTTGGCCCTGAGAAGGGCCTTTTGGTTGGCCCTGAGAAGGGCCTTTGGGTTGGCCCTGAGAAGGGCCTTTGGGTTGGCCCTGAGAAGGGCCTTTTTTCACGAAATGCCCGAGGGCATCCCGCGCAGGTTTCGGCATGCCGAACAAAGCAGTATCGCAGCACTCAAGGCAAATAGTCGCTACGATGCACAGTGCACTTTAGCCGTACCCAGTCTGCCACTCCGTTACGGTGGTCAGAACTGGGACGTTTCCGGGGAACGCGACGTGGACGCAAGCACTGTGGGGTGGTTCCCCAACCTAACCTAACCTAACCTAACCTTTTTTTTTTTTTTTTTTTTGTTTGCGCTGGGAAAAAATGCGTTACGCATACCCGCCCATTGGGGGATGGACGGGTTATGTGGGACTCTCCGGCTACTCCGGCATACCCACTAAAATAACCCAGCGGCACTCCCGCATCGTCTGTGTGGAGGAGGACTGGGAAACCGGCACAGCCTTTACGTCCAGTCCCCCACCGACGACCGCCCGCCTTTACAGCGGGGCCCGCACGCCCCTCCCTTAGTGGAGGGGCCCGGGAACGACCGTGAGTGCTCGGCCGTTCCCGCCCGACGAGGGTGGTGATTAGTGCAATGCGAGCGAAGGCGCCCCCGCGCCTATCGCCCGCTAATCACCACCAGAGGGTGGGAGGCGACGGTCGTACAACCGCCTTCTCCTACCCCTCCTTCGCCTGCGGAGCGGTGGCGCGAGAGGATCATCCTCCCGCGCGCGCTCCGCCGCCTCCTTTTGCGACATTACATCCTCGCAAAAGGAGGCAACCGCCGCCCAAGCCTCCTCACTCCCCAGCATGGAGTTCACCACACTGGGAAGTGAGAGGTCTAACCCGACTACATCGGTCAGGGCACGGCGCAGCTCAGCCCAGGCTGGGCACACCTCGAGGGTGTGCTGCGCCGTGTCCTCCGCGGCTCCACAGTCATGGCACGCCGGGGTTTCCTCCCTCTGGATCCGATGCAGGTGCGTTCCGAAGCAGCCATGCCCGGACAACACCTGCACCAGACGGAAGGAGAGGAAACCGTGGGGTCGCTCGAGCCAGTCCCGCAGGACTGGACCGAGCGCGTCCAGCGTCCGGCGTCCAAATGTGACGGAGGCAAGGTCGCGTGCCCAGTGGAGGACGATGGCATCCCTCGCCTCCCGCCGCACGGCCTCCCGCTCTTCCGCGGCGGGGCGCTCACCTAGCGCCCTACGACGCGCCACCCATTCGTACACTCTGGCGAGCACCCATGCCTCCAATTCCCAGGGAGGGGTGCCGGCCAGAGCGCACGCCGCCGCAAAGCCAACTGAGCGGTAGGCTCTCGCCACCCGCTGTGCAATGGCCCGTTGGGGCCTGCGGATGGCGGTTGCATTCTCCCTCCTGTGGAGGGAGTCCGCCCAGATGGGTGCCCCGTAAAGGGCCATGCTCTTGAGGATGCCGGCATAGAGGCGCCGGCATCGCTCCTTCGGCCCTCCCAGGTTTGGGAGGAGCCATGAGAGGGCGTCCGCGGCTTTCAGCAGGCGCGTCGACAGCCCGCTGAAGTGCGGGCCGAAGCGCCACCTGCTGTCCAGCACGAGGCCCAGATACTTCATCTGGGCCCCGACCCCTATCCGGACGCCCTCCACCACGATGTGGGCGTCAGGAGGGCAGCGCTGCCGGGGCCCGTGAAAGAACACGGCCTCGGTCTTGTTCAGCGCTACCCTCAAACCAAGCTGGCGGATCCTACCTGCCACTAAGGATCCGCCAGCCGAGGCCAGACAGGCCGCCTCCCCAAAGTTCCTCCCCCGGGCAACGAGGAGAGTGTCATCCGCATAGCAGATGACACCCGTGCCCTGGAGGAGGGTGCCGCGCAGCAGCCAATCGAATCCGAAACCTAACCTAACCTTTTTTTTTTTTTTTTTTGTTTGCGCTGGGAAAATATGCGTTACGCATACCCGCCCATTGGGGGATGGACGGGTTATGTGGGACTCTCCGGCTACTCCGGCATACCCACTAAAATAACCCAGCGGCACTCCCGCATCGTCTGTGTGGAGGAGGACTGGGAAACCGGCACAGCCTTTACATCCAGTCCCCCACCGACGACCGCCCGCCTTTACAGCGGGGCCCGCACGCCCCTCCCTTAGTGGAGGGGCCCGGGAACGACCGTGAGTGCTCGGCCGTTCCCGCCCGACGGTGGTGGCGATTTGTGCAATGCGAGCGAAGGCGCCCCCGCGCCTGTCGCCCGCTAATAACCACCTGAGGGTGGGAGGCGACGGTCGTATAACCGCCTTCTCCCACCCCTTCTTCGCCTGCGGAGCGGCGGCGCGAGAGGATCGTCCTCCCGCGCGCGCTCCGCCGCCTCCTTTTGCGACATGACATTCTCGCAAAAGGAGGCAACCGCCGCCCAAGCCTCCTCACTCCCCAGCATGGAGTTCACCACACTGGGAAGTGAGAGGTCCAGCCCAACGACAGTATTCAGGGCACGGCGCAGCTCAGCCCAGGCTGGGCACACCTCGAGGGTGTGCTGCGCCGTGTCCTCCGCGGCTCCACAGTCGTGGCACGCCGGGGTTTCCTCCCTCTGGATCCGATGCAGGTGCGTTCCGAAACAACCATGCCCGGACAACACCTGCACCAGACGGAAAGAGAGGAAACCGTGGGACCGCTCGAGCCAGTCCCGCAGGACTGGACCGAGCGCGTCCAACGTCCGGCGTCCAAATGTGGCGGAGGCGAGGTCCCGTGTCCAGTGGAGGACGATTGCGTCCCTCGCCTCCCGCCGCACGGCATCCCGCTCTTGCGCGGCGGGACGCTCACCCAGCGCCCTACGCCGCGCCGCCCATTCGTACACTCTGGCGAGCACCCATGCCTCCAATTCCCAGGGAGGGGTGCCGGCCAGAGCGCACGCCGCCGCAAAGCCCACTGAGCGGTAGGCCCTCGCCACCCGCTGTGCAATGGCCCGTTGGGGCCTGCGGATGGCGGTTGCATTCTCCCTCCTGTGGAGGGAGTCCGCCCAGATGGGTGCCCCATACAGGGCCATGCTTTTCAGGATGCCGGCATAGAGGCGCCGGCATCGCTCCTTGGGCCCTCCCAGGTTTGGGAGGAGCCATGAGAGGGCGTCCGCGGCTTTGAGCAGGCGCGTCGACAGCCCGCTGAAGTGCGGGCCGAAGCGCCACCTGCTGTCCAGCACGAGGCCCAGATACTTCATCTGGGCCCCGACCCCTATCCGGACGCCCTCCACCACGATGTGGGCGTCAGGTGGGCAGCGCTGCCGAGGCCCGTGAAAGAACACGGCCTCGGTCTTGTTCAGCGCTACCCCCAATCCAAGCTGGCGGATCCTACCTGCCACTAAGGATCCGCCAGCTGAGGCCAGACAGGCCGCCTCCCTAAAATCCCCCCCCCGGGCAACGAGGAGAGTGTCATCCGCGTAGCAGATGACACTCGTGCCCTGGAGGAGGGTGCCCCGCAGGAGCCAGTCAAATCCGATGTTCCACAGGAGGGGCCCCAGCACCGAACCCTGTGGAACACCGGACTCCACTCCGTAGCGCCTGATCCTGGCCGCCTTGTCCACCAGAAGGACCTCTCGGTCCTCCAGGTAGCTGGCCAGGATCGCCCGCAGATATTGGGGCACTCCGTAGTATCGGAGTGCCTCCAATATGGTCGAGTGGGGCACGGAGTTGAAGGCGTTGGCGATGTCGAACGACACCGCCAACACTCCGTCCCCAGCCTCGACCGCCTCCCGCACCTGGCCCCTGAGTAGGGCCAACGCGTCGACCGTCGAACGCCCTTGTCGGAACCCGAATTGGGCGTCCGACAGGTCTGGCCCTACCTCCCGCAGCTGGCTATTAAGCCGGGTGGCGATGATCCCCTCGAACAGTTTACCGACCTCATCGAGTAAAACGATGGGCCGGTATGCCGAGGGGGAGTCCACCGGGCGTCCCTCCTTGCGAAGAAGGCACAACTTGCCTTCCTTCCATAGCTTCGGGAACCTCCCAGCCGTCAGGCACGCGCTGAAGAGGTCCCGAAGCCTTTCCTCCATGAGGGACGCCGCGATGGCCACCACCCGTGCGGGGACGCCGTCCGGTCCAGGGGCCGTCTTCTTCGTGCGGAGGGGCAGAACCCCCGCGCGAAGTTCCTCCACCGATACTGGAGGGACCTCCTCCTCCGGCGAAGCCACCACCCCCCCCAGCGGGGGGTTCATCGTTGGTGGGGTGAAGTCGGTCCTGCGCGGAAACAGTGACCGAACCACCCCATCCAGCAACGCCGGCTCTAGGGTCTCCGCTAATGGGGGGCCGTAAGGGCGCAGCTGGCTCCGCGCCTGCTTATACGGCCTCCCAAACGGATCCCTGTCGAGGCCCTCCAGCATCTCGGCCTTTGCCGAGTCCTCGGCGGCGCACATTTCCGACTTGAGGACCGTCTTTGCCTCTAGGTAAGAGGCGTAGAGGCGGTCCTCCTCAGCCTGACATCGGCTGGTGCGCCGCCGACTCCGCGTGTAGGCCCTCCTGGCCTCCACGCACGCGGCCCGTAGCGCCGCCAGCTCCCCCGTCCACCAATAAACGGCGCGACGGGGAGGCGGACGGCGAGACCGAGGCATGCTGGAGTTGCACACCTCGGTCAGGGACCCCCGCAGCTGAACCGCTGCGGCGTCCACGTCCGTGACCTCAACAGGGGGCGAGAGCCAGTCCCGGAGGAACGCAGCCTCCTGGGCTGCCTCCCGGTCCAGGCGGGTGAGAGCCCACCGCGGGAAGGGAGATTGGCCCGAGCGGGCCATCCCCCGCGGGCTCTGGGTGGAGATGTCGAACCGCACATATCGGTGGTCCGACAGGGTCTCCACCATCTCCACCCGCCAGTTCACGACGCGTGTGGCTAGCACAGGGGTGGCGAACGACACGTCCACCACTGACCCTCCCTGTTGCCGCACACACGTGTGAACATCCCCCCTGTTCAGGAGGGACACGCCGCACGAAGCCGCCCAAAATTCGACGGCGCGCCCCCGGACGTTACAGGACGCCGCTGGGTTGCCCCAGGCCACCGACTTGGCGTTCAGGTCACCACACACAATGACCTGACGTGGCGCCGCCCTCCCGACGACTGCCGTAAGGACCTCGAGAAAATTCTCGAAGTCCCTTAGAGGGCGGTTTGGGGAGAAATAGACCCCGACCAGGGCTATTTCTCCCCACGCGGCGGCCACGTATCCCGGACCCCTCTCTAAAAGCGAGAGGGGAGGGGAGTCCGTGGCAGGCCGCGACACCAACGCCACCAAGCCGTCCCGATCACCCAGCCAACGGCCAGGCACCGAGTACGGCTCGGCGACCACCGCCACGTCCACCAACCACTCGGCCACGGTCTGCATGAGCAAATCCTGGGCCGCTCTGCAGTGGTTGGTGTTCGCCTGGAGGATGCGATGTTCAATCCTACCCATTAATGGATCATCGCACCCTCCTTCTCCACAGCCGCCGAGGTCCCAGCTACTGGGGTGGCGGTGGCAGCGACAGGCCGGGTCGGCGCCTGCATTTTGCCCTTCTTTAGGGGAGGAATACAGTTCCTCCCCTTCATAATGTGGCCCGCAGGGCGGCCACTGGCGGCACACACCGCGCAGTGCGGTGCGGTGGCCTCGCAGCAGGCGGCTTTGTGCCCCTCCTTGCCGCAGCGGTAGCAGCTGTCCGTCCTGTCGACAGTGGAAGGACAGAGGGCTCGGGTGTGGCCAATGCCGAAGCACTTGTAGCACCGCAGTGGCTGGTCCTCGAGTGCCCGGACCGCACCCGAGCTGAAGCCGACGGCTAGCCGTCCCTTTTCAAGGACGGCTTTGGCAGCGGCGACTGGGCACTCAAGGCGAATGGTGCCCATGCCGCCGCGCCCGGGCCTGATGCCCCCGCCTTGTACCGCTGCGACTTCGCAGCCCCCTATGGCTGCGATTGCTGCCACCACCTCCTCCTTGGTGACGGAGTCATCCAGATCCGTCACCTCGATGGCCGCCGACTTCACCGGCCTGGCCACCTTCGCCGCATCCGCAATGACCTCCTGCAGCTTTTTTGCAAAGAGGTCCGCGTTCTTCGCGCCCTCGGCACCTGGGAACTCGAAAATTCGAGCCCCAGCCTGCGTCCGGCGGCACGAGACTTTACCGATCCCCAGTTTGGTAGGATCGGCATTGGCACGCGCCCGCAACATCACGGACGCGTACGTCTCGCCCCGCTCCGCAGCCTCCGTGGTGAGCGTCATCACAACGGCTGCGGTCTTGGGAGGAACCAAGTTCCTCTTGGCGCCTGCTGGGGGGGAACTCTTCCCCTTCCCTTTTCCCTTGCCAATCGACTGATCGGCAGAGGTGGTGGCGGAGGCGGCTGGGGGGGTGGTTTTCCCCCTCCCTTTACCCTTGCCAGTCGGCTTCGACTGGCTGGGAGTGGTGGTGGTGGGCACGGCAGGGACGACAGGTGCCGTCCTTTTGCCTTTGCCCTTCCCCTTACCGACCACCTTCGTCCAGCCCTGCTGGTTGGTCGGGGTGGTGGAAGGGAGAAGGGCGTCCTCCCTCGAGGGGCTAGGCACCGGCTCCACTCGCCTTTTGTCCGCCGCAAGTGGCGGTCGGAGGCGTTTCTCCGGCAAGAGCCGGTCCTCTATTCCCGCTAGGCAGGATCTGACGAAGGCCCTCTCCTCCGCCATGACCCTGCGGAGGACATCCTCAAGGCCGGGGGAGGAGGTAAGGCCCTCTGCCGCAGGTCTGGGCTCGGCTTGCGACGGCCGGGCCGTGGCTTCGGCCAGCTTGAGGTGAAGCTGGCTAACCTCCGACTGCAGGCGATCCACTTTCGCCTGCAGTTGCCGCGACTCGTCGCTGGCCTTGCGCTCCACGAGCTCCGCGACGATGCCACGCATGCTCGTGGCCCGGCATTTCAGGGACTTTTGGAAAGTCCCCTTTAGGTGGGAGGACTTGGCGGCGACCTCCACGATCGCCTCCTCGTCCTCCAAGGCCATCCTCTGAAGCTCGGCCAGGGAGTGGTCCGAGTACAGCACGTGGGACGCACCGTACCCGGACTTGGCACGGGCGACGCGCGCCCGTTCCTCCTGGGCCGCAACCCGCTCCTCCAGCTCTTGCTGGAGCTGCTCCCGCCGAGTCAGGTCCAGCTCGCGCTGGGCATCCACCAGACCCACGTCGTGGGTATCCGCCACTATGGCCGTCTGCTTCTTGGCCTTAACTTTCTTTTTTGGCTCCTTCACCGAGCCCGAGGCCGAGGAGCCATCCGAACTGACTTTCAGAAAAGTCCGCTTTCTCGATCCTGATCGTGACCGAGAAGCCGCGATCACCATCGCATCCGATGCAATGGACTCATTGTCGGAGTCCGACAATGAGTCCACTCTCCCTCCGTAGAAGGCTCTGCCTTCCGACGCCGACGCGTCGCGTTGGCCCTGAGAAGGGCCTTTTGGTTGGCCCTGAGAAGGGCCTTTGGGTTGGCCCTGAGAAGGGCCTTTGGGTTGGCCCTGAGAAGGGCCTTTTTTAATGAAATGCCCGAGGGCATCCCGCGCGGGTTTTGGCATTTCAAACAAGACAGAATTCGTAACACACAAGGCAGTTAATTGTTACGATGCACAGTGCACTTTAGCCGTTCCCAGTCTGCCACTCCGTTACGGTGGTCAGAACTGGGACGTTTCCGGGGAACGCGACGTGGACGCAAGCACTGTGGGGTGGTTCCCCAACCTAACCTTTTTTTTTTTTTTTTTTTGTTTGCGCTGGGAAAAAATGCGTTACGCATACCCGCCCATTGGGGGATGGACGGGTTATGTGGGACTCTCCGGCTACTCCGGCATACCCACTAAAATAACCCAGCGGCACTCCCGCATCGTCTATTTGGAGGAGGACTGGGAAACCGGCACAGCCTTTACGTCCAGTCCCCCACCGACGACCGCCCGCCTTTACAGCGGGGCCCGCACGCCCCTCCCTTAGTGGAGGGGCCCGGAAACGACCGTGAGTGCTTGACCGTTCCCGCCCGACGGTGGTGGCGATTTGTGCAATGCGAGCGAAGGCGCCCCCGCGCCTGTCGCCCGCTAATCACCACCTGAGGGTGGGAGGCGACGGTCGTACAACCGCCTTCTCCCACCCCTCCTTCGCCTGCGGAGCGGTGGCGCGAGAGGATCATCCTCCCGCGCGCGCTCCGCCGCCTCCTTTTGCGACATGACGTCCTCGCAAAAGGAGGCAACCGCCGCCCAAGCCTCCTCACTCCCCAGCATGGAGTTCACCACACTGGGAAGTGAGAGGTCCAGCCCAATGACAGTATTCAGGGCACGGCGCAGCTCAGCCCAGGCTGGGCACACCTCGAGGGTGTGCTGCGCCGTGTCCTCCGCGGCTCCGCATTCATGGCACGCCGGGGTTTCCTCCCTCCGGATCCGGTGCAGGTGCGTTCCGAAACAGCCATGTCCGGACAACACCTGCACTAGACGGAACGAGAGGAAACCGTGGGGGCGCTCGAGCCATTCCCGCAGGACTGGACCGAGCGCGTCCAGCGTCCGGCGTCCAAAGGTGGCGGAGGCGAGATCGCGTGCCCAGTGGAGAACAATGGCATCCCTCGCCTCCCGCCGCACGGCCTCCCGCTCTTCCGCGGCTGGGCGCTCACCCAGCGCCCTACGCCGCGCCGTCCACTCGTATACTCTGGCGAGCACCCATGCCTCCAATTCCCATGGAGGGGTGCCGGCCAGAGCGCACGCCGCCGCGAAACCCACCGAGCGGTAGGCTCGCGCCACCCGCTGTGCAATGGCCCGTTGGGGCCTGCGGATGGCGGTTGCATTCTCCCTCCTGTGGAGGGAGTCCGCCCAGATGGGTGCCCCGTATAGGGCCATACTCTTTAGGATGCCGGCATAGAGGCGCCGGCATCGCTCCTTGGGCCCGCCCAGGTTTGGGAGGAGCCATGAGAGGGCGTCCGCGGCTTTCAGCAGGCGCGTCGACAGCCCGCTAAAGTGCGGGCCGAAGCGCCACCTGCTGTCCAGCACGAGGCCCAGATACTTCATCTGGGCCCCGACCCCTATCCGGACGCCCTCCACCACGATGTGGGCGTCAGGAGGGCAGCGCTGCCGAGGCCCGTGAAAGAACACGGCCTCGGTCTTGTTCAGCGCTACCCTCAAACCAAGCTGGCGGATCCTACCTGCCACTAAGGATCCGCCAGCTGAGGCCAGACAGGCCGCCTCCCGAAAGTCCCTCCCCCGGGCAACGAGGAGAGTGTCATCCGCGTAGCAGATGACACTCGTGCCCTGGAGGAGGGTGCCGCGCAGCAGCCAATCGAATCCGATGTTCCACAAGAGGGGCCCCAGCACCGAACCCTGTGGAACACCGGACTCCGCGCCGTAGCGCCTGATCCTGGCCGTCCTGTCCGCCAGGAGGACCTCCCGGTCCTCCAGGTAGTTGGCCAGGATCACCCGCAGATATTGGGGCACTCCGTGGTACCGGAGTGCCTCCAATATGGTCGAGTGGGGCACGGAGTTGAAGGCGTTGGCGATGTCGAACGACACCGCCAACACTCCGTCCCCAGCTCCAACCGCCTCCTGCACTTGGCCCCTGAGTAGGGCCACCGCGTCGACCGTCGAACGCCCCTGTCGAAACCCGAACTGGGCGTCCGACAGGTCTGGCCCTACCTCCCGCAACTGGCTATTAAGCCGGGTGGCGATGATCCCCTCGAACAATTTACCGACCTCATCGAGCAGAACGATGGGCCGGTATGCCGAGGGGGAGTCCACCGGGCGTCCCTCCTTCCGGAGCAGGCAAAGCTGCCCCTCCTTCCAGATTTTTGGGAACCTCCCAGCCGTCAGGCACGCGCTGAAGAGGTCCCGAAACCTCTCCTCCATGAGGGACGCCGCGATGGCCACCACCCGTGCGGGGACACCATCCGGTCCAGGGGCCGTCTTCTTCGCGCGGAGGGACAGAACCCCCGCGCGAAATTCCTCCACCGATACTGGAGGGACCTCCTCCTCCAGCGAAGCCACCACCCCCCCCAGCGGGGGGTTCATCGTTGGTGGGGTGAAGTCGGTCCTGCGCGGAAACAGTGACCGAACCACCCCATCCAGCAACGCCGGCTCTAGGGTCTCCGCTAATGGGGGACCGTAAGGGCGCAGCTGGCTCCGCGCCTGCTTATACGGCCTCCCAAACGGATCCCTGTCGAGGCCCTCCAGCATCTCGGCCTTTGCCGAGTCCTCGGCGGCGCACATTTCCGACTTGAGGACCGTCTTTGCCTCTAGGTAAGAGGCGTAGAGGCGGTCCTCCTCAGCCTGACATCGGCTGGTGCGCCGCCGACTCCGCGTGTAGGCCCTCCTGGCCTCCACGCACGCGGCCCGTAGCGCCGCCAGCTCCCCCGTCCACCAATAAACGGCGCGACGGGGAGGCGGACGGCGAGACCGAGGCATGCTGGAGTTGCACACCTCGGTCAGGGACCCCCGCAGCTGAACCGCTGCGGCGTCCACGTCCGTGACCTCAACAGGGGGCGAGAGCCAGTCCCGGAGGAACGCAGCCTCCTGGGCTGCCTCCCGGTCCAGGCGGGTGAGAGCCCACCGCGGGAAGGGAGATTGGCCCGAGCGGGCCATCCCCCGCGGGCTCTGGGTGGAGATGTCGAACCGCACATATCGGTGGTCCGACAGGGTCTCCACCAACTCCACCCGCCAGTTCACGACGCGGGCGGCTAGAACGGGGGTGGCGAACGATACGTCCACCACTGACCCTCCCCGTTGCCGCACACACGTGTGAACATCCCCCCTGTTCAGGAGGGACACGCCGCACGAAGCCGACCAAAATTCGGCGGCGCGCCCCCGGACGTTGCACGACGCCGCCGGGTTGCCCCAGGCCACCGACTTGGCGTTCAGGTCGCCCATTACGACGACCTGACGTGGTGCCGCCCTCCCGACGACTGCCGTAAGGACTTCGAGAAAATTCTCGAAGTCCCTTAGAGGGCGGTTTGGGGAGAAATAGACCCCGACCAGGGCTATTTCTCCCCACGCGGCGGCCACGTATCCCGGACCCCTCTCTAAAAGCGAGAGGGGAGGGGAGTCCGTGGCAGGCCGCGACACCAACGCCACCAAGCCGTCCCGGTCACCCAGCCAACGGCCAGGCACCGAGTACGGCTCGGCGACCACCGCCACGTCCACCAACCACTCGGCCACAGTCTGCATCAGCAGATCCTGGGCCGCTCTGCAGTGGTTGGTGTTCGCCTGGAGGATGCGATGTTCGACTCCCATTAATCGGACATCGCACCCCTCTCCTCCACGGCCGCCGAGGTCCCAGCCACTGGGACGGCGGTGGCAACGACAGGCCGGGTCGGCGCCTGTTCCTTGCCCTTTTTAAGGGGAGGACTACAATTCCTCCCCTTCATGATGTGGCCCGCTGGGCGGCCACTGGCGGCACATACCGCGCAGTGGGGCGTGGCGGCCTTGCAGGAGGCGGCTTTGTGCCCCTCCTTGCCGCAGCGGTAGCAGCTGTCCGTCCTGTCGACACTGGACGGACAGAGGGCTCGGGTGTGGCCGATTCCGAAGCACTTGTAGCACCTCAAAGGCTGGTCCTCAAGTGCCCGGACCGCCGCCGAGCTGAACCCGACGGCGAGCCGTCCCTTCTCGAGGACGGCTTTGGCAGCGGCGACTGGGCACTCCAACCTAACCTTTTTTTTTTTTTTTTTTTTTTTTTTTTTTTTTTTTTTTTTTTTTTTTTTTTTTTTGCGGGGTGGAAAATCCTGCATGGATGTCCTCCGCCTCGGGGGAGGCGGAGGGGTCTGTCAGACTCCTACTGACTAAAAACCACCCCGGTGTTCCATCTCACACCTGCGCCGGGGGTCGCGGGAACAAACGATACTTCCGCAACACTCCAACCTAACCTAACCTAACCTAACCTAACCTTTTTTTTTTTTTTTTTTTTTTTTTTTTTTTTTTGTTTGCGCTGGGAAAAAATGCGTCACGCATACCCGCCCATTGGGGGATGGACGGGTTATGTGGGACTCTCCGGCTACTCCGGCATACCCACTAAAATAACCCAGCGGCACTCCCGCATCGTCTGTGTGGAGGAGGACTGGGAAACCGGCACAGCCTTTACGTCCAGTCCCCCACCGACGACCGCCCGCCTTTACAGCGGGGCCCGCACGCCCCTCCCTTAGTGGAGGGGCCCGGGAACGACCGTGAGTGCTCGGCCGTTCCCGCCCGACGAGGGTGGTGATTAGTGCAATGCGAGCGAAGGCGCCCCCGCGCCTATCGCCCGCTAATCACCACCAGAGGGTGGGAGGCGACGGTCGTACAACCGCCTTCTCCTACCCCTCCTTCGCCTGCGGAGCGGTGGCGCGAGAGGATCATCCTCCCGCGCGCGCTCCGCCGCCTCCTTTTGCGACATTACATCCTCGCAAAAGGAGGCAACCGCCGCCCAAGCCTCCTCACTCCCCAGCATGGAGTTCACCACACTGGGAAGTGAGAGGTCTAACCCGACTACATCGGTCAGTGCACGGCGCAGCTCAGCCCAGGCTGGGCACACCTCGAGGGTGTGCTGCGCCGTGTCCTCCGCGGCTCCACAGTCATGGCACGCCGGGGTTTCCTCCCTCTGGATCCGATGCAGGTGCGTTCCGAAGCAGCCATGCCCGGACAACACCTGCACCAGACGGAAGGAGAGGAAACCGTGGGGTCGCTCGAGCCAGTCCCGCAGGACTGGACCGAGCGCGTCCAGCGTCCGGCGTCCAAATGTGGCGGAGGCAAGGTCGCGTGCCCAGTGGAGGACGATGGCATCCCTCACCTCCCGCCGCACGGCCTCCCGCTCTTCCGCGGCGGGGCGCTCACCTAGCGCCCTACGACGCGCCACCCATTCGTACACTCTGGCGAGCACCCATGCCTCCAATTCCCAGGGAGGGGTGCCGGCCAGAGCGCACGCCGCCGCAAAGCCCACTGAGCGGTAGGCTCTCGCCACCCGCTGTGCAATGGCCCGTTGGGGCCTGCGGATGGCGGTTGCATTCTCCCTCCTGTGGAGGGAGTCCGCCCAGATGGGTGCCCCGTAAAGGGCCATGCTCTTGAGGATGCCGGCATAGAGGCGCCGGCATCGCTCCTTCGGCCCTCCCAGGTTTGGGAGGAGCCATGAGAGGGCGTCCGCGGCTTTCAGCAGGCGCGTCGACAGCCCGCTGAAGTGCGGGCCGAAGCGCCACCTGCTGTCCAGCACGAGGCCCAGATACTTCATCTGGGCCCCGACCCCTATCCGGACGCCCTCCACCACGATGTGGGCGTCAGGAGGGCAGCGCTGCCGAGGCCCGTGAAAGAACACGGCCTCGGTCTTGTTCAGCGCTACCCTCAAACCAAGCTGGCGGATCCTACCTGCCACTAAGGATCCGCCAGCCGAGGCCAGACAGGCCGCCTCCCCAAAGTTCCTCCCCCGGGCAACGAGGAGAGTGTCATCCGCATAGCAGATGACACCCGTGCCCTGGAGGAGGGTGCCGCGCAGCAGCCAATCGAATCCGATGTTCCACAAGAGGGGCCCTAGCACCGAACCTTGTGGAACACCGGACTCCGCGCCGTAGCGCCTGATCCTGGCCGTCCTGTCCGCCAGGAGGACCTCCCGGTCCTCCAGGTAGTTGGCCAGGATCGCCCGCAGATATTGGGGCACTCCGTGATACCGGAGTGCCTCCAATATGGTCGAGTGGGGCACGGAGTTGAAGGCGTTGGCGATGTCGAACGACACCGCCAACACTCCGTCCCCAGCCTCGACCGCTTCCCGCACTTGGCCCCTGAGTAGGGCCAACGCATCGACCGTCGAACGCCCTTGTCGGAACCCGAACTGGGCGTCCGACAGGTCTGGCCCTACCTCCCGCAACTGGCTATTTAGCCGGGTGGCGATGATCCCCTCGAACAATTTACCGACCTCATCGAGCAGAACGATGGGCCGGTATGCCGAGGGGGAGTCCACCGGGCGTCCCTCCTTCCGGAGCAGGCAAAGCTGCCCCTCCTTCCAGATCTTCGGGAACCTCCCAGCCGTCAGGCACGCGCTGAAGAGGTCCCGAAACCTCTGCTCCATGAAGGACGCTGCGATGGCCACCACCCGTGCGGGGACGCCATCTGGTCCAGGGGCCGTCTTCTTCGCGCGGAGGGACAGAACCCCCGCGCGAAATTCCTCCGCCGACACTGGAGGCACCTCCTCCTCCGGCGAAGCCACCGCCCCCCCCAGCGGGGGGTTCATCGTTGGTGGGGTGAAGTCGGTCCTGCGCGGAAACAGTGACCGAACCACCCCATCCAGCAACGCCGGCTCTAGGGTCTCCGCTAATGGGGGACCGTAAGGGCGCAGCTGGCTCCGCGCCTGCTTATACGGCCTCCCAAACGGATCCCTGTCGAGGCCCTCCAGCATCTCGGCCTTTGCCGAGTCCTCGGCGGCGCACATTTCCGACTTGAGGACCGTCTTTGCCTCTAGGTAAGAGGCGTAGAGGCGGTCCTCCTCAGCCTGACATCGGCTGGTGCGCCGCCGACTCCGCGTGTAGGCCCTCCTGGCCTCCACGCACGCGGCCCGGAGCCCCGCCAGCTCCACCGTCCACCAATAAACGGCGCGACGGGGAGGCGGACGGCGAGACCGAGGCATGCTGGAGTTGCACACCTCGGTCAGGGACCCCCGCAGCCGAACCGCTGCGGCGTCCACGTCCGTGCCCTCCACAGGGGGCGAGAGCCAGTCCTCGAGGAACGCCGCCTCCTGGGCTGACTCCCGGTCCAGGCGGGTGAGAGCCCACCGCGGGAAGGGTGATTGGCCCGAGCGGGCCATCCCCCGCGGGCTCTGGGTGGAGATGTCGAACCGCACATATCGGTGGTCCGACAGGGTCTCCACCATCTCCACCCGCCAGTTCACGACGCGGGCGGCTAGCACAGGGGTGGCGAACGACACGTCCACCACTGACCCTCCCTGTTGCCGCACACACGTGTGAACATCCCCCCTGTTTAGGAGGGACACGCCGCACGAGGCCGCCCAAAATTCGACGGCGCGCCCCCGGACGTTGCAGGACGCCGCTGCGTTGCCCCAGGCCACCGCCTTGGCGTTCAGGTCGCCCAACACGACGACCTGACGTGGCGCCGCCCTCCCGACGACTGCCGTTAGGACTTCGAGAAAATCCTCGAAGTCCCTTAGAGGGCGGTTTGGGGAGAAATAGACCCCGACCAGGGCTATTTCTCCCCACGCGGCGGCCACGTATCCCGGACCCCTCTCTAAAAGTGAGAGGGGAGGGGAGTCCGTGGCAGGCCGCGACACCAACGCCACCAAGCCGTCCCGATCACCCAGCCAACGGCCAGGTATCGAGTACGGCTCGGCGACCACCGCCACGTCCACCAACCACTCACCAACTCACCAATTTGGTAGGATCGGCATTGGCACGCGCCCGCAACATCACGGACGCGTACGTCTCGCCCCGCTCCGCAGCCTTTGTGGTGAGCGTCATCACGACGGCTGCGGTCTTGGGAGGAACCAAGTTCCTCCTGACACCGGCTGGGGTCGAACCCTTCCCCTTTCCCTTGCCAGTCGTCTGTGACTGACCGGCAGGGGTGGTGGCGGAGGCGGCAGGGGGGGTGGTTTTCCCCCTCCCTTTACCCTTGCCAGTCGGCCTCGACTGGCTGGGAGTGGTGGTGGCAGGGACGGCAGGGACGACAGCTGCCGTCTTTTTGCCTTTGCCCTTCCCCTTACCGACCACCTTCGTCCAGCCCTGCTGGTTGGTCGGGGTGGTGGACGGGAGTTGGGCGTCCTCCGTCTGGGAGGTTGCCACCGGCTCCACTCGCCTCTTGTCCGCCGCAAGCGGCGGTCGGAGGATCTTTGCCGGCAAGAGCCGGTCCTCAATTCCCGCTATGCAGGACCGAACGAATGCCCTCTCATCCGCCATAACTTTGCGGAGGACATCTTCAAGGCCGGGGGAGGAGGCAAGGCCCTCTGCCGCAGGTCTAGGCTCGGCTTGGGATGGCCGGGCCGTGGCTTCAGCCAGCTTTAAATGCAGCTGGCTGACCTCCGACTGCAGGCGATCTACTTTCGCCTGCAGTTGCCGCGTTTCGTCGCAGGCCTTCCGCTCCACCAGCTCCGCGACGATGCATCGCATGCTGGCGGCCCGGCATTTCAGGGACTTCTGAAATGTCCCCTTCAGGTGGGAAGACTTGGCGGCGACCTCCACGATCGCCTCTTCGTCCTCCAAGGCCATCTTCTCCAGTTCGGCCAGTGAGTGGTTCGCGTACAGGACGCGGGCCGCACCGTAATCGGCCTTGGCACGAGCGACGCGCGCCCGTTCTTCCCTGGCCGCAACCCGCTCCTCCAGCTCTTGCTGGAGCTGTTCCCGCCTTGCCAGGTCCAACTCGCGTTGGGCGTCGGCTAGACCCACGTCGTGGGTGTCTGCCGCTGTCGTCGCCTTTCTGGACTTGACCCTCCTTCCAGGCCCCTTCGCTGAACCTGAGCCCGAGGACCCATCGGACACAACTTTTAGGAAGCTCCGCTTCCTGGATGCCGATCGCGATCGAGGATCCTCGATCGCCATCGCACTGGCATCCGACCCAACGGACTCAATGTCGGACTCCGACAAATCGCCCTCCCTCCCACCGTAGAAGGCGCTGCCTTCCTTCGACGCTTCAGCGTCGCGTTGGCCCTGAGAAGGGCCTTTTGGTTGGCCCTGAGAAGGGCCTTTGGGTTGGCCCTGAGAAGGGCCTTTGGGGTGGCCCTGAGAAGGGCCTTTTGTAACAAAATGCCCGAGGGCATCCCGCGCAGGTTTTGGCATATTAAAACAAAGCAATTTCGTAGCTCGCAAGGCAATAGATAGCTACGACGCACAGTGCACTTTAGCCGTACCCAGTCTGCCACTCCGTTACGGTGGTCAGAACTGGGACGTTTCCGGGGAACGCGACGTGGACGCAAGCACTGTGGGGTGGTTCCCCAACCTAACCTAACCTAACCTTTTTTTTTTTTTTTTTTTTTTTTTTTGTTTGCGCTGGGAAAAAATGCGTTACGCATACCCGCCCATTGGGGGATGGACGGGTTATGTGGGACTCTCCGGCTAGCCCGGCATACCCACTAAAATAACCCAGCGGCACTCCCGCATCGTCTGTGTGGAGGAGGACTGGGAAACCGGCACAGCCTTTACGTCCAGTCCCCCACCGACGACCGCCCGCCTTTACAGCGGGGCCCGCACGCTCCTCCCTAAGTGGAGGGGCCCGGGAACGACCGTGAGTGCTCGGCCGTTCCCGCCCGACGATGGTGGCGATTTGTGCAATGCGAGCGAAGGCGCCCCCGCGCCTGTCGCCCGCTAATCACCACCAGAAGGAGGGAGGCGACGATCGTACAACCGCCGTCTCCCACCCCTTCTTCGCCTGCGGAGCGGCGGCGCGAGAGGATCATCCTCCCGCGCACGCTCCGCCGCCTCCTTTTGCGACATGACATTCTCGCAAAAGGAGGCAACCGCCGCCCAAGCCTCCTCACTCCCCAGCATGGAGTTCACCACACTGGGAAGTGAGAGGTCCATTCCGACCACATCTGTCAGGGCACGGCGCAGCTCAGCCCAGGCTGGGCACACCTCGAGGGTGTGCTGCGCCGTGTCCTCCGCGGCTCCACAGTCGTGGCACGCCGGGGTTTCCTCCCTCTGGATCCGATGCAGGTGCGTTCCGAAGCAGCCATGCCCGGACAACACCTGCACCAGACGGAAAGAGAGGAAACCGTGGGGGCGCTCGAGCCAGTCCCGCAGGACTGGACCGAGCGCGTCCAGCGTCCGGCGTCCAAATGTGGCGGAGGCGAGGTCCCGTGTCCAGTGGAGGACGATTGCGTCCCTCGCCTCCCGCCGCACGGCATCCCGCTCTTGCGCGGCGGGGCGCTCACCCAGCGCCCTACGCCGCGCCGCCCATTCGTACACTCTGGCGAGCACCCATGCCTCCAATTCCCAGGGAGGGGTGCCGGCCAGAGCGCACGCCGCCGCAAAGCCCACTGAGCGGTAGGCTCTCGCCACCCGCTGTGCAATGGCCCGTTGGGGCCTGCGGATGGCGGTTGCATTCTCCCTCCTATGGAGGGAGTCCGCCCAGATGGGTGCCCCATATAGGGCCATGCTCTTGAGGATGCCGGCATAGAGGCGCCGGCATCGCTCCTTGGGCCCTCCCAGGTTTGGGAGGAGCCATGAGAGGGCGTCCGCGGCTTTCAGCAGGCGCGTCGACAGCCCGCTAAAGTGCGGGCCGAAGCGCCACCTGCTGTCCAGCACGAGGCCCAGATACTTCATCTGGGCCCCGACCCCTATCCGGACGCCCTCCACCACGATGTGGGCGTCAGGAGGGCAGCGCTGCCGAGGCCCGTGAAAGAACACGGCCTCGGTCTTGTTCAACGCTACCCTCAAACCGAGCTGGCGGATCCTACCTGCCACTAAGGATCCGCCAGCCGAGGCCAGACAGGCCGCCTCTCCAAAGTCCCTCCCCCGGGCAACGAGGAGAGTGTCATCCGCGTAGCAGATGACACTCGTGCCCTGGAGGAGGGTGCCGCGCAGCAGCCAATCGAATCCGATGTTCCACAAGAGGGGCCCTAGCACCGAACCCTGTGGAACACCGGACTCCGCGCCGTAGCGCCTGATCCTGGCCGTCCTGTCCGCCAGGAGGACCTCCCGGTCCTCCAGGTAGTTGGCCAGGATCGCCCGCAGATATTGGGGCACTCCATGGTACCGGAGTGCCTCCAATATGGTCGAGTGGGGCACGGAGTTGAACGCGTTGGCGATGTCGAACGACACCGCCAACACTCCGTCCCCAGCTCCGACCGCCTCCTGCACTTGGCCCCTGAGTAGGGCCACCGCGTCGACCGTCGAACGCCCCTGTCGAAACCCGAACTGGGCGTCCGACAGGTCCGGCCCTACCTCCCGCAAATGGCTGTTAAGCCGGGTGGCTAGGATCCCCTCGAACAGTTTACCGACCTCATCGAGCAGAACGATGGGCCGGTATGCCGAGGGGGATTCCACCGGGCGTCCCTCCTTCCGGAGCAGGCAAAGCTGCCCCTCCTTCCATAGTTTCGGGAACCTCCCAGCCGTCAGGCACGCGCTGAAGAGGTCCCGAAACCTCTGCTCCATTAGGGACGCCGCGATGGCCACCACCCGTGCGGGGACGCCATCCGGTCCAGGGGCCGTCTTTTTCGCGCGGAGGGAAAGAACCCCCGCGCCAAATTCCTCCGCCGAAACCGGAGGGACCTCCTCCGCCGGCGAAGCCACCACCCCCCCCAGTGGGGGGTTCATCGTTGGTGGGGTGAATTCGGTCCTGCGCGGAAACAGTGACCGAACCACCCCATCCAGCAACGCCGGCTCTAGGGTCTCCGTTAGTGGGGGGCCATAAGGGCGCAGCTGGCTCCGCGCCAGCTTATATGGCCTCCCAAACGGATCCCTATCGAGTCCCTCCAGCATCTCGGCCTTTGCCGAGTCTTCGGCGGCGCACATTGCCGTCTTGAGGACCGTCTTTGCCTCCATGTAAGAGGCGTAGAGGCGGTCCTCCTCAGCCTGACATCGGCTGGTGCGCCGCCGACTCCGCGTGTAGGCCCTCCTGGCCTCCACGCACGCGGCCCGGAGCGCCGCCAGCTCCCCCGTCCACCAATAAACGGCGCGACGGGGAGGCGGACGGCGAGACCGAGGCATGCTGGAGTTGCACACCTCGGTCAGGGACCTCCGCAGCTGGACCGCTGCGGCGTCCACGTCCGTCACCTCCACAGGGGGCGAGAGCCAGTCCTCGAGGAACGCTGCCTCCAGGGCTGCCTCCCGGTCCAGGCGGGTGAGAGCCCACCGCGGGAAGGGAGACTGGCCCGAGCGGGCCCTCCCCCGCGGGCTCTGGGTGGAGATGTCGAACCGCACATATCGGTGGTCCGACAGGGTCTCCACCATCTCCACCCGCCAGTTCACGACGCGTGTGGCTAGCACAGGGGTGGCGAACGACACGTCCACCACTGACCCTCCCTGTTGCCGCACACACGTGTGAACATCCCCCCTGTTCAGGAGGGACACGCCGCACGAAGCCGCCCAAAATTCGACGGCGCGCCCCCGGACGTTACAGGACGCCGCTGGGTTGCCCCAAGCCACCGCCTTGGCGTTCAGGTCGCCCAAAACGACGACCTGACGTGGTGCCGCCCTCCCGACGACTGCCGTAAGGACCTCGAGAAAGTTCTCGAAGTCCCTTAGAGGGCGGTTTGGAGAGAAATAGACCCCGACCAGGGCTATGTCTCCCCACGCGGCGGCCACGTATCCCGGACCCCTCTCTAAAAGCGAGAGGGGAGGGGAGTCCGTGGCAGGCCGCGACACCAACGCCACCAAGCCGTCCCGATCACCCAGCCAACGGCCAGGTACCGAGTACGGCTCGGCGACCACCGCCACGTCCACCAACCACTCGGCCACAGTCTGCATCAACAGATCCTGTGCCGCTCTGCAGTGGTTGGTGTTCGCCTGGAGGATGCGATGTTCGACTCTACCCATTAGTCGGTCATCGCACCCCCCTCCTCCACAGCCGCTGAGGTCCCAGCCACTGGAACCTAACCTAACCTAACCTAACCTTTTTTTTTTTTTTTTTTTTTTTTTTTGTTTGCGCTGGGAAAAAATGCGTTACGCATACCCGCCCATTGGGGGATGGACGGGTTATGTGGGACTCTCCGGCTAGCCCGGCATACCCACTAAAATAACCCAGCGGCACTCCCGCATCGTCTATTTGGAGGAGGACTGGGAAACCGGCACAGCCTTTACGTCCAGTCCCCCACCGACGACCGCCCGCTTTTACAGCGGGGCCCGCACGCCCCTCCCTTAGTGGAGGGGCCCGGGAACGACCGTGAGTGCTCGGCCGTTCCCGCCCGACGAGGGTGGTGATTGGTGCAATGCGAGCGAAGGCGCCCCCGCGCCTGTCGCCCGCTAATCACCACCAGAAGGAGGGAGGCGACGATCGTACAACCGCCGTCTCCCACCCCTTCTCCGCCTGCGGAGCGGCGGCGCGAGAGGATCATCCTCCCGCGCGCGCTCCGCCGCCTCCTTTTGCGACATGACATTCTCGCAAAAGGAGGCAACCGCCGCCCAAGCCTCCTCACTCCCCAGCATGGAGTTCACCACACCGGGAAGTGAGAGGTCTAACCCGACTACATCGGTCAGGGCACGGCGCAGCTCAGCCCAGGCTGGGCACACCTCGAGGGTGTGCTGCGCCGTGTCCTCCGCGACTCCACACTCGTGGCACGCCGGGGTTTCCTCCCTCTGGATCCGATGCAGGTGCGTTCCGAAGCAGCCATGCCCGGATAACACCTGCACCAGACGGAACGAGAGGAAACCGTGGGGACGCTCGAGCCAGTCCCGCAGGGCTGGACCGAGCGCGTCCAACGTCCGGCGTCCAAAGGTGGCGGAGGCGAGGTCCCGTGTCCAGTGAAGGACGATTGCGTCCCTCGCCTCCCGCCGCACGGCATCCCGCTCTTGCGCGGCGGGGCGCTCACCCAGCGCCCTACGCCGCGCCGTCCATTCGTACACTCTGGCGAGCACCCATGCCTCCAATTCCCAGGGAGGGGTGCCGGCCAGAGCGCAAGCCGCCGCAAAACCCACCGAGCGATAGGCCCTCGCCACCCGCTGTGCAATGGCCCGTTGGGGCCTGCGGATGGCGGTTGCATTCTCCCTCCTGTGGAGGGAGTCCGCCCAGATGGGTGCCCCGTAAAGGGCCATGCTTTTGAGGATGCCGGCATAGAGGCGCCGGCATCGCTCCTTGGGCCCGCCCAGGTTCGGGAGGAGCCATGAGAGGGCGTCCGCGGCTTTGAGCAGGCGCGTCGACAGCCCGCTGAAGTGCGGGCCGAAGCGCCACCTGCTGTCCAGCACGAGGCCCAGATACTTCATCTGGGCCCCGACCCCTATCCGGACGCCCTCCACCACGATGTGGGCGTCTGGAGGGCAGCGCTGCCGAGGCCCGTGAAAGAACACGGCCTCGGTCTTGTTCAGCGCTACCCTCAATCCAAGCTGGCGGATCCTGCCTGCCACTAAGGATCCGCCAGCCGAGGCCAAACAGGCCGCCGCCCCAAAGTCCCTCCCCCGGGCAACGAGGAGAGTGTCATCCGCGTAGCAGATGACACTCATGCCCTGGAGGAGGGTGCCCCGCAGGAGCCAATCGAAACCGATGTTCCACAAGAGGGGCCCTAGCACCGAGCCTTGTGGAACACCGGATTCCGCGCCGTAGCGCCTGATCCTGGCCGTCCTGTCCGCCAGGAGGACCTCCCGGTCCTCCAGGTAGTTGGCCAGGATCGCCCGCAGATATTGGGGCACTCCGTGATACCGGAGTGCCTCCAATATGGTCGAGTGGGGCACGGAGTTGAAGGCGTTGGCGATGTCGAACGACACCGCCAACACTCCGTCCCCAGCCTCGACCGCTTCCCGCACTTGGCCCCTGAGTAGGGCCAACGCGTCGACCGTCGAACGCCCTTGTCGGAACCCGAACTGGGCGTCCGACAGGTCTGGCCCTACCTCCCGCAACTGGCTATTTAGCCGGGTGGCGATGATCCCCTCGAACAATTTACCGACCTCATCGAGCAGAACGATGGGCCGGTATGCCGAGGGGGAGTCCACCGGGCGTCCCTCCTTCCGGAGCAGGCAAAGCTGCCCCTCCTTCCAGATTTTCGGGAACCTCCCAGCCGTCAGGCACGCGCTGAAGAGGTCCCGAAACCTCTCCTCCATGAGGGACGCCGCGATGGCCACCACCCGTGCGGGGACACCATCCGGTCCAGGGGCCGTCTTCTTCGCGCGGAGGGACAGAACCCCCGCGCGAAATTCCTCCACCGATACTGGAGGGACCTCCTCCTCCGGCGAAGCCACCACCCCCCCCAGCGGGGGGTTCATCGTTGGAGGGGTGAATTCGGTCCTGCGCGGAAACAATGACCGAACCACCCCATCCAGCAACGCCGGCTCTAGGGTCTCCGTTAGTGGGGGGCCATAAGGGCGCAGCTGGCTCCGCGCCTGCTTATATGGCCTCCCAAACGGATCCCTATCGAGTCCCTCCAGCATCTCGGCCCTTGCCGAGTCTTCGGCGGCGCACATTGCCGACTTGAGGACCGTCTTTGCCTCTTCGTAAGAGGCGTAGAGGCGGTCCTCCTCAGCCTGACATCGGCTGGTGCGCCGCCGACTCCGCGTGTAGGCCCTCCTGGCCTCCACGCACGCGGCCCGGAGCGCCGCCAGCTCCCCCGTCCACCAATAAACGGCGCGACGGGGAGGCGGACGGCGAGACCGAGGCATGCTGGAATTGCACACCTCGGTCAGGGACCTCCGCAGCTGGACCGCTGCGGCGTCTACGTCCGTCACCTCCACAGGGGGCGAGAGCCAGTCCCGGAGGAACGCCGCCTCCTGGGATGACTCCCGGTCCAGGCGGGTGAGAGCCCACCGCGGGAAGGGAGATTGGCCCGAGCGGGCCATCCCCCGCGGGCTCTGGGTGGAGATGTCGAACCGCACATATCGGTGGTCCGACAGGGTCTCCACCATCTCCACCCGCCAGTTCACGACGCGGGCGGCTAGCACGGGGGTGGCGAACGATACGTCCACCACTGACCCTCCCCGTTGCCGCACACACGTGTGAACATCCCCCCTGTTCAGGAGGGACACGCCGCACGAAGCCGACCAAAATTCAGCGGCGCGCCCCCGGACGTTGCACGACGCCGCTGGGTTGCCCCAGGCCACCGACTTGGCGTTCAGGTCGCCAACCACTACGACCTGACGTGGTGCCGCCCTCCCGACGACTGCCGTAAGGACTTCGAGAAAATTCTCGAAGTCCCTTAGAGGGCGGTTTGGGGAGAAATAGACCCCGACCAGGGCTATTTCTCCCCACGCGGCGGCCACGTATCCCGGACCCCTCTCTAAAAGCGAGAGGGGTGGGGAGTCCGTGGCAGGCCGCGACACCAACGCCACCAAGCCGTCCCGATCACCCAGCCAACGACCAGGCACCGAGTACGGCTCGGCGACCACCGCCACGTCCACCAACCACTCGGCCACGGTCTGCATGAGCAAATCCTGGGCCGCTCTGCAGTGGTTGGCGTTCGCCTGGAGGATGCGATGTTCGATCCTACCCATTAATGGATCATCGCACCCTCCTTCTCCACAGCCGCCGAGGTCCCAGCTACTGGGGTGGCGGTGGCAGCGACAGGCCGGGTCGGCGCCTGCATTTTGCCCTTCTTTAGGTGAGGAATACAGTTCCTCCCCTTCATAATGTGGCCCGCAGGGCGGCCACTGGCGGCACACACCGCGCAGTGCGGTGCGGTGGCCTCGCAGGAGGCGGCTTTGTGCCCCTCCTTGCCGCATCGGTAGCAGCTGTCCGTCCTGTCGACACTGGACGGACAGAGGGCTCGGGTGTGGCCGATTCCGAAGCACTTGTAGCACCTCAGCTGCTGCTCCTCAAGTGCCCGGACCGCCGCCGAGCTGAACCCGACGGCGAGCCGTCCCTTTTCGAGGACGGCTTTGGCAGCGGCGACTGGGCACTCCAGGCGAATAGTGCCCATGCCGCCGCGCCCGGGCCTGATGCCCCCGCCCTGCACCGCTGCGACTGCGCAGCCACCTATGGCTGCGATCGCTGCCACCACCTCCTCTTTGGTGACTGAATCATCAAGATCAGCCACCTCAATGGCCGCTGACTTCACCGGCCTCGCCACCTTCGCCGCATCCGCAATGACCTCCTGCAGCTTCGCTGCAAAGAGGTCTGCGTTCTTCGCGCCCTCGGCACCCGGGAACTCGAAAATTCGAGCCCCAGCCTGCGTCCGGCGGCACGAGACTTTACCGATCCCCAGTTTGGTAGGATCGGCATTGGCACGCGCCCGCAACATCACGGACGCGTACGTCTCGCCCCGCTCCACAGCCTCCGTGGTGAGCGTCATCACGACGGCTGCGGTCTTGGGAGGAACCAAGTTCCTCCTGACACCGGCTGGGGTCGAACCCTTCCCCTTCCCCTTTCCCGTGCCAGTCGACTGACCAGCAGGGGTGGTGGCGGAGACGGCTGGGGCTGGAGGGGTGCTCTTTCCCTTCCCCTTCCCTTTTCCTTTGCCAGTCGCAGCTGACTGGCCGGGAGTGGTGGTGGCGGGGACGGCAGGGACGACAGGTGCCGTCCTTTTGCCTTTGCCCTTCCCCTTACCGACCACCTTCGTCCAGCCCTGCTGGTTGGTCGGGGTGGTGGAAGGGAGAAGGGCGTCCTCCCTCGAGGAGCTAGGCACCGGCTCCTCTCGCCTCCTGTCCGCCGCAAGCGGCGGTCGGACGACTTTCGCCGGCAAGAGCCGGTCCTCAATGCCTGCCAGGCAGGCGCGGACAATTGACCTCTCCTCCGCCATGACCTTGCGGAGGATATCCTCAAGGCCGGAGGGGGGGGCGAAGCCCTCTTCCGCAGGTCTGGGCTCGGCTTGGGATGGCCGGGCCGTAGCTTCAGCCAGCTTCAGGTGAAGCTGGCTCACCTCCGACTGCAGGCGATCCACTCTCGCCTGCAGTTGCCGCGTCTCGTCGCTGGCCTTGCGGTCGACCAGCTCCGTGACGATGCCTCGCATGCTCGCGGCCCGGCATTTAAGGGACTTCTGAAAAGTCCCTTTTAGGTGCGAGGACTTGGTGGCGACCTCGATGATCACCTCCTCGTCCTCCAAAGCCATCCGCTCCAGTTCGGCCAGGGAGTGGTCCGCGTACTGGACGCGGGACGCCCCGTACCCGGACTTGGCACGGGCGGCGCGCGCACGTTCCTCCCTGGCCACAACCTGCTCCTCCAGGTCATGTTGGAGCCGCTCCCGCCTGGTTAGGTCCAGCTCGCGCTGGGCGTCCGCTAAACCCACCTCGTGGGTATCTGCCACTATTGCCGGCTTCTTAGCCTTCGGTTTCTTCTTTACAGAACCTGAAGCCGAGGAGCCATCGGACCCGTCCTTTAAAAAGGATTTCCGCTTTCGGGACGCGGATCTCGATCGCGAATCCTCCAACACCTAACCTAACCTAACCTAACCTTTTTTTTTTTTTTTTTTTTTTTTGTTTGCGCTGGGAAAAAATGCGTTACGCATACCCGCCCATTGGGGGATGGACGGGTTATGTGGGACTCTCCGGCTACTCCGGCATACCCACTAAAATAACCCAGCGGCACTCCCGCATCGTCTATTTGGAGGAGGACTGGGAAACCGGCTCAGCCTTTACGTCCAGTCCTCCACCGACGACCGCCCGCCTTTACAGCGGGGCCCGCACGCCCCTCCCTAAGTGGAGGGGCCCGGGAACGACCGTGAGTGCTCGGCCGTTCCCGCCCGACGAGGGTGGTGATTAGTGCAATGCGAGCGAAGGCGCCCCCGCGCCTGTCGCCCGCTAATCACCACCAGAAGGAGGGAGGCGACGATCGTACAACCGCCGTCTCCCACCCCTTCTTCGCCTGCGGAGCGGCGGCGCGAGAGGATCATCCTCCCGCGCACGCTCCGCCGCCTCCTTTTGCGACATGACATTCTCGCAAAAGGAGGCAACCGCCGCCCAAGCCTCCTCACTCCCCAGCATGGAGTTGACCACACTGGGAAGTGAGAGGTCTTGCCCGACCACATCTGTCAGGGCACGGCGCAGCTCAGCCCAGGCTGGGCAAACCTAACCTAACCTAACCTAACCTAACCTAACCTAACCTAACCTTTTTTTTTTTTTTTTTTTTTTTTTTTTTTTTTTTTTTTTTTTTTTTGATAAGGCAGGGGGAATGCTAATGCATGCCACCCGCAAAAAGTGTCTGCGGGTGGGTATGTCGGACTCGCACCGACTAAACCTAACCTGCCGTGGACTTCTTCTGGCGCTTGATAGGGGGAGCCCCGGGAACGCGGGTATGCTGCTCCGGTGCCCCCCTTTTTGCGCCGTGTCCCAGATGGTCGGGACACGCACCCGGGGAGAGCTGTGGGTTGCCCTCCCCATTTTGCCGACTCCTGCCAGTACGGCACAGCGACTGCGCCACAAACAGTTCGCTGTCTTCCCGGGGCTGCTTGCACGTGGCGGCAGTAGAGGACACTTCTCATACTGCCACCGCAACCCCGAGGGGAGTAGGGCTAACGGCTGCCGCCGCCGCCCCGACGCCTCCTCCGTCTACGAGCGGGGTCGGCTCGCTCCCGATCCCGCTCGGCGGCCTCCTTCTGGAGCATGACTGCTTCGCAGAAGGAGACCACGGCGTCCCATGTGGTGGAGTCGCCTGCCAGCATCGCATAGATGACTGCCGGCGGCGAAAGATCCCGTCCGATCTCAGCGACCAGGACTCGCCTCTCGACCTCCCAGGCCGGGCACTCTTCTAGAGTGTGTTGGGCTGAGTCCAGGTCGCTACCGCAGTGGTGACACTGTGTCGTCGCTTCTCGGCCGATCCGACTCAGGTACTCACCGAAACACCCGTGTCCGGTGAGTATCTGAGTCAGTCTGTAGGTGACGTTACCCTCCCTCCTCCCCATCCAGGCTTCGAGGTAAGGCAGGATGGCACCGACGGCACGCTGGCGCGCGTTCCGCGGCAATTCTAGCCGCGCACGCCACTGTACAAGTACGCGCCGGTGTGCTTCCCGCCTGTAGGCAACGAGCGTCTGCTCTGGCGCCTCACCGCTCTCCCGGCGGACGCGGATTTCGGTGAAAACCGTCGCGTCGACTGCCGCCAGGAGATCAAACGGCGGGAGGCGCGCCAGGAGTGTCGCCGCCTCAAAGGATATCGTTCGATATCCTCGTGCGATCCGGATGGCCACCACACGCTGCAGGCTGTTCAAGATAGCTCTGCAGCGGGAGGCGCCCGTCAGGCGTTCAGACCAGACGGGCGCCCCATAAAGGACCATGGATCGCACGACTCCTCCGTAGAGGCGGCGAACTTCTTCCCTGGGACCCCCGAGGTTTGGCAAAAGCCGGTGCAACGCTCCGGTTACCCGGCGCACTCGGGGGGCCAGACGCTCGAAATGCTCCTCGAAGCCCCATCGGCTGTCTAGGGTGAGGCCCAGGTACTTCATGTACCGCCCCACCCTGACCTCTGCGTCACCTACACGCATCGACGTACTGGGTGGTTCCTCCCTACGGCGTAAGCCGTGGAACCATAGCGCCTCGGTCTTGTGAGGCGCTACCCGAAGGCCCAGTCTCATTATGGCCGCGACGACACACGCGACACCGAGTTCGGCGAGCCGTACCGCCCGCTGGAAACTTACCTCCCGGGCTATGACGAGCGTGTCGTCCGCATAGCAGACGACGCTCACCCCGGGAGGGAGGCTTATCCTCAGGACCGCATCGTAGGCGAGGCTCCATAGCAGAGGTCCTAACACGGACCCCTGAGGAACCCCGCAGGAGAGCTCCCTCTGGATCTCAATCCCGTTCCGACCGACGAATTGAATCGTCCTGTCGCGCAAATATGCCCCGACTATACCACGGAGATAGGGAGGCACGTTATGATAAACCAGTGCCTCCCGTATCGCCCGCCAGGGGACGGAGTTGAAGGCGTTGACGATGTCTAAGCTCACCGCCAACGCCACCCCCCCCGCCCGAACGGCGGGCTCCGACAGGGCGCGGACGCGATTGATCGCGTCCAGCGTCGAACGTCGCTGCCGGAATCCGAACTGGCTGTCCGATAAGTCGGGGCCAACGCGCGACAGATGCTCGCTGAGACGGGCGGCTATGACACGCTCGAAGAGCTTGCCCGCCTCGTCCAGCAAGCATATTGGTCGGAACGCCGAGGGAGAATCGGCGGTCCTGCCCGGCTTGCTCAAGAGCACTAGCCTTGCCTCTTTCCAGCAGGTGGGGAACACGGTACTACGGAGGCAGCTGGTGAACAGTTGCCTCAACCGGTCCCCCAGGACTGCCAGGGCGCAAACCCACGCCCTGCCCGGTATCCCATCCGGGCCAGGGGCGGTGTTACGGGCCGCAAGTCGCCGTACTGCTCGGTCCAACTCCCCCTCCGTCACCTCCAACTGGTCGTCCCAATCATGGTACGACGGTGACAGGGGGTCCGAGGGACTGTCCTGGACCCTAGGGAAGAGGGTGTCCACCACCCTCCTCAGGAAGTCCGGGTCCAGGGTACTCGTCAACGGAGGGACCCACGGTCTGAGCTTGCCCAGTACCATTTTGTACGGGCGCCCCCATGGGTCCCTATCCAGTCCCTCGATGAGCTCGTTCCAGGACCGAGCTTTGGCTTCCGCTATCGCGATGGATAGCGCCTTGACGGCGACTTGATACGCCCTGTGCGCTCCGGCAGCCTCTTCGGCATTGGCTCGCCTCCTCCGACGGGCCCGCTGGTGTCGGCGACGCGCTGCGACGTACTCCGAACGGAGTCGCGCGATTTCGGCCGACCACCAATACTGCGAGCCTCGTCTGTCACCCGGGCGGATCCGGGGCATCGACGTGTCGCAGATGCGAGACATGATGCCCCGGAACCAGCCCGCCTGCGAATTGGGATCGGACGGGATCCTCTCTCCACCTTCACTCGCCCCCCAGGCGATGGCGACGGCGGCAGCCGTCAACATGTCGCGGTCCAAGCGGCGTAGGCACCAGCGCCGTGGCGGGACAACACTGCTGCGGTCGGGGCCGCCTCGGGGCGGATGGAAGGCCACGCTGAACACAATGTGTCTGTGATCCGACAGCGTGGCTATTTCCTCCGCAACTCTCCACCCCGAGACCAGGTGCATGGCCGAGGGAGTCGCCCACGTCAAGTCGACGATCGACTCCCCCTGCCATCGCACACAGGTGCTGACTGAACCCCGATTTAAAAGACGGAGGTCCAGTCCGGCGGCCCATTCCAGCAGTGACTCCCCTCGAACGTCGTCCCGGGCATCGCCCCACTCACTAGAGTGGGCGTTGAAATCGCCCAGGACGAGTACCGGACGGGACTGGTAAGAGCTAATATGGCTCGTTAGCCCGTCCAGGTACGCCTCAAAATTTGCGAGGCCGCAATTCGGGGAGATGTAGCAGCCCACCACGACTGCTGGTCCCCACTCCACGACGACGAATCCGGGCCCCTTGGCCAGGAGTGTGCAATGGGGGTCACGTTCCCCCCCTGCCCAATAAATGGCGACGAGGCCCCCATCCGCCCCGAACCAACGAGGGTGGTCGGGAACGGAGTGAGGCTCCGCCACTATCGCTAGGGCAACCGAACGCTCAGCAATCGTCTGCGCAAGAAGAGCTTGCGCAGCGATGCAGGCGTTCAGGTTGCCCTGCAAAATAAGTTGGGGGGGAAAGAATTTTAGACCTCCATGGACACCCCATCGGGGCCAGAGCCCGGATCGTTGGACCGCGACGATGCGGGAGGACGTCCCGCTCCCTTTCTCTTCGGTGGCGTACACCTACCGCTGCCCAGGCGATGGTTTGCCGGCCTGCCAAGGTCGGCGCACACAACACAATGAGGGGCGCGCGCCGTGCATTCCTTCGCCTTGTGGCCCTGTTGGCCACAGACGAAGCACGACGCGCTCCGGTCGCACCCTGTGCACCGAGCCCTGACGTGGCCCCTCTCCAGGCAGCGGTAACATTGGAGAGCTCTGGGTGGAAGTGCTATCACCCGGACGGACATCCAGCCCACTAGTACCCGGCCGATTGCCGCTAATTTGCGGGCGGCCACTAGTGGGCACCGAACCCACACCGATCCTAAGCCCGACGGGGAGAACCGAATTTCGCCGACTTTTACGTCGGCGACGGCACATCCCCCCGCCGTGGCTAAAGTTTCTGCCACTTCGGTGGGGTCGGCGGAGTCGTCCAGGTCCATCACCCGGAGCTCTCCCATAGCCACTGGGTGCGCCACCACCGCACCCGTATCCCGTAAAGCCTCCCTTAGGCGGGAGGTTAGGGCCTCCGCCTTCGCAGACCCCTCTGGACCAGGGATCCTCAAAATTAGACCCCCGGTCAAAGCCCTCTTGGGGCGAAGGCCAGCCTCCAGGCCAAGGTCCTGCAATTGGACCTTGGTCCTTGCCATCTTCATGACCTCGGCCATGGTAGTGGCCGAGGTCGACGGCAAGTTTATCGTCACTGCCGCGGACGGTGGAGGTCGCGGCAGTGCGATAGGCCTCTTTGGAGGCGGAGGCGGCGGTGGCCGATTAAGGCGGGCAGCCTTGGCCCTGGCCTTTCGGCCAACCACTTGGGCCCAAGTGCCTTCGGCGTGTGGTGGCGGCGCAGTCGGCACCGGCATTGCCGGAGCCCGAGCCGCAGCTGCTTCCGCAGCGGCAGCCCGTTGTTTCCGCTGCCGGCCAGCCCGCTTTCCGCCCGTCGCGACCGTCACGATGGGCGGCACCTGGGGTGGCGCTGTGCTCCCGGCTAGCGGGGGGCGGATGGCCCTCCCCGGGAAGATCTCCGATATTATATCTTGGCGCATCTGGACCAAGCGCTGATCCCAGATGCGCCCCATTTCCCCTAATTTGCGGTCCAGGAGGGCCGCAATCTTCTCGGTTGACGAGACATGATCTTCCCGGGGAGGAGCACCCCCATTGTTCCCTTGCGATGCCAAGGCCGGATGCGGTGACCCTGATATGCGCCTCTCCGGTGTTAGTGGTGGAGGAGACAGTCCTAGCGACGGAGGTGGGCGTGAAGGAGGCGAAGGAGGTAGTGACGGCCGGGGCGGTGACGGCAGAGGTGGAAAGACCGCGATCTCGCCCCGGCGAAGCTCCGCCATCTCCGCCGACATAGCGGCCACACGCGCCTCCAGGGAGGCCAGCTGGGAGCGCAGCCGCTGGTTTTCCAGCTCGAGTGAACTCCCACTGGTCCTCCCGTGTAATTCGGCGGCGGCCGCCTGGGCCTTCCGCGCCGCAAGTCGCAGGACACGCACAAAGTTTCCCTTGAGGTTTCGGGACGTGTCCGCCACCTTCTCCACCGCCGCCAGCGACTCCTGGATCACTGCACCCAGGTCGGCTGAGGGCTGCTGGCGTAGCTCCTCTACCAGGTCGTCGACCCGGGGCAGTCGGCTCTTGTTCTTGGTGTTCGCTGGGGCCTGCAAAGGGTCCAGGATGAACTCCAAGTCCACCTCGTCGTCCGTGTCCTCATAGAGTTTGGCGGCCTTAACCTGGCGCCCATCCTGCCCAGCGGGTCTAGTCCGTTTGGACCCCGGAGTCTCCGCACGGCCATCCAGCGACTCCATCGACACTGCGGACCTAACGGAGGCATCGCTCTCCGTACCCGCTCGTTCCCGCGATGCTCCAGGAACCGGAGTGGCGGGTCGGGAAAAGGTCTCCCTGACCCTCCTGGCGGCCTTCTTCGAATTAGCAGCCTGCGCTGCCTCCCCTTCTGCTGTGGGCTGCACCACACCTGGCACACCCGCTAGCTCCTTTTTAGTTAAGGCCGTAACCTTAACTACTGGTTGGGCATTAGTTTTGCTTAAACGATCCATGAAAAAATTCTTAATTAGCGTTCACCAACCCAATTCCCCACCCTCCACCGAGCCCTCAAAGGGGATGCTTAACAAGCACCAGGGATATTGGGCGGTATAGCCATGGGATTATGCCAATCTGCGAGACCTCCAACGCGAACCGGTACTGGACAGCCCAACGTCCAGCACGGCGCGCGCCTTCGTCTGCAGACCGGCACACGGCGCCAGCCCAGACGCCACCTGCAGTTACGCCTACCCATGGCTAGCCTTGACGGCCGTCCGACCGGACGTCGCAGCCGATTGATCGGGGCCCGGCTAGACCCCGACCGCCCGTGTAAGGGGAAATCCGGACCAAAGAGGCGTGTTGCGGGTGAGGGATAACTACTGCCCGACCCCTCACCAGCTCAACCCCCAGGACTCCTTCATCCCCCCGTACGGGTCCCCGCGCACGGCACAAACACGCGGGTGGCCGTTGCGGAATTCCTACCATGCATGGATGATGCATGGAAGGTCCGCCAAGATACGACCACAGGATCTTGGCAGATTCCGCCCCCCCCCCCTGTGTCGGAATATTAGCCACAAGCAGTAACCCTTTCACGTGGGACTAATCCCATTACGAGAAACGATTACTACCTGCGCCCGGCGTGCACCGTCCCATAAACTTCTGTTCCCACCGAATATGAATATTCGAATGGGACCAGTAGTCTTGGGCTCGCGAGGAGGTTTTCCGACCTAGCACGCCAACCTAACCTTTTTTTTTTTTTTTTTTGTTTGCGCTGGGAAAAAATGCGTTACGCATACCCGCCCATTGGGGGATGGACGGGTTATGTGGGACTCTCCGGCTACTCCGGCATACCCACTAAAATAACCCAGCGGCACTCCCGCATCGTCTATTTGGAGGAGGACTGGGAAACCGGCACAGCCTTTACGTCCAGTCCCCCACCGACGACCGCCCGCCTTTACAGCGGGGCCCGCACGCCCCTCCCTAAGTGGAGGGGCCCGGGAACGACCGTGAGTGCTCGGCCGTTCCCGCCCGACGAGGGTGGTGATTACTGCAATGCGAGCGAAGGCGCCCCCGCGCCTGTCGCCCGCTAATCACCACCAGAAGGAGGGAGGCGACGATCGTACAACCGCCGTCTCCCACCCCTTCTCCGCCTGCGGAGCGGCGGCGCGAGAGGATCATCCTCCCGCGCGCGCTCCGCCGCCTCCTTTTGCGACATGACATCCTCGCAAAAGGAGGCAACCGCCGCCCAAGCCTGCTCACTCCCCAGCATGGAGTTCACCACACTGGGAAGTGACAGGTCCAACCCGACTATGTCGGTCAGGGCACGACGCAGCTCAGCCCAGGCTGGGCACACCTCGAGGGTGTGCTGCGCCGTGTCCTCCGCGGCTCCACACTCGTGGCACGCCGGGGTTTCCTCCCTCCGAATCCGATGCAGGTGCGTTCCGAAACAGCCATGCCCGGACAACACCTGCACCAGACGGAACGAGAGGAAACCGTGGGGGCGCTCGAGCCAGTCCTGCAGGACTGGACCGAGCGCGTCCAGCGTCCGGCGCCCAAAGGTGGCGGAGGCGAGATCACGTGCCCAGTGGAGGACGATGGCATCCCTCGCCTCCCGCCGCACGGCCTCCCGCTCTTCCGCGGCTGGGCGCTCACCCAGCGCCCTACGCCGCGCCGTCCACTCGTAGACTCTGGCGAGCACCCATGCCTCCAATTCCCATGGAGGGGTGCCGGCCAGAGCGCACGCCGCCGCGAAGCCCACCGAGCGGTAGGCTCGCGCCACCCGCTGTGCAATGGCCCGTTGGGGCCTGCGGATGGCGGTTGCATTCTCCCTCCTGTGGAGGGAGTCCGCCCAGATGGGTGCCCCGTATAGGGCCATACTCCTCAGGATGCCGGCATAGAGGCGCCGGCATCGCTCCTTGGGCCCGCCCAGGTTTGGGAGGAGCCATGAGAGGGCGTCCGCGGCTTTCAGCAGGCGCGTCGACAGCCCGCTAAAGTGCGGGCCGAAGCGCCACCTGCTGTCCAGCACGAGGCCCAGATACTTCATCTGGGCCCCGACCCCTATCCGGACGCCCTCCACCACGATGTGGGCGTCAGGAGGGCAGCGCTGCCGAGGCCCGTGAAAGAACACGGCCTCGGTCTTGTTCAGCGCTACCCTCAAACCAAGCTGGCGGATCCTACCTGCCACTAAGGATCCGCCAGCTGAGGCCAGACAGGCCGCCTCCCGAAAGTCCCTCCCCCGGGCAACGAGGAGAGTGTCATCCGCGTAGCAGATGACACTCGTGCCCTGGAGGAGGGTGCCGCGCAGCAGCCAATCGAATCCGATGTTCCACAAGAGGGGCCCTAGGACCGAACCCTGTGGAACACCGGACTCCGCGCCGTAGCGCCTGATCCTGGCCGTCCTGTCCGCCAGGAGGACCTCCCGGTCCTCCAGGTAGTTGGCCAGGATCACCCGCAGATATTGGGGCACTCCGTGGTACCGGAGTGCCTCCAATATGGTCGAGAGGGGCACGGAGTTGAAGGCGTTGGCGATGTCGAACGACACCGCCAACACTCCGTCCCCAGCTCCAACCGCCTCCTGCACTTGGCCCCTGAGTAGGGCCACCGCGTCGACCGTCGAACGCCCCTGTCGAAACCCGAACTGGGCGTCCGACAGGTCTGGCCCTACCTCCCGCAACTGGCTATTAAGCCGGGTGGCGATGATCCCCTCGAACAATTTACCGACCTCATCGAGCAGAACGATGGGCCGGTATGCCGAGGGGGAGTCCACCGGGCGTCCCTCCTTCCGGAGCAGGCAAAGCTGCCCCTCCTTCCAGATTTTCGGGAACCTCCCAGCCGTCAGGCACGCGCTGAAGAGGTCCCGAAACCTCTCCTCCATGAGGGACGCCGCGATGGCCACCACCCGTGCGGGGACACCATCCGGTCCAGGGGCCGTCTTCTTCGCGCGGAGGGACGGAACCCCCGCGCGAAATTCCTCCACCGATACTGGAGGGACCTCCTCCTCCGGCGAAGCCACCACCCCCCCCAGCGGGGGGTTCATCGTTGGTGGGGTGAAGTCGGTCCTGCGCGGAAACAGTGACCGAACCACCCCATCCAGCAACGCCGGCTCTAGGGTCTCCGCTAATGGGGGACCGTAAGGGCGCAGCTGGCTCCGCGCCTGCTTATACGGCCTCCCAAACGGATCCCTGTCGAGGCCCTCCAGCATCTCGGCCTTTGCCGAGTCCTCGGCGGCGCACATTTCCGACTTGAGGACCGTCTTTGCCTCTAGGTAAGAGGCGTAGAGGCGGTCCTCCTCAGCCTGACATCGGCTGGTGCGCCGCCGACTCCGCGTGTAGGCCCTCCTGGCCTCCACGCACGCGGCCCGTAGCGCCGCCAGCTCCCCCGTCCACCAATAAACGGCGCGACGGGGAGGCGGACGGCGAGACCGAGGCATGCTGGAGTTGCACACCTCGGTCAGGGACCCCCGCAGCTGAACCGCTGCGGCGTCCACGTCCGTGACCTCAACAGGGGGCGAGAGCCAGTCCCGGAGGAACGCAGCCTCCTGGGCTGCCTCCCGGTCCAGGCGGGTGAGAGCCCACCGCGGGAAGGGAGATTGGCCCGAGCGGGCCATCCCCCGCGGGCTCTGGGTGGAGATGTCGAACCGCACATATCGGTGGTCCGACAGGGTCTCCACCATCTCCACCCGCCAGTTCACGACGCGGGCGGCTAGAACGGGGGTGGCGAACGATACGTCCACCACTGACCCTCCCCGTTGCCGCACACACGTGTGAACATCCCCCCTGTTCAGGAGGGACACGCCGCACGAAGCCGACCAAAATTCGACGGCGTGCCCCCGGACGTTGCAGGACGCCGCTGGGTTGCCCCAGGCCACCGCCTTGGCGTTCAGGTCGCCCAATATGACGACCTGACGTGGCGCCGCCCTCCCGACGACTGCCGTAAGGACTTCGAGAAAATCCTCGAAGTCCCTTAGAGGGCGGTTTGGGGAGAAATAGACCCCGACCAGGGCTATGTCTCCCCACGCGGCGGCCACGTATCCCGGACCCCTCTCTAAAAGCGAGAGGGGAGGGGAGTCCGTGGCAGGCCGCGACACCAACGCCACCAAGCCGTCCCGATCACCCAGCCAACGGCCAGGTACCGAGTACGGCTCGGCGACCACCGCCACGTCCACCAACCACTCGGCCACAGTCTGCATCAGCAGATCCTGTGCCGCTCTGCAGTGGTTGGTGTTCGCCTGGAGGATGCGATGTTCGACTCTACCCATTAATCGAACATCGCACTCTCCTCCTCCACAGCCGCCGAGGTCCCAGCTACTGGGGTGACGGTGGCAGCGACAGGCCGGGTCGGCGCCTGCACTTTGCCCTTCTTAAGGGGAGGAATACAATTCCTCCCCTTCATAATGTGGCCCGCAGGGCGGCCACTGGCGGCACACACCGCGCAGTGCGGTGCGGTGGCCTCGCAGGAGGCGGCTTTATGCCCCTCCTTGCCGCAGCGGTAGCAGCTGTCCGCCCTGTCGACACTGGACGGACAGAGGGCCCGGGTGTGACCGATGCCGAAGCACCGGTAACACCTCAGCGGCAGGACCTCAAGGGCCCGGACCGCCGCCGAGCTGAACCCGACGGCGAGCCGTCCCTTCTCGAGGACGGCTTTGGCAGCGGCGACTGGGCACTCCAGGCGAATAGTGCCCATGCCGCCGCGCCCGGGCCTGATGCCCCCGCCCTGCACCGCTGCGACTTCGCAGCCCCCAATGGCTGCGATCGCTGCCACCACCTCCTCCCTGGTGACGGAGTCATCCAGGTCCGTCACCTCGATGGCCGCCGACTTCACCGGCCTGGCCACCTTCGCCGAGTTCGCGATGACCTCCTGCAGCTTCGCTGCAAAGAGGTCCGCGTTCTTCGCGCCCTCGGCACCCGGGAACTCGAAAATTCGTGCCCCAGCCTGCGTCCGGCGGCACGAGACTTTACCGATCCCCAATTTGGTAGGATCGGCATTGGCACGCGCCCGCAACATCACGGACGCGTACGTCTCGCCCCGCTCCGCAGCCTCCGTGGTGAGCGTCATCACGACGGCTGCGGTCTTGGGAGGAACCAAGTTCCTCCTGACACCGGCTGGGGTCGAACCCTTCCCCTTTCCCGTGCCAGTCGACTGACCAGCAGGGGTGGTGGCGGGGACGGCTTGGGCTGGGGGGGTGCTCTTCCCCTTCCCTTTCCCTTTTCCCTTCCCTTTGCCAGTCGGCTGCGAATGGCTGGGAGTGGTGGTGGCGGGAACGGCAGGGATGACAGCTGCCGTCCTTTTTCCCTTGCCCTTACCGACCACCTTCGTCCAGCCCTGCTGGTTGGTCGGGGTGGTCGAAGGGAGTAGGGCGTCTTCCCTCTGGGAGGTTTCCACTCGCTCCTCTCGCCTCTTGTCTGCCGCAAGCGGCGGTCGGAGGCGTTTCTCCGGTAGGAGCCGGTCCTCGATGCCCGCTAGGCAGGAGCGAACGAACGCCCTCTCCTCCGCCATGACCCTGCGGAGGACATCCTCAAGGCCGGGAGTGGAGGAAAGACCCTCCGCCGCAGGTCCGGGCTCGGCTTGCGATGGCCGGGCCGTGGCTTCAGCCAGCTTTAAGTGCAGCTGGCTGACCTCCGACTGCAGGCGATCTACCTTCGCCTGCAGTTGCCGCGTTTCATCGCTGGCCTTGCGGTCCACCAGCTCCGCGACGATGCCACGCATGCTGGCGGCCCGGCATCTGAGGGACTTCTGGAAAGTCCCCTTCAGATGCGAGGACTTGGCGGCGACCTCCACGATCGCCTCCTCGTCCTCCAAGGCCATCCTCTGGAGTTCGGCCAAGGAGTGGTCCGCGTACAGGACGCGGGACGCCCCGTACCCGGACTTTGCACGGGCGACGCGCGCCCGTTCCTCCTGGGCCGTAACCCGCTCCTCCAGGTCTTGTTGGAGCCGCTCCCGCCTTGCCAGGTCCAACTCCCGCTGGGCGTCGACTAACCCCACGTCGTGGGTGTCTGCCGCTGTCGCCTTTTTGGCCTTGACCTTCCTAATGGGCTCCTTTGCTGAACCCGAGCCTGAGGATCCATCGGACACGACCTTGAGGAAGGTCCGCTTCCGCGATGCCGATCGTGATCGAGGATCGACCACCATCGAACCCGCATCCGATGCAATGGACTCAACGTCGGAGTCCGACATGTCGCCCACACTCCCGCCGTAGAAGGCCCTGCCTTCACTCGACGCTGATACGTCGCGTTGGCCCTGAGAAGGGCCTTTTGGTTGGCCCTGAGAAGGGCCTTTGGGTTGGCCCTGAGAAGGGCCTTTGGGTTGGCCCTGAGAAGGGCCTTTTTTCACGAAATGCCCGAGGGCATCCCGCGCAGGTTTCGGCATGCCGAACAAAGCAGTATCGCAGCACTCAAGGCAAATAGTCGCTACGATGCACAGTGCACTTTAGCCGTACCCAGTCTGCCACTCCGTTACGGTGGTCAGAACTGGGACGTTTCCGGGGAACACGACGAGAACCTAACCTAACCTTTTTTTTTTTTTTTTTTTTTTGTTTGCGCTGGGAAAAAATGCGTTACGCATACCCGCCCATTGGGGGATGGACGGGTTATGTGGGACTCTCCGGCTACTCCGGCATACCCACTAAAATAACCCAGCGGCACTCCCGCATCGTCTATTTGGAGGAGGACTGGGAAACCGGCACAGCCTTTACGTCCAGTCCCCCACCGACGACCGCCCGCCTTTACAGCGGGGCCCGCACGCCCCTCCCTAAGTGGAGGGGCCCGGGAACGACCACGAGTGCTAGGCCGTTCCCGCCCGACGAGGGTGGTGATTAGTGCAATGCGAGCGAAGGCGCCCCCGCGCCTGTCGCCCGCTAATCACCACCAGAAGGAGGGAGGCGACGATCGTACAACCGCCGTCTCCCACCCCTTCTTCGCCTGCGGAGCGGCGGCGCGAGAGGATCATCCTCCCGCGCGCGCTCCGCCGCCTCCTTTTGCGACATGACATTCTCGCAAAAGGAGGCAACCGCCGCCCAAGCCTCCTCACTCCCCAGCATGGAGTTCACCACACTGGGAAGTGAGAGGTCCATCCCGACCACATCTGTCAGGGCACGGCGCAGCTCAGCCCAGGCTGGGCACACCTCGAGGGTGTGCTGCGCCGTGTCCTCCACGGCTCCACAGTTGTGGCACGCCGGGGTCTCCTCCCTCTGGATCCGATGCAGGTGCGTTCCGAAGCAGCCATGCCCGGACAACACCTGCACCAGACGGAAAGAGAGGAAACCGTGGGGGCGCTCGAGCCAGTCCCGCAGGACTGGACCGAGCGCGTCCAGCGTCCGGCGACCAAAGGTGGCGGAGGCGAGGTCTCGTGTCCAGTGAAGGACGATTGCGTCCCTCGCCTCCCGCCGCACGGCCTCCCGCTCTTGCGCGGCGGGGCGCTCACCCAGCGCCCTACGCCGCGCCACCCATTCGTACACTCTGGCGAGCACCCATGCCTCCAATTCCCATGGAGGGGTGCCGGCCAGAGCGCACGCCGCCGCGAAGCCCACCGAGCGGTAGGCTCGCGCCACCCGCTGTGCAATGGCCCGTTGGGGCCTGCGGATGGCGGTTGCATTCTCCCTCCTGTGGAGGGAGTCCGCCCAGATGGGAGCCCCATATAGGGCCATGCTTTTGAGGATGCCGGCATAGAGGCGCCGGCATCGCTCCTTGGGCCCGCCCAGGTTCGGGAGGAGCCACGAGAGGGCGTCCGCGGCTTTTAGCAGGCGCGTCGACAGCCCGCTGAAGTGCGGGCCGAAGCGCCACCTGCTGTCCAGCACGAGGCCCAGATACTTCATCTGGGCCCCGACCCCTATCCGGACGCCCTCCACCACGATGTGGGCGTCAGGAGGGCAGCGCTGCCGAGGCCCGTGAAAGAACACGGCCTCGGTCTTGTTCAGCGCCACCCTCAAACCAAGCTGGCGGATCCTACCTGCCACTAAGGATCCGCCAGCTGAGGCCAGACAGGCCGCCTCCCTAAAATCCCTCCCCCGGGCAACGAGGAGAGTGTCATCCGCGTAGCAGATGACACTCGTGCCCTGGAGGAGGGTGCCGCGCAGCAGCCAATCGAATCCGATGTTCCACAAGAGGGGCCCTAGCACCGAACCCTGTGGAACACCGGACTCCGCGCCGTAGCGCCTGATCCTGGCCGTCCTGTCCGCCAGGAGGACCTCCCGGTCCTCCAGGTAGTTGGCCAGGATCACCCGCAGATATTGGGGCACTCCGTGATACCGGAGTGCCTCCAATATGGTCGAGTGGGGCACGGAGTTGAAGGCGTTGGCGATGTCGAACGACACCGCCAACACTCCGTCCCCAGCCTCGACCGCTTCCCGCACTTGGCCCCTGAGTAGGGCCAACGCATCGACCGTCGAACGCCCTTGTCGGAACCCGAACTGGGCGTCCGACAGGTCTGGCCCTACTTCCCGCAACTGGCTATTTAGCCGGGTGGCGATGATCCCCTCGAACAATTTACCGACCTCATCGAGCAGAACGATGGGCCGGTATGCCGAGGGGGAGTCCACCGGGCGTCCCTCCTTCCGGAGCAGGCAAAGCTGCCCCTCCTTCCAGATCTTCGGGAACCTCCCAGCCGTCAGGCACGCGCTGAAGAGGTCCCGAATCCTCTGCTCCATGAAGGACGCTGCGATGGCCACCACCCGTGCGGGGACGCCATCTGGTCCAGGGGCCGTCTTCTTCGCGCGGAGGGACAGAACCCCCGCGCGAAATTCCTCCGCCGACACTGGAGGCACCTAACCTAACCTAACCTAACCTTTTTTTTTTTTTTTTTTTTTTTTTTTTTTTTTTTTTTTTTTTTTTTGTTTGCGCTGGGAAAAAATGCGTTACGCATACCCGCCCATTGGGGGATGGACGGGTTATGTGGGACTCTCCGGCTACTCCGGCATACCCACTAAAATAACCCAGCGGCACTCCCGCATCGTCTTTGTGGAGGAGGACTGGGAAACCGGCACAGCCTTTACGTCCAGTCCCCCACCGACGACCGCCCGCCTTTACAGCGGGGCCCGCACGCCCCTCCCTAAGTGGAGGGGCCCGGAAACGACCGTGAGTGCTCGGCCGTTCCCGCCCGACGTGGGTGGTGATTAGTGCAATGCGAGCGAAGGCGCCCCCGCGCCTGTCGCCCGCTAATCACCACCAGAAGGAGGGAGACGACGATCGTACAACCGCCGTCTCCCACCCCTTCTTCGCCTGCGGAGCGGCGGCGCGAGAGGATCATCCTCCCGCGCGCGCTCCGCCGCCTCCTTTTGCGACATGACATTCTCGCAAAAGGAGGCAACCGCCGCCCAAGCCTCCTCACTTCCCAGCATGGAATTCACCACACTGGGAAGCGAGAGGTCAATCCCGACTACATCGGTCAGGGCACGGCGCAGCTCAGCCCAGGCTGGGCACACCTCGAGGGTGTGCTGCGCCGTGTCCTCCGCGGCTCCACACTCGTGGCACGCCGGGGTTTCCTCCCTCCGGATCCGATGCAGGTGCGATCCGAAGCAGCCATGCCCGGATAACACCTGCACCAGACGGAACGAGAGGAAACCGTGGGACCGCTCGAGCCAGTCCCGCAGGACTGGACCGAGCGCGTCCAGCGTCCGGCGTCCAAATGTGGCGGAGGCGAGGTCCCGTGTCCAGTGTAGGACGATTGCGTCCCTCGCCTCCCGCCGCACGGCATCCCGCTTTTGCGCGGCGGGGCGCTCACCGAGCGCCCTACGCCGCGCCGCCCATTCGTACACTCTGGCGAGCACCCATGCCTCCAATTCCCAGGGAGGGGTGCCGGCCAGAGCGCACGCCGCCGCAAAGCCCACTGAGCGGTAGGCTCTCGCCACCCGCTGTGCAATGGCCCGTTGGGGCCTGCGGATGGCGGTTGCATTCTCCCTCCTATGGAGGGAGTCCGCCCAGATGGGTGCCCCATATAGGGCCATGCTCTTGAGGATGCCGGCATAGAGGCGCCGGCATCGCTCCTTGGGCCCTCCCAGGTTTGGGAGGAGCCATGAGAGGGCGTCCGCGGCTTTCAGCAGGCGCGTCGACAGCCCGCTAAAGTGCGGGCCGAAGCGCCACCTGCTGTCCAGCACGAGGCCCAGATACTTTATCTGGGCCCCGACCCCTATCCGGACGCCCTCCACCACGATGTGGGCGTCAGGAGGGCAGCGCTGCCGAGGCCCGTGAAAGAACACGGCCTCGGTCTTGTTCAGCGCTACCCTCAAACCGAGCTGGCGGATCCTACCTGCCACTAAGGATCCGCCAGCTGAGGCCAGACAGGCCGCCTCTCCAAAGTCCCTCCCCCGGGCAACGAGGAGAGTGTCATCCGCGTAGCAGATGACACTCGTGCCCTGGAGGAGGGTGCCGCGCAGCAGCCAATCGAATCCGATGTTCCACAAGAGGGGCCCTAGCACCGAACCCTGTGGAACACCGGACTCCGCGCCGTAGCGCCTGATCCTGGCCGTCCTGTCCGCCAGGAGGACCTCCCGGTCCTCCAGGTAGTTGGCCAGGATCACCCGCAGATATTGGGGCACTCCGTGGTACCGGAGTGCCTCCAATATGGTCGAGTGGGGCACGGAGTTGAAGGCGTTGGCGATGTCGAACGACACCGCCAACACTCCGTCCCCAGCCCCGACCGCCTCCTGCACTTGGCCCCTGAGTAGGGCCACCGCGTCGATCGTCGAACGCCCCTGTCGAAACCCGAACTGGGCGTCCGACAGGTCTGGCCCTACCTCCCGCAGCTGGCTATTAAGCCGGGTGGCGATGATCCCCTCGAACAATTTACCGACCTCATCGAGCAGAACGATGGGCCGGTATGCCGAGGGGGAGTCCACCGGGCGTCCCTCCTTCCGGAGCAGGCAAAGCTGCCCCTCCTTCCAGATCTTCGGGAACCTCCCAGCCGTCAGGCACGCGCTGAAGAGGTCCCGAAACCTCTCCTCCATGAGGGACGCCGCGATGGCCACCACCCGTGCGGGGACACCATCCGGTCCAGGGGCCGTCTTCTTCGCGCGGAGGGACAGAACCCCCGCGCGAAATTCCTCCACCGATACTGGAGGGACCTCCTCCTCCGGCGAAGCCACCACCCCCCCCAGCGGGGGGTTCATCGTTGGTGGGGTGAAGTCGGTCCTGCGCGGAAACAGTGACCGAACCACCCCATCCAGCAACGCCGGCTCTAGGGTCTCCGCTAATGGGGGACCGTAAGGGCGCAGCTGGCTCCGCGCCTGCTTATACGGCCTCCCAAACGGATCCCTGTCGAGGCCCTCCAGCATCTCGGCCTTTGCCGAGTCCTCGGCGGCGCACATTTCCGACTTGAGGACCGTCTTTGCCTCTAGGTAAGAGGCGTAGAGGCGGTCCTCCTCAGCCTGACATCGGCTGGTGCGCCGCCGACTCCGCGTGTAGGCCCTCCTGGCCTCCACGCACGCGGCCCGTAGCGCCGCCAGCTCCCCCGTCCACCAATAAACGGCGCGACGGGGAGGCGGACGGCGAGACCGAGGCATGCTGGAGTTGCACACCTCGGTCAGGGACCCCCGCAGCTGAACCGCTGCGGCGTCCACGTCCGTGACCTCAACAGGGGGCGAGAGCCAGTCCCGGAGGAACGCAGCCTCCTGGGCTGCCTCCCGATCCAGGCGGGTGAGAGCCCACCGCGGGAAGGGAGATTGGCCCGAGCGGGCCATCCCCCGCGGGCTCTGGGTGGAGATGTCGAACCGCACATATCGGTGGTCCGACAGGGTCTCCACCATCTCCACCCGCCAGTTCACGACGCGGGCGGCTAGAACGGGGGTGGCGAACGATACGTCCACCACTGACCCTCCCCGTTGCCGCACACACGTGTGAACATCCCCCCTGTTCAGGAGGGACACGCCGCACGAAGCCGACCAAAATTCGACGGCGTGCCCCCGGACGTTGCAGGACGCCGCTGGGTTGCCCCAGGCCACCGCCTTGGCGTTCAGGTCGCCCAATATGACGACCTGACGTGGCGCCGCCCTCCCGACGACTGCCGTAAGGACTTCGAGAAAATCCTCGAAGTCCCTTAGAGGGCGGTTTGGGGAGAAATAGACCCCGACCAGGGCTATGTCTCCCCACGCGGCGGCCACGTATCCCGGACCCCTCTCTAAAAGCGAGAGGGGAGGGGAGTCCGTGGCAGGCCGCGACACCAACGCCACCAAGCCGTCCCGATCACCCAGCCAACGGCCAGGTACCGAGTACGGCTCGGCGACCACCGCCACGTCCACCAACCACTCGGCCACAGTCTGCATCAGCAGATCCTGTGCCGCTCTGCAGTGGTTGGTGTTCGCCTGGAGGATGCGATGTTCGACTCTACCCATTAATCGAACATCGCACTCTCCTCCTCCACAGCCGCCGAGGTCCCAGCTACTGGGGTGACGGTGGCAGCGACAGGCCGGGTCGGCGCCTGCACTTTGCCCTTCTTAAGGGGAGGAATACAATTCCTCCCCTTCATAATGTGGCCCGCAGGGCGGCCACTGGCGGCACACACCGCGCAGTGCGGTGCGGTGGCCTCGCAGGAGGCGGCTTTATGCCCCTCCTTGCCGCAGCGGTAGCAGCTGTCCGCCCTGTCGACACTGGACGGACAGAGGGCCCGGGTGTGACCGATGCCGAAGCACCGGTAACACCTCAGCGGCAGGACCTCAAGGGCCCGGACCGCCGCCGAGCTGAACCCGACGGCGAGCCGTCCCTTCTCGAGGACGGCTTTGGCAGCGGCGACTTGGCACTCCAGGCGAATAGTGCCCATGCCGCCGCGCCCGGGCCTGATGCCCCCGCCCTGCACCGCTGCGACTTCGCAGCCCCCAATGGCTGCGATCGCTGCCACCACCTCCTCCCTGGTGACGGAGTCATCCAGGTCCGTCACCTCGATGGCCGCCGACTTCACCGGCCTGGCCACCTTCGCCGAGTTCGCGATGACCTCCTGCAGCTTCGCTGCAAAGAGGTCCGCGTTCTTCGCGCCCTCGGCACCCGGGAACTCGAAAATTCGAGCCCCAGCCTGCGTCCGGCGGCACGAGACTTTACCGATCCCCAATTTGGTAGGATCGGCATTGGCACGCGCCCGCAACATCACGGACGCGTACGTCTCGCCCCGCTCCGCAGCCTCCGTGGTGAGCGTCATCACGACGGCTGCGGTCTTGGGAGGAACCAAGTTCCTCCTGACACCGGCTGGGGTCGAACCCTTCCCCTTTCCCGTGCCAGTCGACTGACCAGCAGGGGTGGTGGCGGGGACGGCTTGGGCTGGGGGGGTGCTCTTCCCCTTCCCTTTCCCTTTTCCCTTCCCTTTGCCAGTCGGCTGCGAATGGCTGGGAGTGGTGGTGGCGGGAACGGCAGGGATGACAGCTGCCGTCCCTTTTCCCTTGCCCTTACCGACCACCTTCGTCCAGCCCTGCTGGTTGGTCGGGGTGGTCGAAGGGAGTAGGGCGTCTTCCCTCTGGGAGGTTTCCACTCGCTCCTCTCGCCTCTTGTCTGCCGCAAGCGGCGGTCGGAGGCGTTTCTCCGGTAGGAGCCGGTCCTCGATGCCCGCTAGGCAGGAGCGAACGAACGCCCTCTCCTCCGCCATGACCCTGCGGAGGACATCCTCAAGGCCGGGAGTGGAGGAAAGACCCTCCGCCGCAGGTCCGGGCTCGGCTTGCGATGGCCGGGCCGTGGCTTCAGCCAGCTTTAAGTGCAGCTGGCTGACCTCCGACTGCAGGCGATCTACCTTCGCCTGCAGTTGCCGCGTTTCATCGCTGGCCTTGCGGTCCACCAGCTCCGCGACGATGCCACGCATGCTGGCGGCCCGGCATCTGAGGGACTTCTGGAAAGTCCCCTTCAGATGCGAGGACTTGGCGGCGACCTCCACGATCGCCTCCTCGTCCTCCAAGGCCATCCTCTGGAGTTCGGCCAAGGAGTGGTCCGCGTACAGGACGCGGGACGCCCCGTACCCGGACTTTGCACGGGCGACGCGCGCCCGTTCCTCCTGGGCCGCAACCCGCTCCTCCAGGTCTTGTTGGAGCCGCTCCCGCCTTGCCAGGTCCAACTCCCGCTGGGCGTCGACTAACCCCACGTCGTGGGTGTCTGCCGCTGTCGCCTTTTTGGCCTTGACCTTCCTAATGGGCTCCTTTGCTGAACCCGAGCCTGAGGATCCATCGGACACGACCTTGAGGAAGGTCCGCTTCCGCGATGCCGATCGTGATCGAGGATCGACCACCATCGAACCCGCATCCGATGCAATGGACTCAACGTCGGAGTCCGACATGTCGCCCACACTCCCGCCGTAGAAGGCCCTGCCTTCACTCGACGCTGATACGTCGCGTTGGCCCTGAGAAGGGCCTTTTGGTTGGGTGGCGATGATCCCCTCGAACAATTTACCGACCTCATCGAGCAGAACGATGGGCCGGTATGCCGAGGGGGAGTCCACCGGGCGTCCCTCCTTCCGGAGCAGGCAAAGCTGCCCCTCCTTCCAGATCTTCGGGAACCTCCCAGCCGTCAGGCACGCGCTGAAGAGGTCCCGAAACCTCTGCTCCATGAAGGACGCTGCGATGGCCACCACCCGTGCGGGGACGCCATCTGGTCCAGGGGCCGTCTTCTTCGCGCGGAGGGACAGAACCCCCGCGCGAAATTCCTCCGCCGACACTGGAGGCACCTCCTCCTCCGGCGAAGCCACCGCCCCCCCCAGCGGGGGGTTCATCGTTGGTGGGGTGAAGTCGGTCCTGCGCGGAAACAGTGACCGAACCACCCCATCCAGCAACGCCGGCTCTAGGGTCTCCGCTAATGGGGGACCGTAAGGGCGCAGCTGGCTCCGCGCCTGCTTATACGGCCTCCCAAACGGATCCCTGTCGAGGCCCTCCAGCATCTCGGCCTTTGCCGAGTCCTCGGCGGCGCACATTTCCGACTTGAGGACCGTCTTTGCCTCTAGGTAAGAGGCGTAGAGGCGGTCCTCCTCAGCCTGACATCGGCTGGTGCGCCGCCGACTCCGCGTGTAGGCCCTCCTGGCCTCCACGCACGCGGCCCGGAGCCCCGCCAGCTCCACCGTCCACCAATAAACGGCGCGACGGGGAGGCGGACGGCGAGACCGAGGCATGCTGGAGTTGCACACCTCGGTCAGGGACCCCCGCAGCCGAACCGCTGCGGCGTCCACGTCCGTGCCCTCCACAGGGGGCGAGAGCCAGTCCTCGAGGAACGCCGCCTCCTGGGCTGACTCCTGGTCCAGGCGGGTGAGAGCCCACCGCGGGAAGGGTGATTGGCCCGAGCGGGCCATCCCCCGCGGGCTCTGGGTGGAGATGTCGAACCGCACATATCGGTGGTCCGACAGGGTCTCCACCATCTCCACCCGCCAGTTCACGACGCGTGTGGCTAGCACAGGGGTGGCGAACGACACGTCCACCACTGACCCTCCCTGCTGCCGCACACACGTGTGAACATCCCCCCTGTTCAGGAGGGACACGCCGCACGAAGCCGCCCAAAATTCGACGGCGCGCCCCCGGACGTTACAGGACGCCGCTGGGTTGCCCCAGGCCACCGCCTTGGCGTTCAGGTCGCCCAACACGACGACCTGACGTGGTGCCGCCCTCCCGACGACTGCCGTAAGGACCTCGAGAAAGTTCTCGAAGTCCCTTAGAGGGCGGTTTGGGGAGAAATAGACCCCGACCAGGGCTATTTCTCCCCACGCGGCGGCTACGTATCCCGGACCCCTCTCTAAAAGCGAGAGGGGAGGGGAGTCCGTGGCAGGCCGCGACACCAACGCCACCAAGCCGTCCCGATCACCCAGCCAACGGCCAGGTATCGAGTACGGCTCGGCGACCACCGCCACGTCCACCAACCACTCGGCCACGGTCTGCATGAGCAGATCCTGGGCCGCTCTGCAGTGGTTGGTGTTCGCCTGGAGGATGCGATGTTTGACCCTATCCATTAGTCGGTCATCGCACCCCCCTCCTCCACAGCCGCTGAGGTCCCAGCCACTGGGACGGCGGTGGCAACGACAGGCCGGGTCGGCGCCTGTACTTTCCCCTTCTTAAGGGGAGGACTGCAGTTCCTCCCCTTCATTATATGGCCCGCAGGGCGGCCACTGGCGGCACAAACTGCGCAGTGCGGCGCGGCGGCCATGCAGGAGGCGGATTTGTGGCCCTCCTTGCCGCAGCGGTAACAACTGTCCGTCCTGTCGACAGTGGACGGACAGAGGGCCCGGGTGTGGCCAATGCCGAAGCACTTGTAGCACCTCAGCGGCTGGGCCTCAAGTGCCCGGACCGCAGCCGAGCTGAAGCCGACGGCGAGCCGTCCCTTCTCGAGGACGGCTTTGGCTGCGGCCACTGGGCACTCCAGGCGAATGGTGCCCATGCCGCCGCGCCCGGGCCTGATGCCCCCGCCCTGCACCGCTGCAACTGTGCAGCCCCCAATGGCCGCGACTGCTGCCACCACCTCCTCCTTGGTGACGGAGTCGTCCAGATCCGCCACCTCGAAGGCCGCCGACTTCACCGGCCTGGCCACCTTCGCGTCGTCCGCAATGACCTCTTGCAGCTTTTCTGCGAAGAGGTCCGCATTTTTTCCGCCCTCCGCCCCCGGGAACTCGAAGATACGAGCCCCAGCCTGTGTCTTGCGGCATGACACTTTGCCGATCCCCAATTTGGTGGGATCGGCACTGGCACGCGCCCGCACCAACATGGACGCGTACGTCACTCCCCGCTCCGCGGCTTCCGCGGTGAGTGTCACCACGACGGCCGCGGTCTTGGGAGGAACTAAGTTTCTCCTGACACCGGCTGGGGCGGAACTCTTGCCCTGTCCCTTTCCCTTGTCGGCCGACTGCGACTGACCGGCAGGGGTGGTGGCGGAGACGGCTGGGGCCGGGGGGGTGCTCTTTCCCTTCCCTTTGCCAGTCGGCTGCGACTGGCTGGGAGTGGTGGTGGCGGGAACGGCAGGGATTACAGCTGCCGTCCTTTTTCCCTTGCCCTTGCCCTTACCAACCACCCTCGTCCAGCCCTGCTGGTTGGTCGGGGTGGTTGAAGGCAGATGGGCGTCCCCCCTCTGAGAGGTTGCCACCGGCTCCACTCGCCTCTTATCCGCCGCAAGCGGCGGTCGGAGGATCTTTGCCGGCAAGAGCCGGTCCTCAATTCCCGCCAGGCAAGAACGAACAAACGCCCTCTCCTCCGCCATAACCTTGCGGAGGACGTCCTCAAGGCCGGAGGAGAGGGCGGGACCCTCTGCCGCAGGTCTGGGCTCGGCTTGGGATGGCCGGGCCGTGGCTTCAGCCAGCTTCATGTGCAGCTGGCTGACCTCCGACTGCAGGCGATCTACCTTCGCCTGCAGTTGCCGCGTTTCATCGCAGGCCTTCCTTTCCACCAGCTCCGCGACGATGCATCGCATGCTGGCGGCCCGGCATTTCAGGGACTTCTGGAAAGTCCCCTTTAGGTGGGAGGACTTGGCGGCGACCTCCACAATCGCCTCCTCGTCCTCCAAGGCCATCCTTTCCAATTCGGCCAGGGAGTGGTCCGAGTATAAGATGCGGGACGCACCGTACCCGGACTTGGCACGGGCGACGCGTGCCCGTTCCTCCTGGGCCGCAATCCGCTCCTCCAACTCTTGCTGGAGCTGCTCCCGCCGAGCCAGGTCCAACTCGCGCTGGGCGTCTGCTAAACCCACATCGTGGGTGTCCGCTGCTGTCCTCGGCTTTATAGCCCTGATCTTCTTTTTTTGCTCCATCACCGAGCCCGAGCCAGAGGAGCCATCCGACACGACTTTGAGGAATGAACGTTTCCTCGAAGCCGATCGTGATCGAGCAATCTCGATCACCATCGCGCCATCTGACGCAGTGGACTCGTTGTCGGAGTCCGACAATTCATCCACCCTCCCGCCGTAGAAGGCTCGACCTTCCTTCGACGCTTCAGCGTCGCGTTGGCCCTGAGAAGGGCCTTTTGGTTGGCCCTGAGAAGGGCCTTTGGGTTGGCCCTGAGAAGGGCCTTTGGGTTGGCCCTGAGAAGGGCCTTTGGGTTGGCTCTGAGAAGGGCCTTTTGTGACGAAATGCCCGAGGGCATCCCGCGCAGGTTTATGCATTTTAGGCATAATCCGCAAACTCGTAACACACAAGGCAGTTGATTGTTACGATGCACAGTGCACTTTAGCCGTACCCAGTCTGCCACTCCGTTACGGTGGTCAGAACTGGGACGTTTCCAGGGAACGCGACGTGGACGCAAGCACTGTGGGGTGGTTCCCCAACCTAACCTTTTTTTTTTTTTTTTTTTTTTTTTTTTTTTGTTTGCGCTGGGAAAAAATGCGTTACGCATACCCGCCCATTGGGGGATGGACGGGTTATGTGGGACTCTCCGGCTACTCCGGCATACCCACTAAAATAACCCAGCGGCACTCCCGCATCGTCTATTTGGAGGAGGACTGGGAAACCGGCACAGCCTTTACGTCCAGTCCCCCACCGACGACCGCCCGCCTTTACAGCGGGGCCCGCACGCCCCTCCCTTAGTGGAGGGGCCCGGGAACGACCGTGAGTGCTCGGCCGTTCCCGCCCGACGAGGGTGGTGATTGGTGCAATGCGAGCGAAGGCGCCCCCGCGCCTGTCGCCCGCTAATCACCACCAGAAGGAGGGAGGCGACGATCGTACAACCGCCGTCTCCCACCCCTTCTCCGCCTGCGGAGCGGCGGCGCGAGAGGATCATCCTCCCGCGCGCGCTCCGCCGCCTCCTTTTGCGACATGACATTCTCGCAAAAGGAGGCAACCGCCGCCCAAGCCTCCTCACTCCCCAGCATGGAGTTCACCACACCGGGAAGTGAGAGGTCTAACCCGACTACATCGGTCAGGGCACGGCGCAGCTCAGCCCAGGCTGGGCACACCTCGAGGGTGTGCTGCGCCGTGTCCTCCGCGGCTCCACACTCGCGGCACGCCGGGGTTTCCTCCCTCTGGATCCGATGCAGGTGCGTTCCGAAGCAGCCATGCCCGGATAACACCTGCACCAGACGGAACGAGAGGAAACCGTGGGGACGCTCGAGCCAGTCCCGCAGGGCTGGACCGAGCGCGTCCAACGTCCGGCGTCCAAAGGTGGCGGAGGCGAGGTCCCGTGTCCAGTGAAGGACGATTGCGTCCCTCGCCTCCCGCCGCACGGCATCCCGCTCTTGCGCGGCGGGGCGCTCACCCAGCGCCCTACGCCGCGCCGTCCATTCGTACACTCTGGCGAGCACCCATGCCTCCAATTCCCAGGGAGGGGTGCCGGCCAGAGCGCACGCCGCCGCAAAACCCACCGAGCGGTAGGCCCTCGCCACCCGCTGTGCAATGGCCCGTTGGGGCCTGCGGATGGCGGTTGCATTCTCCCTCCTGTGGAGGGAGTCCGCCCAGATGGGTGCCCCATACAGGGCCATGCTCTTGAGGATGCCGGCATAGAGGCGCCGGCATCGCTCCTTGGGCCCTCCCAGGTTTGGGAGGAGCCATGAGAGGGCGTCCGCGGCTTTGAGCAGGCGCGTCGACAGCCCGCTGAAGTGCGGGCCGAAGCGCCACCTGCTGTCCAGCACGAGGCCCAGATACTTCATCTGGGCCCCGACCCCTATCCGGACGCCCTCCACCACGATGTGGGCGTCAGGAGGGCAGCGCTGCCGAGGCCCGTGAAAGAACACGGCCTCGGTCTTGTTCAGCGCCACCCTCAATCCGAGCTGGCGGATCCTACCTGCCACTAAGGATCCGCCAGCCGAGGCCAAACAGGCCGCCGCCCCAAAGTCCCTCCCCCGGGCAACGAGGAGAGTGTCATCCGCGTAGCAGATGACACTCGTGCCCTGGAGGAGGGTGCCCCGCAGGAGCCAATCGAATCCGATGTTCCACAAGAGGGGCCCTAGCACCGAGCCTTGTGGAACACCGGATTCCGCGCCGTAGCGCCTGATCCTGGCCGTCCTGTCCGCCAGGAGGACCTCCCGGTCCTCCAGGTAGTTGGCCAGGATCGCCCGCAGATATTGGGGCACTCCGTGATACCGGAGTGCCTCCAATATGGTCGAGTGGGGCACGGAGTTGAAGGCGTTGGCGATGTCGAACGACACCGCCAACACTCCGTCCCCAGCCTCGACCGCTTCCCGCACTTGGCCCCTGAGTAGGGCCAACGCGTCGACCGTCGAACGCCCTTGTCGGAACCCGAACTGGGCGTCCGACAGGTCTGGCCCTACCTCCCGCAACTGGCTATTTAGCCGGGTGGCGATGATCCCCTCGAACAATTTACCGACCTCATCGAGCAGAACGATGGGCCGGTATGCCGAGGGGGAGTCCACCGGGCGTCCCTCCTTTCGGAGCAGGCAAAGCTGCCCCTCCTTCCAGATCTTCGGGAACCTCCCAGCCGTCAGGCACGCGCTGAAGAGGTCCCGAAACCTCTGCTCCATGAAGGACGCTGCGATGGCCACCACCCGTGCGGGGACGCCATCTGGTCCAGGGGCCGTCTTCTTCGCGCGGAGGGACAGAACCCCCGCGCGAAATTCCTCCGCCGACACTGGAGGCACCTCCTCCTCCGGCGAAGCCACCACCCCCCCCAGCGGGGGGTTCATCGTTGGTGGGGTGAAGTCGGTCCTGCGCGGAAACAGTGACCGAACCACCCCATCCAGCAACGCCGGCTCTAGGGTCTCCGCTAATGGGGGACCGTAAGGGCGCAGCTGGCTCCGCGCCTGCTTATACGGCCTCCCAAACGGATCCCTGTCGAGGCCCTCCAGCATCTCGGCCTTTGCCGAGTCCTCGGCGGCGCACATTTCCGACTTGAGGACCGTCTTTGCCTCTAGGTAAGAGGCGTAGAGGCGGTCCTCCTCAGCCTGACATCGGCTGGTGCGCCGCCGACTCCGCGTGTAGGCCCTCCTGGCCTCCACGCACGCGGCCCGTAGCGCCGTCAGCTCCCCCGTCCACCAATAAACGGCGCGACGGGGAGGCGGACGGCGAGACCGAGGCATGCTGGAGTTGCACACCTCGGTCAGGGACCCCCGCAGTTGAACCGCTGCGGCGTCCACGTCCGTGACCTCAACAGGGGGCGAGAGCCAGTCCCGGAGGAACGCAGCCTCCTGGGCTGCCTCCCGGTCCAGGCGGGTGAGAGCCCACCGCGGGAAGGGAGATTGGCCCGAGCGGGCCATCCCCCGCGGGCTCTGGGTGGAGATGTCGAACCGCACATATCGGTGGTCCGACAGGGTCTCCACCATCTCCACCCGCCAGTTCACGACGCGGGCGGCTAGCACGGGGGTGGCGAACGACACGTCCACCACTGACCCTCCCCGTTGCCGCACACACGTGTGAACATCCCCCCTGTTCAGGAGGGACACGCCGCACGAAGCCGACCAAAATTCGGCGGCGCGCCCCCGGACGTTGCACGACGCCGCCGGGTTGCCCCAGGCCACCGATTTGGCGTTCAGGTCGCCTATTACGACGACCTGACGTGGTGCCGCCCTCCCGACGACTGCCGTAAGGACTTCGAGAAAATTCTCGAAGTCCCTTAGAGGGCGGTTTGGGGAGAAATAGACCCCGACCAGGGCTATTTCTCCCCACGCGGCGGCCACGTATCCCGGACCCCTCTCTAAAAGCGAGAGGGGAGGGGAGTCCGTGGAAGGCCGCGACACCAACGCCACCAAGCCGTCCCGATCACCTAGCCAGCGGCCAGGTATCGAGTACGGCTCGGCAACCACCGCCACGTCCACCAACCACTCGGCCACAGTCTGCATCAACAGATCCTGTGCCGCTCTGCAGTGGTTGGTGTTCGCCTGGAGGATGCGATGTTCGACTCTACCCATTAATCGGTCATCGCACCCTCCTCCTCCACAGCCGCCGAGGTCCCAGCTACTGGGGTGGCGGTGGCAGCGACAGGCCGGGTCGGCGCCTGCGCTTTGCCCTTCTTAAGGGGAGGAATACAATTCCTCCCCTTCATAATGTGGCCCGCAGGGCGGCCACTGGCGGCACACACCGCGCAGTGCGGTGCGGTGGCCTCGCAGGAGGCGGCTTTGTGCCCCTCCTTGCCGCAGCGGTAGCAGCTGTCCGTCCTGTCGACACTGGACGGACAGAGGGCCCGGGTGTGACCGATGCCGAAGCACCGGTAACACCTCAGCGGCGGGACCTCAAGGGCCCGGACCGCCGCCGAGCTGAACCCGACGGCAAGCCGTCCCTTCTCGAGGACGGCTTTGGCAGCGGCGACTGGGCACTCCAGGCGGATGGTGCCCATGCCGCCGCGCCCGGGCCTGATGGCCCCGCCCTGCACCGCTGCGACTGTGCAGCCCCCAATGGCCACGACTGCTGCCACCACCTCCTCCTTGGTGACGGAGTCGTCAAGATCCGTCACCTCGATGGCCGCCGACTTCACCGGCCTGGCCACCTTCGCCACGTCTGCGATGACCTCCTGCAGCTTCGCTGCGAAGAGGTCCGCGTTTTTACCACCCTCGGCACCTGGGAACTCGAAAATACGAGCCCCAGCCTGTGTCCGGCGGCATGAGACTTTGCCGATCCCCAGTTTGGTGGGATCGACAGTGGCACGCGCCCGCACCAACATGGACGCGTACGTCTCACCCCGCTCCGCGGCCTTCGCGGTGAGTGTTACCACGACGGCCGCGGTCTTGGGAGGAACCAAGTTCCTCCTAACACCGGCTGGGGTCGCACCCTTCCCCTTTCCCTTGCCAGTCGACGACTGACCGGCAGGGGTGGTGGCGGAGACGGCTGGGGCTGGAGGGGTGCTCTTCCCCTTCCCCTTCCCTTTTCCTTTGCCAATCGCAGACGACTGGCTGGGAGTGGTGGTGGCGGGGACGGCAGGGACGACAGGTGCCGTCCTTTTGCCTTTTCCCTTCCCCCTACCGACCACCCTCGTCCAGCCCTGCTGGTTGGTCGGGGTGGTCGAAGGGAGAAGGGCGTCCTCCCTCTGAGAGGTAGGCACCGGCTCCTCTCGCCTCTTGTCCGCCGCGAGTGGCGGTCGGAGGCGTTTCTCCGGCAAGAGCCGGTCCTCTATTCCCGCTAGGCAGGATCTGACGAAGGCCCGCTCCTCCACCATGACCCTGCGGAGGACATCCTCAAAGCCGGAGGTGGAGGCGAAGCCCTCCGCCGCAGGTCTAGGCTCGGCTTGGGACGGCCGGGCCGTGGCTTCAGCCAGCTTTAAGTGAAGCTGGCTGACCTCCGTCTGCAGGCGATCAACTTTCGCCTGCAGCTGCCGCGACTCGTCGCTGGCCTTGCGGTCGACCAGCTCCGCGACGATTTGGCGTAGACTCGCTGCCCTGCATTTTAGGGACTTTTGAAACGTCCCTTTTAGGTGGGACGACTTGGCGGCGACCTCTACGATCACCCCCTCGTCCTCCAACGCCATCTTCTGGAGTTCGGCCAGGGAGTGGTCCGAGTACAGCACGCTGGACGCACCGTACCCGGACTTGGCACGGGCGACGCGCGCCCGTTCTTCCTTGGCCGCTACCCGCTCCTCCAGCTCTAGCTGGAGCTGCTCCCGCCGAGCCAGGTCCAGCTCGCGCTGGGCGTCGGCTAAACCCACATCGTGGGTGTCTGCCGCTGTTGTCGGCTTCTTCGCCTTCGGCTTCTTATTTTCCGAACCCGAGGCCGAGGATCCATCCGACCCGTGCCTGAGGTACGCCTTTCGTTTTCCCGATGCCGATCGCGACCGAAAAGCCTCGATCACCATCACATCCGACGCTATGGACTCATTGTCGGAGTCCGACAATGAGTCCACTCTCCCTCCGTAGAAGGCCCTGCCTTCACTCGACGCTGATACGTCGCGTTGGCCCTGAGAAGGGCCTTTTGGTTGGCCCTGAGAAGGGCCTTTTGGTTGGCCCTGAGAAGGGCCTTTGGGTTGGCCCTGAGAAGGGCCTTGTTTAATGAAATGCCCGAGGGCATCCCGCGGTTGTTTGGGCATTCTCAGCAGTATTCGTAACTCACAAGGCAATAAGATAGTTACGATGCACAGTGCACTTTGGCCGTACCCAGCCTGCCACTCCGTTACGGTGGTCAGGACTGGGACGTTTCCGGGGAACGCGACGTGGACGCAAGCACTGTGGGGTGGTTCCCAACCTAACCTAACCTAACCTAACCTTTTTTTTTTTTTTTTTTTTTTTTTTTTTTTTTTTTTGTTTGCGCTGGGAAAAAATGCGTTACGCATACCCGCCCATTGGGGGATGGACGGGTTATGTGGGACTCTCCGGCTACTCCGGCATACCCACTAAAATAACCCAGCGGCACTCCCGCATCGTCTTTGTGGAGGAGGACTGGGAAACCGGCACAGCCTTTACGTCCAGTCCCCCACCGACGACCGCCCGCCTTTACAGCGGGGCCCGCACGCCCCTAAGTGGAGGGGCCCGGGAACGACCACGAGTGCTAGGCCGTTCCCGCCCGACGAGGGTGGTGATTACTGCAATGCGAGCGAAGGCGCCCCCGCGCCTGTCGCCCGCTAATCACCACCAGAAGGAGGGAGGCGACGATCGTACAACCGCCGTCTCCCACCCCTTCTTCGCCTGCGGAGCGGTGGCGCGAGAGGATCATCCTCCCGCGCGCGCTCCGCCGCCTCCTTTTGCGACATGACATTCTCGCAAAAGGAGGCAACCGCCGCCCAAGCCTCCTCACTCCCCAGCATGGAGTTCACCACACTGGGAAGTGAGAGGTCCTGCCCGACCACATCAGTCAGGGCACGGCGCAGCTCAGCCCAGGCTGGGCACACCTCGAGGGTGTGCTGCGCCGTGTCCTCCGCGGCTCCACACTCGTGGCACGCCGGGGTTTCCTCCCTCTGGATCCGATGCAGGTGCGATCCGAAGCAGCCATGCCCGGATAACACCTGCACCAGACGGAACGAGAGGAAACCGTGGGACCGCTCGAGCCAGTCCCGCAGGACAAGACCGAGCGCGTCCAACGTCCGGCGTCCAAAGGTGGCGGAGGCGAGGTCCCGTGTCCAGTGTAGGACGATTGCGTCCCTCGCCTCCCGCCGCACGGCATCCCGCTCTTGCGCGGCGGGGCGCTCACCCAGCGCCCTACGCCGCGCCACCCATTCATACACTCTGGCGAGCACCCATGCCTCCAATTCCCAGGGAGGGGTGCCGGCCAGAGCGCACGCCGCTGCGAAGCCCACTGAGCGGTAGGCTCTCGCCACCCGCTGTGCAATGGCCCGTTGGGGCCTGCGGATGGCGGTTGCATTCTCCCTCCTGTGGAGGGAGTCCGCCCAGATGGGTGCCCCATACAGGGCCATGCTCTTGAGGATGCCGGCATAGAGGCGCCGGCATCGCTCCTTGGGCCCTCCCAGGTTTGGGAGGAGCCATGAGAGGGCGTCCGCGGCTTTCAGCAGGCGCGTCGACAGCCCGCTGAAGTGCGGGCCGAAGCGCCACCTGCTGTCCAGCACGAGGCCCAGATACTTCATCTGGGCCCCGACCCCTATCCGGACGCCCTCCACCACGATGTGGGCATCTGGAGGGCAGCGCTGCCGAGGCCCGTGAAAGAACACGGCCTCGGTCTTGTTCAGCGCCACCCTCAAACCAAGCTGGCGGATCCTACCTGCCACTAAGGATCCGCCAGCCGAGGCCAGACAGGCCGCCTCCCCAAAGTTCCTCCCCCGGGCAACGAGGAGAGTGTCATCCGCATAGCAGATGACACCCGTGCCCTGGAGGAGGGTTCCGCGCAGCAGCCAATCGAATCCGATGTTCCACAAGAGGGGCCCTAGCACCGAACCTTGTGGAACACCGGACTCCGCGCCGTAGCGCCTGATCCTGGCCGTCCTGTCCGCCAGGAGGACCTCCCGGTCCTCCAGGTAGTTGGCCAGGATCGCCCGCAGATATTGGGGCACTCCGTGATACCGGAGTGCCTCCAATATGGTCGAGTGGGGCACGGAGTTGAAGGCGTTGGCGATGTCGAACGACACCGCCAACACTCCGTCCCCAGCCTCGACCGCTTCCCGCACTTGGCCCCTGAGTAGGGCCAACGCATCGACCGTCGAACGCCCTTGTCGGAACCCGAACTGGGCGTCCGACAGGTCTGGCCCTACTTCCCGCAACTGGCTATTTAGCCGGGTGGCGATGATCCCCTCGAACAATTTACCGACCTCATCGAGCAGAACGATGGGCCGGTATGCCGAGGGGGAGTCCACCGGGCGTCCCTCCTTTCGGAGCAGGCAAAGCTGCCCCTCCTTCCAGATCTTCGGGAACCTCCCAGCCGTCAGGCACGCGCTGAAGAGGTCCCGAAACCTCTGCTCCATGAAGGACGCTGCGATGGCCACCACCCGTGCGGGGACGCCATCTGGTCCAGGGGCCGTCTTCTTCGCGCGGAGGGACAGAACCCCCGCGCGAAATTCCTCCGCCGACACTGGAGGCACCTCCTCCTCCGGCGAAGCCACCACCCCCCCCAGCGGGGGGTTCATCGTTGGTGGGGTGAAGTCGGTCCTGCGCGGAAACAGTGACCGAACCACCCCATCCAGCAACGCCGGCTCTAGGGTCTCCGCTAATGGGGGACCGTAAGGGCGCAGCTGGCTCCGCGCCTGCTTATACGGCCTCCCAAACGGATCCCTGTCGAGGCCCTCCAGCATCTCGGCCTTTGCCGAGTCCTCGGCGGCGCACATTTCCGACTTGAGGACCGTCTTTGCCTCTAGGTAAGAGGCGTAGAGGCGGTCCTCCTCAGCCTGACATCGGCTGGTGCGCCGCCGACTCCGCGTGTAGGCCCTCCTGGCCTCCACGCACGCGGCCCGGAGCCCCGCCAGCTCCACCGTCCACCAATAAACGGCGCGACGGGGAGGCGGACGGCGAGACCGAGGCATGCTGGAGTTGCACACCTCGGTCAGGGACCCCCGCAGCCGAACCGCTGCGGCGTCCACGTCCGTGCCCTCCACAGGGGGCGAGAGCCAGTCCTCGAGGAACGCCGCCTCCTGGGCTGACTCCCGGTCCAGGCGGGTGAGAGCCCACCGCGGGAAGGGTGATTGGCCCGAGCGGGCCATCCCCCGCGGGCTCTGGGTGGAGATGTCGAACCGCACATATCGGTGGTCCGACAGGGTCTCCACCATCTCCACCCGCCAGTTCACGACGCGGGCGGCTAGCACAGGGGTGGCGAACGACACGTCCACCACTGACCCTCCCTGTTGCCGCACACACGTGTGAACATCCCCCCTGTTTAGGAGGGACACGCCGCACGAGGCCGCCCAAAATTCGACGGCGCGCCCCCGGACGTTGCAGGACGCCGCTGCGTTGCCCCAGGCCACCGCCTTGGCGTTCAGGTCGCCCAACACGACGACCTGACGTGGCGCCGCCCTCCCGACGACTGCCGTTAGGACTTCGAGAAAATCCTCGAAGTCCCTTAGAGGGCGGTTTGGGGAGAAATAGACCCCGACCAGGGCTATTTCTCCCCACGCGGCGGCCACGTATCCCGGACCCCTCTCTAAAAGTGAGAGGGGAGGGGAGTCCGTGGCAGGCCGCGACACCAACGCCACCAAGCCGTCCCGATCACCCAGCCAACGGCCAGGTATCGAGTACGGCTCGGCGACCACCGCCACGTCCACCAACCACTCGGCCACAGTCTGCATCAGCAGATCCTGTGCCGCTCTGCAGTGGTTGGTGTTCGCCTGGAGGATGCGATGTTCGACCCTACCCATTAGTCGGTCATCGCACCCCCCTCCTCCACAGCCGCTGAGGTCCCAGCCACTGGGACGGCGGTGGCAACGACAGGCCGGGTCGGCGCCTGTACTTTCCCCTTCTTAAGGGGAGGACTGCAGTTCCTCCCCTTCATTATGTGGCCCGCAGGGCGGCCACTGGCGGCACAGACCGTGCAGTGTGGCGTGGCGGCATTGCAGGAGGCGGCTTTGTGCCCCTCCTTGCCGCAGCGGTAGCAGCTGTCCGTCCTGTCTATTGTGGACGGACAGAGAGCTCGGGTGTGTCCGATGCCGAAGCACTTATAACACCTTAACGGCTGGTCTTCAAGGGCCCGGACTGCACCCGAGCTGAAGCCAACGGTGAGCCGTCCCTTTTCGAGGACGGCTTTGGCAGCGGCGACTGGGCACTCTAGGCGAATGGTGCCCATGCCGCCGCGCCCGGGCCTGATGCCCCCGCCTTGTACCGCTGCGACTTCGCAGCCCCCTATGGCTGCGATTGCTGCCACCACCTCCTCCTTGGTGACGGAGTCATCCAGGTCCGTCACCTCGATGGCCGCCGACTTCACCGGCCTGGCCACCTTCGCCACGTCCGCGATGACCTCCCGCAGCTTCGCTGCGAAGAGGTCCGCGTGTTTTGCGCCCTCCGCACCCGGGAACTCGAAAATTCGAGCCCCAGCCTGCGTCCGGCGGCACGAGACTTTACCGATCCCCAATTTGGTAGGATCGGCATTGGCACGCGCCCGCAACATCACGGACGCGTACGTCTCGCCCCGCTCCGCAGCCTTTGTGGTGAGCGTCATCACGACGGCTGCGGTCTTGGGAGGAACCAAGTTCCTCCTGACACCGGCTGGGGTCGAACCCTTCCCCTTTCCCTTGCCAGTCGTCTGTGACTGACCGGCAGGGGTGGTGGCGGAGGCGGCAGGGGGGGTGGTTTTCCCCCTCCCTTTACCCTTGCCAGTCGGCCTCGACTGGCTGGGAGTGGTGGTGGCAGGGACGGCAGGGACGACAGCTGCCGTCTTTTTGCCTTTGCCCTTCCCCTTACCGACCACCTTCGTCCAGCCCTGCTGGTTGGTCGGGGTGGTGGACGGGAGTTGGGCGTCCTCCGTCTGGGAGGTTGCCACCGGCTCCACTCGCCTCTTGTCCGCCGCAAGCGGCGGTCGGAGGATCTTTGCCGGCAAGAGCCGGTCCTCAATTCCCGCTATGCAGGACCGAACGAATGCCCTCTCATCCGCCATAACTTTGCGGAGGACATCTTCAAGGCCGGGGGAGGAGGCAAGGCCCTCTGCCGCAGGTCTAGGCTCGGCTTGGGATGGCCGGGCCGTGGCTTCAGCCAGCTTTAAATGCAGCTGGCTGACCTCCGACTGCAGGCGATCTACTTTCGCCTGCAGTTGCCGCGTTTCGTCGCAGGCCTTCCGCTCCACCAGCTCCGCGACGATGCATCGCATGCTGGCGGCCCGGCATTTCAGGGACTTCTGAAATGTCCCCTTCAGGTGGGAAGACTTGGCGGCGACCTCCACGATCGCCTCTTCGTCCTCCAAGGCCATCTTCTCCAGTTCGGCCAGTGAGTGGTTCGCGTACAGGACGCGGGCCGCACCGTAATCGGCCTTGGCACGAGCGACGCGCGCCCGTTCTTCCCTGGCCGCAACCCGCTCCTCCAGCTCTTGCTGGAGCTGTTCCCGCCTTGCCAGGTCCAACTCGCGTTGGGCGTCGGCTAGACCCACGTCGTGGGTGTCTGCCGCTGTCGTCGCCTTTCTGGACTTGACCCTCCTTCCAGGCCCCTTCGCTGAACCTGAGCCCGAGGACCCATCGGACACAACTTTTAGGAAGCTCCGCTTCCTGGATGCCGATCGCGATCGAGGATCCTCGATCGCCATCGCACTGGCATCCGACCCAACGGACTCAATGTCGGACTCCGACAAATCGCCCTCCCTCCCACCGTAGAAGGCGCTGCCTTCCTTCGACGCTTCAGCGTCGCGTTGGCCCTGAGAAGGGCCTTTTGGTTGGCCCTGAGAAGGGCCTTTGGGTTGGCCCTGAGAAGGGCCTTTGGGGTGGCCCTGAGAAGGGCCTTTTGTAACAAAATGCCCGAGGGCATCCCGCGCAGGTTTTGGCATATTAAAACAAAGCAATTTCGTAGCTCGCAAGGCAATAGATAGCTACGACGCACAGTGCACTTTAGCCGTACCCAGTCTGCCACTCCGTTACGGTGGTCAGAACTGGGACGTTTCCGGGGAACGCGACGTGGACGCAAGCACTGTGGGGTGGTTCCCCAACCTAACCTAACCTAACCTTTTTTTTTTTTTTTTTTTTTTTTTTTGTTTGCGCTGGGAAAAAATGCGTTACGCATACCCGCCCATTGGGGGATGGACGGGTTATGTGGGACTCTCCGGCTAGCCCGGCATACCCACTAAAATAACCCAGCGGCACTCCCGCATCGTCTGTGTGGAGGAGGACTGGGAAACCGGCACAGCCTTTACGTCCAGTCCCCCACCGACGACCGCCCGCCTTTACAGCGGGGCCCGCACGCTCCTCCCTAAGTGGAGGGGCCCGGGAACGACCGTGAGTGCTCGGCCGTTCCCGCCCGACGATGGTGGCGATTTGTGCAATGCGAGCGAAGGCGCCCCCGCGCCTGTCGCCCGCTAATCACCACCAGAAGGAGGGAGGCGACGATCGTACAACCGCCGTCTCCCACCCCTTCTTCGCCTGCGGAGCGGCGGCGCGAGAGGATCATCCTCCCGCGCACGCTCCGCCGCCTCCTTTTGCGACATGACATTCTCGCAAAAGGAGGCAACCGCCGCCCAAGCCTCCTCACTCCCCAGCATGGAGTTCACCACACTGGGAAGTGAGAGGTCCATTCCGACCACATCTGTCAGGGCACGGCGCAGCTCAGCCCAGGCTGGGCACACCTCGAGGGTGTGCTGCGCCGTGTCCTCCGCGGCTCCACAGTCGTGGCACGCCGGGGTTTCCTCCCTCTGGATCCGATGCAGGTGCGTTCCGAAGCAGCCATGCCCGGACAACACCTGCACCAGACGGAAAGAGAGGAAACCGTGGGGGCGCTCGAGCCAGTCCCGCAGGACTGGACCGAGCGCGTCCAGCGTCCGGCGTCCAAATGTGGCGGAGGCGAGGTCCCGTGTCCAGTGGAGGACGATTGCGTCCCTCGCCTCCCGCCGCACGGCATCCCGCTCTTGCGCGGCGGGGCGCTCACCCAGCGCCCTACGCCGCGCCGTCCACTCGTATACTCTGGCGAGCACCCATGCCTCCAATTCCCATGGAGGGGTGCCGGCCAGAGCGCACGCCGCCGCGAAACCCACCGAGCGGTAGGCTCGCGCCACCCGCTGTGCAATGGCCCGTTGGGGCCTGCGGATGGCGGTTGCATTCTCCCTCCTGTGGAGGGAGTCCGCCCAGATGGGTGCCCCGTATAGGGCCATACTCTTTAGGATGCCGGCATAGAGGCGCCGGCATCGCTCCTTGGGCCCGCCCAGGTTTGGGAGGAGCCATGAGAGGGCGTCCGCGGCTTTCAGCAGGCGCGTCGACAGCCCGCTAAAGTGCGAGCCGAAGCGCCACCTGCTGTCCAGCACGAGGCCCAGATATTTCATCTGGGCCCCGACCCCTATCCGGACGCCCTCCACCACGATGTGGGCGTCAGGAGGGCAGCGCTGCCGAGGCCCGTGAAAGAACACGGCCTCGGTCTTGTTCAGCGCTACCCTCAAACCAAGCTGGCGGATCCTACCTGCCACTAAGGATCCGCCAGCTGAGGCCAGACAGGCCGCCTCCCGAAAGTCCCTCCCCCGGGCAACGAGGAGAGTGTCATCCGCGTAGCAGATGACACTCGTGCCCTGGAGGAGGGTGCCGCGCAGCAGCCAATCGAATCCGATGTTCCACAAGAGGGGCCCCAGCACCGAACCCTGTGGAACACCGGACTCCGCGCCGTAGCGCCTGATCCTGGCCGTCCTGTCCGCCAGGAGGACCTCCCGGTCCTCCAGGTAGTTGGCCAGGATCACCCGCAGATATTGGGGCACTCCGTGGTACCGGAGTGCCTCCAATATGGTCGAGTGGGGCACGGAGTTGAAGGCGTTGGCGATGTCGAACGACACCGCCAACACTCCGTCCCCAGCTCTAACCGCCTCCTGCACTTGGCCCCTGAGTAGGGCCACCGCGTCGACCGTCGAACGCCCCTGTCGAAACCCGAACTGGGCGTCCGACAGGTCTGGCCCTACCTCCCGCAACTGGCTATTAAGCCGGGTGGCGATGATCCCCTCGAACAATTTACCGACCTCATCGAGCAGAACGATGGGCCGGTATGCCGAGGGGGAGTCCACCGGGCGTCCCTCCTTCCGGAGCAGGCAAAGCTGCCCCTCCTTCCAGATCTTCGGGAACCTCCCAGCCGTCAGGCACGCGCTGAAGAGGTCCCGAAACCTCTCCTCCATGAGGGACGCCGCGATGGCCACCACCCGTGCGGGGACACCATCCGGTCCAGGGGCCGTCTTCTTCGCGCGGAGGGACAGAACCCCCGCGCGAAGTTCCTCCAACGATACTGGAGGGACCTCCTCCTCCGGCGAAGCCACCACCCCCCCCAGTGGGGGGTTCATCGTTGGTGGGTTGAATTCGGTCCTGCGCGGAAACAGTGACCGAACCACCCCATCCAGCAACGCCGGCTCTAGGGTCTCCGTTAGTGGGGGGCCATAAGGGCGCAGCTGGCTCCGCGCCAGCTTATATGGCCTCCCAAACGGATCCCTATCGAGTCCCTCCAGCATCTCGGCCTTTGCCGAGTCCTCGGCGGCGCACATTTCCGACTTGAGGACCGTCTTTGCCTCTAGGTAAGAGGCGTAGAGGCGGTCCTCCTCAGCCTGACATCGGCTGGTGCGCCGCCGACTCCGCGTGTAGGCCCTCCTGGCCTCCACGCACGCGGCCCGGAGCCCCGCCAGCTCCACCGTCCACCAATAAACGGCGCGACGGGGAGGCGGACGGCGAGACCGAGGCATGCTGGAGTTGCACACCTCGGTCAGGGACCCCCGCAGCCGAACCGCTGCGGCGTCCACGTCCGTGCCCTCCACAGGGGGCGAGAGCCAGTCCTCGAGGAACGCCGCCTCCTGGGCTGACTCCCGGTCCAGGCGGGTGAGAGCCCACCGCGGGAAGGGTGATTGGCCCGAGCGGGCCATCCCCCGCGGGCTCTGGGTGGAGATGTCGAACCGCACATATCGGTGGTCCGACAGGGTCTCCACCATCTCCACCCGCCAGTTCACAACGCGGGCGGCTAGCACAGGGGTGGCGAACGATACGTCCACCACTGACCCTCCCTGTTGCCGCACACACGTGTGAACATCCCCCCTGTTTAGCAGGGACACGCCGCACGAGGCCGCCCAAAATTCGACGGCGCGCCCCCGGACGTTGCAGGACGCCGCTGAGTTGCCCCAGGCCACCGACTTGGCGTTCAGGTCGCCCACCACGACGACCTGACGTGGTGCCGCCCTCCCGACGACTGCCGTAAGGACTTCGAGAAAATCCTCGAAGTCCCTTAGAGGGCGGTTTGGGGAGAAATAGACCCCGACCAGGGCTATTTCTCCCCACGCGGCGGCCACGTATCCCGGACCCCTCTCTAAAAGCGAGAGGGGAGGGGAGTCCGTGGCAGGCCGCGACACCAACGCCACCAAGCCGTCTCGATCACCCAGCCAGCGGCCAGGTATCGAGTACGGCTCGGCAACCACCGCCACGTCCACCAACCACTCGGCCACAGTCTGCATCAACAGATCCTGTGCCGCTCTGCAGTGGTTGGTGTTCGCCTGGAGGATGCGATGTTCGACCCTACCCATTAGTCGGTCATCGCACCCCCCTCCTCCACAGCCGCCGAAGTCCCAGCTACTGGGGTGGCGGTGGCAGCGACAGGCCGGGTCGGCGCCTGAGATTTGCCCTTCTTAAGGGGAGGAATACAATTCCTCCCCTTCATAATGTGGCCCGCAGGGCGGCCACTGGCGGCACACACCGCACAGTGCGGTGCGGCGGCCTCGCAGGAGGCGGCCTTGTGCCCCTCCTTGCCGCAGCGGTAGCAACTGCCCGTCCTGTCAATGCTGGACGGACAGAGGGCTCGGGTGTGACCGATGCCGAAGCACCGGTAACACCGCAGAGGCTGGTCCTCAAGGGCCCGGACCGCCGCCGAGCTGAACCCGACGGCGAGCCGTCCCTTCTCGAGGACGGCTTTGGCAGCGGCGACTGGGCACTCTAGGCGAATGGTGCCCATGCCGCCACGCCCGGGCCTGATGCCCCCGCCCTGTACCGCTGCGACTTCGCAGCCCCCTATGGCTGCGATTGCTGCCACCACCTCCTCCTTGGTGACGGAGTCGTCCAGATCCGTCACCTCGATGGCCGCCGACTTCACCGGCCTCGCCACCTTCGCCGAGTCTGCGATGACCTCTTTCAGCTTAGCTGCGAAGAGGTCCGCGTTTTTGCCGCCCTCCGCACCAGGGAACTCAAAAATTCGAGCCCCAGCCTGGGTCTTGCGGCATGAGACTTTGCCGATCCCCAGTTTGGTGGGATCGGCAGTGGCACGCGCCCGCACCAACATGGACGCGTACGTCTCACCCCGCTCCGCGGCCTCTGCGGTGAGCGTCACCACGACGGCCGCGGTCTTGGGAGGAACTAAGTTCCTCCTGACACCGGCTGGGGCGGAACTCTTGCCCTGTCCCTTTCCCTTGTCGGCCGACTGCGACTGACCGGCAGGGGTGGTGGCGGAGACGGCTGGGGCCGGGGGGGTGCTCTTCCCCTTCCCTTTGCCTTTCCCCTTCCCTTTGCCAGTCGGCTGCGACTGGCTGGGAGTGGTGGTGGCGGGGACGGCAGGGACGACAGCTGCCGTCCCTTTGCCCTTGCCCTTTCCCTTACCGACCACCTTCGTCCAGCCCTGCTGGTTGGTCGGGGTGGTCGAAGGTAGAAGGGCGTCCTCCGTCTGGGAGGTAGGCACCGGCTCCTGTCGCCTCTTGTCCGCCGCAAGTGGCGGTCGGAGGCGTTTCTCCGGCAGTAACCGGTCCTCGATGCCCGCTAAGCAGGCCCTCACAAAATCCCTCTGCTCCCCCATAGCCCTGCGGAGGATTTCCTCAAGGCCAGAGGACGGAGCGAGGCCCTCTGCCGCAGGCCTGGGCTCGGCTTGCGATGGCCGGGCCGTGGCTTCAGCCAGCTTTAAATGCAGCTGGCTGACCTCCAACTGCAGGCGATCCACTTTCGCCTGCAGTTGCCGCGATTCTTCGCTGGCCTTGCGGTTGACCAGCTCCGCGACGATGCCGCGCATGCTGGCGGCCCGGCATTTGAGGGACTTTTGAAAAGTCCCTTTTAGGTGGGAGGACTTGGTGGCGACCTGGACGATTACCTCCTCGTCCTCCAATGCCATCCGCTCCAGTTCGGCAAGGGAGTGGTCCGCGTACAGAACGCGGGACGCTCCGTATCCTGATTTGGCACGGGCGGCGCGCGCTCGTTCCTCCCTGGCCGCTACCTGCTCCTCCAGGTCTTGTTGGAGCCGCTCCCGCTGAGCCAGGTCCAACTCCCGCTGGGCGTCTGCCAAACCCACGTCGTGGGTATCTGCTGTAATTGCCAACTTCTTGGCCTTGACCCGCTTTTTAGGCTCCTTCGCCGAGCCTGAGCCCGAGGACCCATCGGACACAACCTTGAGGAAGGTCCGCTTCCTCGATGCCGATCGCGATCGACAAACATCGAGCGCCATCGAATCACCATCCGACGCAATTGACTCAATGTCGGAGTCCGACATATCTCCCGCTCTCCCTCCGTAGAAGGCTCTGCCTTCCGACGCCGACGCGTCGTGTTGGCCCTGAGAAGGGCCTTTTGGTTGGCCCTGAGAAGGGCCTTTTGGTTGGCCCTGAGAAGGGCCTTTGGGTTGGCCCTGAGAAGGGCCTTTTTTCACAAAATGCCCGAGGGCATCCCGCGCTGGTTTTGGCATAGCAAACAAAGCAGTATTCGTAGCACGCAAGGCAGTTGTTCGCTACGAAGCACAGTGCACTTTAGCCGTACCCAGTCTGCCACTCCGTTACGGTGGTCAGAACTGGGACGTTTCCAGGGAACACGACGAGGACGTAAGCACTGTGGGGTGGTTCCCCAACCTAACCTAACCTAACCTAACCTAACCTAACCTAACCTTTTTTTTTTTTTTTTTTTTTTTTTTTTTTTTTTTTTTTTTTTTTTTGATAAGGCAGGGGGAATGCTAATGCATGCCACCCGCAAAAAGTGTCTGCGGGTGGGTATGTCGGACTCGCACCGACTAAACCTAACCTGCCGTGGACTTCTTCTGGCGCTTGATAGGGGGAGCCCCGGGAACGCGGGTATGCTGCTCCGGTGCCCCCCTTTTTGCGCCGTGTCCCAGATGGTCGGGACACGCACCCGGGGAGAGCTGTGGGTTGCCCTCCCCATTTTGCCGACTCCTGCCAGTACGGCACAGCGACTGCGCCACAAACAGTTCGCTGTCTTCCCGGGGCTGCTTGCACGTGGCGGCAGTAGAGGACACTTCTCATACTGCCACCGCAACCCCGAGGGGAGTAGGGCTAACGGCTGCCGCCGCCGCCCCGACGCCTCCTCCGTCTACGAGCGGGGTCGGCTCGCTCCCGATCCCGCTCGGCGGCCTCCTTCTGGAGCATGACTGCTTCGCAGAAGGAGACCACGGCGTCCCATGTGGTGGAGTCGCCTGCCAGCATCGCATAGATGACTGCCGGCGGCGAAAGATCCCGTCCGATCTCAGCGACCAGGACTCGCCTCTCGACCTCCCAGGCCGGGCACTCTTCTAGAGTGTGTTGGGCTGAGTCCAGGTCGCTACCGCAGTGGTGACACTGTGTCGTCGCTTCTCGGCCGATCCGACTCAGGTACTCACCGAAACACCCGTGTCCGGTGAGTATCTGAGTCAGTCTGTAGGTGACGTTACCCTCCCTCCTCCCCATCCAGGCTTCGAGGTAAGGCAGGATGGCACCGACGGCACGCTGGCGCGCGTTCCGCGGCAATTCTAGCCGCGCACGCCACTGTACAAGTACGCGCCGGTGTGCTTCCCGCCTGTAGGCAACGAGCGTCTGCTCTGGCGCCTCACCGCTCTCCCGGCGGACGCGGATTTCGGTGAAAACCGTCGCGTCGACTGCCGCCAGGAGATCAAACGGCGGGAGGCGCGCCAGGAGTGTCGCCGCCTCAAAGGATATCGTTCGATATCCTCGTGCGATCCGGATGGCCACCACACGCTGCAGGCTGTTCAAGATAGCTCTGCAGCGGGAGGCGCCCGTCAGGCGTTCAGACCAGACGGGCGCCCCATAAAGGACCATGGATCGCACGACTCCTCCGTAGAGGCGGCGAACTTCTTCCCTGGGACCCCCGAGGTTTGGCAAAAGCCGGTGCAACGCTCCGGTTACCCGGCGCACTCGGGGGGCCAGACGCTCGAAATGCTCCTCGAAGCCCCATCGGCTGTCTAGGGTGAGGCCCAGGTACTTCATGTACCGCCCCACCCTGACCTCTGCGTCACCTACACGCATCGACGTACTGGGTGGTTCCTCCCTACGGCGTAAGCCGTGGAACCATAGCGCCTCGGTCTTGTGAGGCGCTACCCGAAGGCCCAGTCTCATTATGGCCGCGACGACACACGCGACACCGAGTTCGGCGAGCCGTACCGCCCGCTGGAAACTTACCTCCCGGGCTATGACGAGCGTGTCGTCCGCATAGCAGACGACGCTCACCCCGGGAGGGAGGCTTATCCTCAGGACCGCATCGTAGGCGAGGCTCCATAGCAGAGGTCCTAACACGGACCCCTGAGGAACCCCGCAGGAGAGCTCCCTCTGGATCTCAATCCCGTTCCGACCGACGAATTGAATCGTCCTGTCGCGCAAATATGCCCCGACTATACCACGGAGATAGGGAGGCACGTTATGATAAACCAGTGCCTCCCGTATCGCCCGCCAGGGGACGGAGTTGAAGGCGTTGACGATGTCTAAGCTCACCGCCAACGCCACCCCCCCCGCCCGAACGGCGGGCTCCGACAGGGCGCGGACGCGATTGATCGCGTCCAGCGTCGAACGTCCCTGCCGGAATCCGAACTGGCTGTCCGATAAGTCGGGGCCAACGCGCGACAGATGCTCGCTGAGACGGGCGGCTATGACACGCTCGAAGAGCTTGCCCGCCTCGTCCAGCAAGCATATTGGTCGGAACGCCGAGGGAGAATCGGCGGTCCTGCCCGGCTTGCTCAAGAGCACTAGCCTTGCCTCTTTCCAGCAGGTGGGGAACACGGTACTACGGAGGCAGCTGGTGAACAGTTGCCTCAACCGGTCCCCCAGGACTGCCAGGGCGCAAACCCACGCCCTGCCCGGTATCCCATCCGGGCCAGGGGCGGTGTTACGGGCCGCAAGTCGCCGTACTGCTCGGTCCAACTCCCCCTCCGTCACCTCCAACTGGTCGTCCCAATCATGGTACGACGGTGACAGGGGGTCCGAGGGACTGTCCTGGACCCTAGGGAAGAGGGTGTCCACCACCCTCCTCAGGAAGTCCGGGTCCAGGGTACTCGTCAACGGAGGGACCCACGGTCTGAGCTTGCCCAGTACCATTTTGTACGGGCGCCCCCATGGGTCCCTATCCAGTCCCTCGATGAGCTCGTTCCAGGACCGAGCTTTGGCTTCCGCTATCGCGATGGATAGCGCCTTGACGGCGACTTGATACGCCCTGTGCGCTCCGGCAGCCTCTTCGGCATTGGCTCGCCTCCTCCGACGGGCCCGCTGGTGTCGGCGACGCGCTGCGACGTACTCCGAACGGAGTCGCGCGATTTCGGCCGACCACCAATACTGCGAGCCTCGTCTGTCACCCGGGCGGATCCGGGGCATCGACGTGTCGCAGATGCGAGACATGATGCCCCGGAACCAGCCCGCCTGCGAATTGGGATCGGACGGGATCCTCTCTCCACCTTCACTCGCCCCCCAGGCGATGGCGACGGCGGCAGCCGTCAACATGTCGCGGTCCAAGCGGCGTAGGCACCAGCGCCGTGGCGGGACAACACTGCTGCGGTCGGGGCCGCCTCGGGGCGGATGGAAGGCCACGCTGAACACAATGTGTCTGTGATCCGACAGCGTGGCTATTTCCTCCGCAACTCTCCACCCCGAGACCAGGTGCATGGCCGAGGGAGTCGCCCACGTCAAGTCGACGATCGACTCCCCCTGCCATCGCACACAGGTGCTGACTGAACCCCGATTTAAAAGACGGAGGTCCAGTCCGGCGGCCCATTCCAGCAGTGACTCCCCTCGAACGTCGTCCCGGGCATCGCCCCACTCACTAGAGTGGGCGTTGAAATCGCCCAGGACGAGTACCGGACGGGACTGGTAAGAGCTAATATGGCTCGTTAGCCCGTCCAGGTACGCCTCAAAATTTGCGAGGCCGCAATTCGGGGAGATGTAGCAGCCCACCACGACTGCTGGTCCCCACTCCACGACGACGAATCCGGGCCCCTTGGCCAGGAGTGTGCAATGGGGGTCACGTTCCCCCCCTGCCCAATAAATGGCGACGAGGCCCCCATCCGCCCCGAACCAACGAGGGTGGTCGGGAACGGAGTGAGGCTCCGCCACTATCGCTAGGGCAACCGAACGCTCAGCAATCGTCTGCGCAAGAAGAGCTTGCGCAGCGATGCAGGCGTTCAGGTTGCCCTGCAAAATAAGTTGGGGGGGAAAGAATTTTAGACCTCCATGGACACCCCATCGGGGCCAGAGCCCGGATCGTTGGACCGCGACGATGCGGGAGGACGTCCCGCTCCCTTTCTCTTCGGTGGCGTACACCTACCGCTGCCCAGGCGATGGTTTGCCGGCCTGCCAAGGTCGGCGCACACAACACAATGAGGGGCGCGCGCCGTGCATTCCTTCGCCTTGTGGCCCTGTTGGCCACAGACGAAGCACGACGCGCTCCGGTCGCACCCTGTGCACCGAGCCCTGACGTGGCCCCTCTCCAGGCAGCGGTAACATTGGAGAGCTCTGGGTGGAAGTGCTATCACCCGGACGGACATCCAGCCCACTAGTACCCGGCCGATTGCCGCTAATTTGCGGGCGGCCACTAGTGGGCACCGAACCCACACCGATCCTAAGCCCGACGGGGAGAACCGAATTTCGCCGACTTTTACGTCGGCGACGGCACATCCCCCCGCCGTGGCTAAAGTTTCTGCCACTTCGGTGGGGTCGGCGGAGTCGTCCAGGTCCATCACCCGGAGCTCTCCCATAGCCACTGGGTGCGCCACCACCGCACCCGTATCCCGTAAAGCCTCCCTTAGGCGGGAGGTTAGGGCCTCCGCCTTCGCAGACCCCTCTGGACCAGGGATCCTCAAAATTAGACCCCCGGTCAAAGCCCTCTTGGGGCGAAGGCCAGCCTCCAGGCCAAGGTCCTGCAATTGGACCTTGGTCCTTGCCATCTTCATGACCTCGGCCATGGTAGTGGCCGAGGTCGACGGCAAGTTTATCGTCACTGCCGCGGACGGTGGAGGTCGCGGCAGTGCGATAGGCCTCTTTGGAGGCGGAGGCGGCGGTGGCCGATTAAGGCGGGCAGCCTTGGCCCTGGCCTTTCGGCCAACCACTTGGGCCCAAGTGCCTTCGGCGTGTGGTGGCGGCGCAGTCGGCACCGGCATTGCCGGAGCCCGAGCCGCAGCTGCTTCCGCAGCGGCAGCCCGTTGTTTCCGCTGCCGGCCAGCCCGCTTTCCGCCCGTCGCGACCGTCACGATGGGCGGCACCTGGGGTGGCGCTGTGCTCCCGGCTAGCGGGGGGCGGATGGCCCTCCCCGGGAAGATCTCCGATATTATATCTTGGCGCATCTGGACCAAGCGCTGATCCCAGATGCGCCCCATTTCCCCTAATTTGCGGTCCAGGAGGGCCGCAATCTTCTCGGTTGACGAGACATGATCTTCCCGGGGAGGAGCACCCCCATTGTTCCCTTGCGATGCCAAGGCCGGATGCGGTGACCCTGATATGCGCCTCTCCGGTGTTAGTGGTGGAGGAGACAGTCCTAGCGACGGAGGTGGGCGTGAAGGAGGCGAAGGAGGTAGTGACGGCCGGGGCGGTGACGGCAGAGGTGGAAAGACCGCGATCTCGCCCCGGCGAAGCTCCGCCATCTCCGCCGACATAGCGGCCACACGCGCCTCCAGGGAGGCCAGCTGGGAGCGCAGCCGCTGGTTTTCCAGCTCGAGTGAACTCCCACTGGTCCTCCCGTGTAATTCGGCGGCGGCCGCCTGGGCCTTCCGCGCCGCAAGTCGCAGGACACGCACAAAGTTTCCCTTGAGGTTTCGGGACGTGTCCGCCACCTTCTCCACCGCCGCCAGCGACTCCTGGATCACTGCACCCAGGTCGGCTGAGGGCTGCTGGCGTAGCTCCTCTACCAGGTCGTCGACCCGGGGCAGTCGGCTCTTGTTCTTGGTGTTCGCTGGGGCCTGCAAAGGGTCCAGGATGAACTCCAAGTCCACCTCGTCGTCCGTGTCCTCATAGAGTTTGGCGGCCTTAACCTGGCGCCCATCCTGCCCAGCGGGTCTAGTCCGTTTGGACCCCGGAGTCTCCGCACGGCCATCCAGCGACTCCATCGACACTGCGGACCTAACGGAGGCATCGCTCTCCGTACCCGCTCGTTCCCGCGATGCTCCAGGAACCGGAGTGGCGGGTCGGGAAAAGGTCTCCCTGACCCTCCTGGCGGCCTTCTTCGAATTAGCAGCCTGCGCTGCCTCCCCTTCTGCTGTGGGCTGCACCACACCTGGCACACCCGCTAGCTCCTTTTTAGTTAAGGCCGTAACCTTAACTACTGGTTGGGCATTAGTTTTGCTTAAACGATCCATGAAAAAATTCTTAATTAGCGTTCACCAACCCAATTCCCCACCCTCCACCGAGCCCTCAAAGGGGATGCTTAACAAGCACCAGGGATATTGGGCGGTATAGCCATGGGATTATGCCAATCTGCGAGACCTCCAACGCGAACCGGTACTGGACAGCCCAACGTCCAGCACGGCGCGCGCCTTCGTCTGCAGACCGGCACACGGCGCCAGCCCAGACGCCACCTGCAGTTACGCCTACCCATGGCTAGCCTTGACGGCCGTCCGACCGGACGTCGCAGCCGATTGATCGGGGCCCGGCTAGACCCCGACCGCCCGTGTAAGGGGAAATCCGGACCAAAGAGGCGTGTTGCGGGTGAGGGATAACTACTGCCCGACCCCTCACCAGCTCAACCCCCAGGACTCCTTCATCCCCCCGTACGGGTCCCCGCGCACGGCACAAACACGCGGGTGGCCGTTGCGGAATTCCTACCATGCATGGATGATGCATGGAAGGTCCGCCAAGATACGACCACAGGATCTTGGCAGATTCCGCCCCCCCCCCCTGTGTCGGAATATTAGCCACAAGCAGTAACCCTTTCACGTGGGACTAATCCCATTACGAGAAACGATTACTACCTGCGCCCGGCGTGCACCGTCCCATAAACTTCTGTTCCCACCGAATATGAATATTCGAATGGGACCAGTAGTCTTGGGCTCGCGAGGAGGTTTTCCGACCTAGCACGCCAACCTAACCTTTTTTTTTTTTTTTTTTTTTTTTTTGTTTGCGCTGGGAAAAAATGCGTTACGCATACCCGCCCATTGGGGGATGGACGGGTTATGTGGGACTCTCCGGCTACTCCGGCATACCCACTAAAATAACCCAGCGGCACTCCCGCATCGTCTTTGTGGAGGAGGACTGGGAAACCGGCACAGCCTTTACGTCCAGTCCTCCACCGACGACCGCCCGCATTTACTGCGGGGCCCTCACGCCCCTCCCTTAGTGGAGGGGCCCGGGAACGACCGTGAGTGCTCGGCCGTTCCCGCCCGACGATGGTGGCGATTTGTGCAATGCGAGCGAAGGCGCCCCCGCGCCTGTCGCCCGCTAATCACCACCAGAAGGAGGGAGGCGACGATCGTACAACCGCCGTCTCCCACCCCTTCTTCGCCTGCGGAGCGGCGGCGCGAGAGGATCATCCTCCCGCGCGCGCTCCGCCGCCTCCTTTTGCGACATAACATCCTCGCAAAAGGAGGCAACCGCCGCCCAAGCCTCCTCACTCCCCAGCATGGAGTTCACCACACTGGGAAGTGAGAGGTCCTGCCCGACCACATCTGTCAGGGCACGGCGCAGCTCAGCCCAGGCTGGGCACACCTCGAGGGTGTGCTGCGCCGTGTCCTCCGCGGCTCCACACTCGTGGCACGCCGGGGTTTCCTCCCTCTGGATCCGATGCAGGTGCGTTCCGAAGCAGCCATGCCCGGACAACACCTGCACCAGACGGAAAGAGAGGAAACCGTGGGGGCGCTCGAGCCAATCCCGCAGGACTGGGCCGAGCGCGTCCAGCGTCCGGCGTCCAAAGGTGGCGGAGGCGAGGTCTCGTGTCCAGTGGACAACGATTGCGTCCCTCGCCTCCCGCCGCACGGCCTCCCGCTCTTGCGCGGCGGGGCGCTCACCCAGCGCCCTACGCCGCGCCGCCCATTCGTACACTCTGGCGAGCACCCATGCCTCCAATTCCCAGGGAGGGGTGCCGGCCAGAGCGCACGCCGCCGCAAAGCCCACTGAGCGGTAGGCCCTCGCCACCCGCTGTGCAATGGCCCGTTGGGGCCTGCGGATGGCGGTTGCATTCTCCCTCCTGTGGAGGGAGTCCGCCCAGATGGGTGCCCCGTAAAGGGCCATGCTCTTGAGGATGCCGGCATAGAGGCGCCGGCATCGCTCCTTGAGCCCTCCGAGGTTTGGGAGGAGCCACGAGAGGGCGTCCGCGGCTTTCAGCAGGCGCGTCGACAGCCCGTTGAAGTGCGGGCCGAAGCGCCACCTGCTGTCCAGCACGAGGCCCAGATACTTCATCTGGGCCCCGACCCCTATCCGGACGCCCTCCACCACGATGTGGGCGTCAGGAGGGCAGCGCTGCCGAGGCCCGTGAAAGAACACGGCCTCGGTCTTGTTCAGCGCTACCCTCAAACCAAGCTGGCGGATCCTGCCTGCCACTAAGGATCCGCCAGCTGAGGCCAGACAGGCCGCCTCCCTAAAATCCCTCCCCCGGGCAACGAGGAGAGTGTCATCCGCGTAGCAAATGACACTCGTGCCCTGGAGGAGGGTGCCCCGCAGGAGCCAATCGAATCCGATGTTCCACAAGAGGGGCCCTAGCACCGAACCTTGTGGAACACCGGACTCCGCGCCGTAGCGCCTGATCCTGGCCGTTCTGTCCGCCAGGAGGACCTCCCGGTCCTCCAGGTAGTTGGCCAGGATCGCCCGCAGATATTGGGGCACTCCGTGGTACCGGAGTGCCTCCAATATGGTCGAGTGGGGCACGGAGTTGAACGCGTTGGCGATGTCGAACGACACCGCCAACACTCCGTCCCCAGCCCCGACCGCCTCCTGCACTTGGCCCCTGAGTAGGGCCACCGCGTCGACCGTCGAACGCCCCTGTCGAAACCCGAACTGGGCGTCCGACAGGTCTGGCCCCACCTCCCGCAACTGGCTATTAAGCCGGGTGGCGATGATCCCCTCGAACAATTTACCGACCTCATCGAGCAGAACGATGGGCCGGTATGCCGAGGGGGAGTCCACCGGGCGTCCCTCCTTCCGGAGCAGGCAAAGCTGCCCCTCCTTCCAGATCTTCGGGAACCTCCCAGCCGTCAGGCACGCACTGAAGAGGTCCCGAAACCTCTGCTCCATGAAGGACGCTGCGATGGCCACCACCCGTGCGGGGACGCCATCTGGTCCAGGGGCCGTCTTCTTCGCGCGGAGGGACAGAACCCCCGCGCGAAATTCCTCCGCCGACACTGGAGGCACCTCCTCCTCCGGCGAAGCCACCACCCCCCCCAGCGGGGGGTTCATCGTTGGTGGGGTGAAGTCGGTCCTGCGCGGAAACAGTGACCGAACCACCCCATCCAGCAACGCCGGCTCTAGGGTCTCCGCCAATGGGGGACCGTAAGGGCGCAGCTGGCTCCGCGCCTGCTTATACGGCCTCCCAAACGGATCCCTGTCGAGGCCCTCCAGCATCTCGGCCTTTGCCGAGTCCTCGGCGGCGCACATTTCCGACTTGAGGACCGTCTTTGCCTCTAGGTAAGAGGCGTAGAGGCGGTCCTCCTCAGCCTGACATCGGCTGGTGCGCCGCCGACTCCGCGTGTAGGCCCTCCTGGCCTCCACGCACGCGGCCCGGAGCCCCGCCAGCTCCACCGTCCACCAATAAACGGCGCGACGGGGAGGCGGACGGCGAGACCGAGGCATGCTGGAGTTGCACACCTCGGTCAGGGAACCCCGCAGCCGAACCGCTGCGGCGTCCACGTCCGTGCCCTCCACAGGGGGCGAGAGCCAGTCCTCGAGGAACGCCGCCTCCTGGGCTGACTCCCGGTCCAGGCGGGTGAGAGCCCACCGCGGGAAGGGAGATTGGCCCGAGCGGGCCATCCCCCGCGGGCTCTGGGTGGAGATGTCGAACCGCACATATCGGTGGTCCGACAGGGTCTCCACCATCTCCACCCGCCAGTTCACGACGCGGGCGGCTAGAACGGGGGTGGCGAACGATACGTCCACCACTGACCCTCCCCGTTGCCGCACACACGTGTGAACATCCCCCCTGTTCAGGAGGGACACGCCGCACGAAGCCGACCAAAATTCGACGGCGTGCCCCCGGACGTTGCAGGACGCCGCTGGGTTGCCCCAGGCCACCGCCTTGGCGTTCAGGTCGCCCAATATGACGACCTGACGTGGCGCCGCCCTCCCGACGACTGCCGTAAGGACTTCGAGAAAATCCTCGAAGTCCCTTAGAGGGCGGTTTGGGGAGAAATAGACCCCGACCAGGGCTATGTCTCCCCACGCGGCGGCCACGTATCCCGGACCCCTCTCTAAAAGCGAGAGGGGAGGGGAGTCCGTGGCAGGCCGCGACACCAACGCCACCAAGCCGTCCCGATCACCCAGCCAACGGCCAGGTACCGAGTACGGCTCGGCGACCACCGCCACGTCCACCAACCACTCGGCCACAGTCTGCATCAGCAGATCCTGTGCCGCTCTGCAGTGGTTGGTGTTCGCCTGGAGGATGCGATGTTCGACTCTACCCATTAATCGAACATCGCACTCTCCTCCTCCACAGCCGCCGAGGTCCCAGCTACTGGGGTGACGGTGGCAGCGACAGGCCGGGTCGGCGCCTGCACTTTGCCCTTCTTAAGGGGAGGAATACAATTCCTCCCCTTCATAATGTGGCCCGCAGGGCGGCCACTGGCGGCACACACCGCGCAGTGCGGTGCGGTGGCCTCGCAGGAGGCGGCTTTATGCCCCTCCTTGCCGCAGCGGTAGCAGCTGTCCGCCCTGTCGACACTGGACGGACAGAGGGCCCGGGTGTGACCGATGCCGAAGCACCGGTAACACCTCAGCGGCAGGACCTCAAGGGCCCGGACCGCCGCCGAGCTGAACCCGACGGCGAGCCGTCCCTTCTCGAGGACGGCTTTGGCAGCGGCGACTGGGCACTCCAGGCGAATAGTGCCCATGCCGCCGCGCCCGGGCCTGATGCCCCCGCCCTGCACCGCTGCGACTTCGCAGCCCCCAATGGCTGCGATCGCTGCCACCACCTCCTCCCTGGTGACGGAGTCATCCAGGTCCGTCACCTCGATGGCCGCCGACTTCACCGGCCTGGCCACCTTCGCCGAGTTCGCGATGACCTCCTGCAGCTTCGCTGCAAAGAGGTCCGCGTTCTTCGCGCCCTCGGCACCCGGGAACTCGAAAATTCGTGCCCCAGCCTGCGTCCGGCGGCACGAGACTTTACCGATCCCCAATTTGGTAGGATCGGCATTGGCACGCGCCCGCAACATCACGGACGCGTACGTCTCGCCCCGCTCCGCAGCCTCCGTGGTGAGCGTCATCACGACGGCTGCGGTCTTGGGAGGAACCAAGTTCCTCCTGACACCGGCTGGGGTCGAACCCTTCCCCTTTCCCGTGCCAGTCGACTGACCAGCAGGGGTGGTGGCGGGGACGGCTTGGGCTGGGGGGGTGCTCTTCCCCTTCCCTTTCCCTTTTCCCTTCCCTTTGCCAGTCGGCTGCGAATGGCTGGGAGTGGTGGTGGCGGGAACGGCAGGGATGACAGCTGCCGTCCTTTTTCCCTTGCCCTTACCGACCACCTTCGTCCAGCCCTGCTGGTTGGTCGGGGTGGTCGAAGGGAGTAGGGCGTCTTCCCTCTGGGAGGTTTCCACTCGCTCCTCTCGCCTCTTGTCTGCCGCAAGCGGCGGTCGGAGGCGTTTCTCCGGTAGGAGCCGGTCCTCGATGCCCGCTAGGCAGGAGCGAACGAACGCCCTCTCCTCCGCCATGACCCTGCGGAGGACATCCTCAAGGCCGGGAGTGGAGGAAAGACCCTCCGCCGCAGGTCCGGGCTCGGCTTGCGATGGCCGGGCCGTGGCTTCAGCCAGCTTTAAGTGCAGCTGGCTGACCTCCGACTGCAGGCGATCTACCTTCGCCTGCAGTTGCCGCGTTTCATCGCTGGCCTTGCGGTCCACCAGCTCCGCGACGATGCCACGCATGCTGGCGGCCCGGCATCTGAGGGACTTCTGGAAAGTCCCCTTCAGATGCGAGGACTTGGCGGCGACCTCCACGATCGCCTCCTCGTCCTCCAAGGCCATCCTCTGGAGTTCGGCCAAGGAGTGGTCCGCGTACAGGACGCGGGACGCCCCGTACCCGGACTTTGCACGGGCGACGCGCGCCCGTTCCTCCTGGGCCGTAACCCGCTCCTCCAGGTCTTGTTGGAGCCGCTCCCGCCTTGCCAGGTCCAACTCCCGCTGGGCGTCGACTAACCCCACGTCGTGGGTGTCTGCCGCTGTCGCCTTTTTGGCCTTGACCTTCCTAATGGGCTCCTTTGCTGAACCCGAGCCTGAGGATCCATCGGACACGACCTTGAGGAAGGTCCGCTTCCGCGATGCCGATCGTGATCGAGGATCGACCACCATCGAACCCGCATCCGATGCAATGGACTCAACGTCGGAGTCCGACATGTCGCCCACACTCCCGCCGTAGAAGGCCCTGCCTTCACTCGACGCTGATACGTCGCGTTGGCCCTGAGAAGGGCCTTTTGGTTGGCCCTGAGAAGGGCCTTTGGGTTGGCCCTGAGAAGGGCCTTTGGGTTGGCCCTGAGAAGGGCCTTTTTTCACGAAATGCCCGAGGGCATCCCGCGCAGGTTTCGGCATGCCGAACAAAGCAGTATCGCAGCACTCAAGGCAAATAGTCGCTACGATGCACAGTGCACTTTAGCCGTACCCAGTCTGCCACTCCGTTACGGTGGTCAGAACTGGGACGTTTCCGGGGAACACGACGAGAACCTAACCTAACCTTTTTTTTTTTTTTTTTTTTTTGTTTGCGCTGGGAAAAAATGCGTTACGCATACCCGCCCATTGGGGGATGGACGGGTTATGTGGGACTCTCCGGCTACTCCGGCATACCCACTAAAATAACCCAGCGGCACTCCCGCATCGTCTATTTGGAGGAGGACTGGGAAACCGGCACAGCCTTTACGTCCAGTCCCCCACCGACGACCGCCCGCCTTTACAGCGGGGCCCGCACGCCCCTCCCTAAGTGGAGGGGCCCGGGAACGACCACGAGTGCTAGGCCGTTCCCGCCCGACGAGGGTGGTGATTAGTGCAATGCGAGCGAAGGCGCCCCCGCGCCTGTCGCCCGCTAATCACCACCAGAAGGAGGGAGGCGACGATCGTACAACCGCCGTCTCCCACCCCTTCTTCGCCTGCGGAGCGGCGGCGCGAGAGGATCATCCTCCCGCGCGCGCTCCGCCGCCTCCTTTTGCGACATGACATTCTCGCAAAAGGAGGCAACCGCCGCCCAAGCCTCCTCACTCCCCAGCATGGAGTTCACCACACTGGGAAGTGAGAGGTCCATCCCGACCACATCTGTCAGGGCACGGCGCAGCTCAGCCCAGGCTGGGCACACCTCGAGGGTGTGCTGCGCCGTGTCCTCCACGGCTCCACAGTTGTGGCACGCCGGGGTCTCCTCCCTCTGGATCCGATGCAGGTGCGTTCCGAAGCAGCCATGCCCGGACAACACCTGCACCAGACGGAAAGAGAGGAAACCGTGGGGGCGCTCGAGCCAGTCCCGCAGGACTGGACCGAGCGCGTCCAGCGTCCGGCGACCAAAGGTGGCGGAGGCGAGGTCTCGTGTCCAGTGAAGGACGATTGCGTCCCTCGCCTCCCGCCGCACGGCCTCCCGCTCTTGCGCGGCGGGGCGCTCACCCAGCGCCCTACGCCGCGCCACCCATTCGTACACTCTGGCGAGCACCCATGCCTCCAATTCCCATGGAGGGGTGCCGGCCAGAGCGCACGCCGCCGCGAAGCCCACCGAGCGGTAGGCTCGCGCCACCCGCTGTGCAATGGCCCGTTGGGGCCTGCGGATGGCGGTTGCATTCTCCCTCCTGTGGAGGGAGTCCGCCCAGATGGGAGCCCCATATAGGGCCATGCTTTTGAGGATGCCGGCATAGAGGCGCCGGCATCGCTCCTTGGGCCCGCCCAGGTTCGGGAGGAGCCACGAGAGGGCGTCCGCGGCTTTTAGCAGGCGCGTCGACAGCCCGCTGAAGTGCGGGCCGAAGCGCCACCTGCTGTCCAGCACGAGGCCCAGATACTTCATCTGGGCCCCGACCCCTATCCGGACGCCCTCCACCACGATGTGGGCGTCAGGAGGGCAGCGCTGCCGAGGCCCGTGAAAGAACACGGCCTCGGTCTTGTTCAGCGCCACCCTCAAACCAAGCTGGCGGATCCTACCTGCCACTAAGGATCCGCCAGCTGAGGCCAGACAGGCCGCCTCCCTAAAATCCCTCCCCCGGGCAACGAGGAGAGTGTCATCCGCGTAGCAGATGACACTCGTGCCCTGGAGGAGGGTGCCGCGCAGCAGCCAATCGAATCCGATGTTCCACAAGAGGGGCCCTAGCACCGAACCCTGTGGAACACCGGACTCCGCGCCGTAGCGCCTGATCCTGGCCGTCCTGTCCGCCAGGAGGACCTCCCGGTCCTCCAGGTAGTTGGCCAGGATCACCCGCAGATATTGGGGCACTCCGTGATACCGGAGTGCCTCCAATATGGTCGAGTGGGGCACGGAGTTGAAGGCGTTGGCGATGTCGAACGACACCGCCAACACTCCGTCCCCAGCCTCGACCGCTTCCCGCACTTGGCCCCTGAGTAGGGCCAACGCATCGACCGTCGAACGCCCTTGTCGGAACCCGAACTGGGCGTCCGACAGGTCTGGCCCTACTTCCCGCAACTGGCTATTTAGCCGGGTGGCGATGATCCCCTCGAACAATTTACCGACCTCATCGAGCAGAACGATGGGCCGGTATGCCGAGGGGGAGTCCACCGGGCGTCCCTCCTTCCGGAGCAGGCAAAGCTGCCCCTCCTTCCAGATCTTCGGGAACCTCCCAGCCGTCAGGCACGCGCTGAAGAGGTCCCGAATCCTCTGCTCCATGAAGGACGCTGCGATGGCCACCACCCGTGCGGGGACGCCATCTGGTCCAGGGGCCGTCTTCTTCGCGCGGAGGGACAGAACCCCCGCGCGAAATTCCTCCGCCGACACTGGAGGCACCTAACCTAACCTAACCTAACCTTTTTTTTTTTTTTTTTTTTTTTTTTTTTTTTTTTTTTTTTTTTTTTGTTTGCGCTGGGAAAAAATGCGTTACGCATACCCGCCCATTGGGGGATGGACGGGTTATGTGGGACTCTCCGGCTACTCCGGCATACCCACTAAAATAACCCAGCGGCACTCCCGCATCGTCTTTGTGGAGGAGGACTGGGAAACCGGCACAGCCTTTACGTCCAGTCCCCCACCGACGACCGCCCGCCTTTACAGCGGGGCCCGCACGCCCCTCCCTAAGTGGAGGGGCCCGGAAACGACCGTGAGTGCTCGGCCGTTCCCGCCCGACGTGGGTGGTGATTAGTGCAATGCGAGCGAAGGCGCCCCCGCGCCTGTCGCCCGCTAATCACCACCAGAAGGAGGGAGACGACGATCGTACAACCGCCGTCTCCCACCCCTTCTTCGCCTGCGGAGCGGCGGCGCGAGAGGATCATCCTCCCGCGCGCGCTCCGCCGCCTCCTTTTGCGACATGACATTCTCGCAAAAGGAGGCAACCGCCGCCCAAGCCTCCTCACTTCCCAGCATGGAATTCACCACACTGGGAAGCGAGAGGTCAATCCCGACTACATCGGTCAGGGCACGGCGCAGCTCAGCCCAGGCTGGGCACACCTCGAGGGTGTGCTGCGCCGTGTCCTCCGCGGCTCCACACTCGTGGCACGCCGGGGTTTCCTCCCTCCGGATCCGATGCAGGTGCGATCCGAAGCAGCCATGCCCGGATAACACCTGCACCAGACGGAACGAGAGGAAACCGTGGGACCGCTCGAGCCAGTCCCGCAGGACTGGACCGAGCGCGTCCAGCGTCCGGCGTCCAAATGTGGCGGAGGCGAGGTCCCGTGTCCAGTGTAGGACGATTGCGTCCCTCGCCTCCCGCCGCACGGCATCCCGCTTTTGCGCGGCGGGGCGCTCACCGAGCGCCCTACGCCGCGCCGCCCATTCGTACACTCTGGCGAGCACCCATGCCTCCAATTCCCAGGGAGGGGTGCCGGCCAGAGCGCACGCCGCCGCAAAGCCCACTGAGCGGTAGGCTCTCGCCACCCGCTGTGCAATGGCCCGTTGGGGCCTGCGGATGGCGGTTGCATTCTCCCTCCTATGGAGGGAGTCCGCCCAGATGGGTGCCCCATATAGGGCCATGCTCTTGAGGATGCCGGCATAGAGGCGCCGGCATCGCTCCTTGGGCCCTCCCAGGTTTGGGAGGAGCCATGAGAGGGCGTCCGCGGCTTTCAGCAGGCGCGTCGACAGCCCGCTAAAGTGCGGGCCGAAGCGCCACCTGCTGTCCAGCACGAGGCCCAGATACTTTATCTGGGCCCCGACCCCTATCCGGACGCCCTCCACCACGATGTGGGCGTCAGGAGGGCAGCGCTGCCGAGGCCCGTGAAAGAACACGGCCTCGGTCTTGTTCAGCGCTACCCTCAAACCGAGCTGGCGGATCCTACCTGCCACTAAGGATCCGCCAGCTGAGGCCAGACAGGCCGCCTCTCCAAAGTCCCTCCCCCGGGCAACGAGGAGAGTGTCATCCGCGTAGCAGATGACACTCGTGCCCTGGAGGAGGGTGCCGCGCAGCAGCCAATCGAATCCGATGTTCCACAAGAGGGGCCCTAGCACCGAACCCTGTGGAACACCGGACTCCGCGCCGTAGCGCCTGATCCTGGCCGTCCTGTCCGCCAGGAGGACCTCCCGGTCCTCCAGGTAGTTGGCCAGGATCACCCGCAGATATTGGGGCACTCCGTGGTACCGGAGTGCCTCCAATATGGTCGAGTGGGGCACGGAGTTGAAGGCGTTGGCGATGTCGAACGACACCGCCAACACTCCGTCCCCAGCCCCGACCGCCTCCTGCACTTGGCCCCTGAGTAGGGCCACCGCGTCGATCGTCGAACGCCCCTGTCGAAACCCGAACTGGGCGTCCGACAGGTCTGGCCCTACCTCCCGCAGCTGGCTATTAAGCCGGGTGGCGATGATCCCCTCGAACAATTTACCGACCTCATCGAGCAGAACGATGGGCCGGTATGCCGAGGGGGAGTCCACCGGGCGTCCCTCCTTCCGGAGCAGGCAAAGCTGCCCCTCCTTCCAGATCTTCGGGAACCTCCCAGCCGTCAGGCACGCGCTGAAGAGGTCCCGAAACCTCTCCTCCATGAGGGACGCCGCGATGGCCACCACCCGTGCGGGGACACCATCCGGTCCAGGGGCCGTCTTCTTCGCGCGGAGGGACAGAACCCCCGCGCGAAATTCCTCCACCGATACTGGAGGGACCTCCTCCTCCGGCGAAGCCACCACCCCCCCCAGCGGGGGGTTCATCGTTGGTGGGGTGAAGTCGGTCCTGCGCGGAAACAGTGACCGAACCACCCCATCCAGCAACGCCGGCTCTAGGGTCTCCGCTAATGGGGGACCGTAAGGGCGCAGCTGGCTCCGCGCCTGCTTATACGGCCTCCCAAACGGATCCCTGTCGAGGCCCTCCAGCATCTCGGCCTTTGCCGAGTCCTCGGCGGCGCACATTTCCGACTTGAGGACCGTCTTTGCCTCTAGGTAAGAGGCGTAGAGGCGGTCCTCCTCAGCCTGACATCGGCTGGTGCGCCGCCGACTCCGCGTGTAGGCCCTCCTGGCCTCCACGCACGCGGCCCGTAGCGCCGCCAGCTCCCCCGTCCACCAATAAACGGCGCGACGGGGAGGCGGACGGCGAGACCGAGGCATGCTGGAGTTGCACACCTCGGTCAGGGACCCCCGCAGCTGAACCGCTGCGGCGTCCACGTCCGTGACCTCAACAGGGGGCGAGAGCCAGTCCCGGAGGAACGCAGCCTCCTGGGCTGCCTCCCGGTCCAGGCGGGTGAGAGCCCACCGCGGGAAGGGAGATTGGCCCGAGCGGGCCATCCCCCGCGGGCTCTGGGTGGAGATGTCGAACCGCACATATCGGTGGTCCGACAGGGTCTCCACCATCTCCACCCGCCAGTTCACGACGCGGGCGGCTAGAACGGGGGTGGCGAACGATACGTCCACCACTGACCCTCCCCGTTGCCGCACACACGTGTGAACATCCCCCCTGTTCAGGAGGGACACGCCGCACGAAGCCGACCAAAATTCGACGGCGTGCCCCCGGACGTTGCAGGACGCCGCTGGGTTGCCCCAGGCCACCGCCTTGGCGTTCAGGTCGCCCAATATGACGACCTGACGTGGCGCCGCCCTCCCGACGACTGCCGTAAGGACTTCGAGAAAATCCTCGAAGTCCCTTAGAGGGCGGTTTGGGGAGAAATAGACCCCGACCAGGGCTATGTCTCCCCACGCGGCGGCCACGTATCCCGGACCCCTCTCTAAAAGCGAGAGGGGAGGGGAGTCCGTGGCAACCCGCGACACCAACGCCACCAAGCCGTCCCGATCACCCAGCCAACGGCCAGGTACCGAGTACGGCTCGGCGACCACCGCCACGTCCACCAACCACTCGGCCACAGTCTGCATCAGCAGATCCTGTGCCGCTCTGCAGTGGTTGGTGTTCGCCTGGAGGATGCGATGTTCGACTCTACCCATTAATCGAACATCGCACTCTCCTCCTCCACAGCCGCCGAGGTCCCAGCTACTGGGGTGACGGTGGCAGCGACAGGCCGGGTCGGCGCCTGCACTTTGCCCTTCTTAAGGGGAGGAATACAATTCCTCCCCTTCATAATGTGGCCCGCAGGGCGGCCACTGGCGGCACACACCGCGCAGTGCGGTGCGGTGGCCTCGCAGGAGGCGGCTTTATGCCCCTCCTTGCCGCAGCGGTAGCAGCTGTCCGCCCTGTCGACACTGGACGGACAGAGGGCCCGGGTGTGACCGATGCCGAAGCACCGGTAACACCTCAGCGGCAGGACCTCAAGGGCCCGGACCGCCGCCGAGCTGAACCCGACGGCGAGCCGTCCCTTCTCGAGGACGGCTTTGGCAGCGGCGACTTGGCACTCCAGGCGAATAGTGCCCATGCCGCCGCGCCCGGGCCTGATGCCCCCGCCCTGCACCGCTGCGACTTCGCAGCCCCCAATGGCTGCGATCGCTGCCACCACCTCCTCCCTGGTGACGGAGTCATCCAGGTCCGTCACCTCGATGGCCGCCGACTTCACCGGCCTGGCCACCTTCGCCGAGTTCGCGATGACCTCCTGCAGCTTCGCTGCAAAGAGGTCCGCGTTCTTCGCGCCCTCGGCACCCGGGAACTCGAAAATTCGAGCCCCAGCCTGCGTCCGGCGGCACGAGACTTTACCGATCCCCAATTTGGTAGGATCGGCATTGGCACGCGCCCGCAACATCACGGACGCGTACGTCTCGCCCCGCTCCGCAGCCTCCGTGGTGAGCGTCATCACGACGGCTGCGGTCTTGGGAGGAACCAAGTTCCTCCTGACACCGGCTGGGGTCGAACCCTTCCCCTTTCCCGTGCCAGTCGACTGACCAGCAGGGGTGGTGGCGGGGACGGCTTGGGCTGGGGGGGTGCTCTTCCCCTTCCCTTTCCCTTTTCCCTTCCCTTTGCCAGTCGGCTGCGAATGGCTGGGAGTGGTGGTGGCGGGAACGGCAGGGATGACAGCTGCCGTCCCTTTTCCCTTGCCCTTACCGACCACCTTCGTCCAGCCCTGCTGGTTGGTCGGGGTGGTCGAAGGGAGTAGGGCGTCTTCCCTCTGGGAGGTTTCCACTCGCTCCTCTCGCCTCTTGTCTGCCGCAAGCGGCGGTCGGAGGCGTTTCTCCGGTAGGAGCCGGTCCTCGATGCCCGCTAGGCAGGAGCGAACGAACGCCCTCTCCTCCGCCATGACCCTGCGGAGGACATCCTCAAGGCCGGGAGTGGAGGAAAGACCCTCCGCCGCAGGTCCGGGCTCGGCTTGCGATGGCCGGGCCGTGGCTTCAGCCAGCTTTAAGTGCAGCTGGCTGACCTCCGACTGCAGGCGATCTACCTTCGCCTGCAGTTGCCGCGTTTCATCGCTGGCCTTGCGGTCCACCAGCTCCGCGACGATGCCACGCATGCTGGCGGCCCGGCATCTGAGGGACTTCTGGAAAGTCCCCTTCAGATGCGAGGACTTGGCGGCGACCTCCACGATCGCCTCCTCGTCCTCCAAGGCCATCCTCTGGAGTTCGGCCAAGGAGTGGTCCGCGTACAGGACGCGGGACGCCCCGTACCCGGACTTTGCACGGGCGACGCGCGCCCGTTCCTCCTGGGCCGCAACCCGCTCCTCCAGGTCTTGTTGGAGCCGCTCCCGCCTTGCCAGGTCCAACTCCCGCTGGGCGTCGACTAACCCCACGTCGTGGGTGTCTGCCGCTGTCGCCTTTTTGGCCTTGACCTTCCTAATGGGCTCCTTTGCTGAACCCGAGCCTGAGGATCCATCGGACACGACCTTGAGGAAGGTCCGCTTCCGCGATGCCGATCGTGATCGAGGATCGACCACCATCGAACCCGCATCCGATGCAATGGACTCAACGTCGGAGTCCGACATGTCGCCCACACTCCCGCCGTAGAAGGCCCTGCCTTCACTCGACGCTGATACGTCGCGTTGGCCCTGAGAAGGGCCTTTTGGTTGGCCCTGAGAAGGGCCTTTGGGTTGGCCCTGAGAAGGGCCTTTGGGTTGGCCCTGAGAAGGGCCTTTTTTCACGAAATGCCCGAGGGCATCCCGCGCAGGTTTCGGCATGCCGAACAAAGCAGTATCGCAGCACTCAAGGCAAATAGTCGCTACGATGCACAGTGCACTTTAGCCGTACCCAGTCTGCCACTCCGTTACGGTGGTCAGAACTGGGACGTTTCCGGGGAACACGACGAGGACGTAAGCACTGTGGGGTGGTTCCCCAACCTAACCTAACCTTTTTTTTTTTTTTTTTTTTTTGTTTGCGCTGGGAAAAAATGCGTTACGCATACCCGCCCATTGGGGGATGGACGGGTTATGTGGGACTCTCCGGCTACTCCGGCATACCCACTAAAATAACCCAGCGGCACTCCCGCATCGTCTATTTGGAGGAGGACTGGGAAACCGGCACAGCCTTTACGTCCAGTCCCCCACCGACGACCGCCCGCCTTTACAGCGGGGCCCGCACGCCCCTCCCTAAGTGGAGGGGCCCGGGAACGACCGTGAGTGCTCGGCCGTTCCCGCCCGACGAGGGTGGTGATCAGTGCAATGCGAGCGAAGGCGCCCCCGCGCCTGTCGCCCGCTAATCACCACCAGAAGGAGGGAGGCGACGATCGTACAACCGCCGTCTCCCACCCCTTCTTCGCCTGCGGAGCGGCGGCGCGAGAGGATCATCCTCCCGCGCGCGCTCCGCCGCCTCCTTTTGCGACATGACATTCTCGCAAAAGGAGGCAACCGCCGCCCAAGCCTCCTCACTCCCCAGCATGGAGTTCACCACACTGGGAAGTGAGAGGTCCATCCCGACCACATCTGTCAGGGCACGGCGCAGCTCAGCCCAGGCTGGGCACACCTCGAGGGTGTGCTGCGCCGTGTCCTCCGCGGCTCCACAGTCGTGGCACGCCGGGGTCTCCTCCCTCTGGATCCGATGCAGGTGCGTTCCGAAGCAGCCATGCCCGGACAACACCTGCACCAGACGGAACGAGAGGAAACCGTGGGGGCGCTCGAGCCAGTCCCGCAGGACTGGACCGAGCGCGTCCAGCGTCCGGCGTCCAAATGTGGCGGAGGCGAGGTCCCGTGTCCAGTGTAGGACGATTGCGTCCCTCGCCTCCCGCCGCACGGCATCCCGCTCTTGCGCGGCGGGGCGCTCACCCAGCGCCCTACGCCGCGCCGCCCATTCGTACACTCTGGCGAGCACCCATGCCTCCAATTAACCTAACCTTTTTTTTTTTTTTTTTTTTTTTGTTTGCGCTGGGAAAAAATGCGTTACGCATACCCGCCCATTGGGGGATGGACGGGTTATGTGGGACTCTCCGGCTACTCCGGCATACCCACTAAAATAACCCAGCGGCACTCCCGCATCGTCTATTTGGAGGAGGACTGGGAAACCGGCACAGCCTTTACGTCCAGTCCCCCACCGACGACCGCCCGCCTTTACAGCGGGGCCCGCACGCCCCTCCCTTAGTGGAGGGGCCCGGGAACGACCGTGAGTGCTCGGCCGTTCCCGCCCGACGAGGGTGGTGATTGGTGCAATGCGAGCGAAGGCGCCCCCGCGCCTGTCGCCCGCTAATCACCACCAGAAGGAGGAAGGCGACGATCGTACAACCGCCGTCTCCCACCCCTTCTCCGCCTGCGGAGCGGCGGCGCGAGAGGATCATCCTCCCGCGCGCGCTCCGCCGCCTCCTTTTGCGACATGACATTCTCGCAAAAGGAGGCAACCGCCGCCCAAGCCTCCTCACTCCCCAGCATGGAGTTCACCACCGTGGGAAGTGAGAGGTCCAGCCCAACGACAGTATTCAGGGCACGGCGCAGCTCAGCCCAGGCTGGGCACACCTCGAGGGTGTGCTGCGCCGTGTCCTCCGCGGCTCCGCATTCATGGCACGCCGGGGTTTCCTCCCTCCGGATCCGGTGCAGGTGCGTTCCAAAACAGCCATGTCCGGACAACACCTGCACTAGACGGAACGAGAGGAAACCGTGGGGGCGCTCGAGCCATTCCCGCAGGACTGGACCGAGCGCGTCCAGCGTCCGGCGCCCAAAAGTGGCGGAGGCGAGGTCCCGTGCCCAGTGCAGGACGATGGCGTCACTCGCCTCCCGCCGCACGGCCTCCCGCTCTTGCGCGGCGGGGCGCTCACCTAGCACCCTACGCCGCGCCGCCCATTCGTACACTCTGGCGAGCACCCATGCCTCCAATTCCCAGGGAGGGGTGCTGGCCAGAGCGCACGCCGCCGCAAAGCCCACTGAGCGGTAGGCCCTCGCCACCCGCTGTGCAATGGCCCGTTGGGGCCTGCGGATGGCGGTTGCATTCTCCCTCCTGTGGAGGGAGTCCGCCCAAATGGGTGCCCCATACAGGGCCATGCTCTTGAGGATGCCGGCATAGAGGCGCCGGCATCGCTCCTTGGGCCCTCCCAGGTTTGGGAGGAGCCATGAGAGGGCGTCCGCGGCTTTCAGCAGGCGCGTCGACAGCCCGCTAAAGTGCGGGCCGAAGCGCCACCTGCTGTCCAGCACGAGGCCCAGATACTTCATCTGGGCCCCGACCCCTATCCGGACGCCCTCCACCACGATGTGGGCGTCAGGAGGGCAGCGCTGCCGAGGCCCGTGAAAGAACACGGCCTCGGTCTTGTTCAGCGCTACCCTCAAACCGAGCTGGCGGATCCTACCTGCCACTAAGGATCCGCCAGCCGATGCCAGACAGGCCGCCTCTCCAAAGTCCCTCCCCCGGGCAACGAGGAGAGTGTCATCCGCGTAGCAGATGACACTCGTGCCCTGGAGGAGGGTGCCGCGCAGCAGCCAATCGAATCCGATGTTCCACAAGAGGGGCCCTAGGACCGAACCCTGTGGAACACCGGACTCCGCGCCGTAGCGCCTGATCCTGGCCGTCCTGTCCGCCAGGAGGACCTCCCGGTCCTCCAGGTAGTTGGCCAGGATCGCCCGCAGATATTGGGGCACTCCGTGGTACCGGAGTGCCTCCAATATGGTCGAGTGGGGCACGGAGTTGAACGCGTTGGCGATGTCGAACGACACCGCCAACACTCCGTCCCCAGCTCCGACCGCCTCCTGCACTTGGCCCCTGAGTAGGGCCACCGCGTCGACCGTCGAACGCCCCTGTCGAAACCCGAACTGGGCGTCCGACAGGTCCGGCCCTACCTCCCGAAAATGGCTGTTAAGCCGGGTGGCTAGGATCCCCTCGAACAGTTTACCGACCTCATCGAGCAGAACGATGGGCCGGTATGCCGAGGGGGAGTCCACCGGGCGTCCCTCCTTCCGGAGCAGGCAAAGCTGCCCCTCCTTCCATAGTTTCGGGAACCTCCCAGCCGTCAGGCACGCGCTGAAGAGGTCCCGAAACCTCTGCTCCATTAGGGACGCCGCGATGGCCACCACCCGTGCGGGGACGCCATCCGGTCCAGGGGCCGTCTTTTTCGCGCGGAGGGACAGAACCCCCGCGCCAAATTCCTCCGCCGAAACCGGAGGGACCTCCTCCGCCGGCGAAGCCACCACCCCCCCCAGTGGGGGGTTCATCGTTGGTGGGGTGAATTCGGTCCTGCACGGAAACAGTGACCGAACCACCCCATCCAGCAACGCCGGCTCTAGGGTCTCCGTTAGTGGGGGGCCATAAGGGCGCAGCTGGCTCCGCGCCTGCTTATATGGCCTCCCAAACGGATCCCTGTCGAGTCCCTCCAGCATCTCGGCCTTTGCCGAGTCTTCGGCGGCGCACATTGCCAACTTGAGGACCGTCTTTGCCTCTACGTAAGAGGCGTAGAGGCGGTCCTCCTCCGCCTGACATCGGCTGGTGCGCCGCCGACTCCGCGTGTAGGCCCTCCTGGCCTCCACGCACGCGGCCCGGAGCGCCGCCAGCTCCGCCGTCCACCAATAAACAGCGCGACGGGGAGGCGGACGGCGAGACCGAGGCATGCTGGAATTGCACACCTCGGTCAGGGACCCCCGGAGCCGAACCGCTGCGGCGTCGACGTCCGTGCCCTGCACAGGGGGCGAGAGCCAGTCCTCGAGGAACGCTGCCTCCAGGGCTGCCTCCCGGTCCAGGCGGGTGAGAGCCCACCGCGGGAAGGGAGATTGGCCCGAGCGGGCCATCCCCCGCGGGCTCTGGGTGGAGATGTCGAACCGCACATATCGGTGGTCCGACAGGGTCTCCACCATCTCCACCCGCCAGTTCACGACGCGGGCGGCTAGAACGGGGGTGGCGAACGATACGTCCACCACTGACCCTCCCCGTTGCCGCACACACGTGTGAACATCCCCCCTGTTCAGGAGGGACACGCCGCACGAAGCCGACCAAAATTCGGCGGCGCGCCCCCGGACGTTGCACGACGCCGCCGGGTTGCCCCAGGCCACCGACTTGGCGTTCAGGTCGCCCATTACGACGACCTGACGTGGTGCCGCCCTCCCGACGACTGCCGTAAGGACTTCGAGAAAATTCTCGAAGTCCCTTAGAGGGCGGTTTGGGGAGAAATAGACCCCGACCAGGGCTATTTCTCCCCACGCGGCGGCCACGTATCCCGGACCCCTCTCTAAAAGCGAGAGAGGAGGGGAGTCCGTGGAAGGCCGCGACACCAACGCCACCAAGCCGTCCCGATCACCTAGCCAGCGGCCAGGTATCGAGTACGGCTCGGCAACCACCGCCACGTCCACCAACCACTCGGCCACAGTCTGCATCAACAGATCCTGTGCCGCTCTGCAGTGGTTGGTGTTCGCCTGGAGGATTCGATGTTCGACTCTATGCATCGGACATCATACCCTCCTCCTCCACAGCCGCCGAGGTCCCAGCTACTGGGGTGGCGGTGGCAGCGACGGGCCGGGTCGGCGCCTGCGCTTTGCCCTTCTTAAGGGGAGGAATACAATTCCTCCCCTTCATAATGTGGCCCGCAGGGCGGCCACTGGCGGCACACACCGCGCAGTGCGGTGCGGTGGCCTCGCAGGAGGCGGCTTTGTGCCCCTCCTTGCCGCAGCGGTAACAGCTGTCCGTCCTGTCGACACTGGACGGACAGAGGGCTCGGGTGTGGCCAATGCCGAAGCACTTGTAGCACCTCAGCGGCTGGACTTCAAGTGCCCGGACCGCACCCGAGCTGAAGCCGACGGCTAGCCGTCCCTTTTCAAGGACGGCTTTGGCAGCGGCGACTGGGCACTCTAGGCGAATTGTGCCCATGCCGCCACGCCCGGGCCTGATGCCCCCGCCCTGTACCGCTGCGACTGTGCAGCCCCCAATGGCTGCGACTGCTGCCACCACCTCCTCCTTGGTGACGGAGTCATCCAGATCCGTCACCTCGATGGCCGCCGACTTCACCGGCCTCACCACCTTCGCCGCGTCCGCGATGACCTCCTGCAGCTTGGCTGCAAAGAGGTCTGCGTTTTTTGCGCCCTCCGCACCCGGGAACTCAAAGATACGAGCCCCAGCCTGCGTCCGGCGGCACGAGACTTTGCCGATCCCCAGTTTGGTGGGATCGGCATTGGCACGCGCCCGCATCATCACGGCCGCGTACGTCTCGCCCCGCTCCGCAGCCTCCGTGGTGAGCGTCATCACGACGGCTGCGGTCTTGGGAGGAACCAAGTTCCTCCTGACACCGGCTGGGGTCGAACCCTTCCCCTTTCCCGTGCCAGTCGGCTGACCAGCAGGGGTGGTGGCGGGGACGGCTGGGGCTGGAGGGGTGCTCTTCCCCTTCCCCTTCCCTTTCCCTTTGCCAGCTGGCCGCGACTGGCTGGGAGTGGTGGTGGCGGGAACGGCAGGGACGACAGCTGCCGTCCTTTTTCCCTTGCCCTTGCCCTTACCGACCACCTTCGTCCAGCCCTGCTGGTTGGTCGGGGTGGTGGAAGGGAGAAGGGCGTCCTCCCTCGTGGAGCTAGGCACCGGCTCCTCTCGCCTTCTGTCCGCCGCAAGCGGCGGTCGAACGACTTTCGCCGGCAAGAGCCGGTCCTCAATGCCCGCTAGGCAGGCCCTCACGAAGGCCCTCTCCTCCGCCATCACCCTGCGGAGGACATCCTCAAGGCTGGAGGAGGAGGCAAGACCCTCCGCCGCAGGTATGGGCTCGGCTTGCGATGGCCGGGCCGTGGCTTCAGCCAGCTTTAAGTGCAGCTGGCTGACCTCCGACTGCAGGCGATCTACTTTCGCCTGCAGTTGCCGCGACTCATCGTTGGCCTTGCGGCCCACTAGCTCCGCGACGATTTCGCGCAGACTCGCGGCCCGGCATTTTAGGGACTTCTGGAACGTCCCCTTTAGGTGGGAGGACTTGGCGGCGACCTCAACGATCGCCTCTTCGTCCTCCAAGGCCATCTTCTCCAGTTCGGCCAAGGAGTGGTCCGCGTACAGGACGCGGGACGCCCCGTACCCGGACTTTGCACGGGCGGCGCGCGCCCGTTCCTCCTGGGCCGCAACCCGCTCCTCCAGGTCTTGCTGGAGCTGCTCCCGCCGAGTCAGGTCCAGCTCTCGCTGGGCGTCAACCAAGCCCACATCATGGGTGTCTGCCGCTGTAATTGCCTTTTTGGCCTTAATCTTTTTCTTTGGCTCCTTAACCCGAGCTGAACCCGAGCCCGAGGAGCCATCGGACACGACCTTTAGGAAGGTCCGCTTCCTCGATGCCGATCTCGATCGAGGATCGATCGCCATAGAGCTAGCATCCGACGTTACGGACTCATTGTCGGAGTCCGACACATCGCCCGCTCTCCCTCCGTAGAAGGCTCTGCCTTCCGACGCCGACGCGTCGCGTTGGCCCTGAGAAGGGCCTTTTGGTTGGCCCTGAGAAGGGCCTTTGGGTTGGCCCTGAGAAGGGCCTTTGGGTTGGCCCTGAGAAGGGCCTTTGGGTTGGCCCTGAGAAGGGCCTTTTTTGGCAAAATGCCCGAGGGCATCCCGCACAGGTTTTGGCATAATCCGCAAGTTCGTAACACACAAGGCAGTTGTTTGCTACGATGCACAGTGCACTTTAGCCGTACCCAGTCTGCCACTCCGTTACGGTGGAACCTAACCTTTTTTTTTTTTTTTTTTTTTGTTTGCGCTGGGAAAAAATGCGTTACGCATACCCGCCCATTGGGGGATGGACGGGTTATGTGGGACTCTCCGGCTACTCCGGCATACCCACTAAAAATAACCCAGCGGCACTCCCGCATCGTCTATTTGGAGGAGGACTGGGAAACCGGCACAGCCTTTACGTCCAGTCCCCCACCGACGACCGCCCGCCTTTACAGCGGGGCCCGCACGCCCCTCCCTAAGTGGAGGGGCCCGGGAACGACCGTGAGTGCTCGGCCGTTCCCGCCCGACGAGGGTGGTGATTAGTGCAATGCGAGCGAAGGCGCCCCCGCGCCTGTCGCCCGCTAATCACCACCAGAAGGAGGGAGGCGACGATCGTACAACCGCCGTCTCCCACCCCTTCTTCGCCTGCGGAGCGGCGGCGCGAGAGGATCATCCTCCCGCGCGCGCTCCGCCGCCTCCTTTTGCGACATGACATTCTCGCAAAAGGAGGCAACCGCCGCCCAAGCCTCCTCACTCCCCAGCATGGAGTTCACCACACTGGGAAGTGAGAGGTCCATCCCGACCACATCTGTCAGGGCACGGCGCAGCTCAGCCCAGGCTGGGCACACCTCGAGGGTGTGCTGCGCCGTGTCCTCCGCGGCTCCACAGTTGTGGCACGCCGGGGTCTCCTCCCTCTGGATCCGATGCAGGTGCGTTCCGAAGCAGCCATGCCCGGACAACACCTGCACCAGACGGAAAGAGAGGAAACCGTGGGGGCGCTCGAGCCAGTCCCGCAGGACTGGACCGAGCGCGTCCAGCGTCCGGCGACCAAAGGTGGCGGAGGCGAGGTCTCGTGTCCAGTGAAGGACGATTGCGTCCCTCGCCTCCCGCCGCACGGCCTCCCGCTCTTGCGCAGCGGGGCGCTCACCCAGCGCCCTACGCCGCGCCACCCATTCGTACACTCTGGCGAGCACCCATGCCTCCAATTCCCATGGAGGGGTGCCGGCCAGAGCGCACGCCGCCGCGAAGCCCACCGAGCGGTAGGCTCGCGCCACCCGCTGTGCAATGGCCCGTTGGGGCCTCCGGATGGCGGTTGCATTCTCCCTCCTGTGGAGGGAGTCCGCCCAGATGGGAGCCCCATATAGGGCCATGCTTTTGAGGATGCCGGCATAGAGGCGCCGGCATCGCTCCTTGGGCCCGCCCAGGTTCGGGAGGAGCCACGAGAGGGCGTCCGCGGCTTTTAGCAGGCGCGTCGACAGCCCGCTGAAGTGCGGGCCGAAGCGCCACCTGCTGTCCAGCACGAGGCCCAGATACTTCATCTGGGCCCCGACCCCTATCCGGACGCCCTCCACCACGATGTGGGCGTCAGGAGGGCAGCGCTGCCGAGGCCCGTGAAAGAACACGGCCTCGGTCTTGTTCAGCGCCACCCTCAAACCAAGCTGGCGGATCCTACCTGCCACTAAGGATCCGCCAGCTGAGGCCAGACAGGCCGCCTCCCTAAAATCCCTCCCCCGGGCAACGAGGAGAGTGTCATCCGCGTAGCAGATGACACTCGTGCCCTGGAGGAGGGTGCCGCGCAGCAGCCAATCGAATCCGATGTTCCACAAGAGGGGCCCTAGCACCGAACCCTGTGGAACACCGGACTCCGCGCCGTAGCGCCTGATCCTGGCCGTCCTGTCCGCCAGGAGGACCTCCCGGTCCTCCAGGTAGTTGGCCAGGATCACCCGCAGATATTGGGGCACTCCGTGGTACCGGAGTGCCTCCAATATGGTCGAGTGGGGCACGGAGTTGAAGGCGTTGGCGATGTCGAACGACACCGCCAACACTCCGTCCCCAGCCCCGACCGCCTCCTGCACTTGGCCCCTGAGTAGGGCCACCGCGTCGATCGTCGAACGCCCCTGTCGAAACCCGAACTGGGCGTCCGACAGGTCTGGCCCTACCTCCCGCAGCTGGCTATTAAGCCGGGTGGCGATGATCCCCTCGAACAGTTTACCGACCTCATCGAGTAAAACGATGGGCCGGTATGCCGAGGGGGAGTCCACCGGGCGTCCCTCCTTGCGAAGAAGGCACAACTTGCCTTCCTTCCATAGCTTCGGGAACCTCCCAGCCGTCAGGCACGCGCTGAAGAGGTCCCGAAGCCTTTCCTCCATGAGGGACGCCGCGATGGCCACCACCCGTGCGGGGACGCCGTCCGGTCCAGGGGCCGTCTTCTTCGTGCGGAGGGGCAGAACCCCCGCGCGAAGTTCCTCCACCGATACTGGAGGGACCTCCTCCTCCGGCGAAGCCACCACCCCCCCCAGCGGGGGGTTCATCGTTGGTGGGGTGAAGTCGGTCCTGCGCGGAAACAGTGACCGAACCACCCCATCCAGCAACGCCGGCTCTAGGGTCTCCGCTAATGGGGGGCCGTAAGGGCGCAGCTGGCTCCGCGCCTGCTTATACGGCCTCCCAAACGGATCCCTGTCGAGGCCCTCCAGCATCTCGGCCTTAGCCGAGTCCTCGGCGGCGCACATTTCCGACTTGAGGACCGTCTTTGCCTCTAGGTAAGAGGCGTAGAGGCGGTCCTCCTCAGCCTGACATCGGCTGGTGCGCCGCCGACTCCGCGTGTAGGCCCTCCTGGCCTCCACGCACGCGGCCCGTAGCGCCGCCAGCTCCCCCGTCCACCAATAAACGGCGCGACGGGGAGGCGGACGGCGAGACCGAGGCATGCTGGAGTTGCACACCTCGGTCAGGGACCTCCGCAGCTGAACCGCTGCGGCGTCCACGTCCGTGACCTCAACAGGGGGCGAGAGCCAGTCCCGGAGGAACGCAGCCTCCTGGGCTGCCTCCCGGTCCAGGCGGGTGAGAGCCCACCGCGGGAAGGGAGATTGGCCCGAGCGGGCCATCCCCCGCGGGCTCTGGGTGGAGATGTCGAACCGCACATATCGGTGGTCCGACAGGGTCTCCACCATCTCCACCCGCCAGTTCACGACGCGTGTGGCTAGCACAGGGGTGGCGAACGACACGTCCACCACTGACCCTCCCTGTTGCCGCACACACGTGTGAACATCCCCCCTGTTCAGGAGGGACACGCCGCACGAAGCCGCCCAAAATTCGACGGCGCGCCCCCGGACGTTACAGGACGCCCCTGGGTTGCCCCAGGCCACCGACTTGGCGTTCAGGTCACCACACACAATGACCTGACGTGGCGCCGCCCTCCCGACGACTGCCGTAAGGACCTCGAGAAAATTCTCGAAGTCCCTTAGAGGGCGGTTTGGGGAGAAATAGACCCCGACCAGGGCTATTTCTCCCCACGCGGCGGCCACGTATCCCGGACCCCTCTCTAAGAACGAGAGGGGAGGGGAGTCCGTGGCAGGCCGCGACACCAACGCCACCAAGCCGTCCCGATCACCCAGCCAGCGGCCAGGTATCGAGTACGGCTCGGCGACCACCGCCACGTCCACCAACCACTCGGCCACAGTCTGCATCAGCAGATCCTGTGCCGCTCTGCAGTGGTTGGTGTTCGCCTGGAGGATGCGATGTTCGACTCTACCCATTAGTCGGTCATCGCACCCCCCTCCTCCACAGCCGCTGAGGTCCCAGCCACTGGGACGGCGGTGGCAGCGACAGGCCGGGTCGGCGCCTGTTCCTTGCCCTTCTTAAGGGGAGGACTGCAATTCCTCCCCTTCATAATGTGGCCCGCTGGGCGGCCACTGGCGGCGCATACCGCGCAGTGCGGTGCGGCGGCCTTGCAGGAGGCGGCTTTGTGCCCCTCCTTGCCGCAGCGGTAGCAGCTGTCCGTCCTGTCAATGCTGGACGGACAGAGGGCTCGGGTGTGACCGATGCCGAAGCACCGGTAACACCGCAGAGGCTGGTCCTCAAGGGCCCGGACCGCCGCCGAGCTGAACCCGACGGCGAGCCGTCCCTTCTCGAGGACGGCTTTAGCAGCGGCAACTGGGCACTCCAGGCGAATCGTGCCCATGCCGCCGCGCCCGGGCCTGATGCCCCCGCCCTGCACCGCTGCGACTTCGCAGCCCCCTATGGCTGCGATTGCTGCCACCACCTCCTCCTTGGTGACGGAGTCGTCCAGATCCGTCACCTCGATGGCCGCCGACTTCACCGGCCTGGCCACCTTCGCCACGTCCGCGATGACCTCCTGCAGCTTCGCTGCGAAGAGGTCCGCGTTCTTACTGCCTTCCGCTCCCGGGAACTCAAAGATTCGGGCCCCAGCCTGGGTCCGGCGGCATGAGACCTTGCCGATCCCCAGTTTGGTGGGATCGGCAGTGGCACGCGCCCGCACCAACATGGACGCGTACGTCTCACCCCGCTCCGCGGCCTTCGCGGTGAGTGTCACCACGACGGCCGCGGTCTTTGGAGGAACCAGGTTCCTCTTGGCACCGGCTGGGGGCGAACCCTTCCCCTTTCCCTTGCCAGTCGACGACTGACCGGCAGGGGTGGTGGCGGAGACGGCTGGGGCTGGGGGGGTGCTCTTCCCCTTCCCCTTCCCTTTTCCTTTGCCAGTCGGCTGCGACTGGCCGGGAGTGGTGGTGGGAACGGCAGTGACAACAGGTGCCGTCCTTTTGCCTTTGCCCTTCCCCTTACCGACCACCTTCGTCCAGCCCTGCTGGTTGGTCGGGGTGGTGGAAGGCAGAAGGGCGTCCTCCCTCTGAGAGGCAGGCACCGGCTCCTCTCGCCTCTTGTCCGCTGCAAGCGGCGGTCGGAGGGTCTTCGCCGGTAAGAGCCGGTCCTCAATACCCGCTAGGCAGGCCCGAACAAATGCCCTCTCCTCCGCCATCACCTTGCGGAGGACATCCTCGAGACCGGGAGAGGAAACAAGGCTTTCTGCCGCAGGTTGATTCTCGGCTTGGGATGGACGGGCCGTGGCTTCAGCCAGCTTCAGGTGAAGCTGGCTCACCTCCGTCTGCAGGCGATCCACCTTCGCCTGCAGTTGCCGCGACTCGTCGCTGGCCTTGCGGTCGACCAGCTCCGCGACGATGCCGCGCATGCTGGCGGCCCGGCATTTAAGGGACTTTTGAAAAGTCCCTTTTAGGTGGGAGGACTTGGTGGCGACCTGGACGATTACCTCCTCGTCCTCCAATGCCATCCGCTCCAGCTCGGCCAGGGAGTGGTCCGCGTACAGAACGCGGGACGCTCCGTATCCCGATTTGGCACGGGCGGCGCGCGCCCGTTCCTCCCTGGCCGCTACCTGCTCCTCCAGGTCTTGTTTGAGCCGCTCCCGCTGAGCCAGGTCCAACTGCCGCTGGGCGTCGACCAAACCCACATCATGGGTATCTCCCGCTACTGTCGGCCTCTTGGCCTTCACCTTCTTCTTTGCAGAACCCGAGGCCGAGGAGCCATCCGACCCCTCCTTCAAAAAGGTCTTCCGCTTTCTGGAAGTGGATCGCGACCGCGAATCCACTTCCGCCATCGAATCGGCGTCCGATTCAATGGACTCAATTTCGGAGTCTGACAAATCGATCGCCCTCCCGCCGTAGAAGGCCCTGCCTTCCTCCGACGCTGATGCGTCGCGTTGGCCCTGAGAAGGGCCTTTTGGTTGGCCCTGAGAAGGGCCTTTGGGTTGGCCCTGAAAAGGGCCTTTGGGTTGGCCCTGAGAAGGGCCTTTGGGTTGGCCCTGAGAAGGGCCTTTTTTCACAAAATGCCCGAGGGCATCCCGCGCTGGTTTTGGCATATCAAAACAAAGCAATTTCGCAGCACTCAAGGCAGATAGTCGCTACGAAGCACAGTGCACTTTAGCCGTACCCAGTCTGCCACTCCGTTACGGTGGTCAGAACTGGGACGTTTCCAGGGAACACGACGAGGACGTAAGCACTGTGGGGTGGTTCCCCAACCTAACCTTTTTTTTTTTTTTTTTTTTTTTTTTGTTTGCGCTGGGAAAAAATGCGTTACGCATACCCGCCCATTGGGGGATGGACGGGTTATGTGGGACTCTCCGGCTATTCCGGCATACCCACTAAAATAACCCAGCGGCACTCCCGCATCGTCTATTTGGAGGAGGACTGGGAAACCGGCACAGCCTTTACGTCCAGTCCCCCACCGACGACCGCCCGCCTTTACAGCGGGGCCCGCACGCCCCTCCCTTAGTGGAGGGGCCCGGGAACGACCGTGAGTGCTCGGCCGTTCCCGCCCGACGAGGGTGGTGATTGGTGCAATGCGAGCGAAGGCGCCCCCGCGCCTGTCGCCCGCTAATCACCACCAGAAGGAGGGAGGCGACGATCGTACAACCGCCGTCTCCCACCCCTTCTCCGCCTGCGGAGCGGCGGCGCGAGAGGATCATCCTCCCGCGCGCGCTCCGCCGCCTCCTTTTGCGACATGACATTCTCGCAAAAGGAGGCAACCGCCGCCCAAGCCTCCTCACTCCCCAGCATGGAGTTCACCACACTGGGAAGTGAGAGGTCCTGCCCGACCACATCTGTCAGGGCACGGCGCAGCTCAGCCCAGGCTGGGCACACCTCGAGGGTGTGCTGCGCCGTGTCCTCCGCGGCTCCGCAATGGTGGCACGCCGGGGTTTCCTCCCTCCGGATCCGGTGCAGGTGCGTTCCGAAACAACCATGTCCGGACAACACCTGCACTAGACGGAACGAGAGGAAACCGTGGGGGCGCTCGAGCCAGTCCCGCAGGGCTGGACCGAGCGCGTCCAGCGTCCGGCGCCCAAAGGTGGCGGAGGCGAGATCACGTGCCCAGTGGAGGACGATGGCATCCCTCGCCTCCCGCCGCACGGCCTCCCGCTCTTCCGCGGCTGGGCGCTCACCCAGCGCCCTACGCCGCGCCGTCCACTCGTAGACTCTGGCGAGCACCCATGCCTCCAATTCCCATGGAGGGGTGCCGGCCAGAGCGCACGCCGCCGCGAAGCCCACCGAGCGGTAGGCTCGCGCCACCCGCTGTGCAATGGCCCGTTGGGGCCTGCGGATGGCGGTTGCATTCTCCCTCCTGTGGAGGGAGTCCGCCCAGATGGGTGCCCCGTATAGGGCCATACTCCTCAGGATGCCGGCATAGAGGCGCCGGCATCGCTCCTTGGGCCCGCCTAGGTTTCCCCAACCTAACCTAACCTAACCTTTTTTTTTTTTTTTTTTTTTTTTTTTTTTTTTTTTTTTTTTTTTTTTTTGTTGACGCTGGGAAAAAATGCGTTACGCATACCCGCCCATTGGGGGATGGACGGGTTATGTGGGACTCTCCGGCTAGCCCGGCATACCCACTAAAATAACCCAGCGGCACTCCCGCATCGTCTGTGTGGAGGAGGACTGGGAAACCGGCACAGCCTTTACGTCCAGTCCCCCACCGACGACCGCCCGCCTTTACAGCGGGGCCCGCACGCCCCTCCCTAAGTGGAGGGGCCCGGAAACGACCGTGAGTGCTCGGCCGTTCCCGCCCGACGAGGGTGGTGATTAGTGCAATGCGAGCGAAGGCGCCCCCGCGCCTGTCGCCCGCTAATCACCACCAGAAGGAGGGAGGCGACGATCGTGCAACCGTCGTCTCCCACCCCTTCTCCGCCTGCGGAGCGGCGGCGCGAGAGGATCATCCTCCCGTGCGCGCTCCGCCGCCTCCTTTTGCGACATGACATTCTCGCAAAAGGAGGCAACCGCCGCCCAGGCCTCCTCACTCCCCAGCATGGAGTTCACCACACTGGGAAGTGAGAGGTCCTGCCCGACCACATCTGTCAGGGCACGGCGCAGCTCAGCCCAGGCTGGGCACACCTCGAGGGTGTGCTGCGCCGTGTCCTCCGCGGCTCCACAGTCGTGGCACGCCGGGGTTTCCTCCCTCCGAATCCGGTGCAGGTGCGTTCCGAAACAGCCATGTCCGGACAACACCTGCACTAGACGGAACGAGAGGAAACCGTGGGGGCGCTCGAGCCATTCCCGCAGGACTGGACCGAGCGCGTCCAGCGTCCGGCGCCCAAAAGTGGCGGAGGCGAGGTCCCGTTCCCAGTGCAGGACGATGGCGTCCCTCGCCTCCCGCCGCACGGCCTCCCGCTCTTGCGCGGCGGGGCGCTCACCTAGCGCCCTACGCCGCGCCGCCCATTCGTACACTCTGGCGAGCACCCATGCCTCCAATTCCCAGGGAGGGGTGCCGGCCAGAGCGCACGCCGCCGCGAAGCCCACTGAGCGGTAGGCTCTCGCCACCCGCTGTGCAATGGCCCGTTGGGGCCTGCGGATGGCGGTTGCATTCTCCCTCCTGTGGAGGGAGTCCGCCCAGATGGGTGCCCCATACAGGGCCATACTCTTGAGGATGCCGGCATAGAGGCGCCGGCATCGCTCCTTGGGCCCTCCCAGGTTTGGGAGGAGCCATGAGAGGGCGTCCGCGGCTTTCAGCAGGCGCGTCGACAGCCCGCTGAAGTGCGGGCCGAAGCGCCACCTGCTGTCCAGCACGAGGCCCAGATATTTCATCTGGGCCCCGACCCCTATCCGGACGCCCTCCACGACGATGTGGGCGTCAGGAGGGCAGCGCTGCCGAGGCCCGTGAAAGAACACGGCCTCGGTCTTGTTCAGCGCCACCCTCAATCCGAGCTGGCGGATCCTACCTGCCACTAAGGATCCGCCAGCCGAGGCCAGACAGGCCGCCTCCCGAAAGTCTCTCCCCCGGGCAACGAGGAGAGTGTCATCCGCGTAGCAGATGACACTCGTGCCCTGGAGGAGGGTGCCCCGCAGGAGCCAATCGAAACCGATGTTCCACAAGAGGGGCCCTAGCACCGAGCCTTGTGGAACACCGGATTCTGCGCCGTAGCGCCTGATCCTGGCCGTCCTGTCCGCCAGGAGGACCTCCCGGTCCTCCAGGTAGTTGGCCAGGATCGCCCGCAGATATTGGGGCACTCCGTGATACCGGAGTGCCTCCAATATGGTCGAGTGGGGCACGGAGTTGAACGCGTTGGCGATGTCGAACGACACCGCCAACACTCCGTCCCCAGCCTCGACCGCTTCCCGCACTTGGCCCCTGAGTAGGGCCAACGCGTCGACCGTCGAACGCCCTTGTCGGAACCCGAACTGGGCGTCCGACAGGTCTGGCCCTACCTCCCGCAACTGGCTATTTAGCCGGGTGGCGATGATCCCCTCGAACAATTTACCGACCTCATCGAGCAGAACGATGGGCCGGTATGCCGAGGGGGAGTCCACCGGGCGTCCCTCCTTCCGGAGCAGGCAAAGCTGCCCCTCCTTCCAGATCTTCGGGAACCTCCCAGCCGTCAGGCACGCGCTGAAGAGGTCCCGAAACCTCTGCTCCATGAAGGACGCTGCGATGGCCACCACCCGTGCGGGGACGCCATCTGGTCCAGGGGCCGTCTTCTTCGCGCGGAGGGACAGAACCCCCGCGCGAAATTCCTCCGCCGACACTGGAGGCACCTCCTCCTCCGGCGAAGCCACCACCCCCCCCAGCGGGGGGTTCATCGTTGGTGGGGTGAAGTCGGTCCTGCGCGGAAACAGTGACCGAACCACCCCATCCAGCAACGCCGGCTCTAGGGTCTCCGCTAATGGGGGGCCGTAAGGGCGCAGCTGGCTCCGCGCCTGCTTATACGGCCTCCCAAACGGATCCCTGTCGAGGCCCTCCAGCATCTCGGCCTTTGCCGAGTCCTCGGCGGCGCACATTTCCGACTTGAGGACCGTCTTTGCCTCTAGGTAAGAGGCGTAGAGGCGGTCCTCCTCAGCCTGACATCGGCTGGTGCGCCGCCGACTCCGCGTGTAGGCCCTCCTGGCCTCCACGCACGCGGCCCGGAGCCCCGCCAGCTCCACCGTCCACCAATAAACGGCGCGACGGGGAGGCGGACGGCGAGACCGAGGCATGCTGGAGTTGCACACCTCGGTCAGGGACCCCCGCAGCCGAACCGCTGCGGCGTCCACGTCCGTGCCCTCCACAGGGGGCGAGAGCCAGTCCTCGAGGAACGCCGCCTCCTGGGCTGACTCCCGGTCCAGGCGGGTGAGAGCCCACCGCGGGAAGGGTGATTGGCCCGAGCGGGCCATCCCCCGCGGGCTCTGGGTGGAGATGTCGAACCGCACATATCGGTGGTCCGACAGGGTCTCCACCATCTCCACCCGCCAGTTCACAACGCGGGCGGCTAGCACAGGGGTGGCGAACGATACGTCCACCACTGACCCTCCCTGTTGCCGCACACACGTGTGAACATCCCCCCTGTTTAGGAGAGACACGCCGCATGAGGCCGCCCAAAATTCGACGGCGCGCCCCCGGACGTTGCAGGACGCCGCTGGGTTGCCCCAGGCCACCGACTTGGCGTTCAGGTCGCCCACCACGACGACCTGACGTGGTGCCGCCCTCCCGACGACTGCCGTAAGGACTTCGAGAAAATCCTCGAAGTCCCTTAGAGGGCGGTTTGGGGAGAAATAGACCCCGACCAGGGCTATTTCTCCCCACGCGGCGGCCACGTATCCCGGACCCCTCTCTAAAAGCGAGAGGGGAGGGGAGTCCGTGGCAGGCCGCGACACCAACGCCACCAAGCCGTCTCGATCACCCAGCCAGCGGCCAGGTATCGAGTACGGCTCGGCAACCACCGCCACGTCCACCAACCACTCGGCCACAGTCTGCATCAACAGATCCTGTGCCGCTCTGCAGTGGTTGGTGTTCGCCTGGAGGATGCGATGTTCGACCCTACCCATTAGTCGGTCATCGCACCCCCCTCCTCCACAGCCGCCGAAGTCCCAGCTACTGGGGTGGCGGTGGCAGCGACAGGCCGGGTCGGCGCCTGAGTTTTGCCCTTCTTAAGGGGAGGAATACAATTCCTCCCCTTCATAATGTGGCCCGCAGGGCGGCCACTGGCGGCACACACCGCACAGTGCGGTGCGGCGGCCTCGCAGGAGGCGGCCTTGTGCCCCTCCTTGCCGCAGCGGTAGCAACTGCCCGTCCTGTCAATGCTGGACGGACAGAGGGCTCGGGTGTGACCGATGCCGAAGCACCGGTAACACCGCAGAGGCTGGTCCTCAAGGGCCCGGACCGCCGCCGAGCTGAACCCGACGGCGAGCCGTCCCTTCTCGAGGACGGCTTTGGCAGCGGCGACTGGGCACTCTAGGCGAATGGTGCCCATGCCGCCACGCCCGGGCCTGATGCCCCCGCCCTGTACCGCTGCGACTTCGCAGCCCCCTATGGCTGCGATTGCTGCCACCACCTCCTCCTTGGTGACGGAGTCGTCCAGATCCGTCACCTCGATGGCCGCCGACTTCACCGGCCTCGCCACCTTCGCCGAGTCTGCGATGACCTCTTTCAGCTTAGCTGCGAAGAGGTCCGCGTTTTTGCCGCCCTCCGCACCAGGGAACTCAAAAATTCGAGCCCCAGCCTGGGTCTTGCGGCATGAGACTTTGCCGATCCCCAGTTTGGTGGGATCGGCAGTGGCACGCGCCCGCACCAACATGGACGCGTACGTCTCACCCCGCTCCGCGGCCTCTGCGGTGAGCGTCACCACGACGGCCGCGGTCTTGGGAGGAACTAAGTTCCTCCTGACACCGGCTGGGGCGGAACTCTTGCCCTGTCCCTTTCCCTTGTCGGCCGACTGCGACTGACCGGCAGGGGTGGTGGCGGAGACGGCTGGGGCTGGGGGGGTGCTCTTCCCCTTCCCTTTGCCTTTCCCCTTCCCTTTGCCAGTCGGCTGCGACTGGCTGGGAGTGGTGGTGGCAGGGACGGCAGGGACGACTGCTGCCGTCCCTTTGCCCTTGCCCTTTCCCTTACCGACCACCTTCGTCCAGCCCTGCTGGTTGGTCGGGGTGGTCGAAGGTAGAAGGACGTCCTCCGTCTGGGAGGTAGGCACCGGCTCCTGTCGCCTCTTGTCCGCCGCAAGTGGCGGTCGGAGGCGTTTCTCCGGCAGTAACCGGTCCTCGATGCCCGCTAAGCAGGCCCTCACAAAATCCCTCTGCTCCCCCATAGCCCTGCGGAGGATTTTCTCAAGGCCAGAGGACGGAGCGAGGCCCTCTGCCGCAGGCCTGGGCTCGGCTTGCGATGGCCGGGCCGTGGCTTCAGCCAGCTTTAAATGCAGCTGGCTGACCTCCAACTGCAGGCGATCCACTTTCGCCTGCAGTTGCCGCGATTCGTCGCTGGCCTTGCGGTTGACCAGCTCCGCGACGATGCCGCGCATGCTGGCGGCCCGGCATTTGAGGGACTTTTGAAAAGTCCCCTTCAGATGCGAGGACTTGGCGGCGACCTCCACGATCGCCTCCTCGTCCTCCAAGGCCATCCTCTGGAGTTCGGCCAAGGAGTGGTCCGCGTACAGGACGCGGGACGCCCCGTACCCGGACTTTGCACGGGCGACGCGCGCCCGTTCCTCCTGGGCCGCAACCCGCTCCTCCAGCTCTTGCTGGAGCTGCTCCCGCCTTGCCAGGTCCAACTCGCGTTGGGCGTCGGCTAAACCCACGTCGTGGGTGTCTGCCGCTGTCGTCGCCTTTCTAGACTTGACCCTCCTTCCAGGCCCCTTCGCTGAACCTGAGCCCGAGGACCCATCGGACACGACTTTCAAGAAGCTCCGCTTCCTCGATGCCGATCGCGATCGAGCATCAATCACCATTGAACTGGCATCCGACAATACGGACTCGTTGTCGGATTCAGACAAATCGCCCGCCTTCCCTCCGTAGAAGGTCCTGCCTTCCTCCGACGCTAAGGCTGCGTCGCGTTGGCCCTGAGAAGGGCCTTTTGGTTGGCCCTGAGAAGGGCCTTTGGGTTGGCCCTGAGAAGGGCCTTTGGGTTGGTCCTGAGAAGGGCCTTTGGGTTGGCCCTGAGAAGGGCCTTTTTTTACAAAATGCCCGAGGGCATCCCGCACAGGTTTTGGCATATCAAACAACGCAAAATTCGTAACTCTCAACGCAATAGGTAGCTACGAAGCACAGTGCACTTTAGCCGTACCCAGTCTGCCACTCCGTTACGGTGGAACCTAACCTAACCTAACCTTTTTTTTTTTTTTTTTTTTTTTTTTTTTTTTGTTTGCGCTGGGAAAAAATGCGTTACGCATACCCGCCCATTGGGGGATGAACGGGTTATGTGGGACTCTCCGGCTAGCCCGGCATACCCACTAAAATAACCCAGCGGCACTCCCGCATCGTCTGTGTGGAGGAGGACTGGGAAACCGGCACAGCCTTTACGTCCAGTCCCCCACCGACGACCGCCCGCCTTTACAGCGGGGCCCGCACGCCCCTCCCAAAGTGGAGGGGCCCGGGAACGACCGTGAGTGCTCGGCCGTTCCCGCCCGACGAGGGTGGTGATTAGTGCAATGCGAGCGAAGGCGCCCCCGCGCCTGTCGCCCGCTAATCACCACCAGAAGGAGGGAGGCGACGATCGTACAACCGCCGTCTCCCACCCCTTCTTCGCCTGCGGAGCGGCGGCGCGAGAGGATCATCCTCCCGCGCGCGCTCCGCCGCCTCCTTTTGCGACATAACATCCTCGCAAAAGGAGGCAACCGCCGCCCAAGCCTCCTCACTCCCCAGCATGGAGTTCACCACACTGGGAAGTGAGAGGTCCTGCCCGACCACATCTGTCAGGGCACGGCGCAGCTCAGCCCAGGCTGGGCACACCTCGAGGGTGTGCTGCGCCGTGTCCTCCGCGGCTCCGCAATGGTGGCACGCCGGGGTTTCCTCCCTCCGGATCCGGTGCAGGTGCGTTCCGAAACAACCATGTCCGGACAACACCTGCACTAGACGGAACGAGAGGAAACCGTGGGGGCGCTCGAGCCAGTCCCGCAGGGCTGGACCGAGCGCGTCCAACGTCCGGCGTCCAAAGGTGGCGGAGGCGAGGTCCTGTGTCCAGTGTAGGACGATTGCGTCCCTCGCCTCCCGCCGCACGGCATCCCGCTCTTGCGCGGCGGGGCGCTCACCCAGCGCCCTACGCCGCGCCGTCCACTCATACACTCTGGCGAGCACCCATGCCTCCAATTCCCAGGGAGGGGTGCCGGCCAGAGCGCACGCCGCCGCAAAACCCACCGAGCGGTAGGCCCTCGCCACCCGCTGTGCAATGGCCCGTTGGGGCCTGCGGATGGCGGTTGCATTCTCCCTCCTGTGGAGGGAGTCCGCCCAGATGGGTGCCCCGTACAGGGCCATGCTCTTCAGGATGCCGGCATAGAGGCGCCGGCATCGCTCCTTGGGCCCTCCCAGGTTTGGGAGGAGCCATGAGAGGGCGTCCGCGGCTTTCAGCAGGCGCGTCGACAGCCCGCTGAAGTGCGGGCCGAAGCGCCACCTGCTGTCTAGCACGAGGCCCAGATACTTCATCTGGGCCCCGACCCCTATCCGGACGCCCTCCACCACGATGTGGGCGTCTGGAGGGCAGCGCTGCCGAGGCCCGTGAAAGAACACGGCCTCGGTCTTGTTCAGCGCTACCCTCAAACCAAGCTGGCGGATCCTACCTGCCACTAAGGATCCGCCAGCTGAGGCCAAACAGGCCGCCGCCCCAAAGTCCCTCCCCCGGGCAACGAGGAGAGTGTCATCCGCGTAGCAGATGACACTCGTGCCCTGGAGGAGGGTGCCCCGAAGGACCCAATTGAATCCGATGTTCCACAAGAGGGGCCCCAGCACCGAACCCTGTGGAACACCGGACTCCGCGCCGTAGCGCCTGATCCTGGCCGTCCTGTCCACCAGGAGGACCTCCCGGTCCTCCAGGTAGTTGGCCAGGATCACCCGCAGATATTGGGGCACTCCGTGGTACCGGAGTGCCTCCAATATGGTCGAGTGGGGCACGGAGTTGAAGGCGTTGGCGATGTCGAACGACACCGCCAACACTCCGTCCCCAGCTCCAACCGCCTCCTGCACTTGGCCCCTGAGTAGGGCCACCGCGTCGACCGTCGAACGCCCCTGTCGAAACCCGAACTGGGCGTCCGACAGGTCTGGCCCTACCTCCCGCAACTGGCTATTAAGCCGGGTGGCGATGATCCCCTCGAACAATTTACCGACCTCATCGAGCAGAACGATGGGCCGGTATGCCGAGGGGGAGTCCACCGGGCGTCCCTCCTTCCGGAGCAGGCAAAGCTGCCCCTCCTTCCAGATTTTCGGGAACCTCCCAGCCGTCAGGCACGCGCTGAAGAGGTCCCGAAACCTCTTCTCCATGAGGGACGCCGCGATGGCCACCACCCGTGCGGGGACACCATCCGGTCCAGGGGCCGTCTTCTTCGCGCGGAGGGACAGAACCCCCGCGCGAAATTCCTCCACCGATACTGGAGGGACCTCCTCCTCCGGCGAAGCCACCACCCCCCCCAGCGGGGGGTTCATCGTTGGTGGGGTGAAGTCGGTCCTGCGCGGAAACAGTGACCGAACCACCCCATCCAGCAACGCCGGCTCTAGGGTCTCCGCTAATGGGGGACCGTAAGGGCGCAGCTGGCTCCGCGCCTGCTTATACGGCCTCCCAAACGGATCCCTGTCGAGGCCCTCCAGCATCTCGGCCTTTGCCGAGTCCTCGGCGGCGCACATTTCCGACTTGAGGACCGCCTTTGCCTCTAGGTAAGAGGCGTAGAGGCGGTCCTCCTCAGCCTGACATCGGCTGGTGCGCCGCCGACTCCGCGTGTAGGCCCTCCTGGCCTCCACGCACGCGGCCCGTAGCGCCGCCAGCTCCCCCGTCCACCAATAAACGGCGCGACGGGGAGGCGGACGGCGAGACCGAGGCATGCTGGAGTTGCACACCTCGGTCAGGGACCCCCGCAGCTGAACCGCTGCGGCGTCCACGTCCGTGACCTCAACAGGGGGCGAGAGCCAGTCCCGGAGGAACGCAGCCTCCTGGGCTGCCTCCCGGTCCAGGCGGGTGAGAGCCCACCGCGGGAAGGGAGATTGGCCCGAGCGGGCCATCCCCCGCGGGCTCTGGGTGGAGATGTCGAACCGCACATATCGGTGGTCCGACAGGGTCTCCACCAACTCCACCCGCCAGTTCACGACGCGGGCGGCTAGAACGGGGGTGGCGAACGATACGTCCACCACTGACCCTCCCCGCTGCCGCACACACGTGTGAACATCCCCCCTGTTCAGGAGGGACACGCCGCACGAAGCCGACCAAAATTCGACGGCGTGCCCCCGGACGTTGCAGGACGCCGCTGGGTTGCCCCAGGCCACCGCCTTGGCGTTCAGGTCGCCCAATATGACGACCTGACGTTGCGCCGCCCTCCCGACGACTGCCGTAAGGACTTCGAGAAAATCCTCGAAGTCCCTTAGAGGGCGGTTTGGGGAGAAATAGACCCCGACCAGGGCTATGTCTCCCCACGCGGCGGCCACGTATCCCGGACCCCTCTCTAAAAGCGAGAGGGGAGGGGAGTCCGTGGCAGGCCGCGACACCAACGCCACCAAGCCGTCCCGATCACCCAGCCAACGGCCAGGTATCGAGTACGGCTCGGCGACCACCGCCACGTCCACCAACCACTCGGCCACAGTCTGCATCAGCAGATCCTGTGCCGCTCTGCAGTGGTTGGTGTTCGCCTGGAGGATGCGATGTCCGACTCTACCCATTAATCGGACATCACACCCTCCTCCTCCACAGCCGCCGAGGTCCCAGCTACTGGGGTGGCGGTGGCAGCGACAGGCCGGGTCGGCGCCTGTATTTTGCCCTTCTTAAGGGGAGGACTGCAGTTCCTCCCCTTCATGATGTGCCCCGCAGGGCGGCCACTGGCGGCACACACCGCGCAGTGCGGTGCGGTGGCCTCGCAGGAGGCGGCTTTGTGCCCCTCCTTGCCGCAGCGGTAGCAGCTGTCCGCCCTGTCGACACTGGACGGACAGAGGGCCCGGGTGTGGCCGATGCCGAAGCACCGGTAACACCTCAGCGGCAGGACCTCAAGGGCCCGGACCGCCGCCGAGCTGAACCCGACGGCGAGCCGTCCCTTCTCGAGGACGGCTTTGGCAGCGGCGACTGGGCACTCCAGGCGAATTGCGCCCATGCCGCCGCGCCCGGGCCTGATGCCCCCGCCCTGCACCGCTGCGACTGCGCAGCCACCTATGGCTGCGACCGCCGCTACCACCTCCTCCTTGGTGACGGAGTCGTCCAGGTCCGTCACCTCGAAGGCCGCCGACTTCACCGGCCTGGCCACCTTCGCCGAGTCTGCGATGACCTCTTGCAGCTTAGCTGCGAAGAGGTCCGCGTTTTTGCCGCCCTCCGCACCAGGGAACTCGAATATACGAGCCCCAGCCTGTGTCTTGCGGCATGAGACTTTGCCGATCCCCAGTTTGGTGGGATCGGCAGTGGCACGCGCCCGCACCAACATGGACGCGTACGTCTCACCCCGCTCCGCGGCCTCTGCGGTGAGCGTCACCACGACGGCCGCGGTCTTGGGAGGAACCAGGTTCCTCTTGGCACCGGCTGGGGTCGAACCCTTCCCCCTTCCCTTGCCAGTCGACGACTGACCGGCAGGGGTGGTGGCGGAGACAGCTGGGGCAGAAGGGGTGCTCTTCCCCTTCCCCTTCCCTTTCCCTTTGCCCATCGGCTGCGACTGGCTGGGAGTGGTGGTGGCGGGAACGGCAGGGACGACAGCTGCCGTCCTCTTTCCCTTGCCCTTGCCCTTACCGACCACCTTCGTCCAGCCCTGCTGGTTGGTCGGGGTGGTGGAAGGGAGAAGGGCGTCCTCCCTCGTGGAGCTAGGCACCGGCTCCTCTCGCCTTCTGTCCGCCGCAAGCGGCGGTCGAACGACTTTCGCCGGCAAGAGCCGGTCCTCAATGCCCGCTAGGCAGGCCCTCACGAAGGCCCTCTCCTCCACCATCACCTTGCGGAGGACATCCTCAAGGCCGGAGGAGGAGGCAAGACCCTCCGCCGCAGGTCCGGGCTCGGCTTGCGATGGCCGGGCCGTGGCTTCAGCCAGCTTCATGTGCAGCTGGCTGACCTCCGACTGCAGGCGATCTACCTTCGCCTGCAGTTGCCGCGTTTCGTCGCTGGCCTTGCGGTCCACCAGCTCCGCGACGATGCCACGCATGCTGGCGGCCCGGCATTTGAGGGACTTCTGAAAAGTCCCCTTCAGATGCGAGGACTTGGCGGCGACCTCCACGATCGCCTCCTCGTCCTCCAAGGCCATCCTCTGCAGTTCGGCCAGGGAGTGGTCCGAGTACATCACGCGAGACGCACCGTACCCGGACTTGGCACGGGCGGCGCGCGCCCGTTCCTCCTGGGCCGCAACCCGCTCCTCCAGCTCTTGCTGGAGCTGCTCCCGCCGAGTCAGGTCCAGCTCGCGCTGGGCATCAACCAAACCCACGTCGTGGGTATCCGCCGCCTTTTTGGCCTTCACCTTCCGTTTAGGCTCCTTCGCCGAGCCTGAGCCCGAGGAGCCATCCGACCCATCCTTTAGAAAGGTCTTTCTCTTTCGGGACGCGGATCGCGATCGCGAATCCACGACCACCATCGAGTCCGCATCTGATACAATGGACTCATCGTCGGAGTCCACCTGCCCGCCGTAAAAGGCCCTGCCTTCATCCGACGCTAAGGAAGCGTCGCGTTGGCCCTGAGAAGGGCCTTTTGGTTGGCCCTGAGAAGGGCCTTTGGGTTGGCCCTGAGAAGGGCCTTTGGGTTGGCCCTGAGAAGGGCCTTTTTTCACAAAATGCCCGAGGGCATCCCGCGCTGGTTTTGGCATTTCCGCAGTATTCGTAGCTCTCAACGCAATAGGTAGCTACGATGCACAGTGCACTTTAGCCGTACCCAGTCTGCCACTCCGTTACGGTGGTCAGAACTGGGACGTTTCCGGGGAACGCGACGTGGACGCAAGCACTGTGGGGTGGTTCCCCTCCCCAACCTAACCTAACCTAACCTAACCTTTTTTTTTTTTTTTTTTTTTTTTTTTTTTGTTTGCGCTGGGAAAAAATGCGTTACGCATACCCGCCCATTGGGGGATGGACGGGTTATGTGGGACTCTCCGGCTAGCCCGGCATACCCACTAAAATAACCCAGCGGCACTCCCGCATCGTCTGTGTGGAGGAGGACTGGGAAACCGGCACAGCCTTTACGTCCAGTCCCCCACCGACGACCGCCCGCCTTTACAGCGGGGCCCGCACGCCCCTCCCTAAGTGGAGGGGCCCGGGAACGACCGTGAGTGCTCGGCCGTTCCCGCCCGACGATGGTGGCGATTTGTGCAATGCGAGCGAAGGCGCCCCCGCGCCTGTCGCCCGCTAATCACCACCAGAAGGAGGGAGGCGACGATCGTACAACCGCCGTCTCCCACCCCTTCTTCGCCTGCGGAGCGGCGGCGCGAGAGGATCATCCTCCCGCGCACGCTCCGCCGCCTCCTTTTGCGACATGACATTCTCGCAAAAGGAGGCAACCGCCGCCCAAGCCTCCTCACTCCCCAGCATGGAGTTCACCACACTGGGAAGTGAGAGGTCTATTCCGACCACATCTGTCAGGGCACGGCGCAGCTCAGCCCAGGCTGGGCACACCTCGAGGGTGTGCTGCGCCGTGTCCTCCGCGGCTCCACAGTCGTGGCACGCCGGGGTTTCCTCCCTCTGGATCCGATGCAGGTGCGTTCCGAAGCAGCCATGCCCGGACAACACCTGCACCAGACGGAAAGAGAGGAAACCGTGGGGGCGCTCGAGCCAGTCCCGCAGGACTGGACCGAGCGCGTCCAGCGTCCGGCGTCCAAATGTGGCGGAGGCGAGGTCCCGTGTCCAGTGTAGGACGATTGCGTCCCTCGCCTCCCGCCGCACGGCATCCCGCTCTTGCGCGGCGGGGCGCTCACCCAGCGCCCTACGCCGCGCCGCCCATTCGTACACTCTGGCGAGCACCCATGCCTCCAATTCCCAGGGAGGGGTGCCGGCCAGAGCGCACGCCGCCGCGAAGCCCACTGAGCGGTAGGCTCTCGCCACCCGCTGTGCAATGGCCCGTTGGGGCCTGCGGATGGCGGTTGCATTCTCCCTCCTGTGGAGGGAGTCCGCCCAGATGGGTGCCCCATACAGGGCCATACTCTTGAGGATGCCGGCATAGAGGCGCCGGCATCGCTCCTTGGGCCCTCCCAGGTTTGGGAGGAGCCATGAGAGGGCGTCCGCGGCTTTCAGCAGGCGCGTCGACAGCCCGCTGAAGTGCGGGCCGAAGCGCCACCTGCTGTCCAGCACGAGGCCCAGATACTTCATCTGGGCCCCGACCCCTATCCGGACGCCCTCCACCACAATGTGGGCGTCAGGAGGGCAGCGCTGCCGAGGCCCGTGAAAGAACACGGCCTCGGTCTTGTTCAGCGCCACCCTCAAACCAAGCTGGCGGATCCTACCTGCCACTAAGGATCCGCCAGCTGAGGCCAGACAGGCCGCCTCCCTAAAATCCCTCCCCCGGGCAACGAGGAGAGTGTCATCCGCGTAGCAGATGACACTCGTGCCCTGGAGGAGGGTGCCGCGCAGCAGCCAATCGAATCCGATGTTCCACAAGAGGGGCCCTAGCACCGAACCCTGTGGAACACCGGACTCCGCGCCGTAGCGCCTGATCCTGGCCGTCCTGTCCGCCAGGAGGACCTCCCGGTCCTCCAGGTAGTTGGCCAGGATCACCCGCAGATATTGGGGCACTCCGTGGTACCGGAGTGCCTCCAATATGGTCGAGTGGGGCACGGAGTTGAACGCGTTGGCGATGTCGAACGACACCGCCAACACTCCGTCCCCAGCCTCGACCGCCTCCCGCACCTGGCCCCTGAGTAGGGCCACCGCGTCGACCGTCGAACGCCCCTGTCGAAAGCCGAACTGGGCGTCCGACAGGTCCGGCCCTACCTCCCGCAAATGGCTGTTAAGCCGGGTGGCGAGGATCCCCTCGAACAGTTTACCGACCTCATCGAGCAGAACGATGGGCCGGTATGCCGAGGGGGAGTCCACCGGGCGTCCCTCCTTCCGGAGCAGGCAAAGCTGCCCCTCCTTCCATAGTTTCGGGAACCTCCCAGCCGTCAGACACGCGCTGAAGAGGTCCCGAAACCTCTGCTCCATGAGGGACGCCGCGATGGCCACCACCCGTGCGGGGACGCCATCCGGTCCAGGGGCCGTCTTCTTCGCGCGGAGGGAAAGAACCCCCGCGCCAAATTCCTCCGCTGAAACCGGAGGGACCTCCTCCGCCAGCGAAGCCACCACCCCCCCCAGTGGGGGGTTCATCGTTGGTGGGGTGAATTCGGTCCTGCGCGGAAACAGCGACCGAACCACCCCATCCAGCAACGCCGGCTCTAGGGTCTCCGTTAGTGGGGGGCCATAAGGGCGCAGCTGGCTCCGCGCCAGCTTATATGGCCTCCCAAACGGATCCCTATCGAGTCCCTCCAGCATCTCGGCCTTTGCCGAGTCTTCGGCGGCGCACATTGCCGTCTTGAGGACCGTCTTTGCCTCCATGTAAGAGGCGTAGAGGCGGTCCTCCTCAGCCTGACATCGGCTGGTGCGCCGCCGACTCCGCGTGTAGGCCCTCCTGGCCTCCACGCACGCGGCCCGTAGCGCCGCCAGCTCCCCCGTCCACCAATAAACGGCGCGACGGGGAGGCGGACGGCGAGACCGAGGCATGCTGGAGTTGCACACCTCGGTCAGGGACCTCCGCAGCTGGACCGCTGCGGCGTCCACGTCCGTGCCCTCCACAGGGGGCGAGAGCCAGTCCTCGAGGAACGCTGCCTCCAGGGCTGCCTCCCGGTCCAGGCGGGTGAGAGCCCACCGCGGGAAGGGAGATTGGCCCGAGCGGGCCATCCCCCGCGGGCTCTGGGTGGAGATGTCGAACCGCACATATCGGTGGTCCGACAGGGTCTCCACCATCTCCACCCGCCAGTTCACGACGCGTGTGGCTAGCACAGGGGTGGCGAACGACACGTCCACCACTGACCCTCCCTGTTGCCGCACACACGTCTGAACATCCCCCCTGTTTAGCAGGGACACGCCGCACGAGGCCGCCCAAAATTCGACGGCGCGCCCCCGGACGTTGCAGGACGCCGCTGGGTTGCCCCAGGCCACCGACTTGGCGTTCAGGTCGCCCAACACTACGACCTGACGTGGTGCCGCCCTCCCGACGACTGCCGTAAGGACCTCGAGAAAATTCTCGAAGTCCCTTAGAGGGCGGTTTGGGGAGAAATAGACCCCGACCAGGGCTATTTCTCCCCACGCGGCGGCCACGTATCCCGGACCCCTCTCTAAAAGCGAGAGGGGAGGGGAGTCCGTGGCAGGCCGCGACACCAACGCCACCAAGCCGTCTCGATCACCCAGCCAACGACCAGGCACCGAGTACGGCTCGGCGACCACCGCCACGTCCACCAACCACTCGGCCACAGTCTGCATCAGCAGATCCTGGGCCGCTCTGCAGTGGTTGGTGTTCGCCTGGAGGATGCGATGTTCGACCCTACCCATTAGTCGGTCATCGCACCCCCCTCCTCCACAGCCGCTGAGGTCCCAGCCACTGGGACGGCGGTGGCAACGACAGGCCGGGTCGGCGCCTGTACTTTCCCCTTCTTAAGGGGAGGACTGCAGTTCCTCCCCTTCATTATGTGGCCCGCAGGGCGGCCACTGGCGGCACAGACCGTGCAGTGCGGCGTGGCGGCGTTGCAGGAGGCGGCTTTGTGTCCCTCCTTGCCGCAGCGGTAGCAGGCGTCCGTCCTGTCTATTGTGGACGGACAGAGTGCTCGGGTGTGTCCGATGCCGAAGCACTTGTAACACCTCAGAGGCTGATCCTCCAGTGCCCGGACTGCACCCGAGCTGAAGCCCACGGCGAGCCGTCCCTTTTCAAGGACGGCTTTGGCAGCGGTGACTGGGCACTCTAGGCGAATGGTACCCATGCCGCCGCGCCCGGGCCTGATGCCCCCGCCTTGTACCGCTGCGACTTCGCAGCCCCCTATGGCTGCGATTGCTGCCACCACCTCCTCCTTGGTGACGGAGTCGTCAAGATCCGTCACCTCGATGGCCGCCGACTTCACCGGCCTGGCCACCTTCGCCGCATCCGCAATGACCTCCTGCAGCTTTTTTGCAAAGAGGTCCGCGTTCTTCGCGCCCTCGGCACCCGGGAACTCGAAAATTCGAGCCCCAGCCTGCGTCCGGCGGCACGAGACTTTACCGATCCCCAGTTTGGTAGGATCGGCATTGGCACGCGCCCGCAACATCACGGACGCGTACGTCTCGCCCCGCTCCGCAGCCTCCGTGGTGAGCGTCATCACGACGGCTGCGGTCTTGGGAGGAACCAAGTTCCTCTTGGCGCCTGCTGGGGGGGAACTCTTCCCCTTCCCTTTTCCCTTGCCAATCGACTGATCGGCAGAGGTGGTGGCGGAGGCGGCTGGGGGGGTGGTTTTCCCCCTCCCTTTACCCTTGCTAGTCGGCTTCGACTGGCTGGGAGTGGTGGTGGCGGGGACGGCAGGGACGACAGGTGCCGTCCTTTTGCCTTTGCCCTTCCCCTTACCGACCACCTTCGTCCAGCCCTGCTGGTTGGTCGGGGTGGTGGACGGGAGATGGGCGTCCTCCCTCTGGGAGGTTGCTACCGGCTCCACTCGCCTCTTGTCCGCTGCAAGTGGCGGTCGGACGACTTTCGCCGGTAGGAGCCGGTCCTCAATACCTGCTAGGCAGGCCCTTACGAATGACCTCTCCTCCGCCATAACCTTGCGGAGAATATCCTCAAGGTCGGAGGAGGGGGCGAGGCCCTCTGCCGCAGGGCTGGGCTCGGCTTGGGATGGCCGGGCCGTGGCTTCGGCCAGCTTGAGGTGAAGCTGGCTAACCTCCGACTGCAGGCGATCTACTTTCGCCTGCAGTTGCCGCGTTTCTTCGCAGGCCTTCCGCTCCACCAGCTCCGCGACGATGCATCGCATGCTGGCGGCCCGGCATTTGAGGGACTTTTGGAAAGTCCCCTTTAGGTGGGAGGACTTGGCGGCGACCTCCACGATCGCCTCCTCGTCCTCCAAGGCCATCCTCTCCAATTCGGCCAGGGAGTGGTCCGCGTACAAGACGCGGGACGCACCGTACCCGGCCTTGGCACGAGAGACGCGCGCCCGCTCCTCCTTGGCCGCAATTCGCTCCTCGAGCTCTTGCTGGAGCTGCTCCCGACGACCCAGGTCCAACTGACGCTGGGCGTCGACCAAACCCACATCGTGAGTGTCCGCTAACGTTGGCTTCTTGGCCTTCACCTTCCTCTTTGAAGAACTCGAAGCCGAGGAGCCATCCGACCCGTCCTTTAAAAAGGTCTTCCTCTTTCTGGACGCGGATCGCGATCGCGCATCCTCTACCACCATTGAATTGGCGTCCGATTCAATGGACTCAATATCGGAGTCCGATAAATCGCCCTCCCTCCCGCCGTAGAAGGCTCTGCCTTCACTCGACGCTGATACGTCGCATTGGCCCTGAGAAGGGCCTTTTGGTTGGCCCTGAGAAGGGCCTTTGGGTTGGCCCTGAGAAGGGCCTTTGGGTTGGCCCTGAGAAGGGCCTTTTTTCACAAAATGCCCGAGGGCATCCCGCGCAGGTTTCGGCATAATCCGCAATTCAAAATTCGTAGCACTCCAAGCAGTTTAAGTTCGCTACGATGCACAGTGCACTTTAGCCGTACCCAGTCTGCCACTCCGTTACGGTGGTCAGAACTGGGACGTTTCCGGGGAACGCGACGTGGACGCAAGCACTGTGGGGTGGTTCCCCAACCTAACCTTTTTTTTTTTTTTTTTTTTTTTTTTTTTTTTGTTTGCGCTGGGAAAAAATGCGTTACGCATACCCGCCCATTGGGGGATGGACGGGTTATGTGGGACTCTCCGGCTACTCCGGCATACCCACTAAAATAACCCAGCGGCACTCCCGCATCGTCTATTTGGAGGAGGACTGGGAAACCGGCACAGCCTTTACGTCCAGTCCCCCACCGACGACCGCCCGCCTTTACAGCGGGGCCCGCACGCCCCTCCCTTAGTGGAGGGGCCCGGAAACGACCGTGAGTGCTCGGCCGTTCCCGCCCGACGGTGGTGGCGATTTGTGCAATGCGAGCGAAGGCGCCCCCGCGCCTGTCGCCCGCTAATCACCACCTGAGGGTGGGAGGCGACGGTCGTACAACCGCCTTCTCCCACCCCTCCTTCGCCTGCGGAGCGGTGGCGCGAGAGGATCATCCTCCCGCGCGCGCTCCGCCGCCTCCTTTTGCGACATGACGTCCTCGCAAAAGGAGGCAACCGCCGCCCAAGCCTCCTCACTCCCCAGCATGGAGTTCACCACCCTGGGAAGTGAGAGGTCCAGCCCAACGACAGTATTCAGGGCACGGCGCAGCTCAGCCCAGGCTGGGCACACCTCGAGGGTGTGCTGCGCCGTGTCCTCCGCGGCTCCGCATTCATGGCACGCCGGGGTTTCCTCCCTCCGGATCCGGTGCAGGTGCGTTCCAAAACAGCCATGTCCGGACAACACCTGCACTAGACGGAACGAGAGGAAACCGTGGGGGCGCTCGAGCCATTCCCGCAGGACTGGACCGAGCGCGTCCAGCGTCCGGCGCCCAAAAGTGGCGGAGGCGAGGTCCCGTGCCCAGTGCAGGACGATGGCGTCACTCGCCTCCCGCCGCACGGCCTCCCGCTCTTGCGCGGCGGGGCGCTCACCTAGCGCCCTACGCCGCGCCGCCCATTCGTACACTCTGGCGAGCACCCATGCCTCCAATTCCCAGGGAGGGGTGCTGGCCAGAGCGCACGCCGCCGCAAAGCCCACTGAGCGGTAGGCCCTCGCCACCCGCTGTGCAATGGCCCGTTGGGGCCTGCGGATGGCGTCCCCAACCTAACCTAACCTTTTTTTTTTTTTTTTTTTTTTTTTTTTTTTGTTTGCGCTGGGAAAAAATGCGTTACGCATACCCGCCCATTGGGGGATGGACGGGTTATGTGGGACTCTCCGGCTACTCCGGCATACCCACTAAAATAACCCAGCGGCACTCCCGCATCGTCTTTGTGGAGGAGGACTGGGAAACCGGCACAGCCTTTACGTCCAGTCCCCCACCGACGACCGCCCGCCTTTACAGCGGGGCCCGCACGCCCCTCCCTAAGTGGAGGGGCCCGGAAACGACCGTGAGTGCTCGGCCGTTCCCGCCCGACGTGGCTGGTGATTAGTGCAATGCGAGCGAAGGCGCCCCCGCGCCTGTCGCCCGCTAATCACCACCAGAAGGAGGGAGACGACGATCGTACAACCGCCGTCTCCCACCCCTTCTTCGCCTGCGGAGCGGCGGCGCGAGAGGATCATCCTCCCGCGCGCGCTCCGCCGCCTCCTTTTGCGACATGACATTCTCGCAAAAGGAGGCAACCGCCGCCCAAGCCTCCTCACTTCCCAGCATGGAATTCACCACACTGGGAAGCGAGAGGTCAATCCCGACTACATCGGTCAGGGCACGGCGCAGCTCAGCCCAGGCTGGGCACACCTCGAGGGTGTGCTGCGCCGTGTCCTCCGCGGCTCCACACTCGTGGCACGCCGGGGTTTCCTCCCTCCGGATCCGATGCAGGTGCGATCCGAAGCAGCCATGCCCGGATAACACCTGCACCAGACGGAACGAGAGGAAACCGTGGGACCGCTCGAGCCAGTCCCGCAGGACTGGACCGAGCGCGTCCAGCGTCCGGCGTCCAAATGTGGCGGAGGCGAGGTCCCGTGTCCAGTGTAGGACGATTGCGTCCCTCGCCTCCCGCCGCACGGCATCCCGCTCTTGCGCGGCGGGGCGCTCACCGAGCGCCCTACGCCGCGCCGCCCATTCGTACACTCTGGCGAGCACCCATGCCTCCAATTCCCAGGGAGGGGTGCCGGCCAGAGCGCACGCCGCCGCAAAGCCCACTGAGCGGTAGGCTCTCGCCACCCGCTGTGCAATGGCCCGTTGAGGCCTGCGGATGGCGGTTGCATTCTCCCTCCTATGGAGGGAGTCCGCCCAGATGGGTGCCCCATATAGGGCCATGCTCTTGAGGATGCCGGCATAGAGGCGCCGGCATCGCTCCTTGGGCCCTCCCAGGTTTGGGAGGAGCCATGAGAGGGCGTCCGCGGCTTTCAGCAGGCGCGTCGACAGCCCGCTAAAGTGCGGGCCGAAGCGCCACCTGCTGTCCAGCACGAGGCCCAGATACTTCATCTGGGCCCCGACCCTATCCGGACGCCCTCCACCACGATGTGGGCGTCAGGTGGGCAGCGCTGCCGAGGCCCGTGAAAGAACACGGCCTCGGTCTTGTTCAGCGCTACCCCCAATCCAAGCTGGCGGATCCTACCTGCCACTAAGGATCCGCCAGCTGAGGCCAGACAGGCCGCCTCCCTAAAATCCCTCCCCCGGGCAACGAGGAGAGTGTCATCCGCGTAGCAGATGACACTCGTGCCCTGGAGGAGGGTGCCCCGCAGGAGCCAGTCAAATCCGATGTTCCACAGGAGGGGCCCCAGCACCGAACCTTGTGGAACACCGGACTCCACTCCGTAGCGCCTGATCCTGGCCGCCTTGTCCACCAGAAGGACCTCTCGGTCCTCCAGGTAGCTGGCCAGGATCGCCCGCAGATATTGGGGCACTCCGTAGTATCGGAGTGCCTCCAATATGGTCGAGTGGGGCACGGAGTTGAAGGCGTTGGCGATGTCGAACGACACCGCCAACACTCCGTCCCCAGCCTCGACCGCCTCCCGCACCTGGCCCCTGAGTAGGGCCAACGCGTCGACCGTCGAACGCCCTTGTCGGAACCCGAATTGGGCGTCCGACAGGTCCGGCCCTACCTCCCGCAGCTGGCTATTAAGCCGGGTGGCGATGATCCCCTCGAACAGTTTACCGACCTCATCGAGTAAAACGATGGGCCGGTATGCCGAGGGGGAGTCCACCGGGCATCCCTCCTTCCGGAGCAGGCAAAGCTGCCCCTCCTTCCAGATCTTCGGGAACCTCCCAGCCGTCAGGCACGCGCTGAAGAGGTCCCGAAGCCTTTCCTCCATGAGGGACGCCGCGATGGCCACCACCCGTGCGGGGACGCCGTCCGGTCCAGGGGCCGTCTTCTTCGTGCGGAGGGGCAGAACCCCCGCGCGAAGTTCCTCCACCGATACTGGAGGGACCTCCTCCTCCGGCGAAGCCACCACCCCCCCCAGCGGGGGGTTCATCGTTGGTGGGGTGAAGTCGGTCCTGCGCGGAAACAGTGACCGAACCACCCCATCCAGCAACGCCGGCTCTAGGGTCTCCGCTAATGGGGGACCGTAAGGGCGCAGCTGGCTCCGCGCCTGCTTATACGGCCTCCCAAACGGATCCCTGTCGAGGCCCTCCAGCATCTCGGCCTTTGCCGAGTCCTCGGCGGCGCACATTTCCGACTTGAGGACCGTCTTTGCCTCTAGGTAAGAGGCGTAGAGGCGGTCCTCCTCAGCCTGACATCGGCTGGTGCGCCGCCGACTCCGCGTGTAGGCCCTCCTGGCCTCCACGCACGCGGCCCGTAGCGCCGCCAGCTCCCCCGTCCACCAATAAACGGCGCGACGGGGAGGCGGACGGCGAGACCGAGGCATGCTGGAGTTGCACACCTCGGTCAGGGACCCCCGCAGCTGAACCGCTGCGGCGTCCACGTCCGTGACCTCAACAGGGGGCGAGAGCCAGTCCCGGAGGAACGCAGCCTCCTGGGCTGCCTCCCGGTCCAGGCGGGTGAGAGCCCACCGCGGGAAGGGAGATTGGCCCGAGCGGGCCATCCCCCGCGGGCTCTGGGTGGAGATGTCGAACCGCACATATCGGTGGTCCGACAGGGTCTCCACCATCTCCACCCGCCAGTTCACGACGCGTGTGGCTAGCACAGGGGTGGCGAACGACACGTCCACCACTGACCCTCCCTGTTGCCGCACACACGTGTGAACATCACCCTGTTCAGGAGGGACACGCCGCACGAAGCCGCCCAAAATTCGACGGCGCGCCCCCGGACGTTACAGGACGCCGCTGGGTTGCCCCAGGCCACCGACTTGGCGTTCAGGTCACCACACACAATGACCTGACGTGGCGCCGCCCTCCCGACGACTGCCGTAAGGACCTCGAGAAAATTCTCGAAGTCCCTTAGAGGGCGGTTTGGGGAGAAATAGACCCCGACCAGGGCTATTTCTCCCCACGCGGCGGCCACGTATCCCGGACCCCTCTCTAAGAACGAGAGGGGAGGGGAGTCCGTGGCAGGCCGCGACACCAACGCCACCAAGCCGTCCCGATCACCCAGCCAGCGGCCAGGTATCGAGTACGGCTCGGCGACCACCGCCACGTCCACCAACCACTCGGCCACAGTCTGCATCAGCAGATCCTGTGCCGCTCTGCAGTGGTTGGTGTTCGCCTGGAGGATGCGATGTTCGACTCTACCCATTAGTCGGTCATCGCACCCCCCTCCTCCACAGCCGCTGAGGTCCCAGCCACTGGGACGGCGGTGGCAGCGACAGGCCGGGTCGGCGCCTGTTCCTTGCCCTTCTTAAGGGGAGGACTGCAATTCCTCCCCTTCATAATGTGGCCCGCTGGGCGGCCACTGGCGGCGCATACCGCGCAGTGCGGTGCGGCGGCCTTGCAGGAGGCGGCTTTGTGCCCCTCCTTGCCGCAGCGGTAGCAGCTGTCCGTCCTGTCAATGCTAGACGGACAGAGGGCTCGGGTGTGACCGATGCCGAAGCACCGGTAACACCGCAGAGGCTGGTCCTCAAGGGCCCGGACCGCCGCCGAGCTGAACCCGACGGCGAGCCGTCCCTTCTCGAGGACGGCTTTGGCAGCGGCAACTGGGCACTCCAGGCGAATCGTGCCCATGCCGCCGCGCCCGGGCCTGATGCCCCCGCCCTGCACCGCTGCGACTTCGCAGCCCCCTATGGCTGCGATCGCTGCCACCACCTCCTCCTTGGTGACGGAGTCGTCCAGATCCGTCACCTCGATGGCCGCCGACTTCACCGGCCTGGCCACCTTCGCCACGTCCGCGATGACCTCCTGCAGCTTCGCTGCGAAGAGGTCCGCGTTCTTACTGCCTTCCGCTCCCGGGAACTCAAAGATTCGGGCCCCAGCCTGGGTCCGGCGGCATGAGACCTTGCCGATCCCCAGTTTGGTGGGATCGGCAGTGGCACGCGCCCGCACCAACATGGACGCGTACGTCTCACCCCGCTCCGCGGCCTTCGCGGTGAGTGTCACCACGACGGCCGCGGTCTTTGGAGGAACCAGGTTCCTCTTGGCACCGGCTGGGGGCGAACCCTTCCCCTTTCCCTTGCCAGTCGACGACTGACCGGCAGGGGTGGTGGCGGAGACGGCTGGGGCTGGGGGGGTGCTCTTCCCCTTCCCCTTCCCTTTTCCTTTGCCAGTCGGCTGCGACTGGCCGGGAGTGGTGGTGGGAACGGCAGTGACAACAGGTGCCGTCCTTTTGCCTTTGCCCTTCCCCTTACCGACCACCTTCGTCCAGCCCTGCTGGCTGGTCGGGGTGGTGGAAGGCAGAAGGGCGTCCTCCCTCTGAGAGGCAGGCACCGGCTCCTCTCGCCTCTTGTCCGCTGCAAGCGGCGGTCGGAGGGTCTTCGCCGGTAAGAGCCGGTCCTCAATACCCGCTAGGCAGGCCCGAACAAATGCCCTCTCCTCCGCCATCACCTTGCGGAGGACATCCTCGAGACCGGGAGAGGAAACAAGGCTTTCTGCCGCAGGTTGGGTCTCGGCTTGGGATGGACGGGCCGTGGCTTCAGCCAGCTTCAGGTGAAGCTGGCTCACCTCCGTCTGCAGGCGATCCACCTTCGCCTGCAGTTGCCGCGACTCGTCGCTGGCCTTGCGGTCGACCAGCTCCGCGACGATGCCGCGCATGCTGGCGGCCCGGCATTTAAGGGACTTTTGAAAAGTCCCTTTTAGGTGGGAGGACTTGGTGGCGACCTGGACGATTACCTCCTCGTCCTCCAATGCCATCCGCTCCAGCTCGGCCAGGGAGTGGTCCGCGTACAGAACGCGGGACGCTCCGTATCCCGATTTGGCACGGGCGGCGCGCGCCCGTTCCTCCCTGGCCGCTACCTGCTCCTCCAGGTCTTGTTGGAGCCGCTCCCGCTGAGCCAGGTCCAACTGACGCTGGGCGTCAACCAAACCCACGTCATGGGTGTCCGCCGTGGTCTTTTGTGCCTTCTTTTTTGGCTCCTTCGAACCTGAACCCGAAGCCGAGGATCCATCCGACCCGTGCTTGAGGTACGCCTTCCGCTTCCCCGATGCCGATCGCGACCGAGAACCAGCGATCACCATCGAGTCGGCATCCGACGAAATGGACTCAATGTCGGAGTCCGACAAATCGCCCGCCCTCCCTCCGTAGAAGGCCTTGCCTTCTTCCGACGCTGCTCCAGCGTCGCGTTGGCCCTGAGAAGGGCCTTTTGGTTGGCCCTGAGAAGGGCCTTTGGGTTGGCCCTGAGAAGGGCCTTTGGGTTGGCCCTGAGAAGGGCCTTTTTTTACGAAATGCCCGAGGGCATCCCGCGCAGGTTTCGGCATTCCGAACAAAGCAAGATACGTAGCACGCAAGGCAGATATTCGCTACGAAGCACAGTGCACTTTAGCCGTACCCAGTCTGCCACTCCGTTACGGTGGAACCTTTTTTTTTTTTTTTTTTTTTTTTGTTTGCGCTGGGAAAAAATGCGTTACGCATACCCGCCCATTGGGGGATGGACGGGTTATGTGGGACTCTCCGGCTAGCCCGGCATACCCACTAAAATAACCCAGCGGCACTCCCGCATCGTCTGTGTGGAGGAGGACTGGGAAACCGGCACAGCCTTTACGTCCAGTCCCCCACCGACGACCGCCCGCCTTTACAGCGGGGCCCGCACGCCCCTCCCAAAGTGGAGGGGCCCGGGAACGACCGTGAGTGCTCGGCCGTTCCCGCCCGACGAGGGTGGTGATTAGTGCAATGCGAGCGAAGGCGCCCCCGCGCCTGTCGCCCGCTAATCACCACCAGAAGGAGGGAGGCGACGATCGTACAACCGCCGTCTCCCACCCCTTCTTCGCCTGCGGAGCGGCGGCGCAAGAGGATCATCCTCCCGCGCGCGCTCCGCCGCCTCCTTTTGCGACATGACATTCTCGCAAAAGGAGGCAACCGCCGCCCAAGCCTCCTCACCCCCCAGCATGGAGTTCACCACACTGGGAAGTGAGAGGTCCAATCCGACTACATCGGTCAGGGCACGGCGCAGCTCAGCCCAGGCTGGGCACACCTCGAGGGTGTGCTGCGCCGTGTCCTCCGCGGCTCCACAGTCGTGGCACGCCGGGGTTTCCTCCCTCCGAATCCGGTGCAGGTGCGTTCCGAAACAGCCATGTCCGGACAACACCTGCACTAGACGGAACGAGAGGAAACCGTGGGGGCGCTCGAGCCATTCCCGCAGGACTGGACCGAGCGCGTCCAGCGTCCGGCGCCCAAAAGTGGCGGAGGCGAGGTCCCGTTCCCAGTGCAGGACGATGGCGTCCCTCGCCTCCCGCCGCACGGCCTCCCGCTCTTGCGCGGCGGGGCGCTCACCTAGCGCCCTACGCCGCGCCGCCCATTCGTACACTCTGGCGAGCACCCATGCCTCCAATTCCCAGGGAGGGGTGCCGGCCAGAGCGCACGCCGCCGCAAAGCCCACTGAGCGGTAGGCTCTCGCCACCCGCTGTGCAATGGCCCGTTGGGGCCTGCGGATGGCGGTTGCATTCTCCCTCCTGTGGAGGGAGTCCGCCCAGATGGGTGCCCCGTAAAGGGCCATGCTCTTGAGGATGCCGGCATAGAGGCGCCGGCATCGCTCCTTGGGCCCTCCGAGGTTTGGGAGGAGCCACGAGAGGGCGTCCGCAGCTTTCAGCAGGCGCGTCGACAGCCCGCTGAAGTGCGGGCCGAAGCGCCACCTGCTGTCCAGCACGAGGCCCAGATACTTCATCTGGGCCCCGACCCCTATCCGGACGCCCTCCACCACGATGTGGGCGTCAGGAGGGCAGCGCTGCCGAGGCCCGTGAAAGAACACGGCCTCGGTCTTGTTCAGCGCCACCCTCAAACCAAGCTGGCGGATCCTGCCTGCCACTAAGGATCCGCCAGCTGAGGCCAGACAGGCCGCCTCCCTAAATTTCCTCCCCCGGGCAACGAGGAGAGTGTCATCCGCGTAGCAGATGACACTCGTGCCCTGGAGGAGGGTGCCCCGCAGGAGCCAATCGAATCCGATGTTCCACAAGAGGGGCCCTAGCACCGAGCCCTGTGGAACACCGGATTCCGCGCCGTAGCGCCTGATCCTGGCCGTCCTGTCCGCCAGGAGGACCTCCCGGTCCTCCAGGTAGTTGGCCAGGATCGCCCGCAGATATTGGGGCACTCCGTGATACCGGAGTGCCTCCAATATGGTCGAGTGGGGCACGGAGTTGAAGGCGTTGGCGATGTCGAACGACACCGCCAACACTCCGTCCCCAGCTCCAACCGCCTCCTGCACTTGGCCCCTGAGTAGGGCCACCGCGTCGACCGTCGAACGCCCCTGTCGAAACCCGAACTGGGCGTCCGACAGGTCTGGCCCTACCTCCCGCAACTGGCTATTAAGCCGGGTGGCGATGATCCCCTCGAACAATTTACCGACCTCATCGAGCAGAACGATGGGCCGGTATGCCGAGGGGGAGTCCACCGGGCGTCCCTCCTTCCGGAGCAGGCAAAGCTGCCCCTCCTTCCAGATCTTCGGGAACCTCCCAGCCGTCAGGCACGCGCTGAAGAGGTTCCGAAACCTCTGCTCCATGAAGGACGCTGCGATGGCCACCACCCGTGCGGGGACGCCATCTGGTCCAGGGGCCGTCTTCTTCGCGCGGAGGGACAGAACCCCCGCGCGAAATTCCTCCGCCGACACTGGAGGCACCTCCTCCTCCGGCGAAGCCACCACCCCCCCCAGCGGGGGGTTCATCGTTGGTGGGGTGAAGTCGGTCCTGCGCGGAAACAGTGACCGAACCACCCCATCCAGCAACGCCGGCTCTAGGGTCTCCGCTAATGGGGGACCGTAAGGGCGCAGCTGGCTCCGCGCCTGCTTATACGGCCTCCCAAACGGATCCCTGTCGAGGCCCTCCAGCATCTCGGCCTTTGCCGAGTCCTCGGCGGCGCACATTTCCGACTTGAGGACCGTCTTTGCCTCTAGGTAAGAGGCGTAGAGGCGGTCCTCCTCAGCCTGACATCGGCTGGTGCGCCGCCGACTCCGCGTGTAGGCCCTCCTGGCCTCCACGCACGCGGCCCGGAGCCCCGCCAGCTCCACCGTCCACCAATAAACGGCGCGACGGGGAGGCGGACGGCGAGACCGAGGCATGCTGGAGTTGCATACCTCGGTCAGGGACCCCCGCAGCCGAACCGCTGCGGCGTCCACGTCCGTGCCCTCCACAGGGGGCGAGAGCCAGTCCTCGAGGAACGCCGCCTCCTGGGCTGACTCCCGGTCCAGGCGGGTGAGAGCCCACCGCGGGAAGGGTGATTGGCCCGAGCGGGCCATCCCCCGCGGGCTCTGGGTGGAGATGTCGAACCGCACATATCGGTGGTCCGACAGGGTCTCCACCATCTCCACCCGCCAGTTCACGACGCGTGTGGCTAGCACAGGGGTGGCGAACGACACGTCCACCACTGACCCTCCCTGTTGCCGCACACACGTGTGAACATCCCCCCTGTTCAGGAGGGACACGCCGCACGAAGCCGCCCAAAATTCGACGGCGCGCCCCCGGACGTTACAGGACGCCGCTGGGTTGCCCCAGGCCACCGCCTTGGCGTTCAGGTCGCCCAACACGACGACCTGACGTGGTGCCGCCCTCCCGACGACTGCCGTAAGGACCTCGAGAAAGTTCTCGAAGTCCCTTAGAGGGCGGTTTGGGGAGAAATAGACCCCGACCAGGGCTATTTCTCCCCACGCGGCGGCCACGTATCCCGGACCACTCTCTAAAAGCGAGAGGGGAGGGGAGTCCGTGGCAGGCCGCGACACCAACGCCACCAAGCCGTCTCGATCACCCAGCCAACGGCCAGGTATCGAGTACGGCTCGGCGACCACCGCCACGTCCACCAACCACTCGGCCACAGTCTGCATCAGCAGATCCTGTGCCGCTCTGCAGTGGTTGGTGTTCGCCTGGAGGATGCGATGTTTGACCCTACCCATTAGTCGGTCATCGCACCCCCCTCCTCCACAGCCGCTGAGGTCCCAGCCACTGGGACGGCGGTGGCAACGACAGGCCGGGTCGGCGCCTGTACTTTCCCCTTCTTAAGGGGAGGACTGCAGTTCCTCCCCTTCATTATATGGCCCGCAGGGCGGCCACTGGCGGCACAAACTGCGCAGTGCGGCGCGGCGGCCATGCAGGAGGCGGATTTGTGGCCCTCCTTGCCGCAGCGGTAACAACTGTCCGTCCTGTCGACAGTGGACGGACAGAGGGCCCGGGTGTGGCCAATGCCGAAGCACCGGTAACACCTCAGCGGCTGGGCCTCAAGGGCCCGGACCGCCGCCGAGCTGAACCCGACGGCGAGCCGTCCCTTCTCGAGGACGGCTCTGGCTGCGGCCACTGGGCACTCCAGCCGAATGGTGCCCATGCCGCCGCGCCCGGGCCTGATGCCCCCGCCCTGCACCGCTGCGACTGTGCAGCTCCCAATGGCTGCGACTGCTGCCACCACCTCCTCCTTGGTGACGGAGTCGTCCAGATCCACCACCTCGAAGGCCGCCGACTTCACCGGCCTGGCCACCTTCGCGTCGTCCGCAATGACCTCTTGCAGCTTTTCTGCGAAGAGGTCCGCATTTTTTCCGCCCTCCGCCCCCGGGAACTCGAAGATACGAGCCCCAGCCTGTGTCTTGCGGCATGACACTTTGCCGATCCCCAATTTGGTGGGATCGGCACTGGCACGCGCCCGCACCAACATGGACGCGTACGTCACTCCCCGCTCCGCGGCTTCCGCGGTGAGTGTCACCACGACGGCCGCGGTCTTGGGAGGAACCAAGTTCCTCCTGACACCGGCTGGGGTCGAACCCTTCCCCTTTCCCGTGCCAGTCGACTGACCAGCAGGGGTGGTGGCGGGGACGGCTGGGGCTGGAGGGGTGCTCTTCCCCTTCCCCTTCCCTTTCCCTTTGCCAGCTGGCCGCGACTGGCTGGGAGTGGTGGTGGCGGGAACGGCAGGGACGACAGCTGCCGTCCTTTTTCCATTGCCCTTGCCCTTACCAACCACCTTCGTCCAGCCCTGCTGGTTGGTCGGGGTGGTGGAAGGGAGAAGGGCGTCCTCCCTCGTGGAGCTAGGCACCGGCTCCTCTCGCCTTCTGTCCGCCGCAAGCGGCGGTCGAACGACTTTCGCCGGCAAGAGCCGGTCCTCAATGCCCGCTAGGCAGGCCCTCACGAAGGCCCTCTCCTCCGCCATCACCTTGCGGAGGACATCCTCAAGGCCGGAGGAGGAGGCAAGACCCTCCGCCGCAGGTCCGGGCTCGGCTTGCGATGGCCGGGCCGTGGCTTCAGCCAGCTTCATGTGCAGCTGGCTGACCTCCGATTGCAGGCGATCTACCTTCGCCTGCAGTTGCCGCGTTTCGTCGCTGGCCTTGCGGTCCACCAGCTCCGCGACGATGCCACGCATGCTCGCGGCCCGGCATTTAAGGGACTTCTGAAAAGTCCCTTTTAGGTGGGAGGACTTGGCGGCGACCTCCACGATCGCCTCCTCGTCCTCCAAGGCCATTCTCTGGAGTTCGGCCAGGGAGTGGTCCGCGTACAGGACGCGGGACGCCCCGTACCCGGACTTTGCACGAGCGACGCGCGCCCGTTCCTCCTGGGCCGCAACCCGCTCCTCCAGCTCTTGCTGGACGTGCTCCCGCCGTGTTAGGTCCAGCTCACGCTGGGCGTCGGCTAAACCCACATCGTGGGTGTCTGCCGCTGTCGTGGGCTTCTTAGCCTTGATCCTCTTTTTTGGCTCCTTCACCGAGCCCGAGCCAGAGGAGCCATCCGACACGACTTTGAGGAAGGAACGTTTCCTCGAAGCCGATCGTGATCGAGCAATCTCGATCACCATCGCGCCATCTGACGCAGTGGACTCGTTGTCGGAGTCCGACAATTCATCCACCCTCCCGCCGTAGAAGGCTCGACCTTCCTTCGACGCTTCAGCGTCGCGTTGGCCCTGAGAAGGGCCTTTTGGTTGGCCCTGAGAAGGGCCTTTGGGTTGGCCCTGAGAAGGGCCTTTGGGTTGGCCCTGAGAAGGGCCTTTGGGTTGGCCCTGAGAAGGGCCTTTTGTGACGAAATGCCCGAGGGCATCCCGCGCAGGTTTATGCATTTTAGGCATAATCCGCAAACTCGTAACACACAAGGCAGTTGATTGTTACGATGCACAGTGCACTTTAGCCGTACCCAGTCTGCCACTCCGTTACGGTGGTCAGAACTGGGACGTTTCCAGGGAACGCGACGTGGACGCAAGCACTGTGGGGTGGTTCCCCAACCTAACCTTTTTTTTTTTTTTTTTTTTTTTTTTGTTTGCGCTGGTAAATAATGCGTTACGCATACCCGCCCATTGGGGGATGGACGGGTTATGTGGGACTCCCCGGCTAGTCCGGTATACCCACTAAAATAACCCAGCGGCACTCCGGCAAAGCCTTTACGTCCAGTCCCCCACCGACGACCGCCCGCCTTTACAGCGGGGCCCGCACGCCCCTCCCTAAGTGGAGGGGCCCGGGAACGACCGTGAGTGCTCGGCCGTTCCCGCCCGACGAGGGTGGTGATTAGTGCAATGCGAGCGAAGGCGCCCCCGCGCCTGTCGCCCGCTAATCACCACCAGAAGGAGGGAGGCGACGATCGTACAACCGCCGTATCCCACCCCTTCTTCGCCTGCGGAGCGGCGGCGCGAGAGGATCATCCTCCCGCGCGCGCTCCGCCGCCTCCTTTTGCGACATGACATTCTCGCAAAAGGAGGCAACCGCCGCCCAGGCCTCCCCACTCCCCAGCATGGAGTTGACCACACTGGAAAGTGAGAGGTCCTGCCCGACCACATCTGTCAGGGCACGGCGCAGCTCAGCCCAGGCTGGGCACACCTCGAGGGTGTGCTGCGCCGTGTCCTCCGCGGCTCCACAATCGTGGCACGCCGGGGTTTCCTCCCTCTGGATCCGATGCAGGTGCGTTCCGAAGCAGCCATGCCCGGACAACACCTGCACCAGACGGAAAGAGAGGAAACCGTGGGGGCGCTCGAGCCAGTCCCGCAGGACTGGACCGAGCGCGTCCAGCGTCCGGCGTCCAAAGGTGGCGGAGGCGAGGTCCCGTGTCCAGTGTTGGACGATGGCGTCCCTCGCCTCCCGCCGCACGGCATCCCGCTCTTGCGCGGCGGGGCGCTCACCCAGCGCCCTACGCCGCGCCGCCCATTCGTACACTCTGGCGAGCACCCATGCCTCCAATTCCCAGGGAGGGGTGCCGGCCAGAGCGCACGCCGCCGCAAAACCCACCGAGCGGTAGGCCCTCGCCACCCGCTGTGCAATGGCCCGTTGGGGCCTGCGGATGGCGGTTGCATTCTCCCTCCTGTGGAGGGAGTCCGCCCAGATGGGAGCCCCATATAGGGCCATGCTTTTGAGGATCCCGGCATAGAGGCGCCGGCATCGCTCCTTGGGCCCGCCCAGGTTCGGGAGGAGCCATGAGAGGGCGTCCGCGGCTTTTAGCAGGCGCGTCGACAGCCCGCTGAAGTGCGGGCCGAAGCGCCACCTGCTGTCCAGCACGAGGCCCAGATACTTCATCTGGGCCCCGACCCCTATCCGGACGCCCTCCACCACGATGTGGGCGTCAGGAGGGCAGCGCTGCCGAGGCCCGTGAAAGAACACGGCCTCGGTCTTGTTCAGCGCCACCCTCAAACCAAGCTGGCGGATCCTACCTGCCACTAAGGATCCGCCAGCTGAGGCCAGACAGGACGCCTCCCTAAAATCCCTCCCCCGGGCAACGAGGAGAGTGTCATCCGCGTAGCAGATGACACTCGTGCCCTGGAGGAGGGTGCCGCGCAGCAGCCAATCGAATCCGATGTTCCACAAGAGGGGCCCTAGCACCGAACCCTGTGGAACACCGGACTCCGCGCCGTAGCGCCTGATCCTGGCCGTCCTGTCCGCCAGGAGGACCTCCCGGTCCTCCAGGTAGTTGGCCAGGATCACCCGCAGATATTGGGGCACTCCGTGGTACCGGAGTGCCTCCAATATGGTCGAGTGGGGCACGGAGTTGAACGCGTTGGCGATGTCGAACGACACCGCCAACACTCCGTCCCCAGCCTCGACCGCTTCCCGCACTTGGCCCCTGAGTAGGGCCAACGCGTCGACCGTCGAACGCCCTTGTCGGAACCCGAACTGGGCGTCCGACAGGTCTGGCCCTACCTCCCGCAAGTGGCTGTTAAGCCGGGTGGCGATGATCCCCTCGAACAGTTTACCGACCTCATCGAGCAGAACGATGGGCCGGTATGCCGAGGGGGAGTCCACCGGGCGTCCCTCCTTCCGGAGCAGGCAAAGCTGCCCCTCCTTCCAGATCTTCGGGAACCTCCCAGCCGTCAGGCACGCGCTGAAGAGGTCCCGAAACCTCTGCTCCATGAAGGACGCTGCGATGGCCACCACCCGTGCGGGGACGCCATCTGGTCCAGGGGCCGTCTTCTTCGCGCGGAGGGACAGAACCCCCGCGCGAAATTCCTCCGCCGACACTGGAGGCACCTCCTCCTCCGGCGAAGCCACCACCCCCCCCAGCGGGGGGTTCATCGTTGGTGGGGTGAAGTCGGTCCTGCGCGGAAACAGTGACCGAACCACCCCATCCAGCAACGCCGGCTCTAGGGTCTCCGCTAATGGGGGACCGTAAGGGCGCAGCTGGCTCCGCGCCTGCTTATACGGCCTCCCAAACGGATCCCTGTCGAGGCCCTCCAGCATCTCGGCCTTTGCCGAGTCCTCAGCGGCGCACATTTCCGACTTGAGGACCGTCTTTGCCTCTAGGTAAGAGGCGTAGAGGCGGTCCTCTTCAGTCTGACATCGGCTGGTGCGCCGCCGACTCCGCGTGTAGGCCCTCCTGGCCTCCACGCACGCGGCCCGGAGCCCCGCCAGCTCCACCGTCCACCAATAAACGGCGCGACGGGGAGGCGGACGGCGAGACCGAGGCATGCTGGAGTTGCACACCTCGGTCAGGGACCCCCGCAATCGAACCGCTGCGGCGTCCACGTCCGTGCCCTCCACAGGGGGCGAGAGCCAGTCCTCGAGGAACGCCGCCTCCTGGGCTGACTCCCGGTCCAGGCGGGTGAGAGCCCACCGCGGGAAGGGAGATTGGCCCGAGCGGGCCATCCCCCGCGGGCTCTGGGTGGAGATGTCGAACCGCACATATCGGTGGTCCGACAGGGTCTCCACCATCTCCACCCGCCAGTTCACAACGCGGGCGGCTAGCACAGGGGTGGCGAACGATACGTCCACCACTGACCCTCCCTGTTGCCGCACACACGTGTGAACATCCCCCCTGTTTAGGAGAGACACGCCGCACGAGGCCGCCCAAAATTCGACGGCGCGCCCCCGGACGTTGCAGGACGCCGCTGAGTTGCCCCAGGCCACCGACTTGGCGTTCAGGTCGCCCACCACGACGACCTGACGTGGTGCCGCCCTCCCGACGACTGCCGTAAGGACCTCGAGAAAATCCTCGAAGTCCCTTAGAGGGCGGTTTGGGGAGAAATAGACCCCGACCAGGGCTATTTCTCCCCACGCGGCGGCCACGTATCCCGGACCCCTCTCTAAAAGCGAGAGGGGAGGGGAGTCCGTGGCAGGCCGCGACACCAACGCCACCAAGCCGTCCCGATCACCCAGCCAACGGCCAGGTACCGAGTACGGCTCGGCGACCACCGCCACGTCCACCAACCACTCGGCCACAGTCTGCATCAACAGATCCTGTGCCGCTCTGCAGTGGTTGGTGTTCGCCTGGAGGATGCGATGTTCGACTCTACCCATTAGTCGGTCATCGCACCCCCCTCCTCCACAGCCGCTGAGGTCCCAGCCACTGGGACGGCGGTGGCAACGACAGGCCGGGTCAGCGCCTGTACTTTCCCCTTCTTAAGGGGAGGACTGCAGTTCCTCCCCTTCATTATGTGGCCCGCAGGGCGGCCACTGGCGGCACAGACCGTGCAGTGCGGCGTGGCGGCATTGCAGGAGGCGGCTTTGTGCCCCTCCTTGCCGCAGCGGTAGCAGCTGTCCGTCCTGTCTATTGTGGACGGACAGAGAGCTCGGGTGTGTCCGATGCCGAAGCACTTATAACACCTTAACGGCTGGTCTTCAAGGGCCCGGACTGCACCCAAGCTGAAGCCAACGGCGAGCCGTCCCTTTTCGAGGACGGCTTTGGCAGCGGCGACTGGGCACTCTAGGCGAATGGTGCCCATGCCGCCGCGCCCGGGCCTGATGCCCCCGCCTTGTACCGCTGCGACTTCGCAGCCCCCTATGGCTGCGATTGCTGCCACCACCTCCTCCTTGGTGACGGAGTCATCCAGGTCCGTCACCTCGATGGCCGCCGACTTCACCGGCCTGGCCACCTTCGCCACGTCCGCGATGACCTCCCGCAGCTTCGCTGCGAAGAGGTCCGCGTGTTTTGCGCCCTCCGCACCCGGGAACTCGAAAATTCGAGCCCCAGCCTGCGTCCGGCGGCACGAGACTTTACCGATCCCCAATTTGGTAGGATCGGCATTGGCACGCGCCCGCAACATCACGGACGCGTACGTCTCGCCCCGCTCCGCAGCCTTTGTGGTGAGCGTCATCACGACGGCTGCGGTCTTGGGAGGAACCAAGTTCCTCCTGACACCGGCTGGGGTCGAACCCTTCCCCTTTCCCTTGCCAGTCGTCTGTGACTGACCGGCAGGGGTGGTGGCGGAGGCGGCAGGGGGGGTGGTTTTCCCCCTCCCTTTACCCTTGCCAGTCGGCCTCGACTGGCTGGGAGTGGTGGTGGCAGGGACGGCAGGGACGACAGCTGCCGTCTTTTTGCCTTTGCCCTTACCCTTACCGACCACCTTCGTCCAGCCCTGCTGGTTGGTCGGGGTGGTGGACGGGAGTTGGGCGTCCTCCGTCTGGGAGGTTGCCACCGGCTCCACTCGCCTCTTGTCCGCCGCAAGTGGCGGTCGGAGGATCTTTGCCGGCAAGAGCCGGTCTTCAATTCCCGCTATGCAGGACCGAACGAATGCCCTCTCATCCGCCATAACTTTGCGGAGGACATCTTCAAGGCCGGGGGAGGAGGCAAGGCCCTCTGCCGCAGGTCTAGGCTCGGCTTGGGATGGCCGGGCCGTGGCTTCAGCCAGCTTCAGATGCAGCTGGCTGACCTCCGACTGCAGGCGATCTACCTTCGCCTGCAGTTGCCGCGTTTCATCGCTGGCCTTGCGGTCCACCAGCTCCGCGACGATGCCACGCATGCTGGCGGCCCGGCATCTGAGGGACTTCTGGAAAGTCCCCTTCAGATGCGAGGACTTGGCGGCGACCTCCACGATCGCCTCTTCGTCCTCCAAGGCCATCTTCTCCAGTTCGGCCAGGGAGTGGTTCGCGTACAGGACGCGGGCCGCACCGTAATCGGCCTTGGCACGAGCGACGCGCGCCCGTTCCTCCCTGGCCGCAACCCGCTCCTCCAGCTCTTGCTGGAGCTGCTCCCGCCGTGCCAGGTCCAGCTCGCGCTGGGCGTCGGCTAAACCCACATCGTGGGTGTCTGCCGCTGTTGTCGCCTTTTTGGCCTTTGTCTTCTTCTTTGGCTCCTTCGCCGAACCCGAGCCGGAGGAGCCATCGGACACGACTTTGAGAAAGCTCCGCTTCCTCGATCCCGATCGTGATCGAGCATCAATCACCATTGAGCTAGCACCCGACACAACGGACTCGTTGTCGGAGTCCGACAAATCGTCCGCCCTCCCTCCGTAGAAGGCTCTGCCTTCGTTCGACGCCGACGCGTCGCGTTGGCCCTGAGAAGGGCCTTTTGGTTGGCCCTGAGAAGGGCCTTTGGGTTGGCCCTGAGAAGGGCCTTTGGGTTGGCCCTGAGAAGGGCCTTTTGTAATGAAATGCCCGAGGGCATCCCGCGGTTGTTTGGGCATTCTCAGCAGTATTCGTAACTCACAAGGCAATAAGATAGTTACGATGCACAGTGCACTTTGGCCGTACCCAGCCTGCCACTCCGTTACGGTGGTCAGGACTGGGACGTTTCCGGGGAACGCGACGTGGACGCAAGCACTGTGGGGTGGTTCCCCCTGGAACCTAACCTAACCTTTTTTTTTTTTTTTTTTTTGTTTGCGCTGGGAAAAAATGCGTTACGCATACCCGCCCATTGGGGGATGGACGGGTTATGTGGGACTCTCCGGCTACTCCGGCATACCCACTAAAATAACCCAGCGGCACTCCCGCATCGTCTATTTGGAGGAGGACTGGGAAACCGGCACAGCCTTTACATCCAGTCCCCCACCGACGACCGCCCGCCTTTACAGCGGGGCCCGCACGCCCCTCCCTTAGTGGAGGGGCCCGGGAACGACCGTGAGTGCTCGGCCGTTCCCGCCCGACGAGGGTGGTGATTGGTGCAATGCGAGCGAAGGCGCCCCCGCGCCTGTCGCCCGCTAATCACCACCAGAAGGAGGGAGGCGACGATCGTACAACCGCCGTCTCCCACCCCTTCTCCGCCTGCGGAGCGGCGGCGCGAGAGGATCATCCTCCCGCGCGCGCTCCGCCGCCTCCTTTTGCGACATGACATTCTCGCAAAAGGAGGCAACCGCCGCCCAAGCCTCCTCACTCCCCAGCATGGAGTTGACCACACTGGGAAGTGAGAGGTCCTGCCCGACCACATCAGTCAGGGCACGGCGCAGCTCAGCCCAGGCTGGGCACACCTCGAGGGTGTGCTGCGCCGTGTCCTCCGCGGCTCCACAGTCGTGGCACGCCGGGGTCTCCTCCCTCTGGATCCGATGCAGGTGCGTTCCGAAACAACCATGCCCGGACAACACCTGCACCAGACGGAAAGAGAGGAAACCGTGGGATCGCTCGAGCCAGTCCCGCAGGACTGGACCAAGCGCGTCCAACGTCCGGCGTCCAAATGTGGCGGAGGCGAGGTCCCGTGTCCAGTGGAGGACGATTGCGTCCCTCGCCTCCCGCCGCACGGCATCCCGCTCTTGCGCGGCGGGGCGCTCACCCAGCGCCCTACGCCGCGCCGCCCATTCGTACACTCTGGCGAGCACCCATGCCTCCAATTCCCAGGGAGGGGTGCCGGCCAGAGCGCACGCCGCCGCAAAGCCCACTGAGCGGTAGGCTCTCGCCACCCGCTGTGCAATGGCCCGTTGGGGCCTGCGGATGGCGGTTGCATTCTCCCTCCTATGGAGGGAGTCCGCCCAGATGGGTGCCCCATATAGGGCCATGCTCTTGAGGATGCCGGCATAGAGGCGCCGGCATCGCTCCTTGGGCCCTCCCAGGTTTGGGAGGAGCCATGAGAGGGCGTCCGCGGCTTTCAGCAGGCGCGTCGACAGCCCGCTAAAGTGCGGGCCGAAGCGCCACCTGCTGTCCAGCACGAGGCCCAGATACTTCATCTGGGCCCCGACCCCTATCCGGACGCCCTCCACCACGATGTGGGCGTCAGGAGGGCAGCGCTGCCGAGGCCCGTGAAAGAACACGGCCTCGGTCTTGTTCAACGCTACCCTCAAACCGAGCTGGCGGATCCTACCTGCCACTAAGGATCCGCCAGCCGAGGCCAGACAGGCCGCCTCTCCAAAGTCCCTCCCCCGGGCAACGAGGAGAGTGTCATCCGCGTAGCAGATGACACTCGTGCCCTGGAGGAGGGTGCCGCGCAGCAGCCAATCGAATCCGATGTTCCACAAGAGGGGCCCTAGCACCGAACCCTGTGGAACACCGGACTCCGCGCCGTAGCGCCTGATCCTGGCCGTCCTGTCCGCCAGGAGGACCTCCCGGTCCTCCAGGTAGTTGGCCAGGATCGCCCGCAGATATTGGGGCACTCCATGGTACCGGAGTGCCTCCAATATGGTCGAGTGGGGCACGGAGTTGAACGCGTTGGCGATGTCGAACGACACCGCCAACACTCCGTCCCCAGCTCCGACCGCCTCCTGCACTTGGCCCCTGAGTAGGGCCACCGCGTCGACCGTCGAACGCCCCTGTCGAAACCCGAACTGGGCGTCCGACAGGTCCGGCCCTACCTCCCGCAAATGGCTGTTAAGCCGGGTGGCTAGGATCCCCTCGAACAGTTTACCGACCTCATCGAGCAGAACGATGGGCCGGTATGCCGAGGGGGATTCCACCGGGCGTCCCTCCTAACCTAACCTAACCTAACCTTTTTTTATTTTTTTTTTTTTTTTGTTTGCGCTGGGAAAAAATGCGTTACGCATACCCGCCCATTGGGGGATGGACGGGTTATGTGGGACTCTCCGGCTACTCCGGCATACCCACTAAAATAACCCAGCGGCACTCCCGCATCGTCTATTTGGAGGAGGACTGGGAAACCGGCACAGCCTTTACGTCCAGTCCCCCACCGACGACCGCCCGCCTTTACAGCGGGGCCCGCACGCCCCTCCCTAAGTGGAGGGGCCCGGAAACGACCGTGAGTGCTCGGCCGTTCCCGCCCGACGTGGGTGGTGATTAGTGCAATGCGAGCGAAGGCGCCCCCGCGCCTGTCGCCCGCTAATCACCACCAGAAGGAGGGAGACGACGATCGTACAACCGCCGTCTCCCACCCCTTCTTCGCCTGCGGAGCGGCGGCGCGAGAGGATCATCCTCCCGCGCGCGCTCCGCCGCCTCCTTTTGCGACATGACATTCTCGCAAAAGGAGGCAATCGCCGCCCAAGCCTCCTCACTCCCCAGCATGGAGTTTACCACACTGGGAAGTGAGAGGTCCTGCCCGACCACATCTGTCAGGGCACGGCGCAGCTCAGCCCAGGCTGGGCACACCTCGAGGGTGTGCTGCGCCGTGTCCTCCGCGGCTCCACAATCGTGGCACGCCGGGGTTTCCTCCCTCTGGATCCGATGCAGGTGCGTTCCGAAGCAGCCATGCCCGGACAACACCTGCACCAGACGGAAAGAGAGGAAACCGTGGGGCCTCTCGAGCCAGTCCCGTAGGACTGGACCGAGGGCGTCCAGTGTCCGGCGTCCGAAGGTGGCGGAGGCGAGGTCCCGCGCCCAGTGTAGGACGATGGCGTCCCTCGCCTCCCGCCGCACGGCATCCCGCTCTTGCGCGGCGGGGCGCTCACCCAGCGCCCTACGCCGCGCCGCCCATTCGTAAACTCTGGCGAGCACCCATGCCTCCAATTCCCAGGGAGGGGTGCCGGCCAGAGCGCACGCCGCCGCAAAACCCACTGAGCGGTAGGCCCTCGCCACCCGCTGTGCAATGGCCCGTTGGGGCCTGCGGATGGCGGTTGCATTCTCCCTCCTATGGAGGGAGTCCGCCCAGATGGGTGCCCCATATAGGGCCATGCTCTTGAGGATGCCGGCATAGAGGCGCCGGCATCGCTCCTTGGGCCCTCCCAGGTTTGGGAGGAGCCATGAGAGGGCGTCCGCGGCTTTCAGCAGGCGCGTCGACAGCCCGCTAAAGTGCGGGCCGAAGCGCCACCTGCTGTCCAGCACGAGGCCCAGATACTTCATCTGGGCCCCGACCCCTATCCGGACGCCCTCCACCACGATGTGGGCGTCAGGAGGGCAGCGCTGCCGAGGCCCGTGAAAGAACACGGCCTCGGTCTTGTTCAGCGCCACCCTCAATCCGAGCTGGCGGATCCTACCTGCCACTAAGGATCCGCCAGCCGAGGCCAAACAGGCCGCCGCCCCAAAGTCCCTCCCCCGGGCAACGAGGAGAGTGTCATCCGCGTAGCAGATGACACTCGTGCCCTGGAGGAGGGTGCCCCGAAGGACCCAATCGAATCCGATGTTCCACAAGAGGGGCCCTAGCACCGAACCCTGTGGGACACCGGACTCCGCGCCGTAGCGCCTGATCCTGGCCGTCTTGTCCACCAGAAGGACCTCTCGGTCCCTCAAGTAGTCGGCCAGGATCGCCCGCAGATATTGGGGCACTCCGTAGTATCGGAGTGCCTCCAATATGGTCGAGTGGGGCACGGAGTTGAAGGCGTTGGCAATGTCGAACGACACCGCCAACACTCCGTCCCCAGCCTCGACCGCCTCCCGCACCTGGCCCCTGAGTAGGGCCAACGCGTCGACCGTCGAACGCCCCTGTCGGAACCCGAACTGGGCGTCCGACAGGTCCGGCCCTACCTCCCGCAAATGGCTGTTAAGCCGGGTGGCGAGTATCCCCTCGAACAGTTTACCGACCTCATCCAGCAGAACGATGGGCCGGTATGCCGAGGGGGAGTCCACCGGGCGTCCCTCCTTCCGGAGAAGGCACAATTTGCCTTCCTTCCATGGCTTCGGGAACCTTCCAGCCGTCAGGCACGCGCTGAAGAGGTCCCGAAGCCTTTCCTCCATGAGGGACGCCGCGATGGCCACCACCCGTGCGGGGACGCCGTCCGGTCCAGGGGCCGTCTTCTTCGCGCGGAGGGGCAGAACCCCCGCGCGAACTTCCTCCGCCGACACTGGAGGGACCTCCTCCTCCGGCGAAGCCACCACCCCCCCCAGCGGGGGGTTCATCGTTGGTGGGGTGAAGTCGGTCCTGCTCGGAAACAGTGACCGAACCACCCCATCCAGCAACGCCGGCTCTAGGGTCTCCGTTAATGGGGGACCGTAAGGGCGCAGCTGGCTCCGCGCCTGCTTATACGGCCTCCCAAACGGATCCCTGTCGAGGCCCTCCAGCATCTCGGCCTTTGCCGAGTCCTCGGCGACGCACATTTCCGACTTGAGGACCGTCTTTGCCTCTAGGTAAGAGGCGTAGAGGCGGTCCTCCTCAGCCTGACATCGGCTGGTGCGCCGCCGACTCCGCGTGTAGGCCCTCCTGGCCTCCACGCACGCGGCCCGGAGCCCCGCCAGCTCCACCGTCCACCAATAAACGGCGCGACGGGGAGGCGGACGGCGAGACCGAGGCATGCTGGAGTTGCACACCTCGGTCAGGGATCCCCGCAGCCGAACCGCTGCGGCGTCCACGTCCGTGCCCTGCACAGGGGGCGAGAGCCAGTCCTCGAGGAACGCCGCCTCCTGGGCTGACTCCCGGTCCAGGCGGGTGAGAGCCCACCGCGGGAAGGGAGATTGGCCCGAGCGGGCCCTCCCCCGCGGGCTTTGGGTGGAGATGTCGAACCGCACATATCGGTGGTCCGACAGGGTCTCCACCATCTCCACCCGCCAGTTCACGACGCGTGTGGCTAGCACAGGGGTGGCGAACGACACGTCCACCACTGACCCTCCCTGTTGCCGCACACACGTCTGAACATCCCCCCTGTTTAGCAGGGACACGCCGCACGAGGCCGCCCAAAATTCGACGGCGCGCCCCCGGACGTTGCAGGACGCCGCTGGGTTGCCCCAGGCCACCGACTTGGCGTTCAGGTCACCCAACACTACGACCTGACGTGGTGCCGCCCTCCCGACGACTGCCGTAAGGACCTCGAGAAAATTCTCGAAGTCCCTTAGAGGGCGGTTTGGGGAGAAATAGACCCCGACCAGGGCTATTTCTCCCCACGCGGCGGCCACGTATCCCGGACCCCTCTCTAAAAGCGAGAGGGGAGGGGAGTCCGTGGCAGGCCGCGACACCAACGCCACCAAGCCGTCTCGATCACCCAGCCAACGGCCAGGCACCGAGTACGGCTCGGCGACCACCGCCACGTCCACCAACCACTCGGCCACAGTCTGCATCAGCAGATCCTGGGCCGCTCTGCAGTGGTTGGTGTTCGCCTGGAGGATGCGATGTTCGACTCTACCCATTAATCGGTCATCGCACCCTCCTCCTCCACAGCCGCTGAGGTCCCAGCTACTGGGACGGCGGTGGCAGCGACAGGCCGGGTCGGCGCCTGAACTTTGCCCTTCTTAAGGGGAGGACTGCAATTCCTCCCCTTCATTATATGGCCCGCAGGGCGGCCACTGGCGGCACAAACTGCGCAGTGCGGCGCGGCGGCCATGCAGGAGGCGGATTTGTGGCCCTCCTTGCCGCAGCGGTAACAACTGTCCGTCCTGTCAACAGTGGACGGACAGAGGGCTCGGGTGTGGCCAATGCCGAAGCACTTGTAGCACCGCAGTGGCTGGTCCTCGAGTGCCCGGACCGCACCCGAGCTGAAGCCGACGGCTAGCCGTCCCTTTTCAAGGACGGCTTTGGCAGCGGCGACTGGGCACTCTAGGCGAATGGTGCCCATGCCGCCGCGCCCGGGCCTGATGCCCCCGCCTTGTACCGCTGCGACTTCGCAGCCCCCTATGGCTGCGATTGCTGCCACCACCTCCTCCTTGGTGACGGAGTCGTCCAGATCCGTCACCTCGATGGCCGCCGACTTCACCGGCCTGGCCACCTTCGCCGCATCCGCAATGACCTCCTGCAGCTTTTTTGCAAAGAGGTCCGCGTTCTTCGCGCCCTCGGCACCCGGGAACTCGAAAATTCGAGCCCCAGCCTGCGTCCGGCGGCACGAGACTTTACCGATCCCCAGTTTGGTAGGATCGGCATTGGCACGCGCCCGCAACATCACGGACGCGTACGTCTCGCCCCGCTCCGCAGCCTCCGTGGTGAGCGTCATCACGACGGCTGCGGTCTTGGGAGGAACCAAGTTCCTCTTGGCGCCTGCTGGGGGGGAACTCTTCCCCTTCCCCTTTCCCTTGCCAGACTGACTGGCAGGGGTGGTGGCAGAGACGGCTGGGGCTGGGGGGGCGCTCTTCCCCTTCCCTTTCCCTTTCCCGGTCGGCTGCGACTGGCCGGGAGTGGATGTGGCGGGAACGGCAGGGACGACAGCTGCCGTCCTTTTGCCCTTGCCCTTCCCCTTACCGACCACCTTCGTCCAGCCCTGCTGGTTGGTCGGGGTGGTAGAAGGAAGAAGGGCGTCCTCCGTCTGGGACGTAGGCACCGGCTCCTTTTGCCTCCTGTCCGCCGCAAGCGGCGGCCGGACGACTTTCTCCGGCAAGAGCCGGTCCTCGATGCCTGCCAGGCAGGCTCTAACAAACGCCCTCTCCTCCGCCATGACCTTGCGGAGGATATCCTCAAGGCCGGAGGAGGGGGCGATGCCCTCTGCCGCAGGTCTGGGCTCAGCTTGCGACGGCCGGGCCGTGGCTTCAGCCAGCTTCAGGTGAAGCTGGCTCACCTCCGACTGCAGGCGATCCACTTTCGCCTGCAGTTGCCGCGACTCATCGCTGGCCTTGCGGTCGACCAGCTCCGCGATGATTTGACGTAGACTCGCTGCCCTGCATTTTAGGGACTTTTGAAACGTCCCTTTTAGGTGGGACGACTTGGTGGCGACCTCTACGATCACCCCCTCGTCCTCCAACGCCATCTTCTGGAGTTCGGCCAGGGAGTGGTCCGAGTACAGCATGCGGGACGCACCGTACCCGGACTTGGCACGGGCGACGCGCGCCCGTTCCTCCTGTGATGTTACCCGCTCCTCCAGCTCTTGCTGGAGCTGCTCCCGCCGAGCCAGGTCCAGCTCGCGCTGGGCGTCGGCTAAACCCACATCGTGGGTGTCTACCGCTGTCGTCGACTTCTTTGCCTTCGGTTTCTTATTTTCGGAACCCGAGGCCGAGGATCCATCCGACCCGTGCCTGAGGTACGCCTTCCTTTTTCCCGATGCCGATCGCGACCGAGAAGCCTCGATCACCATCGCATCCAACGCAATGGACTCATTGTCGGAGTCCGACAATGAGTCCACTCTCCCTCCGTAGAAGGCCCTGCCTTCACTCGACGCTGATACGTCGCGTTGGCCCTGAGAAGGGCCTTTTGGTTGGCCCTGAGAAGGGCCTTTGGGTTGGCCCTGAGAAGGGCCTTTGGGTTGGCCCTGAGAAGGGCCGTTTTTTATGAAATGCCCGAGGGCATCCCGCGCTTGTTTTGGCATTTCCGCAGTATCGTTGCAATCCAGGCAATTGTTCGCAACGATGCACAGTGCACTTTAGCCGTACCCAGTCTGCCACTCCGTTACGGTGGTCAGAACTGGGACGTTTCCAGGGAACACGACGAGGACGTAAGCACTGTGGGGTGGTTCCCCAACCTAACCTTTTTTTTTTTTTTTTTTTTTTTTTTTTTTTTTTTTTTTTTTTTGTTTGCGCTGGGAAAAAATGCGTTACGCATACCCGCCCATTGGGGGATGGACGGGTTATGTGGGACTCTCCGGCTACTCCGGCATACCCACTAAAATAACCCAGCGGCACTCCCGCATCGTCTTTGTGGAGGAGGACTGGGAAACCGGCACAGCCTTTACGTCCAGTCCCCCACCGACGACCGCCCGCCTTTACAGCGGGGCCCGCACGCCCCTCCCTAAGTGGAGGGGCCCGGAAACGACCGTGAGTGCTCGGCCGTTCCCGCCCGACGTGGGTGGTGATTAGTGCAATGCGAGCGAAGGCGCCCCCGCGCCTGTCGCCCGCTAATCACCACCAGAAGGAGGGAGACGACGATCGTACAACCGCCGTCTCCCACCCCTTCTTCGCCTGCGGAGCGGCGGCGCGAGAGGATCATCCTCCCGCGCACGCTCCGCCGCCTCCTTTTGCGACATGACATTCTCGCAAAAGGAGGCAACCGCCGCCCAAGCCTCCTCATTCCCCAGCATGGAGTTCACCACACTGGGAAGTGAGAGGTCCATCCCGACCACATCTGTCAGGGCACGGCGCAGCTCAGCCCAGGCTGGGCACACCTCGAGGGTGTGCTGCGCCGTGTCCTCCGCGGCTCCACAGTCGTGGCACGCCGGGGTTTCCTCCCTCTGGATCCGATGCAGGTGCGTTCCGAAGCAGCCATGCCCGGACAACACCTGCACCAGACGGAAAGAGAGGAAACCGTGGGGGCGCTCGAGCCAGTCCCGCAGGACTGGACCGAGCGCGTCCAGCGTCCGGCGTCCAAAGGTGGCGGAGGCGAGGTCACGTGTCCAGTGTTGGACGATTGCGTCCCTCGCCTCCCGCCGCACGGCCTCCCGCTCTTGCGCGGCGGGGCGCTCACCCAGCGCCCTACGCCGCGCCACCCATTCGTACACTCTGGCGAGCACCCATGCCTCCAATTCCCATGGAGGGGTGCCGGCCAGAGCGCACGCCGCCGCGAAGCCCACCGAGCGGTAGGCTCGCGCCACCCGCTGTGCAATGGCCCGTTGGGGCCTGCGGATGGCGGTTGCATTCTCCCTCCTGTGGAGGGAGTCCGCCCAGATGGGAGCCCCATATAGGGCCATGCTTTTGAGGATGCCGGCATAGAGGCGCCGGCATCGCTCCTTGGGCCCGCCCAGGTTCGGGAGGAGCCATGAGAGGGCGTCCGCGGCTTTTAGCAGGCGCGTCGACAGCCCGCTGAAGTGCGGGCCGAAGCGCCACCTGCTGTCCAGCACGAGGCCCAGATACTTCATCTGGGCCCCGACCTCCCCAACCTAACCTAACCTTTTTTTTTTTTTTTTTTTTTTTTTTGTTTGCGCTGGGAAAAAATGCGTTACGCATACCCGCCCATTGGGGGATGGACGGGTTATGTGGGACTCTCCGGCTATTCCGGCATACCCACTAAAATAACCCAGCGGCACTCCCGCATCGTCTGTGTGGAGGAGGACTGGGAAACCGGCACAGCCTTTACGTCCAGTCCCCCACCGACGACCGCCCGCTTTTACAGCGGGGCCCGCACGCCCCTCCCTAAGTGGAGGGGCCCGGGAACGACCGTGAGTGCTCGGCCGTTCCCGCCCGACGATGGTGGCGATTTGTGCAATGCGAGCGAAGGCGCCCCCGCGCCTGTCGCCCGCTAATCACCACCAGAAGGAGGGAGGCGACGATCGTACAACCGCCGTCTCCCACCCCTTCTTCGCCTGCGGAGCGGCGGCGCGAGAGGATCATCCTCCCGCGCGCGCTCCGCCGCCTCCTTTTGCGACATGACATTCTCGCAAAAGGAGGCAACCGCCGCCCAAGCCTCCTCACTCCCCAGCATGGAGTTCACCACACTGGGAAGTGAGAGGTCCATTCCGACCACATCTGTCAGGGCACGGCGCAGCTCAGCCCAGGCTGGGCACACCTCGAGGGTGTGCTGCGCCGTGTCCTCCGCGGCTCCACAGTCGTGGCACGCCGGGGTTTCCTCCCTCTGGATCCGATGCAGGTGCGTTCCGAAGCAGCCATGCCCGGACAACACCTGCACCAGACGGAAAGAGAGGAAACCGTGGGGGCGCTCGAGCCAGTCCCGCAGGACTGGACCGAGCGCGTCCAGCGTCCGGCGTCCAAATGTGGCGGAGGCGAGGTCCCGTGTCCAGTGTAGGACGATTGCGTCCCTCGCCTCCCGCCGCACGGCATCCCGCTCTTGCGCGGCGGGGCGCTCACCCAGCGCCCTACGCCGCGCCGCCCATTCGTACACTCTGGCGAGCACCCATGCCTCCAATTCCCAGGGAGGGGTGCCGGCCAGAGCGCACGCCGCCGCGAAGCCCACTGAGCGGTAGGCTCTCGCCACCCGCTGTGCAATGGCCCGTTGGGGCCTGCGGATGGCGGTTGCATTCTCCCTCCTGTGGAGGGAGTCCGCCCAGATGGGTGCCCCATACAGGGCCATACTCTTGAGGATGCCGGCATAGAGGCGCCGGCATCGCTCCTTGGGCCCTCCCAGGTTTGGGAGGAGCCATGAGAGGGCGTCCGCGGCTTTCAGCAGGCGCGTCGACAGCCCGCTAAAGTGCGGGCCGAAGCGCCACCTGCTGTCCAGCACGAGGCCCAGATACTTCATCTGGGCCCCGACCCCTATCCGGACGCCCTCCACCACAATGTGGGCGTCTGGAGGGCAGCGCTGCCGAGGCCCGTGAAAGAACACGGCCTCGGTCTTGTTCAGCGCCACCCTCAATCCAAGCTGGCGGATCCTACCTGCCACTAAGGATCCGCCAGCTGAGGCCAGACAGGCCGCCTCCCTAAAGTCCCTCCCCCGGGCAACGAGGAGAGTGTCATCCGCGTAGCAGATGACACTCGTGCCCTGGAGGAGGGTGCCGCGCAGCAGCCAATCGAATCCGATGTTCCACAAGAGAGGTCCCAGCACCGAACCCTGTGGAACACCGGACTCCGCGCCGTAGCGCCTAATCCTGGCCGTCCTGTCCGCCAGGAGGACCTCCCGGTCCTCCAGGTAGTTGGCCAGGATCACCCGCAGATATTGGGGCACTCCGTGGTACCGGAGTGCCTCCAATATGGTCGAGTGGGGCACGGAGTTGAACGCGTTGGCGATGTCGAACGACACCGCCAACACTCCGTCCCCAGCCTCGACCGCCTCCTGAACTTGGCCCCTGAGTAGGGCCACCGCGTCGACCGTCGAACGCCCCTGTCGAAACCCGAACTGGGCGTCCGACAGGTCTGGCCCTACCTCCCGCAAGTGGCTGTTAAGCCGGGTGGCGATGATCCCCTCGAACAGTTTACCGACCTCATCGAGCAGAACGATGGGCCGGTATGCCGAGGGGGAGTCCACCGGGCGTCCCTCCTTCCGGAGCAGGCAAAGCTGCCCCTCCTTCCAGATCTTCGGGAACCTCCCAGCCGTCAGGCACGCGCTGAAGAGGTCCCGAAACCTCTGCTCCATGAAGGACGCTGCGATGGCCACCACCCGTGCGGGGACGCCATCTGGTCCAGGGGCCGTCTTCTTCGCGCGGAGGGACAGAACCCCCGCGCGAAATTCCTCCGCCGACACTGGAGGCACCTCCTCCTCCGGCGAAGCCACCACCCCCCCCAGCGGGGGGTTCATCGTTGGTGGGGTGAAGTCGGTCCTGCGCGGAAACAGTGACCGAATCACCCCATCCAGCAACGCCGGCTCTAGGGTCTCCGCTAATGGGGGACCGTAAGGGCGCAGCTGGCTCCGCGCCTGCCTATACGGCCTCCCAAACGGATCCCTATCGAGGCCCTCCAGCATCTCGGCCTTTGCCGAGTCCTCGGCGGCGCACATTGCCGACTTGAGGACCGTCTTTGCCTCTAGGTAAGAGGCGTAGAGGCGGCCCTCCTCAGCCTGACATCGGTTAGTGCGCCGCCGACTCCGCGTGTAGGCCCTCCTGGCCTCCACGCACGCGGCCCGGAGCCCCGCCAGCTCCACCGTCCACCAATAAACGGCGCGACGGGGAGGCGGACGGCGAGACCGAGGCATGCTGGAGTTGCACACCTCGGTCAGGGACCCCCGCAGCCGAACCGCTGCGGCGTCCACGTCCGTGCCCTCCACAGGGGGCGAGAGCCAGTCCTCGAGGAACGCCGCCTCCTGGGCTGACTCCCGGTCCAGGCGGGTGAGAGCCCACCGCGGGAAGGGTGATTGGCCCGAGCGGGCCATCCCCCGCGGGCTCTGGGTGGAGATGTCGAACCGCACATATCGGTGGTCCGACAGGGTCTCCACCATCTCCACCCGCCAGTTCACAACGCGGGCGGCTAGCACAGGGGTGGCGAACGATACGTCCACCACTGACCCTCCCTGTTGCCGCACACACGTGTGAACATCCCCCCTGTTTAGGAGAGACACGCCGCACGAGGCCGCCCAAAATTCGACGGCGCGCCCCCGGACGTTGCAGGACGCCGCTGAGTTGCCCCAGGCCACCGACTTGGCGTTCAGGTCGCCCACCACGACGACCTGACGTGGTGCCGCCCTCCCGACGACTGCCGTAAGGACTTCGAGAAAATCCTCGAAGTCCCTTAGAGGGCGGTTTGGGGAGAAATAGACCCCGACCAGGGCTATGTCTCCCCACGCGGCGGCCACGTATCCCGGACCCCTCTCTAAAAGCGAGAGGGGAGGGGAGTCCGTGGCAGGCCGCGACACCAACGCCACCAAGCCGTCCCGATCACCCAGCCAACGGCCAGGTATCGAGTACGGCTCGGCGACCACCGCCACGTCCACCAACCACTCGGCCACAGTCTGCATCAGCAGATCCTGTGCCGCTCTGCAGTGGTTGGTGTTCGCCTGGAGGATGCGATGTCCGACTCTACCCATTAATCGGACATCACACCCTCCTCCTCCACAGCCGCCGAGGTCCCAGCTACTGGGGTGGCGGTGGCAGCGACAGGCCGGGTCGGCGCCTGTATTTTGCCCTTCTTAAGGGGAGGACTGCAGTTTCTCCCCTTCATGATGTGCCCCGCAGGGCGGCCACTGGCGGCACACACCGCGCAGTGCGGTGCGGTGGCCTCGCAGGAGGCGGCTTTGTGCCCCTCCTTGCCGCAGCGGTAGCAGCTGTCCGCCCTGTCGACACTGGACGGACAGAGGGCCCGGGTGTGGCCGATGCCGAAGCACCGGTAACACCTCAGTGGCAGGACCTCAAGGGCCCGGACCGCCGCCGAGCTGAACCCGACGGCGAGCCGTCCCTTCTCGAGGACGGCTTTGGCAGCGGCGACTGGGCACTCCAGGCGAATTGCGCCCATGCCGCCGCGCCCGGGCCTGATGCCCCCGCCCTGCACCGCTGCGACTGCGCAGCCACCTATGGCTGCGACCGCCGCTACCACCTCCTCCTTGGTGACGGAGTCGTCCAGGTCCGTCACCTCGAAGGCCGCCGACTTCACCGGCCTGGCCACCTTCGCCGAGTCTGCGATGACCTCTTGCAGCTTAGCTGCGAAGAGGTCCGCGTTTTTGCCGCCCTCCGCACCAGGGAACTCGAATATACGAGCCCCAGCCTGTGTCTTGCGGCATGAGACTTTGCCGATCCCCAGTTTGGTGGGATCGGCAGTGGCACGCGCCCGCACCAACATGGACGCGTACGTCTCACCCCGCTCCGCGGCCTCTGCGGTGAGCGTCACCACGACGGCCGCGGTCTTGGGAGGAACCAGGTTCCTCTTGGCACCGGCTGGGGGCGAACCCTTCCCCTTTTCCTTGCCAGTCGACGACTGACCGGCAGGGGTGGTGGCGGAGACAGCTGGGGCTGGAGGGGTGCTCTTCCCCTTCCCCTTCCCTTTCCCTTTCGGCTGCGACTGGCTGGGAGTGGTGGTGGCGGGAACGGCAGGGACGACAGCTGCCGTCCTTTTTCCCTTGCCCTTGCCCTTACCGACCACCTTCGTCCAGCCCTGCTGGCTGGTCGGGGTGGTCGAAGGAAGATGGGCGTCCTCCCTCGAGGAGCTAGGCACCGGCTCCACTCGCCTCTTATCCGCCGCAGGTGGCGGTCGAACGACTTTCGCCGGCAAGAGCCGGTCCTCAATGCCTGCCAGGCAGGCTCTCACAAACGCCCTCTCATCCACCATGACCTTGCGGAGGACATCCTCAAGGCCAGGGGAGGAGGCTAGGCTCTCTGCCGCAGGTCTAGGCTCAGCTTGGGATGGCCGGGCCGTGGCTTCAGCCAGCTTCATGTGCAGCTGGCTGACCTCCGACTGCAGGCGATCTACCTTCGCCTGCAGTTGCCGCGTTTCATCGCTGGCCTTGCGGTCCACCAGCTCCGCGACGATGCCACGCATGCTGGCGGCCCGGCATCTGAGGGACTTCTGGAAAGTCCCCTTCAAATGCGAGGACTTGGCGGCGACCTCCGCGATCGCCTCCTCGTCCTCCAAGGCCATCCTCTTCAGTTCGGCCAGGGAGTGGTCCGAGTACAGCACGCTGGACGCACCGTACCCGGACTTGGCACGGGCGACGCGCGCCCGTTCTTCTTTGGCCGCTACCCGCTCCTCCAGCTCTTGCTGGAGCTGCTCCCGCCGAGCCAGGTCCAGCTCGCGCTGGGCGTCGGCTAAGCCCACATCGTGGGTGTCTGCCGCTGTCGTTGTCTTCTTGGCTTTCACCTTCTTCTTTGCAGAATCCGAAGCCGAGGAGCCATCCGACCCGTCCTTCAAAAAGGTCTTCCGCTTTCTTGACAAGGATCGCGATCGCGAATCCTCGACCGCCATCGAGTCCGCATCCGAAACAATGGACTCATCGTCGGAGTCCACGTTCCCGCCGTAGAAGGCCCTGCCTTCGTTCGACGCTAAGGAAGCGTCGCGTTGGCCCTGAGAAGGGCCTTTTGGTTGGCCCTGAGAAGGGCCTTTGGGTTGGCCCTGAGAAGGGCCTTTGGGTTGGCCCTGAGAAGGGCCTTTGGGTTGGCCCTGAGAAGGGCCTTTTTTGACAAAATGCCCGAGGGCATCCCGCGCAGGTTTCGGCATATTCCGCAATCAAAAATTCGTAGCACTCCAAGCAGTTTAAGTTCGCTACGATGCACAGTGCACTTTAGCCGTACCCAGTCTGCCACTCCGTTACGGTGGTCAGAACTGGGACGTTTCCGGGGAACGCGACGTGGACGCAAGCACTGTGGGGTGGTTCCCCAACCTAACCTAACCTTTTTTTTTTTTTTTTTTTTTTTTTTGTTTGCGCTGGGAAAAAATGCGTTACGCATACCCGCCCATTGGGGGATGGACGGGTTATGTGGGACTCTCCGGCTAGTCCGGCATACCCACTAAAATAACCCAGCGGCACTCCCGCATCGTCTATTTGGAGGAGGACTGGGAAACCGGCACAGCCTTTACGTCCAGTCCCCCGCCGACGACCGCCCGCCTTTACAGCGGGGCCCGCACGCCCCTCCCTAAGTGGAGGGGCCCGGGAACGACCACGAGTGCTAGGCCGTTCCCGCCCGACGAGGGTGGTGATTACTGCAATGCGAGCGAAGGCGCCCCCGCGCCTGTCGCCCGCTAATCACCACCAGAAGGAGGGAGGCGACGATCGTACAACCGCCGTCTCCCACCCCTTCTTCGCCTGCGGAGCGGCGGCGCGAGAGGATCGTCCTCCCGCGCGCGCTCCGCCGCCTCCTTTTGCGACATGACATTCTCGCAAAAGGAGGCAACCGCCGCCCAGGCCTCCCCACTCCCCAGCATGGAGTTGACCACACTGGGAAGTGAGAGGTCCTGCCCGACCACATCTGTCAGGGCACGGCGCAGCTCAGCCCAGGCTGGGCACACCTCGAGGGTGTGCTGCGCCGTGTCCTCCGCGGCTCCACAATCGTGGCACGCCGGGGTTTCCTCCCTCTGGATCCGATGCAGGTGCGTTCCGAAGCAGCCATGCCCGGACAACACCTGCACCAGACGGAAAGAGAGGAAACCGTGGGGGCGCTCGAGCCAGTCCCGCAGGACTGGACCGAGCGCGTCCAGCGTCCGGCGTCCAAAGGTGGCGGAGGCGAGGTCCCGTGTCCAGTGTTGGACGATGGCGTCCCTCGCCTCCCGCCGCACGGCATCCCGCTCTTGCGCGGCGGGGCGCTCACCCAGCGCCCTACGCCGCGCCGCCCATTCGTACACTCTGGCGAGCACCCATGCCTCCAATTCCCAGGGAGGGGTGCCGGCCAGAGCGCACGCCGCCGCAAAACCCACCGAGCGGTAGGCCCTCGCCACCCGCTGTGCAATGGCCCGTTGGGGCCTGCGGATGGCGGTTGCATTCTCCCTCCTGTGGAGGGAGTCCGCCCAGATGGGAGCCCCATATAGGGCCATGCTTTTGAGGATGCCGGCATAGAGGCGCCGGCATCGCTCCTTGGGCCCGCCCAGGTTCGGGAGGAGCCATGAGAGGGCGTCCGCGGCTTTTAGCAGGCGCGTCGACAGCCCGCTGAAGTGTGGGCCGAAGCGCCACCTGCTGTCCAGCACGAGGCCCAGATACTTCATCTGGGCCCCGACCCCTATCCGGACGCCCTCCACCACGATGTGGGCGTCAGGAGGGCAGCGCTGCCGAGGCCCGTGAAAGAACACGGCCTCGGTCTTGTTCAGCGCCACCCTCAAACCAAGCTGGCGGATCCTACCTGCCACTAAGGATCCGCCAGCTGAGGCCAGACAGGACGCCTCCCTAAAATCCCTCCCCCGGGCAACGAGGAGAGTGTCATCCGCGTAGCAGATGACACTCGTGCCCTGGAGGAGGGTGCCGCGCAGCAGCCAATCGAATCCGATGTTCCACAAGAGGGGCCCTAGCACCGAACCCTGTGGAACACCGGACTCCGCGCCGTAGCGCCTGATCCTGGCCGTCCTGTCCGCCAGGAGGACCTCCCGGTCCTCCAGGTAGTTGGCCAGGATCGCCCGCAGATATTGGGGCACTCCGTGGTACCGGAGTGCCTCCAATATGGTCGAGTGGGGCACGGAGTTGAACGCGTTGGCGATGTCGAACGACACCGCCAACACTCCGTCCCCAGCCCCGACCGCATCCTGCACTTGGCCCCTGAGTAGGGCCACCGCGTCGACCGTCGAACGCCCCTGTCGAAACCCGAACTGGGCGTCCGACAGGTCTGGCCCTACCTCCCGCAACTGGCTATTAAGCCGGGTGGCGATGATCCCCTCGAACAATTTACCGACCTCATCGAGCAGAACAATGGGCCGGTATGCCGAGGGGGAGTCCACCGGGCGTCCCTCCTTCCGGAGCAGGCAAAGCTGCCCCTCCTTCCAGATTTTCGGGAACCTCCCAGCCGTCAGGCACGCGCTGAAGAGGTCCCGAAACCTCTCCTCCATGAGGGACGCCGCGATGGCCACCACCCGTGCGGGGACACCATCCGGTCCAGGGGCCGTCTTCTTCGCGCGGAGGGACAGAACCCCCGCGCGAAATTCCTCCACCGATACTGGAGGGACCTCCTCCTCCGGCGAAGCCACCACCCCCCCCAGCGGGGGGTTCATCGTTGGTGGGGTGAAGTCGGTCCTGCGCGGAAACAGTGACCGAACCACCCCATCCAGCAACGCCGGCTCTAGGGTCTCCGTTAATGGGGGACCGTAAGGGCGCAGCTGGCTCCGCGCCTGCTTATACGGCCTCCCAAACGGATCCCTGTCGAGGCCCTCCAGCATCTCGGCCTTTGCCGAGTCCTCGGCGGCGCACATTTCCGACTTGAGGACCGTCTTTGCCTCTAGGTAAGAGGCGTAGAGGCGGTCCTCCTCAGCCTGACATCGGCTGGTGCGCCGCCGACTCCGCGTGTAGGCCCTCCTGGCCTCCACGCACGCGGCCCGTAGCGCCGCCAGCTCCCCCGTCCACCAATAAACGGCGCGACGGGGAGGCGGACGGCGAGACCGAGGCATGCTGGAGTTGCACACCTCGGTCAGGGACCCCCGCAGCTGAACCGCTGCGGCGTCCACGTCCGTGACCTCAACAGGGGGCGAGAGCCAGTCCCGGAGGAACGCAGCCTCCTGGGCTGCCTCCCGGTCCAGGCGGGTGAGAGCCCACCGCGGGAAGGGAGATTGGCCCGAGCGGGCCATCCCCCGCGGGCTCTGGGTGGAGATGTCGAACCGCACATAACGGTGGTCCGACAGGGTCTCCACCATCTCCACCCGCCAGTTCACGACGCGTGTGGCTAGCACAGGGGTGGCGAACGACACGTCCACCACTGACCCTCCCTGTTGCCGCACACACGTGTGAACATGCCCCCTGTTCAGGAGGGACACGCCGCACGAAGCCGCCCAAAATTCGACGGCGCGCCCCCGGACGTTACATGACGCCGCTGGGTTGCCCCAGGCCACCGCCTTGGCGTTCAGGTCGCCCAACACGACGACCTGACGTGGTGCCGCCCTCCCGACGACTGCCGTAAGGACTTCGAGAAAACCCTCGAAGTCCCTTAGAGGGCGGTTTGGGGAGAAATAGACCCCGACCAGGGCTATTTCTCCCCACGCGGCGGCCACGTATCCCGGACCCCTCTCTAAAAGCGAGAGGGGAGGGGAGTCCGTGGCAGGCCGCGACACCAACGCCACCAAGCCGTCCCGATCACCCAGCCAACGGCCAGGTATCGAGTACGGCTCGGCGACCACCGCCACGTCCACCAACCACTCGGCCACAGTCTGCATCAGCAGATCCTGGGCCGCTCTGCAGTGGTTGGTGTTCGCCTGGAGGATGCGATGCTCGACTCTACCCATTAGTCGGTCATCGCACCCCCCTCCTCCACAGCCGCTGAGGTCCCAGCCACTGGGACGGCGGTGGCAATGACAGGCCGGGTCGGCGCCTGTATTTTGCCCTTCTTAAGGGGAGGACTGCAGTTCCTCCCCTTCATAATATGTCCCGCAGGGCGGCCACTAGCGGCACATACCGCGCAGTGCGGTGCGGCGGCCTTGCAGGAGGCGGATTTATGCCCCTCCTTGCCGCAGCGGTAGCAGCTGTCCGTCCTATCTACGCTGGACGGACAGAGGGCCCGGGTGTGGCCGATTCCGAAGCACTTGTAGCACCTCAGCGGCTGGTCCTCAAGTGCCCGGACCGCACCCGAGCTGAACCCGACGGCGAGCCGTCCCTTTTCGAGGACGGCTTTGGCAGCGGCGACAGGGCACTCCAGGCGAATAGTGCCCATGCCGCCGCGCCCGGGCCTGATGCCCCCGCCCTGCACCGCTGCGACTTCGCAGCCCCCATTGGCTGCGATCGCTGCCACCACCTCCTCCCTGGTGACGGAGTCATCCAGGTCCGTCACCTCGATGGCCGCCGACTTCACCGGCCTGGCCACCTTCGCCGCGTCCGCGATGACCTCCTGCAGCTTTGCTGCGAAGAGGTCGGCGTGTTTCCCGCCCTCAGCACCGGGGAACTCGAAGATACGAGCCCCAGCCTGTGTCCGGCGGCACGAGACTTTGCCGATCCCCAGTTTGGTTGGATCGGCATTGGCACGCGCCCGCAACATTACGGACGCGTATGTCTCGCCCCGCTCCGCAGCCTCCGCAGTGAGCGTCATCACGACGGCTGCGGTTTTGGGAGGAACCAGGTTCCTCTTGGCACCGGCTGGGGGGGAACTCTTCCCTTTCCCCTTTCCCGTGCCAGTCGACTGACCAGCAGGGGTGGTGGTGGGGACGGCTGGGGCTGGAGGGGTGCTCTTCCCCTTCCCCTTCCCTTTCCCTTTGCCAGTCGGCTTCGACTGGCTGGTAGTGGTGGTGGCGGGGACGGCAGGGACGACAGGTGCCGTCCTTTTCCCTTTGCCTTTCCCCTTACCGACCACCCTCGTCCAGCCCTGCTGGTTGGTCGGGGTGGTGGAAGGGAGAAGGGCGTCCTCCTTCTGGGAGGTTTCCACCCGCTCCTCTCGCCTTCTATCCGCCGCAAGTGGCGGTCGGACGACTTTCGCCGGCAAGAGCCGGTCCTCAATCCCTGCCAGGCAGGAGCGAACAAACGCCCTCTCCTCCGCCATCACCTTGCGGAGGACATCTTCAAGGCCGGGGGAGGAGGCAAGACCCTCCGCTGCAGGTCTGGGCTCGGCTTGCGATGGCCGGGCCGTGGCTTCAGCCAGCTTCATGTGCAGCTGGCTGACCTCCGACTGCAGGCGATCTACCTTCGCCTGCAGTTGCCGCGTTTCGTCGCTGGCCTTGCGGTCCACCAGCTCCGCGATGATACAACGCATGCTGGCGGCCCGGCATCTGAGGGACTTCTGGAAAGTCCCCTTCAGATGCGAGGACTTGGCGGCGACCTCCACGATCGCCTCCTCGTCCTCCAAGGCCATCTTCTCCAATTCGGCCAGGGAGTGGTCCGCGTACAGGACGCGGGACGCACCGTACTCGGCCTTGGCACGAGCGACACGCGCCCGCTCCTCCTTGGCCGCAACCCGCTCCTCCAGCTCTTGCTGGAGCTGCTCCCGCCGTGCCAAGTCCAACTCACGCTGGGCATCGGCCAAACCCACGTCGTGGGTGTCTGCAGCTGTCAACGCCTTTTTGGCCTTGACCCTCTTTTTAGGTTCCTTCGCCGAGCCTGAGCCCGAGGAGCCATCGGACACGACCTTGAGGAAGGTCCGCTTCCGCGATGCCGATCGTGATCGAGGATCGACCACCATCGAACCCGCATCCGATGCAGTGGACTCGTTGTCGGAGTCCGACAATTCGTCCACTCTCCCTCCGTAGAAGGTTCTACCTTCTTCCGACGCTTCAGCGTCGCGTTGGCCCTGAGAAGGGCCTTTTGGTTGGCCCTGAGAAGGGCCTTTGGATTGGCCCTGAGAAGGGCCTTTGGGTTGGCCCTGAGAAGGGCCTTTTTTAATGAAATGCCCGAGGGCATCCCGCGCGGGTTTAGGCATTTCCGGCAAATTCGTAGCTCTCAAGGCGATAAGATAGCTGCGAAGCACAGTGCACTTTAGCCGTACCCAGTCTGCCACTCCGTTACGGTGGTCAGAACTGGGACGTTTCCAGGGAACACGACGAGGACGTAAGCACTGTGGGGTGGTTCCCCAGCCCCAACCTAACCTAACCTTTTTTTTTTTTTTTTTTTTTTTTTTTTTTGTTTGCGCTGGGAAAAAATGCGTTACGCATACCCGCCCATTGGGGGATGGACGGGTTATGTGGGACTCTCCGGCTAGCCCGGCATACCCACTAAAATAACCCAGCGGCACTCCCGCATCGTCTGTGTGGAGGAGGACTGGGAAACCGGCACAGCCTTTACGTCCAGTCCCCCACCGACGACCGCCCGCCTTTACAGCGGGGCCCGCACGCCCCTCCCAAAGTGGAGGGGCCCGGGAACGACCGTGAGTGCTCGGCCGTTCCCGCCCGACGAGGGTGGTGATTAGTGCAATGCGAGCGAAGGCGCCCCCGCGCCTGTCGCCCGCTAATCACCACCAGAAGGAGGGAGGCGACGATCGTACAACCGCCGTCTCCCACCCCTTCTTCGCCTGCGGAGCGGCGGCGCAAGAGGATCATCCTCCCGCGCGCGCTCCGCCGCCTCCTTTTGCGACATGACATTCTCGCAAAAGGAGGCAACCGCTGCCCAAGCCTCCTCACCCCCCAGCATGGAGTTCACCACACTGGGAAGTGAGAGGTCCAATCCGACTACATCGGTCAGGGCACGGCGCAGCTCAGCCCAGGCTGGGCACACCTCGAGGGTGTGCTGCGCCGTGTCCTCCGCGGCTCCACAGTCGTGGCACGCCGGGGTTTCCTCCCTCCGAATCCGGTGCAGGTGCGTTCCGAAACAGCCATGTCCGGACAACACCTGCACTAGACGGAACGAGAGGAAACCGTGGGGGCGCTCGAGCCATTCCCGCAGGACTGGACCGAGCGCGTCCAGCGTCCGGCGCCCAAAAGTGGCGGAGGCGAGGTCCCGTTCCCAGTGCAGGACGATGGCGTCCCTCGCCTCCCGCCGCACGGCCTCCCGCTCTTGCGCGGCGGGGCGCTCACCTAGCGCCCTACGCCGCGCCGCCCATTCGTACACTCTGGCGAGCACCCATGCCTCCAATTCCCAGGGAGGGGTGCCGGCCAGAGCGCACGCCGCCGCAAAGCCCACTGAGCGGTAGGCTCTCGCCACCCGCTGTGCAATGGCCCGTTGGGGCCTGCGGATGGCGGTTGCATTCTCCCTCCTGTGGAGGGAGTCCGCCCAGATGGGTGCCCCGTAAAGGGCCATGCTCTTGAGGATGCCGGCATAGAGGCGCCGGCATCGCTCCTTGGGCCCTCCGAGGTTTGGGAGGAGCCACGAGAGGGCGTCCGCGGCTTTCAGCAGGCGCGTCGACAGCCCGCTGAAGTGCGGGCCGAAGCGCCACCTGCTGTCCAGCACGAGGCCCAGATACTTCATCTGGGCCCCGACCCCTATCCGGACGCCCTCCACCACGATGTGGGCGTCAGGAGGGCAGCGCTGCCGAGGCCCGTGAAAGAACACGGCCTCGGTCTTGTTCAGCGCCACCCTCAAACCAAGCTGGCGGATCCTGCCTGCCACTAAGGATCCGCCAGCTGAGGCCAGACAGGCCGCCTCCCTAAATTCCCTCCCCCGGGCAACGAGGAGAGTATCATCCGCGTAGCAGATGACACTCGTGCCCTGGAGGAGGGTGCCCCGCAGGAGCCAATCGAATCCGATGTTCCACAAGAGGGGCCCTAGCACCGAGCCTTGTGGAACACCGGATTCCGCGCCGTAGCGCCTGATCCTGGCCGTCCTGTCCGCCAGGAGGACCTCCCGGTCCTCCAGGTAGTTGGCCAGGATCAACCGCAGATATTGGGGCACTCCGTGGTACCGGAGTGCCTCCAATATGGTTGTGTGTGGCACGGAGTTGAAGGCGTTGGCGATGTCAAACGACACCGCCAACACTCCGTCCCCAGCCCCAACCGCCTCCTGCACTTGGCCCCTGAGTAGGGCCACCGCGTCGACCGTCGAACGCCCCTGTCGAAACCCGAACTGGGCGTCCGACAGGTCTGGCCCTACCTCCCGCAACTGGCTATTGAGCCGGGTGGCGATGATCCCCTCGAACAATTTACCGACCTCATCGAGCAGAACGATGGGCCGGTATGCCGAGGGGGAGTCCACCGGGCGTCCCTCCTTCCGGAGCAGGCAAAGCTGCCCCTCCTTCCAGATCTTCGGGAACCTCCCAGCCGTCAGGCACGCGCTGAAGAGGTCCCGAAACCTCTCCTCCATGAGGGACGCCGCGATGGCCACCACCCGTGCGGGGACACCATCCGGTCCAGGGGCCGTCTTCTTCGCGCGGAGGGACAGAACCCCCGCGCGAAGTTCCTCCACCGATACTGGAGGGACCTCCTCCTCCGGCGAAGCCACCACCCCCCCCAGTGGGGGGTTCATCGTTGGTGGGGTGAATTCGGTCCTGCGCGGAAACAGTGACCGAACCACCCCATCCAGCAACGCCGGCTCTAGGGTCTCCGTTAGTGGGGGGCCATAAGGGCGCAGCTGGCTCCGCGCCAGCTTATATGGCCTCCCAAACGGATCCCTATCGAGTCCCTCCAGCATCTCGGCCTTTGCCGAGTCTTCGGCGGCGCACATTGCCGTCTTGAGGACCGTCTTTGCCTCCATGTAAGAGGCGTAGAGGCGGTCCTCCTCAGCCTGACATCGGCTGGTGCGCCGCCGACTCCGCGTGTAGGCCCTCCTGGCCTCCACGCACGCGGCCCGTAGCGCCGCCAGCTCCCCCGTCCACCAATAAACGGCGCGACGGGGAGGCGGACGGCGAGACCGAGGCATGCTGGAGTTGCACACCTCGGTCAGGGACCTCCGCAGCTGGACCGCTGCGGCGTCCACGTCCGTGCCCTCCACAGGGGGCGAGAGCCAGTCCTCGAGGAACGCTGCCTCCAGGGCTGCCTCCCGGTCCAGGCGGGTGAGAGCCCACCGCGGGAAGGGAGATTGGCCCGAGCGGGCCATCCCCCGCGGGCTCTGGGTGGAGATGTCGAACCGCACATATCGGTGGTCCGACAGGGTCTCCACCATCTCCACCCGCCAGTTCACGACGCGTGTGGCTAGCACAGGGGTGGCGAACGACACGTCCACCACTGACCCTCCCTGTTGCCGCACACACGTGTGAACATCCCCCCTGTTCAGGAGGGACACGCCGCACGAAGCCGCCCAAAATTCGACGGCGCGCCCCCGGACGTTACATGACGCCGCTGGGTTGCCCCAGGCCACCGCCTTGGCGTTCAGGTCGCCCAACACGACGACCTGACGTGGTGCCGCCCTCCCGACGACTGCCGTAAGGACCTCGAGATAGTTCTCGAAGTCCCTTAGAGGGCGGTTTGGGGAGAAATAGACCCCGACCAGGGCTATTTCTCCCCACGCGGCGGCCACGTATCCCGGACCCCTCTCTAAAAGCGAGAGGGGAGGGGAGTCCGTGGCAGGCCGCGACACCAACGCCACCAAGCCGTCTCGATCACCCAGCCAACGGCCAGGTACCGAGTACGGCTCGGCGACCACCGCCACGTCCACCAACCACTCGGCCACAGTCTGCATCAGCAGATCCTGGGCCGCTCTGCAGTGGTTGGTGTTCGCCTGGAGGATGCGATGTCCGACTCTATCCATTAATCGGACATCACACCCCTCTCCTCCATAGCCGCCGAGGTCCCAGCTACTGGGGTGGCGGTGGCAGCGACAGGCCGGGTCGGCGCCTGAGTTTTGCCCTTCTTAAGGGGAGGACTGCAGTTCCTCCCCTTCATTATATGGCCCGCGGGGCGGCCACTGGCGGCACAAACTGCGCAGTGCGGCGCGGCGGCCATGCAGGAGGCGGACTTGTGGCCCTCCTTGCCGCAGCGGTAGCAACTGTCCGTCCTGTCGACAGTGGACGGACAGAGGGCTCGGGTGTGGCCGATTCCGAAGCACTTGAAGCACCTCAAAGGCTGGTCCTCAAGTGCCCGGACCGCGCCCGAGCTGAAGCCGACGGCCAGCCGTCCCTTCTCGAGGACGGCTTTGGCAGCGGCGACTGGGCACTCCAGGCGAATTGCGCCCATGCCGCCGCGCCCGGGCCTGATGCCCCCGCCCTGCACCGCTGCGACTGCGCAGCCCCCAATGGCTGCGATCGCTGCCACCACCTCCTCCTTGGTGACTGAATCATCAAGATCAGCCACCTCAATGGCCGCCGACTTCACCGGCCTCGCCACCTTCGCCGCGTCCGCGATGACCTCCTGCAGCTTCGCTGCAAAGAGGTCTGCGTTCTTCGCGCCCTCGGCACCCGGGAACTCAAAAATTCGAGCCCCAGCTTGTGTCCGGCGGCACGAGACTTTACCGATCCCTAGTTTGGTGGGATCGGCGTTAGCACGCGCCCGCAACATCACGGACGCGTACGTCTCGCCCCGCTCCGCAGCCTCCGTGGTGAGCGTCATCACGACGGCTGCGGTCTTGGGAGGAACCAAGTTCCTCCTGACTCCGGCTGGGGTCGAACCCTTCCCCTTTCCCTTGCCAGTCGTCTGTGACTGACCGGTAGGGGTGGTGGCGGAGGCGGCTGGGGGGGTGGTTTTCCCCCTCCCTTTACCCTTGCCAGTTGACTTCGACTGGCTGGGAGTGGTGGTGGCAGGGACGGCAGGGACGACAGCTGCCGTCTTTTTGCCTTTGCCCTTCCCCTTACCGACCACCCTCGTCCAGCCCTGCTGGTTGGTCGGGGTGGTGGACGGGAGTTGGGCGTCCTCCCTCTGGGAGGTTGCTACCGGCTCCACTCGCCTCTTGTCCGCCGCAAGCGGCGGTCGGAGGCGTTTCTCCGGCAGGAGCCGGTCCTCTATGCCCGCTAGGCAGGCTCTAACAAATTCTCTCTGCTCCCCCATAGCCCTGCGGAGGATTTCCTCAAGGCCGGAGGAGGGAGCGAGGCCCTCTGCCGCAGGTCTAGGCTCGGCTTGGGATGGCCGGGCCGTGGCTTCAGCCAGCTTTAAGTGCAGCTGGCTGACCTCCGCCTGCAGGCGATCTACTTTCGCCTGCAGTTGCCTTGTTTCTTCGCTGGCCTTGCGGTCCACCAGCTCCGCGATGATGCAACGCATGCTGGCGGCCCGGCATCTGAGGGACTTCTGGAAAGTCCCCTTCAGATGCGAGGACTTGGCGGCAACCTCCACGATCGCCTCTTCGTCCTCCAAGGCCATCTTCTCCAGCTCGGCCAGGGAGTGGTCCGCGTATAGGACGCGGGACGCCCCGTACTCGGCCTTGGCACGAGCGATGCGTGCCCGCTCCTCCTTGGCCATAACCCGCTCCTCCAGCTCTTGCTGGAGCTGCTCCCGCCGTGCCAGGTCCAACTCACGCTGGGCATTGGCCAAACCCACGTCGTGGGTGTCTGCTGCTGTTAAAGCCTTTTTGGCCTTGACCCTCTTTTTGGGCTCCTTCACCGAGCCTGAGCCCGAGGAGCCATCGGACACGACCTTTAAGAAGGTCCTCTTCCTCGATGCCGAGCGTGACCGACTATCTTCGATCGCCATCGCACTGGCATCCGACACTATGGACTCGGTGTCGGAGTCCGACAATTCGTCCACATTTCCTCCGTAGAAGGCCCTGCCTTCGTTCGACGCCGACGCGTCGCGTTGGCCCTGAGAAGGGCCTTTTGGTTGGCCCTGAGAAGGGCCTTTGGGGTGGCCCTGAGAAGGGCCTTTGGGTTGGCCCTGAGAAGGGCCTTTGGGTTGGCCCTGAGAAGGGCCTTTGGGTTGGCCCTGAGAAGGGCCTTGTTTGGCAAAATGCCCGAGGGCATCCCGCACAGGTTTAGGCATCCTAACAGGCAGATACGTAGCAGTCAAGGCAGATGTTTGCTACGATGCACAGTGCACTTTGGCCGTACCCAGTCTGCCACTCCGTTACGGTGGTCAGAACTGGGACGTTTCCGGGGAACGCGACGTGGACGCAAGCACTGTGGGGTGGTTCCCCAACCTAACCTTTTTTTTTTTTTTTTTTTTTTTTTTTGTTTGCGCTGGGAAAAAATGCGTTACGCATACCCGCCCATTGGGGGATGGACGGGTTATGTGGGACTCTCCGGCTACTCCGGCATACCCACTAAAATAACCCAGCGGCACTCCCGCATCGTCTATTTGGAGGAGGACTGGGAAACCGGCACAGCCTTTACGTCCAGTCCCCCACCGACGACCGCCCGCCTTTACAGCGGGGCCCGCACGCCCCTCCCTTAGTGGGGCCCGGAAACGACCGTGAGTGCTCGGCCGTTCCCGCCCGACGGTGGTGGCGATTTGTGCAATGCGAGCGAAGGCGCCCCCGCGCCTGTCGCCCGCTAATCACCACCTGAGGGTGGGAGGCGACGGTCGTACAACCGCCTTCTCCCACCCCTCCTTCGCCTGCGGAGCGGTGGCGCGAGAGGATCATCCTCCCGCGCGCGCTCCGCCGCCTCCTTTTGCGACATGACGTCCTCGCAAAAGGAGGCAACCGCCGCCCAAGCCTCCTCACTCCCCAGCATGGAGTTCACCACACTGGGAAGTGAGAGGTCCAGCCCAATGACAGTATTCAGGGCACGGCGCAGCTCAGCCCAGGCTGGGCACACCTCGAGGGTGTGCTGCGCCGTGTCCTCTGCGGCTCCGCATTCATGGCACGCCGGGGTTTCCTCCCTCCGGATCCGGTGCAGGTGCGTTCCGAAACAGCCATGTCCGGACAACACCTGCACTAGACGGAACGAGAGGAAACCGTGGGGGCGCTCGAGCCATTCCCGCAGGACTGGACCGAGCGCGTCCAGCGTCCGGCGTCCAAAGGTGGCGGAGGCGAGATCGCGTGCCCAGTGGAGAACAACGGCATCCCTCGCCTCCCGCCGCACGGCCTCCCGCTCTTCCGCGGCTGGGCGCTCACCCAGCGCCCTACGCCGCGCCGTCCACTCGTATACTCTGGCGAGCACCCATGCCTCCAATTCCCATGGAGGGGTGCCGGCCAGAGCGCACGCCGCCGCGAAACCCACCGAGCGGTAGGCTCGCGCCACCCGCTGTGCAATGGCCCGTTGGGGCCTGCGGATGGCGGTTGCATTCTCCCTCCTGTGGAGGGAGTCCGCCCAGATGGGTGCCCCGTATAGGGCCATACTCTTTAGGATGCCGGCATAGAGGCGCCGGCATCGCTCCTTGGGCCCGCCCAGGTTTGGGAGGAGCCATGAGAGGGCGTCCGCGGCTTTCAGCAGGCGCGTCGACAGCCCGCTAAAGTGCGAGCCGAAGCGCCACCTGCTGTCCAGCACGAGGCCCAGATACTTCATCTGGGCCCCGACCCCTATCCGGACGCCCTCCACCACGATGTGGGCGTCAGGAGGGCAGCGCTGCCGAGGCCCGTGAAAGAACACGGCCTCGGTCTTGTTCAGCGCTACCCTCAAACCAAGCTGGCGGATCCTACCTGCCACTAAGGATCCGCCAGCTGAGGCCAGACAGGCCGCCTCCCGAAAGTCCCTCCCCCGGGCAACGAGGAGAGTGTCATCCGCGTAGCAGATGACACTCGTGCCCTGGAGGAGGGTGCCGCGCAGCAGCCAATCGAATCCGATGTTCCACAAGAGGGGCCCCAGCACCGAACCCTGTGGAACACCGGACTCCGCGCCGTAGCGCCTGATCCTGGCCGTCCTGTCCGCCAGGAGGACCTCCCGGTCCTCCAGGTAGTTGGCCAGGATCACCCGCAGATATTGGGGCACTCCGTGGTACCGGAGTGCCTCCAATATGGTCGAGTGGGGCACGGAGTTGAAGGCGTTGGCGATGTCGAACGACACCGCCAACACTCCGTCCCCAGCTCTAACCGCCTCCTGCACTTGGCCCCTGAGTAGGGCCACCGCGTCGACCGTCGAACGCCCCTGTCGAAACCCGAACTGGGCGTCCGACAGGTCTGGCCCTACCTCCCGCAACTGGCTATTAAGCCGGGTGGCGATGATCCCCTCGAACAATTTACCGACCTCATCGAGCAGAACGATGGGCCGGTATGCCGAGGGGGAGTCCACCGGGCGTCCCTCCTTCCGGAGCAGGCAAAGCTGCCCCTCCTTCCAGATCTTCGGGAACCTCCCAGCCGTCAGGCACGCGCTGAAGAGGTCCCGAAACCTCTCCTCCATGAGGGACGCCGCGATGGCCACCACCCGTGCGGGGACACCATCCGGTCCAGGGGCCGTCTTCTTCGCGCGGAGGGACAGAACCCCCGCGCGAAGTTCCTCCAACGATACTGGAGGGACCTCCTCCTCCGGCGAAGCCACCACCCCCCCCAGTGGGGGGTTCATCGTTGGTGGGGTGAATTCGGTCCTGCGCGGAAACAGTGACCGAACCACCCCATCCAGCAACGCCGGCTCTAGGGTCTCCGTTAGTGGGGGGCCATAAGGGCGCAGCTGGCTCCGCGCCAGCTTATATGGCCTCCCAAACGGATCCCTATCGAGTCCCTCCAGCATCTCGGCCTTTGCCGAGTCCTCGGCGGCGCACATTTCCGACTTGAGGACCGTCTTTGCCTCTAGGTAAGAGGCGTAGAGGCGGTCCTCCTCAGCCTGACATCGGCTGGTGCGCCGCCGACTCCGCGTGTAGGCCCTCCTGGCCTCCACGCACGCGGCCCGGAGCCCCGCCAGCTCCACCGTCCACCAATATCCCCAACCTAACCTAACCTAACCTAACCTAACCTAACCTTTTTTTTTTTTTTTTACATGGTGGAAATGCATTAAACTTACGCATACCCGCCGCTTGGGGAGGCGACGGGTTATGTGGGACTCACTCGGGCTAGTCCCGGGATACGCACTAAAACCACCATGGTAGCCAGCCTCACAATGCCTGTAGCGGGGGGCCTGGGTATTCGTGAACGATCTCGCCAGTACCCCCGCTGTACACTTTTGGTCATTCTTTAGTCGCGCATAGTGGTGGACGTGTACGTTAACAATATTTAATTAATACTTATTCTGAATATATTGACCTCCTTTTATGTCGGACATTGCAGTGTAATGTATTTTGTACTGACGACCTTAAATAATGTACTCACAGTGAAGTAACAGTGTAATAATTAAACCAAAAAAAATGACTAGTCCTTTGAGTGGTCTCGTGCATCCTGCGGGCTCACCATATCCATATACGGCGCCGTTGCAACCTACACCTTCAGACTCTGACAGTGGAGCTTTGAACATTCTCTATACTTCCGAGATCCAAAAATGGTTGACTAACATCAACTGTAATTTAAATGAAGTCTGCACCATCATCACTGAAGGTAAGCTCAACTCAGAGCAAAAACTTCGCATAACTAACCTGTGCCGTAAAGTCGAACATGGTAGTTCACAAATGGCTGTCATGTACCAGTCCTTGAAGCAGAAAGCCATTCAAGCATTTAACACCAGCATAAATCGTCTTCAAGTTTACTACGCACTCACTCCTCACCGATTATCGCTGCTGACAACGCTAATAAGTTTTATGCAAACGTTGGAAAGGAACTCGGGGATAAAATAAAAGAGCAAAACGTTAACTTGACTGGTTATTCTTCTACAAGGACTCAACTCCATAGTGGGAAATCTTTTGTTCTGTTAGACACAGATGAATCTGAAGTAGAACGAATTATTGTAGGGTTAAAAAAACAGTTGCGCAGCGGGTTGGGATAACATAAGTAATAATATTCTCAAAAGATTTAAGCACATCCTAGTCCCTCCTTTAACTTTCATTTTTCAAACCTGCCTCTCTGATGGAATTTTTCCCAAATGTCTCAAAAAAGCCGTTGTTATTCCCGTTCACAAATCAGGGAGTAGGGATCTTGTAACTAATTACAGGCCAATTTCGTTACTACCTTCCTTTTCCAAAATTCTAGAAAAAATAATAAACAATAGACTTGTCTTATATCTAGAAAAGAACTCTTTGCTTTCAAACATGCAATTTGGTTTTAGAGCTAATTTATCCACATCAGACGCGGTTGAACATTTAACTGATTTTGTCACAGAGGAACTGGGAAAAGGGAACCTAGTAACTGGTATTTTCCTTGATCTAGCGAAGGCATTCGACACCGTGTCTATTCCTAACCTTCTATCCAAGTTAGAGGCATTAGGAATTAGGGGCACCCAGTTGAAACTCTTCGCAAGCTATTTAAATGACCGTACTCAATGTGTTAAAATTGACCAATTCATCAGTACGGACATAAAAATTCCTGCTTTTGGAATCCCCCAGGGGAGTATATTGGGCCCTACCCTATTCCTGATTTACATAAATGATCTGTGTTCCTTAAAGTTAGACCATGGAAAAGTAATTTCCTATGCTGATGACACAGCTTTAATTTTTTCTGCTCCAAACACTACTGCGGTTCATTATTACGCACAACATGGGTTTAATGTGATAAATAAATGGCTTAGAAATAATCTACTAACATTAAATGCTGAAAAGACAATGTTTATAAATTTTTGCATGCGTAAAAACCACAGACTTCCTAAACAAGATAACATATATGCACACTATTGTCCCAGTCCCTTGGTTCCTTGCGACTGTCCAGTTATTGCTAACACAAATAGCATGAAGTACCTTGGTGTTATTATTGATGAAACTCTATCATTTAAACAACATATCCTTGCCTTGTCAAATCGTGTACGGAAACTCATATTCGTATTTAAAAAGCTACGGCATATTGCTGATATGAAATTGATTAGACTAGTCTATCAGGCATTATGTCAATCTATTATTCAATACTGCATTACTTCCTGGGGTGGTGCTCCAAAAACATTAATGTTAATCATTGAACGTGCCCAACGAGCAATACTAAAAGTTGCAACTTTTCGACCTTTCCTTTTTCCTACGTGCCTCCTGTATGAAAAATGCAACGTTTTAACTGTCCGCCAACTATTTATTAAACGTGCAATTTTAAAACAACACACAACACTCACTTACAATGCTAACCTTACTAACACCAAGAGACGGAAAGATATTATCTGCACTAGTGCATCAGAGTCAAAGTTTATTTATGCAAACAGATTTTATCCTTTTCTCGGACCATATCTTTACAATAAAATAAATAAGTCACTATCTATATATAACCTTAACTATACAAATTGTAAAAAAACAGTCAGCAATTTTTTACAAAAATTGAGCTATGATGAGACTGAGGGATTATTTAGTATTCTAAAATAAGTTAATTTTTTAAACATTATATCTTAGGTTTTTGAATTTGTATGTATAATTAAATATTATTTAAATTTTTAACAAAGAATAAGTATACCTTTTAAGCCGTTAGAACGCCTGTGGTACAGGTTTAACCTAGTACAGGCACAAATTGTCAATAGCTTAGTATTAATTATTTTTAAATTAAGTAAATATAATTTTGTACACATTATTTCTTGAATAAAAAATTTATTATTATTATTATTATTACACTGAGCGTCTGAGACTCTCCTCCGGGGACGGGAGGGGGCCAAATGCCTCCTCCCCTCCCCTTCACGCACAAGCGCGTTTAGGCAACCTGAGCTACAGCAGGTTACCTCTTCCCGGGACCGCTTATGTAAGACGAGTGGAGTTCCCCTCCTCCAAACGCCAGCGGTCCCAGGGGCGACGTCAAGCCGGGGAGAAGCCAGCCGGACGCCGCATACTCTCACGCGCTGAGATTAGATCCCAGCGCCGGCGCCGATGAAGCGGATATTAGTGTCAATATCCAGTTCATCGGCGCCGTCTCGTTCTCCTACGGGAGGGATCGTTGCGCTCCCTCTCGCGCTCGGAGGCCTCCTTCTTGAGCATAACAGCTTCACAGAATGAGGCCACCGCGTTCCATCCGGTTGTCGCCGCCAGCATAGCCGAGACCACTGATGGCAGCGAGAGGTCCAATCCTATTTCAGCGACCAGGACTCGCCTCTCGGGGGCCCAAGCTGGGCACTCCTCGAGTGTATGTTGGGCCGAGTCCGGGCCGCCGCCACAATGGTGACACGACGGTGTCGCCTCTCTACCTATTCGACACAGGTACTCACCGAAGCACCCGTGTCCGGTGAGTATCTGCGTCAACCTGAAGGTTAGGCTGCCCCGTTTCCGGAGCAGCCATGCGTCAAACCACGGCAGGACCGCACCGACAAACCTTTTTTTTTTTTTTTTTTTTTTTTTTTATGTTTGCGCTGGGAAAAAATGCGTTACGCATACCCGCCCATTGGGGGGATGGACGGGTTATGTGGGACTCTCCGGCTACTCCGGCATACCCACTAAAATAACCCAGCGGCACTCCCGCATCGTCTATTTGGAGGAGGACTGGGAAACCGGCACAGCCTTTACGTCCAGTCCCCCACCGACGACCGCCCGCCTTTACAGCGGGGCCCGCACGCCCCTCCCTAAGTGGAGGGGCCCAGGAACGACCGTGAGTGCTCGGCCGATCCTGCCCGACGATGGTGGCGATTTGTGCAATGCGAGCGAAGGCGCCCCCGCGCCTATCGCCCGCTAATCACCACCAGAAGGAGGGAGGCGACGATCGTACAACCGCCGTCTCCCACCCCTTCTTCGCCTGCGCAGCGGCGGCGCGAGAGGATCATCCTCCCGCGCGCGCTCCGCCGCCTCCTTTTGCGACATGACATTCTCGCAAAAGGAGGCAACCGCCGCCCAAGCCTCCTCACCCCTCAGCATGGAGTTCACCACACTGGGAAGTGAGAGGTCCAATCCGACTACATCGGTCAGGGCACGGCGCAGCTCAGCCCAGGCTGGGCACACCTCGAGGGTGTGCTGCGCCGTGTCCTCCGCGGCTCCACAGTCGTGGCACGCCGGGGTTTCCTCCCTCCGAATCCGGTGCAGGTGCGTTCCGAAACAGCCATGTTCGGACAACACCTGCACTAGACGGAACGAGAGGAAACCGTGGGGGCGCTCGAGCCATTCCCGCAGGACTGGACCGAGCGCGTCCAGCGTCCGGCGCCCAAAAGTGGCGGAGGCGAGGTCCCGTGCCCAGTGCAGGACGATGGCGTCCCTCGCCTCCCGCCGCACGGCCTCCCGCTCTTGCGCGGCGGGGCGCTCACCAAGCGCCCTACGCCGCGCCGCCCATTCGTACACTCTGGCGAGCACCCATGCCTCCAATTCCCAGGGAGGGGTGCCGGCCAGAGCGCACGCCGCCGCAAAGCCCACTGAGCGGTAGGCCCTCGCCACCCGCTGTGCAATGGCCCGTTGGGGCCTGCGGATGGCGGTTGCATTCTCCCTCCTGTGGAGGGAGTCCGCCCAGATGGGTGCCCCGTATAGGGCCATACTCTTCAGGATGCCGGCATAGAGGCGCCGGCATCGCTCTTTGGGCCCTCCCAGGTTTGGGAGGAGCCATGAGAGGGCGTCCGCGGCTTTCAGCAGGCGCGTCGACAGCCCGCTAAAGTGCGGGCCGAAGCGCCACCTGCTGTCCAGCACGAGGCCTAGATACTTCATCTGGGCCCCGACCCCTATCCGGACGCCCTCCACCACGATGTGGGCGTCAGAAGGGCAGCGCTGCCGAGGCCCGTGAAAGAACACGGCCTCGGTCTTGTTCAGCGCTACCCTCAAACCAAGCTGGCGGATCCTACCTGCCACTAAGGATCCGCCAGCCGAGGCCAGACAGGCCGCCTCCCGAAAGTCCCTCCCCCGGGCAACGAGGAGAGTGTCATCCGCGTAGCAGATGACACTCGTGCCCTGGAGGAGGGTGCCCCGCAGGAGCCAATCGAATCCGATGTTCCACAAGAGGGGCCCTAGCACCGAGCCTTGTGGAACACCGGACTCCGCGCCGTAGCGCCTGATCCTGGCCGTCCTGTCCGCCAGGGGGACCTCCCGGTCCTCCAGGTAGTTGGCCAGGATCACCCGCAGATATTGGGGCACTCCGTGGTACCGGAGTGCCTCCAATATGGTCGAGTGGGGCACGGAGTTGAAGGCGTTGGCTATGTCGAACGACACCGCCAACACTCCGTCCCCAGCTCTAACCGCCTCCTGCACTTGGCCCCTGAGTAGGGCCACCGCGTCGACCGTCAAACGCCCCTGTCGAAACCCGAACTGGGCATCCGACAGGTCTGGCCCTACCTGCCGCAACTGGCTATTAAGCCGGGTGGCGATGATCCCCTCGAACAATTTACCGACCTCATCGAGCAGAACGATGGGCCGGTATGCCGAGGGGGAGTCCACCGGGCGTCCCTCCTTCCGGAGCAGGCAAAGCTGCCCCTCCTTCCAGATCTTCGGGAACCTCCCAGCCATCAGGCACGCGCTGAAGAGGTCCCGAAACCTCTCCTCCATGAGGGACGCCGCGATGGCCACCACCCGTGCGGGGACACCATCCGGTCCAGCGGCCACCACCCCCCCCAGTGGGGGGTTCATCGTTGGTGGGGTGAATTCGGTCCTGCGCGGAAACAGTGACCGAACCACCCCATCCAGCAACGCCGGCTCTAGGGTCTCCGTTAGTGGGGGGCCATAAGGGCGCAGCTGGCTCCGCGCCAGCTTATATGGCCTCCCAAACGGATCCCTATCGAGTCCCTCCAGCATCTCGGCCTTTGCCGAGTCTTCGGCGGCGCACATTGCCGTCTTGAGGACCGTCTTTGCCTCCATGTAAGAGGCGTAGAGGCGGTCCTCCTCAGCCTGACATCGGCTGGTGCGCCGCCGACTCCGCGTGTAGGCCCTCCTGGCCTCCACGCACGCGGCCCGTAGCGCCGCCAGCTCCCCCGTCCACCAATAAACGGCGCGACGGGGAGGCGGACGGCGAGACCGAGGCATGCTGGAGTTGCACACCTCGGTCAGGGACCTCCGCAGCTGGACCGCTGCGGCGTCCACGTCCGTCATCTCCACAGGGGGCGAGAGCCAGTCCTCGAGGAACGCTGCCTCCAGGGCTGCCTCCCGGTCCAGGCGGGTGAGAGCCCACCGCGGGAAGGGAGATTGGCCCGAGCGGGCCATCCCCCGCGGGCTCTGGGTGGAGATGTCGAACCGCACATATCGGTGGTCCGACAGGGTCTCCACCATCTCCACCCGCCAGTTCACGACGCGTGAGGCTAGCACAGGGGTGGCGAACGACACGTCCACCACTGACCCTCCCTGTTGCCGCACACACGTGTGAACATCCCCCCTGTTCAGGATGGACACGCCGCACGAAGCCGCCCAAAATTCGACGGCGCGCCCCCGGACGTTGCAGGACGCCGCTGAGTTGCCCCAGGCCACCGACTTCGCGTTCAGGTCGCCAAACACGACGACCGGACGTTGTGCCGCCCTCCCGACGACTGCCGTAAGGACTTCGAGAAAATCCTCGAAGTCCCTTAGAGGGCGGTTTGGGGAGAAATAGACCCCGACCAGGGCTATTTCTCCCCACGCGGCGGCCACGTATCCCGGACCCCTCTCTAAAAGCGAGAGGGGAGGGGAGTCCGTGGCAGGCCGCGACACCAACGCCACCAAGCCGTCCCGATCACCCAGCCAACGGCCAGGTATCGAGTACGGCTCGGCGACCACCGCCACGTCCACCAACCACTCGGCCACAGTCTGCATCAGCAGATCCTGGGCCGCTCTACAGTGGTTGGTGTTCGCCTGGAGGATGCGATGCTCGACCCTACCCATTAGTCGACCATCGCACCCCCCTCCTCCACAGCCGCTGAGGTCCCAGCCACTGGGACGGCGGTGGCAATGACAGGCCTGGTCAGCGCCTGTATTTTGCCCTTCTTAAGGGGAGGACTGCAGTTCCTCCCCTTCATAATATGTCCCGCGGGGCGGCCACTAGCAGCACATACCGCGCAGTGCGGTGTGGCGGCCCTGCAGGAGGCGGATTTATGCCCCTCCTTGCCGCAGCGGTAGCAGCTGTCCGTCCTATCTACGCTGGACGGACAGAGGGCTCGGGTGTGGCCGATTCCGAAGCACTTGTAGCACCTCAAAGGCTGGTCCTCAAGTGCCCGGACCGCACCCGAGCTGAACCCGACGGCGAGCCGTCCCTTTTCGAGGACGGCTTTGGCAGCGGCGACAGGGCACTCCAGGCGAATAGTGCCCATGCCGCCGCGCCCGGGCCTGATGCCCCCGCCCTGCACCGCCGCGACTTTGCAACCACCAATGGCTGCGATGGCTGCCACCACCTCCTCCTTGGTGACGGAGTCGTCCAGATCCGTCACCTCCAAGGCCGCCGACTTCACCGGCCTGGCCACCTTCGCCGCATCCGCGATGACCTCCTGCAGCTTCGCTGCGAAGAGGTCCGCGTTCTTACCGCCTTCCGCTCCCGGGAACTCGAAGATTCGAGCCCCAGCCTGCGTGCGGCGGCATGAGACTTTGCCGATCCCCAGTTTGGTGGAATCGGCAATGGCACGCGCCCGCACCATCACGGACGCGTAGGTCTCACCACGCTCCGCAGCCTCCGCGGTGAGCGTCATCACGACGGCCGCGGACTTGGGAGGTACCAGTTTCTTCTTGACACCGGCTGGGGGCGAACTCTTCGCCTTCCCCTTTCCCGTGCCAGACTGACCGGCAGGGGTGGTGGCGGAGACGGCTGGGGCTGGGGGGGTGGATTTCCCTTTCCCTTTCCCCTTCCCGTTGCCCGTCGGCTGCGACTGGCTTGTGGCGGGAACGGCAGGGACGACAGCTGCCGTCTTTTTGCCCTTGCCCTTCCCCTTACCGACCACCTTCGTCCAGCCCTGCTGGTTGGTCGGGGTGGTGGAAGGGAGAAGGGCGTCCTCCCTCGTGGAGCAAGGCACCGGCTCCTCTCGCCTTCTGTCCGCCGCAAGCGGCGGTCGGACGACTTTCGCCGGCAAGAGCCGGTCCTCAATTCCTGCCAGGCAGGAGCGAACGAACGCCCTCTCCTCCGCCATCACCTTGCGGAGGACGTCCTCAAGGCCGGGCGTGGAGGCAAGACCCTCCGCTGCAGGTCTGGGCTCGGCTTGCGATGGCCGGGCCGTGGCTTCAGCCAGCTTTAAGTGAAGCTGGCTGACCTCCGACTGCAGGCGATCCACTTTCGCCTGCAATTGCCGCGACTCATCGCTGGCCTTGCGGTCCACCAGCTCCGCGACGATTTGGCGCAGACTCGCGGCCCTGCATTTTAGGGACTTTTGAAAAGTCCCCTTTAGGTGGGAGGACTTGGTGGCAACCTCGACGATCACCTCCTCGTCCTCCAAGGCCATCCGCTCCAGCTCGGCCAGGGAGTGGTCCGCGTACAGAACGCGGGACGCTCCGTATCCGGACTTGGCACGGGCGGCGCGCGCCCGTTCTTCCCTGGCCGCTACCTGCTCCTCCAGGTCTTGCTGGAGTTGCTCCCGCCTAGTGAGGTCCAACTCACGCTGGGCGTCTACCAATCCCACGTCGTGGGTATCCGCTGTTATTGCCAACCTCTTGGCCTTGACTTTCTTTTTGGGCTCCTTAGCCGAGCCTGAGCCCGAGGAGCCATCGGACACGACCTTGAGGAAATTACCATCCGATGTGATGGACTCAATGTCTGAGTCCGACATATCGCCCGCTCTCCCTCCGTAGAAGGCTCTGCCTTCCGACGCCGACGCGTCGCGTTGGCCCTGAGAAGGGCCTTTTGGTTGGCCCTGAGAAGGGCCTTTGGGTTGGCCCTGAGAAGGGCCTTTGGGTTGGCCCTGAGAAGGGCCTTTTGTTTTTACAAAATGCCCGAGGGCATCCCGCAAAGGTTTAGGCATATTCCGCTGATACGTAGCTCGCAAGGCAATAGGTAGCTACGACGCACAGTGCACTTTAGCCGTACCCAGTCTGCCACTCCGTTACGGTGGTCAGAACTGGAACGTTTCCGGGGAACGCAACGTGGACGCAAGCACTGTGGGGTGGTTCCCCGCACCGACAAACCTAACCTAACCTTTTTTTTTTTTTTTTTTGTTTGCGCTGGGAAAAAATGCGTTACGCATACCCGCCCATTGGGGGATGGACGGGTTATGTGGGACTCTCCGGCTACTCCGGCATACCCACTAAAATAACCCAGCGGCACTCCCGCATCGTCTATTTGGAGGAGGACTGGGAAACCGGCACAGCCTTTACGTCCAGTCCCCCACCGACGACCGCCCGCCTTTACAGCGGGGCCCGCACGCCCTTCCCTAAGTGGAGGGGCCCGGGAACGACCGTGAGTGCTCGGCCGTTCCCGCCCGACGAGGGTGGTGATTAGTGCAATGCGAGCGAAGGCGCCCCCGCGCCTGTCGCCCGCTAATCACCACCAGAAGGAGGGAGGCGACGATCGTACAACCGCCGTCTCCCACCCCTTCTTCGCCTGCGGAGCGGCGGCGCGAGAGGATCATCCTCCCGCGCGCGCTCCTTTTGCGACATGACATTCTCGCAAAAGGAGGCAACCGCCGCCCAAGCCTCCTCACTCCCCAGCATGGAGTTCACCACACTGGGAAGTGAGAGGTCCTGCCCGACCACATCTGTCAGGGCACGGCGCAGCTCAGCCCAGGCTGGGCACACCTCGAGGGTGTGCTGCGCCGTGTCCTCCGCGGCTCCACACTCGTGGCACGCCGGGGTTTCCTCCCTCTGGATCCGATGCAGGTGCGTTCCGAAGCAGCCATGCCCGGATAACACCTGCACCAGACGGAACGAGAGGAAACCGTGGGGGCGCTCGAGCCAGTCTCGCAGGACTGGACCGAGCGCGTCCAGCGTCCGGCGTCCAAAGGTGGAGGAGGCGAGGTCAAAGAGGTCCGCGTTCTTCGCGCCCTCGGCACCTGGGAACTCGAAAATTCGAGCCCCAGCCTGCGTCCGGCGGCACGAGACTTTACCGATCCCCAGTTTGGTAGGATCGGCATTGGCACGCGCCCGCAACATCACGGACGCGTACGTCTCGCCCCGCTCCGCAGCCTCCGTGGTGAGCGTCATCACAACGGCTGCGGTCTTGGGAGGAACCAAGTTCCTCTTGGCGCCTGCTGGGGGGGAACTCTTCCCCTTCCCTTTTCCCTTGCCAATCGACTGATCGGCAGAGGTGGTGGCGGAGGCGGCTGGGGGGGTGGTTTTCCCCCTCCCTTTACCCTTGCCAGTCGGCTTCGACTGGCTGGGAGTGGTGGTGGTGGGCACGGCAGGGACGACAGGTGCCGTCCTTTTGCCTTTGCCCTTCCCCTTACCGACCACCTTCGTCCAGCCCTGCTGGTTGGTCGGGGTGGTGGAAGGGAGAAGGGCGTCCTCCCTCGAGGAGCTAGGCACCGGCTCCACTCGCCTTTTGTCCGCCGCAAGTGGCGGTCGGAGGCGTTTCTCCGGCAAGAGCCGGTCCTCTATTCCCGCTAGGCAGGATCTGACGAAGGCCCTCTCCTCCGCCATGACCCTGCGGAGGACATCCTCAAGGCCGGGGGAGGAGGTAAGGCCCTCTGCCGCAGGTCTGGGCTCGGCTTGCGACGGCCGGGCCGTGGCTTCGGCCAGCTTGAGGTGAAGCTGGCTAACCTCCGACTGCAGGCGATCCACTTTCGCCTGCAGTTGCCGCGACTCGTCGCTGGCCTTGCGCTCCACGAGCTCCGCGACGATGCCACGCATGCTCGCGGCCCGGCATTTCAGGGACTTTTGGAAAGTCCCCTTTAGGTGGGAGGACTTGGCGGCGACCTCCACGATCGCCTCCTCGTCCTCCAAGGCCATCCTCTGAAGCTCGACCAGGGAGTGGTCCGAGTACAGCACGTGGGACGCACCGTACCCGGTTTTGGCACGGGCGACGCGCGCCCGTTCCTCCTGGGCCGCAACCCGCTCCTCCAGCTCTGGCTGGAGCTGCTCCCGCCGAGTCAGGTCCAGCTCGCGCTGGGCATCCACCAGACCCACGTCGTGGGTATCCGCCACTATGGCCGTCTGCTTCTTGGCCTTAACTTTCTTTTTTGGCTCCTTCACCGAGCCCGAGGCCGAGGAGCCATCCGAACTGACTTTCAGAAAAGTCCGCTTTCTCGATCCTGATCGTGACCGAGAAGCCGCGATCACCATCGCATCCGATGCAATGGACTCATTGTCGGAGTCCGACAATGAGTCCACTCTCCCTCCGTAGAAGGCTCTGCCTTCCGACGCCGACGCGTCGCGTTGGCCCTGAGAAGGGCCTTTGGGTTGGCCCTGAGAAGGGCCTTTGGGTTGGCGTTGAGAAGGGCCTTTGGGTTGGCCCTGAGAAGGGCCTTTTTTAATGAAATGCCCGAGGGCATCCCGCGCGGGTTTTGGCATTTCAAACAAGACAGAATTCGTAACACACAAGGCAGTTAATTGTTACGATGCACAGTGCACTTTAGCCGTTCCCAGTCTGCCACTCCGTTACGGTGGTCAGAACTGGGACGTTTCCGGGGAACGCGACGTGGACGCAAGCACTGTGGGGTGGTTCCCCAGTGAAACCTAACCTAACCTTTTTTTTTTTTTTTTTTTGTTTGCGCTGGGAAAAAAATGCTTTACGCATACCCGCCCATTGGGGGATGGACGGGTTATGTGGGACTCTCCGGCTACTCCGGCATACCCACTAAAATAACCCAGCGGCACTCCCGCATCGTCTATTTGGAGGAGGACTGGGAAACCGGCACAGCCTTTACGTCCAGTCCCCCACCGACGACCGCCCGCCTTTACAGCGGGGCCCGCACGCCCCTCCCAAAGCGGAGGGACCCGGAAACGCCCGTGAGTGCTCGGCCGTTCCCGCCCGACGAGGGTGGTGATCAGTGCAATGCGAGCGAAGGCGCCCCCGCGCCTGTCGCCCGCTAATCACCACCAGAAGGAGGGAGGCGACGATCGTACAACCGCCGTCTCCCACCCCTTCTCGCGCGAGAGGATCATCCTCCCGCACGCGCTCCGCCACCTCCTTTTGCGACATGACATCCTCGCAAAAGGAGGCAACCGCCGCCCAAGCCTCCCCACTCCCCAGCATGGAGTTGACCACACTGGGAAGTGAGAGGTTCTGCCCGACCACATCTGTCAGGGCACGGCGCAGCTCAGCCCAGGCTGGGCACACCTCGAGGGTGTGCTGCGCCGTGTCCTCCGCGGCTCCACACTCGTGGCACGCCGGGGTTTCCTCCCTCTGGATCCGATGCAGGTGTGATCCGAAGCAGCCATGCCCGGATAACACCTGCACCAGACGGAAAGAGAGGAAACCGTGGGGCCGCTCGAGCCAGTCCCGTAGGACTGGACCGAGCGCGTCCAGCGTCCGGCGTCCAAATGTGGCGGAAGCGAGGTCCCGTGCCCAGTGCAGGACGATGGCGTCCCTCGCCTCCCGCCGCACGGCCTCCCGCTCTTGCGCGGCGGGGCGCTCACCTAGCGCCCTACGCCGCGCCACCCATTCGTACACTCTGGCGAGCACCCATGCCTCCAATTCCCAGGGAGGGGTGCCGGCCAGAGCGCACGACGCCGCAAAGCCCACCGAGCGGTAGGCCCTCGCCACCCGCTGTGCAATGGCCCGTTGGGGCCTGCGGATGGCGGTTGCATTCTCCCTCCTATGGAGGGAGTCCGCCCAGATGGGTGCCCCATACAGGGCCATGCTTTTGAGGATGCCGGCATAGAGGCGCCGGCATCACTCCTTGGGCCCTCCCAAGTTCGGGAGGAGCCATGAGAGGGCGTCCGCGGCTTTCAGCAGGCGCGTCGACAGCCCGCTGAAGTGCGGGCCGAAGCGCCGTCTGCTGTCCAGCACGAGGCCCAGATACTTCATCTGGGCCCCGACCCCTATCCGGACGCCCTCCACTACGATGTGGGCGTCAGGAGGGCAGCGCTGCCGAGGTCCGTGAAAGAACATGGCCTCGGTCTTGTTCAGCGCCACCCTCAATCCGAGCTGGCGGATCCTACCTGCCACTAAGGATCCGCCAGCCGAGGCCAAACAGGCCGCCGCCCCAAAGTCCCTCCCCCGGGCAACGAGGAGAGTGTCATCCGCGTAGCAGATGACACTCGTGCCCTGGAGGAGGGTGCCCCGAAGGACCCAATCGAATCCGATGTTCCACAAGAGGGGCCCTAGCACCGAACCCTGTGGAACACCGGACTCCGCGCCGTAGCGCCTGATCCTGGCCGTCTTGTCCACCAGAAGGACCTCTCGGTCCCTCAAGTAGTCGGCCAGGATCGCCCGCAGATATTGGGGCACTCCGTAGTATCGGAGTGCCTCCAATATGGTCGAGTGGGGCACGGAGTTGAAGGCGTTGGCGATGAACGACACCGCCAACACTCCGTCCCCAGCCCCAACCGCCTCCTGCACTTGGCCCCTGAGTAGGGCCACCGCGTCGACCGTCGAACGCCCCTGTCGAAACCCGAACTGGGCGTCCGACAGGTCTGGCCCTACCTCCCGCAACTGGCTATTAAGCCGGGTGGCGATGATCCCCTCGAACAATTTACCGACCTCATCGAGCAGAACGATGGGCCGGTATGCCGAGGGGGAGTCCACCGGGCGTCCCTCCTTCCGGAGCAGGCAAAGCTGCCCCTCCTTCCAGATCTTCGGGAACCTCCCAGCCGTCAGGCACGCGCTGAAGAGGTCCCGAAACCTCTGCTCCATGAAGGACGCTGCGATGGCCACCACCCGTGCGGGGACGCCATCTGGTCCAGGGGCCGTCTTCTTCGCGCGGAGGGACAGAACCCCCGCGCGAAATTCCTCCGCCGACACTGGAGGCACCTCCTCCTCCGGCGAAGCCACCACCCCCCCCAGCGGGGGGTTCATCGTTGGTGGGGTGAAGTCGGTCCTGCGCGGAAACAGTGACCGAACCACCCCATCCAGCAACGCCGGCTCTAGGGTCTCCTCTAATGGGGGACCGTAAGGGCGCAGCTGGCTCCGCGCCTGCTTATACGGCCTCCCAAACGGATCCCTGTCGAGGCCCTCCAGCATCTCGGCCTTTGCCGAGTCCTCGGCGGCGCACATTTCCGACTTGAGGACCGTCTTTGCCTCTAGGTAAGAGGCGTAGAGGCGGTCCTCCTCAGCCTGACATCGGCTGGTGCGCCGCCGACTCCGCGTGTAGGCCCTCCTGGCCTCCACGCACGCGGCCCGGAGCCCCGCCAGCTCCACCGTCCACCAATAAACGGCGCGACGGGGAGGCGGACGGCGAGACCGAGGCATGCTGGAGTTGCACACCTCGGTCAGAGACCCCCGCAGCCGAACCGCTGCGGCGTCCACGTCCGTGCCCTCCACAGGGGGCGAGAGCCAGTCCTCGAGGAACGCCGCCTCCTGGGCTGACTCCCGGTCCAGGCGGGTGAGAGCCCACCGCGGGAAGGGTGATTGGCCCGAGCGGGCCATCCCCCGCGGGCTCTGGGCTCTGTCGAACCGCACATATCGGTGGTCCGACAGGGTCTCCACCATCTCCACCCGCCAGTTCACGACGCGTGTGGCTAGCACAGGGGTGGCGAACGACACGTCCACCACTGACCCTCCCTGTTGCCGCACACACGTGTGAACATCCCCCCTGTTCAGGAGGGACACGCCGCACGAAGCCGCCCAAAATTCGACGGCGCGCCCCCGGACGTTACAGGACGCCGCTGGGTTGCCCCAGGCCACCGCCTTGGCGTTCAGGTCGCCCAACACGACGACCTGACGTGGTGCCGCCCTCCCGACGACTGCCGTAAGGACCTCGAGAAAGTTCTCGAAGTCCCTTAGAGGGCGGTTTGGGGAGAAATAGACCCCGACCAGGGCTATTTCTCCCCACGCGGCGGCCACGTATCCCAGACCACTCTCTAAAAGCGAGAGGGGAGGGGAGTCCGTGGCAGGCCGCGACACCAACGCCACCAAGCCGTCTCGATCACCCAGCCAACGGCCAGGTATCGAGTACGGCTCGGCAACCACCGCCACGTCCACCAACCACTCGGCCACAGTCTGCATCAGCAGATCCTGTGCCGCTCTGCAGTGGTTGGTGTTCGCCTGGAGGATGCGATGTTTGACCCTACCCATTAGTCGGTCATCGCACCCCCCTCCTCCACAGCCGCTGAGGTCCCAGCCACTGGGACGGCGGTGGCAACGACAGGCCGGGTCGGCGCCTGTACTTTCCCCTTCTTAAGGGGAGGACTGCAGTTCCTCCCCTTCATTATATGGCCCGCAGGGCGGCCACTGGCGGCACAAACTGCGCAGTGCGGCGCGGCGGCCATGCAGGAGGCGGATTTGTGGCCCTCCTTGCCGCAGCGGTAACAACTGTCCGTCCTGTCGACAGTGGACGGACAGAGGGCCCGGGTGTGGCCAATGCCGAAGCACTTGTAGCACCTCAGCGGCTGGGCCTCAAGTGCCCGGACCGCAGCTGAGCTGAAGCCGACGGCGAGCCGTCCCTTCTCGAGGACGGCTCTGGCTGCGGCCACTGGGCACTCCAGGCGAATGGTGCCCATGCCGCCGCGCCCGGGCCTGATGCCCCCGCCCTGCACCGCTGCGACTGTGCAGCCCCCAATGGCTGCGACTGCTGCCACCACCTCCTCCTTGGTGACGGAGTCGTCCAGATCCGCCACCTCGAAGGCCGCCGACTTCACCGGCCTGGCCACCTTCGCGTCGTCCGCAATGACCTCTTGCAGCTTTTCTGCGAAGAGGTCCGCATTTTTTCCGCCCTCCGCCCCCGGGAACTCGAAGATACGAGCCCCAGCCTGTGTCTTGCGGCATGACACTTTGCCGCAACATGGACGCGTACGTCACTCCCCGCTCCGCGGCTTCCACGGTGAGTGTCACCACGACGGCCGCGGTCTTGGGAGGAACTAAGTCCCTCCTGACACCGGCTGGGGTGGAACTCTTGCCCTGTCCCTTTCCCTTGTCGGCCGACTGCGACTGACCGGCAGGGGTGGTGGCGGGGACGGCTGGTGCCGGGGGGGTGCTCTTCCCCTTCCCTTTGCCTTTCCCCTTCCCTTTGCCAGTCGGCTGCGACTGGCTGGGAGTGGTGGTGGCGGGAACGGCAGGGGCGACAGCTGCCGTCCTTTTTCCCTTGCCCTTGCCCTTACCAACCACCTTCGTCCAGCCCTGCTGGTTGGTCGGGGTGGTTGAAGGCAGATGGGCGTCCCCCCTCTGAGAGGTTGCCACCGGCTCCACTCGCCTCTTATCCGCCGCAAGCGGCGGTCGGAGGATCTTTGCCGGCAAGAGCCGGTCCTCAATTCCCGCCAGGCAAGAACGAACAAACGCCCTCTCCTCCGCCATAACCTTGCGGAGGACGTCCTCAAGGCCGGAGGAGAGGGCGGGGCCCTCTGCCGCAGGTCTGGGCTCGGCTTGGGATGGCCGGGCCGTGGCTTCAGCCAGCTTCATGTGCAGCTGGCTGACCTCCGACTGCAGGCGATCTACCTTCGCCTGCAGTTGCCGCGTTTCATCGCTGGCTTTGCGGTCAACCAGCTCCGCGACGATGCCACGCATGCTGGCGGCCCTGCATTTGAGGGACTTCTGAAAAGTCCCTTTTAGGTGGGAGGACTTGGTGGCGACCTCGACGATCACCTCCTCGTCCTCCAAGGCCATCCGCTGCAATTCGGCCAGGGAGTGGTCCGCGTACAGGACGCGGGCCGCACCGTACTCGGCCTTGGCACGAGCGACGCGCGCCCGCTCCTCCTTGGCTGCAACCCGCTCCTCCAGCTCTTGCTGGAGCTGCTCCCGCCGAGCCAGGTCCAACTCACGCTGGGCGTCTCCCAAACCCACATCGTGGGTGTCCGCCGCGGTCTTCTGGGCCTTCTTTTTCGACTCCTTTGCCGAGCCCGAGGCCGAGGACCCATCCGACCCGCCTTTTAAGTAGGTCTTCCTCTTCCTAGATGCTGATCTCGATCGAGTGTCCTCGATCACCATCACATCTGACGTAGTGGATTCATTGTCGGAGTCCGATAATGAATCACCGCTCTCCCGCCATAGAAGGCTCTGCCTTCGTTCGACGCCGACGCGTCACGTTGGCCCTGAGAAGGGCCTTTTGGTTGGCCCTGAGAAGGGCCTTTGGGTTGGCCCTGAGAAGGGCCTTTGGGTTGGCCCTGAGAAGGGCCATTTTTGACGAAATGCCCGAGGGCATCCCGCGCAGGTTTATGTATTTTTGGCATAATCCGCAAGTTCGTAACACACAAGGCAGTTGATTGTTACGATGCACAGTGCACTTTAGCCGTACCCAGTCTGCCACTCCGTTACGGTGGTCAGAACTGGGACGTTTCCAGGGAACGCGACGTGGACGCAAGCACTGTGGGGTGGTTCCCCAACCTAACCTTTTTTTTTTTTTTTTTTTTTTTTTTGTTTGCGCTGGTAAATAATGTGTTACGCATACCCGCCCATTGGGGGATGGACGGGTTATGTGGGACTCCCCGGCTAGTCCGGTATACCCACTAAAATAACCCAGCGGCACTCCGGCAAAGCCTTTACGTCCAGTCCCCCGCCGACGACCGCCCGCCTTTACAGCGGGGCCCGCACGCCCCTCCCTTTAGTGGAGGGGCCCGGGAACGACCGTGAGTGCTTGGCCGTTCCCGCCCGACGAGGGTGGTGATTACTGCAATGTGAGCGAAGGCGCCCCCGCGCCTGTCGCCCGCTAATCACCACCAGAAGGAGGGAGGCGACGATCGTACAACCGCCGTCTCCCACCCCTTCTTCGCCTGCGGAGCGGCGGCGCGAGAGGATCATCCTCCCGCGCACGCTCCGCCGCCTCCTTTTGCGACATGACATTCTCGCAAAAGGAGGCAACCGCCGCCCAAGCCTCCTCACTCCCCAGCATGGAGTTCACCACACTGGGAAGTGAGAGGTCCATTCCGACCACATCTGTCAGGGCACGGCGCAGCTCAGCCCAGGCTGGGCACACCTCGAGGGTGTGCTGCGCCGTGTCCTCCGCGGCTCCACAGTCGTGGCACGCCGGGGTTTCCTCCCTCCGAATCCGGTGCAGGTGCGTTCCGAAACAGCCATGTCCGGACAACACCTGCACTAGACGGAACGAGAGGAAACCGTGGGGGCGCTCGAGCCATTCCCGCAGGACTGGACCGAGCGCGTCCAGCGTCCGGCGCCCAAAAGTGGCGGAGGCGAGGTCCCGTGCCCAGTGCAGGACGATGGCGTCCCTCGCCTCCCGCCGCACGGCCTCCCGCTCTTGCGCGGCGGGGCGCTCACCCAGCGCCCTACGCCGCGCCACCCATTCGTACACTCTGGCGAGCACCCATGCCTCCAATTCCCAGGGAGGGGTGCCGGCCAGAGCGCACGCTGCCGCAAAGCCCATTGTGCGGTAGGCCCTCGCCACCCGCTGTGCAATGGCTCGTTGGGGCCTGCGGATGGCGGTGGCATTCTCCCTCCTGTGGAGGGAGTTCGCCCAGATGGGTGCCCCGTAAAGGGCCATGCTCTTGAGGATGCCGGCATAGAGGCGCCGGCATCGCTCCTTCGGCCCACCCAAGTTTGGGAGGAGCCATGAGAGGGCGTCCGCGGCTTTAAGCAGGCGCGTCGACAGCCCGATGAAGTGCGGGCCGAAGCGCCGCCTGCTGTCCAGCACGAGGCCCAGATACTTCATCTGGGCCCCGACCCCTATCCGGACGCCCTCCACGACGATGTGGGCGTCTGGAGGGCAGCGCTGCCGAGGCCCGTGAAAGAACACGGCCTCGGTCTTGTTCAGCGCCACCCTCAATCCAAGCTGGCGGATCCTACCTGCCACTAAGGATCCGCCAGCTGAGGCCAGGCAGGCCGCCTCCCTAAAGTCCCTCCCCCGGGCAACGAGGAGAGTGTCATCCGCGTAGCAGATGACACTCGTGCCCTGGAGGAGGGTGCCCCGCAGGAGCCAGTCAAATCCGATGTTCCACAGGAGGGGCCCCAGCACCGAGCCCTGTGGAACACTGGACTCCGCCCCATAGCGCCTGATCCTGGCCGTCCTGTCCGCCAGGAGGACCTCTCTGTCCTCCAGGTAGTTGGCCAGGATCGCCCGCAGATATTGGGGCACTCCGTGGTACCGGAGTGCCTCCAATATGGTCGGGTGGGGCACGGAGTTGAAGGCGTTGGCGATGTCGAACGACACCGCCAACACTCCGTCCCCAGCCTCGACCGCCGCCTTTACTTGGCCCCTGAGTAGGGCCACCGCGTCGACTGTCGAACGCCCTTGTCGGAACCCGAACTGGGCGTCCGACAGGTCCGGCCCTACCTCCCGCAAATGGCTGCTAAGCCGGGTGGCGAGTATCCCCTCGAACAGTTTACCGACCTCATCTAGCAGAACGATGGGCCGGTATGCTGAGGGGGAGTCCACCGGGCGTCCTTCCTTCCGGAGCAGGCAAAGCTGCCCCTCCTTCCAGATCTTCGGGAACCTCCCAGCCGTCAAGCACGCGCTGAAGAGGTCCCGAAGCCTTTCCTCCATTAGGGACGCCGCGATGGCCACCACCCGTGCGGGGACGCCGTCCGGTCCAGGGGCCGTCTTCTTCGCGCGGAGGGGCAGAACCCCCGCGCAAAGTTCCTCCGCCGATACTGGAGGTACCTCCTCCGGCGAAGCCACCAACCCCCCCAGCGGGGGGTTCATCGTTGGAGGGGTGAAGTCGGTCCTGCGCGGAAACAGTGACCGAACCACCCCATCCAGCAACGCCGGCTCTAGGGTCTCCGCTAATGGGGGACCGTAAGGGCGCAGCTGGCTCCGCGCCAGCTTATACGGCCTCCCAAACGGATCCCTATCGAGGCCCTCCAGCATCTCGGCCCTTGCCGAGTCCTCGGCGGCGCACATTGCCGACTTGAGGACCGTCTTTGCCTCTACGTAAGAAGCGTAGAGGCGGTCCTCCTCGGCCTGACATCGGCTGGCGCGCCGCCGACTCCGCGTGTAGGCCCTCCTGGCCTCCACGCACGCGGCCCGGAGCCCCGCCAGCTCCACCGTCCACCAATAAACAGCGCGACGGGGAGGCGGACGGCGAGACCGAGGCATGCTGGAGTTGCACACCTCGGTCAGGGACCTCCGGAGCTGAACCGCTGCGGCGTCCACATCCGTGCCCTCCACAGGGGGCGAGAGCCAGTCCTCGAGGAACGCTGCCTCCAGGGCTGCCTCCCGGTCCAGGCGGGTGAGAGCCCACCGCGGGAAGGGAGATTGGCCCGAGCGGGCCATCCCCCGCGGGCTCTGGGTGGAGATGTCGAACCGCACATATCGGTGGTCCGACAGGGTCTCCACCATCTCCACCCGCCAGTTCACGACGCGTGTGGCTAGCACAGGGGTGGCGAACGACACGTCCACCACTGACCCTCCCTGTTGCCGCACACACGTGTGAACATCCCCCTGTTCAGGAGGGACACACCGCACGAAGCCGCCCATAATTCGACGGCGTGCCCCCGGACGTTACAGGACGCCGCTAGGTTGCCCCAGGCCACCGCCTTGGCGTTCAGGTCACCCAACACGACGACCTGACGTGGTGCCGCCCTCCCGACGACTGCCGTAAGGACTTCGAGAAAATCCTCGAAGTCCCTTAGAGGGCGGTTTGGGGAGAAATAGACCCCGACCAGGGCTATTTCTCCCCACGCGGCGGCCACGTATCCCGGACCGCTCTCTAAAAGCGAGAGGGGAGGGGAGTCCGTGGCAGGCCGCGACACCAACGCCACCAAGCCGTCCCGATCACCCAGCCAACGGCCAGGTATCGAGTACGGCTCGGCGACCACCGCCAAACCCACCAACCACTCGGCCACAGTCTGCATCAGCAGATCCTGGGCCGCTCTGCAGTGGTTGGTGTTCGCCTGGAGGATGCGATGTTCGACTCTACCCATTAGTCGGTCATCGCACCCCCCTCCTCCACAGCCGCTGAGGTCCCAGCCACTGGGACGGCGGTGGCAACGACAGGCCGGGTCGGCGCCTGTACTTTCCCCTTCTTAAGGGGAGGACTGCAGTTCCTCCCCTTCATTATATGGCCGGCAGGGCGGCCACTGGCGGCACAAACTGCGCAGTGCGGCGCGGCGGCCATGCAGGAGGCGGCTTTGTGTCCCTCCTTGCCGCAGCGGTAGCAGCTGTCCGTCCTGTCTATTGTGGACGGACAGAGAGCCCGGGTGTGTCCGATGCCGAAGCACTTATAACACCTTAAAGGCTGGTCTTCAAGGGCCCGGACTGCACCCGAGCTGAAGCCGACGGCGAGCCGTCCCTTTTCGAGGACGGCTTTAGCAGCGGCGACTGGGCACTCCAGGCGAATGGTGCCCATGCCGCCGCGCCCGGGCCTGATGCCCCCGCCCTGCACCGCTGCGACTGCGCAGCCACCTATGGCTGCGATTGCTGCCACCACCTCCTCCTTGGTGACGGAGTCGTCTAGATCCGTCACCTCGATGGCCGCCGACTTTACCGGCCTGGCCACCTTCGCCGAGTCTGCGATGATCTCTTGCAGCTTAGCTGCGAAGAGGTCCGCGTTTTTGCCGCCCTCCGCACCAGGGAACTCGAATATACGAGCCCCAGCCTGTGTCTTGCGGCATGAGACTTTGCCGATCCCCAGTTTGGTGGGATCGGCAGTGGCACGCGCCCGCACCAACATGGACGCGTACGTCTCACCCCGCTCCGCGGCCTCCGCGGTGAGTGTCACCACGACGGCCGCGGTCTTTGGAGGAACAAGGTTCCTCTTGGCACCGGCTGGGGGGGAAGAACTCTTCCCCTTCCCCTTCCCCTTGCCAGCAGACTGACCAGCAGGGGTGGTGGCGGAGACGGCTGGGGCTGGGGGGGTGCTCTTTCCCTTCCCTTTCCCTTTTCCTTTCCCTTTGGCAGTCGGCTGCGACTGGCTGGGAATGGTGGTGGCGGGAACGGCAGGGACGACAGGTGCCGTCCTTTTGCCTTTGCCCTTCCCCTTACCGACCACCTTCGTCCAGCCCTGCTGGTTGGTCGGGGTGGTCGAAGGGAGTGAGGTGTAGTAATATGTATGTGTGTATCTTAGTATCTATCTAGTAGTATGTGTGTGTAATAGATCTAATATAAAACTATGTTATTCATTCCTAAGGAGAGTATTAAATCATAATTAATCGAATGCAGTTGTTTCAATAACACTAAATCCCCTCATGGCGACCCGTGCCATATTTGGGGCTCGCGACGCGAATACGGTATCGGTATAGTGTTACGGCTCCAAATGAATCGAACAATGAATCAAGAAAGTGAAGTTAATTTCGGATGCGGCATGTAAAATAAGTGTAAACTATGAACAGTATATATTATATATTTTATTTAACATATATTTTTGTTAAATAGTGCGCGAATTAAAATCAACTTATAAAATGTGCCGTTCAAACTATGAAAAAGAGCAGATATTTTTGAACCAGAATGCTGCGGGTTCAAACAATGCAGATGTGGAGCAGTTTAAGCTGCATATGTCAAGTATCAGCATTGTCCTCATAATCATCGCTACTCTGTTGGGTCTTGGTGCATTATACTTCGTATGGAAACAGTATAGGAAATGCCACCATACTTGGATCAGAGACCAAATAATGTAGAATAATTTTCGGCGATCATTTAACCGGGCCAGAGATATAGATATAGATGTACGTGGAGAGGAGCGCGAGCGCGACCTACGTATCCCGATGAGAGACATACCTAAGTAAATAGTATTTCGTGCGGCAGCCAAAATTAGTTGAATTAAGTGCGTCAAATTACTATAAAAGTGCGATAAAGTGCGGTTTAATGTATAGTATTAATGCGTCATTTTTTATTTTAAAATTAACCTCAAGAATAATGGACATCCAAATAATTATTCTATAGACTCTAAGTTTAAAGTAATACATACCAAATCAATTTATTGTAATTGCTCATTAATCGTCTCAATGTATCGTGGATCGACTTACACTCTACAACACCTACTACGGTAACTCACTGTGACTTAGTGAGATTGTGGTATGTATTCTTTAAGTAATTATGTATTTATTGTAAGGTAATGGAAGATGATTTACTTGAATGTTTAAAAGAACTTAAGAGTATAAGAAAATATTTAATTAAGAAAGGAAAATTAAGATTTAAAGGAAATGTTATTAAAAATAGATTAGAAGAGACTAAGGAAATTTATAATAGAAGTCAGGAAATAATTAAATTTTTGTCTTCAGAACAAGGCTCAAAATCAAAAATTTTGGAATCTTTAATTTTAATACAAAATGGGATAAAATCTTATTATTTACAAATTATTGATTTATGTTCCGAAAATAAAGTAGTTTCTGATATCGACAGTAGTGGAAGTGATTTTTGTGAAACTAGCTCAAACCCAGATTTAATCATGGAGTTCGATTTAAAAACGGCCTGTAGTTTGATTCCGATTATGAACAGTAATGAAAGTAACATCAAAAGTATCATTGACTCGGTAGAAATGTATGCCGATATGTTATCGGAATCGGGAAAATTATTACTGATTAAATTCGTTTTAAAAAGTAGACTGTCCGAAAATGCAAAATTACGCATGTGTGATGATTACAAGTCGGTAACAGAGTTGATTAAGCAATTAAAAGACACTTTATTACCTAAAAAATCGTTCACTGCTATACAATCACGGTTACAGAGTACAACTCAGGGTTGGCGTACAATAGATCAGTTTGGTACCGAATTAGAAAAACTATTCACCAATTTAACCATAGCTCAGGCAAATGGCAATTCTGAAAATTATGGTGTATTAAAACCGTTAAATGAGAAAATGGCCATTAAACGATTTGCAGATGGGTTAAGTAATTCCCGGCTCAGCACAATAATCGCAGCGCGTAATTACGACAGCTTGAAAGACGCGATTCAGGCCGCCAAGGATGAAGAGTTGACATCGGCATCATCTTCGACGGGTGAAAATGTCATGCAGTTTTCTCATCGTGGACGAGGTAAGTCTCAATTTAATAGTTTCCAGCAAGGCCAATTCTTCGGTCAACAGTCTCGTGGACAACGAGGACGATATAATTATCGTCAGAATTCAAATAATTTTAATACTTTCAGAAGAGGTAACTTTAGAGGTAATTTTAACAATTTTGCCAGAGGAAATTTTCGCGGTAATAATTCATATTATCATGCCCGTACTAATGGTACAAGTTCGTACAATAACACACAGCGAGGACGAGTTCATCAAACGTCGAGTGAAAATCGATCGAGGTTCGAGAATCGTGGTAAGGGTAATACACATCGAGTGTTTTATTCAAATCAGTCTAGCAATAATGAGTCTGTAAGTTCCAATACGAATCCAATGCAGTTTTTTCGATCTGTAACATAACATTTTAGCGCTAAGTGGTAAAGCGAAATTTTTGACTTTGTATAATGGTAATAGAAGATACTTTTGGTTGGTTGATACCGGAGCATCATTATCCGCCATAAAGAAAGATGCTGTACCTAGCAACAGTTGCATCATTCGAGACGAAACTATCATAAATGGTATTGGGGGTCAGATTCAGTCATCAGGATTTATTAATCTCACATTGACTCATCGTGATGACCAACACTGTGTTGATTTTGATATCAAACTTCATGTATTTGATACCATACCTTTAAAGGCGGATGGAATATTAGGTTTAGATTTTCTGTGTCATTACATGACGAATATTAATTTGGAAAGAAATATAATAACGTTTTCTAAATATGGAATGGAATATTCTTTATTACTTCGTGATACGGTCGATTATTCGAATGAAGTTTTACATATTCCTGCACGGAGTGAATCAATTCACTATTTACTTTTAAATAATGCTTTAGCTAATAATGATTGTGTTATCCCTAGCAAGCAGTTGGCAGAAAATGTGTTTTTAGCTGGATGTATTAGTAGAATAAAAAACAATAGAGTACCGGTAAAAATTTTAAACAGCAATGAACATAGTATATCTTTACCAATGTTTCAACCAGAGATGCATTCAATTCAGGATTATCATATTTGCGATTTCAAATCAAATCAAAATAATTTAAAGCGAGCAAAAACATTATTAGATATTTTAAAATTAAATCATTTAAATGTAGAAGAGCGCATTTCTATTCAACAATTATGCTCTAAGTATTCAGATGTGTTCTTTTTACCCGGTGATAAGTTAACGACTACGAACGTTTATGAGCAATCGATTACTTTAAAACCAAACATAAGTCCGGTTTATGTGAAACAGTATCGTTTGCCACACTCATTAAAAAATGAGGTGGATAAGGAAATTCAAAAAATGATTGACAATGATATTATAGAAGAGGCGAAAAGCGAATGGTCTAGTCCTATTTTGCTGGTGCCAAAGAAAAGCGATAACGAAAAGAAATGGCGTTTAGTTGTCGATTACAGGAAATTAAATGACTGTATTGTAGACGACAAATTCCCATTGCCGAACATTACAGAGATTTTAGATTTTCTTTCGGGTTCTATCTATTTCTCACATTTAGACCTTAATCAAGGATATTACCAAGTAGCTTTAGATAAAGAAAGTAGAGAGTTTACTGCGTTTACTACAAACACTGGCCAGTACAAGATGAAGAGATTACCTATGGGTCTCAAGACCAGTTCCAGCGCGTTCAGTAGAGTAATGTCAGTAGCCATGTCTGGACTCACTCATGATAGATGTTTCATATACTTAGATGATCTAGTAGTTTTCGGTAGAAATTTAGATATTCATAACAAAAATTTGACAGACGTGTTAGAAAGGTTAAGAAAAACTAACTTAAAATTGAATCCAGATAAATGTAGCTTTTTGAAGAAAGAAATTCTTTATTTAGGCCATCTTGTATCTGAAAATGGAGTTTTACCCGATCCATCAAAAGTTAAAGTCTTACAAAATTACCCAGTTCCAACTAACACAGATGAAGTGAAAAGATTTGTAGCATTTTGTAACTATTATAGGAAATTTATTAAAAATTTTGCAGACATAACGTGCCCATTAAATAAGTTAACTCGTAAATTTGAACCATTTGTTTGGACTAACGATTGTCAAAAATCATTTGAAAAATTAAAAAATAAGTTAATGACACCACCAATTTTAGATTTTCCAGATTTTTCTGATGATAATGAATTTGTTATACAAACTGACGCTTCTGGCACAGCCATTGGCGCAGTGTTATGCAATAAAAATATGAAACCAGTTGCATACGCAAGTAGACCACTCAATAAAGCTGAACTTAACTACCCCACCATTCAGAAGGAATTAGTTGCCATTGTGTGGGCAGTGAAATATTTTAGGCCTTACGTTTATGGTAAATTATTTACAATTATGACTGACCACAGACCTTTAGTATATTTATTTTCAATGAAAGATCCATCAAGTAGACTTTTAAAATTCAGATTAGCATTAGAAGAGTATAATTTTAAAATTTTATATATAAGGGGCAAAGACAACAGCGTTGCTGATGCGTTATCTAGAATAATTATAACATCAGATAGTTTAAAACAAATGAATGACGAAATCATACTAGTAATGACAAGAGCGGAAAAAAGGCGTTTAGAATTTGACAACCAAACTATAAAAGCTAGTTGTAGCAAGCCCAATGAGGCGTGGCCTGATCAACCACGAGTAGTTGAGGTGCTAAAAATACCTAGTAATACTGTGGAAATGACTTTTATAGGATGTGACGAATTGGAAAAATTAAGAGCTCAAAATAATATAAATGAAGAAAAGGAATGCTTTATTTACAATAAGAATAAGAAAATATTGTTTATTAATCTCAACTTTAGAGCACAATTTACGCGAGACGAATTTGTGACTAAGTTAGATGATTTTTGCAAATATATAAATATAAATGAACTATGCATAGTAAGAAATAAAGAATATGAAGACTTTATAAAAGATTTATTAAGAGGAATTAAGGATAATAATAATTGGACCGGTCCCCGAATTTTTGTATTAAGAGGAGTTAGGAGAATTGATAATAAGGAGGAAAGAAACTATATTTTACAAGATTTTCATTTACTACCCACAGCGGGACATGCAGGTGTGCGTAGAATGACCAATAATATAAAAAGAAAATTTTATTGGCCTGGTTTAGACATTGATGTACAAGAATTTGTAGCTAAATGCGTTAAATGTCAAAAAATGAAGCATTGTAGGTATATCAAGGCGCCCATGGAGATAACTACAACGGCTTCATATGCTTTTGAAAAGATCTATCTTGACGTCGTAGGTCCTTTTGAGAAAGACATTGAAGGTAACGTATATATTTTAACAATACAATGCGAATTAACCAAGTTTATTGAAGCTTATCCTTTAAAAAATAAGGAAACCGTAAGTATAGCAAAAGCTTTAGTTGATAATTTTATTTTAAGATTTGGAATACCAAATGCCATGGCGACAGATCGTGGAACCGAATTTGTTTCTTCAGTAATGGAACAGGTATGTAAAATTTTAGAAATAAATAAATTGACTTCTACAGCATATCATCACCAATCTATCGGTGCACTTGAAAATACACATAAAAATTTAGGAGCATTTTTGCGAATACATTGTAATGGTCAAAAAGATACATGGAGTCATTGGTTACCATTTTGGTGCTATAGTTTTAATAATACGGTTCATACGGAAACAAAATATACGCCCTTTGAATTGGTTTTTGGTAGGCCTAGTGTAATACCATCTAGAGTAAGTCAATGCATAGAACCTTTATATAACCCAGAAAGCTATCCTTTAGACCTTAAATATAAGTTGCAAGTAGCACAACAAGATGCTCGTAATAACCTAATATTAAGTAAGCAGAATCGTAAGTCTTCTTATGACAAATATGTCAATAATGTAACATATAATAATGGACAATTAATATTAATTAAAAATGAAACAGCAAGTAAGTTAGATATTAAATGGCTTGGACCATTTGTTGTTTTGGAGGATTTAGGTGTTAATGTTAAAATTATGAAAAATAATAAACCTTATGTAATCCATAAAAATAAAACAAAACCATATATAACATAACAATAATAAAACTTTTATATACAATAATAAAATTTATACAAAAAAAAAATATTGTTACAACATTTTTTTTTTTTTCTTTTCACCCCCGAGGTGAGGTGTAGTAATATGTATGTGTGTATCTTAGTATCTATCTAGTAGTATGTGTGTGTAATAGATCTAATATAAAACTATGTTATTCATTCCTAAGGAGAGTATTAAATCATAATTAATCGAATGCAGTTGTTTCAATAACACTAAATCCCCTCAGGGAGAAGGGCGTCCTCCCTCGTGGAGGAAGGCACCGGCTCCTCTCGCCTCTTGTCCGCCGCAAGTGGCGGTCGGAGGCGTTTCTCCGGCAAGAGCCGGTCCTCTATTCCCGCTAGGCAGAATCTGACGAAGGCCCTCTCCTCTGCCATGACCCTGCGGAGGACATCCTCAAGGCCGGGGGAGGAGGCAAGGCCCTCTGCCGCAGGTCTGGGCTCGGCTTGAGATGGCCGGGCCGTGGCTTCAGCCAGCTTGAGGTGAAGCTGGCTAACCTCCGACTGCAGGCGATCCACTTTCGCCTGCAGTTGCCGCGACTCGTCGCTGGCCTTTCGGTTCACCAGCTCCGCAACGATTTCTCGAAGACTCGTGGCCCGGCATTTTAGGGACTTTTGAAAAGTCCCCTTTAGGTGGGAGGACTTGGCGGCGACCTCAACGATCGCCTCTTCGTCCTCCAAGGCCATCTTCTCCAGTTCGGCCAAGGAGTGGTCCGCGTACAGGACGCGGGACGCCCCGTACCCGGACTTGGCACGGGCGACGCGCGCCCGTTCCTCCTGGGCCGCAACCCGCTCCTCCAGCTCTTGCTGGAGCTGTTCCCGCCGAGTCAGGTCCAGCTCGCGCTGGGCATCCACCAAACCCACGTCGTGGGTATCCGCCATTATGGCCGTCTGCTTCTTGGCCTTAATTTTCTTTTTTGGCTCCTTCACCGAGCCCGAGGCCGAGGAGCCATCAGAACTGACTTTCAGAAAAGTCCGCTTCCTCGATCCCGATCATGACCGACAAGCCGCGATCACCATTGCATCCGATGCAATGGACTCATTGTCGGAGTCCGACAATGAGTCCACTCTCCCTCCGTAGAAGGCTCTGACTTCCGACGCCGACGCGTCGCGTTGGCCCTGAGAAGGGCCTTTTGGTTGGCCCTGAGAAGGGCCTTTGGGTTGGCCCTGAGAAGGGCCTTTGGGTTGGCCCTGAGAAGGGCCTTTGGGTTGGCCCTGAGAAGGGCCTTTTGTAATAAAATGCCCGAGGGCATCCCGCGGTTGTTTGGGCATTCTCAGCAGTATTCGTAACTCACAAGGCAAAAAGATAGTTACGATGCACAGTGCACTTTGGCCGTACCCAGCCTGCCACTCCGTTACGGTGGTCAGGACTGGGACGTTTCCGGGGAACGCGACGTGGACGCAAGCACTGTGGGGTGGTTCCCCAACCTAACCTAACCTTTTTTTTTTTTTTTTTTTTTTTTTTTTTGTTTGCGCTGGGAAAAAATGCGTTACGCATACCCGCCCATTGGGGGATGGACGGGTTATGTGGGACTCTCCGGCTACTCCGGCATACCCACTAAAGTAACCCAGCGGCACTCCCGCATCGTCTGTTTGGAGGGGGACTGGGAAACCGGCACAGCCTTTACGTCCAGTCCCCCACCGACGACCGCCCGCCTTTACAGCGGGGCCCGCACGCCCCTTCCTAAGTGGAGGGGCCCGGGAACGACCGTGAGTGCTCGGCCGTTCCCGCCCGACGGTGGTGGCGATTTGTGCAATGCGAGCGAAGGCGCCCCCGCGCCTGTCACCCGCTAATCACCACCTGAGGGTGGGAGGCGACGGTCGTACAACCGCCTTCTCCCACCCCTCCTTCGCCTGCGGAGCGGTGGCGCGAGAGGATCATCCTCCCGCGCGCGCTCCGCCGCCTCCTTTTGCGACATGACGTCCTCGTAAAAGGAGGCAACCGCCGCCCAAGCCTCCTCACTCCCCAGCATGGAGTTCACCACACTGGGAAGTGAGAGGTCCAGCCCAACGACAGTATTCAGGGCACGGCGCAGCTCAGCCCAGGCTGGGCACACCTCGAGGGTGTGCTGCGCCGTGTCCTCCGTGGCTCCGCAATGGTGGCACGCCGGGGTTTCCTCCCTCTGGATCCGATGCAGGTGCGCTCCGAAGCAACCATGCCCGGACAACACCTGCACCAGACGGAAAGAGAGGAAACCGTGGGGGCGCTCGAGCCAATCCCGCAGGACTGGGCCGAGCGCGTCCAGCGTCCGGCGTCCAAAGGTGGCGGAGGCGAGGTCCCGTGTCCAGTGGACAACGATTGCGTCCCTCGCCTCCCGCCGCACGGCCTCCCGCTCTTGCGCGGCGGGGCGCTCACCCAGCGCCCTACGCCGCGCCACCCATTCGTACACTCTGGCGAGCACCCATGCCTCCAATTCCCAGGGAGGGGTGCCGGCCAGAGCGCACGACGCCGCAAAGCCCACCGAGCGGTAGGCCCTCGCCACCCGCTGTGCAATGGCCCGTTGGGGCCTGCGGATGGCGGTTGCATTCTCCCTCCTGTGGAGGGAGTCCGCCCAGATGGGTGCCCCATACAGGGCCATGCTCTTCAGGATGCCGGCATAGAGGCGCCGGCATCGCTCCTTGGGCCCTCCCAGGTTTGGGAGGAGCCATGAGAGGGCGTCCGCGGCTTTCAGCAGGCGCGTCGACAGCCCGCTAAAGTGCGGGCCGAAGCGCCACCTGCTGTCCAGCACGAGGCCAAGATACTTCATCTGGGCCCCGACCCCTATCCGGACGCCCTCCACCACAATGTGGGCGTCTGGAGGGCAGCGCTGCCGAGGCCCGTGAAAGAACACGGCCTCGGTCTTGTTCAGCGCCACCCTCAATCCAAGCTGGCGGATCCTACCTGCCACTAAGGATCCGCCAGCTGAGGCCAGACAGGCCGCCTCCCTAAAGTCCCTCCCCCGGGCAACGAGGAGAGTGTCATCCGCGTAGCAGATGACACTCGTGCCCTGGAGGAGGGTGCCCCGCAGGAGCCAATCGAATCCGATGTTCCACAAGAGGGGCCCTAGCACCGAACCCTGTGGAACACCGGACTCCGCGCCGTAGCGCCTGATCCTGGCCGTCCTGTCCGCCAGGAGGACCTCCCGGTCCTCCAGGTAGTTGGCCAGGATCGCCCGCAGATTATGTTGTATAGGTTATTGGGGGACCATAAGGACGCAGCTGGCTCCGCGCCAGCTTATATGGCCTCCCAAACGGATCCCTGTCGAGGCCCTCCAGCATCTCGGCCCTCGCCGAGTCCTCGGCGGCGCACATGGCCGACTTGAGGACCGTCTTTGCCTCTAGGTATGAGGCGTAGAGGCGGTCCTCCTCGGCCTCGGATCGGCTGGTGCGCCGCCGACTCCGCGTGTAGGCCCTCCTGGCCTCCACGCACGCGGCCCGGAGCGCTGCCAGCTCCCCCGTCCACCAATAAACGGCGCGACGGGGAGGCGGACGGCGAGACCGAGGCATGCTAGAGTTGCACACCTCGGTCAGGGACCCCCGCAGCCGAACCGCTGCGGCGTCAACGTCGCCAACGTCCACAGGGGGCGAGAGCCAGTCCTCGAGGAACGCCGCCTCCTGGGCTGACTCCCGGTCCAGGTGGGTGAGAGCCCACCGCGGGAAGGGAGATTGGCCCGAGCGGGCCATCCCCCGCGGGCTCTGGGTGGAGATGTCGAACCGCACATATCGGTGGTCCGACAGGGTCTCCACCATCTCCACCCGCCAGTTCACGACGCGGGCGGCTAGCACGGGGGTGGCGAACGACACGTCCACCACTGACCCTCCCCGTTGCCGCACACACGTCTGAACATCCCCCCTGTTCAGGAGGGACACGCCGCACGAAGCCGACCAAAATTCGACGGCGCGCCCCCGGACGTTACAGGACGCCGCTGAATTGCCCCAGGCCACCGACTTGGCGTTTAGGTCGCCTAACACGACGACCTGACGTGGTGCCGCCCTCCCGACGACTGCCGTAAGGACTTCGAGAAAGTTCTCGAAGTCCCTTAGTGGGCGGTTTGGGGAGAAATAGACCCCGACCAGGGCTATTTCTCCCCACGCGGCGGCCACGTATCCCGGACCCCTCTCTAAAAGCGAGAGGGGAGGGGAGTCCGTGGCAGGCCGCGACACCAACGCCACCAAGCCGTCTCGATCACCCAGCCAACGGCCAGGTACCGAGTACGGCTCGGCGACCACCGCCACGTCCACCAACCACTCGGCCACAGTCTGCATCAGCAGATCCTGGGCCGCTCTGCAGTGGTTGGTGTTCGCCTGGAGCATGCGATGTTCGACTCTACCCATTAGTAGGACATCGCACCCTCCTCCTCCACAGCCGCTGAGGTCCCAGCCACTGGGACGGCGGTGGCAGCGACAGGCCGGGTCGGAGCCTGGGCTTTGCCCTTCTTAAGGGGAGGACTGCAATTCCTCCCCTTCATAATGTGGCCCGCAGGGCGACCACTGGCGGCACAAACTGCGCAGTGCGGCGCGGCGGCCATGCAGGAGGCGGATTTGTGGCCCTCCTTGCCGCAGCGGTAACAACTGTCCGCCCTGTCAATGCTGGACGGACAGAGGGCTCGGGTGTGACCGATGCCGAAGCACCGGTAACACCGCAGAGGCTGGTCCTCAAGGGCCCGGACCGCAGCCGAGCTGAAGCCGACGGCGAGCCGTCCCTTTTCGAGGACGGCTTTGGCAGCGGCGACTGGGCACTCAAGGCGAATGGTGCCCATGCCACCGCGCCCGGGCCTGATGCCCCCGCCCTGCACCGCTGCGACTTCGCAACCCCCAATGGCTGCGATCGCTGCCACCACCTCCTCCTTGGTGACGGAGTCGTCCAGATCCGTCACCTCCATGGCCGCCGACTTCACCGGCTTGGCCACCTTCGCCGAGTTCGCGATGACCTCCTGCAGCTTCGCTGCGAAGAGGTCCGCGTTCTTCGCGCCCTCGGCGCCAGGGAACTCAAAAATTCGAGCCCCAGCCTGCGTCCGGCGGCACGAGACTTTGCCGATCCCCAGTTTGGTTGGATCGGCATTGGCACGCGCCCGCAACATTACGGACGCGTATGTCTCGCCCCGCTCCGCAGCCTCCGCGGTGAGCGTCATCACGACGGCTGCGGTCTTGGGAGGAACCAAGTTCCTCCTGACACCGGCTGGGGTCGAACCCTTCCCCTTTCCCTTGCCAGTCGTCTGTAACGGACCGGCAGGGGTGGTGGGGGAGGCGGCTGGGGGGGTGGTTTTCCCCTTCCCTTTTCCCTTACCAGTCGGCTTCGACTGGCTGGGAGTGGTGGTGGCGGGGACGGCAGGGACGACCGCTGCCGTCCCTTTGCCCTTGCCCTTCCCCTTACCGACCACCTTCGTCCAGCCCTGCTGGTTGGTCGGGGTGGTGGAAGGGAGAAGGGCGTCCTCCCTCTGGGAGGTCACCGGCTCCTCTCGCCTCTTATCCGCCGCAAGTGGCGGTCGGAGGCGTTTCTCCGGCAGGAGCCGGTCCTCTATTCCCGCCAGGCAGGCCCTGACGAAGACCCTCTGCTCCTCCATAGCCTTGCGGAGGATGTCCTCAAGGCCGGAGGAGGGAGCGAGGCCCTCTGCCGCAGGTCTGGGCTCGGCTTGGGATGGCCGGGCCGTGGCTTCAGCCAGCTTCTGATGCAGCTGGCTGACCTCCGACTGCAGGCGATCTACCTTCGCCTGCAGTTGCCGCGTTTCATCGCTGGCCTTGCGGTCCACCAGCTCCGCGACGATGCCACGCATGCTGGCGGCCCGGCATCTGAGGGACTTCTGGAAAGTCCCCTTCAGATGCGAGGACTTGGCGGCGACCTCCACGATTGCCTCTTCGTCCTCCAAGGCCATCTTCTCCAGTTCGGCCAGGGAGTGGTTCGCGTACAGGACGCGGGCCGCACCGTAGTCGGCCTTGGCACGAGCAACGCGCGCCCGTTCCTCCCTGGCCGCAACCCGCTCCTCCAGCTCTTGCTGGAGCTGCTCCCGCCGTGCCAGGTCCAGCTCGCGCTGGGCGTCGGCTAAACCCACATCGTGGGTGTCTGCCGCTGTTGTTGCCTTTTTGGCCTTTATCTTCTTTGGCTCCTTAACCCGAGCCGAACCCGAGCCCGAGGAGCCATCGGACACGACCTTGAGAAAGGTCCGCTTCCTCGATGCCGATCTTGATCGAGGATCGATCGCCATAGAGCTGGCATCCGACGCTACGGACTCAATGTCGGAGTCCGACAAATCGCCCGCTCTCCCTCCGTAAAAGGCTCTGCCTTCCGACGCCGACGCGTCGCGTTGGCCCTGAGAAGGGCCTTGTGGTTGGCCCTGAGAAGGGCCTTTGGGTTGGCCCTGAGAAGGGCCTTTGGGTTGGCCCTGAGAAGGGCCTTTGGGTTGGCCCTGAGAAGGGCCTTTTGTGACAAAATGCCCGAGGGCATCCCGCGCAGGTTTTGGCATATTCCGCAATCAAAAATTCGTAGCACTCCAAGCAGTTTAAGTTCGCTACGATGCACAGTGCACTTTAACCGTACCCAGTCTGCCACTCCGTTACGGTGGTCAGAACTGGGACGTTTCCGGGGAACGCGACGTGGACGCAAGCACTGTGGGGTGGTTCCCCAACCTAATCTTTTTTTTTTTTTTTTTTGTTTGCGCTGGGAAAAAATGCGTTACGCATACCCGCCCATTGGGGGATGGACGGGTTATGTGGGACTCTCCGGCTACTCCGGCATACCCACTAAAATAACCCAGCGGCACTCCCGCATCGTCTATTTGGAGGAGGACTGGGAAACCGGCACAGCCTTTACGTCCAGTCCCCCACCGACGACCGCCCGCCTTTACAGCGGGGCCCGCACGCCCCTCCCAAAGTGGAGGGGCCCGGAAACGACCGTGAGTGCTCGGCCGTTCCCGCCCGACGAGGGTGGTGATTAGTGCAATGCGAGCGAAGGCGCCCCCGCGCCTGTCACCCGCTAATCACCACCAGAAGGAGGGAGGCGACGATCGTACAACCGCCGTCTCCCACCCCTTCTTCGCCTGCGGAGCGGCGGCGCGAGAGGATCATCCTCCCGCGCGCGCTCCGCCGCCTCCTTTTGCGACATAACATCCTCGCAAAAGGAGGCAACCGCCGCCCAAGCCTCCTCACTCCCCAGCATGGAATTCACCACACTGGGAAGTGAGAGGTCCCGCCCGACCACATCAGTCAGGGCACGGCGCAGCTCAGCCCAGGCTGGGCACACCTCGAGGGTGTGCTGCGCCGTGTCCTCCGCGGCTCCGCAATGGTGGCACGCCGGGGTTTCCTCCCTCTGGATCCGATGCAGGTGCGTTCCGAAGCAGCCATGCCCGGACAACACCTGCACCAGACGGAAAGAGAGGAAACCGTGGGGGCGCTCGAGCCAATCCCGCAGGACTGGGCCGAGCGCGTCCAGCGTCCGGCGTCCAAAGGTGGCGGAGGCGAGGTCCTGTGTCCAGTGTCCGTGGTACCGGAGTGCCTCCAATATGGTCGAGTGGGGCACGGAGTTGAACGCGTTGGCGATGTCGAACGACACCGCCAACACTCCGTCCCCAGCCTCGACCGCCTCCTGAACGTGGCCCCTGAGTAGGGCCACCGCGTCGACCGTCGAACGCCCTTGTCGAAACCCGAACTGGGCGTCCGACAGGTCCGGCCCTACCTCCCGCAAGTGGCTGCTAAGCCGGGTGGCGAGGATCCCCTCGAACAGTTTACCGACCTCATCGAGCAGAACGATGGGCCGGTATGCCGAGGGGGAGTCCACCGGGCGTCCCTCCTTCCGGAGCAGGCAAAGCTGCCCCTCCTTCCAGAGCTTCGGGAACCTCCCAGCCGTCAGGCAAGCGCTGAAGAGGTCCCGAAACCTCTGCTCCATTAGGGACGCCGCGATGGCCACCACCCGTGCGGGGACGCCATCCGGTCCAGGGGCCGTCTTTTTCGCGCGGAGGGACAGAACCCCCGCGCCAAATTCCTCCGCCGAAACCGGAGGGACGCCGCCGACTCCGCGTGTAGGCCCTCATGGCCTCCACGCACGCCACGTATCCCGGACCCCTCTCTAAAAGCGAGAGGGGAGGGGAGTCCGTGGCAGGCCGCGACACCAACGCCACCAAGCCGTCTCGATCACCCAGCCAACGACCAGGCACCGAGTACGGCTCGGCGACCACCGCCACGTCCACCAACCACTCGGCCACAGTCTGCATCAGCAGATCCTGGGCCGCTCTGCAGTGGTTGGTGTTCGCCTGGAGGATGCGATGTTCGACTCTACCCATTAATCGGTCATCGCACCCTCCTCCTCCACAGCCGCTGAGGTCCCAGCTACTGGGACGGCGGTGGCAGCGACAGGCCGGGTCGGCGCCTGAACTTTGCCCTTCTTAAGGGGAGGACTGCAATTCCTCCCCTTCATTATATGGCCCGCAGGGCGGCCACTGGCGGCACAAACTGCGCAGTGCGGCGCGGCGGCCACGCAGGAGGCGGATTTGTGGCCCTCCTTGCCGCAGCGGTAACAACTGTCCGTCCTGTCGACAGTGGATGGACAGAGGGCTCGGGTGAGGCCAATGCCGAAGCACTTGTAGCACCGCAGTGGCTGGTCCTCGAGTGCCCGGACCGCACCCGAGCTGAAGCCGACGGCTAGCCGTCCCTTTTCAAGGACGGCTTTGGCAGCGGCGACTGGGCACTCTAGGCGAATGGTGCCCATGCCGCCGCGCCCGGGCCTGATGCCCCCGCCTTGTACCGCTGCGACTTCGCAGCCCCCTATGGCTGCGATTGCTGCCACCACCTCCTCCTTGGTGACGGAGTCGTCCAGATCCGTCACCTCGATGGCCGCCGACTTCACCGGCCTCGCCACCTTCGCCGAGTCTGCGATGACCTCTTTCAGCTTAGCTGCGAAGAGGTCCGCGTTTTTGCCGCCCTCCGCACCAGGGAACTCAAAAATTCGAGCCCCAGCCTGGGTCTTGCGGCATGAGACTTTGCCGATCCCCAGTTTGGTGGGATCGGCAGTGGCACGCGCCCGCACCAACATGGACGCGTACGTCTCACCCCGCTCCGCGGCCTCTGCGGTGAGCGTCACCACGACGGCCGCGGTCTTGGGAGGAACTAAGTTCCTCCTGACACCGGCTGGGGCGGAACTCTTGCCCTGTCCCTTTCCCTTGTCGGCCGACTGCGACTGACCGGCAGGGGTGGTGGCGGGGACGGCTGGGGCCGGGGGGGTGCTCTTCCCCTTCCCTTTGCCTTTCCCCTTCCCTTTGCCAGTCGGCTGCGACTGGCTGGGAGTGGTGGTGGCGGGAACGGCAGGGGCGACAGCTGCCGTCCTTTTTCCCTTGCCCTTGCCCTTACCAACCACCTTCGTCCAGCCCTGCTGGTTGGTCGGGGTGGTTGAAGGCAGATGGGCGTCCCCCCTCTGAGAGGTTGCCACCGGCTCCACTCGCCTCTTATCCGCCGCAAGCGGCGGTCGGAGGATCTTTGCCGGCAAGAGCCGGTCCTCAATTCCCGCCAGGCAAGAACGAACAAACGCCCTCTCCTCCGCCATAACCTTGCGGAGGACGTCCTCAAGGCCGGAGGAGAGGGCGGGGCCCTCTGCCGCAGGTCTGGGCTCGGCTTGGGATGGCCGGGCCGTGGCTTCAGCCAGCTTCATGTGCAGCTGGCTGACCTCCGACTGCAGGCGATCTACCTTCGCCTGCAGTTGCCGCGTTTCATCGCTGGCTTTGCGGTCAACCAGCTCCGCGACGATGCCACGCATGCTGGCGGCCCTGCATTTGAGGGACTTCTGAAAAGTCCCTTTTAGGTGGGAGGACTTGGTGGCGACCTCGACGATCACCTCCTCGTCCTCCAAGGCCATCCGCTGCAATTCGGCCAGGGAGTGGTCCGCGTACAGGACGCGGGCCGCACCGTACTCGGCCTTGGCACGAGCGACGCGCGCCCGCTCCTCCTTGGCCGCAACCCGCTCCTCCAGCTCTTGCTGGAGCTGCTCCCGCCGAGCCAGGTCCAACTCACGCTGGGCGTCTCCCAAACCCACATCGTGGGTGTCCGCCGCGGTCTTCTGGGCCTTCTTTTTCGACTCCTTTGCCGAGCCCGAGGCCGAGGACCCATCCGACCCGCCTTTTAAGTAGGTCTTCCTCTTCCTAGATGCTGATCTCGATCGAGTGTCCTCGATCACCATCACATCTGACGTAGTGGATTCATTGTCGGAGTCCGATAATGAATCATCCGCTCTCCCGCCATAGAAGGCTCTGCCTTCGTTCGACGCCGACGCGTCGTGTTGGCCCTGAGAAGGGCCTTTTGGTTGGCCCTGAGAAGGGCCTTTGGGTTGGCCCTGAGAAGGGCCTTTGGGTTGGCCCTGAGAAGGGCCATTTTTGACGAAATGCCCGAGGGCATCCCGCGCAGGTTTATGTATTTTTGGCATAATCCGCAAGTTCGTAACACACAAGGCAGTTGATTGTTACGATGCACAGTGCACTTTAGCCGTACCCAGTCTGCCACTCCGTTACGGTGGTCAGAACTGGGACGTTTCCAGGGAACGCGACGTGGACGCAAGCACTGTGGGGTGGTTCCCCAACCTAACCTTTTTTTTTTTTTTTGTTTGCGCTGGGAAAAAATGCGTTACGCATACCCGCCCATTGGGGGATGGACGGGTTATGTGGGACTCTCCGGCTACTCCGGCATACCCACTAAAATAACCCAGCGGCACTCCCGCATCGTCTATTTGGAGGAGGACTGGGAAACCGGCACAGCCTTTACGTCCAGTCCCCCACCGACGACCGCCCGCCTTTACAGCGGGGCCCGCACGCCCCTCCCTTAGTGGAGGGGCCCGGAAACGACCGTGAGTGCTCGGCCGTTCCCGCCCGACGGTGGTGGCGATTTGTGCAATGCGAGCGAAGGCGCCCCCGCGCCTGTCGCCCGCTAATCACCACCTGAGGGTGGGAGGCGACGGTCGTACAACCGCCTTCTCCCACCCCTCCTTCGCCTGCGGAGCGGTGACGCGAGAGGATCATCCTCCCGCGCGCGCTCCGCCGCCTCCTTTTGCGACATGACGTCCTCGCAAAAGGAGGCAACCGCCGCCCAAGCCTCCTCACTCCCCAGCATGGAGTTCACCACACTGGGAAGTGAGAGGTCGAACCCGACTACATCGGTCAGGGCACGGCGCAGCCCAGCCCAGGCTGGGCACACCTCGAGGGTGTGCTGCGCCGTGTCCTCCGCGGCTCCACACTCGTGGCACGCCGGGGTTTCCTCTCTCTGAATCCGATGCAGGTGCGTTCCGAAGCAGCCATGCCCGGACAACACGTGACCGTCTTTGCCTCTACGTAAGAGGCGTAGAGGCGGTCCTCCTCAGCCTGACATCGGCTGGTGCGCCGCCGACTCCGTGTGTAGGCCCTCCTGGCCTCCACGCACGCGGCCCGGAGCGCCGCCAGCTCCCCCGTCCACCAATAAACAGCGCGACGGGGAGGCGGACGGCGAGACCGAGGCATGCTGGAATTGCACACCTCGGTCAGGGACCTTCGCAGCTGGACCGCTGCGACGTCCACGTCCGTCACCTCCACAGGGGGCGAGAGCCAGTCCTCGAGGAACGCCGCCTCCTGGGCTGACTCCCGGTCCAGGCGGGTGAGAGCCCACCGCGGGAAGGGAGATTGGCCCGAGCGGGCCATCCCCCGCGGGCTCTGGGTGGAGATGTCGAACCGCACATATCGGTGGTCCGACAGGGTCTCCACCATCTCCACCCGCCAGTTCACGACGCGGGCGGCTAGAACGGGGGTGGCGAACGATACGTCCACCACTGACCCTCCCCGTTGCCGCACACACGTGTGAACATCCCCCCTGTTCAGGAGGGACACGCCGCACGAAGCCGACCAAAATTCGACGGCGTGCCCCCGGACGTTGCAGGACGCCGCTGGGTTGCCCCAGGCCACCGCCTTGGCGTTCAGGTCGCCCAATATGACGACCTGACGTGGCGCCGCCCTCCCGACGACTGCCGTAAGGACTTCGAGAAAATTCTCGAAGTCCCTTAGAGGGCGGTTTGGGGAGAAATAGACCCCGACCAGGGCTATTTCTCCCCACGCGGCGGCCACGTATCCCGGACCCCTCTCTAAAAGCGAGAGGGGAGGGGAGTCCGTGGCAGGCCGCGACACCAACGCCACCAAGCCGTCCCGATCACCCAGCCAACGGCTAGGTACCGAGTACGGCTCGGCGACCACCGCCACGTCCACCAACCACTCGGCCACAGTCTGCATCAGCAGATCCTGTGCCGCTCTGCAGTGGTTGGTGTTCGCCTGGAGGATGCAATGTTCGACCCTACCCATTAGTCGTACATCGCACCCCCCTCCTCCACAGCCGCTGAGGTCCCAGCCACTGGGACGGCGGTGGCAGCGACAGGCCGGGTCGGAGCCTGGGCTTTGCCCTTCTTAAGGGGAGGACTGCAGTTCCTTCCCTTCATGATGTGCCCCGCAGGGCGGCCACTGGCGGCACACACCGCGCAGTGCGGTGCGGTGGCCTCGCAGGAGGCGGCTTTGTGCCCCTCCTTGCCGCAGCGGTAGCAGCTGTCCGCCCTGTCGATACTGGACGGACAGAGGGCCCGGGTGTGGCCGTTGCCGAAGCACCGGTAACACCTCAGCGGCAGGACCTCAAGGGCCCAGACCGCCGCCGAGCTGAACCCGACGGCGAGCCGTCCCCTCTCGAGGACGGCTTTGGCAGCGGCGACTGGGCACTCCAGGCGAATTGCGCCCATGCCGCCGCGTCCGGGCCTGATGCCCCCGCCCTGCACCGCTGCGACTGCGCAGCCACCTATGGCTGCGACCGCCGCTACCACCTCCTCCTTGGTGACGGAGTCGTCCAGGTCCGTCACCTCGAAGGCCGCCGACTTCACCGGCCTGGCCACCTTCGCCGAGTCTGCGATGACCTCTTGCAGCTTAGCTGCAAAGAGGTCCGCGTTTTTGCCGCCCTCCGCACCAGGGAACTCGAATATACGAGCCCCAGCCTGTGTCTTGCGGCATGAGACTTTGCCGATCCCCAGTTTGGTGGGATCGGCAGTGGCACGCGCCCGCACCAACATGGACGCGTACGTCTCACCCCGCTCCGTGGCCTCTGCGGTGAGCGTCACCACGACGGCCGCGGTCTTGGTAGGAACCAGGTTCCTCTTGGCACCGGCTGGGGGCGAACCCTTCCCCTTTCCCTTGCCAGTCGACGACTGACCGGCAGGGGTGGTGGCGGAGACGGCTGGGGCTGGAGGGGTGCTCTTCCCCTTCCCCTTCCCTTTCCCTTTGCCAATCGGCTGCGACTGGCTGGGAGTGGTGGTGGCGGGAACGGCAGGGACGACAGCTGCCGTCCTTTTTCCCTTGCCCTTACCAACCACCTTCGTCCAGCCCTGCTGGTTGGTCGGGGTGGTTGAAGGGAGATGGGCGTCCTCCCTCGAGGAGCTAGGCACCGGCTCCACTCGCCTCTTATCCGCCGCAAGTGGCGGTCGAACGACTTTCGCCGGCAAGAGCCGGTCCTCAATCCCTGCCAGGCAGGAGCGAACAAACGCCCTCTCCTCCGCCATCACCTTGCGGAGGACATCCTCAAGGCCGGGGGAGGAGGCAAGACCCTCCACCGCAGGTCTGGGCTCGGCTTGGGATGGCCTGGCCGTGGCTTCAGCCAGCTTTAAGTGCAGCTGGCTGACCTCCGACTGCAGGCGATCTACCTTCGCCTGCAGTTGCCGCGTTTCATCGCTGGCCTTGCGGTCGACCAGCTCCGCGACGATGCCACGCATGCTCGCGGCCCGGCATTTAAGGGACTTCTGAAAAGTCCCTTTTAGATGGGAGGACTTGGTGGCGACCTCGACGATCGCCTCCTCGTCCTCCAAGGCCATCCGCTGCAATTCGGCCAGGGAGTGGTCCGCGTACAGGACGCGGGACGCACCGTACTCGGCCTTGGCACGAGCGACGCGCGCCCGCTCCTCCTTGGCCGCAACCCGCTCCTCCAGCTCTTGCTGGAGCTGCTCGCGCCGAGCCAGATCCAACTCGCGCTGGGCTTCTGCCAATCCCACATCGTGGGTGTCCGCCGCGGCACAGCCTTTACGTCCAGTCCCCCACCGCCGACCGCCCGCCTTTACAGCGGGGCCCGCACGCCCCTCCCTAAGTGGAGAGGCCCGGGAACGACCGTGAGTGCTCGGCCGTTCCCGCCCGACGATGGTGGTGATTTGTGCAATGCGAGCGAAGGCGCCCCCGCGCCTGTCGCCCGCTAATCACCACCAGAAGGAGGGAGGCGACGATCGTACAACCGCCGTCTCCCACCCCTTCTTCGCCTGCGGAGCGGCGGCGCGAGAGGATCATCCTCCCGCGCGCGCTCCGCCGCCTCCTTTTGCCACATAACATCCTCGCAAAAGGAGGCAACCGCCGCCCAAGCCTCCTCACTCCCCAGCATGGAGTTCACCACACTGGGAAGTGTGAGGTCCTGCCCGACCACATCTGTCAGGGCACGGCGCAGCTCAGCCCAGGCTGGGCACACCTCGAGGGTGTGCTGCGCCGTGTCCTCCGCGGCTCCGCAATGGTGGCACGCCGGGGTTTCCTCCCTCCGGATCCGGTGCAGGTGCGTTCCGAAACAACCATGTCCGGACAACACCTGCACTAGACGGAACGAGAGGAAACCGTGGGGGCGCTCGAGCCAGTCCCGCAGGGCTGGACCGAGCGCGTCCAACGTCCGGCGTCCAAAGGTGGCGGAGGCGAGGTCCTGTGTCCAGTGTAGGACGATTGCGTCCCTCGCCTCCCGCCGCACGGCATCCCGCTCTTGCGCGGCGGGGCGCTCACCCAGCGCCCTACGCCGCGCCGTCCACTCATACACTCTGGCGAGCACCCATGCCTCCAATTCCCAGGGAGGGGTGCCGGCCAGAGCGCACGCCGCCGCAAAACCCACAGGGGTGGCGAACGACACGTCCACCACTGACCCTCCCTGTTGCCGCACACACGTCTGAACATCCCCCCTGTTTAGCAGGGACACGCCGCACGAGGCCGCCCAAAATTCGACGGCGCGCCCCCGGACGTTGCAGGACGCCGCTGGGTTGCCCCAGGCCACCGACTTGGCGTTCAGGTCGCCCAACACTACGACCTGACGTGGTGCCGCCCTCCCGACGACTGCCGTAAGGACCTCGAGAAAATTCTCGAAGTCCCTTAGAGGGCGGTTTGGGGAGAAATAGACCCCGACCAGGGCTATTTCTCCCCACGCGGCGGCCACGTATCCCGGACCCCTCTCTAAAAGCGAGAGGGGAGGGGAGTCCGTGGCAGGCCGCGACACCAACGCCACCAAGCCGTCTCGATCACCCAGCCAACGACCAGGCACCGAGTACGGCTCGGCGACCACCGCCACGTCCACCAACCACTCGGCCACAGTCTGCATCAGCAGATCCTGTGCCGCTCTGCAGTGGTTGGTGTTCGCCTGGAGGATGCGATGTTCGACCCTACCCATTAGTCGGTCATCGCACCCCCCTCCTCCACAGCCGCTGAGGTCCCAGCCACTGGGACGGCGGTGGCAACGACAGGCCGGGTCGGCGCCTGTACTTTCCCCTTCTTAAGGGGAGGACTGCAGTTCCTCCCCTTCATTGATGGGATGGGATCAGTAGAGTCGCTGAGGTGAAAACCAAGAAAGGTATCGTTCGGCGCGCCTACAATACTATTTGTCCCCTTCCAATTTAATATTTTGAAGACAACGCTTCAACGCCGGGAGTATGTCTAGGACAATACATCGTCAGCGCAGGCGACGCCGCGACGGAGGAGGCGAGGGGGCGGGACACAGCGCACCGGTGCGCCCGGACTGCGTCACCGTCCGCCGCGACAATCACACGCGAATCACTGTATTTCTCGTTCATATTGTTTCTTGTAAAATCGTAATACAGATTTATACAAACACGCTGTTTTTATCCTGCTAAGACCTGCAGGACTTCCGCACACTCTCAAACACGGTCCTCCAGGTAGTTGGCCAGGATCACCCGCAGATATTGGGGCACTCCGTGGTACCGGAGTGCCTCCAATATGGTCAAGTGGGGCACGGAGTTGAAGGCGTTGGCGATGTCGAACGATACCGCCAACACTCCGTCCCCAGCTCCAACCGCCTCCTGCACTTGGCCCCTGAGTAGGGCCACCGCGTCGACCGTCGAACGCCCCTGTCGAAACCCGAACTGGGCGTCCGACAGGTCTGGCCCTACCTCCCGCAACTGGCTATTAAGCCGGGTGGCGATGATCCCCTCGAACAATTTACCGACCTCATCGAGCAGAACGATGGGCCGGTATGCCGAGGGGGAGTCCACCGGGCGTCCCTCCTTCCGGAGCAGGCAAAGCTGCCCCTCCTTCCAGATCTTCGGGCACCTCCCAGCCGTCAGGCACGCGCTGAAGAGGTCCCGAAACCTCTGCTCCATGAAGGACGCTGCGATGGCCACCACCCGTGCGGGGACGCCATCTGGTCCAGGGGCCGTCTTCTTCGCGCGGAGGGTCAGAACCCCCGCGCGAAATTCCTCCGCCGACACTGGAGGCACCTCCTCCTCCGGCGAAGCCACCACCCCCCCCCAGCGGGGGGTTCATCATTGGTGGGGTGAAGTCGGTCCTGCGCGGAAACAGTGACCGAACCACCCCATCCAGCAACGCCGGCTCTAGGGTCTCCGCTAATGGGGGACCGTAAGGGCGCAGCTGGCTCCGCGCCTGCTTATACGGCCTCCCAAACGGATCCCTATCGAGGCCCTCCAGCATCTCGGCCTTTGCCGAGTCCTCGGCGGCGCACATTGCCGACTTGAGGACCGTCTTTGCCTCTAGATAAGAGGCGTAGAGGCGGTCCTCCTCAGCCTGACATCGGCTAGTGCGCCGCCGCCTCCGCGTGTAGGCCCTCCTGGCCTCCACGCACGCGGCCCGGAGCCCCGCCAGCTCCACCGTCCACCAATAAACGGCGCGAGGGGGGGCGGACGGCGAGACCGAGGCATGCTGGAGTTGCACACCTCGGTCAGGGACCCCCGCAGCCGAATCGCTGCGGCGTCCACGTCCGTGCCCTCCACAGGGGGCGAGAGCCAGTCCTCGAGGAACGCCGCCTCCTGGGCTGACTCCCGGTCCAGGCGGGTGAGAGCCCACCGCGGGAAGGGTGATTGGCCCGAGCGGGCCATCCCCCGCGGGCTCTGGGTGGAGATGTCGAACCGCACATATCGGTGGTCCGACAGGGTCTCCACCATCTCCACCCGCCAGTTCACGACGCGGGCGGCCAGTACAGGGGTGGCGAACGACACGTCCACCACTGACCCTCCCTGCTGCCGCACACACGTGTGAACATCCCCCCTGTTTAGGAGGGACACGCCGCACGAGGCCGCCCAAAATTCGACGGCGCGCCCCCGGACGTTGCAGGACGCCGCCGAGTTTCCCCAGGCCACCGACTTGGCGTTCAGGTCGCCCAACACGACGACCTGACGTGGTGCCGCCCTCCCGACGACTGCCGTAAGGACCTCGAGAAAATCCTCGAAGTCCCTAAGAGGGCGGTTTGGGGAGAAATAGACCCCGACCAGGGCTATTTTTCCCCACGCGGCGGCTACGTATCCCGGACCCTTCTCTAAAAGCGAGAGGGGAGGGGAGTCCGTGGCAGGCCGCGACACCAACGCCACCAAGCCGTCCCGATCACCCAGCCAACGGCCAGGTATCGAGTACGGCTCGGCGACCACCGCCACGTCCACCAACCACTCGGCCACGGTCTGCATGAGCGGATCCTGGTTGGTGTTCGCCTGGAGGATGCGATGTTCGATCCTTCCCATTAATGGGACATCGCACCCTCCTCCTCCACAGCCGCCGAGGTCCCAGCAACTGGGGTGGCGGTGGCAGCGACAGGCCGGGTCGGCGCCTGAGTTTTGCCCTTCTTAAGGGGAGGACTGCAGTTCCTCCTCTTCATTATATGGCCCGCAGGGCGGCCACTGGCGGCACAAACTGCGCAGTGCGGCGCGGCGGCCATGCAGGAGGCGGCTTTGTGCCCCTCCTTGCCGCAGCGGTAGCAGCTGTCCGTCCTGTCAATGCTGGACGGACAGAGGGCTCGGGTGTGACCGATGCCGAAGCACCGGTAACACCGCAGAGGCTGGTCCTCAAGGGCCCGCACCGCCGCCGAGCTGAACCCGACGGCGAGCCGTCCCTTCTCAAGGACGGCTTTGGCAGCGGCGACTGGGCACTCCAGGCGAATGGTGCCCATGCCGCCGCGCCCGGGCCTGATGCCCCCGCCCTGCACCGCCGCGACTGTGCAGCCCCCAATGGCTGCGACTGCTGCCACCACCTCCTCCTTGGTGACGGAGTTGTCGAGATCCGTCACCTCAATGGCCGCCGACTTTACCGGCCTGGCCACCTTCGCGTCGTCCGCAATGACCTCTTGCAGCTTTGCTGCGAAGAGGTCCGCGTTTTTTCCGCCCTCCGCACCCGGGAACTCGAAGATACGAGCCCCAGCCTGTGTCTTGCGGCATGACACTTTGCCGATCCCCAATTTGGTGGGATCGGCACTGGCACGCGCCCGCACCAACATGGACGCGTACGTCACTCCCCGCTCCGCGGCTTTAGCGGTGAGTGTCACCACGACGGCCGCGGTCTTGGGAGGAACCAAGTTTCTCTTGGGGCCGGCTGGGGTGGAAGTCTTCCCCTTCCCCTTTCCCTTGCCAGTCGACGACTGACCGGCAGGGGTGGAACCTTTTTTTTTTTTTTTTTTTTTTTTTACGTGGGGAAATCCTTTATGGATCGTCCCGCCGCTGGGGAAGCGACGGGGTATGTCGGACTCCCAGCCAGATGGTAGTGCTGGGTTTACCGACTAAAACCCCACGGTGTTCCTCAGCCACCTATAGTCCAGACCACGGGATTCGCTCGCGCATTCACCGCAGTCTGGACAGGTGCTGGCCCACTTTTCAGTGAGCCCCGCTTCCGTTGGGGGCACCCTTGCCCCCCTCCTCAAGAGAGGCGCGCGCGGAACACGGCGCGCCACCGTCTCAGGCCTATTCTGGGCGGACGGAGGACTGCCCCAGGTCCACCGCCCGCAGGCCACTCCTCATGGAGGCCGGAGATTGGCGATGTGCGCCCTCCGACGCCCGGTTCTCCTGGCGCGGCTAGGCAGGGAGGATGATGTCTCCCGTTCTCGCTCCGCCACCTCTTTTGCGATCATCACCTCCTCGCAAAAGGTGGCGACGATATCCCAAGAACTCTCGCTTGTAACCATGAATTCGATCACGGTTGCAAGCGAGATGTCAGCCGCACCCATTGCAGCACCGAGAACACGGCGCTGTGTCTCCCAGGCTGGGCATTCCACCAATGTGTGAAGCGCCGTGTCAACGGGGCTACCACAATGGTGACAACCGGGCGTCTCTTCTCGACCTATCCGATGCAGGTACTTCCCGAAGCATCCATGATCCGAGAGTACCTGCGTAAGCCGATAAGTGAGGGCGCCGTGCCTTCTCTCCAGCCATTCCTCCATGACGGGTCTTACCACCACTATCGTGGCGTGCCCCGAATTTGGTTGCGCAAGTCGCTGTCTCCACTCTGCCACCGTGTTATAGTGGAGCTCCGACCGTCGCGCTTCGATTTCTCGCAACGCAGGTCGAAAGCCCCGCTCGAGCGACTCCCCACGCCACCTGTATAACAGCGCGAGGGTTCTCGCTTCGAGTTCCCACGGCGGCGATCCGGCTAGGAGACTCGCTGCCTCGAAGGAGATCGTGCGGTATCCCCTTATAGCTCTGACAGCCATCGCTCGCTGTGGCCGACGCAGCAGTGCGATATTTTTTGCCGTCAGGCTTTCCCCCCATATTGGGGCCCCGTAAAGGGCCATCGACCGCACGACCCCCATGTAGAGTCTCCGGCAAGAGGCGTCCGGTCCCCCAAGATTAGGCAGCAGCCACGCCAACGCAGCCGCCGAAGCCATCAATTTCGGGACCAACCTTTGGAAGTGCGGGCCAAAGGTCCAACGGCCGTCGAGGACGAGTCCCAGGTACTTCATCGTCGACTCGACGCCGATGCGGACGCCTCCCACAGTGATGTGTGATCCCGAGGGTGGTGCCCTCCGACGAAGGCAGGGGTGGAACCTAACCTAACCTTTTTTTTTTTTTTTTTTTTTTTTTGTTTGCGCTGGGAAAAACTGCGTTACGCATACCCGCCCATTGGGGGATGGACGGGTTATGTGGGACTCTCCGGCTACTCCGGCATACCCACTAAAATAACCCAGCGGCACTCCCGCATCGTCTATTTGGAGGAGGACTGGGAAACCGGCACAGCCTTTACGTCCAGTCCCCCACTGACGACCGCCCGCCTTTACAGCGGGGCCCGCACGCCCCTCCCTAAGTGGAGGGGCCCGGGAACGACCGTGAGTGCTCGGCCGTTCCCGCCCGACGAGGGTGGTGATAAGTGCAATGCGAGCGAAGGCGCCCCCGCGCCTGTCGCCCGCTAATCACCACCAGAAGGAGGGAGGCGACGATCGTAGAACCGCCGTCTCCCACCCCTTCTTCGCCTGCGGAGCGGCGGCGCGAGAGGATCATCCTCCCGCGCGCGCTCCGCCGCCTCCTTTTGCGACATAACATCCTCGCAAAAGGAGGCAACCGCCGCCCAAGCCTCCTCACTCCCCAGCATGGAGTTCACCACACTGGGAAGTGAGAGGTCCAGCCCAACGACGGTATTCAGGGCACGGCGCAGCTCATCCCAGGCTGGGCACACCTCGAGGGTGTGCTGCGCCGTGTCCTCCGCGGCTCCGCATTCATGGCACGCCGGGGTTTCCTCCCTCCGAATCCGGTGCAGGTGCGTTCCGAAACAGCCATGTCCGGACAACACCTGCACTAGACGGAACGAGAGGAAACCGTGGGGGCGCTCGAGCCAGTCCTGCAGGGCTGGACCGAGCGCGTCCAGCGTCCGGCGTCCAAATGTGGCGGAGGCGAGGTCGCGTGTCCAGTGTAGGACGATTGCGTCCCTCGCCTCCCGCCGCACGGCATCCCGCTCTTGCGCGGCGGGGCGCTCACCCAGCGCCCTACGCCGCGCCGCCCATTCGTACACTCTGGCGAGCACCCATGCCTCCAATTCCCAGGGAGGGGTGCCGGCCAGAGCGCACGCCGCCGCAAAGCCCACTGAGCGGTAGGCTCTCGCCACCCGCTGTGCAATGGCCCGTTGGGGCCTGCGGATGGCGGTTGCATTCTCCCTCCTGTGGAGGAAGTCCGCCCAGATGGGTGCCCCATATAAGGCCATGCTCTTGAGGATGCCGGCATAGAGGCGCCGGCATCGCTCCTTGGGCTCTCCCAGGTTTGGGAGGAGCCATGCGAGGGCGTCCGCGGCTTTCAGCAGGCGCGTCGACAGCCCGCTAAAATGCGGGCCGAAGCGACACCTGCTGTCCAGCACGAGGCCCAGATACTTCATCTGGGCCCCGACCCCTATCCGGACGCCCTCCACCACGATGTGGGCGTCAGGAGGGCAGCGCTGCCGAGGCCCGTGAAAGAACACGGCCTCGGTCTTGTTCAGCGCTACCCTCAAACCGAGCTGGCGGATCCTACCTGCCACTAAGGATCCGCCAGCTGAGGCCAGACAGGCCGCCTCTCCAAAGTCCCTCCCCCGGGCAACGAGGAGAGTGTCATCCGCGTAGCAGATGACACTCGTGCCCTGGAGGAGGGTGCCCCGCAGGAGCCAATCGAATCCGATGTTCCACAGGAGGGGCCCCAGCACCGAACCCTGTGGAACACCGGACTCCACTCCGTAGCGCCTGATCCTGGCCGCCTTGTCCACCAGAAGGACCTCTCGGTCCTCCAGGTAGCTGGCCAGGATCGCCTGCAGATATTGGGGCACTCCGTAGTATCGGAGTGCCTCCAATATGGTCGAGTGGGGCACGGAGTTGAAGGCGTTGGCGATGTCGAACGACACCGCCAACACTCCGTCCCCAGCCTCGACCGCCTCCCGCACCTGGCCCCTGAGTAGGGCCAACGCGTCGACCGTCGAACGCCCTTGTCGGAACCCGAACTGGGCGTCCGACAGGTCCGGCCCTACCTCCCGCTGCTGACTATTAAGCCGGGTGGCGATGATCCCCTCGAACAGTTTACCGACCTCATCGAGTAAAACGATGGGCCGGTATGCCGAGGGGGAGTCCACCGGGCGTCCCTCCTTGCGGAGAAGGCACAGCTTGCCTTCCTTCCATAGCTTCGGGAACCTCCCAGCCGTCAAGCACGCGCTGAAGAGTCTCGAAGCCTTTCCTCCATTAGGGACGCCGCGATGGCCACCACCCGTGCGGGAACGCCGTCCGGTCCAGGGGCCGTCTTCTTCGCGCGGAGGGGCAGAACCCCCGCGCGAAGTTCCTCCGCCGACACTGGAGGCACCTCCTCCTCCGGCGAAGCCACCACCCCAGCGGGGGGTTCATCGTTGGAGGGGTGAATTCGGTCCTGCGCGGAAACAGTGACCGAACCACCCCATCCAGCAACGCCGGCTCTAGGGTCTCCGTTATTGGGGGACCATATGGACGCAGCTGGCTCCGCGCCAGCTTGTATGGTCTCCCAAACGGATCCCTGTCGAGGCCCTCCACAGGGGGCGAGAGCCAGTCCTCGAGGAACGCCGCCTCCTGGGCTGACTCCCGGTCCAGGCGGGTGAGAGCCCACCGCGGGAAGGGAGATTGGCCCGAGCGGGCCATCCCCCGCGGGCTCTGGGTGGAGATGTCGAACCGCACATATCGGTGGTCCGACAGGGTCTCCACCATCTCCACCCGCCAGTTCACGACGCGGGCGGCTAGAACGGGGGTGGCGAACGATACGTCCACCACTGACCCTCCCCGTTGCCGCACACACGTGTGAACATCCCCCCTGTTCAGGAGGGACACGCCGCACGAAGCCGACCAAAATTCGACGGCGTGCCCCCGGACGTTGCAGGACGCCGCTGGGTTGCCCCAGGCCACCGCTTTGGCGTTCAGGTCGCCCAATATGACGACCTGACGAGGCGCCGCCCTCCCGACGACTGCCGTTAGGACTTCGAGAAAATCCTCGAAGTCCCTTAGAGGGCGGTTTGGGGAGAAATAGACCCCGACCAGGGCTATGTCTCCCCACGCGGCGGCCACGTATCCCGGACCCCTCTCTAAAAGCGAGAGGGGAGGGGAGTCCGTGGCAGGCCGCGACACCAACGCCACCAAGCCGTCCCGATCACCCAGCCAACGGCCAGGTATCGAGTACGGCTCGGCGACCACCGCCACGTCCACCAACCACTCGGCCACAGTCTGCATCAGCAGATCCTGTGCCGCTCTGCAGTGGTTGGTGTTCGCCTGGAGGATGCGATGTCCGACTCTACCCATTAATCGGACATCACACCCTCCACCTCCACAGCCGCCGAGGTCCCAGCTACTGGGGTGGCGGTGGCAGCGACAGGCCGGGTCGGTGCCTGCGCTTTGCCCTTCTTAAGGGGAGGAATACAATTCCTCCCCTTCATAATGTGGCCCGCAGGGCGGCCACTGGCGGCACACACCGCGCAGTGCGGTGCGGTGGCCTCGCAGGAGGCGGCTTTGTGCCCCTCCTTGCCGCAGCGGTAGCAGCTGTCCGTCCTGTCGACACTGGACGGACAGAGGGCCCGGGTGTGACCGATGCCGAAGCACCGGTAACACCTCAGCGGCGGGACCTCAAGGGCCCGGACCGCCGCCGAGCTGAACCCGACGGCGAGCCGTCCCTTCTCGAGGACGGCTTTGGCAGCGGCGACTGGGCACTCCAGGCGAATTGCGCCCATGCCGCCGCGCCCGGGCCTGATGCCCCCGCCCTGCACCGCTGCGACTGCGCAGCCACCTATGGCTGCGACCGCCGCTACCACCTCCTCCTTGGTTACGGAGTCGTCCAGGTCCGTCACCTCGAAGGCCGCCGATTTCACCGGCCTGGCCACCTTCGCGTCGTCCGCAATGACCTCTTGCAGCTTTGCTGCGAAGAGGTCAGCGTTCTTCCCGCCCTCGGCACCCGGGAACTCAAAGATTCGGGCCCCAGCCTGTGTCCGGCGGCATGAGACTTTACCGATCCCCAATTTGGTGGGATCGGCATTTGCACGCGCCCGCACCATTATGGACGCGTACGTCTCACCCCGCTCCGCGGCCTTTGCGGTGAGCGTCACCACGACGGCCGCGGTCTTGGGAGGAACTAGGTTCCTTTTGGCACCGGCTGGGGGCGAACCCTTCCCCTTTCCCTTGCCAGTCAACGACTGACCGGCAGGGGTGGTGGCGGAGACGGCTGGGGCTGGAGGGGTGCTCTTCCCCTTCCCCTTCCCTTTCCCTTTGCCAGCTGGCCGCGACTGGCTGGGAGTGGTGGTGGCGGGGACGGCAGGGACGACAGGTGCCGTCCTTTTGCCTTTGCCCTTCCCCTTACTGACCACCTTCGTCCAGCCCTGCTGGTTGGTCGGGGTGGTCGAAGGGAGAAGGGCGTCCTCCCTCTGGGAGGTGGGCACCGGCTCCTCTCGCCTCTTGTCCGCTGCAAGCGGCGGTCGAAGGCGTTTCTCCGGCAGGAGCCGGTCCTCTATGCCCGCTAGGCAGGCTCTGACAAATGTCCTCTGCTCCGCCATAGCCTTGCGGAGGATTTCCTCCAGGCCGGAGGAGGGAGCGAGGACCTCTGCCGCAGGTCTGGGCTCGGCTTGCGACGGCCGGGCCGTGGCTTCAGCCAGCTTCAGGTGCAGCTGGCTGACCTCCGACTGCAGGCGATCTACCTTCGCCTGCAGTTGCCGCGTTTCATCGCTGGCCTTGCGGTCCACCAGCTCCGCGACGATGCCACGCATGCTGGCGGCCCGGCATCTGAGGGACTTCTGGAAAGTCCCCTTCAGATGCGAGGACTTGGCGGCGACCTCCGCGATCGCCTCCTCGTCCTCCAAGGCCATCCTCTTCAGTTTGGCCAGGGAGTGGTCCGAGTACAGCACGCTGGACGCACCGTACCCGGACCTGGCACGGGCGACGCGCGCCCATTCTTCCTTGGCCGCTACCCGCTCCTCCAGCTCTAGCTGGAGCTGTTCCCGCCTTGCCAGGTCCAACTCGCGTTGGGCGTCGGCTAGACCCACGTCGTGGGTGTCTGCCGCTGTCGTCGCCTTTCTGGGCTTGACCCTCCTTCCGGGCCCCTTCGCTGAACCTGAGCCCGAGGACCCATCGGACACGACTTTTAGGAAGCTCCGCTTCCTGGATGCCGATCGCGATCGAGGATCCTCGATCGCCATCGCACTGGCATCCGACCCAACGGACTCAATGTCGGAGTCCGACAAATCGCCCTCCCTCCCGCCGTAGAAGGCGCTGCCTTCCTTCGACGTGTCGCGTTGGCTCTGGCGCCTCACCGCTCTCCCGGCGGACGCGGATTTCGGTGAAGACCGTCGCGTCAACTGCCGCCAGGAGATCAAACGGCGGGAGGCGAGCCAGGAGTGTCGCCGCCTCAAAGGATATCGTTCGATATCCTCGTGCGATCCGGATGGCCACCACACGCTGCAGGCTGTTCAAGATAGCTCTGCAGCGGGAGGCGCCCGTCAGGCGTTCAGACCAGACGGGCGCCCCATAAAGGACCATGGATCGCACGACACCTCCGTAGAGGCGGCGAACTTCTTCCCTGGGACCCCCGAGGTTTGGTAAGAGCCGGTGCAACGCTCCGGTTACCCGGCGCACTCGGGGGGCCAGACGCTCGAAATGCTCCTCGAAGCCCCATCGGCTGTCTAGGGTGAGGCCCAGGTACTTCATGTACCGCCCCACCCTGACCTCTGCGTCACCTACACGCATCGACGTACTGGGTGGTTCCTCCCTACGGCGTAAGCCGTGGAACCATAGCGCCTCGGTCTTGTGAGGCGCTACCCGAAGGCCCAGTCTCGTTATGGCCGCGACGACACACGCGACACCGAGTTCGGCGAGCCGTACCGCCCGCTGGAAACTTACCTCCCGGGCTATGACGAGCGTGTCGTCCGCATAGCAGACGACGCTCACCCCGGGAGGGAGGCTTATCCTCAGGACCGCATCGTACGCGAGGCTCCATAGCAGAGGTCCTAACACCCCACTGGGGCCAGAGCCCGGATCGTTGGACCGCGACGTAGGAGCGGACGTGGCAGGACGTCCCGCTCCCTTTCTTTTAGGTGGCGTGCACCTACCGCTGCCCAGGCGATGATTTGCCGGCCTGCCAAGGTCGGCACACACAACGCAATGAGGGGCGCGCGCCGTGCATTCCTTCGCCTTGTGGCCCTGTTGGCCACAGACGAAGCACGACGCGCTCCGGTCGCACCCTGTGCACCGGGCCCTGACGTGCCCCTTCTCCAGGCAGCGGTAGCACTGGAGAGCTCTGGGTGGAAGCGCCACCACCCGGACCGACATCCAGCCCACTAGCACCCGGCCGATTGCCGCTAATTTGCGGGCGGCCACTAGTGGGCACCGAACCCACACCGAACCTAAGCCCGACGGGGAGAACCGAATTTCGCCGACCTTTACGTCGGCCTTTAGTTTCTGCCACTTCGGTGGGGTCGGCGGAGTCGTCCAGGTCCATCACCCGGAGCTCTCCCATAGCCACTGGGTGCGCCACCACCGCACCCGTCTCCCGTAAAGCCTCCCTTAGACGGGAGGTTAGGGGCTCCGCCTTCGCGGACCCCTCTGGACCAGGGATCCTCAAAATGAGGCCCCCGGTCAAGGCCCTCTTAGGGCGAAGGCCCGCCTCCAGGCCAAGGTCCTTCATAGCCTAGTTGTTACCGCTTAATATTGTGTTGTTGGATCGCATCCTGAGGGCACTGCGATAATTGAGACTATCCCGAACGGTAAGTCTCTTGAACTTATTGTGCACCCTAAGGGCACTGCACTGATCGCATCCTGAGGGCACTGCGATGATTGAGACTATCCTGAACGGTACGTTTCTTGTACTTATTGTGCATCCTGAGGGCACTGCACTGATCGCATCCTGAGGGCACTGCGATGATTGAGACTATCCTGAACGGTACGTCTCATGTCTCGGAAATTTCGTTTGCGCGCGCTTGGCGAACGGTCGTGTTAACAACAACTGTGTGATTAATACTTACCCACTGAGCTCGTTAATAAATAACCATAATGGTGCAGTGTAAAAAATGTAAACTTTTCATATCTGTTACCAAGGATGATATTGTGAAGTGTAAAGGTACGTGTGAAGCAATTTATCATAAAAAATGTGTGCATAATGACAAGCAGTTTATGCAAACCACAATATGTCAGGAATGCCAAAAAAATAAAGACTGCCTTGCACAAAAAAGCCAATCGCCGAAATTGACTATAAATCCAACACAAGTAACGGGCGAGAAAGTTTTATTTGAAGTAAACAAAAAACTTGAAGTACTTTATAGTGTCGAGAAAAGACTGGGGGACCTCACTAATAGTGTTGACTACTATGCCGAGTTGTACCAACAACTTATTGGTTATAAGGAAGAATCCCAAAAGAAGATTAAGGCACTGGAACAGAAAAACATATATTTGGAAAAGTACAACAAGGCCCTGGAAGAAAGAGTACAGGAATTAGAGTTGAGAGACAAGGAAAAAGAAATAGAAATACATGGATTAGAAGAGCATACTAATGAAAACCTCCAATCGGTTGTCCAAGACATAGCTGCATTATTCAACCTAAGTCCGGATGACATCGAAGACGCAACGAGGGTAGGACAACAAAAACCGAACGACCCAAAACCTAAAGTCGTGGTAGTTTCACTTCGATCTAAAAGTATACGTAAAAGCTGGATGATGGCGAAGAAAGACAAAAAGATAAATAATAATAATATATATCGTAATGGCAACAATAACCAAATATTTATAAACGAAGCTTTACCAAAATGCAAGCGCCAACTGTTGTGGGCGGTGAGAAATAAACTAAAACCAAAAGGTTATCAATATATTTGGGTCCAGAATGGCAATATACTAGTTAAAAAGAATAGTGAGCAAAAAAAGATATATAATATAAGATCGGAGGTTGAGTTAGATCGTTTTGACAAATTACAAAATACTGAGTAATCTAGTGCAGTTAGCGCGATCAGTACACACTAGGTGATTCTCTGATATCAACATTCGATAGCATAAATGATGAAATATTTAATGATGTTGAATACAAAAGGTACTATGATATAAAAACATTAAGTAAAGATTTAAAAATGAAAAAGGGATATACTCACATATGGCACCTCAATATAAGGTCACTTCGAAAACATTTTAATGAAATACTAGTATTATTAGAAGAAAACAACTACATAACAGATATTTTAATCTTAGCAGAAATAAATATAAATAGGGAAGAACTGAATTTTTACCAAATAAAGGGATATGTTTCCTATATATTAACAAGAGAAACAACTCGAGGTGGGGGAATTTTAATATATGCCAAGGAAGGACTCATCTTTGAGGCCCTAGGACAGAATACAGGTTCCTTAGAAATGCTTCATGGTCAGCTGACAACAGGGAGAAAGAGTAAAACACATATAATTGCTATATACAGACCGCCACAGAAAAGTAAAGTAACATTCATACATGAACTGGACTCCATCATCAAAAATATCTCAAAAACTGAAAATATTATTGTGATCGGTGACATGAATATAAACATTTTTTTAAATAAATAAATAAATAAAAAAGGTTTTTATTCACGTAGACTTCAAAAAAGCGCTTGTAAATAGTCAGAACATGTTTGTAGTATTATAGTTGTATACATTATTATTTCTAGTAACATAGATATTAGGTACACATGTATTGATAGTATTAAAACATTAATAAAATTTATTTTATAACAGCAATGATATTTAGCTAGCTCGAATCAAGTTATTGTCAAGAGATTATGTTTAAGTTTAATTATCTAGTTTAAGTCTAATTATCTAGTTTAAGTCTAATATTTATAATACATATTGGCAATGGTTCTGTCTATATTAAGGTGATATTATTATGACGGACCTTGTGTTAATAACGACGATCGCGCTTTAATGCTACCACCGGATCCAATGCGCCTCAACTGAGAAGACCCAGCGAAACAAACTCAGCGGGTGTCTCTACTACCGGTTTCAACACGGCCCAGTTGAGACGCTCCGGCGAAACATACTCAATGGGGCATATACACGAGATTTGGTCCACTTACTGTAATTATTTAGCAGGCAAACACAATATATGCTCGATCGGTTGTCTGATTATTTATTTATTTTAGGTTTAATATATTAGAAAGAGAAAATAAAAACGTCAAAATAAAAGTAACATTAATCATTTTGAGACACAACCAACAGTTCTGAAATTCGTAGAATATTTAAATAATAGATAGTTTTATTACAGATAGTTCATGTAACATAAAAGATTACTCATGTCTATATGGCTATAAGATCTCCAGGGACTATGTGCAGGTAGATGCCGACCGCCAAATGTCTTTATCGTCAATGTAATCCTTAGTAGTGTAGTAACCCTTAGCCATAAGTTCATGTTTAATGTGTGACTTAAACTTATTATCAGGTAGTTTAGTTATATGAATAGGGAGCTTGTTATAAAACCTAGTACAATTTCCCATGAATGACTTTTTTGTTTTGCTAACTCTAAAGGCTGGTATAGCTAGTTTGTCCTTATTTCTTGTATTGACATTGTGCAAGTCACTCCGTTTTTTATATTTATCTAAATTTTTCCGCACAAACTTCTTTTTTTGAACGGCATAATAAATCCAATCACAACAAAATACAAAAACACCTTGTGTGAATCCGGCCTGCAGTGTGTCATACCGAGTACAGAAACAACACGCGACGCGATAGTGGACGGGCGGAATGAGACGTCATGCCTGGATCATGTGTGGGTGCGAGCGAGACACAGCGAGAACGGACCTATTTCGTTTGTCTTAGAGACTCACGTGTCGGACCATCATGCAGTTGGACTATCATTGAACTTGAGAGAAAGTGATGTAGATAGTTGCAGATTATTGGCGAAAAGTAATAATAAGGTGCAAAAAATCATTAGTGGTAAGCTATGAAAACAAAAGTTCGAGTCATATGATTGGACGCAATTGTATGTATTAACTTGCCCGTTAATACTATTCCAGTTGTTATCAACTAAGTTTGATGAGTTTTATAAGGCGAGTGAAGTTACGGTTACGAAACGGGAAAAAAGAGAAAGACAGCCATGGATAGACCACACTTTATATTCGATGTTAATGCGTAGAAATTATCTATTTAGAGTATGGAAAGCGGAACCAAATAACATGAATAAACGTTTAATGTACACAAAGTTTAGAAATAAAGTAAATAAATTAATAAATGAAGCAAAAAATAAATACCGGCAGTCTGAAATTATAAAGTGTAATGGGGATTATAGAAAAATATGGCCAAACATAAACGAGTGGTTGGGCCGGAATAAATTAAGCTTGGATAGCAATATTTTGAAATATTTAGGTAAAATAGATAGCATCAGTAGTATTTGTACCAATTTTACACTAACATTTACAAAAGAAATACAAGATATTAAGCATTTTTGTAATATAAAATTTCTGGATAGGGCGAAATACGTGCGTCCATGTTATGTGAGCTTCAGATTTATAAAAGTATGTCCATTAGACGTTGAAAAAGTTATAAACACCTTAACGAGTGGAAAATCACCGGGTGGGGATGGAATACGAGTAGAAGACATCAAATATTTACGAAAACAAATTAGCCCTATATTAGCTAACTTTATTAATATGTGTTTAACGAAAGGTGTGTATCCTGAAAAACTTAAAAGTGCTATAATACGTCCAATATATAAATCTGGAAGTCATTTAAGTTATGGCAACTATAGGCCAATTGCAATATTATCAGTAATAGACAAAATTGTCGAGAAAATTGTTGTCGGGCAAATAAGCAAATTCTTGGAATTACATGGCATACTCTCTGACACACAACATGGTTTTAGAAAAGGTAGGAGCACTACCTCTGCCCTGATGAGCTTTGCGGACTATGTAAATGAGGCTTTAGATTCTGGGAACCAGTGTATAGCCCTTTTCATTGACTACAAAAAGGCGTTTGATACCTTAGATCATAATATACTACTACAAGCAATGGATGAATGTGGGATAAGAGGTCCCACCAATAACTGGTTTAAAAGTTACTTAACCGACAGGAAAATTCGCACATTGGTTGATGGGGTAGTCGGAGAGGACGCGGTAGTTCACTTGGGTGTGCCGACTGGGTCAGTATTTGGGCCGGTAGGGTATGTTATGCATGTCAATAGTGTGGCAAACGTGGTAAACAATTGCAAAGTGTTTATGTATGCAGACGATATGTGTGTCATATATAGCTCGAAAGATATCTCACATGTGCAACGAAATGTGCAGTTAGATTTTGAAAATATCACGAAATGGGCACACGACAATGGTATTATTTTAAATTTTAACAAAACTAGATGTATGCACATACATTCGCCATACAACCAAAAGGCGAAATATACAAACAGAGATAATCTTACCATAATAGGACACACATACGAATGTTTACATGGCAACAAATCTTATTGTAACTGCGTTGGCATCCAGTATGTTGACAATTTCAAATATTTAGGTCTAAGTATTGATAAACACTTTAATTGGTCAATGCATGTAACTGATATTTGTAATAGGTTGAGATCTGTGCTGGGCAAGTTTTACCAATTAAATAGGCTTCTGAGTATAGATACATTTAGAGTCGTATATTATGCCCTCGCAGACTCATTAATTAACTATGGACTAATTGTATATGGAAGAACTTTTGCAACTTACCTCAAAGATATTCAAAGTGTACAAATAAGACTGTTAAAGTATCTAGTAAGTAAGAATGTCAAGAATATGTGCAATAAAGAATATGACAAGCTATTTTATATATGTAAAATATTGCCAATTGACAAAAAAGTTGAATATTTAATAGGACTAGAATACTACTATAGCGATCATTACAAAGAGGTAATAGAGAATAAATATAATACCAGAAGGGCGAGGGAACAAATGCTAACTAAACCAAAAGTGACTAACTATTATGGAGAAAGGACAAATAAATTTATGGTTCCCAATATATTTAATAAAATGAATCTACTAAGACAGAACCCAAAAATCAGTATTGGCTTGTTAAAAAAGAAATTAAAAGATGTACTGTTGTAGTAATTAAGTACATAATGATAGTTATAATATGATTAAGTAGCTTTTTAGTTGATATTCAGTATAATATATAGAGTAAAGTAGGTTTAAGTAGTAGAATAAGAGCGCTTCTCGCCGTTAAACAATATAGTTTGGCGAGTTTAAAAATGTATTAGACCTAAGTTACTAATTATTTAAATAAATAAAAAAAAAAAATAAAAAAAAATAAAATAAAATGTACTTATTGTGCGTCCTGAGGGCACTGCACTGATCGCATCCTGAGGGCACTGCGATGATTGACACTATCCTGACTGGTAAATCCCTTGTATTTATTGTGCATCCTGAGGGCACTGCACGGTTCGCATTCTGAGGGCACTGCGATAATTGATCCTATTCTAACTTCCCTTGTATTTATTGTGCATCCTAAGGGCACTGCAATAATTGATCCTATTCTAACGTCCTTTGTCCTTACAATGCATCCTGAGGGCACTGCTATGATGGAGACCGTGTCAAACGGTACAATTCCGGATATAATATCCAGATCCAGGTAATAAAAGTAACAAGTTCTTAATTTATATTTTGAGTCCTGTTCTGAAAACTAATAAAGGCAATATCTTTCACAGGCGATGTCGATGACGATATCTACGAGAGTCTGCCATTTAGTGCCGAGTGCCTGGTTGTCGAAGTGGAGGTACATGGATCTGGAGATCTACAGCTGCAACCCGATGTTCTAGCGGGCGAGGGCGCGCCGCCGTCAGGAGGGGCCGAGTTAGCAGAGTCCAAGTCCAGGCAGGGGGCGGAGCTTGTGACGTCATCGAAAGTGGAGTGATCGAACGTGGAGGGGCACGCAGAGGCTCCGAGCGGCGCGCACGCCTGCCGACCGGCCTTCTTGTTCCATCGCCAGAGATAGACGGACGTTATACTGTGTTAATGCCACATTGCCATTTTACCTTGTAAATGATATTATTTAAATAATAAGTTTGTCATTCTAAAAGTTATCTTTTTTTTATAAAATACCTATTGAGTTTGCTAAATATATACATATAAATATAATAATATATGTCGGCGCAAAACAACATGCGATGAGCTACGTCATCGCTGCACGTGTTTCGAACTGCGTAAACAAGTGAATCACAACGACCGGTCGCCCCACTGCGATCGCCCGAATAAAATAAACATATAAAATACTTGTATTTAAAAAAAACAAATATTATATTTATATATAAAACACGACAAGCTATATTAGAATATATTATATAACATATTATAATACCAAGATAAATATCAAGACAATTGTGCCGAAACAGACATCAAAATAAAAACAGCAATAAAAAGGACAGCAGTCAAGGAACAAAAATAACCGGTAAACAACTCCAAAAAATAGACACATTGATAAACACATTTGACTCGTACATAAAAATAATTATTATATTTTACAGTTATAATCAACAAAAAAGAATGCAATGCAATAAGATAATTTAAAAATCAAAATAACAAAACATACAAAAGAGTACAAACTGCTAATATTAAACAGCTAATAAACATAGAAATTACCTAAAGAAATACAAATAAACGTGAAAATAAATAGCAAACACAACATAAAGTCAAAATACAGAATAACAGCACAAATTAAACAACATTAAACTGAAAATCGAAATATAACAAACCTATACAAGGATTCGGCTTAGGGCTGATGAGCCACTCGTTTCCTCCACAAATAACAGAGGACCTTTAAAAAAAAACCTAACCTAACCTAACTAAAATTATTATGCATAATATATAAAAATTGCAAAAAAGGACAGACGTCAAGGAACGATAACATATATTATATGACAACAAAATAAACATATAAAATACTTATATATAAAATAATAATCATATCTATTTAAAACACTAAAAACTATATAAGTATATATTATACTACATAAACACATATTATATTATATATACCAAGAGAAAAATCAAGACAATTGTGCCGAAACAGACAACAGATTAAAAATCTCAGAAATGAATTGGCAAAAATGGTATAAACTAAATAACTAAAAAACTTAATAATATAAACATTCAACAAATAAAAACATATGTCGGGAAGAGGGCCACCAGCATTATAATAAAATATAGAAATAACTCTTCAGCAGTTGATTATATTTAATTAACAACTTTATAACTTATTTCGACAATCACTTTCACTAATTAATTATTAATAGCACCATAGCAACACTATATAAGACAGGCACGGTACAGCATGTGTATCGGGCGACTGTCGACGAAAGAATTCCCTCTGTCCGGCGTGCATCGCCTTTTATATAGAAAATACAGCGAACGTCGGCTAGTGACAGGCGCAGCTGTGGGCGCAGCTGCGGGCGCAGCTGCAACAGCTACTCATTAGCGGTTGCACCTGTTGTTTACCAATGTAGTTGCGACGCCATCACGACCATCCTGACATGCACACGTCTCTGTGTGCGCCTCTTTATGCGATGACGTGAGGTGCGTGTTGTTCACAGATTTGTGGCTAGGTGTGTATGGCAGTGCTGACGCCGTCACGGTTATACTGACGTGTGTGAGTCGCGCACGTTCGCCATTACAATTTTAGGTATCTGGGATCAGAGAAAACATAACATTAGATAACTATCCATACCATCTGAACCTCCAGATTGTAGACACTGTTATGGTCCGGCAGTAAGCCCTACAAAGCCATAATATTATTTTGCTAGTCCGGATTTATTATTCTCTTAATCCATGCTAGTCCAGTATAATCAACCTCTCTAGCCTTTATCATACTATATTAGTCCGGAATTATCATTCCCTATATATAGCTTTTATCATTCTATGCCAGTCCGGAATTATCATTCCCTGTAGCCTTTATCATTCTATGCTAGTCCAGAATTATCATTCCCTTTAGCTAAGTCATTGGTCCAGTTGAACCCTTCAGTGACTTTTAAACATTTATTTTTTATATTCCCTTTTTTTTACAAGTATTACCATTATGCACAGTAAAGAAATAAGTTGTCATTTTAATTGAATGTAAAAGTTTCTTTTCAGTTATTACGAGAACCACAATTTTAAACATAATCAGTATCTGTACCAATGGTGCGTGAGCTCGCAGACAAGGTATGGCTTTTTATAGACATCGTATATGTCTGTAAATTAATTGGCTGAATTGCGATCGGTTCCATGAACAAGATCACTATAGTTTCATTTGGAAATTTCTGATAGGTCTGATGAACCAAGTAGTTGAAGAGCCTGTTTGACATTCGTGGGCACAAGGGAGTCAAATTTTTTTTTTTTTTTTTTAGCTCGGTCTAACCTGACCACCATAATAATACAACTCATACTGTACCTCTGTTGCCGCGAAAATACTTTACATAACGTTGATAGAAAATCCAACACCATTTAACATTTCTCGCAGGTTCTTTAATGCGACATTAACGCACGTGCCCAATATAATTACTTCACCGGTCCTCAAGCGATTGGCAAGGTAAAGCAACCAAGAACGCCCGGCCCGTTCACAGATAGGCGACCGCCAATGTTGGATCCATTTCCGAGCGTCACCGTGCCTCGGAGTATGCTGCAGACAACAGTCGCCAAACCATGTCACCGCGCGGCCCGAACAACTCTGACACCAGAGTAACACCGCCCATATACAATGAAGACAGAATACCCTGAAACAGTATTTAAGGAGGGACAAACAAGACTCTGCAAACAGAATTACCAGACATTTGTATTTTTGGTGGAACCCAGTTGCCATATCTAAGCGACTATAGTACTTACTTTCACAGAGGTGAAAGATTTGGTCTTAAATCAAAGGCAATGGATCGGTCCAGTAGCGTAATTGCATGAAAGTTTGCACGAATACGCAGATACGTTCATTATAGTCTCGTTTCTTAACGAGAATGATCGGGTTAACATATGATGGCATACACTCTTGAATAATACCTTTGCCAAGCAAGTCCTTGACGATCTCGGGTAGTTTCACTTTGTCGTTCGTAGCTGATAGCCATGGCACTTGTTAACTCAATATTCATACCACCAGTCGTTACCACATTCGAAGCAGTACCAACGATATAACACTCGCTAAACTCACGGACACTTAATAGTTGTCGTTCATCATCCTCATGAGGAAAATTGACTATCAGCTGATCATTTAAGTACAAGCATCACGTTTTTCCCTCTGTCGAGATTAATAATTCACGTTATGTAATATAAATGATTTGTACGTTATTTGCCGTTCAACGCATCTATTCCTGTAAGCACTGGTTGGTACACTAAAACAGTTTTTAGGAGTCACACAGAAATCTACTTCGAGCCCAATAACGGGAAATTTTAGAACCAAACATAATTCGCAAACTCACTAATTTGGTCTCTGATTCGCAATACTGCAAAGGTGGGTTCCCGTGTACACTTAAAATGTTTTAGAACCGATTCAGACATTAATGAAACTTGCGAAACTGTCTATTTAAACATCGGTAGACACACCTTGTATTACTGCAGTATAGTAACGTCACTATCCACAGGATCGCCTAGTAACTCATGACAAAATTTAACATAACTGATCTTTCTTTGAAAAAATAAAAATAATAATCGGTTACAACGTGTCCTATCTTTTCATTGCAACTGTCTGGCTCCTGACTTATGGACACCACCGTGAGACATGCCCGAAAAATGACATGAAAGGTACTTTACTTCATGTGTGTTATAATTATGAGAACGTTTACCTAGGTTGTTAAAATTTCACTGTATTACTAATAAATTTAGATGTCGATTTCGGTTTAGTATAAATCGAAAAGAACTGAACGAGATCTTTTGTTTTTTTTTAAATAATGATTTGTCGTATTGGCCCGAATCTGTGGGTCGGTTATTCCTCGCATTACTATTGAAGCTCATCCCTTAATCCTTTAACAACATTTAGTCACAAAATGGAGCGTCTAGCGTATTTATTAAACATTGATTTCTTCTACCTAGAAGAAATCAATATCATGCAAACCAGGATCGAAACTAGAGATACAATAGTGGGTGGATCTTACCTTACTCAAAGCGTGCATAGATCCAAAGAAACGTTCTGTTACGTCGATAAACATCAATGTACTCACCACAGCCTCAAGTGGCGCTAGTAGCATAACCGTAACTTGCCTTACATCACCGAAAATAGAAATACCACGACGACAAGTCCGACGAATTAATGTCGTAAATGGCGCTTAGTGTCAAATATGTTTTGACTCATCTGATGTTGAATTTGGCCTAGTCATCAGCTGGTAACTGGGCAGTATATTACAATTAAACAATCGTTTACTTTACATGACTAAATAAAATCAATAAACTTCAATTATAGTTATTGATACAGAACGGTAGCGAGGGCGGTCACAAAGGGCAGTACTGACTGTGAGATACAGTGTTCCTCGCACCCACCGCAATAAGGACTGTACTAATTGCCAGGGACAATATTCCACGTCCACTACCAGTATCACAGCGCTAAGCTGTTCTTGAATAGTTTCAGAAACCCTTAGTATGAGCATCACGGTTTATTCCATTTTAAGAGAGGTGCAGGGATCAACCATTATTAAAATATAAAAAAAAACACTTTCCCTATGGCCAGACCCATGGCAGGCTATGGAGTCCAGCCCACTTCTGATGTCGGGAAGAGGGTCACCAGCATTATAATAAAATATAGAAATAACTCTTCAGCAGTTGATTATATTTAATTAACAACTTTATAACTTATTTCGACAATCACTTTCACTAATTAATTATTAATAGCACCATAGCAACACTATATAAGACAGGCACGGTACAGCATGTGTATCGGGCGACTGTCGACGAAAGAATTCCCTCTGTCCGGCGTGCATCGCCTTTTATATAGAAAATACAGCGAACGTCGGCTAGTGACAGGCGCAGCTGTGGGCGCAGCTGCGGGCGCAGCTGCAACAGCTGCTCATTAGCGGTTGCACCTGTTGTATACCAATGTAGTTGCGACGCCGTCACGTATAAGTAATAGTTAACGCATAAATAATACTAATAAATCACCGAAAGAAAACAGAATAAAAATCACATATCGAAACAAAATAACTGAACAACAAACAGCGAAGATAACAAACAAAATATAAAGTAAAAAATAACGCAGATAGTAAATATAATATAACAATTAATACAACATATACATTACAACATAAGAAAAAGTAAACATCATCATCAAAACAAAAAAACTTAAAACAACCTACAAAAGGGTTCGGCCAAGGGCTGATGAACCGATCGTTTCTTCCATCAAAAAACGGAAGAAAAATAAAAAAAAAACCTAACCTAACCTAAAATCGGTCATACATCAAAGTTTTGCCCAATCCGAAAAATCATTTGTCCTAAATGTGGAAACCACCATGCCAACCTGTACTGTCACTATACTAAAATGTGTTAATTGTCCAGGCCAGCATATGGCGTTAGACAGGAAGTGCCCACTTTATTTGAAGGAAAAGAAAGTCAGGGAGCTAATAGCCGAGTTTAACTGTACCTACCCAAAGGCGTTAGAAATGTATGTACCTGTATCTTCACTCATACCTAAAAGAACCACCCAATATGACATAACGGATAATCAAATAAATGGACCTGCATATTTTGGTAATCTGTTGATAGAAGAAATTACGCCCGAGCAGGGCAAACAGGAACATCTGTCACCATCTGAGCATAAGATGGTGACAAATGTTCCTGTTTGCCCGGCTCGGTCGTAATTTCTTGCAAAAGTCCAAAGTCCAATCTTATCCCTAGACCTCAAATTTCCAAGAGGTATAATAAGATAGAGCGTCCTGCTACACCACATGTTTATATATGAGAGCTGATGTTGATATGGAGCATGAAACAAACATTTCGAACACATCACCGTCACCTTCTTCTTCTTCTGAGGAGACTAGTACCAGTAGTAGTGATAAATTTGATGAACTTGTAAATAGACCATAAGAATTTTTTTTTTAAGAAATGTAGTTTACAAACAAAGGTTAAAAGTATAATTAAATGTGGCTTATAATGGTTGATCTTAGTAGTTGTTGGGAATATATCGGACTGGCCATGTTAAAAAATATTTTAGACTTCTTCAATGGCTAACGATAAGGGTATAACGCAGATTAATATGCTTCAGTGGAATTCACAAAGCATTAAAAATAAATTAACAGAATTCGAATGTCTATTAGCTCAAGAAAAAAATCATATTGCTGCTATCAGTGAGACTTGGTTAGTAACGGAGGAGCTGATTAAATTAAATTCATACAATGTATATAGAAATAATAGATGGGATGGTTATGGAGGTGTAGCTATTTTTACACACAAGTCCGTTAAATGCCATGTGTATACCGTGTTTTGCACCAACGCCAGTATTGAAATATTATGTGTTAAGCTTTATAATTGCGATCAATTGGAGTACTTAGTATCGGTGTACTGTCCTCCGTCTGTGCATACAACCCGGAATGACTGGGATCAATTATTTTCAGTACTTAAAAAGGAAACATTAATATTTGGTGATATTAATTGTCATCATACTAGCTGGTCTTCCAAAACGGATCAGAGAGGTACACACGTATTCGACTCTTTGGTAGATAATGCATTTATTACTTTAAATGACGGTCAGCATACACGTATCAAATTAGTGAGTGGAAATCTTCAACAGTCCTCACCGGACGTGTTTTTTTTGTCGTGATTAGCTTCCACTGATATGGGTTTAAAGTTTAAATGGAAAGTTTTAAATGAGTTTTGGGGAAGTGATCACTTGTTCATTAAAATTACTTATAATATGTAATTATATAAGAACTTAGAGGGACATAATTTAAAAAAAAAAATTAAAAAAGGCTGATTGTGTGATTGTATTCATATCAGCAATTACTAGAAAATATTTACAGTAATTTCGAGTTCTCCCAAAACTTACAACATTGTTACCATACATTCATAAATTATTAGTATCTGGCTGCTGACTTACACATTCCTTTTATAAAAAATAGTACGAACCCCGAGACTAAGTTTTGCCCTAAACCATACTGGAGCCCAGAGTTGGCAAGGTTGATTGCTGAACGACGTCTTGCTCTTTCAAAATTCAGAAGTAATCCTACACCTAATAATTTTATTTTCTTACTATCTAAGCTTCGGTTTGCACAAAAGAACATCCGTTTGGCTAAGTTCAAGGGCTGGAAACAATTTTGTTCTAGCTTGGATCACTCTGCATCTTCGAAAGAGGTATGGAATAAGATGAAATGGCTCAAAGGCTATAAATTTAACAGAGAATTTGTCAGTCCACAAAAAGCTAATGATCTCCTCAACAGTTTAACACCAGATTTTGCTTCGCTGGAAGATTTGATATTCTATTCGATTAATGATAAACTAGAAACGCCAATTTCATTGCATGAATTACAAAAATGCATTCGAGCTAAAGACACGTGCCCGGGACAAGGTAACATATCATATTCGATGATTAAAAATTTGCCGTTTAATGGGAAACAAATATGAATTACATTATACAAGAAATTTCTTTTCAATGCTTGTGTACCTAGTCAATGGAGTGTTATGTCTATTGTTCCGATCCCGAAGCCTGGTAGAGATTCACAGGATATTTCTTCGCTCAGACCTATTTCTATGATATCCTGTTTGTGTAAAATTTTTCATTGCATTTTACTCAATAGAATAGAATGGTATAAAGAAAATAATAATTTTCTCTCTAATAGTACAAACGGGTTTAGAAAATGTCGGTCTACTATGGACAATCTTACCCGCTTAATTACTAGCATACAATTAGGTTTTGCGAGGAAGCTAACAACTGTGGGTTGTTTTTTAGACATAGACAGTGCCTATAATAATGTTGATGTCCCTAGTTTATTAAATAAAATTGACAGTGTAGGAGTAGGTTCTGGGATTTGTACATATTTGTGGCAATTTCTCAAAAAAAGGATTCTGAACATTAGGGTTAGCGATCATGGAATAAACTCAGGAACTACTGGACGTGGATTAGCACAGGGGGACCCTTTGCCACTTCTTTTATTTAATATAGTAAAAAGTGATATTGTGAAATCTGCTAATAATATTAGTGGTATTTATATTTCTCAATTTGCGGATGATTTTGGGATATATTCCACAAGAAAGAGACTTGATGAACTTTCGTTGAAAATGCGATCATCTCTAGACATATTCAGTAAATTACTTAACAACATAGGCCTAGATACTTCTCTCATTAAAAGTAAAGTATGTATTTTTAAATCAGGTTATTCAAGAGATTCAGTAGATCTCAAAATTAACAATATACAATTACAAATAAATCGAAAATGTCAAGTACCTGGGTGGTTGGCTTGATCGCTCGCTTAGATGGACCAGACACGATAATGAGACTAAAGAAAGGATTTGTAGGTTTGATCTTTTTGGATCTTTAAAGTGTTATCAGGAACAGAATGGGGTGTACATCCATCGCATCTAAGGCGATTTTATCTGAGAAGAAGAAGAAGAAGAAGTACACTTTATTGCAAAAATAAGTAAAACATAACAATGGTTACAAACAAGGACATAAACTTATTATGCAACTGGCGGCCTTATCGCTAAAAGCGATCTCTTCCAGGCAACCGTCTGAGTTTAGTGAGAATTGATTATGCTAGTATTTTATACGGTAGTTGCTGCAAAACACGGTTGAATAAGTTAGATTTGGTACAGAACCAATATTTACGTATTTTGGGTGGTTTTGTGAGAGGTTCCCCGGTGCATGCAATGGAGAGTGAACTATGTGTTCAACCGTTGCATGTACGCAGATACTTTTTACTGTACGCAAAATATTGGTTGAAGATCAAATCTGTTAAAGATAATGATATTTTAAAATTAATTGATAAGCTTTATGAAATTAATCAAAATTTAAATTTAAATTTGGGACGTAGAAATAAGCCTATATTGACAGTTGTTCATGATCTTGGCAGTGACATGGGTAGAATTAATGCCAGTGATAAAATTGAAATGTTTTCCCTCGACACTTGGGTTACTAATATCGATCTATCCAGTGTAGTGAGACCTTTCATACGATTAGTAGATTTACCTAAACAAAATTTTTCCACTTCAAATTATTTGATTTATGTTCAGATTTTTTAATAAATAGTTACAATTAGTATTATTATACGTTGTACACCGATGCCTCTAAAGATGGGTGTAAAGTTGGCGCAGCCTTCTTTGATCCGCAAACTAACAGTTCTTTGACTATTAAAATCAATATTTTCGTCGGTCGGTTCGTCAATTAGCAAAAGACAAGGGTTACCAATTTGTTTGGGTTCGGAACGGCCGTATTTTTTTAAGAAAAGACATTAACAGTAAACATTTGTTGATTAAAGATTCGGCTTTTCTAAATTCAGTGTGAAAGATTTGTTTATCTGATATATTTTTCTGTTTGTTATTTCTATATACATATCATAATAATAGTAGCACATAATCTATTTATATTATTTATGAGCTCATTGTTATACGTACGTAACAGATACACCACTTTAAAGTGTCTGTACCAAAATGTCAGAGGTCTCAGAACTAAAACTGAAACCATACGGAACAACGCACTTGTGCAAGACTTTGATATCATACTTCTTACAGAGACTTGGCTGAATGAATCGGTTTACGACCACGAGATTTTAGATGGCAGATACGCGATTTTTCGACGCGACCGCGGTTCTTCCTCCTCTTCGAAAAGCGAAGGTGGCGGAGTTTTGATAGCCGTGTCAAAAAGTCTCGAACCGGTTCGAAAACAATAATGGGAGTCAACAGGCGAGGATATTTGGGTAGTTATAAAACTTAAACAGGGCCACTCAACCATTTCACTGTGTATCTGCAACTTATATTTCCCCCCGCCGGTTAATTACACCCGTCTTGATAACCTAACTACCCATTTAACCCATATAATACAGCACAAGATACCGAAAAACTCAATATTATTACTGACCGGTGACTTTAACTTACCTAACTTAACATGGGAGTTTGACACAAACACAAATTTATTGATCCCAGCCTCATGTCCAAACAATACAGATAGCATTCTCACAGACACTCTCTCCTTTAATGGTCTCTATAATATAAATTCAATTAGCAATTTCAAGGGCCGCACACTTGACTTAATTGTAACCAATTCAAATAAATTGTTCAACGTTAGCAAATGCACAACACCCTTAGTCGAACAAGATGCTCACCATCCACCATTGAACATTTCTTTTAAACTTTTATCGCAGAGGTCACCTATAACTAACAAGTCTGTATCCCTTAATTACTCCAAAGCTAACTATGAAAAAATGAGAGAAAAGCTGGATGCGATTGACTGGAGTACCCACATAAGACCAAACGATACTATAAACAATACTGTTGATATTTTTTATACTCTAGTTATGCCAATAATTTCCGAATACACACCTACACGTTGCATCGGTAATAACAAATATCCCTTTTGGTTCAGTCGCCCCCTACTACGCACACTGAAAGAGAAACAGAAAATACATAATAGATACAAAAAATATTCCAACCCTAGAGACTTAATTACGTACCAAATGTTACGTGATCGATGCAAATTAATGATACAAGAATGTCTAAATAAACTTAAAACCGATTCAAAGAAATTAATCAAACAGGATCCAAAATATTTCTGGAAGTTTGTTAAATCCTTAAGATCAAACAGTAGCGTAATCCCAGATGAGATGATTTTTAATGAAAAAACTGGTGTAGGGGGGCAAAGCGTCAGTGAACTTTTCGCGGAGTATTTTTACTCGGTATACCCTAATAAACATACCCCAAGTGCCTTGACGGCTGGTGAATCCACCTATCATTCGGAATCGCTAGGTTCATGTCACATTTTCAGAAGAGATATTCTAAGAGCCCTCAAATCATTAAATGTAAACAAAGGGCCAGGCCCTGATTGTATCTCACCAATATTGCTACGAAATTGTTCGGAGCAACTAGTTGAACCACTGTACCACATTTTTAATTGGTCCCTCTCCTGCGGAACCTTTCCTACTAAGTGGAAGCTCGCGCACATCACCCCTATACACAAAAAAGGGGATCAAAGTGATGTCACAAACTACAGGCCCATCTCAATTTTATCTGCCATAGGGAAAGTGTTCGAAAAATTGATTCAAGCAAGACTTTTCTTTCACCTAAAACCCATTGTCAATAGTAATCAGCACGGATTTTTACCAGGCAGATCAACGTCTACAAATCTCCTACATTACGTTACTACTATTTACGAAGCAGTTGAAGCCAAAACGGAAGTACATGCTATATATACAGATTTCTCTAAGGCCTTTGACGTGGTTGATCATAGCCTACTCATACAAAAGTTGGCCCATGCTGGGATTTGTGGCTCGCTATTAAGATGGTGTGAATCCTACCTCGTCAATAGGTCTCAACTGGTAAAAATCAGGGGCTATAAATCTGTAGCTAGATTGGTGCCATCTGGTGTGCCCCAGGGGTCACATTTAGGACCCCTGTTCTTCTTGGTGTATGTTAACGACTTATGCTCAGCCATAACATCCGAATACCAAATGTTTGCTGACGATCTAAAGTTATACCGAGCAATTTCAACTCGCAGTGACATTAACTCTCTTCAAGAAGACGTTAACGCAATAAATCATTGGTGCTCCTTAAACGGAATGACCATAAATATTTCTAAATGCTTTCACATTAAATTCACACGTAAACAGGATCCAATGCCTGCCACTTACTATATGTCTAATAGACAAATCACCGAAGTGTCGAGTATACGTGATCTGGGTGTCGTGGTTGACAGTAAGTTAGATTTCCGAGAACACATAAACGGAATCGCAAGCAGTGGTGCCCGTTTGGCTGGTTTCGTTATTCGTCAAACCAAATACTTTAAAGACTACGAAATTCCAATTCTCCTTTACAACTGCTATGTGCGATCACTTCTTGAATACTGTAGTCAGATATGGAGCCCCTCCTATACGATTCATATTAGCCGTCTAGAAAAACTTCAGAAACACTTCTTGTACAGTTTAACTTATACACACAATCTCTGCCGTAATCTAACGTCTTATAACTCTAGACTGTCATACTTTAAACTTTTGTCACTGGAGCATAGAAGGAATATCGCCGACATCCTGTTTTTGCATAAATTGATTACTGGAAAACTAGATAGTCCATCTTTACTAGGAAAATTAAACTTCAATGTACCACGCTTGTGTAGCCGTATCCATAATATGAAGACTTTCAATTTGCCTCTTTGCCGTACCAACTACAGTCAGCACTCACCGTTGTACCGTATGTATTCAGCTTACAACAACTTTTGCAACCAAATTGATATTTTTAGTTCGTCTGCTCATTCGTTGAGACTGTTCTTACTTAAGAAACTTAATCATAAGTGATGTAAATTACTGCAACTAGGTTTTATTGCTTTGTTAATTTTAATTTTTGTATTGTTATATTTCTAATATTAATTTCAATTTTAAGTGACTATGATGTAACCCAACTGTAAGCTTTCTTTTTGTTTAATGCATGCTGTGTTCACTTCTAGAAGGCCAAACACTTTAGCTTTATTTGTTTAATGTTCTTTAAATTGTACAAAGTGAGTTGGCCAGTTTAGTGAACCTTATAATAAAAAAAAAAAAAAAAAAAAAAAAAAACTTCTAATGTGTCTATTATGGTTGCAGAATTAGTGGCTATACAGGAAGCCATTTCATATACTGATTCTTTTCAAAAAGATAATTACATAATTTTTTACGGATTCTAGGAGTGCACTTCAACATATTATTCGATGTACGTCTAATTTCAGAGGAGTGCTTTTAGCATATAGTATCATACAGTCTATAAGAAAGTTATTAAAAGATAAGAAAAATATTATTTTACAGTGGATTATCTTCGAGAGCGCCAGCAATCAGTTCGCCATGGCGAAGCGTCATCAAATTGGTGTAACTTAGAAACTGGTGTCCCTCAAGGCGGTATTCTCTCACCTCTCTTGTTTTCAGTATTTATAAACCTTTTAACTCGTGATCTTCAGAGTGCGTATCATCTTTATGCTGACGACCTGCAACTGTACGCCCAAGCGAGTGTCGATAGTTTGCCAGAGGCGATTAATAAGATAAATAATGACTTAGAATTTTTAAAAACCTCGTCATATAAGTTTGGCTTAACTGTCAACCCATCAAAGTGCCAAGCAATCATAGTGGGTAGCTCAAGAATGATGTGCAAGGTAGATGTTGGCAGTTTGCCGCCTATTATCTTTGACAACTCTCCTATCCCAATCAGCCAAAAAGTCAAAGATCTCGGACTGGTAATTGACAACAACCTAAACTGGCAAAGTCACATTTCTGGGATCAGCCAGAGAATTACCTGGATTCTACGGTCATTTTATAGGCTTAGAAATTTCCTTCCATCCAGAACAAAAGTAATGCTTGTGCAGACTCTAATATTTTCCATTGTCGACTATGGTGATGTGTGCTACTTTGACCTGAATGCAGATCTTCTTAACAAACTTGACCGACTTCTGAATAACTGCATTCGATTCGTTTTCAATCTACGTAAGTATGATCATGTATCTGCTTACCGTACCCAGTTAAACTGGTTGCCCATTCGCCAGCGAAGAAATTTGAGGGCGCTCACCACACTTTTCTCCATACTGGAATCTCCTACTGTTCCTTCTTATTTAACGCCTCACTTTCAATACCTTTCTTATAATCATAGTAAGACTCTCCGCTCTAGTCATAATCGTCTTTTACGATGTCCACCTCATAGCTCTGACTTCATTCACCGCTCTTTCTTTGTCCAATCTATACTTCTTTGGAATGAGCTTCCTGTAGGAATCAGGATGGCTAAGACTCGCTTCACGTTTAAAATGAAAGTTCGTGAGTATATTTCTAAGAAACTTCACACAGAAATGTCTCGTCAATAATTATATTTATTATTGTATAGTATGTTATAGTATAGTATTCATTAGATTAAAATCATATAGTATTTATTGTATAGTATCTAATATATATATTATATATAGTGTTCATAATTATTAATAGTTTAATTATACGTATAATAAGTAAAAATACATTTTATATAACCCAAATGCACCTTCCACGATCTCTCTGCACTACCCTAAGGTTGACTGGTCGAGAATGCCTTTTGCATTAAGTCCGCCTATATACATTTTCGCTGTACTAAAGTTTAAATAAAAATAAAAAAAAAAAACACAATTTTGGCTTCTCGGTTATCAGTGGAAGCCAAGAAGCTCTACGAAATTGTTAGTATAGGTATTAGTAATAGATCGTAAGATTCTTTTATTATGTTATTTAAGAAAGTACTTTTCATTTGTATTTTACTGTTGCACTATGTGATAAAACCCTTAATTCTAATAAAGATTTAAAAAATATAATATGATATTGATCGTAATATAATATAATATTGATCACGTATGTGTGTACCTAATAGGATTTGTATTGCTTTCCAAATAAATGATAAATCGTTGAACGTATTGTTGCCCTATTTATTGTTTAATTTCAAAATAAAAACGATTGCGGTGAGGTGTCTTATATAATGTCAAGGACCGTCGGTAGTGTTTCTAATTATACCACCACCACTGTATATCAAGTAGGCCGCTATGCGCTTCTTAACTGACTTAGTGGGTTGTACCTCTATAAAAAAGTACACGATGAAGAAATGTGAAAGGTTCATGAGTAAAAGTGAAAGATACAATAATTTAACTATTTATTTATTTTATACAAATTCCGCTATAATACATATTTACAAAAGTAAAAACGAATCGAGATTGTCGCGGTATAAAAAAGCTTGAGCAGGATCGGCGGCGGCGCCGGGAGGCCGGCGGCTGCGCCACGTCGCCAGGAAGCACGGCGGCGGCGTGGAGCAGCTGCCGCGCCACGCCGCCGCCGCGCCCCGCCGCTGCCACGCCGGCGCCACGCCACGCACGCACGCACACCACTACACACTACTACCTACACTAGTATTGTTCTACACGCGTCGCACGTTAAATAATGGAGGTGATGAGTCGCGCCTTGAAGTTGACTATCCGCTCAGAAGTCTGCGCGATACGCAGGATGAGGTCCTGGATGAGGTTGGCGATGCCGCGGTTGGCGATGATGAAGAGCCGCGTGATGGGGCCGGGCACGCCCTCCGTCAGGTTGTCGCCCTTGGCGGCGCCCGCGTCGTCGCCGTCCGCAGCCGCACCCGCGTCGGCGCCGGACGAGCCGGACGACGAGCCCGCGACCAACTGAAACATGCACACGCGTTCATTTTACTTTCATAAGGTACTGACACAACATTTCATAATAAGCTATGTACAAAACATTAGTGTGTCGGTGTCGGTCTCCGCTCGCCGCGTTGCTACCGGTGACCAAAGCTGACGAGTACACCAATCGACGAGCTACTTTCGACAGGTGGCTACGAGTACTACAACGGCATGACCTGAAGCATGAAGCTGACGGCAAACGTAACGGCGACATGATCCTCAGCACAAAAACGACATAAGTCTTGTAACAAGTGTGAGTTATAAATATGCATGTTCGGTGTGTAAATAAAATACTTCTAATTAAAACAATACAAGCGGTTTGTTAGTATTTCACTATGTTGATATAAGTTTCTAATTTTCAAGTATCGTAAACTTAGAATATATACCTGTAGATGCGCGATATGAGCTCTCTTTTCGAGGGCAACGTGTTTGGAGCCATAATTTAAACTCGCTAAAACAGATTTCCATATTTTTGACTGCATAGCGAACACGAAGTGCTTCGCCAAATAATATATACTATTACTGTATTATTCGTATCTATTGTTTATTGTCTATTGCTTACTCAAAAATCTGATGGGACAGCTATCTGACCCGACCGGGGGCGGATATTGAACAGAACCGACACTATTACGAGCTGCCAAGGCACGGGTCTTATACCGCCAATGTTCACATATACATTGGTTCGGCAAGGTAATTATAAGTAGCGTGTTCAAACCCAGAGTATAAGCTCTTTTTTCGCAATCTGCTATCTAGAGGTATTTACTAGATATTCTATAGAGGTATTTATTCCAAGGGCGTAGGATATTGAATGTGTGATCGAAATCAATGCTTTAGAAGGGTCTGCATACTACCTGATACGTTTTATCTACGAAACAAATCTACGTTTAAATACTGTGCCATGTGTGCGGTGTATGTGTGTGTGTACTTGTGGGTCGTTGGGATCCAGGGTGGCGGTGTGCGAGGCGGTGAGCCCCAGGTTGAGCGAGTCGGTGCCGGCGAACAGACGGAACGCAGTGCCCGCGGCGCGAGCCATGGCCTCTGGCGCTTGCTGTAACACCATGCTTTTCACTCGCTACTGTCGCATAACTCTTGCGATGATATACATACTATACTTGCCTAATTAATACTACTCGCTAATTTACTTCTTGCAGCGAAACATTTTTGATTTGTTTATGAAGATCTGGCATCGTCAATGTTGTTTATGCTGATAAATAAATATAGATGAAAGATACGAAAGAGGTAAGAGAAAAGAGATATTTAGAAAGTTAGTGCTCTTCAATTATATGGGTGGAACTTAATTAAAGAATATGAAAAGAAAAGAAGTAATGTAATGTTATTAGAAATTATAAGTTACAGGAAGACATAGAGAGTGAGAGAATACATATAATACAAGTAGGTATCGTTCATAGGTCTTACCCTCACGATGTCAAAAAGGAAGTTGCCGGAACCGCCACCCGAGGCGCCAGCTCCACCGCCAAAGCTCAGGAATCTGGAACATTGGAATCATACATTTACACGCGATCGAAACGAGCTCGTGCGCTACATGCAACTGTTACATGAGCAGAGCCGCGCGCCGCCGAGCGATATCAAAACGTGTGAACTAACTGAAAACTGCAAAAACCTACAATAGTGAGTGTTGAGCGCACGCGGTTGCAGCCTGGTGTTCAATATTATCGGAGTACTACAGTACACTAAAACAATACTTGCTCTTGCGTCATAGCAAATTAATTATTTATTTATTTACAACCAGGAAGATCAACAAAATTATCAATTTCATGTAGTAAACAATAACATACGACAGGAAGCGATATTATGATAGTAAATCTTTAGGAATAACTTATGTATGGATATTGTCCGATTTTGGGACTTGTCGAATAGTTCTGCTGTGTGGCTGACGGCAAAGTCATATTAACACCCCATCTCATCCCGTACAAGTTTACTTTACCTTTTGTTTCTATTTTCTTCGCTGTTGTCCGCGTCGTCGAGGGAGATCTCGTCAATGGAAGCGGAGTTGGTCTGCGCTGCAGTAAGCTGGTCTTCCGAGGCGGCTGCCTGCTGGTCCTGAGCCTGTGCCGCCTCGCCTTCGCCGAATGCTACGCGCACCTCCGCTTGCTGAGATTCCGCGCCGGACAGTAGCTGATTCTCGTCTGCTACGCCGTTCTGCAAGCGATATGAACAGTGTAAGGCCAGGACGTGGTACGGGACAGGTGATCGTTATTATGGAGTGACAGTGACTTCGATGCGTGAGTGACGATGCGATGACGATGGCGATGAAGGCGCGCGGTCTGCGCGCGCCTGCTCTGCCGCTTCCTTGGCAGGCTGGATGAATGACGCATGAGTGACGTCATACCGGCAGGAAGTAGAGAGCGCGGCGACGGCGCCGGCGTGTTTCCTCCGTGGTGGTGGTGGTGGTGGTGGTGGGGTCCGCGGTGGTGGTCGTCGTGGGGTTAGTGCTGGGCGCGCTGGTGGAGCTGCTGTCGCTGGCTCTCGCGGCTGGTTCGTCATCATCATCGTCATCGTCGTCGTCGTCCTCAAGCTCGACGGTGCCGCCACCGCTGTTGCCGCCACCGTTTCGGTTCCCTCCTAGGAACGCGCGCAGAACCACTGGGCCGAGTGTTTGAAGCACCATGCTTGTTATTTGCTGCACTTTCTGTTCGATTATCTAGAACATATACCGCCCTTAACAGTCGCCCTCTACAGACGCCGACACATGCACAGGTAGGCACACCAACGATCACAAAGTGACGCGAAGAAAGGAAACGGCTAGGCTCTTCAACTGACGCTCAATTCGGATTTGTCATTAAAGTCGCATTGCTGTAAAAGTCTAAACAGATTTACATCTATAGAACAAGTAAATATTGAGTTGTGAACGTTTCTAAGAGAAGCGTGTAGGTACCTGAGTGAGCGTGGGGAAAAGCTGCCGCAGGATGCCGATGGTTCTCTTGTTTCGCTCGCTGAGCTCGGATCCAGGCGCGCCTAAATTCAGCGTCGCAAGCGTTTCCTGCAATGCACACATCATCCAATTCAGTTCACTTGAATCGTTTCAAAAGTCAAATTTTGCAAGTGTTTTTAAACATTGTTCTTATTTGAATTATGCTTTCCAATCATTTCCGTAAGAGTCCATCAAATGTCCATTAAAATTAACGGTTGAAAAAAAGATAAAAAACGTTCAAAGTTAAAAGACAGGTTCACATTAAATATTGCTTATCTATTTACATATAATAAAATCGTAGGAAAGTCAAAACTGAACATTGAATATTTTTTTTATGGATACTTGGTGCGTGATCTACAATCGATATCGAAGCCAAAAATATAGTTTTTAGAATTTTTGTCTGTTTGTCTGTATGTATGTCCGGGCTAAACTCAAAAAGTACTGCATGGATTTACTTCCAATTTTGCATGAATATTACCAAGAGGTTGGGTCAACATATAGGCTACACATTCTCACGCTATCACCTACGGGGGAGGAGCTGTGATAATTTATAAAGTTTGATGCGGGTAAAACCGCGGGGCACAGCTAGTCACGTATAAACAGACTTTTTTTAATATTATGCCTAGTACTAGAGAATATTACTCAATGATTTTAGGTGAAATAACTACCATGCTGAGTTATATTTAGAGTGGCTTACATAGAAAATAACTAGTAGCTACGACAGTATCATTCGGACGCTCGTTAATTGTGGCTGACTTAGTCATTTAGATGGCAATGGAAAATTTTAGAGACGAATAATGCTATTAAAAGGAAGTCTGTTTAATTAGCACCAATTTAAAATGTATGTGGATACCAACAACTGCCCTTCTCAATTTATAATATTGTAAATAAACCAAGTATACTTGAATATGAACAATCTGGTTTCAGAAAATGTATATATAGCTCTACCTCACTTGCATACTTCAAACTTGTTAAGACTGTTTTTAACGTAGGTATTTATCCACTAGCATTATTCCGAGTGATGAACGCCTTTGATTAGGTTTCGCATGCAATATCGCTGCAGAAACTTGAACATTATGGATAAGAAGGGTAGTTGGATCTCTGTTTTTTTTTACTATACATCAATGACTTGTCGAATAATACTGATGATGAATATGTTTTGTTTGCTGACGGTATCGTCGTGTAGTATTACAATTCTTATAAAAAGAAATTTAAAGGGAAACTTTATTGATGAAAGCAAATTATTGTACTCAATGCCGTTACTGAATGACTCGATTGCAATAATTATTTTTGTTAAATTTAGTACAAAATTTGACTAATACCAAAATAGCACCACTTTAGACATCATTAAAATTACTTGACCTTAATTTGATTTATGATAATATTAAAATTGATATTGTTCACTCTATACACTTCTTAGGCCTAAACATTGACGAGATAAATAAAATAGGAGTCATCATACACGCCGCCAAATTAGCCCATCACGAATATGTCTCATGTATTTTAAGATATAGCTTATTATTATTATATGGCCAATATTCAAAGCCCAAAAGAACCGCACTAAGTGCCTATGAGAAACAGAATATCCAAATACTTGTTCAAAATGAAAGAACAAGTTTTAGCGCGATCGGGCCGCAATAAACATAAATTAAATGTGCCAAAACAAGTGTGACAGACAAATGTACAAATGTGTGACTTTGAATAGTTTTCAAACATATTTTTCAAAAGATTCCTAGACAAAATTTACTACTCTGTGAAGGATTTCCTAATGGACAAACACTTTTATAAAAACATTTTGTTATTTTATTGTAATAATTAATTAAATAATATAAAAGTGTTCGAATTAAAATATGCTAATAATGTTTTAATTGATTAATTACAATTTAATAAGGAAAATGTGTTCAAGTGTTTATGACACATACTGCATATGGATGCAGGGTGGCCGAGGAGTTGATGTTCAAACGCTAAGTTTAGATACTTTATGATGAGGAGTATTCGAATCACCCCCACGTATGTATGTATGTGTTCTATGATTTTGCGTAGTTTTCGAGATAGAATTCTGCAATGAATAAACCATACTTTTCAGGGTGTTAGGTTAAACTATGCTAATTAGTCACAAAAAACTGAACCAAAAATGTTCAACAGAACGAGAAATTAATCGAAAACTAATGTTAGGTGAAGTTGAAGAAAAAAATCATTAAAAATATTCTATCTCGAAAACTACGCAAAGTCGTAGAACTTACATGGGGGTGATTCGGATACTGCTCAACACAAAAGTACCTAAATTTTGTGTTTGAACGTCAACCCTTCGGCCACCCTATATAATGTCAGAATTTTATTGGAATACAGGTTTTTATTTTTGCATTATATTAGAATATTATCGAAGCGAATAATGTTTATACAGTACAGTATTATATGATGGTACCATACCGTTAGTCGTTATAAATCTAAATCTAAAATATGAATCTAAACTAGCTGTGCCCCGCGGTTTTACCCGCGTTAAACTTTATAAATCATCACAGCTCCTCCCCCGAAGGTGATAGCGTGATAATACGTAGCCTATATGTTGACCCGACCTCTTAGTAATATTCATGCTAAATTTGAAGTAAATCCATGCAGGACTTTATGAGTTTAGCCCGGACATACATACTGACAAACAGACAAAAATTCTAAAAACTATATTTTTGGCTTCGATATCGATTGTAGATCACGCCCCAAGTATCCTTTAAAAAAAATATTCAATGTACAGTTTTGACTTTCCTACGATTTTATTATATGTATAGATTACGTATTCATAGTCTCACAAACAAATGATTCCTATTCAATATATATAGCCGCTTCGTAATGAGCGCTCCTGTCAGTATAATACGGAGGAGTCACGGCCTCCTAATTAATACTGGTACGTCGTACCTTTTAGCGATTGGCGCAACATTCATTATATTAATTTAAGTATGCATTTTCTCACAAAATCAAATTCTCATAGCAATTACGCAATTATGTTAGTGATGATCGGTAGTGATTAGGGTCATGTGAGGTGCTGACCCGTGACGAGGCAGCCTCGAGAGAAGGCGCCGCCCGCAGTGAAGCGCTGCGCAATGAGCACGACTCTCATTAATATATCAGTAGCAGCGACAAGTCCTATGTGGCTGCGTTATTAGCTATCCTTTATCAAATAGGATAACCGGGGTTACATTAATATACGCCGATTGAAAAGTAAAAGTTTACACGCAGATGTATTAAATGCAGAAAATACCTGCGCGCTGTTTGCGGGTGCAATAATTTCAATGATCTCGGGTCGGTCGTCCTGCGCGGGGTCCGGCTGCGGCGCGGGGTCCGGCTGCGGCGCGGGGTCCGGCTGCGGCGCGGGGTCCGGCTGCGGCGCCGGCTCGGGGTTCGGGGCGGGTGCCGCATGCGCCGCCACTAGGACGCATAGCGCCACTATGTACACTGAGGTCCTCATCTTTCTCATTGGAGTTCTTTAATCGCACTGTTTCTTCTTCGTTCTCACCGTTTTAAACTTTGTGTTAGGACCTGTAACAAATATTAAAGAGTCTGGTTACACTTTTGTTCTGAAGATTCGCGGCATGACAGGATGGACATCTGAGGGCAGGGCTCGCACTAAACCTTACAAATTTACTCAACACGTTTACTTGAGATACGAGCTCCTGTTCTCGAAGCATCCTAGTGTCAGCCGCGGACCCAAAGTACAATAACAAAATGTGATTACCGCCGCAGCTAAGCAAGTCCCGCACACATGTATACGTGTAGTGGTGTGTATGTGTGTGTACTGGCTGGGTATGCAGGGCGCGTACGATTGCTCAATGTATGACCTCTGACGCGTGGTTATGTAGTCTGTCACCCTCCTCCTTCTTTTGTTACTATATCTAATTGTGACAGAATTACAACTGCTGTACATCATTTATCTCAATAAATTAAGCATTAATGCTACTTCTTATAAAAGTATTATAAGTAACTGTGTATCTGTTTATATAACAATGCGTTGCTTTTGAATCAGGTAAGAAACTGTCGTGAGATATATTATTTGCTCACGAGTGGCTTACAACGTTATTGTCTCAGAATAAAATAATAGTATGCGTTGTTTCTGTGAACTACAACTATAGTCTGTTGCACCTACCCATGTAGGTGCAACAGTTGCCCTACCCTGTTATTTAAAGACCACATTTAAGCTTTCAATACTATTGTTTTTCTCACCAACGGAAAGGTGCTAAAATCATATAAAATGCTAAGTGTGCAATAGGTGTTAATAATCATCATATTTTATGCCAGATTGAGAAACGTTATAGAAGTGCGAAAAACAGCGTTAGTAATGGCGCGTGGCTGGGAGCGAACTACCATAACGCTCAGAGTGATGGAGTAGTGCCGACATCCAGGCACGAGTACCTCTCACTTAGTGAACATAATGCACTTGTGCACGGAGACGTAGTGAATGGTGAGGGTGCGCCACCGCCACACGCACGCACACATGTGCTCGCCAACCATTACAAAACTTGAACTCACGAGATAATAAAATTATTTGTATTAAATGTACTTGCACCTGTACATTACATACTCTGATAGTGGCGCAGCCGCACAGGACGTCCGGTACATTTTTTAATTTATTATATCATATCACATCATCATAATAAAATTGTAACAGGAAATACTCAACGTAGATATAATAAGTTTGGGACGCCACAAGGGCGCGTCCTTAACTCGTGGCGTGTTGTGCTGTTGCAACACCTCACATTTTAATGTTTTCGAGGTTATCATGAAATTGTACCTTCTATCGATATTATTACGAGTGTTAATTGGTAAAGCCACCAACCCAGGCGAGGCCAACGCCGAACACTAAGCTGACGACTTACTAACAGTATCAGCTCCACGTTCGGTTTTGCTGTCAAATTACTTAAGACTTGGTTTAATTATAAGAAGATCGCAGGTTTGGGCTATGCATCGAACGTATGTTTTGAGTTTTCGCATTTCTTCCGGCTTTAGATCAGTCGTTATAAATACTGCTTAGCTGCAAACGGTTTGAAAATATATGTAGAATTCTTGCACGCATTCCCTATCAAATAAGTAAAGAAATATCAAAATCGATTTATAAACAACGGAGAAATCACGTAACATACATAAAAGACATGGTGGTGTTGATAATATCGTTTTTTTAAGTCGGTTAACAAGAGATAACCGTACCTTTTTCTTCCTTTCATGCAATGCGTATAATCTAGCCTAAGCAATGTATGTCAGGAAGCACGCAAATCGCATTGAATTGTGACTATGATGGGAATAGGGTAATGGTGATTACGGAACCAATGACAAGTGCTTGTAGCACGCACCGTTGAGTCTCATCACCATCACAAGTTATAATCGCCATTAATGCTAAAATGTGCTCTCAGTATACTCAATCCTGATCGTCGGTTTTCCTCAGATTATTCAATTTTAGTATTGGTCGGTTTGAAAAATGCATTGCGTTTAACACCCATCTTATCAAGCCTTAACCCTCTAATCGCAGCGCCGCGGCGCCGTCGCGTCGGATGCCGACAGCCCGCTGGCAGACGCACCCAGCACAAGGTTGAGCCCAACCAATCGACACTTACATTGATCAAGTATTTGGAGAAAACCCACGATACGAGCACTTTAACGTATACCCGCGAGATATAGGCACACGGTGCGTCAGTGTGCGCCAGTCTTAACATGAAGTTGTATTTATTAGGTCATGTCTACGTATGGCAACATTTGAATTTTAAATAAGTTTATAATATTATATTTCGTAAGAGCAGTCAAACTTGCTCAATATCACACTGTTTATATTATGCAAATGTTCTACTGCTCAAGGTTTTGTAGGTTACTGAACTAGCAAAGCTTTATTGGGGCGCTAACGCCTAATCAAATTGTCTTCGTATCATATACGTGCAGTGGGAAATCACCTTCCAAAGCGATCGCACCTGGGCGTCGCGCCAAGTCGTATTGTACAAGGTTGATAATGACTGTGGTCAGTTTGTTTGTCCACAGTTGCAATGGATGTCGAAAGCGATGCATTCAAAACGGTAACAGATTGGTTGAAGAATAAATTCAAATTATCTCGGTATGAGGAAATGTTGCAGAGCGCAGGTAAAACCACTCAACACTGAAGCTGGACTATAACTTTTTATACTCCCATCTTGAGCCAAGATGGAGGTTTCACTCAAAACACCTGTATAATTAAAAAGAATCACTTTATATTTCTGGGATAAACTACTCCATACTTTGGCTTGTAATTTCTGAATCAGTTATATAGGAAATAATCTAAGCTCACTGCGCGATTGTGAACTTTGTACCTTAGTAATAGTGTCCAGTCGTGATAATATGTAGCCTAAATGTTGACACGCCCTCTTAGTAATATTCATCTAAAATTTGAAGTAAATCCATGCAGTACTTTTTGAGTTTAGCCCGGACACACATACAAACAAACGGACAAAAATTATAAAACTATAATTTTGGCTTCGATATCGATTGTAGATAACGCCCCAAGTTTAAAAAAAATATTCAATGTACAGTTTTAACTTTCCTACCATTTTATTATATGTATATTAAAATATTATATAATTCATTGTTTTAACTCGTTTAAATATTTATATTCTCTCTATTTTGACCCCTACGTGTTATTGGTATAACTGGAATGGGCATCATAGGATAAAACTGAGTCTGGTCTGTTTCGAATGGTATCATCTTTATCATTAACAAATAGATTGTAATATTCGCGTGCACGAGCCTCTGTTCCATGATTAGTCGTCCAATTATGATCGCCACTTGTACCGCGATACTAGTTAATTGATTTAATTGCTTCAACATTTCAATCGATGCCAATCTATTTATATATGCAGATAATTCTTACATTGTTTACTTTTTGTCGATCTAATGCCCGTATTAGACAACGCAATTGTTGTTGCAGATCAGCTCCACACACCGGCACAATTAGCGGAACGGATAAAAGTATTCACTATCGTAATCTATACATATAATAAAATCGTAAGAAAGTCAGAACTGTACATCGAATATTTTTTTAAAAGGATACTTGGAACGTGATCTACAATTGATATCGAAGCCAAAAATATAGTTTTTAGAATTTTTGTCTGTGTGTCTGTTTGTCTGTATGTATGTCCGGGCTAAACTCAAAAAGTACTGCATGGATTTACTTAAAATTTTATACGAATATTACTAAGAGGTCGGGTCAACATATAGGCTACATATTATCACGCTATCACTTACGGGGGAGGATCTATGATAATTTATAAAATTTAACGCGGGTAAAACCGCGGGGCACAGCTAGTATTTCATAAAAGCCTTGCCTTCTTAGTTACTTGTTTATCTCAAACTCGCACTTGAAATAAAATATTCTTAAAGTTTCAACAGTGTTTGTGTTTTTACCGCTGTGACTCAGTTCGTACTAAATCTGGCTTCTGGTCCCAAGGTTTAGGGTTCGAACCACGCCCTAATCAAATATTTGTGTTTATGAACATATATCTTTGTATTAGTATAATATAATATGGGTTTTACGATTGAGTTCTAATGCCCCAACAATGATGCGTGAAATGCGTATATTTTATAACTGCTTAGTTTAAGGAGTACGTAGGACTCATTATTGGTTTACTAGTTTACTGTAAATTATCGTATAGCTCAGCCTGTGGGTCAGATACACGTGAACGTTATGATCTTAGCGGAGCGCATCTGTGTGTCATGGGGCAAGGTGTGTATTTAATAACTCGTAGTATCGTCTCGTAGCCCTCGCGTAGCGCGTAGCGTGCCACCAACTGCTACGAAATTTTTTAACACAATATGTTGAATAAATGCAGAAGGAATTAAAAAGAAAGTTGAGTTCTTATTTTTTTTTAATCACTGATATAATAAAATGTACAATAACTTAATAACATACCTAACCTAAGTTGAAGTAGTGTACAGTGAGGAAAGAATATTAATAATAAAGGTTGAATACTGTTAAGTAACAATATGTAATCCAGAATGCCGAGCCGGCACGCGCCACTATCTATCGGCGAGGCGCTTGCTGTATCCCACTCCCACACTTTGGCGGGATTAGAGATGATGACTGAATGTCATTAGTCACAATTGTGATAAACCTTAAAGGTCATTTACTGTCAAATTTAGTAAATTTGACTCAAATATTACTCTCTATTATCGACTACCACCCAATAATTTATTTATTTAGGTGCCCAATTTATATGCAAGTTTAAATGAAGCAACGTTTTATTTTGTATTATATCATGAGAGGATAAGACGACATCAAAGTCGATGCGCGAGGCGATGCGACGTTGCCATTTTGTCTTAAATTCACGCATGATTATAAATGTAAAATGATTATAGTGTTAATCATTTTACATTTCTAACCATGCGTGCATTTAAGACAAAATAGCAACGTCGCATCGAAATAATACTATAAATTATAAAACCACTTTTTTGTTTCAATTTAGAAATTGTAGACTTTTATCAATGACACAAACTTAAAAGGTATATAAATATAAAATAATATATATAATATCAATGAAATCAAAATGACAATTTTTAACAGTTAATGACCATTTTTGACCGATTTGATCGTAAATGACAGTCAGTCTAATTCAGTTACTTTAGTCATTTTCAACACTAGGCGGGATCCCCGCAGCCAGCGACGCGGCTATGGCCAAGCTCCGTGCGTGCTGTTAACTGTGCCATTACACGTAATGTTCTGAGCCTCCATTATGCGTAATCTGCCGAGAATCGTTAACCACTTTAGTTTTTATGAGTCCTAGTTTTATAACATTACAACTTTGCCATGTCGACATCTTTCAATAAAACTAGCAATGTGTCTCTTTACTGAGATTGGTTTCGTGTAACTACTTGTGATGAAACATGCGTTTTATAACGTTTAAACAAGGTATACTTTGCATTATTGACAAAGCTTCAGAGAAGGATAGCCGAACTGCGATGTAGAGAGGGTTGCATACGAGAAGCACCGGCATGTTAAATAGGAGTTACCGGTGTCCTTGCATACATGCCGCAGATATAATCTTGCGGTTTTAGTCGGTACGAGTCCCACATCACCCGTCATTCTCCCCAGCGCACTGTATCTATGACGTATGTACCTCTATCTCCATATAAAAAAGAACAGATAGTGAACCAATTGATATGGCATGGGTTATTGAAGCCTTCTTTACAACTTCTGAGGCAACTTTCCCTAGGTATCTTTGTCGCAAGAATACATATATACATTTCTACTAGCATGAGTTAATTTCGTGAGGAGTGTGGAAGTGGTCTGTTAGAAGTTAAATAAGAAGCAAAATAAGGTCGTGTCGTAATAAGTCCGTGACTTTTAGGTGCAGTTAATCAGTACATTAGCGTGTTAGAAATGAATGTCCACCATTAATCGTCGGTTGTGAAGTGTCGAAGTATCCCGCTCAGCTTACAGCGCGCAATGTTTAGACTGCCAGTGTAATGTCTACTATCTAATAATCGCTAGCTGTTGTGCAAATGCACTATGAGTAGAACTCAATTGCTCATAATTATTTTGTAATGTCATTTTTACAGTACTATTGAGACTTTACCTACTTGATTTTCTCTTTCGAAGCAGCTACGTGAAACAAAATGTCTTAGATAAAAATATTACAAATCAATACAATCTTCATTCTGTTTCCAAGAGGCTAGTGGTTTCCTAAGTGTCGAATTGTTCCAGCCGCCCAGTAGCTTCTGAGGTGGTTTTATGAATAATATCTTCGCGAGTCCTGCCAAGCACGGTTATGCCACAACTATACTATCCCACTGAGGTCGCCCATCCATAGACTGACCGCGTGCCAAAGTACTTAGTGGCACTCGGGCTACGGTGCTCACCTAATAAAATTGCGACGATTAATTAACTTGATCCTATGCACTGCTTTATGATATGTGGTAACACGCATGTTAATGTCCTCAAATATAATAGCACAAGTTGTATAACTTTATAAATTAAAGTTAATGTGAGATTGACAATCATATAGTCGCATTTAGGACAACTTATAAATTGATCACAGTTGAGATCATGCAAAACTGGACAATAAAGTTACCACTGAAAGAATAACTAAATATCAGAATAGTTACTCATATCAGAATAGTTAGAACTGTCGATCGATATTCGTCTCATTGAAATGAGCTCAGGTTGTCAATGCCGTTGCTCTGGTTATTGTCAAATTACTCTTAACAGAGTTTCTTAGTTTCTGTCTGAAAAGGCTTTTTAATACAAACTTCACACTTCATTGATTCATCATTGAGGATAATATTGCGCAACAACTGTACGACACGAGACACGACTATTGAATTAACAGTTTTTGTGTGACGTTGTGGGTGATTATTATAATAACCAGAAATACCGGTGGTTGGGCGCGATGATGGTGGCAGCGTGCGTACTTCCGCGAGGACGCCACCACTGCGCCTATTGTTCGCGGCAGTTGGGCAACTGTGCAGAGCCTTCATGCAACGTCTCGCGCATTTACTTGTGCACTGTTATGCCAATTACTAACTTCCGTGTACGATCTCCACAGAACAAGCCGTTCTCCGAAACAACATCGTAGTTATTATAGCTTGTGCAACAATATAACAATAATTTTTGTGTGATTGGCAATACTTAATCGCAAAAAAGTGCTACATAATACGTATTTTTTGGTGTGCATTTAGAATTACTGAATATTATTACGCACTAGCACATTTTTGTAATCACTACCAGCGTCGAAGAAAATCCTAAAATGTTCCTAATTTTGGACTTGGGACGAAATTTTAGTCCCTTATACATGAAATCGTTATTGAGAGTGTGTTGGTGCGCCAGAAGGGCTGCGCACTACGCGCAGGTAGTGTCTCGGCACATGTGTCGCTACCGGCGCCGGCACACGCTCATTTCGCGGACTATTATGCACACGCCAACACCTCTACTAATGCGCGAGCGCCACTCCGCCCACCTGCGGCTATACGTTTATTACCTGCCAATATACGTGTTATTACTCTGTTCGCTGATAATTTTACTATATTATTATCGTTTATACAAAGATTTTGCGCGCGCTCAAGAGAAATAAGTGATCGTAAAGGCCGTGGCCTCGGACTTTGAGGTTGCGCCCCTAATTGTAAAATAATAACTAATAATAACGCTCCAATGATTTATCTGCAATCGCGTCTCTTTGAACCATTAGATGTTTTTCATGTACTAAGTGGGTTATGTGCGGTGGGTATGAGTTCATCTGTTGCGACAATCTGATAGCGAGCACGACTCGTACTACTGTAATGTGCTGAAATGACTATCACCATCTAAACCTGCCGCGCACGCATTGTCAGCCGTTGGGCATTGTTAGTATGTGTTAGCTGTGTAGTTTGGCTTAAAATAATAATGACGACTAGAAAGAGATAAAAATTTAATTTATTTATTTAATTTATTTATTTAATATTAAGGAAGACCAACAGCACATAAAAACAGTTATAAAAAGCTAAATAGTAACTGAAGGCCAATTACAGGTCTCCACGAATAGACAGTGGTATATGTTATACATAATATGTGATCAGCTTAAATTAATTTATTTAAGTCTAAGTGTTAAATTTAGAGAAAAAGTCTAGGCTGAGTACCCGTCTCACTGTTTCAGTTTTATTGACAAATATGTCAAGATTAAAAGATTTTATTTTTTTATTTAACGAATTGCTTGTTCGCCATAGGAATGCATTTTGACAATAGTTTGTTGATACTAACGGAAGATGAAATGTTTTATGATGTCTCACTGCCTTTGATGGAATATTAAATGAGACTCTGTTCAGTAAGTCAGAACAATCAATGTCACCAGATATTATTCGAAAAAGATATGTTGAATCAGCTATCACACGACGATTAGCTAGGGGCAAAATATGAAACTTGGCACATAATTCCAAGTAGCTCTCGGATCTATATGGATATTTAATGCGATAGCACAAATATTTAATAAACTTTTTCTGTACTTTTTCGATACGAGTTATATATGTATTGTAATGAGGATTCCACACTTGGCTAGCATACTCAAGTATGCTGAGCGCAAAAGTACAGTATAAGATTTTGTATGTTTTTGCCTCATTAAAGTTACCTGATATCAAATCCTATGGCCTGGGATGCTCTTTTCACAATATTATTAATATGTTCGTCAAACAGTAACTTGGAATCGTGTGTCACACCTAAATCACGTATAGTATTAAGCTTCAAAAGCTTGTGGCCCTTAAGGGTGTATTCAGAAGGGATATTGTTCTTTTTCCTGCTATACGTTGTTAATGTACACTTGAGGGGGTTTAGTTCCAGTTTATTGAGTATGCAGTACTCACCCAATCGGTCTAAGTCAGATTGGAGCTCATCGACGTCCTTTTGTGTTGAGATAGCCTTATAACGTACAAGTTTGTGAGCAAGCTCAAGTGCACTCTATACGTATATTTCGTCACTCACAAAATATAATGGGAGGAGAGAGAGATTAATGCAAGATCGATGAGGAGGTATCTGTGGGAGGTGAGCTCACGGCTCCGTTGTATATGACGAAAACCGTGCAGCTAAGTAAAGTACTGCAGCCTTGTCTTCTCAACAGAAGTAACCGAAGGTGTCGGCCATGACAGTAGTTGCTGAACACATTTCTGTCGACGTAAACACGGCGTCCGCACAAGTAGTTTTAAACTTCCCTGGTAAGGTTTTGGCGGTAACATTAAACCAGTGAGTCAATGAACTTCCTTATAGCCGTTTTTAATTGGAAATAAGCGGAAAATATGAAACGTGGCCTTAAACTATCGCAGCCGAGGGTTTGGTGTGGCAACTCGGCGGCTGCACTTTCGCTACGCGTCTCGCAGCATGAGCTCCGCTGCAGGCCACTGCAGCTAAATGTATCTTATTGACGTAACACGTAAACCCGCGTCCTGTCCGAGTGTTTACATTACAAGTCATTAAGCTCTGCCCGCATAACGCGACAGATGACGCGTCGGTCCCCAGCGCCCCGGCAATGACGGGCGCTCGCAGTTACGTAATGCATTACTACATCGACAGCTTTTGCGAGCTCACAGTTATGTCCAGCTCGATGACATTACAAACGTTCTCATATAATACCTTCGTTTTGTTTAATTATATTCCTACTTACTTCATGCTGTGTTAAAATTACCCACTAGTTAGTACACTAGTAGGTAATCGTTAACCTAGTAGTAGCTAATACCTAACCGATAAGATTGCAAGGTTTCGGAAAGGATCCTTTTAGATTAGCATCGTATGGTGTGATAATGGAATGGGAGGATGTGATTAGGGCAACTTCCCGCGGCACGATAAGGACTCTTGCTCAACGTTATTAAGCTATTACAAATTGTGCGTATAATTATAAGCGGAGGCTTGCACACACGCGATCCTGCACTAATGTGGTCATTCTACACACACACACACACACACAACTTGCTACACATAAAATACCGACGAATATACAACGAGAGCTGACAATAATTTTACAGTCAAAATACAAAATCAATATGTAGTGTTAATTGTCAGTTTAATGATGCCGGGATGCAATTTGCACATATATAATAATATGCACATATATAATAATATGTCAGCGATACTTTGTGTGCGTACGTGTGAGTGGCTGACACGTGTGCTCGCTGGAATAAACCTTTAAAGTTTCTTTAGTCGTTTTGATTTAATTCGGTAAGTGGCTTTCCAATACAAATGTTATTAAGTAAGTAGTCGCAACATAGTAAATGTTAAAAGTATTAGCAATATTAAGGTAAGTCATATGTATGCAATAAGTAAATTAAAATGTATCAATAAAGTTATGGTTTAGCTATATAGCAGTATATAGTGGTTACCACCGCGGCCCAAGGCCAGACCGTATCGGTGCGGTTTCTAGTTGGGTAAAGCGTAATGGAGACTGTCTAGCAAAGTTTCTAGAATTCTTTAAACGATATTTATGGTGATTTTGTGTTAATGTCCAGAAATAGAAGAGATATAATAATTTTATTTAAATTTGATGTGACTGTTAACAATAACTGTTCGCTGAATGACTGCGTAATGAATGTTTAAGTGCAGATAAAAAGCCCGTAATACGAGTATACTTAGTTTATAATCTCAACTATCATGAACTAGTTCAAGAAAAATGTGTTTCGTAAACTGAAGTGATTTGTAATATTACTTTAGTTGCTGCAGGAGGGGCTCTTGCGAGCACAACACTGTAGCTATATACATGGAGGGGGCAAGGATTCAGGAGGGGGTATACAGCCATGTAGTTCACTGCACGGCTGATAGTTTGCACAACACCCTTTCACTACAGGCCTAAATATGAACTCAAATGAGTCATTGTGGAAAAACCCAGCCAACAGGGAGAATGTTAACGTCCTCGGACGTCCTGCCACGGCCGCGGCGGCTGGCCCACGCGAGCGGCGCGCGGCGCCCGCCAGCCAACAGATATTGCCACGTATCACCGTCATCGACCCTAACAAGACATCGGTACCGAGTGATTAGGTAAGGTGTGGTTACAGCAAATGGCAAGGAAAGGTGTATGAGAACTAAACAATTTTAATGATGAAAAGAGTTTATCCACGGAGCGGCATAATGAATAGGTATAAAAGAACACGACCGCTAGCTTACTAGTACTCACCGCACCACACCAGCAATCAACACTTAGTTCTGAAAGTAATACTGGCAGCCATGTTGGTCTCACGTGTTAACATATGAGTAAAAAGTCCAGGTCTCGGTTTCCAGGTTAGGCAAAAACAGTGTTGATATTAACGTGCCTCCAAGGGCAAGACAAACAGTTGTTCCTGAATTCTTCCTGGATGCGTCAGTTTAGTTGACGCGTTGTTTCATCAAAGTCAGAGAATGACGCTCAAATGCTATTACACCCGTATGTCCAAGCTCTAGGAACTACATGATACCTTAGCGGTAGAAATATTGTAGTGAGATAGAGCATAGCAGCTCGACGAGGGAAGTACCTCCACCTTATAGAATAAATTGTTGTTAATGTTGTGGTCGTCGGGAGAGAGTTATGCTATGTGTGTTGGAATTGTCATAGGCTATGGTAACTGCTTATAATAATTTTATATGCTGACTTGGAAGCATAGAAAAACGACAATGCATAATAAAGTGTTCCAAAGAGATCCCTAATTCATTATAATAACAATCATTAAAGTTTCTTGTTGTGAACATTGTGTAGAACGTTGCTACATTGTAATTTGTAAGCAAGCTCTGGAAGAGATAACATTTTACACGATGATGTATTAGGCATTGTTCAGGTCTCGTGAAGCTTCTCGGTGTGATGTAACTGAGTGATGAGACGGCAGCACTAAGTGGGCAGTGGCCAACCAAGATACTTTGTTGTGTGACGGCCATTCTAATCCTGTGTTCCTCTCGACATATTACATAAACGATGCACTTTGTACGAATGATTCGATACAGGCGCAGCACAGTATTGCGTTCTGCATGTAGCTAACTACGTAATAGGTCAATTAAAGTTCATATAGCAGCTTGCAACCTGTATGTAAATGTAGCAATCTGTAGACAGCCTTAACCCGTGATAAATAGGATACATTTTTATTGTTTCCGTAATTATAAACTATCATATCATCAATACAGTAATAGTTCAAATTTATAATCAGTTGTAAACAATACAAAACAAAGGTATAGCAAAAAAAATATATTTAAGAATATCCTGATGGCTGCAAATGAATGTTTTGGTGAAAACTTTTATTTAAATCTATTTTTCTTGACTTTACAAGTGAACCAAGTAAGTTAAAGTCAAATAAAAATTGTTTCAAATACTAATAAAAGGGTTTAAAGGAAAATAAAGTTACTGACCAATAAGAAATATACTTATTAACACCTCTATGATTTTTTTAAATTATTGTTTGTTTTTAATGTTGAACCTAGTAAATGACATTATTATTGACTAACCTCACCCGCTCACAGAAGAAGGTGTTATCAATTTAACATGAAATACATCGCTCTCTAATAAAATATATTATCAAAATGGGTTCACAAACATTGAAGGGATGGCGAAACAACCGTACAGTTGACTTCATTGGCTCTTAGCTGAGTTTGGTCATTGGTCTGAGTCGTAAAATAAACACATTATTTATATAAAGAATTGTTGAAGTCGATGGTATTAATAAAAATAAAATAAAAAAGGTTTTTATTCACGTAGACTTTAAAAAAGCGCTTGTAAATAGTCAGAACATGTTTGTAGTAATATATAATTAATTTATAATTATTTTTAGGTACATATAGATATTTAGGTACACGGATTATAGGAAATAATTTACAATAAGATTAATTTTATAACAGTAACGATATTTAACTAACTTAAATTAAGTTATTGTCAAGGATCATGGTGTAAATAATAAATAAAATAAATAAATAAAAAAGGTTTTTATTCACGTAGACTTTAAAAAAGCGCTTGTAAATAGTCAGAACATGTTTGTAGTAATATAGTTGTATACATTAGATATTATTTCTAGTAACATAGATATTTAGGTACATCTTGTATGAAGACATTTATAAAATTTATTTTATTACAGAAATGATATTTAGCTAGCTCATATCAAGTTATTGTCAAGAGATTATGTTTAATTATCTAGTTTAAGTCTAATATTTTTACTACATATTGTCAATGGTTGTGTCTATATTAAAGGTATTATTATTATGACGGACCTTGTGTTAATAACGACGGTCGCGCTTTAATGCTACTACCGGATCCCATGCGCCCCAACTGAGAAGACCCAGCGAAACAAACTCAGTGGGTTCATCTTCTACCGGTTTCAACACGACCCAGTTGAGACGGTCCGGCGAAACATACTCAAGCGGGCATGAACACGGGATTTGGTCCAATTAGAGTAATTATTTAGTAGGCAAACACAATATATGCTCGATCGGTTGTCTGAATGCTTATTATTTTAGATTATATTTAGGTATACAAAAGAAAAACTTCGAAACAATAACATTATTCATTTTGAGACAGAGTCAATAATTTTAAATTAAGTATATGATAGCAATCATTTACAGATAGTTCACGTAACACAGCAGATCAGTCATGTCTATATGGCTACAAGATCTCCAGCGAGCAATGTGCAGGTAGGAAGTGAGAGCCAGACGTCTTTGTCATCGATGTACTCTTTAGTGGTGTAATAACCCCTAGCCATAAGTATACGCTTAATATGTGTTTTAAAACTTGTGTCAGGCAGATCAGTAATTTGAGTAGGAAGCTTGTTATAAAACCTAATACAATTTCCTAAAAATGATTTATTAGTTTTGCTTATAGTGTATAGTGTAGGTTCAATTATCAAATTTTTTAATTTTAGCTATATTTTTACTACATATTGTCTGAATGGTTCTGTCTATATTAAGGTACGAATTAAATGTTATTATTATGGCGGACCTTGTGTTTATATTCTTAATTATACACAATATATAATTAGTATAACTATGTATATATTTAGTCTGTACATTCAGTGAATTCAGTTTTATTAATATGTAATAATAAGTTTTAAAATCTATATCTGCATGCCAAGACATCGATAAAAAGATTTTTGAGAATTGTCTGTCTTCTGTTTATGTTAACCTTTTGCTTGGGGGCCCGGTTGCGCTGACGCAAGCTGAGTAGATGTTATTACATACAAATATAAATGAACAGCTCGAGTACTTTCTAACCGACAGCGCTCAGCGCGGCTCATCGGCGCCGGCGTCTTGCGCAATTGCCTGCACTACATACACTCAGGAGCTCATAGCAGCTCAACGGTGGACAAGTGCTTTGCGAGAATGCCCTTGAAATCGACACGGTCATCAATCAGTAAATTGTCATCAGTAGATATGATATAACTTAGCAAGTAAGATAGTTAGCACTGTGTGACAATACTCACAATTCAGCGCCTGTTACTGTACTTATGCCCGACTCGCCCGACTGCGCACGGAAAGATACATAGATTAGTAATTGAAATTATTACCGTACGGCTCATAATTACTAAACTTTGACTATAATTTAAGATATATTTTTCAAAATTATATTTTTTTCTATCAGTAAAAGTATGTTTAAGTCAGTTGATTGAAAAAATGTAATCATTACTCTGTATAGCATTAGTACAGATGAAGATGATGAACATGACATTTAAAAATTCTACGCCGCTGCATTGGAAGGTGTCTTTTGCTTTTGGACTGGAACGGCTCTGGCACCAATGTCAATAACCAGTACATCATCCGTCCTCGATTTGCCGACGACATAGTCATGACTGAGACCTCGTAAGACCGCGGTACAATGCTCAATGACCTCAGCAGAGTCGAACGCATAAGACGAACATCATGCCGAACTACCATGTTGTACCCACTCTTGTTAAGGTTGGAGACGTAACTCGAAGTTGCAGATAATTATTTATCTAGGACAAACCATCTTACTTGGTAGGTCCAACTTCGAGAAGGAGGTCAATCGGGGATCCAACTCGTCTCGTCCGACTCGTCGCAATTGCTGCAGTATTTCAAGTCGAAAGTCTGCGACTTCAAGTTTCCAGTACTGACTTATGACACAGAGAGGTGGTCTTTCTTATCAGTCGGCTCAGAGTCACCCAAAGAGCAATGGCGACAACGAACCGGAAGAGTTCAGCGTGGGCAGACCCCGTACAAGATGGACCGATGAGCTTGAGAGGGTCACTGGAAGCCGCTGGATGCGGATAGCGCAAGACCGGCAATTATGGAAATCTTTGGGGAAGGTGTTTGTCTTTCGGCTGATATGATGATGATTTAAGAATTGCGCTTGATCAATTACCAGTACGTTGCAGGATCATGCATGTTGCTTTTAATGATAATTACGTGCATGTTTTAAAAACCCTAGTTTAGAGTGTAATTTGTATTGCATTTGTTTTGGAGGCTGTATTGAGCTAAGTGCTCAAATAAGTTGTTACTCTTTTTTCTTACAAACAATTATTCGCATACGTTAATAACACCTACCTGCTAATTCATTTTCTTATCTGTAGGTATTTAACACAATTCATATTTGTTTGTGCGTGTGACTTATTCTCGTAGGCTTTATGCATTATAGGTTTGACCTTTGTACTCTCACAACACCGAGTGGTATTTATCCATACATCGAAGTAGTTCCCACAGTAAAAACCTGTAGATATTGCACAGAGTGCTGCACACGCACATTGTGCTCGCGGCAACAAGAACTAGCCCTATTGCACACCCTCATCATCGCTAATAACACTGATGGTAATTAACAGTTTGCAAACTACAAATCTTAGGCCATTAAGAACACGCCACTAAAAGGTTTATTTAATTTGGTTTTCAAACCGCGGTCAGAAACCCCGGATTGGCTCACATCACTATTAAAAAGAGAAACTTAATAAATAAATGAGCATTTTACCTCTACTGTACTATTACAAATGCTGGACGTAAAATGATACTGATAATAACTCGCGAGGCGGGGGATAAACATGTACATTTTATTGACAATATAGGAGACATGAACGCGGGCCGTCTGTCTATCCCGCCCACATCCTAGCTCAAACCGATCAACGAGCCACTAACATTAATCATCTGTTATTTAATTACTTATAGCAATTTATAAACGGCACAAATGTACTAACCTCGTCACAGGTTATGTTTTTGAGCTGTGTGGGGCCGAAACTCTGATTTACTCTGAACTTGACCTGAAAATCCTAACCTGGTGGTGGGTCAGGTTAGGAATATGCAAGAAATAAAATATTATTTGTTCCAAACGTAACCCTATTCCAAACCTGATCCGGCATGACAATGCCTGTCGTAACCCAAATATAAATTTATTTTGTTGTATGGCCGTCGTTTCAACCTAACCTAACCTACTTTTCTAGTAATTACTAGCATTTAATATATTTTCTTTATCTTCAAAAAGGGTAATAAAATTCTTCTGTGTGTCAACACCTAAGTGCAAGAACAGAGAATAAATAAATACTGAACAAGGTAAACAAGAATTAATACTTTTATGTTCCGTGAAATTAAGAAATAGTAGCAAACCGTCTTAAAGCGGAAGTTGCGACAAGAATTCAGGTGACGAAGTGAGTAGCGCGACTGCTGGTGAACAATTTTCATTTAATTAACAGCTAAATACCTCAAAGTTACCTATACAATAGACGAGTTCGGATGAGATTGAAGGTCGTTACGAAAATAAATATCTGTGGTAACTTCACCACAACTAAACATTTTCGTAACAACCTTCACGTACCGCACCTTCACGTTTTGCACGTATCATCACTTTCATTAATTTTTTGATATTTCTTCTAAAACGAGACATAGATACGATTATTATTTTTTCAAATATTTATTTCATATATTTATTTTACTAACGAAAACCATGAGTGATACAGATAAAATAAGCAATACTGATCTAATTATATTGCTTTTCGCTACCAATATAATTTATAAATTCAATTGAAAAAGAAAAAAATACGTTTAAGCATAGCTCTTGCCCGACTACGTTTAACCACATTTGGACTATTATAGTCCAAATGTGGTTAAACGTAGTGATTATGTTACAGTGACATACATTTCTTTTTGCTATCAATTTATTTATTTTTTAGTAGCCGTAGCCTAGTTGGTAGTGCTCCTGCCTACGAAGCTGGTGGTCCTGGGTTCGAATCCCGGTAAGTGCAAATTTTTGTGTGATGAGCACGAATATTTGTTTCTGAGTCATGGATGTTTTCTATGTATATAAGTATTTATCTACTATATAAGTATGTATATCGTCGCCTGGTACCCATAGTACAAGCTTTGCTTAGTTTGGGGCTAGGATGGTCTGTGTGACATTGTCCCTAGATATTATTATTATTTATTTGCGCTATATAACAGTATTAATCAAGTAGAATAAATACACTGTAACTACATCAAACTAACACAAGTTTACGTTTGCTTCGCATCGCCGTTGCGGAAGGCGTTGCCACGCTGGACAAATGCAAATGCTACTTTTTAACCAAAGTAGAAGCCAGCCCTTTCGACTCATGAGGTTATTTCAATTATTTATAATATGATACGATTATGTACTCGTGATAATACTTATATGGTGATTTTATCATGACTACTAAGTTTAAAATTATTAGAATAGATTGCAACAAACTAAAATGCATTGATGGTTTGAGCCGGATTCTACAGAATTACGAACCTAACTATACTGCACATTTCTGTAATTTTCATGATTGTTATTATACACACATCAACAAAGTCTAGGGATACGTTATTTTGAAATCAAACATGGCTTTATTGTTTAAAACCTATTTAGTTTCCTTAAAAAGTTTATTTACAGATTTAAACCTTGTCTATTCTTTATTCAAAATTTAAAAATTAAAATGAGAAACAAATGAAAACACGCAAAGCACAGCGCAATCTTGAGTTGTATCTAATTTCAAGAAGTTGCATTAAAATTTTTTTTGCGTGTTGAAGAAAACCTGATAAATTGTTTTATTTTCTTTTCTCAATTGGTTGTGTAAGCTTTTTAGCGTCATGCCACGCCATCATTTGAGTCGAGATGAAATGTTACGGGCAGTTGGCATGTTACAAAACGGTGCTATTCAACGCGTCGTTGCTGAGTCTCTGGGCACAAGCCAAAATGTGGTATCCAGGCTGTGGTCACGTTATCGCGCTACTGGAGATGTGGCAGAACGGCACACAGGTAGATATCGTGTTACCACTCAGAGACAGGATCGATTTCTCCAAATGACCGCCAGAAGACTACCCAATATCACAGCGATGCAACTAGTGCAAAGGCTCCAGGAGGGTCAGCAGCTGCTGGTGAGCGACCAAACCGTGCGAAGGAGGCTGCATGAAGTTGGTCTTCATGCTCGCAGACCGCTACGAGTCCCAGCGCTGCGACGTGGCAATCGCGGTAGGCGACTTTTATGGGCTCAAGAACATTTGACATGGAGTGATCAACAATGGTCATTGGTGCTGTTCACTGATGAGTCCCGCTATGGATTTCATCCAGATTCGAGACGAACACGCGTTTGGAGAACTCCAGGCAGGGTCAGCCGTCTCCGACATCCACAGGAGGTCCACTCTTACCAAGGCGGGACAATTATGGTGTGGGCAGGAATACGAATCGGCGGACGAACCCAACTCATTTGGATTCAGGGCAGCATGACTGCCCATAGATACCGTGAGGAGGTAGTAGAACGTGTCATTGTCCCGCTCAGGGCCCTAACGGGGCAAGAATTTCAGCTCATGCATGACAATGCACCTTCCCATACAGCGCGGCTGGTGAGGGCCGCCCTTCGAGAACACGATGTTCAGGTATTAGATTGGCCTCCACAGTCGCCAGACTTAAACCCAATTGAACACGCCTGGGACATGTTACAGCGAAGAGCATTGAGGGATTTTCCGCCCAACTTGACAACAGAAGAACAACTTTTCGAACATTTAAAAAGAACTTGGGACTGCATACCCCAGCAAGACATTGACACCTTAATTTTAAGTATGGAAAATCGTTGCCGCTGTGTGATTAATGTTAGAGGAGGAAATACCGATTACTGATTATCAGATTTGGTAAGATTTTTATTCATTTAATTCGATTGAATAATTTTATAAGAATAAAATGTTTTTGTTCACTCAGTAATTTTCTATGGCTTAATTAATTTAAGACTTTTATTAATTAGAAAAACAAAATCGCATCGTGTTGTTAATGTTTAAATATCGGCCATGAAATTATCTTTAATTCTTCCATTTACAGTCATAACAAAATGTTTATAGTTTTCTAGATAATCAATGAAATGTTCAATATCCCTAGATTGTGTTGATGTGTGTAGATACGAATTCACCCCGACATAAATACGACATAAAAACTATTTAATTGATCGATGGTTTGAGAAGGAGTCCTCCACAATGAAGAATTTAACAACACTACACATTTCGGTAAATTTGATTGTTATTATAGATAAGCATTTTAACTGAATTGAAAAGATTAAAAAATCGAAAATTGCTTGATGGTTTCGAGCCAGATTTCACCAGAACGGCAAGTTTGGCTGCACTTTATTGTCTTTTTTTTTAATTTCAAGCCAAAATGGAAAAGATTGCAAACCCAATTAAAATTTATTGTTGGTTTCAGCCGGATACCTCACATTTCTGTAAATTTGATGGTTTTTATAGATAAGGATTTTCATTGTGAACAAGACCAGAACAACAAGATAGTAGTTTTAGGAAATGAACCAGCCAGCTTACGACAGATGGGTACTACCCGAGTGCAAATATTATGTAGGCCTAGGCGCGCGTTGGGAAAACGAACATTGCGTTGGTATTAACCGCATCGAGGTCAGTGCGCATGTCCGTCTGCACACTTGTCGTTTATGAGCTGTTGTACTGACACAAGACTCTCAAGCACATCATACTATACAATACTCTTTAGTCGACACTAATATTAACATGTGAGAGATACCAATTACATTAAACAACATACTATGAGAGATCTTATCTTAACTATGGGCCACACCAGCAAAAATGATATAATAACGTGTAATAAGGGTGTAACAAGTTAGGAAAGAGCCAGTATTAAGAAACAAATTAATCTGGTAAGTGAAAAGAAAAGAGTGCTTAATATAAGTTTGAATGAACAGCTCCATCGTGCTCCTAGATGAAAAGTGACAAAGTAGTAAGATAAGCTGAAATAATGAAGCGACTATGTGATGCAAATTGATATAATATTCTAAGTATACTATATAAAGATTATCTTATATTTTTTACTACTGGTAGGTTTTAGATAGCCCTATTAAGGCACAGTCTACTGCGAACTGTGTTACTGTCTACAAGGTAACCTAAAACGTCATTAATAGAACCAAAAAAAATAAAAACGTAATATATAGGTGTGATGTAGATAGCACGTAAAGTGGCTATTTATTCAAGTATTGCATCACTTATCAAGTAACACCATTAAGGATTGTGCAAACAGGTGTCTTAACTTTTAAGAACTACAAATGATCTACCTACCCGCGATACCTTTTGGCTCTGACAGAGATTACAAAGCTTGTTTTTGTTCGCCATGAAACCTGAGGAAAGTAAAAGTGCAGTGAATGTGAAAGCTTGTGTTAGCGGCGCGTGCGCCAGCGACCTTGACCCGCGGCGTGACGTCACAAGACACTCCGGCCGTGGAACGAGAGCGACCAACATTCCCACGGCCGACCGCTGCGCCAACTCACTCTCTTATATTGACAATATTATACGCATCATTAAAATTTCCACATTCAGATGATAATATTGAAGTATAAAACAAAAGTCCTCTACTTTCCTAATTTACCCGCTTTAATCTAGTAGGCCAAACTAGATAACATCCTGGGACATTATTTATACACGGCCATCTAATCCTAAACTAAGCACAGCTTGTACTATAGAAACCAGATAACTGATATACTACATATACTACTTCTCATTTGTAAATACATACTTATATAGATAATTACGCCCAGACTCAGGAAAAACAGACATGTTCATCCATACGAATGTCTGTCCTGGGTGGGAATCGAACCCACGACTTATGATGGCTTTGATTCACAATTGGACCTGATGTTCTGACTTTATCTACTGCCTAGGGACCTACTCAAACAAACATAAGTGTTTGAGAACACTGGACAGTTGTCTGGTTTCAACAGTACAGGCTCTCAATCAGACAGCAGGGTGTTATTTGTCCTAAAACATTAAAAAAAGAAACATTTAAAAAATTAATTGTTGTGTGTTTGTCGCTGCAGTCCACCGAAACGGCTGCTTGGATTTTGACAAAATGTTTGTACTATAAACATTTTGCTGCTCTGATCAGAGCAGCCGTAATAAACATTCTAATATATTTCTATATGCATACATATAGATAGATAAATTACAATAAATACATCATACAAAGATTTGTCTTGGGTAAGAACCAAACCCACGACCTCTGACTTAGTAGTAAGGATCTCTAACCTAGACCAACTGGCCTGTTGATGGACAAAACGACGGTGTCTAGAACTTCAGTGACTCTTTCAATTACTGGTCACTCAAGAATGACAAGCGACGTAACAATATGGTGGTCACGACATTAACCCACCGCGCAGTGTGTCAGCGTGATATCGGATGTGCCGAATGCCGCGCGCGCGCAGCCAGTGCGCCAGCGGCCCTGCTGTTACGTGCTCGCGTGCAGAGGGCTCAAGCAACTACATCAACATTCAACGTAAATAAGCGTTATGATACACCTCGTTTATCATTAGTAGAGTTACGCACTGAAATGATAATAAAGGAACCTGTATGGTACGACTTCGTCTATCCATCCGTCTAATGCTATTGAGGTCAAGTTTAGAATATATTTAGATATTTTAAGAAATATATAACTAACTATATAACCTAATTGCAAATCGAAGAACTTTATTTGTCTTTCCAGAACAGATTTTTATGTAAATATCGAGCATGTAATTATAAAATCATACAGAAATAGACTTCGAGTGGTTTTCCCGAAACGTACCTAGTAACAACGGATGTTTCTTAGCTTTGATCTCTGCGCCTCTGTTGCCTTTTTCATTATTGCACGTTTTTTGGATATTTGCGTGTGAATAAATTTATTCAATTGAGATACGTTTGGGAAACATTCATGTGTATACAAACCTTAACTCCACATGGAACGTAATCAACGTTTGATATCACAAGTACGTACATACCTATATATTACACAGATTGGTCGTTTCAACTAATAACATACGAACTATAACATATATAACATATAGCTAGCCGGCAATCTAGTGGGAACCCGTTTTTCAGCCAAAGATGTGGCTAAGGTCATTAAACATATTACTAGGGGAAAATCCCCGGGGCACGATGACCTCAGTATTGAGCATCTTCAGCACGCTAGTCCTCACATATGTAGAGTGCTCGCAATGTTTTACACCCTATGCGTAGGCCACTCTTACTTGCCATCAGAGATGATGAAAACTATCGTAGTGCCTGTATTGAAAAATAAAACTGGAGATTCCGCAGATAAAACCAACTACAGACCAATTTCATTAGCGACGATTATCGCAAAGGTGTTTGACGGTTTGCTGGAGGCACAGTTAAACAGATACATTGTAATACATGACAATCAGTTTGGGTTTCGCCCATCATTATCTACTGAGAGTGCAATACTGTGCCTCAAACACACTGTCAGATATTATACAGGCCGAAGAACACCGATTTACGCTTGTTTCCTCGACTTGTCGAAGGCTTTTGACATGGTGTCCTATGACATTCTGTGGAAAAAACTGGAGGATATTAACCTACCTGCAGAACTTATCAATATCCTCAAGTTCTGGTATGGACGCCAGGTCAATGCCGTTAGATGGGCGGGGACATTGTCTGATCCATACGGGTTGGAGTGCGGGGTAAGACAAGGAGGTTTGACCTCACCAGTACTCTTTAACCTTTATATAAATTCACTGATCGTCGCACTCAGCAGCCAACGAGTCGGCTGTTATATTGACGATGTCTGCGTCAACAATCTGAGTTACGCTGATGACATGATACTGCTCAGTGCGTCGGTGTGTGGATTAAGAAAACTCCTAAAGTTGTGTGAGACCTATGCCGAAACACATGGCTTAATATATAATGTGGAAAAGAGCCAGTATATGGTTTTTAAGGCTGGCAATGAACACCCGTCTCATGTGCCCCCTATTCGACTGAATGGTACTCCTCTAGCAAGGGTAATGCATTTTAAATATTTAGGGCACATAGTTACAGCCGACCTTAAGGACGATACTGACATTGAACGGGAGCGGAGGGCATGTCAGTGCGGGCGAACATGATAGCACATAGATTTGCGCGCTGCTCTACTGAAGCTAAAATTGCTTTATTCAAGGCTTATTGTACTTCGCTTTACACCTGCAGTCTATGGATCAAGTTCGCTCTAAAATCCTACAGTGCCCTCCGCGTACAGTTCAACAATGCATTCAGGGCTATGTTGGGACTACCTCGCTACTGCAGTGCCTCAGCTATGTTCGCCGAAGCGCGAACTGATTGTTTTTATACAACAATACGCAAGCGCGGCACATCGTTGGTGCGCAGGGTGCGAGCTAGTTCCAACATAGTGCTGAAAATGATAGCGGACAAGATTGACTGTCCGTTTATAAGAAGGTGCTGCGACATGCATATCGTAGCGGCGAAATGTAAATAATATTATATTTTATTACTAACACCTAGGCTAAGTTTTACTAACAATTATGAGTTTTTATAAACTTGAAATAAACGTTTTATTATTATATGAAGCTGTGTTCACTATCTATTTCCTAGAATTTTCCAATATATATTAATTTCTTAGCGTCTCCGAGCTGCATTAAGAAGTCGATTACGCTTGTAGTAGTTATACAACAGTCGCTAAGCCGTGTCGTAACCACTGCCCATACGATTTGTCTTGTAAATGTTGTGGGGGTCCACTCTCAGTTTCTACTAATAGAGCGACTGACCTAGCCATGGAACCGATAACTAAAATCACCTGGGAATCATATTCCATTACCGTTCTAACTACCTGTGACGATCATAGATGTCCTTATCATAAAGAGGACCTAGGGATAGGCGTTATTTCTAAGGTACGGACAAGTCTGTCTGCGAATTCTTTGTTTTGTTAGGTTATCTTTTCAAAACTAATAATATTAAAGTAGTCTCTATTCCAAGTTACCGAAACATTTCCGCGAGTTGCAAAATGCTAGTTAGCCTCGATGGTGCTCAAACCTGATCGATTTATTTATTCGTTTCGAGTGCTTGTGTTCACTGGGAGGTCGCGAGGTCGCGAGGTCGCGAGGCCTCCACGTAACCTCCGCACAGACAAGCTTACAACTTATTCATAACTTGACATATGAGAACTTACTTACGTAATTTATTATGCCATACTACTACATCTTAATGTTACTAACGACACTCGCAAGTATACAAACATGTACGAGATGGAATCACGATATCACGTTTGTCTGAAGTTATTATAGTAATTAAGTAATAATTAGCAGGTATTTATGCAATACCATGTTTATAATCTTAGGGTTAGTCAAATAAATGAACTTATGGCATGCAATGTCCTTAATCTTGCGATATACAAACGTACGGTTTGTACTGCTCGTCCTACCTGTCATTTTAACATAATAATGGTGTTTTGTTTCAAGTATTTTAAATAATAATGTACGGCTCTTGTCTACTCATGGACCATAGTAGTCGTCATTCCAATCTATCAATCCATATTTAGGGGAAAATATGGTAATGAAGCCCTACGTACAAGGACAAATTGGTAGGTTTATGGAAGTGCGCGAACTCAACGTATACGGACACGGAACTGGACTCTTTAAGCATTGTCACGTAACTAACCGAAGGTGATGGTTTTCAGAACTTATTACAATGTCATATTATAACTTTTATTTCTTAACTAACTTAACTTGCTTATGTCCGGAAAATTAAGAAAATATAGGAAAGACTTGACCATGCTTTTTACAAAACTGAATTATTATTAGTTCCCAAAGTCTTAGTTAATCAGTAATACAAACTTTTCTTGGACATAACACACAGATAAATATATCATATATACATTTTATAATTTTTTGTTTTTGGCAGTTGATGAAAACATATCAATTTATAATATGACCTGGTGTGATATTCATTGAAACAAACACGCTGCGTGCCTTGGACAATATGAGAAAGCGTTGATCCCGGTTATCCTGTGAACATCCAAGATAATTGCTATTGCTATTGCGGTCAATAGGCGAGAAAGATTTTGACTTCTACTAATATAATTAATTAAAAAAAATGTGTCATTATTACATTTAGCACATAGCATGCCAACATAGCAGAGGAGCGCGTAAAGGAACTGATCGGTGTATAACGTAATGTCGACGTCACGCGCCATCGCCACTACGAATAAAAGTCAAACACGGTCAGTGGATGCGATTGCGTGTGTTATGAGATGTTTTCGCCAAAGCAAATTTAATACACCCATTAATATACGTAACCGCAGGCGTGCATGTGTGCGTCCGCACAAGCGGTCGGTGTGTGTGTGTGCGTTTCCTTTCGCCGCGCCGCGACCTCCTTCCGCCGGCGAAAGTGGCGCACTTCAACACGTGCGCTTGTGAAACACCAACGCCGCTTCATGATTCTTTCCAACGCCTTAACTATCCTCTAGCAGAGGGACCACAGCCTGTCTCGACGTGTTTTGTAATTAGCACTCATATATGTAGTAAATATCGTTGTATTGCAACTTATTTTAAATAGAATGCGTATTATAAACTGTAAGGTTTGATTATAATACAGGAAAAATTAATATGAATGACCTTACAATGTTAAAGGTATTTAATTAATTTAATTTTATTACTGCTTATAAAAATTTCGCACTTCTGATTTTGAACTGTGCCTGTGACTTTTACAAGATCAGCTTGGTCCAACAAGGTCACACAATTTATATAGCGCATAAATATTTTAATTGTTATGAATTTGTAATTTCACAGTGCATTTGATACTAATTTTATTGACTACTTTTTAATTTATTCGTCTCTCATAATTCTAATTGAAGCTTAATAAAAGGCAATAGATCTATGTGAATGCATATAAAATATCTAGTTATCTACTGCTTGTTCTGTCGTAATTACTTTTGCAAAATAAAAATTAAATACTAGTAGGTACTGAAATCAAATAAATTGATTAAACGTAAAGTTTCACCTGCTGCCGGACTGCGATTTCCTAACTTATTAATAGCTTGTTAAATTGTATTAAATGGCCCGCCTTTAGTCGGTTTCCATTGAGTTTGGATTACGTAATATATATTGACAGCGATCAAATCAAATAAAGTATCGGAAACGCTGCGTAGTTTATGGCATGTCGTACGCTTGGTTGAGCGTCACACATGGCGACTAGCAGTCTTGGTCACCGTAGCCTAGTTGGTAGTGACTTACGAAGCTGGTGGTCCTGGGTTCGAATCCCGGTAAGTGCAAATATTTGTGTGATGAGCACGAATATTTGTTTCTGAGTCATGGATGTTTTCTATGTATATAAGTATTTATCTATCTATATAAGTATGTATATCGTCGCCTGGTACCCATAGTACAAGCTTTGCTTAGTTTGGGGCTAGGATGATCTGTGTGACATTGTCCCTAAATATTATTAAAATTATTAAATAAAATTATGTCACAGGAAACACATACTAACAGGCTAAACTAGTCTAGCCTGTTAGTAACCTGCTAGTAAGAGTATGTAGAGGTTGAACTGAGATGGAGCATGTAGCTGAAGTAGAACGACAAGGAGAGCCGACTGCAACTGCTTTAGTATCATGAAGCAGATAAAGTTCGGAAATGTCAAGCAGTAGCATAGTTCCATCGTTTAGTATAGACTTGAATGTCTATCGGTTGAATAATAAAGAACAAAACGAGTGGTGCGGTGACATAACATCCGCTCCAAACTTTGTTGCTCTTGTCACTAGTGTTTCGCCGCGGACACCGCTCGGATGTAACATTCAACATTTGTTTCGTAATTCAGAGATAGATTCATTTGACACTTAAGTTACAAAATACATGAGCATTCAAAGGATAATATAAACCTAATCATAAATAAACAATGTGGCTGTTTTGAACGAAACTCCTCCACCTGAGCTGTAGTATATCTGGGCTGGTGTGTCCATATCTTATCTATACTAATATTATAAAGAGGTAACGTTTATGAGTTTGTGACGTTGTAAGTGGTAATCTCTGGATCTACTGAACCGATTTTCAAAATTATTTCACCAATAGAAAGCTATGTTATTGTGGAGTGTCATAGGAAATTTTTATTTATCCCGAAGTATTACGCGGGACAAACGGGCAGGGACAAAAATATTTATAACGCGGAACGGAGTCCGCGGGCACTGCTAGTAGAATATAAAAGTTGTAACACAAATAGTACCGAAAATGACTGCTCGTGTGGCGCATCGGCTAAGACAGTCGTGTCGCTGCTTGGTGTCGTGGGTTCGAGTCCCGCGCCGGGCAACTATTTGTGCGACCCATAAATAGTTGTTCTGAGTCTGGATGTAATTTGAGTCCGTCTATTATATGTTTGTAAAGTACCCCGCGACGCAGGGATTAAATTGCCTAGTGCGGGCGTTGTCTTTAAAAAAAATATAATATAGGGCATAATATCCATAAATTTAGAAAACCAGTTTGTAAAATATGAAAAACGTTCTTTACTCCTCATACATACGATAATGCGATAGGTTTAATTTCCAGTGTAGGAAATTTAAGAAGGGTTACAGTTTGCATAGTCCGTTTGTTTCGTCCACAATTTTTAAAGAAGTTATTTATTTCTATTTTAGTTGTAAGTATCTGTATAATCTAAAAGATTAGAATTTTTTCTATTATAATATAGCATTGAGATGGCGGAGCACGATAATAGCGTGCTTATTGTGGATCCGCTGATCGCTCCGCTGGCTCCTCAATGTCAGCTGTCCGGTGGTTTAAGCCTCATACCACTTCTTTGCTATAGCTCAATAATAACAATAGGTTTCTAGACGTAGTTACTCAATGTCATGATCAGGTAACCACATCTCTATACAGACGTGGTCTAATTTGATTCGTTTTGAAAGCATTTTATCATTTACATTATTGTGGTCAGTACGTGACTACTCGATTGGCGTCATACTTAACTTTATATTTAATATTAATGCCTTTTATTAAACAAAATGAGCACAAACATTGTGAGAGAACGTCTACCAATAAAACTAAGTAATTTATTGAACATCCGATTGCATAATCCGTTAATAGATTTACACCTCATATATAAGACGATCCACTCATCAATCATATATGATTAGAAGGGAGTGGATGTTCACACAAAGTGCGCTGTTATAACGGCCCACTTTGTATGAATAGCCAAAACAGGGTTAATCATAGTTTGTAAACTGATATCTATATATATATATATATCGTATGTATATATATATATATATATACATACGATATGAATCTACAATAATAATATCCTGGGACATTAATTACACACGGCCATCTGATCTTGTACTGTGAAACGAGATAACTGACACAGACTCAAGACGAACAGAAATGTTCATGCACACAAATATCTGTCCTGGGTGGGAATCGAACCAACGACCTCCGGCGTGAAAAGCAAGCATTAGCCAACCACGCCAACAGGCCCGCCAAAAAATTAGTTTAGTTTCGACCAAAATGAAACTTTAAATTAATATTTATGGTATGAGATAGTCGTTAGACCGGTAGACTATGGATCAGAGGTCAGATCAAAAAGAAGGGCGCGCCTTCCACTGGCTTTTAGATGTCATGTATGTTTTCGAAATTAATGTGAAGGAAAATATTGTCAGAAACCCTGTATGCCTGAGAGTTCTCCAATATGGCATGTGAAGTCTGTCAACCCGCACTATGGTAACGTGTGCATTATGTCCTTTGCCTCTCCTTGTGAGAGGAGTGGGACAGCCATTACTTTTGTTATTTATTATATTGCTGTTATATTTTCTCAGAGACAACTAACACTTGACAACTAACAATTTAAGATTCAAATTTAATCAATACCAAATAATAGGTCTTTACCTATGAAATTGCCGTTTTGTATGAAAAAATTTAAACGAATTTTTTTCATGAATTTTTTTATTTGTATTAATCGAAGTAATCACCCATGCAATCAATGCATCTTTGCCATCGCAGTAGCAGTTTATTGATGCCCTTCTTAAAGAAATCAGCTGGACGAGAGGCAACAAATTCTTCAAAGGCATTTTGTACTGCCTCTCGGGTATTGAATTTTTTTCCCGCCAAGAAGTTATCCAAATTCTGGAAAAAGTAGTAGTCTGTAGGCGCAAGGTCTGGTGAGTAGGGCGGATGACGGAGAGCTTCCAACCCCAGTTCTTGCAACTTGGAGACCGTCTGCTGTGCAGTATGAGGTCGCGCGTTGTCGTGCAGGAGCAGCGGAGACGAGCGATTGACCAATGCTGGTTGGAGATGCGCCAGCTTCTCCATCATTGTGCTCAGTTCTTCACAGTACACATCTGCAGTAATGCTCACCCCGTTTGGTAAGAAGCTGTGATGAATCACACCGGCGCTAGACCACCAAACAGTGACCATCACTTTTCTAGGGGTAAGTTTTCGTTTAGGGCATTGTTTAGGTGCTGAACCAGGATCCAACCAACTTGCTGAGCGCTTGCGGTTATCAAACAGAATCCATTTTTCATCGCAGGTAACAATGCGGTTCAAAATTCCTTAATTTGTGTGTCTGTTGAGCAGTGCAAGGCACGTCTCGACGCGTACTTCGCGCTGGCGATCATTGAGTTCGTGGGGCACCCATTTGTCAAGCTTTTTTACCTTGCCAATTTGACGCAAATGGACCAATATTGTTTTGACGCTAACGTCGAAAGCTGCTGCTAATTCAGCCGTAGATTGTGTATCATCAGCTTCCACAACCGCCTTTAATTCGTCATTGTCGACCAAAGTCTTCGGACGACCGCGAGGTTCATTTTTCAGGTCGAAATTTCCAGAACGGAAGCGAGCAAACCAATAACAGGTGGTGCGTTGGTTTGTAGTGTTAGCTCCGTAAACGTCGTTGATGTTGCGTGCCGCTTGTGCCGCGTTGCTGCCACGACGGTACTCATATTCCATAATTACTCGAATTTTTAACGTATCCATGATGACGAAAAAGATTGAAATGCGATGAAAATGTAACACTAATCAATAAAGAAATGACTACTTTTGGAAAAAAGAATCCATGTTTTTAGAATAAAATTAATTTGAAATTAGAATTCTTAGCCAAACAAAAATTATTTTGATTTGAAATGGCCAGTACTGCAGAACGGCAATTTCATAGGTAAAGACCTAATATCAATAAGGTGGCAAAAAGGTAAACCACAAATATAATAAAGAGTTAAATCAGTCATTATTTTACATAATTATAAAAGTTATATAGAAATCGGTTCATAAACAACGAAGAACTCATATTACAAAGTACAAAGCGTACGGACGAATGGACTATCTGCTATTTAATAAATAATAAATAATATATTGGGACAATGTTACACAGATCATCCTAGCCCCAAACTAAGCAAAGCTTGTACTATGGGTACCAGGCGACGATATACTGACTTATATAGATAGATAAATACTTAAATACATAGAAAACATCCATGACTCAGAAACAAATATTCGTGCTCATCACACAAATATTTGCACTTACCGGGATTCGAACCCAGGACCACCAGCTTCGTAGGCAGGAGCACTACCAACTAGGCTACGGTGGCCGTCGAATTTGTGTCGATATTTGTGTGTTGAACTAATATTAGTTTACAAACATCGGGTCAGACTGAAACAGAGTCTAGACGGCCTAAAATAATAACCATTCCACAGTGTACCTATAGTGCTGCCTCTACTGTTTACTTCAGAATGGCTGAGAGTATTGAGTAACAATTAAATTAATACTGTAACTTAAAAGGCTTGTGAACAAACCGACAGCCTGGTGCGTTACGTAATAATGCCGACTGATCTAGCAATCTCTATTAATATTGATGACACCTTCGAAACGTTGACATTTTTAATTAATATTGACCCGTGTCCACTCGTTTATTGTGCTCTAAGTTAATTTTTGTCATTTTAGTGCAAGTCTTGTGTAGCAAATACTACCACTTTAAATTCTTCTTTCGTTTCGCTCAATGGCGGTGACGCAAGTCTGCAGATAGATAGTGAGTGATACTATACCTTGCTGTTAACTTTACGACTAATTGAGGCAGTAGCTAATTATATAAATACCATCTTGAAAAATGTATTGAACAGTCGTTTTGAAATATACGCGAAAAAATGTGAACTCTACGTGACTGAAAACAAATGAATACACTTCTGACAAATTTTACAAGACAAAACCATCACGACCCAATTTATTCCTAAAGATAAAATTTCCCTTCCAGTCTTGAACGAAACGATCGGCGCACATCTTTGCGTATCAACGTTGGACGACAGTTCCACAAAACGTCTATAGTAGCCGATCCTCTGCATCTCTACGTCAGTCACCGCCTCAGTCGAAGTTCGAACGCCACAGGGGTTGCCCTCAGGCGTGGACTGCCTACTTTGTAGTCTTATTCATTAGATGGCTTGAGCTCCCGCTCGCCTGTGTTGTCTGGTGAAGCAATATAATATAGTTAAATTGAAACGTCATGGAAAATATTTAGAAACATAATTTGTGCGTTGATTTAAACCGTTTCATGGCATATTGCGAAACTGAACTCAAGGCAATGTATGTTTGTTCTAGATCTTGAATGGCATACTAATAATTCAATTTTGTTAATAGATCTATCTAAATTCGGTATAAATTTATTTGCTTTTAAGTGTTTGTTTTTCAATATTTTCCTATGTTGACTTCGAATGTCTCTTGTTTGGTTCCAACTGAGAGCAAAGAGCACCCGTGCGGTTTGCGGAGGCTTTTAGCGCCTCGACACATAAGGTGTCAAAACGTGGTCAACACACGACCAGAAGTCAGGTAGTGTGTTGACCACGTTTTGACACCTTATGTTACATCCAACTAAATGACGGATGCGATCTATTGGAAATAAAGAAAAGCAGGAAGAAACACAATACTTGGGATTAAGAACATGATTTTTCCTAGACCTTAATTCCATTATGTTTTGAAGTTATACTTCTTTTGGCGCGATGGAGAAAAATGATGAGAGTGAATTTTTACGATGCGCGGGCACACCGACTCCAAAAAATTTAACAGCATGAAGTTAGTTCTAGGTGGTATGAGAGTGAATTTTTACGATGCGCGCGCATCGTAAAAATAACAGCATGAAGTTAGTTCTAGGTGGTATGAAAATTGATAACTATGTTCAAGTTGTATATTAAGAAGTATAACTTCTAACGCGTGTACATAAGTACACACAAGTTTTTTTTTTATTAATTTTCAGGCGATAACTATGGAAAATCATAATATACATATAAATGTAATAATAAAATATAAATTTTTCAAAATAATGGGGGAAAATTGATTTTCGTTTTTCAAAATAGAGAAGGAAGGTTCACTGAGTAAAAAAAATCCTTATGTCAGCAGGAGTATTAGTAGGTACTCTCAGAACCATATTTACTTACTTTATGCACATTTTTGTATAAAGATGGACAACAGGCTCTAATAATAATAAAATGTATCACAGTCTGTGTATAATTCAGTTGAGGCTCTGTAACTAGCTCAGTGGCGAGCTTCCTGCTTAAAGCTCGTTTCCCGTCAATTGTATAATGATATGCCAACACTAATATATCTAGAGTGGTACGTAAGATGCAAAGAGGCCGCGGCGGTATCTCAGTTGTGCAACCGCGTAACGTTGTCTAAGAGATGCTTCCTTGCTCATTAATTCCAGCTAAGTTATATGTCTCACACCTGTCACCTGATCTCTCACCAGGATATGTTTCGCTTCCTTACTACTCATATGTGGTACGCATCAAAAGAAACTTCATATAGTTTGGTTCTGAATAACGGGGTTTCACTTTGTACAGCTGAGTTTAAACAGTTGCGATGACGTAAGGAAATACGAAATTCGACGACAAAAATAGCCACAATATATTACCTACTAACATAAAGTTTGGCTGAGAACTTAGCTAATATGATGTCGAGGGAGATATCTACTTATGTTATATGCAAGAATGTTCAGGACAATCTAGTTATAGAAACAAGTTTATGGACACGATATTACATCTTCATAGAATTACAAATTAATATGATGCACTCAAAATTTAAATATCATAAATGTATCGTTCTCCGCAAAGTGTTGGAAAGGAAACACGTTCATTAAATCTGCTAGTGCGTATCGTGATCGTGATGCCGTAATGGCTAGAGCTTCGACCCTAATGGTAGGTGCTGGTTTGATTACCGTCCATATTGTTTGATTCCTTAGCTTTATGAGCTTCCTAATGCGAATAATGCTATAAAAAAATTATTTGAATGTATAGAAGATTACATAATATTCACAATTTATCTATTTATCCGGTGAAACCAAATTAGGTTTTTATTGAAGTTATACTTCTTTTGGCGCGATGGAGAAAAATGATGAGAGTGAATTTTTACGATGCGCGCGCACACCGACACCAAAATTTTTTACAGCATGAAGTTAGTTCTAGGTGGTATGAAAATTGATAACTATGTTCAAGTTGTATATTAAGAAGTATAACTTCTAACGCGTGTACATAAGTACACACAAGTATTTTTATGCAATTTTTATATACTACTACTAATAGCCAATACTAGTGGGTACAACTTGTTAAATTCTACTACATTTTTATGAATAATATTGAACCTAAAACACTATTCAGCACCTCCGGATTGATTGGAAAAAAAGACAGTCACCTCTAACGAATGCTTATACCAGAACATTTCGAAAATGTTAATTGGTATTATATACGTATCAGAAAAATCTTTATTGTTTTAGATTTGCCATAAAGTTAATATATGGGGCGTCGGATAATTTTCTGTTCACATTATTTTGTAAGCGCACTTTTCAGCCTCTATGGGCAAGAACGGGATGTTGTCAGACTCTTAATGGAAGCTTTTCAAAAACTCGCACGCACTACACAAAATGAACATAAGCTTATTCTGAAGTACTTGCGAAATAAACCATTTAATGTCATTGTAACCCAAATAGAATGCAATGAGATGATTGGATTATGCACGTCGGTAACAAGAGGAAAGAGGCTTTCGAAGACCAGAAGATATGTCTTGTATACACCCATTTCAAAGTTGAAGTCCCTATGATTCGCTCATTCGCAGGATCTATGTCCTTAGCTGTACCGGATTTCTTATTCAGTAGTAGGCAGTAGTTTTCACTTCTTACTACATGTTTGATTGTAATTACAGTTTGATACATTTATATGCGATAGATGCGGCGGTGACTCAAGTGTTTGCGTATTTAATGGGAAACTCATAACTGTTGAGTAAATAGGTGCCTGCTGACACTAGCATCTAGTGTTGTTGATTATATCAATGATACGAACAAATGAAGGTAGTGCGACGTGCGATGAGTGTGACAACAATAGCGAGATGGCAAGTTCAAGGTTCGAGGCCAGAGGTGACACGCGCGAGGTTGCGGCGGCGCTGCAGAGCATTGTCACGACGCCGCGACGTTACACACGCGGTACATCGCTGTTACGTCAAAATACATAAAAACTCAACTTAATTTGGAAGCCTACTGTTCTTCTACAAGCAGTTATTAAAAAACGTGTAATGGTCGTTTGATGCTGATTTGTGTACGCTGTGACTAGTCATTGTAATTTCCGGGTGACTTCAATTTACGCGTGAGACGTACTCGAGTACATCATAGGTATTGCAAGCTTTGAGTTGCTAATCTGTTGAGTTAGTACATCACTTTACTTCAAAAAACTACGATATTAGTTTACAGTCATGTTCGATAGTTATGTTGACAAGATTCAATCTAGTCGAGTAAGATACCGTAAACCAATCTAATACGATTACATGACTCTTCAAGCGCTACTGTCAATTAAAGTGTTTATTATTTTTGTCGCGTGCTATTTTCATGTTGTATACTAGCTTAGAGTGGGTATAGTTACAATGTTTTTACGGGTACGCCGTTTAATAAGGTGTTACCGTTAGATGGGAAAAAATTGAAATTAATTCTCCTTCTCTCCAGAAAATTCAATTGTTGGAAGTAATTATTAAGTTTTAACTTTATGCTGCACAACTCATTAATAGTAGTATGGCACTTAGTTAAAAAGATATAATAATATTATTTTAACCCAGCGCAGCGCTCGCGCTCTTCGGCGTAACATGCTTAACTTTGACCCAAAATCGGTTCAAATGTCAGCTACTGGCGACAAGTTTAAGTTTAAAAAAATATTTGGATTGATTAACTTCATTTTCATTTAATCGCATGGCAGTGGTTCGCGCCTATCATTTATACAGCGGTGTGGGCTACAGGTGTGAAGGAACGCCTCTTTAATGAATTGAGAGTGATATAAGAAGTATCTGGTTCAAACTGTAGCTACAGAGAACACAACACACACACAGCTACCACACCGAGCACGCGACACTTATCCGTTCGGTGCGTTCACTGTCATGTTATTGTTGTGAATTCGCCAATTTTATCATAATACACGTTTAGTTAGTTTATTTTTAAAGTGTAGCGTTGCGATACTCAAACATTTTCATATTATTATAAGTGAGCTTGTTTTCGTGTGCAACGTATAACGATAAAGATTTCCACGATAAAGTTTACGAAACTTGTTGGCAATAACCGCCGCTACGTAGATTGTTAGCTATTCCGAGGGCACTCTGCGGGAGCGTGGGCCGACCGCCGGCTGATACACATACATTCCTTAAAAGGTATCATTCCCTGGTATCATTTTTGGGACGCTGTTTTTTTATAATACATACATACATACATAGACTCACGCCTGTTTCCCAGAGGGGTAGGCAGAGACAACGGATTTCCATTTGTCACGATCTTTGGACACGTCTTTCGCCTCGATTACTGTCATTATATTCTTCATACATGCTCGCCGGTTTAGGGTACTTCTGACCTGCCCTTTCTTGAGAACGTCTCCGATTTGGTCAGAGAATGTTCGATGAGGTCTTCCACTTCCAGTTGTTCCATTCACACAGGCCAGGTAAACTTCTTTGGTCAATCTTCTTTCATTCATCCTCTCTAAATGGCCAAATCATCTCAGCATTCCTTTTTCAATCTTTGTGACTACAATTACATTACGTACCATTATGGTCTGATATTGTTATTTGCCAACATGCTGCTCGTTAGAGCTCTCTGGAGCCCGAACCAAAGGAAACACATTTATTTATAACATGACGTTTGCAATAAGTATTACTGCTTCATCTGAATATTTATAGGAAGTGAAACATTCAAACATGTTTAAATCGATTCATTATTATGTTCTTAGCCGAGAGGAAGAGATACAGTGCCAATTTAGTTAGCAATTTGTATTTTCTTACTGTAACTATTCATTCGCTACTACAATTGACGTGTTATATACATTTTGATCTTGAACGTATGTAGATAAATATTATCGGCCGAAGGATTTAAAAGAACGCAAGAACGGGTTGAACTAGATCAGGCTACCTGCACGTTCATTTCATGTGTTTAAGCAAACATCGGTGGGCATGCAGATGGAGGTTGGTGGTCGTCACAGGTTTGCAGTGGCTAGTTATTACTGACAGCGGTTTATTTCTTCGTGACCTCTATGGTCGCCAAATTGTCATAACAGATGCGTATGCAGATGGAGGCTGGTTGTCGTCACAGGTCGATAAGTTTTTTCTTGTAGCGCTCCATTTCTTTGCGACCTCGGCGGTCGCCAAATGTCACGTAATTGCCGCTGAATTAGTGGTCGCTATCCTTGTTCTCGATACGGTAAACTTTACTTCGCCGATGACAATGAGGGCAAGCGAGTTTATTCAGTAGACAAGAATAATGACGTCACATGAGTTCAGAACACATCGATCATACCAGTATCATCATATATTCACAAATTACGATGGCATTATTATTCATATAATTTAAGTACTACGTGCATTATTTCAGCATCTTAGATATTATTGCATTTCAGAAACGATTATAATCATGTTTGTCTCATTTGCAAGTGGCAGTGAAGGTCGCATGTATTAATGATCCGCTAAACTTTCCAGTAAACGTATCTTCAGCATATTTGTCAATATGTGTTTAAGCACCGTGAGGAATAACAAAAGAAATTAAATATTACATGAATGAGTCGCGTAATCTCCAAAGTGTCACATTAGAAAAACAAAACTCAAAGGAGTTAGTTTACCCAACATGAGTTGCCGAAATATCCATTTGAAACCAAACCAGTCGCGCTTGCGTACGCGCACCGTATCGCCGTTCATGTATATTTATGGAATAGTTTTCCGTCTATCTTACTAGATTGAGTTAATTAAACAAATTATTTTAAATTGGCGCGTGTCTACCGTTGTTATTTTGATAGCATAATAAGGATGTTGAGCAGTTATTCAAATCCATCAAAACCTGTATCTATGACACGTTGGATGGTAAACAAAGAAAAAAACTGTTATCAAGCATTGTTTTCCATTTAAGTTACTGGTTCTAATGTACTTATGAAAGAAGTAACTAATATAATTTCGGAATGGCCGCAGTCTTAGTTATATATATTTTATTCAGTAAAAATTTACATGTTTTTTGTAATATTCACATTTTTCACTACCGTGCAGTGCTTGACGTGACAGCTACTGAGAAACACAGCCGGAAAACTCAGAGGGAATCCTTTTTTTAAATAATATCAGGATCAACTTAACATCTAATACCAATTTATTATCTAAAAGCGTTGAATTAAATCTACTCACTCCCAAGCAGTTTTATCATTAACATAGTCAGAACTTTGTAATATGCCTTCCTACACAATTTGGCTTAGGTTTTTTTTTATTTATTGACAGTTGTCCAATGTCATCGGGAAGTTTGTTGTAGAAGAGTTACTGATTTTGTAGAGACGAGTAGCATATGCAACAAGATTATGCTTATTTTGAGTATTTACATTATGAATTTCACTTAACTTTTTAAATTTGTTGTTTTTATGTACATACTTACAGTTTATTATTTATTTATTATTTATTTTTTATTATATATATATATATATATATATTGTGGAGCAATATTCAGAATGTTTATTTCTTTAATGTTTTCTCTAAGGGAAACTAATGCAATAAACTTATGGAAGAGAGCTGCAGCTAACCAATCGTTCATATTGCATAGGGACGTTAAAACTCATGGGGAGCTGGTCAATAGTCATTTTATCTACTATATAAAAATACGTCGGGTTTTCCTTCCTGACGCTATAACTCCAGAACGCACGTACCGATTTCCACGGCATTGCATTCGTTGGAAAGGTCTCGGGCTCCGTGACGTTTATAGCATAAAAAAATTTATAAAATTTATATTAACGCAGGTAACACCGCGGGGCACAGCTAGTGTACAATATATAGGCATCAGAACAGCCAGATAACCAAAAGGACTTTTAATGATACATATAACAAAATATTACGCTGCATAGAGACTGAAGACTGGGAACGTAAAGTTGCGTAAATGCGTACGTACTCGCCATAACGCGACAATGCGAATAAAAGACATCAACGCGCTCGCGCGGGTTGCACCGGCACCACACGTCGAGGATATTATATATCGCAGCTACGCCCCGTGGTGTTACCAGCGATGTAGCAATTACTTATAACCTATGTGTTAATTCATGCTATAAACTATATTCATACTAAATGTCAATCAAATTAGTTCAGTTGGTTTTGGGCATAAAAAGTAAAAAAAAATACTGATATATCGTTCTACCAAAACGGAATATGTACCACTAGAATATTTTTTTTTTCTACATTCGTGAATATAACAGACTGTCCTCGTATATTATATAAACATATCAGAATAGCTGATTTTTTAAGTGTAGACTTGGCGTTTCTGTGTAGATATGACACATGGCCAAATGGTCATCTTTGAATGCGCTCTTGCATAAAGAATACCTAATTATCTAATATTGACATACACATGCCAGAAAAATTGTCGGGAATTCCCTAGGAATGTATCATGATATCAGTTAATCAACTTCACCTGCTGGACAAAGGCCTCCCCAAAAGATATCCACGTGGAGTAGAGTTCATCATTTGGGGATATGCCCTAATTGCCATGCTTGGCAGACGCGTTGGCGATCGTAGTGTCATGGTAATTGTACACAGAGAGACGCTGCTGCCGTTTCTCTGATATATATTCCCTCGAACGACTTCTACAGTCCTACTATCCCCTCAGGATGAAATGATGTGGTGGTATTCAGGGGATGCACCGTATTTGATTGGTATTATCTTTTTTGTTTGCACCACCCTAAGTCTGGCTGGGAGGAAATACGGTCGCATTTGTAAAATTAAATCTAAATAATAATGTAACAATAAGTGTGATATTTGCATGTTTTAAAATAATATATTTAAAAAGTAGATCAGTTAAATAAAACCCTGAAAGTGACAAGACAATTACTTGTCACGAAATATCTATTCCGATAGTAAAAACTGCAGCTCTATATTAGTATAGCTGAATTCATGGGCAGTTTATATGAACGAACTAAATAAAATTTTTAATAAATTCAATACTTGTCTATATACACATTCGATAAATAAATAATATCATAGTCATATTTTGGAACTTTTAAGACAAATGTCATTCTTATGTAAATACTTAAAATTTATAGCGGAATTGATTAATGATAATTAGTGAAATCTAGTAAAGGTACTGTTATCGCCCAAAATTATATTTATTAAAAATATAGAAACAAACTACGAACAAAAGTAAAGTAAAGTAAAATTCATTATATTTGCTTAACATGCTCAATATCTGAAGTTCCAAACTGTTGGTCAGTATAAACAATCATAATGTTAGTGGGTAACTAGTACATGAGGAAGGAATGTTAAGATTTAAAAAATAATGTTGGTTTGTCTACTTGCTGTTATGTAATAATGGACGACACACGTCAAACGTGTGTGTCATACAAATGAGTAAGTATGTTAGGGGTCGAGTCCACACCTCATAAGTATGCATAGCGCGGGGCCACTATGAACCTTCGCTTTACGCGCTACAAGACTTAACAATTAAAGGGTAAGAAAGCGAAACGACAAATGATCTCCCTACTTGCGACATGCCTCAATAATGCGATTCATCGTCTGCTACCGGTGTAAACAAACCCCACACATGCGATACTCAGATTGTAAACAAACAAAAACAGCTGACTACGATGATGCCCTAAGAAGGCTAAGCAAGATTTTTAATACTGTTTATGTATGAATCTAATAGAATATTACAGATCCCTGGATATAGCTAATTCGTCACAAAAATAATGGTGGTAGAGACCGCATGTAATGCGTGAAAGTGAAATGAGTGAATGTGTGCCGAATACGTAACGCCGCGCCATCGGCCTGGCGCGACACCCGCGGGCACACGCTGTATGTCACACCGATGTTGTGATTTCTTTATCATTGGACGCTGTTGTAATTGGATTTTACGGTCAACTAATTATCAAAATTCGATTGCAAATTTATTACTTTTTGCGCTATATTTGTCCCATGAAGGCCGTGGGTCACGCGGGGGCGGGTGGAAGGGGGTGCGGGGTCGAGTCGCGACCTTGACCGTCGCTCTCGTGTCGCGCTTTGCTGACCCCGCCGGCGCTTTCTTCGACATGTACAGCGCATATTTTTCATTCAAGACATGATTGTGTTAGATAATTCGGCACAAATCCATTGATGCGACCAAGCGTTACATCATTTGCGACCCACTTGCGACGAGGAAGTGTCCGGCCACCGACACGATCCGGCTCGACACAACGTCCCAGCGCCGGAGGGTGCGTGACGTCACCCACATGTGCACCGCGTTTGTTTACGTCGGAGGAGGCGCTCCCCACACATCTCACAGTTATCTCGTCGCGCCACAGAACAACAAAGTTCGGAGTGATCACAAACAACATTGAACAAAAGTATTAATTAAGTGGTGTGACAGTGTCGTTGCAGAGAGCGGTTCGCCTCGCCTTCAATGTTATCGAAATCGGTTTCGATTTTATTGTGCGGTAGATCGATATTGTGTGTCGAAACCCGCCCAATGTCGGGCGGCGAGGTTGCACGCCGGCGCAGTGAGGCAACCGGCGCATTGCACTACATTCAGTTCGGAAGTCAAACGAGCGAACCTCCCTCTGCAGTTTACTTCGAGGGTGTGTTTATGTAGCGGCGCGCACTTCGCTTTCGATAAAGTCGTCGTTAGCGAGGCGGAAACACAGCTTATGCAAGCACGCGCCCCTGTGTGTGTGTGTGCGGGTACGTTACCGAGCTGCAGCGATGGAGCGGACACCGACGGGAGGCTGCAGAGCGGCGGACACGGAGTGCGGGACACGAGCGGGCGGAGCGGACGCGCGCGACCGAGTGGCGTGCGGCGCGCCGGCGTGCGCGCATGCCCCACGCGCCTCCCCCCGCGCCCACCTCTCACCGGACGCCACTATTTTCCACGAACACCGGGTTTCCCTCTCCGCGACACTCCGTGGCACGCGAGGGTGGCGCCGTGACCTGCGACACTCTACTTACTTGTGACACTCGGTAGACTCTCCGGTTCCGATCGATACTGTTACGAACAGCTTCATCAAATAGGCGACTTAATAGCACTGTAGCTGCGAGACTAGTGCGAGTGGGTCCAGCACGGAATCGCTTTATAATAATGCTGGACGACACGTCATAATTAATCATGAACACAAAGTTAAATGTGAACTTAACCCAGTCTTTAGACTTCACCCGGATATTTGAATGTTAATCCTACAACAATAGAGTAACACGATTTCTTCATAGTATATTTTTGAAATATCGGAAGCTGTACATACGTAATGTAAGGTAATTCTGTATACAGAGTTTCCGAAACTTTTTATCGGTTGGAATCATATCAATATTAGAGGCAGATATGCCTGTTATTTGGATGCTACCGCGGACGCAACCTCAAGTGGCTCCCAATCCGCCTTCGTAGGAATAGATAAGATAAATATACTTTATAGCACACCATGTACAGAACTCAATTTATAGTAGAAATTATAATATTAAACAAGGTACAATAGGTGGTCTTATCGTACATCGATTTCTTCAAAATTCGCCATAATCCTACATCTCCTTAGTACCTACGTGAGCGCTTCTCCTTAAGACTCTCCTGGCGCCCCTTGTAGATCAGATCTTAAATGTCACATAAGCTTTCTTTCCCACCCCTACACTGTCCAGGCGGTCAGGTTGCGGAAATCTCTGCCACCTAGCATACGTAATTCTAATTATTTTCCTATTTCTAAAAATGTTTGAACGTACACTATCTGTCCTCTTTACCTTAGATGTAAGTATCTATGTACATATGTTTATTATTAATACGTATAGTAAAATGTATTTGTGTTTGTGCGTACAGTATATTTAAAGTATGTAAGTATATTAGACACGTTTTCTCTTCTTTTTCTATTAGTACATCCTTTAGTGGATCTACAGGAAGAAACTTATTTTATGGCGGGCCTGTTGGCGTGGTTGGTTAATGCTTGCTTTTCACTTTGCAGGTCGTGGGTTCGATTCCCACCCAGAACATGGACATGCCCACAAATATTTGTATTTGTATGCATGAACATGTCTGTTTTCCCGAAACTGTATCTATATAAGTATGTATTTACAAAAGAAAAGTTATCTGGTTTCCATAGTACAAGTTCTGCTTAGTTAGAAGTCAGATGGCCGAGTGTAAATAATTTCCCAGGATATAATTATGTTCCAGGATATTATAAAAAAAAACTTTAAATATTTTGGGACATTATTTTCACACGGCCATCTGACCCCAAACTAAGCAGAGCTTATAGTATGGAAATTAGATAACTGATATACTACATATACCACTTTTATTTTGTAAATACATACTAATATAGGTAATTACACCCAGACTTAGGGCAAACGTACATGTTCATGCACACAAATATCTATCCTGGGTGGGAATCAAACCAACGACATTGAAAATTAAATTATAAATACAACACGTCAAAGCGCGCACTGCATAGGGTCCGAGTGAATGCGAGCTTTAAGCTTGTTCTAATACATAATATAATTCATGAAAATTCCAGGTCGGTTAAAATCAAGGGGAAATATTCAAGATGTGTTCAAAGAACCATTGTATGAAAACTTGATTAGGTAGTTCAGGATATTAATGTTTGGGCAAAACGATGTCACAATACATCATAGCTACAATATGGCTAAAAAAAAATTTCATTTTTGTTTCGATAATTAAACCTACACATGATCCTTGACAATAACTTAATTTAAGCTAGCTAAATATCGTTACTATTATAAAATAAATCTTATTGTAAATTTTTTCCTATTATCCGTGTACCTAAATATCTATATGTACCTAGAAATAATTACTATCCTTCCAAAATAATTCTTTCAACGATTTCGTAAAAATAATGTGACTGCATGAAATAATCAGAAACACTATTGGCTTTATTTTTTTCTATCGATATTATAAATTAATTATATATTACTACAAACATGTTCTGACTATTTACAAGCGCTTTTGTAAGTATACGTGAATAAAAAAAATACTGAAGAGGTCACAGCCATCATGTCTTTATTTGTAATGGCATGTTGATGATGCTGTTTTTGATGACGTCTTAAGTCTAACCCCATGTTTTAGTTTAGCCAGTAAACGTTGAATACTTTGAATCCTGGGGGAATAACCATTTTGAAATACTTATGATAATTACAAAAAATGTAGTGTAATAGTCATGATAATAATATATCAAAAATTTACACATACACTAATTTACGGATTTCACGATTTTAGAAATCCCTGTATAAGTTTTATTTCGGACACATCTCTGTCCGATTTCAGGTTTATGCAGGTGGAAACGCATTTCTATTATGTAGGGACCAAATGTGAGCCAGGTCTTTAATAAATAATTGGATATGATGTGTGATGGCAATATTCGTCGACTATGGTAATATTTGTCACCACAACCCGTCGGGGACGTAGCAGTCTAGCTAAATCAGTGCTCATGTTGTGCGTTATATCTGCGTTATGTGATAGAGGGATCCCAATATGAGTTTAGGTTGAAGGGTGCTATGCACACTTAACCCGCTTGTTACTGAGGTACTTCAGAAGAGACAGCACACGTCTAGCGAAAGCAGAGGTCATGCTGAGCGTTATGTCGGAGTTATCTATGTCATGTATGTAGAGCTCTACAAGCTAGCCCGATGTGGTTTTGGTTCTCCGCCACTATATACATACACTGGACTTAACTCGCTTGATACTGAGGTAGACGTATGCTTATGTTGTCTGTAATGTTATGCAACATAGAGCGTGCCCACTGTGAGGTTAGGCTGCGTCGCTTTAAATGCTTTGCCGGCCGGTTACTAGAGTACTTGGCAAGGTGCAGTATATTAAATAAAGCTCACTCTGTACATAATGCCTGGGTCACTCGCAATGAGTGCAACATTTCAAATTGCGCCGACATTCATACCTACCGACTATGCTGATGTCTATAGTGTCTTATGTAATGATTTGTGTTATAATAAGTTGTCTTGCGGGTGCCGTTGCATAACCATCTGATGGAAACAAACACTAAACACATATTACAATTATCTAGGTTATTTTGTACACCTAAGTTATTATTTTGCTTGATGTCTTCAAATTGTTCGTTAATCGCCTCTCCTACTGTTACGAAACTACTAAATATCCACTATTTTATTATTGCTTTACACTTTTTCGAATCTGAAGAAATCTTGTAGCTTTGTAGTCCAATCATTATACTATATTGTGACAACGTCTAATTTTCAATACACAAAAGGTAGTGAAGAAAGTAGCGTTAGATTTGACCGCCTGGAGCATAGTTCCACTTCACACTGGCAAATTTTCTCTATGTTGGGTAGAGAATAAAAACAGAGAGTTACATTATACGACGACGTCGACGACGACGAGTGTCATAGATTGAGCTTAACGTGCTCTTTAAAGCACAGCAGGTAATCTCTCAGCCAACATGTCCCTGACACAAATCTCACTTCTTTGGCAAATACCCATTATTCAACTTTCCTGGCACAGCATAACTCACTTGGATGGCATATATTGTGAACATTTTTTTGTGAACGTGGTCCCCAACGTGGTACACATATTAAAACTATTTTATTTTATTTATTTTATTTTACATTTTTAGGGATACTTACAGCTAGCAGGTAACTTAAACATAACTTATAGAAATCTAAAAGCCATTTACAAGTTTCCACTGATAGATATTACATTAATAAATTAGGTTAAAGGTCGGTTAGCAAATGCGAAATTACGAGAAATAAACTTGCGTTAATGTATGTTTAAGCTTGGAAACACTGGTATTGAATAGGTCAAAATCATATACACAAGAGAACTTGTTAAAAATCCTACTGGTACGTATAATAAATGAGTTTTGCCTGTATGTACTCTTAACGCTGGGAATGAAGATTATGTGAGCTTTCCGTAATGGTATAGTGCGTGCTATTAAACCTATCTTTTCTAAAAGTTCTGGACAGTTAATTGAACCATATATACAACACGTCAATCTATTAACTCATCATCATTGTCTTTGAATGGTTCTCTTATCTGATAATTTACCGAATAAGAGAACCTTTGAAAGTGATAGACTTTGCAGTAAGTAGGCTACGACTCTTGCGAAGACATCGAACGTGGTTGAATTAAACAACCCATTCAAATTAATTAAGTGATTCTTCACGTTGCCGATTTCCTCATGACGTTTTCCTGAACCATTAGTGACAGAACAAGTTGCAATTGTTCCATAGCTATTGAATTAAAACCCCTCGAATGTGTACTAGTAACAGATAAACCTTGGTATGGAAGTAGATTGTTAGATAGAGAACACAAATTGTCTAAATATAATTTCCGTTTACTCGTAACAACTTTATAACTAACATTTGTAAAATAATTATAGTCATTGCGAAATATAACGACACGCAACTATTGTTATTTTACAAGTTTGAGTGTAATACTATATACCCGCACCTCACTTCCGTTGCAATGCGTCCGCAGTGGGAAGCATTCCAACTAAATCTGTATATGAGATCTCTGTAATATATATATTTAATAGCTGGAGTTAAATTAATGTGAATAAGGAAGGTAATGACATAATATTCAACGACTATTAATTTTGAGAGAAACCGAATCTATTGATAAAATACGTGACCTTATTTTATTAATTTACGACACAATGGTCGTCTGGTCGGTCTATTGGCGGGCTTATATCTCTTATGTTGTGCTTGTGTAGTAATATTATAATTAACATTTGGTAGTAGCCCGTGCGTCAGTCGAGAGAGAGAGTGCTGTGTGTGAGCGCGCAGTGTTGTGCATGATAGTTTCCTGAAAGTTCAGTGGTTGGTTTCAGTTGTTGTAACTCTCAAGGGTCACGGTTAAGAAGCGAGGTCAAAGGTGTTGTTACATGACTACCGCAGATAGCACCCAGACGATTAGCACAGATACGAATACACAATTTGACTCTAAAATATCGCAAGTTTTATGACTCTGTACGTGACCTAATCACCTCGTGCAACGACAAATCACCTTCCATCAGTCATTTACTACGCAATAATGAGCAAGAATAGAAATAAACATGGTGTCGCGTCCGGGTCAGGGGTCACTCCATACACCCGAGAGTGAGTGTTGCATTGTGTACTAACCAGGGCTTGGTACATCATGTAAGGTGCGCTACAGAGGGTCGTGCGGTCAGAGGTCGCGGTGAAGGCCCCGCGTCGTTGTCGCTAATTGTCTTTCAATAGCATTATCAGTCACTGTGTGGCCCCTCTCGCTTCAGCCGCACCGCACCGCCTTGGCTCAGTTTTCTCGGTTTACGCTAATTAGAAGCAAATCATAAAATTATCCGAACAACTAGTTTTATTTGGACGAAGCATGCGCCTGCGGAATACTCAGACTTTATTTAAAAATAACTGGGCCTCGCTCGGGTCTATGGCAAGATACATATATGTATATTACTATTAAAATGAGTACGTTATGCCATAAAATGATAGGCAACACCTTGGCTTACATTAATGAATCGTCAGTACATATTACATAGAACATAACAGGTGAATATAGAATGAAATGCCACAATTGAGCAGTTCAAACAGCAGTTTTGCCTTTGAAATATTGCAAGATTATCGATATTGAATTAGGGTATCGCTATATTTATTTTAAAATTATTCCAGACTTTTTAAATTACAAGAAAATCATTAAAGAAACTGTTTAATAAAATAAATCCGACAGGTATTTTATTTTAGTTGACCAATTTTAACACAACTTACTTATTTAACTAAAAAACAAGAATGATCCAAATCGGTTTCATCGCAGACGAACCAAAGTAACCGACATAGCCCGAAGCATTGCCAAGCTGAAGTGGCAGTGGGCGGCACATGCTCGTAGCTTGTAGAGCCGACCGCCGCTGCAGCAGAAAGGTTCTAGAGTGGCGACCACGAACCGGAAGACACAGCGTGGGCAGGCCCCCTACAAGATGGATAGCGCAAGACCGGCAATTGTAGAGATCTTTGGGGGAGGCCTTTGTCCAGCAGTGGGAGTCTTTCGGCTGATATGATGATGGTGATGATGAAATCGGTTAACAAACAACGAAGAAAACGCGAAACATAAGTAATAACGTCATTTTTTTTATTCGGTTAAAAATAAGGTAGATATTTTATAGGAAGACTGTTAAAAATTTAAAATAAGTTTTCAGTAACCATAAGTACTCAGCTGTAATATTTTATGGGCCCCATTACAGAGCAATTATATGGTGTGCAATCATTCGCATATAATAATACGACGGTAAAGTGTAATTTTAGAGATTATTGGCATGTCACACAATCATAAAATATACTTAGCTGCGCAACAAAGTATTGACTACAAATTAACTATGAGATTGTCTATATTGCGTTGAAGGTAATTTGCGACAGACCTCTTCATCACCAATATAATCGAGCATGTTTATGAACAAGTTTGATGAATTATAAGGCAATATTACGAGGCAAAAACTCAAAGAAAAAAGAATATTTCCAATCGGATGGAATTTTTAACATGGAGTTCATGAATTGAAACAAAAAAAAAACCAATGCGGGTATTTAGATTCAAACTGAAAAGTACATAATATATTCTACAACAAGACGTAAGACAAGACTTAACGTAAGAGAGTCCCAGCGATTTCGGTCATGGCGACCACTTCAACTCCTAGTCGGTGCGACGGCTGGTGCGCCCGGAGAGTGAACTGTCGCGTACGTGACTTTCCCATCAACATAATGGTATTGAATAGCGCTTTCAGCTAATCGGGTCGAGATCAGTTTTTCGCTGTACCTGATAAACGCGTGGTTGCCTCTTGACAAGCCCTAGCCATTCCATTCGTTGTGCTGCTTCCCACCTTAAGGGCTTCATATACCAGAAACAATCATAGAGATACAAAGTCGCATGAAGCACTATATTGCTTTTTCCTTACGAGGTGATTTCTACCTTACCTTTTTTTCGTGTAAACTCCTGCCGCAAGCCGCGTAAAGGAACCCCGTTCCAATAATAATCTTACTATTATTATAAATGCGAAAGTTTGTGAGTATGGGTGTACGGATGTTTGTTACTCTTTCACGCACAAACTACCGGACGGATTTTGATGAAACTTTGTAGTAATATAGTTTATATATTAGAATAACACAAAGACTATAATTTATATAGTTTAACGCAAGTAAGACGAATGGAATTATGCGTTACTGGCTGTGCCCCGCGGGTAACGCATAATTCCATTAGTTCGTGTTCGTAGTAAGCAAACTTGGTTATGTTAAAACCTTACATAATATTGTGATATATAATTGACACAAAGTAGCCCTGCTTAGATTGCTTTCATTTTCCAACATCGTGTGTCAGATATTGTGGAAATCGGATTATAAAAAACCGGCCAAGTGCGAGTCGGACTCGCACATGAAGGTTCCGTAGCAGCAAGTATTTCAGTTGATTAAATGAAAGCAAATTGCGGTTTATAACGTATTAAAAAAAACTTCTTGCTAGATCTCGTTCAAACCACTTTTCGTTGTTAGTTTCTATGGTAATGTACATCATATATTTTTTTTAGTTTTATCATTCTCTTATTTTAGAAGTTACAGGGCCCCCCTGTATCTTCTCATTTTACCACTTTGGAAGTGTCTCTCACGCAAACTATTCAGTTTAGCCAAAAATGATATTAGAAACCTCAATATGATTTTTGAAGACCTATCCATAGACACCCCACGTGTATGAGTACGATAAAAAAAAAATGAGTTTCAGTTCTATGCATGGCGACCCCCCAAAATTATTGTTCGTTTTCCAATTTTGTGTAAAAAATCTTAATGCGGTTCACAGAATACACTTACTTACCAAGTTTCAGCGGCACAGCTCTTATAGTTTCGGAAAAAAGTGGCTGTGACATACGGACGGACAGACAGACAGACATGACGAATCTATAAGGGTTCCGTGTTTTGCCATTTGGCTACGGAACCCTAAAAAGCAACCATCAAAATAATGTTCAGTTCCGTCAGCTGATGTACAGTACGCCACAGTTATACGAGTAATTCCGATGAGTGTTGTGTGAGCACCGCGATAACTAGCTCACAGCTGTTCTAAAGTAGTGGACGTTAACCTCTCTCTCGATGATTTGATGACAACAAAAAATGACCACTTGTTTGAGGCATTAAGAACAACGATGCGCAGTGCGCTGCGATCGGAGCACGAAGTACTAGCAGCGGGGGATTTGCAGACGGTGGTAATCCAGGTTAGCTGCACGCTGGAACACCTAATGGCCATGACAATGTCAAATAGACTGCAACTAAATCATTTTAGGTAACTTGTCGCGACACAATAAGAAAAGCAGATAGAAATAGATTCACACGCGCTAAACTAATAGCGAATCTTTCTTTCTTTCACAGAAAATTTTTCAATTTATCCCAAATGCAAAATACACCGGCAAAAAACTGCGAGGTTTGTCGAACTATCGAGTTGGCGAGTCAGAAAATAACTTTTAGTATTTTCGTCCAGCTTAGGAAAATCTATAGAGTACAATTCAATACTTTTGTATAGCATTGCAGATGATCGTCACACGAGAACAAGTTCTGGATAAGCTTGTATTATCGAAGTTGAACTGATTGAAGAAATTTCAGTAGCCTCACCGGTTTGTAAGACCGCTCGGCAAGCTTGAGGTGGGGTTCCCACCAGAGTGGCTCACTTTCTGAGCGTCCCTGTCTTTCGGAGGCTACGTTCAGTTCGTCCCGGATAGAGGCATTAAGTAACAGTCGTTTAGCCATGTCACTTATTCGTAAAAACAGTAGTTAGCTGTTTGTAAGAGTAGTTGCAGCTGTCCAGTGGCCTTCTAGGCAGCTTGACAACAAGGCTAACCACTGTCCATACGAAAAACAAAAACAAAATGTTTACGGTATTTTTTGAATAATAAAGTTGATTTGTTCGTTCTCCTTGGATTCGTGTGGCGGCCTAGCTTTCAAAATTAATTGGAATAAGTGTGCGATAAGTACACGATAACCAGTCACTGAGCCCGCGGCGCGCGACCTCTACTCGAGCGGCACTTAAAGTGTTTGACCCCTACGGTAAAGGTATCCTGCTCTGTCTGAACCAGATTTGGTATAACCAGGATTCGTAATGTTATTTGGGTACTAATTATTTATATACTTCGTAGTTCGGTTGCGGTGCCGGTGGTGACGCAATTTACTTCACAGTAAATAAAATCTGTTCTTGTTAGGGCAAGTGATGACGGCGTTCTTAACCGACTGCTCATTATCATGCTCATACTCACAAATCATATGATTGTCATACATACAGACATTTATAAGTTTAACCGTCCCATTTAGTTCTTAAATTCCTTATTTATTACACTAGCCGAAATACGCCCACTACATGCTGGGGCTTCCTACAAAAATCTCCACGGTCGGTCTTACGCTAACCACATCCAGGGACTTCCAGCAACCCTAACAAGATGATTAGTCTACCTTGGGGGTCTACTCACGCTGCGTCTTTCAGTTCATGGTCGCGACTTGAGAACTTTTCTGCCCAAGCGGCCGTCGATTCTACGAGCTATTCTTCGGGCTATGTCTTGGTTCGAATGACAATATGTAGTAAAAATATTAGACTTAAACTAGATAATTAAACATAATCTCTTGACAATAACTTGATACGAGCTAGCTAAATATCATTTCTGTAATAAAATAAATTTTATAAATGTTTTCATACAAGATGTACCTAAATATCTATGTTACTAGAAATAATATCTAATGTATACAACTATATTACTACAAACATGTTCTGACTATATACAAGCGCTTTTTTAAAGTCTACGTGAATAAAAACCTTTTTTATTTTATTTATATTTATTTATTTCGCCTGCGGATTTTGACATGATTCTATCCCGCGAGGAAACTCAGAACATAACTCTTTTCATTCCTCAGGGTGACCTTTATCCTCCTTATGAAACAGATGATAAAGGACCACGTCTCTGTTCCGTAAGCACTTGTTAAATACAAAAATAATCGTTGTAAATACAAAAATAAAATTAACATTTTGGTCTCGTTCTACTATGTTATAATGCAACATAGTAAAACACAAGGCCTTCCAACACTAAGGAAATTAATCCGTATATAACAAGCATAAACATACAAGTCACAGACACAAAGCACATGCAGACATGACATAGAACATCTATATGTGTGTTAAACTATCTGTCCTGCGTTAAAATCTGTCCCAAAATACGAGGGCGCCGAAGTGGTAGTGACTCAACTCTGTTTAAAGACTTGAGGTAGTAACTCTATGAATGTATTTCTTCAACATTGTGTACGTCAGTTAAATGCATTCAACCTTACACGCGCGCTTACATTATACTACTTTATTCGCTTACTGTACTTACACGTTTCTTTACACCGATGTGATGTAACTAAGCATTTTGAACGAAATCTTATCAAACCTTCGGAATCCTATTCACAATATATACATCCGTCAGGACCCTGGGCTCAATGACACACGTTGACATTGGCTCCCCTCGTACATCAGATTAATTAATCAATTCATTATGTACGTCAAAATTAGCTAACCTATCTTATTTATATTCAAGACGGAATTTAATTAAAATCGTGCTTAAGCTATATTTATGTATTAGTAGGTAATATGGTACTGAACCGCAAGCTTGGACACGACGGGCTCACAGAATGAGGTTCGCAAAGCTGCAATTCATCATCATTATACAGTTGCGTGGAAAATGAAGAAACTGTTCGACTTAATTAATATGACATTTATTACATGCTCACATTATCATATAAAGTAACTTATGACCTCGCTTCGCGCGTTACCGCTACACTAGTAGTATTATTATTCGGCTCGTGCAACGGCCAAAACATTTATAAATAACTAGTTTATAACAACTGATGAGCTTGCGACCTAACTTTGAAGATCTGGCTGGGTTATTATTTTACAGATACCAGCAATTCCGATAGTCGTTGCTCTGTCTTAGCCTTAATAAGAAAGCCTTAAATCTGTATTTGTATGTGTAATCCTTAAATATGTGTCCAAGTCTAATTATAAAAAATCTAAATCAGTTTAATATCCTGGAACCTGTTTGTAGCGCCGCCGGCCGGTCGAGTTAAATACCAGATACTTAGATATCTATGGAGTCTGTGGGTGTAATAGACAAGAGCACTCGCAGCGTCATTCAGGATAGCGACCCAATGACTAAAAAAATTGTTGATATTTGTATAACCTACCAAGTTATATTTTGTATATCAATATATCATTCCTGGCGATGCCGATTGGTAGGTATTATATACAGTTTCTTACATAACTTTGCAACTCCTATCATCGGATGTCCGAAAATATTTCTCATACTATTTAGTGACAATGATCATTCTTCTATAAAATCAAAAAGCAAATATATAATCATTGAAACTCATAATATTATTAATATTTTTTTCATATATTTGTTTATACTAATGGTTGAAAGTGGAAGGGTCCATACGGCAAGCGTCTCAAAGACAGACCACACACAAGATGGGAAGACGAGATGACAAAAATAGCAGGCCCCTGCTGGCCGCAACTAGCTCAAGACAGAGACCACTGGAATTCTTTAGAGGAGGCCTTCACCTTTGCCTAAGGAGGGGTTCTTGGATAAGAATTATTTTTTTTAGTTTTCATCATCCGTATTTACCTAAAATTATTTGTTATTTATTTATTTTATACTTGATACTTTTATAAACTCTGTAACATACTTGCGAGAAATATAAGGCTTTTTACATTATTTTATAATGGCCGAACTCATAATAACCGTAGTAATAAAAAAAACGATTACGGTATATGATCACTAACGATTCTGAGCTCCGTCGGTAGTTATAAATTGTATGAATAAAAAAAAGTATGAAAAAAGTTATGAAGAGTGATTATTATGATGATACCAGTAGTAAGATAAAGAATATGGGCCAATATGGACCCATCTCTTAACTATAGCCCGCCCAACATATGGCTTTATTGCTCCACCACCCATAATCTTGTAGTTAAGCTTTAAAAATAGAATTACCACGGATTGGGCAAAATGTAATCTTAATGTTCGAAAGAAACAACCAGCAAGTCCCCACAAATAAAAAGCCAAATCATCTCGAAATCTAAATAATACGATTGAAGTTGTTTTATTATGTGTAGATGTTACGATTAGGGAACACTTTTGCCAAACATATTTTAATTTAACTGATATTCTTAATTTTGATAAATACAACTCCATTTTTAAGCCATTCCAATAGGTTTCTGTTCACTCCGTTTCGCATTTTGATCCTTTTCCTTGAAAGTTTGCTTATAAGGGCAGAATTGGCTAGATACAATAACATTGGGTCTTGTCATCTTCTTCAATGTTAAAAATAATCCCCTATGTGGATTTAGATCAAATGTTTTTATAAAAAGTTATTTTCGTAAGATTACACAAACAGGCTACCGTAACCCCACCAAAGGAAGTTACAGCACATTTTTTTTTTAATCAACACTAATCCTATGCAATCCAAATGTCTGCTATTACTTAACTCGTGTTATGTGCATTAGTTAATAACATTTGACAGCCAAAAACAAAAAAAAATAGATGTGTGTGCACAGTTTTATATAATGTGAATGGCCATATTATTTAACTTGACATGTTGCGCAGTGGTAAAGGTGGCCGCCACCTCAGCGTTCTAGTGTTGTGAGTTCGATGCGCACACGACAACAGCTATTCGGGTGAACCATATTACGTACTTGTTCAGTCTAGGCATGCTTTGTGTCTATGAATCGCATGTTAGTAAAGTGTTTAAATGTATTCGACTTTTTTTTATAAATCAGTATTTAAATTTGAGACGTCACGTGATGAATGTCGTCGAACAAACTTGGACGACTGCTTTATAAATCAATTTATTTATTGCTTAATGTGTGTGATAGATGTGAGATACTACCGTTCAGTATAATTATACTACAGATTATATCAATATGGGAGTATGTGACAGCCAGACGAAAATTATAGATACCATGAACTTGGTACCAAGATGAGTATTAACATAAATGCCGAAATATTATAATTACATATCTGAATTCAATCAGCGTCATTATTCGAATGTGTTGTACCAACTGTTAATAGAATATGCTACGTACAACATTTTGTATACAAATACAGTGCCATGTGTGGTAAGAATGCGTATATAGCTTTCTTAAAATTGGTATACTTATTAACATAATTTAGATTATAAATAAATAAACGGATTTTAAGAAATGCATATACATTCGTTGCTTCAGAACATTTTAACAGGCAATCGAACCGTCAAGATAGATTTTTAATTGGGAAAATTTTCACGAGACGTTGGTTCAGACACGTGAACATGAAAATCAGGATTAAATAAAATAAATAAGCTCTGTGAACTTGACACAATTACTAACAATTATCAGAACGATGAATTATTACTATAACAGAAAGTCTCAAAACGAATCACCTTTTTAATAACATTAGAGAGATTTATATAACATTTGAGGATACGATCTGTTTTATTTTTAACTAGCTGCGCCCCGCGGTTTTACCCGCGTTAAATTTTATAAATTATCACAGCTCCTCCCCCGTAAGTGACAGCGTGATAATATGTAGCCTATATATTGACCCGACCTCTTAGTAATATTCATGCAAAATTTGAAGTAAATCCATGCAGTACTTTTTGAGTTTAGCTCGGACATACATAAAGACAAACAGACACACAGACAAAAATTCTAAAAACTATATTTTTGGCTTCGATATCGATTGTAGATCACGCCTCAAGTATCCTTTTTAAAAAATATTCAATGTACAGTTTTGACTTTCCCACGATTTTATTATATGTATATATATGCAAACATTATAAAAACTTGATAAGGTTTTCTATTTCATTGTTGGACTAACCGATGTGTATAATGCCAATTACTCTAATTTCATGGCAATTGCTAAATTGGTTAGTGTTGATTTTACTGCTCTTTCGGCAAGGTTTTAGTAAAGTCTATTTTGTTTCCATCGATGTTATAATATTCTCCGTCAATAGATATACCAGAAGGATCGCTGACAACTTATTTTTTAGTTGTAACAAACAGTTCTACAATATGATCTTACCCACTTAAAGTTATGGCATATAATGTTAGGAGTACACAACGTATCAATTATACGACTTCTTGTTAAACTATAAATATTAGGTTGGTTGTGTCTCAAAATGATTATTGTTACTTTTATTTTGACGTTTTTATTTTCTCTTTCTAATATATTAAACCTAAAATAAATAATTAATCAGACAACCGATCGAGCATATATTGTGTTTGCCTGCTAAATAATTACAGTAAGTGGACCAAATCTCGTGTATATGCCCCATTGAGTATGTTTCGCCGGAGCGTCTCAACTGGGCCGTGTTGAAACCGGTAGTAGAGACACCCGCTGAGTTTGTTTCGCTGGGTCTTCTCAGTTGGGGCGCATTGGATCCGGTGGTAGTATTAAAGCGCGACCGTCGTTATTAACATAAGGTCCGTCATAATAATATCACCTTAATATAGACAGAACCATTGCCAATATGTATTACAAATATTAGACTTAAACTAGATAATTAGACTTAAACTAGATAATTAAACTGAAACATAATCTCTTGACAATAACTTGATACGAGCTAGCTAAATATCATTGCTGTTATAAAATAAATTTTATTAATGTTTTAATACTATCAATACAATGTGTACCTAAATATCTATGTTACTAGAAATAATAATGTATACAACTATAATACTACAAACATGTTCTGACTATTTACAAGCGCTTTTTTAAAGTCTACGTGAATAAAAACCTTTTTATTTTTTTTTATTTTATTTATTAGGTCAGATAAAACTATAAATTTCGATAATTAAACCTATACAAAATCTCTTTGATAATAACTTAATATAAGCGAGCTAAATAACTAAATCGTTCACATTATAAAGTAAATATTATTAAAAATGTGTATATTTAACTATATTAATACAAACATGTTCTGACTATTTACAAGCGCTTTTATCTATCTAATAAATGTCACAATTATATATTGATAAATATTACTACAGAAAAAAGTTTTTTTTTTTAAATACAACACCAGCACTAGGGAATCTAATCCCTGTGTCGCGGGGTACTTTACAAACATATAATAGACGGACACAAATTACAACTAGACTCAGAACAACTATTTATAGGTCACACAAATAGTTGTCCGGCGCGGGACTCGAACCCGCGACGCGAAGCGGCGTGGCGACTGTCATAGCCGCTGCGCCACACGTGCATTCAATATTTAAGGCTCGGAGGTAGCCATTCTGTAAGACGGATTAGCATTTCTTTGATTATTTAATTTTAATCCATATGCAGTGACGCAGGCCCTAGGTCAGCTTAGTGCCGCAGAGAGCCGTAGATCACTAGAGCGGAGCGACCGGTTTACTAAGAGTTTCGTTTATTCACTAAGTATTACTGCTCGCAGATGAATACAGTACCGCTCAGCCTGCTTGTGATTGTACCGGTATGGGAGTCAAATACAGCCAGACGAAGAAATAGAGAACATCGAATTGCTACGAATTGGACATCTTGCTGTTCAATATAATATAATATTATAAAATCTCTAATTATTCCTTTTGTTGTCTAAAAATCCCTGTATTATTACAGGCATTTTTAGACAACAGAACGTTTATTTAAAATATTTTGGTGCAGCTACGACGTATCCTCTCTGTTTGTAATTTAAAACTTTGTAAATTAGAACAGTTAAGAGACATTTATATATATTTATTGTAACTCGTTAGAATTAAACATCAATGTTGATTTAGGCTTAGCATTGAGAAATCAGTATAGTAGTATTTTTTTATACATTTTTAGTCTATAGAGTATTATCACTTTACTAAAACGTAAATTCATAAAACCAGTCACTCTTCATGTTTTTAGTTTTTTAACATTAGCAATATTAGCATCTTTGGCAACATCTGACATAAGCCACGAAGCACACCTTTCCTTGGTTGTTAAAGTCACTAAGAAATGAAAATAATTCAATAAAAATAAATATACTGGTCTAAAGGTATTGTTTGGTAAGCTGTCACCGATAGCAAACGCAGTACTATGAAGATATCGGAGAATTACAGAGTGTACCTTACATAACTTTTCCCGGCGGCTGAGGATTTGACTGAGCGAGAATTATTATATTGCAGTTTATCAGTTCGCCTGACGACCTGTTGCGTCGTTGTGTAACACCATTCAGTTAAACTTCGTCTTAGTTTGTAAACTGCTTGCTCAACCCTATCAAAAGTTTTAAATCCATTCATATTGCCATAAATATAGAGATGAGTTTTAAACACCGAAGAAACGGGCTGTGAGCTATTTAAGTACTAAAGTATCGTATACTTTGATTAGCTAATATTTAGAACATTGTATGTTGTAGCGGAACCTTGTAGTTAAAGATTTAAATATCTCTTCAATAAAGGTTACCGACATAAGAATTACTGGCCTGTGATTGGGCAATATCTAATAAAAATGCAGTAAATCATACAAGTATATTTAACGAGTACTGAACTACGTGCTATGATGTCGGTGATGGTAATTTAAACTAGCTAATTATTTTGCTGTGGAAATTTATGACTTTCCTGTCGAAACTATGGCGTGGTGGCTAATGTGGTTGCAACGCTACTATTTTATACCTCAATTCACCTCGTCACGACAACGTGTTTCTTATATTTATTATTACGTTAACGACAACACAGATTCGTAGTTTCAGCAGACATCGAAAAAATGTATCGCGCTGTAGAACTAGACCCTGAACAAAGATCGTTACAAAGAATCATTTATAGAAAGAACCCTACAGAGCCCTATAAATACTAATAATAATAAATAATATTAATAAATACTTTAAATACATTAACATATGACACTGCATTGGCCGTATATCTAGCACCTAAATGTCAGATCAGTTTAGCTGAAAATGTTTTGTATAAACATTAGGACCTCTATTAAACGAGATATTTTAATGGATGATTTTTTAAATGAGGATCATAATTTAAGTGGCACGCTTGAGCTCTGCAGGGAGGTTAGTTTCATCATTCATTCATCATTATTTGCCAATTTGCTTCATCTTAGTTAATAGAAATCAAATAGCTCAAAATTTCCAAATCAATTAAGTTGTGACAACTACGACAGCAATAACAACATGTCCTTACATTTATCCGATAGCACTACTTCATCAAAACATTAGGCGTGCATTGGTTATGTGATATAGATAGTTTATGTTTTTCCATTGATATAACTACATATGTATTCAAAGGTTACAAAACATATCTTATATAGTGTTCGCCAGGTTTTTGATCAAGCATTCCCAGTGTATTGGACACACCACAGATAATACAAAAATTGTGAACTTTAAATGTGAAGGGGGTGAAGAATTAACTGGTGAGGTCGTGACTTTATGCATATCCTTGGATGACAAAACCTTGACATTGTTAAATAATGGTAAAATTCCACGATGCACTCTTTTTGACGCTTTGGGATGCTTCTGATAGAGTTCTTAGATCATGTACATACATTCACTCAATTGACATGTCTAGGTCAGATAACGTCCATATCTTAACGGCAAAAAATAGGGTACACCATTAAAGCCAACTACGTAGCCACGATTGCGAATGTGTATTAGCCTCCAGGATTAGTACCACGGTCAGAGAATCCCTGCCACTTCATTACAGTCACTTAGAGCTGAGATACAAGAGAGTGCACTAGGTTTTACGTGGCGTTGTGTTCCTACTGGAGACAACCCGGCAGATCTTGTTTCTCGAAGGCTGAAGGCTGACCTTATCACCTTCAAGACAAATGATGAGTATTTATGAATTGATATTTACAAAGAATAGTAGCTTACATTAGAAAATATATTTTCAATACTCAATCTAAAAATATAAGAATGCGTGATTTTCTTACTACTTGTGAGTTAAATTCTTTTATTACATGCAATCTACAATAAAATGTTTCCAGAGGAATACATTGCTCTCAAAACTAAAAAACCACTATCACCAAGAAGTAGACTAACTATTCAACCGATTATGGGGCAATTACCTAGTAAAGTAGCCGTATAGAATTTCCTTTTCTAAACTCAAGTGTCAATTACGCCGGCCCCGTATAGATTAGTGACCGGAAAGGTTGAGGTTTGAGATTATTAAAGTCTTACTTGTGCATGTTTGTGTGTCAAGTGGTAAAGGCTATTCACTTGGAGCTGTTTACGGACCTATCTATAGAGGCGTAGAAGGCTGCATTACTTATGTCGCACGCCGAGGCAGACCATGCACCATGTTGTCTGATAATGGTACTAATTTTATTGAAATATGTAATTATTTATATATGTTTTACAGGAGTCTAATATCGCTTCTGATATAGCTGAGGAAGGTATTTGATTTACCTTCGTGCCCGTCTGCTCACTATACTTTAAAGGGTTAGCGGAAGCTTCTGTGCGGTCCATCAAATATAATTTAAACGTTTTTTTTTAGTTCACGTAGACTTTCAAAAAGCGCTTGTAAATAGTCAGAACATGTTTGTAGTAATATAATTAAGTACCTATACATAATTATTTATAGTAACATAGATATTTACGTACACTGATTGTATGAAAACATTTATAAAATTTATTTTATAATAGCAATGATTATAATCTAGATTGTATTAATTTATTGTGAAAGAGATAAATAAACACATTATTATGTGTTTACGTTTTTATTTTTCTCCTACAAGGTCTTAAATTTCATAATCACGCGACTTTTACCAAGGGTGATTTTGTTAAGAAGTACGGTACGGAGTGACTTACATCTGGTCTTGAGATTGTACTGTACTGTACCTACTGTAAAACATTTCTCATTATTATTATTATATTGTCAAAGAGATTATGTTTAAGTTTAATTATCGAAATTTATAGCTATATTTTACTACATATTGTATGAATTGTTCTGTCTATATTAGGGTATTATTATTATGGCGGACCTTGTTTTTTATAACGACGGTCGCGCTTTAATGCTACCACCGGATCCAATGTGCCCCAACTAAGAAGACCCAGCGAAACAAACTCAGTGGGTTCATCTACTATCGGTTTCAACACGACCCAGTTGAGACGGTCCGGCGAAACATACTCAAGCGGGCATAACAGGGGATTTGGTCCACTTCAAGTAATTATTTAGTACGCAAACTCTATATCTGCTCGATCGGTTGTTTGAATGCTTATTATTTTATATTATAATTAGGAATACAAAAGAAAAACTTCGAAACAATAACATTATTCATTTTGAGACAGAGTCAATAATTTTAAATTAAGTATATGATAGCAATCATTTACAGATAGTTCACGTAACACAGCAGATCAGTCATGTCTATATGGCTACAAGATCTCCAGCGAGCAATGTGCAGGTAGGAAGTGAGAGCCAGACGTCTTTGTCATCGATGTACTCTTTAGTGATGTAATAACCCCTAGCCATAAGTACACATTATACATAATATGTGTCTTTAAACTTGTGTCAGGCAGATCAGTAATTTGAGTAGCAAGCTTGTTATAAAACCTAATATAATTTTCTAAAAATGATTTGTTAGTTTTTGAGCTTACTCATTGCGTACGAAGACATGGCAAGCTGTCAAATTCAAATAGAGTCCGTTTCAAGTGTTCGCCCACTGACACTTCTGTCTTCTAATAATCAAGACCTTTCAGCTCATACACATTCTCACTTCCTAGTTGGACGCTCACTGATGACCACTCCACAGCCACAAATGTGTGACGTTGCAATTGGAAGCTTACAGGACTATCAGAGAGTTGAATCAAGCAAGCAGCATTTTTCAAGCGGTATGTAACGGTGGACCACGGCTCTCTGTCTTTCATGAACCGGAGGGAATCCTTCGATAACCGAATTATTATTTACCGTCCATACAGTAATTAATATACTTGTATCATACAATCCATTATTCCATTTAATCGATTAACTTGAAATGTACCAAATCAATTGATAAACCCGCTGACATTTTAAGAACATTATTACAGCGTGTGGCATAGTGTTCCTATTCTTAGATTTAATCGTGTTAGGCTTACTTTAAAACGTATACATTTGAGTTTATTTTCTTATCCTACTAATATTATAAACTTTAAAGTTTGTAAGTATGGATGGATGGATGTTTGTTACTCTTTCACGTAAAAACTACTGAATGGATTTTAATGAAACTTTACATTAATATAGCTTATACATCAGAATAACACATATGCTACTATTTATCTTTATAAATAGTAGCATATGTGTTATTCTGATGTATAAGCTATAAGATGATATTGTGTGAATTGTCCAAAATATGAAGGCAGTATCAAGTAAGTAGGACAAAATCTACCATCTGCGAGCTATTCCGGCGTGCACTGTCAAACCCGCTAGAGGTACACATCCTACTATTATTATAAATGCGAAAGTTTGTGAGTATAGATGTATGCACCTTTGTTACTCTTTTACGCCAAAACTACTTTAACGCGGGTGAAACCGCGGGACATAGCTAGTGCAATTTATTTCTGATATTGATTAAGAGACTATGCTGTAGTATTACTGTGTTTTGTCTGTGACCTTGAGTATTCATAACTCCACTCATCTTTATATGTAACTAGGTTACTCACACTTAATCAAAATAAACTTGCAAGAATGAACACGTCTTTTATTTTTATACAAATGTAAAATTAGAACTAACAGATATAAGTAACTGTTTCACGCCAAGCCACGACTCCGAGAATTCACGGAGCTGGCACGATTACCCTCGTCCGCTGGATCTGATCTCCCTTGCTACACCACAAAGGTCATGAGGGGGATTTCCCCACCCATACATGTACATTTAACAGTTAAATTCAGTATGTTGAAGATAATTTCTTGGCATTATCAATTTCGTTTATTAATAAATCTACATATATCATCCTACCTATGATAGACTTCTCTATCACCTAATAATTCTATCACCTATTTCCCTATATAATACAGATAATATCTTGAGCAATCCCTTATTATTACAGAATCATATTAAACTACAAAGTTTCATACTTCTATCATATAAGTTAATTACCTTTAAGAAAAATTGGTCAGTATTTAATGAATAATAATAATAATTTGTTTATTTCTAAAAACCAAGTAAAATATATGAATACAAAATACAATACAATATTAATACTAATACTAGGTATATAGTGACATTTATGCAATATAATAAGAGTGCAACACAACAAATATAAATGAATTAACGAATATAAATTACTGCGGTTTAAAAAAATTAATAAAGTTGTACAGTAACAAATTAAACAAATTGCGCACTATTGCGAATAACGAGTAAAGAGTTTGATTCTGCCAAAATTAATGCATTTGTTATTGCTTTCCGAGGCAGACGAGCTAGCGGCCCACCTAATGGAAAGTGGTAACCGCTACTCATGAACATTCGCAATGCCAGGGGCACAGCAAATCACTGCCTACCCTGGGATTTGTAATCTTTTTATACCTCGTTAAAAGAAGGACAGAAGGATGGAGTAATTAATTCCAGAGCCTACACGTACGAGGGATTTACCAAATATAACCAGCATGTAAAAAATAAGCGGAAATACCAATTTTATTGACGCACTGATTTAAAAAAATGTACATATAAAGGACCATTCGGAAAACAATCTCTACTGATGAAAACAATTATGAAAGTCGGTTCACAAACAAGGGCAAGATCGCTTCACATACATACAACAAAACATACAATCGAATAACTTAAATGGCTAAAATTGTATTTGGGCTAACTCTGATATGAATGGGGACAATTCACGAGTAGGTAACGGTGACACATTTCATTAAATGCTAACGACTGAGTAAAGTTGTTGTTGTCCTCACTTATTAGTTAACTTGCGTTACGAAACTTACTTTTATGGTTTTACTAAATGTCTCGCCCACATGTTAATACTAATATGGAGAAGTTTATGTTGTTGATCAATACACTGTGACTGTGAGACACAACCTAAATAATATGTCCTTTATTTAAGACTGCAAATCTATCAAGTTATAAAAATAATGTAATTTTTTATTTGACTAAATCATAAAACATTCAGCGTTTACAAATCCAGGTTTATCAAGTTTATTATAGTATAAATCATATGATGAAGCCGCGTGACTGTGACAGAACTCGATTAGTATTATCACGTTCGGGCTACGGGCACGAATCCTAGTACCAGTAAGGGTTTAGGGGGCTTTTCTCACATGGCAAGAATGTTCTAGTTGATACCAGAACAAAAGAAAAAGGATAGGTGATGAAAAGGTGATAAAAAATTCTTATAGCAAAAATTGACTTTAGATGGTCCATGAATAAAAAGAAAGAGATGGTTCGAATTTTCCGAATGAAAGGAAAGAGATAGGTGAATACAAGGACAGAAGCATTAAGTTAATATGTCATGTAAGTGAGTATTTTAGAAAGAAAATAATGACTTTCAAAATGTTTCATATTTGGAACAATTTAGGGGTATATAAAGTTAAATCATAGGAGAACGGTGACTTTAATTCAAATAAAATTGAGGGCGAATTAAGAGGGAGAAACAAAAATGCAAAACAAGTGATCAGTGAAAGTAAACAGTGCTAAAATGTGCCCTATACCGTGTAAAGTGGGTGTACGTCGGGACTTTGGCTTTAGCAGTCCTCCTTATGGGGACTCTGAAGTGCGCCACGTGTAGACTAACAGAGAGCTAGTCGCCGGGGCTCTAAGTACGTGTGTTCCGTGATCTTAGTGGAGTTACTTTGCAAACGCTAGTTTATTTTCCAATCTCCTCCCCACAGCTAGGCCATATTATATATCTGTATTTCAGACACAAGCGCTCATTCTTTGTGTATAAAACTAATTAATAATTTGGATACGTTTGTAATATTACTTAAATAAATTTATTTAATTTTTTATTAATATGTATCTGTTTAATTTATGTAGCTTATGTATCTTCTCACCTACAATATTTTTACACTCAGTGCGCCATGTTTTCTCTGCATCACCCCAAGGTTGACTGTTAGAGAATGCCTTTGACATAAAGTCCGCCTTTGTACAATTCTGTGCAAGAAGTTTTTAAATAAAATAAATAAATATTAGTCATAAAAATTAAAAAAGGAATAAAGATAACAACTATAATAATATCAGTTACGAATTTCGTCATTATTCGATGGCGCAGGAATACTCCGAGCACAGCTCTCACCATTGCTCTTGGGGTCTATAGTAAGCAACCACGTCCCTATTCCCTAACCTTAATCATCACTGTCCATACATAATGGTCGAAGACTTTCGACTTGAGACACTGCGTTATTTGAGCTTACATTTTAGTAAAACAAAACTAGCCAGGTAAGAGCCGGATAAACCGCTTTTAAAATTGAGTTGTTCCGATTGTAAAAAGTTAAATCAACCAGATTTTTAACGATGATCAAAGAAACATACAGATAAGGAATAGGCATTGATAAAAGAATAAATAGGGTAATTTGGTTATCTTATCTATACATATAATAAAATCGTAGGAAAGTGAAAACTGTACATTAATATTTATTGAAAAGGATACTTGGGGCGTTATATTCAAACAATATAGAAGCCAAAAATATAGATTTTAGAATTTTTGTCTGTTTATCTGTTTGTCTGTATGTATGTCCGGGCTAAACTTAAAAAGTACTGCATGGATTTACTTCAAATCTTGCATGAGTATTACTAAGAAATCGAGTCAACATATAGGCTACATATTATCATGCTATGACCTGTGGGGGAGGACCTGTGATAATTTATACAATTTAACGCGGGTAAAACCGCGGGGTGCAGCTAGTTATTATCATAAATTTTTTAATATAAACTAGCGCACCCGGCAGGCTTCGTACTGCCTCAATCGATAAATAAAAGACCTAAATAGTTTAGGTCTTACATTTTACGATTTTTAAAAACCTTTTAAATGAGAAAACGAAAAGGGCTGTTTTTAGGGTTTTCCCGGCAATTATTCGAATTTTTCTCACCTTTTAAACCTTCCCTAGACCTCCACGAACATTTCAAGACCAAGATAAGATAAATCCGTTCAGCTGTTCTCGAGTTTTAGCGAGACTAACGAACGGATTTTTATATATATATAGATGATTTTGGTAAAATTTTCAAAGTACACAATAATTGCTATCGTATGAATATAGTTGGCAACCAGTTGATCGACATATCTGGGCGACACACGCCTGATGTAATGTTATACGGTTGAAATTTTGAGGTTCTGATCGCACTGTGATAAATCGTTATAGTATAGATAAATAATATCTATCTATATCTATAGTATCTAGGGACAATGTCACACACATCATCCTAGCCCCAAACTAAGCAAAGCTTGTATTATGGGTACCAGGCGACGATATACATACTTATATAGATAGATAAAGACTTATATACATAGAAACATCTATGACTCAGAAACAAATATTCGTGCTCATCACACAAATATTTGCACTTACCGGGATTCGGATAAATAAATCTAAAGTCCATGTTAAATTGTTTGTAAGGCTGGTAGGCTTTTTAATAACCTGTTTGTGAATGAAACTATATATATACTTAAACTAATAAAGGTTGTTTACATTAAAAATATATTTAAGCGTTTTCGAGATCGGCTATATCGAGACCGTCAAGTACAAGTTAGAATAGAATAGAATAGAATAATTTTATTTTGCTTATAAAACATGGTACATAATAATAGGTGTTAATGTAACATATGATGTTCCACATGTTTGGTCACAAGTTATGACATGCAAAATCTTAAAAACTAAAAAATCTTAAATGTAAGTTAAAATGTCCTTATCTATATACACGATTAATACAATAAATAACAATTTAAATAATGTCGGATACAGATATTATTTATTATATTTTATATTGAAAAAATTCATTTAAGCTATAAAAACTTTTATCACTGAGCCACTGTGTAAATTGTACTTTAAATTTATTTAATGCTAGATCTCTGAACGAATAAGGAATATTATTATATATTTTAATGCACATGATGAAACTATTATTATTCGTAGCTGTTAGATTAGTTCGTGGACGAAACAGTTTATTCATATTTATCGTTCTAGGATTATAATAGTGTGTAGCTTGCGTAAAAATATGTGTATGTTTTTTTACAAATAGACATGACTCCAGGATATACAAACATGGAACAGTTAACAATGTATGTTTCCTAAAAATAGGACGACACGAATCTGTTTGTTTTAAATTAAAGATAGTTCTCAAACACTTTTTTTGCAAGATGAACACCCTATCTATATCTACAGATCGACCCCACATAACTATACCATATCTTAAGATTGAACAGACATAGCCATGGTATGCTGTGATAGCTGCCTGTTGTGATACGTTTTGTTTTATTTGCCTTAAAGGGTAAATAAATTTATTTATTCTACCACACAAATTGTTTATATGTTCTTTCCAGTTACAATAGCTTTTTTAATCATGGTTCAGAAATCGGCACGATACAACAAACATGTAAACTTTGTGTATTTTAAAATTGCTTTTTAGGGTTCTGTAGCCAAATGGCAAAAAACGGAACCCTTATAGATTCGTCATGTCTGTCTGTCTGTCTGTCTGTCCGTCCGTATGTCACAGCCACTTTTTTCCGTATTCTGTTAATCGCATTAAAATTTTCACACAAAAATAAAAAAGAACAATCATTTTGGGGGTTCCCCATACATAGAACTGAAACACAAAAATATTTTTTCGTCCTACCCATACATGTGGGGTATCTATGGATAGGTCTTCAAAAATGATATTGAGGTTTCTAATATATTTTTTTTCTAAACTGAATAGTTTGCGCGAGAGACACTTCCAAAGTGGTAAAATGAGTGTCCCGCCCCCCCCCCCCCCCCCCCTGTAACTTCTAAAATGAGAGAATGATAAAACAAAAAAAGCTATATATGATGTACATTACCATAAAAACTAACAACGAAAATTGGTTTGGACGAGATCTAGTAAGTAGTTTTTTTTATACGTCATAAATCGTAAACCACAAATTACCTTTCATTAAATCAACTGAAATACTTGCTGGTACGGAACCCTTCATGTGCGAGTCCGACTCGCACTTGGCCGGTTTTTTAAAGTTAGGAACTGCATCACTTCCCATCGGGGGCGTAAAAGTCCACCCGAGGAAATATCTACCAGAGGACGGACAACAGCTGCTTTCTGAGTACAATGACCATCTTACTGCTATCGCCAATCCGTCTGCCCAGCGTGGCCATTATGGCATAGCCCCCAAGATGATTCTTGGGGAAGGCATTTTTCCAGCCGTGGACTTTTTCAGTTGTTATGATAACAACTGAAAAAGTCCTGAACTGAAAAAATGAAATTCCGAAAGCAATCCCATTCTGAATGATCCTTTCGATCATTCAGAAAGGGATTGCTTTCGGAATTTTGTTGATTATCAAATAAAACAAGAATTATCAAAATTGGTTCACAATCATCTGGGAAATCACGTACCATACGTATAAACATCATTTAGTCTAATTTGTAACCTCCTTTTATTGAAGCTGGTTAAAAGTAATAAAAATGCTCCTGAAAACTTGTATTCAAGAGCCTTTTGAACTGCACTCTTGGCGATAGAAGGAGGTGTTTTTTAAATTAAAAACTTCTTTAGGTGCGTTGAGAACTTTTTGGTTAAACAAAAATCATGGAACTCGCGTCATCATCATGTCACGCTTCCCATGAGCTACTACATGTATAACTATTATATTGAAGATTATTTATATTTAGATTAGAAGTGTAAAAAATTGTTGTGTGTTTTGCAATTTTTTGCAATTTCTTATATTTTGAGCCCAGAAAACATACGATATGGGGAAGAATGTTATCCCATGTTAGTTTAACGATTATGATAAAGCAAATTCTCGTCGGTTAATTATTCGGCAGCTCTGACGCGGAACGTTGAACCTTCGTAACAAGTTACAGCAGTCAAATAGACTGCGATAACTTTTTATGAAGGCTGTTGTAAATAAGTTTATAATTTTATACAGTACATATACTATCGGTGAGTTTGTAGCAAGCTAAAAAGAGAACATAATGTGGTTAGTTACGCATTGTGCAACATGTTTAAGTGGACAGGGTAATTGTAGCAAAAAGTGCATAGTGGTGTAGTGGTCTCGGTGGTCAGCAGGTTGAGGGCGCGCGGTCGCAGGTGAAGGACCGCGCTTGCGTCACCCGCGCGCGCCCACAGTACGAACGAGTACGCGCTCGGCCGCCGGCGACACTCGCGGTGCGGGCCGCCACCCGCCAACACTGTTGCACCGCCCACCCGAGCTCTTATGATCAATATCGATTGAGGAAACCATAAAGTTTATGTTTAATTCATTTATGTTGACTTCCTAAATCTAAACTCCTTTCCTAAACTTCATAGAGATGATCATGTAACTTTACCGCTAAAATATGAATTCATCTGACTTCTGCGAGCAATTCAGAACGGATAGAAATTGGGTGAAGTCACCATTTTTTTTATATACTTTGTTATTTTGTATTTAATTCCATTTTATAAGCACCTATTAAAAGAACGAGGTCATTAAGTGGATTACATGTTTTGTTTTTGTATTTGTATATTGCTTTCAATATAGTACAATATACATTTTGGTGCAATAGATGGCCACGCTGGTAGTGGCAGTCATCCAGCTATCAGAGTGACACGACTGAGCGACAGCTCTATGACCTCGAAACTTCTAATCAAACAGTAATTGTGACCAATTGTGTGAATTAACCGGTTTGTTACGGTTTTTTTATTTAATTATTAAAAATAAACACTTTATTTCAATTACCCTTTGTCGATGTTAGATATTACATCTAAATCAGTACAGAATCAATTTAGAAGTCTGTCAGTTAGAGAAAAATAAAACAGGGCTATACACATTATAGGGACATGAAATAAGTTGCCTGGAAATTAAGCACACCCTGTTTTGGACAGTCGTGTTAAAAGAACGCTGTGTCTTGTCACTCTTTTTTCTTCTTTTTGTTGCAAGAACTTGGTTCTTCTTTAACAACAGTAAGCCTAAACATGTTCGGGGCTTCTTTTTGGACTGTTCATAATTATAAAATATATGAATACAATTATTGTTGCCGCCTACTAAATTCCATATTTTTATTTTATCTGTTATAATTACTGCTTTTTGTTTAAATTGTTCATATATATTACATTAATTATATTTTCATATACATTTGTACATGTTAGAATCACTTGTAGAAATTAAATTTTAGTGATGCAAATAAACAGGTAGCCAACATAATTAAAATAAATATTTTAACGGATGGCCTAGTGCGTCAGTCTCGGAATAATTTCAATGCAAATATTATTTCTTACACAAATAGTTCTGGTAGTATGACCAAGCAGCACGAACAGAAGGCAGTTTTACGAAGCTAGGCTAGACTCACGTCTCATAATTTATACGTGCTAAATAATAATAAATCCATTTATTTCAGGTATAACAATGTAATATTTTATACACAAGATAAAATAAACTATCGACTGTTCAGGGTGCCGAGACAGTAAAGAGGCATATTTACACATGTATGGTTGTGATCGCTCGGGTTCACAAATAGCGACAGCAGTCAAACGAACTCCTCACCGATGAAGATGTCTTACCTGATATTATTACCTGATATAGATTAAACAAACAATTTCAAGGCTTTTGCGAGATTAAAATAACCATATGGAAGTATATTATTATGCTTTTAGCATGACACTCTTAATAATCAGTTAGTTACCTTCAATGGTCGAGTACAACGATCAGAATCATCATTTTCGTAATCACGGCATGTACATTGTACACCGGGTGGCACGTGATTACGTACTCTCTTCTCTTTTATTATTATTTGAGACTGAACCCTCACACGAGGAGATAAAAACACATTTTATAAGCCATTTATTAAATACAGATTAATTAGAAGTTTTTTTATGTTTTATAGCATTATTTGCGATGCAACATATACAGACAACCGATAACCGACCGTATAAATTCTGCGTGCAATTAATTGATATTTACAGATATGTTTATCGTTTCTCTGGCTGTTCTGCTTGGATTGGAATCAGATGACAGCGAGTGGCCGCAATAAATTTATTTAAGTGTTTACTGTAACCTTTGACGCTTGCGACATCCGAGTTGCCAACCCTTTCCTTTCACCGATGAGTTATTCTGAGTGCGAGCAAGGTTACCAGCTCACGCTCAGAACCTTTCTTAGTATAAGTGTTGAATCTGGAGTGTATGTTATACGGTGGGGTACTTCCTCAATCAAGCTAATCATAGACCGTACAAACGCTTGACTCTTCCTCTTTCAAATGTTGCTACCGTTTAACGCTAGCCAAGAGTCACGTGTTAAGTTCGTAAAGCCAACGTCTACAGATCCCCCAAAATTCCCCGTAAACGCCGACATATCCAATATGCCTTAATTTCTGGCTTACAGATCATTATTTATTTAATATTTCTGTTTGGTACCAACTGAAACACGAAGCTTAATATTGTCATGTTGAAAGAGAATAAAGTTAAACGGCCATTTCTTGAATGGATACATTTTCCTGTTAACGTGTTCCTTGCAAAAGCCGGTACTTTCGTCAGCGGGGAAGCACTGGCTCTCGCAAGAAGCTTGACTAAATGTGTGTGATGTAAACGGCGCTCCCGGATCTGGTTGGTTATTGACCCGCCCCATTGAATTTGGAAATAACATTATTACTATAGTAACGAATAGTAACATATTACTATACTTACTATTCAGACAGCATGTAGTAAAATATAGCTTAAACTATAAATTTCGATAATTAATAATAATAATAATAATGTTTTATTGACACCAATATACATACATTCTTACATTTCAGTACAATGTTTAGAGCCTTATAGGTACTTAATTATTGCAAAAGTTGTCGAAAACTGATTCCCAAGCTAGGCTAATTTGCCTGTATTTTGGGAAGCAGATAAAATTAAACCTAATCTCAATCAAACAATAACTTAAGCTAGCTTGTAGCTAGCTAAATATCATTACTAATTTAAAATATTTTTTTAACAATCCGTGTACCTAATTGTCTATATATGTAACTAGAAATAGTTATGTATACTTAACTATATTACTACAAACATGTTCTGTCTATTTACAAGCGCTTTTTTTAAGTCTACGTGAAGAAAAACCCTCTTTATTTATTTTTTTATTTTTAAAATAGCTCCTTACATTGCGTATATATTATGGTTAGTATCAGCTCGGCTTTAAACCTTAGGTCACCCAGGACACATCTTTATGTGATGTGCACCATTATTTATCCTGTGACTGGGTGTAATGTATATATAATATGTATGGATTTAGAAATATATAAGTATACCTAGTAGTTCCCGGCCTACCATAGACTGCCCAATTTGGGATCATATGGCGGTGCATCAGCTGTCCCAAGAAATTTGTTTTTATAATCTTCAGGTACTAATAATTACGGTAAAGGTGGACTTTCTGCCTAAAGCGTTTTCTCCCAGTCAACCTTAATGTGGTGAAGAGATAACAAGATAGGTGCATTAGATAGATATATTGAATTACGAAATTAAGATATGGTCGAAAGGATAAGATTCAGCTCATATATAGTTAAATAATTAAGTTCTTGTAATTTTAAATTTAATTAAAAAGAAATACGATACTTGGCCGTCCTGATTTCCATCCATGTGCCATATGCGAGCTATTCTGGCATGCGCTGCTAAAAGAGTTACAGTAATATAATGGAAATATTTATCTTAAATAGTCCTACATAAAAGCTCCTGACAGCATATGTATATCTATCTTTTTTATGTGTAGTGAACCTACAACAAAAAATTATATCTTATTCCTAATGGACATTTAGTAGTAACAATTTGATCCTTATGTCAAAATAAATACTTTTCTCGCTTTTGATATTTAACGTAGATAATTTTCATATACACCGGTATAATATCCTCACAGACTAGTACGTTCAAATAATTGTGAGACTTATTTGTGACACCATCATCAAAACAATTAGTTTTAAATTACATACATTACGCAATATAGTAAACCGGCCAAGTGCGAGTCGGACTCGCACATGAAGGGTTCCGTAGCAGTAAGTATTTTAGTTGATTAAATGAAAGCAAATTGCGGTTTATGACGTATTAAAAAAAACTTCTTTCTAGATCGCGTTCAAACCAATTTCCGTTGTTGTTTCCATGATAATGTACATCATACATTTTTTTTAGTTTTGTCATTCTCTTATTTTAGAAGTTACACTCATTTTACCTCTTTGGAAGTGTCTCTCGCGCAAATTATTTAGTTTAGAAAAAAATTATATTATAAACCTCAATATCATTTTTGAAGACCTATCCATAGACACCCCACATGTATGGAAACGATGAAAATAAAATGTTTGAGTTTCAGTTCTATGTATGGCGACCCCCAAAAATTATTGTTCTTTTTCTATTTTTGTGTAAAGATCTTAATGCGGTTCACAGAATACATCTACTTACCAATTTTCAACAGTACAGCTCTTAAAGTTTCGGAAAAAAGTGGCTGTGACATACGGACGGACAGACAGACAGACATGACGAATCTATAAGGGTTCCGTTTTTTGCCATTTGGCTACGGAACCCTAAAAAGGGTCTCCGAAAGTAACTCTTTCTGTCTGCTACACCTTTGCAACTAAACCGCACAACCAACTTCGGTGAATCTTGGTATAAAGACAGATCGAAGTACTGCTCAGTCAGGTAGTATGTTTGTAGTAATGCTTTCCTTTTCTAGTCGAGTTCAGCTCGCCTGTGGACATGACATTCCTATCTACCTTGTTAACTTACTATTCATTTCTGTGTGCAATAAAGAATTATATCATTCTCTTTCGGATAAAAACCACAGAGTGATAAATGTAGCGAGCAACGATGAACCGATCCCAGGCGGGTTATTTGATACGATTATGTTCGCGTTGCGACACGCGGCCTCCCGATCGAGAGCAGATGCCGATCACTTCATATTTATCATGTAATGTGCAGGCATGACACAGAATACCCATAGTTGTATAATGCCAAGCTAAGATTGAGCAAAGCCGAAGGTCTGTATCCGCGACGGTATCGCTATATTCAACGTATTAATGAATCATTCGGCGTAAAATTCTTTCTACAAATTGTACACGGATTCGTATAATGAACTGCATTTTCAGACAACGAGGCTGTCAAACTAGAACAAATAGTTTGTCGGTTTTATAGTAATAGGATTTCAATATAACTACTTAAAAAATATTTAGTTCAATAATAGGAAAAATCTGTATTTGAAGTTATACTTCTTTTGGCGCGATGGAGAAAAATGATGAGAGTGAATTTTTACGATGCGCGCGCACACCGATACCAAAAAATTTAACAGCATGACGTTAGTTCTAGGTGTTATGAAAATTGCTAACTATGTTCAAGTTGTATATTAAGAAGTATAACTTCTAACGCGTGTACATAAGTACACACAAGTTTTCTTATACTTTTCGGTTTTTCGGTACCAAGCAAAGTAGCATAATTGCATAATGTTCCATTTATGTAGGTCATCAACAGCAATAAAGCTATTGAATAATTTATTAAAAATGTAAAGGTAAGTTGCAATTACGGATTTATAATATTATTTAGCTTATTAACTATTACTACTAAACTATATTATTAATTAACTTATATTAACGTAAAAGAATCTTTAAATTGTATTCAATGTCTGGGAAAAATCTGCAAAAAGGTAAATAGTTCTTCCAATGTTTATGACATGACACACCTGTACGTTTTCAATTTGTATTGTATTCAATATTGTAACATAATAAACTAAGAAAAGTGTGTGTTCAATAAGGTCACGCGAACTCTGACCGTGCAAGCGGTCGTCTTGGTGTAGCCTTAGCTGTCAAGCTCGGCATAAATACATATTGAATAGTTGTGACATTTCACCATGGAAAGCTACAAGCTTCCACGACGCGTATAATTTTTTTTAATTCATTCGAAGATGCGTAAGACATCGTCGCTGTTAATTAAGATCAATATCAAACAATGACAACAGTTTTTATGGCCTAGGTTATAAGGCATAGATCTTACAAAAACGTGTTTCTAACAGAATGGCGCCACTTGCCGTACAGCACGGGAAATATTAAATTTATTAGATGAGAAGTTCGAGGGCTTCGTTATCTCGTGGTAACGACATCAATTAACCACCGAGACTGAACTAGAACACAGCTCATCTACTATCTAGGGTGCTATGTATAATCTTTAGTCTATGCAGACAAACCACTAAAGGCCAACATAACTCACGTTCTTCGTGAAATTGAGCCCCACTTCTGGAAATATATCATCCAAATCTGTCCACAAGCATATGGACAGATTTGGATTCCAGGAACACCTTCAGCGGAGTCGCAGCGGTCCTTTAACTGCAATCCATTCCATACAAACATCCTTCAGAATATCATAAAAAACAACTTACTAAAACCGGTTGTTTAATATAATTTCAAAGTCCGAGCGCTCTTAATGAAAAGCCTTGTACCTTGACTTTTACTTTAAGTTTTTACATCAATATTTTTTCCAAAATTCATTCTCCGTAGTATTTACATAACTTTATAAATACATACTAAAAACATATTTACATTAGGTGACATGAAATCAATTACTATAATATATGAGTAGGTACTATATATGTTTATTTAAATAATATAAGATGTTTACATACAAAGCTGTTTGAAAATATAATCGAAAAATTATAGTATTATCAAAAATACAATAGCACATCCATATTTTTAATGTAGCTTTGTGATGTAGCTGTGAAACATACCGTTAGGATGATATACGTAGCTGTAGAACAGTCTATCATCTTAAACTATATCAGCACATGGGGAGACGCAGATAAAACCAAAATATTAATGCTTGAAAGAACCCAAAATATTATTCTTAAAATAAGCTTATCCAGGCCTTGCCTATTCTAGTAAGTAATCTTTATTTCGCTCAAAATATGGTACAGAAAGAATACCATGTAACATGTGAGACCACTGCTCTACATACTTCTTTTGCTCAAAGATCTTTCCTATATCTATATAGCGTGTTCTATAAATAATTTAAATAAAATATGAACAAATTATTTTGCCCAATTCAAATTAGCACACCAAATTGATACATCTTAATACATAAAAGTGATAGGTCAATCATCCACTCACGAACCAAACACGAATCCTTTATAACAACTCGACCTTATATGCATTTTAGGCATTTTATAGGTAAGAGTCGACCGCTAATGACAGATTATACGTCAACGCTAAAATAAAAGGGTCTAAAAGGTTATCGTAACTCTATAATATGAAAGTACTAATATTACATAACTATAAAAATGTTCTTATGTGTTTAGATGTTTGTTACTCAATCGCCCAAGAACGACTGAAGATTAGATTGAGATTAGATAAACGCTTTGCATTGCGAATAATTCTATAAAATTCAAATTTAATAATTTGAAAGGTGTTAACAATATGCTATGATCTTTCACGTGCAATTGTGAACATATCAGTCGGCCATGTTTCTAGAAAAAAAGCCGATGGATAATACCTACATCCTCCGGAAGGACGTTAGCAAGGGAATCCTAAATTTGATCTGCCAGTGTGTATCGTTCGTAGCTTATCGCAGAGCGCCGAATAATGCTATAAGATACAAATTTTATTTTAATTTTAGAATCGGTTTGAAACAACGAAGACTACAAATACATTATCGGTGAGAATCAGGATACAGTCAAATAAATAAACATGGTACAGACGCCAGCACATCCAGTTACCCCAATCTGTCAAATTTCTTTTATAGATTTTCAACTTTATCACAAAACATAAGGTTCACTTACAATTGAGGAAATTTGACAGATTGGGGTAGCTTCATGTGCTGGCGTCTGTACCTACTATGATATTTTCCACAGGAGCAAATTAAGATGGCCAAAATAGTTGAGTAAATATTTTATCAATCTGATTTGAACTCGTGGAATACGTATAATGTAGCATTGAATATAGCTCTGAAGCTGCAGGGCCATCAGTCATACAACTGGTTGCAGTTATGATTACTGCACTCCTGTCAACATAGCCAATTACGGCACACGCGACGTAGTCATCCCGCCGTTCTATTGTTATGGGTCGCACTCATTTTATTAATTATTCATTTAATTATACCCTTCTCGAGTACGTAATTAATTATTATTCTCTGCGCAAAACAAATATGATTGCGGTAATACCCATAACCTGTGGCAGGATGTCGGTGGTAGCGCTATTCATAAAATAAATAAGTATTTAAAGTTGCAAAGTGAATGCACGCGTATAGACCTTGTTAATTAAAGATATTACGATGTACTAGCTGCGCCTTTGCGTTTTACTTATTTGTTGCAGCCTGTGTATCCATTCAGGGTATAACCCGACTTTATTCCAAATTTCAATCAAACCCGTTTGGTCAATGGTTCATCTGAACTTTCACATTTGCAATATTAGTAGGTAAGTAGGTATAACCTATCTCCGACCCGAATAACCTACATACATCCAAACTGTGTTTGCGTGATTGAGTAACAAACGTCCAAACATCCAGTAATCTACATTTTTACATTAACAATATTAGTAAGGTTGTGAAAACTACACATTCCGCACAGATAAAAATAGTGGCATATCTCAATGTAGACTTACCTGTGACACTGGAAATATGATATTACTCAATTTTAAGTGCAATCGGTAGTGTATTCTTGCTATTTCACTCTCATAACTCATTGGGACGATAAACAGAGTAGTCATCAGGCAACGCCAATGGTTATAAGTACCTAGTGTTATAATCTTACCGAACAAACCCCAAGAACACTGAATAGCCCGACCCGGTATTTGAACTCTTTATCAACGGGTAAACACGTACCAAGACTAAAGTTAAATTTAGTAATGTAGCCCACACAATGGTTGTAAGGGAGAGATATATTAGGCTCTACACAGACGGACCGTATTTCAACTGCAATTCAACCGCAAATTGCAGTTCAAGTGCAGTTTGAATGCAGTTGACACGACTGCAATAGAACTGCAAAACCAAAAGCGCATTGCGATTGCAGTTCAATTGCAGTCGGCGTGCAGTTGCAGTTGAAATGCAGTCCGTCTGTCTAGAGCCTTAGTTACAAGCTGTGCCGCGCGGTTTTACCCGCGTTAAACTTTATAAATAACACAGCTCCTCCCCCATATGTGATAGCGTGATAATATGTAGCCTATATGTTGACCTGGCCTCTTAGTAATATTCATGCAAAATTTGAAATAAATCCATGCAGTACTTTTTGAGTTTAGCCCGGACATACATACAGACAAACAGATAAACAGACAAAAATTCTAAAATCTATATTTTTGGCTTCGATGTCGATTATAGCTCACCCCACAAGTATCCTTTTTTAAAAATATTCAATGTACAGTTTTGACGTTCCTACGCTTTTATTATATGTATAGATAAGACTGCTTTGACCGTTGTTCTCCTACCTTAATCCCATTAACATATTTAATAAGTATATTAAAAACACACAATCAAAATTAATGTGACCTATCCAGATAGGTGACATTAATTTTGATTTTGATTAGTTTATAAACTAAGAAGCTTATGAAAAAAAGGTCAATTGTGCGTTTTTTTAAATCTCGGATATGTCCTTGATAGGATATTTACTTCCAGAAGTAAATATCTTATCAAGGTTGGTTGACACACACGCATAAAGAAATGAGGACATCCGCCTTTTTCAAGTCAATTGTGTATTTTTGGTTTGGTTTCGGATTTTGGTCAGTTGAGTGTTGTGAAAAATGGTTCTGTATTTTATTTAATTTGGCTGTAACAAAGCGTAATTTATGAACACAGAAACACTATTGTTAGAAATTGTATAGGTTGCGCTAAAATTTTACATAACTTGTCGTTCAATCGCAATCTCCGATATCCATTATCAGTTCTGTTCAGTACCAGAGTCAGTGTGCATTATCTTCCATGTACAAACAACGATTAGTTCCGATTTTATTATACACTAGCTATGCCCCGCGGTTTTACCCGCGTTAAACTTTATGAATTATCATAGCTCCTCCCCGTGATAGCGTGATAATATGTAGCCTATATGTTGACCCGACTTCATTGTAATATTCATGCAAAATTTGAAGTAAATCCATGCAGTGCTTTTTGAGTTTAGCCCGGACATACATACAGACAAACAGATAAACAGACAAAAATTCTAAAAACTTTATTTTTGGCTTCGTTATCGATAGTAGATCACGCCCCAAGTATCTTTTAAAAAAAATATTCAATGTAGGTACAGTTTCGACTTTCCTACGATTTTATTATATGTATATATATGATGACTGCAATACATACATATAATAATCGTAACTGGTCGGTGTCTGTACATGGAAGATATACAAGAAAACTGTTATAGGGGGACTTTAAGAACGCAATAGAACCCAAAAACAATGGATTACAGAATTTTTTATTTCCTTACCTCTTACACATCTCATAACGATTCCATTGAATCATTTACAGTCACAGACAAATTAAACCTCTATTATCCGCCCCTATACAAGTTTCTTACAAATATTATATAACTGCCATAAAGAAATAAACTTATAAAACACATTTTCTTATTGACACATTATATACACCAATTACTAGGCATGTCAGAGTAAGAAATACTAGGTTAACAGATTTGTGGAGTCGAAAAAGTTCTTTTTTCAAAAGTATTGCTGTTGCATAAATAGGCTAGTCACCTGGCTGCTATCTCGGTGCCCCAATATTTCGGGTTTGATTCCCGTACAGGACAACTATTAGCATGACCCCGAAATGGTAGTCCTGCGTCCCCCACCATTCAAAAATATATTTCCTTAGTAGGTAGTATATAAAAAAGATATATGTTTAATGACATTTGACAATGGACAGCTGTAACTGCTCTTATATAAGATAAAACTATTGCATGTATCTTTAACATAAATTGTTTTAAATCGCTCATCAATCTCGGATTAGATCAAAGGTCCAAATTGAAATAGAGACAAGATGGTAAAACAGCCTTCAAGTAGTGAACGGTACATACACGTGTGTGAACGGTACATACACGTGTGTGAACGGTACATACTTGTGTGTGAACGGTACATACTCGTGTGTGAACGGTACATACACGTGTGTGAACGGTACATACTTGTGTGTGAACGGTACATACTCGTGTGTGAACGGTACATACACGTGTGTGAACGGTACATACTCGTGTGTGAACGGTACATACTCGTGTGTGAACGGTACATACACGTGTGTGAACGGTACATACTCGTGTGTGAACTGTATATACATGGTGTAACTAACAGCCTACCCCACAAGAATGTCATAGATACAATAGCTCCATTTCCGTTCGATTTAAGTTCTGGTTCCACTTACCTGTATCCTATTAAAATCAAGATACATATTATTGCTGCAGTAACTTCAAAAATCTTGAAAGTACTATTTACATAATATTGTTTATCATAATCATTACTAATGTATGTATAATTAAATGCAATCCCATAATTAAACTAAAGATGTATCTACTCAATTTTCTATATACAAAAACACACACACGCGCATACACACACACACACACACACACGCACACACACACACACACACACACACACACACACACTCACACACACACACGCTTACACAGGTTTATTTACTACTTATGTATAGCTAAATAAAAAAGTATCTTACTGACAAATTTATATAATGTACTAGGTTTCGGGGGGGCCTGGAGTGCCAAAATACAGGCCTTGGCGTAGTTTTGTATTTGTATGTATTGTATTTGTATTATTATATTTTTTGACGCATATAGGTACATATTATTGACAGCATTGGTATGCTTTTCAAGAATATTTTTATAGATAGATAGATTAACTCTTTATTGTACACCAATTTTAAGATCTTACATTACAGGAGCATGTAAATAAAAAGTATACAATTGGCGGTCTTATCACTAAAATGTGATCTCTTCCAGACAACTAAAGAATGGAAAATAATAGGGATTATTTAAGAGGCATAGTAGAGAAGTTTTTGGGCAAAAACCAAAAGGTTTACTGTGCCTTCGTAGACTTAGAAAAGGCCTACGATAGAGTGTTGAGGAGTGAACTATGGTCGGTACTGTCCATGTATGGGTTGAACGACAACCTTGTTCAAGCACTAAAATCTCTTTATAGGGATTCCAGAGCTTGCGTGAGGATTAACGGGTCATACACCGAGTGGTTTAGCATCCAAAAGGGTGTTAGACAGGGATGTGTAGCGTCACCGTGGTTGTTTAACCTATTCATGGATAGCTGTTTAAAAGATTTGAAAGAAAGTGAATGCGGTGTAAGGATGAATGAGTTACTCATCAAATGTCTGCTTTACGCTGATGATCAAGTTTTACTTGCATCATCGGCGGACGAGTTGCAGGTGATGGTAACAAGTATGCATGAATCTTTTGAAAGGAAAGGGATGAAAATGAATGTAGGTAAGACGAAAGTAATGGTATTTGAGAGGGATGAATACACGACAACGTGTGATATTGTGATTGGAGGAGAGAAAGTCGAACAGCTGAATGAGTTTGTATATTTGGGAACTTTGTTTACGAGAGATGGGAAATATGAAAAAGATATTGTTAGAAGAGTAAATGCGGGGAACAGAGTGAATGGGGCACTACACGCTTTTATGAGTAGCCGGCAAGTATCAAAGAAGGCTCGACTAGCCGTGCACGATGGAGTGTTAGTGCCAACTTTAATGTATGGAAGTGAAAGTTGGGTATGGCAGAAAAAGAATGAAAGTAAAATAAATGCAGTGGAAATGAGAGCTCTGAGAAGTATATGTGGTGTGACTTTGAGAGACAGAATTCGAAATACTGATGTAAGAGAGCGTTGTGGTGTGAAAGAGGATGTAGTCACAAAGATTGAAAAAGGCATGCTGAGATGGTTTGGCCATTTAGAAAGGATGAATGAAAGAAGATTGACAAAAGAAGTATACCTGGCCTGTGTGAATGGGACAACCGGAAGGGGAAGACCACGTCGAACATTCTCTGACCAAATTGGAGATGTTCTGAAGAAAGGGCAGGTCAGAAGTACCCTAAACCGGCGAGCATGTATGAAGAATATAATGACAGTAATCGAGGCAAAAGAAGTATGCAAAGATCGTGACAAATGGAAATCCGTTGTCTCTGCCTACCCCTCTGGGAAACAGGCGTGAGTCTATGTATGTATGTATGTATTTAAGAGGGCAGTTGTCGGTGTACGTATACTTTGTTACCAGTACCCGTTGGTACTCAGTACAAGAGCCTACTATATATACTATTTACACTATATACATACATACTATACACATAAATACACACTATATAAATACATACATACCTATAATAGATAGAAACTTACATATCACAATATTACCTACTAGTTCTGTCAATGTATCCTATAGTGATAGGTAGTAATCCTTTACACTTTGCTGGAACTTGTGTAAACTTTGTGCTGGGCGCACTGTTATTGGCAGTGCATTCCACAAACGAACACTCTGAACAGCGAAGGATTTATCAAGGAAGGTTGTGGAATGCGCTGGCATTTTTAACTTGAGATTTTCCGATGATCGCAAAACTCTCGAATGTGACTCGTATAGAAAAGAAAACCGTTTTTAAGGTATGAAGGAAAGGATGGAGTAAACAAAATGTTGTAGAGCAATGAGAGTATATGAGTATCCCGACGAAGGCGTATAGATAGCCACTCGAGCTTGGTACGGAATTCAGAGACATGATCATATTTGCGAAGGCCAAATATGAATCTTATGCAGACATTTTGGAGGCGCTCAAGTTTATCAAGCTGGTTTTGGGTAAGATCCAGATAGCTGACATCTGCATAATCTAGTATTGGGAGAAGAAGGGATTCTGCAAGCGCAATTTTAGTGGTCATAGGCAAGAAATTGCGTAGTCGACGAAAGAACCAAACGATGCGTATAGTTTACGGCTAACACACTTCATTTGAGTATCCCAGGACAAATTGCGATCGAAAAAGATGCCGAGATTCTTAACACTTCTACTGAACTCGATCACAGTACCATCGAACGTTATTTGTGGAAGCTGTGACCATGGCACTTTTGATATCATCCTCGGGCTACCGATTATTATGGTTTGTGTCTTGATGGGATTGACTTGAAGCCCGTATGCACGACTCCACCCACAAATTTTGTCTAAATCTGTATTTATGTGACTGACCGCAAAAGATAACCTATCTAGGGGAGTTTGGAAATATATCTGAAGGTCGTCAGCATAAAGGTGGTAGGAGGAGACAAGTTGATTAGAGATAGAATTTATAAAAATTGCAAAAAGTAAAGGAGATAAAACGCCACCCTGAGGAACGCCTGCAGTTGTGTTGCACCAAAAGGAACGAGTGTCATCGATACAAATAGACTGCCGGCGGCCAGACAGGTAACTACGAAACCAGTCAATGACCGTTGGAGATACGTTAAGAGAGCGCAAGATTCCAAGTAGTATGTCAAAATCTACGGTATTAAACGCATTGCTGAAATCCAGGAGAGTAAGTACTGTCAGTTCTCCGCGCTCCATGCTAGATCTTATGTCCTCCGTAATATAGACCAGGGCCGTGGTCGTACTGTGTCCAGGACGGAAACCGGATTGGTAAGGATTGAGGAGATTATGTCCTCCGTAATATGGACCAGGGCCGTGGTCGTACTGTGTCCAGGACGGAAACCGGATTGGTAAGGATTGAGGAGATTATTTTTGGTAAGAAAGGTACTAAACTGATTATAAATGAGGCGTTTCAGGACTTTGGAGAGGAAAGGTAGTATAGAAATTGGGCGATAATCGGAAAAGGATGTGGGGTTGGATTTTGTGGGGATTGGAATAATTTTAGCATCTTTCCATAAAGCTGGAAAAATGCCAAGGGTAATAGAAGAATTTAGGATATGGCAAATAATAGGAAGGATTTCATTGAGGATAGGAAGGACCATATTACGGGTAATACTATCGTTTCCGACTGCATTTGATGAAATGGATTCGACACTCTTCTTAACATCACAAGCAGAAAATTTACTAAAAGTGAAGGAAGTGTAATTGGGAGTAGGAATCGATGAAAGAGAATTTAAGGTACTAGTTTTGGTTGCCCTGTTGAAATTGGGCGAAGCAGAGAAGTGTTTATTCAAAGAATTAACATCAATTTTTTTTGGAATAGCGTTATTTTGAGCTTTTCCTACTCCCAAAGAACGTAGAAATTTCCATATTTTTGCAGGATCTCCATTTTCAATGGAGCTGTGGATATGTTGGCGTTGTGCACTCCTACACACCTTATTACAATGATTTCGTAAGTTGATATATTTCTCCCGATTGAAGTCGTTAGGTCTACTCCTAAAACGAGATTTGGCAGAGGCTTTTTTGTCCAAAAGTATTTTTATTTCCCCAGATAGCCATGGCGCAGGTAAATGTTTCACTCTGATGGCACGACTCCGAGCATGTACATCGTAGAGATCAATAATTATTTTGTTAAATATTTGCACCTTTTCGTCAATCGACTCTGCAGCTATTAAAGATGACCAGTCAATGCTGTTAGCATCTGCTCGGAGATGTTCCAAGTTTATACCACCAAAATTGCGCTGTATTAGTATTTTAGATTTTGCCTTAGGTGGGCGAATTTTGTAAGAAAGGAAGAGAAGGTCATGGTAAGAAAAGGCATCTGCTAAACACTGCCCTTGCTTAGCGACATGGTTTTGAGAAGAGACAAGAATAATATCAAGGAGCGAAGGAGCGGAATTGGGGAAATGATGAGTTTCATTTAGAGGAAGAATACAAAGGTTACAGATTCTGCAGCAGAAGTTAACAAGGATGAACGAGAGTCGTTCTTTAACAGACGAGTGTTAAAATCACCCATTATAATTGAGTGGTCTAATTGGGAGTGAATGTTTCAAGTAAGAGCTCAAAAGAAGAAAAGAAATTTATACGAAGAGAAGGACAGTAATATACACCAAGTAAAATTTTGGAATGGTGTAGCTCAACTTCAAGTAGAAGATGTTCACCAGCGTTTGGTGAAGGTGGCTGAGAGGATAAACTAATAATAGAGTAGTAAATAAATAAATAAATAAAAAAGGTTTTTATTCACGTAGACTTTAAAAAAGCGCTTGTAAATAGTCAGAACATGTTTGTAGTAATATAGTTGTATACATTAGATATTATTTCTAGTAACATAGATATTTAGGTACATCTTGTATGAAAACATTTATAAAATTTATTTTATTACAGAAATGATATTTAGCTAGCTCGTATCAAGTTATTGTCAAGAGATTATGTTTAATTATCTAGTTTAAGTCTAATATTTTTACTACATATTGTCAATGGTTCTGTCTATATTAAAGGTATTATTATTATGACGGACCTTGTGTTAATAACGACGGTCGCGCTTTAATGCTACCACCGGATCCAATGCGCCCCAACTGAGAAGACCCAGCGAAACAAACTCAGTGGGTTCATCTACTACCGGTTTCAACACGACCCAGTTGAGACGGTCCGGAGAAACATACTCAAGCGGGCATGAACACGGGATTTGGTCCAATTAGAGTAATTATTTAGAAGGCATACACAATATATGCTCGATCGGTTGTCTGAATGCTTATTATTTTAGATTATATTTAGGTATACAAAAGAAAAACTTCGAAACAATAACATTATTCATTTTGAGACAGAGTCAATAATTTTAAATTAAGTATATGATAGCAATCATTTACAGATAGTTCACGTAACACAGCAGATCAGTCATGTCTATATGGCTACAAGATCTCCAGTGAGCAATGTGCAGGTAGGAAGTGAGAGCCAGACGTCTTTGTCATCGATGTACTCTTTAGTGGTGTAATAACCCCTAGCCATAAGTACACGTTTAATATGTGTTTTAAAACTTGTGTCAGGCAGATCAGTAATTTGAGTAGGAAGCTTGTTATAAAACCTAATACAATTTCCTAAAAATGATTTATTAGTTTTGCTTACTCTAAAGCCTGGCATGGCTAGTTTGTTTTTATTCCTAGTATTTATATTATGCAGTTCACTTTTCTTTTTATAATTATGAATATTTTTTCTAACAAACATTATATTCTGATATATATATTCCGATGGCACAGTAAGTATATTTATTTCTTTAAACAAATTTCGCAAAGAATCGCGACTGCCTAAACCATAAATGGCTCTGACTGCTCTTTTCTGCAATACAAAAATAGTACCTATGTCAGCCGCCGAACCCCACAGCAGAATGCCATACGACATAATGCTATGAAAGTACGCGAAATACACTAATCTAGCAGTTTGTTCATCTGACAATTGCCTTATTTTCCAGACAGCATAGGAAGCCGAACTTAATTTACCTGCTAACTTTTCAATCTGAGGACCCCATTGCAATTTTGAATCAAGTGTCAATCCTAAAAATACGGTCGATGGGACTAAATCTAATATTTTCGCATTAAGTGCAACTGTTGGTACAATTTGAGTCACATTCGGCAATGAGAACCTGATGCATTTAGTTTTCCCTGCATTTAACAAGAGATTATTTGCCGAAAACCATTCTGATATAAAGCTGAGTGTTTTATTATGCTCAATAAGATCTTTATCCTTTCTATTTACTTTAAATATGAGCGACGTATCATCAGCGAACAAAACTATCTCTGATACTTTCTCTACCAGATAAGGGAGATCATTTATATAAACTAGAAATAAAAATGGGCCCAATATACACCCCTGGGGCACCCCCATTTTCACAGGATGACGTGCCGAAGTGACACCGCCTATCGAAACCATCTGTTGTCGCCCCGATAAATAGGACATCACAAGATCAAGAGATGTGCCAGATATTCCATAGTACTTCAGTTTAACAACGAGCGTACGATGATCAACGCAATCGAAAGCCTTAGAGAGATCACAGAAAACTCCCAGCGCATCCTGTGATCCCTCCCAAGCCTCCAATATTGACCTAATTAATGTGCAACCTGCATCCTGAGTAGAGCGGCCCCTTGTAAACCCGAACTGCTTGTTATACAATATCTCATTCACGTTAAAGTGCGACAACATTTGGCTGAGCATCAGTTTTTCAAATATTTTACTTAAAGCTGGCAGTATTGAGATAGGCCTATAATTCGTGGCATTTTTTGAACAACCTGCCTTGAAAATGGGTATTATCTTACTTATTTTCATTAAATCGGGAAAGACACCATCACTTATACAGCCATTGAAGATGGCTGCAAGGATTGTAGCAATGTTTAGTATGATTGATTCAATTGCTTTAACAGACAGTCCCCACAAATCTTCTGTGCCTTTCCTTTTAATACTCTTAAAAGCTTTTATAATATCATCACTTGTTACGGATTCAAAACTAAAGTTAGGTACAGTTTGTTTTACGCTTTGATTTAAAAAGAGTTCAGCCACATCTGGTGATGATGCGAGACACTTAGTAATATCCACGGGTATATTTGCAAAAAAAGCAGCTAAAAAATTGGCAATGGTAAGCTTGTCTGAAACCAGTTCATCACCAATATTCAATACTAATGTTTGATCTCTTGATCTACTTTTACCAGTTTCAGTATTAATTATTTGCCAAGCTGATTTTATATTATTATCAGATTTTTTAATTTTATCTCTTATATATAAAGATTTAGCTTGAATGCAAACCTTTTTAAAAATTTTTGAATAATTTCTAACATAATTAATAAAATTGACATCAGGGTTATAGGACCTTCTGTCATACAACTCATATAAAAAATCTCTAGTCAGTCTAATGCCTTGAGTTGCCCAAGAACTAAATGTTATCTTATTACTGTCAACCGTTATGTTTTTTATTTTACAAGCTTTATTAAATTCTTTGCAAATACAGTGGAATAATGTAGTGTACATATCGTTAGGGTTACTTTTGTTTGGCAATAGATGGCACAAACTATTCTCCAGGTTGTTACTGAACTTTCCCAAATTAGATTTTGTTAAAGGTCTAAAACAAATTTTTTGTTTATTTATATTTATCTCATTTTTCATCTTTACTATTTGGCATTTATGGTCAGAGCGAACACCAGCCACCAAACACTTCTCAGAGACATCAAAGTTGGTAATTATGTTATCAATGCAAGTAGCAGATGTGGGTGTGACTCTCGTGGCCTCAGAGAACAAGCATTTAAGGTTAAAGGACCGAAATACAGATAGAAATATGTTTATTTCAGGTGAATCTGCTAAAATGTTCATATTAAAATCACCACATACAAGGATTTTTTTTTTACTTTTTTCCTAAGAATGTCTTCTATTGTTGCTGTAAAAAGCTTTAAATCGGATGCTGGTGGTCTATACACACATATTATACAATAAAACTGCGTCTCTACACATGCCACCTCACACACACGCTCAATAGATAGTTGGCATATATCTTTACGTTCTTTAAATTTAATTTGGTCTCGAAGTAGTATCAGTACTCCACCACCCTCTGCCGAAACCCTATTATAAAAGCTGGCGACCCTATAGCCACAGACACTAAAAGCCATCTTGTGTGCCTTCAGCCATGTTTCTGTAAAACAAAGGATATCCATTTCATATTTTTCATTAAAAAGTTCTATGTCTAGAATTTTGCCAGAGAAGCGGTTTATATTTTGATGTGAAAGAATTAGAAAGTTATCACACTTCTCTATTGTCATGCTTACATGTTTAAACTACTAACTAAATTGATTTTAATAACATTACTAAAAGATGGTATAAAAAGTGACTTCATCATACTACTTATGACTGAGTTAATATGTGCCGCTACTAAACTTGCAAGTATGTTCAAAAATTTTTTGAGACAGTAACTGTACTCATGGTTACCCTACAAGAATCTATAAAACTATTTGTGTCCAAAAATATAAATTTATCACTATAATGGCTAACCAAAAACTGTAGGTGCATATTTAGCTTGTGGATATAATTATTTGTACTATCAGGCACATTGGACACATAGGGGAAGGCACACAATATTATCTTATTACAGTCTAATTCTAACATCTCAGTGAAACTATCTGTAATGTCTTTTTTCTTTAAGGTTTTACAATTTCCTACCATTAGAGTTATACATGATTTGGCACTGTGTTTATTCTGAATTAATTTATGTATTATATCTTTATAATGTAATCCTGGCATACAATAGTTGACAAAGGAACAACTCAGCTTATTACAAAGCAAGGTACCAAGGCCCTTACCCATTTCATCGGAATACAGTATGGAGCTATGTTTAGTAATGTCATTTTGTGGAGATACTGGTGACTCTGATCCCAGCTGTGTGTATGACTCCACTACTGCACTACTGGTGTTAATCGGTTCCAATGTCCTATTGCTTTCAGGATTACACTTTCCAGCTAGCAATTGCATTTCATTTTTGTATGACTGGAAACTGTGATATGAGATTGCTAGGGACTTCTCAAGAGTTTTTATCTCAGAAAGCAAACACTGAGTATCTTTTTCATAAATTAGTTTGCTATCCTCTAATTTAATTTCATAATTTTCTAATTTGTTTAATAATGCCCTACGTTCTTTACTTAGTTCAAGTATGTATTGTTTTAGCTTGTCACTAGTTGAAATGATGTCGAAGATATATCGCAACTCCACCACCACCGGTTCCAGTTCGATCATTTCTGATGAGCTGAAAACCAGGTAGTGAGTAAGAGGCTGAAGGGAGACAAGGTTTGAGCCAAGACTCAGAAACAAGGATAGCATGAATATTTTTACATTGGAAACTGGCCAGTATATCGGAAAAATGAGCCGGAATACTTTGGGCATTTATATGAATCACATTGAAATTACGCGATACATCGGCAAAGTGGGATTCCAATGTATCCCCAAGCGATGGAATACTAATAAAACTGTCGCCATCACTATTGGCCGAAAAATAAGATTCAGAATCACTACTTTCATCTTCGGTGTTAGACATAAAAAACAAAATAATTCAATAAACTAAATAATATAAATATATGTAAAATACTTAAGAACAACAATACAAAACAAATAAATATACAATACGCAATATCACCTTTACAACCTTTATTATTGTTTTCAAAGAGGAAGAAGTTACTGAATACATTTTATTTTTGTACCACTAATTACTCAAAAATATTTTTATTATTCGAATGAATATGCTTGCCGGGTTTTGTTAAGATCGGATTATGATCTGGCGACCACCGTGATTCTGTGTATAGTGGACCTGCCTTCTGATCTTATAGGTTTAATAATAATAATAAATTCTTTATTTCTCAGTATATGGTACATTGAGGTCTTACATTGGTTGAGGGTTGAATTCTCGCATAAGACAATTATAATATTATTTTATATTTGTTCATAAACATGTCTATTTGCCTTGGTCAGGGTGTTTTCTGTGTATTGTATGTATACATTTACGAAAAAAATAAAGTTTTGGTTAGTTTGGGCTCTTTATTATCATTTATAAGAAAATTATTCATTGGTATAGGTCGGGTGCCGTTGAATTATTATCTATACATATAATAAAATCGTAGGAAAGTCAAACCTGTACAATGAATTGTTTTAAAGGATACTTGGGGCGTGATCTACACTTGATATTGAAGCCGAAAATACAGTTTTTAGAATGTTTGTCTGTTTGTCTGTATGTATGTCCGGGCTAATCTCAAAAAGTACTGCATGGATTTACTTCAAATTTTGCATGAATATTACTAAGAGGTCGGGTCAACATATAGGCTACATATTATCACGCTATCACCTACGGGGGAGGAGCTGTAATAATTTATAAAATTTAAGGGGGTAAAACCGCGAGGCACAGCTAGTGATTTAAATAATTTGCTATCGGGATCAGATATCGTTACAGTAAAAAAACCGTTTAAGAATAACAAATCACCGACTAAAAACAAACTAAAACATTAAATAATTTCAGCTACGCACTAAATTATAATATTTAAAATTTGCCTACATACAGCTATATATGGACAGGCATATTTTTAATATGTTTTGTAGCCAATTGATAAAACAGTGATATGAGGTCATGGAAATGTGCTTGAACTGATTGTATAACAATAACAATATTATTAAAGTTACCATTATAGATTATTTGAAGAAGCCAAAAATAAAAAATATTAAGTACGATAACGAAATTATCTGACATAAAAATTAATTAATATTAAGTTTAATAATCAAAGACAATTACCAATTTATTTATTTCTTCTATTATTTTTAAAATGATTAAATATCAAAACAAATTGAAATATTATGAAATTAAGGTTATCCAAATGTATATTTTCAGCTACACCCTTCAAATTTTATTTTAAACTATCCTTGAATTATGGAGATAAAAAAAAATAACTATTATATGTTTAATATTTGCAAGCCAAAAGGCTAATATGTAACGGCTTTTATTACATAAGAACAACGTTACACTCATAATTATGCAAATAAAATGATTGATTGATTCTTCAAACCGTTTCCAAACAGCATATACGTTAAATTAACATCTTTATTTCATTTATATATTTTTTCGGTAGTGCGCACCTTTCGCGCGGTCGTTACGCGCTCCCTTCGGAAGGTCACCCGCGGGACCGGCAGCATCCGCTGCGCGCGGCGCGTGGCGCGTGGCGAGAGCGCTCTCTGCGCATGTAAGTGGAAGCTACCAGGCCGTATACTTTACTGACATTGTACTGATAGTCTTGTTGTTCGTATGAATAACATTTCATCTACGATATGAAATATTCTTCTATCCAAATTACAACTATTGTTGTTGGATTATACTGAACTGCCTGCCTCGTTGGTCTAGCGGTAGCGTGCACACCCGCAGATAATGAGGTCCTGGGTTCAAATCCCGGGTTGGGAAAAGTGAATTTGGGATTTTTCCGTAAAAAGAAATTTCTCAGTGTCCGCCCGAAGTCTGGAAGTTGGCGGTATTACACCCCCGTGCCTCGGAGAGCATGTAAAGCCGTCGGTCCTGTACCTGACCTCTTTCCGGTCTTGTTGCTAGTCGTCCCTTCGGATCCTGAGAGTGATGGAATAGAAAGTGCCCCTGCGTGTGCGCACACACTTGTGCACTATAATATGTCCTGCGTAATTGGCTAGTCTCCATTGAGACTGGCCGCCGTGGCCGAAATTTGGTCGGGAGGATATTATTATTATTATTACGTACAGTCAAATAGCTACCGGCCTACTGTATGACTATCTTCAAACAATATAATAATAGCAATAGAAATATGCCTGAGTTTGAACCTACACCTCTACCCTATAGTAACTTACTCGTAGTTGGCTAGTGTCCTGTAAGATTGCTCGCTGAAAAGGTTATAATATCATCCGTTTAATTTTGGGTGGAAATCGATATCGTTTAAAATTAAGTTGTAGGTATAATTGGCTAGCTGTGCCCCGCGATTTTTTTGACCCTCATTAACCTTTATAAATTATAACCTAAGTGTTAATCCAGGGTGTCAGCTAACTCTATACCAAATTTTATTAAGATCGCTCCAGTCGTTTGGACGTGAAGAAGTAACAAACATACACACTCACACAGTCACATACTTGGATGGACTTGGATAGTCGGGGACTGAAACGGCACATTTCCGTTTGGAACGCCGACCAGCTCACTGCTACAAAACGAAACTGACGGTTTACTTTATTAGAATTTAATTGTATTTAAAAAAAATAAAGTGAGGGTATACAAAGTCTTACATTGATAATTATTACTCGCCACCTACGCAATGAACTAGTGACGGCTTAATGACGAGATCAAGACACTCATAAGTCTTAAAACAGCGGCGAAGTCTAGATACAAGTGTCGACCATCAGACTACTCTCGGGACAAATATCTTGCGATCCGAAATCGCTGCAATAAGATGTGTAGGAGTGCTCAACGCCATAATATCCATAAATCCGTTGAAAACGGAGATCCAGCGAAAATCTGGAAAGGAGAATGCCCACGGCGCTATGGACAAATGTACTCAATTTAACATTGTTGTGTCTTCATCAAATCATCTTTAAAATACTCGATGGCATGTCTAAATACTACTTCAAAAGATTGAACACAAACTACAATGGCATTTCCGAGATATTTACAAAATAAAATTACTATTTTGAGGTTATGTTCGACCAAAAATTAGTTGAATAAAGCAATTTGAAAGAGTCTGAATGGGTTTACGGGTGAGCTTGGTGTCTTCGAAGCATATTTGTGTAAAATCTGTAATGGTTTAGCTATGTCAGGTGGCCAGTTACTAGTGGCCACCTGTGTCTACCTCACGAAGACTTACTGATTTAGATTTTGCGCATTTTAAAATCTTACTCCCGCGTTTCATGAAATTGAAAAGCATGGAAAGTCATTACGACGATAATCAATCGCTCAGTGTTATATCTATATCCTACTCAAATCATAGATGTGGCAGGTATCATGAAATGGTCTTTTTACGTAAAGAGGGAAGGAAAACACACAACACTTAATACAATAAATAAAAGAATGATTCTTTCTTAAACTTGTATTTTATTCTTCTAAAAATACGTTATCCAAAAATAGAGCTGGAACACTAACATTTTTATAACATGCCCAGCTCAAATACCACACTATGCACATTACATGCACACAGTAACCTACATACAGTTCTTTTTCCCACAAGGCAAGGACAATAGTATCCTACTATAGCGCCTAATGTATATCTTACTTCTACATTTTCATCTTTATTTACTAAAATATAAGTATAATATGTTCTCACACATGTCTCGATTTTATTCTATCTCTTACTAAAAAAATATTAGTTCCCAGATACTAAAGGTAATTAATTCCTCCTCATAAGCTTCCGTTACTTTAATATGGTATATATGGTCTAATGTGCTTGCTATAGTAGGATCTGGCTTGTTTAGTTTGATATGAACCTAAATCAAATCTTTTACTCTTTTCTCTGTCTGCGCCTAGGTGGCGTTAATCTCAAAGAGCAGTTGAGACATTGCATAACAGTCTCATTCGACATGATTACAACAAAAAAGTTTTTAGTAATAAACAACACACACGATGCAGCGGCGTTAAAAGTATGCTTATTTTCAATAGGTTGGTAGCAGTAACGGGGGAACTAAAAGGCTCGACTCGACGCACATCGTACCAAAACCAGCAGAAATAACAGTATTGTATTGCAAAAATATGACAAACGTGTAATAAATGTCAAATAAGGTTGTACCCGTTCTGATGAAAGATCAATTTTTGATCGATTTCCGTAAACCAGCCAGTGGCCAGTGGCCAGCCAGTCACGAATACCACTTGGCGCTTATGCCGCCGTTTGCAACCACTGATATTAAAAATACCAGCAAAAACATGTGATTTAGAACTCTGTTATTATGTTACAATAATAGATTGAACAATCAATACAAAATCGATATCATTTTATTTAATGTAGATAGGTTACATACATTACCCGCAATAGAAAAAATGGACATCCCTAGTATTGACAGCCGATAGTAAAAAATGGCGTACTTTGACATCGGAAACATAAAAGTACTAATTATTGTTGAAAAAACTATCCCATTTTAAATTATGATTTAAAATATTTCAAAAAATATATTTTTATTTTAGATATTTCATGCCGTTCAAGGTTTTGAGACACAAGTAATTTATCAAGAGTACTGCTCGTGGGCAATCTCTTTTCTTAGATCATTAGGAGTTGGAAAATCTCTAGATACTCTTCCTAATAAATTAGACATCAATTCGCTTAATAAGTACTTTTCCTCTTCATCGTCGAGTAACGCATCAGCTAAAACTCAATCTTTGAACTATCTTTCATCTCTTCCAACTGCTGATTATCCACCTTTTGTTTTCAATCAATTCTCCGATTGTGATGTTAAGAAAGGCATCCTGTCGATATCTTCCAATGCGGTCGGTAGCGACAGTGTCAGCCGTAATATGATCATTCCTATCCTTGATGATATCCTACCCATTATCAGTCACATCCTGAATTGTTCCATATCAAGTGGATTCTTTCCTTCTACATGGCAAGAAGCCCTTGTCACTCCCATTCCTAAAACCAGAAATCCATCCTCCTTCTCCGACTATCGTCCTATATCTATTCTTCCATTCCTTTCCAAAGTCCTCGAGCGGCTTATTTACACCCAACTTAATTCCTATGTTTGTAAGCACAATCTCCTCAATCCTATGCAATCCGGTTTCCGACCTGGTCATAGTACCGTCACAGCCCTGGTCCATATTACGGAAGACATAAGAGGTGCCATGGAGAGTGGAAATCTTACAGTTCTCCTTTTGTTAGATTTTAGCAACGCGTTCAATACTGTAGATTTTGACATTCTCCTTGGCATTTTGACGTCACTTAACATATCTCCAACGGTGATTGAATGGTTTCGATCTTACCTGTTTGGGCGCCGGCAAAGAATTCGTATTAATGACATGTTTTCTACATGGTCTAATACAGTTGCTGGCGTGCCGCAGGGTGGCGTTCTTTCTCCGTTGCTTTTTGCTTTATTTATTAATACGATTTCCAATAATATCTCTTCTTCCTACCATCTTTATGCAGACGATCTCTAAATTTATTCCCATGCTTCTATGAATTTACCCACTGCAATCGCGGCAGTCAATAACGATTTAGCTCAGATTAGAGTGTGGAGCCAGATATTTGGTCTCAAAATTAACCCCTCTAAAACACAAGCAATAGTAGTTGGCAGCTCCCAAATGACGTCTAAAGTGGACTGGTCCCAACTCCCCCAAATCACCTTTGATGGCACGGTTATCCCTCTTAGTAATAACGTAAAAAAATTGGGGATTATATTTGACAGCACGTTATCATGGGGTCCTCAGCTGAAAGCTGTTAGCTGTAAACTTTTAGCGTCATCTGGTTCACTCAGGCGCCTGCGCAACTTCCTCCCTATTACCACTAAAACTGCTCTTGCACAATCACTTCTCCTACCTATTCTCGACTATGCCGATGTCAGCTATCTAGATCTCACAGAAGAACAACTGGATAAACTTGAGCGTCTTCAAAACCTTTGTATTAGATTCATATTTGGCCTTCGCAAATATGATCACGTTTCATTATTCCGGTCAAAGCTCAAGTGGTTGCCAATCCGCCTTCGTCGGAATGCTCATGTTCTTTCTTTATTATATAACACTCTCTTTAATCCCACTACACCTACATATCTTAAAAACCGTTTCGAGTTTCTCTGTGACACACATTCCAGATTCCTACGATCATCACACAACCTAAAGCTGCATACTCCTATGCATTCTACCACATTTATGAATAAATCATTTTCTGTTCAAGCAGTACTATTATGGAATGCCTTGCCAATTGATATCAGACGTGCACAAATTCTTGCCACGTTTAATAAAGCTGTTAAAGAACACTACCTACTTTCGTAAAGTCACCTACTGTCTAATATAATATTTATGTTATATATTATATACTGTATTTATACATATTTTGCGATATACACATGCTATTTGGTATGCCACCTTACATTGTTATAAACCTCATTATATATTTATATATAATTATATATATACTTACAATGTTTCTATACTTTTCTACTTCATTTGTTGCACACCTACTACTTTAAATATTTAGAGCTCCTATCCATCCAAAGGTTGTCTGAAAGAAATCGCTTAATGCGATAAGACCGCCCATTGTACATTATTGTGTTATTTATTTTGTCTTCCATATAATTGTTTTGTTTGAGTGTGTACAATAAAGAGTATTCTATTCTATTCTATTCTAGTGTACCACCTACTCAAGACGGAGACAGTACTAACGCGCAGGCATCGCTCCCGTCAATATTTTATGAAATAAACCAAGCGTATGGTTATCATACAATATATTAACTAGTTCACAAGCATCATTTCTCGTGATCTAGTTACAATATTACGAGTCTTGGGTATTGAGTCACACGTTAACAAAAAAGTTGAAACCGTGGTTAAGTATTCCTACGGAGAAAAAACGACGTACGAGTTTATATCACCGCTGTCTGGCCGCTCTCTCGCGTAACGCAGCGGAACGCATTGGTATCACTAACCATCACATTTCGTCAGTCGGATGTGAGTGTATTGAGTGTATTTATCCGCGTATGTGTATGTCAAATTATTCTACATGGGTAGCCAATGTCGCGTGATAAGCGTCTAATAGTGTCACGTCCTTTTGCTATAATACAGAGATAGCCCATTTGGAACATATTATGTACATATATACCACGCACAAAATAGATTTTCTCTTTTCATTCTTAATAAGGATGAACATATTATTATTCATTTTTGTGACTAGTTGTTATATAAAACATCGACGTTCCTACCTATTTCATACAAACAATTTCGAATGGCTGAAATATTGGGGCCCCAACTAAGCTAGACCCGCTGAAATGTTCGTGTACCTTATAACTTAAAAGTGTCGGATAGTTGTACTGAGAAGTCCCATAATATTTTTAGAAAAAAAGCATAACATTGAATATTCAAGCTTCAGGTTATAAATTAATGGTTCGGTGTTTTTTACCGCGTCCCTTCAGTAGCGGGACGTGTTGCAACAACACTAGAGACTTGTATCGTCCACCTACATCATTAAAAAGAATCCTGGAAATCCTCGGATATCAAACGAAATAGAAGATAGACGTGTATTTCCCATTCGCTCTCTTCAATAGTTTGTTTGGCCACGACCGGAGAGAGATCAGGGGCTAGCTTTAGCTAGAATAGCTAGTTCCTAAGGTCTCTAACCAATTTTAATGCATTATATACATAGTTTAAATGACAAATGACATACTGTTTCAGGAGTGGTGCCGAGAATTTGTTTTAGATGATGATCCAAACATGATCCTGTCCTCTTCATTTTTAATGAAGCGTTATTTGAATTGAACAAAGGAGTACAATTACTTTCGAGTAAATCTCTCCTCTAGGACTTGGATGGCAATTACTATAAATATAAATAACTAAGACTTGACCAGAGCCGAATACATAAGAAAAGTATCACAAGATCTATCAAGATTGATAGAAGTTGTAACTAAAGATGAAACTCGATTGAATATTGATAAAAAAGTATTCACTGCGTTACAATCTAAAATTGATAAGAAACAAGGCCAATTATTTTGCTTGGTGCTCCAGGTAAAAAGCATTTTTAATCATTTTACTTCTAGCAAAAGTCAAAGATCTACTGAAAATATATCATTAGCCATTCATCCGGCATTGCAGCTACGCTTCTAAAAGGAGGCCGAACCGCACTCGCGACATTTAAACTCCCACTAAAGATCGCTATTTATGATACTACCACTCTCTGCAGTATTTCTAAACAAAGCAGTACGGAGGAATTGATGCGTGATTGCTCACTAATAGTTTGGGACGAAGCCACCATGTCGAACAAGTTCTCCGTGGAAGCATTGGATAGAACAATACACGATTAATGCAGTAAGCACTCACCAAAGCGGATGTACAATTTTGTTTTCAAGTGACTGTCGTCAAATTCTACCACGATGAAATAAATGCCTCATTATAATGACTTTACTTTTGGACACACGTCAATAAACTGGAACTTCAAACAATCGTGAGAGTTTCGTTCTCTTCCCGTGAGAATAGGGTTTTTTCAGAGATCTCGATCAAAGTTGGCAATGGAGATCTTACACAAAATAATGGAAGGATTAACCTAGACAATCAAAACCTTTGAGTTTTAATTTAGTAACATTCAATAGTTGGTCAACAGGGCCTATCCCGACAGTGATAACATAAGTTATAAGACTATTTTGCTGCACAGAAGGAGCGATTCTGCCATCTACTAACAAACAGTTAGATAAGGTGAATATGTTGATTCTGTCGTCAGTCGATAGCGTAGTTGATTTTGAAAAGGCTGTTCCTTTTCCCACAGAATTTATTAATTCTTTGAACCCGTCTGGACACTGTCCACATAAACTGGTGTTTTGACTTTAATCCGCCTACATTAACGGTACGCGATGATTGATATAGTGCCTTACGATTTTCATAATAGACCACCACACTTACCGGATGTGGAACAGGAGATGGTGTTCTATTTCCCCAGAAATCCTCTTATACCATTCGATTAACTCATTCAATTTACGCGCTTGCAATGTCCGGTAAAGTCAATAAGTCAGAGGGTCAATCATCTCACGTTGCAGGCTTAGATTTGAGCGTTCAGTGTTTCTCACACGGCCAGTCATATGTCGCGCTCTCCAGAATAACCTCTAAAGAAAACAAGTTTGTACTGTCTTATGAAAAATCTGCTGTAAATATTGAATACAATGACATCCTGTAGTATAGACTAATCATAATGTTATTAATCACTCCACAGTGCCCCCTATTACTCGTAGTATCTACGGGTCGCTAATATATATTTACAAGATGTCATGTAAATAGTGGACGTAACTTAAATATAAAATATACATAATGATTGCGTAAATTTTACGCTTGAATGTCCGTTTAGAAGCGTTTGCCCCATAGTAACTTGTTTAATCAAAGGATTCGCCAGTCACCGTGCCCCAGTTTCCGGTTCACATCTTACCTTAGTACCGGTGTCTTCATAATAGTTTTTATTCACCAGATTAATCACTAAGCAATAAGAAATGTGATTTGTGGCCCATTATGTAATGTTCACAAAATTATGCCTCATCATAGCTGTAATAGAATTTCACCGAAGTCAATTAGTTAAACGTTGCCCAGTCATTGGGAAATGATGAATTGATTGAGTAACATTTCATATATTTTTTAATATAATAAGATAAGATAAAGTAAATTTATTCAAGAATCGAAGTTTGAACTATTGAAGTTTGAACTTTCAATAATTGAACTGTTTCAATACAGTTGTTGAAATTAGTAGTACACCGTAAGAGAAACAGCAGAAAAAAGAGTGTGAAAACATAATATAAAGACAGGACTATAAACTATAAACTAAAATTGAAACAAATGAAGATATATTAATTAAGATGTTTTATTCATTGACTTTGTGTATTCATTTTAAAAGTAAATAATTAAGGGTGAGATTATTTGACGCCTATTAGTCTAAATAGGGTTTTTGTAGTTTTTTCTAATTATATAAGCTAATATGTTATAATTAGTTCCTTTATTTAATTTAATTAATAAAGATTAAATAACTTAAATGAGAAACATAAATTACAGTAAAACAAATTGTAATAATCAAAATAAAATCAAGAATCAAAATATCATCAATACCATACTTATATGATATAAGTATGGTATTGATGATATTTTGATTCAAGTAGAGTTAAAAAATGAACTAAATATTTGGGCGAAGCGAAAGCGGTTTTGACTGGAAAGGCGAACAAGTTAAAACTCGCCTTTGAGCCATTTTAGCTAATTTCAAGGAACTAGGAACTTGTCGGGACATTCAAGCACTGCTTTAAGAATAAAAAATTGTCGTACCCTTAAAACTAAGCTTCCTGAAAAGATACAGATAGTAGTATAATAGATCGATCGTTTGAGCATGGTTGTCAGTACATCCCCCAGAGGGCACTCTAAAGGCTAATAAGGTGTGAAGTGAGCGCACCTCCCCAGGCAATAATACAGTAAGTGTATACGGATTGGCCTGTGCCAATCCGTATACACTTACTGTATATATACTGTATATATATTACTGTATATATATAAACTAATTTGGTCAGTTTTCTTGAGGCCACGTCAAGAACGACATTTATTGTGTAAATAAATTTTCTGTGTCTCGTCGCGCTTACTTTTATGTGGTCTTTAAAGGTGAGCTTTTCATCTATGGTGACGCAGTGCGTTATCTTAGCTTTGCTCATTGGTGCGCATTTGCAGGGCTGACTACTTTGGCAGGAGTGGACCGTTATTGTAATTTCAGGCGAGGAAGTGACAATACGGTTTCATAAAGGTAGACACTAAAACAATGCTCGTAAATAGACAGAACATGTTTGTAGTATTGTTAATTGTACTTACATAATTATATGTAGGTACACGTAGACATTTAGATCTGCGCTTTGTGATATTTAATTTATGATAGTAATGATTAATAAAATATAAATTAAAAGTATTTAACTTATAAATAACCACCTTTACAGTAACTGAAATAACGTAATTAACTTATTAGGATATTGCAAAAGCGAGTATTGTGTTCGCCTGCTAAATAATTGCATTAAGTGGACCAAACCTTACTCAATCAAGCTGAACGCATAAAGCAGGCTATACAAATAAGGTAGGAATGCACACTTGCACAGCGCCAGCATCTTCACAAATCAACACACTGAAGGTCCTACAATCAAGGGGATCGGTAGACACCGCCAAAACTGTTCCTAAAAATATTGACGTTGGTAATTGGTTCGCTTAATCTACATTTTTCATCTTTGTCAAACTTGAACAGGACAATTAAAGCAAAACTACGGCATCACAGTCACCTTTACCTTTACCCGGTGTTCCTCAATTTGATTATAATGAGTTTGTTGCTAGTGATGTCAGAGTGTATTATCGAGAACATACAACGCTGTTGGATGTGGCTGTTGCAGCCATAATTATGATCCTGCGAATACTTATCCATTCCATATTCTCTGATATTTTATAGGCGCAGATGTAAAAATATCTGATCAAATTACTCCTCGTGATAAATATAGACTAAATGTTTTGCTTATGTTATTTTACTTCGTACTTAATTCGTGCTCTTAATTGTTTACCGGTATATTCGTAATCGGTCAGAGTTTATTAACTTTACACAACTTGCGTCCCGTATTATATCTTAGATATTTTGACAACTTGCTATTTCACTAGTAGTAGATACAAAGATAATTAAATGTTGCCCAACCCAACTTTCATAAATTATTCGTCTTATTTGCGAAAATATAAAATGGTATCTTAAATATTTTCTAATTATATAAATCTATTTATAAGTCAATGTTCATTTCTATTTATAGTTGACACCACTATAAATAGAATTGAATATTGACTAATCAAATAAAACCTGGTTATTCAACAAAGGAAGTGCTATAAAGAGTTATAGTATTTCGAGAGGACTTTTATTGAAGACTGCTGCGTACACGAAACTATTTGCTCGAATTTATAATGGTATTTAATTAATTTTCTAAAAAAGGAGTTATATACATTAAAATAATTGAAGACTGACTTCCAACATGTTTTGTCATCGTTGTTCGCATATCATACAATCCTCGTATTCGTTGCAGTCTGCCTATTTACAATTGTCTTTAAAATCTGAACTATTAAACAATTGTATGTTTTTTATTAATAATTGTGAAGAAATAAGCCTCACCATTGAAATAATGAAATGTGAAAAAAAAATTGTGAATGAAATTTATTCAGCACTTGGGTATTTACATACACTTGTACTTGTCATGCTCACAATGTATTACATAAACATATTTTTAAAACAGTAATTAAAGCAACAAAATATTTTGAATTAGTCCGTCCGTGCGGTCTGTTTCGCCACATATATTTTTAATAGCCTTAAATAAATAATAAATACCAAATCACTAAGCTATTGTTGTTACATTTAGCAATTGTATATATATAATTAAAGAATTGAAAACAACGAGCAGTTGGCTAGCGCAAAAGGCTATTAACCAGTAGCTTAATTTAAGCGACTAATACCTGAGGGCACCCTTATGGGGTTCGGGCCACAGCTCAGGCGGCCGCTGAAGTAAAAAGATGGAATTCGAAATGGGGATCAGATCAGGGATTAACGATCACGTGTTAAGGGGGCAACGCGATCCTTGCCGTTGAGGATTCTACCCCAGCTAGTTTGCGGCTTTCTCTATCTACCCGGAGAATAAAGCCACAAAGAAACTCCGGGCTGGCTTTTTTCGTCTTCTTTTGCTTTTTGTTTTCGACTTTTTTTATATCTTTTTTTTAACATTGTTTATTGTTTTTACGTTGTGATTGGCTGTTATATGGGTTAATGCACGCACAAAAATTGTGAGGTAATAAACAATAACATTCCATTTAACTCAAGCAATTAAAATAACCTCTTGCAAGATGAACAAACGGTGGGTGCTTCCGCGCACATTTACAAAATTAACAAGTCACACGAAGTCGACTAAAGGCGACTACTGTATGAGAGAAAAAAACCCCCAGTAACAGTTCGACCAGTTACCGCAAGCAGCACCCGTTCACGAGTATGACGTGAGGGCCAGCCATCGTCTCCCTCGCCATATTAGAGGGAAGGAAACGACCCGACCCACAACGCCACCGCAAGCATTAACACACAATGGGATATGGGAATTATTTGAATGAGCCTGATACCACCGATTATATGCGTGAATTAGTCCATATACCTATAACCAATTGAAAATTTATTTAATTGAAAAATTAAAAAGGCTAGCCCGATATTTTTTTTCTGGCTTTCTTTTCCAGGTCGGCCACTTAGGTAGCTAGAGGAAGCCACAGGTTGGCGAGGGTAGGGTCCTCGCTGGGGACGAGCCCGTTGGCCCCTTAACCCCTGATCGCATGGTCCGTTGTCCGTGCCAGTGGTCACACTCTCTTTTAGAATTCCATATTTTTATTTTAGCGGCCCCCTTAGCTGTGGCCCGGATCCCATAAGCGTGCACCCAGGTATTAGTCGCTTAGGTTAAGCTACTGGTTTAGAGCCTTCTGCGCTAGCTATCTGCTCGGTGTCTTCTAAGCATAAGTATAGGTTAATACCCAAGTATTAATAAAATTAATTATATCACGAACACTTCGCTGCACTTCCTTCATTACTTAACAAAATTTAATTTAACTTAAAACATCATGACGCTCCATTGTCGTTCAGAAATGTTACCGGCATCATCATCAGAATGACTCAAGGATATCATAACATTGCATTGTGATGTCAGATGAACAACATAATTATGCAAAATTTCAGCTCAATTAAACACCAGTAAGTGGGATTAGTTTTACTTGTAAGGTTTGCTCAAAACTTAACTTGAATCATAATATTTTACATTTTCAAGTACGTAATAATAATAGTAGTCTATGTTTCCGCCCACTGATAATCTCTTTAAATTTAATGAAATTCAATCATGTAATATTATTCACATAAATATATGCATAACATTTACATAACAACATACCGGAAAAGTGTAGATATCGTAATAAACTAGGTCAAAGGCAAGCCTAGAGTTTGCCCAATAAAGGTACCTTTTTTATCGTTGTGCATCTAATTTTAAGCAAAGCGAAAATTATGAATTTAATAATAATCGAACATGAACTCATGATTTTCTAACGGTTGGCAACTTGAATCTGGGCTTATGTTTGGTTTCCGGCATATTAAATTCTACATAGAGAGAGTTGATATTTGCGTGATCTTCGTGGATTTAATTTCGACTAATAGTTGCCATATTTTGAGCTCTGAAAAAATATATCCATAACCTGTACAGCAAGCGTGTTGCCGTACGTATCGCAAGTGTCATAGGCCACAGTAATCGGTTACCATCAGGTGCGCTGTATGAATTTTTGCTGATTTAGTAGTAGACAATAAAGTTGCAGTATCAACATACAATTCACAAAGTGCAACACAAACGGTAGAGCAAATTAAAGGAATCTAAAAAATGTATGACATTCTCCATTCATACAGTATGCATCAGCTGATTATCATTTTTGTCATTATCATATCAGCCGAAAGACGTCCACTGCTGAACAAAGACCTCCCCCAAAGATCTCCACAATTGCCGGTCTTGCGCTATCCGCATCCAGCAGTTTCCAGCGCCCCGCACAAGATATTCTGTCCATCTTGTAGGGGGCCTGCCCACACTGCGTATTTTGGTTTATTGTCAACACAAGAATTAGCTTCATAGGTAAATTAAGCTCTTTAAGTTTTATTCACTGTTACCCTACATACCTTGTTGACCAACAATAATATCCTGGGACATTATTCACATACGGCCATCTGATCCCAAACTAAGCAGAGCTTGTACTATGGAAACCAGATAACTGATATACTTCATATATTATTTTTCTTTTGTAAATACATACTTATATCTGGTCGTGGGTTCGATTCCCACCCGGGACAAATATTTGTGTGCATGAACATGTCTGTTTGTCCTGAGTCTGGGTGTAATTTATCTATATAAGTATGTATTTACAAAAGAAAAATAGTATATGTAGTATATCAGTTATCTGGTTTCCATAGTACAAGCTCTGCTTCGTTTGGGATCAGATGACCGTGTGTGAATAATGTCCCAGGATATTATTATTATTATTATTATACTTATATAGATTATTACACCAAGACACAGGACAAACAGACATGTTCGTGCACACAAATATCTGTCCTGGGTGGGAATCGAACCCACGACCTCCGGCGTGAAAAGTAAGTATTTGCCAACCTCGCCAACCGGCCCGTCTAAACAAATAGTTTTATGTGCGGGGATTGAACCCAAAACACGAGAGTGTAAATTGAACAGCTTAACCACCAACATACACATCGGGTAACATGTTTGATGTAACTCGCGAGTAGTGAGTGTAGTGCGAGCGCGTGACCTTGTCTCTGTTTATTTGCACAAACTCTTATAATGTACACATATCTTTCTAATGCATTACCTCCAAGGACAACAATATATGTAAATGTTGCAATATCCCCTTCCCTAGAGCCTGTTTGCCGCCTCGACGAGTTAACCGTTAACATGCCATGGATACATAGTACTTTTCTTATGTTATTTGTACACCACCATTGACCCAAAAGTTTAATGTAACGTGTAAACGATATATATTCCGATTTATTTTACACTACTTTGGTATGCTAAGGCCGCCGTTAATCATAGTAATGCATAATGTAACATATGTATATTATGTAACAAAAACTACGATTAGTTTCCAACGCTGAAGTGGCAGTCTAAAAGATATAAATTATTTAATAACTTTAACCCGTACAAACAAGAATGTGCAATATGAATACCTCTTGACATCTAGTAATAACATATATAATTATAATAATATACTGGGACATAACTCACACACGGCCATCTGATCCCAAACTACGCAGAGCTTGTACATACTACGGAAACCAGAGAACTGATGTACTACATATACTACTTTTCCTGTGTAAATACAGACTCATGTAGATTATTACACCCAGACTCAGGACAATTTCTGTCCGGGGGTGGAATAATAATATTTATTTACTAGCTGTGCCCCGCGATTTTACCCGCGTCAAATTTTATAAATTACCACAGCTCCTCCCCCGTAGGTGATAGCGTGATAATATATAGCCTATATGTTGGCCCGACCTGTTAGTGATATTCATGCCAAATTTGAAGTAAATCCATGCAGTACTTTTTGAGTTTAGCCCGGACATACATATAGACAAACAGATAAACAGACAAAAATTCTAAAAACTATATTTTTGGCTTCGAAATTGATTGTAGATCACGCCCCAATTATCCTTTTTAAAAAATGTTCAATGTACAGTTTTGACTTTCCTACGATTTTATTATATGTATAGATTAGCTCACTACAATATATAGGCACAATTTTTACATAATGATAACATTTAACAGGTATACATATTTCAGTAGACATACATATATATATTGCAGGAGATTGGTGCCTAAGCTAGGAATCGAACCCACGACCCGCGGCGTGAAAGCCAAATATCTACAAACCACGCCAACCGACCCGTCAAAACATAAATGAGTCAACAATATGATCAATGAAGTAATAAGATCTAAAAACTTGAGAGGTGTCAAGGGACACCCGGATGGAACGAAATTATTTCTTATTATTGATTATGTACAAAAAACCTGTATACACTCAACAATAATAATCCTCGCGACACCACACTGTTCAATGCGAAATAGAAATGAAAATATCTGGCTTGCTTTCTATAAGAGAGAGAGACAGACATACAGAGAAACATGCGCACGCCGCACAGCTGCAAAAAGTGTCGTGACAACTTTTTGTAAGATTTTTTTCCGTCTAGCCCCCTTTCACACCGGGCGATAAGGAACTTCGTTCCAATAAAAATAAATCAATAAAATCCAACATCAACCAAGGTGGCTTAGAGTACTTGTCACAATACTATCATGCGATTTTATTATTATCGTACCGCGGGGCTACGTGGCGGTTCCGGGATTATGACATTGCCCGAGTACGGTCCCTTTTCGCGGTAGTTCAACCGCTGATTGAGCAGTCAGTTTTCAGGGTGCGGAATATCCTTTGACCTTCCGCAGATGGGTCTTGGTGCCTAGTGCCCCCCTCAGTCTTGAACTTCGAATTTATAAAAAATTTCAAGTTCAATCTCAAGTTTTCAAATATGATTTTTTATGATTTATTTCGTATAGGACATATACATTTTCTATACATTATACCGTGAGATAATCTATATATAAATATCTAACAAAACAATATAAACAACATAATTTTAAAAAAGACAACGCCAGCACTATGGATTTCAATAGCTGTGTCACGGGGTACTTTTCAAAGATACAATACAATACAATACAATACAAATACTCTTTATTGTACACCAAGATTTACATATAAAGTATAAAGTTGTTATAAATCTAGTACAATGGGCGGTCTTATCGCTAACTGCGCTCTCTTCCAGACAATCAAAAAAAAAAAAAGATCATCAAAACTCAGAAAATCTCATAAATGTACATACATATATATACGATTAATAAGGGGACGGATTGACTGAGTCAGTTATTTTGTTTTACTTGTAGTGGACTTGCGAATTTTCCCCGGACATATAAAAATAAGAAAATCCCAAATCAAAATTCGCCATCTCTAATATCTGGCAGATATGGCTCCTTATAAACGGCCGGACCAATTTGTTAGTGCGTCCATTATGGGTTCTATACACAATTGCACCCGTTGCGTGCGTTACAAGGACGTTCTGGATTTTTCAACTTGATTTTTAGCGTGTATGTTTGAGAGGAGAGGCAATTAAGATAGATTGGAATTACAATTGAACCCAACAGGTGGCGCTGCAATCACATTTAGTTTCTGGTGAGGCCACCATTTGCCGGACAACTATTAAATAATATGGTCGTATTCATTCATTTCTCTCCTTAACATCTATCATTACAGGTCTTGACCTAATGCGATAGTGTTGGTATTAAAATTATAAAATCCTTATTGAACTATATTTTTAACTAATTATTCATGCAACTAACTACCTTTAACACAATAAAATAATATGTTCGTTACCATACTTTTAGTTTTTAGTGTACCTTTTTTAATTATTTATTTTCTTTTAGTTTCTGGTGTACTACACTTAGTTGAACCGTTAGCGGCATTTGTCACATTCAATTCCTATCCATCCACAGGTTGTCTGGAAGAAGTCACTTAATGTGATAAGACCGCCCATTGTACATTATATTCAATGTTTCATTGTGAAATGTATTTGTGGAATTCCACCAACCTCCATCCTTATTATAAATTAAAAATGTAAAATTCTTCGAAAAGCGTTCTAAGTGACGCACTTGTCGTGCGCGTATGTAATTGGGTATTGTATTTATATTGTATACTAGCTATGACCCGCGGTTTCACCCGCATTAATGTAATTTTGGCGTAAAAGAGTAACAAACATACATATATACTCATAAACTTTCGCATTTATAATATTAGTAGGATGTGTACCTCTAGCGGTTTTGACAGTGCACGCCGGAATATATCGCAGATGGTAGAGTATTTCCTCCTTTCTTGACACTTATCGTCATATTTTGGAAAATTCACACAATATCTTTATAAATTGTGGCCTATGTGTTATTCTGATGTATAAGCTATATTATTGTAAAGTTTCATTAGAGTCTATTCAGTAGTTTTTACGTGAAAGAGTAACAAACATCCATCCATACTAACAAACTTTCGCATTTATAATATTAGTAAGATATATTGTTACTATTAAACATTATTGTGAGGTAAAAAGTATCCTTTATCTTATTTTAAAACACGTGTCCACGTGCGCTAGGAAATCTTATCAACTTTATAAGTCGATTATAAAGTTGATAAGATTTCATATTGATAAGATTTCATATTTTTAATCTGTGTAGTAGCGTAGTGTGCTGACACAAATGTTTACAAAGTGTGTGAATGTTTTAATTGTAATTTAGCGCAACATTAATCGTAAAGTGTGTTTATTTCGCTATTGCATAGAATGGTTTCCTCTTCGTATCCAATGGTGCTTACATTCACGACGCCAGTCTAGCTTATGATATAAGATGGATCGTAACTTATCTAGACAATGGTTGGAATGTTAAATAAATGCGAGATCTGTAATTGCACTTTACAACTTTTTAGGCCATACGAAGCTAACAACACATTTATTTATATTGCAGGTGTGGCGCAACGGATAACATAGTGGTCGGTCTGTAGGTGAGTAACCGCCACGTGTTGGTAAAATTACTGAGCGTCTCTGTGCTTCGGAGAGCATGTTCAGCTATTGGTAGTAGTAGTAATGTTGTCATTAGATAAGCCACGCCCGAGGCCTGGCGGGCCTGGGTGGTTGAAACTACTCTGACATTAGGGTAACCGCTGCCCATACGACAAAAAACAAACCGGATGATAGTAAGGACATACTATACCTCATATGAGGCTCGCGAAATAACTTGATGATGAGTACTAACTTGCTCATAACTATGGCAGAACCCAATAGAATTGGTTAATGCTGCATTTGAATCTGAAGGTAGTCGCGAAACAAGCGGTTCATTGGATTCCAACGCTATGTTTGGACGACGGTTACAACGCCATGTCATTTACAATTAGCCTAGGAGGCTTTAATTGCTTCACTGGACAAGGCTCTCACCGCCTAGCGTTGTTGTCGTATATTGGCTTTCATAACACGTATTTTTTTCAGCATCAGGCGAACGTGCAAGACTGTATGCTAGTCCCCACACGGATTCCAACGTAGGTATTCCTTGGAAAATGGTCAAACCACCAACATTTATTTTATGTGTCTCTGTAATAGTATACAAACAAGTATAAGTAAAAGAGCCGCGTATTCGACAACCGAAAAAGAACTTAAGAGACGTCTATTAGCTATTTGTGCAGATTTTCGGTTTACACAAATATTATCCTGTACCCCAAACACAAGCTTTACATAATAGGTGAAATATTCGTCAACCAAACTTATCGTAGTTTAGCGTGAATAACTTTGATTTACAAGAATGACTCGGTGCACATAATAGGAGGCGCAAGTGACAGCCTAACGCAAACTGTTACCATATCACTCCGTACGCAGATATGCTTCACATTTTACATCTTGTATTTTGGGATATTTTAACCGACTTCAAAAGAAATAGATTATCAATCCAACTGCTTTGGTTTTCAATTTCTTGTGTGCATTAAGTAATCAGTTGTCTCTGATGGTATTGTATTATTATTAATTCTAAACTGTGGCGGAGTTTGGTGCTAACGCCGAAAATTAAACATGGAGGTATTATTTTTAATTCTAAAACTGGTGTAAATTCGAGTTTTATGTGTGAATATAATAATAATATCCTGGGGCATTATTCTCACACTGTCATCTGATCCCAAACTAAGCAGAGCTTGTACTATGGAAACCAGATAACTGATATACTACTTCTCTTTTGTAAATACATACTTATTCAGATAATTCCACCCAGATTCAGAAAAAACAGACCTGTTTATACACCCAAATATCTTAACTGGTTTTTTAAAATAAAATAATAAATAAATAAAAAAAGGTTTTTATTCATGTAGACTTTAAAAAAGCGCTTGTAAATAGTCAGAACATGTTTGTAGTAATACAGTTATTATTTCTAGTTACATATTACAGATATTTAGGTACACGGAATGTTAAAACATTTATACAATTTATTTTATAATGGTAGTGACATTTAACTAGCTTGTATTAAGAGCCTATACTACCTCAAATGGCTTAGCAGAATCCTCTGATACGCCGAAAATACTGCAGCATTAATTTTGAAATAAATATATGGTAAAGTTGAGAATTAATGTTAAGTCTTATGTTTCGCGAAAACACGATTCCATAAAATTTTCTCGATAGAAAAAAATCCCAAAGTTACCTCTAAACTGAACTATAAACCGCTGGCGATCATAAAATACTTAAAATTTGATCAAGAAACTTTTTATACTAACTGAGCTAACTATAAAGCAGGTCTTATGTTATTTACTTTTCTTATTTTCGATTTCTTTCGCCGTAAAATAAATTACATATAATATCAGCCATATTAGAGGTTATACCCTGCCGCGCGCCACCCGCATTCAGTCCAGCTCCGGCTTTCGTACGGGACGGCTGTGTCGCTCTGCACTCCGGACAAACGCAACAGAACGAGCGTAAGTTTATAGTGTTTGCGTAATGAGAAATATAAAAATAAGAAGCGACGGGGAAACTAGCAAACATATGATCGAAATGAAGTAAGTATCTACCGATATTATTATATCTATTTACAGTATTAGGGTTTACAAACATGTCGGTAAATATGTAGTACGTATACCTACACGTTTGGAACAGGTTTTGCATGTGTGGGTAGACCAGGTACTTACGGTACACACTTGTATTTTTTATAACTTTCGAAGTGCTTGGCGGCTGCAGGACGGGACGCGGTTTCGATTCCCGCTCGGAACAAGTGTTATTATATGATGGCCTACAAATAGTTGTGAAGACTTATGTTTGTAATCGCACTGTCCACGACCACGAATTCACTTTAGAGTAACTTTTATGAAAAAAAAAAATACCTAAATTGGCTTGTTTTTGTTTTGACAATATACAACAAAATATAGGTTTTGTATTTTTATAACTCCAATACCTATTTCTCCGATTGCTCCTGAAAAAGACGGTGCAATTACAAAATCAAGTGTTCACAACTATTTATATGTCATAATTTAATAATACAAGTTCCATGCGGTTATCGAACCCGCAACCCGTACTGTAGCCGCTAAACGCTTAGAAAGTTATTAGATATAAATGTATATACGGTAAGTACCAACACTAGCTGCGAGAAACCAAACTATTGCTTGCTTCACACACAATCGGACGTGCCGGTCACACGTATACTTACCTGCTGACTTATGCGACTGTACTGCTCGGTACCCATGCATGTTGTAAAATACATAAAAAACATGAACTTACTGGACGTACTGTAGTAGTTTAGCTAAATAATAAATATGATGATCTTTCCAGACGACGTCGATAACGTACTACTGAAGATGATGTTGATAAAGTGAAAATTTCAGAAAATTCGTAAGTATCTGTACGGCGGCCAGTCAACAGAAATTAGCGCGGGACATATTATAGTGCTCAAATGTGTGCGCAAACACAAGAGCACTCTCATGATCCGATGGGGCGCCTAGCGACACGACCGGAAAGAGGTCAGGCACAGGACCGACGGCTTTACGTGCTCTCTGAGGCACGGGGGTATAATACCGCCAACTCCCAGACTTCGGGCTGGTGCTGAGAAATTTTTCTTTTTACAGAAAAGTCCCAAAATCACATTTGGTTCGACCCGGGATTTGAACCCAGGACCTCGTTAGCTGCGGGTGAACACGCAACCGCTAGACTAACGCGTAACGGCTACTATCACGAAATTTCGAGTTCACAAACTTCATATTGTTGTACTTTTTAGGGTTCCGTATATGAATGTTGCTTTTTTTTGCAGATCACCACTTAAGGACACAAACTGTGCACTGAATATACACAATGACGAAAAAACATTTTATCCGTAAGCTATTTATTAATAATACTCTTGATTTTATTAGTGACTAGCTTTTGCCCGCGACTTCGTTTGTGATCCAGGATAAAAAGTATCCTATATACCCGTTTCCAGGACATGGTCTTTTCATGTGCTTAATTTCATCTTTATTTCATTTCATCATACTTTAGCATGACAAACAAATAAACTCACCTTGCACATATATATCATTAGTTAGTAAGTTAATTTTTATACTAAAAATACCTCTTTTTTCAGATATTCACATAATCTTCCGCAATACGACACATCAGATGATGAATATAAAGATGATACTAACTGGTAATTGCTAGATTTTTTATATGACAAGTTTGTATGTGTATCATGTATGCTATTCAGTTTAGCAAGAATTAATAAAAAAAACTGGTAATTTCAAGTACGAAGTGAGTTTTAATAATCCTTTGGAAGAGAAAAGCTGCTTTTGTGTAGAAGGACGGAGAGTTGTTGTAGAATACTTTTATAAAAGACTTCAAGATATATCCAATCATAATCAGGCATTCGGATGTACATTGAGCAACGTTCACATTATATCAGATAAAGAAAAGGTCTACTCTCCAAATATAAATTAGCCTGCAATATGTGTAATCTAACAGACCTAGATTTAAACAAACCTGCAACATCTGGTATCATATCTTCTGGAATTAGCTATTCCCAATTTATCGAATTACAAAGTCTACAATTCTACAAAGAGAGTCAAGTGAGTGGTTAGAACTCCGAAGAAAACTTCTAACGGCATATTTTTTTTCCAAAGTCGTAAATAAGCGACAAAACTCAAGTGTGAAAAATGTAGTAAAAAATATTATATATCCAAAGAATCTAAGCCATGTCCCATCTCTGAAACATGGTATAGAGCATGAAGCAACAGCAACTGAGCAAATAGCATTACAATTAAACATTCAAATAGAGCCTTGTGGTCTCTTCACAGATAAAAACTTGCCTTTTCTAGGTGCAACTCCAGACACCATTTAAATCATCTTTGGACGAAAGCTATAGAGAAGAAAAAAGTGATTTTTTGGAAAAACTAAAAACGGACTTGTCATAAATAAAAATCATCCTTGGTATATACAAGTACAAGGGCAACTTCATATGACTGATAGGCAAAAATGTATTTTTGGAATATGGGCTGGATGCGACAAAGACGTCATTGTTGAAATTATAGAGAGAGATGACCAATATTGGGAACAAATGGAACCAAAATTAGTACATTTTTATATGACATGCATGTTGCCTGAGCTATGCGATCCCAGACATGTTCGAAATATGCCTATTAGAGATTTAAGCGAATTAAATGTTATTTAATGTTGACAATGTGTAATAACTTACGGTAAAAACCATATCTATCCTACCTAGCTACCTACATAAATACTTACCCTCTTACCTATCCCACACCCTTGCCTACCTACCTACGTACTTACCTAAGTATACTACGTACATACCTACCTCCAATAGATAACACGAAAACGCATTACATTTTTCACATACATGTATCGCTACATAACCAACTATCCTACCTACTTACCTATCTAATATTCATAGTACAAACCATGCCTTGAGAATCACCAAACAACAAAAAAAACTTATATGTTGCAGTCCTCCGGAAGTTATGCGCAGTCATACATTTCGGTGTTGTTTTTTTTAATTTGTATAATGGCAAAGCGTTTTACTACCACGCCAATGTACCCACAGAACCCTGAATGCAATAGTGACTCGCACTTGATTAGTTTTTGTGACAGTAGAATTTATGCAGTGGCTCAGAATCGGTTAAAAATCTTATAGGTACATATAGTAATAATATGTATCTAGATACTTGCATTTAGACCAACTACTTTCATAATTACATACAATAATGGCTGTCACAAATACATACATGGAGAAAACTACATAACTCAAACTTACTACAAAATCAATGGGCGGAACCTTCACCGTAATGTTGCAGGTTCGTCTATTATTTTGTAGCAACTAGTAGCAACTGTAAGTTGATCTCGCATTGTATAGGCTTTCCGTACAATGAGAGGTCAGTTTATACTGGACAGTTTAGCTTGATAAGCAACTGTCAGTAGGCATGCCAGCACATCCAGCTACACAAATCTGTCAAATTTCTTTTATAGATTTTCAACTTTATCACTTGAGCATAAAGTTCACTTTCAATTGGGGAAATTGGACAGATTGGGGTAGCTTGATGTGCTAGCGTCTGTACATTGAAATTCCTGCTGTACATTGGAATTAAAGTGATATAAATTTTATCTTATTTTAATAGTGACAAATTAATATTATTATTGATAATTGTATTACCTACTTTAGAAGTTGTCCGATAAATAAAATAGGTAGTTTATTCTGACAAAATTGCAACGACGTCGCGGCGTGCCCGCGTAACTGCGAGCAGCAGTGTGCGAGCGAGACAAAGAGTTAGGCGGCGCGGTGAAGTGGGGGCGAAATTGTAATTTGAGCTGAGGTTGTATAGGCTCTTAAGTTATTGTCAGGGAGATTATATTTAGTTGAAGTTTATAATATTATGTATTGAAATTTATATTTTACTACATATTGTCTGAATGGTTCTGTCTATATTAAGGTATGAATTCAGTATTATTATTATAACGGACCTTGTGTTTAAAACGACGGTCGCGCTTCAATGCTACCACCGGATCCAATGCGCCCGGTTGGGAATCAAACCCACGACTGTGAACCGTGTGGCATGAAAAGCAAGTAGCTACCAACCACGGCAACCGGCGCGTCAATATGGTGGATTTATTAACAAAATGTCTTTGTCAGAACGTACAGACACGAATGAAGCAAAGTGGCATATTACCTTGAATTTTAGTTTTCCGTGTTGATTACAAAACTCTATCCTCTGCTATCATTAAGAAACGTTGAATCGATTTTATATTTCAAAAATAGTAATATATGTAAATATACTATGTTGTAGTTTTTCAATACTTTCCCACTAGGCCCCGTTGAGTCTAGTAGTAAAAGAACTCGGTGAGTTAATTTAAGTGCGATAAATGATGACGTAGATTTCAATTCTGGTATTTAACCCTGTAACTGCCGCAAATGGGAAGACAAGACCTGTTGGTCTAATGTTACCTGTTAGCGACATAAATATGTGTTCGATCCCCACCCAGGGTAAATCTTTGTGTGAAGGGCACAATTATTTGTTCTGTGTTTGGGTATAATTTTTCTATAGAATGTATGTATTTAGAAATATATAAGTATGTTTGTCAGTTGTCTAGTTATATATGGTAGTGTGTTAGTTCTCCAAAGATATTTATTAACTATTATTTATAAGTGATAGGGCACTTCCTAACTGTATTATGAAACTAAATTGCAGCCTATCTCGGCAAACCGAATTGGTTCCACCATCTCAGTCGAGGCCTGCTAAAGTGCGACATAATAATCACTATGGCATTCGGTAGTCTGTTCTGTACTCTCGATATATAAATCTTTTAACCAATTATTGACGGGCCTGTTGGCGTGGCTGGAAAATGCTTGCTGTTCACGCCGGAGGTCGTGGGTTCGATTCCCACCCAAGACAAATATTTGTGTGTCATGACATGTCGTTTTGTCCTGAGTCTGGGTGTATTTATCTATGTAAGTATGTATTTACAAAAGAAAAGTAGTATATGTAGTATATCAGTTATCTGGTTTCTATAGTACAAGTTCTGCTTATTTTGGGATCAGATGACCGTGTGTAATTATGTTGGAAGATATTATTATATTATTATTAGTTCTTAAAATTATTGACAGCTTGAACAATCAAATATACCTTGAGATTAAACAGTGACACCATTAATTAAAAGGGCAGTATTTCAAAATTTGTCACAACGCGTAATATAGAAAGTAGACATTTAGTAGGTTTGTTCTACTGTCACCTATAGTTGGGCCGATTATGTGCCGTCGCAGAATGCATATTACCTTTAATTAGGTTTACACAAAAGGTGTCCAGTATCACATATAACTTATGACGAGATTTCTGTTTGTAAAAAGCCCGAATACAAAATGAATAGCCAATATTACGGGACATGTTAGCTACCTGCCTGGTATTCATGTAATAGGTACAGTCAACTTCGACTACTTCATTGTTCTGACATATGTTTCTGCTAGTACCTCCACCCCCACACCCCGGATTCACGGAAAACTCGTAAATAAATCCATAGGTCTTGTCACCTGGCCGCCGCCATCGGATCATGAGAGCGAGAGAATAGAAAGTGCACCTGTGCACCATACTGACATGTGTATCTTCTCACGAGAGACTTAGTGTGAGTTTACATAACGAAGGTGCGAGCGACTTCGATCTCTCGAGAGGCTTCCAGCGCTGTTTGGTTAATGTCAGTATGGAGTGGTTGCTGCGCTAGAAGTTGTAACGTAGGACAGCCTCTCGCAAGACGGACTGACGACCTAGTAAAGGTTGTGGGGAGCTACTGGATGCAGATCGCACTTGACGGAACACGATCTTTGGGGGAGGCCTATATTCATCGGTAGCAAAATGAAGCTGTTGATGCTAATAATGCTTGTGCTTAGTGAGCACAAACCAAGAGAATGCGATATGTTTTAGTATTTTATGAGAATGCTTGCGATATTCCAATCTGTGTATCACAAAGAGTATCGGCAGATCTCTCACTACTATATGATAGATTCTATCATATAGTAGTGAGAGATCAATATTGGCCGTGTGCAGGATTGGAAATCGATATAAATGTACTAGGCACCTATCTTAACAATTTAGAAACCGCATATTTATCCCATATGTTACCATAAGCCAGAGTGAATACAAAGCAGGGTGAGCGGTCCCCGTCCCTGTAATAAAATGGAGCTAATGTATGAAATTGTCACTATCTCTATTCACCCTTAATCCCGATCCACCATTGTAATAATTCTTCCTCTTCCTAATAGTTTAACTATTTGACTAACGTAATAACACTTCACATAAAATATATCAATTGAATAAAAACTAAAGGTGGACCATTGCAAGTATCACGAACATCGCAACCGTCGATACAAAAGACATCAACGCGATCGCGATCCAATACAAAGCTCATTATTGTGTAAGAACGATCACTTTATACTTTAAGTTAAGTACTAGTTGTTTCCAGACTGTTAGGTTATTTCTTGTGATTTATGTTAATCTAGGGTTCCTCAGTAAAAACGCAATTTATGACTGGAACACCTATAAAAGTTTCAGTCCAGTGAATTTGCTCAATTAGCGCATTGACGAATTTGCAGTCTTGAAAATCCATAGTGAACATGCGAATAAGTTGGTGATGGTTGAAGTGAATCAGCTGTGTGCATGTGATGAATGAGTGGCGTGTGTGGTGGTGCGTCCCCACCTGCGCGTGCGCGTGCGGGCCCGGCGCGGCGGGCGGCGGCAGGCGCAGTCTCCTCGCCGTCAGCATGGTGTCCGCACGCTCGCTCGCGCTCCTGGCGCTGCTCGCCACCCTCGCGCTCGCCGCCGCCTCCCCCGCGCCCCGCCGCACCCGCAGGCAGCTCGCCGATGACGACGCGCTGCAGCCCCTCGAGGTACCACAACACGACATGTTAGAGTACATTATTATGCCTACTCTAGTGTTGTAACGTTTGTTTTCCTTAACGCTACGTAACCGTAGCTTCTCCGGAAAAGTGTGTACTCAGACATGGTCGTGGTGTAAAATTAAGCTCTTGTACAGATAAGATTACGTTTTAAGGTTCAGCTTTATCTATCCAGGATCTTATTAACCTTTATCTTTATTATATGGAGAGCGTGGCGCCGGCGACGCGACACCTCGCTCCTGTTTTATTACGTTTGTGTCAAATATACCACCTGACCTATATACATAATCGACGCGGCCACCGACTGTTTTGCGTTCGTAAATCCGGTGATAACATGTAATGTAACATGAAATCTTGTTACCACTAATATCCTTAAGTAGGACGGAGACAGTCGGTGACCGGGTCAAGTGATAGTTGACATAACAGAGGCGAGTGTGTTGCGGCGTGACATAACGCGCGGCGCGGCGCGGCTTGCCGAATGCCGCCGCCGCTGCCACTGCGCTGCGCTTTCTATTGTATTTGGTATAACGCACATCGATCATGGTCCCTGTCCACCATGTTCGCACTTATCGGTATAGAAATAGTGATAAATGATACAGATTATATGGAGATAAATATATATCAGACGGTAGTTGAAACGCGAACATAGTGGCCGAGGAGCTCAATAATGCTCGGTGCGCGTTAGCCCTGATGTTAATTTGCAGCGTCTCTTCTCGCCTGTCCCGCTTGGCGCACATAACGCTTACATCTCATTTAACACTGCGACCTCAGCGTGGCCTCGGCGGCCCGCTCGCGTGTAATGCCACAATCTACATGCGGCTCTCGTACAAACCGCATTTAATGTATGCGCTACGATATTTACCTACTTACTTTTAGCTACTAAGTTTTGGCTACACTCCGTATTACGTCTCTCGAACATACGTTGTCAGTAACTTTGATTCAATTGAGCCCTAATTAATCATTCCGATATTATTTTCCGTAATAATGATTAATCAAATTTACATTGAATACCACATAAATGTTTGAATCTAAAGAATAAAATATAAACCCTAACATAAATAAGATGAGAAGTAACTTGGAACATAAGATTAGAACTAATATTCGATAATGCAGTCTCAAAACTGAAGATAAAGTAAAAATTTGCGAGAAACCTTTTCATCTCCAATTTTGTCGTATGTAAAAAATGCATACACTTTTGTAAACTAGGCCTAACAAGGCTTATATCTATACATATACAAAGTAGTATCTGGGTGACCAAACTCCACCCGAGTCCACCCCACTCCATACAGCACCTAGCCAGTTCTGATTCGCACTCAAATCCAGCTTATTAAAGAGCCAGATAACTATACTAGCATAATATATTTATAAATATTGCTCATTATATGGTTCAAGAATTTATATTTAAATTTTAATAAACACGTTTCACAACAATAGATTTCTTTAAAACTGATTTCAGATTACGTAATTCGGGAACATTATAAAGACTAAATAGGTTAACACTGAAACTGTTAGGATGATAAAGATCTTCTGAAATCCCATGCTTGGCCCAATAGTTTGCGCAATTTACTCATAATTTTGCACTTGACCTGTTTTTCAATAACAATAAACAAATATTCAATGTCTTGTAAAATTAGCTTCATCCTGTGTTATTATACTTAAAAAGGCATAGAGTTAATTTATGTATGTATGTATAGTGCGATTGGAACTGAAGTTATGTAAAGCGCGCGCAACTGGTATGGGAAGTAAACCACTCAACTCAGCTATTGTGATCGTGAGGCAATCATTCATCTATGGATTTCATCAATTTGATTTTAATTTATCGTCTTCACTTTTTGCACTGATTAAAGTGAAAGAGACGATTACCTAATTCACTTACACCTTGTATATCAACTTATCACGACGTTCATTAAAATTTGTATATGCTTAGTCATATTATTACATCCAAACTTGTAACGTTGGTTTTAAAAGTGAATTCGTGGAGGCTCTCGAGCCCTGAATTATTAGAACCTTATAGTTGGCCCTCTTGAACTACAAGTTTGACAGGCAGCTCCACTTCACAATAACATTCGAGGGGCTTGATTTTCGTCCCAATGGGTTCTTTTTTTATACTAATTTAAGTAACAGTGACCACTGATTGTTAAGTACTTAACTTAACTTACGCGTTCTCGACCTTTCTCTCGTCCCTGATGAGATCTGTCCTTACATCCAGGTTTGCAACACCATCATAATAAGGTGAAAGTACTTCCCTAGTTCAGCTTGTCCTAGAGTGCCCCCCTACTTAAATGCTGCTACTGTCGACTTCCCCGAGTGGGGTTTCTAAAGAATACAAACGCGAAAAAATTAAACTTCCATAATAATCAAATGTGTTCGTTATCGCTCTATCATGCAAGCATTCTATTATTTTAATAAAATGGTGAGATTGTGAGTGATGAAGTCTGCATTAATGGAGTTGGGCAACGGTTGCCTCACTTTCAATGCCAACAAGGTCCTGAGTCTTAGCCAAGTGGTCAAGCGAGCCAACAATCGGAGCTTTCAGCTAATGACAACTTATTGAGCTATTGCAACTTACGGGCACGCTACCTGAGCATTTTAATTAGTACAAAATATAACTGTTTCTATTTGGAAGGCCACTTTTCAATTAGCCAGACGATGGTTCAAATCGCAGAACCTATATTAAAGCTATCAATAATTTTCTTATCAGATAGTTTCAAGTCACCCAAAACCATGGCCTATGGATGCTAGCATCACTCATACGCTGGACCTTATTCACACACATCCTTTAGAAACAACAATTTGTGATTGATATTAATCGCCGACTAAAACAATAATTACTATTTCAAAATCTAGAAAACATGGCATTTAGACACATACAACCGACTTCAAATTGGCTCAGTAAAGACCGATATAAACACGACTTATATAGGATATATATATACATATTGTTGCGTATCGAATAAAAATTATAAAAATTCACAAATATAAAGAAAACACGCGTAATATATAATATACAAAAAAATAAATTATTAATTAATAACAATACTAAAAATTACATTATATACTAAATATATAAATATATAATACTAAATATACAATTAACAATAATAAAAATAATTATTATTATGAATTAATAACCTTCTGTTTTGAATTCGGTACACAAACGCATGAACAAAACAATTTTAAGTTATTAAGGAAGTGAGGGCACTTCCCGATTGTTAAGTTTCATTATTTCTACGATTCTACAATGTAGTTGCTGGTACTTAAGGTTTTTGTCATTTGGACAGAACTCTAGTTGTATTACAACATAACCAAGACACGATACAATGTATTGTCATGCTCAACACTATCTATAATAATATTAACTTCAAAAAATTGTAATGTGGTCCATCGTATGTGAAAATAACTGAAAGCCAGCGCTCGAAAACTTCAATTCATGTTTACATATTAAAGACGATGTTTATTTTAAATCAGACAATAGTAGCCATCGTGGTTTCCACGTCATAGTTAATTAAGACCTTAGTGAATACTCGTGACATGATCCTTCTCATTGCCTTTCTATCTGACCACGAGACGAGTACCCGGTACTTTTGATGAGAGAGCGAGCGACTATGTAATGGTCTAAAAAAAATCCCATGCAAAATGATTTGATGAGATATAATAATATTAGCCCGCATGCCCACTTTAGATTTAACAAAATCAAACGCATACATTGCCTGAGGCTGCACAATTGAATTATATTGTATAGCAATGAGTTACGACTTCGTCAAGACAATTCAATAAACATAAGAATGTTTATTGAATTGTCTTAACAAAGCCTGAACTTGTTGTACGTTGTTTTTATAATTCTGTGCCAACATCACCCGTCTTTTACCATTACTGAACGTCTTTGAGCTTGAAAGTATTCAGTATGATGTAGTTGGTGATTGGTAGGGGTGGGGGGGACCTCACATTGGTGCGGATATGATAGTCAAATGCGGAAGGACAACTTGTTACATATATTTAGCCGTAACCGGCAACCACACAGTTTCGTAAACTTACAAATCATGTAATTATATTGTATTATTTGATTTGCAAAAATAAACCTAATGAACTCTTTTATATTGCTTAAATTTTAATTCTTGTGTTCCAAAATAAATCTGTCGATATCCGACGATAACTATCTTAACTTAACTGATAATAAAAAATGTTGAAAAGTCAACACACCTTCACTACTATGCAGTGATGCTTAGAAAAGGCACTGACATGTTCCACAGGAGCTCAGCATCCTTCCATATATGTTAAAGAGGCAACTTTGGTTTAAGTTGGTTTGATTCTATTATCCGTCAATATCCGTAGGCGACGGGAATCCATTACAGATTTCTCACGTATCAAAAAAACAAATTGATGATATGCTTGTTGCTTAATTTATACGTTTTAAAATGTTTATTTGTACAGTAAGCAGTGTGCATCTATAATTGTAGTACCGACATAAGTACACAGCGGTTATGTTGCAAGATTTTATTAATGTGAAATCTACAGGAGCGTAAGAACCTTCGCTTGGCATATCGATGTTCACTGGAGAAACATTTTTTATGGTTTATTAGTTAAATTGTGTCGAAACAACGTTTATTGTTTAACACGAGTAGGAATAATTGCAGTGCGAGGACAAACTTTTTCTTCATTCGGAAACGCGATTATAATAGCCGTGAACGAAATTCCACATCGCGGCATGCCGAGATTTTTTTGTGTCAGCCACTCGTGAGACCAACTGTGAGTCCCATTCCACTCATATGTACGCGCATAGCTTTCGACCGGGTATGTAATCGCAAAATTTTTGCGACTCTACATCTACAATGCTTTATTTATCACAATGAAGATTCGTAACCTAACGCTAATAAGATATACAGTTGTAGGCAGCCTTTGAACGGTTGAATAAATTTTCTTAATTTATACTTTAGCACAATTTTGATTATACAAGCTTTCAATTCAGAAATACCCCCATAGTATTTATAATCGGTCTGTCTGTTTGGGAGCTCTGATTGCAGGCACACACTCAGATACGCAAACGTAGACTCCTTGTGATTGGGTGTTAAAACTGATCTCGTGGACTGCTGTAATTATTGTAGTTCAACGTTATATCAATTTATGACGATCAATGTTTAGCCTGCTGTTACATGAGTTATCGTTATCTTAAACATATTATTGGAACCGTCTGTTACAGTGCTTAAATCACTGATAACTTCTCCGCAAATTATATTACAGGAAAAAATTAAAAGCAAGGAAATTTACTCTTTTAAATTAGCACATTATTGATGGAACAAATAAAATCCAGGGCTACTAGAGGCCATCATATTATTGGTATTATATACTATGTATTAATATAGCTCACTTTACTTTCCTCCAATAAAAGTAAAGTAAATGAATTCCTTACCTATTAGATTTTTCACATACCTAAACTCTTGGTCCCGCGTGTATTCTACAACATTGACTCTAATGACTGTGTTCGAACGGTAGCATGTCCAACAACAAAGAAAGGTCCTAGATTCCAACCCCGTGTCGAGCAATCGATGTTATTGTGATTTTGACAAGAAAAATAATAAAAAATAAACATGCATAAATGCATAAATGCAATCGTAAAATTAATAAGATTTCATCTTTGGTTAAACAGTACCGTGCTATATTATGTGGTATACCGTATATAATGAGGTCCTGGGTTCAAATCCCGGAACAGGCCAAGACGATTAATTGTAGCAAATAAAACAGCTAACAAAAGCCTGGAGTTTGCAAGTTGACTCGGAGAACTCGTTAAGCTAACGGCCTTGTGCCCGAACGCCTCCGGTCGTGTTTGAAAGTGCCATAGGGTTATGAGAGTGAGAGTAAAGAGTGCACTCCTGTACTGTATACATTAGGGCAACAAGCATAATAATATAAACACGTTACTGCCTCGTTGGTCCAGCGGTAGTGTTCAACGGCAGAAAATGAGGTCCTGGGTTCAAATCCCGGGTTGGGGCAAAAAGTGATTTGAAAATTTTTTTTTCAGTATCCGCCCGATGTTTGTAAGTTGGCGGTATTTCACCCCCGTGCCTCGGAGAGCACGTAAAGCCGTCGGTCCTGTACCTGACCTCTTTCCGATCGTGTCTGATCGTGATAGAAAGTGCCCCTGTGTTTCCACACACACTAGTGCACTATAATATGTCCTGCGCAATTGGCTAATCTCCATTGACAATGGCCACCGTGGTCGAAATTCGGCCGGGATGACATCAATATAAACACGGCCACAGGCCACATATTAATATTACTGAAGTCCCTGGTCCATTCGATGCCTGCAACTGTCAAGTAGAATGTCGAACTTTACCTTTGGATCATAACTGCCTACTCATTAAGGTTGCGTGGCAGATAATTTGAAGTGGCGATTACGGTTGCCGCGAGAGGCGGGCGGCCTCGACCCGAGCCGCCCGCCCGGCCCGCGCGCCCCCCGCCCCTCCCCACACCCGCCCTTGCGGCGCTGGACAGGACTATAGGTGTTTTATGTCAATCACTTGCCACTGATTTATTTAATGACAAAAACATTATGACAAACTGTAACGTCATGTAACGATGGTTTTGCCTGCAAATGTGACTCAAAGTGCTGATACTACTGATATACAAACTATTTTGTGGCTAACACCCTTATTTGCTGCAAACTGTTTATTGTATTAAACCTCATTTGTTCCAAACTGGTTATGGTACTCATTGTATTAAAACCCAATTGTATTGATTTGCCTCGCTTAAAATTTAGTAGATATCAATATGTTTACATTGGGCAGTTAGTTATTTTAGACAGCTGACATAACATCAAATTATGATGTATTTTAATTGTATTAGTAAGAAATGCTTAAACCACATAGGAATGTTCACAATTTAAATGTCATTAGCAAACTACATTCGTAATGACATTGCTTAATTAAATTGATGTTCAATATAATGTTCTTGAATAAAGATAGGATAAATAAATTTCCCTTTTTTTACAAATTTACTTTAATTATAATAAATATAATAATATAAAACGATATGATTTATTGTATGTTTGTGTATGGATAAACTCAAAAACGACTTTACTGATATTAAAAATTATATTATGGAATTATATGGTTTATATTATGGAATTTTTGTAGGATCACTATTTAACAGCAATTTAAATACTTTACTTAATGATAAGGAATCCACCTTTCACAAAAAGAAATGCACAATATTTTCAAACAGATATCCTACAATAATACTATAATATAACCCGAGGTATCATTATTTACTCATTTATATTTCTATTAGTCACGAGTTACTTATAAGCTGCGACGCTTGTCAACGAAGTCACCAAGTATTTTAAAAAGGGATTATCATATTTCTCAACCCTGTACAGAAGTCATTACTGGCAACTTACCAATTTTACCAGTTCTGTAACTCACAGAATAGGAGCGTGGTCGCTTGTAAGCTAAGCTGTGAGCGTGTGCAGTCGAGCGACGCGCTCAGTCTTAAGGTGAGTATAGACTACAACATTTTCTCGAGCATTTCTGTGTAATGTAACGTTCTTACGAATGGTACAATACTTGCAAAAGCTCGACGTTTAGTTAGTAACAGGATGATACACTAGAACATATCATAGAGCAGCTCGTTGTTCTGTTACAAGTAAATGATGTAGTCTATACTCACCTTTACTCAACGCTCGTGATTTTATCTCTCTACACATATTGTACGTGTAACAGGTAAATAATATATTACGAGTTTATTACTCGTGATATATGATTTACCTGTATATATACAACCTTAGAGTGCACTTTTTTAGTGTGTCGTGGTTTATTATTTAAACTTGAACACTTTTATTGTCTGTTGGCCTGTGGTGTCACAACCACCACCGGCGGACACTGAGACCGGCTTTAAATCAGTTTTTCAGTGTTACCAATCCCTACCAAACTAATGAAAAATAACTCATGTACCACCTGAGTGGTACTACTCTGAACATGAGTTATTTTCCATTAGACCACGAAAAACGGCGACTGATCTCTATCCATCCACTTTGTTAGCGTTGCTTTCGTCAGTAGAACTTCTTCAATTTCTCCCTATCTTCGGCAAACGTTTTGACTACTTGATACGCACCTACTTCCACTTTATTTTTGAATTTATTCATATATGTTATCCTTGGTCTGACCTGACTTTTCTTTTCTTCTATTTTTCCTTTCACCCAGAAAAAATGTTGGATATGAATGAGCAGCTCGGAAGTCACACAGAGTTAAAAATACACGTATCGGACTGGTCACAGTTAAAGACAATCAATTATCACCAGTTACGAGTTGGGAAACAATACCCTGGCGACGCGGCGACGTCTTAGTAGAAAAGCTCCCCCAAGTAGATGGGATTAGGGTAGACAGATAGAGAGAACATTCAACTGCAATAACCTTGCCACTTAACTCTACTAATATGCCTGTCTGTCTCGAATATAAAAGTGGAGTCTACAAAGGTTAGGTATACATATCGTACTAGACTGTGCGGTGATTAAACCGGGATAAGAGAAACTTATGAGTTGGCTCCGAGCGTCTTCTCGGTTTGACCACATTGGATCCGAGGTAATATAGTATATTGTACATACTTAAGAGAGAGTACTCGTAGGAAGGACTTACCATCTACAATTCAACCTAAATTGAATGTAGTTCAGCATAGTCCGAGAGTACATTCTGTCATCTTATATAACAAGCTGCCAACAGAATTTAAAATTATACACAGAGTTAACTTATTTAAAAACAAATTGAAGACTTTTTTATTGAAGAAAGCGTATTATAGTATTAATGAGTTCATAAATGACAAACGACAAATGTAACAACGTATTCTTGACCATTATGTATGATAGTTTTTGTTAGTTTTATTTTGTATTTTAGATATGAATTGTACAAATAATGTTTCAACACAATGTAAATTGTTAAGAAATAAATGACTTAATTATAAATAAATATCTTGGAACAACTAACACACTACCACTGGTTCCAACTAAGCAGAGCCGGTATTATGGCATCCAGACAACTGATAAACGCTCTTATATATTACAAAATGCACCCAGAATGTAGATAAATTACATCCAGACATAGAACAAATAAACGTGGTCAACACACGAAGATATGTCCTGGGTGGGGATCGAACCTACGACCTCTAGCTTAGCAGCCAGGGTCAGTAACACTAGACCAAAGATAAACCTATCACATGTTTAATATTAAATGGAATCTCATTACAGTACATAATAGTATTTAACAATACAAATAAAGATTATTAAAAAAAATAGTTTCCATATTTTGGATTTCATTTGTAATAATGTATATAGCACCGATGTTTACGGTTATTCCAAGGGATGCAAGTGGGCGAACATAGCTTGCGTTATATCAGTTGGCTGCACGTGATGTATTGGGTGCGGTGAGCTAAGCTTAGACCGGTCTAGCGCATGTCGCAAGTACAGACACGCCGCAGACAAAGAGAAAGATGGATTGAGCCCGACCAACTCTATTATTATGTTCCACAGTATTACGAGATGGTTGTTTCCTCAAACACGATCATAAAGCCGCGCGAGAATTACCAGGTACAACCATTTTATTCCCCTACCTCTTACATCGAACTGTGCCTGATCTTATTAAACTCTACCTGCTTCTTCCTAAGGATACGCACTTAACTATCTGAATTGGGATAGTAAGCTGTTTACAGAAATTAATTTCATAACGGTCATAATTGAATTCATATTACTAAAACATAGCTCTCTACCGAATGTCACATTTTGTCCAGTGGCAACCTTTTCGAACGCAGATAAAAAAGTCTTTTGTTCGATTAGCAGGTTCAGCAAAAAAGGGTTGTTAGAATATTAATTATATGGATAAATCTCAGGAGCTTCCTGTAGACAGGAAGTTATTACACCCCCGTGTATCGAAGAACATGTAGAACCATAGCGCCCTGCGCCTGATCTATTTCTTGTAATGTCAGCCAACCTGTCTCATTAGATTGACTGTGCTCGTTGACTGAAGGTAGACTACGCAGACATTCCTTGGTTTAGAATTTAAACGAAACCGAGTCTCAAAATTAACGGAATATATCACGACACCAAGATGACAGGCATGATGGCATTGCGCAATATTTTCATAGCAAGCTCTATCTCAAGCGTACTTTTAGTTTGTACCAAATTCATACTGAGTCAAGTGTTCTACTTTAACAAAACCGCATCCAAACTGCTTTTAGCAGCCGCAGGACCGGACCAATATTTAATTTCCTCATTTATTTTGTTTTGCCTAACTAATGACGGCCTAATATAATTCTCATACACGCGGTAACGCTTGTCCCCTAACGAGTTATATCTTCTTTTTACGCTATAATGGTGTAGATTACAAATGACTTAGATGAGAACTTAGAGTAAGCCTTTAATCCCCTGTATCTAAACTAAAAGGTTATTGTATTTACTTTTATTTATATAACTAGCTGTGCCCCGCGGTTTACCCGCGTTAAACTTTATAAATCATCACAGCTTGTCCCCCGAAGGTTATAGCGTGATAATATGTAGCCTATATGGTGACCCGACCTCTTAGTAATATTCATGCAAAATTTAAAGTAAATCCACGCAGTACTTTTTGAGTTTAGCCCGGACTTACATACAGACAAACAGACAAAAATTCTAAAACCTATATTTTTGGCTTCGACATCGATTGTAGATCACGCCCCAAGTATCCTTTTAAAAAAATATTCAATGTACAGTTCTGACTTTCCTACGATTTTATTATATGTATAGATGGTCAACGCCCGCACTAATGAATCCGAGTCCCTGTGTTGCGGGGATTTTACTAATATGCAACTCACGGGCACAAAGCCCGCCTAGACCCAGAACAACTGTAAAAGGGGCACACGAATAGTTGTCTATAAAATGCTTGGGCTACCCTAACGCAAGCATTTTATAGACATTTCGGTCAAGAATTTCTATAAACCTATTAAGTGTCGATTAGTTGATAACCTTACTTTCAAACATTTGTTAATGAACGCTTAGTTATTATTTTAAACATACGATTACCTTCCTTTACATTATCTTGTTATTTAGAAGGTTCAAAGTAAAGCTGCAACATAAATAGCTAATAGATAGATTATACAATACTATTTTAATATTCAAATAATTTTAACGACTACCCATTGTGCTCTGACTCTGTTTATAAATTATAGCCTATGTGTTAATCCAGGATGTTAGCGAACTCCATACTAAATTTTATTAAAATCGCTCCAGCCATTTAGACGTGAAGAAGTAACAGACATAGACACTGACACACTCACAAACTTTCGCCTTTATAATATTAGTACGATTCAACCGTATCGTTGGTGTACCGGTACCGGTTCAACCGCGCATGATGAGGATCGCAGATTAAATCCCAAATCCCGGGGGTCTCAAATGTGATATTGGGACTTTTCTGTTTAGAAAAGTTTCAATGTCAGCCCGGAGTGTGGAAGGTGTCGGTGTTGCGCTCCCGTGCCTCGGAGATCACGTAAACCGAACCTTATTATAAGAGTAGAGGAATTGAGCGCATCTGTGTCTTCACACACACTCGTGTAAGAGTTACCATGCAAGGAAGGTATCAAATCTTGTTAATGTTTGCTGAAATTGTTGTTACCATGTTTCCTGGTTGGCTTTAAATATTATTACAATTTTTGTAAGTCTTGTTTTTGTTAGAATTATGATGGCCTTTGAAGTATGGCCGCGATATTTGTTGCCATAATGAGTTATTTTCTTAAGTTAGACCTCGTCAGAAGAACAGGCTTAAATTGACCACTTTACTGAAGGTCTCACTGAAGATAAAACATATTAAAAATAACTTTGTACATTATAAGCTTTAAAGTAAGATTCCTGCATGTCTATGGGTAATTCTTACGTGTAGAATATCGTAGAGAATTCCTGGGTCTCCCAATTATGCTGCGCCCCGCATTTTAACCCGTTCGTAACACTGAAACCCGACCGCCGTAACGCCGCCATAATTTATAATTAATTTATTCATTGTATATGTTCTACCATTATGGCATGCAATGGTTATACAAAATTTCACTTTTATTAAATGTCAATGTAATAATTCTAGTTATCATGAAATGTTAATATAATTGGATATGAATTTAAAATTACAATTGTCAAATTTAAAACTTTTACAGCAGTCAAAGCGATATAACGTAAACCAGTATGAACAATTCTAGACCAACTATTATTCTAATTAATATAATTAATGAACAATATAAATGTCAGATTTGTAGTCTCAAAGGAAATTTATTGTGGTTTTTAATATCTACCAGTCATATACCATATTTATCTCACATACACATAAATACAATAGATTTTAATTGATACACAGTTCGGAGCTTGTACACATTGACACGATATATACTCGTATTACGCTTACACATTTTTATCCAACAAATATTCATTTATAGTATATTAAGCTTTTTTAAAAAAACTCGTCAAGCCTTTTTTTATTATCTTTTATCGTTTTAGAGAATAATAATACTCTTGGCAGTTAATTATAATATTGCATACTTATCTCAATATACGCACGATTATAATAATATTTAAAATTAAGTATCTAATTAACTCAAATATTACCATGATAAATTAAATGTTAATTATAAAATACATTATTTTAAGGCAACGCCTATACTAAGGACTTATATCGCGGTAGGTTTACAGGCATACAATTCACGGGCACAAAACACACCCAGACTCCACCAGACCACAGATTTAAGACATGCAGTACAGATTTATGCTTAATTAAAGGTTCTATATTTTTATGTTGTGAATATTGACAAGAGCTTTTTAGCAATTAACTTACTTGAATAAACACCGTTATTATTTTAAATTAATTCTCCTGAAAATTTCTATTTGAAATCCAAAAGTCAGTCTTCGGACAATATTCTACTCAAAATATCTTCTGGGACTCATTCCGTTTATGAAATAGGCACCCGTACGTACGGACCCAGGCAGACAAATATTGCCAGTAATACGGTTCCGGTTTAACTTGAAACACGGAATCCAAAAAAAAAAATGAGATTGTTTGTTTATATCAATTGAATTAAGAAGTGCGATTAAGTCGCGGCGGGGTCAAACAACTTGTCACACAACTTGTTGGGACACTTAACCTTAGCATTTAAATCTGTTGGGTAAAACAAGGCATATACGAAACTGAGGTGTTTGTACATAGCCTACTATGCGTCATACAGTTAACACCGTTATTCAAATTGCACTCACTACTTAAGCGGTGACACAGCCAAATTGGTATTTTAGACAATAGCCCGTTTACTGCACTAAAAATATAACTATATTTTAATGGGACCTATTAATCTCTAATGTCTCCATACAAAAAAACGCTCAAGTTACCTCTAACAAGAAAAATAATATTGTAAAGTGTGTTATTATTTTGTTTTGGATACAGTGCATTTTATTATTAGAAAAACCTTTGTAATCATTTATTTATCATTAAGTTAGTTAAGTATATTTAAATAATGAACGTTTTTGTTTGATTCGCTATTTTTTACACATTTTGTTGCATTTCTTTTTATTTTGATTTAGACCCGTTCTTTACAAAAATATAGGTACTATAAAGTAAAGTCACGATTAAATAATAATAATATAATAATATCTGGGACATTATTCACACACGGTCACCTGATCCCAAACTAAGCAGAGCTTGTACTATGGAAACCAGATAACTGATATACTACATATACTATTTTTTTTTTTTTGTAAATTCATACTTATATAGATAATTTACACCCAGACTCAGGACAAACAGACATGTTCATGCACACAAATATTTGTCCCGGGTAGGAATCGAACCCACGACCTCCGGCGTGAAAGGCAGCGTATCTACCAACCACGCCAACAGGCCCGTCAAATAGAATCTGCTCAGCGTTACATTAGTTAAATGCCATGTTCATTCAGCTGTCGCCTTTTAGTCGTTATTATATAACCCAAACCCAAACCGACTATTTAGTACTTAATTTAATTTAACTTCCTATTTATAGATTGATATATGATGACATACCACTGAAATCCATTTTAAATATCTTGAAAGAAAAACATTGTTAATAAATGTGCAAATGAAGCCCTTTTACATTTATTCAATTCTTGGGTCAGAATTGGTGATTCTGTAGATGTAGCAATTAAAATTGAGCAACATAAATCAATAGGTTGTAATTAAAATATTAGTTAAAACAGATCGCCTTAACCAACGGCTACAAATATCCACCTGGACTTTAAAATATTGAACGTACTTCAATCTCCGTCCACAAAAATTAAGTTGGTAAGCTATATTTATAATAGTCTATTATTTAAATCAACAGCATTAGTAGTTGCTGGGAATACCGCGGTGACAGACAGACGGACGCACGGACAGACTCGCACAATAAGGATTAGTGATAGAAACAGGTGATTCCATTACCATTTTTATTATGAAACGGAGCAAAAGTCCTAATTGACATACCGATCCTTGTCATTTTATATATAATAATAATATCCTGGGACATTATTCACACACGGCCACCTGATTCCAACCTAATATATGGTCTTAATGTTTTGTTAGTAGGCTCTGCGTTATCTCTCACTTATCAAACTGACACTCATATGAATCAACTCGTTGAAAATGTTTGCAAACATATGACTGTACTGACGTCCTAATATGAAAATTAATTACTGTACTTATAGTCTCTTATCTCTATTCTTGAAGTTTTACTTAGACTAACTAAAGGGTCTATGAATATCCATGAAAACTTATTACCAGCTAAATATTTCTGTAGAGAACATAACATAGATTAGTATAATGCGGTACTGGTGATTGGTGCACAGCCTGGTGTGGGAGTGCTTGCTAGTGTAGTGGTTTCGGTACAGGTGGACAGTGACTGGTGTGTGGTGGTGTGAGTGACGTGCGTGTGTGTGTGCAGGATGCGGAGGGCGACGAGCAGACGCGCGAGAAGCGCAAGCTGGAGCCAATCACGCAGGCCAAGTTCGGCATCAAGAACGCAGTTCTCGGCTTCGTTTTTGGGGTGAGTGTACCGACCACTGCCATACCTTACCTGCTGTAGTGCGCAGTAACGTCACCCGCCACTCTCTGTTGTAGAAAATCAATTCGCTGATCGACGCGAAGACGCGGTTCGTGGACACATTGGACCGGCAGAACATCGAACTTAACAAGCAGTACGGCATCGAAGCGCCGCAGAACGGACTAGCATCGCTAAGTGGTATCGTGGGCCAGGTGATCGGACCCAAACTGCAGCTGCTAGGCCCCAAGATCCAAGCAGTGACGGGACTATTGGGTGGCTTATCAGGCGGCGGCGGAGGCGGCGGTGGACAAGGTGGGAGTGGGCTCGGCTCTATCCTGTCCCTCGTGACGTCCCTGTCGGGCTCGTCGTCGGGCGGCGCCGCGGCCGGTGGCACCGTCGAGACCGTTGACTCCTCGGAGGAAGACGACTCTTAAACTTCCTCCTCTTTTCCCCTATTACCCATTCTCCCAGCCCGTCCCATCCCTCCCTCGGTCGCCTGTACAGTCCGCGATCTTCCCCGTCCCAGTGCATCTCTCTATCATTTGTATTTATATTGTAAATAGGTTTTAGGTGAACGTCGGTGATATTAAACGTTCCCATTTGTATGTGTGTTGTTTTACTGCACGCCCCTCGCATGCTGGCACCGAACACAGTACCTCACGTAGTAGCTCGTAGTGATACCCCACACCGCCTGTACATAGTGGTCACTGCCGTAGCTGGTCTGTTTTACTGTAATGTACACCATTTAGATTGTTTCTGTGTATGACTGCCATTCAATAACCTTCTAGTTCATGTACTTATATCTTGCCTTCTATTTTTAATGTATTTTTAGTTTCTACGCTTATTTTATTTAGAGCTTAATGTTTCTACCGATTGTATAATACGTAGTCTCTCCTTCTAGTCAAACTGCTGTACAACCGAGTTGTATCTAGTCGACACTTTTGTAAATCTTCTACGCTTACCTACATACAGACTAGCATTTACATTTTCTTAGCTACTTTAGAAAAAATATTAAGTTTCTATGCAAATTTCCATGCAGCTAAGTGAGATGTTATCCAGAAATTTAAATAAAGTATTCATGCTTTTAATGAAAATGAAGACTTTATACGTCTTTTTTTATTTCGCGCTATTAGCTTTAATACTGGAGGATATTTCATAGAAACTTTCAACCCCTATTTCGGTTCAAAGATTTATTTTTCTATAAGAAGAAGAATTTTAGGGGAAGACATCTAAATACAAAACTTCCATTTCTGGTGTCGATCATTTTAATACTTTTGTTTGTGATTAGGTACTAGTTAGAACAACAAACCTGCAAGTTTAAAATTAAAAAGCATTCGATGAAAGATTTCCATAAAAATATTTCGATTACAGTCACTTTTATATTATAAAAAATTACGTTAACTAGACAAATACTAGATTTAGTTGTTTTGGCACTCAGATGCCACAGACAGATGCAAAGACAATCAATATCTGAACTGAGCAACTTATGCGTGATTCTAGAATGAGTAATTCCTAAAAGTTACATTTCCTAGAGAATTTTGTCGATGACTGACACTTCGTATGGTGGGCTGCTTTAGTTATATAGTTGTGTTTTACAAGCTACTTAGTGGCATCAGTAGATTGAGAATGGTGTGTATACCGAACATAATTTACCGTCCGTATCCATCTTTGCTGATACGTGACAAATCTGTGCTCCGTAGAAATATCTTTCTTTTTAGTGTAAATATCTTTAGCTTCACAAACTTCAAATAAAATTTTAAATGTAAATTTTACACAGTTTTTAAATACAAATACACAAAGATTTTTCATAGGTGGGGATCGAACCCACGACCTCCGGCTTAGCAGTCAGAGTCACTGGTTAGTGACTGACCTATTGGTCTAGTGGTTACTAGAAAAACAGGCCAGTGAACCTGACTGAGACCTAAGCGCTGCCTAGAACAACTATTAATTTCAAACGGAAGCATTAGTATTAGAAATTTGTTGAACATTGAAATACGAATAGTACGAATCACTTTTCAAATTTCCCTATTGGCTAATAACTACATCATAAAATAATTGCTCGTGAAAACATTATGAAAATAAAACATATACTTATTTTGAAGCATTATGAAAAATAACTAAAATCTATTATTCAAAGTGAATTAAATGTATTCTAAAAAAAATTAACTTCACCAAAGTATTAAGTATGACCTACATTTGCTACACGTTGTAATGTGTTACCCCAGCGACAATTTTCGTCGTTTTTCAATCCGGGTGGTGAAGTGTGGTAGTGTCGGTCTCTCGCGGTGTTGCCACATCGCAAGGCCGCCGCGACCTCTGCCGCTTGGGCAACACACACACACATCTGCCGACCGTCTGTACACACGAGTCGTCACACACGTGTACCTGGTGATGCACTTCACGCCGCAATCCGAACACATTTTGTAACTATTTAGAAACATATACTTGCCAACGGGTTGCGTATGAATCGATACCGCTTTTAACATTATTGTGTTTAACATCATGTAAAATAATTATGAACATATTTAATTTTAGATTTATAGCAATAACACAAATATGGAAAATTATAAATTGAATCTTACACGGGGAATTTAACGATACAGACTATATAATTCGATAGACTAAGCATGCCTATAACATTTGTCAAATTATGACTAATGATATACGAGTAGATGTTCAGTCTGGTCTAACTAAGAGGACATTGGGTTCAAACCCCCCTCAAACTAAGTCACATTATCTTTCACTTCGTATGTATAACTGAATGTGTGTATACAACAAATGTGTCACTGAATATAATTTGATAAGATTTTGTAAATACATTTTTCTCGATTCGCAAATTATTTTATTTGCTAATTAGAGTCACCCACGTATTTATATAGCACGTGTTTTAGTCGAAGAATAAATAATATCATTTCATATTATAATGTCCGTAATGATTCAAGATCCAAAAACGTAAAAACGTGATTGTACAAAATATCTATAACGATTTTTTTGGTGATGGAGTTGTGTAGAAAAATCTCGTAGCAACCGTAGCGTGAGTCCCGTAGCTCGTAGCCGCACGTAGTTCCTACCTCTCATACGCATCGCATCACACATGCACACAATATGATTCCCGGACTCATTTCACTTTGATCCAGTACTGGCAGCGCGTAGTATATGCACGTTTCTCGATAGTAATTGTTACGTAGCGCGTAGCACATACAATAGCTAAAATAACTTCAAGGAAGCCACCGTAGTATGAGAGAGCATAACTTCATTCATGTCTCATCCATATTACCCACAAATTTCCGTGATAAATATTAGAAGAATAATTTAATATTGTCCACATTTCCATTTACTTAACTACTATTTATTTAATAAATAATTTTTAAATAACAGCGATGGTTTCAATTGAAAAAATCGTGATTATTTATACATTTTGAAGGTATAAATAATTTCATTTTTTAAAATAATCTCAATTTATCTTCCTGACCTATACTTACAATGATAGCACTAACAAGAATGCTTTTTAAATATTTAGGCATACTTACCTACAATATACGCACACAGATATCGCATAGGACAACGTTGTTAAATGAGATGTAAACGACTGATACAAACGTCAAGTGACGTACATGTGTACACCAACGCACACACGCAAAGCGAGGCGGAACGAGGCGAGGCGCAGGCTGCGTCTTGAGTTGGTGGTGTCCCGCAGAGTGGCACTACGTGGCGGCTCCGGGGGAGTCCCCCCTCACCTCCGGCGAGCCAGCTCTCTACGCGCCGCAGTACGCGCTCGAGCCCGAGTACGTCACCCGCCCGGCGCCCACAGAGCGGCAGGGCGCGGGTGGGGCGGCAGACGCCCGACGACGACATCCCCGAGTTCGACCGCAACAAAGTGAGCCTGGAGCTCCCGGGGAGTTTGTTTGGGCCATCCGTGTCGCTCCTCATCCGGACTACTAAGATCATCGGTGACGTCATACAGGTCAGTATCACTCCAACCATAATTGAAGTTGGCAAAAGAATAAGTACGTACACAGTTAATAAATGTTATTTGTATGATAAATGTATATATTATATAAAGATATAGATTAAGAATATTATAGAAAGAAGAAATATAAGTAAATATATCATACACACATTGTTAAATCCATCCATTCCACTGTGCAACACGCAAAGTGTAATACAGGTTTGCTTTTCCGTTATAGACCTTTAACTCACAGAAATAAAAAATACATAACGTAAGCGATTGTATGCCGAGCCGGGATAGTCATGAACACGCGGGTGTCCGTACAACCGTCGCGGCGTGCCTCTGCCTTCGTGGTGATAGTATTTGTTAATATTCCACTATGGATGTCTGACTCAGCTCATAAACTACATACTATACTTATCTCTTTCGTTTACTGTAAATAATTATCATCATTATAGTAATTTAAGGTATATAAATAATATTATGTAATATCAGTGAACAACACGATTATTCAATTATGTTTCCAGAACTCCGCGGTCCGCTACCAGACGTTCCTCCGTCTCTTCCAGCCCCTGTTCCGCGGACCCTTCGAAATCAAAGGGCTGGATCCCCCCACCACTACTACCACCACGACCACGACCACGCAGGCGCCGCGCACCAGCGCACCCGCCACCAGCGACAACGAAGTGCGACGACGATAATATTTAGAAAATAATTATAAAATATTAAGACACTGATCAACTTGAGACTTTTTTAGCCTTTGCCATTCAAATGCCATTTAACAATGCAAATACGAAAATCTTCAAATAGATCAGTGTAATATTTCATAAGTGAATTATGTATAAAACATAGGTAAAATGTGAAATTGCTGACTTAGACGTGTTAAACCTAAAAAAAAGTAATTATGAGTATTGCTGAGATAAAGTATGATAGTGGATTTTAGAACATATTCTGTAATAGTGGTCTGAACACACGAAGTAGCACATCGTAAAATGCGTGTTTAAAGTAGCATAACATTGTTGTATACTTTTAACATCCACAAAAGTACCCAATTACAAATTGAAACTGGAAAGACAACGCTTCCACCATTATCCCAGATAACCCATTTCATGGAAATTTTAGTTTGTGTAATTAATAGAAAGTGATAACGTTTCTATTTTTAGTTGCGGTTGACATGTTTTACGTTTTACACGACTTTGTAGTAACTTTGTTGAGATAACCAAATTATAATTAGTGATTCCTATATTCTAAGTAAAATACTAAAGTGGTAAATAAGTCTTTTATAAAATGCTTTGCGTTGGGTTTCATCAGCGACTGATGCCGTCAAGATCCACATGATAGATTCTCTATCCACAACAGTTCAAATTTTATAAGCCTACAATAATAACTTGGTCTAAAAATCATTAACCACCTGACCAGCCCAATATATAAAGTGTAACATAAACATTGTTTTAAAAAGAAAATACTTAAATAAGCTAACGTTTAACGTGCCTAAGAGACTGATCAACATGCAAAATACACAAAAATATACTAACTCTCCATGCAAGAATGTCAATCAGCTGATTGAATGGAGAGGCAACATAACGTATTCCGTATTTCACAAACTAGTTGTCTTTCATTTATGCCGACTCAGTGCTCCTTAAGTTGACTACAGTATTAATGTTACACCTTGTATAATACTACAAACAATATATGAAAATCTATATCTTTACCATTATAAAAATCATATTAATTAAATGACTTCGGCTTTACTGTAAACCTCAGGCTCCACAGTCGGTCGCTGGCTATTTGTTTAAAAAAATATAATGTCAAAGTAAATTGTCGCCAAGTCCGGTACAAAGCATCAGTACACTAACATTTGTACTATAGAAGCGAGGGCATAGTCATTATATTACCATTGAATTTCCCCCTTCCATATGTCGCAAAATAAAATAAATGGAAATAGGGAAGTCCATTTAAAGTGACTAAGATAAAAGTAAGGTAACGAAATTTTTTATCTGCTTAAAGAATGTAAGAGAGTAAGAGCGAAAATATGAATAGGAGAATGAGAATAATGGATGGAATGAACTTAACTACATATGTATATCAAAAAAAATTGAACTATGGATAAGGTAGCGGAAAATTTAATGGGTCTAACGAAAATGAGAGTGTAGAAATTTCAATTGGTCTAAAGAAAATGTGAATTTTAACAAATATTTCAATCAAAATATTTAAGGCCGAAGATAAATGAGATTGATAGGGAATGGACGTAATTGCACTGAATTTGACTTCTGTAAAACAAATGATAGTAAACTGCTTCCTGGAAGTACAGACGCCAGCACATCAAGCTACTCCAATTTGTATAAGTTCCCCAATTGAAAATGAACCTTATTCTTTTGTAATAAAGTTGAAAATCTATAAAAGAAATTTGACAGTTTGGGGTAGCTGGATGAGCTGGCATCTGTACAAGTTGCGGGGCACACGAAGATAGTGAAAAATATAAATAATATTATAAGTATCTCTATTTTCTATTACCTGCATGTGGGACAAATTTTCATTAAAGTTATTTCATGGTGTATTTAGTTATATGTTAAAATATTTTTAGTTTCTTAAGACTAAAGAAAGCTATAATTATATTAATAAAAACATATTGTATAAGCCTGTGTAGTACATGTTGTACATAATAATAACTGGTGTGAGATTACAAGATTTATATAAACACTTATTTGTATATTTTTTCCTAACTTCCTCTGTATTAGGAACAAGTTTGTGGTTTCTCCTCTGCTATTAAAGCCAGCAAGCACAGCCAAACAAAATTCTCAAACTTTATACATAACTAACTTTTGCCCCAACTTCGTCGTGGCGTAGTAGAAATCAGACATTTATTTATTTATTTACTTTAATTAAAACGGTCGGACACCAATTACAATAATTAAAGATAATTATTACAAGAATTATTTTAAATATAAATATAGAAACATAAACATTGATTTTAAAATACAATCATACATCATTCTCACAGAAACGCAAATATTCTGACAATATTTCCGACCATCCATCCGCAAACAAATCACGGTCAGGATTGACACACAGGAGAGCGTTGAGTGCTGTGAGGCTGCGCGGTATAGGTGACTTAGCGCGCGCTACGGTACGGCAACGTGGTACGACAAACAATTCATGGCGGCGAAGACGACGATAATTATCAGGAACATAGACTCGACACAGCTCACAATGGAGATCTGGTGCATCAATTTTTCCCCGGAGGATCTTACACATTACTGCAAGTTGACGTGCATTCCGTCTGACTTCCAACGAATTATATCCTAGACAGCCTAATAGAAAATTTGTGGGATACATGAATGGATAGTATCCATTAAGATGTTTATATAAGTACCGCAGGAAAGCCTTCTGTACCTTTTCAAGTAAAAGCACATAAGTGCTCTCATGAGTATTCCACACACACATAGCGGTTTCAAGCTTACAACGAACCAATGCACCAAAAATTAACCGGATCACATGATGGTTTGGACATCAAAGCGGCGAAACGAATTTATTATGTGTTCCTGTGGAAGACCTAATTCTTAGCATTACCTGCATTCACCGTGCGGAAAGCGGGTCCATCGCATGATAGAGGAGGGAACACTCGACAGAGTCTCTGTGATGCATCAACACTCACCTTCTCTGTCTTTCAGTGTTCCCCCCTTTTCCTAGCCAAATTTAACTTCCCCTATAGTTCAGAAAAAGTGTCGGCTTACCTCATATCAACACCGAAACATAGAACAACTGCTTTCCGTGGTTCTTTCAAATACGCTGCTGCCAAGGTGTGGCGAAACATACCGTCTCCGCTCAGATGCCTGCGCACAGTGTGGTCTTTTAATATAAAATATAAAAAAAGTACTTCTAGCACAGCAAATATTAAACAGTTAGTAGTAAATAAAGTAAAATTACAAGTTCTACAATCAAAAATTCTTACTTATCTAGGTTTACGCATCGTGTACCTGTGAGAACTGTGGAAACCCTTTAACAGAGGTAAAATTTGTTTTCGTTCTACTGACATGACATATTCGATAAGTCTTGGTGCACTTTACTGTTGAACACAATATAACATCTAATTCCTTGCTTTAGTATTGTCCTCTCTGATAAGTTTATATTTTAGGAAAAAAAAAAAAGTTATTTTATTTTTTGTTGTCAGTGCAATTTTGGAATATTTTTTTTTTCTTCTTTCTTCTGTTACCTGTGAATACATAACCTAATAATCATATCAATTTATGCAGCAATACATGCCTGTAGCGACATCTGTGGTGGAATAGTGGTACTTCACTGCCCTGTCACACACAAGTATGCTATTTTAAAATAGACGAGTTGCGCCTAACCACTGCGAAATAGTCTTAAATAGTATGGTCTATATGGCACTAAAGACAATTTCAAAAAAATATTTGTTCCTGACCCAGAAACTTATATGGCAAATTCGTTTAACTTCACTTTTTAACGGCTGAGTCATACCTAACTCATTTAACTTAAGTTATTACAGTTGAGCATTATCTATCAGTCAATTCTGCACCTCAATCTAAATCTGTTAACTTAAAGTTAGAGTAGATACGCGTAGCCGAGTGGCTACGCGTATCTATTCTAACTTTAAGTTAACAGCGCAGCGCTCTGATTGAGTTAGATGGTACGTTGTATGAAGATATTGACATTAATGATTTGGATTCCGTGAATGAGAATATACTATTGGACTTGACTGTTCATAAACGAAAATCATGTGCTGAAAACAATAGATTTGATGAAGTGACAAATAAATGTAACGAGCCAGTTCAAGTTGTCCGCACGTTATATAAAAGCCCTGTTTCTGTTAAAACTAAAAATAAAATTAAAAAAAATGACGTAGCTAATAAAGAAGAGCCATGGAAGAGCAACAGTTTGTCAAAAAGTCAAGAGAAAAAAATATTCAAAACCCTAAAGACAACAGTGATAGCAGTGTGTCAATAAGTCAAGACTGTTCGGAAACTGAGAAAGCTAAGAAGTGTGTGAGAAAACAAAAGAAGAGAGATAGTTTTTCTACAAGTCAAGAGAGTTTAGAAATTGAAAAGAATGGTAGCCCTGAAAAGAAACGAAATAAGAGTAACAGCATGTCAAAAAGTCTAGAAAGTCTGAATATGGAGAATTGTAACAAATCAAAAGGAAAAAAAAAAGATGAGTGACAGTTTTTCAAAAAGTCTAGAATCAGAAAATACTTATAAGCCTAACAAGAAAGGGAAGAAGAGTAACAGCATGTCAAAAAGTCTGGAAACTGAAAAAAACAATAAATCTCAAGGGAAACAAAAAAAGAATGATAGTTTGTCCAAAAGTCGAGATAGTCTGGAATCTGAAAACACTAATAAGCCTAACGAGAAACGGAAGAAGAGTAACAGGATGTCAAAAAGTCTGGAAAGTCTGGAAACTGAAAAACAACAAATTTAAAGGGAAACGAAAGAAGAATGACAGTTTGTCGAAAAGTCGAGAAAGTCTTCAATCAGAAAACACTAAAGAGCCTAAAGAAAAACGGAAAAAGACCAACAGCTTGTCAAAAAGTCAAGAAAATTTAGAAACAGAAGAAAATACCAAACAGTTGACAAATGAAGAGCAGGATCAGTCGTTGAGAGATACATCTAATGCCTCAGATATGAATAAATCTGTAAATTGTAACAAGAAAAGAAGAGAAAGAAATGCTAAAAAACGGTTGGAAGCAGAAAAAGAAAAGTATACAATAAAACCAATATGTGGACAGACTTGTAGAAAAAACATGCACCGAACAGACGATATCTGCCTTGTGGAGTATCTTTCCGTGATTTGTTCAAAGCTTATATTTCACATTGCGACGAGACCAATAACAAGAAATGCAGTTGGGCATATTTTTTCAATATAGTGAAAGAGATGAATTTATCCACAGCAAATCCAAGGCAAGACTTGTGTACAACGTGCCAAAAACATAAAGACATACATGACGATGAGAACCATAGATGTTCTGAATGCGTTGTGATGTATGCGCAGAATTTCCTACACATCAGCTGAATTATACTGAATCCAGAAAATCTCTTAAGAATGATTTAAAAAATGACTGTACACTAAGAAAACATTTACAGTTGACATGCAAAAGACAATTTGTATGCCTAAACTAACTATTAAAGACTATTACTTTTCCAGAAAGTTGGTGCTGTTCAATGAAACTTTTGTTTCGCCAGGGAAAAACGAACATGCGTACTGTATCGTTTGGCACGAAGGAGAAAGTGGTCGTAAAGCACACAACATTGCATCAGCATACACACATTTTATAGTAAATAATGCACGTGACTATAAAGAAATAGTTTTCTACTGTGATAACTGCTCTGCTCAGAATAAAAACAAAATCCTGTTCACCGCCATGATAAAATTAGTTAACTCACAGGCGTTAGTAAGTACAGAAAAAAATAAATTTGTGTACTTTGAACCAGGCCATACATTTATGGCAGCCGATACAGTTCACGCAAGCATAACCAACAAATTTAATAAAGTGAAAGAGATGTATGATTTATCAGACTTTACGGAAAAAATGAATAAGTCACGAAAAAATATGAGCGTCCAAAAAATAACACACAGTGAGATGCTTTTGTTTCAAGATCAATTGGTAAAGAAATTTCCAAAAGACTACAATATAATGGCACTAAAAATTGTAGAATGTCGTCGAGGTTCAACAAGTTTATTTGCTAAAAATTCTTATGTTACTGAAGATTTTAAAGAAATGAATGTGATGAAGAAAAACTGCTTAAAATTAAATGATAATAATTTTGATTTTATCAGTGAAATTCCTAAAGAAGAACATTGTCGAGGTGTAAGTGAAATAAAAAAAAAGGAATTGATGGAATTGTGCAAATCAATGCCACTGACACGGCAAGCCTTTTTCGTAGACCTTGTTGTAAATGAAAACGATTGTGATTTAGACACCGTGCATGATAATTCATAATTTAAGAATAATAGTCATAATTTTAGAATCGGACTTCTGTGTTTTTTAATTGAAAACTTCAATAAAACAATTGATGATTTTTTGAGTTTTTTTTAAGTTCTTCCATATCGATCCGTCGTGACAAAGCTTGCATATAAGTAACACTTATCAAACACATCTCATACAACTATTAGATATCATAGATAGGCTCTCCATCCTTCGCATGTTTGTGATTGCACCCAACTCTTCTAACTAAAATTAGGACACGACGTGTAACCACGTTTGTATGAAACGATGGTTATGCGTAACTCGTTTAGCTCGATTTAAAAGTTTATTTTATCAGATATAGATAAATAAATTATGACAATATGTTCTAGAAACTTTTTGGAAACTTTATTAAAGAATTTAAAGTGTATTGTACGTTCAAGTAATAAGATACAAGTAAATGTTTATTTAAAACTTCTTGGCCGTTTTTCTCAAAACGTTGTTTTTTGAGATAGCAGATCTGTGCGTGACACGGCAGTTCAATCACAGAGTGCACACGTCAATCTCAACGTTGCGTTGATCTACGCTATCGTCTAATTCTCAAGAAGCTAAGAAGTTCACTACAAAATCGTTAGGCGTTTATAATAAATTCGAAAAAGTTACGATAGAAGGTACATGCATTACGAAATGGAACAAATTGCAGAAATATTAAATCACTTCAAAATAAGTTAGATGAGCAAGCACAGGAACTGAAGAAAATAAAAAAATATTCCAACTAAATAAGTATAAAATATTCCTTCCAAATAAATAAGAATAAAGATAAAATATTCCTTATACTAGAATCCAGACAGCAACAAATGGAAAGATTACCTAAAACCAAAATAAATAATTCGGAAATTTTTCGCTGTTGAATTGTAGAACTCCTGTTTTAGTAGTTTACAAAATAAAATTTTACACCTAATATTGAACGACATGAAAGTAGACTGTCAATAAGGAGACATAGATATGTGAGAAGAATGGGGAAGAAGTACAAGTGCTTGCTCCCACCACCGATGCAAATAAACTTGCTTTTCACGCTGCAGGTCGTGTAATCAATTCCCACCCAGGACAGACATTTATGTGCATTAAATGTCAGTGTGTCGCACTCTAAAGCCCAAACTAAAACATAAATAGAAATACCTATCCGAAATATACCAAAAGTCATACACGCCTTACATCACTTCCAAAAAGTTAAGTAGCCATGTCGCACGTATGGATGGTGAACGATGGACAAAAAGGATTACCTACCTTAAAGGTTACCTAGAGGTAGACCAATTGAAAGACGGCTCGAGGCTAAAGATGGTGGGAAAAATTGGACGGAAAAGCACGTGTGGCGCAACGGCAAAGACTGTCGCCTCACCGCTTCGTGTCGCGGGTTTGAGTCCCGCGTCGGACAACTATTTGTGTGACCCATAAATAGTTGTTCTGAGTCTCAGTGTAATTTGTATCCGTCTATTATTTATTTTATTTATTTATTTTATTTATTTATTTATAGTTAAATAAAATGGTTAGCAACCAATTACATTAATTAACATAGAAACAGTTATATAATTTGTTTATTATATGTTTGTAAAGTACCCCGCGACACAGGGATATATTCCCTAGTGTGTAAAATCTCATAATATTTGGACGTTAATTTATATGTTAAATAAATAAAACAAATTAAATTTTATATTCAAGTAGGCAAATCGCAAATCAATTATTCTAAATGAAGATGATAAATTGAAAATAAAATAAAAGAAATTAAATTGTATATTCAAGTAGATCCAATATTGTTAATAAAATTGAAGACATTTTATTTAATTAGGCTTATTATTATTATCAGTAACAATTTATTTCTCAGTGGCTTCTGGTGGACAGCCTGAAATGCACTGCCGGCTTGGGTGTCGCAGAAGTAGATTGAGAGGAACTACTTTCTAATACAAACGCGAAGAAATAAAAATCATAAACCCAAAAATCAATTATATTAAAACCGTTTAGTTTAGTCGAATAGAGCTCAAGTTCAAGTTTACTGAAGTTTGTATTGTATCCTGAATAATATTGCTATTGCCTCATAAATAGTTAACTAAGAACGAGTCCATGAGTTTCGCGAAGCTCCCCGTGTAGCACTGGCGCCGCCCCGTGAGCTCGACGCGCGACACGCGGCTGCGTAGCTCCGCGCCGCGCACAACCGTCGCAGGCGCACGCGCCGGTACCATCATCCCAATTACTTGTATCTCCTTGGCGTATTTGTTCATCACACGTGGAACACTCTGACCGGTCCCACTGAAAGATATTGTTATACTCAAAAATATTGATGGCCTATCACAATGTGAACTTAGAAAGTAAATACACAAATAACAACAATATATAATATAATATCCTGGGATTTTATTCACACACGTTCATCTGATCCTAAACTAAGCAGAGCTTGTACAGTGGAAACCAGATAACTGATAACTACATTATACTACTTTTCTTTTGTAGACACATACTTATATATATAATTACACCCAGACAGAGGACAAACCGACATGTTCATGCACACAAACACAGGCCCGTGAACAATATTTTCGGTGATGATAAAATGATAAGAAGACATTTAAAAAATAAGAAAAATAAAACGATATTAACAATTGCATGTCCTGTCGGAGGGTCGGCTTTACTGCGTTAGCTGGGTGGAACCACCCGGCACTGGTCTTCAATCGACAGGGTGGTTGTCGACTGTAAAACACTTCTACTCGTAAGTGAGTCACAGACATGAGTATAAGTAATCCTGAAACTTATATATATGGTACCCCCTCGATACCTGTTTGTAAAAAAATATAAGTAGGTACGTAGGAACGTAAACAAAAACAATTATCTGCTATCGGCTTGGCACCTACATGTTCGTTGAATGAAGTCCACTGCTGGACAACGCCGACCCTAAATGGAATTGTTCCCATCATTTGGAGGGATATGCCATAGTTGCCGTGCTTGGCAGACGGGCTGGCAATCGCAGTACGGTGTTCATGGTACACAGGGAGACGTTGCTGCCTGTTCTCTGGTAGGTATTCCCTGATGCCATAAACTGGTGGTATTCGGTGCCGATGTAAGTAAATTAATTTTTATTTTCGTGGTAGATAAATTACCTAATATCAACTTGGGACACAACTTATATGTATATAGGAGCTACTACGAGTACATAGAAGATACTTGAGTGAGAGGAACAGCTGTTAATATATTATGTTAGAACGTTATTATTAATAATTGACAGACACACATTTAGAAAATATTTAATTACTACAAATTTTAACATTTTAATAATATTTCTATATTAGAAATTATGGTATAAATGTTTAATTCTATTTCTTTTTTTTTATAATTTCCGGAATCTTATTAGAAATTTATTAATGACATTAAGCACTAAATAAATAAAATGCCAGTAATTTTATGACTTAACGTTTAAGAATATCGTTCTTGTTCTCTCTTTATAAACAAGTGATGAAACATACGCGCAAAATTGCAAATCTCTAAAATATGTAGTTATATATTTACTTTTATTTATGTATACGTTAAGTAATACTGTTCCTGATAGTGTGTGTACAACCATCTGTAACTCATATGCTTTCTAATATTCTAATGACACTTGTTTGAAGTGGTGGTGCGGTAACAGTACAGACTATTACTCCATGATACGATGCCGTAGCTAACCTACCTTCTAGTCTGTCCAAGTGGTAAGCTTGGACCGACAGTGATAAAACTTGGACTCTAAGAAAAGACAGGCTAACTTTTCTTAGAGTCCAATTTCTTCATTCTATTGATGTAATTTTACATGAAACATTACGCGAACAGATCCTTATTAAACATATTTATATGCTATTAATCGAAATAGGCAATTAATATAAATATGAATAGAAATATTATTATATGGGTGCCAAACATGGACCAAAACAAAATAAAACAAAGAATATCAACAACACAGAGAGGAAAGGAAAGAAGCATCCTTAAGATTAAGAAAGTGGAAAAAATTAAAAACACAACAATAAGACACAAACCGAAAATATTAGATGCACTCACACGAGCCTTGAAGTTCAAGTGGCAATGGGCAGGGCACATTTCAAGATGCACAGACAACAGATGGACATTATCAACCACAAAATGGAAAGGACCAATACTAGGCAAAAGGAATGTGGGAAGACCAAGCAAACGGTGGACTGATGACCTTATAGAGATCGCAGGAAAAGACTGGATGTACAGAAGCAGAGACAGAAAGCTATGAAAGAAACTGGAGGAGGCCTTTAATCTTAACGAGATCCATAACCACAGTAATACAAACCACTAACACTACTAAAATTATTGAAATGTATTATTGTAATGAGTTATGGAATAAAGAGGCTTTATTATTATTTATTATATTATGAATAGAAATAGATACTGTAGTAATGAATCGAGCGACAGTAAACGATATTCGAAAAGTTAACTAAATAACATCACGAATACCTATTTTGGTCATCATCATCCACCTCCCAAGGTTTCATCATCTAGATACCAAGCATGTAATTTAGAATCTAACTTTTTATATTATTAGTTGAGACAGATGTCAATAGAGAAATATAGTAGAGAGAGAGAACTGTCGTTGATGGAGAAATAAACCTAACCGGCAATAGATATTAAGCGACGCGAACCGGAATAATATAGCGGCTTCAGTCACCACTTAGTCATTACTCTTTAAATAAGGGAACAGCTCTTCCATTGCCATAATTCCAACACCGAGGTAGGCGAGCATAGACATCTGTTACAGTGGCGATGAAGGGAATAAAACTATTTCAATTTCAATTTATTTCCTTCTTTCATGGGTTTTACATGAAATAAACATATACTACTGACATTTGTGCAAAAGAAAGCTGTTCAGATGGGTTTAGAGAGCCATGATTAACATTCGTTAGAGATTTGGCAGGACCTTACATAACCCTCGCTCTAACGTTGTGTGACCTGGTAGCAGGCTACAGGAAGGAATGAGAAGGGTTCGAAGGAATGAGAACAATTTGATTAAAACATACTATATTGTTCTGTTCACTTCCCAACGCACTCGATTATATTATAGTACTAATATTATAAACGCGAAGTAAATATGGATGGATAGATGTTTCTTACTCTTCTTTCACGTAAAAACTACTGAATGGATTTTAATGAAACTTTGCAATAATATAGCTTATACATCAGAATAACACATAGGCTACAATTTATAAATATATTGTGTGAATTGTCCAAAATATGACTTTATATACCATCTGCGAGCTATCCCGGCGTACACTGCCAAAACCGCTAGAGGTACATTCACATCCTACTAATATTATAAATGCGAAAGATTGTGAGTATAGATGTATGGATTTATGTTTGTTACTCTTTTACGCAAATCGTGGGGCATAGCTCGTTAGGAATATGTAGTCAGAGGGAACTGGCCTGACAGAGTGTTGTATTAAGTGGGGTTGCTGCGGATAACGCCTACGCCTGCGGTAGTTCGTAGAGGTAGGTTCTCACAGCTGACTCAAGTGACACCCAAATCACAACCGTCAATCCGTAGCAAGGGAGTTCCTAGAACGCAACCAACATTGGTTTTAGGGAAGACGACGCGACGTCAGCAAATACTTCTAGTCAATAACTTAATACAAGTTAGCTAAATATCACTACCATTATAAAATAAAATGTATAAATGTTTTATAATTCTGTGTACCTAAATATCTGTAATAAGTAACTAGAAATAATAACTGTATTACTACAAACATGTTCTGACTATTTACAAGCGCATTTTAAAGTCTACGTGAACAAAACCAAAACCAAAAAAAAAAAAGTCTAGCACAGTAACCGTTTTAGAACGGTTACTGTGCTAGACTTTTGGCCAGCAGTGGACGTATTTTGGGTGACATGATGATGATGAATAATGATTATGCAGAAGTGACTTTATTCTACGGATGGGTCGATTTATTCAAGTAGGTGTAGTTAACAGTTGTTGTCACTACCGATGTAATTTTTTCTGTTGGGGCTGCTTAGCACATTCAAGGCACTAATACCTTACAACAGAAAAAATTACATCGGTAGTGACAACAACTGTTAACTACACCTACTTGAATAAATCGACCCATCCGTAGAATAAAGTCACTTCTGCATAATCATTATTCATCATCATCATGTCACCCAAAATACGTCCACTGCTGGCCAAAAGCCTCCCCAAACAATGGGGGATATGCCATAATCGCCACGCATGGCAAACGGGTTGGCGATCGCAGTTTTATGGTCATAGTACACAGAAAAACGCTACTGCCGATTCTCTGATATGTATTCCCTCGGACGACTTCTACGCCGCCCCCGGGATGAGATGGGGTGATGATATTGTATGCCGTCACCACATAGCAATTCATTTATATTGTTAACTAGCTGTGCCCCGCGGTTTTACCCGCGTTAAACTTTATAAATTATCACAGCTCCTCCCCCGCAGGTGATGACGTGATAATTTGTAGCCTATATGTTGACCCGGCCTCTTAGTAATATTCATGCAAAATTAGAAGTAAATCCATGCAGTACTTTTTGAATTTAGCCCGGAAATACATACAGACAAACAAACAAAAATTCTAAAAACTATATTTTTGGCTTCGATATCGATTGTAGATCACGCCCCAAGTATCCTTCTAAAAAAATATTCAATGTACAGTTTTGACTTTCCTACGATTTTATTATAGGTATAGACGTTCTCTAAATAATCAAATTGCCAGAAAAATTATATAAAATTTAGCTGATTTTGTACTAGACATATTTGAAATAGCTTATGCAGAAGTAACTTTACTCTACGGATAGGTCGAAATATAAGATAGGACTCACGCCAGCGGGAACAATACACAATACAAGTATTTAACTTTACGTAGGAAAGTATTCAGTACATGAACATTTAATGGTCTGAAAATAAACATTTACTTAATTCAAACCTCAATGATTCAATGTCCCTCTAATATGGCGAGGGAGGCGATGGCTGGCCCTCACGTCATACTCGTGAACGGGTGCTGCTTGCGGTAACTGGTCGAACTGCTGTTGGGGTACTCATAATATTTTATTTTTTCATACAGTCGTGGCCTCTGGTTGACTTCGTGTGACTTGTTAATTTTGTAAATGTATGCGGATGTACCCACCGTTTTCTCATCTAGCAAGAGGTTATTCTAATTGCTTGAGTGAAATTTAATGTTATTGTTTATTATCTCACAATTTTTTTTTGATTCATTAGATGACAACGGTTCTGTGCGTGCATTAGCCTACATAACGCCCATCACAATGTAAGAAAATACATGATTAAAAAAAAAAAGAACGAAAACAAAAAGCAAAAGAAGACGAAAAAAGCAAGCCTGGAGTTTCTTTGTGGCTTTCTTCTCCGGGTCGTCCACCTAGGTAGCTAGAGAAAGCCGCAGGTTAGCTAGGGTAGGCTCCTCAGCGGCGAGGATCGCTTTGGCCCCTTAACACGTCATTGGTGATCCCGTGCAACTGATCACACCCTCTCTTAGAATTCTGTCCTTTTGCTTCAGCGGCCCCCTGAGCTGTGGCCCGAACCCTAAAAGGGTGGCCTCGTCGTAATTTTGTAAATGTATGCGGATGTACCCACCGTTTTCTCATCTAGCAAGAGGTTATTCTAATTGCTTGAGTGAAATTTAATGTTATTGTTTATTATCTCACAATTTTTTTTTGATTCATTAGATGACAACGGTTCTGTGCGTGCATTAGCCTACATAACGCCCATCACAATGTAAGAAAATACATGATTTAAAAAAAAAAAAAAAGAACGAAAACAAAAAGCAAAAGAAGACGAAAAAAGCAAGCCTGGAGTTTCTTTGTGGCTTTCTTCTCCGGGTCGTCCACCTAGGTAGCTAGAGAAAGCCGCAGGTTAGCTAGGGTAGGCTCCTCAGCGGCGAGGATCGCTTTGGCCCTTAACACGTCATTGGTGATCCCGTGCAACTGATCACACCCTCTCTTAGAATTCTGTCCTTTTGCTTCAGCTGCCCCCTGAGCTGTGGCCCGAACCCTAAAAGGGTGGCCTCGGGTATTAATTGTTTAATTTAAGCTACTGGTTAAGAGCCTTCTGCGCTAGCCAAATGCTCATTGCCTACAATTCTTTAATTTTAATATTGTACAACTAAATTTCAAAATAATAGATTAATTTTTTTAGACTAATTATATTTTTGTAATTTTTATACTGTATTCGACTATATTTATGTACTCCATTGTGAACTTGACAAGTACAAGTGTATGTTAATACCCAAGTGCTGAATAATAAAAATAAAAAAAAATGATTATTAACTCACGACCGTAGTATTATACTGGTACAGTTCCACAAACTTATCTGGCCCGCTGGCAGCGTCGCTGTTATCGCATTTAGTGTTGCTAGTAACTATTTTTTGCAATAAATTGGGTAAAATAATATGAACATTGTAACGTAAATGTTACTTCACTAAAAAGCAAACAAATACTGTCATTACAAATATTTATATTTTTATACAATAATTATGATCATTTACATAAAATGTATGCTGAGTGTTCTTTAATCGAGATACTCCAGGTATTATTATGTCACCGGAATGGTTTAATTCAGAAGTCATTTCATTATCATCATTTTCGGAAATACTGCTTTCGCTTTCACTATCACTACCTAAATGAATGATGAAAAGCTCAACTAAGTATCCATCCCTTTTTCGATACACATTTTCAATATTTTTTCACATGATTGCAATGCTTTTGCCATTCATTGACTGTTATTTCAGAATTCGATCTACCAATATTCTGATCTGCTTGCTCTTTTTCTTTCACAAGGTTTCTTACAAATCGCTCCCGGACACCTACAAAGGAAATAGCAAAAATTAAATAAATAATGAGTATTTTAACATACACACATCAACACAATCTAGGGATATTGAACATTTCATTGATTATCTAGAAAACTATAAACATTTTGTTATGACTGTAAATGGAAGAATTAAAGATAATTTCATGGCCGATATTTAAACATTAACAACACGATGCGATTTTGTTTTTCTAATTAATAAAAGTCTTAAATTAATTAAGCCATAGAAAATTACTGAGTGAACAAAAACATTTTATTCTTATAAAATTATTCAATCGAATTAAATGAATAAAAATCTTACCAAATCTGATAATCAGTAATCGGTATTTCCTCCTTTAACATTAATCACACAGCGGCAACGATTTTCCATACTTAAAATTAAGGTGTCAATGTCTTGCTGGGGTATGCAGTCCCAAGTTCTTTTTAAATGTTCGAAAAGTTGTTCTTCTGTTGTCAAGTTGGGCGGAAAATCCCTCAATGCTCTTCGCTGTAACATGTCCCAGGCGTGTTCAATTGGGTTTAAGTCTGGCGACTGTGGAGGCCAATCTAATACCTGAACATCGTGTTCTCGAAGGGCGGCCCTCACCAGCCGCGCTGTATGGGAAGGTGCATTGTCATGCATGAGCTGAAATTCTTGCCCCGTTAGGGCCCTGAGCGGGACAATGACACGTTCTACTACCTCCTCACGGTATCTATGGGCAGTCATGCTGCCCTGAATCCAAATGAGTTGGGTTCGTCCGCCGATTCGTATTCCTGCCCACACCATAATTGTCCCGCCTTGGTAAGAGTGGACCTCCTGTGGATGTCGGAGACGGCTGACCCTGCCTGGAGTTCTCCAAACGCGTGTTCGTCTCGAATCTGGATGAAATCCATAGCGGGACTCATCAGTGAACAGCACCAATGACCATTGTTGATCACTCCATGTCAAATGTTCTTGAGCCCATAAAAGTCGCCTACCGCGATTGCCACGTCGCAGCGCTGGGACTCGTAGCGGTCTGCGAGCATGAAGACCAACTTCATGCAGCCTCCTTCGCACGGTTTGGTCGCTCACCAGCAGCTGCTGACCCTCCTGGAGCCTTTGCACTAGTTGCATCGCTGTGATATTGGGTAGTCTTCTGGCGGTCATTTGGAGAAATCGATCCTGTCTCTGAGTGGTAACACGATATCTACCTGTGTGCCGTTCTGCCACATCTCCAGTAGCGCGATAACGTGACCACAGCCTGGATACCACATTTTGGCTTGTGCCCAGAGACTCAGCAACGACGCGTTGAATAGCACCGTTTTGTAACATGCCAACTGCCCGTAACATTTCATCTCGACTCAAATGATGGCGTGGCATGACGCTAAAAAGCTTACACAACCAATTGAGAAAAGAAAATAAAACAATTTATCAGGTTTTCTTCAATTAACACGCAAAAAAAATTTTAGTGCAACTTCTTGAAATTAGATACAACTCAAGATTGCGCTGTGCTTTGCGTGTTTTCATTTGTTTCTCATTTTAATTTTTAAATTTTGAATAAAGAATAGACAAGGTTTAAATCTGTAAATAAACTTTTTAAGGAAACTAAATAGGTTTTAAACAATAAAGCCATGTTTGATTTCAAAATAACGTATCCCTAGACTTTGTTGATGTGTGTATGTATTTTAATTTAAAATGCGAGGGGGAGTTTCGTATTTTTTCAGAAGCTGACAACACTAACCTGTAGCAGCAGCTACGCGTTCATACAACTTATTGAAGGGTATAATTGGTGCCGGATGGCGTTTTTCTTCCTTCATATAATTCAATACTTGTAATATAACATTCCTTGCATCACTAAATAAATACGCGCAACAAACAATCAATTGCAGGAATGTCATGGAATAACAGGCCGATTGACATTTCAAACTGGCGTCGTTAGTTCTACTTTTGGCCACCGGGCCAGATAAGTTTGTAGCACTATAGATCGATGAACCTTCCGATGACATCCGTTGATTACGCCGGTCTTCTTCTTAGGTAATCGAAGGGACTTTGTAAGTGCAACTCCTTGGTAACTGCTACTTTATGGATTTACTATAGACTTTTTGATTTACAATAAAATATATAAATATTGATGAGAACAGTATGGAGCTTCACTGCGTAATGGTTTGACGTAACGCGCCGTTTCGCTGATCGCGCAACGTTCCACGAGATAAGAGTGCGTTGCTAATTAGAAATAGTGGGTTCCATTCCCACCCAGGACTATAGTAGTGTGCATGAACGTGTCGATTTGTCCTTAGTCTGGGTGTAATTATCTATATAAGTACCTATGTATTTACTAAAGAAAAGTAGCAAGTACATGTAGTATATCATAGTTTAATCTTTGCTTAGTTTGGGATCGATTGGATAGGACCGATTTGCCTGTGTAAATAATGTTCCAGGACATTATTATAATATCAAACTATTTATTTAAATTCTTATTTTTTACACATTTATAATTATAAAAAACTGATATAAAACAACCATATATAAATAAATATGTAAAATATAGAGTTCCTGCTGCGGGTTGTGACGCCCCAGGCCGCCGGTGGTCAGGGCGGCTGAGATAGAAACCTCCTCACAATGCCTGCCGTTCCCATAATTGCTGCCTTTTGTATCCGACCTAGTGACCCAGCGATAGCCTCTTAAGATGGTGATCGAGGCTATATTATTGGAACGAAGTTCCTTATCGCGCGTTGTGGAAGGGGGCTAGACGGAAAAAAATCTTACGAAAAGTTGTCACGACACTTTTTGCAGCTGTGGGGCGTGCGCATGTTTCTCTGTCTCTCTCTCTCTCTCTCTCTCTTATAGAAAGCAAGCCAGATATTTTCATTTCTATTTCGCATTGAACAGTGTGGTGTCGCGACGATTATTTTTGTTGAGTGTATACAGGTTTTTTGTACATAATAAATAATAAGAAATAACTTCGTTCCATCCGGGTGTCCCTTGACACCTCTCAAGTTTTATTATTATTATAGCGCTTAGACAAATAGACGAAAGCGAGTTCCGCGAACGTAACTAAGCGCAAGAAGGGTTGATTAGATATTTTAATATGAAACCCTATTAATGAATATCAACTCGCAATTGTACCTGTTACGCTGGGCCAACCCACTAGCAAAGTAACATATATGAGGTAAAAGAAGCAAAATATAGCTCTCACAAGGAACTTACCGAAAAGCGCCTGACATTTCTCGTAAACTAGAAGTAAACATTATTATTGCTAAGCACAAAATATTTTATTACAAAATCATGACATTTTCAATTAGGTACTAATATTTGATCTATGGAGGGTAAGGAAAATGTACGAAACAGAGAGAATGTTTATATTTCCCGTCTTCGAGCATATTCCCGTATATATTATTCTACTCTTTGGTTTATCACGTACGTTATGAACAGAGTTTCAAAAAAATCCGAAAAATTTGACATCATTATGTTGCCGGATCTGATTGCTAATTTGACAAGGTAGGTATCAATATTTTATTTTATCTTACAAAAATTAGGGCTAAATTTACACTTACTGTAATGTTGCACTGCTAATGTTGGATGTACCAAGTCACCGCTTGTTTTTTCAGTTATGTTTAGAACTTATCATTGACACTGGTGGTGTACACACACACATACATATTTTTGATACATTCTATCGCAACACCATTCCACACAGTTATCATGACATCGAGCATTTACACATGTCTAAATTTTATTTATTTATTTATTATTATAGGTTCACTAACAATTATATACACCGTCTTAGATCTAATTAACATGCGAATAAATATAGCAGTAGTGTAATAATCACTTACAGGTGAACTCTGCATGCACGTGAGAGAGTAAGTTTGTGTATAGTAAGCTTAACCTAACTATGAACTATGTGCTTATCTTCTAAGAGCCATACATGAAAGTGTTTTTGACGGCAGAGGTTAGACATCGCATATATATTTGTACAATTTTATTCTGAGCATATTGAATGAATCAAAGTGTAAGTCAATTGTAATCAAAGTGTAAGAATAAATGCTCGAAGAGGAGTACGGATGGGAACATGGCACGCGTGGGGAGGGACAAATATTGTTTGCGACGATGTTTAGCACGTCCCGCCCTGCATGAGCCCCGTCGCGTCCGTGAGTCAGCTGCGTATCCAGCCAGTCGCTCCGTCACTTCATGACGACCGTAACTTCTTCTTCATCTAAAGCAATAGCAATTAAAGCCCCTTCGTTTATTGAAAAATCTATGTTTCCTGGTTAACTAGCACCTAGTAGGTACCTAGCTACCTAGTTCCGAGCTACGATCCGAGTCACGGTACGTGAGCATATTAAAATCCCTGTCAGTGTTTACTAAACACATTCCGTTCCCCGTCCCGTGCACGTCGAAAGGCCGCGCCGTCCCGTGCTCGTTACATATACCTTTAAGCTTCTTGGCCTTTATGTAGGTAAACTTCCATAGTCTTTCGTGTACTGTCCATACGCTTACCATAGATATATTGAATACACACATAGACAAATTGTGGAGTGGAAACGGCGGTTTTGCTCTTCACGAACTGTCATTTCGACTCCACAAATTTGAAAGTAAAATGTCATTAGTGACAGAATTGACAGCATTGTCTTGTCGACAAATTTGTCAATATGACGTTTCTAATTCGTAAATATTAGTCATAATATATTCCATTTGCTATATTTTATTAAGTACATGCTGAGTGTATTTTAGATATAACTGATAGGAATGAATGGTTTTAAAATAGAATATTAAATATGGCTCTTTACGAGGGTATAGCTTTGATCCAAGAGAAACAAGCGGTCGTGTTGGACCTCGGTACAGATTACACCAAGTGAGTTCATACTATAGAACAATGTTTATAGGTATCTTCTTAGTGCCAATGTAGCTATTACCTTTAATTATTAAAAGCTTTTAGAATCATCATCATTATCATTATTCGTCCACTACTGGACATAGGTTTCCTCCAAAAGTTTCCTTAACATTGTCATTTGGAGGGGTTTGCTACAGACACAGCGCAAGTTGGCGACTGCAGTTAGGTGGTAGTAAGTACACAGGAGGCGCTGCTGCCCAGCTACCTGGTGTATCCCTTAGTCGCCATTTACGGCACCCACAGGATGTGGTATGGCTCTGTTATTCTTTTTGGGCTAGATAGAAACCACACGGCTAGAAAAAGCTACTTCTAAAGTTTTAGAAAAAAATGCTATTAGCTATTACCTTTATGACATTAAATAATGAAATTTACTCAGCACCTGGGTAATAACATACACTTGTACTTATCAAGCTCACAATGCAGTATTTAAACATTGTCAAATATAGTATAAAAGTTACAAGAATAATTAATTTATCTGTCCGTGTGGTCTGTTTTATAACATATATTTTTTTTAAATCCTTAAATAAATAACAAGTTATAATAATAGTTTAAGTTGAAATTTAGTTCTACTATATTAAAAAGGCTCTTATCTAATATTACTAATATACTCTTAACTTGATTTAAGCAACTAGTTTAGTTATTATAAGTAGCTGCATTTGCACTATCTCACTTAAGTGTCTCATCTAGAATGTAGGCACACTCATAATGGATGAACCTCTAATATATTGCCACCAACCAGCTCAACTTTGAGTCATGCTCCAATTAAAGAGGTTTTATACAGGCTCTTTATTTAAATACTAATAAACTGTCTCTTCCAGGTTTGGGTTCACTGGAGAAGCAGCGCCGCGTTGCATTGTACGGTCAGAGTTTTGGTGTGCCTCCACACGCAGCTACAAGCGGGTACATGACTATGACACACCTGAAGAGCTTTATGACAACCTAGTGCATATGTTGCACCTGCTATACTTTAGGTGGGGTTTGCTTAAGGTACTTTAGATATAGTTATATTACCTAATGTTCACTTACTAACTTGTTTAAGTAAGTACACTTTAACCAGCAAATAATTTACAATATTAAAAATTAAAACATTGATGACTAAAAGTGATCTATTTCAGGCCTAGGCTGCAATATTAGCTTCATAGATCAGTTCTGCCACAACGAAATGCCACTACACACTAAATAAATATTAATTGGTTAAGCATGGTATACATATTGGATGGATAATTTTTGACATGTTTAACAAAATAACCAATAATTATTATGATATTTACAGAATTTACTTTATATTTGTTAGATTATCTCTAATTAGACATACGTAGACTATCTGTACTGTATTTTACATACAATTATGACATATTCTGATAGCCACATACGCAATTGTGGAACAAATAATACCTTTTTAAACCAAGTTGATTTGATACTAAGTCATCTTTTTGCAAGGTGTTTTGTGTGGGACTGACTCTGATGACAATGGCTAATAGAATTATGATGATGCCAGAAGCTTCAGTACTGAACAAATTAAATTATTAAGGTGTGGAATATTGTCTTTTTTTAGAGACAATACCCACTACTTAGAGAATTGGCACAAATGTTTATCAATACCTATAGTTTTAGGTATATTTTGCTGCATCATGTTGAATTCGCATAATAAAATAACAAATATTAATAGAACCAGCCATTTTTTTTCTATTTTTATTCACAAATTAATAGAACTACTTCCTTAGCTTGAGTTTTGCTTTCACAAGGAGTTAATAGAAAGGCGTGAGGTTTGCTTTCAAGTGGCTTAATGATTGTCAAAGTAAGTGTACAACACACACACACACACATTAACAGTAGTCAAACATAATATGTAGATACATATGAAATACAACGGAATAAAATATAGGAATTGGGAAAACCTTAAATTAAAAGGTCATATTTGGTAAGGATTACATAAGTGAACAAGTTGTAAATAAACTACTTATGAAAAGAAACCATGGTTGATAGTAGCTACTATGTCAGTTCTGGTATCCTAGAAGGTTCTGTGTGCTCCAATATAATGTTATTTGAATCATTAATTGTTAAATAGATAGGTGTTGAGTTACCAGAGTATAATTGTTCATAGACATGTGTTGGTGAACCCCAAAGAGCGCAAGGTGGTGGTGGTGGAGTCGCTGCTGACGCCCACGCTGTTCAGGGAGACACTTGCTAAAGTGCTCTTCACACACTATGAGGTGAGCAGTTTATAACAAACAATATTTACCATTTTCTCTTTAAATATTCACCGTCATGCCAAAACTCACAATGTGACGGATCTATCTAGTTAACTATATTTATTGAATGTCACCCCCGCAATCTTCGACGTACATTTTTTTAAACAAGGAACAACTCCTTCTCATGCACTCAAACTCCTGAATCGATCGCAAGAAACCTGAAACTTATCCCGTCGCTTGTGAGTCATAGATTTGGATCAGTTTGTGGACCAAAATCCCGACAGAATGATTTCAATCAGATGCAAGAGGTTCTTGCAAATTCATAAAATGCATATATTGCGTCAGGTGTCGGGCGTGATCTGGGCCGACAGCCCGCGCCTGTGCGCGCTCACGCTGGGCGCGCCCGTGGCGCTCGTGCTGTCCATCGGCGCGCAGGAGGCCGAGGTGGCCGCCGGTAAGTACCCCCCCCCCCCCCGCGCGGTGCGGCGGGCGGGGCTGCAGTGTGCGTGTGTTGCAGTGTGCGTGTGTAGCAGTGTGCGTGTGTAGTAGTGTGCGTGTGTAGCAGTGTGCGTGTGTAGCAGTGTGCGTGTGTAGCAGTGTGCGTGTGTAGCAGTGTGCGTGTGTAGCAGTGTGCGTGTGTAGCAGTGTGCGTGTGTAGCAGTGTGCGTGTGTAGCAGTGTGCGTGTGTAGCAGTGTGCGTGTGTAGCAGTGTGCGTGTGTAGCAGTGTGCGTGTGTAGCAGTGTGCGTGTGTAGCAGTGTGCGTGTGTTGCAGTGGTGCACGCGAGCGTGGTGCTGCGCGCGCTGGCGGCGGGCCCGCTGGGCGCGCGGGCGGTGCGCGCGGAGCTGGCGCGCCTGCTGGACGAGCAGCACGGCGCGCCGCTGCAGCTGCCCGACCACGTCATCGAAGATATTCAAGGTATTCGTCGGTTAATTTGTGAGGAAGTACCCTTGGCGCGGTAGGACCGTTGATCCCCTAGTGACCGTCCATTTGTTCCAGTGAAAACTTGTTTCGTGGGCAGTCGGTCGCGCGCCCTGCAGTGGGCGTCCGCGAACCCCCCCACCCCCGCCAAGGACGTGCAGTACCCGTGCGGGCCGCGCGTCAGCATCACGGTGCCAGGTATATATCCTCCCTAATATGTCATTACCGATAATCGAAGTAGCCAGAGCTACTTTTAATACTTGTGACATGTTTTCATAGTATGGATATCCCGGGATTAAAAAATTGTTAATTGGTTGGTCATGATTTTGAGAGGGGCTCATGTATATGTATGCATATGTCATGGGTAATATCTGAACTTAGATAAAACTAGATTTAACCGCATAGAACCATATGACTTATAAACTTACATCAAACAGATGACGGTAGTAACCTACGTAAGTTAGGCCGACTTTTTACACAGATAAAGTAAAATGGAAATCAATTGTAGCGATTATAATGTAATAATATTTATTTATTTTAATTATCTTACACTAACACTACAGATAACTCAATTTCAATTTATTTATTGCATTCATATTACACATACATTCATTAGTAGGTACAGTACCAAACATGAACCCTGATAGGGCACAGCAATATATTTACATTGTAATTTGTCATTTTAAACATACAACGTGTAACAGAAAGTGTGAACGTAACTTAAGGGGGTTATAGGGTATCAGGACGGCTACCTATGGACGAAACTTCAAACAGAAATAATCATTTTTTATTCAACTAGTAATTTATTTTTCTATCGACCACCTAAATCAACAACAAAGATTACCGACATTATGAACAACACTAAAAACTCAGCCGCAAGGGTAATGAACCTTACCACGAACTCTTTGGGTACCTACTACTTAGACTGTAAATAAAAAGTGTGGTTCTGTACAGTCACATAATTTATTACACGTGTTTATTTTAAGATTCAATCAAATGTTTAACTGAATTTTTGCTCTAATTTTTAACGACATTTTAATCATTCATACTTTGATAACTAGGAAAAATCACTTAATTTAATTTGAATTGATATTCCGCAAGATGTTGGATCTAGGAGAAATAAATAATTTAATTGACTTATGTAACTGCAGATATTTTTTTGTGTGTTAAATAGTAAGAATATTAAATTTTTCTTTCAGTATGTGAATTTAATGTGGCCGGAAACGAATAGGTACTTAATTTTTAATACAAACTATACAAACTAACCAGATAAACCCACGCGGTACGACTACTGATAAATTACGAAAAAATATGAATAATGTACTAGGCTCATATGAACATTAGGGGACATTTCGAATTCCGTCCTGATTTTGTCGCAAGGAACTCTAATACGGCGGCGAATACAAAGGATTGATGTAGGTAAATAATAAATGGTTAAATATTTTTTAATATTCATCAAAGCGGGCCCCGCGCGCCGCGCAATTTGAATGTGTTCGTGTATAACTCATTGGTCTAGCGGTAGCGTGTTCAACTGCAGATAATAAAGTCCTGGGATCAAATCCCGGGTCGGGCCAAAAAGTGATTATGGGAATAATGAAGTCCTGGGTTCAATTCCCGGGTTGGGCCAAAAAGTGATTATGGGATTTTTCCGTAAAAAGAAATTTCTCAGTATCAGCTCGAAGTCTGGGAGTTGACGATATTACACCCCCATGCCTCGGAGAGCACGTAAAGCCGTCGTTCCTGTGCCTGACCTCTTTCCGGTCGTATCTCTAGTCGTCCCGTCGGATCATGAGAGTGATGGAATAGAAAGTGCATACATACAAATAAAAAAATATGAATAATGGACTAGGCTCATATGAACAGTAGGGGACATTTCAAATTCCGTCCTGATTATATCCAAAGTTACACTAATATGGCGGCAAAATCAAAGAGTTGATGTAGGTAAATAATAAACGGTTAAATATCTTTTAATATGCATGTAAGCGAGCCGCGCGCGTCGTCGATACCTAGGCGGCTCTTTTGAGTGGACTCAAAGACGCCGCCAAAGGGGCCGCGTTCGAAGAAAGCCGCCAAATTCATCAAATATTGTGCAATTTCATTTATTTAATAAAAATATTAAAATCATCAGTTGTTCGTAAACTGCTGTCTATTTAGGTCGTGTTTAGTTACTAAATCGTCTAAAATGTCGTTTAGTAATGAGTAAAGTGTTCCGCGAAATCCTTAACTATGTCGTTTAGTGATCGTAATAATTTGGAAAATTTCGTGCATTCATCTATGAAAGAATAGCCTCAGACGTGCACTTTGTGATGATGAGGATTCATAGGTCGCAGAATTTAAGGCTGTTTAATTACGAGGAACCTATGTCGTGAAGGGTACAGTGTCGCGATGGAGGCCACGCCTCTTTATAACTAAGAAACATGAAAGCTTTACGATTCTATGAATATGTTGTACATGAGAGAGACTCGTGTTAGTTGGCAAGTCTTAGAGTTAAGCTTTCGGTGTCGGTGCAGATTTTAGTGAACGTGAAATAATGAAATTCTTCCATCAGTACTGAAAACAACTTCAACTAGAAGTTAAACTATAAAAAGGATCTCGTAATGTGTTTGTGTATCACGTACTTATACGATGTAAAGTATCCAATAGCTATTCAGCAGTTGCTATAAATAAAAACATAACTCTAAAATAAAACAAAATATGTGTAGTGAGTGCAATCGGAATCAAACTACCAGGCGTGCATAGAAACACAGAGGTATGTCAAACAATTTCTAGCGTAAATCAGAATCAGCTGTGCTGTGTTAGTACGGATGTTCGTTATATCGATAAAAATACTTGTCGATATATTGAACGGTATATTATTTTACGATCAAGATTAAAATGATGGTATTTCGGTATGAGATTTTGTGTATAGGTAGGCTTAAGGAGACCGTATATGCCCCTTAAGTTACGTTCACTCTTTCTGTTACACGTTGTATAGTACAGGTATAAATAATTGTCATGATGTGTGATGTCAGGTCATGAGTTTATGTCACGTAAGAGAAAAAAGTAATTGTGTTATTCATATTATTTAATTTAATTGCATTTGTTAATTAATTTATCAGCGATTGTATTATTATTTATTACGATTTAAAGATATCAAAAGTATTTTAATTTTTTATAATGATTTATCATTCAAATACTCATTTATTGAATAGTAGCTTTTTTGTATGCTACTTCTATTTTTAGAGTATTATATGTAAAGTCAATGTTAATAGGTTCCTTCTGATTAGGGTGAAATGTCATAAGTTTAGTTTTTGCAAAATTAATTTCTAGGTTATGTTCTTGCATCCAGGTCATTAATGTATTGAAAATATTTGTCAATTGGTAATTAATGTCAGAGTTCGTTTCGCAATGGGAAAGTAAAGAAATGCCATCCGCAAACAAAACGCATGGTCCGTCTATGGATTTTGGATTTTTGGATTTGGATTTTGGTCGTTTATATAAATAAGAAATAATCTTCTTTAAACGGGGAAACAATTGAAAAAGACAATAAAATACGATTTCTAGTTATAACTTTAGATGAAAATTGCACCTGGCGAAGTCATATAAATAAATTATCAGAAAAATTAAATAGGTTCGTATACGCCTTAAAACAATTACGCGAAACAGCGAACGAGAATGCAACGCTGAGTGCTTACTATGGTTATGTTAGCTCTGTTCTTAGATACGGCTTACTTCTATGGGGAAATGCCAGCGATATAAATCAAATTTTCATTGTACAAAAAAAATGTTTAAGGGCGATATGTGGTGCTAGTCCTTTTGACAGCTGCCGGCCTCTTTTTAAGAAATTGCATATTTTGACTTTGGTATCTATGTATATACTTGAAGTTTCTATGTTTCTCAGAAACCACGCGTACTTATTTTCCAAGGCAAGCGACGATAGCAGATTTCTTAAAAGGGATCCAACAAAATTAAGAGTAGAGTGGTGCAGAACTACTTTACATTATAAAAACAGCCACAGTATGGCAATAAAGGTTTACAACCACATTCCCAAAACTTTTAGAGAATTACCCTTACGGCTATTTAAGATTAAATTAAAAGAATGGTTGATTCATGAATGTTTCTATACACTAAATGAGTTTCTAAGCCGCAAGACAAACTAAATTTATTTTTACTTTTATTATTAAGAACTTTTACCATTAAGAAATTTTATTATTAGGTTTTTAAGAAGTTGTACTAAAATTAACTAATTATTATTGTGTTGTATCATTTATTTAATTGTGTGATAATTTTAGTTTTTAATTTACTTTAATACTATAACATGTAATAGTACCTAAGTCCCTTAATATTCGCATGCCCACTAAGGGTAGATGTCGGAACCTACAAAACAATGTACTTACCATCTTTGTGACCATATCTGAAGCGAATAAAGATATTATTATTATTATTATTAAAGACAACCAATTACACTGCCTTGAGGTATTGATGCTGTGATGTGTTTACCATCAGAGCGGACGTGCGTTATTTCTTTTGTGGTTTCATTAAAATATTCAAGTTCTACGTGTTGTAAGTAGGATGTAAACCATTCGTAAGCCTTTCCACGAATTCCTATATAATATAATTTCTTTAGTAGTATGTTAAATTGTACCTTGTCATACGCTTTCGTCATGTCTAATAATATACCTATAGCATAGCGTTTATTGTTTATTATATTAAGTGCTTCTTGTATGTACTTGTAAATAGCTAAGACTGTTGAACGATTCCTACGGGAGCCATTTTGACTGTCATTGAAAAGGTTGTATTTTGCACAAAAACTATAAACACGGTCACATAGTGCCTTTTCGAAAATCTTTGAAGCTGTCGGCAAAACTCAACTCAATAGCGTAGAAATTATATATTACATATCACATAGAAATTTCTGTATGGTTACTGTGAACTCATTCAGCGAACACAAAAACAAATCGACATGGTTTGCAATCGCATTGAACGCGCGCAACGCCCGAGTCACCGGCGCGGCGCGCGGCGCCCGGTGCAGCTAAATTGGTCCGCGCCCGTGTCACGTACAACAACGGTGGCTGCCGCCGGCGCACCCTGTACTAATCCGGGACACAAAACCGAATCTCATGTTGTACAGCTAGGTTATGTGTTATATCACGCTCTAAACCTACTTGTCTCCTTCCCCTAAGTTAAAATAACCTACCATACCTAATATAAATAAAGTAGTATGGTGTAGGTATATCCTGGATATACTTACACCATATAACTTCAAGTACAAAAATCTAAGGAACTTATTTTGGATTCCCTCCAGCATAGTTATGTACTTAATTAACCTCATGTGGTGATCAACCGTTGCATTATATTCCAAGTGGGACCTTACGAGCGCCTCATATAATGCCTTTAACGCCTTGATAATTGTAAACCTGCCTCACGCAGTACGAACCCCCGACCACAAAACATTTTTGCCACAAAGTTATGCTTATAACGAATGAAGATGAGAGAGAATTACATACAACCATAGAGGTAACTATAACTTTGACCAACCCGCCTGTCTGTTTAAATCATTATTTTTTTGTCATTGATGTATGTACCTACTGATACAATTTGGATTTCTCCTAGTCAAGTGATGTGAAATGTGCAAGAACCTCCGGGAAAAAAAATATGCACCTGATTTCCATTGTGAGCTGTGTCGAGTCTTTGTTCCTGATAATTATCGTCGTGTTCACCGCCATGAATTGTTTACTTTCGATCGGCACTAGATAGAGTAAAAGTAATAACTGATCTACAAAGCTAAAAATTAGCTCCACCCCATGTTAAATAAATTAACTCAGAGCTAATATGGAGTTAAATTAGGCTGATTTCAGAGTCGCGCCGGCGCGAGCGGCGCCGTCCAAACGCGCGCGCTTACAATTACACTAGATAGTAGTTGCGGTTCACAGTCACGCAGTTCGCACGCGCCGCGGCCCGAGCTCCTCTGCTGGCAGCGAGCGTTTCAGAGTGACGCGTCTCGCACGCGCAACAGCGTACACTTAAATAAAACGTAGTGCTTTTTGTTAAAACTGGCCTTTGTAAAAAAAATAACTATCTTCCCGTAATTCTGAGAACGATGTCACGAAGGCGCCTCTCGGTAACCATGTGGCATTGAACGCAGTAATTAACAATCTTCTACGACGACGTCGCTGTTGCACTCTTTTCCATAAAAAATAAATAGTTAATCCTCTTAGAGCCGATTTCACCGTTAACATTAAACGCGATCAATGCACGCTAAACTCAGTTACAGGAAGCAGAACCGCGTTTAGCGTCAATTGATCGCGTTTAATTTTAACGGTGAAATCGGCTCTTAGTCGGTTTGTGTCCATGATGACGATTGTGCACAATTGTACATTACAAAAAAACGCGCGATACTAAAACTCGTTTCAGATGGTCCGCGCCTCAAGCGCGCGCTGTTGAAACGCGCTGGCCTACGGCGCGCGCCGCGCGTGTGACTCTGAAATCGGCCATACAATAACGTCTTGCACCACCAAGAGTTAGGGACTAACCTTGGGTCATTTTATTCAAATTTTAACCCATCTATTTTGGTGGGTTAATTCACTAACTCCGGATTAGTAATGTCAAATTTGTTTCGTTTGAGAGGTTATGTCGGGTTGCAGAAGTGAAAGCCAGAGATTTTAAAACAGTTTTGTGTCCTAAACAATTATGAGTGATTTTTTATTGTCTGATGATGATGACGAAATCCTCGAATATGTTAGCTCGGACTTTTATAATATAAGAGTTGCAGAAAGGTCCGTTCATGTCAACTTTGACATGACAATATTTGAACGACTCGAAATTGACCGATTGGTTGAAACCAATCGGTCAATTTAGAGTCACACAAACGATCAAATAAAATGTCTTTGAAAAAACTTAACACATGAGACAGTCATATACAAAGTTTTCTAGTGACAAAAAGAGATTACATTACGGAACAAAACCTCTTTAATGATACCAACGTAAAATAGAGAAACACCGAGTTAGGTGACTCGGTGTTATCTTTCATTGGCGCAACAGAATGTTGAGTTAAAATTTTAACGAATTCTCCCGAAGTTAGTTAACTCGAGTTACTTTATTTTAGCCTAGGTTTTGGTGCAAATGGGGCACGCCACAATAGTGGCGGTAAGATGGAGGAATGGCTGGAGAGAAGGCATGGTGCCCTCAACTATCGGCTTACGCAGGTACTCTCGGATCATGGGTGCTTCGGATAGTACCTGCAAGGTATAGGCCGAGAAGAGACGCCTGGTTGTAACCATTGTGGTGGATAACTAACCTTTTAAAGGCCTTTTCGTCCTCTTTTCCTCCTGTGCTGATGAGGCGTGTACAACTACCACAATCCCTCTTATCAAACTTATAAAACCCTCTTATGTAGCCGGTCGGCTATTTTGTGCCACAACATTTGGACAGAATATTCTAGAAAACATATGTCTCGGCACGACACGGAGACCGCGCGATCTCTTTCATAGGCGTCGAGAACAAAACTGTACGATGGGCGACCACTCGGGTGAAGTCCGCTGGCTGGCCAGACCAGCTCAGAATGCAAATACTTGAGTGAGACGAGCCACCGCCGGCGTGCGCCTCCGACGCGGGAACGTACACGAGCGAACTCTGAGACCGAAAGGAACGGGACTCAAAGGGCGCGCGCTTTGACGCGAACAGTCGTCGTACAGGTTACCGAATACTGCATTACCTAGAACAATGCGGAAAAAAAATGTGGAGAAATAATATGCAAATAAAGAAAGAAATCTCTGCCTGAACCTGATTCGCTCTTTGATCCTGTCGAGGCCAATTCGGAGTTCCGTACCCCGCCATCGCGACCAACCAGCCAGTTCATGACCTGCGTTCCTCTCTTGTTCATTCGGAGAGGTGGTTATTGTTTTTGATTGTAGCGCTAGGGATGAGGTGCGTTGCCTAGGTATTTCTTCAATACCTGAACGGTCCCGGTAGCATCACAGTTTACTTTCTTGTTAGACGGAGATTTTCTTCCGTGAGCTTGTCAACCGCCGGTATTAGGAGTACCTTAGGAAAACTCTGACTTGTATCTTTTCTGGCTACCCCTGGACAGTTTAGCATCTTCTTCACTTTGTGCATTTCTTGATCCCCTGCTCCTTGCTATTTGACCAGAAGTTTGTGGTAAACTAACGGACTCTAGCAACAGAATCGCATATATGTAGCTCCTTGGGGTGCTTTTAAATCGAGCCAGCACCGGCCCTTCAGTCCTGCTGTTTACTTATTTCCCTGCTTTATCATCAGACATTCATGAACTCTATCTTTAGGTCTCGTTATCACTTTGCTCACCACAAAGGACGTGCCGAAGGGTACCTAACCCTTAGGGATTTTAACACTGTCAAGGCTTGGCCTTAGTTTAAGTGAGTGCAACCATGAGCTGCGCTTTATTCCATCCGCTCGCTGGCACGACGGTCAAAGTTTTAAAACGTCCCGTTGACGATTCACAGGTCGCGCTCGCGAACTCGCAGCCGAACCGCTATTCGCTCGCGACAACGAGTTGGCTTCGCTCCCCGACATCGTGCTGCAGTGCATCGAGCTGTGCCCTATAGATGCGCGCCGCGCACTCGCCGAAAACGTGTTGGTGACGGGGGGGGCGGCCGCCATGCCCGGGCTCAGGGCGCGCCTAGCCGACGAGCTGAGACATCTCGTCGCGCAGCCACCCTACAGGTTGGTAGGGTGTGATAAGAAGGTTCTCCGGATGCAGGTCCGGCTTTGTGATTGCTTGAGGTAATAATATTTGCAATATGTGTGTTCCAGCACGCGCCTGCACGTGCGCCAGTTCAAGTTCCACAGCGCGCCGGCGCACGACAACGCGGTGGCGTGGGCGGGGGGCGCCGTGCTGGGCGCGGGGGACGCGGGGGCGGCGCGCGCCCTGCCGCGCGAGCAGTACGCGCGCCAGCGCCGCGTGCGGGACTGGGTGTGTCTGCTGGACAACACGCCGCCCGACATGCACGACCACTACCGGGACATCTAGACCGCGCCAGCAGTACGCGCGCCAGCGCCGCGTGCGGGACTGGGTGTGTCTGCTGGACAACACGCCGCCCGACATGCACGACCACTACCGGGACATCTAGACCGCGCCAGCAGTACGCGCGCCAGCGCCGCGTGCGGGACTGGGTGTGTCTGCTGGACAACACGCCGCCCGACATGCACGACCACTACCGGGACATCTAGACCGCGCCAGCAGTACGCGCGCCAGCGCCGCGTGCGGGACTGGGTGTGTCTGCTGGACAACACGCCGCCCGACATGCACGACCACTACCGGGACATCTAGACCGCGCCAGCAGTACGCGCGCCAGCGCCGCGTGCGGGACTGGGTGTGTCTGCTGGACAACACGCCGCCCGACATGCACGACCACTACCGGGACATCTAGACCGCGCCAGCAGTACGCGCGCCAGCGCCGCGTGCGGGACTGGGTGTGTCTGCTGGACAACACGCCGCCCGACATGCACGACCACTACCGGGACATCTAGACCGCGCCAGCAGTACGCGCGCCAGCGCCGCGTGCGGGACTGGGTGTGTCTGCTGGACAACACGCCGCCCGACATGCACGACCACTACCGGGACATCTAGACCGCGCCAGCAGTACGCGCGCCAGCGCCGCGTGCGGGACTGGGTGTGTCTGCTGGACAACACGCCGCCCGACATGCACGACCACTACCGGGACATCTAGACCGCGCCAGCAGTACGCGCGCCAGCGCCGCGTGCGGGACTGGGTGTGTCTGCTGGACAACACGCCGCCCGACATGCACGACCACTACCGGGACATCTAGACCGCGCCAGCAGTACGCGCGCCAGCGCCGCGTGCGGGACTGGGTGTGTCTGCTGGACAACACGCCGCCCGACATGCACGACCACTACCGGGACATCTAGACCGCGCCAGCAGTACGCGCGCCAGCGCTGCGTGCGGGACTGGGTGTGTCTGCTGGACAACACGCCGCCCGACATGCACGACCACTACCGGGACATCTAGACCGCGCCAGCAGTACGCGCGCCAGCGCCGCGTGCGGGACTGGGTGTGTCTGCTGGACAACACGCCGCCCGACATGCACGACCACTACCGGGACATCTAGACCGCGCCAGCAGTACGCGCGCCAGCGCCGCGTGCGGGACTGGGTGTGTCTGCTGGACAACACGCCGCCCGACATGCACGACCACTACCGGGACATCTAGACCGCGCCAGCAGTACGCGCGCCAGCGCCGCGTGCGGGACTGGGTGTGTCTGCTGGACAACACGCCGCCCGACATGCACGACCACTACCGGGACATCTAGACCGCGCCAGCAGTACGCGCGCCAGCGCCGCGTGCGGGACTGGGTGTGTCTGCTGGACAACACGCCGCCCGACATGCACGACCACTACCGGGACATCTAGACCGCGCCAGCAGTACGCGCGCCAGCGCCGCGTGCGGGACTGGGTGTGTCTGCTGGACAACACGCCGCCCGACATGCACGACCACTACCGGGACATCTAGACCGCGCCAGCAGTACGCGCGCCAGCGCCGCGTGCGGGACTGGGTGTGTCTGCTGGACAACACGCCGCCCGACATGCACGACCACTACCGGGACATCTAGACCGCGCCAGCAGTACGCGCGCCAGCGCCGCGTGCGGGACTGGGTGTGTCTGCTGGACAACACGCCGCCCGACATGCACGACCACTACCGGGACATCTAGACCGCGCCAGCAGTACGCGCGCCAGCGCCGCGTGCGGGACTGGGTGTGTCTGCTGGACAACACGCCGCCCGACATGCACGACCACTACCGGGGCATCTAGACCGCGCCAGCAGTACGCGCGCCAGCGCCGCGTGCGGGACTGGGTGTGTCTGCTGGACAACACGCCGCCCGACATGCACGACCACTACCGGGACATCTAGACCGCGCCAGCAGTACGCGCGCCAGCGCCGCGTGCGGGACTGGGTGTGTCTGCTGGACAACACGCCGCCCGACATGCACGACCACTACCGGGACATCTAGACCGCGCCAGCAGTACGCGCGCCAGCGCCGCGTGCGGGACTGGGTGTGTCTGCTGGACAACACGCCGCCCGACATGCACGACCACTACCGGGACATCTAGACCGCGCCAGCAGTACGCGCGCCAGCGCCGCGTGCGGGACTGGGTGTGTCTGCTGGACAACACGCCGCCCGACATGCACGACCACTACCGGGACATCTAGACCGCGCCAGCAGTACGCGCGCCAGCGCCGCGTGCGGGACTGGGTGTGTCTGCTGGACAACACGCCGCCCGACATGCACGACCACTACCGGGACATCTAGACCGCGCCAGCAGTACGCGCGCCAGCGCCGCGTGCGGGACTGGGTGTGTCTGCTGGACAACACGCCGCCCGACATGCACGACCACTACCGGGACATCTAGACCGCGCCAGCAGTACGCGCGCCAGCGCCGCGTGCGGGACTGGGTGTGTCTGCTGGACAACACGCCGCCCGACATGCACGACCACTACCGGGACATCTAGACCGCGCCAGCAGTACGCGCGCCAGCGCCGCGTGCGGGACTGGGTGTGTCTGCTGGACAACACGCCGCCCGACATGCACGACCACTACCGGGACATCTAGACCGCGCCAGCAGTACGCGCGCCAGCGCCGCGTGCGGGACTGGGTGTGTCTGCTGGACAACACGCCGCCCGACATGCACGACCACTACCGGGACATCTAGACCGCGCCAGCAGTACGCGCGCCAGCGCCGCGTGCGGGACTGGGTGTGTCTGCTGGACAACACGCCGCCCGACATGCACGACCACTACCGGGACATCTAGACCGCGCCAGCAGTACGCGCGCCAGCGCCGCGTGCGGGACTGGGTGTGTCTGCTGGACAACACGCCGCCCGACATGCACGACCACTACCGGGACATCTAGACCGCGCCAGCAGTACGCGCGCCAGCGCCGCGTGCGGGACTGGGTGTGTCTGCTGGACAACACGCCGCCCGACATGCACGACCACTACCGGGACATCTAGGCAGAATACGCGCTTGTTTATAGAATATAGACTTGTGATTACTGATTACTTTTACGGTGATTTAAGTAGCAGATAATTCATTGGAATGCCACTTTCTCGCACTAATTCTTTGAAAAGGAAATTTCGCCCTATTTATATGATCACCAGATCATTCGAATTTCTTCGTAGGCTACATTTAGCTTATTTTCAATTGACCTATTTTATTAGAATGAGATGCTGGTATTCAAAAGCTCGAAGTTATGAATCGGTATCTGCTACCGTTAAAACTTGAGTGACTATATTTTTATAGTGACATTGTTCCATATATTAACCCTATTAATGAATCTACAGATAATATAAATGTATGCCAATGTCTATAGCGTCTGTATAATTCTAAATATAATATTGGCTTAACCAAACTCCTTGAACAGCTATTTCACCAAGCTTGTTAAAAATAAAGTCTCACATCAAAATAAAACAGCATTTACACGTATTTATAAGACATAAATAAATATAACTGTTACAATTCTCCATGTTTTATTCCATGAATTGCCTTTTTAATATTCTTTTATTACGAATTTATATTTAATCTTCAACTTAGGCACTGGTTGTGTTCATGTGTAGGCATCCTCCATGTGTACCAGCTTTGTGCTCTTTCGGCAATCTGCCTGTAGTTGTGTTCATGCATCGGATGAATTACTGGGACTGCTGCTTCTTCTAACAACTTATTTGGTTTATGTAACCTTTTATGTCATTATTTTCCTGTGTTTAGCTGCAGGATTAATGATTTCAAATAAGGCAGAAAACGGACAACAAGCACTGTTGCGAAGTATCGCGATGCACTAATATTTATATGTGGCAACATTATGTCATATTGATATTATAATATCTTTGTATTGAAGTCCCCGCCATTTCTTGCCTGTCATCTATGGGAAGCTACCTCAAAGATATTATAATAATATCTTTGAGCTACCTACATAATACTTAGTTTTTGACAGTTTTCTTGTAGCGAGAAGTTTAGTGGTTCGCGTTCAGGAATTTCGTTCTTTCTCAAGGGTGTAATTGTCTGCTGCCATCAAAGCTAAGTATCGAATAGGTAGTGGATGTGAAACTCAAATACTTTTGCGAAACTGTTCAATCAAGTATTTAGTGCATGAGCCTAGTAATATTAATATAATAAATTCATTTAGTAGAGGCAATGAGGAGAGAACTGCCGAATGCCTGTTGTCTTTCGATTTATTTTTGCCAATGCGCTTCGAATTTTAATCACTCCGTGTGTAAATTATGTTCTATAAACATTAATGTGAGGAGCCAAGATCTAATATACATAATGCAGAATTTACTAATATATTGTGTAAAGAAATCATTTTCATTTTACACTAGGGCTGCATCAAGTTATCGATATTTCGTGTCCGCTGTCTATCAGACTGGTAATGTAAGTAATCCCAATTCCTATTTAAGACACTTAACCGATCCATAGGTGTTCGACTGTTAGAATAGATAGATACTATTATTTCAGATTTCCATCTAACATGGATTCCAGAAAGGTGTGGCTTAGTTAATTGGTCTTCTCAGTTGGGGTGCATTGAATCCGGTGGTAGCATTAAAGCGCGACCGTCGTTATAAACACAATGTCCGCCATAATAATAATATTTAATTTGTAACTTAATATAGGCAGAACCATTCAGACAATATGTAGGTAGTAAATATATAGCTAAAATTTTAAATTTCTATACTTAAACCTATACATGATCCTTGACAATAACTTAATTTAAGCTAGCTAAATATCGTTAGATACTATTATAAAATAAATCTTATTGAAATTTTTTTCCTACAATCCGTGTACCTAAATATCTCTATGTACCTAGAAATAATTATAAATTAATAATATATTACTACAAACATGTTCCTAGCGCTTTTTTAAAGTCTACGTGAATAAAAAATCCTTGTTTATTTATTTTATGATCGTCCAAATTGGATTCCCATGAACAATTCATGTAGGTATATGCAGTAAGCATTTTGAAGAAAAATCTTTCCAGACGCGAGGAACGTAACGAATTTTGATGAAATCTGCAATTCCAACGAAGTTTAGTACGGTAAGCATAGGTAAATAAAATAATACTTTTATTCTACTGATGTTTCATTGGAGATAAATATCTATTTAAAATTATGTAACTACATTTAACATTGTGTATATGAACAACATAGGTACATGCAAAAATGACGAATCCACATAAAAGTATTTTTTTACGGAATAAAGAAATTCAAATTCAAATGTTGAATTTGAATTTATTAAAACCGACGCGCGTTCCTAGCGATAGGCGTGTATATCTAGTGATTGAAAATTAATTATAAATGAAGTCCATTTTAATCGTACAAAGTGTATACGTCCACTAAATTGTCGAACGGTGAATATTGAAGCGACAACAGACAACTCTATTATGTCAAATAAATGGCTTAAAATATCTTCAGAGTTTTTCTTAAATTAACTGATTTCAATCCAGAATCTTCGTTTCAGCCATGCAAAATCCCATCCCATCCTATTTTAGTACTACCACTGCTACTGATTAATATAATTATTAATGTAAAATTAATAACCTTGAATAAACCCATGTTATATGAGTCAGGAAACACGGTGTTCTGTGGAACACCCTTCCAAACGACGTGTGCTTAGCTGTGCGTACGATCAAAGAGGAAGCACGCGTGGCATAGGTAATGGGATGTCAACAACATAACGGTGGAGAATATAATCGATATCGATATTAATGTGAAAGTCGACATGACATACATCATTGACATGCACACATAAACATTTGTACACACACAAGTGTCTATTTTGGTTTTCATTTGACAGCTCTTGTTTGTCGCTCTATTCCGCTAGGTATATATATACTAACTTTATGGGTAGGAAACATTCAGTAGTTGACGATGTATATTTTTTGCTTTATTTAATCTATTTATAAATATATTTATATTGAAGGCATACGCGAACTCATATCCTCTGGTTTATTTTTCCAAGTTTGAAATAACCTATTCTTACTATCATTTCCTTGAGTTTTTGTGTGACCCAAGGTTTAGTTTTCTTTTCATACGTACATACCAATACTTGAACTTTCGACTCATTTTATACACACCCAAAAAATTATCACAATCTGTAAGTTTATTGGACACTCATAGTTTATAAGATCATTCTATGACGCATTTTGAAGATTTCTGATAGCTTTTTATCATATATAAGGTAATTAAAATATCGAAGAGACGATTATATTTGGTAAGTAAAGCTTTATTATATTACCAATATATTCTTTGATGCACTATAAAAAGCCTGTTTTAATCGCTGTATTATCCAGTAGCTGTAGTTTATTTATAATCTTTATTTTGGGTTTGTTCAGCCGCGCGCCGCGGCGTTGCCGTGCTCAAAGATATTATAATATAACAATATCTTTGGCCGTGCTAACAGGCGTTGAAAGGTTGGACCAACCAATGACGGTCACCGTAGCCTAGTTGGTAGTGCTCCTACCTACGAAGCTGGTGGTCCTGGGTTCGAATCCCGGTAAGTGCAAATATTTGTGTGATGAGCACGAATATTTGTTTCTGAGTCATGGATGTTTTCTATGTATTTAAGTATTTATCTATCTATATAAGTATGTATATCGTCGCCTGGTACCCATAGTACAAGCTTTGCTTAGTTTGGGGCTAGGATGATCTGTGTGACATTGTCCCCAGGTATATTATATTATTATTATAATCATTCATTTGGCGATAACCATAATAAATCGTAAGTTTGAAACGGCAACATCAGTGCCTCGAGTCTTCAAACAAAATGTCAATTTTTGACTTGTCATCTGTCACTTTGATTAAATTGTCGAAAGTCTAAAAATAATAGGAAATCGCATTAAGATTCCTCGTAAATTAATATCTGATAACAACGAAATTATATCATCATGTCGGACGTGACTAAAATAGTGGCGGCAAGTATAGTGACCTTTCTAAAACGTCAACTTGAAGGAGACTCTCTGAGCGTAGATTCTCGTGAGAGCGTGGAGGTCGGCGTGCAGTGCATCGAGACGGCGTTCGAGCTGGGCCCGGCGGACGCGGCGCGCAGCGTGGACCTGGAGGCGCTGGTGCGAGGCCCGCGCGTGGCCGCCGCCGCCGCGCCGTCCGCCGCCGCCCCCGCCGCCGCGCGCGCCGACGCCGAGCGCCTCAAGAACGAGGGCAACGAGCACATGAAGCAGGAGCGGCACCGCGAGGCGCTGGAGCGCTACACGCGCGCCGTGGAGCTGGACCCCTCCAACCCCGTGTACTTCTGCAACCGCGCCGCCGCCTACTTCAAGCTGGGCGACTACGAGGCCACGGTGGCGGACTGCACGGCGGCGCTGGCGCTGCAGCCCGACTACGGCAAGGCGCACGGGCGCCTGGGGCTGGCGCTCACGGCGCTGGAGCGCCACCGCGAGGCGCGCGCCGCCTATGCACGCGCGGCGCAGCTGGAGCCCGACAACGAGTCGTACCGCCAGAACCTGCAGCTCACGGACGAGCGCCTGGCCGCGCGCCAGGAGCGCCCGCCGATGGACCTGGGTGGCCTGCTGCAGAACCCCGCGCTGCTCAACATGGCCACCGAGATGCTTGCCGACCCTAACATGCAGAACCTCATCTCTGGCCTGATGACGGGGGGCCCGGGTGCGGGGGTGGCTCCGGGCGCGGGGCTGGGGGCGGGCGCGGGAGCGGGCGCCGGAGGCATGTCCGCGCTGCTGGAGGCGGGGCAGGCGTTGGCGCAGCACATGCAGGCCGCCAACCCTGAACTGGTGGAGCAGCTTCGACGCCAAGTGCGCCCGCCCGGGCCCAACCCGCCCCCTCAGTGAAACCCCCTGTTCCTTTCAGGTATATTGTTTATCTCTAAAGGTGTAATATAATTATTATATTTAGGTCTGCTCTTCCTTTATTGCTATCCTGAGATGATTCTCCTATCACTTATGGTGGGAATGTTAAGTGCCTGCATTTATAAGTGATTATTTCATTGTTCTTGTTGTTCAAAAATGATCGACGGGCTGGCAACCTACTCTTGTATATATTATGGAACCATAGTGACCCCTTGACACATATAGTGGTAAGGTAGATAGCACATTTATTTTAAATTGTTTTTTTTTTTATATACTGTTGGGTAGCAAAGTATGCATTTATTCACTTCACAATTTTTTTTATCATACATATAGAAATGTACTACTTAACCCTAGTTAGAAATAAATTAATTGTATAAAGTAAATCCAGTGTGGAGGGAAGTGCATGTTGTTGATTCCACACAATATAATAATGCCTGGTGAACTCATTGGTAAATTACAGGAGTAAGCTCATTAGTTAGCATGTTGTTTAATGACTGGAATGTTTGGTACTGAACATAGTATATTCACATGGCTATTTAACTGATCAACATATTCTGCAAACTTACACTTGCAACTTAACAAAGTGTAAATCAAGCATTAATTTTATTACAATGTGTGGAATGTTAAATGAGAGAGAAACTCCAAATAAGAGTTTGTCTCTATTTAACGCAAATTATTGATAGCTAAGTTTTCAATGATTGGAATTGTTAATAAATTTATTTAAATATATTGTTGTTTATTAAATTATTAAAGCCCCAGTATCTGCCGGATGGGACAAGTGGACTAAGCCCTGACCATTGGACAATTATTTCAGTGGTTTTTAATTAAATTAGTGTTGTGAATATTTTTACATATAAGTAAACAAAAGTGAAATGCAAGTGTCAGCTGGAAAGTATGTAATGAATGCAAACCTGAAAACAATAGGACATTGAAAACAATTAACAGCAATAGTGTTGTTGTGAAGTCATACACACAACTGGGATTAGAGTCACCACGATGTATGTATGATACAAAGTGACAATATTAGACATAACTCAATACTGTATTCAGATGATATGGGCTAGGGTCTTGGTTCCTTGCTTATTAATGATTGAGTTCTTTGTCAACTTTTGTATGCCAGGAGTACAGTAAAAATAACTAAGAATAAATACAGGTAAAAGTTATGTTTTACTGATGGTGGGAAATTTTAGGAAATTAGAAAAGCATATTACAGATAGTTTTACTAAGATGTGGGAATTAGATTGTAATAATATAGTATTGTGTGTCTTCCTGTATGAGTCCAACATTTGAATAACAATGAAATCATGACTACATGTGAAAGTGCCAAAACCTGACTTAAAAAGTTGAGTGTGACACCCTTGGTGTTAATGACATGGAGATCAAAATTAATGAGAATGGCAAATTGAATACTAATGATGAGAATATAAGTAATTCACTATTTAGATACTTTAGAATGTAACATTACTAAAAGTGGTAACATAATTTTACTGGTCAAAAATATCCATCATAGCTCTATGATAAATTGATTGGCTGAAAAAATTATTATTACTCTTAGTGATGACAATAAATTTGAGGATCATGAAAATGTATACTACTTTGATGAATCGGTTTCCTTTATGGTCCAATGTGATAAATCTACAATAGACAACCTATCATAATCAAATCAAATAAAAAAAATCTTTATTCCGTAAAAATTTTACATTTATGTGGAATCGTCATATTTTTTGCAGTGCATGACGTGGCAGCTACTGAGATACACTGCCAGAAAACTCAGTAGGAATCCTTTTTTAAAATATAATATAATAATAATAATAATAAAGCCTTTTATTCCGAAACTTTTTCACAATTTTTTGATAAATGTTAGTAATCTTAATATAGTAAATCCCTTAATTCGGTGTGTCTTACGACATAGGCCTCCTCCAACGTCTTCCATTGTTTCCTGTCGTTCGCAATTCTTGGCCAAAGGGGACCTAGAGTCAATTTAATATCATCTTCCCATCTTCTCGCTTTGCGACCTCGGCTCCTTGACCCGTCTCGTGGATACCAGACCGTTACCTGCTTGCTCCATTTTTCGTGCGTACAGCGGAGCATGTGCCCTGTCCATCTCCATTTCATTTGGTCAATATGGGTAAGGATATCTGTGAGTTGTGTTGTGCGTCGTATATCCACATTCCTTACTCTATCTTGTAACTTTAGCCCCAGTATGCTCCTTTCCATGGCTCGTTGACACTTTGCAAGCTTCTCTCTTTGATTGATTGTTAGAGCCCAGGTTTCACAGCCATATGTAATGCAAGGAAGAATGCATGTATCGTAAGTTTTTTTCTTGATCTTGATGCCGAGTTCCTTGCTTTTCATTATTTCTTTCAAAGCCCAAAATTTTTTCCACCCAGTAGCAATCCTTTTGTCAATTTCTTTAGACATTTGGTCACTTGGCGATATGATCTGACCCAGATATACATATTCTTCAACATATTCAAGTTTTTGTCCATTGATAATTATGTCTGCAGCTGTTACATTTGTCATCATTTTTGTTTTGCTAGAGTTCATTTCCAAACCCACTTCTCGGCTTCTGTCTGCTAGTGCTTATATCATGGATTCTAGTAATCTCGGGTTCTCCTCCAATATGACCAGGTCATCAGCGAATCTTAGGTGGTTTAGTCGCGATCCATTTATGTTTAGTCCTAGGTGCTTCCAATCCAACTTTCTAAACATTTGTTCCAGTACTGCTGAAAATAACTTTGGTGAGAGAGGGTCACCTTGCCTGACTCCCCTATCAATTGGAAAGGTATTCCCCAGAGACTCCAACTTGATGCTAGCTTTGCTCTCGCTGTAGATCTTTTTGATGACGTTTACATAAGCATACTGTACTCCCTGCTCCACAAGACTTTGCCATACAAACTTATGTTTAAAATATAATATACTTAAGATTAATTACAATCATGTGTGTTGACTCAGAATAACTCAATACCAAGCACTTTTATCACTTAAATAATCTGATATTTTGTAATATGCCCTGCTACACAATTTGGCTTTAATAATTCTTTTAAACTTATTCGTAGACAATTCTCTAATATCATTGGGAAGTTTGTTATAGAATCTTATACATTGCCCCATAAAAGAGTTACTTATTTTGTGGAGACGGGTAGTATGCAATATGAGATTATTCTTATATCTAGTATTTACATTATGTGTATCCCTCCTTTTACAAAAGGAATCGATATTTTTATGCACATATAGTAGGTTTTCATATATATACTGAGATGGTACAGTTAGAATGTTAACATCTTTAAATTAGAGACACTCTCGGGCTAAGATTATTGATAGCTCTTACAGCTCTTTTTTGCAATATAAATATGGTGTTAATGTCAGCAGAGCTACCCCAGAGAAGAATTCCATAGGACATTAAACTATGAAAATAACTGAAATAAACCATTCTAGCTGTGTCAACATCAGTCAGCCCTCTAATAGTTTTCACTGCATATGCTGCAGAACTTAATTTGCCCGACAGTTTTTCTATTTGTGGGCGCCATTGTAGCTCGAGTCAATAGTGATACCCAAAAACACAGTTGATTCAACAGGGTCCAACCTAGCTCCCTTAAGTTGTACATTGGTTGTCGCCTGTTTCACATTCGGTGTAGTGAATTTTATGACTTTAGTTTTGTTATCATTAAGCACAAGATTGTTGGCATTAAACCAATGAACAACTTTAGAGATTGCATCATTAACATCGTCAAAATTGCTTAACTGTCGGTTTATTTTGAACGTCAGAGAAGTATCATCTGCAAACAACACAATCTCATGTTACAAAGTAAGGTAAGTCATTTATATAAATTAAAAACAAAAATGGGCCAAGAATTGACCCCTGTGGGACGCCCATTACCACTGGAGATCCCGGAGATATTTTACCGTTTATTTCGACCTTCTGAATTCTATTGCCCAAGTATGAAGTCAGCGTTGCATCACCACATTAACCACACAATACAAAAATATACTGTACTAACTTAGTAGTTAGAACTTAAGTTCGAGAGCCTTGTTCCTAATACCGTAGTGGTGTAATTTCCTGACCAGAGTATCATGATGAACGCAATCGAACGCTTTGGACAAATCGCCAAAGATACCTAATACATCCTGCGAGTCTTTATTAATAAAATAGACATTTTCAAATGTGGAATCTTATTTCAGAACGCTAAAAAATCGACTGTTTCAAACCAGAACAAGGTCTCAAAGGTTACGTATAGAGGAATTTATTGAAGAAGCATATAAAATTAGATCAAAGAGGAGATGTTATGCTATCTTTACAGTGCGGATTAAAAAATGTGATAACTTAGACTGTCCTATAAATAAAGTAACTAGGAAAGTGTCTGTCTTATGTTTGCACCATAAAAGTGTAGCTGATATTCAAGAAGCTGCAAGTTCCCTGATCGACAATATGGATATGATGTGATGTCGTCAACTGTCATGTGATCTTGTTGTTTGATTTGAAGTTAAGGAATCTTGTAAGTTTTGAAGTACTGGATGAACTGATGTTTGTACATGAAGCGCCTCCAAGGTTGGTTTTACAGAATATACTGAATATGAACTACTTCCCAATCCTTGAATTTGTTCTGCCTGCTATTGGTATGATGGCTCACTATAGAGCACATTGTAGGCGTGAAAAAATATGGAAATGTCATGTTGATTTGAGTAAGAGAGTTGTAAGGAGTAATAAAAAGGTTGCATTATGTACATATATTTATTAAGAAGTTCATAAACTGTGGTCACTGTATTTTTTTCCTACGCTTTATCATTACATTAGACATTCCACACACACTTGAATTGAAACAAAGACAAACAACATTTGTATGATTTTTGCCACTAAATACTTACGATACGATACGATAGGCACTTCTTTTTAATAACATAATACTTAGCTGTAGGACACCGGTACAATACCATAGATTTAGCGCCTAATCAAGCGTAACTGCAGTGTTAAATAAAAGTAAGTATTGAATTTATTTTTTGTCAGGCACTGGAAATATGTATTAAGTATGTCGATATCTTTATTGCCGTGATAGTTACCGTATTATCGTTGTAAAACATTGCGAGAAGCAAATGGAAGTAATTAAAACTACTGCGAATTTTAATAATTCTATTTAACAAGGACACTACGACTCTGTGACCGGCCGCCCGGACATCAGAATGAACGGTCACTCTAGACTACGTCGGAATCCATTGTTTGAGAATAGGAATCAAATAGAAGAGTAGGGAAGCAATTGTTAAACGCCTAGTGACCGTTCATGGAGACAAGACGCCGTATTCTCAAGGCAGGCTTTACAAAAAATGCCACAAATTATAGAGCTATCTCAATACTGCTAATAAAGGAAAATATTTTAAAAGCTTAGATATCATGCTAAACGAAATGTTGTCTCACTATATCGTGAATGGGATATTGCATAACAAGTAGTTTTATTCGCTGATGATATTTGGCTGTTATTTAAATTAAATAGGAAAGACAGAGATCTTATAGAACACTAGCTGTGGCCCGCGGTTTTACTCGCGTTAAACTTTATAAATTATGCCTATGTGTTATTCTACTCGGAGGCGCTCATAGCCAGATGCTCTCACCGGTCCGTAAGTGATTGTCGAAGTTAAGCAACTAGGCTCGCGGTCAGTCCATAGATGGGTGACCGCCAAAGTGGTTTAATTTGTGAGCTTCTCCGTGCTTCGAAGGGCACGTTAAGTAGGCGGTCCCGGTTGTAGCCATTAGGCAACAGTCGTTAAGCCATGTCAGAGGCCTACTGGGCGGCTTGAACAACTCTGACACCAGGGTAACCACTGCCCATATGATAAGTACCTAAGTAATTCTACGGTGTCGGCTAACTCCATGCCAAATTTAATTGAAATCGTTCCAGCCGTTTAGACGTGAATAAGTAACATACACACTCACAAACTTTCGCCTTTATAGTATTAATGTGATAATAAGACACTCAAAAACACTCTTGTATCGAAATGGTTTTCGGAAAATAAGCTCTTCTTAAATGCAGGGACATCTGAATGATGTCTGAATGCATCAAATCCATTACCGAATGTGGATAAACAACAAACCTTAGACCAACAGCGCTATATGAGGGAATATTAGATATAGTTCCATCGAGCGTATTTTAGGATTGACACTAGAAGCAACATTGCAACGAGGCCGTGAGATTGAAAAATTAGCAGCTAAATTAATTTGGCGTACCTACCAACTTCCATAGTATTATGTCCTATGGCATTCTGATAAGGGATCAGCAACTCACATAGGTCCTATTTCGATATTGCAAGAAAAGTTCATGCTGAGCCAATTACAGTATAGGCAGCCGTGATCATTTGCGAACTTTGTTAAAGAAATAAATATGGATACCTACTTAATTATGGTGTCATCTGAATATATGTAGATGTCAGAATATAATGTTATTTTGCATAAATATAGAAAAAAGTAAACTGCATCACATAAATACAATAAATAAAGAGAAGAACTAGCCAAGACAGGCTTCAGACTTAAGGCAAAAATATATTTTTTTTTTGGGAAATTGTATTAGACTTTATAAAAAGCTTCATACTCATACAAACGGTCTGCCTGATACGGCTTTCAAGACGTATATTAAATGTGTAGGGGTTACTATACCTACCACTAAAGAGTACATTGGTGACCTATGGCTAGGGGTTACTATACCACTAAAGAGTACATTGATGACAGAAACGTTTGGCGCTCTGCAGCTACCTGCACATTGCTCGCTGGGAATGTTATGGTCATATAGACATGACAAATCTGTTGTTACATGAACTAACTGTTATATGATTGTAATCATATTGTGGCGAGCGGATGGTTCAGAGGATTGGAAAAGAAACATATTTGCATTAAGAATTTTGTGTCCTTTTCATCAGCTATCCTTTTACTTTTGTTTTGATACTAAATAGAACATTCTAACAATGTTAAAGAAGCCACCAAAACATTTCCTGGTACCTACTAGGATTTGAAGCCCGAACGTGATAATACCCATACTAACTTCAAAATGATTGGCTCTTTCTAAAAATGAATAATATACTTGCTTTTATTTTCTCTTCTTAAATCTAAAATAATACATTGGTTTACTTACCTACAGACAACTGATCGAGCAGATATTGTGTTCGCCTACTAAATAATTGCTTTAAGTGGACCAAATCCCGTGAAGATACATGTCCATTTGAGTATGTTTCACCAGACCGTTTGAACTTAATTTTATTTATTTGATTTACACGGCATTCGAAACCAATTACATAAATCAAAGTATATCGATAGGTATATATCTATTATCGGTAGAAACAAAACTAATAACAACAATTAAAAACTATTAATTTCACAACCACGTAGGCACGTAGATAACCGCATTGAATTGGCGAATAGATCGCAGTCCGAGTTTCCTTCCACGAGCTTCTTCAGTGCGGTCAACACGCGCGGTACAGGAGAGCAGCACGGCAGTGCAGTAGGTAGGTAACTATTAGGAGCGTAGAGTCGAATCAGCTCTATATGGATGTCCGAAGCTTGTCATACCTTTCCATACTTTGAGCATGACGCCTACCCGGTCACATGCTTTTCTGGTCTCCAGAATATGATACTCCAGACATCATAAAGGAAACTTGGTGGACAGAGGTACGGATAGCAACCGAGAGTTTTGTAGTTAAACCAAAGGAATGTTTTTTGCACTTTCTCGAGAAGTGGATACTTGGTTCGTTCGGATTCTATTCAGAAGAACTTGGTTCGGACAAGTGTGCTGTATAAGAGCGTTGTTACGAGTCCCGGCGACAAGCACTGCGTGCGAGGTCACAAGTGGCGCACGTACAGAATCCCCGCGGCGTGCACTGTGAAATAGTCCTGACGTAAACACTTGGTAGTGTTGACTTTCACTTTTACTTCTTAATCTTGATTCGCCTTCGACTTCACTTAAATTAAAACTCCCGTTCGGTTAAAGAGTAGGTACCTACTGGATATGTACCTATCCCAAAATTGTTTTAAGATTCAAGCATTTCGAGTTTCTTTTCTTAAGAATAAATACCTACTACATAGTACTAATATACTATTGACGGTTACCGTAGACTAGTTGGTAGTGCTCCTGTCTACGAAACTGGTGGTCCTGGGTTCGAATCCCGGTAAGTGCAAATATTCGTGTGATGAGCACGAATATTTGTTTCTGAGTCATGGATGTTTTCTATGTATTTAAGTATTCATCTATCTATATAAGTATGTATATCGTCGCCTGGTACCCATAGAACAAGCTTTGCTTAGTTTGGGGCTAGGATGAACTGTGTGACACTGTCCCCAGATATTATTATTATATAGATTTCTTAGAAATGATCATATATACTTAATGGAATTTTTGGCGTACAAATATTCTCCTAATAGGGCTACTTATAAATCACCGTTTACTAGTTATAGTACAAAGTAACTTCCAACCAACCTTAGGATAGACGAAAAAACCCAATAACCTACGTGGGTACAAAACATGAACATACATTGTTATTTACCTACCTACATACATAGACTCACGCCTGTTTCCAAGAGGGGTAGGCAGGCAGAGACAACGGACTTCCATTTGTCACGACCCTTGCACGTCTTGCGCCTCATTTACTGTCATTATATGCATAACCAATATATAAAATACAAATAATACATACATATTTTGTAAAGAAATTAATAGATACGTATACGAAAATATTGTGAACTATTCAATAGAGGTAAGACCAGAAGGTAAGATCATTCGTTTATCAGTGTGTGGATTTTAAAACTTAGATACTATACCGCATTCAACTGTAAATAACACACAACTTCAATGAAAGTATATTGAATTCAGTACTATATTTCAACTAGGTCCACAAAATTAGTTCATACAGTCCAAATGTTTCATGTGTGTTGTTCATCGCGTATTGACAGTTTTAAAAATCTAGCAAGCCACAACGTCGACTTTTTAGTTAGTTAGTTAGTTGAGCGATAGATTTCCGCACTTAGCTTCCTAATTGGGCCATTGTGCGTGATACTTGTTTGGCTACTCGAACCATTTTAGTTCCATCCAGAAGTCCACGAAAGCCTGGCTTGAGGGCCTCCTGCAGTGTCTTCGGATCATTCAGGAACTTTGCCCGTTGGTAAGCAACACTCTTGCAGTGTAGCAGTACGTGTGCTGGTGTTTCTTCATTTTCAATGCACCCTCTGCACAGGGGGCTGTCTGTGACGCCAATCTTGAAGAGGTGTTTGTTTAGTGTGCAGTGTCCGGTGATTGTGCCTATCACCATGCGTAGATCCTTCCTGTTCAGGTGTAATAGATTACGCGATAGGCGTTTGTTCAGAGATGAACGTCAGGTTTTAAAATTGTCATTGTGCCTTAAGTACTAGGTTTAGAATTGGTTTTCGAAGCAGGGTTTTTTTACCGAAGTGCTACTTGCTAGGTTCCATGCACAACGTTAGTAGGTAGGTATGCTAACTCTATGGTTCCATGAAATTTATATTTTCATTGTTAAGCTGTTTTGATGAATTTGGCACCGAACATTCGTGCGTAATGATCTTTTAAGCAGTATGCAGATTTTTATAAAAATTGTTCCTTACTAGGTTTTAAAATTTCTGGCTTAATTTCCCGCCCGGCTTGTCCACCTAAGTACCTATATTGAGACTACTACAAGCAAGCTAGGTTACTAGGTAACACACACCTTAACTTTGTTTCTTTTCAATAGGCATATTAGTAGGTATGGGTACGGAATTGATGGCACGGAGGGGATAAATAAAATACAACAATTGCTTTCTTAACTATTTATTACACTCTATGTATAATTTATGATAAATGTAATCAATTTACATCATTATCTTTATGTACATACGGTAGCAAAATGTATAAACATGTAGCGTGCGTGTTGCCTCGCCACGTCTCGCCTACGTATACGCAATTAACTTCCCATTTGATTAAGTAGTAGAGCTCTTTTAATAATTATTAACATAATGTCTTTCTAGCCAATTCTTTGAATGAAGTTGAAAGCCAGCAGGCATCTGGCGATGGTAAGCGGATACAGTTTGCCTATCAACACTTGCAAGAAGATATGTTACTGGGACACAGGCACTGGCGGATTATTATTAGATTATGTGACCGTATAGCCAACATAACAACTGCGTGGCCGAGGGACCATCCAACACATGTCACACGTTAAGGGAAGAGGTAGTAAAATGTAACATCGTGTGATACGCATATACTTTGGTGACACGGTCTGTCTACTTAGATAATTTAAATCTCAAATCTTCGAAATATTTAACGAACAACTCTTGTCTATAATTTTAATTCGAAAATCGCGGAAACGGGGTGAAATTTATTGTTATTTTTGATTTCGCTAGGTATTTTAGGTACTTACTATTATTATGGGTTTTATGCGTATCACATTCTGGCGAGTGGCTATATACTGCTCGAGTTTGATTTCTTTATAGAAACGCCGTGGAAGGCCAAATGTGACCAACTGTGACATCACGGAGGGGTACAAAAATCATAAAAAACGTGTGGATGGCCTCTCAGTAAAACTACCTTTTGACATGACTATAAGGTTTCAGTCAACTACATTTAATTTAATAGTATCTAATCGACGATAAAAATATGAATATATGGGGTGTCAATACGTTTGAACCGAGACGCGGCGTCAGGCAACGCGCTAAAATCCAATCCAAAACGTCTCTCCGATATAAAATTCTGTATTTACACAAATCCCACGATAGTTAGTGTGCGACACGCGCGGGCGCAGCGCGGGGGGACGACGACCAACATGGCGGACTGCTACGAGGCAGCAAGTCGGGCATACCCACGAGTTCCGAGCTCGTAAACAAAATGAGATGGTTTAACGGTAACTCAGTTAATAAGGTTCTGACTTCAAAGTGTTTTTGTAATTTCCTGGCGAGGAATGCATCCAGTGACAGCAGGAAATCGGCAAACTGGCGCTGCTTGGTGCTCGTAGCGCACGGTTATTATATGATACGGACCGAGGTATTAGGGATATTTTTAAATAGAGTAAAGTGAAAAACATATTCATTTGATAGCTGAGAGTTGGTCGTCGTAGCGCCTGCGTGTACGCAGCACTGCAGCGGCGCGCGGCCGCTGATAACTACATCTCTAATTATTATTAAAGCAAAGGCACCATGGACCAACGATTTTGAACAATAAATGCAGCGTTGTATAAAAGTATGCACAATTCGAACAGTGCTACAATAAGTTGATACAAATTTAAGACTACACGGTAAAACATTACTATAACATTCTCATACATAACACGGCCACCATTACAATTCCATTCTGGGATCTGCCATCTTTACAACTAAGAAATAACGCGCTCATAGCCATTTTATTTTACAGAACCGTAAGTGATTGACGAGGTTAAGGGGTTATGGATGGGTGACCACCCAAATAGTTTTAGTTTGTAGCGTCTCCGCGCTTGTGCGGGACCGTTAACCCTAGATCACTAAACATTCATTCCACAGGCCCACGTGCCCCACGTACGCTATGCTGTTTAGGTGTGGCCCAGGCACTGCCCCACCACAATTCACATTACCCTCTAAAGTCGGCATCATTCAGATCCGCACGGGGAAATAAATATTTATAGATTTAGTTAACTTTTCTGTGGTGGCCTTATAAATCCGCACCGCATCCTTACCGCTCCGAAAATGATCGACGAGGTTAGAAAACAGGCGCGCGGTCATTTGTCATAGTTACTGTAACATTTGCTGAGGTAGACGCCTTTCCTAGCTAGTACTTATAATGTTGCATGCTTCATTAGTATTATGTTAACTAAACGCAATTAGTTATATCATCTTAGATGTAAACTAAATTAAGGATTATCTGTGCTTGTTGGGAATAAATCTTTTTTATTTATTTATTTGATTACGAAGTCTCCGTGCCAGAGCACGTAGGTAATCCTATCGGTGCCACCTGTAGTCATTAGACAACAATAATAAGCCATGTCAGATGTCTAGCGGACAGTTCGAACAATTCTGACACTGTGTGACCGCTGCCTATACGAAGGAATGAAAATCGTATAGGTTTAACAAATTTTTATCTAGGTACTTTTATAATTTGAAATAATGCCATTTTAAAATATTAATGATTTATTTCAAATTCTATTGCCTTAATGGCGAATGTTGAGTGATTGTGAAGGTAACTCGAAACTATATTTAGTGATCTAGGGTTAAGCTACCGGTGCCGGTTGTGCTCGTAAAACGCTAAGAACAGTAAGTAAGTTTAGAAATGTCCCAAGTTCTTTACAATGTACATCTTTTAACATTGTGTTTCTGTATACTTAATGCCAAGTATAATTTGATATGATAACGCTGGTAATTCTGTCGTTTTATACGAAAATTATTAGGATATTAATGCACAATACAATATATTTTTTCAGTTCGTGGTTTGAGACTAATGCAGCTTTTGACATAAATACACCTCCCTTGTAAGAGGTGCCACCTGGCGGAACATGTTATTGCGATAGCCGCATTCGTTTACCGATTAGATCGGTCGACCACCGAGTGCCACCGATTCTGTATTTTCACAACTAAACTGTTTAAAATGTCACTACATCTGTTTTATTATAGCTCGTACGGAAAGGACGGAGCATACTTAGAACCGTCCAACTAATACTGCTTGTCTAGTCGACTATAACGTGTTGCTTATTACTCTTCAGTACCACAGAACTAAAGATACCCCGTCCTTTTCATAAGAACTACGTTAGATGAAATGCAGTGATATTGAAATGAGTAAAGTCGGTTGAGCTCAGAGCCGGGCTGCGCGGGCGCTAGCTGTGCGGCGAGGAACTAAGTAACAATCACAAATCAAACCATGAAATATTTATGAACATTAGAAAAAAGATGTACTTACATAAATTATGTTTCTAACTACATAAGGATAATAATTTAACGGCAGCCACACGACTCTCTAAGTAAATTAAGTAAATAAAGCTAAAACATTGGATACAGCTATTTGATCTATTCAATTTCGAACAAATTTATAAATAAACTACTTACTTTGCAGTAAGTTAATAAATAACGTTTCATTAAATTTATCGTAAATAAACATCTCTCAAATCAATAGGACAATAATATTTTGATTAAAATAAATATGTATTATTTTTAACGATATGCAGGACTATATTGCATAGCTAACTACACCACAAGCGACACGGCCGTGTGTCCGTAGGGCGGCGCGCTGCGCTCCGCCACACAAATGGTTGCGGCTAAATTAATTCATAAGTGTCATAAGTGTTCGCGGCCACACGCCACGGCTGTACTGTCTTAGTGACTGTGTGTGTGTGTGTGTGTTGTTAAGGGTCTACCTCGAAAATGAAGGGGCATTTTCCCACGTTCGACTAGTGCGGGGTGATACAATTGCTTAATGAACAGGTGTTGTGAGATGGTTACAGGTACTGCTCGCGGATACGCAAATTCTTTAACAATATTTTATTTATTTATATAATTAAAATTACAAATTACGTATCGAATTGACATGATGCTGTTGATAACATTAGATTTTCTCATTTACTATATTATCGACATTAAAATCTCAGCGAATTTGTAACAATATTGTTTATGACAAGTAAACAAGACGAGTCTATTTTCCGCGGAAGAAATTTCAAACTATTGTGTTTTCCTTTTTGGCGATAATAAAACATAATTAAAGCCAAGAATAGACTCACAAACCAGATTCCTAATATATATGGTGAACGCAAAACCCGCAACATTTTGGTTGTATTCCCTCAGTGAGAACAATAGTCTAGTATGAGGCAAGCTATTAGCGCCACGAGCAATCATGAATAACACAATCATAGGAAGATTTACAAAAAACAATAACTAAACGTCATACTGACATTGCCGATTCAATGTTGCCAACATAGTCATGCAATTTTGTTTGATTTTTATAACATATGTTTAGTTACCATATAATTAATGATGAAGCAAAACAGTAACTGCATTCTGTCTAGTGACACAGTTAAAGCTCTATAGACTCACACACACAGCCTTTGATGACACACACACAGCCTCTGATGACACACACACACACAGCCTCTGATGACACTCACACAACAACTGAGGTCTATACTTACACAATTCAAAATGATGGATAATACAATTATCATACAAAAATAAGAACTTTAACTTCATTATTTCAATTGAATATATTTTATGTCAATGATTCTGAAGCACACAAATCATATTCATACCGGTTTCAATATATTTAGGTTTTTATCGGTAGTTATTATTTGGGTTTTGAAACGGTATTCTGTAATCGGTTGCACAGTTACAAGCGATAAGCTCAAAAAAAGTATAATATCATCGATTGACGCTGAAATTCGATTTTACAACAACAATAGAATAGAAATTACAATTAGCTGTGGAAAAAGAAGAGATAGAATGTACAAAAACTGGTTATTACCTCTACTGTTTTCAGTGTCAGCGTTAAATGGGATGAAAAGGAACTCAGGGGTGAATAGGTACTGCGTGACGTTTTGATACAAAAGTTCTCTTTTATGGGTGTTTCTCTAATCAGGGAATGGCCAAATCAATTTCCCGGCAAAAACATACTAAGAAACAATACAAAATATTTGATTAACCAGAGACATACCTCCTCAAGTCCTTACAACTATAGCTAGGAGGAAAATATACAAGTATAAATCTGAAGAATAAATTTACATGAATAATATTTCACGAAACTCTAAAGACCATTCCAGATAATCCAGTCCAAACAAGCAGTCCTGTAGCACCCCTGTTATAGCTGTACAGAGCGCGCTAGTTGCGCTTGGCGGGCGGCACGAGGTGCGCGGGCAGCTCGGCGGGCAGGTCGTGTCCGTCGATCTTCACGCGGATGAGGTGCATGGCGAGCGCGAACTCGTCGTCGTCCAGCAGCCCGTCTTTGTCGATGTCCGACAGTTTCCAAATCTTGCCGAGCACCGAGTTGGGCAGCTTGGACTTCACCATCTCCGTTTTAGCGGCTGTTGAGAACATCACCGGTGTATGTTAGCGTATGCGCACAAAGGAAACGGACTCTTGTGTTCTATAGAAGCCCCATATTAATATGTGAAATGAAGTACTTAATGAAATAAAAAACTAAGACAGCCCTTGTTAAGTCACCTCAGGCGTGGCGTGTGAGCTGCGAGAGTAGAGATATTGATTTGTCCTACTAGCATAGCGGCAAAGACTCTACAGCGAACGACCGATGAAATCACAGGAAACAGAAGTCAACGGCTGCGAGCATGGCCATTGGTCGAACGCTGAGAGAAACATGAGTGTGCGTTGCTTCGTTCGTTCGTGAGGATGTCTATTCATATATGTGTTATCTAAGTACGATCAGATAGCATATTATGGCAACTAGGCAAAAACGAAACGTACATAATATAGTGGACTTAACTTAGGGAGCACTAGGTAAATTAGTTGAAACTGAAATAATGAAACAAAACCAGATTGTACACACGAAAATATGGCGCCCCATATTAAATGCTGATCGTTATTCTTGTATGAGGACGTATATATTTTTTTGTATATTTAGCATGTGGATGTGAAATAAATCGTTCAATTTCACTGGCAAATTAAGCTCCTTAACTTACGTTCACTACTTATTTTACACCTTTATATCTTAATAGGATTCATCTATAATATTGCAACAAAGTTCACATTCATTTAATTCTGCTTAGAATCTCATAAATAAAAAGAAATACATTTGTTTCTAAAAAACAGTAAGCCGCCTAACTATTATTTATCCAAACACATGCGGTTGATTACCTGCTAGCGAGTGCCCTAATCGCTCGCTGCTGGACTGATACAATGCAACATGTAACCTAAATAGTGCCAGATACTTAATTATTCATACTATTCAACTAATATTTAAGTCATGGGTAATAAGTAATAGGTCGAGTTGAATACAAACAAGAAATAAAACAACCTAAATAAGAGCAAAGCTCTCTAAACGAACAACACAACAAGGAACACCAAAATCACAATGAAGACTAGAATAGTATTTAAGGAGTTCGGACCTTATTAAAGGGCGCTTATACAATCATAATACTGACCACTGTGTTTCCTACAACCCTGGCCATATAGATGTGTAATAGGGGCCCGGACTGACATTCTTTTTATTTGCCAATATTAACCATACGAGTAGTTAGATATTAGAAGGCGCATAGCACGGAAGCTCCATTAGAACACTCATGTTGCGTGAAAGAGACAGACCCCACTTTATCCCCGCCAAGAACTTAAAACGCATATATTATTTAAAATGGTATTGTCTATATTATATTTTTGCCTATTTCTCATTGATATATAAAGAAATCCAAGATAGGTACACACTCAGAGTATCAAAGCATTTCGCCAAAAATGAGCGCATAATTTTATTGCTTTGTAAAAAAAGCTATAAGTCACGTGTATAAGGTCCAATTTACAAATACGTAAGTTTTTAATAAAACTACTTACGTGTAATTAGCGACAGTTTTGAGCGTTAGCTTTGTCCGAGACTGTGTATCTTGGCAAGCAATTTTTATATATTTGTTATAAAATTTGCCACCTATAATGACTTCAATTTCAGTCCGATCCCCTATGGCGGTCACGTTGAGCTCTGTTTTAACTTGGAATTCGATTTGAGTGACCGAACGGGCAAGTTGCACATGTTGCCATACATTTTTATAGGGTTCAAGGGGTAAATAAGAATATAGAACTTAGTCTATGCATCACCGGCGCTGACCCTGAGCCGGCGAATGAAATATTTGAGGATGCTAACGAGATTCTCACGACGGAAAATTTCCACTACGGAGTGTATCTTTACAGTATGCTCCTGAGGCCCGAACGCCACTTCCCTAGCTTTATCGAACCAATTTTTAGGAGTACTCTCTATCTCAAACTCTATATATCGTTCTCCAGTTAACGCATACGCCAATGACACAAAAATTAGTTCCGCTGTTATCAACAACGTTACGAAATTCAGCACTAGTAAAAATACCAACTTAAAGGAATCGAATAAAGATGTGAGAAAACCTTTATTATCTTTAGGTATGTGTAGGTTATACCGCGGCAAAGGTTGCTCGCTGTTTCCATCAGAATCCCTGTCAGAATCTTCGCTAAGATCGACATTTCTAACCGTATCTCTCGATTTATAGTCTGAGTCACCATCTCCCAAATCTTTAGCGTCGAGTTTATCGTATCTAGAGCTACGCGAGTCGCATCTGCGAGGGTCGTCTATAGCCACACTGTCGTGCAAACTATGAATAGACACGCCAGGGTACATCCTGCGACAAATGTCACTGTTACCGACATTCACATTAAAGTTAATTAGGAACTGTGCGATTATTTTGCAATTTTCCGTAGAACTTGACAGGGAATCTACGAGTTTGTCAAAATTCGTGAGACTAGTATTATCTGGTTGATTGTCGTCTTTATTGTCTTTCTGGTGTTTCACTGTCATGCAAAGTTCGGTTATTTGCGAGCAATTTTGTGTGGTGGAGAGCAACGCTGCCAGAGCTTTGTCGAGGACCAAATGTCCTCTAAGATTCGGGTGTGTGCGTATCATGTTAGTTAGTGTCCTTATATCGTATCTAGAGAGTTCCATACCGGCGCCTGTGACCTTTCCGTCGATCGGATTAAGTGACCGGAAGATCTCGTCGTAGTGGGGCTTCTCCTTGCTGCAGATCCACTCGGGGTCGCCGTGGCCCGCATCCACACCTTCGCCGCGCCCATAGCCGAATGGTGATACTTGGTCTTCTACTCCTTCGAATGCACCACCTGGAATTGGCGAAAGTAAACGATAAATAAATGAAAAATATAAGAGATTTGCTACTATTCAATTAGCTTGATAAATCAGTTTATCAGTTTAAAAGGAAGATCAATCTTACGACCACTTTTGTATGAGAAATGAAACAATATAACAAATGGACAAGAAACGAAAACATGGGGGGAGGGTTAGGTGATGGGGCAGTTTTGATCAGTTTAGTTCCTGCAGATCTTACTCAAGTTAGAGAAAAACTTATTACTTTTTATCTTAATATATTTTTATCGTGTGCATTGCAGTATATTTAGCGTCTATACCGCGTAAACTGGACGACACTAACGGAGTTTGCCGAAGTCTTAAAAAGTTCCTGGAGCGGAGCAAGTAACCGAAATAGTCTTATTATAATGTAATTAAAGTATATGTGGTTAACTCTACTATAATACGTATAATTGCGGAGTAAGTCCGTGATTTTATTACTGGAAGTTGTAATCAAAACACCGCCCAAGTTCAAGCCACAGTTTAAATAATACAATATTATTTTGTAAATAATCACTGACCATGGCCGCATCGATAATGTATACATACATAGTTACTATTGTTATTAAATAGTGTCAATATACCGGCGGCTGAACTGACTTATTATTTGTCACAGGAGCCGCGTCCACTCCGCCAGCTTACAGCCCAGAGTAACGTCGTGCACTCCGAGAAGAAGGGTGTGGAGATAGTAACCCCAAATCTCAGAGATTTTTTAATTGTTGAATGTGTCAGCAAACTGAACGCTTCGCTGACCTAATGTGACAAGAAAGAGTGAAGACTTAGCACATGTGAACAGTGATGGTAGTTGGAATATCCGGGCGCCAGTATCGTATACGTATCCACGTATTGGCTCCCAATATTCGGGAACAAATGTAGTTTGCAAAAGCTTTGCTTTAAATATTTCGACACATAAATTAACTACAGACAGATTATATTAGTATACCACAATAGCCACAACGAAGAATCAACAACGACAACATTAAAGCATTGGAGAATCACACCCCGTTTTTCTCCAAGAAATATAGACTAATAAACTCTGTGCTTGTACCTTGCAATGAACCCGGGGCAGGTATTTTCAGGTTGCAGCGTTCGGACCAAATTTCATGCAAAGGCTGGTAACCTTTAAAGATTAAAATTATCATCAAATCGAAGCCTAAAGTTATTTTGTACAGATAGTGATGGTTAATGGCTAAATAGGAAAAATATACACGGTATATCTCTGTCAGCACTACCTACTCAATGCCAGTTTCGTATCTAACACTTGATGAATGGGGAAAACTTGATCAAATTATGCCGTTACGCTAACCTTAAAGTGTTACAAACATACAAATACAAATAAATCCATTTATTTCAGGTAAGTTACACCCATCATAACATAATAATTTAAATTAAATCTATAAATTAGAAATAATAATAAAATCATACAATAAAACAAATAATAATTCATGATAATAAAAACGATATTACAGATTTTTCTCTGGCATTTGTACAGCAATATGCCTGCCGCAACAATGCCGGATGAAAGGGCAATCCAGCCTTCGCGCAGTCAAAGTCATGCTCAAAATGGTGTTGGAACTGGCCCGTACTTGGCGCACCATGGATGCAGCGCGCTTGCGCATGGTCGCGTGAAAGCAGTTCATGTGCGCCTCTGCAAACATTGTCGAGGCGCTGCAGTATCGGGGCAGCCCCATCACCACCCTGAACGCGTTATTATATTGGACGCGGATGGCGCTGTAATTTCTATTAGTGTAGTGAGCCCACAGGCTGCACGTGTAAAGTGATGTACAGTACGCTGTAAAGAGCGTCACTTTTACTTCATCTGAACATCGTGCAAACCTGCGGGCTAACATATTAGCTCTGACAGACAACGCCCTCTGCTCCCGTTCGATGTCAGCGTGATCCCCGAGGTCGCCAGTGAGGACATGTCCCAAATAATTAAATTGTGTTACCCTCTCTAGGGGAACACCATTAAGTCAAACCGGTGGTATGTTTTTAGGACATTTTGCACTGGCGGTCTCGAAAATCAACCACTGACTCATTTTTACATTGTATATTAATCCGTGGCCACAAGCATAATCCTCACATATCTGTATCAGCTTCCTAAGGCCAAAAATCGATGCACTTAAGAGGACGGTATCATCGGCATAACTCAGGTTATTGACACATATGCCGTCAATACGGCAGCCGACATTTTGACTACTAAGCGCTACAATCAGACCATTTATGTATAAATTAAACAGGGTGGGAGATGTTAATCCGCCCTGCCTAAGTCCACACTCGAGCTGATACGGATCCGACATTGTCCCCGCCCATCTAACACTGTTGGACTGATGCGAATACCAGTACCGGAACACACTGATTAGTTCCTGTGGTAGTCTTATGTTCCTCAGCTTATTCCACAACAGGTCATATACTACCATGTCAAAAGCTTTGGACAAGTCGAGGAATCACGCATACACGGGTGTTTTCCTAGGTGACAAGATGGAACTAGGTGAGAAGGTGTTTTATGGTACATGAATTTGAGCTAGTAAAATGTTTTCTTGGAATAGTAGTAGTTATATCCTTGATCAGGAAGAGACGGTCCGTTTCTAAAATAAAATAAAAAATAAAATAAAAAATAAAAAAGGTTTTTATTCACGTAGACTTTAAAAAAGCGCTTGTAAATAGTCAGAACATGTTTGTAGTATTATAGTTGTATACATTATTATTTCTAGTAACATAGATATTTAGGTACACAGGTTTCTGTTCTTAACATATTATTATGTATTTCCTATCAAAGAGGTTGTAAAATGTTATGATTGTGGGTACCCACCCACAGATGTTCTGAGTCTGTGTCTGCTGGTATCCATTAACTACATTTTTGAAAATTCCTCCGTGATCAAGAGATATACTTCTTTCTTTCTTTGCATTATACGTAATATAATATTTTATCCCGATAAAAATATTACGATCAAGGAGAAATTAAGGATGCGCTCATGACGTCGCGGGTTCCAATGATAAGGTTGATGGGAGGACTATCCTGTGACTCGGAGAGCACGTTCAGTCGCAGGTCTGCAGGTCCAGCCCCTTAAGGTTTCCAAGTAAGATCGTTAGTCATTCAACTAATACTATCCCCTATTGGTTAAACTAGGAGCCGACCCCAATAGTAACAGAAAAATGCGAGGAAGAAGAGGAAATGTAGCATATTGAAGAGAAGTTTCCGTAACGCACTCATCAGTCGTGTACAAAGATGCCGCTGTAAATAATGTTTACGTATCCGTAGCTTCTGATAGCCTAACGTAAACATAAGATCTGTGCACAATTATTATTTATTAGCTATTAGTGCTATTATATATTCACCTTGCGCTTCATTAAGCAGTCAAGTCTGAAGTCAGCCTGTCAAAGAGCAATGATAAACGATTTCGCCATTATCTCGAGCGTAACTCGCAAGGACGCTCATTTCACTGCTGGCTCAATGGGCGGTTAGAGTTAGTGTTTCTACTGCTAGTCACCGGTGACTGGCGCATTTTGGATCGTTATCGTCTAGGTGACAATTGATATAATATCTGGCAAGGTCAGAACATGCTGCAGTACAGTTCGCAGTATAAGGTCACAAAAGTTACAATCTACTAAGCGTTTCTCTATTGTGAACACGTATGTATATTGTTAATTGGTGTTGGGTAACATACCAGCTGGAGTATCAGATCGTTGATTTAATGAAGGCAGGACGCCAATGGAAAGATCGAATATACCAAGCGACACACATTCCAGATACTACAGTAAAATAATGACATATGCTTAGTTTTGGATGGACAAAACCTACATCTTTATATATATATATATATATATCTTTACAATAGTGGACGCAACGTACGGAGCTTAATCTGCCTATGACATTAAACTACGTGCAGAACATCACTTACAAAATACACAAACAATTGTTTAAAGAAGAGTAGACTGCTCGAGATTGGCCCCATGTCAAAATGACAAGCGTCATTATCTCAAATGCCACCGCCATTGCTTACCATCAGTGGGCCGCATACTTGTTTGCGGACATGGTAGGTAGGTATTATACATGATTATTTATTAGGATTAGCAGTAGCAGTAGTTTGAGTTTGAGCATATTCACCGGAGACATTGAGATTCTAGGTTCAAATCCCGGGTCAGGCCAATTAAGTGCCGCACTGCTGCCGCAGCAGGTATTAGCCAGGACTGTGGTAGAAACTGGTGTTTCTACAAAGAACCGACAGCTTTACGTATTCCCTGAGGCACGGAGAATTAACAGGCAGGGAATACGTAAAGCTGTCGGTTCTGCACCTCATAAAGAGATCGTGTCCGACAGATGACACTGAGGGCATACAGATGCGCCTGTGTTTATGCATACACTTGTATACTATAATATGGCCCCATCGATAGATAGTCTCCATTGATGATCGCAGCCCATGGCGATGACTCACGTTTGACTAATGCAATCACAGAAAAACTTACGAGTCTATGATAGCATGAGGTCGGATGCTCTAGTGAGAGTATTCTTCTTCGTCGCTACGCAGGATAATTATATAATTCAGTAAGTACATGTCGAAATCCGCAGGCGAACCAAAGACACCGACATAACCCGAAGATTGTTTTTTTAATAAAATAAATAAATAACATGCTTGTAGTAATATAGTTGTACACATTATTTTTTTGCAATTGCAAAACTGAAGTGGCAGTGGGCGGGGCACATAGCTCGTAGAACCGATGGCCGTTGGGGCAGAAAGGTTCTTGAGTAGCGACCACGAACCGGAAGACGCAGCGTGAGCAGGCCCCCTACAAGATGGACCGATGATCTTATGCGGGTCGTTGAAAAATGCTGGATGCGAATAGGGCAAGACCGATAATTGTGGAGATCTTTGGGGGAGGCCTTTGTCCAGCAGTGGACGTCTTTCGGCTGATATGATGATGATGAAGTACATGTAAAAAATATATTGTCATAGCAATACCGACGCAGACGGTACCAAGGCCGCTCATTAATGTCAACACATGGTGCCCATGTGCATATTAATCGGCTGCTTCGTATCAATCGCTGAAGTCACGCGCCCCCACTAACTACTTCATAAATAGTGAGTACTTCACTAAGTACAATTGGATTTCCTTTACGAAGACAGAACCAACCGTTTGTAAAGGGTAGGCGTTTATAACACTTACAACATACATGTTAGCACTCCTGCATTGCCGACCCTTCCCGCCTCTTTATTGACTGGCGACCTTACTTACAATCAAGACCACAACAGGAATGAGGCGCTCATGGCCTAGCGCCCATGCCGTTCTGTAAGCAGTCGGCGAGGTTAAGCACCACAAACACGCGGTCTGACCAAGTGCAGCTTTGCAAGGTACGTTAAGTGTCAGTCCCAATCGTAGTAGTTAGACAGCAGTTGTTGAACGATGGCAGAGGCCTGATGGGAGCCTTGAACAACTCTGACACAAGGTTAACCACTGCCCACACGAGAATGACAGAAGATGAAAGCACACAATAATGCTATTACATGATAAGGTACCTCTCCAGTCAATCTGCTCATAGAACGAAAAAGTGTTATTGATTTTGTGATTTTCTGACTATAGAAACTTAAGTCTTTTGTAGTAGTTTATATTATTGACCTTAGTCAGGAAAATATCAGTGTTAGACCACGATGCTTCGCGCAAGCTGTCGGTCCTGCGCCTGAGCACTGACCACGATCAGATTGTGCTCCATTGGGTTCTGGCAGTGCAACTGTGCTTGGGAATACCCTTGTGCAGTAACATCATCATAATATCGGCCAAAAGACGTCCGCCTGTCAGTCCTGCTAGACATACGCCTCCACAAAAAACCTCTACACAAACAGCCCACATCAAAGGCTTCCAGCTACCTTAATTCAACGGATCCAGCTAGCATATATTTTGCTTTAGCCTCCTTTGAAAGTCGCGTCGTATGTAAACCGCCGAAAGTTGCAATGCGAAGCCATCAGATGTTATTATTTAGAACCACGAAGTTTACATTAAAATAGTAAGTTTATAAATGTTACAATAACATTTATAAACACGCTATTGTAGTACGAAAATATTGAATAGTAGGTAGGTCGGTAGGTACTGTCAAAAATAACAGTGAAACGTAACGAGGACGTTATTGATTGGCGGTCACCAGACCGTTGGGCTGTTTTTGTGTAACCAGTAGATTATATTGTTCTGATACTTATGAATCAATTGTTGTTTCAAGGATTTAATTCAACAATTATCATTCAAGTAGGCCACTATTTTTGTTAGAGGAAATAAAAAATATGGATTGTTTGCACGGGGCGTTGCCCGTAACATAACGCAATCTTTATTTGTTAGCGTTTGCTAGCAGAACTGTAGATATGAGTCCACATTCACAGACTAGGTGGTACGTGTATATACTATATGGATATATCCACATTACCCGGACGTAGATTTCAGTGCTTAGTTGGGAATAGGGGTTTATCAAGCTATGACCTGGGTAAACGAAGAGAGACTGTTGTACACGAAGTTCTTAAAAACTACTTTCGTGAATCGCCACGTCAGTAAGCGGTACCTATAAGGTTGGAACTTCAAAAGCTCTCTGGCAGGGATAACTTACTTTGTAGCTTTATTTGTAGAGCTTGAACCTCCACTCGCCTCTATCATCTCGCAAAAAAGGCTCTATGTGGTAAAAATTGTTGATATTACAATTATTACTTTAATTTTTAAGGTTAACTGTTGTTTTTTTTGTCAAAATAAAGCAAGATATAAGAAATGATGCTAAGTGGTTTTGAAAATCCAGTTTCTAATGACTCTAATTGCTAAGATAACGCAATAGCACGCCAATTTTGATTAAAAAAAGGAAATGAGTTAAAAGAGAGACCAAACACAAAGCAGCAGTAGGTCTGGCATGATATAATGTCTACCAATATAATGAACAAAGTTCGCTTAAAGCCATGTAATTAGATGTATATTGTCCAAATTTTCTGCTGCTTACTCTGCCAATGTAATGGCGAGTTGTTATGTCGCAGAGAGGTCAGTAGTGAAACACTGACGTTTACAGTGTTTGCGTAAGTGGTGCAACATCACAAGGCGGTGAATCAATATTCTGAGAAACTTTCGATCCTCATTGACGGTCTCACTCGCGAGTACCGTTTGTAAATGTTTATTTATACGCTGACACACGACAAGTTTGGGGAAAATTGTGTTTACTGCTTAGGAAGTCATCGGCGATAGAGATGAAATCGGCTTCGAAGAATTTTAATTAGTAACATTATAATGCACGTGTGGTGCAGCGGCTAAGACAGTCGCCTCGCCGCTACGTGTAGCGGGTTCGAGTCCCGCGCCGGACAACTACTTGTGTGACCCATAAATAGTTGTTCAGAGTCTGGTTGTAATTTGTCTCCGTCTATTATATGTTTGTAAAGTACCCCGCGACACAGGGATTAAATACGACGGTGCGGGCGTTATCTTAAAAAAAATCGGTATGGTTTAGCCGTAACATCAAGCTCTAAGTTTCTATGCATTACTGTTATGTTTCTTTAGATTTTAGGCTGGTGGAAGCCAGTTTTGCAGTCGGTCTATTCTTGGTACTGCTAATATGTTACGATAATTCCCTTCAAAAGGCATGTTTTTCTCGTTTTATTTAGGTCCAAAAATAACGACGAAAATGTAACGACTGACCTATCTTTGATCAATCATATTATTGAACAACAACAACGCTTAATACAAGAGTGATATGGTTCCTTCACTCATCGTGTAATATCTGATAAGACAAGCTTATGTAACCAGTTACAGGCACATTGCTCAACAAATCAAATGTAAGATAAAACGCGCAATTTGTACAAGACTGCCATTAAAACAAATGGGTCTCTTATGACAGCGGCATTGTATAGAATGCATTGGCGACTATACGAGTGCGAACGGTGGAGCATATTGGACGGTATTGCAGGAGACTCACGCAAATGTCAAACAAAAAAACCGGCCAAGTGCGAGTCGGACTCGCACATGAAGGGTTCCATAGCAGCAAGTATTTCAGTTGATTAAATGAATGCCAATTTCGGTTTATGACGTATTAAAAAAAAACTACTTGCTAGATCTCGTTCAAACCAATTTTCGATGTTAGCTTACGTGGTAATATACATCATATATTTTTTTTAGTTTTATCATTCTCTTATTTTAGAAGTTAGAGGGGGGGGGGACCCATTTTACCACTTTGGAAGTGTCTCTCGCGCAAACTATTCAGTTTAGAAAAAAAAGATATTAGAAACCTCAATATAATTTTTGAAGACCTATCCATAGAAAAAAGTGGCTGTGACATACGGAGGGACAGACTGACAGACAGACATGACGAATTTATAAGGGTTCCGTTTTTTGCCATTTGGCTACGGAACCCTAAAAATTATTTGTATAGTTGTAATATGAGGCTTTGTGGTCAAAACGCTCTAAGAAATTGTATGGAAACTATGCTTTCCATAATATTTGCATTCAAAATCAAACCATCGTACTGCATACAGTATGGTGCTTTCCCATGCCTTTTCTTAGTTAGAGCGATTTGAGTATGAGATCTCATATCATGAACTATTTCGATTTAGAATAGAAATTAAATGACTTACTAAAAGTCTCGAAACAGTTAACAAGATGGTCTAACTAATCTGGTACATAGCTAAATCTTACTTTAGTTTAGTAAACCATCGATAGAGCAAGTGTATCCTTTCCTATGGTGAATCTGATAGAAGAAATGCAAAAGAACATCTTAAGAATACTTATTTGTAAGGATTTCTGTCAGTGAGACCTGAAGCTAGGCTAGAACAATTCAAAGTACTGCCTCTTGCCCATAGACGCAAGATAGATGATGTTGTTCTATTGTTTAATATCCTGAATGGTGCAATAGATAGTCCGGATTTGTCAGGAACACTACAATTACATATACCGCGAACTGGAAGCCGCTTACATAACCGCAAATTGTTTAACCTACAATCATGTCACACTAACTACGCTCAGCATTCGTCACTTTATCGAATGTGCTCCACCCTTAACGAAATTTATCAGGAACTCGATCCGTTCAATGTATCGGTCAATATTATCAAGACATTCCTTCACACTAAATTATAAATTAATTCATGTAGTAGTAGTATAGATTAAATTATTATTGTTATGCAATTATTATAAATTTGTTTTTATTAAATTAAGTTTGTAAATGTATGTGAAAGTGAGATATTCGTGAGCATGCTGTGTTCGCACTTAGAAGGCTGTTTGGCTGTCATTTATTCCTATGTACAATGCAATAATGTATGGTAACGGCCAGTTTGCGGACCTAAAAAAAACTATGAACAAAAACAATACCACCAAACTAATGTGTAAATGAACGGGAAACGAATTGCTCACATATTGAGACGCCCACACGCCGCTGAACGACACAATAAGACTCCCGAAGTAAACCTCCTAAGTGTCTCCAAATAGACCAAGCATTTATTCTGATTCGTGCAGGTTTATTTCATCAGTTTAGTGGCCGATGTCATTGCCGATTGTATACACTCTTAGCGATATGGACCAGTTTGTTAACAAAACATCGCGAGTAATACTACTATAACATCAACTTCATCATGGAAGGTACATGGTAAAATATATTTGCACGAAACTGGCGAACCATTTTACTACGAGATGTATTTAAATTGTAAGTGAGCCCAAGATCCACAAGGGGTGAAGGTACCAAAAATGTTACATGCATCGGGAGTAAGAAAATAAAAAGTAGCTCTCGAGGCAAGTTAGTTAGAAGTGAACGCTAATTGTAGTGTCAATATGATTCATAATGAATTGTGAACCAAAGGTATTAAGCACGGTGTAGACCTCGATAGAAAATCAAAGCAAGTTGGATAAAAATGGACATAAATTGTTAGCGAACAGTAAATTATAAAGTAGAAACACAATGGGAGAATCGTAAGGGACGCAAGGAACTTTAACTCTGCCATGCTCGCTAAAGATCCGAAAATTCCTCAATTGTATTCTAAAACAAAGCCTAGGGCCCGAATCGAGTTTGAACACTACTGCCACCTGCCGCGCGACACATATCGAACTTTCTCACGACCTACTCTTTTACCATACTCGATTGGTATGAGAACTCCGCAACTATAATAAACAATGTGTCATGAATTTAAGTATTATTGCTACATCTGTCGCCATTAAAATAGTCTTCTGGAGATACACGCGCTATCCGAGAGCGGTATAAGTATTGGTATGGACTCGAATCTTTTACGTCCTTATTGTAAGGACTTGGCTCATTATAGCAGAGTTTTGGAAACTCGCAAAAACGCAACAAAAATTAGTCATCAGTTTAAAGTTTAAAACCCATTTCCTTCTTTAAATGTCATGTAATTTCTGTAAGAAGACAGATTTTCAGTATCTTCGACTTCGATCAAAATATCGCGTGAAATCCATACAACCATATATGAAATATATTAAGATCTCATGTTCATTCGGTCCCCAAATAATGTGTAATAGTAGTAAGATTACGGAGTCTTTCTCTTCACGAAGTTTACATACATTTATCATTGTACGGGCAAACATGTCAATAGTTCAATTGCTTTTGTAGGTGTGACGTGTAAATATACAAAGAGTTATGTATTTCTTTTATTTATTCCAGTGTGCAGTGGTATCCCTTGTGTTAGACTCGTTAAAGCCACCTAATAGGACTCAGACAAGGCTTAAGGACTGTGATGATGACAGTCACTCAAGGCAGCTTCACGTGCCCTCCGTAAGAAAAAGATGCTTAGAAATTAAGCCACTTACGCGGTTAGATGAAGGAAGGAATGGATAGACCGCCTGTTTATGGTCTTATTTTCATTGAACGTCTGCGTAATCATACTTTATCGCCTTCAATAAAATAGATAAAAAGAGGCACACAATCCTACTTAGCTGTGCCTAATAACGGGGTATTAGGCACAGTAAATATGGGCTATGCTCGCGGTAGCAAAGTTATACCAATATCTTGTTACATCGCAGTGAAAGTGCCCCAGGAAGTGTGGACGTCCGGAATAGATGAGCGATTACATGTCGACCACCCGACCAACGGCACGCGACAGCGCATGCGCACGCGTCGCAACGAGACACGTACTAGTATCATTACACAGGTGCCCTCCGTGCGAACTGGCATTTGTTTGTTCATTTCCTCGATTACAATTTAATGTGATGGTGGCTTAAGATTGGTAACCACAAGGATATCAATAAATAGAGATTTCCAATTGCAACTTCTGGATTTATTTAATTTAATGATACGATCCACCAGATTGCCTTTCACACAGCACAGTCTCTTTTGTTAAAATTGGCAAGGAGTGAAACCGGGTTTTATTTAATTAAGGGCCTCTACAAAAAATTTAAACTGAATACACAAAGATACTAATATTTTTTATGAATTCAGTAAGTTAATGTTGCCACACTCTTTTTTAGGCGATACATGCAGTTCGTTCCTGATCGAGCTCCAACTGAGCGGCTGAACCGATCTTCTTAAAACTTGACACAGTGGTAGTGGCTTTACTCGTGAATTCATAAAATATAGACACCCCACGGAGCAATAATCACCGAAAAATATCAAATGTCCCATTGAAATCAATGTAAAAGTATAGACATCTGTATAACCACACTCAGCTCAATATTTGCAAGCAGCAGAATGCTCTGCATTTATAATACATATATTTATAATAATAAGTTTATTTACATATGTAAATAAAGCAACTAAGTTTCATCCACTTGTTAAGTTAGCCCTTGTATGTAGGAAGTGTAACAGTGTATGCGCATGCGCATGCGCACACGTTAACCGTCCAGATTGACCGGCGCGCCCCGTTGCCGAAATTCGGTTTTTTTATTTACCAAAAACTCTAGAATTCCATGCGCTTAGTAATAAGTTATCAAAAGAGGTGTAACATCAATACATCTCGCCATCCCTTCGCTTCGGGGGCAAGAGACGCCATGTTATGTGATGTCCCGTTCTCGGCATGATGGCTAGCGAACACCGGCTTAGTAACAATCAGACGCACCGCAAGTAACGACCGTTAATAAGTTATTAGCTGGAGCTTCACACACTTCCTGATAGAATTCTAACGGCTTCATCACTGAAGAACGGTTTACAATTTGGCCACCCGGTGCGCACGATCAACTGGGTATGTTACCTTTATATGTGACACGATTTCTCCCTTGTTCGAGAACCGATTTCGATATTTTTTTATATATTTTTGTAGTTATCTGTTTAAGTATATCTTTCTAAGACTTCAGGTAGAGGGATTATACATATGATTATCAGGGCGCGCCTTGGGAGGAAGCGATATGCGGCATTTTGTACAAAAACTACACCCGCACTAGAGAATTGAATCCCTGCGTCGCGAAGTACTTTACCAACATATCATTGACGGACACAAAGTACATCCAAACGCAGAACAACTATTTATGGGTCACCCAAATACTTGACCTGCCGATGATCGAACCCGGGTCACGAAGAGGCGAGACTAGTATCTAGACCGTTACGCTACAAGTGTAGTCAGTGTATTTGCGATAGTTACAGTTAGATGCCTGCTGTAACTATCGCAAATATAAGTATCGCTAAATATTGATGCAATATATTTTTATCATTGTGTGTTGTTCAGCGTTGGATTTGAATATTCTTATATGCCTTGACATAGTCAGTCAAGAAATGAAATCTTACAGTGTAGAATGTGTGTTGAAATTCTGATTGAGGATACATTTTATTTCGTTTATATCCGTCTGGGTCAAGTAACTGAAATTAAAAGACTATAAACGTGTCCACGTATTTACTCCAGCTCCCCAACGATTGAAACGTCATAAAAGTTTCCTGGCCACTACCGCAGCTACGATCGATACTCAGAAAGCGAGCGCAACCTTATGGCGAGATAAATTTACTCCTCCTTTGTTTGTCTCGCCGAAAAAGGACAGATCGAATTAAAACAAGTGCAAATGGGGTTATATTGCCACATCACAAAACATGTGCGAGTGCTGCGTGTCACCCTAAACTATGGCCCATTTATCTGATTGTCCCTCCTGTCCAGTCTCTTGTTCCCTTCAGGACTTGTATGACGGTTTAGCCAAAGCGGTCAGCGTTGCCCAATTTTGGGAAGATAAAATTTTACTCTTACCATCGACACGATAAAAAGAAGAATGACTAGCCAGTTAGCTTAGTGGTTAGTGACCAGAGGTCGTGAGTTCGATTCCCGCTCAGGACAAATCATTGTGATGAGCACGATTATTTATTCTGTGTGGATGTATTTATATATAATATGCATGTATATCTAGAAATATTTACGTATGTTTATCAGATGTCTAGATGCCATATTACAGGTTGTGCTTAGTTTGGGATCAGATGGCAGTATGTTAGGTGTCCCAAAATATTTATTTATTATACATACAATCTATTATATAAAAATAAGTCGAGTTTTCCTTCCTGACGCTATAACTCCAGAACGCACGAACCGATTTCCACGGTTTTGCATTCGTTGGAAAGGTCTCGGGCTCCGTGAGGTTTATAGCAAAGAAAATTTATAAAATTTAACGCGAGTAACACCGCGGGGCACAGCTAGTAACTTATAATTTCATTCTCTGGTTCAGTTTTTGCCTTGATAGCAATTTGTTAGAACATTGTTGTAGGTAAACATCTTTCAAGAGATTCGTATTAGTTCCACTAATGGAGGGTAAGAAAACATTTATTAGCAGAGTTGAAACGAATGCGTTAATCCGTTACAAAAAGAAAAACAATACAATACAACTAACTCGAGTCTAACTCGACTCTTGCTCTTTCAACACTGGATATCTATTTTGTTCAGTAATCAAACTACTTTCAAGAAAGTCGCCATGTGTGAACGTTTTATTTACGGTTTTAGATTTGTTTAGCAGACATTTACTATCGCCAGTTTCTAATAAGGTTATAACTTTTGGAAAAATATTTAAGGATTTAAAGTTTTTCTATCCTTATTTTATTTTTTGCTACGCCAAATGTAGAGCCACTAGAGCGGGGAAACCGAAATATTTCCCCGATGACACAATAATTAGCCCACGTAGGTAACGCCGAGATAACAGCGCCGTTTGTACACTTTGTTATCGCTGTTAACACTCGGCTGTAAAGGCAGGACAAACATGTAGTGCTACGGCTTCGGCCACAGCCGAGGTTACCAGGAAGAAACCTTGATGCCCCGCGGTACTAATTTACACAATATGGTCGTTTTACGTTATAATATGTGGGGCCACCATAAAAGTATTATTTTGCGCATTTTGGTTACCTTCCGTTGCCGCATACCTACAAGCACCATAAGCATTTCAGTTTTATAGTAGTAGTTTACAGTTACGGCGTCAAATCAGGGTAATCTAATGATATATTTAATGGATGTGCTGGCGTCTGTACAGACTTTTTATCCATTAAATATTATCATTAGATTACCCTGATTTGACGCCGTAACTGTACTGTTAAATATACATTCTGTTCATCGACTTTTGGAGCTGACTGTACATTGAGCTTGTCAATTATTTCACGTTATATAGGTAAATGTGCATTGTAAGTATATGGACCAAATGCAAACACCTTTATTAGACACTATCATACGCACTATAGCTACATTCGAAACAATACGCATCTGCCCAGAATTCTAAAATGAATATGCAGACAGAATACCAAATTTAGAAACACATGTAGTGTCAATTCCGCTAAATATCAGTAATGTCAAGCTGGTATACAATTTGCACAATGCCCGCCTACTTATACACAAGGACAATGTAAATAAGAACATTACATGGACCAGGATATCCAGGATAAGAGGAGTTAATAATCTTGCTATGCCTAATCTTCTGTTGTTAATAGAATACTGAAGTAACAAGCGGTTGAAGTCACTTAAAGATGCAGGACTATCTATTGTAATTATCATACATCGATGGAATGAAGTATTCTACAATTTGAAAATTCTATCAACAGGTGGTTTGAATTAGATAATTATTCCATTCGACAATATGTAGTAAAAATATAGCTAAAATTTAAAATTTTGATAATTAAACCTACACATGATCCTTGACAAGAACTTAATTTAAGTTAGTTAAATATCGTTACTGTTATAAAATAAATCTTATTGTAAATTATTTCCTACAATCCGTCTACCTAAATATCTATATGTACCTAGAAATAATTATAAATTAATTATATATTACTACGAATATGTTCTGACTATTTACAAGCGCTTTTTTGAAGTCTACGTGAATAAAAATCTTTTTTATTTTATTATTTATTGAGAGCGAATATTTCAAGAATCCGATTTTTTTAAATAAAATATTTAGTTTTTGCCAACAAGTACTTTTGGCCGAAAAGTATGCAAAGCATCTTTAATAATAATACAATATTTCTCTCGTAAAAGGTCATACATGATATTGCAATGTTAAGACTACCAACCCTGCTTAATTAGAACTTTAGAGAGAGCTGGAGTCTACTAGGCTCATGACAGATCTCCAGGCAGACTTCAAGGCTAAATTAAAACTAAAACGTAGTCGCAAATAAATACAGCTGAGGAACAAAATAGACGCTCCTAATAGTAAATAGAAAAAACAACATAAAATAATAATAATAACTTGAGTATGTTCATATCTCCTTCAGTTGTGTATGTGGCAAGGTATACAGTAAGTGTGTAGGGATGTAATGATACAACATATGTATATGTTGTTGTCTGTGTAGGGTAAATTTTCTGTTCCGTCATATCTTAATTGACATAACCATTATGTTATTGCATGTTTACATTATTATCTTATTAAATCGATGTGTTTACAATAATAGTGCTCCTGGCCAATTTCAGTCATGGCGGCCAATCTCAGCAGATACCAGTCAACTACGCAGGACATAATTGTAGCGGCGAGCACAAACACAGGTGCACTATCTATCCCCACTCTCATAATGCGATGAGACGGCTAATCGAAACGACCGGAGAGACGCTGTGCTGCTGCTGATTATATTTATTTTGCCGGAAATATTCGACCGCGGGCGCGGGTTTGAACCCAGGTCCTCAATACCTGCGGTTGACCATGCTTCCCTTAGACCGGAACTAAGTACAACTAGCTAGAACTTCAGGAGAATTAATAGTTGTAAGACGTGCAAGGCGCAATGTCTTCTATTTCGGGTGCGCAAGGTCGTGAGGCGCAGGATACCTGTGTCCGAGTGCTAAGGAGGATGCGCATCCGTCCCGGCCCACGCCGTGCTGCTCCAGATAACACTAATGGACTTGTATCCCGACCGCTGTGGCTATATTGTGACCTTCAACTGTATAGAAGGACGATAGCTACAAAAAAATTACTTCTTCAGGCAATAAACATTATAATTTGAATTGTAAATTCTGTCATAACTAACTAGCACACTGCCACCAAATCCTAAACGGGGCAAACTATTAATTATGGCAACCAGACACCTCTTAAAGATACTTATAAATTTCTTAATACTAAAAACATATCACAGATAAATTTCACTCAAACACAGAACATGCTCTTGACACAATGTGGAGATTGAACTCACGACCTCTGGTTTATTAGTCAGCGCCACTTACCCCTAGACCCACAGGCGAGTCAAACATGGCTCAACTGCCTGATGGCATGACTGTTGTCTAACGAGTAAACATAATTATTACGAATTAAGCTGCTGTACGCGACTAACGCCAGACCGCCAATCGTGGATATCTTTGGCAGATGCCCATGTCTAGCAGTGAACGCCTCTCGACTGACACGATGACGATGATGAAGCAGCTATATGTATTTAGCATAAGCTCCACCAACATCGCCCTCCATGACACAGAGCTTGCATTCCATAAAATACTCTCTCTGATCCCCAACTGTACGTGCGGCCAAGTCCATACGTTGAACAACACATGTAACAGTGTCCCTTAAAAACGGACTCTGTCATACACGTCAATCCATCCCACGTCCGTAACTGCCTTGAGCGGAGACCCCAAAAGATTGTGCCTTCTGGAGCAGGGTACTTTGTAGATATATTTGCTAAACGTGTTGAGCCCCCTGCTCGCCTCTAGATATAAGTGTCCGGTCTGTTTTTTCAAACGTAATTTAAATGTTCATGCTTCCTTCAGAATGTCCCCATGCTTAAATTCATTGGCGATACGTAAACAAGTTAAAATGGACTAAATTATTATTCCAAACGACTGCGACCATCACACCGATGCCAACAAATACCATTAATATTGATAAACGTCAGTAATACGATCCATGTAGCTATCGATAAACCAACATTTCCAAGAGCGGAACATTTGTAACTGTGAAGGTGTGTAGATGCCGTTTGAGGGCAAAATATTGATGAGTGAGAATTAATATCTGAAGGTGTGAAGAAGGACAATGGGTGCATTCTGTCACGTGCAGTGCAGTCGGCGCACGTCCATCGGTACGACTTTATTATACGTCGGCACCGCATCATCATAACCGTTATACGTATGCACTTCATTTGCAAACCGACTACTTTCAACCTAAGTAGAGCGCAAAAATATACCAACCAAATAACACAGGTTTTATTTCCGTAAAAGCAAACAAAGATACAGCTCTAATTGTTCTGGTTCTCACATCGCAAGGATATTCGGGTTTAATGATCTCAATACAATCGACGTGTAACACTGTTTTTTTGCATGGGCAGTGGTTCATCTAGTCGTAGTTGTTTCAACCGCCCAGCAGGACCCTAATATGGAGGGTCCATAACGACTCTATTGAGAACAGAAAATAACAACCGCTTAACGTGCCCTCCGAATCATGTAGAAATTAAACAACCTGCGGTCCAAGATAAACCGCACGCTTAGGTGCTTGACTTTACCGATCAATATTGGACCGATGAGAGACTTCGCGCTCGCGCATCATAAGCCCTGCTATAAAGAGGATCGATTACCTTCTGGACTACATAATTAATTCGTGCGTCTCTTAACCAGTCTTTACCAGTAATAACAATCTCCGTTAAATGTACGTCTCCTAATACTGTTCTCTAGACTCAAGTACACATCGCAGCCTCTTGATCATTTAGCTAGTCCAATTGACACGAGCACCGCGCGGTAGTTAGCGCGTGCACAGCTCGCACGTATTCAGGGCACGCGCGGCCCACATCGGACTTCCGAACTTCATTACTATCATCGATTTCATTTATTTGTTTACTGACCCACAACGAAACGCCATTAACTTTTACCTTCGCGACGAAAGTGTCATTTCCAAAAGCAGACACGGACAATCACAATTGTCAGTAGTTATAGACGTACATGGGACAGTTGGGAAACTAAAATGTAGAGGTGTGCCTCTACATTTTAGGTTTGTCAAGTTTCTCAAGTTGTCATTTATCTAAATTTGTTCATCTCAGTTCCGACACTCCAGCAGCATAGCTAGCATGGCCAAGAAGCCTCATACTCTCTACGACGCGGCAACGTTCGACCAAAGAAATCACAACCAAGAAAATACACGACGTTATGGCTGCGAGCATTTAGACACTATTCCGCAGGAGCCAACTGGCCAGTGAGACTTGTATCTCATCACTTGTTGTCTGTGTATCTATTTTTGTCATCAATTGGTACCGGTGACGGGGCATCGTACAAAAGGGAAGAACAAACGATCCAATAGTTGTGGTGGATGGATGGCTTGTCGTGATGTGAACACAATGAGCCGACATTGAGCACAAGTGGGCTGGCGCACACAATGCTGTTCAGATGCGTCTCAATGGTCGCGTATATCGGGTGATGTCACAGCGGATGCAGGAACAATGCCGCTACAATTAATGTCGAATGTATGCGCCGGCACATCGACACAGCAGAGGGGGTGCGGGCGTGCGTACGCGGCTCGGCGTGGCGTGCCATCAATGCGTAGCATTGTCATTCACACACTTGACCAAATAATCCAGCATCACCAATAAGTCATTATGTGGTTTTGTATTTGAGATCATTTCTAAATCGGCAGGAAAATTGAGGTGGCTAAGTAAAAGTGTTCTTTCCATGCAATACATTCTAATTTCATTAATCAGTCAAGTTGACATAATGTTGTTAATAGGTCGCGTTACCCATACAAGGCTTCAATCGATTAACGTACGTTATAATGTCACACTACATGCGCATGCGCTTGCGCGTCTACGTGATTTGTGAACCTAGCGGTAAAATATTTTCGTTGTTTTAATTGGTCGATTGATAAGTTAAGTTTTAGAACAATTTTCCGGTTCGTTACTAGTTATTCGGGAAAATTTTGTAAGTACTATAATTACATAAATGGAGTAAATGCGGTGTTGCGCCAGCGTCGATTTACGACATTTACATACTCGTTTCGCTGATGCTTCGTATGCGTTATCGGTCCAATCTGCAATATTTGCAGTTTATATGCAACCGGCGGGCGCGCGGCGCGGTGAATCACTCAATTACAATTTTTGTATGAATTCACAAACAAATACCTATTTTAAGGTCCCGATCATACATTACGACAACACTCTAACGAGTTTTATGCTAGCTTCGAGGTACATGAACTTTAGATAATAAGGTTCCAGTCCAGAATATAGGTCCCGTGTTGTGAAGATTTTCCTGTCATCATAATTTTCGGTAGCAGTTTGGAAGTAAGCAGTGTGCCACTTCCATGGCTCTCGAATCTAAGAGCACGTAAAGCCATCGGTCTTTCACCTGACCTCTCTCCGGTCACGTCGGCTAGGCCGTCTTAACGGATTATAAAAGTGTACCTGTGTTTGCGCTACGATGGCCCATCTAGGCCAGATATTCAGGCTGGTCACCACCGCCGGAATTCGATTAGGAGGACATTTTAGGCGAAAACTACATACCATAATATTTGCTGTGTATTTCTTGTAATTATAACGTATTTTGTCCTTCCTTTGATATGTCGTAGTGAATTATTTTATTGATAATTTATTCGTTCGTTTGCGTCGACGCCCGCAATTAATAAAGTTATTTATTAAATTAATTAAGGTTTACCTAAAGTTGTTACAGATTTATTGTATATAAGAATTTACTTGTTTCGGTTCTTAAATCTAACTGCACAACCAATTATAGGCAAACACTACATGCAAAGAGATTTTTATTAACTGTGTAACTTTAAATATTCGTATATTATACATACATACATACATAGACTCACGCCTGTTTCCCAGAGGGGTAGGCAGAGACAACGGATTTCCATTTGTCACGATCTTTGCACACGCCTTTTGCCTCGATTACTGTCATTATATTCTTCATACATGCTCGCCGGTTTAAGGTTCTTCTGACCTATCCTTTCTTGAGAACGTCTCCGTATATTATACTTATTTTATACTAAATAATATTTTAAAAACACTTTTTTTTTTGTATATTGCCATACACAGTGAAAAATGTTGTGCATGTCTATATATCTATAAAAAAATATAGCTAAAACTATAAAATTTGATAATTAAACTTAAACATAATCTCTTGACAATAACTTGATACGAGCTAGCTAAATATCATTGCTATTATAAAATAACTTTTTTATATGTTTTCATACAATCAATACAATGTGTACCTAAATATCTATGTTACTAGAAATAATAATGTATACAACTATATTACTACAAACATGTTCTGACTATTTACAAGCGCTTTTTTAAAGTCTACGTGAATAAAAACCTTTTTTATTATTTATTTATTAAAAAATTGGGATAAGCACCTGTCTTAGCCCGTATCTGTACTGTATGTGCTACTGTTGGCATGCCTAATACATGATAGAACACACATTCGGCGTACCGACATAGTTAATATAACAAAGTGTGTTAGCGTGTAGGTCTGCGAGTACAACAACCTCTGAACAGGCGCATGCCCATTTTCCATTGTAATCATGATTAATCTAGAGCTAACGAGCGGCGCGCGGCGAAAGTACCGGTCGCGCTCCCATTCGCCGCGCAGCACCTCCGCGCCGCCAGCGGCTGGGAGGCCTTGACATTCGCACCACCCGACCTACTCAATTAACAATCAAGAAATCGGACAAATTTCCAACTGCCTTTCAACTTATCGGTGACGACAATATATGATAAGATACCAGCTATACTTCCAGCTTATCACTAACACGATGAGGCCTGAGGCTTCAGTATAAGACGCGTACAAACAAGGGCATCCTCTCGACGGACATACAGCTCTATGATTGGTTATTGTCATGATGGCGTGATAAGGTTTGCCAATGACAATACTTCGTTACCTTCGAAGCTTGAACTCGTTTATACGTTTCGTTTACTGTAGATTCGTCTTAGCCTACTGGTGTAATCGTCAACCGGACACCAAAGTTTGCGAGGCTGGCCTAATTACATTTCCGTTTTAACGTGTAACGACTCATCATCAGGCGTGTCCGGAATATAATGAAGAACTTGTGTAAGTGCAACGTTACACTTTGAATTGGACTATCATAATTTCGATGGAATTCTCGAAATATACTATTGTTCTAAAGTATTGGGTCAAAACTAATACTGAAGATGTATTATTGAGTTATGAGTTCTCACTACTTCACTGGGCAATAGAGGCCAGCAGCGAGCCTAATGCAGTCTAGCAAATAAAACTATTTACTAAGCAACTCACGCCAGAGGGCGCCCCTGTGGGATCCTACTACCGACATTGTCAATACATGTGAAAAAGAAAACAGTACGAAAATTGACAAATCGAGGTTTCGTATTCTCCTATTTCTAAAAGAGAACTACTTTTTCAGCTAACATAAGGTAAGAAAATAGGCTGAACGTTTTATTTCTTTAGTGTCATGTGGGCAGATTTCATTAAGTGTCGTATATTTTTGGAGTTAGGTAATAGGCATTATAGAATATTTTGGAAGGATATAACTTCTACAAAAATTGGTTTTAACACAAAAACTAAGTGCTCGGGCATAGTCGTGGAATATGGCTGCCAGGAATGCACCTTAAGATAGATAGATAGATAGATAAGACTACTTGTTTCAAATTTATCTAGTGTAAGACTGTTGAATTAAATTAAATGCGGATACTAGTGGACATACTTACCTAAATATTATATAGAAACAACATTTATGAGTTAGATAACAATGACACATAAATTTTTTACAACGTTCTTGTATACCTATATCGCTGTAAGTATGTATCGCTGATTCAGTATCGAGGCACGTGAAGTGCGAATCGCGAAAAATAGCAGTTAGCTTTATTAGCAATGACTAACTGTATGGTGACGCATTGTACAATGAAATAAGCTAGGAAAAGTATTGTTTCACCTGCTTTTGAGTTTACTATGTCCGGTTGCCATGACAACCAGTCACCATTGAGTGTTCAGTTACAATACAGTCGTTGATAGCCTCCTTAATAGTGTGTGAGGACTATGGGGACCTGAACTCCACTACTGAAATTGCGTCTTTCTTAACAAAGTGGCGCGGCGTGCAACTGCAGATTGCACGCTACGGCTAGGCTATTGGAATAAATAGTTTTAATATATAGTTTACTAGCTGTGCCCAGCGGTTTTACCCGTGGTAAAACTTTATAAATTATAACCTATGTGTTAATCCAGGGTGTCAGCTAACTACATTCCAAATTTTATTAAAATTGCTCCAGCCGTTTAGACGTGAAGAAGTAACAAATATACACACACTCACAAACATTCGCCTTAATAATTTTAGTGTGATGAATTCAATATCAATTTACGGATAATTACTTGCAACCCGCTCCAGTTCGTATGGTTGAGAGAGACAGAGATATGTGTAAACATTTTTTGCGCACGCCGGTAATTTTCCGATATCTTTGACATTATAATTCCAACCAATATATACAAAACCTTAATTAATTACACATACACTTGAGCCTCATGAATCACCCCGACTATTTGTGAACGTCGTCGCGACGAATGACAATATTATGTTCGGTAGGTTTTGAGTTTATCGCGTTCAGACAGTCAGACAGAAGTGGCGGGGGTGCTTTATTTTATAATATGTATAGATTTGTCAGCGTGGGTAGTAAGAATAGGACAGAATTCCCGGACACAGTTTAGATGTACACACGACTACATATTAAGCTATACACTTCCAGTTTAGCTGATCTCGCGTTGTATATGATTTCCATACAATGAGAGGCATTATATTGGAAATGTATAGCTTGATATGTAGCCGTGTGTACGAGCAGCTCGCCCATACGCCTCATCAGTCACAGACAATTTGACGGTCACCGTAGCCTAGATGGTAGTGCTCCTGCCTACGAAGCTGGTGGTCCTGGGTTCGAATCCCGGTAAGTGCAAATATTTGTATGATGAGCACGAAAATTTGTTTCTGCGTCATGGATGTTTTCTATGTATATAAGTATGTACATATCGTCGCCTGGTACCCATAGTACACGTTTTGCTTAGTTTGGGGCTAGGATGATCTGTGTGACATTGTCCCTAGATATTATAAGATATTATAATCTAGCTATACACATAACTAGCGATTCTGATTCATTTGAGACAAGTTGTTTATTTCTAATGAGCGATCACAAAAAGCCAGACACGCAGACGCGACGGGCGCCAGTTCCTTACAAAAGCATAAATACCAAGGTATGCCTAGTTGTTTCTGTGTGCACAAGTCGTTGGCGATGGCTCACAGATACAAGATAAGCGAGTATCGTACTTAGTTGCCACATTTCAGATTACGTGATAACGTGATAAGTGATAAGGGAGAGATATCCGCCGGCACCTAATAATTGTTGCTTAGTTAAAGTATTGAGTAAAGGTTTATATCCTCATCATCATATCAGCCGAAAGAAATCCACTGCCGGATAAAGGCCTCCCCCAAGGATCTCCACAATAGCCGATCCTGCGCTGCCCGCATCCAACGCCTTCCCGCGACCCTTGCAAAATCGTCGGTCCACCTTGTAGGGGGCCTGCCCACGCTGTGTCTTACGGTTCGCCACTTGAGAACCTTTCTGCCCCATCGGCCTTCGATTCTACGAGCTATGTACCCTGCCCACTGCCACTTCAGTTTGGTAATTATTTGGGCTATGTCAGCTACTTTGGTTCGCCTGCAGATTTCGACGTTTTTGATTCGATCCCGCAGGGATACTCCGAGCATAGCCCTCTCCATTCTTCTTTGGGTGATAAGGCCCATCGTAAAGTCATCACTGATAACACACACTGGTCGAAGAGTTTCGACTTAAGACACTACGGTATTTGGGACGAGAAGAAGTTTATATCAGACTGTAAATAATACTGTTACTGCACGTGTGGCGCCACGGTTAAGACAGTCGCCTCTTCCATTCTTGCCCCGGGTTCGATTCGCGTACAGTACAATTATATGTGTGACCCATACGCAGTCTTTGTGTATGTCAATGAGTTGTTTGTAAAGTGTAATCGACATAGGACTTTATCACCTAGGGCGGGCGTTGCCTACAAATCTGAATCTTTATTTACCAATCTTTGTTTTCAGTTGCAAGATTTGTTTGAAATAGGCTATTTATTAATTTTAGAGAGACACCAGCCTGATGTCCCTCTATTTGGAAGGTTTGCCGAAGTCGCCGCGCTTGGCATGCGAGTTGGCGACCGAAGATAGATGGTCACTAGCACACTTATGCCCGACTACGTGGTGATGTTATCACAAAGATTGAAAAGGTATGCTGAGATGGTAAGGGCATTTAGAAAGAATGATTGAAAGAAGATTGACAAAAGAAGTATACCTGGCCTGTGTGAATGGTATAACCGGGAGGGGAAGACCTAGAACATTCTCTGACCGAATCGGAGACGTTCTTAAGAAAGGTCAGGTCAGAAGTACCTTAAACCGGCGAGCATGTATGAAGAATATTTATTTATTATCTCATCACAAAAACATTGCTTACGATAAACATGATCCAGAAAGAATATTTGACTGTCCACGGTGTCCAGGGATGGAAAGAAACAATATAATAATAGTTACTGACTAAACTGGGCACGAAGAATCAAAGTAGGTACTGATAATTTTAATGTAAGTCGGATGACTAACAACCGCGCTCAGAGTGCCACCCATGGACAATTGGTAAATAGGAGTAAACAACCTATTTTGTGAGAGACTGGTGTCTGATGTAGGTTCGAAAGAACCTGAATAACAGGTCACCAGGAGCCCACTCCACTGATTGCAGGAATATGCAATCAGTGGAGTGGGCTCCTGGTGTCGTCAGTAGACGAGACGAAAGAGGTGTGCAAGGTTCGTGACAAAGGGAAGCCCGGTGTCTCTGCCTACCCCTCTGGGAAACAGGCGTGAGTCTATGTACAATACAGGTAACAAAATGAGTAATATGGATAGTTTCTATAGGGAAAATGGTAGCTAGTGAAGTGTTCAAAATCACCATGATATAGGTACAATGAATACAAGCGAGCAGGAAATGGTTCAGTACACATGGGCACGTGAGTAGGCAAGTTAATCGTTTTATGAGGTTGGCAGGGCATGGTCTATGGCGGGCCGCTATTCATATGGCAAGGCCGCGCGGACGACCAGCTACCAGCACCGACAGCGGCTCCGCGCCAGCGTTGTCTATGACTCGCTCAGTAGGACACGAATTAAGTAAAATGTATTTTACGATAACAATTTAAAAGTAGGTAAGCATACTTATTATCACCGTGTAGTTGCTATTGAAAAAAACCCGATTAACTGGAATTTGATTCAGCGTTGATTTTTTAATGGATTACAAATTTAGTAAACATTATTTATCAATATCGCAATAGATGGTTAACTGCATTTAATAATTAACTAGCCGTGCCTCGCGGTTTTACCCGCGTTTAAATTTATAAATTATAGCCTATGTGTTTTTTTTATTAATATCAGAGGGCGACCATGGAGACTCGCAAAACCAGAGGAGTCGCGGTGCGTTGCGGCCTTTAAAAGTCAGCAAACAAGTGTTGCTGACCCTTCCCTCCACCCCAATGAGCTCTGGCGACCTTACTCACACTCCGAACACAAATTTAAATTATTAATGTTATTATTATTAAGGAATATCTTCTGTAAGGTGGACGTACTTCCCCAGTCGGGCTGCTCTTTGAGCGAATGAACGCTATGCCCTACCTCATCTAAAACTTATTTGGATGTATAAGCTATATTACTACAAAGTTTAATCAAAATCCGTTGGGTAGTTTTTGTGTGAAAAAGTAACAAACATCCATACATCCAAACTTTCGGATTTATAATATTAGTAGGATTTAAATATAAGGAATTGCAATGCCTCGGGAAGGTGACTAAGTTGTAAGTTTTTGACTGTAATACCAACACCACATCTGTTACACTTTGTCAGCAATAAATATTTGAATTTCAGTTTCGATATGTAATATTGGTAGTTAATTACTTGTATTATTAAGATAATCTCTTTCTTTTGAAGTCTGTTAACAATAAAATCGTCAGACATAGCTTGTTTTTATAGAGTTTGATTACCTACTTGAAAACAAATTGAAATCTGTAGGAGGAAATGGGAACACATTACCTAGATTTAGTCGACCGATGTATTGTGAACTTATAATGCACTCATTCATATGAGCGCGGTAAGTACCATTCATAGACAACTAGTTGTGCCCCGCGGCTTAACCCACGTTAAACTTTATAAATTATAGCCTATATGTTAATCTAGGGTGTCAGTTAACTCCATACCCAATTTTATTAAAATCGCTCCAGCCGTTTAGACGTGAATCACACTCATACACTCACAAACTTTCGCCTTTATAATATTAGTGTGATATACTTTTCTATGGCGGGCGTGCAAATCTTTAAATGCGGCATGTAAGTCGTATAACCTGCGTATTGAATGCTGACATAGCTTTGCTCGGTGAGAAGGGAGCAGAGCCGGCAGGTTTGTCTAGTTAAGTTCGTCTCAATTGAAAGTGAATGCGTTGTCTTTGTAATGTTTTCATGTCATCACTTGAGGCGCTCTGAATGAATGCTCGAATATGCATAGGTGAGGACTTGTATCTAATTGGCTTTATTTTACGTAATTTTATTACTTAAATAGCTGTTGGTCCTACTAATATTATAAATGCGAAACTTTGCGAGTATGGATGTTTGTTATTATTTGACGTAAAAACTACGTAACAGATTTTGATGAAACTTGTAATACTTATATAGCTTATATATATCGGAATAACACATAGGCTATAAATTATACAGTCTAACGCGTGTGAAACCGCGGTGCACGGATAGTAAACAAATAAATATATTAAATACTTTGTCCCACGTATCTGGTCTGTCTCGTTAGTAGGAATTCGTTTTAATTTCGGGTAATATTCTCGCCAAAACACTTGGAGTACCTCGTACCTATATCCTCCACATGACCTTCGAAAGCTTGGTGTTAAGTAAGTAGCTAGTTGATAACGCGATGTTAGCAGAATACTGCACGTAATTGCTAAGTTATGTGAAACGACTGCGCTATAAAACTTCACCGCAATCAATAACAATGTACGAGAAATATAATCAGTAAGGTTATATACTTATAAGAAGCAGTAAACATTTTGCTTTATAGAGATATTAAAACAATATATGCACACAATGGAGACCTAAATAAATTCAGAGACATCTATCCAGAGAATTCTAAATCAACGGACTATAATGAGTTTGTTTTGCTGGGTCTTCTCAGTTGGGGCGCATTGGATCCGGTGGTAGCATTAAAGCGCGACCGTCGTTATAAACACAAGGTCCGCCATAATGATAACATCTAATTCGTATCTACCTTAATATAGACAGAACCATTCAGACAATATGTAGTAAAAATATAGCTAAAATTTAGATAATCAAACCTACACATGATCCATGACAATAACTTAATTTTAGTTAGCTAAATATCGTTACTGTTATAAAATAAATCTTATTGTAAATTATTTCCTACAATCCGTATACCTAAATATCTATATGTACCTAGAAATAATTATAAATTAATTATATATTACTGCGAACATGTTCTGACTATTTACAAGCGCTTTTTTAAAGTCTACGTGAATAAAAACCTTTTTTATTATTTTTTATTTATTTAATATAATTGTATTTTATCTGTCTTTAATATAGAATCAAACGATTCGAATATAGAATCTGTCACCTGGTTAAAGTATCTTGACCGTTATACAATATGTAGCTATTTTATATACGATTGGCAAACTACAGAGAACTGAGCCTTACCGGCCACTACGGCGGGAGGCAGTGGAATTAAGGATAATTACCGAAGTATATTAAGTGAACCAGCTGTCTCCTCGTAAGTGATTTCGCCGAAGTGGATTACTCATGTAAAATAAGCCAAGGTATTATTGCCATTTCCACTTGATAGGTATTTTTTAAACAGGAAAATGTTTTTAATTAAGATATTCTGCATCACTGCAGTGAAGAAAAGCTTTGAAAATTATCAGTAATGTATAATAATTTAGCATAAGATAACAAAATGAATAAAAGAAAACATTAATTCATAAATATTTCAAGCTTAGGAAGAAGTTTAAGTTAAGACAGTCGCCTCGCCACTTCATGTACCGTGATCGATTTCCGCACAGGACAACTACATATTTGTGTGACCCATAAATAGTTTATTTTGAGTCTAGATGTACATTGTGTCCGTAAAATATATGTTTGTACATTATCCGTGACTCAGGGATTAACATCCCAAGTACAGGGGTCACTTATAAATAAAAAAGTAATTTCAACCGCCCCTATAACCCCTACATAAACACATATGTAGGGGTTATAGGGGCGGCTCTATTCTGAAACAAACTGGAGTTGAAATTACTTTTTTATTTATAAGTGACCCCTGTACTTGGGATGTTAATCCCTGAGTCACGGATAATGTACAAACATATATTTTACGGACACAATGTACATCTAGACTCAAAATAAACTATTTCCTAAGCTTGAAATATTTATGAATTAATGTTTTCTTTTATTCATTTTGTTATCTTATGCTAAATTATTATACATTACTGATAATTTTCAAAGCTTTTCTTCACTGCAGTGATGCAGAATATCTTTTTTAAAAACATTTTCCTGTTTAAAAAATACCTATCAAGTGGAAATGGCAATAATACCTTGGCTTATTTTACATGAGTAATCCACTTCGGCGAAATCACTTACGAGGAGACAGCTGGTTCACTTAATATACTTCGGTAATTATCCTTAATTCCACTGCCTCCCGGGGTCCTTCGCTGTTTGACACCATGAATTTTTGACACCACGGTGTCAATCGCAGAAGAACGTTTTTTGAATTGGCTGTTTAGGACCATTTCCATAATAATTTGCGACCGTGGTGTCAAACGGCGAATATCTTATTTTGTTTTCGTCGATTGACACCATGGTATAAAACTGTTGATTTGGACCACTTTCAACAATTTAAAGGTCAACTGTGATTTGTGTACTGGCGAAAAGAAAACGGTTATTAAAACAAAAATTACAATCAAATTTTTAATGGAATCTTGTATGAATAAATCTTGTATATGAATAAAAAGTTCTAACAAACAACAAAAAATCACAGATAGAAAAGGTAAATTATTTTTTTTACTAATAACTAAGTACTAAAAATCACATACTTAATTATCTTATCTTATATATAAAAAGTTCTACTAAACAATAAAAAATCACAGATAGAAAAGGTAAATTACCTTTTTACTAAAAACTAACTACTAAAAATCACATAATATACATAAAAAGTTCTAATAAACAATAAAAAATCACAGATAGAAAAGATAAATAATCTTTTTACTAATAACTAAGTACTAAAAATCACATAATCATCTTGCCTTAAATATAAAAAGTTCTAATAAACAATAAAAAATCACAGATAGGAAAGGTAAATTACCTCTTTACTAATAACAAATAAAGATATAAAACATGAATAATGATATAAAACATGATTTTGGGTAAATATTTTTCTCTATATATAACTTAAAATTAAAGATCACAATCATCATTATCATCATCCAATAATTGGTAATTGCTTAGACTATATTACTATTTAAAATTTTTATCTTAATTTTTCTAAGCAATGACCAATACTTATTTGACCAGTCAATAATTCTTGGATGGTGTTATTAATTCTATCATTGATTTGCATGCTCTCTTTTTTTCTTTTAGAAATTTGAATAGGTCCTGATTGGTTAATTTTATTATAGTAAAATTTGGCGTCTTTTTCCACTCCACTAAGAAATTGGCCAATATTTGGTTTTAAGGGCATTATTTTTTTTACTCTTCCATTCCACGACTCTACCATATTGTTGGTTCTATGACTTTCGTTAAAAGTGTTCCATACTTTAGATAGAACAGGGTGTTGGAGCCATGTTTGGACAAAATAGTCATTGAATTTCGTGATTTCAGCGTTATTTGGACTTTCTCCCATCACATACAGCCAGCCGTCATCTAATAAATTGAGCGGCAAATGTGACAAAACTGTGCATAATTTCACATGGATCCTGCCCAGTCTAGATTTTATTACTCCAAGCTGCTTGGCTTTACGCCACAAGCTGCGGCTAAAATGAAAAAAACAGCCAACTATTTTCACTTCTGGAAATAGACCTTTTATAGCCAATATCGCAGTCACTTCAAAGTCCATTGAAATGTGTGTGGGCTCCCATTCTTGGACTTGACTTTTTATCATTTCAAATAAAATCTCGTAAGTGACCTGTTTTCTATCAGGAAGTAAAGCATACAGCACGGGAACTATGTTGACGTATTCTTCATTGCTGCCTATATCCGCATGAAAAGTATATACTTGATGGAAACCATTGGGACAAATTTTAAAAGTGCCGTCAACAAAAAATCGTTTTGATTCTTTTAGATATTTGGTCATTTCTTTTTTTGCAAAAATTATTATGCGCTTATTTTTGTATGTATAGTCAGCGAATAATAAATCTTCGTATTTTTTAGGTAGTTCTAGAATTGTGGCGTTTTTGAAGTTAAGTTTTTTAGCACCTAGTGCTTTGTTTCTTTGATTGTATAGTTTGTTCTTGATGTTATTAAATTTAGGTAATGGACTCAATAAATTGATTCCTTTATCGGCAAGAGCTTCCATTGATTCTTCGAAAATTTTCGGTACAGGCTTATTGATATTGTTTTTAACAGCTTCAGTACACAATTGCATCTGCCTTTCACATCATCAACATTTAACATCATCAACACGCATGCATGAGAGAAGCATGGGTGACCTATTCATTCATCCATAATGTTCACGCACACATTCGCAGCGTGTACAAACTCAGGTACTTCTACCCTTTTTTAAACGTTATTACCAACATTTTTAAGGGCATGTAAGTAATAATCATTTCTATTTAATTATTTTTTGCCTGCTGATATTTTGAACATCAAAATTAAATTTCAAGAGATGTAGTAGTAAAACGTAGTAGTTACTATCGGATTTTTTTTTATGGGTAACTAAACAGTTTTGCCATTCCAAGCACTTTAAGAAAAAATGTATAATTTAAATAAAAATCGTGTAAACACTTTTGTGCATGATTGTTATGTTATAATAAAAATGCCAATGGGCCGTCCTTTGCTGTTTTACATCATGGTGTCAATCAACGAAGCCAAATAAGGTATTCGTCGATTGACACCGTGGTCCCAAACAGCCAATTCAAAAAACGTTCTTCTGCGATTGACACCGTGGTGTCAAAAATTCATGGTGTCAAACAGCGAAGGACCCCCTCCCGCCGTAGTGGCCGGTAAGGCTCAGTTCTCTGTAGTTCGCCAATCGTATATAAAATAGCTACATATTGTATAACGGTCAAGATACTTTAACCAGGTGACAGATTCTATATTCGAATCGTTAGATTCTATAAAATACAATTATAAGTCTGTTGATTTAGAATTCTCTGCATAAATGTCTCTGAATTTATTTAGTTCTCCATTGTGTGCATATATTGTTTTAATCTATACATATAATAAAATCGTACGAAAATCAAAACTGTACATTGAATATTTTTAAAAAGGATAATTGGGACGTCAACTGATATCGAAGCCAAAAATATAGATTTTAGCATTTTTGTCTGTGTGTCTGTTTGCCTGTATGTATGTCCGGGCTAAACTCAAAAAGTACTGCATGGATTTACTTCAAATTTTGCATGAATATTACTAAGAGGTCGGGTCAACATATAGGCTACATATTATCACGCTATCACCTACGGGGGAGGAGCTATGATAATTTATAAAAATTAACGCGGGTAAAACCGCGGGGCACAGCTAGTTTACAATAGATATCGAAGCCAAAAATATAGTTTTTAGAATTTTGTCTGTTTGTCTGAATGTATGTCCGGGTTAAACTCAAAAAGTAAAGCATGGATTTACTTCAAATTTTGCATGAATATTACTAAGAGGTCGGGTCAACATATAGGCTACATAATATCACGCTATCACCTACGGGGGAGGAGCTGTGATAATTTAAAAAGTGTAACGCGGGTAAAACCGCTGGGCACAGCTAGTATCTCTATAAAGCAAAATGTTTACTGCTTCTTATAAGTATATAACCTTACTGATTATATTTCTCGTACATTGTTATTGATTGCGGTGAAGTTTTATAGCGCAGTCGTTTCACATAACTTAGCAATTACGTGCAATAATCTGCTAACATCGCGTATTCAACTAGCTACTTACTTAACACCAAGCTTGCGAAGGTCATGTGTTATAGGTTGCATGAGGATCCGAGTACCTACTCCTAAGCGTTTTGGCGAGAATATTACCCGAATTTAAAACGAATTCCTACTAACAAGACAGAACAGATACGTGGGACAAAGTATTTAATATATTTATTTGTTTACTATCCGTGCACCGCGGTTTCACACGCGTAAGACTGTATAATTTATAGCCTATGTGTTATTCCGATATATAAGCTATATTAAGTACTACAAGTTTTATCAAAATCTGTTATGTAGTTTTTACGTCAAAGAATAACAAACAGCCATACTCACAAACTTTCGCATTTATAATATTAGTAGGACCAACAGCTATTTAAGTAATAAAGTTACGTAAAATAAAGCCAATTAGATACAAGTCCTCACCTATGCATTTTCGAGCATTCATTCAGAGCGCCTCAAGTGATGACATGAAAACATTACAAAGACAGAAAAGATGTCCAAAACGCATTCACTTTCAATTGAGACGAACTTAACTAGACAAATCTGCCGGCTCTGCTCCCTTCTCACCGAGCAAAGCTACGTCAGCATTCAATACGCAGGCTATTCGACTTACATGCCGTATTTAAAGATTTGCACGCCCGCCATAGAAAAGTGTATCACACTAATATTATAAAGGCGAAAGATTGTGAGTGTATGAGTGTGATTCACGTCTAAACGGCTGGAGCGATTTTAATAAAATTGGGTATAGAGTTAACTGACACCCTAGATTAACATATAGGCTATAATTTATAAAGTTTAACGTGGGTTAAGCCGCGGGGCACAATTAGTTGTCTATAAATGGTACTTACCGCGCTCATATGAATGAGTGCATTATAAGTTCACAATACATCGATCGACTAAATCTACACTCGCGAGCAACCAAATCGACTCAAGCCTAGACGGCGCACATATACATTGATTTTCCTAAAACGATAAATGGTAATTACAAAAGTGATATGTCATTCGAAAGCTGAAGAATTAGGCTTTCAATTAACATCAATACCTTAAAAAAAACTAAGCGCTGATTTATTGACACATTTTAATTGGCCGTCAGCGTAAATTACCTCTTTAGGAATCCACGACTTGCGCTACCTGCTCCCGCTATAAAACCCCCCACTTCCGGTTTATCTTATCAGTTGCTTGTTACAGGTTGACCGGTACACATCTCCGTAAATTGCATTCCTTGTTTTCGCTAACCCATGGATACCACACCAGAAGAAGCCGCTCAAGTTGTTGCCTTGTTGCAACAAGGGTTAAGTCAGCGAGCAATCGCTGCCCAGCTCCACTTGAGCCAGTCTTCTGTATCCCGAGTATACAGACGGTTCCAAGAGACTGGTGCCTTCAATCGGAGACCAAGAACGAGCCGCCACCGGTGCACTTCAGAGAGAGACGACCGCTTCATTGTCTCAACCTCGCTGCGCAATCGACACCTTACGGGCGTTGATGTGCAGCAAGAACTGAGACGTGTACGACAAGTGGCTGTCAGCGAGTGGACAGTGAGAAGACGCTTGAAGGAAGCCAACTTGACGCCAAAAAGACCTGCGACGGGCCCTAAGTTGACTGCAGGCCACCGACAAGCGCGCCTTCAATTTGCTCGAGAGCATCTCAATTGGAGCGTTGCGCAATGGCGATCGGTCCTGTTTACTGATGAGTGCAGAATGTGTCTGCATGGCAGTGACAGGAGAGGCCGAGTCTACAGGCGTCCGGGAGAACGATTTGCCCAATGTTTTTTCGCTGAAACAGTGGCATATGGCGGCGGTTCCTGCATGATGTGGGCTGGTATCTCTTTAGAGGGAAAAACCGAACTTGTTTTCGTGCCTGGGGGCGGCCGAGGAGGCGGGCTAACAGCTGATCGGTACATCACCGACATTCTACTGGATCATGTTGTGCCCTACGCAGGGTTTGTCGGTGAAGACTTCGTGTTAATGCACGACAATGCCCGCTGCCACACGGCACGAGTCACTCGACAGTTTCTGCAAGAGGTCGAATTACGCACGATGGACTGGCCTGCGCTCAGTCCTGACATGAATCCCATCGAGCACTTATGGGACGAGCTTAAAAGAAGAGTTCGGGCCAGAAATCCAGTCCCTTCAAGCGTAGACGAGCTAAAGACAGCATTATTAGAGGAGTGGGACGGCATTCCTCAAGAGAATGTCAAAAAATTTATAAGGTCCATGAAAAACAGACTGCGGGATGTAATTAGGGCTAGAGGGGGCAATACGAAATACTGATTTAAATAAAATAATTTTATTTTTAATTTTTTTTGTTTAATTTGTCAAATACGAGACACATACCCTTTTTCCTAAATTCCCGTTTTTCCTACTCTTGCATTCAGACATCATTTATTTCAAAAATGATGGATGGATTTCAATGATAATGATATCAAATTAAAGCTGACATCTTAAGCTTTCGAATGACATATCATTTTAATAATTTCCATTCATGATTTTAGTTGTATCAATGTATGTGTGCGCCGACAAGGCTTGAGTCGATTTGGTTGCTCGCGAGTGTAGGTAATGTGTTCCCATTTCTTCCTACCGATTTCAATTTGTTTTCAAGTAATCAAACTATACAAAATCAAGCTATGTCTGACGATTTTATTATTAACAGACTTCAAAAGAAAGAGATTATCTTAATAATACAAGTAATTAACTACCAATATTACGTATCGAAACTGAAATTCAAATATTTATGGCTGACAAAGTGTAACAGATGTAGTATTGGTATTACAATTAAAAAACTTACAACTTAGTCACCTTCCCGAGGCATTGCAATTCCTCATATTAAAATCCTACTAATATTATAAATCCGAAAGTTTGGATGTATGGATGTTTGTTACTCTTTCACACAAAAACTACCCAACGGATTTTGATGATACTTTGTAGTAATATAGCTTATACATCCAAATAAGTTTTAGATGAGGTAGGGCACAGCGTTCATTCGCTCAAAGAGCAGCCCGACTGGACAAGTACCTCCACCTTACAGAAGACATTCCTTAATAATAATAAAATTAATAATTTTAATGTTGTGTTCGGAGTGTCAGTAAGATCGCCAGAGCTCATTGGGGTGGGGGGAAGGGTCAGCAACACTTGTTTGCTGACTTTTAAAGGCCGCAACGCACCCGCGACTCCTCATAAATAGTTTATTTTGAGTCTAGATGTACATTGTGTCCGTAAAATATATGTTTGTACATTATCCGTGACTCAGGGATTAACATCCCAAGTACAGGGGTCACTTATAAATAAAAAAGTAATTTCAACTCCAGTTTGTTTCAGAATAGAGCCGCCCCTATAACCCCTACATATGTGTTTATGTAGGGGTTATAGGGGCGCGGGCTCTATTCTGAAACAAACTGGAGTTGAAATTACTTTTTTATTTATTAATTCTTAAACCATTAAACGGAGAAGCTCGGCAATTTACGCCATGTGATCTGGCGGAAAGGATGGGCAAGACATTGTAAGCGACCAAATTAAGGTTGCAAGCGCTACATCAAGCTTGCAATATACTTGTTTACCAACATGTACACACGGCTACACATCAAGCTATACATTTCCAGTATAAGCTGATCTCGCGTTGTATAGGATTTCCATACAATGAGATGTCAGCTTATATTGGAAATGTATAGCTTGATATGTAGCCGTGTGTACATGTGATTTGCAGTGTGGTCATTTAAGGAATATCACCAGCCCATCTCATCCCGGGGGAGCGTAGAAGGCATCCCGAGGGAATACAATACAATACAAATACTCTTTATTGTACACCAAGATTTACATATAAAGTATAAAGTTGTAATAAATCTAGTACAATGGGCGGTCTTATCGCTAACTGAGCGATAAGACCGGGCAGCACCGTCTCTCTGAGTACTATGATCATCATACTGCGATCGTCAACCCGTCTGCCAAGCGTAGCCATTATGGCATATCCAAATAATGAACACATCTCCATTGTGGAAATCTTATGGGGAGGCCTTTGTCCAGCAGTGGACGTCTTTCGGTTGATGACACGTGATTTCATAAAATAAAACTACCTACCTGTCTGTGGAGTTGTAGGCAAGTAACATTCAGTAGAACCTATGTAGTAGCAATAATATTCAGTAGTATTGACTGCCTCGTTGGTCCAGCGGTAGCGTGTTCAATCGCAGATAATGAGGTCCTGGGTTCAAATCCCGGGTCGGGCCTAAAAGAACTCTATTTTTCCGTAAAAAGAAATTTCTCAGTGTCAGCCCGAAGTCTGGAAGTACACCTCCGTGCCTCGGAGAGCACGTAAAGCCGTCGGTCCTGTACCTGAACTCTTTCCGGTCGTGTCGCTAGGCGTCCCATCGGATCATGGGAGTGATGGAATAGAAAGTGCCCCTGTGTTAGCGTACACACTTGTGCACTATAATATTTCCTGCGCAATTGGCTAGTCTCCATTAAGACTGGCCGCCGTGGCCGAAATTCGGTCGGGAGGACATCAATATTCAGTATGTATGAGTAGAACTGACATGAAATATAAGTACCTAAGTACATGAAGTTACATCATCAACGTGTTGCCAATAGGTACCTATTGCAAGGCGATATTAATTGATAACTCATCTGTCGCCTCCATGTGACGAGATGAAGGGCGCTCCGCTCAGCGGAATGTAGCTCGTATGCACATGTGCGATACGACATACATTACAATACCATACTTATTATTGTGAACCATAGGAATACTAATCTCAAGCGTACTAATTGAGACATAACAAACACAAGTTGTATAAGACGGTCACCGTAGCCTAGTTGGTAGTGCGAAGCTGGTGGTCCTGGGTTCAAATCCCGGTAAGCGCAAAAATTTGTGTGATGAGCACGAATATTTGTTTCTGAGTATTGGATGTTTTCTATGTATATAAGTATTTATCTATCTATATAAGTATGTATATCGTCGCCTGGTACCCATAGTACAAGATTTGCTTTCTTTGGGGCTAGGATGATCTGTGTGACATTGACCCTAGATATTATTATATTATTATTATTAATCTTTAGATTACATTCGTATTGATGAACTGCCTTCATCAACGCTCAGTTTGATGAGCGGCTTCGCGTTTAACTTCGCGGAACATTAATAAGCGACGCCATTCACCAAACTGAGGGTTAAGGAAGGCATTTTATTGATACGAATGTATAGCGCGTACCACTTGTTGCATAAAAACCTGTTAAAACCGACCCTCTCAGTAGCCTTTAGGAGGGATTCGAACCTATATTGACGCGAGTTACTTAGTTTATTTTTTTTGTTTTGCGTGATGGCTTAAACTTTCATTTGGCTGTCGTGCCTTCGAGACTTACTATAACGTTCATGTTAAAACACTCTGTAGTCTGACCTTATAAAGTTACCTCTTTGACATCAAAGGTATATAGATAGATAAGGACCGTTTTGGACATGTTTTATACAGAGGGCAAATAACATAGACATCCATATATTTTGTTCTACTTTGGTAGCTTACTAGGAGTGAACACTCGAGTTTCTGAATAAGTGTTCCAATCCCATTTAAAAACCCTAACTGACCTGTGGGCCTAGAGGTTAGTGAACCTGACTGGTAGCCAGAAGTCGTGGGTTCGATTCCCACCCGGGACAAATCTTTGTGTGATGAACACGATTGTTTGTTCTGTGTCTGGGTGTAATTTATCTATAATATGTATGTATTTAAAATATAAGTATGATTATCAGATGTCTGGTTGCCATAGTAGGTCCAGGTTCAGTCTGCCTAGTTTGGGATCAGATGGCAGTATGTTAGTTGTCCCAACATATTTATTTATTTGTAAAGTGTATCTGCCTGTTTAAATGAATACAATACATTCTAAATAATTCAGGAGCGTACATAGTGATACGCGCAACCGTTGCGACGGCACAAAAGTACCCAACGAATAAGTCAATCGACCCAATCGAATGGTTGACGGTTAGCCACAAACAGAGGTCGATCGCCGGATAATAGGCGCATGTATGTCGGACATCGATGCGTATGACTCAACGGACAACACTCAAGCAAAATATATTAAGGGGCTTTAAAGGAATCCATAGTGCTGAGACTATCTCTTTCTTCGCGTATACGTGTGAAAAAGAAAACAATAAGTACTAAAATTTACAAAATCCATGTTGTTTACACCTTCAAAACTGAACCTTATAGCATCTAAGAATGACTCCGTGTACCTTAATATCTGATGATCCAGTTACAAATATAATTCCTCAATTGGTTGTTTCGGTTGATCATTTTAGGGAGGGGGAGGTGGGGGTTTGCCCGTGAATAACGCGTCATACGGTACCTGTCTCGCATCAGGTGGTAGTATGCTTGTTTGTCGACTTGGTAGTATACAAAATAAGTAAGTACATGTTTGACTACCGTGGTGCATCTGGAATATGTAAGCTTAAAAGGCGCTCATATGTTTCGGCGGTTCATAATGAAATGAAATAATGAAATTTATTCAGCACTTGGGCATACTTTTTATTCTGTGACTTGGGTATTTACATATTTGTACTTGTCAAGCTCACAATGTATTACATAAACACAGTTTAAAAACAGTAATTAAAGCAACAAAATATTTTGAATTAGTCCGTCCGTGCGGTCTGTTTCGTCACATATAAGTATTTTTAATATCCCTAAATTAATAATAAATAGCAAGTTACTAAGCTATTATTGTTACATTTAGCAATTGTATATTAAAATTAAAGAATTGAAAATAACGAGCAGTTGGCTAGCGCAAAAGGCTCTCAACCAGTAGCTTAATTTAAGCGACTAATACCTGAGGGCACCCTTATGGGGTTCGGGCCACAGCTCAGGCGGCCGTTGAAGTAAAAAGATGGAATTCGAAATGGGGGTCAGATCACTTGCACGGGATTAACGATCACGTGTTAAGGGGGCAACGCGATCCTCGCCGCTGAGGATCCTACCCTAGCTAGCATGCGGCTTTTTCTAGCTACCTAGGTGGACGACCCGGAGAATAAGTTTACGCTAAGGTTAAGCATCTATACACGCGGCCACTCCATATATGGGTGACTGCCAATGTGGATTCCTGGTTACTAATAAACGATTTTTCCACTACTGTCAAAAGTTTATGAAATACCCTGTCTTCCATCCTCACTGAGTATGTCAGCGGAATAAGGTCGACTGTTGGGCAAAACCGCCACACTAGGCATACGGGGTGGCGACCAGTACGAGGGTCATAAAGCACAGAGATCCTGCTGCTGATCGTCTTCTAGTGGATATTCCCTCGGGACGCCTTCGGCACTGCCCACGAGTTGAGAATGTCACAAGACACCACAACCATCCCCACTGAACATTTAGACCCATTACGTAAACTTATTCAGCATAGATTTGGACGGTGTCGACAGATTACTGACAACATTATCATTTACATTTACAGCAAACAATACAACAGAATAAATATAGCTATAACAATAAATTAATATTAAGAGGACGACGTGGCGTCGTGGACACCTTACGACGTCATCGCACTGAATAACTACTTGCGTAATACTTTATTGAAATGCGAATTACCATACAACACTTCAGTTATAAATGTACTGTACTGTACTACATCTGAGATGGTCGTTCCTACTACCTACTACCTATTTATAAAATCTATCCAGTTAAAATACTAACAAAAATTTTGACATAGATAATGTAAACACTAATAAGATACAGTGGTCGGTAAGAAAATAAATCCTAATTAATAATTCCCTTCATAATAATATATTTTTTAATAACGTTATTACATCGCTGCCTATTCAATAAAGAAAAAAACATAAAAAGCACACTTTACAGATATTCACAATGCTATTTTATTGTATTAATTTTAATTTAAGTTTAACACGTGAAGTTTTTGACAAAAAAATATTTGTAAGTATATTGTATTGTTGCAGTGCCCTTACAAGGTTCATGTTTGGTACTGTATTATAATCTAAAATACCAATGTAAAACCCATGAAAGCAATAAATAAATTGAAATTGAATAAAAGTTCTGAAGAAAAAATCCCCTGTCGTATTTCGCCTACAGCGACATAGGTTCGGTGCACGAATATGTAATTCGGTGCTCTTGTCGACACGACCAGCGACAAGCGTTGGGTTAACAGTTTTACGTGCCATCCGAGGCACTTCCAAATACTGGGCAGCTACTAAGTGCTTAGAAAAAAAACTTAGCATTTTTTGGATCCGGGATAAGAAGCTAGAATAAAAAACCACTACAACACCTGTAAGCCAGGATCAATAGTGGCACACACAGAAATGACACTGAGAGGTGAGGCTCAGGCATGTCCCGGGGAATAGCTTTAACTGTCTTGGATCCCGCAACGAATTTAATCAGAAAGCACGAAGAACTAAATAAGAAATAGTTCCATATTATTTCAGAACAAAGCGGGAGACAGAATGGTATAACGAGGCTACTGGCAATGAAACAACTAGAGAAGCCAGCTGCAAAAGCACCGCAGTTAAAGTGAATCGAGAGTATCACAGGTGAGCAGTTACAGTTGGTTTTTGCCAGAGATTACCCTCCAACTAACCAGTAGTCTGTCGGACCAAAACTTCATTATTTGACTGCCTTGTTGGTTTAGTGGTAGCGTGTTCAACCGCAGAAAAATGAGGTCCTGGGTTCAAATCCCGGGTCGGGCCAAAAAGTGATTTTGGGATTTTACGGTAAAAAGAAATATCTCAGTATCTGCCCGAAGTCTGGAAGTCGGCGGTATTACACCCCCGTGCCTCGGGGAGCACGTAAAGCCGTCAGTCCTGTACCTGACCTCTTTCCGGTCGTGTCGCTAGCAGTCCCAGCGGATCATGAGAGTGATGGAATAGAAAGTGCCCCTGTGTTTGTGAACACACTTGTGCACTATAATATGTCCTGCGCAATTGGCTAATCTCCATTGAGAATGGCCGCCGTGGCCGAAATTCGGCCGGGAAAACATCATCATCTGTGATTGATCACGTTATCGCTAGACCAAGGCGGTAGACCAGTTGCCATTACTGTGTGCACAAGGGTTGCTTAGCACGGGTTACCTGGTTTCTACTCTTATATGCTAGATGGCTCAACTCCTGCTTGCTTCTATTGTCCAGTGAAGCAATGAAAGCCTCCTACTGTAACTGTAAACGTCATTGTAAAATAAACTGTAATAGTTCGATTTGTACGTCCCAGTGCAATAGTACCCAATCAACCAACACATGACGAATTCTATACCATTGTTGTAGGTACATATGTACGCGACAGATCGACATGTGAGAATCTAGGTTATAGCGTCAAATGACAATGAATTAGAAGCACAGCAACGTGCGCGTGAGCTGACCCCGCGATATCTTCAATTGATGCTGAATAAATTACAGAAAACACTGTCTAAATTAGGAGCAGCGCATTAATAAACACAATTGCACAGAACATAGCATCGTAATTAACCACATTTGTTTTTATATTACAGTACAAATTAATCCACAGTTCTCCTTTATATCAATACTAAACCGGTCAAGAGTGAGTCGCACACCCACACGTAAGTAAAATAAAATAAAAAAGGTTTTTATTCACGTAGACTTTAAAAAAGCGCTTGTAAATAGTCAGAACGTGTTCGTAGTAATAAATTTATAATTATTTCTAGGTACATATAGATATTTAGGTAAACGGATTGTAGGAAATAATTTACAATAAGATTTATTTTATAACAGTAACAATATTTAACTAATTTAAATTAAGTTATTGTCAAGGATCATGTGTAGGTTTAATTATCAAAATTAGTTTTTAGCTATATTTTTACTACATATTGTCTGAATGGTTCTGTCTATATTAAGGTACGAATTAAATGTTATTATTATGGCGGGCCTTGTGTTTATAACGACGGTCGCGCTTTAATGTTACCACCGGATCCAATGCGCCCCAACTGAGAAGACCCAGCGAAACAAACTCAGCGGGTGTCTCTACTACCGGTTTCAACACGGCCCAGTTGAGACGCTCCGGCGAAACATACTCAATGGGGCATATACACGAGATTTGGTCCACTTACTGAAATTATTTAGCAGGTAAACACAATATATGCTCGATCGAGTACCTTTTATAATTTATAGTATCCATAAATTTATAGTGCAGGATTTGTAATATACGTTATTATGGTTTATAGAATAACAGGCCCACTCCATAGCAATCCGTGATGTCAAAAAATGCGCCTAAGGGAAACACCATGTAGTCGGACTGTACAAGCTACCTCTCAACTGCGCGAGCCAACTCACATACCATAATCATAATAATCTTTATTCACAGAATACAGGTTAAAAGTACAAGTTGTTACAGTGTTGGTATAGAGCTCTATATTCTACCTTAAAATAAGGCATGCGAACACTATTTTTTATTTTTACATCATCTTAAATAGTATTCAAGAATCAGTATATAAGGTAGGTGGACCATGGAAGGCCACTCTAACGAGTAAACACTTTTTATTCGTTTATTTACTGGATAAATTAAGGAAACAAATTATTAAGTAATATTTTGTTTTATTGCGCACCATATAATTGACTTTCTTTTTACCTAACTTTAACCACTATTTATTAAATTTAAGTTTTATAAAGCTCTTCCAAATGGCCTTGCAAGGAACACGGCTCCAAACAAGGCCAATATTATGAATCAGTCGTTAAACTTAAAAATAGAGTGGTAACAATATATATATCTGATTTTACAAAAACTACATAATAAGCTCCATCATTTAAGCGAAACATTAAATGCTCAATGTATTATAATCATCTATAAAAAACTTAATGAACATTACTTGAACACCATCGTGTAACTAAGAATATATTAATGGAAGTTATTTAAAAATAGTATTATTAAGTATCATATTGGTAACAAAGAACTTGCCAACGTGTTTTATAATAAAATTAAAAACTTTTATTTTTATACAAAATGGCCTTCTTATGGGTCCGTTCTTTGTAAGGCCACAATGTTCCTAAGAAGGCCAAGCTAACAATAAAGTGTGACAATGACTTTTTCATATTAATTACTACAATAAAATAATAGAAACTACAGACTACTGTAATTATAAAAAAACTTATCATGGCACATAGTCAGTCTTGTAGTTAGGAATATTTAAAATCAACTAAGTATTCTTAAGATTAAAAGACGAAAATAATTATAACAAAATTAAGATTAATTTCGAAAACTAATTTAGAAACTTAAAAGATATAAACTTTGGATAGATTAATCACAATTTGGGCATATAAATATGAGATCTTTTTTAGTGAGACACATACACTCCTCGTGATACCACTTTTGACATTGGGTACATTGCCTCATGTCTCTCATTTTACACTCGCCACATGCATGACAGTACCACTCCTTCTCTTCATCTTCTGCACTTTTCTTCTTCTCTATTTTCGATCTTTCATTGTTTTGTTTTGGTACTATTCTTTTAAGCCGTTTTACAGGATCATTTTTATTTTTGGTGTTCTTTTTTTGACCTTTTTTAATTGTAGACTTTCCATTTTTCTTACTCGTCGTTTGCTTCATCTTATTCTCTTTATCTCCAGTTTTAAATAAATCTTTTACTATTCGTTGTCCCTTATAGTTAATAGCTTTTTGCCGTGGACGTGAAGACTTTATCGTAGCGTAATTTGGAGTAGGCAAAAAAGTATGAAACGATTCTTCTTTATCCTTTATTAGCTTAATTAACGGCTCGTCATCATCTGAAGATATCGTCTCATGACTCTTTAGTTGAGCTTTTGTTTTAATTGAGCTTTTGTTTTGCACTAATAGTTTTTTTGGAGTGATTTCTCCTTTCTGTTCGAGATCATCATCAGATGAGGTAGAAAAGCTGTATAGATCCGAGACTTGAAGTTTAGACATGTAGTTTTCTTTTATAAATGATTCACCAAGATTAAAATCAAGATCAGATTCAGAGCTAGAACAGACGATATTTTGTTGCAAGCCAGACGTGCTCGGAAGAGGATTATCGTACAGAGATCGTTGAGCGTTATGTTTCGTATCTGCGTCGGTTTCAACGTGTACTGAACTTACGTGGTGGCACTGATCATTTTCCATAATGCCTAATTCTAAGTCTGAATCATCACTTGAAAAACTGTAAGAAACAAGAACTGGTTTACTTTTTGGTGTTGCAGCTGCAGATTTTGGCGACAATTCTGACACTTTCTTAACTTCAGACATAGGAGGTTGAACAGATATAAGTGGTTGGCCCATCTGGTGTTGTAACATTTCCGATAAAGGTCTTTCAGTTACAATTGAAGGTGCATAAGCATCTTCGGGTATGACATCGGGATCAAAGGGGTATAAACCAGTGGCTTTAAATCCATTCGTTACATTGGTTTGAGTCATACACTTTGGCCATGTTCGGGAGAAAATTTTGTTAAATGCAGCTTTGTTTAAAGTTCTCTCTTGAGAATTGCACAGGTAGTTTAGAACTTCCTCATCCCAGTGATGTTCGAAGGACCGATTCACTGATTTATCTAGAGGTTGGAGTTCGTGCGTCGTGTTTGAAGGTAAGCAGTATAGTACTATATTATTTTTATCTGCTACTTCCAGAGCCTCATATGATAAATGACACTTTGCGCCATCAAAGATAAGTAGACACTTACCGGATACTTTATGTTGTGCTAAATGTTCAATGAACTCTACGAATAAGCTACTGGTCATGCTGCCTTTGGGTGCCATGCTTACCTTTGTTCCAGGTGGCAAATTCTCTGCTAATTCTGATCTGTGCCTAATCCCTTTAAAAATAATCATAGGCGGTATAGCAGTACCCACAGCATTTACGCACATTGCTATTGTTACGTTCTCGGCGTGTTCCGGAGCAACAAGATGTACTCTTTTATTTCCCCTTTCAGCCAAAACTACATTTTGTTTGTGGACCGTAATGCGACACCCTTTTTCATCCATGTTGTACAGACGTTCTGGATGTGCAATAATATATAACTCTTCATAGAGTTTTTTCACTTCTTCAAAGTGGTGTTTAACAATAGGCTTATTCATTTTCTGAGCTCTAGCTGGATTCATTAACTGGGGTTTTCTTTTTGATATTGATGGGTTTCGAGATAAAAACATTGTAAGCCATTTGCGTCCAGCCATTCTAGTTGACATATTGAACGAGTGTTTGATATTAAACCTCTCACAAAATAAAAAAGCTTGTTTTCTGATAAATTTATTAACCGTATGATTCGCTGCGATAAATCTTCTTCTAATTGTTTTGTGAGAATAGTCGTCTTCCCAATAATTTTAGCACTGTTACCGCTCAATATATGGTTTCTAAGGGTGCGTCTTGGAATATTGAACTTTATCGCTGCAGCATTTGTATTAAGTTTATTATTTTGTACTGCTTCCATGGCACGTCTTAAACTGTCTTCATCCCATGTACTACCTCTTTTTTTTCTAGGTTTTGACTCCGACATTTTTAAAATCTGAAATATTCGCACAAATTTTAATCATCTGTTCAATTACCACTTAATAAAATAATTATGAAAAAAAATGTTACTCAATCCGAGTTGAAAAAGTTATAAACGCTTAAAAGTAAAAATGTTATAATATAAAACACTGTTTTAACTGTAACGGTACGTACTTATTTATAACTAAAAAGTAAATGTTCATATTTTCATGGTTTGTGAATGGTCCTTGTAAGGCCCATGTACCATAGCAAGGCCAACGGTCAAATTTTCGATTGGCCTTATAAGGAACCACCGGCCATCCTAGGAACACTGCCAATATTTAAACTTAAATCGAGTTAAAAGCATGTTTTTATTATTTAGAAACCATAAACATAACCTTATACAACAATATACAGTAAAAAATATGAGATAATAATTGGTTAATGACTAAAAACTTACGTTTTGCTAAGCGCGCGAATAACAACTGCAACGTCGACGGCCGAAGTCTACGAAACGTGAGCTCGCACTGCCACAATAATGGCGCGGTCGTCAAGCCGCCGCGTTTGTGGCCTTGAGTTTGATGGAGCTTAGTATTTAGTAAAAGGGATGTGTCTTTACATGTCGATAACTACGACTTTTTAACAGTTGGCCTTCAAAGGAGCGTGGCCTTCCATGGTCCACCTACCTTACATTATAACCACGCATTGCATTGCATTAAAATAACAATTCATTAAATTAAACAGTAAAATAATATCAAAAGTAACAAAATTATATCCAAAGTAGCAAAATAATGTCAAATAAGTGTAATGGGATTGAAAAAATAAGGTCAATGCATAGTGTAAGAGTCAAAAAATATTGTCAGTTTTCATAATGCTATTATTAAATCAAAGAATGAAAATAATTAACTGCCAAGCGCAGTTATTACGGAAAATCCCTACAAATTGCAACATTCTGGTAAACTTTCGGGGGAGGTTTATGTCCAGTTGAAGCTTTATAATGTATATTGTGGAAAGATTTTAACTGTAACCCTTTTATGGTTCATGCGAACGGCCCGCCTGACAGACGGGTGGACGGCGACGAAGGCTTAGCAATAAGCACTAATATAACAAGAAGATTCGATAAGCGATTTAAAACTGTGACAGACGGACTGTTTGCATAATGGAGTTTACTTTAAATCCTCTTGGTACGGAACTAAAAAACATTAACATCACAATATTGTGTATGTCAGATATAACCAATTAATCATAACCTATTAATAAAATAACAGTCATATTATTTATAAATACATTATTTGTGTTATCTATACGGAATTCCTATTCCAATGTTTATGTACAGCAACCTATAATATTACTACAAAGTTCTATTTTAAACTGATTTTTTAAGTGTACTCGAATGGAATCTTATTTTTAGGGTTCCGTAGCCAAATGGCAAAAAACGGAACCCTTATAGATTCGTCATGTCTGTCTGTCTGTCCGTCCATATGTCTCAGCCACTTTTTTCCGAAACTATAAGGGCTGTATTGTTGAAACTTGGTACGTAGATGTATTCTGTAAACTGCATTAAGATTTTCACAAAAAAATAGAAAAATAATAATAATTTTGGGGGTTCCCCATACATAGAACTGAAACTCAAAAAATTTTTTTACATCGTACCCATACATGTGGGGTATCTATGGATAGGTCTTCAAAAATGATATTGAGGTTTCTAATATCATTTTTTCTAAACTGAATAGTTTGCGCGAGAGACACTTCCAAAGTGGAAACACGAGTGTCCCTCCCCCCCTGTAACTTAAAATTCTTAAAATAAGAGAATGATAAAACTAAAAAAAACATATGATGTACATTACCATGTAATCTAACAACGAAAATTGGTTTGAACGACATCCAGTAAGTAGTTTTTTTTTTATGCGTCATACATCGTAAACCACAATTTACCTTTCATTTCAAATCAACTGAAATACTTGCTGCTGCGGAACCCTTCATGGGCGAGTCCGACTCGCACTTGGTCGTTTTTTATATTAGAATTAGTAACAAGAATACTCGCTTGTCCATATATATGTACATAGGTATTGACTTATTTAAGTTAGGTACTGGAAACGAAGAGCCGGGGAAATACTTATTTATTACGTGTCTCAATATAAATACTAAATATATTATGTACATACATATCACACAACGCCATCTAGTCCAAACTACGCAAAGCTAACTTATTATGGACAATGGATATAAATCCTTTTTAGTATATACATACATACAATACACATAAAACACCCAGACAATTAGACATGTTCATGAACACAAACATTCGTCTTGTATAGGTTTGAACCCGCAACCTTCGGATCAGAAGACTTGTAGTACTTAACTGAGTCACGGCGCGCGGCGGTCGTAAATGTAATTAACGGGTAAATTTATTTTATTTGCTTTTTAGGGTTCCATACCCAAAGGTTAAACGGGACCCTATTACTAAGACTTCGCTCTCTGTCTGTCTGTCACCAGGCTGTATCTCATGTACCGTGATAGTTAGACAGTTGACATTTTCACAGACGATGTATTTCTGTTGCTGCTATACACGTACAAATAGTAAAAACAAAATAAAATAAATATTTAAGGGGGTTCCCATACAACAAACGTGGATATTTTGCTCGTTTTTATAGATGACTAGCTGGTGCCCGCGACTTCGTCCGCGACAATTTTGAATGATAACCAATATAACTACTTATTTCTAGCTAAATCTAAAAAATTAAACTTTCAAAAGAAATAAGCAATATAACTAACCTATAAATAACCTAGCTATGAAATAAACTAAAGACTACTTTGCTACTGTTATTTAAAAAAATTACCCGATGTCATCAATTGTCCTTAAGTAAAGTCAGTAAGTCAACTAAAGTAAAATAATAATCAACGATGCATTAATCACAAAGGTAACACCCATAAAATTAGGTTGACCCGACCTTTAAGTAATATTAATGCAAAATTTGAAGTTAAACCATGCAGTGCTTTTTGAGTTTAGCCCGGAAAAACAGACAAAAATTCTAAAAACTATATCTTTGGTTTCGAAATCGATTGTAGATCACGCCACAAGTATCCATTTAAAAAAATATTCAATGTACAGTTTTGACTTTCCTACGATTTTATTATATGTATAGATAAGATCACAGCTCCTCCCCAGTAGGTGACAGCGTGATAATATGTAGCCTATATGTTGACCCGATCTCTTAGTAATATTAATGCAAAATTTTAAGTTAATCCATGCAGTCGTTTTGGAGTTTAGCCCGGACATACATACAGACAAACAGACAAAAATTCTAAAAAATATATTTTTGGTCTCGATATCGAATGTAGATCACGCCCCAAGTTAAAATAAATAAATAAAATATAAAAGGTTTTTATTCACGTAGACTTTAAAAAAGCGCTTGTAAATAGTCAGAACATGTTTGTAGTAATATAGTTGTATACATTAGATATTATTTCTAGTAACATAGATATTTAGGTACATCTTGTATGAAAACATTTATAAAATTTATTTTATTACAGAAATGATATTTAGCTAGCTCGTATCAAGTTATTGTCAAGAGATTATGTTTAATTATCTAGTTTAAGTCTAATATTTTTACTACATATTGTCAATGGTTCTGACTACATATTGTCAATATCCTTTTAAAAAAATATTCAATGTACAGTTTTGACTTTCCTACGATTTTATTATATGTATAGATAAGATCACAGCTCCTTCCCCGTAGGTGATAGCGTGATAATATATAGCCTATATGTTGACCCGACCTCTTAGTAATATTAATGCAAAATTTGAAGTTAATCCATGCAGTAGTTTTTGAGTTTAGCCCGGACATACATACAGACAAACAGACAAACAGACAAAAATTCTCAAAACTATATTTTTGGTTTCGATATCGATTGTAGATCACGCCCCAAGTATCCTTTTAAAAAAATATTCAATGTACAGTTTTAACTTTCCTACGATTTTATTATATGTATAGATGGTACGGAACCTTTCGTGCGCAAGTCCGACTCGCACTTGGCTGGTTTTTGAAATGACATTTACTTAGCTTAATATGCTTTCACTCTTCACCACACTTCTTCACAATGAGGCGAGAGGGCTCCAAAGCATGTAGCCAACAGAACCTATGCAGCAGAGGGCGTCAGAGAGAGCTCGTAATGTTACTACTATTTTGGAGATATTATATATATGCATTGCTTGTTCTATAAAAAACTCATTCTTGTCGTAATCATTTCAAATTCAAAGTTTTTGTGTTTTAAACGGTAAGTATATTGTCAATTGGGCATTAATAGGCAGTGAACACAGTTTGTTTTAAATCTGTCTACTATAGAAAATACAAAATCAGGACATGTAGCAAATAAAATTACAAACTTAGTAGCCCGCGGCAGGGGTCAGCCACTATGAGGTCCGAAGCGAACTCTAACAGAAAGTGATAGGAATATTAAGTAGAGACATACTTCAAACACGCTCAGTAGGAACGCACCGGATCTGGCAATGATCGCTCTGCTCCACGGATGGCTGGCTCAATATCACGCCATGTTATCCAGTCGATGGTTAAGTAATACAAAGCTAGGCTTTATGACTGACGTTCACCTTGGTTGGACAGACAGCCTCTTTTTATTATTAAGCGTCATATTATGTAATATTTGATTGGATTCAATACAGAAGTGTCGGCTGAAATTGCTACTGGCGAATACAGCAATAGGTTGCGGGATGATCTAAAAAGCTTGTCACAGCCCACCAATATTAAAACACTAGGGAAATATTATACAGTCAGGAAATTTCGACTGTACCAATTCGCACGAAAACTAGAAACATTTGCGTTCATGTTTGTTTGTCAAAACAACTTAACAGGTTTTAATAATTTCGCCTATATGAAGCAGCTTTGTCAGCGAGTAGCATGAAGTCGTGCCACGATCTCTACGAAAATTATAACACTGCAACCCAAGGTATCAAAAATTTGCCCGTATAAGTCATAATTTGGCGTGCGCTGTGAAAAATATTGTTAATACATAAGGTAACTCGCCATTACTCCGCGAAGAATCCGTGAGGTAAGATTTAACTATTCTAGTTAAGTCACAATAACTATTTTTCGTTCGAACCCAAACGAAGCCGGGTTATAAAAATAAAATTACAAACGTATTATGAACCCGCACCAAAGGGCACCCGCTATGGGATTCCTATGTGCATTCAGGGTGATTTCAGACAGTGTAAAGTATCGCGGCTTATTCCGGTTTTCCCCCCTGAAATTCCCCCTTAGGGGTGAAAACCGGAATAAATAAAAATATATCCAGATTTCCCCCCTGAGAATCCCCCTTAGGGGGGGAAATCGGAATGAAAACAAAATAAGTCCAGATTTCCTCCCTAGTAGTCCTAAAAAGATCCTAAAATCCCCCCTCAGGTATAATACTGAAGTAACTAAGTAAGAATAAGTTTATACTGAAATTCTTTTGCGTTATTAAAGTTTAAATAGACATTTAAATTTTAGTTTTATAGCAGTAATGCATAAATCTAATCTCAAAATTCTTTAATCCAACAGTGTCAATCGTTGGTATCTCAATGGCAGATCGCCTACCCCGGTTTGGTAGAGGGTACTGGATCGAGACCCGTCGCCAGACGATTCTCATTTTTGAGATTAAACACACATGTCGCTGATTTATTACTATTCCGAACATTACAGATTCGCAAGTGCGTTTATTTATTTTATTGATATAATGTGATACTCTTCACGCTACGCTGCTGCAACAATATTAAGGTTTAATCAAGAAAAATAACATTAACCTCACATGGATGCAATGCACAGGCAAAAACATTAATAACTTTTAGAAAATCAAGATTGATCATACATCGTTACCTACTTTAAATTACAATTAGTGGATGTTTACCTGGAAACGAAACCGCAACTTTATGTTGTCTAGATCATAAAACACGTGCGCTCCCACTTGTTCCTGGTGGGTTACTTATATTATAGATATTTATGATCTTATTGTTTACAACTAATGCAGGTAAAGGATGAGCCGCTTTCTGTTATTTTAATTTCTAAGTTAGTTATGCATAAATCTCTCACCGAGTACATCGTAGCACCTAGTCATGACAAAAATATTAAAATTATGGCTTCCACCTCTCGTGATATGCCAATGATAAATTATATATATAAAAAAAATAGTAAAATTATTTTACGTCCTGGTCACCAATTGTGCTACAAAAAAGTTACAAAAATGCATCAGATGTGTGGGGACATGTGTGACCCGCAAGAAAACTAAGTGTCGTGGACAAATCATTATCAAGTCAATTTTTATTTTTGATTAAATTCTTAAGTAATTAGGTGTAAGTACGTTTATCAATTCGCAAACCCAACGGTTCCATGCATAGTAGATGCGTAGTAGTGCACATACATAGATACTCACAAGTATCCATGTATGTGCATTAACTTTTTAGGGTTCCGTAGCCAAATGGCAAAAACGGAATCCTTATAGATTCGTCATGTCTGTCTGTCCGTCCGTATGTCACAGCCACTTTTTTCCGAAACTATAAGAGCTGTACTGTTGAAACTTGGTAAGTAGATGTATTCTGTGAACCGCATTAAGATTTACACACATAAAATTATTTAATTCATTGTACATCGTGGGTCGTTTTATATCGCATTTTACTATTTTTCTTTTGTTTTTGATATTTTCTTTAGAAAGTTGCCAAAAATGTAGTTTTTTTATATATCTATCAATATTTTTCCTATAATAAAACTGTATTATTGTTATATTAAGTAAGGGATATTATGTAAGTAAGAGAAACTTTTAACCATATTCTAAATTGGTTAGGTTTTCTAGGTAAAATGAATTACTAAAGTATAGTATTTTAATTATAAGTTCTACTAAAAATCAACCAAATTTCATTCATGTCCTTTATTGTGATTATTTTTCCTCTTTAGCACATTTTATTACAAAATTCTATGAATAAAAAAAGACTGATTATACATTACATGGTTGTTTATTTGTTTCTTACATTCATGATATATATTGATTTTCTCGAGCTTTAATTACATTAGTTCCAGTTTTCTCCCCTGAAGGAATTCTCTCAAGGGGGAAAACTGGTATGTAAAAATGACAAGGGGACTTTCTGGATGGTTTTTAAATTAGTGTCCAGTTTTCCCCCCTGTAGAAATTCTCTCAAGGGGGAAAACTGGACTATGTTAAAATGACAAGGGGACTTTCTGGATGCTTTTTACTTTAGTGTCCAGTTTTCCCCCCGGAGGGGGATTCTCTCAAGGGGGAAAACCGGAATAAGCCAGTATCGCGCATTTAAGTACCCGAGAGCGTCGGCTTTTATATAAACTAAGGGTCACGGAAGATGATGTTTACTATAACGAAGAGGTGATTCCCCAGCCATAGCTCGTGGAGCGGGAAAACGCAAAAATATACCTCTGTTCAAAACGGGAACAATATGTAAATGAGGGGAATACTTAGCTCACTCCATAACATATATGCACATGTAAGAAGAACAATGTATACATGCCAAAAACATGCGCCGCGCGACGGTATGATACCGAACATTCCATGTTTATATTGTTCTTCTTGCATCACCATATCTTGCATCCCGGCTTTAAACTTACAATTATAAACCACATTATATATATATGTTTTTATACTACTTCTCTACTTCATTCGTTGCACACCTACTATTTTAAATATTAAGAGCTCCTATCCATCCAAAGGTTGTCTGGAGTAAATCGCTTAATGCGATAAGTATATCAAGTAATATGTAGTAAAATATAAATTTCAATAATTAAACCTAAACATAATCTCCTTGACAATAACTTAATACAAGCTAGCTAAATATCACTACCATTATAAAATAAATTGTATAAATGTTTTAATATTCCGTGTACCTAAATATCTGTAATAAGTAACTAGAAATAATAACTGTATTACTACAAACATGTTCTGACTATATACAAGCGCTTTTTTAAAGTTTACGTGAATAAAAACCTTTTTTCATTTTTTATTTTATTTTTCCAGACTGCCCATTGCACATTATTTTGTCTGTTTTGTAATAAACCTGTCTGAGTATGTACAATAAAGAGTATTCTATTAGCGTAATTAACACTACATATTAACTTGTTATTTTGAATTATTATTTTTTTTCTTCCTCTGAAGTATCTAAACGCAGAGCATAGTCTAAGCATGCCCTTTAGATCCCAGCCTTACTCTGCTCAGTTAAAACATTGAAAGATAGCATTATAAATATCGTTTTGTGCGTATGGTTGTGGATATTTTAATTCAAAATGTGCGGCAGTGAAGGAACTACTCAGGTCGAGTCGGAGTAAACAAGCAAGGACGAAGTAGTGCAGTGCAGTCGTAACAGTCTCCGCAAACCACAGGCTTTTGAATCACATCGTATTACTCATTGCATTTGCACCTCGTTAATGATGCCGATTTAGTCATATTATTTTACGATTAGGTACATGTAGACTAGGTAGTCTTTCATTGCTGGAATCTTGGCAATACTACTTACTTATCGTAAGTGGTTACCCTAGTGTCAGAGTTGATCAAGCCGCCCATTCGGCCTCTGACATGGCTTAACGACTGTTGCCTAAAGGCTACAACCGGGACCGGCAGCTTAACGTGCCCTCCGAAGCACGGAGACGCTCAGAATTTAAACCACTTTGGCGGTCACCCTTCTATGGACTGACCGCGAGCCTAGTTGCTTAACCTCTCCAATCACGTACAGACCGGTGAGAGCATCTGGCTATGACCGCCTTATCAATATCTATACATATAATAAAATCGTGGGAAAGTAAAAACTGTACATTGAATATTTTTTTTAAAGGATACTTGGGGCGTGATCTACTATCGACATCGAAGCCAAAAATATAGTTTTTAGAATTATTGTCTATTTGTTTGTATGTATGTCCAGGCTATACCTACTGAAAAAGTACTGCATGGATTTACATCAATTTTTGCATGATTATTACTAAGAGGGCAGGTTAGCATCTAGGGGTACATATTATCAAGCTATCACCTACGGGGGAGGAGCTGTGATAATTCATAACATTTAACGCGGGTAAAACCGCGGGGCACAGCTAGTTTAATTTATAAACAATGTACATTACTTAATGTAACTGTTTACACTCACGTAAAGTCACGTATAAATCTTGGGGTACAATAAGAGTATTTGCGTGCCAGAGGGCACTTTCAGCCTCAGTTCAGGGTGTTACGGACATTTTCTACGTTAATACGCGAATACGATGGCCGATTTTGCGATTGAGTATCGATGGAGCATGTCTTAGATACGACTGCCAATTAAGAGTCACGGAGGGTGATGGCAAGGAGCACATATGTATAACTCAGCGATAACATCGATAATTCGATATATGTTCGTAGATTATCACTATGCCATGGTTGAATACACCAATTAGGCGCGGGCGGGGGAAACCAGTAACGCCGTAAGCCCTACCACTTGGCTCTATGTGGCAATGAGTTTTATCATCATAAATCATATTTAATCCATAAGTACTACGATAAAATTGTTGCCCCGTTCATATCGATGGCACTATAAACAATATTTACTATAGTAGTACGCAAAAGGCGTAGCGGTAGCGTGTTGAACCTCAAATAAAGAAATCCTGGGTTCTAGTCCAATTAAATCATGAGAGTAAGGAAAAAGAAAGTACAACCGTGTTTGCGCACACACTTGTGCACTATAAGATGGCTGGCGCCCATGGCTAGTCTCCATAGAGTGACAATACCTTAATTTAAGTTAGCTAAATATCGCTACTATTATAAAATAAATCTTAATGTAAATTTAAGTTAGCTAAATATCGCTACTATTATAAAATAAATCTTAATGTAAATTTAAGTTAGCTAAATATCGCTACTATTATAAAATAAATCTTAATGTAAATTTAAGTTAGCTAAATATCGCTACTATTATAAAATAAATCTTAATGTAAATTTAAGTTAGCTAAATATCGCTACTATTATAAAATAAATCTTAATGTAAATTTAAGTTAGCTAAATATCGCTACTATTATAAAATAAATCTTAATGTAAATTTAAGTTAGCTAAATATCGCTACTATTATAAAATAAATCTTAATGTAAATTTAAGTTAGCTAAATATCGCTACTATTATAAAATAAATCTTAATGTAAATTTAAGTTAGCTAAATATCGCTACTATTATAAAATAAATCTTAATGTAAATTTAAGTTAGCTAAATATCGCTACTATTATAAAATAAATCTTAATGTAAATTAATTCCTACAATCCGTGTACCTAAATATTTATATTATTATGTACCTAGAAATAATTATATATTACTACAAACATGTTCTGACTTTTTACAAGCGCTTTTTTAAAGTCTACGTGAATAAAAACCTTTTTGATTTATTTATTATTTTATTTATTAGAGACTGGCTATGGTCGAAATTCGACCATGAGGACATCTTGCAGAAGGTAGGTCGGTAGGTAATTGTAAAATAAGTACCTATTACGTACCTGGCGCCTAAGGGTCAGCGCAGACAGAGAGGAGCGCAGCGGAGAGGATTTTATTAAGGCACTATAAAATCAACTTTAGAGCTATAGGAATAAAGAGCATATATGCTTGAACCTGACAAAATGCTCGCGCATTTTAATGTTCAAGCATACATGCACTTTATTTCAATAATTTTAAAATTGATTTTCTAGTGCCTTAATAAAATCCTCCCCGCTGCGCTCCTCTCGGTCTGCGCTGACCCTTAGGGACACTACCAGTTATATTGCGATCATCTATTATGAGATAATGATACTGCAATACACTAGGTACTGCAGTAGTAAACATTCATAAATCATACTTTTTGTTACTATTATTATCGTATGTTTAATCACTATAACTTTTTGTCTTATCATACATACCTTAACATCAAAGAAAACTTGTAGGTGCGAGTAAATCAATTACCATACAGGATATCGTGCAGAAATATCATTAAACGAGGCATTACGAACAGCACGCGTTTTGGTTCTATCAGCTATCTATACATATAATAAAATCGTAGGAAAGTCAAAACTGTACATTGAATATTTTTTAATAAGGATACTTGGGGCGTGATCTACAATCGATATCGAAGCCAAAAATATAGTCTTTAGAATTTTTGTCTGTGTGTCTGTTTGTAAAAGTACTGCATGCATTTAGGTACTTCAAATTTGGCATGAATATTACTAAGAGGTCGGGTCAACATATAGGCTACATAGTATCACGCTATAACCTAAGGGGGAGAAAATGTGATAATTTATAAAATTTAACGTGGATAGAAACGCGGGGCACAGCTAGTCCTTTATAAAGTCAGTAATGGAACCAGGCGTTACTTTGCGGAAATCCATAACAATCAAAATACAAAATCAATATGTAGTATTAATACCGCCAATTGCCAGTTTAATCATGCTGGGAGACAAATTGCAGCAGCCGATGGATAACACCTTGGATCAATTCAAACTCGATTCGTAAAAAGAATACCACCACCCCACCTCTTCTCGTGGGGGGCTATCAGGCATCCCGAGGGAATATAATAATAATAATATCTGGGGACAATGTCACACAGATCATCCTAGCCCCTAACTAAGCAAAGCTTGTACTATGGGTACCAGGCGACGATATACTTACTTATATAGATACATAAATACATATATACATAGAAAACATCCATGACTCAGGAACAAATATTCGTGCTCATCACACAAATATTTGCACTTACCGGGATTCGAACCCAGGACCACCAGCTTCGTAGGCAGGAGCACTACCAACTAGGCTATGGTGACCGTATGTACCAGAGCCCGCACAGTCTCTCTGTGTACTATGGCAACCCATCTGTCTAGCATTTATAAATATCTTAGGACAGCTAACACACTGCCATCTGAACTCAAACTAGGCAGAGCCTTTACTACGGAAACCACACAACGGATACTATACATTTCTAAATAGAAACATATTACTGACAAGTAAGACCCAGACACAGATCACGTAAACGTCCTCATCATAAAAAGATTTGTCCTGGACGGGGATCGAACCCACGACCTCTGGCTTACCAGTCAGGGTAACCACTAGACTAACAGGCCAACCTAATAATACCTTAATATAGACAGAACCATTGACAATATGTAGTAAAAATATTAGACTTAAACTAGATAATTAAACTTAAACATAATCCCTTGACAATAACTTGATACGAGCTATCATTGCTATTAAAATAAATTTTATAAATGTTTTCATACAATGTGTACCTAAATATCTATGTTACTAGAAATAATAATGTATACAACTATATTACTACAAACATGTTCTGACTATTTACAAGCGCTTTCTTAAAGTCTACGTGAATAAAAACCTTTTTTATTTTATTTTACCCGTTTATGCCATATCCCTCTAAATGATGGACACAACACCATTGTGAAGATCATTTGGGGAGGCTACTGTCCAGCACTGGACGTCAAACAAAGAAGCAATAAGGAACTTCTTGTACAAGTCGGTTAAAAAGTAACTTTAGCCTCTGATCTGATATTCTTTATTCATACAGGTTTTGCCAAAGGTCATTTCACAAAACAGATTGTGACACGATTCTCACGGTCCACTTCAACTCGGGTACGAAGGGACGGAAGTTGACGGTCCAAAATAATGGCCAATGCATGTAAACTCACCAGTTGAGGATCAATAAAGCAGATATAAAAAGACCAGCATGCAACGACCAGTCCAGACTAAAATAGATACGTAAGCCGTTATGTCAGATTGATACGCAATGTTCTACAACCACTTGAAATATTATCCGGCGGCACTGATAAATAACTACACTAACCAATACCTATTTATAAATTTATAAAAATATTTAGGTATAGTAAATGACTCGTTTTCTGGAAATCTATAGAATAAGGAGTTTTCGTTTACATGGATCTTCTTAATCTTACCGTGTTCAGGAGTACCTACTTTCGAACATCACTTCGACCCTTGAAGATCTTCTGTGCTATTGGATAACCTTGTCTTATCTCTAGGTCAAGATCAAAGGTAGTGTACATCGGTCAGATTTTAGTAATATTTGGGAATGCTGCCGCACCAATAGGAACTAGCTATAGAAACCGTACTAGAACTCTAGCTAGCGCTAAACGCTAGCCAGCATAGTTATTCACTCAATAAACATCTTGACTTGAAGTAGCTCTAGAGCAGAATTAGCTATCTGACTTGAAATAGTAATAATATCTTTATTTGCACAAAAAGTGATTGTAGTTACAACTAATGGCAGTTCTTACAACTATTTATTATATTATAATTTTGGGCCGCACACTTAGTTTTGTGTGCCCGATTAACACGAGTATTGGTGAGGATACAACCATCTATCTTCTCTTATACTTTTGCCCTTTTGCACTTAAGCCTTGATTTCGAAAGAATTTTAAAGACCCTAAGAAAAAAAAGACTGATAAAAATATCAAACACGCAATATTTAGGTAACTACATTATCTAAAGCTTAGTGTACGTTATATACTAAAAGGAGGCCTATTTTAAGAGGAGACTTGATGACATCACTAATTATTTCTGTGTTGCAAGTCTCTTCAGACCAGGGACCGTCCGGATACTCGTTGAACGGGTTTTTGAACGGGTATTTTTAAGCGCTTAAAAAATAAACCCTATGATACGAGTTACACCTTCGAACGGGTGTAATGAACCGCTTCCGAAAGGGTTACCCTTTCATACCCTGTAACACTGTAACAGGGTAAGCCATTCCAGCCAAGACATTGTAATATGCACTCTTTCGCATCGAAATTGGTTTGGTAATTGCATAAACACCACCGCGCGTGACATCTACTCGCAATAATTTGGAATTTATTATTTTAAAGTTCAATTTTGCTTGTCGCTAAACACTGTAATATTATTTTGTCGTGTCTGTTCTTGTTTATTGTCATAATTTCTTTTAATTTGGAACTCGGTAGGTACTACAGAATTAAGTAAAAGCAATTTAGCAGTTCTTTTTTTAAAGTATGTGTTACGCTTCGTTGGTCTACTGGTAGCGTCTTTAAACGTAAATAACGAGTTCCTGGGTTCAAATCCCGGGTGGGGCCAAAAGTGTCTATGGGATTTTTGCGTAAAAAGAAAAATTTCTTAGTGTCAGCCCGAAGTCTGGGAGTTGGCGGTATTATAGCCTCATGCCTCGGAGAGCACGTAAAGCCGTCGATCCTGTACGCTCGTTCCGCTAGTCGTCCCATCGGATAATGAGAGTGATGGAATAGATAGTGCCCCTGTGTTTGCACACACACTTGTGGTATGTCCCAATGGAGGCCAGTCTCAATGGAGACTGGCCGCTGGGGCCGAAATTCGGCTAGGAGGACATAATTATATTATAACAAAGAATTTGATTTTCATTCTGTTAAAGTTAAACCGCGGAGACGTGGTGGCGTACACTGTTATTGAATAGATGCATCATCATCATAACCATCACCATTATCATCATATCAGCCGAAGGTACTGCTGGGCAAAGTCCATTGTTTCACAAAGATACTCCACAACTGCAGATCCTGCCTTGCCCGCATCCAGCGGCTGTCATCGCACCTCGCAAGATCATCGGTCCATCTTGTTGGCGGCCCCACGCTGCGTTTTTCGGTTCATGGTCGCCACTTGAGAAACTTTCTGCCCCAGCGGCCGTAGATTCTGCAAGCTATGTACCCTGCCCACCGCCACGTTTGCTTGGCAATTATTCAAGCTATGTCGGTTTTTATGATTTGCCTCTCTTGGTTGGATCTTGAGATTTGTGATTTGATCTCGGAGGGAAACTCCGAACATGGCGTACTCCATGCCACGTTTGCTTGGCAATTATTCAAGCTTTGTCGGTTTTTATGATTTGCCTCTCTTGGTCGGATCTTGAGATTTGTGATTTGATCTCGGAGGGAAAATCCGAACATGGCGTACTCCATTGCTCTTTGGGTGACCATGAGCCGTTTTATTAGCCCCGTAGTGAGCGGCTACGTCTTGGTTCCCTAATTAATCAGAGGCAACACATACTAATCGAAGACTTTTGATTGGTATTTGGGACCAGAAGCTTAGCTCCGAACGCTGCCCAGGCAAGTTAGATTCTACAATTGATCTCCTACTCGAAGTGGACCTCTTACCCTTTTTTTGATAAGGCAGGTCGAATGCCTACGTATGCCATCCGCAAAAATGTTTACGGATGGATGCGTCAGACTCGCACTGACTAAACCTACCTGCCGTGGGCTTCTCTTGGCGCCTGATGGGGGAGCCGCGGGAACGCGTGTATGTTGCTCCGGTGCACCCCTTATGCGAAAAGTTCCAGATGGTATGATGGTCCCACACGTACCCTGAGAGGGCTCTGGATTGTCCTCGCTATTTGCCGACTTCTGCCAGTCTGGCACAGCGACTGCGCCATAAACAGATCGCTGTCTTCTTTTAGCTGGTAACATTGACTCTTACTGCCGCCGCGGCTCCGAGGGGGAGTTGGGCTACCGGTTGCAGCCGCCACCCCGACGCCTCCTGCGTCTGCGATCTCTCCCGTTCGCGCTCGGCGGCCTCCTTTTGGAACATGACTGCCTCATAAAAGGAGACCACGGCGTGCCATTTAGAAGAGTCACCCACCAGCATTGCCCCTACGATTGCCGGCAGGGACAGATCCCGTCCGATTGAGATCTTGAGTCGCCTTTTGGCCACCCGGGCCGGTCACTCAACGAGAGTGTGTTGGGCAGACTCCTTTCCACCCAGGCCTTGAGGTGAGGTAGGGTGGAACCGACGTCATGCTGGCGCGCGTTTAGGCGTAACTCTAGCCATGCGCGCCAGTGCACTAATTCGTGCAGGTAGTCATCCCGTCGGTACTCAATGAACGTTTCTTCTGGCGCCCTCCCGTTCTCTTGGCGCACGCAGATTTCGGTGAAAACCACCGCGTTGGACCGCCTCCCTAGTGGGGTGATCTGTCCTAGGTATAGCTCTCCACAACCTCGAGTGCAGAGTCCCTTACCTTAACTGGAATGGGTGCAAGCTGAATGTTCAACATGATATTCGTCTTATCCATGTTCATTTTGAGAACCACTAGTAGAGAGACCCTGCTGAAGTCTTCGAGCATTGTACCGAGGTATTTCAATGTTTCAGCCATGATTACAAAGGTGAGGGATGTATTCGCCATTGAGATTGATGCCAAAGCCTTTCAGTCAAGGAGCTTAAAGACATCTTCCAATGCAGCGATGAATACTTCTGGAGACGGAGATGTTATATCCCCCTGTCTCACGCCTCGCTGCAATCGTATAGGTTGCGAGTTCTCATACAAACACTTTAACACCTCGACATACCGGTAGTTAATTTGGAATTTTGGAAAGATCACAGTACATCCAGGTTTCGATTCAATCAAACGCTAAGCATAATGGCTGGATATATCCTCGGTCTTCTGAATAACTTGCCGCTGCGTATGTATGTGGTATATGGTACTAAAGCATTTTCGGCGACCGGCTTGTTCAGTAGGGTGGTTGACGTCAAACCTGTGCGTGAACGATTCGTAATGACTCTCGAAAACAACTTGTAAACATGGCTCAGTAACGTGATGGGTCTGTTATCTGTATCGCCCTTATTGAAGAAAGCACTACCACACCAATATGTGCCATCCTTGTGACGTTTGACTTTTCAGTATGACGAAGTTAAATACCTTCTGAAAAGCTCGTAGGATTGGTATACCATCCGCCTTAAAAGCTCTATTGTAACTCTGTTATCACCGGGAGCCTTATTGTTCTTAAATTGTTTAAGAACCATGCTTATCTAATCTTAAAAGGTCTTTAGGCATTAAGTTACAATATTTCAGACAAGGCCAAGTTAGTCAGTTACAAATTTAGCTGTTTGAAAAATTTTAAAACAACAAACAGGCGTTTTCCTAAAATATTAAGTTTGAGAGGTGTTGAATTATTTTTCAATCACTAGTAACAATGGCAGTTATTATAAAAAAATGACAAGATTGTTGGCAGCTCATTGCTCTAGAATAATAGGAGATATTGATTGAATTGGTATGATCGAAGACTAAAATGTTGGTGACTGAGAGATATGTAAATACTATAACTATTAATACAAACGTCCATATATTTATTAATGTAATCAGAAATGAACACGCTGTTAAAGCTAATAGCTTGCAATTTACTTGCAAGAGCGGCGGTAACCTTCTTTTTTTCGAAAAACGTTATAACATCTCAATATTTAGAAAAACAGGTCAAGTGCGAGTCGGACTCGCCCATGAAGGGTTCCATAGCAGCAAGTATTTCAGTTGATTAAATGAAAGGTAAATTGCGGTTTACGATTTAGGACGTCTTGAAAAATTCTACTTACTAGATTTCGATCAAACCAATTTTCAGTGGAAGTTTGTATGGTAATGTACATCATATATTTTTTCAGTTTTATCATTCTCCTATTTTAGAAGTTACAGGGGGGGGGACACATATCAATATCATTTTTGAAGACCTATCCATAGATCCCCAACAATTACGGGTACGATGAAAAAAAAATTAGCATCAGTTCTATGTATGTTCTTTTGGGGAACCCCCAAAATTATTGTTCTTTGTCTATTTTTGTGAGAAAATCTTAATGCGGTTCACAGAATACATCTACCAAGTTTCAACAGTACAGCTCTTATAGTTTTGGAAAAAAGTGGATGTGACATAATGACGGAGAGACAGACAGACATGACGAATCTATAAGGGTTCCGTTTTTTGCCATTTGGCTACGGAAGCCGTATAATTGATTGTCCTACTAGATTGTCATCCATTTGTCAAATTCTAAGGCCATTGGTTTCTGTAAAAGATATATGAGATAGCTAGTTTGTCATTTTTTCATGACTTCTTGGCACAAAAACAGGCAGTTGCCTTAAGCCAATTAATGAGGCCACAGAAGCCGTATTATTATTTCAACTATATTTGCAAATAAATTAGTAACTAATATGAAATTATGGTAAAGAACTTTATTCAATACAGAATTAGTCTTGGAAAACTTGTACCTAGGTGGTCGCCTAAATGTATTTTTATCAGACCAAGATTGCTGTCTATATATGAAATATATAGATAGTTACATAACCTAAGATTGATTGACTCTGAAAATTCTTAAAGTAATAATATTCTTATGATAATGAACATTTTAGTCACGTCAATGATGTTTTAGAATACCCATAATATATCAGTTCATTTTATACAATAATTTTAATAATAATAATATCCAGGGACATTATTTATACACGGCCATCTGATCCCAAACTAAGCAGAGATTGTACTATGGAAACCAGATAACTGATATATTACATATACTACTCTTCTTTTGTGAATACATACTTATATAGATAATTACACCCAGACTCAGGACAAACAGACATGTTCATGCACACCAATATCTGTCCTAAATAGAATCGAACCCACGAGCTCCGGCGTGAAAAGCAAGCATTTGCCAACCACCCCCGTGGCGTATGCCAACACGCCCGTCAATTATTTCATCATCCTCATGTCAGCCAAAGTACGTCCACTGCTGGACAAAAACCTCCCCAAAGAATGGGAGCTTGGCAGACCCCCAGAGCCCCATAGCTTGGCAGACGGGATGGCGAAAGAAAGTTTGATGGTCATAGTTCATAGATAAACTCTGCTGCCGGTTCTCTGGTAGGTATGCCCTCGGTCGATTTCTGCGCCCCCTACGTGATAAAATGGGGTGATGATATGCTATGCCATCACCACACAGCAAAATATTATAATACTTATTTAACAAAATATAATCACATCATACAGATTGTCACAAAATTAAGATTAAAGTAAGTCAGTTCTTTAAATAACACGTTAATTATTAGCTCGACTATTTGTCGTCACTAAACTTTCAAATTTAAAGTATAAAAAGTCGTTCGTTCGTCAAATTTGTTGTACCTACCTAAAAGTAGTTAGGCAATGAGGCACCGCACGGGTGCGAGTATACCTACTCCCATCTACACGCTGCTAAGTTGATTGGGTAAGTCAGGTTAACTCGAATAAAACCTTTTCAAGAAGGTAAGCTATTCAAGGGCTTAAGTCATTGAAGGGGTTAACCCCTTCCCGGGGTTACCCTAAGAAACGTGTTAACCCTTTCACTGGGTTTCGAGGCTGTAAGTCAATCAAAGGGTAACACTGCGATACGAGTTACCCAATGAACGGGTTACCCTATCAAACGGCTTAACTCAGAAGCGGGGTTGTCCGGTCCCTGCTTCAGACTGATTGTGGGTGTGAGTATCAATTTATTTTCCTTTGCATGATCTTGTCCGTTACATGAACTATTCTGTAAATCAAGCTAAAATAGAGTGCTAAAATAGCGAGAAAATGCGTTCTTCGCGCGTACAGCTTCGCTCTATACGTTTATCTAACACTAGTATTAAAGACCTATATTATCGATCGACCTATAATATCTTACAAAATACCGTCCAGAATATCAATTATCAATTGACATATGTAACATCGTACGTGGATAACGCATGTATGGAATGCCATAAAATAAATTATAATTAGAAAACTCTTGATAATTCTCTATCGCCCAGACACATTACAATCACTATATGTGCACAATAGAAACATATAAAACATTTATTATTCTCGTGTCGTTGTCGAAATCACAAGCATAACATATGAGAAACTTTAATAATAGGTAGTTAATCATTTAAATGCAGGTAGCATTACAACAAAAGTACTAATAGTGGAGTCATTGATAAGCTACACTTATACAGCATGTAACTTAGTTAACGCACATCCTGAAAATAGTTTGTTCAGAATCGTTTACTGAATCGATTTCTATCATTATTAATATAGGGATATTTTTATTCCAGAACTAGCTGTGCCCCGCGGTGTTACCCGCGTTTAATTTTATAAATTTTCTTTGCTATAAACCTCACGGAGCCCGAGACCTTTCCAACGAATGCAAAACCGTGGAAATCGGTTCGTGCGTTCTGGAGTTATAGCGTCAGGAAGGAATAATAATTTTTATATAATAATAATTTTCATATAGTAGATGATTAAAGTTACGGAAATTATCGTTATTTAATCCTGACCAGTCAAAACAAATTGAAATGGACAGTAAGTCAAAGTAATAAGACTTTTAAATCGCAGTTTTATTTGTAATCATACAAATTCCAACATTCAACACAAAATAAAGAAAAAGAAACTTTATTCCATGAAACTTATTTAGTAAATAACAATGCATATACATGTCAAATTAAATATTTAGCGTATGTATTATGATTACAACATAATATTCTAGTCGGGGTGTTTGAAAGTGTGCGTTAATTACGTTAAATGTTGTATATTGCGCCAACATTCTCTGTTGCTTGTCAAGAACCAGACAGGATTCACCGTAGGTCAATTGGCAAAGCAATGAGGACTACACCGGAAAAATGTAGGTTCAAATTTTATTGGTGTTCAAAATTTTAGAATCGAGATAAAAAAAATCTACTCGTATGTAAAGAAATTAACATAGACAATTTAGAATTATTTAGATTAATGTTAATTCTTAATCTAAGTGAGTTGCGAATGAAATAAAGACGAGGAGAAACTTGAGGTACGTGGATAGGTTTTTGACGATTACGCGCTGAAGATGTTAAGCGAACTATTTGGCACTGTATCAGCTCACAAGATAATAACGACCTTGTGTCTGACCGATGTTGTAGTGAGCATTTGTAGTGAGGTCCTGTTGATCGAGAGCCTACCCTCTGTGCCACAGAGAGCACGTTACGCAGTTGCTGCCATTTATCATGAGAACATCTATCAGTCGGTTACAGGTATCGACAAAAGGCTAATAGACACCTGGCAGAATACAGGCTACGGCGCTCAATCACAACGGAAACTAGTCGCCCATGTTGCCGTGATGTTTATTGGAGTGTATAAACAGCTCGAGAGCTAAATGTCTCATATTGAGACAGAACATGACACGCGGATCATACTTCCCCGGGGGCAAAAGGGTGTAGTAAATAGAAATGTCAGCAAAGGGTAGGATTCTTAACCATTGTCTTTGTGTGCTCGCTCCATTTTAGAACGATTACGGACGACTAGATTTTATTGTACTTTATGTGATGCGGTATCTTCATTGTATGAAAACCGATTTTCGATTGTTTTTAATGTTATATTATTATATATGTTGCATCTGAATACAATCGTAATAGTCCCATATACATTTTGTCTAAATCAGTTTTGATGATGATGATGATGTCTTCCCGGCAGAATTTCGGCCACTGCGCATTGCGCAGGACATATTATAGTGCACATGTGTGTGCGAAAACACAGGGGCACGTTCTATTCCATCACTCGCATGATCCGATGGGATGACGAGCGATACGACCGGAAAGAGGTCAGGTAGAGGCCCGACGGCTTTACGTGCTCTCCGAGGCACGGGGGTGTATTACCGCCCATTTCCAGACTTCGGGCTGATACCGAGACATTTATTATTACGGAAAAATCCCAAAATAACTTTTTGGCCCGACCCGGGATTTGAACCCAGGACCTCATTTTCTACGGTTGAACACGCTACCGCTAGACCAACGAGGCCTTAATCAGTTTTCATACAAACAAGTTCAAGTCGGTTCTATAACTGGCAAAACCATCTGAAATCTCGAAGTAGCAAGTAAAAACTGAGCCAATTTAAGTAAATTATGACTAAGTGCAGCGGAATGACAAAACGTGACAAATATAATATCCGTTATTATTACGTAGTGCAGTAGCTTCAATTCCAAATCTGTGTCTATTTATAATTGTTACAATTGACTGTGAGAACGTGTCGGAGGAAGATCGCAAAAACGCGTCGTCGACACTTTCGCTCACCCCCCCGATGCGATGATCGCCGTAGAAACATCGAGAACTTCTTATAAGCACTTCTCATTTGTTATTGTTAGCGATTCATGATTTCGGGACTCACACTTGGAGATCGGAGATAGATAATGTTATGTATGTCTGGTCTGGCGTAGTTCGCTGGATTGGCTTCCCCATTGTTATTTTTTAAGACAACGCCCGCACTAGGGAATTGTCGCGGGGTACTTTACAAACTTATAATAGACGGACACAAATTACATCCAGACTCAGAAAAACTATTTATGGGTCACACAAACAGTTGTCCGGCGCGAGACTCAAATCCGCGACACGAAGAGGCGAGGCGACTGTCTTAGCTGCTGCGCAACACGCAGTCATTTTATTTCAACGGCTCATAGTTTTATTGATACAACATAGTCAGTAAATACGCGTATGGCCCAAATGACGGTAAGCAATACTAGGGGCATAATGCATAACGCATATATAATGCGTTGCTGATTTATCCTTAGTCTGCAATGACAACTCTATGCGCTTCGCTACGGTGCGGTTACGTGAGTTATCTCAGGGATATCTCTTCTCTGCAAAATTATATAATAGCGTTTAGTTTGAATCCGAGGCAACTTTTGATAGATATTGTTCCACCTCGCAGATAACAGTCCTCTGTAGCTTAATATTAACGTATCATGAAGTGATTAAAGAAGATCGCATTCCGTTCGTGAGTTCTCAACAAAGGTTTGTTTACGATGTGTAGTAGGTATAACCGGATTATTTGTCCTTGAAATACCAATCACACTACAAATGCAAAAAAATACCGTTGCATCGAAGCTCCAGCTATAGGTATTGTTACGCACTCGTAGGTTCTGCACATTAAAACTCCGAGATATTTTCCACACACAATATTTAATCGAACAGAGTAACGTTCTTATCTACCGTCGTACAAAGAATGCCTCCTTAATAATTCTCCTACCCTATTTATACTTTTATCAGTGACAACCATTTGAAAGTATAATATCGATTAATAATATTTTAAGATGTAAAATTATTATAGAATTATTACAGTAATTAATAAAATGATAATCACTAATCAAATAAATAATCATAGTGTGTGATATTATTATAACATAGCAGCTACGTCATAACCGTTGCGCGGCTATTGAGTACTTGATAACAGTATACAACTGCACTAGGAAAGCCGCCCGTACCACTGATCACAGTACAAAACCGATACTGCCGACGTCATAAAGGCGCTGTCAAGGTCAAGCTGGATGCACCGCCGCGACATAGCGGGGACTGTACAGTACAATGAGTCACGAATAAATTGTAAACACTCTTCAATCGCAAACATGAAATTATTATTACGCCAAAACAACTTAAATCAAATAAAGGTAGCGTAATGATCCCTAAGTAAAACTTCTTTACGCACGCTTGACTTAGGGAGTAAGCTGGTAAATGCGTCACGAGATCGTTACGAAAAGAGTGATCGGGCGAGGCGATCGGAAGTTGAGAGGGAGATATAATATGAATTAGAAAGAAAGAGTGAGAGTTACGTTTTGTATATTTATGTTTTAATTTGTAAAAGTCACGATCAGGTTGGCATATCTGTTTAGATAAAAACCCCCAAATAAAGAGAGAGATGAAAAAAAAGTTTAAATTCAGTTGTGTGGTCTAAATCATGGGTACTCGTTTTATTTTTTAACCAAAACTTAATACAATGAAGGTGATATACTCTTCAATATAATACCTACATATTATTATAGTATATCCACTAGGTGGTAAAGAGGGAGGCTAATCAATAAATATCTAATCACTAAATAAAGTTCATCAACAATGTATTTGCAATTTGGGCATGACGTCAGACACCATAATTAATTTCTGACCATAGCTCTTGCTTAACGATTGATTAATTCGCCGAAGCTGAATTACCAAAGAATGAATAATGAATTACAAAAAAAATGCAGAACCTCTGATGGTCAGTGGTCTTACATTATACGTCCCAGAATTAAAAAGTAATGATAATGTTGATGGATCTCCATTTTTGCGCGAATATCCTTCGAAGGTATGTCGACGCGTAAACGCGTTTTTATTTGCGATTGAGATCTTTAAGTCAGTTATTCCCAACCTAGAGTAAGCGCAATTATTTCAGAAAGCCCACGGCAAAAACAGTAGTAGTAGTAAAGTGCTAATTGAACACGCGTACTATGTTATTTTAATTACATAGACTTCATTGGGATGACTGTAATCTATAAGTAAAATAGGAAATAATTGTATTTTTTTTTTCAGTTGTAGTTCCAGATATAAGATGGTAAACTTTTCATCTGATTCGTGATTGGTCCCTGATTTTTTTTATTTCTATAGTAATACCCTCCAACTGATGGATGATCACAACACAACGGGCCGTTTTCATCATGCCAGCCGAATGACCTCCAGAGCACGACCAAAAAATAACCCATATTTATTTACATTCTTTACGCCTCCATGTTTGGGTCACAAAAATTGATATGTGTATGTACTGTATTTACAACTTAATTGGTCTAGAACATTCGGAGCAAATTTGCTGTCACTGACATCCAAGTAATGCTATGTTCTGTTTCTTCCTTCGGTCATACGAAACGGTAAAAGTAATAAATTAAGAGTCGCTTGTGTCGTGCCTGACAATATTATTATTACGATGTAAACATGTTTTTAAGTGTCCGTGCTTATTAAAAAAGCTTAGAATGGGTACCCTAGGTATTCTATCAAACTAAAGGTTCTGACGACTGCACCCACAATAGTAACGTAATCGTTTTATAGCGAATCAGATGCGTTATCAGAACTTGATAACAGTATTCAGGTCAATACCTCGAGATACTAAACCTGAACATACACGGCGCCCGCGCAGCAGTAGGGCTGCCTAAAGGAGTGTAAAAATTGCCTAGCTTAACTTTTCTAATGAAGTTATTTTAGTTGGTTCTTACATAAAGAAAGAATATAACATGACCATTATACATAAATACCTAATTCTTTGGTAACTTCTTAATTTACTGAGGATAACCAACTGTCAAAAGTCACTGACTAAAATGACTCATTTTTGTATTAAAAGTTAAGTATTGAAAAATATATGTTTCTAAATATATGTTGATTAAAATTACCGAGCAGATCTAGGTTATTCAATGTTGATATTTTTAAAATAAATTTAAGCCTATGATACTCTAGATAAGCTATTACTGAAAAGATTTTTTTTTCTCTGATGGTATTCTGCTCAAATAATTTTAATGTCTATGATAATAATATGCACCTGCACTCATAGACAGTTGCTTTCATGGTATGTGATCCATAAATATAAGTATGGTATATTAACTTTTTGGTTTGTATCCATGTTTGAGATGGCACATAAAGCTTTGTAATCATTAAGCTATGTCTGAGGCTCACTGAGCATCTTGAACAACTCTGACAATAGGGTAGCCACAGTCCATACAACAAAGTAAACTAAATAATTTTAATTTAACTAAAGTGAAGTACATAATTATACTTATATTGCCTATCGTGGAAGGCTTGTTGGACAAAGGCATTACTAAACATTCAAGTCAAATTTATGACTGATTTTAGTAATTGTTTACATCTACAAATCATTGAAAATGAATAGAGATTTATTGGTATAAAATGTTTGTATATATACCATATTTTGAATATTGTTTTGGGGTTTTGATAGCCCTATAACATCATTGCTTAGTGATAAGTGCCACTCCTATAAAGGCATTATGTTTGTTGATTAAATTATTGTGTTTAGATAGTGCTTCACAAGAATATAATTTGTCACCATTCAATGTCGAAATATGGCGTGTTCAAAGAAATATGGCTCATAACTAAATTTAACTTCATGATAAAGGTGGTGATAAAACCAAATACCCTATTATTATATGAGGCCAGCAAAATGGAAAGGCTTTTTCCCTCTCCTCATGTTTCATGTTAGAACTAAAAAATAATAATCAATACTCCTCCCTAAACTTCAAAATATAAAAATTGCATAATCTGTATCACATATGAAAATTCCAATCAAAAATTTCAAGTGTCACTAAGTTTCTAATTAACAAATATGATCAGGTTGACCAAAGCAAATACTGAAGAGACTTACCCTTTATTAATGGTTCATTGACGATGTTGACATCCTCCTGCGGGATCATGTCCATGAGGCGTGCAATGTCGGTGGCCAGCATGTGATCCACTACTTCTAGTAACTTTGGTTTCAGAGGATGGAACTTGGTGAAGTCGTGGTTGGCCAATGTTTCCTGCATTTTTTTAATATCTGGGAAGTCACCAGGAGAGATTTGCTGTTCTCTCTGGATCCTGTCGTATACTTGACCCAAGTTCTTTATTAACTCCTTCTTCTTACCATCCTTGCCGAACATAGAAGGCATCTCCTTCCTAAGCTCACTAACAATATATGCATGAACTTTAGCGAGACGAGCCCTCTTAATCAAATCATTTAGTTTTCGCAGAGCTGCATTCCTTGGTAATGATTGCATGTCTCTGAAGAGATCCTGCTCTTCATCTTCGAATAATCTTCTATTAACATCATAGCGGAGGGGCTGGTCCCAGAATGATCCAATGTACACTCTAGCCACTTCAGGTGTTTGCAGCACCTTGCCCAATGACCACATGAGAGCTCCATAAACTCTCATGAGTTGCTGATGGTCTATCATATCAGCCTTGTTCAGTACAATACGGATCTTATCATCATGCCCTCTCAGAGCTTCAATACTGCGTCTGAACTCATCTGAAATATCAAGCTTGTGTGCATCAAACAACAAGACAATGCGGTCTACTCTCTCAGCAAACCACTCAAGCACTCCAGTAAAATCATAGCCTCTGTCCACTCGCTGCTTCTCGCCGGAAAGGATGCCAGGCGTGTCCACGATGGAAATGCCGCGTAGTACGGCCGAGTTTACTGTGGAGCACTGGAACCTATTGAGGAAGGCATTGCCAAACTTGCTCAGTGGCCTAAACTGTTTGTTGGGGTCGACGACGAGTGCGTTGCCGGGGATCACGCCCTCTTTCTCGTCAAACATAACAGCGATGAATCTGTCTGTAGTAGGCTCGGGGCCTATCCGGATGCCGGGGAAGTCTCGCTCCAGCAGGTATTTGATGAATGTAGTTTTACCGGTAGAGTATTGCCCGACAAGTAGGATCATGGGCTTAGCATCAAAGTCCGGGTCCTCGAGCTGTGGCGAGTGAAAGTCGTGGAATTGGTAGTGCTGTTCCAGCGGCAACAGTTTTGTTTTATATATCCTTTTGAGACCTTCCACGACATTTTCGATACTTTCGGTTTTTTCACCTTCCTTTTTTAACCAACTAAACATTTTGGCTGTTGTTAGATACGATTTGTTAGTATAATAATAAAGACGACACAGGCCCTAATTCACTCAATGCGTCACTTTTTAATATTTTTTTATAACAAATTTATCAACTCTACCACGATCATGATCATCCTCCCCCACAAAAATGAAATCAAATGTCAAATGACGTGTGTGACGTGACGAATGACGTGACTGGTCAAATGTTACCAGCTGTGAATAACATAAACTAATAGAACAAGGAACTAAAGATATTATAATATAATATCTTTGCAAGGAACGGAACGAGTGTATTGGTTTCTCTGTCTACGGTATTAATACATATCGTTCCGTTCCTCCTTGTTCTATTATTTAGTTTCAACTTCAAGTCACGGTGACTATTATTGAAGTTATATTTTCTATATTAAATTATTAAAAAGCGTTAACCTGTTAAATATTTAGGTATTTAAGGTTATTGCACCTTTCTTTTCTTTTCCTATTATGGCTAGCTACCAGCTAATTAACCGAACCACAACCACAGCCGACATACGTAAAAACCCATAGGAAACCAAGGATCACGATGGTTACAGTGTCAGATTCTAGTAACATTCTATCTACATGTAACGTCTGCCATTGAATGTTCTAATAAGAAACCATTGACGATCTCTCTGAAGCACCCACAACAAACCTTCGTTTTAGATCAAAGGTTCGGTACAGAATCCAACTCGTAACCTCTTGGTCATTAGGTCCGTCCTAACTCTCAACGCATATATGTATATACCTACCGACAATATAGACAATGAAAATAAATATTCTATGAAGTTCAAGTGTTCAACGCTTACAAAATTTGAATAGAATGGAGTGTAGCCGTATTATTGTGCTGTCAAATTTAGGTACGGTCCAGTGGATTTTATATCATTTAACTTTTAAGACAATTTCACGTATAGGTAGAATAAACTGTATTGTAAAATAATTAAAGGTGATTTTGCCTAGCTAAATATGTAATAATTTCAGGATTATTTTGTTTGCTGGACTCATAAAAATATGCAATGTGCAGCGGAGTTATCATAATTTTTGTATTGTTTTCAAATTATTACAGATATCGAAATAATGACGATATTTCACGATGAAGTAGAAATAGAAGATTTCGAATACGATGAAGACGAAGATATGTATTACTACCCATGTCCATGCGGCGACAGGTTTCAAATAAGCAAGGTTAGAAAATGAGTAACATCTTTTTAATTAATAAAAAATAACGTTTGGACTATCAAAGTAATAAGTTAAATAAATTTAATGTCCCTACGATAGTCTCTGTGCTTCACCCAAAGGTTAACTTCTAGATTATGTCTATATAATTAAGTGTGCTTATAATGTATTCAGTATCTTTTTGTGCTAAAGTTCTAAATAAACAATATATTAATGGTACCTACTTCACACTATCTAAAACCTTTCAGTTTACATAAAAAGAAACAGGTATCGATGTTTGTATTGTGTTCTACAGGAGGAGCTGATAGCAGGTGAAGAAATGGCCACATGTCCAAGCTGTTCACTTGTTGTCAAAGTTATATATGACCTGGTATGTATTCATTAATTTGACATGCACCAGTTTAAAAATAAATTGTTTCATTTGTCAACTCAGCTATTTTGTAGTGACGGTCACCGCAGTCTAGTTGGTAGTGCTCCTGCCTACGAAGCTGGTGGTCCTGGGTTCGAATCCCGGTAAGTGCAAATATTTGTGTGATGAGCATGAATATTTGTTTCTGAGTCATGGATGTTTTCTATGTATATAAATATTTATCTATCTATTTAAGTATGTATGCCGTCGCCTGGTACCCATAGTACAAGGTTTGCTTAGTTTGGGGCTAGGATGATGTGTCAAAAAAAAAAGTGAGGGTTCTTAACGGGGCCTGGTGGACTGGGGTCGTCATTATCAATCCATCCCCCAGGCAGGCAAACCCAACAGAAAATGTTTTATGTTTACAGGAAAAGTTCAAGGCCGAAGCAGAAGAGTTACACAGTGATGACACCGAAAAAGAAGCTGTGAAGGCGTGAGCTGATGATATGGACTTATAACACAATTCCTGGTGAACTGCCAGCAGATGGCGGCACTGCAAGGAGGGCCTGTGATAGTATTCTGTGATGATTATGGACATTATACTGTGTGGCAGTAATATTTCTTTTTATTATTCAACACATTAGGGGCCATACATTTTATCTGTATTTATGCCCTAAATTAAATTCCCTTCATACCAACCTTTTTCTGAACCTTTTCAATGGGTGTTGAGACAGTAAAGGTATATTATGCTTATTTAGCTAATAGCAAGAATTGAAGCCTTTAATTTAGTGCAAGACACATGACATGTATATGGTTTTCTAAAATTATACTAACTTCTGGATAATTATATTAAAATATCAATCATTAGTTATTTTGGGGTTGTCTAAATGCAAAATGGTTATAGTTCTATCAAGTTACTATACCAGGTGTTTACAATAATTGATTACCTTTTGAGTACCATATATACCTACCTACTTTCATATGAATTCATTTAAAAAGCTGTTGTTTTGACAATAGGAACAGACTGCCAAAATGCTGCTGTGTGGTCACCACTCCATCTCATTTCATAGATGGTCTAAGTCATTCCACAGGAATGACACCCGCGAAAGGGCAGCAGCATCTTTGTGTACCACTAGACTGATTTTCAACCTGTCTGCTTTAATTATGGATATAATTGCATTGTGGAAATCCTTGGACAGCCTTTTGCCTAGCAGTTGCCTAGTAGCCTAGTTGGTAGTGCTCCTGCCTACGAAGCTGGTGGTCCTGTGTTCGAATCCCGGTAAGTGCAAATATTTGTGTGATGAGCACGAATATTTGTTCCTGAGTCATGGATGTTTTTTATGTATTTATCTATCTATATAAGTATGTATATCGTCGGCTGGTACCCATAGTACAAGCTTTGCTTAGTTTGGGACTAGGATGATCTGTGACATTGTCCCTAGATATTATTATTATTTATTATAGTGTTAACTGTTTTGGCTGATAGGATGAACAAGCACGTAAGTTATTTATTTGTATGGAAAAACTTGTGTGTAGACACAAGAGGTTTTCCATACAAATAAATCCATGGCTATTCTACAGTAGTTTTCAATCTCCGTAGTTTCTGGTTTTGTCGCTAGCTGACGGATTATGAGTGAACAGAAATTGAACCTGTCATTGCGCACTCGCTTATGCACTACGATATGTCTCGCGCAAGTGGGCAGTGTCCATTATGAAGTCGAAATTCCAACAATAGGGCATTATTACACAGAGGCATATTACTTGTTTACTCATTAACCTGTAAGTAAGAATAATCATATGAATTATATAGTTTTCCATCCAATGGCGTCTGATTATTCTGCCACAGTATCCTGCTGCGCAGCGCCTCCACGGTACACATTTCTATTTACTTACGTCAATATTAATGAGTGGTAGGTACTTATTTTACACGTAGGGAAATAATATTGTAGTAACAGATGCAATTCTGCTTTACAGGTGATGACTGGATTTTCGAATAATTAAAACACTAAAAAGTCGCAAGTGATCTATTTTACACTCTTAAAAAATATGATAAACACATTCTTACATTGGTAATAATATTGTATAATTTGCTCTCTAAAATAATATATTTAAATAAGTCACATTGATAAATACATTCAACTAAAACAAGAGTTTGACTAGCTAGACGAAACATTTCTATGCTCCATACTACCACATACGAGCTACGTCTGAGTTATATTGTCATCGATAGTCCAAATATCCGCTCGGCGCGCACAGTTGGCTCGAGGGCGCTATTCAAGTCAATGCACTATATGGCACAATATGTGTACATTGTTTGTGTTGATTAATATTACTAAATATAAACAACTCAAAAAAAAAAAATTGTATATTTTTTTATTTTTATGAAAGGGATTTGGTGAAAGAAAAATAATCAAGAGACCTTGGAACATGTTGGTCAATTATGGTCTGAACAAGCAAGTTAGTTTGACAGTTCTAAGTATGGTCTGTCCTATAAGAGGTATAACAGAAAGATATGTAATGACATTTAAAGACAAGAATTATAATACCAATATTTGACACCATTTTTCTATACTGGCGCCAATTAGTCATCACAGAGTCCTCAACTGGAAGGCAACTCCTCAGGGGCCAATGGCGCCGGTTGCAGTTTGAGTTATTAGCATTGAACTTAATCTTTACTGTTATAGCGCCCCTAATTGAGAAACATATCCAAAATGTCACCAAAATCAAATAACCAGCAATGTTGGAAATTAACTATTAAATCTGAGGTAACATGGTTAAAGTTAATGACAAATTCAAAGTTTATAAGTGGAAATTGTTTTGATAAAATTTATAATTGCTAGAGATTTTTGTGCATTTGAAAGTTTTAAGGTATTCCCTCACAGCGAGCGGCACATGGACATTTTGCCGCCCTCTAGTACTAAGTATGTATGCGCGGCACAAAACTGTTATTGATTGCCGCTTATAGGTGTGCCTTCTTTTAAAATATATCAGTATTGCTTATCCTTTGCATTTATTATTCGAGTACAGAGAAAATAAAACTTATATATGGATTGATTAAAAATAATTCTAACTATATTTTAAGAAAAATGTTTCAATCACACATTGACCAAAATGACGAATATTTCGCAATTCAGGTCTGCCAACTATATGCGATGCTCTGTAAGTTATTGTATGATAATATTAACATTATTACGCTACATATACATTAAGTATACATAAGTTTACATCTCTGAACAGGTGTTGCTTATAACCATATTATTAGATTCAATACAATCGCCTTATAAGTACATATTGTGTGTGATATCATAGCACATTGTGATCATTTTGTGTACTCGTTAATAAAATATAACATTCTATTTAATTTTGAACGCCATGTTAGATGCTGTAGGTGTCAGTCAACAGGAAATATATACACTAGCTTATTATATTGTAAATTGACTTACTAATTAAAAATTATGTCATTTTATAATAATACAAAGCGATTGACCCTCAGGAAAATTATCGATTTCACATGGCATTCAAAATAATAAAAACCATACTATAGTACAGACTTATTATATGAAAAATGTTATTACTTAATTTTATATTATACATTTGTAAACTGAAGCTATCAGATTGCGATATATGGAAGGATAGTTTTGAGCTAATAATAAATTTTACTAACATTCAACGAGTCAAATAATGAGGGATATAATTTAAAATGTCATATAAACTGGACTTTAGACTACACTAGGCAAGCATTAAGCAATCATAAATACTGGAATGATCATTTCCACACCAAACCCAAGCGCGAGGCAAATAACTTCAACTTATTTCTAAAAAATAATAAATTTTAGTACAGACGCCAGCACATTCAGCTACTCCAATCTGTCAAATTTCTTTTACACTTCCAATTGGGGAAATTTGGCAGATTGGGGTAGCTTGATGTGCTGGCGTGTGTACATGTCGTTCTCGTAAGGGTGTATCCAAATGTGCGACAAGCGGGCGGCACAATTTTTTTGTCGCTTTGAATTGGAGCCATTTACACGGTGGCTCAATATTTGGATGCACCCTTACATCCTTTATTTTACTAGTAGGATATAGTTTGTTCCACTCAAACACGCTGAGATGCGTCGTGCAAACATATTATATACGAATCCTTAAAAGCTAATAGGCTCGATATTATTAATAATAAGATCTTACACGTCTAGACTATACAGGGGCGGATGCAGCGCCCTGCCCCCACCAAGCGACAGTGATAGCAACAGTCACTCCTCTTTAAAATTTATAATAAAGGAAGAGGTAATTCATTTTGACAAAATGAAGAATTTACCTCACAATTTTTTGACATGTTAAATTACTCTGTTCATACTGTATTTTTTGGTGTGCGTCACGATTGCTCCGCCACGTTATCCAAACAGAAAAAGAAATCGCTATATTTTTTGTCAAAATTAGTCAAAATCGAAAGGAACAAACCAAAACTTTGTCAAAGCAGAAATAAAGAAGTTACAGGGGTTTTAAGTTGGCCGCGCGAACGTAACGTGCACGATTGCGCGGCCATGGAGATCTCAGTAACTACTTGGGATAGAGATCTAAATCTTTTTGTTAATTGAACATTTAATTTGTCAACAATTGTCAAAAAAAGAATTATTAGACTAAGATCAATATTTCACGAAATATTCACCTTGGAAGTTATGGCCGCGCAATCGTGCACTTGATGTTTCTTTAATCTCGATTATTTCTTCAAAACTTAAGATATCATGCAGTAAAACTGTTACTAGAAGAAAGGTTTTAATATGTCAAAAGTACCGAAAGCATTTCATGCCACCAAAGTTTATTTAAACTGACGAAATCAAGGCAAAACAAAATTTCCGTGGCCGCGCAATCGTAACGTAACTTTGAACGCTGATATCTCATTATCTATAATTGTTAAGATTTCGGTGTTAACATCCATTTATTCGTAATATTAACCTAATCAGATTGACATAGCGTTTTACCCTCAGGACAATTTTCTACGCGTGTAATCTCAAAAATAATGATATCTCTTATAATGTTCGAGTAGAGTGACCATAATTTCTGTTAAATATGGGGATATCTTTTGCTCTACTAGACGAAAATGTACCTGTTAGGAATAATTGTTGGAGAATTGGCTAAAATAAAAAAGTTTAATACACTTTGTTTTCCGTTTGTCAAACGACTTTTATGTTTTGTTATGTATTGACGAGTTATAATTTTATCAATGAAACAGTAATGGTAATGGCAACAGTATTTCTTGAGCTGGAGTTTCGACTATTTACGTAAAATCGATAAAGTAAGTATAATAACTACGAATTCGCTGTGTAGTGACGGCGTAGAATATCATCACCCCATCTCATCCCGTGGGGGGCCTAGAAATCGTCCTGAAGAAAAACCTACCAGAGAACGGGTAGCAGCGTTTTTCTGTGAACTTTGCGGAGGATTTTCTCCAACTGTGGACGTAATTTGGCTGACATGGTGAAGTATAATGTTTTTACGGTCATAAATTATACGAAATATAACGCGATTGGTTCCCACATTTGGTTCCTAATTTAATATGTATTTCAAATTAGGGGTCAAATTTTCGTGGGTTAGTAATGCTAGAAATATAAAATAGAAATGTACAGACTCCAGTACATCAAGTTACCCCAATCTGTCAAATTTCCCCAATTGAAAGTGAACCTTATGCTTTTGTGATAAAGTTGAAAATCTATAAAAGAAAGGTGACAGATTGGGGTAGCCAGATGTGCTGGCGTCTGTACATAATTCGAAATATAAATTTTCTCTCAAAATAAAAATAAATAGAATTGATATTCCGCAGGTAGAGTCCCTCCGTTCGAGTCAGTTCTAAAATCATCACACGTAGATTTGAGTTCATAATTGTTTAACCAAGCACATTTTAAATTCTTTTCTTTTCGTTTTAAAAAGACAACGCCCAAACTTGGGAATCTAATCCCTGTGTCGCGGGGTACTTTACAAACGTATAATAGACTAGCTGCTGTGCCCCGCGGTTTTACCCGCCTTAAATTTTATAAATTATCACAGCTCCTCTCCCGTAGACCTCTGTGCAAAATTTGAAGTAAATCCATGCAGTATTTGTCTTTTTGAGTTTAGCCCGGACAAACAGATAAACAGACAAAAATTCTAAAAACTATTTTTTTGGCTTCGATGTCGATTGTAGATCACGCCCCAAGTATCCTTTTTAAATAACATTCAATGTACAGTTTTGACATTCCTACGATTTTATTATATGTATAGATATAGATAAATTACTGGAGTACAAGCAGCAATGTCGCGTCATGTGGTGAAAACAGAACTAAGTTCCATTTTTTGGCCTTGTTTTGTATGGCACGATTTGGACATGTGTATAGAAGAAAAGAATGTTGTATTGAACTGTCTTATCTTAGGCAATTCTCTAACAATTATTCATAACAGGTACATTTTCGTCTAGTAGAGCAAAAGATATCCCCATATTTAACAGAAATTATGGTCACTCTACTCGAACATTATAAGAGATATCATTATTTTTAAGATTACACGCGTAGAAAACTGTCCTGAGGGTAAAACGCTATGTCAATCTGATTAGGTTAATATTATGAATAAATGGATGTTAACACCAAAATCTTAACAATTATAGATAATGAGATATCAGCGTTCAAAGTAACGTTACGATTGCGCGGCCACGGAAATTTTGTTTTGCCTTGATTTCGTCAGTTTAAATAAACTTTGGTGGCATGAAATGCTTTCGGTACTTTTGACATATTAAAACCTTTCTTCTAGTAACAGTTTTACTGCATGATATCTTAAGTTTTGAAGAAATAATCGAGATTAAAGAAACATCAAGTGCACGATTGCGCGGCCATAACTTCTAAGGTGAATGTTTCGTGAAATATTGATCTTAGTCTTATAATTCTTTTTTTGACAATTGTTGACAAATGAAATGTTTAATTAACAAAAATATTTAGATCTCTATCCCAAGTAATTATTGAGATCTCCATGGCCGCGCAATCGTGCACGTTACGTTCGCGCGGCCAACTTAAAACCCCTGTAACTTCTTTATTTCAGCTTTGACAAAGTTTTGGTTTATTCCTTTCGATTTTGACTAATTGTGACAAAAAATATAGCGATTTCTTTTTCTGTTTGGATAACGTGGCGGAGCAATCGTGACGCACACTATTTTTTGGGGCTGCTGGCTTAATGTCAATTTAGCAGCCCCACTAAGATTACTCTAATATCTTTTGAAATACTATGTCACTATTTACGAACAATTCACTATAATATAATAATTTCTAAAGTACGGCGAATTTAATGGATCACATTTGACACTTCATCAAAATTCAACAACGTAACCTTAACCGGCGGACATAGAATATTATTTATTTATTCGTAATTAGAACTGCACATTTGCGTAATTCTTTTTCAATTATTATATATCTATATTGTAATAATTACCAAATAAGGTCATTTTATAATTCACTTTACTAGTAACTGGCTGATGTCAAATGTGATCTATTAAATTGGCCCTACTTAATAAATAGTAACAATAAAAATTCAAGTGTGAGACTGCTATCTATACGCTCACAATTAAAATCTTATGTTTTCGGGTAGCTCTTAAAGCGCTGTTCAAGAACTCAATCAGTTTTAAGGGTACCTTTAATATAATAATAATAATATCCTGGGACATTAATTACACACGGTTACCTGATCCCAAACTAAGCAGAGCTTGTACTATGGAAACCAGATAACTGATATACTACATATACTATTTTTCTTTTGTAAATACATACTTATATAGATAATTTACCCCCAGACTCAGGACAAACAGACATGTTCATGCACACTAATATTTGTCCCGGGTGGGAATCGAACCCACGACCTCCAGCGTGAAAGGCAGCGTATCTACCAACCACGCCAACAGGCCCGCCAAATAGATATGAATCTCAATTATAAATTAAAGAGTTATAAACTAAACACTTTTAAAACAGACATTATTATTTATTAACCCCCGTTGTATAAGCAAAACTTGTTTGCTGGCTCTTATAAAGGCCGGGAACGCAGCCGCGTCGCCCTCTGATATAAAAAAATAACAAAAATTAGCTCTCATATAATATACGTACTAAATGTGTTGCCCACATCTGAGCACTGCATCCGCCCGTAGCCTAGCATTATAAAACGAAGATTTCCAACATATTATCATATCCTAGCATGGTTACTACAGCCAAGGAGCTAAGGGGAACAATTATTTGGTCAATAAGCGCGTAATTTAATATAACATAAAATAATTAAGACTATATTTCCTAAAAATATGCGTTAAATAAGTCTTGCCGTCTGGCTTATGACAATGTACATGTACAGACGCCAGCACATCCAGCTACCCCAATCTGTCAAATTTATTTTATAGATTTTCAACTTTATCACATATCTTTGAATTGGGGAAATTTGACAGATTGGGGTAGCTTGATGTGCTGGCGTCTGTACATTTAATTTGGAATAATGATACTAACTCATTATATTATAACAATACAGATGAAAATATAGCACTATGCTACTGCGCCCGAGTGGCATCGACGCCATTAGTGTTGTTTTATTTATAAGTAAATAATGTACTGGAATTTAATTATAAAACTTGCACAGTCCTTATATTGTGCAATTCACATAACAGAATTTACAAACGTAATAGCGTCATAGTAAACTTTGAAACCAATATCAATTCAATATAGTCAGCTATATTATCGAAATGAGACCCAAATTAAGTAACTTACGTATTTTATAATTTAATAATTATAGAATACGTAATATAACATTTCATCGTACGTGCTGTTGCCATTCTATTAAAGTTAAGAGGCTGACAATACCCACTATTGTCACCATATTTCCGCCTATTTGTAGAGTTAATATATTTTATGATATTTACTTTTATTTGACACATTAAAATGTGACGTACAAAATAAAGGCTTTCGTAAAATTTTACATATATCGGTATACATATTGGTAAGCCGTATAGGAATAAAATAGCTGGGTTTCGTGAGCCTCTTAACCATGGCACACAATATTGACAGACTAGGTAAATCGTTGCTTTTGAGAATATTTAATACTGTGTGCTACTTGTATATACATGTTAGTGTACGCAATGAGATCACTGGATCGTGTCGTCTTATCATAATTATCAGAACAGTGCGAAAATATGACGTTTCAAGTGATTTGGCGACGACATCGACTCCTAACTTTATAAAAATACTATGATTTATTAAGTCGCAGCATTAGCCCAAGCATCCTCAATCTTTGGGGAGGCTTTTGTCCAGCAGTGGACGTAATTTGGCTGACATGATGATTAGCCTACGGAGACGTGCCCGTGTCGCGGCTAGAAGGCGCTTGTAGATGTTACTAACATATAATTATGTTGTGCAGCCTCCAAAATTATGGTTCGGGTATTTCAAACTTAAAAAAATAGAATTGGCTCGATGTCTGACCGCAGAAAACAAATAATATATAGTAATAATGTACTAGTAGTAAACATTCACCGGTCCATAAGTTTTCGGCGAAGTTAAGCACGTAGGCGTGCACGCAGTTTACAGATAGGTGAATGACAAAATAGTTTCATTCTGAACGTGTCACTTGTCCGGCACGACAAGCTGTCGGTCTCAGGTATTGCCAGCTTAATAAGTGTGCCAGCGGGATCATGTGGCGTTAAAAACAGATTTTTATAAATACTGAAAAACAAAAATTGGTGACGTGTATAGTATCATTATCAAAACATTAGCCCTCAGGTAGCATACGGTATAATCCAAATCTTGTTTAAGTTACTGAACTGCAGGTAGCTTACTAAATCATGCATTTTCAATTTTTACTGCTACCTGCCTGCAGTGTAAAATTTAACTCAAAATCTTGTCTAAATTTTTAGTCTGTGAATTGATAATAGGTTCTATTTATAAGTGCAGCGTCAACATTATATCGATCTGAATACTGATATTGAATGGACACAACAATACTGTTATAGAGATTGTAATCACGTTTAATTAATTGATTGGCTATAAAGAAAGAATCGCCCGCGATGTCTTTCTTTGCGTGAGAAGGATTTAATGCCTGCAGTGTAAAATTTAACTCAAAATCTTGTCTAAATTTTTAGTCTGTGAATTGATAATAGGTTCTATTTATAAGTGCAGCGTCAACATTATATCGATCTGAATACTGATATTGAATGGACACAACAATACTGTTATAGAGATTGTAATCACGTTTAATTAATTGATTGGCTATAAAGAAAGAATCGCCCGCGATGTCTTTCTTTGCGTGAGAAGGATTTAAGTCTATTTATGTATCGTTCATTATCGCCCGTGTGGGCGCGGTACTGAGTTGTTCAAGCCGCCCATTAGGCCTCTGACGGCTGAGCGACTGTTTTTTGATGACCACACCCGGAACCGCCAGCTTAACGTGCCCTGCGAAGCACTAATTAAATCACATCATGTCTCACTCATGTACTGACAGTCAGACTAGTCCAGTTGGATCGGCGACAGCAACTGATGATGAGCGTTTCTCGTAGATCATATTATGAATAGATTCCATGAGTTCGTCAGTTGAAGCCCAGACTCTTGCTGGATGGCACCGGTCATTCAACATTTTGCGCAGCAATATAATTTTTGGCATAAAACATATTAACCTAATTGTCATCTGGATTATGGAATAATGAGTCGATGAGATGAGACGTCGATATAGTGACTCACTTATTATTTTAAATGTTCATAATGTGACCTAACATATTATACATCTGTCGGTCACAGATATACAATATAGGTTAAGAAAAGTGTGTCGTGATCATTTACATTTTAGTTATATCCATGGAAGGTTAAGGAATGGAGGAAAGTCATCGTGGATGGAATGGTATAAACTACCTCGTGAGATCGGTACGAATAAATATGGCGGGGCGAGGTAATTCCACCTCGGGGGAATGTCAAGCTATCTTGGGATGCTTAAGAGTCTGTCCACTTCAACAAAAACTGGGGCCATGGGGAAGTAAACAGTGGGTTTTGCTTTGTGTAGAAACTCCTCGAGATTCTACTTTTACCTTCGGAAAGTCTCACTATAATGTATAGGGTTGTAAAGTCGGGGGAAGGCGTCCGGCTGAGTGCTGCCTTACGTGGAGCTGGGCAGCACGGGGGCGGGCGCGGGGGCGGGCGGCGGGGCGGCCAGCGCGGCCGTGAGGGCGGCGGGCGGGGCGGTGGGGGGCGCGGGCGCGGGGGGGGTGGATGTTGAAGTGGCGCACGGCGGCCTCTAGCGCCACGTTGTTGCCGCTGAAGTAGGCCGACACCGCGTTGTGGAACAGCAGCAGCTGCTTGTTCATCACTTTTACCTGGAAACCACAAAAAAAATGTTTCCTAATTTTGTCTCCGGTCGGCGATCCCTGATCGGCAGTACGATTGCCTTATGAAAACCACTCTTCTTTGCTTCTCAGAGGTAAAATTTTATAATAAATGAAAATTATGTGACGCAGCTAAGGTGCCTCAAAATTTGTCACAGTCCTGACTCAACGTATCCAATTCTTTGATACTTTAGCTATCGAGTGGTGTAATTACATTTTGCAGATAGATGTGTAACTGCAGCACCAGACTGTATAACCGATTAAATTATGATCAGTTACGACAGTGTCAGCAGTAATATGATCATTCCTATCCTTGATGAAATCCTACCCATTGTTACCCATATTCTTAATTGTTCCATATCCTGTGGCTTTTTTCCTTCCGCATGGAAAAAACCTCTTGTCACTCCCCTTCCTAAAACTAGAAATCCATCCTCCTTCTCCGATTACCGTCCCATATCCATTCTGCCATCCCTATCAAAAGTCCTCAAACGGCTTATTTAATCCCAACTCAACTCCTTAACCCTATACAATCCGGTTTTCGTCCTGATCATAGCACCGTCACAGCACTGGTCCATATAGCGGATGACATCAGAAGTGCCATGGAGAGTGGAAATCTTACAGTTCTCCTTTTACTTGACATTACCATTGCTTTTAACACTGTAGATTTTGACATTCTCCTTGGCATTTTGTCTTCGCTTAACATATCTAAAACGGTAATTGAATGGTTTTTATCCTACCTGTTTGGCCGCCGGAAAAGAATTCGTATTTATGACTTGTTTTCTACTTGGTCTAATACAGTTGCTGGCGTGCCACACGGTAGCGTTCTGCCTCCATTACTTTTCACTTTATTTATAAATACAATTTATAATAATCTTGCTTCCGCCTACCATCTTTATGCAGATGATCTGCAAATGTATTCCCATGGTTCGCTTACAAATTTACCCAGTGTCATCACGACAATAAAGGGTGATTTAGCTCCGATAAATACGTGGAGTAATAACTTTGGTCTTAAAATCAATCCATCTAAGACCCAGGCTATAGTAGTAGCCAGCTCTCAAATGATTTCAAAAGTGGAACTGTCTCAACTACCCCATACATCTTTGACGGGAGCGTTATCCCTCTTAGTAATAACGTCAAGAATATGGGAATTATTATTGATAGAACGTTGTCCTGGGGTCCTCATCTCAGAAATGTTAATGATAAACTTTTCGCATCAGCAGGTTCCCCAGGCGCCTACGCAACTTCCTCCCTATTGCCACTAGAACTGCTCTTGCACAATCACTTATCTTACCTATTCTCGACTACGCCGTTGCCAGGTATCTAGATCTCACAGAAGGACAACTGGATAAACTTGAGGGTCTCCAAAACCTTTGTATAAGATTCATATTTGGTCTTCGCAAATATGATCACGTTTCATTATTCCGTTTAAAGCTCAAGTGGTTGCCAATTCGCCTTCGTCGGAATGCACATATTCTTTCCTTATTATATAATATAACACACTTTAACCCTGCTACGCCTTCATATCTTAAAAACCGATTCGAGTTTCTCTGTGACACGCATTCCAGATTCCTAAGATCATCATATAACCTAAAACTGCATACTCCTATACATTCCACAATATTTACGACAAGTCATTTGCCATTGAAGACGTAAGATTATGGAACGCCCTGCTAATTAACATAAGACGTGCCCAAACTGTTGCTACGTTTAATGAAAGTGTTAAAGACCTGCGTTTTTAAAGATTCTTCCTCTTTAATATATTATTTATATATTTTGTTATTTTATATATTATGTTATGTTTATGTATGTATTTATGTTTATCATATATGTACATATACCATGTATTTGATATGCCCTTTACACTATTATACCTGTTTATATCTCCATAAGGTTTATAATTGACTGCTACGGTTGTTTTAAAATAATGAAAGACGTCCTCTTTGCAACGAGTTTATTTTGTGACTGTTTTGTGTTAACATGCGTTTGGTAACGAGACGCTTAGACATCCCGCCCACCAAAACAAACTGTTTTATAACAATAATCAATTTCATTTTAGAGCAATGGACTGTATATAAACTAAATTCAATAGTAACATCTTCAAAATTGTAAACTAAAAAATCACACATTCACTTCTATATATTTCATATTTTGTAGTTTGACGTTACATTCTTTTGGCAATAGTATGAGTTTTGATAATGGTCTCTTCAGTTCATGATCCTCCTTACATTGAACGGTGACTTCATGAACCAAATTATCTGACCCAGGGTGAATAACTTTGACGCGACCTAATGGCCATTTGCTAGGTGGTAAGTCATCCTCTTTAACAATAACCACATCTCTAATACTTGGCGATGGAACCTTAGACTGTCACTTGTATCTCTGCTGCAGAGTGTTAAGGTTTTCAACGTGCCATCGTCGCCAAAAGTCTTGTGTCAACTTGTGTGTACAAACTTTGCATTTCCGAATACATTTCCTTACAGCTGGATACCACTGTGTAATGTTTTTGTATGTGCTTCTTGGATTAAAAGTTTGTAATGTGGACTTCTTTTGGTTGGTCTTTATTTCTTTCGAATTTTCTTTCTAATTGATGAAATCTTTTCTTCGCAATTTGTTTAGAATTTCCTATATTTTTAATGGTTTCTTCTAGTGTCTCCTTTAACGGTAATTGAACTATGTATCTTCCATCTTCGTCTCTTTTTGTAGTATTCGTGTATTTTGTCTCACATTCTTCGTCTTCCTTTGTCAATATATTTCTTTTAATATAAGCATTTGTTTCTATTTCCCTAAACTTCTTTAGCATATTATCATCTTTGAAAATCATTCTTGCAACGTGTAGCGTAGTCACTTTGTGTTCATTGCTCAATGATTTGTGTTCCTTTTGACCTGATAGTATCCACCCCAAACGTGTTTCTTGAGCCACAATGCCATCTGGCATTCTAATCAAACCAACATCTACTATTTTACTGAAGACGTCGGCACCAAGTAAAATATCTATTCTCCCCGGTGTGTTATACATAGGGTCCGCTAATTTTATAGTTTGGAGTTGTGACCAGCACATCGTGATATGTTGTGAGGGTAATTTTCTAGACAGTGTCTTTAAAACATGCGCCTGCACTCGAACTACTTCATTTGAATCAAATCTCGATGTAACTGAAAGGTCAACTAGATATTTGATAGGTATTTGAGAGCCTTCTCCCACTCCAGAGACTACACCGTTGATGCAGGTTTTCTTCAGTCCCAAGAGTTCCACTACTCTTGCAGACACCAGTGACGCCTCTGAACCTTGGTCGATCAATGCACGAAGTAGGTGTGTTTTTCCATTTCTTGACTTAATCTTTACTTGTGCTGTAGCTAACAACACTTGATGACCAGGTTGTTCTCTAGAGAAGTGTGCGGTTGTGATTTGTTGTTCAGGTTGTGATTGTTTCTCTCTTTCTGGACTCGTTGCTTTCACTTTATGTAAAAGGGAATGATGTTTTCTTTTGCAGATTCGGCACGTTGTTCTTTGTTTACAATTATACACTCTGTGATTCGGTACAAGGCAGTTAAAACATAATTTATTCTTCTTTACATATTCATGACGGTCTTCTACAGATCTATTTGCAAAGTCTTTGCAGTGATATATGTAATGCTTGGCTTTGCAATAAGTGCACGAAGGTTGTACACACTCACCGCTTTGCATTGATTGCTGCTCATCTTTTAACACGACATGAAATGATTTGTGACCTTGTAACCTTCCTCTCGTAGAACTGCTGATCGGAGTGACTAACTCGAGGGTACGAAACTTTAACTCAAGGAATTTCTTTAAATCGTCCCATTTAGACAGCTCATCACTGTTGTGTTTATATTCTTGTTCTTCCCAATCCTTTAACGACTCTGGGTCCAATTTCTGTCCTACAATAAATACTATCAAAGGATCCCACGAATCGGTAGATATGTTCATATTTTTCAAGCTGTTTATACACTCCGTTATAGTGTCGAGTAATGTTTTTATGTGATTAGCTGTCTGATTTGTCACTTTTTTCTGATTAAATAATCTTCTTAGCAGAGAATTGACTATCATTTTCGTATTATCGAAACGTCCTTTGAGTAATTCCCACGCTTGTGTATAATTGTTTTCCGTAATTTGTATGTGTCGCAATAACGCCTCGGCTTCCCCGGAGATACTGGATTTCAAATAGTGTAGCTTTAGAACATTACTTATTGACGTGTTATGAACAAGTGCGGTGAATAGATCTTTATATGTAGGCCACTCGTCGTATATTCCCGAAAACGTTGGAAGCTGAATTCGTGGTAACTTAGCCAACGGTAACTGCCCATTTTCATAGGGCGTGGAAGTGTTAGAAGCCTCGGCTAATCTTTGTTGCGACTGCAAGTATGATATGAGGTCAACCAGGTCGCCTCGAAAGCCCAGGTACATCTCTTCGCATGTAAAAAACTCTTCATTAGAAAAATAAGGTAATAATCCTCTTTGTTCGCGTGGCGTACACTTCAAAAGGGAGTTGTGGGCTTGTTTGAATGTTTCCCAATAGTCTTCAATACATTTGAGCCTTGATTGTACATAACCTTCCGTCAAACGTTGTTTTGGGCACTTTTTGTAATTTATTTGAGCTTTTCGTAAAGTATTAGCTACATCTTCAAGCGTACACAAATATTTAGTTTGTTCCATTGTTGGTGAGGTGATTTTCAATAGTTTTTAGTCCAAATTCACCCACAAACTACCGCTATGCAATATAATAATCACTTAAGTTCACTGAGTTTTATAACGTTGAACACAAAATCTTCACTAATGAGTTGTAAACAAGGTGATTAGTGCCTATTGGAATGCAGTTCTTTTGTCTTCGTACGGCCGAGTCCGCTCCCGTAGAAATCAATAAATCCGGCTCGAAGGACCCTGTTTTTATCTCTATAAGGTTTATAATTGACTGCTACGGTTGTTTTAAAATAATGAAAGACGTCCTCTTTGCAACGAGTTTATTTTGTGACTGTTTTGTGTTAACATGCGTTTGGTAACGAGACGCTTAGACAATACCCATTTTCTTTATCCACTACTTCATTTGTTACACACCCACTTTTTAAAACAATTACAGCTCCTTTTGTCTGGAAGAAATCGCTTAATGCGATAAGACCGCCCATTGTACTAGATTGTATTGTTTTTTGACCTACCTATTTACCCTGCTTTTGTTTACAATAAAGAGTATTCTATTCTACCCTGCCCTCAATGGCAGCAAGTTTGCTTTGTGGTGACGGCAGCGAATTAGAATATACGCACCCCATCTCATCCTGTGGGGGGGCGTAAAATTTCACCGAGAGAATATGTAATAGAGGACGTGCTGCAGCTGCCTTCTGGGTACCATCTTACTGCGATCGCCAATCCGTCTGCCAAGCGTGGCGATTATGGCAAATCACCCAAGATGATTTTTGAGGGAGGCTTTTGCCCTGCAGTGGATTTCTTACAGCTGTCATGATGATCGCAGCAAGATTAAAAAGATCGGCTAGGTTCCTTAACAGCTAAACTCACTCTATTCTCGTGCAACAGCTTGAGTTTGACGGCGGAGTCGTCCCGCAGCCGCTCGTACACGCGGCGGTGGCGCTCGATGTTGGCCAGCAGCAGCTCGGGCGGGTTGGCGCCGCTGCCCTCCAGCTCGCTGCGGTACGCGTCGTACTCCACCCTGGACAGCGCAGTAGTACTCAGGACCCCCTCGAGCTACAGCCGGCCCAGTGCGATAGAGATTTACGAGGTCACGGTGCTTCGAAGTGCACGTTTAACTATCGATTGTGGTCTTTAAACACAACGGTCGTGCAGTCATGCAAGAGACCCTCGGGACTCGAATAACCCTATCAATAGGTAACCACAGTCCATACGATAATAAAAGACCGTATCGAGATATCGGCACAGAGGACATCAACGCGGCCGGTCCATCCCAATTTCAGTACTAGTAGCGCCAACTGATAACACGTAATAGGCGTGGAAGTGAATTGGGCAAATTGCTTCACAGATGCTCGTCCGAAATGTATACCAGTCGGATCTACGTCTATTGAAAGTTTTATATATATGTATAAAAATTAGATATATAGATGTATGATTAGATTTGTTACTGAACCACACTAGAATGGCACAGGTACGAATTAAATTTTGCAGACATTTTTTTGAATTAAAAGTTTTAGATCAGTGAAAGTCCATTCAAAATGTCATCTATACCTAGCTGCTTCGTACTGTCGGATGGTGAGTAGGGTGTCTTCAATAGTCTTGTTGGTGAGAGTGTTGAGCGAGTTGTTGAAGAAGTGCAGCGCCGCCAGCAGCGTCTCGCCGTTGCGCGTCAGAGTGCGCTGCGTGTCCGCGTTGTACAGGAACCTGGGCAATGTCCTTGTTATTAGATTTATATTTCCTATGGTATTATAAAATAAAGGGGATTTCTAGTTCGCATTTATGCGCCTATGTGTGCGTGTGCTGTGTGCGTGTGCTGTGTGCGTATGCTGTGCCGCTGTACTCACTGGTTCTGCAGCTCGGGCGACTTCTGCGCGAGCTCCGCGAAGGCCTCGCCCAGCGCGCGCTGCGTGTGCCTGTGTGCGTGTGCTGTGTGCGTGTGTGTGCCGCTGTACTCACTGGTTCTGCAGCTCGGGCGACTTCTGCGCGAGCTCCGCGAAGGCCTCGCCCAGCGCGCGCTGCGTGTGCCTGTGTGCGTGTGCTGTGTGCGTGTGTGTGCCGCTGTACTCACTGGTTCTGCAGCTCGGGCGACTTCTGCGCGAGCTCCGCGAAGGCCTCGCCCAGCGCGCGCTGCGTGTGCCTGTGTGCGTGTGCTGTGTGCGTGTGTGTGCCGCTGTACTCACTGGTTCTGCAGCTCGGGCGACTTCTGCGCGAGCTCCGCGAAGGCCTCGCCCAGCGCGCGCTGCGTGTGCCTGTGTGCGTGTGCTGTGTGCGTGTGTGTGCCGCTGTACTCACTGGTTCTGCAGCTCGGGCGACTTCTGCGCGAGCTCCGCGAAGGCCTCGCCCAGCGCGCGCTGCGTGTGCCTGTGTGCGTGTGCTGTGTGCGTGTGTGTGCCGCTGTACTCACTGGTTCTGCAGCTCGGGCGACTTCTGCGCGAGCTCCGCGAAGGCCTCGCCCAGCGCGCGCTGCGTGTGCCTGTGTGCGTGTGCTGTGTGCGTGTGTGTGCCGCTGTACTCACTGGTTCTGCAGCTCGGGCGACTTCTGCGCGAGCTCCGCGAAGGCCTCGCCCAGCGCGCGCTGCGTGTGCCTGTGTGCGTGTGCTGTGTGCGTGTGTGTGCCGCTGTACTCACTGGTTCTGCAGCTCGGGCGACTTCTGCGCGAGCTCCGCGAAGGCCTCGCCCAGCGCGCGCTGCGTGTGCCTGTGTGCGTGTGCTGTGTGCGTGTGTGTGCCGCTGTACTCACTGGTTCTGCAGCTCGGGCGACTTCTGCGCGAGCTCCGCGAAGGCCTCGCCCAGCGCGCGCTGCGTGTGCCTGTGTGCGTGTGCTGTGTGCGTGTGTGTGCCGCTGTACTCACTGGTTCTGCAGCTCGGGCGACTTCTGCGCGAGCTCCGCGAAGGCCTCGCCCAGCGCGCGCTGCGTGTGCCTGTGTGCGTGTGCTGTGTGCGTGTGTGTGCCGCTGTACTCACTGGTTCTGCAGCTCGGGCGACTTCTGCGCGAGCTCCGCGAAGGCCTCGCCCAGCGCGCGCTGCGTGTGCGCGGCGGCGGCGAGCTGCGCCGTGAGCGCGGCGGACAGGCGCAGCACGCCGGCGTACTTGCGCTGCGTCTCGCGCACCATCTCGATCTGCGCCTCCAGCTCTGCGCCACACCAAACGGGCGCTCTTTTATTTACACCCTATTTATTTCCTTAATCTTCACAAGGCTTTAAGGACATGGAGTTACTACCGAGACACATCATCATATGAGCCATAAGACGTCCACTGCTAGTTATAGACCTCCCCTAAAGATCTCCACGATGGCCAATCTTGTCTTACTCGCATCATGTCGCATCACATGAGTCTCCAAGCTTCACTTGAGTGGAAATCATTTGTTGAGAGATTGATGATGTCATCGAGCATTATTCGATATATAGAGCTCTTCAAGGTCTCTCAGCCATGAATTCCATTCATTACTGAGATAACTCGTCACAGATCATCGGCAAATCACAGGTGAGCGACGTACTCGCCATTTATATTGAAGCCAAATCTTTTCCAGTCCAAATTTCTTTCATAATGGGGTCTGAAATCTTTTAAGTTCTGTTTCACCCATCTGTATGGACCATATAGTGGTATTCATCCACTTCCTCAATCTGCTAGATATATGAATCAGTTATGCAGTTCGAGGTGAAAGAGATCGGAGTTTTGGGCGCGAAAAGACGGATCGTAAACTTCATCAGTAAGTTTAATGAGCCTCTTACCAGAATGTGTTCGCTCCCGGTTTTGACCGCACTGATCACAGATCTCTTCTCGTTGACAAAACGATGTCTTCATTTTGGTTTTTTTTTAATGTTAAATAATGACTGAATGCCAGAACCCTGAACGAGCAATACACCGAAGCAAACGCGTAACATGAATACCAGTTTGAAGTTGGTTAAAAAACCGGCCAAGTGCGAGTCGGACTCGCCCATGAAGGGTTCCGTAGCAGCAAGTATTTCAATTGATTAAATGAAAGCAAATTGCGGTTTACGATTTATTTTTTTCATTTTTTTTTTATTTATTTATTTATGTACACACAAAAAACATACAAAATCTAACATAACGGAAACGAAGAGTACATAGGATCTGCTTATTTCGTAAGAAATTTCTTCCAGCAGACCCGCGACAGGAAATAAATAATTAAAGATAGTCAATACTGTGTGTAGGTCAACAATATACTTACATACTAATAATTTACATAAATACTTAAATACGAATATATACCTCTATTATACTCAGAGTTAATTTAAAATACACTAAATACTAATACTAATGTACATTCTAACTGGATGAAATAGATAGATAGTGTTTTTTGATTTGTGTTTTGAAAGAATAAATAGAATTGCAGTTCCGAATATTTGGCGGAAGAGAGTTCCACAGCCTAACCGCATGAACAGTAAAGGAATAGGAATAGAAATCGGTTTTATGGAGGGGAAATTTTAGAAGAGATTTCATGTGCGATCTGCAAAGAGCACCAGGTGCAGATTTAAAGGAAAAGCGCTCTCGTAGATAGGAAGGGGATTGAGGATTATGGAGGATATTAAAAAGGAGACACAATATGCGAGTGTTCCTACGAAAACGAATTGGGAGCCACTTGAGATCCTTACGAAGTTTAGAGACATGGTCGAACTTTTTCAGGCCGTATATAAACCGAATGCATAGATTTTGTAAACGCTCAAGTTTATTTAGAAGCTCCTCTGTAGCGTCTAGATAGCAACTGTCAGCATAATCCAAGATGGGCATTATCAGAGTCTGGGCAAGAGAGATTTTAGTTTTCAAAGGTAAAAAGTTTTGAAGGCATTTCAACGAGTGGAACGTGAAGTGGACTTTTTTGCTGACTTCAGCGATTTGTGCTTTCCAAGCGAAGTTGCAATCGAAAGTAAGTCCAAGATTTTTTGCTGTATCGGAATAAATAATTGGCACACCATCGAGGTACACTGGTGGAAAAGAATTAGGATCAAATTCACTGCGCATATGCCTACTGCCTATGACCATGGCCTGCGATTTCGCAGGATTTAAAAGTAAACCATGAGACTGAGCCCAAAGACTAATTAACCCCAGATCATGATTCATTGCAGCAATGGCAGCATCAGCGTCATCAAGGGTGAACGACCGATAAACTTGCAAATCGTCTGCGTAGAGATGGAAGTTAGAGGAGATATCTTTGGTAACAGAGTTAATAAAAATAGAGAATAATAAGGGAGATAGAACGCCACCCTGAGGCACACCCGCACTGAGCTCACACCAATCGGAGAATGACTCGTCAAGGCGTACACATTGCGAGCGACCCCGAAGATAAGAGTCAAACCAGGTTAAGGTAGAAGGTGAAAAGTTGAGTGAAGAAAGAATACCGAGAAGGATGTCAAAATCGACTGAATTAAATGCTGTACTAAAATCTAAAAGTATGAGAACGGTAAGAGATTTATTGTCCATAGCCCATCGAATGTCGTCGGTGACTTTGACAAGGGCAGTTACCGTGCTATGGCCAGATCGGAAACCAGACTGGAAAGGATTAAGAATACGGTTACAAGAAAGGAAAACGGACAGCTGCTTATGAACAATATGTTCCAAAACTTTGGAAAGGAACGGAAGGATAGAAATAGGACGAAACTGGGACGGAGCTGATGGATTGGGGACTTTAGGCAGAGGAATGATATGAGCTTGTTTCCAAGCAGTGGGAAAATGGGAAGAAAATAAAGAATAATTGAACAAATGAGTAAGAATAGGAAGGACAGTAGGAAGGATAGGATTTATCATTTTGGAGCATAGATTATCATGTCCAGCAGAAGTTGAAGAGATTGAAAGAACTGATTTTTTGACATCCTCCTCGGTAACAGAAGTAAAGCTGAAAGAAGAATCATGTGTGATTGGAGACTGTAAAAGATCAAGCAGTGTCTTGGTTTTGACATGTGTATCAAGAGTAACAGGGGGAGCAGAAAAGTGTGAGTTGAGGGAATTTAAATCAAGGTATTTACAGGCCAAAGAGGGAGATTTACCTATACCATTGGACTTAAGAAATTTCCAAACTGAAGAAGGATCGCGGTTATCGAGAGACTTGTAGAAGTGGCGCTTCTTAGCATCACGACACAGACGATTGCACACATTACGACGTATTAAAAAAAAAACTACTAGCTAGATCTCGTTCAAACCAATTTTCGTTGTTAGTTTGCATGGTAATGTATACCATATATTTTTTTAGATTTATCATTCTCTTATTTTAAAAGTTAGAGGTGGGGGGGTGGGGGGGGCACTCTTTTTACCACTTTGGAAGTGTCTCTCGCGCAAACTATTCAGGTTAAAAAAAAATGATATTAGAAACCTCAATATCATTTTTGAATACCTATCCATAGACACATGAAATGTATGGGAACAATGAAAAAAAAATTTTTGAGTTTCAGTTTTATGTATGGGGACCCCCCAAAATTATTGATCTTTTTCTATTTTTGTGTAAAAATCTTAATGCGGTTTACCAAATACATCTACCTACCTACCAAGTTTCTACAGTACAGATCGTATAGTTTCGGAAAAATGTGGCTGTGACATACGGACGGACAGACAGACATGACGAATCTATAAGGGTTCCGTTTTTTGCCATTTGGCTACGGAACCCTAATAAATACAAAAATTTCATTAAAACATCACTTACCTGTGTCCACAGTTCGTGAGCTCTTCCCCAGTTTCTCATACAGTATCTGTTTAGTACACTTATATGTGGATACACCCCAGTTGCGTATCGCATCTAGCTTAGAGGAACCGGCTCTGAGCAGTGTACTTGTACCTGCACCACCATTCTGAGACACATCTGGAGGAGCTGTGGATAAAACAATTCATCTATGCAGTTTTGCAACAACCAATTCAGATGGATAAAAACTGTACTGTAGCTTTATTATTTATGTTATCATATTTGAAGATTACAGCAACTGCACATTAGCAAACTTTAAACCATAATTTATGTTGCGATTCTTTTAAAAATCCATGTCCTAACAAAACATATCCTGAAAATGTAAAATTGATTGATTCCTCATAAATTCTAACAAAAATGCATGCATAGTTTAAATAATACGTTATTAATTATATAAATAATGCTACTAATATTATAAAGGCGAATATGATAATATATACCAGATACAATATTGTTCACATTGAAATGTTTCAGAATTGAATAATTCAGAACCAAATTTTTATTATTATTTCGGCATTAATATCCAAATTAGACAGCCTATATGTATCACTTGTATCCTTTTTGTAGGCAAGATAGTTCAGTAATGAGTCAATGGCCTAGATACAGCATTAAATTGATACACTTGCATTTCTTTAGTACTTGAAGACAACAAGCATAATTGATTCAATCATATTTAATGTGAATTGAATGCTCTGAATACAACTGTTCTAGTGGTTTTAGATCTATATAGATTTAGATTCTTAAAAAGTTAAAATATATAATTAATTATTTTGGAGTATAAAATGGGAAACACATGCATCTGACTCAGTTCATATTATAGCATAATTATCTAAAAATAAATGGAGTTTAAGTTGGTATCCAGAGAATTATACCCATATACATATATACTGCATAAACAAAACATTGCAATTACATCACACTAATATTATAAAGGCAAAAGTTTGTGAGTGTGTATGTTTGTTACTTCTAGATGTCTAAACAGCTGGAGCGATTTTAATAAAATTTGGTACGGAGTTAGCAGACACCATGGACTAACACATAGGCTATAATTTATAAACTATAATGCAGGTAAAACCGCAAGGGAGAGCTAGTATATAATTAAAGCAGTAACAAATAACACAGAAGAAATAAGTAATAGGTACAAATAGCTAGCCATTTGTGGATCTCCTTATCAACTATACCCTACACTTCAGAGTAAATAGCAATATCATCAAATAAATTAATCAGATTTTTGGGCTAGTTGATATTTATAAATGGTAAGGTTCAGAAGTTAGGATTGAAATAACATTACTCACTGATTATGGTCATATGTACATCTTAGCTGGGCTTGTGAGAGTATAATTAACAAATAAGTAAATAAATTTCATGGGACAACTAACACACTGCTATTTGATTCCCAACAAGGCAGAGCCTGTGTTATCATAACTGATAAACATACTTATATATTTCTAAATACATACATATTATACATAAATGACCCTCATACACATAGCAAATAATCAAACTCATCTCACAAAGATTTGTCCCAGGTGGGGAGCAAACTCACAACCTCTGGCTTAGCTGTCATACTAACCACTAGACAAACAGGCCAGGTTTGAATAGCTTGCGGCATAAACACTGGACATCATCTCATTAGCTCCAGCTAAAGACAATTTCTTTGTTGCATCAAAACTGCACCTACTAATAGTGGTGATATAATGCTATGTTCTCACCATACGCCGGGGGGAAGGGCATGGAGCGCGACGTGGGGAACTTGGGCTCCGTCCCTGACGTGATGGAGTCGCTTGACTCACGCAGCGGCGGCGTGTCCTTCAGCATCTCGTGGATACTGCGTTCCGATTGCCTGAACACAAACAATAAAGATTGTCCACATTTGGCAACCTACACTCTATAATAACACTTCGTACACGTTCAAAACAAGGCTATAACGTAAACAGAACTATTTAACTATGACCCGGTAGGAATAAACTAAGTAATCCACCAAAACAAGACCTACCATTTTGACATCTTGGTAAATTTCTTCCCCTTAAATAACACAGACAAATACCACCCAGACACTACTAGTATATTTAATTTCACGAAAAACTTAACATTTTACTAGAAATACCGGAATATATAGGAAACGATATCAATATAATTGACGTTTCGCTCAACGCTGCGGGTTTGACAATGACACTATTGGCAATTCTATTGACTTTGACAAATCTCACAATGTAACTTGGACAACTGACAACAGGATAGACAGATTTAATTTTTGTAAAAGAGAAAGAGTAAGCATTTAATGATAAAAGCTTTTTCTATTTATTGCTATGGCAACAATATTAATGCGTTTAGGGCTAGGCTGTTAATTACACGCCGCGCCGCGGCCGGTAAGAAAATAATATGGTTGCTTATGGTGATAGGTATGTAAATAAATATAAGTTCTCGATGTATCTAGCCCTAGTGAGTGGATGCTCACACAATTAATCGATTAAACATAATATTGTGGATAGGTATGTACGAGTATAGTAGTACGCGGACCGGTGATATTCTCGGTTTGGCGTCGCTCGTGCATCCTGAGTCTGTTCCACACGCCGGCCTCGCCTCTGTGGACGGCAGCCAGCTCGCTCCGCACCGCCTGAGAACGGTCTTTTTGCTTACTCGCGCCGTGCAGTTACGCATTATTAGTTTACGCGCTCAGAGACGCGTTGCTCTGTAGGCACCTCTGCACCGCTCCTGTGTGTAGGTATTCTAAAACATCGTGTTCACGTGTTGTGTAGCGTCAACCGGCCGGCTATGAATAGTGTACAAGACAATCATAGCTCATCACGCCTGATCGACTGAGAAAAGAAGAAAGAAGGTTAGGTCCCTATTGCTTGTACCTTTTACCAACGCGAGTCAATCCGCTCGCGTTCACATTTTGGTTTTCGAACTTTCAACCAGCCATATAGTCCGGTCAAATTAGACCAAAAAATAAGAGTAAAGTTACCTAAATTCCCACCAAGCTGAAAATCGGTAAGATTGTTGAAAATATCATTGAATTTATTTATTTATGAACATTTTGTTTTTAATGATATTTTAAACATTCTTAACGATTTTCAGCTTGGTGGGAATTTAGGTAACTTCGAATGTCTAAATTGACGGGCTAATAGAGATACAGTCTACTGCTCCATCACATTTTGGTATTCGAGCCTTAATCCAGCCCTAGATTATTCCACTACCGTAACACATTTTGAACCTGCGATGTGAGATCTGTGCTGTGTATGGTGTATGTTACCTATAGTGTTATTTTATTTGTAAATCTTCAGGGACATTATTATGTAGTATAAATAAACTGAAGTGTATATAGGATAGGACTATTATCAGGATCGGACATCTTAGAGTAGAAAATAGATAGTTTACTCGAAAAACACTTTTATTCGATTCGACATCGTCTGTTTGGTACGTACCGTTTACGATGACGTAGCACCGTCTTAAATTAATGTGCACTCACAACATACACAAATCATCACCTTCTACAAATAGACAATTTTGATCTTATTTTTACTATTAAAATACTTAAATATTGATATATTTAAATTCATTGTTCTGCGATCTGAATATTCTTGACTGTTATACGGCCACTCACCGAGCATTTAGTAAATACTCGAAGGCGGCCCCTATAATAATGCTTGTATATGACCTCTCCAGAACCAGAACTATTTACGTCATATTTGCCGTATAGTGTCGGCCGCACATTGGCTTCATAGACAAATAAGCTCCCTAATTTTAAATCTGTATTTAAATGGTATATAATGGTAATCCACGGCAGGTAAGTTTAGTCGGTGCGAGTCCGACATACCCACCCGTAGACACTTTTTGCGGGTTACATGCCTTACCAAAAAAAAGGTACAAAAGAGATTTTAACTAAACAAACATTTTAGACACTTAGAATATTTTATTCGAACATCGATTGTGTTTTACATGTAAATACCTATAACTATTAAAGCTATTGTATGTGCACCTACAACAGTCATCCACATAAAGTGTATAAAGAATTTTAATTATTAGCATTAGTAAATTTACCGTTCAAATTGGTCATTCAGAATCGTTGCCTCACAGTATTAAAAAAAAAACAAGAATAAAGCCACCTCGTGCATAACTCAAAGAGAAAACTAACCTAAGATATTTTTTATTTTATTTTGATTGCGATCTAATAACAATTTTAAATAACCTTTTTGAACGGTGATCAGTAATTACATAAAAAATATATACTAGGACCTGATTGGTATACAAAAGTTGTGTAATGACAAAGTATTATATCAGCATAGATAAAGAAATGATAGTATAAACTTTGTTAGGGTTTCTTACATGTACTACTACTTATCAGAAATGGGATCAACAGATATTAAAAATAATCAGAAGAACTCTTCCTTTTGACAGGCGGAATTCAGTTTATTGTGTTCGAATGAGTATTTTACTAACATGTAGATACCTACGACACTTATTTATTGTATACTAAATATTGCACTATACATATATTTATAGATACTCACTTAAAAGATAGATTGGTATATAGGTACTAATTTAATACTTAGGTATTTATTTTTAAAATATCTCTAGCTATTTTAATACTATACACACGAAAATAAATGCTTCGTCAGCCATTGTTCCAAAAATATATCTACTAATTAATTCCTTAATAACACGAGGAAATCCAAGACGATAATATGGGTACCTAAAACATATGGGTATTTCTGTGGGATATGGGGACGTGGGTGTAATGACGTCTGAAACCGCCGTAACATGCCGCTACGCGTTGCTGCACTTTGCCGGTAACCTATACGTCAATATCAACGACGTGTGGTGACAGGTGTCATATGTCAAACAAGTCGTTTGTTCGTCATGGTTTTCTATATTATTTACATAACCGGCAATGTATAGTGATGCGCCGCGGAATACTATGACAGCTGAAGACTCCATCATAACATAATTAATGACAAAAGAAATAATAATTTATAAATATAGCTTTACCTATGTACAATATATTAGTGAGCGGGAATAAAATAATAGGTCACATTCAAATGAATCTATCACGGAATAATTGTTATTCTCTCGCAGCGTTTCAATATAACCACGAAATTATGAGATATGGCCACTTACATTGCGAAGTCATTGTAATTCTTGTTAGATAATATTCGTTGGGGTGTTATTTGTGATGGATTGTTGCTCAATTTGTATAGGTATCTACTTATTAACTACCGTCTACAATTTTACGCAATTTAGACAGCCGCCACTGCGTGTCCCGGGTTCGTTTCCCACGCAGGACAACTATTTGTGTGACCCATAAATAGTTGTTCTGAGTTTGGATGTACTTTGTGTCCGTTAATTATAAGTTTGTACGCGGCACAGGGACTCATTTCCCTAGTGCGGGGGTTGTCTATTTAAACTAAATAAAAAAGATTATCTCTATGTGTGACTAAAGTGGAGACTAGCTGTTTACTTATTTTTTTAATGTTTCAAATCTACAAACTTGTAAATTGCCTGCGGTGAACTGAGGCCGATCTATAAGGTAAGTACTCATTACGGGTTTACATCCATTTTCAATATTACCTAAATATAAAAATATATCTAAACCTAAGTACACTTATACCTTTATTCATAAATTTGTACTTATAACTATTAAAACTTACATAAAGACTAATAATTATACACATTAAATGAAACCGAAGCAGATCCGCGGGTAAGAAGACACATATTATTTATTTTGGTAACAAAACCTTCTACGCCCTTGCGCCTCCTTTCCTAGTAATAGATTACAGATCTGCTGAGGGCCCATTTCCATAAGTTGACATAGTACATAAGGTTGAAAGCAGGCCATACACGCTGGTCAGCTTTTCGCAGGGTTGTCAGAATATCACCATTCCACCTCACCCCGTGATTGGCGTAGAAGTCGACCCAAGGGAATAGTTACCAGAGGATGGGCAGCAGCTTCCTTCTGAGTATTATGACCATCATACTGCGATCGCCAATTCGTGTGGCTACAGTGGTTATAATGGCATATCCCCCACAAAAAATATGTGGGAGGCTATGGAGGAGGTTTGAACACAGTAAAAAAATGTTGTGTGCTGTCTAATTTAGTACAAATCATTTTGATTTTATTACAATACTGATCTCAGGAGTGAGTTCAGATTGTAGGCTCGTATTTAAAGAGAACCTTGATAGACTAGAGCTGGGCTCATGATTAAAAAAAAGTATTGAACTATCAACTTCTCTCCGTCCTTGAAAATAATGGAGATTCTGATTAGCATAAGAGATGGTTAAGGTGAGCAAGGTTAACTGTAACGTTTAAATGAAACCTAAACCTTACGGACAGCATGAGCTCTGTTGGGCTGTTCTGATATTGTTAAGGCTACGAGCACGAGGTCAGCGGGACCGGCGCGTTTCGTTCAATGCATACGTTTGTACAGCAGCGGGCAGCGTGCGCGCCGCTGCACGGAGCTCTTTACTCTTTGCTTTTTAACGATGGACGTTTCTAAATAACAAAATAAACTTTTGAAAAAGATGTTGTTGTAGCTGTTTAGTCGTTTCGTTCACAAACAAAGACACTAAATTCCGGACTTCGAGATCGGGTCTGCGTTGCCGCTCCGCTCCCGTTCCGTGATCTCTGTCTTCGAGACCGAGGCCTCATAAACTGCTTTAGTAACAAGTGTGTTGTTTAGTCTATAGCGAGGTCGACATAACCTCGTACTGAAGCATGCTCTATGTCATATAAGCACGCCCGCGATATGAGGTTCATCTCTAAAAACGAGCCTTTCACAAATGCGACCCTAAATCGATCAGCACCATTAATGAGATCTTACGGAACGGTAACTCGTTTATGTACAATTATATTCATTAGTATATGATGATTACTAAACTAAACTCTTTCATTACAAATTGCATACGATGACGATCTTTCTAAATTCTTAGTGTGTCATCCGGTTGATACAAAATGTATACGGGAACATTTCGAAAGCGTCGTATTACAACATTGACTTATATGTACCTATAACTAGACACGCTGTTTCGAATAAAAACTCTGTCCCAGTCCGGCGCGCGAGGTGAGGTGCGCGGCCGCGGCGGCCAAAATTGCTCACTGAGTTGTAGCGTCCGCGCTGCAACTCGGTGAGCAAATTCTCAATATGGGATTGCGGGTCTAGTAGAATACATATAGGTCAATGTATTACAATGGATATCCTCAATATCTACTGGCGCTCGTGGCGCGGCCGGCTCCGTGTCAGTCGTGTATCTTCAGCAGCTGGGCGTCGGGCTGCGCGCAGTAGTGCTGCAGCGGGCGCATCTCCGCGCCCGTGGAGCTGTCCGACACCAGCACCGTGTCGGGCGCGCAGCACGACGTCTTGCCCGAGTGCAGCTCGGGCGAGTGCGAGCGGTGGCCCTGCGAGGCAACATATTTAGATTAGTGACGTGCACTTCGACCATGTTATTCGTATCGTGTGGGTAGAAGTGGTCTGGCCCCTGTTGATTTTGAACTAGGGAAAAGTATTGTTCGAGGTTGCATGTTGCCGTCCTGGCAGCATTCTATGTTTGAATAGTAATCTGCCACATTAGATGTTATCGACTTTGATGTTTGTCATACCCTTCGGCTGAATAAAATGTCTGAACTATAACGTGTGTTTAACTGATATAATAAAACTACTTATATAGACATTCAAGATTCACCTGCGTAGTGCGTACTCTGTCCAGTAATTTCCTACAAGTATCTTACGTTATTGCGATTTACTAGGTATGCTTCTAACTCTCATCATTGGATGGGATTGGCTAGCCAACACTACCAAAAAGGGGTCAAGTGCTGGACTGTCGGTTTTAAGTGTTCTTGGAAACACAGGACTGTTACACCGCCAACTACCACACACCGGGCTGATACTGAGAATTTGTGTAAACAAGTTTTGGCCTGATCCAGGATTTGTACGGGGACCTCTAGCTAAACACGAAAACAACAGGGCGGGCAGTGCGGAATGCATAAGTATAGTATAAGGAAGACATGTCAGTACGGTAACATTATGTATATGTAATTAACTGCATATGTGTTGCACATCTACTGAAAGGAATCAGAATAGCCAGCTATTTTCGACAGAAAACGACTAAAGGAAAACTGGGAAGCTGATGGCACCTCTCCAATAATAAGGTCGCATTCGATGAACTATCGGCTGTAGAAATATCGTAGGTATCATTCTACGAAACATTCAATAAATTCATAGAACTAGAGACCGGCCGCTGTAAGAATTCGTGCCTGATATCTGTCAGTTATTATTTATCATTAAATTTAGCGAATTCAATCGAAAATCATTGAATAATTACGGCAAATATATTTATTTATTAGCCTATATCTGTATCCCTCTGCTGAGAAAAGGCTTCTCTTATAGTTCACCATATTTCCCTGTTTGGTTGTCATTTCAGACGAGTCAAAATGATTTCAGGTCATCACGGCACCTCTGCCTGAGCCTGTCACATCAACGATCTGCGTCAATCTGTCAGGGTATATGCGTGAAGCATGTCCAGCTCAAGCTCATTTAATCCTGGCGGTATTTTTGCCAACTTCAGCTTTTCGTCATTTGAAGCGAAAATACCTAGATAAGTATATTTTTATCATAAATTGTACGCTTATTTAAATTTGCTATAACTATTACTATAATATAATTGTGTACGCCAAACATTGGCAGAATATGACGTTCCAATAATATTATGTTTTAACTTTGTATTGATTAATCAGCGAGTAAAGTGTATTTGTGAGTTAGAAATTTGGCAAAATAATTTAAATAATTCAAGTGACATAGATGAATCTAACTCACCCTCTTAAAGCAGTGCGCGATGGAGTGGCACAGGTTGGCTCCGGAGAGGCGGCGGCGCTGGCGCATCAGCACGTACAGGATGGGGTTGAGCACGTAGTTGAGCAGCATCAGCATGTCCGACAGCGTGCCCATGTGCTCCAGGCGGGCCCACGACTTCTGGCCCAGGCCCAGGTAAAGGGCAGAAGTCAACTGGAATGCACAATACATTGCGTTATTAAATTACCCTTAGATTTACTCGTATCGACTAAATGTTCCCTCCGATATTCACTACTAACGATCGGTGAGGGCATTAGGTTCAAACACTAAAAATCAACACTAGTGGCCTTTTCTTGTAAAGGAGTTGCACAAAACGTCCCCAAAAGAACCGAGTCGATTTTTGAACTAGACTGCTACCAATGCGGGTAGTTTTATATTGCCTACCTATATTGTCCGGTAAAGTAATGAAACCCTCCTTGGCAAACTGTATCGTTCTTAAGAACGATACTCTTTTTACATGATTTTTACAACGTAATGTAGATGTGATGAAATAATGAATCATATTCAGAACTTGGGTATTAGCATGGCATACACTTGTACTTATCAAACTCACAATGCAGTCCACGAATAGGTAGAGTCAAAGACAATGTCAAAGTAACAGAAAAAATTGAATTGGTCTGGCCGTGTGCTCTGTTTTATCACATATTTTTTAAATCCTTATACAAATAAGGGCTTAAAAAATTAGGGTACACAAGTAAGGCTTTCGGTTCTGTACCCAAAGGGTGCCTACGGAAACCCTTACTAAGCCTTCTCTGTTCGTCTGTCGGTCTAACAATTGGCCGTATCTAATTAATCGTAAGAGGCCCAATTCCAAAATGGATGCTCTCTTTCGAGGGTTACTTGTTTGCAGTTTATTTTGCTACACGGCTTAAGTAGTAGTAGTAAATAGTTTTGGCGCTAAATATTAAAGAAAAATAAGCGAGACGTTAGAACTTTTCGAGCACTTATATAAGTTAGACCGACAGACGAACAGAGAAGGCTTAGTAAGGGTTTCCGTAGGCACCCTTTGGGTACAGAACCGAAAGCCTTACTTGTGTACCCTAATTTTTTGTCATATTCGTCACCTGCTCAAAACAATCAAATAATTAAGAACAATAACCTCATAAAACAAACATACATTAATTCTAACAGTTTAATGAGCGCCATAAAAATATACGTGGTGCAGCAAAACGTGGACATTTCCAAACGACATGTTGTGACAACATATAATTTAGTTAACCCCACAGGGTACCAATAAAGTTAAACGGTTTATAGTGGTTTAATTGATCAATTAGCAGTAGCATCGTGAGATAAACATTGCACTTGAGAGGTAAGACCATAAAGTAGATACATTAAATTAATTAGACTGCGTTGAAAGGACTGGTATGAGATAACTGAGAAAGCCAATAGAAAGATTAAAGGATATTTTAAGGAGGTTAAGTGAACTTCAAAGGGAACAAGAATAGCTATTAGAATTCAAAAGTAGGAAGTATCAATTCAACTGCATGGTTTTTTTTGTAAGTATTATAATACGTGATTTCTTCATTGTTTGTAAATCGATTTTGATAATTATTTAAATCCATGATAAATGGTTCCGTATACAAACCAAACTTACAAATCCAGCTCTTATATTGTGCCAGCTAAGAATGGTTCCTTCCTAGCTGCGATTTCTCCTATACAAGTGTACTCCTCGTTCTCCGCCCGGGGTAGTATGATTAGAACGATATTTTTCTACGCAATATATGCAGATATTTGCCTTGATCGATTCATTTTATATAAACCTTTTTTGTAGTAGTAGTAAGAGCACTAAAAAATGTGTTGTGTGGTCTTATGAAACTATGATACAAGTGAAACTTTGTCTCTAACGGCGCGCGGCGTAAAATTAATTCTCTGTTGGATAATTTGCATTATTCTTGGTCTTTTCTTCGTTGATCGGTTTATTTGACCCTTTAGCTGTATCGTTGTGCATCACGTTCAAGTGAACAATAACATTAATATCTATACAATGAGCAAAGCACAAAAGAGTGAGAACGTAAATTTTACACGGTCAGCTGATGAGAGTCATGGCCGCCATATCACAGAATAAAAGTAAAAGTTGGCCATATTGCGACATGCGATAGATGGACGCAAACATTTTAGGTGTTGTAAAGAAAGTTACATTTTTTGAATCAATATTCACTCACGGCCATCTGATCCCAAACAAAGCAGAGCTTATATTATGGAATAGATATACCAGATAACTGATATACTACTTTTCATTTGTAGTACCTACTTGTCTAGATAATTAGACCTAGACACACGTCAAACAGACATGTTCATACACACAAATATCTGCCCTGGGTGCGAATCGAACCCACGACCTGCGGCGTGTAAGGCAAGTTTCTACCACACACGCCAACTGGTCCGTCAAAACTTACTTGTTTTGTTTTAACAAACTAATAAAAAAACTAATAAACATAGCGACTATAAAATAATGTGTTCAGGCATAATATTTTATTGATGATAGATAGATAAACTCTTTATTGTACACCAAAGAAATAACAAAATAAAAAAACAATTAAAACCTTAAAAGTATACAATGGGCGGTCTTATCACAAAATGTCTTTATTGTCTTTGATTACTGAAATTCCGTTTTGTATAGGGTCCTACATCTATCGTAATAATTAATAAGTAATTATTGCTCAAAACTTTAAATATATATATATATTATTTTAATTCATTAGTAGTCCCGTCAGCGCCTAAGCTGCGCCGTAGTATCTGCACACCCGCTATGTATCCAACCGATGCGGACATCGTACTTCGTAAGCTCATATGAATAAAATTCTAGTTTTATCGAATGCCATTAATGAAACAATGAAATATTTTCGCCAATGGTCGTGACGGGGCGCGCATACTAACGACAATGTCGATGATCGCACAATGATAAAGCGCTAACTTGTTTATGCTCAACACAAGACACGATTACAGAGATACCAAATACCATGCGCAGTGTGGATGCTATGAAAGTGTTAGCTAGAGCCACAGATCACCCCCATTTTGGACTAATCTGTGGCTAGAGCGTATCCATCCAGTCTCCTCGTAGCGTATTTCATTGGCCGTATTTGATGAGGCCATAAGGAGGATTATTATTATTTCTTTTTAAAAAGAGAGTGATAAACGAGCAAGTGGGTCACCTGATAGTAAGTGATCACCGCCGCCCATGGATACTCGCAACCCCAGAGTCGCGGGTGTGTTGCCGGCCTTTAAGAGTCAGCAAACAAGTGTTGCTGGCCCTTCCCTCCACCCCAATGAGCTCTAGCGACCTTACTCACACTCAGAAACACAACATTAAATTAATAATGTTATAATTAAAGAATGTCTTCTGTAAGCTGGAGGTAGTAAAAAAATAGCTAAAATTAAAAAAATTAGATAATTAAACCTACACATGATCCTAGACAATAACTTAATTTAAGTTCGTTCGTCTTAATCTAAATATCGTTACTATTATAAAATAAATCTTATTGTAAATTATTTCCTACAATCCGTGTACCTGAATATCTATATGTACCTAGAAATAATTATAAATTAATTATATATTACTACGAAAATGTTCTGACACGATTTACAAGCGCTTTTTTAAGGTCTACGTGAATAAAAACCTTTTTTATTTATTTATTTATGCTCTTCGCGCGGATGAAATGCTTTATTTTCCACTTAACTCTTACAAATATACATTATACATAATTATGTCTCCCATCTTTGTTATATATTATGTGGCTCCTCTATGGGTAAAAACCTCCTCCATTCCTTTCCACCTTTCCCTATATTTTGCTGTATGCATCCATCTTTTCCAGCTATTTCATCGGCTCATATAAGGAGGATATGTAATTCTAATAAATTACCTGCCTCAATTAATAAAGAAACCATCTACACGAAATAAAATAAAAACAACAGCAAATAAAAATCTTTGGACTGCCATGCTTTGGTAGGTTTTATTATTATAAGAATTGATATAATAGGTCTTTACCTATGAAATTGCCGTTTTGTATGAAAAAATTTAAACGAATTTTTTTCATGAATTTTTTTATTTGTATTAATCGAAGTAATCACCCATGCAATCAATGCATCTTTGCCATCGCAGTGGCAGTTTATTGATGCCCTTCTTAAAGAAATCAGCTGGACGGGAGGCAACAAATTCTTCAAAGGCATTTTGTACTGCCTCTCGGGTATTGAATTTTTTTCCCGCCAAGAAGTTATCCAAATTCTGGAAAAAGTAGTAGTCTGTAGGCGCAAGGTCTGGTGAGTAGGGCGGATGACGGAGAGCTTCCAACCCCAGTTCTTGCAACTTGGAGACCGTCTGCTGTGCAGTATGAGGTCGCGCGTTGTCGTGCAGGAGCAGCGGAGACGAGCGATTGACCAATGCTGGTTGGAGATGCGCCAGCTTCTCCATCATTGTGCTCAGTTCTTCACAGTACACATCTGCAGTAATGCTCACCCCGTTTGGTAAGAAGCTGTGATGAATCACACCGGCGCTAGACCACCAAACAGTGACCATCACTTTTCTAGGGGTAAGTTTTCGTTTAGGGCATTGTTTAGGTGCTGAACCAGGATCCAACCAACTTGCTGAGCGCTTGCGGTTATCAAACAGAATCCATTTTTCATCGCAGGTAACAATGCGGTTCAAAATTCCTTCATTTGTGTGTCTGTTGAGCAGTGCAAGGCACGTCTCGACGCGTACTTCGCGCTGGCGATCATTGAGTTCGTGGGGCACCCATTTGTCAAGCTTTTTTAGCTTGCCAATTTGACGCAAATGGACCAATATTGTTTTGACGCTAACGTCGAAAGCTGCTGCTAATTCAGCCGTAGATTGTGTATCATCAGCTTCCACAACCGCCTTTAATTCGTCATTGTCGACCAAAGTCTTCGGACGACCGCGAGGTTCATTTTTCAGGTCGAAATTTCCAGAACGGAAGCGAGCAAACCAATAACAGGTGGTGCGTTGGTTTGTAGTGTTAGCTCCGTAAACGTCGTTGATGTTGCGTGCCGCTTGTGCCGCGTTGCTGCCACGACGGTACTCATATTCCATAATTACTCGAATTTTTAACGTATCCATGATGACGAAAAAGATTGAAATGCGATGAAAATGTAACACTAATCAATAAAGAAATGACTACTTTTGGAAAAAAGAATCCATGTTTTTAAAATAAAATTAATTTGAAATTAGAATTCTTAGCCAAACAAAAATTATTTTGATTTGAAATGGCCAGTACTGCAGAACGGCAATTTCATAGGTAAAGACCTAATATTATATTTAAGAGCTTAAAGATATTTGACTGCCTTGAGGCATAATGATTCAAATATTTTTAGCATGTGCACAGATCTTAACAATGCAAAGCATTCATATACTTTAGAACAATATAGAGGTGGAATTAAAATTGCAACGCTCACTTATCGCGCGGCGCACGGAATACGAATGGCCCGCCTACTGGTACGATCGGGTTTGTTTGTTTGTCGACACGTCAGCGCTTCCCTTAATGAATAATTTAAGACCGAATCGAAATTATAATCTAAGTGTTTAAAATTATAAAATTAGCTTTATTTGAGTTTGATATCTCAACCAACGACAAATATGCTGTCCTGATAAATAATAATAATAACTTACTGCGGTTATAGGTTCGACCAAGACCAGCCACTTGTACTTTATAAATTGGTTTACCCCAAGGCCACCGCATAAATCTTTTCGTTCTAAGCTGTCTGTTGCAAAGTTCGTTTGTGAAATAAATCCGAGTCGATATTATTGTCAGCTTCTTCTTCTTTACAGTATGGGCAGTGTTTACTGTAGTGTCTGAGTTGTTCAAGCAGCCTAGCTATTAGACGGTAACCCATCTATAGACTGACGACGCACCTCATTGCTTAACATTACAATCACTTAAGAACCGGTGAGTGCAACCAGTATGACCGCCTCAGCTACTACATTCCAATCTTCTACTATATAAAAATAAGTCGGGTTTTCCTTCCTGACGGTATAACTCCAGAACGCACGAACCGATTTCCACGGTTTTGCATTCGTTGGAAAGGTCTCGGGCTCCGTGAGGATTATAGCAAAAAAAAAAAAATCAAACGCGGGTAACACCGCGGGGCACAGCTAGTTTTATATAATTATTATCTTGTAGGAAAAAAATGTTTGTTTTACAGTATGACTGTGTATTAAAATATTGACACAGTTACACTAGCAGTTAAAAAAATATTCACGTAGAGTTTAAAAAAGGGCTCGTAAAAATATTACTCCCGAGTATGATAATTATTACAGAAAAAAGCCACGTCAGAGGCCTACTGGGCAACTTTAACAACTCTAAAGTATAAAGATAAATAATATATATATATTAATATTATAATATTATTTATAATAAATAAATAAGAGATAAAGTAAAGTAAGTAGTTAAGTATAAAGTGTGTAAGATAATAATATAACAAATATCTTACATACATACTAAAAGCCTCTTACAACGATCAAACTCATTGTTTTTGTTTGGATATAATTAGCCACAATTATATTGATTCAAAACAACAAAGCGTGTAGATACATTGTTTTTTGTGTTTTATTATAAGTTTATTTTGATCGTATTCAACATGCCAAATCTACGACTACTTCCTGTGAGTGTTATGTTATGGAATCCCTCCACCAAACTAGAAGTACAAAGTTGCAAATAAAATGTAATGTTCCTTTGAAAACTAACCGAGAACCAGTGGCATGGTGTCGTATGCAACGCGCACGTGAATGTTCACAGCGAGCTAATTAACACCAAAGAATATTATGTAGATACCTATAGTGTGAAATATTGAGAGAAGTTAATTGAATAACATATTCCTTCGTATATACCTATATGAAACAAAAACGTAATTGCTTATGCACTATTTATTACTCACGTTCTTGGACAAATGATTTTTAACATAACTTTACCTTACACATATTTGTGATTAAGTGTTTGAGATGCTTTGATAAAACGAAGTAAAGTAATATCCCGGAATAACGCGATTGGGCGGACCAAACGACAACCGTGTAAATCGAATTCGCGTACCGAAGTCGGGGAACTTTGGATAATATAAATACAATATAACGTCTAAAAGTCTACAGAAAGCAATAATTTGGACGGGCCAGTTGGCGTGGTTGGTAAATGCTTGCTTTTCACGTCGCAGGTCGTGGGGTCGATTCCCACCCAGGACTGATATTTGTGTGCGTGAACATGTCTGTTTGTCCTGAGTCTGGTTGTAATTATCTATATAAGGATGTACTTACAAAAGGAAAATATTATATGTAGTAAATCAGTTATCTGGTTTCCATAATACAAGCTCTGCTTAGTTTGGGATCAGATGGCTGTGTCGTCTTCGTGTCGCGGGTTTGAGTCCCGTGCCGGACAACTATTTGTGTGACCCATAAGTAGGTGTTCTGAGTCTGGATGTAATTTGTGTCCGTCTATTATATGTTTGTAACGTACCCCGCGACACAGGGATTAGATTCCCTAATGCGGGCATTGTCTTTTTTGAGAAATAATAAAAACTTACTTCTTCATATATTCTAACAATGTCGCCTGAAGAGTTCTTCTTCTCAGGACGGGGTGGTAGAGCTGATGGGTGCGGCCATCAAAAAGAAAAGCCGCGTATCTCAGAAATCGCGTAAGACGAGGTACCTAGCGTAAGTCGGAGTATTACTGTAAGCGGACTGAGCGGCGCTAGACTGCGTATAAAACCGCGTGCCATCTAGCGACTGTCCAACGGTCCTTCGCGATATAAAATAACAGGACATAAATAAATGAATATACAACAACTAATACACTGCCATCTGATCTCAAACTAGGTACTAACTAGGTCCTATACATGACTTTGTTCCGGTCCCACAAAAGCGCCACTGTGTTTGCGCACACACTTGTGAACGATAATGTGTCCTGCGCAATTGACTAGTCTCCATTGACACTGGCCACCGTGGCCGAAATTCAGTCGGGAGGAGGACGTAATTGTCCTGGGTGCGGATCGAACCCACGACCTGCCTTAGCAGTCAAGGTCAATCACTATGCCTACAGGCCAGTCTGTATCACACTTATAAAAACATTTACTAATGTAAGTAGATATGCATTGAAAATTATCTATTTCGAAAATTTGTAGACTAAATTTGTCCTCGTCATCTAATTAAGAGAAAGAGAAAGAATAAGAAAAAAAGAGAAAGTAGTTTTTAACATTTAATTAACTGTTGTACAAGTTAAGCAATCACGTTGAACTATAACCAAAACTATCTCATAGAAGTTCATTCAATACAACTTTTAAACAGGTTTATGTTCTTCTCATAGACTTGTTCATTCATGTAGGTAAATCAGTTCCGAATGCTTTCTAAATGCTGAGAAAAGTTTATTAATGCGTCGCCTTAATGGGGGCAATTGTCGATCCATCTAACTAGCGACTGCTGATTGATTGCTGGATGGCTATTACGCTAATCGTGTAGTATACAAGTCTATGTATTAACCACACAAAGTTTGATAGCCACCTGTCAAGACTCTCGATGGTAACCACTTAGTCCCCTCTCTTGGCGTACAATGCACTATTTCATCCCACCATTTTAGTAGTTCGTACGTCATTTTAGGTGTCTAATCGTATTGTCCCTAACTTCATTACAACTCGCAGGTCAATAATGTGATTTGTATTTTGCACTTAGGCGTCTAACTCTTTCGTGCGTTCACACTATCTAAAATGATATTGTGCCCCTCCAGTAGAATTATTATCAATTCACATATTATATTCCTATCAATTCATATATTTTGTAACAAAATCAATTATTATCTCCTGTTTTTATTTCCTGGATGTATTTATTTTATTTTTCAACTCCTTGCATTATTTAGTATGCTTTACTACACCGTCATATTTATATTTATATGGATGGCCGTTGGCCACAGTTGAAAATCAGCGCTACAGTCATCTGTTGCAGAATGCTGAACTGTGGCATTTAGTCACAAAGGTGCTTAGTATGGGTACCACATCGAATAGGTGCTTAAAATTATGGATTATAGAAAAATGTATTAATTGTTTATAAGTATCATTTTTTTTATGTATTCTTCTGTGTGTTGGACCCTTATTACTTAATTTATAGCTACTGATGTACCTTGTGTCTAATAAATATATATTCTTTCTTATTCTTCTTTCTAGAACAGACAAAACTTTATTTCTAGGTATGCTGCATCTTATTGACTCGCAAAAGATTTAGAATATAGTTTGATTGTAAGAACATAGTAGTGATACAATAATATAATTATAGTAATTCCAACAATGTGTACTTTTATCTTATTGATTAACTTATTTAATGTGTTCAAGTTACTGTTAAGTAAGTACAATATTATTTGCCTTTAGCTGTAGTGTAAATTATTTTTATGTAAAAGAAGTAGTATAAGACAGAGTTTTACAAAAATTTTGGTCGTTTATTATTTATCAATATCCATCCAGTATGGGTGCTCGTCGTAGGTTGATGGCAACGAACGAGCAATTTATTGGGAAACCTATTATTCTGTGAGAAATAGTTGTAGTATTTATGTAAAGAATTAGATGCTTGTAAACTAGTAAAAGAAGTTTATAAATGTATCGGCTATATACTAAAGTTTAGTTCTTTTACCATTACCATTTGATACTTTTTCAGATATTATGGAGGATGCATTAAATAAATTATCTAACAGCCATAAAATAGCTATCATTGGTGGAGATTTTAATATAAATATTTTGGATAAAAACGCAGTAAGTTGCAATTTATTAAATTTGTTTAAATCCTATAATTTATATCACAATTTTACAAAACCAACTAGAGTAACTGCTACAAGTGCTACATGCATTGATAATATATTTAGCACTGTAAAACCTTTATTTAAATCAATAAAATTCAGTCAGACCATGATAAATATAATCAAAACTACTTGGAAGATAATTAATGCTGAGACAGGTAAAACAAAAATACGTAGTCGTGATTTTAACTTAGTCATAAATAACATAGATATTAAAGGCGATTTGGCGATTGCGACTGAGTTTGAAAAATATTTTTCGAATATTCCAGTCATCTATACATATAATAAAATCGAAGGAAAGTCAAAACTGTACATTGAACATTTTTTTAAAAGGATACTTGGGGCGTGATCTGCAATCGATATCGAAGCCAAAAATAGAGTTTTTAGAAATTTTGTCTGTGTGTCTGTTGGTCTGTATGTATATCCGGGCTAAACTCCAAAATTACTGCATGGATTTACTTCAAATTTTGCATAAATATTACTAAGAGGTCGGGTCAACATATAGGCTACATATTATCACGGTATCACCTACGGGGGAGGAGCTGTGATAATTTATAAAGCTTAACGCGGGTAAAACCGCGGGGCACAGCTAGTAGTTACTAACTCTCTTTCATGTTCTTCTGCTGAGCAGATACTCAAGCAAAGCGTAGGGTCGTGTGACACAGGTTTTGAATTTTCGGTGGTTAGCCCTAAAGATATTTTAAATGCTTTCAAGAGTATTAATATGAAAACACAAAGGATCTGTGGGGTCTATCTGTTAAGACTGTTTCATCAATTATTACTATAATCTCCCCACACTTAGCTACTGTGTTCAATTGCTGTGTTGCATCAGGTGTATTTCCTGACTTGATGAAGTATAGTAAAATCATTCCTTAGTTTAAAGCTGGTGATACTTCAGACCCTTCAAATTTTCAACCTGTTTCCGTGCTGCCCACTCTTGGTAAAATATTTGAAAAGCTTATGCTTAGCCAGCTGCTCAGACACTTTAATATACATAATTTACTACACCGGAAACAGTTTGGATTCACAAAGGGTTGTTCAACCATAGATGCAGGGGTCAACTTATTAAAAAGTATATTCGCGGCGTGGGAAGACTCGCAAGATGCATTAGGTATCTTTTGCTATTTGTCCAAAGCGTTCGATTGCGTTCATCATGATACTCAGAAAATTACACCACTACGGTATTAGGAACAAGGCTCTCGAACTTCTGACTTCTTACTTGGGCAATAGAATTCAGAAGGTCGAAATAAACGGTAAAATATCTCCGGGTTCTCCAGTGGTAATGGGCGTCCCACAGGGGTCAATTCTGGGCCCATTTTTGTTTTTAATTTATATAAATAACTTACCTTACTACGTAAGGGATAAGCATGAGATTGTGTTGGTTGCAGATGATACTTCCCTGACGTTAAAAATGAACCGACAATTAAGCAATTTTGACGATGTTAATGATGCAATCTCTAAAGTTGTTCATTGGTTTAATGCCAATAATCTTGTGCTTAATGATAAGAAAACTAAAGTCATAAAATTCACTACACCGAATGTGAAACAGGCGACAACCAATGTACAGCTTAATGGAGCTAGGTTGGACCCTGTTGAATCAACTGTGTTTTTGGGTATCACTATTGACTCAAAGCTACAATGGAGATCACAAATAGAAAAACTGTCCGGCAAATTAAGTTCTGCAGCATATGCAGTGAAAACTATTAGATGGCTGACTGATGTTGACACAGCTAGAATGATTTATTTCAGTTATTTTCATAGTGTAATGTCCTATGGAATTCTTCTCTGGGGTAGTTTTCGGGTTTAAGATATTTATTTTCTCAAAAGAAACAATTTCACTTATATGAGAAACACGTATTAAAATAAAGTACATTCTTAAGTTCTAAATCGGACGGTTGCTTAATACTAATTTCTATATCTAAGTAATCTATTATATAACTAGTTCTAATGTAACATATACAAAACAATATGTTTATATAAATCTATTTAAAATTTTGCAAAACATTAATTTATTACAAATAAAGGGGGTATCCTATCAACAAAAACTGGTGTATGGCTCGTTGATTGCTGCATAACATGTATTTACGGACTAAATATATATATATATATATATATATATATAAATATATATATATATTTTTTTTATGTATCTAGTTTAAATTATACATACCAGTATGTTTGTAGCTGTAACATTATTAATAAGATGGAATTTTAACAAGCGCTTAAATGTTTGTATGCTTTTCGATTCCTTTATGGGTTTTGGCAGGTTATTGTATAACTTTGCTCCTTCATACAAAATACTCTTCTTCCCGTAATTTGTTCGTGATTTATGTAAGTTGATGTCATTCGCACTTCTTAACCGGATTTTTTGAATTTGGTGTTTTTTAGTAAAATTTATTTGTATGTGGATATCTTTATTTAAAATTTTTCTTATTAGTATGCAATTATAATATTTATATGTCTGTAGTATATTCATTAGTTTTGTTTTCTTATATAATATTTGAGTTGGGATGGTAAAGTCAAAGTGGAACAATGTTTTAATCAATTTGTTTTGAGCTATTTCTAATATATCTAAATTTGTTTTTGCACTTGTACCCCATACTTCTACTAGGTAATTTATATGTGGTTGTATGAGACAATTGTATATGTAATATCGTAATTTTGGAGGTATACATCGGGCAATACTTCGTATTAGTCCAGTAAGTGATGTTAGTTTATTTTTTAATTTTGCTATATGTGGGGCCCACGTTAGGTGACTGTCTAAATGCAGCCCCAGATATTTTTCAGAGTCCACTTTCTTTATTGTATGATTATTTATTGTTAGTGGCGAATGTTGACAGATTTTTTTATTTTTTGCAGAAAATATTATGTAATTCGTTTTAGAGACATTTATTGTGAGAAGATTTGACAAGAACCACTCATTTAATCGATCTAAGTCACTTTGTACATCTGTAATTATAGAATCAATCGAATTTCCGAAATAGAAAACGGCTGTATCATCAGCATATAAGGTTAAATCTCCCTTAAGGTCAAGTTTATGGATACTATTTATATATATTAGGAACAAAAGCGGTCCTAATATTGACCCTTGTGGGATTCCGTAGGTGACAGCCTTCGGATCACTTTGTATTTGTCCGATTTTAACTACTTGGCAACGATTTGATAAATAGGATTTTAATATTTCGTAAGCAGTTCCATCGATTCCGATCATTTTAAGCTTTTTTAGTAGCAAATTATGGCTTATAGTGTCAAAAGCCTTTTTCAGGTCAATAAATACACCCAATGCAACCTGTTTTTTGTCGATATTAGTTTTTAGTTTCGTTACAAGGTCGATTGTTGCGGAAGTGGTGTTTGATTGTTGTCTAAAACCATATTGCTTTACGTACAAAAAGTTTTGTTTGCTTAGGAATTCTTCAAGACGAGAATGTAACACTCGTTCGTATACCTTTGACAAAATAGGGAGAACGGAGATGGGGCGGTAATTATTTGGATCCATCTTACTTCCGGACTTATGAATCGGAGTTACCTTGGCTATTTTAAGATTATCTGGAAAAGTTCCTTGATGCAGGTTTAAATTTATACATTTAGATAGTTCCTCTGATATTAATGGTGCAGCACATTTTAGTGATTTGGTGGTGACGCCATCTAATCCTGAGCTAGTGTTTGTGTCGAGATTTTTGATAATGTTGCCTATTTCACGTACGGTTGTAGGTTTAAAATATGTCATCTTTAGATCGTTTGCTATGTATGACTGATCAGTGTGAGTTAGACTATTGTGGTAGCGACTAGGGATCTGGTTTGCTAATACCATACCAATATTAGAAAAATAGTCGTTAAAATGGTTACCAATTTGTTTCTCACCATTAATGATGCCGGTTTCAGTTTTCAGCCTTGTGAGTACAACAGCTTCTCTATTCTTGTTGTTGGAGAGGTTATTTATTAGGCCCCACATTTTTTTGGGTTTGTTTTTACATTCACTAAAAGTTTTGGTGACATTAACACCATATTTATATTGCAAAAAAGAGCTGTAAGAGCTATCTATAATCTTGGCCCGAGAGTGACTCTAAGAGAAAAGTTCAAAGAGGTTAACATTCTAACTGCACCATCTCAGTATATATATGAAAACTTACTATATGTGCATAAAAATATCGATTCAATCTGTAAAAGGAGCGATACACATAATGTAAATACTAGATATAAGAATGATCTCATATTGCATACTACCCGTCTCCACAAAATAGTTAAGTAACTCTTTTATGGGGCAATGTATAAGATTCTATAACAAACTTCCCAATGATATTAGAGAATTATCTACGAATAAGTTTAAAAGACTTATTAAAGCCAAATTGTGTAGCATGGCATATTTCAAAATTTCTGATCATTTGATATTATAGTGATAAAAGTGCTAGGGATTGAGTTGTTCTGAGTCAACACACATGATTGTAATTAATGTTAAGTATATTTTATTTTAAAAAAGGATCCCTACTGAGTTTGCTGGCAGTCTTTCTCAGTAGCTGCCACGTCATGCACTGCACGGTGAGGTAAAAAAATATGAGGATTCCACAAAAATGTATTTTTTTACGGAATAAATGACTTTGACTTTGACTTAGTACTGTGTTTGCCCACATCTATCCAATCTGTGCCATTAATTGCTCTCAGACACATTTTCTATTAACTAAATTCATTTATAAGTTCAGTTGTTTCATATGAGTATTCTATTACGCCGGATTAACAGTAGTGCATCTGTAATTCGTAAAGTCTCGGGATAAAAATGTTCTTGGACGTGCCCGTGGTCTTAACCTTAAAATTCTTACGTAACTTCTATAGATCCTTCTACATACATTATTATAACTAGTGCGACGATCATAGACTATGGTGTATTAACAGTACGTATGTTTAATAGCATAATAGAGGTACATTGATATGACAGCGCCTATTATAGGCAGGATATCGTGAGCGAACCCTGCTACACCTCAAGGTCGTGAAGCACGAGGAGCCGGCGTTTGCCATTCCCATAACATTACCATGGGAACATTAGCTGAATACAAATCGGCCATCGATACCGATACGGAACGCGACGTGTATCGTGTGCAAACTGTCGCGGCGATATAATGAGTGCTCTTAATTATACATGTCGAGCGGCGAACGTTCTGGTGTCACTGAGTAATCATGTGCCTTTGCAGAATCCTAATTTGCCGTCTGAATTTATTGTAAGGATTTTGAATGTCGTGCACGAAACATTGTATTAGATGTAAACGTCACACAAATCTCCTCAGCAAGTTATGTGATGTGTTTGATTACAACATTCAACTTTAAATAAGTATGTATTGTAAATGTTGGGATCATCATGACTTATAAAGTAGTTCTAAGTACATTTGGTCGCTATTTTATTATTTATCGGTGACTAGAATCTTGAAAACCATAGTGCAACGGATCTATTAAATTGTATATTTATTGCATTTTGTAATCACTAATATAGCGATGACAATCAAATTATTTCAATCGACAATCAAATTTATCATCCCTGAGCAGAACTCCCAATTTTTTTAAAAAATAACTCCATCTCATGAATTATTAGGAACTAATAACAGAATATCATAACGCCAAACGATGCGCCCGAGTCGTTACTAGTAGAAATTCGGTTTACGTTCTAATAAAGTTTCATTCATTTTATTTATTTTCACTTTATTGCTCGCTTTGATTTTCATCGCATATGTTTCTTATTGGGACTGAAAGACTCACCATCTGAGGCATCCAACAGATCATGAAGAGCACGGAGAGCGTGGCCATGAGCCGGCTGAAGGCCACCTCCTCGGCCGTGGCCGCGTTGTGGTGCATCTCCTGCAGGTTGGCGCCCGAGGCGCGCGCGCGCAGGCGGCAGCTGCTCTTGGACACGCGCCGCACCACGGGCTGGCTGCCGCGCGGCGCGGTGATCGCGTACAGCGCGCGGATCACGGCCAGGTTGCAGTACACCAGGATTACGCACAAGCCCGTTCCTGAGGAGATAGATTTTTGGTTCAAAAATATTGATAACACAGGGCTCTATGGAATAGCATGCAAAGTTGTGGTTGGTTCCTTGAATTATGAAAAATTGAAATATGTAAATGCAAATGCTTCTTACTTTAAAATCTAAACGAAAAGATATCACGTGAGTTTGAACTGGACGACCAATTACAATTTTTTTATATCTTATAAAAAAATTAGATAGTATGTTCTACTACATTATGCACCGTAGCCTAGTTGGTAGTGCTCCTGCCTACGAAGCTGGTGGTCCTGGGTTCGAATCCCGGTAAGTGCAAATATTTGTGTGATGAGCACGAATATTTGTTTCTGAGTCATTGATGTTTTCTATGTATATAAGTATTTATCTATCTATATAAGTATGTATATCGTCGCCTGGTACCCATAGTACAAGCTTTGCTTAGTTTGGGGCTAGGATGATCTGTGTGGCATTGTCCCTAGATATTATTATATTTTGCCGAAGAAAATATGGGTCATCATCATGTTAGCCAAAGTAAGTCCACTGCTGGATAAAAGCCTCCCCAAAGAATGGGGGGATATGCCATAATCGCCACGCTTGGCAGACGAGTTGGCGATCGCAGTTTGATGGTCATAATTCACAGAAAAACGCTGCTGCCTGTTCTCTGGTAGGTATTCCTTCGGTCGATTTCTATGCCCCCCACGGGATGAGATTCGGTGATGATATTCTATGCCATCACCACACAAAAATATGGGTAGCGATTAATAAATGGATGAGAGCCGCAGGAATATTGGCCTCCCCCAAACATATCCACAATTGCCGGTCTTGTGCTGCTCGCATCCATCGGTTTAAGTCACATATGTAAAAAGTACACGTAACACAATATATAAATTCTCTTTTTTTCTGTTTTCCTAAAAACAACAGTTGGCTACCTTAGTTAAAAATAACTGCGTCGAAATATTTGCGACTTCGCAAAAATACAGTTGAGTATTCTCTAAAACTGTTCACGAGCCTTTTTATGGGTCCATTAGTTGCAGCGTGTACGTCGTGTACTTGTGTAACTCATTGTGAACAGCAGGCCTTATAGGATAATATATTCTTTGTCTTTACTGTGCGTGCATTGGCACTGCAATACTCTCATTATTCGGGTAAGTCACTGTGCGGCACGTTCGAGAAGGCACTGAAAGATCGAATGGAGGCGCTGATATTATTTCGTATATTTTGTATCGAGGTACCTATGTAGAAATTAGTTGAGTCTATACGAGCTACTTTATACCACACTACTACTGTTGGCATAAAATAACCCTCCGAAGGAAGATACATTTAATACCTTACTATCCGAAATTTATATGTTTGATAAATTTTTCCGTTTTTATAATAGGTCTTTACCTATGAAATTGCCGTTTTGTATGAAAAAATTTAAACGAATTTTTTTCATGAATTTTTTTATTTGTATTAATCGAAGTAATCACCCATGCAATCAATGCATTTTTGCCATCGCAGTGGCAGTTTATTGATGCCCTTCTTAAAGAAATCAGCTGGACGGGAGGCAACAAATTCTTCAAAGGCATTTTGTACTGCCTCTCGGGTATTGAATTTTTTTCCCGCCAAGAAGTTATCCAAATTCTGGAAAAAGTAGTAGTCTGTAGGCGCAAGGTCTGGTGAGTAGGGCGGATGACGGAGAGCTTCCAACCCCAGTTCTTGCAACTTGGAGACCGTCTGCTGTGCAGTATGAGGTCGCGCGTTGTCGTGCAGGAGCAGCGGAGACGAGCGATTGACCAATGCTGGTTGGAGATGCGCCAGCTTCTCCATCATTGTGCTCAGTTCTTCACAGTACACATCTGCAGTAATGCTCACCCCGTTTGGTAAGAAGCTGTGATGAATTACACCGGCGCTAGACCACCAAACAGTGACCATCACTTTTCTAGGGGTAAGTTTTCGTTTAGGGCATTGTTTAGGTGCTGAACCAGGATCCAACCAACTTGCTGAGCGCTTGCGGTTATCAAACAGAATCCATTTTTCATCGCAGGTAACAATGCGGTTCAAAATTCCTTCATTTGTGTGTCTGTTGAGCAGTGCAAGGCACGTCTCGACGCGTACTTCGCGCTGGCGATCATTGAGTTCGTGGGGCACCCATTTGTCAAGCTTTTTTAGCTTGCCAATTTGACGCAAATGGACCAATATTGTTTTGACGCTAACGTCGAAAGCTGCTGCTAATTCAGCCGTAGATTGTGTATCATCAGCTTCCACAACCGCCTTTAATTCGTCATTGTCGACCAAAGTCTTCGGACGACCGCGAGGTTCATTTTTCAGGTCGAAATTTCCAGAACGGAAGCGAGCAAACCAATAACAGGTGGTGCGTTGGTTTGTAGTGTTAGCTCCGTAAACGTCGTTGATGTTGCGTGCCGCTTGTGCCGCGTTGCTGCCACGACGGTACTCATATTCCATAATTACTCGAACTTTTAACGTATCCATGATGACGAAAAAGATTGAAATGCGATGAAAATGTAACACTAATCAATAAAGAAATGACTACTTTTGGAAAAAAGAATCCATGTTTTTAAAATAAAATTAATTTGAAATTAGAATTCTAAGCCAAACAAAAATTATTTTGATTTGAAATGGCCAGTATTGCAGAACGGCAATTTCATAGGTAAAGACCTAATATATTAAACTAGCTGTGCCGCGACTTCGTCCGCGTGTTAATTAGTTTATATTGTTTTTTTTGTAAAATAAATGAATTTTTCGAAAATAAAAGTAGCCTAAGTTACCTCTTATTACATCAGCTACCTGCCAATAAAAGACCCGTCAAAATCGGTTCAGCCGTTTCAGAGATTAGCCGGAACAAACAGACAGACAGACAGACAAAAATTGTAAAAAATGTTATTTTGGTGTATGTACCGTATATATATTCATATTTATGTAGTAAAAACCGGTTATTTCAATATTACAAACAGACACTCCAATTTATTTATTTGTATAGATTTATTCCAACATTTTGTGGGTTGTTAAAAAAATTGAATAAAAAAAAAAGAATATTTCTTGAATTCTAATCTTTGTATGATGGGATGATGGGAAGCATATGTAGATACCATATAAGTTGAGCTTAGTACAGAAGAACGCTTCTCAACAGAAACAGAACTTACCGAAAGCTACATAAAAGACAGCGTAAGCGAAATCTGTTGTCGTAACCGCGTTTCTATACCGGAGGCACTGGTGCTTGCTGCTGTCGTAGTAAAGGCCTAGCCCGAAGATGGGTGCGCATGTCAGGAACGCCGCCCAGAACCACGAGATCAGCAGCGCCATGCGTATCACGTAGTATGTGATTTGCTGCAACACATAAATAACTGGATTATGATGGGACTTTTGGCACAACTCTCACCGATAACTTGCAGAGTTGTGAGAGCAATGGCTACGAGCAGTTCACTCAGGCTTTTATTGTAGTATAGGTTTCTAATACGGGTGTTTAGGTAAGTAGTTTTGGAGAGGTTAAGAATAACATGTTGGACAAAAGAACTTAATCTTGCATCAAATAACAATTTCGTCTAATAGTGACACCCCTTGTAATACTGGCAATCTGTCAAGTTCGCAAAATTACTGATGGTTTTCGATCAACGCTTTACTTTGAGTTATATGAAAGAACTTTTCTCATATCACAACTATCGCTAATGGTTGATGCTTCACTAATATCTGGAGGTACTTTGTGTCCTCCGCCATCATATGTGTGTAAAGTACCTGCGATACGGGGAATCGTTTCGCTAGGGCGTTGTGAAGTTGTCTTAAAAAAAATTATTTGTGTATATTTGCTTATTCTTGTAAGCCCTACAACCATTCGCCAATAAAGAGAAAAGCCAAACTTATGATATAAATTGGAAGCTGTGACCAGTTGGGGCATCAATTTGTTTTCTATTTGAAATTGAAGGCGAATACCAAGTTGCAAGGATAAGCCAGACGCGTATCAAATTTGAAGATTTACTATCAATTGATTTCCTTAGGAGTGTTGATTAGGTTCCGACACTTTTTTATAATTTACGGTAGTTCTTTGACTAAACTAATAAAGAATTTCGGTAAAAGTACGTGGGAAGTTGGGTGGTGCCAATGTCTCCGATTCCATATGAATTCAATTAAGAAAACTTAGACTTTTCAAATAATAGTCAATTAAATAAAAGACAAATATCACGTTCGCAAGTGATAACAGATAAAATATTATTGATATGATTTAAGAATCTGTAGACCGTAGTCAAATTATCTCGGGCATTATTTCTAGAAAACGACTCTGTATGTGCAATTTACGAAGTAAAGGTTTTCGGATGTGAAAACTATCTGGCTAGGACTTGTATATACATAATAAGCAAACTCCTCATCATATACTGTTCCAGCAGAATACCACCTACCACATCTTTGAACAAATAACGTTCAGTGGTCTCAGCTAGTGAGTACGATATGGTGTTGGCTACAGTAATACAAAAGTTTCTAAAAGCAAAAGTTCTACTAGTCAAGGCTTGTTCTAAGATTGGTAAGTCATGATATCATAATCCGGATCATCGAAATTGTTACTGGGATGATAGTGCTTACGGAAGAGGACGCCCAGGGTTATTCTACTGTCTTGATCCCAAAAAATGGTGTTCTGCCGAGTCGAAAAGCGTTTAGACTTGTTTGATCTAAGATTTAATGGCAGACAATTGGAAATCGGCGTTAAGGTTTTCAAAACGAACGTAATACGGGACTCCCACGGGGACTGATCTATGATGAAGCATGTGGATATAGAGACCTAGTGTGTATAAAAACGGCATGTGCGAACACCGGACTCGCGTAAGTCATCATTGGACGAATGCACGACATGTAAATTTTCAACTCTTCATTTTCAAAATTAATTAATTTAATACACATATTTGGAATTGTATTTTTTTTTTACCCTACCGTGCATGTGTATTTCACGACAGCTACTGAGAAACACTGACAGCAAAACGCAGTAGGAATCCTTTTTAAAATTACATATTTTTCAACCCCAAGCACTTTTGTCACTTAAAAAATTAGAAATGCTACACAAAATTTATTTGTAGACAATTGTTATAGAATCTTATAAATACAGGGCTCCATAAAATTTGTTGATGTTGTAGGCAAGGGACATTTTACAGCATGCATTCAGGAGGCAGAGTAGTCGGCTAAGAGCAAATGCGGCGCGCTTACGTACGATACCCAGATGCTCGCTTCAATTTTACTTTCGCTCACAGATCACCCTCAAATATTTGGCTTTCCTATCTCAAGGGATAGTCTCGCCGAACATTCGGACAGGTACTATTGAGGGGCTGGGGTTCGCTCTTGAGATGAGCACGGTTGTGCTCTTACAAGGTTTTCTAACTGGCATTGACGGTTATCTCCAGCCGCACACTCAGTTTTTACAAGCATTATAATTTAATTATGTATTCATAGCCCTAATATAGCGAGACCAACGAGCACTTGGCCGGTTTCTTATAAAGAAAATCATCAGCGTCCTCATAAGACAAATGGCCATACGGTCTTCCCACGAACATAAACACTAGGATGTAGTTGCTTATATGGCACTACGCAGGTGTTACACAAAATAAATATGGTGCCCATAGACAGGGTTGCTGCTATGTGTAATGTAGGTTCGACATCCTTGTTATGCACAAGGCTGTCGCTTGACAAACTGATCTGTCGTCGGGTTTCCCGTGCTTGGGCCGCAATTAATATATTTTATGCGAGAGCGGCAATTTGCATTTTAATATTGCTATCGACAAGCTTGTTCATTGCTTACTGTCTTACTTTTTACATATTTTGTAAATATGGTCTAAAACAAATAGTATAACATGAATATGTATTTTGTGATAAAGTGTGTAATTTTCTGTACTAATTTAGTAGACATTCTTTAGGAGAAAAGTTTATGGAAGTGATATATTTTAGCAACTGTTAAAATATTTCTTTCCATAAACTTTACAATATATATACAAGAATATACTGCATGCGTATTACTCCTAATATAAATACTCGAAATAAAATCTTGCAGCAGATGCTACTCATCTCTACAAAATGAGTAATTCTTCTGTGGTGCACTTTCGAGGTATTCTACAACCAATTTCCGATAATATCAGACAACTCAATTCTACAATTTTTTACTATGTTAAAAACAAAATTGCTTTGAAATGGAAAAGGACTTAGATTAAGTCTTATGTCATATTACAGCCCGAAAGATAGCCCAGGAATCTCAAGACATATATTCTATAATCTAGTTTCTATAACTTATCATTCTATCCGTCCTTTCACAGTGTGGTCCCATGCAACACGGATTTTCTTATAACCGTGTTTTATAGATTAAAACTTCTAGTGATATACCTAATCCAATTAAGTTTGTATGGTACTAAATTAATGTTATTATTGTTAGGTTGGCCGCCTACAAAGTTAAGGACTGTTGATGAATCATTCAATCAGCTTCTATTTCAAAGGAACTACAGTAATAATATCATATTTTGTTAAATTTTCTTTAGATTTACATGATGGTACTGAGATCGCTAGTGACTCCTAACTTCATTTTAACAATATTTCATATTACGTTGGTCCCTCGTGTGGTTCAAATAAAATGTTTTACAAGAACTGACTTAAACTTTTCTTTCCTACGACCGCGAGACCGATTGAAACTAAATGTGTATGGGACCATTTCGAAATATAAGCGATTAAGCTTAACGGTTAAACAAGCCTTGACGCCCGGAAGGTTGGATTTCTGCGCAGCAAAATCCGACACAAGACATGGTTAAACATCTCGTTTAGATATAAGTTTCCTATTAGTTCAAAATGAGTTGGCAGTTGTTAGATTAATTCAGGTGAGTGGTAGCGGGTAGGTTGGGAACTCAACCAATTAGAAATCGGATAAAGGCAAAGCGGAAGGAAAAATCGTGCCATACAAAGAAATCTTCTTCAGCGCAAGGTTTCAGCTGCTCTATTGCTATCTTAAAGTTAAAGGTGAAAGGACCTAGAACCCACTAGGTATAGATAAGTACTCGTAATAAAAAAATCGATTACAGCCTGTCAAAGATTGAGCAATACCAATGCGGTCCATTTCTAAAATACACATTTGAATCCTATCCATAATTCAGCCCGCGAAGACCCTGACGAACAATGATCTGTTTTATTCAAAACCATACATTGTATGTGAAATAAAGTTTTTGTTAATTTGACTACGCGTGCTCGCTGCGTGAGGCCTCGCCTATGTGCTATTAGAATTTCTAATGGACACAGACGACTTGGCGATCCATTTTATGTTGCAAAACATCCTAATTTATGGAATTCATACAGTTCTCTTACGTACAGACGCCAGTACATCAATCTACCTCAATCTGTGAAATTTCTTTTAGATTTTCTACTTTATCACATAAGCATAAGGTTCACTATCAATTGGGGAAATTTGATAGATTGGGGTAGCTTGATGTGCTGGCGTCTGTATTTTACTTTATCGTATGGGTGGTGGTACAGTAGGCTTCCGAAATACCGTAACGACCGCTCGACGTGCCCTGCGGAGAACTGATATGGAAGGACACTTTTAATAATGAAGGTACTGATAATAGACAAATGGGTTATTAGCTATAATTTTTTACTTAATAGTAGTATTGACTGTTGTCAGTCCCTTTATTATTAATATAATATATACCATACAAGTACCTATGTAAATTATACTCTACAGAAAAAAGCTCTTAAAACGTTTTAAAATTCACCAACGTCGCGCCATTACAAAGACAAATTTAACTTCTAAAGCATGCGATCGAAGTCACGAAGTCCATCCAATTTTGTTGTTTATTATAAATATAAATTAATTATATTCTTGAATCTTCAAAGGGTTGACAATTAGTATTAAAATAACTTATTAAGTAAAGAAAAACAAAATAAAATTTATTTAAGTATTAAAAATATATACATACCTATATTAATTGTATATATTTTTAATACTTTGTTTTTCTTATTTTTTCTAATTAAAACTAAAGAAATATAGAGCTTTACACAAAAAATATTATTAATTTTATTGTTCTATAACCACTGCATATTAATTATGTATTGTTCTTGTACTGTTAGCGTTATTCAGAATAATTTGTACTGATCTCACGATGTATTTTATTTTAGTTCAATAATAGATATGTACTCGTATTAAATATCTGGAATATTTTTGTTCGTTAAATAAAATGCCATAGGATTATAGTCTCCTATGCCTGGCTAAACTGAAAAAACAAGTAACAAAACTAGACATTGAAGCGGCTGCTGATGCCGACCGTACCTGAAGATCGTATGCAATCGGGTTATGGTAATATATCGGTACGTGTACACGAGTACACTGTTATCATTATATTTTCAAATCAAGTACTAAGTATATCTGAATAGAGTACGTGTGTATGTTATTGTTATTATATTGCAACATATAAAACTCACCACAGGGTCATTAGTGCTCAAATAGTCAACTGCATCATATTATTTCACAACTAGTGTAGTTAGTTAGTTACAAGTTTAATGAGTAATCAAACAATTAGTATTGTATGGGGTAGTTTTTTCTAGAAATATTTAAATTTCAATATTAGAGTCATGTAGGGGCACCAACCGGACCATTGCATGAAATTACACACATTTTTAGACATCGATTAAGCATAGCAGAACTTTTTTTTGTCGCCCGAGCGTGGCTTTTAATTATTTACAATTTACAAAAGAATTTAACTTAAATATAAGAGCTTTATTTGAAGTAATTCATATGCCTATCTATGTTTTTTAAATATAGTCAGCCCATAGCATCAGTTGTCTTAATAGTTTGAGAGCGCCCCCAGTACTGCAGTCAATTTGTACGTCGCGCGTCGCGTCGCTACGTTTGGTGCACAGCCCTAGATTCATATTTACGTGCACGGCAACTTGGTATGACAATGAAATAAAAATTTGTATACTGATGATTTCAGGAACAAAACAATAAGGCAAACAAAATAACTACCCGCCTGCACTTGGGAAATAGATGTCTGTTCCTTATTATCATACAGTCTACGGCACGAAGCACATACAAGCTCCGATCAACTTTCATTGCGCACATGGGCGCGAGCTAGTGCCAATGTAACTGTCTTCTACAACCTTTATCTTCTTACAAGTACAGATCTCAAAATTATGCTATTTTATATTTAAACTAAAAAAATTGAATTTTTTAACTAAAAATGTTTTATTTTTATTATTTTTTTCTCTTAATAGCATGGGCAGTATTTACTCTGGTGTCACAGTTGTTCATACTACACTATACTCGTTGTTCATAGCCGTAGCTCATAACCAGACGCTCTCACCGGTCCATAAGTGCTTGGCGAGGTCAAGCAACTAGGCTCGCGGTCAGTCCATAGATGGGTGACCGCCAAAGTGGTTTTATTTCTGAGCGTCTCCGTGCTTCGGAGGTCAAGTTAAGCTGTCGGTCTTGATTGTAGCCATTAGGCAACAGTCGTCAAGCCATGTCAGAGGCATACTGGGCGGCTTGAGCAACTCTGACACTAGGGTAACCACTGCCCATGCGGTAAATAAGTAAGTATACCGCCCAATAATAATAATAATATCTAGGGACAATGTCACACAGATCATCCTAGCCCCAAACTAAGCAAAGCTTGTACTATGGGTACCAGGCGACGATATACATACTTATATAGATAGATAAAACATCCATGACTCAGAAACAAATATTCGTGCTCATCACTCACATATTTGCACTTACCACTCCTCTTTGTGAGTTTCTTTGTGGCTTTCTTCTCCGGGTCGTCCACCTAGGTAGCTAGAGAAAGCCGCAGGCTAGCTAGGGTAGTGCAAGTGATCTGACCCCCATTTCGAATTCCATCTTTTTACTTCAGCGGCCGCCTGAGATGTGGCCCATAAGGGTGCCCTCAGGTATTAGTCGTTTAAATTAAGCTACTGGTTGAGAGCATTTTGTGCTAGCAAACTGCTCGTTGTTTTCAATTCTTTAATTTGATATACTATTGCTAAATGTAACAATAATAGCTTAGTAACTTGCTATTTATTATTTATTTAAGAATATTAAAAATACATGTGACGAAACAGACCGCACGGACGGACTAATTTAAAATATTTTGTTACTTTAATTACTGTTTTTAAACTGTGTTTATGTAATACATTGTGAGCTTGACAAGTACAAGTGTATGTAAATACCCAAGTGCTGAATAAATTTAATTATTTCATTTCATTATTTCATTTACCGGGATTCGAACCCAGGACCCCCAACTTCGTAGGCAGGAGTTCTACCAACTAGGCTATGGTGACCGTGACCAATAGGCCTGACATAGCTTAAAGAGTTTTGTCTAACGACAGGATCTTAACGTGTCCTCCGAAGTGCGCAGACGCTCAGAAATAAAGGCACTTAGTCGGTCAACTACCCGCAGTCTCACCGAGTGCATAGGTGCATGAGTCACTTACTTCGGATCTCATCATTATTCAGTTACTCGAATGAATCGAATATTTTGTAAGCTGTGTTTGCAGCGAAGTAGTATTGTTTAATGAAAATAGTTCACTAAATATACAACAAGGTAAAGGTAGCCGATACATTTTGGTGGTATCCTGGTTGAATTTGGTGTTGTACGTGGAGCGCATTCCGGAAGTGACAACACAGTAGTTGGCGGAAGACGATAACGATATACGAGTTACATTGTGTCAGTTCTTGCTCGCCTGTGCGGCTCTGTCAGTAGGTATGGCATGTAGCTGAACAATAGACAAACAAACCGCAGCACACGTGCACAGCGGACACAGGTATAATAATATTAATAATATCTAGGGACAATGTCACACAGATCATCCTAGCCCCAAACTAAGCAAAGCTTGTACTATGGGTACCAGGCGACGATATACATACTTATACAACGTGTAACAGAAAGAGTGAACGTAACTTAAGGGGCATATACGGTCTCCTTAAGCCTACCTATACACAAAATCTCATACCGAAATACCATCATTTTAATCTTGATCGTAAAATAATATACCATTCAATATATCGACAAGTATTTTTATCGATATAACGAACATCCGTACTAACACAGCACAGCTGATTCTGATTTACGCTAGAAATTGTTTGACATACCTCTGTGTTTCTATGCACGCCTGGTAGTTTGATTCCGATTGCACTCACTACACATATTTTGTTTTATTTTCGAGTTATGTTTTTATTTATAGCACTGCTGAATAGCTTTTGGATACTTTACATCGTATAAGTACGTAATACACAAACACATTACGAGATCCTTTTTATAGTTTAACTTCGTGAACGTGAAATAATGGAAGAATTTCATTATTTCACGTTCACTAAAATCTGCACCGACACCGAAAGCTTAACTCTAAGACTTGCCAACTAACACGAATCTCTCTAATGTACAACATATTCATAGAATCGTAAAGCTTTCATGTTTCTTAGTTATAAAGAGGCGTGGCCTCCATCGCGACACTGTACCCTTCACGACATAGGTTCCTCGTAATTAAACAGCCTTAAATTCTGTAACCTATGAATCCTCATCATCACAAAGTGCACGTCTGAGATTATTCTTTCATAGATGAATGCACGAAATTTTGAAAATTATTACGATCACTAAACGACATAGTTAAGGATTTCGCGGAACACTTTACTCATTACTAAACGACATTTAAACACGACCTAAATAGACAGCAGTTTACGAACAACTGATGATTTTAATATTTTTATTAAATAAATGAAATTGCACAATATGTGATGAATTTGGCGGCTTTCTTCGAACGCGGCCTCTTTGGCGGCGTCTTTGAGTCCACTCAAAAGAGCCGCTTAGGTATCGACGACGCGCGCGGCTCGCTTCCATGAATATTAAAAGATATTTAACCGTTTATTATTTACCTACATCAACTCTTTGATTTTGCCGCCATATTAGTGTAACTTTGGATATAATCAGGACGGAATTTGAAATGTTCATATGGGCCTAGTACATTAATCATATTTTTTTATTTGTATGTATTATATGAATGATTAATATGTCGTTACAGGGAACGAAAGTGCCCCTGCACTTTCTATTCCATCACTCTCATGATCCGATGGGATGACTAGCGATACGACCGGAAAGAGGTCAGGCACAGGAACGACGGCTTTACGTGCTCTCCGAGGCATGGGGGTGTAATATCGTCAACTCCCAGACTTCGGGCTGATACTGAGAAATTTATTTTTACGAAAAAATCCCATAATCACTTTTTGGCCCGACCCGGGAATTGAACCCAGGACTTCATTATTCCCATAATCAGTTTTTGGCCCGACCCGGGATTTGAACCTAGGACTTTATTATCTGCAGTTGAACACGCTACCGCTAGACCAATGAGTTATACACGAACACATTCAAATGGCGCGGCGCGCGGTGGCGGCATCTTTGACTCTCTCAAAGGCGCCGCCACGAGCGGGGCCCGCTTTGATGAATATTAAAAAATATTTAACCATTTATTATTTACCTACATCAATCCTTTGTATTCGCCGCCGTATTAGAGTTCCTTGCGACAAAATCAGGACGGAATTCGAAATGTCCCCTAATGTTCATATGAGCCTAGTACATTATTCATATTTTTTCGTAATTTATCAGTAGTCGTACCGCGTGTGTTTATCTGGTTAGTTTGTATAGTTTGTATTAAAAATTTAGTACCTATTCGTTTCCAGCCAGATTAAATTCACATACTGAAAGAAAAATTTAATATTCTTACTATTTAACAACATCTTGCGGAATATCAATTTAAATTAAATTAAGTGATTTTTCCTAGTTATCTAATTTGTATGAATGATAAAAATGTCGGTACAGGGAACCTTTAAAAATTAGAGCAAAAATTCAGTTAAATGATTGAATCTTAAAATAAACACGTGTAATAAATTATGTGACTGTACAGAACCACACTTTTTATTTACAGTCTGAGTAGTAGGTACCCAAAGAGTTCACGGTAAGGTTCATTACCCTTGCGGCTGAGTTTTTAGTGTTGTTCATAATGTCGGTAATCTTACTTGTTGATTTAGGTAGTCGATAGAAAAATAAATTACTAGTTGAATAAAAAATGATTATTTCTGTTTGAAGTTTCGTCCATAGGTAGCCGTCCTGATACCCTATAACCCCCTTAAGTTACGTTCACACTTTCTGTTACACGTTGTATAGATAGATAACATCCATGACTCAGAAACAAATATTCGTGCTCATCACACAAATATTTGCACTTACCGGGATTCGAACCCAGGCTTCGTTGGCAGGAGCACTACCAACTAGGCTACGGTGACCGTCATGGTATGTACATGTGCCAAGGTAGGTAGAGTAAGATTGACTCTTGGAGCATAGTTCTACCTTAATTCTTATACCTTAAGTTTTGACCCTACGCAAAATAAAAAAGCCATTTTTAAGCTGCCGAAAATAAATGACTAACTACTCAAATCTGGTGACATAGACCAAAAATTAAACACACAAAAGTTTATGCAGAGGAAGATGAAGCCTGCTAGGTGTCAAATTTAGTATTGTGTTATTTTTCCCTCGTATGCGTGGAGAGCGAGAAAGTGGAGGCACTAGGGAGGGAATCCTTCTGATGGACTGAATTCGCTATTGAGTGTAAAGATTTTGACCGATGAAGTATTTGTGTTTGATATAAATATAGGACGTAATGTGTAATATATGATACTGTTCTATAAATATAGGACGTAGGCCGAAAGTTGGCCAAACTGATATTTAAAATAACTGCATTCTTTACAATACTAAACATAAGATATTATTTATGTCTTCTGCTATTTTTATGGATATACATACATAATTTATTTATTATTTGGAAAAACAACAGCTATACAAAAAAAACTGCTATAATAGGAAACATAAAGCCAAATACAGGTTTCCACGGATAGCGACTGATACCTAAATGGCTGGACATAGCTGAACATAATAAATATTTGTGACTGTAACAACTTTTGACCAATGGACCACAATAAAAAGTTTTGTATTTGTATGCTTCCGATTTTACTCTTAATCAGAATAGCTGAAGACAGGATACATATGTTAAAAGTTCATCATCATCATATCAGCCGAAAGACATCCAAGGATCTCCACAATGGCTCTTGTGCTGCCTGCATCCAGCGGCTTCCCGACCCCTGCAAGAGCGGTGGTCCAACTTGTAGGGAGCCTGCCCACGCAGCGTCTTCCGGTTTGTGGTCGCCACTCGAGAACCTTTCTGCCCCAGTGGCCGTCGGTTCTATGAGCTAGAAGCTATGTGCCCACCCACTGCCACTTCAGTTTGGAAATTCTTTGGGAATAGAATAGCGGGTATCATTTATTATTTCTATCTTCTTTTTAGATGTTTTATTGATACAGAATCTGATGAAAATCTGCAATGGTTATCCAAAAATATTATGACTTCAAACTTTTCCTTGTTAGAAAGTGTGGAAACCTCTGAAATCTAGGTTTTTCATGTTTTTTTTCCTTGTAGTATGCAAACAAACATTTCATGTGGCGTCTGTGACCTATAAATAGTGATGGGCATTATGAGTCATATCAATGTTCTCGAGCGATCGCGAGGTTGACGTACCTTTGTGGCCGTTATTTAATCCTCGGCACAGGCAACGCTTCATCATATCAGCCGAAAGACGTCAACTGCTGGACAGAGGCCTCCGACAAAGATTTCTACTATTAACCGCATTGATTATCAACGCTTAATTCGTACATATTAGGCAATGTTTATCCTGAAAAGCTTGCCTGTAGTTAGAAGGTAGAGTCCCCGTCATGTCCAGGCTCCCATATACAACATATAACTTAATTAACGCACATCCTGAAAATAGTTTGTTCAGAATCGTTTACTGAATCGATTTATATCATTTTTAATATAGGTTACTTTTATTCCAAAATAATTAACACTACGGAAATTATTGTCATGTTATCACTGTACAATCAAAACAAAGTCAAAGTAATAGAACTTTTATAATCGCAGTTTTATTTGTATTCATACAAATTCCATCATTCAATAAAAATAATAAAAAAAAACTTTATTCCAAGAAACTAATTTAGTAAATAACAATGCATACATGTTAAATTTAAAATTCTGTGTATATATTATGACTACAACGTAATATTTTAATTGGGGTGTTTGAGGGTGTGCGTTAATTACGTTACATGTTGTATATATAAACACGCTTACTGCGTTCATTCGGGTACATACCTACCTGAATGAACGCAGTAAGCGTGTTTACGCACGGCAGGTCCGAAATCAGTCCATAGTAAGTATATTTATATTTGTATTAAAGTTCATGTGCTGGAACCGAATTCAGATTTATAATATTATCTTCATGTTCAGTTATGTAGCTTATTCATTTATCTTTGCTTATTTTCGCGAAATAATGTACCTTTCCAATGTACCTTAGTGTTATTATAGTAGATAATGAACTGTGATTATCTACTATAATAACATTCTGAGGATGGAAAGGTATATTATTATAGCGAAGATAAGCTAAGATAACTTATTTCTATGATTAACTGTCACTGAGTAGCATCAAATTTGGTGTGCCGGGTCAGTGTTTAGCACTAACTGTAAACTTCTTTATATACCTACGTTTATATAACTCCTTTATTCACATAATACAAAATATCTCCCTGACAAATAACCAATTTGCATTATTATGTACTTAATGAATCGTGATTGACGAGTTTTATAAGATTTACAAGGTTTTTGTGATATTGTTATTTTGAGCGTACCTAATATCTAACTAAACATACCAGCGAACATTCTGTATATTTGGTTTGCTACGGTAATGTACAGATGCCAGCACATCAAGCTACCCCAATCTGTCAAATTTCCCCAATTGAAAGTGAACCTTATGCTTTTGTGATAAAGTTGAAAGTCCATAAAAGAAATTTGACAGATTGGGTTAGCTGGATGTGCTGGCGTCTGTACCTAAAATAGTTGGGTATATCCGAAGTATGTTTGTAACTTTTCCTTCGAATTTATAAATTGATAGCATAAGAACATGATATCGAACGTGTTTAGTAGGGTTATCCACAACTACAACATAAATATAAAATGTCGCTTCTACCCATCCAAAAGTAGTTGTGAAGAAACTACTTAATGCGATAAGGCCGCCCGTAAATTGTCTTCATTCTTTCAATGTCCATTTTAGGGTTGCGTACCTAAAGGGAAACAACGGCATCTTACTTACTACTAAGCTTCTGCTGTTCGTCCGTCTGTCTGTCAGTAGACTGTATCACATGAACCATAATAGGTGGACAGTTGACATTTTCACAGACAGTGTATTCCTATTGCTAACCTTACAAACAATTTCTTTGTTCAATAACTATGACATTGTCTACGCTGGTACGGATCCCTCTGTGTGCGACGCATACTCGCACTTGGCCAATTTTTTGTACTACAAAGTGTATTTTTTACAATTAGCAAAGTACCTATCGGGGCTTTAATATAATATGACATGACAGGCAGAGAGCGATATTACTATGGATAAACTATTCATGGAGACCTGTAATTAGCCTTCAATTAGTATTCATGCTACTTGCTCAAATCATATGAGTACTATAATGCATTTAAAATAAATACTAGATCGACAAATCTCTAGGTTCAAACTCGTGCGCTCCATATTCATGATTTCCTTTTTCTCAAAAATGTCTTAAAACTTCATATTAATGTAGTAACCCATACATAATGAACAGGAAATCATGTCATACAATAGTGATACCCATAGTAATTCATTCATTCATTCTATAATTATCATTTAAGACTCTATTTTCCCCATTTAGGTATATTCGTACATAACTATTGACGTCATAACTCAGTCGGTGGTCGTAAGAACAATATGCAATATAGGTGAGACAGAGATGATAAGTGCTATAAATGCTATAGTATGTCTAGTTTTATGGTCAAGTGCCCTATTTGGCTCTATAACAGGGCTATAAGCGTAACAATAGACCAAAAACAACACCTGACAAATAGATAGTAACCTGAATGAATTCGCACAGCACACGTCATCGGAAAATTTCCTCATTGGGTGCTCTCAATTGTTTTTTATGATTAGAGTTGTTCCATAAACTACGCGAGTCCATTATGATATAGCCTAGAGTGAACGCATTCATTAAGACCTTCATATCGAGTCGATGCTACAGCAACTATTTAAATTAAATTATTCCAGCCCAAATATTGGCAATTAACAATATAATATAAAAATAAAAAAATGTGAGCCGTTACGGGACGCCTGGCAGATGTGAAACATCGACATTATTTTTTAAAAGTAATATGCAGAAAAGAACATATTGTGATAGGAACTAAATATGTCATAATGATTAAATAAAAAGTCGATTGCGCATGGCGACGCGTCGCCACACCGTACACACTACTATCGTATAGCGTGGCGACACGTCGCCACGGCATGCGTCGCCACGCCAGAAATCTGTTTTACGTGCGGCTATAGATGTTTCACATCAATAAATTATTATTCAAAGAATAACATTCTAAATTAATTAATAGTTTTAAGTAGTAAGATTACTTAAAAAAATATAAGCTTAATTTTTAGTCTAAGTTAAAGTTAGCGTCTTATCTGACCTAGGTTAGACCTCTGCTTCAGACAATCGCAGTATCATCTTTTAAAATAACAGTTATGTAGAAACAAATTTAAGTGTTGGTAAAAATAAGTACATTTAAATAACATTATATGTATTGATATAGAATGCTATATCAATATAATAAAAATAGAAGTAAATTAAAAGTAAAGTCGAGTTAATTATTATTAGCTGATTTGTTTGTATTATACAAGTAATCTAATAATATTTATCTAATCTAATATTAATAGTGCCATATCTAGGTCATTTTAAAATCTCGAGCAATTTTTCAGTGTCATCGTAATTGAGTGTGCCTAGAAATTCCGTTATTATACTATTGCATTTTTTTGTCGCAGAAACTATGTATGTGTAGTATCTTATTGGGTTTGTAATACAAAAAAGGTCCTAAAAATATGTAAAAACACAAAAATATGCATGATTAACTCGGCCATTTAAACAGACTAAGTCTTTTCTTCTCTTGTCTGAGGGAATAGGGTTAAATGGAAGTTCAGTGGGTTGTTTTAGCTTAGTCTGTAGTATAAACAGTTGACAAACTGTTAATATCTTACATACAGGAAAGGGCGATAAGTGGCTACCTTTAGAATTGCTGTTTAAGCTCGTTCTAACGGGAGTAGGATAGTTTTACCTGTACCACCCCAGACAGAAATGCAATATGTGAGAATGGATTGACAGAGAGCAAAATAAACCTGTTTAATTAATTTAAAACCGGCTATGTTACGTAAGCTTTTGAAAATATAAATTAATTTACGTACTCCCGTGCATAATGATTCAATATGTTTACGGAAATTGAAATGTGAGAGAAATTTATATTTTATTAGTCTGGTATGAATTATTTTCTCTAGAGTTTTTGATAAACCTGTTAAAATTGCCTTTAGTTTGTTATACAATTTTTCAATCCTTCCAATCCCAAATTCGAATGACGTTTAGCGAAGTCTTGCCCTGGAACCCTGCATGTGATGGGATATGATCGATGGTCAGACTGATGGGTCATCCTCTGCGGGAATGCTCGCATACGCCCTGCAGTGAGGTTATTCCTATATCTCCAAGTGACCATGTTCTGTTTGGATTTTCCGATCTGGATGATCTCTGATCCGATTTGAACGTAGTGTATAATATAAAGTGACTTTTAGTTGACCATGGCATAATATGAAATAAACAAGAGAAAAGTCGACTATAGTGGTGTCATGCCATTGCAAATGGTAAAGTAAATATTATGAAGCGTTGATACCAATAGGTACCATGGGCGGTAAGCTAGGATATGATGCTTACAAGCGGAGCCATACCCTCCCATAATTCCGCTACTAATAACTCTTGTGAGCTTGGATCAGCAGCGGCACACTTATAAAAGTCTATAAGCTGTGTGGTTCAGCCAGATCCCGGGCCACATAACTGTCTAGGTATTAGAGAAGTAAATTCCTGCAGTGCGAAGTGGAACACGGAATATGACCTGATGATTAATTTATGGAAAAGATTTGGTTCCACGTTCTACACAGGCATCTAATGTTATAATTATGGGTATCTCTAAAGTATTTGCATACTATTTAGTTGGTATTGAAGTCGGCGTTTAGTCTTTTACATACATAGATTCACGCCTGTTTCCCAGAAGGGTAGGCAGAGACAACGGATTTCCATTTGTCACGATCTTTGTACATGCTCGCCGGTTTAGGGTACTTCTGACCTGGCCTTTCTTGAGAACGTCTCCGATTTGATCAGAGAATATTCGACGAGGTTTTCCCCTTCCGGTTGTCCCATTCTCACAGGCCAGGTATACTTCTTTTGTCAATCTTCTTTCATTCATCCTTTCTAAATGGCCTAACCATCTCAGCATACCTTTTTCAATCTTTGTGACTACATCCTCTTTCACACCACAACGCTCTCTTACATCATTATTTAGAATTCTGTCTCTCAAAGTCACACCACACATACTTCTCAGAGCTCTCATTTCCACTGCATTTATGTTACTTTCATTCTTTTTCTGCCATACCCAACTTTCACTTCCATACAGTAAGTTGGAACTAACACTCCATCGTGCACGGCCAGTCGAGCCTTCTTTGAGACTTGCCGGCTACTCATAAAGGCGTGTAGTGCCCCATTCACTATGTTCTCCGCATTTACTCCTCTAACAATATCTTTTTCATATTTCCTATCTCTCGTAAACAAAGTCACCAAATATTCAAACTCTTATTCTCTTATTATTACTTATACTTTCTTAGTCTTTTAATACAGTTTTTATACAAATTGTACTCACTAGTGACATGTATGCGGTCCGTTATGATTTATCATTTGTCCCTATTTGCTAAGTAAGTATAATTATACGTATAAATAATCTTCTTCTATTTAAAAGAACTCTATGTTTAAAAAAAAAATGCATCTGCATTTTTGCGTCACACGGAATATACACTGAAGCCATTTCAAAAAATATCTTATTTTTGATGCCTACAATTAAAATAATCAAATTTTGTTATTTCTCATTTTAAGTGATTTTTATACTGTTTGCGAAATAAATATATTTAACCCCATAATTGTCATAAATGAAAAACGCAATTGAGTGTTTATAAAAACAAGTTGCCTCAGAAGGCTTTTCTTATCACTCGTTATAAGACCACGTAGGGTAAGGATGGCCCCTTACTTGCTAAATTGGAAAAATTATGTTACCAAAATGACTTTCATATTAGGTATCAATTTCAGTGCCAAGTGATTCAAGTCTAATCATGTGATGTCACTGTCAGTGCTTAGCTCTAATTGAAGGCGCACCCAAAAGAAACAATTACTTAGCGGCCTGTGTTTATAGCTCTTCTTTTAGGGGGCAATGTATAAGATTCTATAACAAACTTCCCAATTATATTAGAGAATTGTCTACGAATAAGTTTAAAAGAATTATTAAAGCCAAATTATGTAGCAGGGCATATTACGGAATTTCTGATTATTTAAGTGACAAAAGTAGTTGTTCTGAGTCAACACACATGATTGTAATTAACCTAAAGTATATTTTATTTTAAAAAAGGATTCCTACTGAGTTTTCTGGCAGTGTTTCTCAGTAGCTGCCACGTCATGCACTGCACGGTAGGGTAAAAAAATGATGATTCCACATAAATGTATTTTTTTTACGGAATACATGATTTTTGACTTTGACTCGTTATATACTGTCGTGTTATTTTAGCAGTAGCGTGTACAACAGCAAATAATGATCCCGGTTTTGATTCTCGGGTCGCGCCAAAAAGACTAATTGAGATTTTTCTAGGAAGAAAGATTCTCAATGGTATCCCATAATTAGGAATTTGGTCTTGTTATACCTCTATCCGTGGGGAGATCGTCGTAACCTAACTCGCTCCGGTCATTTCGGACTGTAAGACTGAGGGAGTTGTGAGTGCACCTGGGTTTGTGAACTAATATATTGTATCCCAAGTTTGCGTATACACATGTATATATACAGTGTTTAAATAGGATTTTATTCCTAGAAATTTAAATAGGACGTAATAATTAATTCTATAATGGTTGCATTTTGTAGTAGGCATACATACCTAATTATTTTGTATACAATTTTTAAAATGAGGTATTTTAAGTCTGTAATTTTGTTGCTATTTTTAACCTATAAAGAAACAGAGTACAGAATAGCTTATAGAGTTTTTGGGTTCTGTCTGGAATATTATTACGCGAGTGTAGTTTCTACATAAACGTTTAGTAGATGATACCTTCTATACAAAGATGAGTAAATATGTTTACGATATATACAATAGGCCTATTGGACGCTAGTTGAAAACCGCACACATTACCTATTAACCACGTTTTTACCCAGTTTAAATAATATCGTTTTTCCTACTTTATCGTCCAATAGCTTACATCAATCAACAACAATTTGTAATGTAGTATTTATTTACACTATAAAATAAACATAATGTTCTGAGTTGCATGTTGGGAGTATTCCGCGCCAATAATGCGAAGCTAAAAATAAAATAAATTGATTTCATTTGATCCGATGCGTCTGTCAATACGCTGACGTGAGCAGACGCGCGGAGTGTGGAGTGTGAAATAAGATCGCCCACCAGAGGGTAAAGTGGGTATAGCACAGTTGACCGCTCGGGAACTGCCCTACATCTGTCATATTAAATGACAAATGCGGTGGGATGACGATTACCTACGACTTAATGATATAACTAGCGACCCCGGCTCTGCACGGGTACACGCATAGATCATAAATTGGTAGTTTATTTGGACAATCAGAAGATAAAAAATTCCTCACACTATTTTTTTGTGTTACCCGTGTTTGATAGAGTTATTGGAGCACAAACCAGGTCACTTGGTGACGATTCGGACACAAAATATTCGGACATAGTGTCCGAATTGACACTTTTATATTTAAATATATTTCCAGTGACAATTCGGACACCAATTAAAAAAAGCAGTTTAGTACAGTCAGACAAAAACTTTCAAAGATACATTAATTGTAAAATTTTGTCATATGTGTATGTTTGCTTATGCGCATTTCTTTCGCTATAGCTTATAGGGTTAGCGAAAGAAATGCGGCTTGACATATGAGGTGTAGACTGTGGTTGAATTTAATGAAATTAGGAGCGGTTTTTTTTATTATCTAAGTAATATGAGTCTGAAATGAAAGGTCTTGAAAATAACTTTTCAGAAATACATGTATCATACCATGTTTATTATTTCCCATGTTTAGTAGTTTAATATTATCATAAAAAGATAAAACACCCCCTGATTAAAAGTAAAATTATCGGAAACGAGAAAAACAAGTATCAGAATATTTAAATTAAATTCTTATATACTGTGGATGTACATGGATTGCACCAGTGCAATGGTGCAATCCATGCCGAAACGTCGGGTAACCAAGGTAATGATTTACCAAAATCTTTATCGCGATGAGACCCGTGTCCACAGTATATAAAATTTCTACAAATCGCGAAAGTTTAAAAACATTAATAAATTAAATTCGACTATTAAGATGTTTTGATAAGTTTAATTTTATAAAGATATTGTGATAATTCTTTTTCTCTTTTCCGTTCATTTTAAGTAATCGGAATTATTGTTTTTATTAATAATTTCATTCAGTTAAGGTAATAAAAGTATTTACCTGAATTTTAACGAAAGCAGTAGTTTTTGACTAATAATATTTCAAAGTTAAATTATATACACACTTTCGCGGTCGGGTAACAAGTCTGCTCAAGTGCAACACCGAGCGAAAGAACGCTACTAGTACTAGAACAGTCGCTCCTATCTCTATCTCTTTTATTCGTATAGGTATTTCTCGCTTTATTTGCGACCATCACCATCATAGTTTTGGTGACGGCTTTTGTCCACTATTTATATTTTAACACTTTTTTATCTGACTGTACCAAATAGGTTCAATAAATTGATGCTGTCCGAATTATCACTGGAAAAATATTTAAATCTAAAAGTGTTAATTCGGACACATTGTCCGAATATTTTGTGTCCGAATCGTCACCAAGTGAAATAGGTATTGTGATTTAACTTATAATAGTTAAACATATAGATTTCTTGTAGGTAATTATAAGTAGGTACTATAGACATATAGTACTTATATTATTTTATATATAACTAGCTTTTGCCCGCGACTTCGTTCGCGTGGAATAGTGTCTTCCGGCACATTTTTGGTTTTACCCACATAGTTCCCGATCTCGCGGGATCTCTTCAAAAATGAAATGTGGTAGATATTCTAGGGAACTCTTCAAAAATCAACATAATGAGCTCTGCGTTTGAATTGAAGATATGTATACTCACTTAGGGCATTAAAGCCGTTATTGCCGATCGAAAAAGGCGAAAATGTTATTTTTCCCTTATTTTCAAAATATTATTTTGATTTGCCATTTCAGAAAAAAATACTGTTTCTCCCTTGACAAATCGTTGTATACCACGTTTTTAGTTTTGCCATCCTTTGCAAAAATATGTAGGTCTTGTGGTTTTGACACTCTTGAGCACGCAACGTAGAGTTGTCCATGGGAGAAACAGGCTTTTTCAAGATGTACCCCCGCAACTTTAAGCTTTTGCCCTTGGGCTTTATTTATGGTCATTGCAAACGCAGTTTTCAGTGGAAACTAAACTCTTTTGAATTGGAATGGCAAATCAGTTGGAATGATGGGAATAATTACAGTTTCGCCTTTTGCCATTCCAGCATAATAACGGCTTTAATGACATTCCGTCCTAAATAGGTTACTTGTAACCATGTGCAGTTACATAGCCTTGGTGGATCTAGGTTTCTCATAAGCATCACAGGAACTCCAACTTTCAGCCTCAACTTGTGAGAAGGCACTCCTGATAACTCTAAGGAGTTGAGAAACTCTGTTGGGTAAGATGTCACTTGCTCGGTATCCACGACGTTATCTACTGATAGATACTCGATGACATCTCCCTCTACGTCAGACATAATTTGGTCATTTATCCGGCCTACTATTTCATTTGTTGGCGCCAATATCGCCCTTTCGCATAACCATTCCCGATTTTCGATATTAGCGCGTAAATCCGGATAGACACTATTTTTTAAATTGTATGTGCTATCCACAATTTGGCATCATTCGCTGCTCAGCGTGATCATACTCTCGGAGTCGGTAGGCATACGATCCTTGCCGATCTTCAGAAGAGCAGCAGCATACTGCCCGGCTTGACAATCATTATGGAGTAATACTCGCATATTCGTCGACAGTGAAACCTTTTGCACATGTGTCCATAGCACAGATGCTTTTAAACAGGCATTGATTTCATCTGCCGGTGTGCCCCTTGCTATAACCGGCAGGGTCTGCCGGAAGTCACCGGCCAATAGAACCACCATTCCTCCCATAATACCTTGATTGTTTTTTATGTCTTTCATCGTGCGACGAAGTGCTTCGATTGCTCTTTTATGGGACATCGTACATTCATCCCAAACCAGCAGTTTACATTGTTGCAACATTCTTCCACGCTCACTACTTTTACTTATGTTACAAACTGGCATTTCCTCCCAACGCCATCTATCGAGCATAGTGACAACTCGGATTATTTATCTATACTCCGTTCGGGCATTTTCTTTGTACTAAAAGTTTTATTATATTGATATTATTTTTTTCATACTTTTTTACTATTTATTTACTTTTTTCCGATGAATTAAAACAATAACATGAACCGAACTCGTGTAAAGATCGACACCATTGCGCGATCACCAACTCGACATAAAGTACTAATAGAATTATCTATACTCCGTTAGAGCATTTTCTTTCTACTAAAAGTTGCATTATATTATATTTTCATACCTTTTTACTATTTATATACATTTTTCCGATGAATTTTCAGTACTGAATTGATGCCGACTCTTGACCAATAGATGGCGCTGTATGTCCGGAATAAATTTTATTTTTCATTTTATTTTTGTAATAAAAACTATCCTATGTCCTTTCCCAAGTTCCAAACTATGTCTGTACCAAATTTCACACAAATCGGTTCAGTAGTTTAGGCGTGAAGCAAAGACAGACAGACAGACAGAGTTACTTTCGCATTTATAATATTAGTTTGGATCAATATTTTCGCAACGCACGCCAATGAATAACTTTGAGGTGTAAGCAAATACATTTTAGATACATTTTAATTACGATAAGAATTAACAATAGCATATCTATGACATACTTATGCAGAATGCTAAACCTGTGGTCCAGACCACCTGAGTCGCCATGTTAACATTCTAAGCTAGAGTCATGAGATCACTTAACTAGCTTACATTAGCGATGAACTCATACGATATACGCGAATATATGTACATAAACAAAGTATTCGCACTACTATTGTACGCTGCACACGTGGGTATTTGTTGCGGGGCCCAATTCTGATCAAAACTATGCCACTGTTTCATTATTTTTTACCCTAAGTACAATATTTTGTAATGAATGGAACTTTCCTATGTTGAATAATATCTAAGAACTTTAAGCTTCTTACTGGTATCTTTAGTTTGTGAATAACATGAAGACGACTCGTTGTGATGAAATTATAATACTGAGAACTTTTGATTTGAAGTTATTGTCAATTTGAATTTAACTTAAAACAAGTGGAATCCATGCCGGTTTTTGACGTTCCGTAGCAAAACAGCTTATGTAACTAATTTTTTCAGAACAGTTATTACTTTAATTGATTGTTTTAAGGTCTAAAATGTTATAGCAATTTAATAATCCGCCTTTTGGTCCACCGGATCTGACTCAGTTTGACAGAAAACTTTGATAGTATAGACTATGTCTCGATATATGAACTTGTGGTACCGAGAAGAAGGAAACTGAATATGAACTAAAACTTCTTATCGAGCTCACCATTATGATGTAGTTAGTGCGCTACTTCATGATGGTGAGCTCCAAAAGATGTTTCTGTTTCACTCGGTGACATCTTGTGGTAATGGTACTGTCATCTATTTTTCCTAACATTTCCAACGTTCTAGCCAAGTCACATATATCTCATGTAATTATAACATTGGGAAAATAATATGATAGTCGCTAGTTCTTAAACATGAATCGACTCCAACTTTTTGTAATACAACTAACCTTAACAAAAAATATATGTGACCATACAAAAAGCATTTCCCATCGAATAATAAAAGTATGGTTCAACGACAACTGAGAAATCGCGTGAACTAAATAAAAAAATAAAGTTAATATAACTCCTTTTTGAAGTCAGTTAAAATATATTATGTTGCTTTTTTGTATTAAAATAGCTGATGGCTTCATGTTCATATCGCTGCATCGTATGATCGGAAGTTGGAAGCCTTACAAAGTCCCGTTTCGTACGTAATTGACACCTACTTGCTGATGATCAAATTTCTGATGAAAGACTGCAGATTAATCACTGACATTAGGTGATAATATAGTTAGTTGCTCTAAACGGTAAGATTAAGCTCGGAAACCCACGTTATGATTCTATCGGTGACAGTTAATGAGCTTTATTTTCTGAACGTCTTCGGGCAGCACGTTAAGTCATCTCAGAGGCCTACTAAGCGGCTTGAACAACTCCGACACTAACCGTTGCCGATATGATTAAATAAATATACATACATACGTAGTACATACATAGTTCTGACATAGTTTGCCTGCTGTCTACACAGGAGACCCACGGCTTGGCGAGTCCTCTGAAGAACGCTCACAAATTTAACCACTTAGCTGGTTATACGACTGACATTTTTGTAAATAATTCTTGATTAGAAATCATGGTTTATCAAACATATCATGTTTGTTATAAAGAAGATGGCGTAGAGACTCAGGGTTAGTAATGAACAAGGACCACCATGGATTAGATAAAAAATGTGTGCATTGTTTACATCTATGCTCTTTACGTGATTACTGGTAGATACATTTATTTTATTTTATTTCATCGGTACAAAAACAGACTAATAACAAATTAATAATATCATTTTCTTATAACACTGTTAAATCTGAGGTCCAATGATATCTGTACACAACATTTAAAAATTACCAAAATTCTGTGAGTTAAAACTAGGACTACATACTTCCTAAGAGACAGCAGAAGCACAACTATCAGGTCACAAGTGCAGGTACACTTTCCACATACAAAGTGCGAGTTGCTCTTGACGCGTCTCCATGAAAGCGCCAACCTACCGTGAAGAACTCATTTTATTTTCTCTACAATCCAGGTCATGGAGCTAATACTGTAGCACTATCTGTTGCGGTATTTTTATTATCTCTTGACGCCAGACGATCATTGACGAACTATGAAAATATTTCGATAGCGTTTATTTATGATACATCTCATATAATACACAAGTAGGGTTCGATCAGTATTGGAAAGTAAACTTATTATGATGAACTATTATAAGGAGCTGGAGGAAGATGCTCGGGATATCGTGGACGGAGTTCCGCACTAACAAATCGATACTTGAAGAGCTCGGCATCACGCAGCGTCTATCAGCCATAGTACGGTCGCGCATACTGCAGTACTTCGGGCATATCTCTAGACGGGATAGCGACTGCATAGAACGACTGGTTGTGCAAGGAAAAGTGGAGGGAACCAGATCGCGTGGCAGCTCACCTATGCGCTGGACTGACCAAGTAAAATCCACAGTTGGAAGCTGCGTATCTGACTGTGCCAGACAGTCCGCCAACAGAGAGAGAGGGCGGGAGATCGTACGGAAAGCTGTTCCCACCCTTACCACCAACGTGGATGCCTCGATGTGACCACGACCGCTCTGCCAAGAGCGTAACGAAAGAGAAGAAGATTATAAGGAGTGCCAAATAACCAATGATCAAAAGTCTTTAACATAGTTCGCCTTCGCCTTATGATTAATTTGTTCCACCGCCGGGTGCAACACACTTCTTTCCTTATCGTATGGGCAGTGATTACCCTGGTAGTCAGAGCTGTTAATTCTGCCGAGTTGGTTGTGGCATGGTATCGACTGTTCTCTAATGACAACGTGCCCTCTGAAACGTGGAGACGCTTAGATATTAAACCACTTTAACGGTCACTCATCTATGGACTGGCCTGGCTATGTACTTCGATGCTTTACCTCGCTGATCACTTACGACCCGGTGAGCCCCATAAATAATATAAAACTATGCTACTTATTAACTCTACTACCGATGGTAATAAATTGCTTTGGGAACGTATTATGACTGAAGATCTTTATTAGTATTATATCTAAGTTAATATACCAGTCTTAAAAATGGGAAATCATAAATTTAATCATCCGGCGGGTGTCGAACCAGCACCATCACCAACCCGGGGTAGGCGCTTTGCGTTAAGCTACGAACGATACACACTGGCAGGTCAAATTTAGGACCTTTCCGGAGACCCGCCGGACGTATAATTGATGATTTCCCATTTTTGTGATTAGATTAACGCTTTGCATTGCGATTAATTCTATAGATTTCAAATTTAATTAACATACCTATTTTTTAACACTGCTCTCGACAAGGGGTGGAGTGCGTAACAGATAAAGAAAACAAACATGCATGCATGCATAACATTTCCCGTGGCGTGCCCTCCCTATTACAGGCTATAAAATGGTTGTATCTGTAGTAAGTACATAGTAAACAATGTACAACGAGGTGTGAATCTAAATAAATACGACGCATCGTAAACATGAATGTAATTCGTACATATGTATCTCGGCGGTGTTTATGTGGTTTAGGCGACGTGTGAGGCGGCTTATATATATCCTTTGACGCAATTATTTTTCTTATACGTTACAATATAATTGATTAGGTAAAACAGTAAATACATAACACCGCAAGTCGCAAGTACTGAGTCAGATATATTGAAATTGTCAGAAGTTACTTTTTGGACTCTTATAGTGCTACTCTGTGATAATCTATCTTTCTTCTTAACCGTATGAGAAATAATTACATTAATGTGAGAGTAGTCAAACCGCCTAGTAGGCCTCTCACGTTGTTTGTTAAGGTTATCTAAAATCGTATGGGAAATGATTATATTCGTGTCAGAGTAGTCAAGCCGCCTAGTAGGCCTCTGACGTAGTTTGTTAATGTTATCTAGGCCAGTGTTTTTCAACCTTTTTCGTGACGCGACCCCTTTAGTATTAAGAAACATTATCGCGACCCCCCGTACCCGTTTTTCACCCCCTTTTTTGCATGTATTTCCAACATATTTAGTACTTTTCTTAATTAGAGTTCGGATCAATACATAATTAAAATGCGAGTTGAGGCAATGAGTATCAGAGACCCGACGAGCGTTACGGGGGCGACACTTGCTATGCAGTGGCGGAACGCCCGATCGTGATTCGCTTGCTTTTCACGACATTTCAAATTCAGGTTTACTGTGATTGGGAATAAATAAGAGAACAAAAAAAATAATTTAGTAGTCTCCTTGAAATTTGATGAATCTACGAATATTGCGGATTGTGTGCACTTTCTAGCTTTTATGTGTTTTGAATCCAATGAGACTTAATGGAACAAATACTTTTTTGTACAGGGCTTGCCATGAATACCACACGTCAGTGCTTGTATCACATATTTCCTGGGAAAAGAAATGTATTGATATTTGTAGTGATGGAGCAAAACTGCTGCAAACAGTGGTATTCTTGCTAGACTGGAAAAACAGCTGCGAAACGCCTATTGACGCATAGCCTTCTCGATCGCCAAGCCCTTGCAGCCAAAACCTTACCACAGGAATACAGTCAAGTTCTAAATACTAATAAAAAAGCATCAAACTGCGAATCTGACTCGCCCATGAAAGATTCCGTAGCAAGCAACATAATATGTTTTTTTATTTATTTATATTTGAGTTAATTGAATGATAGGTAAATTGCGGTTTACGGTAAAGACGTTTAAAAAAACTACTTAATAGATATCGTTGAATCATATTTTTTTGTTTTATTATTTTAGAAGCTACAGGGGGAGGGGCACAATCTACCACTTTGGAAGTGTCTTTCGCGCCAACTATTCAGTTAAAAAATATATATTAGAAACCTCAATATCATTTTCGAAGAGTATCCATAGATATATACTCCAAAATTATTTTGTATGTAGTATGTGGTACCCTCAAAATGTATTGTTTTATTTTTCTATTTTTGTGTGAAAATCTTAATGTAGTTCGCAGAATACATCTATTTACCAAGTTTTAACAAGTAAGTTCTTATAGTTCCGAAAAAAAGTTCCTGTAACATACGGACGGACATACAGATACACAGATAGACAGACATGAATGAACGAATGAATAAGGGTTCCGTTTATTGCCATTTGGCTAGGGAACCCTAAAATTGGTAAATTCTATTAAAAAAAAACAAAAATATTGCCAATCTCCACCATTTTTTTTAAAACAGATGTCGACTAAGCACTTTTTTTTACGTGGGGAAATCCTTTATGGATTTCCCCACGCTGGGGAAGCCACGGGGTATGTCGGACTCCCAGCCAGATGGTAGTGCTGGGTTTACCGACTAAAACCCCACGGTGTTCCTCAGCCACCTATAGTCCAGACCACGGGATTCGCTCGCGCATTCACCGCAGTCTGGACAGGTGCTGGCCCACTTTTAAGTGAGCCCCACTTCCGTTGGGGGCACCCTTGCCCCCCTCGTCAAGAGAGGCGCGCGCGGAACACGGCGCGCCACCGTCTCAGGCCTATTCTGGTCGGACGGAGGACTGCCCCAGGTCCACCGCCCGCAGGCCACTCCTCATGGAGGCCGGAGATTAGCGATGTGCGCCCTCCGACGCCCGGTTCTCCTGGCGCGGCTTGGCAGGGAGGATGATGTCTCCCGTTCTCGCTCCGCCACCTCTTTTGCGATCATCACCTCCTCGCAAAAGGTGGCGACGATATCCCAAGAACTCTCGCTTGCAACCATGAATTCGGTCACCGTTGCAAGCGAGATGTCAGCCGCACCCATTGCAGCACCGAGAACACGGCGCTGTGTCTCCCAGGCTGGGCATTCCACCAATGTGTGAAGCGCCGTGTCAACGGGGCTACCACAATGGTGACAACCGGGCGTCTCTTCTCGGCCTATCCGATGCAGGTACTTCCCGAAGCATCCATGATCCGAGAGTACCTGCGTAAGCCGATAAGTGAGGGCGCCGTGCCTCCCCTCCAGCCATTCCCCCATGACGGGTCTTACCGCCACTATCGTGGCGTGCCCCGCATTTGGTTGCGCAAGTCGCTGTCTCCACTCCGCCACCGTGTTATAGTGGAGCTCCGACCGTCACGCTTCGATTTCTCGCAACGCAGGTCGAAAGCCCCGCTCGAGCGTCTCCCCACGCTACCTTTATAGCAGCGCGAGGGTTCTCGCTTCGAGTTCCCACGGTAGCGATCCGGCTAGGAGACCCGCTGCCTCGAAGGAGATCGTGCGGTATCCCCTAATAGCTCTGACAGCCATCGCTCGCTGTGGCCGACGCAGCAGGGCGATATTTTTTGTCGTCAGGCTTTCCCCCCATATTGGGGCCCCGTAAAGGGCCATCGACCGCACGACCCCCATGTAGAGTCTCCGGCAGGAGGCGTCCGGTCCTAAGCACTTTGACTCTATGTCAACTACTACTAACCAGAGTTTTGGAACTTCGCGCTTAACTCTTAATGTATTTGCAGCAGGCCCAATTCTCCAACTCTAAATTTATTTGCCACCCTTTGACTAACTTTCCCAACGTTTTGCAACTTTCCCATAGAAGCGTCGCGACCCCCCTAAAGAGGCTTCGCGACCCCCTGGGGGGTCGCGACCCACAGGTTGAAAAACACTGATCTAGGCACAAGGGTCGGGACCGACAACTTAATATTTCCTCCTAAAGAAGCAAACGTCCGAAATTAAAGTTCTATCTTTTTTGGTAATCAAACATCTATAGAATGATCGCGTACCTAGATGCTGGATCTGCTCAGTCAGCCAAAAGCAATAATAATTAACAATTGATAGATTTAGTGGCTGATATGTACAAGTAAAACTGTTATAGTAATTATTATACAAAAATTGTGTCCAAGTCTAGCGAAATAAAAAATCTTGATTGCAGTATAATTAAATTGGGATTTATAATTTATGTAACTCCCCTTGAAATCGCAAGCGATGGACCTCTCGTTGGGAACTGTGGCGAGTATTTAATGATTATCCTATTCTATGACTATCGGTTTTAAAAAAGAAAATAAATGCAAGTTATTTAGCAAGTTGTTGTTTGTTAAAACTAGATAGCTTGCTTGCTTCTCAGTTTAGGATGTGGAATATGGTAGAATTTGTATGGGATTATTACATGGCATATACCAAGTGGTTATGATAATACGACAATAAATGAAAACATTGACAATACTAGTTCATATGAACAATTGTAAGCTATCAAAAAAACCCTAACATCAAAATTAAAAAAAATAAAATTTCAAACAAAGTAAATGACATAAAAGTGGAAAGAAAATAGCACACCATTTATAAATGGTTCACTAACCTGTGATACAGTAGCAACAGCGCGGTCCTGTAGCGACTTGATCTTTTGGCGCCATTATTATTAATGCTCAGTAAGAATAATAACACTGAATCACAAATGTTTTAACGAAATAATTAGGCACCTTTCACCCGCATGTTATTTATTAATCAAATTATTAATCACTATCAGGATCACTGTTCAGTCACGTAGCTAGGTAGGTACCTATTAAAGTCACTAAATTTTTCGTGTTTCAATATGGCCACCATTAACTCGAATACACAAACTGCACCGCCGTAGGAGATTATTCCTAACGTTTGACAAGAGGTCCCCGTTTGCAGCCATATGTTTTAATTTATTAAAAGATAAGATAATTCTATCTTTTAAATCATCAACCGTATCAACAGCTGTTGAGTAGACCTCATTTTTGATGTGACCCCACAAGAAAAAATCTAATGGTGTGAGGTCGGGTGACCTCGCTGGCCACCGCGTTGGTCCATAACGGCCAATCCACTGCTGACCGAACACTTGAGACAAACGCTCTCTTGCTGACACCACTGAATGAGCTGGTGCTCCGTCTAGCTGGTACCACATCTGCCTGTACACATCAAGCGGAAGCTCATCCATGTACTCGGAAACGGGTCCGTTGAGGAGTTCTATAAACTTTTCACCATTTAAATTTCCATCAATAAAAACCGGACCTATTATGGTATTTCTATGAATGCCAGCCCAAACATTGACAGCAAATCTGTACTGGTGCGAAGTCTCTCGTCCTAGACGCGGATTCACGCGGCTCCAGTAACGTAAATTCTGTCTGTTCCATAACCCGTTTCTTGTAAATGTACTTTCATCAGTCCACATTACATTGTACAGGAAATCCGGATCCTCTAAATGTTTTGTTTCTATCCAGCGACAGAAGTTTTCCCTGACTGGTTTGTCTCGAGGCAACAACGCATGCAATTTCTTATACTTATACGGCTTCCGTTTGTCGCGTTTTAAAATTTTTAGTATAGTTGCATGGTTAACACGAAAATATCGACCTGCCCTACGCAAACTACACGTCGGATTGCGTTCAAAATAATTTAAAATTCGTTCCTCAAGAGCCACTCTCGCACGTGGAGGAGTACTATCAATATGCGGGATTAAGGATCTATTTTCTCGTATCCTCTGGACAGCTTGGACAATAGTGCGCCCGTTGGTTGGACAAACTCGAGTGTCCCCAAACCTCTGTCGGTACGTCCGTATAGCCATAGCGGCGTTTCCTAAACACTCTCCATAAATTAACACCATGTCCGTGTACTCAGGAGCTGTGTAATTGTGACGAGGCATAATTAAAACAAAAGAAAACACTAAAACAATAAAAACTAAACGTCTAACTTCGCACAATTCACTTACGAGTAACTATTAAACTAGATACCTATTAAAACGTTACGTGTCCTGTCACTAAAATAAGCGTCCAATATCGCACTAATTCGTCGTAGATAAGGAGTACAAAACAAACACACGAGCGACGGGCGGCGCCGGTACACAAAGGTGGTAGGTACTCGGCGGCGAATAACTCAAAGTATGTCCTGCGGCACTCGTGCGCTTAGAAAGCGATGACGCGTGAATCATCACAGGATTGTAGCGACACACTGACCGTGACCGTGACCTAAATTTGTTGTTGCAATGTTTCAACAAGAAAGCGAAGTAACAAACGAAACTAGATTTATCTCTTTCGCACAAACCAATTTTTCTATTTCATGAGTGCTTACCGATGCGGGGGTCGTTAACCTGTCAGTACTTCCTTATTAATACATACATCGTGTAGCAAATTTTAAAAACGAAAAAAAAGTTCCTGTGACTAAACTACTGGATATATTCAAATGATTTTTTGTATGTAGTCTGAGAATGTCTTGAGGTATCCGTAGTTAAATTTATTGTCGTATTATCATAACCACTTTGTACCTATATTCGTAGGCACTTGAATTAAATTATTTATATTATTGAAGCTAGTTTAAAAACTACTGTACCTAAATCAATGAAATTTACGTGCGACCATTTTGGAAGCTTCTTCTATACAATAACTAATAAACATCAACAGTGTTCGTGTTCGTGGCACTCACCTTCTGGTAGAGGAAGGGCCTGGTGAGCGCGAGGTAGCGCTCCAGCGCCATGGTGACGGCGATGCACACGCTGCCGATGCCGAACACGCGCAGCACGACGCGCGTCACGCAGTACGCCTGCGTGTTGCGCACGCCCGGCACGTGCTCCGCCACCAGCATGGCGCACATCATCCCAACCTGGGTATTCAAACTTCATATGGAGAGTTCAGCATGGCGTCGTTACACTCTAGCAGCCCAAATCTCTCATTTGGGCTGCTAGAGTGTATTCTAGTGTGTCTGTATGGCGCGAGCAAAGTAGCAAGATATTATCGGAGACGGGGAAGGGTAGGCAAAGCTTGACTAATCCCAAAGTATCGCAAGCTTCCACAGACTACGCAAACCACTTACCATCGAGTGAGTCGTATCTATATTATTACATCGTCCTTTCGCTTACCTACAGCTCATTCCAGTTTCGAGGCCTCTAGTGACACAATATCATGTTACATTATTTGTTTATTTTGATCTGGCATCAATGGTATTTTAAAATGCTATAATATTGCGGTATGAAGCCCTACGCGAAAGCACATTTTTATCTGTTTGCTCAACTAAATATTACCTATCAATGGCTAGGTGCTACCGACGCGATGTCGCGTCGCCCGCGCCGCGCCGGTGGATGGACTTTGACCTTGATCTCGACAGTGTGTTTATTACGTAGAAAGTAAGTTATTTTTTATGTCTTATTTTTCAAGTCTTTAAATTATCGCCTTAACCCTTGTAGGGAATGACTATTATTAGGCTTGCGGGAAAATATGCTGATAGATATTGCTCTTAAAGGTTAATAAATTCTATTAACCCGCTTGTTAGTAGCATAGCTAAAGCTAAGTGAATGTTGTTCGTAGTAGTTATTTATTTATTTCACATTATTAGGAAGACCAACAGCTTACAATAACTTAATAGATTAGGTATACACAACAGTTAGCCATTTATAGGTCTCCACGAATATGAATTCGGATATAAGTTAGATGTGTGTCGTATAAGGATCGAACAAATGATTATATATTGAACACTAAATTTCGAGAAAAAGTCTTGACTGAGCCGCCGTCTCACTGATTTTGGATACGAATTAAAAATACCAAAATCAAATTTCTTAGTATTTACGTTTAACGAATTATACTCACCCGCCACAGGAAAGCATTTATTAAGTTTAAAGTAAAAGGTAAAATTTATTCATGCTCGGATAAAACGTATTTTATGAGTATAATTTGGAACATATTGTCTACAGAAGATGTGTTAGTTTTTTTAATAAATAGGTACCTCTTGCCTATAGAAGTAGACCACGCGAAAAACTTATATGACGATTTTACTCATAGCAAAGTTAAATGTAGTTTGTGATATTCTCTTAGATCAAAATGAACCATCTGTCTAGACAGGTAGTGTTTGCAAGTAAGTACCCAGGGTACTTATCCGCGTTGAGTTGCAATGAAGATGGACATCTCAACAATGTGGGGAACCGTTACATTGTCCTGTTTGGATCGAGGTGAACTCTAAATGGTCGACACTGGTCGGGTAGCATTTGATTACGATTTTATTGAATTATAATATTCTTCATAGATCTTTTGTGAAATGGGCAGTAGTTACCCTTGTGTTCTTTATGATATGGCTGTTGTTAAATTCTTAAAACCGGGACTGGCACTTAACGTGGCTTCCCAAACAAGAGATGCTCATAAATGAAACCACTTTGGCGGTGAGCTATCTGCTCTGCTGGACAAGAGCTTCTCCAGGAATGGGGTGACATGCCATAATTGGCACATAGAGCAGAACGGTTGGTGATTGCAGAATGGTACTCATTTGCTCTGTTGCCATTGTCTGGCAGGTATTCCCCAGGGACGACTTCTACGCCCCGATGTAGATAAGGTGGGCTGGTGGTTCTATTCCTGTGTTCCAAATAAATTTTAAAATTTACATACGAGAACGGCTGCTCGCCAGGGCTGGTTGGTATTGAATTATTTTTTCTACTGTTTATCTGGTGTTATAAAGATATTTGTAAAAGAACACATGATATAGATAATATAATATCTGGGGACAATGTCACACAGATCATCCTAGCCCCAAACTAAGCAAAGCTTGTACTATGGGAACCAGGCGACGATATACATACTTATATAGATAGATAAATACTTATATACCTAGAAAACATCCATGACTCAGAAACAAATATTCGTGCTCATCACACAAATATTTGCACTTACCGGGACTCGAACCCAGGACCACCAGCGCATCATATCCAGTCCCGATATATGGACTGAATACGTATGAGGGCAGTGTATTTGCATTCCAAATCATTATTATAATATAAGTGTACTTACTAAAGCTACTAAGTCGTTGGCGGCCAATGAGGTGAGTAATAACAGATGCTTCCTATTGCGCATGCGGCGCTCTCCTCTCCGCAGCGCTATGATGGCGGCGGCGTTCCCGATGATGCCCATCGCGTATACCACTTTGAACGCTAAGAGGAACATTTTGCTTCCTGCAATAAAGAATTTATGGTTAAGTTGATATTTACATTAAAGTTACTGAAACTGCAAATAAGTAAGGTTATGTAAGTACCTACTTCTTGATTGAATATCAAAATAAGTAAGAATATGTTTAACAAGATTGTAAAAATAGCGGCCTTAGCGCTAGTTGCGATCTCTTTCAAGCAACCGTTGTGTGGACCAGGAGTGAAGAAAATGCAGTTGGGTATTTGTTGGCATATTTAGAGGAAGGATATTTTTTTAAGGATTTCCAGCATGAAACCAACCAAAAAGTGTCATTGTAATATTTCTGGCAAGATGAACAACCAGTAGCAGCTCGGAGTCTTACAGGGTTACTTGTAAAACACCAACAACCGCGCAGGACTACATAGCTAACTCCATAAGCAACAACTTTTGTTCTACAACTTTTGATAATTTGTTTGCCATAAGTTCGGAATCAAAATCAAATGTAAGAGCTCACTTAGGACCCTTAAATTGATCCTCGGTGCTTTTGCAGCTGGCGTCTGTTTCCCGCTTTGCTCTGGAGGGAAGTGGAACTATTCATTTTCTAACTCCTCCCTGTTTCTTTCTGATTAAATGCGTAGCGGGAACCAAGACAGTTAACGCGATTCCTTGGGACATGCCTGAGCCTCACCGCTCAGTGTCATTTCATTGTGTGCCACTGTTGATCCTGGCTTAAAGAGTTGCAGTGGTAGGTAAGAGGGAGGGGTTAGTACCGTTTTTGATAATTTGTTAGATTTAAGTTTTGTATAAAAATCAATATAATGTTTTTCCCAGGATATATATTTAATTTCCCGCTTGAATGATTATGTAACTCTACGCGCATTACAAAGATTACGTAAATATACCCCTACTCGGACGCGGGGAAGAGGTGCAGCGCTAGCGCCTTTGAACTTGACCTACTACTCTAGTCGCCAGTCATCCATACGTATCACCGTCAATTATAAGAAATAATTTGACTATTGTATTCACAACCGGGACCGACTCCTTATCGTGCCTTCAGAGGCATGGAGGGTAGCCCCTCAACCAAAATTATGAACTCTTTGTTTATCTAAAATTCGTTACACATAATAGGGGGAAAAATTGTTTTAAATTTTACCAGGTTTTGCTCCTGCGGCCGCATGCTCAGTTCCGTTGAGTGCGTGGTACACCTCGGTGGTGGTGTATTCGCTCAGCTCGTCAAATGAGAGAGTTGTCCCCAAGTCTTCCATCTCCATTTCTATTAGATTACTGCAGTGTTCGTTAGTGTTGTTCAAACATTCGATTCGCTTCGTGTGGAGTCCAAACTTGTCGGATACATCGCAGACCTGTGGACAATAATTTTATTATATTATTATATATATAATTTTGTGAAATTATATTATATATATAAATATTCACTAAGTAACTACCTATATCATTGTGATTTACTCAATATAAGTGAACTAAACTGCTGCAGTACATTCAGCATCGGCAACCAATAAGTCACCACTACACGACTGAACACTGTTTCCCAAAATACAGGCTTTAGCATAGTTTGGTAAGCAGTTTCAGTACCTTTAGTGTAAAACAAAACTGTTGTGTTAACTAAACCTTACACCTGTGAATGTATTTTAACTAGTGTCAAATAAATACTTTTTTTTTACTTTTACTTTACTAATTTACCAATACTCTATAGTTAATAGGTGGTGTGAGTGAAACGTGTGTCGAAACGCAAGCGTCATATGCTACGGTAAACGAACATCTGGTGGGCCGTATTCGTGTATGCGAATTTGGTAGTATACATGAAATAATATTAAAATACAATCGCACCGAATACTCGTTAGTTGCCATAAACTAGATAGGCAGGGTGTGATACGTAGTTCGGAGAAATCACAAGTTAACGCCCACTAATTTTAACTAATTTACCGGCTGACTTAACAATATGATTACACAGAGTAATATTTTCTGCGATCTAAACTTATAATGAAGCAGCTTCTCTTTATTCATTATATTATCGGTAGATCTTCATATCATTTCGAGGGTAAGAATTATAGCTTGCGTGCCCAAAATTGGACACGCTGACGGCATATTATGGAGCCTCATACAACTTCGGAATTGAGCAGGAGATCCGACAGCTTGGGAGACCGACATGGCGACAGTGAGGCGCAAATGGGATTGCATTGTCACTTAATAAAACGCAGGTGTTTTATTTAGTGGCGATGTAATCCCATTTGCACATATTTGCCTTGAATCAACCAATGTGGGTGCGTAGTATTGTAGGTTGGCTATTGGAAATTGTGTCACAAAAGTAACTTATCTTCTTTAGTGGGTTTTTGAGCATCTACAGTAGCGTCGATAGAAAATAAATAATATTCTGGGACATTATTAACACACGGCCATCTGATCCCAAAACTAAGCATAACGTGTACTATTGAAACCAGATAATTGGTACCTACTTTTCTTTTGTAAATACATACTTATATAGATAATTACACCCAGACTCAGGATAAACAGACATTCATGTACACAAATATCTGTCTTAGGTGGGAATCGAACCCACGACCTGCGTGCTGGTGCGGCGTGAAAGGCAAACATTTACGAATGACGCCAACCGGCCCGTCTAGATAACCGGCTCCTAAATCACCGAGCTGCTGAAGCAACAAGTTAGCACCGTTTTTTTGGTTCTAATCTCAACGAAATATATGTGACTGCCGGGATAGCATGTCCATTCAAATAAAAAAAAAAACATTCAAAAACGTGTCTAAAACACCGGAGATATTTTTTTTATTGGGTAAACTAACAATATCACAATATTACATTATAATAATGTTTAGGCTATACAATATAATTAATTATGATATCCACACCGTTTACCACCGATAAAGTTAAAGCATATGAGTAATTTGAAATTGAGAGTCGAACAATTATGCAAAAATAAGAGAAAAGATAGTATGAACAACATAATAGATCAACAATAAAGTTCTTAATCTTGATGTTATACACTTTTACAACAGCAGTACTACATAGTTAAAATAAAAAAATAAAGTATAAGCTTCTTGAATGTACTTACACTACTCGCAAAAACATCAATATTACCAAAATTTGTATTGAAAGAATCCAGTATACGACAAATGGGTGAGCGTTTTCCTGCATTAGTGCGTGAATAACCTGTGTAGAATGTCGGGATTCATGTATATACATGAAAAACCAGAAAAACGCAATCCAAATGAGAACCTTCCTCCTTTTTGAGTCGGTTAATAAATTTTATATATTCCATCCCTATGGAGATAGCAAATCTCTCAATTACTCGAGTAATTACTAGGCAATCAGCGCTTGTGAGTTGAAAGAAAAAGCTAATGATAGAGTAATCGTAATAGCTTGCAAACAAGCACTTGAGCAGGCACTCGGGATTACTCGGGAGATTGATTATCCAAGTTACGATGACATTGTACAGGCTTGAGGTTGCGTTGCTAATATTTGTATATTTTGTGTTTTAATTGAGTTGTAAGAGCTAATATTAAATGAGGAATTACTGTAATTTACCGATTAATTTTAGTTATCTCAAAAGTGGGAAACCCTAAATTTAATCGTCCGGTGCTTATCAAACTTGCACTCACTACCAATCCGAGGTAAGTGCTCTGCATTAAGTTACGAACGATACACACTTGCAGATCAAATTTAGGATTATGTTGTTATCACCCTTCATCCAACGATGTAGCTGTTTTGGTTCGAGAGCCGCTGGACAACTAAATATAGGATATCCCATTTTTGAGATTCGATTTACGTTTTGCATTGCGAATAATATCAATATTGGTAGAGACAAACCACTTTAAACGTTAATCGGATGTTCCTACGTAATAGGCGTGATACTAACAGGTTGTGTCTTCAGAGTGCTAAACTCCTTGTAGGCGCAGGCAGGGGTGTCTTTGCATGGCACCGGTAATCTATACATACTCGTATAATAAAATCGTAGGAAAGTCAAAACTGTACATGGAATCTTTTTTTTAATGGATACTTGGGACGTGATATTCAATCGATATCGAAGCCAAAAGTATAGTTTTTAGAATTTTTGTCTGTTTATCTGTTTGTCTGTATGTAATATGTCCGGGCTAAACTCAAAAAGTATTGCATGGATTTACTTAAAATTTTTCATGAATATTACTAAGAGGTCGGTTCAATATATAGGCTACATATTATCACGCTGTCACCTACGGGGGAGGAGCTGTGATACTTTATAAAGTTTAACGCGGGTAAAACCGCGGGGCACAGCTAGTTGACAATAAACTGCTAAAGTTGGAAAGATTCAAATAAAATGTGTGGTCGGTTAAAACAAGGTATACTCGTATTATGATGTTTACAATAAACTGAAAGACAAAATACTATCTAGTGCCGCCTACCTTTTTAAAATTGGAAGGATTAAGGAATAATTAACTTAAATAGTTATCTATTAATTACAATTAATATTCATAATTTATTTTAGTTTTATAAGTTTTATTATACTGTCATATAGTATATTATAGTAATGACATATTACATGCCTATGGCAAAAAAGGCAGCAACTGAATATTAAACTGCGCTCTAATACTATTTCATGTAAATAATTAGAAATAATTTTAAATTTTTATATATTCGGTTTAAAGAATTTTATTTCTCAGAAAGAACATAACAGTAGTTCACTTAACTAGAGAAACATTAAAACTAAATCTTATGCACTACTTAAGAATATTAGTTGTCGTTCGATACCGGAACTTAATCGGGTTTTTATTTTTATTATTTATGTATGTAGGTGCTTATATTTATGTAATTTTACTTATGTATATTTATAAACAGGACTATTTATCATCTATATGTTACTTTGTTATTATCACACAAATATTATAAAGGCGAAAGTTTGTGAGTGTGTATGTTTGTTACTTCTTCACGTCTAAACGGCTGGATATATAACAAATTATAGCCTATGTGTTAATCTTGTGTGTGTCTGTTAACACACATTTGATTTCTAAAGAAATAACTAAGTATTATATTCATAATAAAAAACTAATTTTACTTAGAATATTAAATATAATTAGACATAACAATCTTCACATTTCGTATCGGCAATCGGCAATTTCATATAGTAAGAATGTCGATAACATTCTTTCAATTGCCGATCACAATAGTCAAGAAATATATAGTACCAAAAAATCGAGTACTCAAGTATGGCAATAACCCGCAAAGTTTTCAAGCATCTTCAATAAAAACATTCATACAAATGTGACGCTAAAATATAACTGCATGGCCTGACAACCCTACACACGGGACGTAACAGTAATCGGTTCATACATTGACAACAATGGCTTTAGTGCTGTTTGTCTCGCTCGATTCGGGGGCAATCAACTGACAAAATCCTTAGTAAATGGATAGATGCCGTGAACGCGTGACATACACATGGACAGGCGCATATCAAAGATACTTATATATATAGTGATTGGTTTTTAAGACAAAAAGACTCCGTTATATCGCATTAAATGGTTAAACCGATTTTAATGCGAGTTATTCATGTAAAAGCATTTTAGTCGGCTTAGTTCAAACTAGTAGAAAGCTCTTGGTAGAATTTCGGCCATGGCGGTCAGTATCAATGGAGAATACCGGAGACCAAATCCCATGTTCATGCCCGCTTGAGTATGTTTCGCCGGACCGTCTCAACAGGGCCGTGTTGGAATCGGTAGTAGATGAACCTGCTGAGTTTGTTTCGCTGGGTCTTCTCAGATGGGGCGCATTGGATCCGGTGTAGCATTAAAGCGCGACCGTCGTTTTTAACACAAGGTCCGTTATAATAATAATACTGAATTCATACCTTAATATAGACAGAACCATTCAGACAATATGTAGTAAAATATAAATTTCAATAATTAAACCTAAACATAATCCTTGACAATAACTTAATACAAGCTAACTAAATATCACTACCATTATAAAATAAATTGTATAAGTGTTTTAACATTCCGTGTACCTAAATATCTGTAATAAGTAACTAGAAATAATAACTGTATTACTACAAACATGTTCTGACTATTTAAAGCGCTTTTTTACTTATTTATTTATTTAATAGTCATCTTATATATTATCTTATATTGCGCAAATCTTATGTCTGCAAACACAGATGCACTTTCTATTCCCTCAATAAGATAATCCTATGACACAGTTAGCTGACACAACCGGAAAGAGTTCAGGTACAGAACTGTGCGCTCTGATGCACGAGTGTTCCACCTCCAACATCGAGACACCGGGCTATAGTAAAATTTGGAAGTCAGCACTCACTATTCTGTTGTCCCTTATAAAATACTTTAGTGAAAAGCGGGTTAAGCGGAACATAATAACAGGTTAACCCAAACCCCAACGAGATATAGTAATCTCTATTTCTCCCAACAACTGTAGTGAACAATATAACAATTTAATAATATCCTGGAACATTATCACACACTGATCGTCATCTGATCCCAAACTAAGCAGAGCTTGTACTCTGGAAACCAAATAACTGATATACTACACATACTACTTTTTTTTGTGAATACATACTAATATAGATAAATAATTACTAATACATACTAATATATATAATTATTAGTCCAGACCCAGGACAAACAGACATGTTCATGCACACAAATATCTGTCCTGGGTGGGAATCGAACCCACGACCTCCGGCGTGAAAAGCAAGCATTTGCCAACCACGCCAACAGGCCCGTCATTATTGGGTAAGTAGGTATATAATTATATTTTAAATCGTACATTTACAATTTCCCTTCCCATAAGGATAATCAAAGTAATTTAATGTCCTGAAACGAAACGATTTCCCATTTAATTATTTACGTAGACCGTCAACCTAATACCTACCTATCCCATATAATAGGCGCTCACAGCCAGATGCTCCCACCAGTCCGTAAGTGATTGGCGAGGTCAAGCAACTAGGCCCGCGGTCAGTCCATAGATGGGTGAACGCCAAGCCAAACCGCGGTCATCATATTTATTATGGTTGCCTCCAAATTATGGACACAGCTTCATTGTGGAAATCTTTTGGAGACGCCTTTGTCCAGCAGTGGTCCCCATTCGGCTGACATGATGACCAAATGAGTGTTTGTAACAAATTGCATGTAAAATCCATATATCGGTGTTAGTAATGAAAGTTAATAAATTCGCATTTGCATTATATAAAATAAGAAAAATTGTGGATCAGCCTGCGGTTATCACCGCTTATTATGGGTACGTTGACTCAATAATACGCTACGTATTATTTAATTTCAGAGCGTCTCCGTGCTTCGGAGGGCACGTTAAGCTGTCGGTCCCGGTTGTAGTCATTAGACAACAGTCGTAAAGCCATGTCAGAGGCCTACTGGGCGGCTTGAACAACTCTGACACTACGCTAACCACTGCCCACACGATAAGATAAGTAAGTAAATATCAAAATTTTCGACGTTCAGTAGCCAAGGTTCTTGTTTTTCTTTTATTGTTCGTATTTTTAGGGTTCCGTAGCCAAATGGCAAAAAACGGAACCCTTATAGATTCGTCATGTCTGTCTGTCTGTCCGTCCATCCGTATGTCACAACCACTTTTTTCCGAAACTATAAGAGCTGTACTGTTGAAACTTGGTATGTAGATGTATTCTGTGAACCGCATTAAGATTTTCACATAAAAATAGAAAAAGAACATTAATTTTGGGGGGTGCCCATACATAGAACTGAAACTCAAAAATGGTTTTTCATCGTACCCATACATGTGGGGTATCAATGGATTGATCTTCAAAAATGCTATTGAGGTTCCTAATATCATTTTTTTTCTAAACTGAATAGTTTGCGCGAGAGACACTTCCAAAGTGAAAAAATTAGTGCCCCCCCCCCCCCCCCCCTGTAACTTCTAAAATTAGAGAATGATAAAACTGAAAAAAAATTATGATGTACCTACATTATCAAGTAGACTAACAACGAAAATTGGTTTGAACGAGATCTAGTAAGTAGTTTTTTTAATGCGTCATAAATCGTAAACCGCAATTTACCTTTCATTTAATCAACTGAAATCCTTGCTGCTGCGGAACCCTTCATGGGCGAGTCCGACTCGCACTTGGCCGGTTTTTTATTTAATATCTGTATGCATGCTATATGATTTAATCGTTGTTTGTGATTTTAATTATATTTTTTATTCGACAGGAAATGATGAGATGGTAAAAAGGCTCATATACATTTTGTTGAAACACTTCAAGTCGATGGCATGTTTATTTAAACAGTAATTAATTTCCATTGTCCGCGGGCTTCTATTTCCATTTCAGTAATCCGATATACTCAAACAGGAATCCTATGCACAATTAAATAAACGAATCTAACTACAATCCCATTTGTACTACTTTGTGTTTCTCATTTATTGTCCGATGCACAAAGCTACGGACAATCTACATTAATTAACTCAACTAAAGCTTATTTTACAGCGCGCATGTTCTTACGGATAAGGCAGAGCTAATTACCTACGATAAGTATTTAAGATCTACCATTACTTCGCTATTTATAGTGTTAATATTTAATCCGGGTTCGATTCCTGCGCTGGACAATTATTTGTATGACCCATAAATAGTTGTTCTGAGTTAGGATGTATGTATATTTGTTTCTGTCAATTATATGTTTGTAAGTTATCCCGCGACACAGGAATCAATTTTACTAGTCCGGGCATTGTACTAAACAACAAAAAAATTTAAATATTCTTCTCCAATCAATGGCAGGCGCGAGCGGAACAGGCTGTAATTCTCTGATGTTATGTAACCAGGACATTATTCGACCTCCTACTATTTTTCGAGCTATGGATGATGCGTATCAGGAGTTCATATCTTATAAGTGTCATCATAAGTGAAAAAGATATATAACTTTCTTTTACTTGATGCTGTTGCAGTAGTATTTTCTAATATTTATTGTATTACGACCAAAAAAGTTAAAATTGATCTTCAATCCACTAGAGCTCCTTATCGCATCAGAAGCTCATAAAAATGTAACCTCATCAGGAATATATCCATATTAGGTACGGCCTGTTTATATGTGAACAAATAATATACTTAGAATGTAACTAACAAACAGATAAGGTAATGATTCTGTTTTGGACAAACCAAACAAATTTGACTATCAATAGGTTATTCGGGTGATAAATCAAATATGGCGTATATTTGATTTATCACCCGAATATAATAATCAACCCGAGTAGTACGGCGCCACTGATAATTGTGTGGTACCGATTATCGGGTGTATTACGAGTTGGGTTTTTACGATGTCTTTAATTACTTGTAACCAATTTTATTATTTCACGGAATTTAACTCACATATATCGTGCTCTGATTATAAGGGTTAAAATAAGAAAATATTAAAGATTGTTTACAATGGAATCCTTTGTCTATTTAAACTTAGGATTCTATTTTTCAAGTTGATTTTTTTTTCTTTTTAATTACCAATCCTTGTGCATATTACTTACTAGCTGTGCCCCGCTGTTTTACCAGCGTTAAACTTTATAAATGATCACAGCTCCTCCCCCGTAGGTGATAGCGTGATAATATGTAGCCTATATGTTGACCCGACCTCTTAGTAATATTCATGCCAAATTTTAAGTAAATCCATGCAGTACTTTTTGAGTTTAGTCCGGACATACATACAGAAAAACAGACAAAAATTCTATAAACTATAATTTTGACTTCGCTATCGATTGGAGATCACGCCACAAGTATCCTTTTAAAACATATTCAATGTACTGTTTTGACTTTCGTACAATTTTATTATATGTATATAGATAATGTTCCATCAAAATTTAAATATTTTTGTAGAAAGATTGATTCTCTATTAACGTAGATATCTAGGCAAGCGTGGTGTTCCAGAAGAAGTTCCAGATAATCTTCTATGTAATTTTTGCAGTTTAACTTATCCGAGGTTTAAATTTGAGCGAGTACTCAAAACATTCTAAGCTACGTCCAAGTTGCTGACCTAAATCATGATGAAGCATAAATTACAGCTAGATGTAGACTCACTCAATCCCTTAATGCGATAAGGGAAACAGTATTATGTATCTAAGTAACAATCTGCTTAGCTCTTACAGTATATTATATAGGTATCATACGTATATATTAGTTCATTCTCAATACTTTAAGAAAGTTCCAGAAGATTTCCGTATACTGTATTTACGCCGTATTTACGAAATCAATATTAATTAGACGAAATTTTATATTTTGTTAAACCATTGAACTTTAGTAGATTTTTTGTAGTATGATACAGTGTGTGCATATACAGATGTGCACTGTCTATTCCTCCCACACATAATAATCCGATAAGTAACTATCCGTAATGACCAGGGAACGTTTTTGCCCGACGCGGGATTTAAACCTAGCACCTCATTAGTTGCGCTTGAATAAGATGTTGTTTTCGTGAACGTATTCGCAGTACCTATATTCAACTTGCAAAGCGCATTCAATTAGTAATCCTATCAACCTGCTTTTAGATAGGTCCTTAAATAACGATTGCAACAAACCTAAAATCATCAAGTTTACATAATATAAATAATATGTAAGTATTCGATGTCGGCTTTAGCTTTCATGGCTTTAATTTTTCTATACAATTTTGGCAAAAAAGGTGCTTGTTCTTCGTTCTTACTGAACATGAAGTTTACACGTAAGTTAGTAACCTTTCACCGGACTATAGAAGCGGGCGGACGGTCAAGTGGTTTAGCAGTGAAGACTACAAAATAACTAAGACTAAGTAATCCGATGGAACCCCTATAGTGGGTCGTAACTCGGCGCGTGTACTGACGTGGAGATGCGTGAGAGGGTCGGTGCCCATAGAGTGAGAGGAAACTAAACCCTGTGCCACTTTTCACAGATGTTACGTTGAAGTTCCTTGAAGAGATTTAAAGCACAAAAGCTGTTGGTTGGTTTGGTTCAGTGCAGTCTTTCTTAACTGTACTTTATTACAAAGTACTCGTGCAGTCGACTTCACGTCATAGTTCACACATGCGCTGTGAAAATCGTCCTTATCCGTATTGTAATAAAGACACCGTCAAGGTTAGGCCAAGACGACGTGGTGTCAACTGTACAAGGGCGAAGAGACTCTTTATTGCGCTCGTTAAGAGAGAATTTATTTCAGGATAGTATTTTTCAATTTGAACACAGGACTAAAACGGGTAGAAAATTAAATTTTAAAACGTTTCTCTATTCCTTGTGAGGGAGATGTTTACGAACCGAGATATCCAAAGAAATTGAGGTAAACTTAATTTTTTTTAAACGACAATGTTAGCTCTATATAATTAAATCCCTGTATCGCAGGAAATACAAATATACAATTTAAAGAATAAGAATAAAGAATAGAATAATTTATTTCCCACAAAAGTAAAATATATAGTTACTTACAACGGGATGCAAGGAATGAAATACTAGGGGAGATACAAATATAATCACTGCGCCACATGTTAAAGTATTTCGTTTTGTCCGTATGTATAATATAGTTTGTACATTAGCCCACATCATAGACAGTCACGGTTGATGAAAAACAGGAAAAAATATAACCGATGAAGTGCCTGTCGGAGTCCTTCACGAAGTGTTCCGTGAGGGCACAAGCTATGACAGCGATCGAGTAACAAAATCACGTTTATGTAGTAGTTATATAAGCCTCAATAAATTCGACACCTAATCTAAATAATTAGAGATACTGCTGACGTCACATCAGTGAATACTACTATTAATATTTACTATTTACTGCCTATGCAAACGTGAAAGCGTATCCAATGACGATACCTTAGCTGTACCATTTTATTGCCGACTCATGCCAACGTGGACTTCTCTTGGCGCCTGATGGGAGGAGCCCAGGGAACGCGGGTGTGCTGCTCTGGTGCCCCCCTTTTGGTGCGGTGCCGGCCATGTACCAATTGGTCGGAACACGTACCCTGAGAGGGCTCTGGATTGCCCTCTTCTGTTACCGACTCCTGCCAGCACAGCGACTGCGCCGCAGTCATCCCGGAGCTGCTTACATCTAGCGGCAGTAGAGGATACTTCTCATACTGCCACTGCAGCCCCGAAGGGACCTCAGCTGTACCTACCTACTGCTATTCTAAGTGTTAAGTACTAATGTTACCTCTTCCGTGGTCTTTACTTCTAGGTCTAGTAACATTTTAAAGCCATACTATACTCTATGGCGTTCGTTCAGTTTATGAGCACCTCGTTACAGAATGCTTTCCAGGTTGGATTTAACATTCCAGGTCTATTGCATTATTGCATTAGCATTTTAAGGTTTAGACAGGCGTGCGGCCGGCATTGGTCTGAGACAGGCATTTTCGCAGGGTCTCGTCAACGCCCAGTGGAGTAAAGACAGAAATCGGCTGACAATTGAATCAGTAAAAGCAATATTGATTCCACAGGAAAATTACAAAACTGTATCTTGTGAAGTATTTTACATAATATATAATAAATATCCTTCTTCATTATTATCTGTAAGCTTTTACTTATTACCTACAGCGTTTTGCTTCAGACAGGCATTTTTCTGGAAAATCAGGCAGTTTAGGTCCCATAGAAAGGCATCCCTCTATTTATATATAGTAACCTTAAGTGGGACTAAACTCACCAGAACTCGTCCGACAGGACAAACTGCAACAAATAGGTAGTGAGGGAGATAGGTAACGCCGCAACACGTGCACTGTGTTACTTGTAATCTGCTTCACACATCAAGTATCTGTTAGCCAATAAAACTAAAGCTCGTTTTCTAGATAATATTTACTCACTACTGTTTGTATCGTACAAAGCGGAGTAATGTACTCTCGTGACTGGCCGTATATCAGGAGATAGCGATAATCGCACAAACACAACCTTTATACTGACGATAGCTAACTAATAAGTGTACGGCGAGTTATTTATAGACAGATAGCATTTAGCTACAATAATAACGTAGTGTTATAGCTATGACATAGTACAGAGTGCTTGGTGCCGAATTTTGACTATCGTGGCCAACCTCAATGGAGTCTAGCCAATACGCAGGATATTTTTTTTTATATCAGAGAGTGACAAACGAGCAAGTGGGTCACCTGTTGGTAAGTGATTACCGCCGCCCATGGACACCTGCAGCACGAGGAGTCCTGGGTGCATTGCCGGCCATTAAGAGTCAGCAAAGAAGTGTTTCTGAGCTCTGGCGACCTTACTCAAACGCAGAAACAACATTAAGTTGAAATGATACAGCAGCTTGCTAGACAACGACTGATTTATTCACATAGCCACGGGTAGCTTTACAAAAAACTATCGTCCTATCTCAGAATATAAATATGTTATTAATGTTATTCTTCTATTATTTTCGTGAGTGCGCGATATACTACGCGAATAATAACATTTTAAATGTTATGTCGAATACCAGGCACAGAAAGTTAAAGCCCATTTTTTTAATGCTGCTAATATTATGATAAACTTTTGTAGCTTTTAGATAACAAAAGATAAAATATTTATTAGCAATGACTACGGTATATATATATTGCTCATTGTTCTATAATTATAAACGTCGTCACGCTTCCCGATACATTATTCGTAAAAGTGCAAGCAAAATATTTCAGTAGTTAGTTAACAAATTATAAAATAAATTTCAGTTTTAATTATAACGATTTTACACCAATAAATTTAATAATATTACATATAATATTATTTTGTTGTACCTATATTCGTATACCTACACATGACACGATAACATTTCGCGTATTTGTCCGATTTAGGTATTTGCTTTATAATGAATCTGCATTTCTTATTTGCCTCGATATTATTTAATATGCCTTACCTTTTAAAAAGTGGTTTACATGACTCGCCTGGAGGGATCCGCTCTATATTTATCCGTTCTGTTACCCCAGAGCATAAATCATTTTCGTACCTCATAAGGAAACAAGAAATCCTTATAAGATCACTCCGTATGCGATTTGCCTGTCTGGCTGTAAATACCTTTTTTCTCAGGAACGCGTGAACGTAAGGATTAAAATTAATATTAATAAAAAAATCCGACAGTAACATTAAATTTAGTAATAAACTGGTTGAAGCCGTGGTTACCGTTGCCAATTATGTTGGTGTTTTAATTACAAATATACCTGTGGATACTACTGTCTCTCATCGTCACCGGATGTAGCTGAACTCTTTTAAATTAACGTATAAAACAAATGGTCAAAGAATAAAGCTTTTGATAGTGTTAATCGAAGGGCACAGAAAATTGATGGGGCCTGTCTGTTAAAGCAATTGAACATATAAAACATTGCTACCTTCAGTTGCTGTATAAGGGATGACGGCTTTCATGATCGAATGAAAATAAGATAGACAGTACCCGTATTCAAGGCAGGTTGTTGAGGTTTCTAAGCTTGGGAGGGGTCACAAGATGCGCTGGGAGTTTTCTATTATCTGTGTAAAACTGAAAGACTATTGAAATTCTGTGTAAATAATCTCCCTTATCCTCCCATAGTTTGTAACGCTGATGATACTTAGCTGATGTTTAAAGTAAATAGAAGAGATAAGGATTTTATTGAACATAATGAGACACTTTTCACGTTTTCACCCTCAATTCGAATAGGTTCTCGGCAAATAGCCTTTTATAAATTGCAGGGAAAATAAATGCATCAAATTCCCATTACCATATTGAACTTGTGAGTCACATATGGTATTAAGTGTAATTATTGGTAGGTATAATGTGTTATACCAATAGTTATACTTAATGAGAAAATATTAGATTTAATTCCAACAACGGTATTTTTAGGATTTAACGAACAACTCAACGTTGAAGTGGCGTTTTTACGTAAAAAATGAGCTACTAAATTAATTTCAGCTGCTTATGCTGTTGAAAACAAGACAAATGTCAGATGCTAGATGATGACAAACTGCTAGCAGCATGGCACCCTATGACATCCTGCTTTGGAGTTCGACACCTCACAAAGGTACTATTTTCGCAAAAATGAGCAGTCAGAGCTATTTATATCTTAAGTTGCTACGATTATTTGCGAACTTTGTTTAAATAAATAAATATATTTAATGTGCCATCTGAATATATATCATATCAATCAATATATATCAATAGTGAATTATATATCATACATAATAGGAATAAAGACAAACTACTACGCTTAGGCAAACTAGGCTTCAGAGTCAACAAAGAGAAAAAAACATTTTTAGAAAATTGTAGTAGGTTTTATAACTAACTTCCATAATGATCTGTCTGATACAAGTTTCAAGACATATGTAAAACTTGTTCTTATGGCAAGGGGTTACTTAACTACTAAAGAGTCCGTTGAAGATGGAGATGTCTGGCGTACGGCATCTACCTGCACATGACTATTCTGTTGTGTTACATGAACTATCTGTAGTATGATATATAATGATGATATAAATTATTGGCTCTGTCTTAAAATGAATAATATAATTGTTGTGATGTTTTTCTTTTCCTTTCTTAAATATATTAAATCTAATAAGTATGCCTAGTGAATAATTGCATTATGTAGACCAAATCCCGTGACCATGTCCACTTGAGTATGTTTCTCCGGACAGTCTCACCTGAGCTGCGATGAATCCGGTAATAGAGGAACCTGAACCCCTTTTGATGGTTCTTCCCAGTCGGGGCGAATGGATCCGATATTCTTGAATTCGTAGCTCAATATAGACAGAACCATTGAGACAAGATGAAGTAAAATATATCTAAAACTATAAGTATTTGCGATTAGTATTAAAAAACTTAAATACACATTTTGACAAAAACTTCAAGAAATGAGCTAGTAAACTAAATAAATACCATTATAAATTAAATTATGAAATAATGAAATTTATTCAGCACTTGGGTATTAACGTACACTTGTACACACGGCTACATATCAAGCTATACATATCCAGTATAAGCTGCTCTCGCGTTGTATAGGATTTCCATGCACTGAGAGGTCAGCTTATTTTGGAAATGTATAGCTTGTTATGTAACCGTGTGTACCTTTCAAGCTCACAATGCATTACATAAACATAGTAGAATATAGTATAAATGTAACAAAAAAAATATTAATTAGTCCGTCCGCGCCATCTGTCTTATCACATTTTTTTTAAATCTTAAAATAAAGAACAAGTTACTAACAATTATTTAAAATTTAGTACTACATACTATATTAAAATTAAAGAATTGAAGACAACGAGCAGTTGGCTAGCTCAGAAGGCTCTCAGCCAGTAGCTTAATTTAAGCGACTAATAACTGAGGGCAACCTTATGGGATTCGGGCCACAGCACTGCGGGCCTTCAGCGGCCGTAAAAAGACGGGATTTTAAATGAGGGTCTGATCACTTGTTTGATAATTCTATATGATCAAATGTAAGTCACCAATCCAATAATATTTTGTAATGAGATTCAATATGTGAATAAAACCGTTTTTTATTCATTATTAGTCACATACTTAGTTTGGCAATCTATTAGAGCTGTGAAGAAATCATCTACTTAGTTATATAATACAAGACCGTTTATGCCACATGTTTTAACACTCGCAAGAAGAACAAAGCCTAAAGTAAAAAACACCTAAACTAAATAGTAAAGGAAAAAACATACGAAAACCCTAAATTTGTATTTGCTTCATAAAATACCTACAAGTTTTAGTCCGACTCGCACTTGGCCAGTTTTATGTATTAATTTTATTTAATAAAATTAACGATTTTTTTTTATTACATGGACTCTAATGGCCTCTTACTGTGTACCTATAGTTATAAGAGATGCTTAGTAAGAGTTTCGGAATTATTCCTACAAGAATAAGCATTGCGTGGTTGAGAGATCCACAAACAAAACAAACAAGTTGATTTAATATCTTACCATTATTTATGTTCCTCGTCTCTTCAAAGTCAGGCATCTCAAAAATGGGAAATCATACATTGTAATCGTCCGGCGGGTCTTGAACCAGCACCCTCTACCAATCCAGGTCACGCGCTCTGCGTTAAACTACGAGCGATACACTTTCGCAGGGTGTAGGTGTTATCCATTGGTTTTAGTTTCATGAAACATGCCCCGATAGTTATTAATTTCTAATTTTATAGCATTACTCGCAATGCAAAGCGTTTATCTAATCTCAAAAATGGGAAATCATAAATTTAATCGTCCGGCGGGTCTCGAACCTGCACCATCTACCAATCCGGGGTAGGCGCTCTGCGTTAAGCTACGAACGATACACGCTGGCAGATCAAATTTAGGATTCCCTTGCTAACACCCTTCCGGAGGATATAGGTATTATCTATCGGTTTTGTTTTTCTAGAAACATGGCCGACTGATTGAATGAATGAAATGATGAATTTGGAAGGTATTATCAATATGATAAGATCTTTCACATGCAACTGTGAACATATCAGTCGGCCATGTTTCTAGAAAAACAAAACCGATATATAATAAATACATCCTCCGGAAGGTTAGCAAGGGAATCCTAAATTGATTTCCCCTTTTTGAGACCCGATATTTATGTATGTAAAAAAGATAAATGTAATTTTTTACACTCAGTATCCAAATAGACTTGTTCTTCCTCCTTTCAGAAGAGAATTATGTACATATGTAGTCGTACTAGCTATGCGAATATAAATAAAAATCCTTGAGAATGAATTAATTCCTTGAGGCAAGTGAACCACTGAATTCGAGATTTTATTTTTAACGGGACTAGCCCCACCTACTTAGTCATCACTGCAACTCATGTAAGCCAGTATCAACAGTGGCACAACATGAAATGACACTGAGTAATGAGGTTCAGGCATGTCCTGGGAATCGCATTAACTGTCTCGGATCCCGTAACGAATTTAATCAGAAAGAAAAAAAAGGGTTAGAAAATGAATAGTTCCATTCCATTCCAGAGTAAAGATCCAGAATGACATAACGAGGCTGGAGCGTCAAAAAACGAGAGAACTACAACTAGATAAGACAGCTGCAAAAGCACCGAGACTCAATTTTAGCAAGTGAGCTGCTATATTTGATTCCAATAGTAGGTATAACAAAAGCGCTTAAACGCACGGAAGTTGTTCCTCGTTGCTACAACAATAAACTACTCCAACCAAGCTATTTAACATTTATCACACTCGTTTTGCCAGAGATCACACTCCCAAAGTATGTGGTGGGCTGTGGGAGTTCGAGATCTACCGAATAACAAATTTCTAATCCAGCTACGTAAATATTTGATATAATAATGTTTTTATTCGGTCGATGAATATTTAAAATGTGAGCCCTAATGTTAACATGTTTTTATTTTGTAATTGTAAGTTTTAAGTGGCAAAAGTGCATTACTAATGATCAATGAATGAATCTACAATATTATATAAGGTAGTATTTTATAGAATCACACATTATTAATTGTTAAACTTAATTTAATAAATAAAGCTATTTTTTATTGTAAGTCATCTTATTATAGAAGTGCAATGTAATTGTTTTTAATAAAGATTCTTTAACTTAAGTGCATTAAATGTTAAATGCAAATTATATAAAAAAACGTATGTAAAAAGAAATTCTTATGAACTTTATATATCAATAGTATTTCCGTACTTTACATTTTATCACCATTTAATTTAGTGTGATCAATGAACATACGAAAATATTATTTGTCTCTGAATTTCACCATAAAAAGTAAATTAACAGTTATATATGTTTATTTACTTTTGATGGTGAAAGTTGATCTATAAGTATGCACAAATTTTTACAAAATATATATGTATGTTTTGGAATAGAACTTATAATAACTTTGCGTAACCAAAAAATTATAAAACAACACTTACATCAATTAGTTATTTAAACTCGACATATCCACAAGACAAAAACAAACTTTTTTATGTTCATAAAATCAACGAGTTTGATTACTTCGTAACGTTACGTACACTCGTAGCGTGCTACGCGGTGCTACGGCTACGGGAACACGCGCGCTCTCACGCACTCCGTACACACAACTGACGATCGGCGAAGTTTCACAGTCCAAGCAGTTATGTACTTGTTGCTATAAACATTGCTGATTCAGGATAGACACGATTGTAACGCTGTGGAGTATACGCTAAGGTCAAATAACACAATTTTAGGTAAACGAATCTCGATCCACTTTTTTTATGCAATCTAGTTTATACGGGATCTTTCTTGAGTGTTTCATAAAATATGTTATGTTGTTTGAAAAATATCTGTGGTTTTTGGTGCAAATGTCATTCATCTCTAAAAGGATACACAACCTTAGCTGTTCACGAACTTTGTCGATGTGGTCAAATTTGTATTTAACTTAATTTCTTTAAATACAATGCAAATCTATCGTCTATGACATCATGATCACTTCAGTCGAATGACTGCCACTGCTCTGCCTACTGCCTTCTCAAAAGATTTCCACGGTGGAGTTGTGTCCATTTTTTGAAGGGATATGGCGTAATCATTAGCTTAGCATTAATCGTAGCATTAAAGCGCGACCCTCGTTATTAACACAAGGTCCGTCATAATAATAATACCTTGATATAGATAGAACCATTGACAATATGTAGTAAAAATACTAGACTTAAACTAGATAATTAAACATAATCTCTTGACAATAACTTGATACGAGCTAGCTAAATATCATTGCTATAATAAAATCAATTTTATAAATGTTTTCATACAATCAATGCAATGTGTACCTAAATATCTATGTTACTAGAAATAATAATGTATACAACTATATTACTACAAACATGTTCTGACTATTCACAAGCGCTTTTTTGAAGTCTACGTGAATAAAAACCTTTTTTATTTATTTAATCCCTACCGGGTTGGCCATCGGAGTATGATAGTGATAGTACACAGAGAGACGCTGCTGCCCGTTCTCTGCTAGATATTCCCTTGGAACGATTTTTACGCCTCCACGGGATGAGACAGGGGGGAGTATTCTATGCCGTCATCCACACAGCTTTCATTAAAGAAAGAAAGAAAAACGTTTTATTAGACACAACATAAAAAACATTAAAATCAACACAGATATATACTACCTACTTTAAACAAAGAAATATACAAAAACAGCGAAAACAGGTATAGGTTAGTAAATAAAAGCTACAATACAAATCTAAATATACGTACAAACATAATTCGATATGTGTCTAAAAGGCTGCAGCTCAGCATATCGTTACAGTCTATGTAGACTGTAACACTGATTTTCAGCTTCCAGCCTTAAAATGTTAGGCACAAATGCTTAGGAAGCATTTGTGCCTAACGTTTTTTTGCTTGCTTCATTTATGTAACAAGCATTTTATTTACTGCTCCAAAACTATAGCTGTTATCTATAGATACATGGTCTTTAACAAGGGGAACAGGGGACAACGGGAGCGCAACACTATTATCTTATCTAATTAGCTCACGTAGTTACTGCAATAGCTAGACGTAGACTTTGCATTGGAACGTTTTGGATGAACTGGAGTTACCGACCCTTATTACGAGAAACACGATTATAAAAGACTAGCATTGCCCCGCGGTTTCACCCGCGTTAAAGTAGTTTTGGCGTAAAAGAGTAACAAACATACATCCATACAGCTATACTCACAAACTTTTGCATTTATAATATATTATTAGCGGTTAATTAATATATCTCTAGCGGTTTTGGCAGTGCACGCCGGAATAACTCGCAGATGGTAGATTTTTTCATACTTACTTGACACTTGTCGTCATATTTTGGACAGTTCACACAATATCTTTATAAATTGTAGCCTATGTGTTATTCTGATGTATAATCTATATTATTGTTAAGTTTCATTAAAATCCATCCAGTGGTTTTTACGTGAAAGAGTAACATCCATCCATCCATCCATACTTACAAACTTACGCGTTTATAATATTACTAGCTGTGCCCCGCGGTTTTACCCGCGTTCAATTTTATAAATAATCAAACTCCTCCCCCGTAGGTGATAGCGTGATAATATGTAGCCTATATGTTGACCCGACCTCTTCGTAATATTCATGCCAAATTTGAAGTAAATCCATGCAGTACTTTTTGAGTTTAGCCCGGACATACATACAGACAAACAGACACACAGACAAAAATTCTAAAAACTATATTTTTGGCTTCGATATCGATAGCAGATCACGCACCAAGTATCCTTTAAAAAAAATATTCAATGTACAGTTTCGACTTTCCTACGATTTTATTATATGTATAGATAATAGGATAAATAAATGTCTGTATGGCGGGGATTTTATAAACATTAACGGACATAAAGAACGCCGAGACTGAGCGTTAATGCCATCAAGGTAGCAAACAAGCATAAAGATCGCCTCCTGGTAAGCGCGGTTACTGTAGCCTCTAGATGCTTCTATTAATAATATCCTCCTAGCCGAATTACGGCCACGGCGGCAAGTCTTAATAGATCTGCGCGGGACATATTATAGTGCACAAGTGGCTGCGCAAACACAGGAGCACCTCCTATCATCTACCATCATCTTTCAAATTCCATCACTCTCATGATCCGATGGGACGCCTAGCGACATGACCGGAAAGAGGTCATGTACAGGACCGACGGCTTTACGTGCTCTCCGAGGCACGGGGGTATAATACCACCAACTCCCAGACTTCGGGCAGATGGTGGAAAATTTTTCTTTTTAAAGGAAAGTCCCAAAATCACTTATGATGCTTCTATTATAGGGCGCATGGCTCTTACATTATAAAGATATATGACAAAGCGACAACAAAGGCACTGTTTGAGAGGCCAAGGAGGGGAGGTTAAAATGTAATTACATATTGAGATGTTGAGATTCAAATTGTCCTAGTTACATGACTAGCCCTTTGAGGGTACTATCTTTATGGAACGGCAATAACAGTTTGTTGCTGCAGGCCGCCTTGTGGGGAGCTGATTGTGAGTGGCGCCACTTACAATTGGCGACGCGGCGCTATGAAAGTTGTACTGTACAACTGCTTAACTGTACAGTTGACTGCCTCGTTGGTCTAGGGGTAGCGTGTTCACCCGCATATAACGAGGTCCTGGGTTCAAACCCCGGGTCGGCCCAAAGTTGGTTTTGGGACTTTTCTGTAAAAAGAAAAATTTCTCAGCATCAGCCCGAAGTCTTGGAGCTGGCGGTATTATACCCCCGTGCCTCGGAGAGCACGTAAAGCCGTCGGTCCTGTGCCTGACCTCTTTCCGGTCGTATCGCTAGGCGTCCCATCGGATCATGAGAGTGATGGAATAGAAAGTGCTTATGTGTTTGCGCACACACTTGATCACTATAATATGTCCCGCGCAGATGGCTAATCTCTGTTGAGGCTGGCCGCCGTGGCCGAAATTCGGCTAGGAGGACATTATTATTATTACTGTACTGTAACTTTCTTGGGCCTACTTAGAGGGGTATAGTAAAGCATAGCCTTTAAGTTGCTCTATGAGCAGCTCTACTTGGTCGTGCTGGATAGTACCACACAGAACATTCTGTGTGGTACTATCCATCACGACCATGATGATGATTACCTTAATTTTCATACATATTCATTAAAACGTGTACCTTATTGTACTAAAGACGAATTGACTGCACGTGTGGCGCAACGTCTAAGACAGTCGCCTCGCCGCTTCGTGTCGCGGGTTTGAGTCCCGCGCTAGAATATTTATCATCATCATTATCATCATATCAGCCGAAAGACGTCCACTGCTGGACAAAGGCCTCCCCCAAAGATCTCCACAATTGCCGGTCTTGTGCTATTCGCATCCAGCAGTTTCCAGCGACCCGCACAAGATCATCGGTCCATCTTGTAGGGGGCCTGCCCACGCTGCGTCTTCCGGTTCGTGGTCGCCACTCGAGAACCTTTCTGCCCCAACGGCCGTCGGCTCTACGAGCTATGTGCCCTGCCCACTGCCACTTCAGCTTGGCAATTCTTCGGGCTATGTCGGTGACTTTAGTTCGCCTGCGGATTTCAACATTTCTAATGCGATCCCGCAGGGAAACTCCGAGCATAGCCCTCTCCATTGCTCTTTGGGTGACCTTGAGCCTTCTAATAAGGCCCATAGTGAGCGACCACGTCTCTGTTCCGTATGTCATCACTGGCAACACACACTGGTCGAAGACTTTCGACTTGAGACACTGCGGTATTTTGGACGAGAAGATGTTACGTAGCTTCCCGAACGCTGCCCATCCGAGTTGGATTCTACGATTGACCTCCTTCTCGAAGTTGGACCTACCTAGTTGGATGGTCTGTCCTAGGTAAATATAGTTCTCTACAACTTCGAGTGCAGAGTCACCAACTTTCAATTGAGTGGGTGCAACATGGACGTTTGACATGATTTTCGTCTTATCCATGTTCATTTTCAGACCCACTTGTTGAGAGACTCTGCTGAGGTCATCGAGCATTGTACCGAGGTCTTCCATGGTCTCAGCCATGACTACGATATCATCGGCAAATCGAAGGTGAGAGATGTACTCGCCATTGACATTGATGCCAAAGCCTTTCCAGTCCAGAAGCTTGAAGACGTCTTCCAATGCAGCGGTGAACAGTTTAGGAGATATAACATCTCCCTGTCTCACGCCTCGCTGCAAGTGGATAGGTTTCGAGATCTGGTCCTGGAGTCGCACTGACATAGTGGCGTTTTCATACAAACACTTTATCACCTCGATATACCGGTAGTCAATTTGGCACCTTATGAGTGACCTCAGCACGGCCCATGTTTCGATAGAATCAAAGGCTTTCTCATAGTCCACAAACGCTAAGCACAGTGGCTTGTTATACTCTTCGGTCTTCTGTATAACTTGCCGCAGCGTATGTATGTGGTCTATGGTGCTAAAGCCTTTTCGGAAACCGGCTTGTTCAGGAGGCTGGAAGTCGTCAAACCTGCGCGCGAGACGGTTCGTAACGACCCTACGAGAAAACAACTTGTAAACATGGCTCAGCAGTGTGATGGGTCTATAATTCTTCAAAAGGGTTTTGTCGCCCTTTTTGAAGAAGAGCACCACCACACTTCTGTGCCATGCTTGTGGCGTTTGACCATCTAGTATGACGGAGTTAAATAACTTCTGAAGGGCCCGTAGGATTGGTGTACCACCCGCCTTCAGAAGCTCTGCTGTAACTCCATCATCACCAGGCGCCTTGTTGTTCTTGAGTTGTTTGAGAGCCATTCTAATCTCGTACAGGCTGACGTCCGGGATGTCTTCGGTGTAATGTCGGGTTAGTCGTGCTCTGGGATCTGAGACATGACTTTTGACAGGTGGCTGTGTTGTCGTATATAACTGTCCGTAGAACTTCTCGATCTCTCCTAGCAACTCAGGTTTAGACGTGACGATTCTACCATCCTCAGTCTTCAGCTTCGTCAGTTGGCTCTGTCCAACAGACAGAGCTCTTGCGAACACTTTGGAGCCTTTGTTCCGCTCAATGGCCTCTTTAATACTAATTGTATTAAATTGCCGCGTGTCGCGAGTCAAAGACTTTGAGATCTGTCTGTTGAGCTGCCGATATCTGGTAGCATCATCTGAGGATGTCAGAACCATTTTCCGTCTATCTTCCATAAGTTGCAGGGTAAAGTCAGAGATCTTTTTAGTTCTGTTTGTACGGCGGGCCTTGAAGACCTTAGACCCAGCCGTATGGACAGCTTCTACGAGCCTGTCATAGTATGAGTCCACTTCCTCGCAGTCTGCTAGGCATTCGAAACGGTTTTGCAGTTCGAGCTGAAATGGTTCGGGGTTTTGGACGTGGATAGGTAAAGGTCGGAGCGTAGACTTTATCAGTCGGGACCTCTGGAGTTTGATATTAAGGTTCAATGAGCCTCTGACCAGTCTGTGATCGCTCCCGGTTTTAACCGCATTGATCACGGAGACATCATTGAACATCTGTCGTCTCGTCGACAGGATAAAGTCTATCTCATTTTTAGTTTTACCATCGGGGCTCACCCAGGTCCATTTGCGGTGATCCGGCTTCCTGAAGAAGGAATTCATCATAAAGAGTCCCTCCTTCTCCATGAAGTCGGCCAACATTTGGCCCCGGGGGTTCCGGTCACCAGTTCCAAATTGCCCCACTCTCAGCTCATTACCGAATCGTATGCCCAGCTTCGCGTTAAAGTCCCCCATGACCACAGTGAAATAGGAGTTAGAGGTATGTATGGCTCTGGATATGTCCTCATACATAACCTCGACTTATCGTCGGAGTGTGTCGAAGTGGGTGCGTATACCTGTATAACCTTCAACGAATACCGCTTGGTGATTCTGAGTATAAGGTACGCAACCCTCGTCGACACACTCTCGATTTTCACTAGGTTGTTCACGAGGGACTTGTGGACTATGAACCCGACACCACCTTGGGATATTTGGTCACCCTCCCGGTAATAGAGCAGGTTTCCGGATTTTAGTATTATCGAGTCCTCCCCCTCTCTTCGGACTTCAGATAATCCTACAATATCCCAATGTAACCTGCTCAATTCTTCCTCCAGTTCGGTTATCTTCTCGTCGGACCGCAGTGTACGTGTGTTATATGTTGCCAGGGCCAGAGGTCGTCGGTGTTGGTAACGCGGAATCTGCCGGGGATTCTTAGCACCCCCTGCCCTGCCGTAACCACGGCTGTTACCACGGCTGGGAATAGCAGGGCTGCCGGGGACTGGGGGCCGCGGTTTGGTTGTGTCCATCATTTGAGGGGATTTGCCATAATCGCCACGCTTGGCAGACGGGTTGGCGATCGCAGTAAGGTGGACATGGTACTCAGGAGAACGCTGCTGCCCGTTCTCTGGTATATATATTCCCTCGGGACGACTTTTACGTCCCCCCACGGGATGAGAGGGGGTGGTGATATTCTTAGGCCGTCACCACACAGCATATTTATGTGACCCATAAATAGTTTGTTATGAGTCTGGTGTCTATGCTCAGAATATTTATGTGACCCATAAATAGTTTGTTATGAGTCTGGTTGTAATTTGTGTCCGTCTATTATATGTTTGTAAAGTACCCCGCGACACAGGGATTAGATTCCCTAGTGCGGGCGTTGTCTTAAGAAAAGACTTTACAATATACACTCTCTTATTTTCTCTATTATAACATATAGGACGTGGCCGTGCTAGGTAGGACCTTCCTGGCACAACCACTACAGATTTTAGGGATTTTTAACCAACTTTAATGTGAAAAATGATAAAGATGTATATCAATAATTGGCGGTCTTACATACCGCTTAAGTGGTCTCTTCCTCTATATATTACCACTAAGTACACCGCAGATCTACTTATTGTAAACGTATGGACGTAAAGAGTTTATTAGGTAGGTACGTACAAGTTGTACTCTTAGCTATATCTTATATGTAAAGTACTAACAATAAAATTCAAGTTGGTCCACTCAACCATCCTTATACAACATGTAACGTAATTGTATTGTTATTGTTGTAATCATAATACATACACTGAATTTTTTATTTAACATGTATATTCATTGTTATATACTTAATTAGTTTCTTGGAATAAAGTTTATTTTTCTTTATTTTGTATTGAATGATGGAATTTGTATGAATACAAAAAAAAGCGATTTAAAAGTCTTATTACTTTGACTTATGGCACATTTCAATTTGTTTGGACTGTACAGGGTTAATAGAAGTAATTTAGAATGGAATGCTATCATTTGGTCACCACACGAAGCGAAATATAAATTAATGATTGAACGGATTCAAAATAAATTTGTTAGATTCATGAATTTAAAACAGTATGGTACAGATCCGGGCTATCCACTATTATATCCTACTCTATTTATAATAGGCATGATAGGGTATTATAAACTAGAAGTAAGAAGGAAAGTCGCTCTCGCCATTTATCTTTTTAAATTATTAAAAGGAAAAATACATAACCCAGGTGTTCTAGAGACGGTTCGGTTGTTTGTCCCTGATGAGTACGTGGGACGGCGGCGGCGACCGCCTTTGATATGGGTGCCGCAAGCGCGCACTAACCTGTTGCAGAAGGCACCACTGACACGCGCGCTGCACGCGGTCAACGCGGTGTCCCAACATACTGATATATTTACGTGTACTCTGAGTGAATTCACACGGACAACTTATAATGTAACAACACTATTGAATTAGGTGTAACCTGTAATGATAGTTGTTGGTTGTTAATAAATAAATAAAAATAAAAAATATGACAATAATTTCCGTAGTTTTAATTATTTTGGAATAAAAAATTACTTATATTAAAAATGATATAAATCGATTCAGTGAACGATTCCGGACCAACTAAGACGGTCACCGTAGCCTAGTTGGTAGTGCTCCTGCCTACGAAGCTGGTGGTCCTGGGTTCGAATCCCGGTAAGTGCAAATATTTGTGTGATGAGCACGAATATTTGTTTCTGAGTCATGGATGTTTTCTATGTATATAAGTATTTATCTATCTATATAAGTATGTATATCGTCGCCTGGTACCCATAGTACAAGATTTGCTTAGTTTGGGGCTAGGATGATCTGTGTGACAATGTCCCGAGATATTATTATTATTATTTTCAGGCTGTGCGTTAATTAAGTTACATGTTGTATAGAAATCCGAAATTTTTCTTGCACTCTTCGTACTTAAGTGGTAACATGAGCTGATGCCGTTACCATTTGATTAGTGCCCTATACTGATTTATACCTCTTTCCGAAAAGTAATCTCGGAGTATTTTTTAGTACAAGACATGTGTATTTTTTAAGAGAGGTAGGGCATAGCGTTCATTCGCTCAAAGAGCAGCCCGACTGGGGAAGTACCTCCACCTTACAGAAGACATTCCATAATAATAACATTAATAATTTTAATGTTGTGTTTCCGAGTGTGAGTAAGGTCGCCAGAGCTCATTGGGGTGCGGGCAACGCACCCGCGACTCCTCTGGTGTTGCGAGTGTCCATGGGTGGCGGTGATCACTTACCTGCTCGTTTGTCGCCCTCTGACTAAAAAAAAAATGTTCTAGGGAAATGGAGAACAATATTTCGGGAGGCCGTTACAAGCAATTCTGGAACACTAAGCATACCGTATCGAACCCGAAACGCGACACGAAGAGGCGAAGCGACTATCTTAGCCGCTGCGCCACACGTGCAGTCAAAAATAAGTCAATTTCAATCAAGTAACTTAGTATGTGAGGTTGACCACGCTGTCCACAAAAACAGACGAAGCCAAGACGGTATAATCGCAGTAAAGCTATAAGCTAAAATTGTAGCTGTAGAGTGATTGGTAGCAGGGCGGCTTGAGGTCCTGGGGCTATGCAGCAAACAAGTGCAATCTTGTGTTTAGCTATAATTTCTTAAGTAAACTGTTTGTTTTGCGGTGATATAACTTTATTATATAGAAACTAGCTACAATAAAATCCTCTTATTTAGCTTTAAATTATAATAATAAGGTAGGTACAGACGCCAGCACACCAAGCTACCCCAATATGTTAAATTTCCCCAATAAAAAAAAATAAATAAATAAAAAAAAAATATTGAAGTAAACCTTATGATTATGCGATAAAGTTGAAATTCTTTAAAAGAAATTTGACAGATAGGGTTAGCTGGATGCACTGGCGTCTGTACATTGGTGCACCTCTTAAACTATTCCGAAAAATAAAAATCGATAATCAGAGCGGAAAAATTAAATATAAGTAGGTACCTAAAATTTGATGGTTCACAGATAATATAATATGACAGTTTAGACACAACTTTAGACTTGAATATATTAGTCGGATATGTTGTTACACCCAAAGAGCAATGGAAAGGGCTATGCTTGGAGTTTCCCAGCGAGTTCGAATCAGAAATGTTGAGATCCGCAGGCGAACCAAAGTAACCGATATAGCCGTAAGAATTTCCAAGCTGAAGTGGCAGTGGGGTGGGCACATAGCTCGTAGAGCCGACGCCGCGACGGCCGCTGGGGCAGAAAGGTTGTCGACTGGCGACCACGAACTGGAAGACGCACCGTGGGCAGGCCCCCTACAAGATGGACCGATGATCTTGTGCGGGTCGCTGGAAATCGCTGGATGCGGATAGCGCAGGACCGGCAATTGTGGAGATCTTTGGGGGAGGCCTTTGTCCAGCAGTGGACGTCTTTCGGCTGATATTATGATGTTGTTACATAGTAAAGCCGATACACAACATCTAAACACCTACATCCTCTGTAAGGGTGTTAGCAAATGTTCTCGTAGATTTGTTGTGCCAGTTTGGATAGTTCATAGCTTACGGTAGAGCAACTACTCTGGATTGCGCCCAATTTTAAGTTTAAATTTATGCTTGCCATTTCAGTATATGTTATAAAACTCAAATTATTAGTCTTAAGTGAAATATATCTGCAAGAGTTCCAAAGAGTTGACAAAAATGACTATCTGTCACTGACAAGATTGTTTGTTTATATTCTACGAGCATTGGATAAATGTTCGAAGTGTATGATATTTGTATATACTTTATGATACGTATAGGCGATTATTAATGTATCTGGACACCGACAACTGCCTCTCTCATATCTCCATTCTCCGATCTTTGGTTGTCTGGAAGAGATCACATTTTGGGATTAGATTTTAAGTGTTTTTACTTGTTATTCCTTTAATTTACAATAAAAAGTTTATCTATCTATATTTTAAGTAAGGAACTAAAAAATGTCGCATATTTACTAACTGATACAACACTATTTACTTATATAAGTTATGACACTTGTTCGAATGCAAATATGAACTGGTAAATGATACAATGCGAAGCCAATTTGTAAATCTTATAGTTTAGCCACAACTCGCCATTAAACGTAAAAGTTTGGCGAGTATATAGTGTTAATTGTAAAATTGTTATGTCTGTATATAAATAAATATATATATAAAAAATAATTCTGCCTATTTGTATGAAACTACTAATGGTAGAAAGCTACTAAAACTTACCCTAAATAGATTTTTGGGTGGATAATTGAGTTGTCCATACTTTGGGTATCGAATTAAGCAAGCTAAGTTTGTGAGTTTCTTTATTTAACTAAAGCATCATTATCAGTCATTATCTTAAATTAAATGATATTCTAGTTGATCAAATATAAGTAACGATCGAATAATCTACCTAGTATCTAGTATCTAGAATTATATATCTATAGTTAAGTTGTAATACTGTTTATACTCTGATTGTTTACAAGGGGTTTTTAAAGTCTATGTGAATAAAATTCGTATATATTTTAGTTATTTATTTATCATAATCCAATATTATGGATATCACTGCAGTACAATTTTAAGACCAACAATCATTATTAATTAATCATATTGCATCAGCGTTGTCCAGTTTTGCTCTGGAAAGATATAAATCTGACGATCGACGCGCTAACAAGGCGGTACTTGTATTTTCTAGAATCTTGTTCCATGTTTGTAATATATTGGTTGGCGTAGTTATGTTGTATGGCTTTAAGTACAGACGCCAGCACATCCAGCTACCCCAAGCTGTCAAATTTCTTTCATAGATTTTCAACTTCATCACATGAGCATAAGGTTCACTTTCTATTGGGGCAATTTGACAGATTGGGGAAGCTTCATGTTCTGGCGTCTGTACAACGAGATATGTCCTCGTTGTCTCGTATTCTAAAGATAAATTTAATTAGAAAAAATATCATCGCCATTATTCTGTAAACAGACAAACAAGGAAATAACTTGCTGTAATAATAATAATATCCTGGGACATTATTCACACACGGCCTTCTGATCCTAAACTAAGCAGAGCTTGTACTATGGAAACCAGATAACTGATATACTACTTTTTTTGTAAATACATACTTATATAGATAATTATCAATCAATCAATCAATCAATCAAATTATTTATTTGCCAGAATATGGTACAAAAGATTTTACATAATAAGATTCCGCATATCCTGCCACTAATGGCGTGCAAATACATTATTCAGATTTTTTTAATAAAATAACTTGTTTACAATGTCAAATAGATAACATAAATATGTCAATGATGTACAATAGAATAATAATAATGATAAAAAAATAATAATAATAAAAATACGTCCATTTGTAATAAAAAAATGTCAAGTTTCTATTCTATCGTCAAAGAAGTTTCTGATATTATAATAACATTTATTTAATAGTAGCCGATATATATATTTTTTGAATAATGACATTGGTAAATTAATTAGATTATCAGGTAGTTTATTATATATTCTTATGCACATACAATTGACATTTCGTTTAAATAGCTCTAGTTTAATTTGAGGTAGGCGTAGTCTATTTTTGTGTCCACCCAGACTCAGGAAAAACAGACAGGTTTATGCACACAAATATATGTCCTGGAGGAGAATCGAACCCACGAAGTGCAGCATAAAAGGCAATGGTATCTTCGGTATCTACCAACCACGCGAACTGGCCCGTCTTTTTTTTATAATATTTGTAAACTGATTGATAAATTCATTCCAAACTTTGTAACAAACATCCAGTGTAAATCATTGGTATCAAAACAAGTAATCATATCCTTCTGTCGTCTTTATCCGTATATTAAAAATCATATTAATTTGTTTGCTATTACTTATTGCTATATATGCCAGTAGCTGTGCCCCGCGGTTTTACCCGCGTTAAATTTTATAAGTTATCACAGCTCCTCCCCCGTAGGTGATAGCGTGATAATATGTAGCCTATATGTTGACCCGACCTCTTAGTAATAATCATGCAACTTGAAGTAAATCCATGCAGTACTTTTTGAGTTTAGCCCGGACATACATAGAGACAAACAGACAAAAATTCTAAAAACTATATTTTTGGCTTCGATATCGATTAAACATCACACCTCAAGTATCCTTTTAAAAAAATATTCAATGTACAGTTTTGACTTTCCTACGATTTTATTATATGTATAGATTACATTACTTAGTCCAGCATGATCATGCAAATCTTATTATAATTTATAGCTAAAAAATCTACTGCAAAAAAGCTACCTTGAAGTTGAAGGTCATATTATCTTCTTATTTAGTACTAGATGTGCCCGCGGTTTTACCCGCGTTAAATTTTATAAATTATCACAGCTCCTCCCCCGTAGGTGATAGCGTGATAATATGTAGCCTATATGTTGACTCGACCTCTTAGTAATATTCATCAATTTGAAGTAAATCCATGCAGTACTTTTTGAGTTTAGCCCGGAAATACATACAGACAAACAGACAAAAATTCTAAAAACTATATTTTTGGCTTCGATATCGATTGTAGATGACGCCCCAAGTATCCTTTTAAATAAATATTCAATGTACAGTTTTGACTTTCCTACGATTTTATTATATGTATAGATATTATTTATCTTATCTGTTCGTCTTTTGTGTGGATTATTTAATTGACGTCTGGGAGGTACATCAAATGTATTGGATTGGATGAACGCATAAGGTCTAAGTTTCTAGATTAACACCAGTTTTCCTTAATATTTCATATAATAGTGCAATATTTTATTTAAAATGGCAGAAATAAAGAAGAAAATGCTGGAAACATGTATGTAATTCCAAGACTTGCGTTGGGCAAGAATGTATGGATTATAGAGGTATGTTAACCTGGTCTGTTTCAGGTCGAACCGGCTAGCTCATCCAAGTCATAAGCCTGATGGAAAAAATAATGCACCTGTGATTGACAAGTCCCTCCCTCTTACCTACAACTGCATCTCCTATGGACCAGGATCAACAGTGGCACATGAAATGGCACTCTACAGTGAGATTTAGGAAAGTCCCCAGGAATCCCTTCAACTGCCTTGGATCTCGCAACGAATTTGATCATAATATTCTACCAGGATTATTAATTGATCTCTCCGGATTAATAATATCTCTATCCAGTATAGGTTTGCTATTATTTTCTAATGTAGCTTCAGCAAAGTTTTGGCGTGCTTATTGAACCCCTTACATTGTTTAACTTCGTGCCAACGAGGTTATTATTATCAATAATTCCATTGTCTACTCTACTACTCATCGAACAGCCAAAGAAGTGATTCTATTAGAGTTTGCATAAAAACAATAGCTTGCCTTTTCAGGCGCTCCATTGCTCGCTTCCTTTACGGTTATGGTGCAGGATTCCATATTGGGCAGGTTATGGAGCTATTCGTTTTGCAGTTTGTTTTAATGACAAGTTGTTTCAAGTGTTTTGTTCCTCAGGTGAAATAGATGTTTCACGGAAGTCGAAAGAACCCTTCGGAGGAATTAGGGATCATAGTCCATAACTTGTCGCTTGTCGAGTTACTTCGTTCTTTCAGGAAGATCTGTTCACGAATTTGAACTAGGTACCGTATGGATTGTCTGCAGATAGGTCGATACCTAAAGCATAGATAGGAGATTTTACGATAATGCATTATTAAGGTGGTCTAATGACCTCGGAACGGTTTTTAAGACATCACATCCCCCGTACTTCAAAAATATATCCCAGTATCGCGGAGGACTACCGAAATCAGAAATACATGGGTCACACAAATAGTCGTGTGCGCAGACCCAACGCGTAACACGTGGGCGCCGCGGTTGTAGCGACATAACTTTGTTTCTAACTTAACCACTGCCTCACAAAGGTGAGTTATCAGGGTACAAATATAAAACTCCATATACATAAGTAGTAGGAATCTTACTAATATTATAATTGCTGATCTTGTTGTTCAAAACAAGTATTTGTTCATACAAATACTTGCACCATTTTTTGTGTGCAACAAAAAATGGTGTGAGAATACCTATTACTTAATGGGTCATCCCATTAATAGGTATGCCTTGAATCAGAAAATTGATATGCAAGTTATCGCTTAATCTTCCCAATTCCCGAAATGAGAATTTGAATGTCAATAGGAATGAGATATACACAAGAGTTAAGATTACGCCTTAAGACATATTCGATTGGTTTGATTTAATTATTATTAATAATGGTCCCATTACATCGGAGACGTATTCATCTAGATGAAATATTTCTATATCAAATATTAAATAATAAAATGCTGAGTCAGCATCTTTGTTGGAAAAAATTAATATTAATGTACCTCGAATCTCCTCCCGTTCTAAAACCACTTTTCGGATATTACCATGTAGAATGAATTACGCTAGAAACACATTTATAAGACGTTCATGTAGAAAATACATAGAACTACTGGAAGATGTGGACATATTTGCTTTGTCTCTGGATAGTTTCAAGAAGAAAGTGGGTGACATAATTTACAAGGTTTCTTCGAGGTTTTTAAATACCTAAATTATGGTTTTGTTTTCATAATACCAGATATATTGTAGAAGAAATGTATATTGTATTGGTTAAATAACGATGCAACAGACATTTCCTCTATAACAATGGTTAGCCTTTTATTTGTGTTTTTGTTGTTACATTACTTTTAATTTCTTCTGTTTATATTGTATTAAGTAGGTATTCGCCTTTTGTGTCTTAGTTCTTATATTCGTAATTAATTAATGGAACTTTTTGGTCTTATTGTAATTTGGTCTTATATTGTATTGTTTGTTAACGACTGTATGTTTCCTGAATAAATAAATAAATAAAAAAAAAATATATTATTCATGAACTTAACAGTAAGCCTAAGTCAGTTTAACTGCTTCACCGGACAACAGAGGCGAGTCATGTAGCAAATAAGACTACATCTAAGTGCCAGTCTCCGGTATTGAGTAGGTATATACTTATTTGATTACGCTCTGTGTTGTGGTTACGGATTTGGCTCATGATCGTAAAGACACGTTAATATCAATCCTAGGGCTCTACCGCCTATGTCACCGAACATCGATTTCTTAAATGGCGTTCAAATAAATAAAGGTTAAAAATTACTTAATCAATCTTTAAATTGGCTTCAACGTTGACAATCGATTCCATACCATTTATGACGTCACATGTGCACATGGAAGCCAATTTAACGATTGATTAAGTCATTTTTAACCTTTATTTATTTGAACGCCATTTTAGAAATCGATGTTCGGCGACTTAGCCGGTAGAGCCCCTGGCTGGTGTTGTTAAACGGACCTAATTTGTATGTATCTTTAGAGTTTTAGGTAATTATTATTCCTCATTATTATTAGGCAATATGTAAAAAAAAACAACTCTATAACAATTTAACGTTTAATTTTTAATTTTACGTACGTTCGTAAAATTGTCGTGAAATCACATTCTATCTGGCGCAAAAAAACACGATTTTCCTTGTCGACGTTTGATAGATAGATTTAACTTTATTGGATCAAATCGAAACATAAGTTACTTTATATTACTTATGAGGTATAAACGGCGGTCTTATCGCTAATGTAGCAATCTCTTCTAGGCAAATGTTGGATGAACCAAAGCAATGCAGGGAGACAAAGTGGTAGTTGGCAATGCATCTACTTATATATATTTATATATATGACTTAAATATATACATATCCTTCCTTACTCTTTAATATACCTACTATAAATAAATATTAATAATAATTATGAAGACTAGAGAAGTTTTTGAGGAAAATGCAGAGTGTGAAAATTACAGCGATAAATATAATAATAATGTCATAGTTTGCGCGCGTCTGATATGCAGAGGCAGTGAATTCCACAATCGAGCAGCTCGTATAGTGAAAGTTTTGTCGTAAACATTAGTGGGATATGTGGGCAACATTGAGTTTAGATTGTCCGACGATATCAAGGACCTAGATTGTGTATCACATAGGAATCCAAAACTAATCATCGGATCACAACTAACTATGGTTATCCTGATCTAATATCGATATTGCAATTTGAGCGGTGAACACCTTAATTATTGTTTTGCAAGCATTGAGTCAAGTTTTACTCCTGTTTGCAAGCGATTTGAACAAATTATTTAATGATTGTTTAAATGGTACGGGGCTATTCATTAATTATTTTCCATCGTATAAAAATGAGTTAGTTATCACAATCGTAACATACATGTACCTAATAATGTACTGTAAGAGTTACTGTTTTATTGGACAAGAATTATATTTTAAGAATTGACTGAATGATTCTTAATAAATAGCGACGTCAGTATCACTTTAAAAATAATAATAAATGTGTTCATGTTTCATATAAGAGAAGAACCTATTATATAACCCGACAAAGTACTTGCGTTCGTTTTCCTCATAAGCGCGTTATTTCCAATTATATATTTTTTATGACTGTGTTATTATAATACATTGCGTATTATACTAATTAATATCTATCATTTAAACACAAGTCGAGTATGTGTTCGTAGAGTAGCTTTTGGAGGAGGTTACACAATGAACACGTGCGCATAATGTTATATAACATATAACATGCGTAAGTTATCACACGTTCCAATAAATAATTTATAAGAAAAAAGCCATACGAGATCAAAAGAAGAAGCCATTTAACTTACAACTTACAATATATGGGCATATATAGAATTGTACGAGAGTCATGCTATAAAAATGGAAAATACAGCAGAAACCAGCTACGGAAAATAGTAGCTGTATTTACAGGCCACTCCGGCACCAACTATCACCTACTCCAGGGCTGGCCAACAGGTCGATCGCGACATTCGCGACTGTTAGTCCAGTAGGTCCTGGCAAGGCAAAAAATATAAATACGAACCTAGACCAGACTGCGCAAAGTAATCACCAACTGCTGCACGAATCTTGTATAATTTTTCTAAGGGCTATTCAAAAGTCCAGTTTGAGTAGGTCCTACTCAAACTGGGACTGTCGAATAGCCTGATCTTCAGGGCCTGCGGGAAAGAAATGAACCAATGCTGCATATAATATGTAAATGCGATGCGTTGGAAAAACACAGAATGGTCATTCTGGGGCTGGCATATCCTGAGTCAGGAGACTACAAGGATCTACCCCTTACAAGCTTACTGAATTATGTGCAAACTTCATTCAGAGCTCTAGGGATAGAATAAAAAGCAATGGGGGTTAGTACAATAGATCCTAAAGGGTCGAAGGTACGCAAGCACACCCCAACCAAGAATAGAGAAGACATGCCAAGAGAAAAGTGTTTCTCTTTATTATCTTGCTTGATACTGGCTACAGGCTTCCTAAGAAAATTAAATATATATAATCTCTAAATTTGTTTATTATTTCATTTTAAACTAGAAATAGAAATGGTAGTATAACTGATGGATTTGTTGCATACACATATCTACACACTGAACTCGTTGATTCAAATAGGAGAAAAGAACCTCAATTATAATCGCCATAATAATGGAGTCTACCCTACAACGCATTTTGGTGATCGCAATTAGAAGCCTTGTATATATAATGCCTATTATAACTTGCCTAGATAATTAAACATAATCTCTTGACAATAACTTGATACGAGATAGCTAAATATCAATGCTATATATAATAAAATAAATTTTATAAATGTTTTCATACAACTTGTACCTAAATATCTATGTTACTAGAAATAATAATGTATACAACTATATTACTACAAACATGTTCTGACTATTTACAAGCGCTTTTTTGAAGTCTACGTGAATAAAAACCTTTTTATTTTATTTTTATTTTAAAAAACATAATTACAAAGTATGGAACTTTGACACTGTTTCTATAAAAAGTGGCAAAGCGCACTTGCTATACTTATGTGGCTAAATATTATTTTAAATCTAACAAGTGGGTAACACAGTCTTATTTTTATTTATTAATCTATTATAGCCTCGCTGTAAAAGTGGTAACATTGTTTACATTGCTACTTTCTGAGTAAACATTGAATGAGTATGACGTCACAAGCCGCAGGCCACGGGTCACCATAGACATGAATGGAGAACCGCAAACCACGCGCCGCCATTTTGAGCACGCGCTCAACAATTTATATTTATTGTCTAATTAGTCATTACTCACCACGACCGACTACGACCTGAAACATTTAATAATCTATACTTACATATAATAAAATCGTAGGAAAGTCAAAACTGTACATTGAATTTTTGTTTTAAAGGATACTTGAGGCGTGATCTACAATCGATATCGAAGCCAAAAATTTAGTTTTTAGATTATTTGTCTGTTTGTCTGTATGTATATCCGGGCTAAACTAAAAAAAGTACTGCATGGATTAACTTCAAATTTTGCATGAATATTACTAAGAGGGCGGGTCAACACATAGCATAGGCTACATATTATCACGCTATTACCTACGGGGGAGGAACTGTGGTAATTTATAAAATGTTACGCTGGTAAAACCGCGGGGCACAGCTAGTATAATAATAATAATATCCTGGGACATTATTAACACCGACCATCTGATCCCAAACTAAGCAGAGCTTGTACTATGGAAACCAGATATTTGATATACTACATACAATACTTTTCTTTTGCATAAAACATACTTATATAGATAATATCATAATGACGTTTCAGGTGTTTCATAGTCAGGTGTTCGTAGTCATAATCAAAATGTGTACATATTTTTTCTTATCGTCAAATTTTCGCTTCGTTTCCCCCTATAATTCCGCCGCGAAGTATATACATATACCTACATATATACTTGGTACCTACCGAGAAACACTGCAAAAATGAGAAAAAATATAAACTTATTACAATTCTAATTTTGTTGCAATGAATTGAATGCTTGAAGTGATTTAATCTAAAGCACTATTATCATTTACATAATACAAAACTTAATAAAATATGTCAGTAACACCATTTACCTCCAAATTTGTTTAGCGATAGGTGATCCATCAGGGCAGTTGTGGTGATTGCGTAATTTTACGATAACGCGAAGGTAACATGTATAACAACTTTATGCTAAAGTCTAATATTTATGTCGAGTGTATCGCTTTATCTTAAATTATTAATACTTTCAAGTGTATACCTACGTGACTCATAAACCTACGTGTTGCGAGAAAACAGTTAATGCTGGTGATTCTGCCATTCACCCCACTAAACTACCACGCCACTCACTTTTGTAGCCGCACTGAGAGGGGAAATCAAGCCCGATGTTACACCAACGCCTACGAATAGGATGGGTGCTACCAGCCATCTCAGCGACTTCCATACCACATTATGACCCAATAACACGAAGGTCCCCTTCATCATCACCCGGGCTTGTTCACCAATTTCTCCTTAGTCTAAGTCTTTGCCATGGGGGTTCACGTCGTTCTATGACACCTCGATGCCCGCCTTATTGTGACTTAAAACAGATATCTTTGTATCGCTTGTAAAGGCAGAAAAATCAATAAGAGTAGAATTATAGCGTTGTTGGAAGAGACAAACGAGCAAGTGGGTCACCTGATGGTAAGTGATCACCGCCGCCCATGGACACTGGCAACACCAGAGGTGTCGCGGGTGCGTTGCCGGCCTTTAAAAGTCAGCAATCAAGGTTGCTGACCCTTCCCACCCCCCCCCCCCCCCAATGAGCTCTGGCGACCTTACTCACACTCGGAAACACAACATTAAAATTATTAATGTTATTATTAAGGAGTGTCTTCTGTAAGGTGGAGGTACTTCCCCAGCCGGGCTGCTCTTTGAGCGAATGAACGCTATGCCCTTCCTCTACCTAAAAGATGACCGCCTTTTAGTGATTCAGGCATTGAGAAACCGCATATTACTATGCATTTATACATAGACCTCAAAAGAATCCTTGAACAGGTACGAGAAGCACAATTTAGCCTATGAACAGTGAGAAGGAGGTTTTTAGCGGCTGATATCCGCAATCGACAACCAGCGCAGGCTCCTAAGTTACTCCGTGAATACCGGATTACTCGATTCGGTTCGCTAAAACAGGTGCCTCTTTATCTGGACACTAGGCATTATTAGTCTGGAAGTTAAAGCAGTGTTCTACACCTCTGTAACTCGCGAGTGGACGTAAAGCCATCGTTCTATACCTCACCTCTTTCCACATTCATTTCCACAGTCTTTCCGCTCGTCGTCCCATCGGATTATGAGAGTGAAATTTCTGAAGGTGCTCGTATGCGCTATAAGGTTTCTAAGAGACTGGCTACTGTGGTTCAAATTTAACCTAAAGCACATTATTATTATTATCATCAGGCCATTTACAGGTAGGTATTCCAATAAGACGTTTTTATGTGACAGCATATTGATAAGGAGACTTTTGAATGCGGAAATCACGCGCGTCTCGTAACAGTGTAGCACGGTGGCGCCAGCTGTCGGGGCAGACATTAATCACAGGACATTGATGTTAGTACCAACTGCGACGGAAAGCTAACAATTTATGACTTAGGTAGGTACTTATTTGATATTCAAGGGGCTTAAATAATCAAGGAACTGTTTTTGACTATTGTTAATAGAATATTAAATAGTTCTAAACACTGGGAGGGTATAAATAGACCCCCGCGAATCAGTAGACTAAGACAAAATCATTGAAGACGAGGCACAATCCTTTAATTTTTTTTGTGACGTTGGCTAGCAAAATTGCCGTACTTATGAAGAAGGACGGCAATCCCACGAGGTTCGCCAGGTGACAATACATCTACAGGAAGTTAGTTTGGGGCGGATATTTCCAAACCACGTTGGTGAGGCCATCACAGCCAACGGCGAGCGCTGCAAAAGGCTAGGCGCTAGATGTAGATGACATAGCGCAACGTGCCATACAGCGAAGGTGAAGTGAACGCCGCTGGGGTTCCCTTGTGGGGTTTCCTGAAGATGCAGGTCTATGCCAATAAGCTTAGACATCAAGTATTCCAAATATAATGGGGTAGGTACCAACATGAGCTTTTCAATCACACTAATATTATAAAGGCGAAAGTTTGTGAGTGTGTACGTTTGTTACTTCTTCACATCTAAACGGCTGGAGCGATTTTAATAAAATTTGGTATGGAGTTAGCTGATAAATAACACATAAGCTATAATTTATAAGTTTAACGCGGGTAAAACCGCGAGGCACATCTAGTAAACAATAATTTCATTATTCTCATATACAATATTGTACAATTCTTGTCTTCGGCAAGCACCCATTATTCAAAAAATTATTGCTATTAAAAGTTAAATCTCATCTAGATGTAACTTTTTATACTTATGTACAGACGCCAGCACATCAAGCTACCCCAATATGTCAAATTACCCCAAGTGAACCTTATGCTAATGTGATAAAGTTGAAAATCTATAAAAGAAATTTGACAGATTGGGGTAGCTGGATGTGCTGGCGTCTGTACATTTTCCAGTTCATAAAATCTTGGAACATTTTATGAAATCATTCTTTATTTTTCTGGCAAAAGATTATTCTTAACTTTTCTTTCTGTTTCTAAAATAGTAGGTGGAGTCAAATTCAGCTCAGTATCGATGCTATCATCATAGATTTTGCTTGAATACGATAAAGACCACCAAACTGCAATAAAAAAGACAATATCAGTATATGTAGTATATCAGTTATCTGGTGTCCATAGTTAAAGCTCTGCTTAGTTTGGGATCAGATGGCCGTGTGTAAATAATGTGCCAAGATAATGCTTTGGCGCTCAATTATTGCGCATGCGTACAAATGCGTGCGAATAGAGACAATGTAATACGGCTCATAAATTTGATTAGTAATCTCTTTGGTCGAATCAAAATAATTAAAAACAAATACATTACATGTCTATGGTGTACTATAATAGAAAAAAGTTATTTTATTGTATCATCCGATAAGGAAACGTGAATCATAAAAAACCTTTTTTTTAGGAAACATGTCAATAAAGTTAGTCGATAGAGTACCTAAAGCAAGTCATTAGTAAGGTGCGATTATCTACTATTCTTTTTACTTAGTATAGACCTCAATCTAGTGCATACATTATTAAAACAAAAGAACGAATGGAAAGTTTAACACAAAACCGCGGGGCAAAGCTAGTATCTAAAATAATTTATACTATTAATATAACCATAAATTGTACAAGCTATGACTGAGTGTAGGTAGGAGTTTGTCATATTACATATTATTTATTTTATGTTTTGAATATTATTATTTGTAAAGTTATATCGAATGGAAATAAATCCGTTACGTATTTCAGTTGTTGTTAGATGTTTCAATTATTTATTTATACAACACCTACCAAATAAGTGTGGCAAACGCTTATTATATACTTGACTATAAAATTTTTGCTAAGGCGCTTTTGTCAAATACTCCACAATATTTTTAACTTTATATTAATTCTAGTCATAGCTTGAACACTCTATGGTATAAACAGTAGAGCAATTTATTTGGGAGAGGTATTTGCTTTGATATCATAAGTTTATTTACCTATATTTGAAAGAAGCGATGCTGGAGAAATTTTCTACAGCGTAGGTAATAGGTATAATTCGGTTGACTACGGTCATGTCATGTATACTTTGCTTTTGAAGTAGGTACCTACTTATTATTAAATAATGTGATAATTGAGTACCCTTCGGATACAACCCCGTCATTAAATTATAAATAGCAAAACACGTAATGGAGTTGCTGGAGAGCACAACGTGGAAAGCGACCAATGTGGCAGATCTAAGCGCCTTATTGATTTTGTTTCTTTCTTCTAAATTTAAGATAGCTGCCCGGTGAATATTAGAAATTAGCCACTCTTTGTTACCCAATTCTCTTAATCCGATATGGCTATCCGACTAGACCGGGAAGACATCAGGCACAGGAGCGACAGCTTTACTTTCTCTTCAAGACTCCGGACTCCTTCACACTCCGGGCTACTACTGGAGGTTATTCTTGCCAGAAAAGTCCCAAATAACAGTTTCTGCTCCAACCTGAAGTTTGAATCCACGGCCATATAATTCATATAACGTAGGCTTGCACGTTTGCACTACTGTATAGAACCTTCCTATTATTTTTGAGCGTTTTTGATTATCACATAAATAATACCGCGGTACCAGAAGCCTTAGTCAAGTGGCTAAGCGATTCGAATCAAATAACTATGCGAATAGCTATCAATTTCGCTCCAAAACTTAGCAACAACGCGTTATTACAAAATTTTATGAACAATGCATAGTTATTGCCCAAAAAAACAGCGAAAATTTTGTAAAATTCGATAATAAGTGTTTGGTTGGAGTGTCTCTAATAAGTGTTGGATTTCATTTGTATGTTTTGCACAACACTTGCACTTAATAATGTGAACGTTGACACGTTGATTTTATATACAATTTAATCTCTATGGCTAATATAGAAGTACTAGAATAAAAACCTTTTTAGCAGAAACTTTCTGCAAGTCATAGATTCTTACGTAAAAACAATATCCGTCAGTGTAAGCCACATAATTACTGATGCTTTTTTTTAAATTTCAATAAATCTTCATAAGGACGTACAACTCTTAGTTCCTCAAGAACTATGTGAGGCCCAAGCTTTTCTCCCAAAGTTCTTCCCGTGTCGTTAAGTGCAGGAGTTAAGTTCCAAGATGATAACCCTACTGCACGCGTTGGTAGTAGTCCTGACCCTGCTCCTCTACATCGTGCGTCAGAGAGCGCCAGAGTGCATATACGTTAGTAGACCCAGCACTTCAGAATAAATATAAGAATAGCAATTCTGTACTTACGCGCTTGCAAAACAGATAAGTACCCCCAACAATAAAAAGCCGTCAGAGTGCAATTTTGCAGCGCCTGTCTGTTTGTGAGCGCAAATTTTTAGGCTGATTTCAGAGCCACGCGCTCGGCACGCGCCGTAGGCCAGCTGCGCGTTTCAACAGCGCGCGCTTGACGCACGGACCATCTGAAACGAGTTTTAGTATCGCGTGTTTCTTTGCAATGTACAGTCGTGTATAATCGTCATCATGGAGACGAACCGACTAAGAGGATTAGCTATTTATTTTTTTATGGAAAAGAGTGCAACAGCAACCTCGTCGCAGAAGATTGCAAATTACCCCGTTCAATGCCACATGGTTACTGAGAGGCGCCTTCGTGACATCGTTCTCCGATTTACGGGAAGAAAGTTACATTTTTACAAAGGCCAGTTTTACCAAAAGCACGTTTTATTTAAGTGTACGCAACAGCGCGTGCGACCAGCGACATTCTGAAACGCTAGCTGCCAGTAGAGGAGCTCGGGCCGCGCGCGCTTCGCCAGCGCTGGCCGACGGCGCGCGTGTCACCGGCGGCGCGTTTGAACTGCGTGACTGTGAAACGCAACTACTATCTAGTGTACTGTGTACCTAATTGTAAGCGTCGCCGGCGCGACTCTGAAATCAGTCTTAAAGTACTGATCAAGAACTAGTTTTTTCCAAATGGATACTTAAATTACAAACGAATGAGAATAAGCTTTCGCTACCTATTCCGTTCCGTTTGAAGTGTGTTTAGAGAAATATTTAAACAAAATCACTGCACCCAACATTAACAAATTGATTACTAAAAATGTATATTAAAATTGGTCATGGGTTAGCCCGTCAGTATTTTATGTCTTAAGGAGGTAGGTGCGCTAAGTATTTTAGTATTTCCTGGCTTCGACGCGAACATGGAGATGACGTGGAGGCCTAGCATGTGGACGACCTGGTCGGAACATGACTTACTGGTATGAGTAGGCTTTGTGTGTAGGTGGTGGTGGACCATTAGGTGCCGATGTATACACACCGATTCCCTATATAATGAAACATACTTTGAATGCTGAAATTGACGTCGACTAAATTAATAACGGTCGTCTGCTATAACAAGACCCTCTTACTAGAGGGTCTTGTTATAGCAGACGACCGTTCTCTCCTCTTCATGTTCTGACTGTGACCGCGGCATGGAGATGAGAAAGAGGGAGTACTAAGGCTTAAGACGAGTGTGTGCAATTTTCGCAGTCAGCATCAGAATTTACAGATATACAGTATATACTAATATTCAGCACAGCACATATATGTGTGTTCATAAACATGTCTATTTGTTTAGGTCTAGGTTTTTTGTAAAAGAAACTATAATTTTATGTTATCTAGTATCCATAGCACAAGCTTTGCATTGTTTAGTTAGCTAGATGGCGCTGTGTTATGTCCCAAATATTAATAATATTTATTTATTACTTACCTATTTTTTGGTTAAGGCACACTGAATTAAGGGATTTACTATAATTAGTTTACAAACATTTTATTAAAATAAAAATTTGATAAGTTTCGGAATAAAAGGCTTTATTATTATGTCCTTTATTCCATGTTATTCTTATTTTATACATTTACAAATATATAGTTACAAAAAAAAATATATTTATAAATATAAAAAATAGACATCCAATCGGCAACGGGAGCAGGGTCCATGCTACCGATGGTCAAGGCTCCACAGAGAGGAACCTCCTCACAATACGCGCCGTCTGCAAAATAACTGCCTTCTGAACCTGACCCTTGACCCAACTGCCTAACGCGAGCTTCTTAAGGTGACGGTCGAAGCTTTTGGCAATCAAACCATGGGCAGAAACGACAATCGGTACAATGATCGCCGAGTCGACGTCCCACATGTCAACAACCTCGCGTGCTAGGTCAAGGTATTTAATTTCCTTGTCTTTTTCAGCTTTCACAAGGTTGTCATCATGTGGGACAGCAACATCGACGATCACTGCCCGGCGCTCTTGGCGATCCACCATCACAATAGCAGTCCTGTCCGTAATGATAGAGCGGTCCCAGTAGAGCTTGGCATAACCGTTTTCTAGAACTGGTTCCGGTACGTACTTGTAATACGGCACTTCGGAGTCTACAAGACCATACCGAAGAGCAAGCTGCTGGTGGATAATCCTGGCAACTTGATTATGCCTGTGCAAGTACTCGCCGTTGGCAAGGTAGGAACAACCGGAAACAATGTGTCTGATAGACTCTCCGGGACGGTGACATGCCCGACAAATGTCGATGGTACCGTCCTTAAAGATGTGCTTCCGATAGTTCCTCGTCTTGACAACTTCATCAGCAATTGCACAAGCAAAACCTTCGGTTTCCCCAAATAGGTCACCAAAACGTAGCCAGGCCACAGACGCTTGTAGGTCCACATGAGCACCATGTAGGACCTGGTGGAACCTACCATGTAGCACCTTGCTCTTCCATACGTCAATTCGATCCCGAGTGCTAAGTACGACGGGCTTTTTCCAGTTTTCTTTAGCCAAGGAGAGGGGCGTGAGTCCGTTGTCAACGGCGGCGACGTCTCGATGCATCCCACACTCAACACCAAGGAAATATTCCCTGAGATTGCATACCTCACGGTTGTGTAGGTTCTTGGCATTGAGGAAGCCTCGACCCCCACACTTCCGTGGAATATACAATCTCATTAGTGAAGAGTGTGGATGGTGCATACGGTACGTCGTTAGGCGTTTCCGGACTTTACGATCCAGGGCATCTAACTCGGTTTGAGTCCACCTTAGTATGCCGAAGGTGTAAACCAGTAGAGGCATTACCCAGCCGTTGAAAGCACGCACTTTATTACCACCTAACAAAAGACTTTTCAGTACTTTTGTCAAGCGGTTAAAGAAGCGTTCCTTCACCAACTGCTTAATGTCCCCATCTGGGATATTTAGACACTCAGACATACAAGGTATTTGTAGGTTTCAGTTTCAGAGAGGGATCTGAGAGTCATACTCTCGGTGAGTTGTAAATTATCAGAATTTACAACTCTACCCCTCTGTACATGTATGACCGCACATTTATCTACACCGAACTCCATTCCAATATCACTGCTAAATCTTTATTATTATTATTATTATTGACATCTAATATTAATAATAAATAAATGTGTTATTAAATGATATAACCTCAAATATTACAAAAATAATCATTACACTGTATGAAAAGTAAAAATGTGTAAAGTAAATTTTAGATCCAGATTTATCTATTTAATCTTTTGACAGGGCAAGAAGCGCCAGGAAGAGCCTAATTTCTGCGGGGACTCCTGTCCTGCCTCTTACCTCCCGGTACCTGAAGAGTGCACGGCATGTACGAGGAATGCCAGCATCGACCAAGACTCCTGTGCGCCGCCCAAGTACAAGCGCGACCCTGAGATCTGGCTCGACAACGAAAGCATCGGCCATCATCCACATGACAATTGAGAAATGATAACCAACTAAAATGTAATAAAAATGGAAACAACAATATTATTCAAAAGTTTCATTTTAGTTTCCCTTTCATTATAATTAATCCTCTGTCAGAAGACGCTAAGTTGTGGCAGATTTGTGTGAATAAGGTAATTGGTGGACGCGTTAAGAATCGGTAGACTGTTTTGAAGTTACGCACGTAAGCTGACCAATGCGTTGATGTGAAGTGTAGCTGTGAATCTTTGTGTGTGTGTGTGTGTTTCTAGTGAAGTGCTGCCCCTGTGCGGTTAGAACATCGACTTGGAACGGTTATTGATGTGGAGATACACGAGATCGTCGGTCTTTAGGGAACTGTAATGCAACTGTCACTCAACGTTAATAGACGAAGACGCAGCTCGCTCATCAGATTGAGGATTAGTAAATACGGCAATAAATATCCGGGATGTACACACAGCGCCATGTAGCCCAAACTAACCAAGGCTTGGTAGCTTGCACTGAAACTACAAAGACCAAGACAAATAAGTAGTCATGTTCATGAGCACAAATATTTGTCTTTTGCGAGGATCGAATCCGCAACCTTGGGATAATAAGGCACATACACTCCCAACGTAGTCACGGCGCGGCGGTCTTCGAGAGTGAGAATTAGAGTGGGCACTTCATCTACCTGAGTGTAAACTAAGGGACATTGAAAGCGACGGTGATTAAAACTTGCATTTTATATGCCAGTAACCGTAGGGACTATATATACTTTACGGGTGAATGTGAAGAATCTTTTTTTAATACTAACAAATTAATCAGCAAGCAAGCATACGGCTCTTCAGTTGATAAGTGGTTATCGTAGCCTATGACGGTTGCAACTCGCATGGTGTATCTATCTCGCACCCTGTCCCACTTCCAGGTGAGCTCTGGTGACCATGACATAATTATATTATTGTCTGCCACTGCAGGCAAGTAATAATATAATTAATGTCATGGTCACCAGAGCTTATCCGGAAGAGGAAAAGCGTGTGAGATAGATAAGAGAAGTCCCTTAACTATATTCCAAGTACACTTACCAGGTGAGGTAGCTATTTAACTCAATTCAATTAATTTTTTCACAGTAGCTACATAATATAGGAACTTCTCTAGTTGAGCTGTTCAGTGCTCAAGAAGGGAAAGCTTACTGTCCTCTTCCTCAGTTAAATGGCAAGCTAGTGGACGTAAAGCCAACGGACTAATCGCGTACATTGTGCATTTAATGGAACGGAAGGTGATAAAATGGTAAAACCATTAATGGTAAATATTGTTTTTACTAATATCAAAGATTATAAAATTTCCAATAACTAAGAACTATGTCGAGTTGGCGAGCCGTAAGACCGCCGTCTAGTAGCAGGCACCATGAGATACTTTATATTCTTCTTGTAGTAGGGACAGGCTGGCTCGTCACAGCCCAGCACGTCTGCTTCACGGAGTTGACCACCTCTTTGCAACAACTCGTCTCCTAGTATCACCCGCCTCGCAAAAGCCAGCAAACAAGAGCCGCAAACTGCTACCGCACACAATGCTGCAAAAAATTCTACTAGGCACATCACAGTGTCAAACCACATAGCCATGATTAGGTATACATTAGGGCTCCAATAGGACTTTTCATAAACTAATAGTAGTTACGTTTCTTATGTTAATAAAACTTGACTGAAGTTCATATAAAAATTACAATTATATAGTAGGTAGGAATATTGTAGGTATTATAAAAATATTGTACACAAATAACTCAAACAATTAACGTCATATTTTACTTTAGGATTTAGGCTTATACCAGAGAGTTTTACAAAGAGTAAACCATGAGCGTTTGGTTTTCTTGAACGTGTAAATAGTTTTATTGTAAATAATATTAATCTGGTAGGAAGCGCATCCAAGTGATTTTTTAAACTTTAGCTTTATAATTTTAACTACTCTGGGCTCTCACAACAATTATTTTTGATATCTTAAGCGAGACCCTATATTTTTTTATACGTTAAGTAAGCCACAAAAACGATATTCGCTTGTTTAAAAAAATATGATAATTTAATTGTAAAGGTCTACGATTGCAACACTGGTAGTTGTCAAAATCATAAGATAACCTGTCACGAGGAGTGTAAAATCAGTCTGCTGTCAAATATGACATATTCATAATGGCCCGAGTGGATAGGTGTTGGTTGTGTTGCGATATATTAGTATTTATTTATATAAAATAGTGAATAAAACTAGCATCTGTAAAATCACTTACTAACATATCAGTCAGTATATTCGTATGTGTTAATATATATACGTGTTTGTTATTTACGAGAAAATATAAAATGAGTTCGAGGTTCGCGGTATGGTGAGTGATTGAAGTGGTTAATAAACATATTAACAATAAAACGCACTAGAAAGAGCACACGAGTAAAGAGAAAGTACCTATATGGGTTTTACCTTCGCCGGTATAAATGTAAACGCTAAAAGTATACTTAACTATCGCTTAACGTCAAGTCATATTAAGATCATTTAAGGCATGATTTAATAGGTTTACAGCTGCAATATTTGGTTTCATGCAGTGTGTAGTATTACTTATTAGTATAAAAATGTCACATAAGCTGAAAATTGCTCGGATTGGATTCTCTTTTTGTATTTAAGTATATTCACATACTAGATGCCTACAGGCCCTCTAGAGTATGTGGCACTACAATAACCACTGGGCCGCGTTTTAACTGTTGCCGGAAAACCCACTGACTTTGTTTCCAGGAATCTTCTAAACTGTTCGTATATGCTAAGGTCTCTAATATTAACATCCTGACAGACCTCAACAAAACAGACACAGTGTATAAAAAAACTCAAGTGGCTTCCCATAAGACTCTGCCGAAATACTCATTCTATCAATACTTTACAATATTTTGTTCAATCCCACGAGTCCCCACTACCTTAAGGAACGATTTGAATTCCAACGTGATTCACATCTGAGGTCCTTGAGATCATCAGAAAATTTGAAGCTGACAATGCCGGTGCACTATACGGATTTTCTAGATAAGTCTTCTACAGTAAAAGCAATTCGACTGTGGAATGCACTACCAGTGCCAATACGCCGTGCTAGAAATATAACATCTTTTAAAAATATGGTTAAAAGCCACTATTTATCCTGTTAATAATTAGAATACCATTGCTAATTTAATTATTTATTTTTTATTATTATTTATTTATTACTAGGTATATAAAATGTATTATGAAATATTTATTAGTTTATTATACTTGTTTATGTATAAATATGAAAGTATGTAAGTACATTAATCTATGTAGTATATATATTACTAAGTTAGAACACCACACTCAGTAGAACTGACAATAGTACACTACCAGCTGCCTGTCATTTCCAATTTTTACCAGTCCATCCTTCGGTTGTCTGGAAGAAATCGCTATTATGCGATAAGACCGCCAATTGTACATTATTTTAAATAATAATATTTTTCCTGTAAACTTCTTTTTAATATGTTGTGCAATAAAGTGTATCTATCTATCTATCTATATTTAAAATATATTTTAATACAAAACGAAATATCTAAAATCCATGAAAAAATTATATACTTATAGAAAACATCATTCATTCTTCAATCATCAACACATTAATTAAACTTACAATGAACTAAATTGCTGGTTTAGTCCCAGAATATAAACTGCTGCAGCTGAACAAATGCATTGTTGGCTAGTTGCGATGGAATGGGCAATGTTACTTTGAATTAGCATTCAAATTCTTCTATTTATTTATTCAATACTTCTTCTAAATAATTATCAGTTGAAACTATCTATGTTATTGTTATTATATTATCTATGTTAACTGAAAATTTTATAATTCTTTGCTAAATTTATGCTTATTTTTGTCTCTGGACAAGACCAACAAACAGACGTCTGAAATAAATGCTTTCAGCGGCTATACTGTAATGTTAACAATTGTGTCATTTTAATAGCATAAGTAATGTTTTGAGTATTTAGAAACCATCCTGTGTCCTTTTGCGTTACGTTTACCTCCAGTCAAATAATTTATGTATAAAAACATACATTAAAATTTACTATTGATTACAAAGTAATAGGACATTCAATAAGTAATCTGAACTAAAAATAAATAAAATAAATAAAAAAGGTTTTTATTCACGTAGTCTTTTAAAATAGCGCTTGTATATAGTCAGAACATGTTCGCAGTAATATATAATTAAATTATAATTATTTCTAGGTACATATAGATATTAAGGTACACGGATTGTAGGAAATAATTTACAATAAGATATTATTATATTTTGTAACAGTAACGATGTTTAGCTAACTAAAATTAAGTTATTGTCAAGGATCATGTGTAGGTTTAATTATCTAAATTAAAAGCTATATGATTAAACTGTTCTATGTTATACATAAGGGTCAAAAATTTGTTTGCAGGTCAGTGGGGCTCCTGTGCCTGGTGCTTATGCTGCTCATATCTCATGTGTACCACCAGCTTCTCGATGCATATGAACAGTCTGCCACCCTTAGTGATATTGAGTATTCTTGGTAAGTTAGTTTTGCTATGCTATTTTATTTTCAAGAGAAAAATAGGAAATAGTTAAATTTTACTGTTATTTTGTAGGTACAATAAATTAATTAAATTCATCAATTATTTTATAATACAATCACATTGTATTTCAAACTTTCAGAGTTCTGTTCTGTAGTGATTAAAAGGAATCCTGTTATATCTCAGTACATACAAAGTAATGCTAATGATGTTTTATTTAGAATAATTTCACATATTGACATCTATCTATCATCGTGAAAGTCTACCAAATACCTCCAATAAAACTGGGCTCTATCCAACAAAGAAAAAGTAAAAACATTTGCTAAAGTTCTATAGGACATACTAATAACTACTGAGTTCAGAGCCACCCCCAGAAAAGTAAATAATGAGATAACAAACCACCACAAACTATGGAAACCTCGAGCTACAATCTCATCATTCGTGAAATTCAATGCAACCTGGCTTGGAACGCTCTGTGTAAACTTACCACTTTGATATCTAACAGAAATTTTAAAATAAAACAAGAACATGCCTATTCTGAGCCGATAGTAACAAAGCTGGAGTACCCCAAGCAGCATTCTAAGTCCTATATTGTATTGCAAAATGACTCTATCAGCAATAATGAACATTGATGGCTATTATGATCAAACTATTGAATGCAACTGGCCATAAACAAGTCTGCAATTGGACAATACAGTTGCATGAGACAAAGTCAATACAGGTGAACTTTACCAACAAAAGACCGCAGTTCGCAGTCTATACTGACTATAAACGGTTGCCATACGCAGGTACTACTAATATTACGACTTATGATTTAAAAAGTTGAAATAATAACTGTCTTAAAAATATTATATTTTTAGGTTTTCTTTCTAAGTTTGGTTTACTATTTGAACAAAATATATACGGGACCATCCATTTAAGAATTCCCATCGAATAAAAATATCGGTTCACGAACTACTGAAATTCCGTAACGTATAAAATAAGAGAAAGTCAAATTGATAATCTTTTCCTTTTTTGGATTTGGTTAAAAATACCAATTTCCCATATTCTCCAAAGTCGGTAAAACCAAATTTTTTAAATAATTACCCACAGTTAATAGATGGTTGTGTTTAAAAACAAGACACGTTTCGTTCTAGTTTTTGAACATGTAAGCAGTTAGAGATTATTTTTAAATCTTCAGAAAGCATTTGCAAACAAACTTACGCGGTTTGCGGTCCAGTTTTGAGTGGTATAATATTAACTAAATACTTTTATTCCTCTAATGAAGCTTCGGAACCCTCAGTGTGTATCCGACTCTTATTGGGTAGTTCTTTTGTCTTTATAATAAACGAAGCAACAAGCCAAGTTATTACAAAATTTGCGCGGTATTTGCTCATCAATAGCAAATTGGTATTTCGTATGAATGAGACGAAGGTGCAATTACAGATTTTTGCGCAAAACTAGCTCTCGCTCGGCTTCTGGGAACACGTAAGGACTTTGTTATGAGCGTAGCCGCGCGGTCGAGCCTGTGGTCGATGTGGACGATTACGAAGTTCAACTGACGTTATGAGATTTGGCGGTAAAGTTCATCCGTCAGAATACAGGCGATGCCAAAAGGTACGCGAGGAAAAAGAAAAATAACTTTTTGTATTGGAAGGTTTTAAATTTTCATAGTGTTATTCTATTTAAAAAAAATTAATATAATAATAATAATTAGAATAAAACAATAATAAGTGTTAATAATAATTAGAATAAAACAATAATAAGTGTTAATAATAATTAGAATAAAACAATAATAAGTGTAATTGCAATAGGTTTACTCCTAAACAGTTCTTATAAACAATTAATCTAAGTCAAAGTCAAAGTCATAATCATTTATTCCGTAAAAAAAATACATTTATGTGGAATCGTCATATTTTTTTACCCTACCGTGCAGTGCATGACGTGGCAGCTACTGAGAAACACTGCCAGAAAACTCAGTAGGAATCCATTTTTAAAATAAAATATACTTAAGGTTAATTACAATCATGTGTGTTGATTCAGAACAACTCAATCCCAAGCACTTTTATCAATTAAATAATCAGAAATTTTGTAATATGGGCATACTGCTACACAATTTGTCTTTAATAATTCTTTTAAACTTATTCGTAGACAATTATCTAATATCATGGGGAAGTTTGTTATAGAATCTTATACATTGCCCCATAAAAGAGTTAGGTACTTATTTTGTGGAGACGGGTAGTATGCAATATGAGATAATTCCTATATCTAGTATTTACATTATGTGTATCGCTCCTTTTACAAAAGGAATCGATATTTTTATGCACATATAGTAAGTTTTCATATATATACTGAGATGGTACAGTAAGAATGTTAACCTCTTTGAACTTTTCTCTTAGAGACACTCTCCGGCCAAGATTATAGATAGCTCTAAAATCCAAACATATAATCATAATATCAAAGTTTGTGTAACCTTACATAACCAAATAAGTCTCTGTACCATAAAATAGACTCTGACATAAAACACAGACTTAGTCTAAATATATTATATGGGTTACTCAAATTTAATAGTTGTCAAGTGTGCGACTACCTTAACCACTGCACCACACGTGCTGTCAAACCTACCTAAATAATGTATGAACAAAACTCCATCATGGCTCCGAAACATCATTTAGGCTTTATGTACGCTGCATTGTTACTCAATAACCTTGTTGCTACCTTATTTCGTTCAGTCATTCTAAATAATTCGCCTGCTTTGGCACGAGAACAATTTTTATAGATTTCACTCCAAGAATTGTCAAGGGGTGATATCTAGAATAGGACCAATCTAAAAAAAGATGTCGCCAAATATATAAAAATGGCAAAAAATCAAAGCTTCCGATTAAACGAACCTATAATTATTTATTCATGTCATGTGTCACTATCAAGATGTTTGTTATGATTATTTGTCTACTATTGATTGTTGATTAATTGACGATAATGCAGTTTATTCGTTTTTGTAATTAAGTCAATTAAAATTGATATAATTCCATGATATTATCTGTTTTACATTTTGACGGCATTGAACAACAAAATGATTCATTATTCCATTTCAAACTACATATTTAGACACTCTACTTAAGTCTTCATAATCTTTATCTGAGATATCTAAATGTCTTAAAAATGTCTGTTGAGAGTAAAATAAAATGCCGCCATTTTAAACTGTACATTTGTTTTATAATAAAACAAAACGAATACCTATTCGGTTTGCATCCCTGATGAATAATACTCCTGGCCGAATGTTCTCTAATCTATGTGGTGTCTAATCTAGTCGTTGACTACCAACAACGCAAGGACATAGTATATTGCATACTTCGATGGGACGGCTATCCGACAAGATTGGAGAGACATCAGGCGTAGGATTCACAGATTTCCTGCTCTCGTATTTTCAGAGTCCGGAGTTCATTAATACTGGGGCTTTTTTCTTATAAATCCAAATAACACTTTTTTACCCGGCCTGGGATTTGTATCTCATTATCCGCGATTCAGCTACCGCTAGGCCAACGTAGCAGTTATCATGATAACAATAGATAGTTAGATACACTTTATAGCACACAGTATAAAAACAGTTTACAGAAAAACTTAATATCTTAAACGATATACAGTTGGCAGTTTTATCGCTTAATAGCTATTTCTTTCAGACAACTGTAGGATGGAGTAGTATAAGTCGAAAATACCAGGCAGCTGGTAAAGTACCATTGTCAGTTCTACAGAGGGTAGTAATTCGACCTAAATAATTTACTTCATAAATGAACTAATAAATATGAAATATTTACTGGTACATTTTAGACATTTAAACGATTTTCCCACTACTGTACTACTGTGAGTTCCAACGCGGTACATGAAAGTCTGGTTTTGATTCGGGTCTGGGGGGCTACCGGCTAAAGTCGCCGAACATCAGGAAGATCGTCGTTCAAATAAATAATGGTTAAAAATGACATAATCAATCGTTAAATCGGCGTCCATGAGCACATGTGACGACATACTTGGTCCGGAATCGATTGTCAACGTCGAAGCTGATTTAAGCTGAATCGAAGCTGATTTTCGGTGACTTAGCCGGTAACCCCCTGGTCCAATGGACGTATTGAAATTATATTGTATAGAAAGTTAGTCAGTAGCAGTTTGAGTCAGGAAGTTGGCAGGTAAAGTGAGTTCAACTCTTTAGCTCTTAGGCCGCATCGACTCCCCCGTTCTAACTGATTTTAAGGTAGCGCGGGGGGGGGGGGGGGGGATAAAGAGTTCAACTGTGAATACTCTTATAATTATTTGTATAATATGGCCGGCATCCTGTCCTGTCCGCCATGACCTATATACAACCACATACTTACATCTCTCAGGACAGATATTTGTTGTGCATGAACATGTCTGTTTGTCCTGAGTCTGGGTGTAATTATCTATATAAGTATGTATTTACAAAAGAAAAGTAGTAAGTCTATATAGTATATCAGTAATCTGGTTTCCATAGTACAAGCTCTGCTTAGTTTGGGATCAGATGGCCGTGTGTAAATAATGTCCAAGGATATTATTAAAACATTGTTTAGAACTAATTGGTTATGTATAATGTTGTACATTACTACATTTTGTTCGATATATTTTAATTGTATTATTTAATAATTATTTATAACAATAGTTTTATACTAATTAGTACCATTTAAGTAGAGATAGGTTATCACATAAAATGTTACTAACAAAATAATTAAATTCTATTAGAACGGGAACATGTAAAATAATGTAAGTATGAGGGCCGGGCGATTGCAAAGCCTGCATATCAATGTAGGCAATATTGTAATACGAGTAGGAGTTAGGAAGGGCTTCGTCGCAGAACGCCCCTTTTGCAAAATGCCCTCTAGTCGCAAATCGTTTAATACTAGCTGAGCCCCGAGGATTTACCCGCGTTAAATTTTAAAAATTATCACAGCTCCTCCTCCGTAGGTTATAGCGTGATAATATGTACCCTATATTTTGACCCGACCTCTTAGTAATATTCATGCAAAAGTTGAAGTATATCCATGCAGTACTTTTTGAGTTTAGCCCGGACATACACAGATAAACAGACACACAGACAAAAATTCTAAAAAGTATATCTTTGGGTTCTATATCGATTGTAGATCACGCCCAAAGTATCCTTTAAAAAAATTCAATGTACAGTTTAGACTTTCCTACGATTTTATTATACGTATAGATAATAGCTATTTTTATTATATTATTATTAATATTATAGTTTCGCAATATCTCCCTCTCGCAAAATGTCCCTTTCACAAAATGTCCCTTTCGCAGAATGTCGCCCTGGTAGCAAAAATATGACTCTCGCCAAATTTCCATTTTCTTGAGTGTTCTATTGTAATCAAAAAATTATAGTCGAATATGTAGTCATTCTGTAGGTTAACCAACACAAAAAGTTGTTTGTATTGTTTGATATATTCTACCTCTGTGTTTGAAACCGATTACATTCGTCATCAATATTACTGATAGTTAGTTTTAACATCTTCGATAATCAATATTGTACTGTTTCTGATTGGTTTAACGAAATTCTGTGTTATCTACGTACGGTGTGGCCAATGTCAAGGCTAATACCAATTGATATTCTAGACGTTATATTTAAAGATATTTGGGTTAGAAGGTAGGTATGGATGAAATACACGTGAAATACAAGCACAACTAAGCACGGGAGAATAGAAGGCAGGCTTATCTTTCGGGATAGTCCCTCCCTCTTACCCACCACTGCAACCCCGTACGCCAGGTTTAACAGTGGCACACAATGAAATGACATTGAGCAAAGCGGGAGACAGAATGATACAACGAGGCTATAGCGTCATAAAACGAGAGAACTAGAGAAGCCAGCTGCAAAAGCACCAAAGATCAATTTAAGGGTCCTAAGTGAGCTGTTATATTTGATCCCAGTAGTAGGTAAGGGAAAAGCGCTTAAACGCACGGAAGTTGTTCCTTGTTGCTACAAGATCCTTATAATAAACTACTCCAGGCAGGTTTATTTAATTTAATATCGAGATTATAATTATTTACCTACATTTGTCATTTTTATTCTTATGTACGTAAGAGCCCGTTCCTAAATCCAATTATAGAAATTCTTAAAAAGCGATGTTGTCACTGATGTTTTCAATTTCAATTTAAATATTGCTTTCATGGGTTTTACAAAGGTATTTTAGATTATAATACAGTACCAAACATGAACCCTGTAAGGGCACTGCAACAGTACAATATACAAACAAATATATTTTTGTCAAAACTTCAATATGAATACAATAAAATAGCACTGTGAATATCTGTAAAGTGTGTTTATATGATTTTTCTTTATTGAATAGGCAGTGATGCAATAATGTTATTAAAAAATATATATATTATTATGAAGGGAATTATTAACTAGGATAAATTTTCTTTTTTATATTAGTTTATATTATTTATGTCAATTTTTTTACGAGTTTTAACTGGATAGATTTTATAAATAGTTAATAAATTTATTAAATATTTATTACATGGTTTTATCATTTAAATACTCATTTATTGAACAAAAACTTTTATTTATGAGCAACAATTTTAACTTTTTTATAAATTTGAAATGTTTTTGTTAATTTTTTATACAGTCCGGTAGTTTATTATATAGCTTTACCGACATAGCAAGGGGGCTGCAAGAGTGCATTTTTATTCGTGACAATGACGTGATGTTGACAATGTAAAGTAGAGTTTACCTAAAACATTCAAATTAAATAATGTACTTCATTTCATTTTGGGTATTACATGATTGAGTGAGTTCACCAAAAGCTGCCTAAGAAGGTGTGCAGTGACCAGGATATGTAGTATTAAGTTCCATCTCAAACACCTTGACTGTGTATCGCACGTGTTTGGCGCAGCGGTTAAGACCATCGCTACTTGACCCGGATTTGATTCCAGCGCAGGCATTAATAGTTTGGAATGAGTGTTTAAATAATAATAATAATATCTAGGGACAATGTCACACAGATCATCCTAGCCCCAAACTAAGCAAAGCTTGTACTATGGGTACCAGGCGACGATATACATACTTATATAGATAGATAAATACTTAAATACATAGAAAACATCTATGACGCAGAAACAAATATTCGTGCTCATCACACAAATATTTGCATTTACCGGGATTCGAACGCAGGACCACCAGCTTGGTAGGCAGGAGGACTACTAACTAGGCAACGGTGACCGTCAAAAAAATGAGACAAAATTTGCGAGACTGGCTTCGAATCTGTAACCACCCTAGCTCCTTACGAAATTCGGAGACGTGATCCTATTTGTTGAGTCCAAATACTGTTATATCTACAACTGACTCATCCGTGCCAAAGTAAGTCCAGTAGAAAACAGACAATACTCCTAATCCTAATGTACCAGCGTTAGCGCAGATAACGCATTTCTTAAATCTAGTGAGATGGGTATTGTTCTGTCAGTTAACATCGTGGCTATATTAATAATAGACCAAGAGCTGGCACGCATTTTTGGGTAGGTATTTGAGGCAAGCTGAAAACTTGTCCTATAGCTCTTCAGACACACCCCAACACGGAACTGCAGACCTGGCAGGCCGGTAGCGGGTCAAAACAAGCCCCTAAATTTTTGAATTTGTTTTTATCCAAAAAATGTATTTGAGGCAAGCTGAAATTTTGATATATATAGTTTAATGTTTATACAATACATAAATAACATTCTGTCAAAATTTCAAGTTGCCTCAAATACATTTTTTCGATTTTTTTGCAAAATATTTTTGCACACGCCTGGCAGTGCTAAAGACCCGACAGAATCGCCTGTTTTTTTTTGTATTGTATAAACATTAAACTACAACATATCAAAATTTCAGCTTCCCTAAAATACATTATTAGGTTAAAAAAAATCTAAAATTTAGAGGTTGGTTTAGACCCGCTACCCGCCAGCCAGGTCTGCAGTTCCGTGTTGGGGTGTGTCTGAAGAGCTATAGGACAAGTTTTCAGCTTGCCTCAAATACCTACCCAATAATGCGTGCCAGCTCTCCTACTATAACCCATGTATCTGTAATTCTAAACTGATCGGATCGATTACAACGGCACGTTTAGAGCAGCGGTTAAGGAACTTGTCTCCCTGCTGAAGTGCCGTAGTGTTCTGGGTTCGGGCAGTTCAAACGGACATCTGTTCGTATGACCCATGTACAACATGTAACGTAATTAACGCACACCCTCAAACACCCCAATTAGAATATTATGTTGTAATCATAATATATACACTGAATATTTTATTTAACATATATACATATATGCACTGTTAATTACTAGTTTCTTGGAATAAAGTTTATTTTTCTTTATTTTATATTGAATGGTGGAATTTGTATTTTTACTTTGACTTACGGTCCATTTCAATTTGTTTTGACTGTACAGGTTAATATGACAATAATTTCCGAAGTGTTAAATATTTTGGAATAAAAAATACCTATATTAAAATGATATTAATCGATTCAGGAAACGATTCTGAACAAACTATTTTCAGGGTGTGCATTAATTAAGTTACATGTTGTATATGTAGAACTTTTTTTTTACCTGCCCCGTTGGTCTAGCGGTAGCTTGCTCACCCGCAGATAATGCGGTCCTGGGTTCAAACCCCGGGCCAAAAAGTGATTTTCCTTAAAAAGAAATTTCTCAGTGTCCGCCCGAAGTCTGGGAGTTAGCGGTATTACACCCCGTGCCTCGGAGAGCATGTAAAGCCGTCGGTCCTGTATTTGACCTCTTTTTTAAAAAATAAAATAAAATAAAAAAGGTTTTTATTCACGTAGACTTTAAAAAAGCGCTTGTAAATAGTCAGAACATGTTTGTAGTAATATAGTTGTATACATTAGATATTATTTCTAGTAACATAGATATTTAGGTACATCTTGTATGAAAACATTTATAAAATTTATTTTATTACAGAAATGATATTTAGCTAGCTCGTATCAAGTTATTGTCAAGAGATTATGTTTAATTATCTAGTTTAAGTCTAATATTTTTACTACATATTGTCAATGGTTCTGTCTATATTAAAGTTTTATTATTATGACGGACCTTATGTTAATAACGACGGTCGCGCTTTAATGCTACCACCGGATCCAATGCGCCCCAACTGAGAAGACCCAGCGAAACAAACTCAGTGGGTTCAACTACTACCGGTTTCAACACGACCCAGTTGAGACGGTCCGGCGAAACATACTCAAGCGGGCATGAACACGGGATTTGGTCCAATTAGAGTAATTATTTAGTAGGGAAACACAATATATGCTCGATCGGTTGTCTGAATGCTTATAATTTTAGATTATATTTAGGTATACAAAAGAAAAACTTCGAAACAATAACATTATTAATTTTGAGACAGAGTCAATAATTTTAAATTAAGTATATGATAGCAATCATTTACAGATAGTTCACGTAACACAGCAGATCAGTCATGTCTATATGGCTACAAGATCTCCAGCGAGCAATGTGCAGGTAGGACTAGTACTTTCCGGTCGTGTCGCTAGTCGTCCCATCGGATCACGAGAGTGATGGATAGAAAGTGCCCCTGTGTTTGCGCACACACTTGTGCACTATAATATGTCCTGCGCAATTGGCTAGTCTCCATTGAGACTGGCCGCCGTGGCCGAAATGCGGTCGGGAGGACATCATCATATATGTAGATGTTTTGAGTCTAGGCATATGTCCGTTTATTGCATGATTCAAGTATTATATTGCAAGTCCCCGCCTCATACTGCGATTTATTTCTCTATCTCGGCTAAGTAAAAATTTAATAGGCTGTAAAAGGAATATAAAATTCTCATTTACACTTTCGTTTTTAGTGCTGTATGGTGCGGTAAAGAATATCTCATGATTGTCCGGTGAAGCATTGGAAGCCTTCTAGGCTAATTGTAAACGTCAAATTAAAAAAAAAACTTTTGTGTACTTATGTACACGCGTTAGAAGTTATACTTCTTAATATACAACTTGAACATAGTTATCAATTTTCATACCACCTAGAACTAACGTCATGCTGTTATTTTTACGATGCGCGCGCATCGTAAAAATTCGTTGTCATACTACCTACAACTAACTTCATGCTGTTAAATTTTTTGGTGTCGGTGTGCGCGCGCATCGTAAAAATTCACTCTCATCATTTTTCTCCATCGCGCCAAAAGAAGTATAACTTCAAAAAGAAATCATCAACCATCTCACCTTGGTAACATCTACCAGAGAACTGGTAGCATCGTCTCTCTGAGGACTATGACCATCATACTGCGATCGCCATTCGTTTGCCAAGCATGGTGATGATCATTATGGCATATCTCCCCAAATTATATCTTTAGGGGGGCTTTTGCCCAACAGTAGATGTCTTGGCTGACCTGGTAATCTCATGTGGATAATAAATAATCATTAATGGCGCAGTACTATAATTGTCTAGCCTAAATCTTTTATCGTTAAATTAAAATAAATTTAATCTTCAGAACTCTGAGTTTCTCACATTTGTAAGCTATAATTAACCGACTGCAAAAGAAGAATAGAATAGAATAGAATTATTTATTTGTAAGAATATTGTTGTCACAGGTTGTTACAGTTTAAAATGTCCAAAATATCCTGCCGTTTCCGGCGCACAAATCTTTACAGGTCAAATATATTCTTATAATTAATACAATTCAATTTACAAAATTATTAATTCTGAAACAATTCCCAAGTACTGAAAAAAGGGCACAGTTTTTGAGTTTTACATTGCATTATGGTCTAATTAGAGAAGGAGGTTGTCAATTCGACAAATTTTTTATTTCTTGTATGTATGCTACGCGATTTTACTGGTGTTTTTGAACCACTTTTATTTGTTTTTAAGTAATGCTTTCCGAATGGTACCTACCATATATATTTTTTGTAAACGGTGGGCAAAAATTAAAAATATTAAAATAAGTTATAAATATAAGTCTGTTATAAGGTTTTTAAACAGTAATTTTTTGTTTTGAGTGTATAGTTAGGACAAACACACTCAATAACACGGCAGCCTGCTCACGAACTCGGTCCATCCTAACTCCATGTACAGTTTAATTGTACACTCGCTATAAATACCTGACTGTTTCATTTCGGTGTCATTTGATATTTCCTTTATGATGTCAAGGCTTTTGGAGTTTCTGTTTACAAAATGTAAAACTGTAAGTCGCATTCATTCAGAACAGATCTGCGTTGTAGGTCACGTTCTAATTAAATTAGATGAACAGAAAACGCCTTACGAATAGTGTGTGGAATTGACATACAATCACTAAACTTAAAATATTGGCTGCTATAGTTCCATTTAAACGTATTCCTTATTTACCTCTTTGGATTTGATGCCCCCCGTTATACTTGACCAATATTTTTAAAGCAATATATATTCCGAAATATATTCCTACACGACAAAGCAAGAGTTAAATTTTTAGGGATTAACTTATTTTTGTTGAAGTTATGATCCTTCAAAAATCAATGAATAGCTGTATTAGATCGTCAACACTATATCGGCTGAATGACGTCCACAGCTGGACAAACGCCTCTGCCAAGAATGCGGGATACGCCATAATCGCCACGCTTGTCAGACGGGTTGGCGATCGAAGTATGATGTACGGTGTCTGCCCTTGGGGACAACTTTTACGCCCCCAACGACAGGAGATGGGGAGCGAATATTCGTCGCGATTATTTCACAGCATTCCTTGACCTACTAAGCTTACTTTAAAACCCCAGTTCGGGCCCTGCAAGAAAAAAGAAATATGTATATATTCATTTTATATATTAACTACTTTACTTTTGGTTAGAACTTGAGAGAACTCTAGCTCACTCTAGCGGTAGCGCAGAGCCGGCTATTTTACCTGCGCTCTAATGCACACGGCGGCTAACATCCAGACTTCAGGCTGCTTATAGGTATTTCTTGGCAGAAAAATATCAATGACACTTTGGACAGACCCGAAACGTGAACGTAGAACCTCATTATTATCTCAATGTTTCGTTGCAGGTTTTTCCGGCTGCTGCTGAACCTGGTGGGCTACTCCACGGTATTGCTGCCGATGTTTTGCCTCTACAAATACCTCGAAAAAATTAACTACTTCGATAAGATATGTGAGTGTTATTGCTCATTAAAATTCAACTCATTATTTAGATTAACCTTATCTCATGTGTCGGTTATTTTTCCTGCTCGAGTTTTATACATATAACTGTTCTACGTGACACTGATTGATCTGGGTTTTTTTTTTATCATTATACCTAATGTAATTCCGCCCGAATTTAAGCTTCGGTGGTTGGGCGCAACTTCTTGCTTCTCCGAATTTCGGCCTCGGCGGCCAGTCTTAATGGAGACTAGCCAATTGCGCAGGACATATTATAGTGCACAAGTGTGTGCGCAAACACAGGGGCACTTTCTATTCCTTCACTCTCATGATCCGATGGGACGCCTAGCGACAGGACCGGAAAGAGTTCAGGTACAGGACCGACGGCTTTACGTGCTCTCCGATGCACGGGGGTGTACTACCGCCAACTTCCAGACTTCGGGCTGATACTGAGAAATTTCTTTTTACGGAAAATTCCCAAAATCACTTTTTGGTCCGACCCGGGATTGGAACCCAGGACCTCATTTTCTGCGGTTGAACACGCTACCGCTAGACCAACGAGGCACCGGAAACTAACCGTACGGTAACCGAAATATTCCAACGTGCCCTCTGGTGTTGCGAGTGTCCATGGGCGGCGATGATCACCTTACGTTTGAGGTTTTCGCACAAGATGGCATTTATATGCCATCTTGTGCGAAAACCTCAAACGTAAGGTAAAAAACGTAAGGTAAATAAATTCTGTAGCTGTGCTTATGCACAGCTACAGAATTTATTTATTCATTCGTCTCTATGCAGATAGTTTACAAATAAATACAAGGAGTCTTACAATTATTCATTATTATATCTAGAGTGTGAAGTGAACAGAAGAGATGGTTTTACGTTTATTGGAATCTCTATTATAAAATATTATTGTTGAATTATTCATAACACAATCATAATACTTAGTAGTTATAGGGTATCTCAACAATATTCTAATGAACTAGCTCATTGCTTTAAGACTGAAAACTGTTGATAATGTTTAACTGAGTGTTTTATTAACTGATAGATGGCAGCTTATTTTCCCAGGGCATTGTTATTAGCAGTGATTCGGAATAGGTCGATTGATTTGAGGTCATTGAACTCAAATGTATGTTAATGACGTGGCCGCTCACTATGGGCATTATCAGGCGGCTCAAGGTCACCCAAAGAGCAATGGAATGCTTATATTAATTAGTGGGAAATAATCAATTTTTTTTTATTACACCACTATTGTACTCAACGCCTTAATCGTGTTGTGATTTCGTAACAATAATTGTATTGTACTAAAAATAAACTTTTTTTGCTTACTTATATATTAGCTTTTTACGAAATGTCCTAACATTCTTAACTTCCGGTACCATTTCTGGTAAAATGTAATATATCAGTTGTCTGGTGTCCATAGTACAAGCTCTGCTTAATTTGGAATCATGTGTAAATAATGTCCCAGGATATTATTATTACAACATCCCATAAATTATACACAACGTGAACCCAACAAAACATCTATAAGTACATATCTATACATATAATAAATCTGTAGAAAAATATTTTTTGTACATCAAAAGAAAATCCAAAAAGAATAGCCAGGGTATTAAAGAACAACCAATAGAACCCATTTCCAGCATTTTTAGAATTTTTGTCTGTTTGTCTGTGTGTCTGTTTGTCTGTTTATATGTTCGGGTATCACGTAAAATATACGAAAGCAATGTAAATAACTTTTATACACAACGATTGAGCGTAACTTGAGGTAACATTTAGTTTTTGTTTTATTGCAATCGGTTCAGTCTATCAAAAGATATTAGATTTTAAAGTAATCATGAAGAAAAATAACACACATTTCGTCAAGATGAACTAATGTTTATAGTTGAACTACCTAACTGTCCGATAGACGTCATTGTGCATATTATGACATCTCTTTACTGAATGAACTACGTTGATAGTTGATTTTTATTTTGATAGATGTCGTTGTGCATTTCTTTTGACTCGCGGTGTTAAGATTTGCCCGTGTTTGCTGATTGCATGAGTTACGTAGGGTTTTGAATGTTCCGAATTGTTTCGAAATAAGGTCTTGGTTGGCTAGAAGTATGTCGTTGTCCAAAATTGGTTATTAAAATATTCTGTTTTCTTTGGGCAAATTGAATTATGTACAAGGTTGGATTTGTTATAATTTAATTTTAAATTATAATATCAGTCGATCGAAAGTTTGTGCTGTCGATTCGTTTGTAACGGGAATGTACAGACGATTCAAATTTTATTGAACCTGTCCGATTGAATGTATTTGAATGTAGTAAATAAACTCTCATAATTTTCTCAGCACAAATCTATATACCTACCTATGTAAAAGAGGAAACTGACTGACTGACATATCAACGCACAGCCTGAACGGCTGGGGTTAGAGACTTGAAATTTTGCCGGTAGTTACTTTTTATGACGTATGCATTCACTAAGGAAGGGTTTTTGGAAATACTAACCCTAAGGGGGTAAAATAGAGAATGAAAGATTGTATGAAAATCCGTCATTTTTGAAGTTAAAGGCATTGAAACTTATATTTAGTAGTTCAGCTAAAAATAAAAATAAATATTTAAGAATTTCTGAAAATCCCACCCCAAGGGCGTAAAATAGGGGATGTAAGTTTGTATGAAAAGTGTGTAATTTTTTAAGTGAAAAGCATGAAAATTGGTATTTGGCCTTTCCGTTAAAAATAAAAATAAGTATTTCAGGATTTTAAGAATTTTCACCCCTAAGGGCGTATAATAGGGGATGTATGTTGCGTGTGGGTATACCTATAATGGTTCTGAGGAATTTGAAGCCACCTAAACTTTGCAACGGCACTAGGCTTCAAGTGAAAACTTTGAATCGTGTTTATAGAGGCTACTTTTATGCCTGGATCCGCCCAGGGAGAAACAGTGTTCATCTCACGTATTCCGTTAGTGCCAAATGATCTCCCTTTTCAGTTTAAAATACTGTAGTTCCCTATAAAAGTGTGTGTCGAGATAACCATCAACAAATCGCAAAGTACAACTCTCAAGTTAGCTGGAATTGACTTAAGGAAGGCGGGCAGGTCACGTGGCGTGCTCACATGTGAGTTCATCCCACAGTCTGGTCCATGTAGTGCGAGGACTTACGTCTTTTGCTGAGCTCCGTAAAGTTGATGATATTGAACATCCCACATACCAGGCCGCTTGCCGAGCACGCCATTTATTAGATGGAGGTCAGCATTGGGATGACGCCCTAGCGGCAGCATGCGTGAGCGATAGTCCACATCGCTTGCGACATTTGTTTGCCATCTTATTGACCTTTTGTGCGTTATCGGGTGCTAACCAGTTATGGCAAAAGTACCATGACAAGTTTGCTGAAGATTTTATGAGACATGTACAACTAAATACTGATGGAGAAATTCCTGACAGGGTACGTGAAATTTGTCACAACAGGTCCTTATTGGCTATTCAAGAGATAGTTATAAGTATAGGAGGGAACCCGATCAGTCAGAGGCTGCGAAAATGCACAGGAGTTTGCCAATTTTTTGTAAAAAGTCGGCGATGGCACATACCATAAGTTATTTTGATTGGTAATCTCTGCTCTTACGTTACATCACAGCAGGAGCTAATTTCTTCTGTGTACGGAGATACCACAAACATGGGAAATCAAGCTGGTTCTTGGCTATGTCAGCGAGCTATTTTGACTCCCCGCAATGACCAAGCTGCGGCAATTAGTTTCAAAATATTGACTCATGCGTCCGGGAATAGTAAAGAATATAGCTCAATAAATACAGTTATGGAAGAAGATGACGCCACGCACTACCTGGTAGAATTTTTGGATTCCCTCAGCACACCCGGACTTCCAACCCACAAAATAGTTTTAAAAATCGGTGTACCAATAATTCTCCTCAGAAATTTATGTCCTCCCAAACTTTGTAACGGCACTCGGCTCAAAGTCACAAATGTGCAGCAAAACATTATCGAAGCTGAAATATTAACAGATTGCGGCGCCGGTGATATTGTTTTTAGTCCAAGGATACCTATAATTCCTAAAAACTTTCCTTTCGCTTTCAAACCAGTGCAATTCCCAGTCAGTCCCTGTTATGCCGTGATGATTAATAAAGCTCAGCGCCAGACATTATCCGTTGCGGGGGTGGACCTAAGTATTGGATGCTTTTCCCATGGTCAACTATACGTAGCTCTTTCACGCGTAAACAACCCCAATAACGTTTTTGTGTACGCTCCAGATGGTTCCACAGGTAAAATAAAGAAGCACTAAATTAAATAAAAAAAATTGTATCGGTATCCTCCCACAGCACTATACACAAAAAAATACATTGTTAAGTTCCGATATCCACGCGAACGAAGTCGCGGGCACAGCTAGTATATAATAAAATCGTAGGGAAGTCAAAATTGTACATTGAATATCTTTTTGAAAGGATACTTGGGGGGTGAATTACAATCGATATCGAAGCCAAATATATAGTTTTTAGAATTTTTGTATGTTTGTCTGTATGTATGTCCGGGCTAAAATCTAAAAGTAGTTAAATTTTGCATGAATATTACTAAGAGGTCGGGTCAACATATAGGCTACATATTATCACGCTATCACCTACAGAGGAGGAGCTGTGATAATTTATAAAGTTTAACGCGGGTAAAACCGTGGGGCACAGCTAGTATATGAATACAAATATAAACAAATCGTTGCCGCGAAGCAGCAACAGTGAGTTCATAACAAGAGCTAAGTAATGACGTCGCAGGCGCAGGAAGTACTCCGCGCTCAGCTCGTGCACTTGTGTACACAATTATACTTTTACGCACAAAACATTAGTACCTATTTATTTGTGTGATTCCGTGCAAAATTATGTAGTCTTCTTAATTCTTATCCTGCCTTACTTACAAGTGTAAAACAAGAACGTGGGTTCGAATCCCGGTAAGTGCAAATATTTGTGTGATGAGCACGAATATTTGTTTCTGAGTCATGGATGTTTTCTATGTATATATAAGTATTTATCTATCTATATAAGTATGTATATCGTCGCCTGGTACCCATAGTACAAGCTTTGCTTAGTTTGGGGCTAGGATGATCTGTGTGACATTATCCCTAGATATTATATTATATTGTTATATTACAAAGACGGGCCGGTTGGCGTGTTTGGTAGACACTTGCCTTTCACGCCGCAATTCGTGGGTTCGATTCTCACATAATATATTTGTGTGCATGAACATGTCTGTTAGTCTTCAGTCTGGGTGTAATCTATATAAATAAAAAGAGAAGTCCTGACTGATTGACTGACTCATCAACGCCCAGCCCAAACCCTTGGACATAGAAAGCTGAAATTTTGTACTTATGTTTTCTTTATAATGTAGACAAGGAATAAGGAAGGATTTTTCGAAATTCAACCCCCAAGGGGGTAAAACGGGGGTGCAAAGTTAGTATGAAACTTTGCCGTTTTTGAAGTTAAAGGCATGAAAATTGATATTTGGCCTTCCAGTAAAAAATAAAAAATTACGTGTTTCAGGATTTATGGAAATTCCACCCCCAAGGGCGAAAAATGGGGGATGTAAGTTTGTATGAAAAATGTGACAATTTTTAAGTTACACGCATGAAAATTAGGATTTAGCCTTTTAGTTAAAAATAAAAAATATGTATTTCAGGATTTTTGGAAATTCCAGCCCCAAGAGCGTAAAATAGGGGGTTTAAGTTTGTATGAAAAAATGTGTCAATTTTTAAGTTAGACATAATTAATTAGCATGAAATTGGTATTTCAATTGAAAATTAAAAATATATTTTTCTGAATTTTTGAAAATTCCACCCCTAAGGGCGTAAAATAGGGGATGTAAGTTTCTATGTCAACTGCGACTTGAAGTTAAACGCATGTAATTTGGTAGTTGAAATTTCAGTAAATAATTAAAAATATATATTCCAGGATTTTTGAAAATTCCACCCCCAAAGGGCACAAAATAGGGAATGTAAGTTTGTATGAAATGTGCGATATTTTTGAAGTTAAACTCATGAAAATTAGTAGTTGGGTTTTCTGTTAGAAATTATAAAATATTTATTTAAGGATTTTTGGAAATTCCACCCCCGCTGGCGTAAAATAGGGGATGTAGGTTTATACTGACTGACATAATAATAATAATAATATCTGGGGACAATGTCACACAGATCATCCTAGCCCCAAACTAAGCAAAGCTTGTACTATGGGTACCAGGCGACGATATACATACTTATATAGATAGATAAATACTTATATACATAGAAAACGTCCATGACTCAGAAACAAATATTCGTGCTCATCACACAAATATTTGCACTTACCGGGATCCGAACCCAGGACCACCAGCTTCGTAGGCAGGATCACTACCAACTAGGCTACGGTGACCGTCATATCATACATATCAAGGCACAGCCTACACGGCTTTTATGACGAAGGCATCCGCAAAAGAAGGGTTTTTGAAAATACCACCCCTAAGGGAGTAAAATAAGGGATGAAAGATTTTATGAATTTCCGTCATTTTTTGGCTTTGTATTTGTCCTTGCAGTTAAAAATTAAAGTATATTTCGGGTTTTTTGAAAATTCCACCCCCAAGGGCGTAAAATTGGGGATGTAAGTTTGTATGAAAAATGTGACAAGTTTTAAGTTAAACGCATGCATATTGGTATTTGGCATTTTAGTTAAAAATTTAAAATATATAATTCAGGATTTTTGAGAAGTCCACCCCTAAGGGTGACAAATAGGGGATGTAAGTTTGTATGAAAAATGTGACATTTTTAAGGTAAAATCTGTATTTGGCCTTCCAGTTAACAATTATAAATATATAGTTCAGGACTTTTGGAAATACCACCCGTAAGGACGTAAAATAGGGGATGTGAGTTGGTATGAAATTCTGTTATTTTTTGGAGTTAAACGTATGAAAATTGGTATTTGGTCCTTCAGTTAAAAATAAAGCAATATATGTTTTTAAACCAAAATTCAGGGAATAATTTGTTGTTAAAAAAGGTAATCCAAAACTGATTCAATAGATCGACACCAACAATTTACGCCAACTCGAATTTTAGATAATTTCGTTTTTTTTATGCCAATTTGCTTAAAATGCCGTACTCATCATCGTCTAAATAAAGACTTAGCGTTTTATAAGATTTGTAACTTCTTTTCTTTGTGTATTTTTTTTAAAAATTTAAAAAACAATATTTTAATCAAATTGGGATAAAAAACGAATTTACCTAAAATTCGAGTTAGCGTAGTATAAATTGTTGGTGTCGAGATGATCGCAGTCGAACGCACCCAAAATATATCATCTTATTTATACTGATCTACAAGTTCACAATTTTGTAACTAGATGGCGTTCGTTCGCTTCAGATCGCGGGGCTTATTTGGCATATCGGTTATAATAAATAAATGCTTGAAATAAAAGGTAGTCCAAAACTGAATCAATAGATGATCGAATAAATCTCACCCAAAATATATGCACACATCTTAATTTTACCGCTTTACAAGTTTATAGTTTTGTTAGTAGATGGCGTGATCATCGTTTTAGATCGCGCTATGGTTTCGTTCAATGCCGTGGTCGTAACCTAATCTAATGGGAGTTACCTTTGTGATTAATACATCGTTGATTCTTATTTTACTTTATTTGACTTACTGGCAATAAGGACAATTGCAATGTATACTTCCTTTTTTTAAATAATAGTAGCAAAGTAGTCCTTAGTGTCTTGCTTAGTTGGGTTATTTATAGGTTAGGTTTTCTTAAATTCATATTGCTTGATTGTTTTAAATGTAATTTTTTTTAGATTAAGCTAGAAGTAAGTATTTACTTTTTCCTCTTGGGGTAGTTGGATAAAAAGTTGATAAAATCATTGCTCTTTATATAAAGTTAAAATAAAATAGAAAATAGTTATAACAAGAGTCATTTTATGTATTAATCAATTATATTTATTGTAATACTTACCAGTGAGTGTTTGTTTCATTATCTGACACATTATGATGGCATCAGTGCAAGACATCACCCAGTTGAGGCAAGTGTACACCAAACAAATGGCGGCATTTAAAGAACAGCTGAGTAAGACACCTGCGGCTCCATCCAGTTTAGCCGCCGACTTCGCTTCATTCCAGGCATTTGTTCTTGAAACTTTCGAAAACCTCCACAAACAAGCCGAGGTGTATGCTCGTAATGTCGAGCTTGTAGATCAATTAGAAAGGCAGCAGCGTCGCAAAATACTCCTTATCCACGGACTCGCTGAGCAGAAAGTAGAAGACACAAAAAAAGCGATATCGGATGTCATCCAGGGTAATTTGAATATCAGCGACTTCACAGCCGCTGAGATTAGCCGGTGCCATCGTATGGGGCGCGCCACTTCAAATAGACACAGACCAATCCTTGTGAAGTTCCGGGACGTGGCTTGCCGTGACAAGGTATGGTTCTCCAAAACCAATCTGAAGGGGACCGGTATCACGGTGTCGGAATTTCTAACTAAATCCCGTCATCAAGTTTTCATGGCAGCCAGAGTTAAACTGGGAATTAATCATTGTTGGACTCAAGCTGGCCGGGTGTTCGTTGCGGGTCCTGGTAAAACACGGCTAGAAGTGACTTCGATCGAAGACCTGAGTCGAGTTGAAAAACCTGCCTGTGCCAACTCGAAGCTTGCGGGAGCATCACAGGCGTCAACAACGATAGCCGGTAGATCGAGGCGTAATGCGGCAACAAAAAAGTGATTTTACACAACTTTTGTAATTTGCTAACACTGTTCTTACATTGTTTACGTTTTATTTACCTATCTATACACAATATGGCAAGAACTAAATTGAGTAATATCTAAATAAGTACTTCCAATAACTTGTAAATAAAATTATCAAAACAAACATCACAGATAATACTAGAACCATCCATAGATAAGACAAATAAGAATGCGTTCAGTTACACACTCTTTTCGGTTCACTGTTACGTTTTATTAATTTTATTCCTTTTGTTTGGAACCTTCGCACAGTGTTAGCAAAGCAAGATTATTCAAAAATATTATTATTATTTTGTTTATGTCCTTGTCTGTAACACTCTACTGGTAAGTCTATAGTAATTTAGATAGACCCATATTTGGATTGTTTTTACGTTAAGTAGAAAATTTATACATACATTTTACCCGTTTTTATACTTTTGGTATATATATTTATATATTATATTAGTATTTTATTTTTATTTTTTTATTATATTTACATATGTCTCATTCAGACAGCTGTGATGATAGTGACCGCGACACTTTTCTCACTGCCAGTAGCGACGATGATAGCTTCTCCAGTATTCCTACCCTCGCAGATAGCCTCGAGTCCCAGTTCTCCGATGTCCCGAAAAATCTTAATGTAGTCCATATAAACGCACAAAGTATTCCGGCACATTACCCTGATATGCTGGCGACTTTTGACTGTAAGAATATCCACGCGATTCTTGTTTCAGAATCCTGGCTTAAACCCTGTCTCCCCTCTACCTCTTATTCTCTTCCAGGTTTTATATTGATTCGAAACGACCGCATCAAAGGTCGCGGTGGTGGTGTTGCCATATATTTACGTGCCTGCATACCCTTTTCTATAGTTAGTTTGTCAACGCAACCACCGCCACTGAATGCTGGCGAACACATTTTTTTAGAACTTGACCTACATCATTCTAAAGTCCTTCTAGGAGTTTACTACAGTCCTTCCCAACATATCAACTTTTTCGACTCATTTGAAAACCTCTTAGAAGACCTCACGCCCTCTTACAGTCAAACTATCATCATGGGTGACTTTAACACCTGTCTTCTTAAAAATGACACTCGGTCTACTTCCTTACGTTCTATTATTAATGGTACTAATTTAGCTCTACTTCCACTTCAATCTACTCACCACTTTCCAAATTCCACACCTTCTCTTTTGGATCTGATTATTGTATCTTCCAATCATAGAGTCGCTAAACATGGTCAATACCATGCAGATGCTTTCTCCTACCATAACTTAATTTATGTTTCTTACAAAATTCGTCCACCCAAAGCGAAGTCAAGAACGCTTCTACAGCGCAATTTTGCTGGTATGGATCAAACCGCTCTTCGTAATGATGCTTCCTTAATTGACTGGACTCCTCTTTACGGTACATTGTCCATTGACTCAAAGATCGATTACTTTGGTTCCAAACTCATACAGTTGTTCAATATACATGCTCCAATACGGCCTATTAAAATCAAACACCTGCCGGCTCCATGGCTTACTAATGATATTAAAGCTGTCATGGAAAAAAAAGTTACAGCAAAAACTAGATACAAATGTCGACCAACATCATATAACTGGGAAAAATACACCTCAATTCGAGATCACTGCAATAAGGTGTGTAGAAAGGCACAACGCCAGCATATCCACAAGTCTGTCGAAAATGGTGATCCAGCTAAAGTCTGGAAATTTCTCAAGTCAATGGGGGTTGGAAAATCACACCATCATGATAATGACATAAAAAATTTCAACATTGATACTCTAAATCAATATTTTTCTCCGTCGTCCAACTGTCATAGGACAACTATAAACAATACCTTAAGCCATCTTTCTTCACGTCCAACTCCTGATTATTCCTCATTTAATTTCGTTCAGTTCGCGGATTGTGATGTTAAGAAGGCCATTCTCTCTATCACTTCCAACGCTGTGGGCAGTGAATCAGCATTAGCCGGAACATGATCATTCCCATCCTTGATGAAATCCTTCCTGTCGTTTGTCATATCCTTAATTATTCCATATCCAGTGGTACCTTTCCTTCAGCATGGAAAGAAGCCCAAATAATCCCACTTCCTAAAAAACCTAATCCTGTTTCCATATCAGAATTTCGTCCAATATCTATTCTACCTTTCCTATCCAAAGTCCTGGAACGTCTGGTTTCTAACCAGCTTAGTTCATTCCTTTCCAAAAATTGCCTTCTTAATCCACTACAATCCGGTTTCCGCCCTGGTCATAGTACGGCTACTGCTTTGGTCAAAATAACTGACGATATAAGATTGAGTATGGATGGAGGAAATCTTACGGTGCTCTCACTTCTTGATTTCAGCAACGCTTTTAACACCGTAGATTTTGACATCCTGCTTGGAGTCCTTAGGTCTCTTAACATATCTCCGACCGCAACTGATTGGTTTCATAATTACCTGTTTGGACGCCGACAACGTATTACCATTCAAGATACCGTCTCCTCATGGCGTATTACTACTGCCGGCGTTCCACAGGGTGGCGTTCTTTCTCCATTACTTTTCGCATTATTTATTAATACTATCTCTAATAATCTACAATCTTCGTACCACCTTTATGCAGATGATCTTCAAATTTACAGACACACTGATGTAGAAAATTTACCACGTACTATCGTCAGCATTAATGAAGATTTAAAACAAATTTGCGAATGGAGTAAGGTATATGGATTAAAAGTTAATCCTAATAAGACCCAAGCAATAATAGTTGGCAGCCCTAGGATGATTTCCAAGTTAGATTTGCAGCTCCTACCACCGGTAGTGCTCGATGGTATTCCTATTCCCTATAGTGACACAGTAAAGAACCTGGGAATCATCATCGATAAAACTTTATCCTGGGTACCGCAGCTACAAGAGGTCAGTCGAAAGCTATTTGCTTCTGCTGGTTCTTTACGAAGACTCCGTAATTTCCTTCCCACTACCACAAAAATTGCGCTAGCACAATCTCTCCTTCTTCCAGTTCTTGACTACGCCGATACCAGCTATCTTGATCTCACTGAAGCACAACTTAATAAACTTGAGCGCCTTCAAAATGTCTGCATAAGGTTTATATTTGGCCTACGAAAATATGACCATGTTTCTCAGTATCGCACTAAACTCAAGTGGCTTCCGATCCGCCTTCGCCGTAATACTCATATTTTAACTCTTCTCTATAACATATTGTTCATCCCCTCTTCACCAAATTACCTCAAAGAACGTTTCGAGTTCTTACATGACACACACTCTAGATGTTTACGGTCTTCGGAGAACTTAATTCTAAAAACACCTACACAGGTAACTAACTTTTATTCTAAATCTTTTACCACAGAATAAAAAGTACTTACGTTCAGAAGCGGCTCTTCGCGGAACAATTTAAAGAAATAGCGACTCCTGCTACTAAGCAACTAAGTGCAATGCAGCTTGCATACGCGCTCAGTGCCTACCGCGATATTCACCTAAACACTGCCGCTCTCTTCTAACGCATTACACTGTCGCTGTCGGACACGGAGTGTCCTAGCGTAGGGTTGCCGGCTGTTACTGTGATACCAATTCATCGTCTATCTACTTATTAACCACATAATCTGTCTTATGTTTGATGCGTATGATAACACGGTAAATTATTACAAATGTGATATTTTTGATAGGTTATTTAAGCTGGCTCGACGAACTTTACTATACTAATTCATAAATATATCCTAAACGCGTGGACCGATTGACATGACTCAAACGGATGAAATGGTTTTAGAGTTAGATCTTTCATTTGACACCAAAATCGTTAAGATATCTCAACAAACAAAAAATCACATTTTCAAGTTGCTCTCGTAATTATCTTTCATATATCAAACTCATTCCAATTCTTTTAAAAACTATCTTGGCCAACAAAAACGTTAAAACTAGAGTCTATACGACTGAAAACACATTATTTGGAATCTAATTATAAATAATCAACACCTACAAAATCCCTACTTTGGTATTTAAAATAATAATTTGAACTAACCTTTCCGCAACTGTAGGTAATGTAAAAACTGCTAAAACCTTTTCGACAAACATCCAAATGAACAATACCTAGCACCAGATTTGTGATGATGAGACATTTTTGTTGTTCAATATTTATAGTATTAAGTAGAGAGCTGCCAGTACTTTTTAATCTGTGGCTTATGGCGCTGCGCGCGAATGGTCGGCGACAGCCCTCTGGGCTACGCCACTGCCAAGGCGCACGAAAGTGTAGGTAATTATCACCGTAGGTATGGCCGAGTGAAGGGGCCCTGCTTTTACTGCGCAAGCTGTCCGCCTCTGGAACGAATTACCAGTAACTACAAGACGTGCGCAATCTTTAGCGACTTTTAAAGGAGAAGTGAAGAAGTATTATTTTTCCAAATTAGTATCCTAAACTAGTGTTGATGTCTTTATCATTTATTTATTGTTTCTTTTTCATATAATAGTTACGCAATTTCTGCTACCTTTTACATTAGATTTATAGGAATCAGTTGATAATTACATGGGTATTCTTATATTTATTATTATATATCATAGGGATATTAGTATATTTATTTATTTATGTATATATTTTTATATTTGTTGACTTTTGTTAGTTTAAGTTAGGTTAAGGTTAATTTTTTCAAACACCTGCACTACCCAATTTATTTCTAGATCCTTGGATTATATTCCGTTTAAGGTTGTCTGGAAGAAATCGCAGCAGCGATAAGACCGCCCATTGTACCTTAATAACTTTATGTTAAATTATTATGCTATGTATTGGTGTACAATAAAGCGTATTTTACTTTACTTTACATTGGTCATCATTCAAAATTGTCGCGGACGAAGTCGCGGGCACCAGCTAGTAATCTATATAAGTATGTATTTACAAAAAGAAAAGTAGTATATGTTGGGATCAGATGGCCGTATGTGAATAATGTCTAAATATATAATCAAATCGTAGGAAAGTCGAAACTGTACATTTCATATTTTTTTAAAGGATACGTGATCTTATCGAAGACAAAAATATAGTTTTTAGAATTTTTGTCTGTTTGTCTATATGTATGTCCGGGCTAAACTCAAAAAGTACTGCATGGATTTGCTTCAAATTTTGCATGAATATTACTAAGAGGTCGGGTCAACATATAGGCTACATATTATCACGCTATAACCTACAGGGGAGGAGCTGTGATAATTAGCACAGCTCGTGTATTATAAATTAGATATCTGTTTGTTTGTATATGCGCTGTCCTAAACTACACAATGGATATTCATGCGGACTTTACCAACAGTTTTTTTTATCGATGGTTTATATATATATATATATATATGGAACATAATTGAAAATTCTGTAAGTCCAACAAAAATAAAGTCGCGCAAAAAATAATGAACTATAACTTAAGAGTAGTAGTACTTAGGCTATAGCTTAAGAGTACTAAAAAAAACTTGTGTGTACTTATGTACACGCGTTAGAAGTTATACTTCTTAATATACAACTTGAACATAGTTATCAATTTTCATACCACCTAGAACTAACGTCATGCTGTTATTTTTACGATGCGCGCGCATCGTAAAAATTCACTCTCATCATTTTTCTCCATCGCGCCAAAAGAAGTATAACTTCAATAAGGATGTACTAAAGTTTTATAGTCGTCACCCATCCTAAATCTCTATCAGTCCCAGTGACTCACTGTAACCAGCTTTTACAACAAAAATTGCGTTACTTGCGACGCTGTTTAATCTTGTTTTTACTTATGCCAATAGTAGGCATATATGACACGTTAATTATAATGGTCTTCTACAGAACAGTGTCCTTTAGAAGATATCAACGCAACCGCCTCGTCTCCGAAGAAATATTATGATAAAAAGTATTAACTTCACATTTTCAGCCTAGAACTCTGAAGCTTGTAACAGGGCAGCAGTACTAACGTTTTTATGTGAAGGTGTCGATTATATATTTTTCAAAGTTACGGCAAATATGATCTTATTATAAATGGATAGGCGCCACTCAAACAAACATAACACATGGGTAATATGCAATATAACATGTCACAATGGATAGATATTTTTGTTTAACAATCATACAAAAAAAAAACGATACTAGGAGTACCTACTCTATTGATTTTTTCCATTCAATCACCTGATTGGGTTATTATAGTATCAATGACGGCACCCATCGAGCAAGATAACGTGGATCAGTTTAGTACGAGAGAGGAAACTTATTTAGGAACAATTTTCAAATTGGAATTGCGAGTTTGAGGAATGCATATTAAATTCAATGTAACTTAAATAATTGAATAAAATTCAATACATTATTTGAAATAAAATATCTTTATCTTATGCTTATCAATAATTGTTAATTTTTAGGTGTAGAGGTATACAATAATTTTTTTGATGAAATTCGATTTAAATAAAATTCTATACTGACTTTTAAATAATAGATACTAATCTAATATATAAAATTTCTCGTGTCACAATGTTAGTTACCTTACTCCTCCGAAACGGCTTTAATGATTTTTACCAAATTTTATATGCATAGTTTCTTAGGTTTATCAGTAGGTTTGAGAATCGGCTACTATCTATTTTTCATACCCCTAAGTGATAAGGGTTGTTCACCCTTAACATTTTGTTTTTAATTTTTGGACAATATATTTTGTTTTAATTTTTCTATAATGTGGCATTAAAAAGTACATACAACCCAAAATTTTTACCCTTTTATCACCAACACCTATTTTTTAAAAGCCATTTTAGTAATTGAATCATTTTTCATCCCGCTCGATAACTGATCAATTATCGTCTTTTTTGTAAATGTCTTTCACTCTATTTCGATTAATATTTCCCTGAGCTTATGACAAATCTAAAATTTTATATTGCACTTTGTAAAACCAACTTTTAATGGATCGGCTCGTGGTGCGTATCATTATTGTGTCACAGACAGGGCCCCTTCACTCGGCCATACCTACGGTGATAATTACCTACACTTTCGTGCGCCTTGGCAGTGGCGTAGCCCAGAGGGCTGTCGCCGACCATTCGCGCGCAGCGCCATAAGCCACGGATTAAAAAGTACTGGCAGCTCTCTACTTAATACTATAAATATTGAACAACAAAAATGTCTCATCATCACAAATCTGGTGCTAGGTATTGTTCATTTGGATGTTTGTCGAAAAGGTTTTAGCAGTTTTTACATTACCTACAGTTGCGGAAAGGTTAGTTCAAATTATTATTTTAAATACCAAAGTAGGGATTTTGTAGGTGTTGATTATTTATAATTAGATTCCAAATAATGTGTTTTCAGTCGTATAGACTCTAGTTTTAACGTTTTTGTTGGCCAAGATAGTTTTTAAAAGAATTGGAATGAGTTTGATATATGAAAGATAATTACGAGAGCAACTTGAAAATGTGATTTTTTGTTTGTTGAGATATCTTAACGATTTTGGTGTCAAATGAAAGATCTAACTCTAAAACCATTTCATCCGTTTGAGTCATGTCAATCGGTCCACGCGTTTAGGATATATTTATGAATTAGTATAGTAAAGTTCGTCGAGCCAGCTTAAATAACCTATCAAAAATATCACATTTGTAATAATTTACCGTGTTATCATACGCATCAAACATAAGACAGATTATGTGGTTAATAAGTAGATAGACGATGAATTGGTATCACAGTAACAGCCGGCAACCCTACGCTAGGACACTCCGTGTCCGACAGCGACAGTGTAATGCGTTAGAAGAGAGCGGCAGTGTTTAGGTGAATATCGCGGTAGGCACTGAGCGCGTATGCAAGCTGAATTGCACTTAGTTGCTTAGTAGCAGGAGTCGCTATTTCTTTAAATTGTTCCGCGAAGAGCCGCTTCTGAACGTAAGTACTTTTTATTCTGTGTCACAGACCTGCTTTTTAGGGTTCCGCAGGCCAAATGGCAAAAAAACGGAACCCCTTATAGATTCGTCATGTCTGTCTGTCCGTCCGTATGTCACAGCCACTTTTTTCCGAAACTATAAGAGCTGTACTGTTATAAAAATAACAATAATTTTGGGGGTACATAGAACTGAAACTCAATTTTTTTTCATCGTACCCATACGTGTAGAGTACCTACCAATGGATAGGTCTTCAAAAATGATATTGAGGTTTCTAATATAATTTTTTGCTAAACTGAATAGTTTGCGCGAGAGACACTTCCAAAGTGGTAAAATAAGTGTCGCTCCCCCCCCCCCCCCCCTGTAACTTCTAAACGTAGAGAATGATAAAACTAAAAAAAATATATGATCTGCATTACCATGAAAACTAACAACGAAAATTGGTTTGAACGAGATCTAGTAAGTAGTTTTTTTTTAATACGTCATAAATTGTAAACCGCAATTTACCTTTCGTTTAATCAACTGAAATACACCTTCATGGGCGAGTCCGACTTGCACTTGGCCGGGTTTTTGTTTAAGCATTTCTTTTCTTAACTTGTCGTCTACAGTTAGTCTTGGAGTCTCTCTCTTTTTCACCGGAGGGGGAACGAGGCACAACGTGTCTACACAAGAAGACCACTAACTAGGTATCTCCCACTGGGAGTACAACTTCGGCTCGGGGTGGTTTTAACTCTGTGGAGATACGTCAGAGGTCGGTTTTTGGGTCATTTGTGCAAATGTTGCTCGACGCTAATGTGCGAAGGCGCGTTCCGCTCGTCCAATTTAAGGGTCGAATAATCGATACGAATCCAAACTAAGGGTCATCGACGATCGCGGTGATAGTAGTCGCGACGTGTCGCTGTACTCACGGTGGTACTCTCAACCGGCGAGTATGATTTATCGGATTGTGTACGTGAATGCGACGAGAATTGCTTATAACCTTGTCTTAACAAAGGCTGCGTTAACACTAACAACCTCGTTATACAGCATATTCACTCATTAATCTGATTCTTCATGCATACATGCATGTTTCGCATAGTTATAATTGTAATTGTGAGTCAAAGTCAAAATTTTTATTGTGGTACATAGGTAGTAGGGTGTTATTATACAATAATATTAATGTTCAGCTATGACCCGCCGTACTGGCATACAATAATAATAAAGTTATTCAGTCTACATATTATTATCATTAAAATATTAACTTATACTATAGTAACATTTTCCAATTAAAAAGGTATATAATATGTTTTTATATTTTTTTATGTCTCTTATATTGGGTATTTTATTATATATATCAGGAATCAGATAAAAAATACTTTTATGAAACAATGCTGTTTTGTGGTGTACACGCGTCATTTTATTTCTATGTCTAGCTTAACAAAAATTAAAAAGATCAATATTTGATTTCGCGAAGATGGCACATTTATACATATACATGCATGGGGTAATATATTTAGCTCTTTGAAGTAGGGCTTGCAGGAATCAGTTGATTCAATATTAACTATTGATTGTATGCATCTCTTTTGGGCTTTGAAAGCTAGATCTTTGTTTGTGGAGTTACCCCAGAACATTAAACCATACCTCAGGATAGAGGCAACGTAGCCGTGGTACGCAGCGATTACTGCGGATTTTTCTGATATCTTGCTCAATCTAAACAGAGCATATGACTGTTAAGTTAAGCGCTTACAGACATAATCAATTTGGTTTTTCCAGTCTAATTTCCTGTCAATGTGTAGGCCTAAAAATTTGATATTTTCTATTTCTTTAATCGGTGTATTTTCAAATGTCACATTAAGATCTGAGGTCATTTGATTTCTTTGTCTAAATTTCATAATATTGGTCTTGGTCAGGTTTAATTTTAAATTATTACAAGAATAAGTTCGTTGCATTAGTCAAAAAAGCATCAATATCATCAGTAGCATTCGAATGGTTACCTATAAATAGAACTGTACTGTCATCCGCAAATAACGTCATCTGGTGGCTAGACGTGGTAATTCGTTTATATAAACTAGGAAAAGTAGTGGGCCCAGCACGCTACCCTGCGCGACACCGAAACGGATATTTTTGTACTCGGACTGGTATGATTACTCAGTCTTCAATACAGGGCATACTCTGTTTATTTGCGTCGCCTGATATCTATTTGATAGATAAGATTTTCAAATCAAATCAAATCAAATTATTTTATTTGCAATATAGGTCAGTACATAATGTTGTTACAGAATAGGGTTAGTAGGTATCTCTATATTTTGCCACAACAAGGCGTGCAAATATTTAATATTACAATACTAAAATGCAATATAATTCAGTGGAAAATGTCAATAAAATTATTCATGTCGATATTATCTATTAGGAAATCATTAATTGTATAATATCATTTATCTAACAAAAACTTGTTTAGACATTTTTTAAATTGCGTTATAGTTAATTTTTTAATGTCATCTGGTAATTTATTGAATATTTTTTGTGCCATGCAAAGAAAACTTTTACTCAGCAGTGCTGTGCCGGCGCCATATGTGATCTCAAGCTCCAGTTTATTCTTGTCACGTAGTTTTCTGTAATGACTTTTATATGCAATATTATATAAGTAAGTGTTCGTCCTAACAAACATACTTACCTCATAAATATACAATGAGGGCAATGTTAACAATTTTAATTTTGTAAATTTGGTTGGCAGCTTGTAGTTGTTTCAAGGCCGCATATGGCTCTGATGCATCTTTTCTGGGCTTTAAAGATAGTTTCTTTCAAGACTGAATTACCCCAGAATATAATGCCGTACCTCAGAACGGATACGACATTTCCGTGATAGGCACATAGGACAGATTCCCGATTAGCTATTTTGGCTAATTTATACAGAGCAAAGGCTGATTTGTTCAATTTTTTACAGATCTCACCTACATGTGTTTTCCATGATAATTGGTTGTCAATATGTATACCTAAAAATTTGGTTAAATTAATTGAATTTACTATTTCGCCTTGATAAATCAAACTGATGTCACTAATATTTAATCTCTGATGGAAATGCATAATTTTGGTTTTATTTATTTTACAAGATTTAATGTGTTACCTCTTATGCCATAATTGTTTAATTTTTTTAGGAGAATTTTATGGTGAACACAATCAAAAGCCTTAGTTAAATCAAGATACATAGCTATAGCTGAACTGCGATTGTCGAGTGTTGTTCGTGTGACACATAGCACTAGCAGGTACTCGCACGGTCATACAGACACAATTCTGGTGTGCAAAACTCTAATTGCTATCAGATCTGTAGTTCAGCAGTGCATTAACTTTAACATGCCCTGACAGTGCTCTCTAAATCTCACAGGGGTACATTCATATATAGTTTAGCCATAGTTTGTGGATCGATCAAGGCACCTGGCTATGAGCTCTTTAACTTAAACCTGTACCACTACTACAACCGTCAACTTTTTTATTTATTATTGCAGCAAACTCGGGGTATACATATCGAGTGCTCTTCACATGCTTCGGGGAGCCCGGGGAGAAGATAGCCGACCCCACAAAGCCGAGAAAGGAGGAAGGCACCGCTAGGGAGGGTGCTGAATTGGCTTTCTGCTTCACGGGGCTGATGGCCGCCTATTTAGTATGGGGTCTGCTGCAGGAGAAGATAATGACGCAGGTCAGTGGTGGCGCTCAGCCTATCTGACGGAGATACGAGTGACTCGGCACTGAGTGCGTGTGTTCGCTTGCAGAGCTACGTGATGTCGGACGGCAGCATGCTGCGCTTCAACGACTCGCAGTTCCTGGTGTTCGTGAACCGGCTGACGGCGCTGGTGGTGGCGGGCGCGCGCCTGGCGTGCTCGCGCGGCGCGCTGGCGGCGGCGCCGCTCTACAAGTTCTCGTACTGCTCGCTCACCAACGTGGTCAGCGCCTGGTGCCAGTACGAGGCGCTCAAGTACGTCAGCTTCCCCACCCAGGTACGTGCCCTATGCGTCGTTCAATTTATTTACTATGGAAAGCTTGTTATGTGTCCCCGTAGGTAGTGAGTTTAAAAGATTGAAACAATTTAAGATAATGTAATGTTATATACGCTTGAAGTCCCTTTTTTTCTAGCACACACAACAACACACACAGATTAGCTTGACACACTTTATATTCCATTGACTCGACTCACACGACATTGAGATTCTCATTTGAAAGTCAAAGATAAAACTTCTTTCAAAGTGTTAAATGTTTTTTTAAGTAAACCATAAACTGTGTTAGATATCTAAACCTAAGTGCGTTTAGTTTGTCTGAAGTCAGTATTTTTTTAGGGTTAAAACGGTAAAACGGGTCCCTATTTCTAAGACTGCTGTCTGTATATCTAAAGCTGCTCATGAACCGTGATATTAAGACAGTTGAAATTTTTATAGATGATGTAGGTATTTCTGTTGCCTCTATTACGAAAAATATTAAAAAATCAGAGTAAAATAAATATTTGTACAACAAATGTGATTTTTGCTCAATGTTGATAATGGCAACAGGGAGACCCTTGAAATATTCACAGAATATTAAATTATGTATTCACTGGCGCGTTGGTGATTGAGAACAAGGGGGACCATGGCGGTAAGTCTAGACTACAAAAGCCTTCGATAGGGTGTGGCACAAGGCGCTTCTTTCGAAGCATCTTTCCTATGGGCTGCCCGAGAAACTCTGCAAATGGGTTGCCAGCTTCCTCACGGAGCGTAGCATCAATGTTGTTATCGATGGTTCATGCTCAAACTCCAAGCCCGTGAACGCTGGTGTCGCACAAGGCGTGTGCTTGCCCCAACCCTGTTTCTTCTGCATATCAATGATATTTTACAATGCCATGACATTCACTGCTATGCAGATGACTGTACGGTGGATACTTCTTACTTTGGCCACTGCAATATTTCTCGGGCACACGACGTTGAGAGTCGGAGCAATCTTATCTCTAAAATTGAGACACTTGACCAAGTCTCAAACTGGGGGATCTGAACCTGGTTAAATTCAACCACCTAAAAACACAAGCTCGCAATTTCATGGTACTCACCTTGATATCAGCCCGAGTGTTGGGATTCTCGGCGTGGACATCAAGAGTGACGTCAAATTTCGCGGTAATCTGGAAGACAAGGCCAAATTGGTCTCCTAAAAGTTGGGTGTCCTTCGCAGACCTAGACGTTACTTTACATGGGCCCATCGCCTCCAATTATATAAGGCGCAAATACGGCTGCATATGGAATATTGCTACTACCTCTGGGCCGGGGCACCGCAGTATCATCTTCTTCCCTTTGATCGTATTCAACGACGTGCAGCCCGAATGGTCGTTGACGACGGGGATCCCACTATGTGGCTTGATCCTCTTGCCCTGCGAAGAGACGTGGCGTCTCTATGTGTACTCTACCGCATTTATAACGGGGAGTGTCCACAGGAATTGTTTGAGCTGCCGCCATATTCCGCCACAGACCCTGTATACTCAGTACCATCTAATAGCGGTCGCCAACTCGCAAGCCAAGCAAGGTGACTACGAAACCTTTGGTGAGGCCTATGTCCAGCGATGGACGATATCAGGCTGATGATGATCATTACTAGTTTATCATGAACTTGTTAAGTAGATGTTAATACACACGTGCTGAATAAATGATTACATTTAATTTGTTGTCGTTGGCAGGTGCTGTCGAAATCATGCAAAGTGATCCCGGTGATGCTGATGGGCAAGCTGGTGTCGCGCAACAAGTACGAGATGTACGAGTACCTGACGGCCGTGCTCATCTCCGTCGGCATGGTCATGTTCATGTTCGGCAGCCACGACGACAACACCGGTCAGTTGCTATGGACATATTATGGTCCTTATCATATGTGACTAAATAATAGTAATAATATCCTGGGAGATGGCCATCTGACGCAGAAGCAAACTAAGCAGAGCCTGTACTATAGAACAGAAAACTAAAGTATATAGTATATACACTATTTTTTTTGTAAATACATACTTATACTATGTAGCTAACTACACCCAGACTCAGGATGAACAGACATGTTCATGCATACATATCTGTCCTGGGTGGGAATCGAACCCACGACCTGCAGCGTGAACGGTCAGTATCGACGTGCATCGTGAACGGTAAGTATCTACCAAGCACGCCAACCAGTCTGAACCAAAATGATATGATGTTACACCTAACGCGGAGTGAGCAAGCAAGCAAGAACACAAATATGTAAAAAGGCCACCGTTCACATGACACGAGTGTGGCGTCTGAGTTGTGGGTACAACTGTTCTATATACGTCACAGTTTCTACACTTCCGTGGCGTCAAAAAATATAGTTTCTTCTCTCTCTCTCTTTGACATATCTTTCTACTATCACATGTAAAAAAATGTGTATATAGACACGTTGTTTACGACCAATACAGCCATTGATACAAAAATATTTATACAAGTTACACAGTCTGTATCACTAGGTGACATTAGTGCTGAAATAGATGGCGGTATGGTTTCGTTCACACCGCACACCTAGGTCATGACAATTTTGTTGTCAAGTGAGTACTAAGAGAGAACTAACAAAGAGCTATCAGAGAACATTCAGTCCAATATACCAAGTACTAGATGTGGTTTTATTTACATAATCAACCCTTCTAGTATTCTGGAGATCTGAGTTCACTTTAATAGCTTCGTGCTATTCACACGTCTGACGTTTGACGTGGTGGCGAGGTGGGTATAAGGCGGCGAACGGTGGGGCAGGGAGTAGACAGACAACTTTGATTAGGAGCGGAGCCTTTATTGACGTCCACTGTGTCAATAGGTGCAACAGTAAGAGCTCGGAACATGTCTACAAGAACTTTGAGACCCCGCGACGTACAATAATCGAGTAATTATAATCCTAATCACACTAATATTACAAAGGCAAATGTTTGTCAGCGTTGAAACGGCTAGAGCGATTTTAATGAAATTTGTTATGGAGTCAGCTGACACCCTGGATTAATATATAGTTTAACGTGGTAAAACCGCGGGGCACAGCTAGTCTCTATACATCTAATAAAATCGTAGGAAAGTCAAAACTGTACATTGAATATTTTTTAAAAGGATACTTGGGGCGTGATCTACAATCGATATGGAATCTCAAAAATGGTAAATCATAAATTTGATCGTCCGGTGGGACTCAAACCTGCACCATCTACCAATCCGGGGTAGGCGCTCTGCGTTTAGCTACGAACGATACACGCTGGCAGATCAAACTTAGGATTCCCTTGCTAACACCCTTGCGGAGGATGTAGGTATTATCTATCGGTTTGTTTGCTATAAACATGGCCGACTGATATGTTCACCGTTGCATGTGAAGGATCATATCATATTGATAATACCTTCCAAATTATTAAATTTGAATTTTTATAGCATTATTCGCAATGCAAAGCGTTTATGTAATCTCAAGGGTGTTAGCAAGGGAATCCTAAGTTTGATCTGCCAGCGTGTATCGTTCGTAGCTAAACGCAGAGCGCCTACCCCGGATTGGTAGATGGTGCAGGTTCGAGTCCCGCCGGACGATCAAATTTATGATTTGCCATTTTTGAGATTACATAAACGCTTTGCATTGCGAGTAATGCTATAAAAATTCAAATCGATATGGAAGCCAAAAATATAGTTTTTAGAATTTTTGTCTGTTTGTCTGTATGTACGAGTATGTCCGGGCTAAACTCAAAAAGTACTGCATGGATTTACTTCAAATTTTGCATGAACATTACTAAGAGGTCGAGTCAATATATAGGCTACATATTATCACGCTATCACCTACGGGGGAGGGACCTGTGATAATTTATAATATTCAACGCGGGTAAAACCGCGGGGCACAGCTAGTAATATTATAAATGCGAAAATTTATGAGTATGGATGTTTGTTACTCTTTAACGTAAGAACTAATAAATAAAACTATAACTAAAACGGCACGTCGCGACGCCTCCTTAAATTGGCCTAAGAAGTATCACTGCAAAATGAAAATGGTTTTTATTCAAACACCATAAGAAGCGCTTAAAACAATAAAGGTTAAGTTACAACCGACGCGCAAGTGCGCTGATCAAGCAGTACGTGTAAGCCTCTGTTGCGAAGTGCAGCAATGGGCTAAATGCAATTCAGCGGTTTTGTTTTAAATAAATAATAAAAGTTTATTTACAGTACATTCAAATCTTTAACAAGAAATTTGGTACATCTGCCAAACTGCAAAACAGTTTGTTGGCAGTTTAGCTCTCGGTTTTATATCTCTTAAACAACTAATTAAAAAATGATTGAAATATAAAGTAAAGCAAATAAATTTAAAAACACACATCAAAAAACAATAAAAAGACAATCAAAAATATTAAATTAATATTTGTTATTTAATATAAATTAAAATTTTGGTGTGCTGTACATACTAGGGCCAACTATGACTTATTATAAGTAAGCGTACGCATTATAATATTATATGAATCTCAATCGGTAGTCGCCATTATAACATGTTTAAACTGTTATTGTTATTATTACATACTAGCTATGCCCGCGCGTAAAACTATAAATAAGCCTATGTGTTAATGCAGGGTGTCAACTAACTCCATACCAAATTTTGTTAAAATCGCTCCAGCCATTTAGACGTGAAGCAGTAACAAACATGATCACTCCGAGACTTTGGCCTTTATAATAATAGGTCTTTACCTATGAAATTGCCGTTTTGTATGAAAAAATTTAAACGAATTTTTTTCATGAATTTTTTATTTGTATTAATCGAAGTAATCACCCATGCAATCAATGCATCTTTGCCATCGCAGTGGCAGTTTATTGATGCCCTTCTTAAAGAAATCAGCTGGACGGGAGGCAACAAATTCTTCAAAGGCATTTTGTACTGCCTCTCGGGTATTGAATTTTTTTCCCGCCAAGAAGTTATCCAAATTCTGGAAAAAGTAGTAGTCTATAGGCGCAAGGTCTGGTGAGTAGGGCGGATGACGGAGAGCTTCCAACCCCAGTTCTTGCAACTTGGAGACCGTCTGCTGTGCAGTATGAGGTCGCGCGTTGTCGTGCAGGAGCAGCGGAGACGAGCGATTGACCAATGCTGGTTGGAGATGCGCCAGCTTCTCCATCATTGTGCTCAGTTCTTCACAGTACACATCTGCAGTAATGCTCACCCCGTTTGGTAAGAAGCTGTGATGAATCACACCGGCGCTAGACCACCAAACAGTGACCATCACTTTTCTAGGGGTAAGTTTTCGTTTAGGGCATTGTTTAGGTGCTGAACCAGGATCCAACCAACTTGCTGAGCGCTTGCGGTTATCAAACAGAATCCATTTTTCATCGCAGGTAACAATGCGGTTCAAAATTCCTTCATTTGTGTGTCTGTTGAGCAGTGCAAGGCACGTCTCGACGCGTTCTTCGCGCTGGCGATCATTGAGTTCGTGGGGCACCCATTTGTCAAGCTTTTTTACCTTGCCAATTTGACGCAAATGGACCAATATTGTTTTGACGCTAACGTCGAAAGCTGCTGCTAATTCAGCCGTAGATTGTGTATCATCAGCTTCCACAACCGCCTTTAATTCGTCATTGTCGACCAAAGTCTTCGGACGACCGCGAGGTTCATTTTTCAGGTCGAAATTTCCAGAACGGAAGCGAGCAAACCAATAACAGGTGGTGCGTTGGTTTGTAGTGTTAGCTCCGTAAACGTCGTTGATGTTGCGTGCCGCTTGTGCCGCGTTGCTGCCACGACGGTACTCATATTCCATAATTACTCGAATTTTTAACGTATCCATGATGACGAAAAAGATTGAAATGCGATGAAAATGTAACACTAATCAATAAAGAAATGACTACTTTTGGAAAAAAGAATCCATGTTTTTAAAATAAAATTAATTTGAAATTAGAATTCTTAGCCAAACAAAAATTATTTTGATTTGAAATGGCCAGTACTGCAGAACGGCAATTTCATAGGTAAGACCTAATATTAGTGTGATAGTGTGATGTGATGCATGTCTCAGTACCTCCTAATCTAGTCCAGTTAGCGTCCAAGATGGTTTAATTACTTTTATACTGCAATGACTACAGCCGAAACTGATATACCCATTGCCATACTAGAGTCTTAACTACCTAAGCGATCAATGTCTGCGGTCAAGTTGGTAGTATTCAGCTATTAAAAAGCTACATAATCCTTTATTGTTGTCACAAGAACGGAAATGATTAAAAATGATTAACTTTCTAAACAACTTTCGTCCCAGAAGGTTATCTGTGTGTGTGTGTTGTTCATTTATTTTATACAAAAGGTACAGAAACCTTTTTTTTTTCTTCAATAAAATCTAGCCAATTTAGTCCAAGTACGTTTGTACAAGTAATCATAATCTTGTATAATATTTTAATAAGTTGGCATAATCTTTCTTGAGTGAGATGCAAGCTATACGTTATGTGACCATAACTAAAAGTAATACAACACATAGATTATGGTTTTAGTAGATGCTAAGGATTAACATTGAATAAAGAATTACTTAAGAAGCAAATTATTACACTGTTGACGTGAAAGCGTTGACTGCATATACAATAATAAGACCTCGTTCAGGGAGACGCGGGGCGGTGCGCAGGACGGGCCGCGGGGCGTCATATGTTTTTTTTTCTCCGTTTCTGAAGAGGCAGCGCGTGTCGTCGCCTACCGCATTCGACACGCGAATACAAATAAAAGTAAAGTAAAAGTAAAATACTCTTTATTGTACACCATAACTTAAAATTAAAATGAGCATACATAAATTAAGTACAAATATATCATAACCAGTGGTTTCGTTCATGAAGGAGTGGAACACACGGTATAGTGGGACCTGTCGCTTTGCATGCGCTATGCAAAGCCAGCAGCTACCGCAACTTACTTGCGTTTTATTTCTTTGTGAGAATCGATTCTAAATATAAAACGTATAATTAATAAATGACTATTAGTCATAAAATAAATATACCTATTTCATTTGTGTACTTAACTCCTATTACCAACAATGAGGGTGACCAACACATGCGAATATTGCACTAAAAGCTACTAAACAATAAAGATTAAATTACGTACATTGGATTAGTCTTTATTTCACGTAAATCAATGCAGTATTACGGAAGTTATGACTGTGAGAAGTTTTGAGCACTTTTAAATTTCCAAGATATCGCGCGCTCGACGCGTGACGTCAGCTATCGGCTCGGTGCCGGTCGCTCCGTGCGCTCGCGCCCCGCGCCATATGAAACATTGAAGTGAAGACGCGCGCGCTGTACTTGTATCATAGCTTTATTTATTAATTTGTTATTATTGTATTGTTATTATTGTACATCAACCTGTTAAATACCTTGTGAGTTACATATATCTGCACCCTGGAAGAGGGTTACATGGGAGGTAGATTTCCTTACACGGCTGATAAAATTTTGATTGACAGTAGCATGCGGCGTCAAGAATCCAAAGTTTCTTAATATACCAATAATACTCTCGATTTAGTTACTTTTTTTTTTTTCAGCACCTTTTTAATTTTTTAAGATCTGTACCTTAGTACCTAGTAGTACCTTTTTTTAAGATCTGCATTGTACCAACACTTATTGCAAATAAATGATTATGATTATGAAATTAAATCTAATAAAGAACTAACTGAACTAATATAAAATAAAAATATTATATTATATAAGTAGGTACCTTTTTATATTTAATTATGATTCCAAATTTTAATGCCATTATAGATGACTAAAATAAGACCAAACGGCAGAGGATAAACTCACTCCGTGAATGAATCTTCAAAAGTGTTAACGATATGTCTAGTATTTAGGATACAATGAAGGCCGGTACTATTATATTTCTAGCAAAATGTTTGTAAAATTTTGTACACCATCTCCAAGTATACTTACGTACGCAGGTAAGTACTATACTCAGCGGCCCGCTAACTGCGGTAGATTAATACCCCTGTCATTCTTAACGTTTTTTTTTCAATGACAATAATAATACTATAATACTTTACAAACATATAATAGACGGACTCAAACTACATCCAGACTCTGAACAACTATTTACGGGTTACACAAATAGTTGTCCGGCGCGGGAATAAAACCTCGGACACACAGCGGCGACTGTCTTAGCCGCTGCGCCTCACTTGCAGTCAATTTTACTTCACTTATATTCAACATACCTATTTTTACTTATTAAGTATTAGTGGTTAAAGTCAAACGTAGATAATAATCACGAAATATTGTATAAGTAGGTACATTATTTCGTGGTTATTATATATTTTTTCCAAATATCCCATGTTTAATCTACGTCAGTAAGTTAACATTACCTATTCTCATTAAAAAAATACGATATTGTTGGTTTATATATTTATTATAACATCCTGATATCAAGGTTCCTGATAGATAATAACAATATTAATGTCTCTTATTTTAAGATTAAATTGTAAAATCCTTAAATGACAAAGGTAGCTAAACTTAAAAGTTTATCTACCTATGTCAGAAATTGATTATAAAATGCACCAATAGATAAGGTAGTGCTTCATGAGAAAAGTATTAATATAATAGTTATTGACATCAAAATAATATTCATAACAAAATGTAATAGTTTTAAGTCCTATTGAATCCTGTCTGCGTATTGCGGTCATCCATTTCTTCCTTATCATAGGATATTTAGGTATACTAAAACACTGTTTGGGTGTGTTAACATTGGAATTAAAATTTTCTCGAAATAAAATCGCAAGTACGAGCCACCAGCAGCGGTGATTAAATGAATAGTACCTAGATTTGTACTTGCAAACCGGCCGGGCGCTGCGTGAGGCGACACGTGACGTCACAACACGATCAAACGCCGCTTGCGGTTTGTAATAATATCGCTCGAAAATGCGTACTTTGATAGCTATTATCTCAGCTGTCTTTGAGAATGTAAAAAAAGTAAAAATGCAGATGTTCTTGTATTTTATTCTAGATTACTTTCGCATATCTAGAATAAAACATTGGCCAGGCTCATTCCAGACACTTCCAACCATATTCGTATTCATTATAACCCTATTTTTGGTCGTTCATTTTCCAACAAAAATACGCTCGCTCGTTTGCGCTGCCGATTGGAAATTCAAACTAGTTCACGACACCACTGCAATACCCGCAATCTCTCCCTACACATTTTGATGGACACGCGATGGTGGTTGTTGTATCACTTGACGCGTCTTCCGCTGCATCGCCTGTTGCTTCATCCGCCTGATGCAATTCATACAAACGCTTAGGAACATTCTATACACTGCCACGCCGTCTGTGTTTCTGGCAGCCCGCTCCGCGCATCGCGCCGTCTGACACCCCGCGTCTTCCTGAACGACGCCTTATTTTGAGAGAAATTGTTATGCCTTGTAGGAAAAGTGAATAATTGGTTCTGTGATGTATGATTAGGAATTTTTAACCGGCAGCGTCGTCCGTGACCACGATGTCCGGCGTGGCGTTGCTGGCGCTGTACATGGTGTGCGACAGCTTCACGTCGTCGTGGCAGGGCGCGGTGTTCTCCCGCTACAACTGCGGCGCCCTGCACATGTTGTGCGCTGTCAACGCGTTCTCGTGCGCGCTCACGGCGGCTGCGCACGCGCATCATGCGCCGCCGCTCCGGCTACTGCACGTGAGTATATCTGTAGTATGTGAGTATACTACAACTGCGGCGCCCTGCACATGTTGTGCGCTGTCAACGCGTTCTCGTGCGCGCTCACGGCGGCTGCGCACGCGCATCATGCGCCGCCGCTCCGGCTACTGCACGTGAGTATATCTGTAGTATGTGAGTATACTACAACTGCGGCGCCCTGCACATGTTGTGCGCTGTCAACGCGTTCTCGTGCGCGCTCACGGCGGCTGCGCACGCGCATCATGCGCCGCCGCTCCGGCTACTGCACGTGAGTATATCTGTAGTATGTGAGTATACTACAACTGCGGCGCCCTGCACATGTTGTGCGCTGTCAACGCGTTCTCGTGCGCGCTCACGGCGGCTGCGCACGCGCATCATGCGCCGCCGCTCCGGCTACTGCACGTGAGTATATCTGTAGTATGTGAGTATACTACAACTGCGGCGCCCTGCACATGTTGTGCGCTGTCAACGCGTTCTCGTGCGCGCTCACGGCGGCTGCGCACGCGCATCATGCGCCGCCGCTCCGGCTACTGCACGTGAGTATATCTGTAGTATGTGAGTATACTACAACTGCGGCGCCCTGCACATGTTGTGCGCTGTCAACGCGTTCTCGTGCGCGCTCACGGCGGCTGCGCACGCGCATCATGCGCCGCCGCTCCGGCTACTGCACGTGAGTATATCTGTAGTATGTGAGTATACTACAACTGCGGCGCCCTGCACATGTTGTGCGCTGTCAACGCGTTCTCGTGCGCGCTCACGGCGGCTGCGCACGCGCATCATGCGCCGCCGCTCCGGCTACTGCACGTGAGTATATCTGTAGTATGTGAGTATACTACAACTGCGGCGCCCTGCACATGTTGTGCGCTGTCAACGCGTTCTCGTGCGCGCTCACGGCGGCTGCGCACGCGCATCATGCGCCGCCGCTCCGGCTACTGCACGTGAGTATATCTGTAGTATGTGAGTATACTACAACTGCGGCGCCCTGCACATGTTGTGCGCTGTCAACGCGTTCTCGTGCGCGCTCACGGCGGCTGCGCACGCGCATCATGCGCCGCCGCTCCGGCTACTGCACGTGAGTATATCTGTAGTATGTGAGTATACTACAACTGCGGCGCCCTGCACATGTTGTGCGCTGTCAACGCGTTCTCGTGCGCGCTCACGGCGGCTGCGCACGCGCATCATGCGCCGCCGCTCCGGCTACTGCACGTGAGTATATCTGTAGTATGTGAGTATACTACAACTGCGGCGCCCTGCACATGTTGTGCGCTGTCAACGCGTTCTCGTGCGTACGTACTTTATCCAGATCTAGTCTCTTATTGAGACTTAGGCCTAGGTCTAGAATTTTAATGAGACTTAGGCCTAGGTCGAGAATTTTAATTAGACTTTGGTATTGTTTCAAACCGAGACTTAGGTATATTTCTAGTCACTCATTGCGACCTAGGTCTATGTAGGTCTAGGCTCTTATGGATACTTAGGTCTAGGTTCTGTCTAAAACATCTGTTTTCTTTGTTCTAGCATCCAGTGTTTGCGGCGGACTGCATCGTGCTGTCCGTGAGCTCCGCCATAGGCCAGCTACTGATCTACCGCACTATCGCGAGGTTCGGGGCCGTAGTCTTCACTATCATCATGACATTAAGACAGGTATGCTTGTTTTAGTGCCATATAAGACTGCTTTTTGTTTTATTTTTTCGGAACTAGTTCCTCCCTCTTACCCACCACTGCAACTCCTGTAAGCCAGGATCAACAGTGGCACACAATAAAATGACATTGAGAGGTGAGGCTCAGGTATGTCCCGGGGAATCGCTTTGACTGTCTTGGATCCCGCAGTGTATCCCGGAGTTATAAATGAATAGTTCCACTTCCCTCTAGAGCAAAGCGGGAGACAGAATGATATAAAGAGGCTATAGCCTTATAAAACGAAAGAATAACAAAAGCACGGCGGATCAATTTAAGGGTCCTAAGTGAGCTGTTATATTTGATTCCAATAGTAGGTATGGCAAAAACGCTTAAAAGCACGGAAGTTGTTCCTTGTTGCTACAAGGTCCGTATAATAAACTACTCCAGATATTGGTCGCAAGCTATTTAACATAATATCACGCTGATTTTGATGACACTCCCAAAGTATGTGGTGATATTTATGGTATATAATAAGTAGCCCTTCTATCACGTGTACGGTACTGCAATAATCGTTTTATAGGATTATAAAGGTTTGAATTATCTGTGGTTATTTTACAACCTTCTCTCCTAAGCTCTAAGGGTCCCCCAACCAAGCCTGAAATAATTCTTTTCTCGTAGTTTTCAGTCTATAGGTATATGGGAATCAGTGGATCCTGGAGTGTGGCTGTGTTATAGACGTAACCGATAATATTTTTTTGAGCGTTGCTGGCACCGTCGTTGTTCCGCCATTTCTTTTTCTATTCTGTTCTTTACACTGCTTGCTTCACGCTCTTGATAAAATTGTAGATTGGGAGTGAGAAACTGATTATTTTCAATGTTTCTTTTTGATTAAATTATTATAGGTAACAATTTTCTATTTACCGAATAGTAATAGGTAGGAAATAATAGGAAGCTCTTACTTAGGCAACTCATGTAAGTCGTTCCTGATCGAATCACTAATGAACGGCTCAACCGATCTTCTTAAAATTTGACACAGTGGTAGTGGTAATACTCGTGAGTGCATAGATTTGAATTCATAAAAATCGGTCATGCCACGGATCAATAATCTCCGAAAAAACAGATGCCCCATCGTAATCAAGACATCAGCTTAACTACACTCAGCTCTATATTTGCAAGCAACTCAATGCCTCGCAGTCCTAGTTATAAGCAGAATATAGTAGGTCATGTCCCACAAAATATAGATTCTCCTGCTTAATTGTTGTTTACAAATATGGGGTAGGTATGTTTAAAATCCCCATGGCTGAGTACACCGTAGACCACATGTACAGGCAAGTGATACAGAAAACCGAGGATTATAACTATGAAAAAGCTTTTTATTCGAAACTTGGCCGTGCGGAAGTCTCTTCAAAGATGCTTAAGTGTTTTTACGAAAAGGCCACCATGTCAGTCCACCTCCAAGACCAGAACTCGAATCCAGTCTAATTGCAGCGAGGCGAGACAGGGACACATCATATTACCGTAGCTGATCCATTCATTGGAAGATGCCGTCAAGCATCTGGACTGGGAAGACTTTGGCATCAATGTCAATGGTGAAAACCTTGGAAGACCTGAATATAATGCTTCATGACCTTAGTAGAGTCTCTCAAGAAGTAGGTCGAGGAATAAACATGGATAAGACAAATGTCATGTCGGACTCGAATGTTGCACCCACACAATTGACTTTTGTCAGTCGTCTTTGCCACCACTCCAGAAGCCGTATGCTAACATCGCCTATAGTGCTTAAGGGAAAGCCGATCTCCTGGGAAGTCTCTTTGCCTTGAACTCGACTTTGAATGACTACAAATACTGCTATGCCGGAATCTACATTACTCAACGGTAGGCCGGTGGGCATTGCGGTCCCTAGATATAAATAAGTAGAACGGGCCCGCCGGCATACCGGCGGTGGTGTTAAGGCAGTTTGCCCCTCAACTGTGTCCTGTATTAACACGCCTCTTCACACTTTTCATCTCTACTAGCCACGTACCGTTTTCTTGGAAGACCGCCCTCGTTCACCCGGTGCCCAAAAAGGGCGATAGATCAGACTCATCAAACTACAGGCCTATCGTTATAACCTCCCTACTCTCCAAAGTGATGGAGCGCATTATAAACAACCAGCCCCTGAAATACCTAGAGGAATGCGATCTGATTAGCGACCGCTAATAGGGATTTCGCCACGGTCGCTCAGCTGGTGATCTAATAGCGTATCTCACACACCGATGGGCGTTGGCCATTGAGAGTCAAGGTGAGGCATTGGCTATCAGCCTAGACATGGCGAAGGCGTTTGATCGGGTCTGGCACCGGAGTCTTCTATCGAAGTTATGCATAAGCATACGGTGTTCCCGAGAGATTAAGCACATGGATTGCCAGTTTTTTGTCTAACAGAAGCATAAAAGCCGTTGTAGATGGCAGCTGCTCGAATAGCATGGACATCAACGCTGGCGTTCCATAGGGCTCCGTGCTGTCCCCGACGCTGTTTTTGCTGCATATCAATGATATGTTATCCATAGGAAGCATTAATTGCTATGCTGATAACAGCACCGGGTACACCTTCAGGTCGGGCCGTGCCAATATCCCTCCACCCGTTATAGAGGAATATCGTGAAAAACTTGTGTCTGAAATTGAATGCACTCTAAAAAGAGTTTCCGATTGGGGACGACTGAATTTAGTCAAATTTAACCCCTTCTTCCCCTATTATTTTAATTTCCCTTTCCTAACAGTGAACACGCAAACTTGTGCTACATCCACGGCCACCTTGAGGACAAGGCCAAACTGGCAGGAAAGAAGTTTGGTGTGCTTAACAGGGCGAAACCGTATTTCACTCCGAGGCAAAGGCTATTGCTGTATAAAGCACAAGTCCGGCCCCGTATGGAGTACTGTTGTCACCTGTGGGCGGGGCACCAGCTTACCAGCTTGGGCCTTTTGACTCAGTCCAAAGACGCGCTGTGAGGATTATCGACGATCCTACGCTATATAGACACATTGAACCCTTAAGTCTTAAGGAGAGACTTTGCCTTTCTCTGTGTGTTCTACCGTCTATACAATGGGATGTGTTCAGAGGAATTATTTGATTTGATGCCCACGGCCAACTTCTATCAACGCACCTCTCGCCACAGACAGGGAGTTCATCCTCACATCCTCAAAACTTTTCGATCACGTATGGTTCGCTTTCAGCGAAACTTCCACCCACGTACGTTAAGGTTGTGGAATGAACTCCCTGTTACGGTTTTCCCAAGAGGCTACAGCATGGAGCCCTTCAAAAAGCGAGTTGTAAGGTTTTCTAAAGGGTCGACAGCGCGCTAATGATTGCCCTTGGTGTTACAAGCGCTAATTGGCTACGGTGCTCACTTACCATCAGGTGGGCCGTATTCTTTTTGTAAAAAAAAAAATAATATTGGAGGCCCTGCACTCGGAAGTTTAAAACGATAATATTAATCCAGGGCAGACCATCCAACTATACTGACCGACGATCTTACAAAGGTCAGCGCAAGACTGGCCGTTGAGCATATTTCTGAACTTAGGGAGGTCTTTGTCCAACAGTAGTAGTCATTCTGATATGATGAATCGCTTTGTACTGAGGTTTGAACCACAGAAGGGGGTCCCTTCTGACGCGGGTTATTTAGTTTGGGGTCTATTTGTTGGATGATTTGGGTCCCCGCCCGCCTTTACTGTCCGGAGAAGCGCTGAAAGCCTTCCAGTCTAACTGTAACCTTTATGTTAAAATGTTTGCTGCTTTAACCTTACATAAATTAATAGTCAAAGTCAAAAATCATTTATTCCCTAAAATTGCTTAATTGTCGGTTTATTTTGAACGTCAAGGAAGCTTCATCTGCAAACAACACAATCTTACGCTTATCCCTTACATAGTAAGGTAAGTCATTTATATAAATTAAAAACTACAATGGGTCAAAAATTGACCCTGTGGGACGCTCATTACCACTGGAGATATTTTACCGTTTATTTCGACCTTCTGAATTCTATTGCCCAAGTAAGAAGTCAGAAGTCCGAGAGCCTTATTCCTAATACCGCAGTGGTGTAATTTTCTGACCAGAATATTATGATGAACGCTATTGAACGCTTTGGAAAAATCTCAAAAGATACCTAATGCATCTTGCGAGTCTTCCCAATTCGCGAATATACTTTTTAATAAGTTGACCCTTGCATCTATGGTTGAACAACCCTTTGTGAATCCAAGCTGTTTCCGGTGTAGTAAATTATGTATATTAAAGTGTCTGAGCAACTGTTTAAACATAAGCTTTTCAAATATTTTACTAAGAGTGGGCAGCACGGAAACAGGTCAAAATTTGAAGGGTCTGAAGTGTCATCAGCTTTAAAGAAAGGAATGATTTTACTATACTTCATCAAGTCTGGAAATACACCTGATGCAACACAGCAATTGAACACAGTAGAGCGTCTAGGAGGTTTTCATTACTTCATCGGGCAAAAGAGGCCAAGCAATATTAAGTGCGTTCGGTCATTCGCTTAGGAACATGTGTGCGGTGTTGCAGGCGGTGTCCATCCTGCTGTCGTGCGTGGTGTACGGGCACCACATCTCGTGGGGCGGTGCGCTGGGCGTGCTGCTGGTGTTCGGCGCCGTGCTGCTGCGCCTGTACTGCCGCACGCGCCTGCGCCCACGGGCCCCGCGCTCCTAACGGGCTAGCGAGCGACCCGTTCGGTATACTACTATATATTTGGTCAATTTTTGTACCGTTGGAAGGAAAAATCTGTGTGCCTCAAAATTTTATTGAACCAAAGTAAATATGCTCAAACATACTGATTAATACACCCTGAATAACTGCGCTCGTGAACTTTCGTCGTATCCCTTAAATAACAAATCTATCAAGCTCGCCCATATTCTTATAGCTTGTGACTTAAAGACCGAAGTACTTCAGGCCTGAATTTACTATTTTCCTTTTATACATGAAACTGCCCTAATCGGGCGCCTGTATGACCTTCCTATTTATTAGTAGCCGGACACTTACTCCTATCGCATATAGCATCGGTCAGCTCATCTCAACGGAAACCAGCCAACTCCGCAGGTCATATGATGTTGTGTAAAGATGCGGCAGAAATTAATTAGAAACTGATGCGGGAAGCCACCACCTTGGATGATAAGGTATGCTTTTTTAACAAAGCAGCCGTAAAACTTTATGATGTTCATGGATCAATAAAGAAAGTAAAGCTAAAGCTTCCCCCAGCCCCGTGGATGACGCAAAGTATTCAGATGGCAATGCGATAATGAGACCTTTCATAAATTTAAAAAAGACCGCTACTATGAGAATTTGATTTTATTCCGTAATAATTTATGAAGTCCACTACAATCTAGATTTAGAACAGGCCATAGTACCACTTTCGCTCTCCTTAAAGTTACTGGTGATAGAAGGGCGGGTATGGCGGACAACATGATTACAGTCCTAGTTTTGATTGACTTCTCGAACGCCTTTAATAACGTCAGTCACGACATTCTCCTATCTATCCTTTCCCATTTTAAGATATCTGACGTAGCGCTGGACGGGTTTGCATCCTATCTTCGAGAGCGTCAACAGTCAGTTCGCGTCGGTGAATCGTCATCGAACTGGTGTAACGTAGGCTCTGGAGTCCCTCAAGGCGGCATACTCTCTCCTTTACTATTTTCTTTATTTATAAACTTTCTTACCTACCAAATTGCAAGTGTCGGTATCTTTATCGTCTTAGGATTTTTGCCTCGGAAAACAAAAGAAACGCTGATGCAGACGTTAATTTTCCCAATAATCGACGATGCTGATGTTTGCTTATTCGACGTGAACGCATATCACCTCAATAAACTCGATCGACTTCTGAACAACTGCATTCGATTCATTTCCTTCGTAAATATCGCACCACCTTAAGGTTAACTGAGAGGAAATGCTCTAGGCATTAAGTCCACCTTTTTTATAAATACTTTGTATAAAGTGCATAAAGCTTAAATAAATAAATATTATGAACAAGTGGGTTGACCTCTATTGTCATATTAAAATAATAAGCATCAATAAAATAGCTTCTTCACGCACGCTTGACCTGGGGAGTAAGCTGGTGAATGCGTTACGAGAGCGATACAAAAAGTAAGTGATTGGGCGAGGAGAACGGAAGTTGAGAGGGAGATATAAGTTAGTGAAGATAGAAAGAGTTACTTTTTGTACATTACTGTAGGGGCAGGGGAGAGAGTTGAAGGTAGTAAATATTTTATTTACATTGTAAATTAAAATGGTTTTGAAATAGACGTTGTTTTCTATTTGCATGCAGAATCGAATCGTTATAATGTAACCAGTGGTGTTTTACATACGTATCTCTATTTACCTGTACAAAGACATTCACTAGTATTCAATAACAATCCTGTCAATTCTCAAAAGACAAGCTTAGCATACTGTCACCAAAATACAGATTAAAATTTTATGATTATTTAATATTATGAGAAGTAGAGTCTTGTTTTTGAATACTAGTGTAAATTTACGTCGCTCAATGATCGTATAGGAATTCTTCAAGAGTGGGTTGATGTTTTCGAAGGTAATCCTATTCAGTGATTTCTTTGACGATTGCCCAGTATTTAAACTACACTATAAATGAATTATACGCACACGTAAAACATGCATTTAAACATAATTAATTAAATTATTATATAAAATATTTACTTTAACGCTAAACTTATCCGGCTCCAAAGACCATTAGAGAATAAGTTTGGCAGGAAACAACTATGTTTATTTTTAGATTAGATGGATTGTAGGTACTAAAATAATTTTATCATTAAGATGATTTTAGACGGTATTTAATTTATATATGTATCATTCAGTATATATTAGGTAAATTTTTCTATGTGGACTCTGTATACAGTACAGCAATATTAAATCAGAGTGTTATGTATAATATTATCTGTAATTTGAACAGCTACTGTTTCACCTTTTCTAAATAGATGTGAAGTCCCAATTTATATTAGTAACGTAGTATTTATAATACAATTAAGATTTACTTTGCGATGTTTCAGAGTGTATATAATAATATATCTTCCTTTTATTACTTTAATTATCAATATACCTACTTATTTATTAAAGTACTGAGACACTGATAAGCTTGAGAGGTGATTAGCGTCTGTCGCTCAATTGTGATCTTAAATTAAAGCTAATGAAACATACCGTCTCTCAAGGCGAATCACTATCTCTATATTTACAAATAAGGCTGTAATTGTTTATTTAAAGTATTTTTATTGGATCGCTTATTGTAGGAGGAAATGACCGCGAGGTTGTGAGAACGTAAGACATAAAATACGCGTGAAATTGAGGCCTTACTCGAAACTAGTAGGATTTAAAATTATGTATTTGTAAATTTAAATATTTGATATTAATTGTTTAAAACACGCGTTCGTACGAAGTTAATGGTAACACGAGTTTGTACGAATTTGATTATAACACGCGTTTGTGTGATGTTAATTCTAACACGTGTTAGACCATGAGTTCGTTAAATGTATTTAATGATAAAACAATTGTTATGGAGAAGAGTGAATTAATAAAAACTGCAAAAGTAATTATATCTGTTCTTAGGAGTACGTACAGACGCCAGCACATCCAGCTACCCCAATCTGTCAAATTTCTTTTATAGTTTTCAACTTTATCACAAAAGCTTAAGGTTCACTTTCAATTGGGGAAATATGACAGATTGGGGTAGCTTGATGTGCTGGCGTCTGTAAATGATATTAAACATTTCGTAGACAAGTTTCTACCAACTAAACTAATATCAATGCATTTCATTCTAACATAGTTCTTATGAAAAAGACAGGACATTTATAATTATATCAATTAAGTTTTGGCGCGAAATAATGAGAGCAAATAAGTGACCCTTTAGAACTTGTCGACCAACTATATGGCTATAGTTGGTGATATTATAAGCAGTTTTTGTAGATTTACAGCACTGCTCATGTCATGGTCTTTTCATACGAGCTTCATTGGAGAGAGATCTCATGCTATTGGTTTAATGGTGTTAAGGACAAAATCACCACTACTACAAGTATTGTATTTCTTATGGTGGGAAGGATTGTAGTTAATCTTTAATCGGTCATATCGTATTTTCAGAATTTTGGTCATGAACATTGGAACATTGGTTACAGCTCTTATAACAACACTATACAGTTTAAACACTGTTTCGATTAAGGGTTAATTAAATTTTTACTTCAGAGTAGAACTCCTACATTGTTAGATTCAAAGTTTTGCTTAAGATGTTATAGTTAGCACTTTGGTATTTTGTTTATTTTGGTAGATTCTGATTGCATTATCTGTATGTATACTAGTAAGAATCATTATCTACGGAAGAACACGCTACCGGTTGAAAAATGAGTCAATTTTCATTATGCTGTCCTTGAGGCGATTGGCAAACTGCCCCGCATGAAGCTGCGTAGTGCGTGAGTGCGTGTTCTAACGTTGCACAGAACAAGCATCTGCATGACCGCACGTGCAGGTACTTGTTCTGTGTTGGACTGTGTGTGTTTTATAGAAAACTTTCTATACAAACGAAGAGACTTACAAGCAACGTTAGAACACGCACTCGCGCACTACGCTGCATCACGCGGGGCAGTGTGACAATCGGCTTATACGCAATGTTTGTATTGAGATCTTGAGTACACCAACAAATAAAAAGTAGAAAAGAATAATCGATCTCTGCATACTGTGTATTATACTAATGTTTTTCGATAAAAGTTAAAGTCGAATTTAAAATATGAACCGTGTGGCTGTCTTTAACATTATTCTTTTAAGAAATGCTTAGCTATTTAAGGGCCACTTGTTAGAGTAAGGCCTGTACAGAGTTGTATTGATTATTATGTAGCTAGGTGGTAACATTCGTATTGTAAATAACTAGACATTAGCTAAAGAACAGTGTTGAATCTTGGGCGAAAGGGCTTAAGTTGCGACGGTGTTAAAGTCACCGACTCATTCCAAATTATTCTTCTTATTTTTTGTTGGCTGTCCAATCACTGTAAAACGGCCCTAATAGTCAATTTAATTTTACCCTTAATAGGACAGCTGTTGTTTGTAATTGATCCGTTTTGAGCTTTATTACAAACTAATACAGTTTAAAATAGGAAGGCAACTATTTGACCGCGGTCCTATTAAGGAATTACAATGGCCACCATTATCTTAATTCTGATGTACAGAGTATTGAGTATACATTAGGATTATTGTCAATAGAAAAAAATATATTTATGAGCCACTATAGAATACTTTCGCACTAAGTGTTGTTTGAGTTCACTCGTTTGTGTGTCTTGATTTTTATTTAAAGGTTCCATTGTGGCTTAGCAAATATAAGATTACGTGGTTATTTAGACACCTAGAGGTGGAGATACCTAGCGTTGTTTTTGGAACGTTTATTGCAATTGTAGCTGTATGTTAATACGCGATAAAGCTTCTCGTCCGATTGGAGAGGGCATTTCATCGCTACAAAATGGGGCCATCTTGAGAGCATTTCCTACGAAATAAGTAACAAAACGGATTAATCGAGAAACCGTGTAATATAAAAGAAGTAACATAAAAAAGGAACTCAATCTACCTTTGAAGCTGAACAACGCGTAATAGACCAACGTAATATATAATACACTGTACGGTAAGGTTCCGGACATACGTTGGAAATGAAAGATAGTTCTGCTAATTAGACTATGTATTGTCACTGATAATAACTGCTAAGCAAAGCGATTGATGTCACTGATAGGGAGCACGCGCGGCGCTATTGGTTGCCGATTGCGAACTAACTGCAATAATGCCTGTATGGCGTAATTCCGATGTACGAGTAATTTGACCGTACATACAAAAATGGAAATATTGACTTCCCCTTTCAGGAATAACAATCAACCGATGCATTTTGTATGCTCTCACTAGTTCGTAAGTGATTGGCGATGTTAAGCAACTAGTCTCGCGGTCATTCCATAGATGGGTGACCGCTAAAGAGGTTTAATTTCTAAGCGTTTCCATGCTTTGGAGGGCAAGTTAAGCTATCAGTCCCGTTTATAACTAGGCAAAATTCGTTATGCCACGTCACTCGTTGGAGGCTTGAACAACTCTGACACTAGGGTAACCACTGCCCATACCATAAGTAAGGAAGTATTGCATTTTGTATGTATATGGGGAACCATACAAAATGCATCAGTTGATCGTTGCTCACGCACTGGTTTTGTATAGTTGTAGTTTCATAGCTCTAAAAGTTAGATCCACTATTTATGTGACGCCTTGGATATACTACAAAACGGACAAACACCAGTCTTAAGCTATTGGCGGCCATTGTAAAGTGCAACACGTGTTTATATATAAATGATGTGACTGTACATTGTAGCACCGAGTGATCTGTCTCGAATATTGCGCCGCACACTGAGTGATGTGATAAATAAAGTTTACGGTGATCATAGCCTTGTTGTTTTTATTTATTCCACCCTTAACTAGGAGCCCTTACCCACTGACGTCGAGAGCTTTGTGCTCGTTGGCAGTCGCACCAAGTTCTACCGCAGATAATCAGATACTGGGTTCAAATCTCGAGCGGGCCTATCAGGGATTATCATCATCGACATATCAGTCGAAAGACTTCCACTTCTGCAGAAAAGCCACAATTGCCGGTCTTGCGATGTCCAACGGCTTCCAGCGTGCTTCACAAGATCATCGGTCCATCTCGTAGAGGGCCTAGGCTGCCCACGCTGCGGCTTCGTGGTATACACTCGAGAATTCGAATTTCGAATCTCACAGGGAAACTCTGAGCGTAGCCCTCTCCATTAGTGTTTGGATAACTCGACAATTCTTAAGAAGCTCATAGTAAGCAACTATGTCTCAAGTGGAAAGTCTTCGACCAGTGTGTTGCCAGTGATGACTCACGGAAAAGAGGCTTGCGCTTACTTTTTTCTTATAAGATAAACATCCAGCTGCAGCTCGCAGTACGGAAGCCGGCGGTGCTTCGCGCCCGAGTCTCGGAGAGAACCTTAAGCTGTCGGCCCTGCGCCTGCTCTCTGCACTGCACATGTGTCGCAGGGCAAGATAGTCGCCTCGCCGCTTCGTGTCCCGGGTTCGATTTCCGCACGGGACAACTATTTATGTGACCCATAAGTAGTATTAACCCACGAGCCCACGACAGCTAGACCGTAGTTATTTTATAAAAGCTGAAAGTTTTCTGTGCATGTACCCTATACAGGTAATAACAACCAAAGAATACGGAGTTTGGGGTATCGATAGTGGGCTTTTGCGCATTTATTTATTTCGAGTGGATGCTTAGATAAAAGCCATACTTTAATAACTAGATAATAGGATCCAATAGATTTTCAGTCTCTTCATAATTTAATGATTTTAACCATATGCTAACGTTCAACTTACAAGTTTCTATTCTTAACGGATATTGGCCGAAGAAGCAAAAGAAGTTACCAAAAAGCTTTGTACGGAAATTTGAGTTGGGCATAGTGTACCTTTTCGGCGTATGCCCTTCATAAAAAATATATATAAATTTCAGAATGTAATGACAATAGGGAATGGTTTCGTAAGATAGTGTGTAGTACAAAGATTTCCCTGACAGTAAGTACTGTATCCTACCTTGCAAATAGAGCTGTGGTTGAGAAGCGGCATGGCAGTCCTGCACTAACCTTCCGAATCGCTCGTTCGGCCCGCTCTTGAGTTTTAGCTGCATAACCCCAAGATGCGATACAGTATTTAATAACTGACTGACATAATGCACGGTAGACCATTGTAACCACTCTGTTATCAGAAATATTCCTAAATACAAATAAGTCTAATAACAAGGACTTCAATGTGAGGTTGAAAATTCATTCACTGATCGATTATGACTCCAAGATATTTGATAGCAGTAGTTTTATCTAGGGAATGGAATGTGCAAGTGGGAGCCATTTATTTAAAATTGTAGACCATTATTAGATTGGATCTTAAGGTAAATGTGATGTTTTTTTTTATATGAGAGGGCGACAACCGAGCAAGTGGGTCGAGTTACCGGCCTTTAAAAGTCTGCAAACAAGTGTTGCTGCCCCTTCCCCTCACCCCAATGAGCTCTGGCGACCTTACTCACACTCGGAAACACAGCATTAAAATTATTAATGTTATTATTAAGGAATGTCTTCTGTAAGGTGGAGGTACCCCAGTCGGGCTGCTCTTTGAGGGAATGAACGCTATGCCCTACCTCTCTGTATTCGTTTTATTGACATTCAAGGACAGTAAATTGGACCTAACCACAAGCAGACTATTTAATCCAGTTTGGGCCCTACAATAAACTTCTTACCAATTAGTACCGTAGAAAAAAAAAATCTGTGTGTACTTATGTACACGCGTTAGAAGTTATACTACTTTGGCGTATGGAAAAAAAATAACTAAAATGCAGTAGTGATTAACGATAAATATTAAAATTAATCAAAACGATTTTATTTAAATAAAAATACTAGAATATACAACTTGAACAAAAGTTATCAACTTTCATACCACCTAGAACTAACTTCATGCTGTTAAATTTAGGTGTCGGTGTGCGCGCGCATCGTAAAAATTCACTCTCATCATTTTTCTCCATCGCGCCAAAAGAAGTATAACTTCGATAAGCGCAGTGTCGTCTGCATAGGTAGTAGTGGTAGTAAAAAAGTTCTAACGGGGTTCCTCTAAGCCCCGTGAGCTCAAGCCTTTTCAAAAGTTGTGGGATAGAAACGGTGTCGAACGCTTTAGCTAGATCCAGGAAAATTGCGAGACACTTTTTACCTCCATCGAGTTTGGGTTTAACCGAGTCAACGAAATCCTGAACGGCTTCACTGGTCAAAATATTTAACCAAACGTAAGTAAGTAAAGCCGTCATATCTCATCGGGAGGGGTTATAGGAAGAGGAGTGGCGGAAGAGGCATATTAGGCTACCGTAACACTCAGGTGGGCCATATGCTTGTTTTTTTAACTGCTTTGAAGCTTTGAATGCTTAAAAATCTAATCAAAAAAGTAGCATAGCATAGAATGCGATATCAACTTGTAATATATATTTTCACAATAAGATATATTTATTATTTATCAGATCAATTCTCATGGCGACATGCACATGTGGCACAGTAAGACAACAATTAGTTCTTGAGTTACCAACTAGATAAGTAATACTAGTAGTAGGTAGTTAGTTTATTGCGTACTAGTTTTAAACGACGGTCACCGTAGCCTAGTTGGTAGTGCTCCTGCCTACGAAACTGGTGGTCCTGGGTTCGAATCCCGGTAAGTGCAAATATTTGTGTGATGAGCATGAATATTTGTTTCTGAGTAATGGATGTTTTCTATGTATTTAAGTATTTATCTATCTATATAAGTATGTATATCGTCGCCTGGTACCCATAGTACAAGCTTTGCTTAGTTTGGGGCTAGGATGATCTGTGTGACAATGTCCCTAAATATTATAAAAAGAAAAAAACCTGGCTGAAAAACTGACAAAATGTTGGCTGAATAAAATATGACAACAATGAAAAATAAATACTTAACTGTCAAAATATAATGGAGTCGCTCATAGTCACAGAAATAGTTTTTGTAAGTGATTTTACATCGTACTTATTTTAGTTTTATTTTGTGTTTCCTGTAAATATGTCGTGGCTAGTGAATGGCATTAGCATTAATGACTACTATGAGTTCAAACAATTCCAAGCCGTCCTGCTCGGGAAGTAACTGTCAATAGGTGTGTTACTGCGTCCATATATTCATTAAAATAATATATTAAGAGATACCTACTATTGGTTATGTGGTTACATGGGTCAATATGAGGAATCTGAAGATATTTAAACTTCGTTACTGAATTTTGAGATTTGTTATGTAACCAGCTCATTTGGCAAATTTAGATTCAACATGTCTACCACGTAACATAAAATATCTATACTAAAAATGACTTCTACTGCCTCGTTGGTCTAGCGGTAGCGTTTTCACCCGCAGAGAACGAGGTGCTGGGTTCAAATCCCGGGTCGGGCCAAAAGTGATTTTAGGACAAAAAGAAAAATTTCTCTGCCCGAAGTCTGGGAGTTGGTGGTATTATACCCCCCTGCCTCGGAGAGCACGCAAAGCCGTCGGTTATGTATCTGACCTCTTTCCGGTCGTGTCGCTAGGCGACCCATCGGATCATGAGAGTGATGGAATGAAAAGTGCTCCTGTGTTTGCGCACACACTTGAGCACTATAATATGTCACGCGCAGATGGCTAATCTCTGTTGAGACTGGCCGCCGTGGCCGAAATTCGGCTAGGAGGACAGTATAATAAAAATGGTAAGTTTCTTCGAATAATTTACCTACATATACTCACGGTAGAGGTACCTACTGCTTTACAAAGCAACAAAAATTCCAAATTTTCGCACCATGTCCACCAACTAAATATACGAATAAATAGTTATACGCCGCAAGAATGTTTTAATTGTTTATAAGTGTGTTAAGACGGTGTCAAGCTCTCAAATAGTTTAGATGTTCTTCCCACCGTATAACACACAATAGCAATGAAAATACAAAAATTATGTAGATGGTAGGTATTATGAAACATTAAGCAGGCGCTCCTTAAATAAGTACTTCGCTAACTGCTAATAAACGAGCCGACTTTCTTGAGTTTCCGACAAACGATCTGGACAAAATAATAACTAAGGCACGAACCTTTTTTGTTGGGAAAAGCCCCGAAGACTGCCAATCAAGCTACAATGAATCCTCATAGATCTTCGAAAATAAAATAAAATAAGGAAGGTTTTTAATAATAATAATAATATCTGGGGACAATGTCACACAGATCATCCTAGCCCCAAACTAAGCAAAGCTTGTACTATGGGTACCAGGCGACGATATACATACTTATATAGATAGATAAATACTTATATATACATAGAAAACATCCATGACTCAGAAACAAATATTCGTGCTCATCACACAAATATTTGCACTTACCGGGATTCCAACCCAGGACCACCAGCTTCGTAGGCAGGAGCACTACCAACTAGGCTATGGTGACCGTTTTTATTCACGTAGACTTTAAAAAAGCGCTTGTAAATAGTCAGAACATGTTCGTAGTAATATATAATTAATTAATAATTATTTCTAGGTACATATAGATATTTAAGCACACGGATTGAAGGAAATAATTTACAATAAGATTTATTTTATAACAGTAACGATATTTAACTAACTTAAATTAAGTTATTGTCAAGGATCATGTGTAGGTTTAATTATCATCACTATATATTGTCTGAATGGTTCTGTCTATATTAAGGTACGAATTAAATGTTATTATTATGGCGGACCTTGTGTTTATAACGACGGTCGCGCTTTAATGCTACCACCGGATCCAATGCGCCCCAACTGAGAAGACCAAGCGAAACAAACTCAGCGGGTGTCTCTACTACCGGTTTCAACACGGCCCAGTTGAGACGCTCCGGCGAAACATACTCAATGGGGCATATACACGAGATTTTGAAGACTGCCAATTAAGCTACAATGAATCCTCACAGATCTTCGAAATGTATGGTTACTCTCTGAAACACAATTAACGGGAAATGTAGACGCCATATATGAGAATCATTAACAGCTTACATTTATTAATCAATACATGTAATAAAATCGTAGGAAAGTCAAAACTGTACATTGAATATTTTTTGATAGGATAGTTGGGGCGGGATCTACATTCGATATCCAAACCAAAAATAGAATTTTTGTCTGTGTGTCTGTTTGTCTGTATGTATGTCCGGGCTAAACTCATAAAGTACTGCATGGATTTACTTCAAATTTTGCATGAATATTACTAAGAGGTCGGGTCAACATATAGGCTACATATTATCACGCTGCCACCTACGGGGGAGGAGCTGTGATAATTTATAAAGTTTAACGCGGGTAAAACCGAGGGGCACAGCTAGTAGGTAAATATACGCCTAATCTCTTGTTACTATCCCGACGTGTCGTCCAAGTTGCATTGGCCGCGGTTACGGGCTGACTGAAGCCGACAAGCTCCGCCACTTCTAGCTATAGTAACGTGTGCAGCATGCTGTGCGCAGGCCCGGCGTGGCTGACGATGCTGGCGCAGCTGGCGCTGACGTGCGCGGTAGCGGCGGGGCTGGCGCCGTGCGTGCTGCAGCGCGCCTGCCCCGCGCGCCGTCCGCGCCCGCCCTCCACCGTGTGCATGCACCGGGTACAACGAGACAGGTGAGCCGCATAACACACCGGGAATACTTTCTAGATTGCCCCTATTACTTGTTCTTGCCTTCTACCGTGACTATATATATACCCCAGGTATGTATACTTTGCAATACAGTTTTAATACCAGGCCATATAATATCTAGGGACAATGTCACACAGATCATCCTAGCCCCAAACTATGCAAAGCTTGTACTATGGGTACCAGGCGATGATATACATACTTATATAGATAGACTAGCGGCCCGGTACGTGCTTCGCTACGCTTTTAAGTATTAGTACAAATTGTTTGTATATGGGAGTATAGAAAGATGTTGATTTATACACTTTTTCAAGACTTTTTTTTAATTTTCTCGACGTAAAAACCTTCCCTGGACTTCCACGAATAATTCAAGACCAAAATTAGCCAAATCGTTAAAGGCGTTGTTGAGTTATAACATTACAACGAAAAGTGGCATTGATTTTTATATAATAAATATTTAAATACATAGAAAACATCCATGACTCAGAAACAAATATTCGTGCTCATCACACAAATATTTAAATACATAGAAAACATCCATGACTCAGAAACAAATATTCGTGCTCATCACACAAATATTTGCACTTACCGGTATTCGAACTCAGGACCACCGGCTTCGTAGGCAGGAGCACTACCAACTAGTCTACGGTGACTGTTATATAGTCTCAGAGGACTTAAAAAGATGACATGGAAAGGGAACGAAAGGCATTGGCAGTGAGTGGCAATAAGTTGGGCCATTCACACTGTAATCTGCAGGCTGACCGCCTCGTTGGTCTAGCGGTAGCGTGTTCAACCGCAGATAATTAGGTCCTGGGTTCAAATCCCGGTTCGGGCCAAAAAGTGATCTTGGGATTTTTCGGTAAAAAGAAATTTCTCAGTATCAGCCCGAAGTTGGCGGTATTACACCCCCGTGCCTCGGAGAGCACGTAAAGCCGTCGGTCCTGTACCTGAACTCTTTCCGGTTGTATCGCTAGGCGTCCCATCGGATCATGAGAGTGATGGAATAGAAAGTGGCCTTGTGTTTGCGTACACACTTGTGCACTATAATATGTCCTGCGCAATTGGCTAGTCTCCATTAAGACTGGCCACCGTGGCCGAAATTCGGTCGGGAGGACATCAATCTGCAGGTAAAACTCTTCAGAGTATTCATTCTGCACGGAGGTTCATAATAACGCACTAAGGGCCTAGTATAACCACATCTTCAGGGCTCTGCCGAGCTTCCACGCTACTGTAGAGCTTCAGGTAGGTTTACGGATGCTGCCATTTATGATTTTTATCCATCTTACGCAAAAAGTAAATGTAGTGCGCAGGTTGAGGGGAACTGCAATGGAGTTCTGGAAATGATTGCTGAGCGGATTAATATACTGAAAAGATTTGCTGATAGGCATGTTACTTGTTTTACTTCAGCGGCCACCTGGAATCTGAGCAGATTCCAATAACCTATATGGATGGAAATTACCCATATGGATGTAAATTACCTTTATGGATCGGGTCAGATTTCAGGAATTTGTCGTTTAAATTAACCTACTGGTTGAACCGTGTGCGTTCGCCAACTACTCGGTATCATAAATAAAAAAATGTGCCATAAAATAACTTGTTCGTTATTGAAGGAGATCTTAATATTTTTATGTGATAAGGCAGACCACACGGACGGACTAGGCCTAAAACCTTTAATATTTTATTAGACTGTACTCCCGCACTACGAGCTAGAAAAGTACACATGTATGTTAATACCCGAGTCCTGAACAAGTTTAATTATGTCACTAATCTTTATCTTGGTTTCAGAAAATGTGCATCTACTATACTGGAAGCTCCCAAAAAGAAGTAATGGCTGCAAATAATTCGACTACTAAATTCCTGCGAGCTTGAAAAGAACTTATACACTCAATCTATATCTAGAATCTTAAACTAAAGGAAGTAAATACGTAAGTACTAGGTACATTTAAATTAAACTATTCTTTCACGATGCTTAAACAGCATCCCTAGGTTCAGAGTCACAAACTATAATAGCTACACTACATAATATTGTGTTAGTGGGTAAAGGCATTAACACCTTACTGAGCCTTACTCTCATTGCTTATATTGGCGTTATTTTAAGCTCTTTTAGACATCTATGTCTATGTTAGGATTTACAAAAACCGGCCAAGTGCGAGTCGGACTCGCCCGTGAAGGGTTCCGTAGCAGCAAGTATTTCAGACATTTCAGTTGATTAAATGTAAGCAAATTGCGATTTACGATCTATGACGTATTAAAAAAAAACTACCTGTTAGATCTCGTTCAAACAAATTTTCGTTGTTGGTTTGCATGGTAATGTACATCATATTTATTTTTTAGTTTTTTCATTCTCTTATTTTAGAAGTTACAGGGGGGGGGGGGGGGGACACTCATTTTACCACTTTGGAAGTGTCTCTCGCGCAAACTATTCAGTTTAGAAAAAAATGATATTAGAAACCTCAATATCATTTTTGAAGACCTATCTATAGAGACCCCACATGGGTACGATGAAAAAAAAAATTTTGAGTTTCAGTTCTATATATGGGGACCCCCCAAAATTATTGTTATTTTTCTTAATGCGGTTTACCGAATACATCTACTTACCAAGTTCCAACAGTACAGCTCTTATAGTTTCGGAAAAAAGTGGCTGTGACATACGGACGGACAGACAGACAGAATCTATAAGGGTTCCGTTCTTTGCCCTTTGTCAACGGAACCCTAAAAAAGGTAGTATATCAGTTATCTGGTTTCCATAGTACATGCTCTGCTTGGTTTGGGATCAGATGGCCGTGTTTAAATAATGTCCCAGGATATTATTGTATTATATGAAATGGCTGTATTTGGATAACCAAAAGCCAGTCTTCGATATGTTGATATGAGGTAGGTTTTTAAATGTACGAAATTCAAAGACATTTTCACATAATATCACGAATAGGTGGCAGTAAAGGCTCTGGACCTTTTCTTAACTACTATAGACTTCTAAGCGGTATGTGGTGGACCGATCAGAATAATAATCATTTATCAGTAATATAGATTTAATACGTTGACTGTCGAGCTATTTTTGGTAAAGCAGCTGTTATATCCAAATATTTCTTTTAAATAATACAATGTCAAAATAAAAAATAATCAAAAGGATCACCTTATAACAAGGGGGATGCTCTTGTCATAACGCTTGCAACATATAGTGCATAACATCATTGTTGAAGGTTCTCCCTAAAAAAGTCAATATAAGTTAATTACTCGTTGGTATGTTCTCTTTTATAAAAAATACAATAAAACAAATCACGTATCCAGCAATAGCGTACACAAGCGTAGGTATATATCCATAGTGTGCGCGTTTGTCGGGTCAGTGATATTTGCTTTGCTCTTAATCGTAGCCTCCTGTATTATGGGAGTCTTGAGAAACATACAATTGATTGTGTGGCAGAATAAGTTGTAATTTACGAAACTTAACACCCAATACATGAGGGCGCTGACGTAGTAGCAAAATTCCCAACCTCAACCGTCTCTACACTGACTTCATATTATGTAATCAAGATTGCTAACAGTGGTAGTAGATACAACAGCGTCCAATATTCGTAAATAATGACACACACAAAGCCCATAACACAAATATTTCGATAATTATGGATGTTGTGATATTCGCCCGTCGCTTGTTTACTAAACAACCTCTCGCATTGTCTTATTTCATAATAAGCTATCCTTCACTGTGACATCGCATCCAAAATTATTGTAATCCGCCATATGTTTGGTCTACATTAACATTTTTGACCATTACACCCATAAGTAGACCCCGAAACCCATTGGCAACCAGTAACTAAGATGGTAGATCAGGTGGCAGATTCTTTTGACTTCCAAATATCATTGTAATTGTTGCTATAGATATTTTAACTATGTTGGTCTGGTTTGGTGGTCTCCAAGGCATGACGAGTAGTTCATCAACCAGAACCCGAAAAAAGAATTTCATTTATACATAATTATTGCTCTGAACCGACATTCCGGGCGTAAATAACCTGATCATAGATTGCTCGGATCATCTAAAGGCCATTCTGTTCCTCGCTGCACTATCCCCTTAAATGACTTCTTCTATCATCGATTGTAACAATTAGCAATCAGTAAAGGCTTACTTAGTCCTGACTTCTATTGACTCGACGTAAGATTCTGACAGCTGCTCTTTGCTGCTTTACAGGTTTAGATGATGCATACGTGTTCCCTTAAGGATCTTGCAAACACACTTAGGCTCCATTTGTGCTTGCAAGACCCGGGGGGATCACTTTTGTATTGCTAATACATATCCTGATAAAATCTGGATCACGTAATAAGGACCTGTAAACCCAGTAGAAGCGTAGCAAAGCTTATGTTTTAGCCGTAGTAAGATAATGTTAAAAGAATATTAATCCGTTAATTTATCCGTGTTTGGCTATTGGGTCTTATGCCGATAAAACAACAGCGTTCTTGTTTTTGATAAAGTCTCCTAGTTAGCTGTGGAGGTATTTAGAAAAAAAATGTTTTCCAACTTGTCCTAGGTTTTCTTACTGCTTAATGTTTGACAGGGTCCGTAGCAGTTTAGAATTTTCAGTTATTCTATGAAATAAACTCTTAGTTTCCCACTCCCAGAGCATAGCATACACGACATGGACAGAGATGTAGGTTTCATCGCAGACAGTCGAATTCTTGCTATAATTGTATTGTACTGTAGAATTTTCTCTACTTCTCTATGTTCTTAGGTCCGTCTTCGTAAATAAAATAAAATAAACATCTTGGGACAATTAACACAGTGCCATCTGGTCCTAAACTGGACAAAGCCTTTATTATGCCAACTAGACAATTGATAAATATACTTATGTATACAGAACAAATAATCGAGCTCATCACACCAAGAGTACTAGTACTCCTCAAATAGTACAGTATATAACAATTTGGCAGCCATTGTCGCTAAGAGGCCGTGGTACGGGGCCCAAACATGCGCGCGCGTATAAATGGCGCGGCGCGTCGCTGCGCGCGCGAGTACCACTGCGAGCGCTGCTGCGGCTGTCGCTGGCTCATGTGCTGTTTCGCGTGCCACTGCGCCTGCCACAAGGAGACCCTATGACTGCAACCATGAAGAGTTTATTGTGCATATTGCTTTTCGCTATTACTCAACAGGTAACTATCAATAATATAACTGACATAGCCCGAAGAATTGCTAAGCTGAAGTGGCATTGGGCACATATCTCGTAGTACCGACGGCCGCCGGGGCAGAAAGGTTTTTGAGTGGCGACCACGAACCGGAAGATGCAGTAAATATAATTAGTAAATATATGAGACTAGCGCAAAAGCGTTGTATCCCACACTATCCGGAATGAATAATGTAGGAAACTTAGTTGAATAAATATACCCCGTACCTATCAGCTTTTTAAAATGTACCTAATGAATTTATTTTGTATTCTTTCAACATGTCACTATATCAGTCGAATCCGAGAATCTGCCCAATCCACGACTCTGTCGTATCCAGAAACTGTCCTACACCGAACAAATGTTTATATTATCTCCAGTTTCCCGAAATGTATTATATGTGGAATATTTTCATTTTCTTCACGTTGCTTTTTACCAGAAATATTCGAGGCAATGAGGGATCTGCAAGGTAATCCCGATGGAATCAGTCCATATAGTTCCACTCAGTTAAGCTGTGGTGTTAAATAAGGGCTACCAGAGCGACATATTTGTACCTAGATTCGAAACAAGCGAAAGTATAAAAGCGGTGCGAGCGAGGACTGACCACATCTTATGTGTACGGGCTAAGTGCGTTGCACTTGCACCGACAGCATTTTACCGTAGCGCGTGGAGTCATAATTATTATATTAATGTAATTTCATTAGTTGTACCTCGGTCGGCTACCACGTCGAGTCACATTACTATTCATATATTACCATACCGATCACCACCATCTCAACCTCATCTTAGACTTGTGTTCAGTGAATACACCATAATTACCATATCTCTAACCTACGACTTTCTATTATCACCACGCATTAATCTATACATTATGTGTGCGAAGGATGTGCATGTAGCAGGCTTTTGATCTCACCACTCATCAGCATTTTAACTGGTCACATAGCTGAAAAGAGTCGGCTACACATTCATTCACCGCACAGCATTAGTAATTTCGTAGTATGCTACCCATCGTCGCACTGGTCAGCTTATTCGCTCATCCCTGAAAAGCACCCTCTGCCACATATTTCTTGGTTCAAAGTTTCTGCTTGCTGCAAAACATCTATAATATTGTGCATGTTATCAAAGCGCTTAATCTCTGGTATTTTTTTCAGGCGGCGAACGGATGCAAGAATTGTATTGTGAGTATCTTATATTCCCAACGTCACTAACATTAATTGGTAGTGGTGTGGCCTTAGCTAATTGCCTGTTTGTGTCTAATACTTATAGCCTTCTTTGTCAAAAACTACTGCTCGAGATCATGCGATTTCCTGATAGTGTAATATTTAAGTTCCTTTATTATTTTTCCATTCCATTAGGATTTACTTCCTGCATAACCTGCTGCAGCTATATTTACCTATCAGAATTATAGACCAGGGTAGAAGCCTTTAAAAATAATAAAAAGTGAAATAAAATAATAGTAGGATGAAACCCATTATAAAAGGAGGGGAATATTATAAAAATTAAAGGAAATATAATTTACGGGCGATCTGAGGTCGGGAAGGGGATGGGGGTGAGTTTTTAAGGGTAAACAACGGTTTTTCTCGATTTCCGGCAAAACTAAAAGACCTATCGAATAAAGTCAAATGGCAAAGTTGTAGGTATTAAAAAGATCTAAAACTTTTGTATTTACACTTTTTTCACATAACGTCAAAATTTATGTGAATAATTCAAAAACCAAGTTTTTGGTTTTTTATTTTTATCTTTTACTTTTTTTTTTTCTTTTTTAACGAAATATGGTGATAACTTACCTTTTTATGTCCCAAATACGCTGTAATTTATTTGATTAAAAATATTTATTTTTTCACCTTATTTTGAATTAATATCGAAAAAACACCCTAATTTTCAATCGAAAACTCACCCGTCAAAATATCATCTTTTTTCAAAAAGTTGGTATGTTTTCTGTTCGTTGAAATCTCTACTTTCCGATGGTGAAAAAAATACATATGTTACTTTAGTAAATCTTCTCAGAAAATGCAAAAAATCGAAAAAACTCGAATTCGATTTTATTTATTTATTTAAAAAATTTGGAGCTATTTATTCAAATTAACACTTAAATTACTCGCAAAACGTTAGATTACATGTTACATAGATAAAAAAAATTGCAAATAAAAATATACTACTACAATTAACAAACAAATAAGTTAATAAAATTAATATTTAATAAGACATCTACAATATTTGGAGAAAGTTGTCGAATCTTCTTTAAATTATATGCGTAGATGTCTATTTATAACTATTTTAAGATAAATTATATACCTGAGTGACCTACGAAAAATAGTAGCCCATCAAAAGGTATTTCATGGAGAAGTGGGGAAGGGGCTAGGCGGGTCATAATCCATACATACATACTAATAATAATCTCCTTAATTTAGCACAAAAAAAAATAATTTATCCCATGAAAAAAAAAATATATATTTCAAAATACATAAAAAATATATTAAACTAGCGGCCCGGTACGCGCTTCGCTACGTATAAGGCATAGTAATAAAAAAAATGATTATTAAGTTCATTTTATCAAACAAAAAAATATTTTAAATTGCTAGCTAGTAAAAACTAAAAAATAAAAAAGAATTAGGTAGTCTTACTATGGTGGGTCTATATGGGTTAGTCTAAAACATTTGGATAAACAATATTTTTTGTTTTTCCATTTTGAGCATGAATAAATAAACAGTTGGGGGTACCGACTCTGGAACAGGCAACATAAAGTTGGCCATGTGAAAAACATGATTCCTCCAAGTTCACACCACAAACGTGAAGTGTTTACCCTTGGGCCTCGTTTATGGACATCGCAAATGATAAACGCACATAATATTGTAGTCGTTTGAATTCAAATGGCATATCAGTTGTAATCATAGGGACTCGCGGTATCAAACACACTTCTCCTTTTGATTTACGAGTTAAGATTGTAGCTTCAATCAAATTTGGCAATAACTTTTTCACTGCCAATCTGGTGCCATTACACAGTTTTGGTGGATTAATATTTCGCAATATTACCTATAATCAAACAACCAACTTTCAGATTCAAGCAATGCGGTGGAATACCAGCCGGTTCCAATGAATTTAAAAATTCAATTGGATAATTCATTGCCCCATCTGCATTAATATATCATATTCTTCATTCATATATAAAAATATCGTTAAATAATTCACTATTAACATTTAATTTTACTCTACTAATTCAAGACTCACCGATTGTTTGAATAAACTCAACAATATTTTGATAAATATAAACACAAAGCAATAATTATCGCTGCTAAAATGAAATGACATATTATGACATTGAATGTGTTTGACAGAACTATCGTCACTTTGATTGTTTTGCCTTCCCGAAATCTCTTCACTAATACCTACTTGAACTTTACAGTATGGTATTAAGGTTCAAATTGGCTTTTAAGTATAAGTACAAATTGTTTGTATATGTGAGTATAGAAAGATGTGGATTTTACACTTTTTAAAGACTTTTTTTAAATTTTCTCTACGTACAAACCTTCCCTGGACTTCCACGAATAATTCAAGACCAAAATTAGCCAAATCGGTAAAGGCGTTGTTGAGTTATAACATTACAACGAAAAGTGGCATTGATTTTTATATATATAGATATACATACATCGTAAATATATTTTTAATAACAAACTTTTGGCCGATTTTCATATATATTTTATACATTTCAAATATATTTCAGATAATGAAATGAAATAATGAAATTTATTCAGCACTTGGGTATTAACATACACTTGTACTTGTCAAGTTCACAATGGAGTACATAAACATAGTCGAATACAGTATAAAAATTACAAAAATATAATTAGTCTAAAAAAATTAATCTATTATTTTGAAATTTAGTTGTACAATATTAAAATTAAAGAATTGAAGGCAATGAGCATTTGGCTAGCGCAGAAGGCTCTTAACCAATAGCTTTTTTTTTTAAATCATGTATTTTCTTACATTGTGATGGGCGTTATGTAGGCTAATGCACGCACAACACCGTTGTCATCTAATGATACAAAAAAAATTGTGAGATAATAAACAATAACATTAAATTTCACTCAAGCAATTAAAATAACCTCTTGCTAGATAAGAAAACGGTGGGTACATCCGCGTACATTTACAAAATTAACAAGTCACACGAAGTCAACCAGAGGCAACGACTGTATGAAAAAATAAAATATTATGAGTACCCCAACAGCAGTTCGACCAGTTACCGCAAGCAGCACCCGTTCACGAGTATGACGTGAGGGCCAGCCATCGCCTCCCTATATATTCGAAATATATGAAATATACATGAAAAGCAGCCAAAATCGTTTTGGCAAACCTCCCACCCACAGAAGGAGCAGCAGAACAACATTGTTACAGGGCATATTATCAGCTTGAAACTTGGTTGGCTAACGAACTAACAGCAACAGATTGGGGCTGGAAGCAATTTCAACGTGGAATTATGCCCAAATTTACACAAATAGAATTAATTCCGGAAATATTGCTCAAAACTATATGCTGCAGCTGTGAAACTGGATGTAACAGTTTAAAATGTGGTTGCCGAAAACATGGTTTAAAATGCACAAATGTATGTTCAAACTGTCATGGTTCTGAAAATTGCTCCAATATTGAAGAAGAAACCTACGAGGAAGTTGAGGATTCAGAAGAAATTGTGGATGAAGAACCGACGCAGTCTGGAAATAATGTGGGAGAGGAAGAAGGTGATAGTCATGAAGATTTCGAAGATCTACTAGAATCGGAGATGTTTGACGAATCTAACGATGAAGAAATGCCAAAAAGACAAAAACTAATGGATAAGTGATTAGAATTGAAGATAAGGTAGGTATTTATGAATGATAAGATTAATGTGTTTAAAAATATTGTAATGAATAACGTAATCAGAATAAAGTATCTACATTTAATTGTACAATTAACATTTATATTTATATATAATGAGATTTTCTATGACATAAATGTAATTAGCATTAAGTAAATCAACTTTTTAATTGAAACAAATTGCAGCTATCACATTTTTTTAGATGAAATTATTTATAATAATTAAAAAAAAATTGAATTCAAGTTATTTTCGATTTTTTGCATTTTCTGAGAAGATTTACTAAAGTAACATATTTTTTTTTTCACCGTCGGAAAGTAGAGATTTCAACGAACAGAAAACATACCAACTTTTTGAAAAAAGCTGATATCTTGACGGGTGAGTTTTCGATTGAAAATTAGGGTGATTTTTCGATATTAATTCGAAATAAGGTGAAAAAATAAATATTTTTAATCAAATAAATTACAGCGTATTTGGGACATAAAAAGGTAAGTTTTCTCCAAATTTCGTTAAAAAAGAAAAAAAAATGTAAATAATAAAAATAAAAAACCAAAAACTTGGTTTTTTGAATTTTTCTCATAAATTTTGAGGTTATGTGAAAATAGTGTAAATACAAAAGTTTTAGATCTTTTTATTACCTACAACTTTGCCATTTGACGTTTTTCGATAGGACTTTAAGTTTTTCCGGAAATCGAGAAAAACCGTTTTTTACCCTTAAAAACTCTCCCCCATCCCCTTCCCGACCTCAGATCGCCAGTAAATTATTTTTCCTTTCATTTTTATAATATTCCCCTCCTTTTATAATGGGTTTCATCCTACTATTATTTTTTTTGGTTTTAAAAATTATCGACCCTGGTCTATTAATCAAACGACGATTTAAGGTCGGGTAACAACCACCTTCAATCTACTTACTACTTACTTAGCGTTACCCTGGTGTCAGAGTTGTTCAAGCCACCCAGCAGGCCTCTGACATGGCTTAACGACTGTGGCCTAATGGCTACAACCGGAACCGACGGCTAAAGTGCCCTCCGAAGCAGTACCTACTAGAGAACAATTACCGAAGATGCTTAAACCAGGTGCCAGCTTCTTTTGGCTTTTGACGACGGTAATATTGCCATAGATGGTCTTACGACAGCGCCTTATAATCATGATTTTGATGTGAAACATCTATAGCCGCACGTAAAACAGATTTCTGGCGTGGTAACGCATGCCGTGTCGCATGCGCAATCGACTTTTTATTTTATCATTATGACATATTTAGTTCCTATCACAATATGTTCTTTTCTGCATATTACTTTTACAAAATAATGTCGATGTTTCACATCTGCCAGGCGTCCCGTGACGGCTCACATTTTTTTTTCAATGAGGATTTATAATGGTTGATTCTATGGTTTTTTATTAACTGCTTCTTAATTTCAGGCATTAGGCAAAGAAGAAAAAGCGATGTTCCGTGCTCACTCCGATGTGTGCTTATCCACATCGCGTGTGGACCCTCGCTTGGTGGACGCCATGCTGTCTGGGGAGCTGATCGACGAGCCGCCTCTGCGGGCGCACGTGTACTGCGTGCTGCTCAAGTGCAAGCTCATCAGTAAGGACGGCAAGCTGCAGAAGACGGCTCTGCTGGGCAAGATGGCCGCGCGACCTGACGCCAAGAATGCCACCAAAGTAAGTCCTACGCAAGGCCCCATCTCTTATTTCCGGACCGAGTGGTCTTAGGCCACTGCATTATTATATAAAATAATATTTAATTTAGTTTAATTTTCATTTTTTTTGTGTTAGCCCTCTGCTACTTACTTTGATATTTCCCAATTGATACTTATAATGACATACGAGTCTTTGCCGATATAATGTGCGAACGTAATGACAACATGTAGAGTTGGAATTAAATTCTATTAAGTCTACCTAGTTAATGAAATGAAATAATAATGAAATGAAATATTAATCGATAATGAAATAATAATAACTGTATAATACTACAAACATGTTCTGACTATTTACAAGCGCTTTTTTAAAGTCTACGTGAATAAAAACCTTTTTTATTTTATTTTAAAATAATCTATACATATAATAAAATCGTAGGAAAGTCAAAACTGTACATTGAATATTTTTTTAAAGGATACCGGGGCGTGATTAACAATCGATATCGATGCCAAAAATATAGTTTTTAGAATTTTTCCGTTTATCTGTTTGTCTGTATGTATGTCCGGGCTAATCTCAAAAAGTACTGCATGGTTTTACTTCAAATTTTATATGAATATTACTAAGAGGTCGGGTCAACATATAGGCTACATATTATCACGCTATCACCTACGGGGGAGGAGCTGTGATAATTTATAAAGTTTAACGCGGGTAAAACCGCGGGGCACAGCTAGTAATGAAATGAAATTTATTCAGCTCTTGGGTATTAACATACACTTGTACCCAAAAGCTGCTAGTGTACAGAAGTTACGAAATGCACTTACTATCTAGACGACCGTATGTTAGTTTAAAAACCACCATTAAAAATGGGAAAAACACCCATCATAGTCCTGAAAGCATTGTACCCTGTAGGTACAATAGGTACTGTAAAATAGTTTATACTGTGTGACGAAACCCCGCTTTCATTTATTTATTGAATTCAAACATATGTTTACGGCGTCACAACAAAACTAACATTTTCTATTAAAAATAGCAATTCATTCTGTACATTTAAACTGAGATAACATTCATAACTAAACAAAAGAAGAGAAATAACATTCTATGTAAACCATGCCAGGTGCTGGAGAGCTGTGCGGACCAGACGGGAGACACGCCCGTGGACCTGGCGTGGAACCTGTTCCGCTGCGGCTACGACAAGAAGGCGCTGCTGTTCGACTACATGCCCACCAACCACGCGGACACCACTTTGGAGAACAATCCTTGAGCTACCTCGCCGGGAGATGTCATTGTCATAAATTTATAAGTTTCTTGTTCTACCCTCTCTTCCATAGATGGCGCTACTGTATAGTTGTTATTTCTTGTTTAATCGTCAGTGACCTTTACCTCATCAATTCATGCAAATTTAACAATATTTATTTATATTTATTATTCATTCTTGATGTTTTTCTTTGTTTTTAAATATACATTTTACTAACTTATTATATTTTTAATTTTATTCAGCCTACTAATAAGTATATGACAGCAATCATATTACGGATAGTTCACGAATCTCAGCAGAATAGTCATGTCTATATGGCTACAAGATCTCCAGCGAGCAATGTGCAGGTAGGTAGTGAGAGCTCATGGGTGTCATGTCTTTGTCATCGATGTACTCCTTAGTGTTGTAATAACCCCTAGCCATAAGTACACGTTTAATATGTGTTTTGAAACTTGTGTCAGGCAGATCAGTAATTTGAGTAGGAAGCTTGTTATAAAACCTAATACAATTTCCTAAAAATTGTTAATAAGTTTTGCTTATTCTAAACTGACTGCTATGCCAGAGATCGTGAGATCGATCCCCAATAAGGACAAATTTTATGTGATGAATACGGTATAATATGTATGTATTTAGAAATAATAGGTTGGGGAAAAAGTTTCTACAAATTTTTTAAGAAAATACAAAACATTTTTTAATATGATTTATTTACATTTAACTGAAGTATGTAGGTTTTGTTCGATAACTTTTTGCCATCTTGTAGGTAGGGACATGATTCCATTGCTATAGAAATTTAGGGACTTCTGATCAAAATACCGCGACAAGTTATTTTGGACTATACGGCGGATGCATTAACACCTCCCAGCCAAACTCATAATATTTGCTGAGTGGCTAAAGATGAAAAACCACACCCCTTCTGTTAATTAATTCCGGCCACTTTCTCCCAACTTCTTGCTTTAATCTCATCAGTTGTTCGCAGTAGAGTTTAGAATCGATGGTCTTACCTGGTGGAAATAGCTCATAATTAATAAATGCCCTTCCAATCCCACCACACACACAGCATCACCTTGTTGCGAGTTAACCCGGCTATCGCCAGTCTGTGAAGCCTGACCGGCCTTTGGCCACGATCAATTTCGCAATGATATTAGAGAATTATCTACGAATAAGTTTAACAGAATTATTAAAGCCAAATTGTGTAGCAGGGCATATTACAAAATTTCTGATTATTTAAGTGATAAAAGTGCTTGGGATTGAGTTGTTCTGAGTCAACACACATGATTGTAATTAATCTTAAGCATATTTTATTTTAAAAAAGGATTCCTACTGAGTTTTCTGGCAGTGTTTCTCAGTAGCTGCCACGTCATGCACTGCACGGTAGGGTAAATGATTTTGACTTTGGCTTTGACTTTGCACGTTCGTGTATAAATAAATAAAATAAAAATAAATAAAAAAGGTTTTTATTCACGTAGACTTTAAAAAAGCGCTTGTAAATAGTCAGAACATGTTTGTAGTAATATAGTTGTATACATTAGATATTATTTCTAGTAACATAGATATTTAGGTACATCTTGTATGAAAACATTTATAAAATTTATTTTATTACAGAAATGATATTTAGCTAGCTCGTATCAAGTTATTGTCAAGATATTATGTTTAATTATCTAGTTTAAGTCTAATATTTTTACTACATATTGTCAATGGTTCTGTCTATATTAAAGGTATTATTATTATGACGGACCTTGTGTTAATAACGACGGTCGCGCTTTAATGCTACCACCGGATCCAATGCGCCCCAACTGAGAAAACCCAGCGAAACAAACTCAGTGGGTTCATCTACTACCGGTTTCAACACGACCCAGTTGAGACGGTCCGGCAAAACATACTCAAGCGGGCATGAACACGGGATTTGGTCCAATTAGAGTAATTATTTAGTAGGCAAACACAATATATGCTCGATCGGTTGTCTGAATGCTTATTATTTTAGATTACATTTAGGTATACAAAAGAAAAACTTCGAAACAATAACATTATTCATTTTGAGACAGAGTCAATAATTTTAAATTAAGTATATGATAGCAATCATTTACAGATAGTTCACGTAACACAGCAGATCAGTCATGTCTATATGGCTACAAGATCTCCAGCGAGCAATGTGCAGGTAGGAAGTGAGAGCCAGACGTCTTTGTCATCGATGTACTCTTTAGTGGTGTAATAACCCCTAGCCATAAGTATACGTTTAATATGTGTTTTAAAACTTGTGTCAGGCAGATCAGTAATTTGAGTAGGAAGCTTGTTATAAAACCTAATACAATTTCCTAAAAATGATTTATTAGTTTTGCTTACTCTAAAGCCTGGCATGGCTAGTTTGTTTTTATTCCTAGTATTTATATTATGCAGTTCACTTATGTTTTTATAATTGTCGTACGTGATCCACTTTTCATCACCAGTTATCAGGTTCTTATAAATGCTTCGGTTTTATTACGTCGTAATAAAGAATCACAAATGAGTACACGGTTCGTTAGTTTCTTTCAGTAAGCTCGTGAGGTACCCAAATATCGAGCTTTTTTGTGCACCCAGTTTTTTTTCAAATGCGCCAGAACTGTTTTGCGGTCAATTCCCAGTTCTTCAGCTACGTCGTAACTACTGATATGCCGATCTTGCTTCACTTTTTCAAAAATGACATCCATGTTATCCGTAATAGGGCGACCAGAGCGACGTGCATCTTTAACATCAAAATTTCCGGATTTAAACGCTTAAACCAAATTTGTGCTACTCTCACGGATAATGCACTAGGTCGATAAACATCGTAAATTTTTTTTCGCGGCTTGTATTGCATTTTCACTTTTTTTGTAGTAAAATTTTAAAATGTATCGAAATTCTTCATTAGAATTACTCATCTTGACAGTACGAAAAACATATGAAAATCACACATTTTCCTTATTTGAATTTGGAAATATATTCATTAAAATTTAAACTTTCAATGATACGAAAACCAGCCACATACAAATAGTATATCGCCAAAGAGATTTTATGACAAGTTCATACATACTATAATGCGAAAATACTTTTTCCCCAACCTAATATATAAGTATGTTTATCAGTGGTCTGGTTGCCATAGTACAGGCTGTGCCTAGTTTAGAATCAGCTGGCAGTGTTTTAGTTGTCCCAAGATATTTATTATTATTTTATTTACTCGATATATTAGTTTTATTTAATAACCGTTTTTTTATCAATACTTATACCGTAAGTCTAAGAGGCTATCACTGGTTCACTGAATCAATTTCAATGTTTCATATTAGGCAAGTATCCTCTGACTTATTTTCAAATAATAATTTTCTTATGGAGGACAACTTGCTCTCAGTAGTACAACATTTGGTTCAAGGGCTCGTTTATGAAGACTCGTGACGCTATGTTAGGAAATAAAGTATTTTTTTGTACCGTACCGGCAGTAATGGGAATATTACCCAAGAGCTCTAAATTAGCTAGTCTGCTAGTGTGTCCGATACATTACAAAGTATAATAAGTAAGTACACGATAATTTACAAAGCATTTACAATGAGGGAGTTGTATAAGTAGCAGACAGACAAAAAACACCCTCTTTATAACTTTACTCCAGCTCCCCAACAATTGACAAGTCGTAAAAGTTTCCTGGCCACTACCGCAGCTACGATCGATGCACAGAAAGCGAGGGCAACCTTATGGCAAGATAAATTTGATCCTCCGCCAAAGGAAAAATTTCCTCCGGGACATAATTTACCATGGCCAACCTGGACGACTTTAATAGACTACGTACCCAGGTTTGTAGATCCAAAGAAAACATGTGCAAATAGGGTTACATTCCCACATAACAAAATATCTGCGAGTGCGGCGTGTCACCCCAAAGTATGACACATTTATCTGATTGTCCCTCTTGTCTAGTCTCTTGTTCCCCTCAGGACTTGTATGACGCTTCAGCTAAAGCGATGTGCGTTGCCCAATTTTGGGGAAATAAAATCTAACTCTTACCATCGACACGATAAGAAGAAGACAATGAGGGGTCCTGATAAAATCTCCCAAATACTTGGGATATGTTATGGCGCAGCAGTTTCGGTTTCTAGTAAATCAAGAAATGTAGTACTAGTCTATAACATGTATATTTACACCTCCATACCCCAGAAAGCACGTAAAGCCGTCCGACTTACCTCTTTTCGTTACTGTCGCTAGTCTTCCTATTGGATCAAGAGAGTGACGGAATAAAAAGTGCCTCTATGATGTGCACAATCTTGTGTATTACAATATCCCCTGCGCAGACGGCTAATTTCCATTGAGACTAGCCCCTGGGCGAAATTTCATCAAAAGGACATTATTATAATATGTAGGTATGTAATTACTTCCGGTACCTACCTATTAAATGTACGAATGATCTTGGTTTGCGGATACCGGACATAGTAAACTAAAGATTCACCAAATTGCAAACTGTTCTCGGAAGGTTAACGAGATCCTTGTTCATCATAAACCTATTGCAACAATTCTATAATGATCCTAAACGTTACAAACATTAAGTATAGATTGGCAATAGATGTAGGTATGTTTTGGCATAAAGTTCAACGTCAGTGCATGATTTTGTGTTTGGTAGACATAGCACACGAGTGAAGTCATCGGAATCATGGCTTCGTATTCAATGTTGACGTCACGCTTATTCGCCATGTTTCGGTAATACTTCAAACTGTAAAAGGAGCGATACACATAATGTAAATACTAGATATAAGAATAATCTCATATTGCATACTACCCGTCTCCACAAAATAAGTAACTCTTTTATGGGGCAATGTATAAGATTCTATAAAAAACTTCCCAATGATATTAGAGACTTGTCTACGAATAAGTTTAAAAGAATTATTAAAGCCAAATTGTGTAGCAGGGCATATCACAAAATATCAGATTATTTAAGTGATGAAAGTGCTTGGGATTGAGTTGTTTTGAGTCAACACACATGATTGTAATTAATCTTAAGTATATTTTATTTTAAAAAAGGATTCCTACTGAGTTTTCTGGCAGTGTTTCTCAGTAGCTACCACGTCATGCACAGCACGGTAGGGTAAAAAAAAAACTTGTGTGTACTTATGTACACGCGTTAGAAGTTATACTTCTTAATATACAACTTGAACATAGTTATCAATTTTCATACCACCTAGAACTAACTTCATGCTGTTAAATTTTTTGGTGTCGGTGTGCGCGCGCATCGTAAACATTCACTCTCATCATTTTTCTCCATCGCGCCAAAAGAAGTATAACTTCAAAAATATGACGATTCCACATAAATGTAAATTTTTTACGGAATAAAGAATTTTTGATTTTGAAACTTTACCTCATCTTTGTTACCATTGGTAGTAGTACTTGAATGAATTTAACATGGTACCTACGCTGGGTGGTTGACGGCGACGGTGGTTGAAACAATATAAATATAGCTAACACAGAATCTCATCGCAACGCCACCTACCGGGTAAAATCGTAAATCTAATTTGTCAAGGGACCCAATCAAACGAATCGTCAGCACAAACTTTCGAACGAATGACATTGTACTAAAACAATCCTGTAGATACATAAATAAATTTGTCCAAACAAAATCAAAGCTTTTAGTGACCAATTTTGAAGAACAATTAACTTCTAGACAACCAAGACCTTTTATTTACATTAAAAACTGAGTAGGTATAGTATCTATGGTTTCGTAATTTTTACGTTATGCGTGCACAGACAAACAGATTTCAAAAATGCGTTTTGTTGATTAAGCTTACACACTTGCTATTATTTTTAATCATTGTCGATGTTCATAAACGATATTTCTACAGATTTATTGTATGTAATACTAGCAGTGCCCGCGGTCTTCGTTCCGCGTTATAAATATTTTCATATCTGCCCGTTTGCCTATGACACTCCACAACAACGTAGCTTTGTATTGGCGATATAATTTTGAAATTGGTTCAGTAGATCCAGAGATTACCCTTTACAACGTCACAAACTCACAAACGTTATTTTTTATAATAGAATAGAATACTCTTTATTGTACACCATAAGAATACATATTTTATAGGATATTACATAAACAAGTTGTACAAAGGGCGGTCTTATCGCATAAAGCGATCTCTTCCAGACAACCTTAGGATGGATAGGAGCTGAACAATAACTAATAGCAGTAGGTGTGCAACAAGACATACACCAAAATTGTGGTATATCCACAAAAAAAAAGATATTTAATAAATTTACTGTTAAAAAGATGGAAATGTAAAATAAACATAATTAAATAACTAAATAAGAAAAATAATTTATTTAACGTACGTACCATAAATTATACAGACAAATAATGTTCTTTGACCAGCTTTTTAAAAGCTGATATTGTCTGGGCACGTTTAATTTCAATAGGCAAGGCATTCCATAGTCGAGCTGCCTGCACACTAAACGATTTTCCCATAAAAATGGATTTGTGCTCTGGGATATGTAGTTTTAAATTTTCTGATGATCTTAAGGATCGCAAATGTGTGTCACAAAGGAACTCGAAGCGTTCTTTAAGATATGTAGGAGTAGCAGGGTTAAAGAGAATGTTATAAAGCAAAGAAAGAATATGAGCATTCCGGCGAAGGCGAATTGGCAATCACTTGAGCTTAGTACGAAAGGAGGATACATGATCATATTTGCGAAGACCAAATATGAACCTTTTACAAAAGTTTTGAAGTCGCTCAAGCTTATCGAGTTGCTCTTCAGTAAGATTAAGATAGCTGACGTCAGCGTAGTCGAGGATTGGTAGGATAAGCGATTGAGCAAGCGCAATTTTAGTGGTAATAGGGAGAAAGTTGCGTAGACGCCTAAGTGAGCCTGCTGACGCAAATAACCTTCGGCTAACCGTCTTCAGTTGTGGGCCCCAGGATAAAGTATTATCTATTACTATCCCCAAATTCTTAACATTATCTTTATACGGGATAACAGTACCTTCAAATGTAATTTGGGGAAGTTGGGACATGTCTATCCTAGTCACCATTCGAGAGCTGCCGATGATAACAGCTTGCGTTTTTGACGGGTTAATCTTCAGACCAAAGTTATGACTCCATTTCCCAATGCGAGATAAATCAGAGTTGATTATTCTGATGGCATCTGGCAGGTTTGCAGGTGGAGAGTGGTAATATATTTGGAGATCGTCTGCATAAAGATGATAGGAGGAAGAAAGGTTATTTGATATTGAATTAATAAAAAGAGCAAAAAGCAATGGAGATAAAACGCCACCCTGCGGTACACCGGCTAGTGTGTTGCACCACGAAGAGAAAGAGTCATCAATACGGACTCGTTGCCGGCGACCAAACAGGTAGGTGCGAAACCAATCAATCACTATTGGAGATATGTTCAGAGTGCTCAGAATGCCAAGAAGAATGTCGAAATCCACAGTATTAAATGCATTACTGAAATCTAATAGGAGAAGAACTGTAAGATTTCCATTCTCCATAGCACTCCTAATGTCTTCCGTAATAGTGACCAGGGGCTCTACCGGCTAAGCCGCCGAACATCGATTTCTTGAATGGCGATCAAATAAATAAAGGTTAAAAATGACTTAAACAATCGTTACATCGGCTTCAACGGTGACAATCAATTCCGGACCATTTATGACGTCACATGTGCTCATGGAAGCCGATTAACGATTGATTAAGACATTTTTAACCTTTATTTATTTGAACGCCATTTAAAAAATCGATGTTGGGCGACTTAGCCGGTAGAGCCCCTGGGCTGTGACGGTACTATGACTAGGACGAAAACCGGATTGCATTGGATTTAGGAGACTATTTTTTCAAACAAAGGAATGAAGCTGTTCATGGACCAGGCGTTCAAGGACTTTGGAGAGGAATGGGAGGATGGATATAGGACGGTAATCAGCAAAAGAGGTTGGATTTTTGGATTTGGGTATAGGAGTAATTTGGGCTTCCTTCCATGAGGAAGGAAAGCATCCACTGGACAAAGAATGGTTAAGAATGTGACATATGACGTGAAGGATTTCATCAAGGATAGGAATGATCATATTACGGCTGACATTGTCACTACCAACATCATTAGATGCTATAGACAGAATGCTTTTCTTAACATCACAAGTAGTGAATTGATTAAAAAGAAAATGTGAATGATCAGGAGTTGGAAGTGATGAAAGATGTGTCAGTGTTTGCTTTAGCTGTTCTGTTACATACAGCTGAAGAGGAAAAATGTGCATTAAGCGCGTGAATATCCAAAGTTGTAGGAAATGTATCTTGGCACTTTCCAACCCCTATTGATCTTAGAAATTTCCAGATTTTAGCTGGTTCACCGTTCTCAACCGATTTGTGGATATTTTGGCGTTGGGCGCTCCTACACATCTTATTGCAGATATTCCGAATCTCCATATATTTTTCCCGATTAATTGCCGATGGTTTGCACTTAAATCTCTGCTTTGCCACAACCTTTCGAGCCATGATCTTTCTGATGTTGTCGGTCAACCACGGCGCTGGAAGATGTTTTATTTTTATTGTTCGTATAGAGGCATGTATGTCGTAGAGTTGAATAAGCTTGTTATTGAAAATTGCCACCTTATCATCAATGATGTTAGTTTCATACACTGAACTCCAATCAATACTACGAACCGATTCTAAAAGATTTTCAACATTCATACCACTAGAATTGCGCTGTAGAAGATATTTCGACTTAGCTTTGGGAGGGCGAACTTCATAAGAAGTAAAAATTAGATCATGGTACGAAAACGCATCAGCTGAGCATTGGCCATGCTTAGCGACATGATCACGAGATGAAATGAAAATGAGATCAAGTAATGATGGAACAGAGTTAGGAAAATGGTGAGTTGCACTTAGTGGGAGACAGCAAAGATTAATAGATTCAAAAACTGACAAAAGAGTAGAAACACGGGAGTCCTTTTTGAGAAGGCAGGTATTCAAATCACCCATTAAAATAGTATGACTGTAAGACGGAGTAAGATTAATAAGAAGTGTTTCAAGAGAAGAGAAGTAATTGATTTGGAGAGATGGGCAATAGTAAACACCAAGTAATAACTTCGTGTGGTGCAGTTCAACCTCAATAAAAAGGTGTTCACCGGCGTTTGGCAGAGGCGGTTGCGGTGACATATCAACTATTTTAAAATTTATGAAATTGCGTAGATATATTGCTACGCCACCACCAGCCCCAGCCACACGGTCATTGCGTATAAGACTATAGCCTGGTAAAGTATACGCCACAGAGGGAAGGCATGGTTTTAACCACGATTCCGATATTAAAATAGCATGGATATTCTTACAGTCAAAGTTTGCCAGCAAATCGGGAAAGTGTGCCGGAATGCTTTGGGCATTTATGTGGACAACATTGAAATTCTTAGGAACATCAGAAAAATGAGAGACAAGAGTCTCACCAAGAGATGGAATTGAAACGAAGCTAGCATCACTATCTGCTGAAAAAAAACTATCAGTTTCGCTTTCGTAATCAGACTCCAGCATATATTTATATTTAATTTTAAAAGTTTTAACAGTAAAACTACAATTTTATCAATATTTTCTCAAAAAAGAATATCAAAATAAAATATCCACCTGCCAGTGTCAATATATTATGTATATATTATGTATAATATTAGGAGGGTATCGATGCAAAAGTGGACTATCACTGGACACTTAGGATTCAGCCCAAATTGTGAGAACCTATTGGAAAAATATGTAACCTTAGTAATCCCGATTATGAGAATGTAAAAGATAGTAATTTCCGCATCGTTACACCGCACCGGCGCGATGACAGCATTACTGACTGCCACAAGGACACGAGTTGTGTGACTTTAGTGTGCTGCTACTTATTACTTATATTTTACATAAACCTTGTTTGAAGGAATATATGCAAGAAGCAATGAGATAAGCAAGCAGATTAGGGGTTAAAGTCATATAAATCAAGAATCTAAATGTTAAAAAAAGGCACTGTTACATAACTATAAAATCTTAAATAAATTACCTAATATTATTCAAAATAAAAAAAGTAATCCTATTTCTAAAAAAACTAAAACTCACTAACGAACTTAGAATAATGTAAGTAGATAGGTACCTATTTATCATAACTGAGATTCTTTAAGAAAAAAATCATTTAAAAAAAAATCATAATTATATAACACTTGATGATACAAAAATTTATTTGATTGTGATGATAAATTTAATAAATACATTGTCTCGTCGAGATATCATATACTTATTTTCTGCTCTTCAGGAATGAGCAATAAGGCAGAGCACGTAATAATGGCCAACAAAACAGTAGGCGCTCAAACTTATTCATATTTATTGGAACTGGTTTAATACTAATTCGCTTATTTAAGTCAATGAAATTTTCGTGGGACCACCAATTATATATTTTACCACTACCAAGTATGTACATTTTTGTAATTTGCGTATTTGTGATAATTAACCCAAAACTATTTAAATGCAATGGACATATACCTTCTAAATACCTACTAGACGAGGAGAACGCCTGGTCTTCGAAATTGCTCCTAAAACCAGCCAAAAAACTATTCTTCAATTTGCGCTAAAGCTTACAACAGCCTCCCATGGAAAATACAACAACTTTCATTGATAATGTTCAAAAGAGTTGCTCGTTCTCTGAAAGATCTAGGTGGCGTCTTCGAGCATTTAGCTGTCTTGACAGCTAAACGCTCGAAGAGGTGGCGTACCAAAATGTGTCCAGCGGTCACGAGTTAATGGTCGTACCGTGGCGTAATGACATTTTTATTTGACATTATTGTGTATATATAGTGCCTAAAATAATTTTAGCTTGTTAAAATTCATATTTACGGACCTAGAATTCTGTGACTTTCTTTTGTAGAACTTAAATAGCTGATAAAAGAATATTCACACCCGTAAACAGGTAACATGGATTACAATGAACCCTTATGCAACTTAATTTAAACTGTGCTCATTTAATCTGAATAAATGATTTGAATATAGGTACATATTATCATGTATTGGGTGACGACCTGGTGACGACGACGAAAATCATAACCCCATTTCATCCTGGGCGCAATGGCGTGATGAAGCCGCTGGATGCAGTTAGCGTAAGACCACCGATTGTCTTTCATCTGATATGTTAATGAAGATTTCATCCTGTTGCTTATCGTATGGGCAATGGTTACCTTAGTGTCAATGTTGTTCAAGCCACCCTGAACTGATGACTGACTGACTGTTGTCTAGTGACTACAACCGAGACCGACAGCGTAACTTTCCCTGCGAAGCACGGAGACGTTCATTAATTAAAACACCTTAACCTCGCCGATCGCTTACGGATCGATGGGCGCGTCTAGCTATGAGAGCCTCCATTCTGTGGGAGGCATATAGTCCTGAGCGAATATCTACCAGAGAACGACTAACAGCGTCTCTCTTAGTGACCATCATATTGCGATCGGCAAGCCATCAGGCAAGGTTGGCGATTACAGCATATCAACACAAGATGATCCTTTTGTCCAGACGTGGACGATTTCCGACATGATGATTTTTTATGATGATTATTACGTACTCATTTTAGCTTTATGAGACAAGTATCTGAAGCAATAATTATTATCAACTTCGACTCTCTGTCATAAAAAAATATGGGTATATATATATTAGCACGACCAATGTGTATTAGGAAAAAAAATACCTACCACATTTATGAAAATGCAAAAACATTCGTTTCATGTGCATCGTTTTTGCTACAAGGCTTATTTATAAGCTTACAAGCTTACAAATTGTCATAAGTTTTTCTCAATAATGCAAATTGCACACCTTCTCACTATCCAATATGTACTTGTATAACTTAATTATGTTAATACACCGAGGGAGGCTATACCTACGTCTCACTTGGTGCAAGTTAAGTGTAAATGATATTTGAAACAGCTTTATGATCTCATTGCAGCAGTGGGCGGTGACCCACAAGCGAGAACGTCCAACCTCCGGCGGCAGACTGGCAGTATGACTGCGTGCCTTTGCCTGCTCTGTGCTTTCTTGTCATAAATTGGCACTTCCGTGCGGTTATTTGAATTTTGAACGTTAAATAGTTTTGAGTACATTTTGTTTCTTTCCCGCCAATGGAATGAAATTCCAGTTATTGTGGATAATTGTATTTTATCTGGTGTTGTGATTTGTTTTGTTCATAGTTAGTGGATTTTGGAATCTAATGTGTGGACTCAAGAGGAGTTTTGAGGAGAACTTTATTAAACGTAAGTTTTTGTTAATAAAATATTATTTTAGGCAAACTGTAAACCGTCGAGAAAAGCAAAATGTGAGTATCTTCAAGAATTTGTTTGGATTTTCATGTTTGGATTTTCATATCTGAAAATTGATGATGATGATTCTGAATATACAGTTTATTTGTTCTACTCTGCCTTGTGACGCGGCGACTATTACAGGGGCACTTTCTATTTCATCACCCTCATGATCCGTTGGGACGACTACCGACACGACTTGAAAGGGGTCAGGTATAGGACCGACGGCTTTACGTGCGCTCCGAGGCACGCGGGTCTAATACCGCCAACTCCCAGACTTCGGGGTGATACTAAGAAATTTTCTTTTGAACAAGACCCGGGATTTGAACCCAGTACCCCGTTTCCCGACGTTCCGCTAGACCAACGAGGCAGAGTTTGAGTGTTATATTAAACACTAGCTGTGCCCGCGACTTCGTCCGCGTGTTAATTAGTTTATTTCGTTTTTCTTGTAAAATAAAAGACTTTTTCTGAAATCAAAGTAGCCTAAGTTACTCCTTATTACATCAGCTACCTACCAATAAAAGTCCCGTCAAAATCGGTCCAGCCATTTCAGAGATTAGCCGGAACAAACAGACAGACAGACAGACAAAAATTGTAAAAAATGTCATTTTGGTGTATGTACCGAATATATATTCATATTAATGTAGTAAAAACCGGTTATTTCAATATTACAAACAGACACTCCAATTTTATTTATTTGTATAGAAGATATAGATGTAAACAATAAGATTTCTGCCCGTGTGTTTATTTGTCTTTGAAATTTCTACCCGTAAACATGAAATAGGAGAAGAGAAAATAATAGATTTACTCCTGGATATAAATGCACACGTTAGGTATAAGTTTTTTAGAAACCCGCAGCGTAAAATAGGGGCTTTGAATTTCCTTACAGAGAAAGTTACATTTGGTGTGGGGTGCAACATGCGTGGACACCCTTGCCCCTTCTTACTTCTCTTATACGCGATCGGGAAACAAACAAATTGTTCTCCAGCATTCATCATGTCAGCCAAATTACGTCCACTGCTGGACAAAACCTCCCCAGAGAATGAGGGGATATGCCATAATCGGCACGCTTATCGACGACGAAACTGCAATGGGCAACCCATTGCAGTTTGATAGTCATAGTTCACAGAAAATCCCTGCTGCCGTTTCTGTGGTAGGTATTCCCTTGGACGATTTCTACATGCCCCACGAGATGAGATGGTGTGATGATAGTCTATGGCGTCACCACACAGCATTATGTGATATTAATTTTGGGTGAATATCTTCACCCACAACTTACCACACTAACACCAAATACCTAACACTTACCAGATGGATACCATAAAGAATACCTCCACCGATTTAAGACAATAGACAATAATGTATGCCCATGCGATGGCATATCTGCTGAGAGCATGACCCATCTGGTTAGAGAATGTCCCCGGTTAGGTTCAACTAGATCTGACCACCTCACCGCCTCTTCTCATTCGGAGCCGTACAATCTCACCATCATCTCCCAAAACCCCGATACATTCTTAACATTCCACAACCAATCCCTCAAAAAATTTAATAACACCTAGAGCGACGACAAATAGAAATATATATATATATATATATATATATAATAAAAAATAAAAATAATATTAATAATAAAAAAGAAATCCAACAACTCTCAACTCTCTCGTATCCTACCTATAACAGCAACTCATTACCTGAAATCTCTTTTACAACCAAACCACTATATATACCCTATGTACTGTATTATATATATGTATATGCAAAACTACTCTACTACACACCAAAGCCATCCAACAACATCAATCTCCACAACACCCTCACTTACCAGCTAGGTATAGAGGCTTTCTGCGAGGACGTAATGCTCGCTAAGGAGGTAGCGGAAGGGGAAAGCTTAGAGAGGCAACTTCCTCCTACCTAGCCCGCGCCAGGAGAGTCGGGCGTCGGAAGCCGCAAACTGCGGATCTCCGGCCTCCATGAAGAACGGCCTGCGGGTGGCTTGCTTGGGGCAGCAAGCTACCGCCTACAATAGGCCCGAAATGGCAGCATGTTGTGTTCCACACACGTCTCTCGTGAGGAAGGGTATATTGGAGCGGCCCGTTGAATATGGGCCGGCACCTGCCTGGACTGCGGCGAATGCGGTCCGGACAGAAAGTGGCTGCAGGAACACCGTGGTGGTTTTAGTGGGTAACCAATGTAATACCCCGTCGCTTCTCTATCGGCAAAGACCTACGCATGGTGATAGGCACAATTACCGGACACTGCACACTAAACCTCTTCTTCTCTTCAAGATTGGCGTCACAGACAGCCCCCTGTGCAGAGGGTGCATTGAAAATGAAGAAACACCAGCACACGTACTGCTACACTGCAAGAGTGTTGCTTACCAACGGGCAAATTTCTTGAATGATCCGAAGACACTGCAGGAGGCCCTCAGGCCAGGATTTCGTGGTCTCCTGGACTTCTGGATGGAACTAAAATGGTTCGAGTAGCCAAACAAGTATCACGCACAATGGCCCTATTGGGAGGCTAAGTGCGGAAACCTATCGCCCAACTAACTAACTATCGGCAAAGACCGATAAAAAGTTCCCACCACGAAAAATAAAAGTATAGTCTTAAATGGCATCGACGGTAGTGCTTTGTAGCATATAGTCTCGGGGTCGCATGTTCAACCGCCAATAATAAACTTTTCCATTAATATTATAGAGTAGGTATTAGGTCTTTACCTATGAAATTGCCGTTCTGCAGTACTGGCCATTTCAAATCAAAATAATTTTTGTTTGGCTAAGAATTCTAATTTCAAATTAATTTTATTTTAAAAACATGGATTCTTTTTTCCAAAAGTAGTCATTTCTTTATTGATTAGTGTTACATTTTCATCGCATTTCAATCTTTTTCGTCATCATGGATACGTTAAAAATTCGAGTAATTATGGAATATGAGTACCGTCGTGGCAGCAACGCGGCACAAGCGGCACGCAACATCAACGACGTTTACGGAGCTAACACTACAAACCAACGCACCACCTGTTATTGGTTTGCTCGCTTCCGTTCTGGAAATTTCGACCTGAAAAATGAACCTCGCGGTCGTCCGAAGACTTTGGTCGACAATGACGAATTAAAGGCGGTTGTGGAAGCTGATGATACACAATCTACGGCTGAATTAGCAGCAGCTTTCGACGTTAGCGTCAAAACAATATTGGTCCATTTGCGTCAAATTGGCAAGGTAAAAAAGCTTGACAAATGGGTGCCCCACGAACTCAATGATCGCCAGCGCGAAGTACGCGTCGAGACGTGCCTTGCACTGCTCAACAGACACACAAATGAAGGAATTTTGAACCGCATTGTTACCTGCGATGAAAAATGGATTCTGTTTGATAACCGCAAGCGCTCAGCAAGTTGGTTGGATCCTGGTTCAGCACCTAAACAATGCCCTAAACGAAAACTTACCCCTAGAAAAGTGATGGTCACTGTTTGGTGGTCTAGCGCCGGTGTGATTCATCACAGCTTCTTACCAAACGGGGTGAGCATTACTGCAGATGTGTACTGTGAAGAACTGAGCACAATGATGGAGAAGCTGGCGCATCTCCAACCAGCATTGGTCAATCGCTCGTATCCGCTGCTCCTGCACGACAACGCGCGACCTCATACTGCACAGCAGACGGTCTCCAAGTTGCAAGAACTGGGGTTGGAAGCTCTCCGTCATCCGCCCTACTCACCAGACCTTGCGCCTACAGACTACTACTTTTTCCAGAATTTGGATAACTTCTTGGCGGGAAAAAAATTCAATACCCGAGAGGCAGTACAAAATGCCTTTGAAGAATTTGTTGCCTCCCGTCCAGCTGATTTCTTTAAGAAGGGCATCAATAAACTGCCACTGCGATGGCAAAGATGCATTGATTGCATGGGTGATTACTTCGATTAATACAAATAAAAAAATTCATGAAAAAAATTCGTTTAAATTTTTTCATACAAAACGGCAATTTCATAGGTAAAGACCTATTATTATCGTACTATTTACATGTAACCACCCACAGTAAGGTTGCCTACGTACAATACGTTGCGATAACTCAATATGGCAAATAATATCTGTGTCCTTGGCGTGAAGTAAACGTTAGTGCACTACAATTCATTAAGACGCTGACAATAATTGAATTTATCGTTTAAAAAATCCGCCCATTTAATAATATAATAGGTACGGGTAAAAAAAGAGTAAGTAAACACTTTACCTAGCATTAAATTAACATTTAATCACTGATGACCGAACACTGTCCACTTAAGAAACAGGTTTATCCTAGTTTAAGTGACAGGGTTCAATAATTATTCGAACATATTTTTAAGTTTATATCTGTAAACATATGGTATGTAAACTTTTTGGCAATAAATCTTATTATTATTATCTTTATTACTTTACTACAAAAACCAATTAAAAAACAAGGAGAAAACGTACATAATATGTAATTGTTTGCGGTTGAAAGATACGAGTAAAATGACAAATCCAGCTCTTTAAAGTTTTTCCCAATATAAAATACACTACTAATAAAATAACAGTTTACAATGAGTGGATTTTTTTAAGACCATTTTGATTTTTTTTTTAAAGTGGTTTGTAATTTTTTCTATCGAGGAAAAATAGTTTAACCGCGTTGTGGTATCAAAGAAGTTGAAGTAATATTTTGTATATGCAAAAATATATATCAATAAATACGAAAGAAACTTAATGATATTAATTTGTCTATGCAAGTAAACAACAACTTGGAAAATATATAAAACAAAGTTTAGCTTACCATACAAAAATGTCAATCAAAATATGTATTTTGTATGGAAAGTAAAAAAAAATATTTTGTACAACACCCACGTAAGGGGTCCGTAAGTCTAGGCTAAGGGCAGGCATATTATGCGTACCTACATAGCACATCGGGTAACTATAAATACGCATAATATTATTTTTGACGGTCACCGTAGCCTAGTTGGTAGTGCTCCTGCCTACGAAGCTGGTGGTCCTGGGTTCGAATCCCGGTAAGTGCAAATATTTGTGTGATGAGCACGAATATTTGTTTCTGAGTCATGGATGTTTTCTATGTATTTATCTATCTATATAAGTATGTATGTCGCCGCCTGGTACCCATAGTACAAGCTTTTCTTAGTTTGGGGCCAGGATGATATGTGTGATATTGTCCCTAGATATTATTAATAAGCCCGTACGACCTTTCTATGGCTACATAAAGAAAGAGTCATGTAGACCGCACAAGGAACGAATGTCCAGAAGGACTTGCAAAACCTCAGCCTTACAGCTCACGATGCTTAGCTACCAGTCGTTTTCACAGGTGGTTGGAATGGGGACTCCGGCCGCCCTTGTCCTTAAGGAGGTGGGCCTGAGAAGAGGCAATTTGTGGCAGCTACAAGTCGCCTACCCATAAAATGTGCAACGGGGCCTTCACGCCCCGGGAGTAGGCTTGCCAGGTGTCCGGCTTTAGCCGGACATGTTTGGCTTTTTGCGGTCGCGTCGGTCAAATATGTACGTGTTTGGCCTGTCCGGCTTTTGTCAAGCTTTTTGTCAGAGTGGCGATTCGTACGACAATGGGCGGACGAGCGTCCGAGCGGACAAGAGAGCAAACTGTTGGCGCGCGCGGTGCGTGGCGTGAGCGTGACTACCCCGCCCCGACCCCATCTTCATCTTCGATCTCATTCTCACTTTACATCACTTATGAATCCCTTTTTCAACAGCCCAGCTGTAAAAACATTGTTTGGCAATAAAAAAAATATGTCCGGCTTTTAGGGCAAAATGTCAGGGCAATATTTTTAAACGCATAAGTGCAACGGTGGTGGTTCCGGATGGCAATCATTTCGAGTTCCCGGAGCCATCGCTATAAGCATCTAGAGGCTAGGCTGCGTGGTGGTTTTAGTGGGAAATTTTAAGGACACCCACATTCTCCGTCGTCTCCCCAAACGGCGGGGACCTATAAGAAAACATTACCAGTCGTTTGGTCTAAAGCACTCCCCTTTTTTCAGGATGGTAAGGCGAATAGGATTAACTTAAAACTTGTGGAAAACCACTGGCTCTTGTCTACGCCTTAATACGTACCTATAAGTACCTGCCTACCTACTTACTCGGTCAATGGATTTGTCCGTCGATAAGGTTTTTCCTAAGCACTTTTCAGGTAATTACGTACAATTATTGTTTATTTATTAAATTAATCAAATTCTAGTTAGGTAAATATTTCTTTATCTTATCTTTACTTAGTTAATATGTCTTTGTCTACTACTTATTTGATGCAATAGGTAGGTATATAAAAAAGTAAACTTGTAATTCAAGAACACAGAACACATCCAAATAGATGTCATTTGCGGGGATCGAACCCGCAACACGTGGGGGCCGAGTTATTTTAATAGTTTTACGTCATAAAATTATTATTGTGTACAAATATTTTTGAAGTGTCTGCAGTGATATATTGTTTACTAGCTGTGCCCGCGACTTCGTCCGCGTGTTAATTAGTTTATTTCGTTTATCTTGTAAAATAAAAGACTTTTTCTAAAATGAAAGTAGCCTAAGTTACTCCTTATTACATCAGCTACCTGCCAATAAAAGTCCCGTCAAATCGGTCCAGCTATTTCAGAGATTAGCCGGAACAAACAGACAGACAGACAGACAAAAATTGTAAAATATGTCATTTTGGTGTATGTACCGTATATATATTCATATTAATGTAGTAAAAACCGGTTATTTCAATATTACAAACAGACACTCCAATTTTATTTATTTGTATGTATGTAAAGAGTATAGATGTATAGATTTACAATTTCTATCATTATTACATAATCATATTCAATTTAAGCATGTATTTATTAAGTATGACATTAATTTCATGATTTAATATATGTACAATTTATGTCAATGATCATTTTTTGGGGTATTATAATTTACTATTAAGCTTGTCATTACACATATAACTAACTGTTTGCCCTATCTGGCTGGACATAGTTATCTCAACATGACATCATGAAATGTAATCATGTACCTACCTGTTTTTGCGACAATGATTGGATTTGCATTAGCCACTAGCTACTGAAAAAATATCTTGGGACATAATTCCCACACGACCATCTGATCCCAAAGTACGCAGAGCTGGTACTATGGAACCAGATAACCAGATAACTGATATATTACATATACTATTTATACATAGTTATATAGATAATTACACCCAGACTCAGGACAAACAGACATGTTCATGCACACAAATATCTGTCCTGGGTGGGAATCGAACCCACGACCAGCGGCGTGAAAGGCAAGCATTTACCAACTACGCCAACAAGCTTAACAACTACAACAAATTTGAACACAAACTAAGCAAAACTACAAGTATTTTACATTAATTACATTTAGGTCTAAATGCAAGCTACTCAACGGCCAGTGAGCTCGTAGCGTGCGTGTTTACCTCGTCGAATAAATAGGCAAATATTATAGCGGGGTGACCGCCAGAGTTTTGAAACCAGAAGTTTCAATTAATCGCCTAGACAACTTAATAACAAAAATATTACTAAACTCTACGATCCCATGGCTTCCATTTCAAACGGAAGAAATGTTTAGCCATCATCTATCGTCGTTGATGCTTGGGGCCTACTCCTATGTTCGTTGTACAAAAAATTTGAGTCTTATAACCCTAAATATATAATAATAATATCCTGGGACATTATTCACACATGGCCATGTAATCCCAAACTTAGCAGAGCTTTTAATATGGAAACCAGATAACTGATATACTAAATACTACTTTCTTTTCTAAATACATACTTTCATGGATAATTACACCCAGACGCAGAACAAACAGACATGTTCATGCACACAAATATGTATATGTCCTGGGTAGGAATCGAACCCACGACCGCGTGGCAGGTAAGCATCTACCAACCACGCCATGAGTATCTTAATGCAAAGTATGCAAATGTTTCATCGAATTTTGTAAAGCTATTATCTATGTTATGCATGCATATTACACCCCAAAGGGCTTGACAATAATTATAGATCTTACATCGTGCTGCTTTAGGAAAAGCGTGTTCAATCGTATATAAAAAGCGTGTCTATAGATCAAATTTAATTTAAATGAATATGTGGGTAACAAGCATATTTTCCTCGTCTTGTTCTTGACGCCACTTTATTGTAATGCAGCCGGGAGGTCATCTTTATTATAACTATGAATGCAAGTCTTAGCCTCTGCATTTAAAGTCTATAAATCTTATCATTGTAAGTGGATATGCAGAATGCCGCGGCTGCGTTAGATAAAGCAATCCGCTCCCACATCCTTGGGCTGCAATTATCGAGTTCCATGAATTTATTTAGCACTAGCGACTCGACCCGGCTACGCTCGGGTCTCAGATACATAGAAATATATATACTTTATTTGGACAAATATTTGTGACTGTCCTGTTGGTCTACTGGTTAGTGACCCTGACTGCTAAGCCAGAGGTCTTGGGTTCGATTCCCATCTGGGACAAATCTTTGTGTGTTGAACACGATAATTTGTTCTGTATCTGTAATTTATCTACAATGTGTATGTTTTTAGAAATATATTTATTAGTTTTCTGGTTGTCATAGTACAACACGCTTTGCCTTGTTTAGTATCAGATGGCAGTGTGTTAGTTGTTCTAAGATATTTATTATTATTATTTATTTATTTACTCCTATCTTTTGATTTTATACAAGTTTTGATTACCTAATTTGATAAAGAAAGTGTTATTGTCATAATATTTAGTTAGACGAATAACGTTGGACCGTTTTATGGGACATTCGCGTTTTTTTGTATAATTATTATCCATCATCATCATCGTCATATCAGCCGAAATACGTCCACTGCTGGACAAAGGCCTCCCCCAAAGATCTCCTCCTCTCTGGAAACTGCTGGATGCTAATTGCGCAAGACCGGCAATTATTATCCATATCGCATCTTAATTTTTTTCTGACGGAAGTAATAGTTCACGGATATTGTATTTGTATTTTGCCGCCCTTTTCTGTTTGAATATAAACCGCGCGTGAACCCCGCGCGGGGGCGGACTGAAAATCTTTGTGAGTTCTATGTGAGCTTCATTTTCTATTTTAGGCTCATTTTTGATGTGCTGTGCAATCTTCTAGGTTCTAGACTTTAGTCTCCTTCGCAGATTTGATCAGCTAATTATCACTGGAGTAATTTCCACACTATTTAATCTAGTTCGCATACTAGAAATATGCTCGAAACATTTTTACCTTTTTTCGGGGATGATAATGTATACTATTAACATGTTGTACATTATTTTATAAGACATCCATAATTTTTGATACCTTGATTTACTTGGAACGTGGAACTCAATTTTCTTTTTTTTTGATAATTAATTACAGCACATCGTAGGTACTCTCTGATAATGTAACAATGTCTGTGCTATCTATATGTGAATGATTTTTATAAATCAGCTTATTACCTACTCAGTTTATCTGTGACAAACAAACATACAAAAATAACACCCTCTCTCTTTATAATATTAGTACAGATTTGTATAAGTCTACGTAAAACTAGCTTCAAATAAATTGACAGCATTCTCGAGTTGGTCGTTACGCTTAGGTAGATACGCGATAACGTTTATGAGGACGCAGGGTAAGGGAACGGGACTTACGCACAGATTATAAAGGTTTATCCGATGAAGCCAAGTCGCCTTGATTATTTTCTCTTTTAAACAAAAAGATAACTAAGGCGCTGACGACAATTAAACGAATGAAGTTATTAATTCAATTGTTGGTTTTTATTGGTTTGTTGTTTCGCATTTTTTCCGATATTGGTGCACCGATTTTAATCATTATTTTTATAATCGATGATACTTTTGTTCCAATGGGTTGTCAAAAAAGGTGAAATCTGTTTTATGTTTTTGAATAATAATATTAGTCAACGTTATCTACTGGGTTCATGTTGTTAAAAACTAATAATGTCAAAATAGAGTCTATTTTGGAAGAACTCTACTTATCCCAAAATACGAAACAACACCTTTTTTCAATAAAGAAAATTATAAAAGTCAACTTTAAAACAAAATCTTCTCGTTCTCTCTCGAAAACGAAACACCATCCATGCTTATGCTTGTTTCTTTAACTGTTCACATTATTTTTATTAGTTATTTTTAATGTATTACACAAGTTGTGTGTGTTTGTTATATCATCTGCGATAATATATCGCAGTTGTATAAAGTAAAATAAAAGAAAATACTATTAATAATTCAAGCACAAGGGAGAATCAATTCTATCCTGATAGAAAATAACTCATAAACGAGACTTATATAACGTATCAATATTGTTTTATTACCTAATATAATGCTTTGTGCCTACACATAAAAATACCAATAAAATACCATAAGTATAATAAAATCTAATTCAACGATTCTAAATTAAGTTCGGAACAATAAACAAATTGGTGTTTGAACAACCATTTACAGCCGCTGTTTTTGTTCATAGAAACATAGCTTAACTTTGACACAGGCGTCAAACTAGACGTCTCAATAGTGACAAAATTGCACGGACTCCTCAAAAATGGCAAGCACACCTTGTCACATTAAACGCTTGTGCCAAATATAAACAAATCAGATATTTGCTAAACACAGGCAAAATTTATGAACATGGTGCGACTAACAAAATAGTTGGGATAAATTTTTAATTCCATAGCATTATTCGCAATGCAAAGCGTAAATCTAATCTCAAAAAAGACAGCAGCTACAGATAATAGTTCTGTTCTGAACCACCGCCACCCGCCATAGAGAGATTAATGTCTCTACCACGGGCAACTTTGACGCAATTGACAGACACAAAGCCCACACAGAGAACAATCGTATACTGCTTCCCAGTGCTTCAGCGAGCACGTTAAGCTGTTGGTCTTAAATAGTCGATAAGCCATGCCATAGGCCCACAGAGCGGCGAACAATTATTATAGGTACAAGGGCAACGTAACTCGTAGAATGAATCAACTACTATATACGAATTTATACTATGGCGTTTGTATGTAAATATTGACAGGTTGGTATTGGATCATCTTTGGCCATAATGTGATAAAGGTTTACCTTATTCTGTGGTTTGCACGCGGCGCGCCTGCGTGGGATACGCGACTGACTATGGCAAATTGGGAAGATTAAGAGGAGATCTATCGTTTTCTATGTAAATGATAGATTATGTTAATTGAAGAGATTAGATAAAAGGCATTATTTAATGACGATTGATATTAATCGTAAACATATGCGAAATTGCTTGGTGCTATTTTTTTGGGACTAAATTACCCTACAGCAGGACAGAGAACGTCAGGTTGTGCACAATGAAGAGGAAAGTACGCTATGGGGTTCAAACAAGTCTCGGGACACCCAACTGTCTTGGATCCCGTAACAAATTTAATTAAACAGTATGGTAGTTGGTTAGGACTCATACTGCAAACCTAAAGTCCACTGCGATACAGGGATTTATTTCCATAGTGAGAGCGTTGTCTACTCTTTTTTTTTAAATATGCGCCCCAATTGACAAGATCAAGCGAAACAAACTAAGTGGTTTTCTTTACTACTTGGAAACTAGTAGTGAAGAAAACCACTAAGACACGGCCCAGTTCCCATGGACTGCCTAAACTCAAGTGCCCTCCCTAGGGGAATAAATTTCTGTATTGCAGTGAACTTTACGTAGATACGATTCACAAACACATTACTATTGATATTTAATTCTTACCTCAACATGGTTAGAACAATTAATTAACACAATTAAACAAACATAACACAATTAAACCAATAATATCTACTATGTTTAAAATGACAAAATACAATGTAAAAATATTGCTGTGTTAGGCCACAACAATAGCATTTAGGGCAGGGTTCATATTTGGTATTGTACCTACTCTATTGTTAAGACCTATGAATGCAATAAATAAATTGAAATTGAAACATAACTAAAACAATGAATTTTAAGCTTATAGTATGTGAAAGCAACTTGTCAAAAAATTAAAAACTATGTTTTGTATGCTATTCACAGAACCAGTTTATGAAATATAGAAAAATAAATTGCTTCCTGTATAAGATGCATCAGCTGAGCGCAGTTCTATGGGTAGTTAATATTTTTCATACTGTATATTGCATGTCGATGTGCCACACGTTATTCAGTTTCACAGGTTAATTAAGCTCCTTAAGTTACGTCCAATATTTATATTACACCTTTTATATTGCTTTTTTTTTAATTTTGAATTATTTCTTTGCTTTTTTGTTGGTATATAGCAATGCCCGCACTAGGTATAAATATCAATCCCTGTACCGCGGGGACTATACAAATATGCAATTAACGGACCCAAAGAACATGTACATTTATCTTTAACATGACGCGTATACAGCAATCCTAGGAGTCTTTCACTGCTTCGCCGGACTTACAGCACATGTACACTCCGAACATCCATATATGGGCCTCACAAATAGTTGTCCTGTGCGGGGTTAGATTCCGAACTCCGAACCACATGGTCGCTGAGGTAGAACCGAGTACTTTGACCACTGCGCCTCATGTGCAGTCAATTTGACAGGCCTGTTGGCGTTGTTGGCAAATGCTTGCTTTGCACGCAATGCAAGGTCGTGGGTTCGGATCCCACCCAGGACAGATATATGAACATGTCTGTTTGTCCTGAGTCTGGGTGTAATTATCTATATAAGTATGTATTTACCAAAGCAAAATAGTATAATATGTAGTATATCAGTTATCTGGTTTGCACAGTACAAGCTCTGCTTAGTTTGGGATCAGATGGCCGTGTGTGAATAATGTCCAACGATATTATTATTTAATTTAGTTGCCATATTAAAATAAGTAAGATAGGCTTAGTATATAATTGTTTGAGTTATTGACCGCATCGTTACCGCGCCCACACCACCAATAATCGACGTCGCCAATGGCTTCCAATAACATAATCTAATACAGAGTGACACAAACATAATACAGTGCAGACAAGTTAAGTCGAGACCTCATTACTTCACATTAGCACATTTTATTGCATTACATTATCGGGTCAATCTGTTGTGTTTTTGCTCAATATTATTTATGCGATACCCATACAGATATAATGATTCATGTTGTAGTGGGTGCCTCCTACGTACGGGATTGTTATTACAATAAACTCAATATGATACGCACTCTTCCATCACTTTAGTGAGATAGAGACATGGCAGGTGAGATTGTCAAGTTTAAGATGTAGTACTCAAAAGAAACTCCACAGATGCATCAATAAATGCCCTTTCTCATGAGTCATTTCGAGCTACCATTTTGTCATACTAACCTATTCCTCATATTCTTCTCTGGGTTTTATTAAACCTTTTCACAAGTTAAGAGCGAAACCGTCTCGGCAGGACCGCAGGATAGCGTAGTCTAAGGCACAGCGCTGTTGAAAGCAGCATGTTTTTGGATCTTTAGTGTGTAAAATAGTCTCGGAATGTGCGAATAAAGCCGTTTTAGATATATGTCACTTGTCACCCATATTTTTGACCGCAGCAGCCCCGTTTTAAAGCATAATTTGGTATAATTTTGGTAAGCAATATCGACTCTTATTATTAATAGCAAAAGCAAACATTTATATTTGCTGGGATAGTAATACGTCACTGGGACTGACGGTCACAATGTTTGAGGTGCATCAAAATCATAACATAATGTTATTATTTTGCTACGCTAGCCGTAAAATGTAACTAGTCCCGTAACCCACCGGATTAGAAATGCTACGGAGCCTATAAACCGACTGATCTGTGTTATACGTGTAATATTAGTAAGACGACGCATTATGTCTGTATAAGGTCGCATTTGCCGCCTCCAGCGAGATCAATTGATTTTTTATACCAATGCCTTAAAATTATAGCTTTGATCGATGTTTTGCGCAATAAATTAGATTATAATTATAGTTATTGTGTAAATGAAGGTACATACGGAGTGCTTGACCCTAGACCACTTGATGAGTACAGATAAGATTGGCGATGCATTCATATTCTAGATTTAGAGCTCTCGCTGTGATATACCTATACATAAGGGTGTTAATAAAATACCATGTTTTGAGAATAAAAAATATTCGCTTGATTATTTTTAACACAGAACTAGGCTTCCATCCCCAGCGATACATTAATTAAATTTCCTAGTGCAAGCATTGTCTTTTAAACAAATAATAGTAATACATAAAGAACCCTAAAATGGCAGATATTACGCATCAAACTAAAGAAGAATCACGTAAATCGGTTCATAAATCTCAGCGTAATGGGTAAAAAAGTGCGCTTGTGCTAAAAGGTGCGTATTAAATGCTAGTCGTCTGAAATTGAAATTGTTCATGCCAGGACACATTTAAACAGTATGAGTCTAGCTAGGCTGGCTAAGATTTAAAACAAAGTGACAAAGACAGTTACATCGTCCACATAAACAAAAATGTCCATAAAATTAAAACTACTAGGCCAAACTATACAAAATTTTTATGGGACCAAATGGCAACTATTTTGCATCAAACTAAAAAAGAATCACGTAAATCGGATCATAAATCTCTGAGTAATCGGCGTACATACATAATAACCAATAAAACCAATAAAAAATACCGGTGAACTTGAGAACCTCCTCCTTTTGAAGTCGATTAAAAATGAATAATGAACATTAGATGCAAATAAATTATAATTTCATGAAGAAATAACATGGCTCAATTGAAAATATGCGTACTTTAAGAATCTCAAGCTATAGTTTTGATTGCCAGTTTTGTTATGTAAAAACGGGACCCAAATTGTGCATAATCATAATCATTTATTTGCTATAAGTGTTAGTACAATGCAGATCTTAAATATATTAGATTCCTTAATACTTAGCCATACATGGTCATGCAAATATTATCATACAATCATGTCATTTCCTATTTTTATTACAATTCCATACAATCTCTAGATATACATATAAAAGCATAATTATGCAATCACGTCTTGTTCTTGTGTGGTTTTCTTTTCTTCTCCATTATTGTAGACAGTAGCTCAATATAAGAATCAAAATCAGATATTTGTTGCACTTAGGAACACATGGTACACTTATCTCTATTGGTATCTAGGTATAGTATTAAAATTAAGGTATTTCTTAACATCAACATCAAATGCAACAGGAATTGCAATCCTGCCCACGCGACTATGTTAGCACAAAGATAGATAAGCTGTTATTACTATAGCCATTATATCTAAGTGACATTATTGCAGTCAAGATATTAATGCACCACGAACTGCATTCATCTGGAATTGTTCGGTCGCGATGCATTGTTTGGTAATATTAAGGTGAGTCTGGGTACCGTGGCAGACTAGATTTAAGTCTCCCTTTAGTGCTAAATTGTTAACCTGCATACCACACAGATAAAGCCTTTTTACAGCCAACCAAACCTTATTAGGGTACACTAATATGTACAAAGTTTACATAAATGCGTACAAGCGCAGGTAGGTAGGTTCTGCCGGGTCAAAATCAATTAACGGGTCGAGCCAAAAATTGTGTTCTTGAAATTAGTTTAATAATTAAATAGTTTTCTTTTTAATAATTCAAACGTGTCAAACGTTCTTAAAAAAATGGACGTTCTTTTGCCCTTGGTTTGAACTGAAATTTCAAGATTCCGACTTAATTCCATGCAAATAATTAAACATGGACTCATAGACATAGTTAATATTTCGGTGCATTAAATCGATTTAAAGTTCTTCATATATAAATCGATTATTATTTCAAATCGGTACAGTTACGTGTGAGGACTTTACCTATTTCTAACGGTCTCGAACTGTCAAAAATATAATAAACACATGGACAAAGTATAAGTAAGAACATGTAATTTAATTAAAGTTAATATTTTTTTCGGAAAACTCTGTGTCGGACACGACAGGTTCCGTATCATCGAAAATTATTTTTTTTAAACATATTAAGTATTCAAAATATACAGGCTAATATTACGATCATGGAAGAACAAAAGTTTATTGTATGGTATCTTTTATTTAATTTTTTCTCTTCGTGTTTGTTTAGCACCTAAAGTATTTATCACTTTTGGAAGATTTCGACTGTTCACCTATTACGGTTCAAGACACACAGACTGATAATATCGAGAAAATAAAATTAGAAAAAAATAATGTTTTTATAATGGCTCCTTTTCGTTTCTTATAGTTATAACGACAATTGAAATACACATCTTTTGAAAATTTCAGCTGTCTACCAAATAGCGCTATAATTCCTGATATAGCCCGCTGACAGACAGACGGAGGTTTAGTAGTTTCATTGGCATTCTTTGAATAAGGAACTCCAAAAACAGTTTTTCTGTAGCAACAGATTTTCAGTAGCTGCCATGTCATAGATCATAGGGCAAAAAAATATGATTATAAATAAAATATTTTAATAAATATACGCGGAAGAGAACAAATCCATAACATTGAAAGTAGGAAAAGTGAGAAGTGTACTGTATGTAGTATTTCCGCGAAATAAAAACTCATAGTGTAGGTACTCACACGTGATCGCACTTTTTTTGGCAACTAATCAACACAAACTGTGGCGAAATAATATATCTCTCGTATGTTTACCTCGTAACATCACACGATTACATTGAAATGGAACAACACGCTGTTTTCTTACAAAAGATGGACAGACGTAAGCCTATTTACGTTTCGAAGAAACTCGTAGGTCTAGCGCTGCACCGCGGCTCCGTAGCGAATGGTTAGGCTTATTTCGTTATTAATGTACTATTAATGACTTCCCTAAATATTACTATAAAAAAATATATATATATGACTTCCCCGACTCGTATCTTTGTTAATTAAAATTTTGAATAATGACTTTTACATATATAATTGTAAGTTTCGCCGGGATATCATCTCATGTTACTTGCTTGCTTTTTAGTTTCAACAAATTTTCAAATCACAATAGTACTAAAGAAGTTTCACATCAAAAATAAAATATACCAAGACCGAAAATTTAAATACCGCAGTGATGCAAGTTAAAATAAATAACTTTTAAAGTACCTAGTATGAACGCTTTAAAGTAAAACAACTATACAATATCACATGACACTATTTTTCATTCGTAAACATACTATTAATTACAGTAGCATTCGTTAACTGACTAATGCTGCACGGTATTAGGTATTAATGATGTTTTGATTATCCTACTCAGAATTAAGAAATTTTATGTAAAGGAAGTCCATATTCTACAGCCCAACAAAGCTATAGATACTGACGACTGGCTAATTGGTCACAAAGTTAACTTTATATTAGATATAATAGCCATACTATAGAAACTTAAAACCATGTATTTAATTATATATTATTATGCAGTTGCGGAAAAGAAATAAATGCTGTCTTTGTTGAAGTGTAATTAAGCTCTTAATTGGCCCGCGATCAACAATTGTTAAAGGTACCATCCCCTTTTGACAGCTTTATGTTTTCTCTATTTGACCGTATATTTGCGTAATAACAGTGGGTAACATTTGGTATTTGCTTTTAAGAATTTTTATTTGTAAATGCGAAAAGGAAACGGAACTGAACGGAAAAGTTTTACGATCGTTTTATAAAACTTTTTTGTTGAACTGAGTTATTGCAACAATCGAGTTTTAAAGATCTAATACCTATTTATTTGTAACCTGTGCCATCAACGGGAAAAATAAGCAAACATTGAAGTCAAATAAAACTTGGAGCAGACAAAATTGTTTCATAAATAACCAGTATCAGATGACCGGAGTCACACAATAAGGCAACCATCAGCCCTGTAGGCAGCATAAGGAAATAACGACGAGGCCCGGCCGCGGCCATTTGGGGCACAACTAAAATGTATTTATATTTATTGGTTCCTGCTTTTGGCTGCGTACGCGCAGATATGGAGTTTTCATCGATCTCGGATGGTGATGTTATTTAAATAAATTATGGCATATTAAGACAAAGATGTCTGTATGGATATTGGACAATGGCCTGAAGCGGCGTATTGAGTTTGAATGTTTAAGGTGTTATTATCGTTTGAGTCATGTGCTCTATTGAATGGGTATTTTGGTTCAATTCTTAATTTAATATTATGTTATAAGATAAGATCTTTATTCGCTTAAGACTTAGTCACATTTCCTGGTAGGTACATAGTATTGGTTCCCGACACATATTCCCTTAGAGGACAAGCGAATAATTTATTAATACGTATGCTTGTACAAAGTCAATGGCAAAGATTTTACATAACTCTAACATTGTACTACACAATCACTACTTAATATTTAAATAAATAATACAAAAATTAAATTATTTACTAACACAGAGATTGTTCTTTGTACCTTTTGTGTTCTATGTTCATTCAGGTATTCCGGTAATGTGTAGAAAGAAACCCTTACCAAGCAGCCAGACTTTTAATTTGGGCCTAAACAGCCGTAGGAGCAACTCTCTTGAGGCTTTTGGGATGTGGTTATACACTTTAATTGAAGTAGCGTCGCTATTTTTGTAATGTAGAGTACTTCTGCTACTATTATAATAATAATACTGAATTCATACCTTAATATAGACAGAACCATTCAGACAATATGTAGTAAAATTTAAATTTCAATACATAATATTAAAAACTTCAACTAAACATAATCTCCTTGACAATAACTTAATACAAGCTAGCTAAATGTCACTACCATTATAAAATAAATTGTATAAATGTTTTAACATTCCGTGTACCTAAATATCTGTAATAAGTAACTAGAAATATTAACTGTATTACTACAAACATGTTCTGACTATTTACAAGCGCTTTTTTAAAGTCTACGTGAATAAAAACCTTTTTTATTTTATTTTATTTTATACTATTAACCTAGTGGGATTTCCTTTCAGGAATTCTATCTTATATCTTATATTCTATCTTCACTACCTTTGGGAAACAAATTCAGATAGTTTCTTACACATATAGCAATTTCGAATATATATACATTGACACACAGGTTAATTTAATAAAAAGAGTCTTGCAACTATCAAAGGTCTTAGCGTCACATATCGCTCTAATACACTTCTTCTGTACGATAAAAATTCCATTAATTTCGGTAGCATGGTCCCATAAAATTAATGGTGACACCTAGCATGTAGCGGCTTAGACCTTAGTAGGTTCTCAAACTGACAAGGACTCTTATGGTGTTCGGACCCCTAGACTCAGAGGACCGCTGAAACAAAAATAAAGAATTTTCTAAAAGTAAGTGTGATCGCTGGCACTAAAAACAGGCGCGGGATCACACTGGTTTACAAATGTTTACAAAACGAAATCTGCGCATTCCATTTTGTTGTGATTTCTTAGCAAGCAAAAGCCGTTACTTTTGCTTAAACTTATGATTGTATTTTTCAGAGATAAATATAATCATAAGTAGAATCCTACATACTTACATATAATTATGAAGGATATAGTACTTACTAATTTAACTGATTCGGATTGAGAACAGAACGGGAAACAATGGATAGTCCAAATATAGCTTGTGTCTTATTTGGCGATTAGCCAACGTGCGGCCCTTGGCTATAGATTGAGACATTACTTGCGTTCAATTTGACTATAATTGTCGCATAATTAGGCTTTATAAGGAATGGCAAGTATCTTGCACTATAATTGTACGATTTGAGAAGAGTTACTTAATTTATTTGACTATTCTAATTGTTAAAATGCATTGTTCTTTAATATTCTATGTAATTTTTGGTCTATATAGTCTAACGTAATATACAATACGTTAAAATATTAACCCCGTCTCGTGGTATAACTGTTTTTAAAAATTTACAATTGATTTGAACTTGATTTCAAATTAATAATTCAATACAACGTTGTTAAAACAGAATTACTATTTATTTCGTTCAGTGTAAAATTGCAACTAAGGACATGTCCCATGTCCTTAGTTGCAATTTAGGCTTAGGCTATTTAATATAAACCTTTTTTGCCCATGCAGCCGTGTAACTTCTTCTCTGTAAACGTCTATGCTTTCTAAATACATATTCGAGAGGTTTACAATAAACTCAAGGCTACAAACTAAGGCTTGGAAGGCTCGACGTTTCTAAAGGGAAAGATCACAAGTACATCTTCCATTCCATTACGTCACAAAATACACGTAACCAAATTTACAATCAACAATCTTTCGTAAAAATATTTTTGTGTAGTTTTTAACTAAAACCAAGAGTTTAATCGCGTTAATTATCCCCCTACTATGAATCACGTTCTTAATTTACTAATGACCTTCAAACGTGGTGGATTTACAGTAACTCTTTTCAATCTACAATTAAAATTATAAATAAAACTTCAAAACCTATCAGAGTAAATTTCCTATACATATATTTGACACAAAGTTAAACAAGTGGCTCGATCTTTGCTTCTACAGTGAGAATCCTTCTCGCGGTTATATAAGGTTAAGATAATTTTATTGACATTGTTATTATTATTTATTGAATTTAAATATATGCAGTGTTCATTTATGATTACTGTAAGGAAATAATTTTAGTTCATAAGTAGGTTTGCAAACCATGTTTATAGTGAAGTGTGTTGGGATAAAACACTGTAATAATAACTATATTGTACCATACTTGGAGCAAATAAAGATCATTTCATTCCTGACTAATTCAGTTACATTTAACATTAAATCATGAATTATTAATATACAATATGTAACTAAATTAACGCACATCCTGAAAATAGTTTGTGCAGAATCGTTTACTGAATCGATTTATATCATTTTTAATACTGGTAATTTTTTACTCCAATATAATTAAAACTACGGAAATTATTGTTATTTTAACCCTGTACAGCCAAAACAAATTGAAATGGGCCGTAAGTCATTAAGTAATAACACTTTTACAATAGCAGTTATACAATATTCATACAAATTCCATCATTCAATACAAAATAAAGAAAAATAAACTTTATTCCAAGATACTAATTTAGTAAATTACAATGCATATACATATGAAATAAAAAAATCCGTGTATGTATTATGATTACAACATAATACTCTAGTTGGGGTGTTTGAGGGTGTGCGTTAATTACGTTACATGTTGTATACTATCTATAACTATACTACAATCGGCTTATGTTGTGATTTTACACGTGTTTAGAGCGAATATCTTTACTTTTATCTTCAAAAACTGATTTTAAGACGGTTGCTTATAGTTATTTTTGCTTATAGTAGTTGTGTACACGCATGGCTCTTCTCTAAAGGACAAAGGCGACTAATGACTGATCATACCTAAATAGAAATTACAAAAATGGGGAAGTTATTTATAGTTGTATCTACCTACTATAGTACAACATAAATAACGTTGGACTAGAACGAGATAAAAATATCCCACAATCCCTACTCCACGAACGTTGCCAAAAAAATGAATTGTCAACTTACGACATATTGGCATAATTTCTCAAAACATGACATTTTCAACGATTTAAAGTGAACCACTTCATGTTTAGATCCGACAAGACATTTTTTCCTAATGCAGTATGTACTTCAAAGCCCCTCCCACTGAGTTACGTATATGTAAGCAAAGGCATGTTAGCCCACATAATATAAGTTGTTATATGACGAATTTGGCGTTAAGTTTTTGCGTAGTGCGAGTGGGCTTGATGTTTGGTCCCTGTGTCGTCCCATCGCTAATGATAGCCGAGATGGGCTACGTATATAAATACAGAGGAATTTATAATAAATAAAATAAAAAAAGGTTTTTATTCACGTAGACTTTAAAAAAGCGCTTGTAAATAGTCAGAACATGTTTGTAGTAATACAGTTATTATTTCTAGTTACTTATTACAGATATTTAGGTACACGGAATGTTAAAACATTTATACAATTTATCTTATAATATTAGTGATATTTAGCTAGCTTGTATTAAGTTATTGTCAAGGAGATTATGTTTAGGTTTAATTATTGAAATTTATATTTTACTACATATTGTCTGAATGGTTCTGTCTATATTAAGGTATGAATTCAGTATGAATTTATAGTATTTAGTTGTTTATACCTGCATTATAAAATATAATCGGTATGAAATCGTACGAAGTTGCCCATGGCGGAGAAATACTGTTCGTTCGTATACCAATAGAAGATAGTATGGAAATGAATTTTCTCGAAGAATTTAATTTCATATATGTACTTTGACTGTACTGTACTGTACTGTTGACACGGCTACACATCAAGCTATACATTTCCAGTATAAGCTGATCTCGCATTGTATAGGATTTCATCGTTGTACAGGTCAGCTTATATTGGAAATGTATAGCTTGATATGCAGCCGTGCGTACGTATGGCGCAGTAATTAAGGTACGAGTTATAGCTGTCTCGCTATTTCCATAGCGCCCGCGCTCGTGCTTGGGTTACATTCTCGCACAATTCGTGTAACCCATATTTAGTTGTGCTGAGTCCAGGTGTACTTACTTTTTATTTGTGAATAGCATGGTTGTACAGCCCTCCGCGATACTGGGATTTATAAATCTAACGCAGTCGTTGGCCTTTTAAAACTAAATTCATACTTACATCAAAATTATTTATAAAAATAATTGTCCCTTTATATTTAAAAATCATGAGCTAGACAGTATGAACTGTATGGCTGTTGATTCCTTTCAAGAAATATGCTGTTAATAGGGTTTTGTACATGAAAACTAAAAAAGTATCCTTATGTTATATTTATAACTTTGTTCGGGGATACGTAGAGTAAAATTGAAATTAATATCAAATAGTTAAAAATCAATCTTCTTCAATAGATAAATATAAAAATACGACATGAAAATGGCCGTATTTATATTATATATTGAAACTTAACAAAGTGTAGCACGCATGCAAAAGACAAAAAAATACTTCACATACAGGAATATCGTTCAGTTACAGCATTTGGTATGGGGGAGCCAAGTAATCGTAGTAGCCAAGTATTTCATAATCTACAAACTGGTTTTATTTCGTTCGTTCAGTTTCACCACTATTGTAAATACAATACAGCGATGTACAGACGCCAGCACAACAAGCTACCTCAATCTGTCAAATTTCCCCAATTGAAAGTGAACCTTATGCTTTTGTGATAAAGTTGAAAATGTATAAAAGAAATTTGACAGATTGGGGTCGCTAGATGTGCTGGCGTCTGTACATCGCTGTATTGTATTTACAATAGTGGTGTAACTGAACGAACGAAATAAAACCAGTTTGTAGATTATGAAATACTTGGCTACTACGATTACTTGGCCCCCCATACCAAATGCTGTAACTGAACGATATTCCTGTATGTGAAGTATTTTTTGTCTTTTGCATGCGTGCTACACTTTGTTAAGTTTCATAGGCAAAATTAAGTTCCTTAACTGACGTCTATCTGTACATAGTTCCACTAGCGATCTACTTCCACCCTCTATCGCCCTTGCTTCTCAATAACGGTTCATAGCGATGTAGCATTATGAACATTAAAGCCGTCCATCTTGCCTCTACTTCATATTTCTCGTCTGTAGTCATTTCCTCGGGCCACGTACCTCGCAGTACTTATTTAGAAGACAACACATCTTGTAATTTGATACTTGCCTCTGTATGAGTGAAGCTTATAAGGATAAATATATTTTTAATGAGCTGCCTTACGGAGTTGAATCATAAATGTTTTTGGAAACTGTTGGGTTCGAATTGCTATTGTCTGTGATTGTCCTTATATTCAGCCACTACAATACCTCTACAATAGGTTATATAAATGGATACTTAAGTAGCTTAATATGTAGTCTTTCGAGTCTAATTTTAGCCATGGCACCTCAACAGAATAACTAACTCAGAGTAACTTAATTAACGCACATCCTGAAAATAGTTTGTTCCGAATCGTTTACTGAATCGATTTATATCATTTTTAATGTAGGTAATTTTTTATTCCAAAATAATTAAAACTACGGACATTATTGACATAATAACCCTGTACAGTCAAAACGAATTGAATGGACCGTAAATCAAAATAATAAGACTTTTAAAATCGCAGTTTTATTTGTATTCATACAAATTCCATCATTCAATACAAAATAAAGAAAAATAAACTTCATCCCAAGAAACTAATTTAGTAAATAACAATGCATATACATGTTAAATTAAAAATTCAGTGTATGTATTATGATTACAACATAATATTCTAATTGGGGTGTCTGAGGGTGTGCGTTAATTACGTTACACGTTGTATATTCCCTCCCTCGCTCTTGATTTGATAGGATAGCATAGCAGACTCGGAGTGAGGAGACCGACGCGACGGCTTTACGTGCCGTCCAAGCCACGGGAGTATAACACCGCCCTGTCTGCTCAATCAACTAGCAATTTGATTACTGTCAGCCTCTTAAGGTAAACTATGTTCAACTGATATTTCCACTCTGAAAATATTTTTTTTAATCGGGACTAGTCACTCCCTCTTACCCACCACTGCAACTCCTGTAAGCCAGGATCAACAGTGGCACACAATGAAATGACACTGAGCGGTGAGGCTCAGGCATGTCCCGGGGAATCGCTTTAACTGTCTTGGATCCCGCAACGGATTTAATCATAAGACTGAAAGTATGACAAATAATAACTGCAGCTACCGACAAACGTAACGGACGGATTCCGCTCAAATATTGCGCAGTAAATTAATACCTACAATGCCACCAACTTTTAGGTTTAAAAATAAACTTTATTATGTACGCGCGAATGTTAAATTACTTGTCCTGGGTACTATTTTATTATTCTCTTATTTTAGAAGTTACAGGGGGGTCACTCATTTTACCACTTTGGAAGTGTCTCTCGCGCAAACTATTCAGTTTAAAAAAATGATATTAGAAACCTCAATATCATTTTTGAAGACCTATCCATAGACAACCCACATTTATGGGTACAATGTAAAAAAAAATTTGAGCTTCAGTTCTATGTATTAACCCCCCTAAATTATTGTTATTTCCACCTAAAAATATATGCGAATACATCTGTATTCTGTGAACCGCATCAAGATTTTTACACAAAAATAGAAAAATAACAATAATTTAGGGGGGTCGCCATACATAGAACTGAATGCCAATATCTACTTACCAAGTTTCAACAGTACAGCTCTTATAGTTTCGGAAAAAAATGGCTATGACATACGGACGGACAGACAGACAGACAGACAGATGACGAATCTATAAGGGTTCCGTTTTTTGCCATTTGGCTACGGAACCCTAAAAAGAACCATATTCAAGTACCAAAGTACCAGAAGGTTCCTTTACGCTCTAGTTCGTTCGTATTTAAGTCAACATTAAAACGATGCACGTACATACTAACCTGGGTTCATATCCCGGGTGGGGCCAATAAATGTGGTAGGTAAGTATTAGAATTTTTCTGTTACGAAAGATATAGCAGGACTTATTATTTAAGAAATTTGAATACCTTCATATACTTACTTCTTACTTGCTCGTTTTTATAATAATAAATAATAAATGACTTTTATTTCGGACAACAATACAGATCCATATTTTGTTAATAAAGTGACTTATGAACTAATGTTAGTAAGGAAAATTGGTGAGGAGGTATTACAAATTAAGGTAGGTACTCTCTGTAGAACGCAATAATGCACCCTTACTTTATTACCCTCTGCACAAACTGTCCAACAATAGGTGAGCTGTAATTTTCAGCAACGTCCTCAAAATGTTGTTGTCACTGTCTCTTATTCTCCTTAGGATGGATGCGGTTTTTTTGCGGATGACAGCGTGGAAATCGTCCGTCCGAGCCGTCGCAAACATCTCTGAGGCACTACAAAACCGTGGCAGTTTCAAAAGCATTCTGAAAACATTGTTGTACTGTATACGCAGGACATCTAGCGATCTTTTGGTATGATTGACCCATAGATTGCCAGTGTAGAAACTCTGACAGTACGATTTAAACAGAGTAATTTTAACTTGTTTTGTACACTGTGAAAATCTACGAGCCAGCATGTTACCCCTGGCCGCTAGTGCCCTACGCTCTCTCTCGATGTCTACATCGTCCTTAAGGCTGTCGAAAAGAAAATGTCCCAGATATTTAAATTTGTTGACCCTGCTTATTGGTAACCCGTATAAAGTTATTTCAGGCGAGTTTTCCAAACATTTACCGTCAGCCTTAAAGACCATGTATTCACATTTTTTCACATTATAAATTAACCCATGCTTAGTAGCATAGGCCTCACAGACCTTCAACATTTCTCTGATTGACCCCGCCGTAGGCCCCAACAGTACCATGTCATCTGCGTAGTTAATGTTGTTAATACTAACACCATTTACCTTGCATCCGACACACATACTGCTGAGCCCGACAATGAGGTCATTGACATATAGGCTGAAGAGCCTGGGAGACGTCAAGCCCCCTTGTCTCACCCCGCACTCCAGCCCATATGCATCAGAGAGTGCATTTGCCCACTTCACTCCGTTCGTCTGATTGCCATACCAGTACTGGAGCATCCGAAGGACCTCCACCGGCACACCCCTGCCTCCCAGTTTCCTACAAAGCACATCGTAAGAGACAAGGTCGAAGGCTTTAGAGAGGTCAAGGAAGCAGGCGTACACCGGCGTCTTACGGCCAGTGTAGTACTGGACTGTATGCTTGAGACTTAAAATTGCACTCTCGGTTGAAAGTCCTGGTCGAAACCCGAACTGTGCATCATGTATGTCAAGGTGTTCTTTTAGACATGAATCAAGCATACCGTCCAGCACCTTAGCTATAATCGTTGCAAGAGAAATTGGTCGGTAGTTGCCCTTATCCGCAATATCTCCTGTCCTGTTCTTCAAGATTGGAACTACGATAGTCTGCATTAAATTTAATGGTAAGTATGAGTGACTTAGACACATCGTAAAGAACATGGCCAGAACCCTCGGCAGGTGGGTACCTGCATGCTTTAAATGCTCCACACTAAGCCCGTCATAACCCGGAGATTTACCTCTACTCATATTGTTAATGACAGCTTTTACTTGCTTAGCTGTAAATCGCAGTAGTGGTTTCTCCCCCCAACCACCGTTATCAGGATACTGCATGGAATCAGACGGCCCAAGCGGTGAGCGAACCCTAAAATGCTGCATGAACATATTAGCAATATCTCCATGATCACATAAACCTGCTACACTCGCAGAGAGGCCAGATCGCGGATCTAATTTGCTCGTGGCTTTCCAAAATTTACTAAAATCATTAGTTTTTCTATATTCTGCTAGTATGTCCATTTTAATTTGCTCTTGGTTCTTCTGGCTCCATTTTAGCCTGCCTTTAAATATTTTACGAGCCTCGAGCATTTCTTCATAAACAGTACCAGAAGTCGGTCTACCAAAAGACACCCAGATATTAAATTTATGCCTAGCCTCGCTGTGCGCGTCTCGAATATATTTATTCCACCCGCATTTAGGTCTTTATCAATTGGGTCCGGTTCCTTGTAGAACCCGTTGCATTCTTATCTTGAATCTGCCAATGGTTGCACCTGACCTCATCATCTAAGTTGTAAAGTTTCTTATGGCTATTAACCACCATCAGGCGCCAAGATACGACCACGGCAGGTTAGGTTTAGTCGGTGCGAGTTCGACATACCCACCCGCAGACACTTTTTGCGGGTGGAATGAGTATGCAATACTCCTGCCTTATCAAAAAAATGGGTATTAAGCAAGACGGTTGTCTACACGGTTGTTTCCCATAAGAAACACATTTCTTTTTAAGAATAATTCTCTTCTTCTCACGGTGCGGTGTTCAAATAGAATACAAAGTTAAAACTCATATTCGTTTTTTGTATAAGTCGGATCTCTTACAAATCGCATGACATGCAGTCGGTATCTCCTTCTGAATCCCATTAAGGCTAATATATCTAGATGATAAAAATAAAAAGAAATCTATACATATAATAAAATCGTAGGAAAGTCAAAACTGTACATTGAATTTTTTTTAAAGGATACTTGGGGCGTGATCTACAATTGATATCGAAGACAAAAATTACGTTTTTAGAATTTTTGTCTGTTTGTCTGTATATATGTCCGGGCTAAACTCAAAAAGTACTGTATGGATTTACTTCGAATTTTGCATGAATATTACTAAGAGGTCGGGTCAACATATAGGCTACATATTATCGCGCTATCACCTACGGGGGAGGAGCTGTGATAATTTATAAAGTTTAACGTGGGTAAAACCGCGGGGCACAGCTAGTAAGCCATAAAAATGACACCTGCACGCCATACCATCTGTCAGATTAAATTTGGCGGGTGGGCCTGCGTCTTTTGTTTCTGAAGCGCAAAACACTACTAACAATATTAGTCTTAGCACGGTAATAACAGGAAAAGCCGCCATGTTGCCAACAGATTGTTGTACCTAGTCTTGAAGCAGTCATTGAATGGTAGGTAACATCGCCTTGAGAACTGTTTCAATTATAGATTTACAAATGCCAAATAGGTTCTTGCTTTGTCGAAAACTGGCTGTCATGCGCTCTTACCGTTCCATAAGTGATGGGTGAGGTTAAGCATCTTAGCACGCGGTCAATTCATAGACGGGTGAACGTCAATGTCGCCTAATTTCCGAACTTCTCCATGATTCTAAAAAACAATAGAAAAATAAAAAGGTTTTTATTCACGTAGACTTTAAAAAAGCGATTGTAAATAGTCAGAACATGTTTGTAGTAATATAGTTGTATACATTATTATTTCTAGTAACATAGATATTTAGGTACACATTGTATGAAAACATTTATAAAATTTATTTTATTATAGCAATGATATTTAGCTAGCTCGTATCAAGTTATTTTTTATTTATTTATTTAATATTAAGGAAGACCAACAGCACATAAACACAGTTATAAAAAGCTATCAATAGTAATTGAAGGCCAATTACAGGTCTCCACGAATAGACAGTGTTATATGTTATATATATGTGATCAGCTTAAAATTAATTTATTATAGTCTAAGTGTTAAATTTAGAGAAAAAGTCTAGGCTGAGTACCCGTCTCACTGTTACAGTTTTATTGACAAATATGTCAAAATTAAAAGATTTTATTTGTTTATTTAACAAATTGCTTGTTCGCCATAGGAATGCCTTTTGACAATAGTTTGTTGATACTAAAGGACTATTGTCAAGAGATTATGTTTAATTATCTAGTTTAAGTCTAATATTTTTACTACATATTGTCAATGGTTCTGTCTATATTAAGGTATTATTATTATGACGGACCTTGTGTTAATAACGACGGTCGCGCTTTAATGCTACCACCGGATCCAATGCGCCCCAACTGAGAAGACCCAGCGAAACAAACTCAGTGTCGGTCACAGTTGTAGATATTCGACAACAAAAGCTAAGCAAAGGCCTCATAGCGGCTTGAGCAGCTATTACACTAGGGTAACCACTGTCCATACGATAAGTTAGTATCTACTTATATCGAAATTTTCCCAGTTTTAGACATTTAACATATAGGATTCGCAATGGTTATCCTAATCAGCAAATTGTTGCGTCACATAGCAATATCACGGCGGCTATATACCTTAGTACCTACTTCAAAACAAGGTTGGAAAATCTAAATGCAACATGTTGATTATTATGTAGTTTAGTTCTTACGTCCACCCACGTTATATGTTTACCTTATATGACTTGTACCTACCTTAACTTGTGGAAAAATTATGAATAGAGGAAAGAACGCTCCGGCTCTCTTGAACTCAGCGGAACACGGTAAGACTGCGTGGCGCCGGGCTCTAATTCAGAGCGTGGTTATTGGGGTTTATTGGTTTTTAGAACAGGATTTTTTGCAGCGCACGGTAAGTAATTGTACTATTCTGTGCAAAGTCCAAATTAGTCATTTAAAAGACGTACCAATATAATTTATTCTTATTCTGAAACTAAAATTTTGTAGCACTAACAATATTAGGTTTTTTCAACGGGATTTTTTGCAGCGTACATACCTACGGTAACTAATTGTACTATTCTGTGCTAAGAGTACCCCAAAATAGTCAAAAATAGCCAAATTTCGGTCACGGCCGCCAGTTTCAATAGATATTAGCCACCTGCGCGAGACATATTATAGTGCACAAGTGTGTGCGCAAACACAATTTTATTACTTTTAACAGTAATATGTCCCGTGCAGATGGTAGTCTTCATTAAGATTGGCCGCCATGCTGGAAATTCGACCAAGACGACATTATTATTTAAAAAATAAATAAATAATAAATTTAAAATTTGAGGATCCTTATTCTGTACACTGAATGGACAACTTCTTTACCGACTGACTAATGATGGACGGAAAAATCTTCAAAATATACAATCATGAATTCATAAACTAATATACCCGCAAACGTCCACCGTAAGTATATTAGAGTGCATGCATGCTCCACAACACCAGTGAGCAGTTATCACCGGCTGTCACACAAGACACCCATACACGTTGTCACCCACCGCGAGTTCGGGGACCGCGCGGCTAAGTACCCCGGCGTGGGCGCATTTTGACACCGATCAATAAGAACATTGCTATAATTGGTGTGCACAATTCAATGTATTACTGTGTGCCATTGTTGCTCTGTCGTGACTGGGCTTCATTATTTATGTGGGAGCTGGGTTGTAGTCATATTCTTTTCTTTAGAAATGAGGTTCCACAAAGATTTGAGATTGCGGATCATCAATATAATACGCGAGACATTCACTATTCTGTAAATACAAACTAAATGGAATAACTAGTCTATAGTATATAAGAACAGACGAATTACATATGTATTATAGATATATTTGTAACGAACCGAAGGCCGTTGGGGCAGAAAGGTTCTCGAGTGGCGACCACGAACCGGAAGACGCAGCGTGGGCGGGCCCCCTACAAGATGGACCGATGATCTTGAGCGGGTCGCTGGAAACTGCTGGATGCGAATAGCGCAAGACCGGCAATTGTGGAGATCTTTTGGGGAGGTTTTTGTCTAGCAATGGACGTCTTTCGGCTTATATGATGATTATGATGATATTTATAACGTATGAAGTAGTTAATTTATAATAAAATATGTTGAGTATGTAAAGTATTTATTTTATATGTTGCTCCCATACTTAATGTTTCTTTTTTTTTTAAATAAGATGCCCTCGAACTTGTATCTCTCGTATGTAACGCGGGACACTTTATAAAACGTGTTTCATGAACACAAACTACACACACTTAGAACGCTTGTATTGTATAAATTTGTAATTTAATATAATGAGTACAGAGCCGATCTGCCTTAAATTTGAAACATAGGTTGCACGGAGTAAAATATAGGATAGGTACAAATGATTCCGAAATATTACTTTACAAATTATTTGTCAATATAACAATAACTGGGGTTTAAAAAAAAACAAAATAAATTGCTAAAATTAAATTTCTAACCAAAAAAATACAGGGTGGCCGAGGAGTATTATATAAAACTAGTGGCACGGTACGTGCTTCGCTACGTATAAGGTAGTAATAAGTAATAAAAAAAATATTATTAAGTTCATTTATTGAAAAAAAAAATTAAATTGCTAAAAGATGTTGATTTTACAATTTTTCAATACTTTTTTAAAATTTTCTCTACGTACAAACCTTCCCTGGACTTCCACGAATAATTTAAACAAAATTAGCCAAATCGATAAAGGCGTTGTTGAGTTATAACATTACAACGAAAAGTGGCATTGATTTTTATATATATAGAAGAAGAAGATATAGATTTAGATAATTTATGATGAGGAGTACCCGAATTACCCCCACGTATATTGCGTAGTTTTTGAAATAGAATTTTGATCGATCCTGAGCTCAAAACCTAATTTTGAACTTTCGAATAAATTCTAAGTCAGTTCTGCAATTATTAGATAAACCATACTTTGAACTGAACATTTCCGGTTCAGTTTTTTTTGTGATAACTACTTAGAATAGTTAACCTAACACCCTAACAACCTATTTTTTTTTTATTCTTTATTTTTTTAACTTAGTGATAATGTCACCCCCATACCATCTACATTAAACAACTTAAAACTAAACAAAGGGTAATGAACAGATATTATTATAATCATGACCATATAGGTACCAGAACGAATAGACCCAGAACCCTAACAACCTTAACACCCTCAAGTTAGGTTAAACTACTTAGGATAACTAAGTAGTTATCACAAAAAAAGCTGAACCAGAAATGTCCAGCAGAACGAGAAAATAAAATGAAAACTGATTTTAGGTAAAATTTAATTTTCATAAAAAAAATCATTCTCGTAAACTACGCAAAATCGCAGAACATACATGTTTGTAATTCGGATACTCCACATCATAAAGTATCTAAATTTTGCATTTGAACGTTTACTTCTCGGCCACCCTGTATACTAACAGTTAATTTAATCTGGCTCACCAAATAATAGAACATTATTATTATTCATTATAGCGAGCCGCCCCAGCTTCGCACGGGTACTTAGATAGAAACATAAATAAGTGCTTTGTGCCAAACTTTCATTGGCAAATATTAGATACCTTGAGTTACAAAATTGTAATTTTGGAAGCAATCTCATATTTATTTCAAAAATTAATTTCTCACGTCACGAGCTGTTTTTTTTTACGGAATTAAGTCGATTTTATTATTTTCGATTACAAACCAACAAAAAAATTTAATATTCGCTCTGTATGATATTCATTTGTCTATAAACTGAACAAATAAAAAAAATCATTTACCACAAATACCAAAACCGAAGTGAAAAATTTCAGCGACCCACTCACGCACACTGAATGAAAATTTACTCTACCACTAACTGCGTTGTTTAGTTACGTTGATGAACTACACACATCAACAAAGTCTAGGGATACGTTATTTTGAAATCAAACATGGCTTTATTGTTTAAAACCTATTTAGTTTCCTTAAAAAGTTTATTTACAGATTTAAACCTTGTCTATTCTTTATTCAAAATTTAAAAATTAAAATGAGAAACAAATGAAAACACGCAAAGCACAGCGCAATCTTGAGTTGTATCTAATTTCAAGAAGTTGCATTAAAATTTTTTTTGCGTGTTAATTGAAGAAAACCTGATAAATTGTTTTATTTTCTTTTCTCAATTGGTTGTGTAAGCTTTTTAGCGTCATGCCACGCCATCATTTGAGTCGAGATGAAATGTTACGGGCAGTTGGCATGTTACAAAACGGTGCTATTCAACGCGTCGTTGCTGAGTCTCTGGGCACAAGCCAAAATGTGGTATCCAGGCTGTGGTCACGTTATCGCGCTACTGGAGATGTGGCAGAACGGCACACAGGTAGATATCGTGTTACCACTCAGAGACAGGATCGATTTCTCCAAATGACCGCCAGAAGACTACCCAATATCACAGCGATGCAACTAGTGCAAAGGCTCCAGGAGGGTCAGCAGCTGCTGGTGAGCGACCAAACCGTGCGAAGGAGGCTGCATGAAGTTGGTCTTCATGCTCGCAGACCGCTACGAGTCCCAGCGCTGCGACGTGGCAATCGCGGTAGGCGACTTTTATGGGCTCAAGAACATTTGACATGGAGTGATCAACAATGGTCATTGGTGCTGTTCACTGATGAGTCCCGCTATGGATTTCATCCAGATTCGAGACGAACACGCGTTTGGAGAACTCCAGGCAGGGTCAGCCGTCTCCGACATCCACAGGAGGTCCACTCTTACCAAGGCGGGACAATTATGGTGTGGGCAGGAATACGAATCGGCGGACGAACCCAACTCATTTGGATTCAGGGCAGCATGACTGCCCATAGATACCGTGAGGAGGTAGTAGAACGTGTCATTGTCCCGCTCAGGGCCCTAACGGGGCAAGAATTTCAGCTCATGCATGACAATGCACCTTCCCATACAGCGCGGCTGGTGAGGGCCGCCCTTCGAGAACACGATGTTCAGGTATTAGATTGGCCTCCACAGTCGCCAGACTTAAACCCAATTGAACACGCCTGGGACATGTTACAGCGAAGAGCATTGAGGGATTTTCCGCCCAACTTGACAACAGAAGAACAACTTTTCGAACATTTAAAAAGAACTTGGGACTGCATACCCCAGCAAGACATTGACACCTTAATTTTAAGTATGGAAAATCGTTGCCGCTGTGTGATTAATGTTAGAGGAGGAAATACCGATTACTGATTATCAGATTTGGTAAGATTTTTATTCATTTAATTCGATTGAATAATTTTATAAGAATAAAATGTTTTTGTTCACTCAGTAATTTTCTATGGCTTAATTAATTTAAGACTTTTATTAATTAGAAAAACAAAATCGCATCGTGTTGTTAATGTTTAAATATCGGCCATGAAATTATCTTTAATTCTTCCATTTACAGTCATAACAAAATGTTTATAGTTTTCTAGATAATCAATGAAATGTTCAATATCCCTAGATTGTGTTGATGTGTGTATATGCACGGCATATATTGCAGCTTCACTCTGAGAATTCGACCGACACGATCACTCCGAGAAACTCCCAATCTCCGTCGCATACTGAGAATTTTGTGCAACAGATAAATCACAATATCACTTATTGGCCCGATTTGGGGTTAACGGCTACCGCTAGACCAACGTAGCTATATTTACGTATTTAGTAGCTAGCTTGAGTGCGCGGTAAAAATAATATTTGTCTATTATTGTTGGAACTGCGTTAGGCGCCGCTGAGACGAAAATTAAAATAGAACAGGATGAAATAGCTCTGGGCAAGAGTTACGAGCTTTACGGATTTGTACGTAACGCGCCAAAATAACTGTCTTCCAACTAAAAGGTAAACACATTACAATATCAAAACATCATTTGTATTAGTCTACTAATTTAATTCTAATTTCGTGTAAGAAAAGAGATTTTCATTATTGTGATTGCGTGGACGACCGAATTTTATATACGAATAAAATGTTACACACAGACCAAATGTTAATGAACATAGATTCAATTGTATTGTAATGACAGTGGCGAATTATTTTAAATGCAAATATTCCTTTTATTATATTGATTAAATAAGCTTCAACAAAGTGTCACAATATAGTATAATTTAGTTATGTTTGATAATATCGGTTAACATATTTGCATATTTAAACTATTGTATTCTGTTGTAATTTTCTGTTCGGCAAATCATCGATTTCAGGAATAACAACTAAACGCTAATCCAAATACTAAAAATATGTTGACAATAAAATCCTTATTATTTTTATTATTTGTAGCCATTTTATCACACCGGTAATAATATTCTACATGATTTTCAATAACTTTAGTTGCTAAACTTTTACCTTTTACTAGAATTTTATTACCCTTATTTTGGTCATAAATATTATAGAAGTTTTAAGATTGAACTTCATTAACCTGCAGTCTATGGATCAAGTACACTCTAAAATCCTACAGTGCCCTCCGCGTACAGTTCACCAATGCATTCAGGGCTATGTTGGGACTACCTCGCTACTGCAGTGCCTCAGCGATGTTCGCCGAAGCGCGGACTTGTTTTATACAACAATACGCGCGCGCGGCACATCGCTGGTGCGCAGGGTGCGAGCTAGTTCCAACATTGTGCTGAAAATGATCGCGGACAGGATTGACTGTCCGTTTATAAGAAGATGCTGCGACATGCATGTCGTAGGGGCGGAATGCAAAAAATAATATTTTTTATTACTATCACCTAGGCTAAATTTTACTAACAATTATGAGTTTTTAAAACTTGAAATAAACGTTATAATTTATTATTATATTATTAAGGGGCCTGTACCTGTTTTTATGTTATTCATGCCTAACTTGTACGTGTTTTTTTGTTATTTTTAAGAAGTTTTTGAGTTTTTGTTACACAAAAAGCTACAGTGAGTCAACAAAATAATTCCATAAGAGATACCACACATCGAAAGTGTAATGTAGATATATAAGCAATTCTGTATAAGTAATATTTAATGCTATGAGTAATGTTTTGACTATTTACTATCCTGTTTAAATTTAGAATAGTTATTATCATGATGTTTAGAATCTTAATAACGTCCATGCAATGCCTTTTCTAGGTATATCAATGACTTTATTCAGGTTTCAAACATCATGATATATTAATTATAAGTTCTTTTCACATAACTCACTAACAGCGCTAGTAACTAGTCAAAACATTATTCATACTATTAGTCGTCTAGGGATAGCATGGACGTTATTAAGGTTGGTCTTATAAAAGTCGGTAACCACCTTATCAATTAGCAGCTCGTAATAGATTATTTCTTCAATTAATGCTTCCATGCCGATGCCAGCACTTCATGAAAAAAATTAATCAATAATCCAGACATGGTTAATTCATTCTATTTTTTATATATCCAGTAATGGCAATATAGGAGTATAATTCAGTCGCCAGACACACTGTACGTTTACCATCATTATTATTAAAATATTATTTTATTTTGTTTACATGTTTTCTAAATCTAATTTAATTTTTAGGTTATTTTACACAGTGCGTAGATAATCTGCAGATTGCCGGATCTGACTCATTTACCAAAAGTGTTATTTTCATATTAAAAAATCAAATTTAGATCGATCCTTTTGTTTCGCACTTTTAATTTCATAGTTATTACGGGAAAATGAGCTATCTTTTGTAGAGTATCTGGTGAATGTGCACTGCTTAACGATGTCATTTTACTTAGGTATTATGCAAATGAATAAAATAATGTACGGGTGAAAATACACCTTAACGGAAAGCATTATTGTCTGTTTGCAGTCACTCTGTTCACATCAGATTTCTCCAAACTGGGTGCGATCTATTTGATTAGACATAATGATAATACACGTTATTCGGCAGTGGGCTCAAGTGAAATCATTCGCGGGGGAGTGGGCACGCCTCTCGCATGCACGCCAACAGTGAAAGGCCTACATTCGCGATATTACGTATCTATTTACAATTTTATAGCGCAATAACGTCCGAATAAGATTTACATGAGCGTAATCGAATATTTTCATGAGGTAAATGTTTTGTTTCGGAGTACATATTTAATAGTGTTTTTATGAGATGTTGGTATCAAGAATAGAATAGAATTTTTCTTTATACTGAACATGGTATCGATTAAGCTATACAGTTTCCAAGAAGATTATGTAATATTTTATAAATAATAATATGTTTATCGTATTAAGTCGGCAAACCAACTTACAGGACAGTGCCGCTGTTGGTTATCTGTTGTCTGTGCCTTAGTCACTTGTGACAAATGGCATAATTAAGAATTATCCACCTTTTCCTCCTACAATTACCACTTATCGTATGGGCAGCGGTTGCCCTAGTGTCAGAGTTATTCAAGCCGCCCACGCGACATGCCTTAATGACTGTTGTTATTGACTACAACTGGGCCGATAGCTTAACGTGCTCGCCGAAGCACGGAGACGCTCAGAAATTAAACCACTTTGGTGGTCACCCATCCATGGACTGACCGCGAGCCTAGTTGCTTAACATCGCCGATCGCTAGCGGACCGATGGGAACATCTAGCTTTTTTCTCCTGCAACATAAGCACAACATTAAAATAATAAGTGGTGTAATAAGTAAAATATTTCTCTAGTCGAGTTTTTCTTATAGTGAAGGAATGCTATGTGTTCTACAACACTTTGATTTATTAAGTAAAAACTCATAGGCTGCGGGGGCGGGATATCCCTAGGCCTCACCCGTTAGAAAGTCCCAGTCAGACAGTAGTAAACAACAGTTTGCTACTTCTGTTGTAAACATGCCAAGGCTTTTGCGGGGTTCATTAAGCAGTAAATCACGCATGTAATTCGAAAACACCTAATAAACCAAGTTTTTAATTGTATAAATGTTTCTATTGTAAAAAAGTTTTAACAATCCGTGTACCTACCTAAATATCTATATGTAACTAGAAATAATTATGTATATATAAAGAATATGTATATATTACTATAACATGTATATAAGTATGTATATCGTCGCCTGGTACCCATAGTACAAGCTTTGCTTAGTTTGGGGCTAGGTTGACCTGTGTGACATTGTCCCTAGATGTTATTATTATTATTATATATGTTCTGACTATTTACAAGCGCTTTTTTAAGTCTACGTGAATAAAAACCTTTTTTATCTTATTATTTTATAATCCTATTGAAATACGACAAAGATGAGAAACGAAACTTTTTGAAATTATAAACGGCAGCTAAATAGGTTTAACCTGAAGGGTTAGGTCTCAGGTTAGAACGTCACCTTCTTATATCTCAAATAAAAATATACTAAAAAAGACTAAATTACAGCGATGCAGAGAAACTATTAAACTATTGAATAAAAGTTCTAAATCCTTTTAAAACCACTGATTATATTCAACAATGATATAGTAATCAAATACAAGTTTTGTTTTTTTTTTGTGGAGACAAGACACATATACAAACACAGAAACACTCGCACACACACACACATACACACACACACGCACACACACACCCACACAAATTTATTTACGTTTAACTTTAATTTTCCTACATATATATATAATTGTCATTTAAACCCCGATGAAAGAGACTGGCCTCCACGACACAGGGAATCCTAGTGTGGAGACCAGAGATTTATGTAACTAGACTAGGTACATATTTTCTGAACAATAAAGATTATTATGATTATTATATACAACTACACCAACAATTAGCCCATAATGTTATAATTCATATCGCTTATTAATATGTATTATTATTATAGTAATTGACTCTTAAGTGTACCTCCTCCTACTGATAGAATTGGGTCATCTGGTCGATGTGGGCGGCGACCGGCTGTCGGCCGCGACCAGCGGATAACCATAACCGGTGCATTATTTTAAATATCCACTTCAGATTAATCTCGTTTACACTAAAACACTGCAGTTTATTATTTAAGACAAAATGTCAACATTGTAATACTTAAGTTCATAATAACAGTCTCTATTTTGGTGTTAGTACTCGGTACACAGGCGTCATACAGGTGGGATGTCATGTCATGGTCGTATCATTTACTAAGTGTACTAAAAAGAATCATCGTTGTCGTATCATTATTATGATGTATGTAGTGCTTGTGGCTGAATATCAGCTATGATGGCGAGTTTTTTTTTATATCAGAGGGCGACAAACGAGTGCGAGTCATCTGATGGTAAGTGATCACCGCCACCCATGGACGCTCGCAACACCACAGGAGTCGCTGGTGCGTTACCGGCCTTTAAAAGTCAGCCAACAAGTGTTGCTGACTCTTGAAGGAAGGCCCGGTGAGCTCTGGCGACCTTACTTACGTGCAGAAACACAACATTAAAATTATTAATGTTATTATTAAGGAATGTCTTCGGTAAGGGGGGTACTTCCCCAGTCGGGCTGCTCTTCGAGCCAATGAACGCTGTGCCCTACCTCTCTAAAATATTCATATTATTAATGGGTACAAACCATACTGATATTTTTATAAGCCAATCGTAACTCTAGAACGCTGTCCCGTCAGGGGCTCTACCGGCTAAGTCGCCGAACATCGATTTCTTAAATGGCGTTCAAATAAATAAAGGTTAAAAAAGACTTAATAAATCGTTAAATCGGCTTCCGTGACCACATGTGACGTCATAAATGGTCCGGAATCGATTGTCAACGATGAAGCCGATTTAAGGATTGATTAAGTAATTTTAAGCATTTATTTATTTGAACTTTGACTTAGCCGGTAGAGCCCCAGATCGGGATATCACGCCACTACTTCACAGGTACCTACCGAGTTGCCTTGTAACTGTGCTTGCTAAAATAATCCATGTATAAACTCCTCTTTGAACTATAAATAATAATAGTCATTAAAGTATTTATATTACAATGAAGCCAGCTTGTATTATACTAAACAATGGAATTTCGATAGCAATAGAACGAGAATGTAAAATTACGCTCTTCATATGGAGCTTCGATCATCACAAGTAAGCAAACGTTTACGTTTGTTAATACGACCCGACTTTCAATTTCTCTTATATTTCATCCATGTAACCTCACCTTGAAATGCCCCAACCTGTCCTTTTGCTTTCATTCTATGAAGGTCCTTGTATTCCAACATCTTTCCTGTTCTATTCTGTGTATATAGTATACATTTATTTCTTATCCGTCTTTTTGACAACACACAATTTCAAATGTTTTTGTTTATTTGTTTTATTGTATGATTTTATTATTATTATTTCTAATTTATAGATTTAATTTAATTTATTATTATGTTATGATGGGTGTAACTTACCTGAAATAAATAGATTTATTATATTATTATTATAAATGTCTTTTCGTTTCATTATGTCTGCGGCCATGGCTCACAATTCTCCATGTGTAAAGAAAGATAGAAAAATATATATTTTGTTTATTCGTTATATAACTTGATATTTCTGCTGTCTGTAGGTAGATTAAAGCAAATAAGGTATATGATCGCAGTCGACCGATTCAAAAATGTTATCAGGCAACTGACACCGCGGTCCCAGTTGTGTTGTGGTCCCAATCGACTGAAACCTCGATTTTTGTTGATTTCTCTTCTAATTCAATCTCAGTAAACGAAGCAAAAGAGGTGTACCTCTCTGGGAAACATACCTATTTATGTAATTATTTCATCGTTTCACTATTTTTATAATGAAATATATATCAAAACTTATTATAATTACTATAGAAACCAGCTCAGTTAAATAAATGAAAAAATATCATGATGTATTCGAATTCCTGTCAAAATACTCAATAATATTTGTCAAACGCAAAATCTACCTAATTTATTCATTGGTCGAAATCATAAATTATTTCAGACACGTGTAACGGGGAAATCTCTATTCGGATGACTTCTAAAAAATAGGTAGGTATGTAGTATTTTGGAGGAATCCACAGATTGTGTATAACAAATAGAAATAGCTTAGATTTTGAAATGCTGCCAAGTGCCGCTCTCCAATTTATCTTATTTTGTCCACGTATAAAAATGACAATATCTAAATACAGATGTTTATAATAATCAAATATACCCTAATAATCAAGAGTAATTTGTATATTAATGGAGGTGAATTGAAATGATATTATACTTACTCGTAGTATACGGTAAAACTGTCGGGTTATAGTATGCGCTAAAACTTTATACCTACAATAAATATCAAAAAATAAATTGGATGTTTGTGATTGTGATGTTGAATAAATTGAAAATAAATAAATAAATAACTTGATAATTGACCTGATTAATTTCCCAATCCAAAAATAATTTCCTAATCACCGTACACAGAGTTATATATCATCATCAATTAGCTAAATTAAGGCTTTGTTTCGCTCATTTAAATATAAATTATATATAAAAACAAAGACTAAACATTACCCATCCTAATCATTAAGCGTGCAGCAATAAATCTAAACTTTTTTTAAACAGAACCTTTTTTTAAATGATTTAGAAAGTCGTAATAACGGCGTCAGTGCTACGCTTAACCAGTCGTCAAAATCAACATTTGCTTAGAGAACAGTTCTCATTGTTAATTACATAAGATCCAAAATCTCATTAAGGAGAAAATTTTGTTATATTGGTGGACAACTGAACCTTTGTTATAATGATTGTTTTTCATTTTTCAAAATTCATTTAACACCTGAGGATACACAGCAAAGTCGTACAGCTTCCTTTCCTAAACTAAATTATCAACCCTTTCCAGAATACGCTGCAGGTACCTACTAGCATATTTCGGCAATGCTCTTTGACTGTTGTCAGAATCGTCCGTTATTACGTAATATATGGGTGATCCATTATAATTATAACATTTTGATTGTACTAATTGTTGAAGTAATGCTACGATACATGCGATGCACAGACTGATGTGTGCGGAGTTGTAACAGTTCGCCGTTGAGCGCGACAACAGGACAAATACGCGACGGCAGTTGTACCTATTTTCACTGAAAATGCTACACATGACGCACTTCTGACGTAACAAAAATGTAAAAAAGCACTTGTTTTTGTACTACGATTTAATTAGGCACAGTTTTTGTAACATTCACACTACTCGGAATAGTAAATTTAAATGTGGCTTCCGTATTCTCGGTGATAGGCAACAGTTTAAAATTAAAATAATTTGTCACGAAATTCTATTATTCCTTTATTAGCTGCAAGCTAAAATTTGATATCATCTGTATCGCTCGTGCCTCCAAGCATAATTTACTTACCTAATAAAATTAATAAATAGTTACATATGTAGCCACAAAAATTGAGGAAACATCTACAATGTGATACAGTAGTTTTGTCCATACCTACGTATAACAGATTTATTGGAATGGAGGTCGAGTCAGTAAAAATATCTGGAGCGTGCTAATTACCCCATTTCATGTTTTATTAAAAACATTCAAACAATAGCGATGCAAAGCATACGTAGGTAAATCTAGATTAACGTTTTGTATGTATTGGTTCATTCCTATATTTTACATGCCGTGTAACTCATACGCGCTAAGGCGGTGCGGTAGGACGGCGAACCCTGCAAGAGAATACCGTATATGGAACGGTAATGGCCACCAGGTAATGCATCCCCGATCAGTGAGCGATAATAACGCAACGGAAGCGGCTGAAATTAGCAGCGCGCATCGCACGGGGCCGCTGGCAGCTTCGCCGGCCGAAACTAAATACCCAAAAGCGTTTGTGATCGCGCTAGCGGTTGCCAAATATGGCACGAATCTCGGGTTTCGCGAGCGCGCGCGCCGGCCCGCTGGCACACCACCAGCCACTGCAAAAACGCTCACTGTTCCTGTCTAAAAACACGTAAAAAACGTTTTTATTTCTGTAGCGAGCGGCCTCTAAATTTAGGCCGTATGGAAACCGAAAGTAATACGAGCGATTTTGGTTGGGGCCGAGTTGTCTGTATTTAGATTAGAGCGGCGCGGGCGCAGCGCGGCGCAGTGGGACTCGCGCGGGAGCGCGCCGCGACCTCGCGCACGCGTGCACTGAGCCGCACACCCCGTCCGCGTCCGCAGTGACAGTGCTAACAGTTTCGTGCTATAGTGATACTAGCAAAAGGATTTGGATGTCACAAATGTTACCCGAAGGCGGAGGTGATTATTCCATTTGTGTTCATTATTATTTATTATTATTAATTTGTTTATTAGTGGCGGTGTTTATCGAGACGTGATAGTTCAATTTCATCAATAGAAAATTATTATTTTAACAATCAATATTAATTTATAATTAATGCGTTATAAAATCAGTATTATTACCTCCTTTATTTAATACCAATATTATTATAATTTTATCAATGACAAGATTCAAGACAAACATGATTCTTCAGCGCTCACTTCTTCAGTTTCGCTCGATAAACACACGTTATCTCTAGTAACAGATGAGTTAGTTAACTAGTTCACGTAACGCGCTATCATTATCAATGTAGCGCGGTTCGGCGCACGCGCCGTTATCTGACGTGAGTTATCACTAACATGTTTGTCTGAATTGATTTTGTTCCTTGTTATTACCCACTGAACGTTAGGTACAATAACATACACTATTTTAAAAATAATACCATTGAAACTTAGCTTCTTACTTAACTTAAACCACTACCCATACGATAAGTAGTATACTTAACTTAAAAACAGAATTGGTTTGTATACCATTAGACTTAAAAAAAAATCTGTTGTATTTTAGTGTAGATAGAAATTAAATTAAAGTAAATAAGTAAAAAAATAATACAGCTACACAGGCGAATTTAATTATATATATATAAGGTTTATTCCAGCAATTAATTGTAGTTATAGGCAGATGTTTTGATGTTTTATGAGTTGCATGGAACCATTTGGAATTAACATTAACTTTACTACTCTACTGATTAAGTAAAATAGCAAATTTATTTGATTGATTTTTTCTCAATTAAAATACTGATCGTCAATATTTATAGTTTTACATATATTCTTCATCCTTTCTATGTTAAGAATTCAATATTCTTATGATCATGGATCTAATGTAACGTAACTTAAAGAGCTTAATTTGCCTCTGAAACTAAACAACTTGTAACATATAACAAACTACACAAAAAGAAAACTTTGCATACAAGAATACCTATTGATGAATTTTTGATAAGCTGGCAAACAAATATTTCGCGCATTTCACAAACTCTTTTTCTTTATCTGTTCAGCTCCCCTCCAGTATCTTTATACCCCTCTTTATAGTTGCGTAGACCAACAACTACTATGTATATTTTACATAATACACTATTTACTTACGAGTATCATCTTTGAAATTATATTTGTATATGAATATTATCTGAACGTTATACTTAGTAGTTATGTACAGACAAACTGATCAAGTATTCGTATTCGGTATACGAATACTTGATCAGTTTAGAAATTCTACATAAATAATTATTCACATGACAACGTAAAATTGTATAGCATTGTTTATCTTGTTTAAAACCTATTCAATCGAAGTTTTTAATTAAGAGTCAACTACGTAACTGGAATAAGGAAATATTATATAGGAATGAATAATTACTTTATACGGAAATACAGATACCTCAGACTGAGTGACTCATGTAACCGCACTGGTCCAGAGAGCACTTTAGAGGTCACCATTGATAAAATTGTCCTGAAGTTTCGTTAGTATAATTACTGTTTCAAAAGAAATATAATCAACTTCAACTTTAAAAACAATAGCAACTTGTGTCATTAACCATAATCTATACATATAATAAAATCATAGGAAAGTCAAAACTGTTCATTGAATATTTTTTAAAAAGGATACTTGGCGCGTGATCTACAATAGATATCGAAACCAAAAATATAGTTTTTAGAATTTTTGTCTGTTTATCTGTTTGTCTGTATGTATGTCCGGGCTAAACTCAAAAAGTACTGCATGGATTTACTTCAAATTTTGCATGGACATTACTAAGAGGTCGGGTCAACATATAGGGTACATATTATCACGCTATCACCTCCCGGGGAGGAGCTATGATAATTTATAAAATTTAACGCGGGTAAAACCGCGGGGCACAGCTAGTCACTAATATATAAACGATCGAACCACCGCTTTTTAGAATTAACTACTAGTGAAATGTGTCTGTCAAGATACCTATACGTATTTCCTTCGCTGTTTTTACCTACATATTGGTATCATTCTTAAATGAAAAATACCAACACTGTGTACATAGAGTACTACCCCATCTATATTATTTTAATTAATCATTTATTTCAGACCATTTTAAGTCTATAAGATGTTAGTTACAAAATATCTTAACCTAATGTTAGTAATATTATTGTAGACTCCAATCACTATAGAAATAGAAATATCTTGGGACAAGCAAGTAACACACTGCCATCTGATCCCCAACTAGGCAGAGCTTGTACCATGGCAACCAGACAACTGACAAACATACTTATATATTTCTAAATACATAAATATTATAGATAAACTAGCGGCCCGGTACGTGCTTCGCTACGTATAAGGCATAGTAATAAAAAAAATATTATTAAGTTCATTTATTCAAACAAAAAATATTTTAAATTGCTAAGAGATGTTGATTTTACACTTTTTCAACACTTTTTTTAAATTTTCTCTACGTACAAACCTTCCTTGGACTTCCACGAATAATTCAAGACGAAAATTAGCCAAATCGGTAAAGGCACTAAAGGCGTTGTTGAGTTATAACATTACAACGAAAAGTGGCATTGAGTTTTATATACTTACATAGACGATTACACCCAGACACATAATGATTTGTCCCGGTTGGGAATTAATAGTACCCACAACCTCTGGCTTGCAGTGAGAGCAGACGTACCAATCTGTATAACATATTTTATTATTCAAGAATTATCTTATCTTCAATATTATCAACCCGTCTTGTCTGCTGTAGGCACGTGGAATTGTAATATTTTTACAGTGATTTGGTGGCATACAGAAATCGACCACCATCTCATTCGGGCGAGTGGATGGTGTTTTCCCCGTAGGTATTATCTAAGTAAGCGCGTAGCTCTACGCCGCTCTATGCAGTAGAACAACAGTAGCACAAAAAGTCGCTAACCACCCTCTCATGTAACTCCATGTGAGCCGAGGTACGAATCCATGAAACGACCGCCGTGACTCATTTGGTAGTGTGCCTGCCGTCTGATCCAAAAGCTGCGGGTTCAATCATCGCACAAGGCAAATAATTGTGTCGGTCTGGGTATTTTCAGTGCATTTACAAAAAAAAGTTTATGTTTGTATCTAGCCATTGTCTAGTATCCATAGTACAGACGCCAGCACATCGAGCTACCCCAATCTGTCACATTTCTTTTATATATTTTCAACTTTATCACATAAGCATAAGGTTCACTTTCAATTGGGGAAATTTGACAGATTGGGGTAGCTTCATGTGCTATGATGTATAAGTATAAAACTGTTACATCTAGTTGAGATTTAACTTTTAATAGCAATAATTTTTGGAATAATGGGTTCTTGCCGAAGACAAGAATTGTACAATATTGTACAAGCTTTGCTTAGTTTGTGGTAGATGGCGTTGTGTGATATTTGCCGTATATTTATTTATTATGAAAGCGGATGTCCTCAAGCGCGGGTAGCTTTGTTTGTTTGGTCTCATTAACTAGATGTCTTGAGCCTTGCTTGTCTATATAGTCCGGTGAAGCATATACCAGACATCAATTTAAACAATGAATACTTTTCTCTCATTACAAAGCGAATGGCTGGTAGGTATATCAAGTTTATAACGTGTGTCACCGATTGCATTTGTTGACATCCTCTTAGCGCACAAGTGTGTCATGTGTGCGCACCCAATCAATCTGTTTGTTGGAATCAGAAAGCTTCGAATTGAATACACCTTATACGGAGATGTCAAATTGTCTCGCTAGCGAAATACTCGGTAATTTGGGAGGTGACCGTTGTACAAACAAACCGAGGTACTTTCTGTTATCACTGCCTATTTCGGGGATATCGAGGTGATGTGTGGTCGACGCTCAGGGTTCTTGCTGTTTCTGATTGAAATGACGAATATACTCGATAAGTGCTGTTTGCAAAAATAACACCAGATTAAAGTTTTCCCAGCTAATAATTTATATACCTATTAAAGCATTTCTACCTATTCGAATAAAATTGGTCCGGAAAAAAATATTTTAGATGAATTTTGACAAAATTTATAAACACTAAAGCAGCATCTCTAGATGGATGGCAACCACCAGGGTGACTTCTGTTGGGACGTTGGTTTACAACCGTGTAGACGATGCTTAACAATGAAATAAATCGGACATATTTTTTTTTATTTGAATGTAACAGACTTGGTATAAACAGTTTTATAGCAGATATGTTGTGACTATATACAAGCGTTCATTATGGGTTTATGTGAATAAGAACTTAGTTCGTGTTATTTTTATTACAAACTAGCCTCCATAGCTCACTCTGTAATCTTTGCCTTGACTTTCCATAAGTTTTAATTGGCACTTCTAGTCGGAGCCATTGTATCTGGTAATCCTGCACGCGAAACAATTGATATATCAGTCTGTATAACTGTCCAACAAGCGTACTATCACTAAGCGTACTATTACTGCTGTCACTATTTACCATTTTACACTCTTATTTAAAATAATTCCGTGATCCGCCGCTTAACCATGTCTCAGCTAAACCTTGCTCAACCACTTAAACCCCGCTCAACTATTTCTTTATTTAATAACCCTACTTAAAGGTTTCTCAGCTAAGTAACGTCATTTTATTTTACACTGTCAACATTTCTGGGACTGGTATAGAGCTTGACCAAAATGAATCGACTAAATCGGATTATGTATCAAAACTTTATGATTTTTGCTCTATGGTAGACATGGAATGATAGATTTATGATCGTAACAGTGCATTTTCAAGGACTATTGATTTTCTTCGGTGGATTTTGAAGTTTGTGATAAGATTCCAACTGGAATTCAGTATTTATTTAAAAATTGAAATGGTTAGTAACTTCAATAAAACCTCCATTCACAAACAAACGTCAAACAAAACGTCAGCTGATGCAAATAAAATCCGCCATATTTGAGCAAGCTTTAAACCAGGGGCCGACGTGGTTTAAATTTTGACATGGCTTAACCGCGGGTCCAAGTTAAATCGTGTTTTTAAATGAAAATTTTGATAAACCATCGTTACGAGGCCGGCTTAAATTTAAGTAGCGTTTTTAAATAAGGCTGTTAGATGTAAGAATCCTGTTAACAAAACAATGCGGTTCAATTATTTATTAACTTAGAATAAGGATTAGGTTGCTAGGAAATTTAAAAACTGGATATCTCTAACGTATATGTGTTTACTTACAATATGGAGACCAAAGCCAAATATTGTCTACAATGTAGATAAAACTAAGAAGAAACGATTTACTTATAAAAGGCGTAGATACGAAAGGATACTATATACATTGCCATCACGGTAAATAGGACATTTCTACACGATGCGATAAGCGTTCTATGTAGAACACTATTAGCTGTATATACTGGTTCGATAGGAACTACGAAAGGTTATCTTGATAATTTAACACCTATTTATAAACAGCTAAAGTACCTACTGATTCGAAAATGTATGTAGAGCAAGACGGTTCTAATATATTGAATCGAACTGACAAATATTCACGTATCAGCGTTTAAAAGAATTTTCCTCAAGTATAGATCTTAACTCGAAACTGCGGGAAATAAAACATCGTACAGGAGTCGGATCTGCACCCTCTATAAATCCTGGACAGGCCTATTAGCCACAAACCATATACAGACAAAATTTTCGAGTTGTCTAGCTAACACACGTACAGAGTACCTATGTATATCATATATATATCATCTCGTGAACAAACTTTATAGAATAGGTATAAGAGGAATACCCTTAAAACTACTTGAAGACTATCTAACGGACAGAAAACAAAGGGTTAGGATAGAAAATAAGACAAGCACCATCCTCGGGCCTACTTTATTCTTAATATATATAAACGATCTATATAAACTTCAAAATTTTAAAGGGAAAATAGTCGCTTATGCGGACGATACAGCTCTGTTCTTTAGTGGAACTACATGGGAAGAGGTGTTTCAAAATGCAAGAGTAAGCATGGCTCGAGTTTGTGTGTGGCTTCGGGACAACATGCTATCTCTCAATGTCGACAAAACTAAATATATCACCTTTGCACATAGGTCTAATCAACTTCCTCCTAGCTTGTTGACTATTCCGGCTCATTGCTGTAGTATGGGACTTGACCAATGCTCTTGCCCGATTCTTGAAAGAACTGATGAGGTCAAATACCTTGGTGTTGTTATTGACCAACACCTCACTTTTAAAGAACACATAAAGATGTTAGTCACACGCCTACGGAAAGTCATCTACGTTTTTAAAATTTTTAGACATGTAGCCGATCCCAATATAATTAAGATGGTATACTATGCCTTATGTCAATCATTAGTAGATTACTGCATCACTTCTTGGGGAGGTGCTGCGAAAACCCTTGTCATTGAGGTTGAGAGAGCCCAGCGTGCAATTCTCAAGGTAGCTGCTGGTCTTCCTTTCCGATTTCCAACTGTAGATTTGTATAAAAGGTGGAATGTTCTTACGGTGAGACAAACTTTTATACTACACACAATCTTAAAAAAACACTCACAACTGCCATATAATCCGAATCTTCTTAAAGATAAACGGCGTCAGGGTAAAGTGTGTCCTTCTAGAGCATGCTCTACAGCTCTGTCTCAAAGGCATTTCTGTTTTCTTGGTGTTTTCTTGTACAATAAACTAAATTCTATCATTAACATTTATCATAAAAACAAAATACAATGCAAAATTTCTGTCTGTTCCTATCTAAAAACCCTAGACTACCAACAAACTGAAAATCTTTTAATCGTTTTACAATAACTTATGCTATAGTGTTTCGTTCAAATGGCTCGCTACAAATACATACTCTATACTCATGATTGCACCTACACTTATATGTTTCACAAATACACATTTACTTCACACTACTCTCTCGCGTACACTCAGACAAATACACATCTACCATGTCTCTGTATTCTGTACCCTCTCTCTAACTCTTCTATTAAATGTTTATCTTCTGTTTTTAGAATTATATAAAGTCTTTTAGAATTATATAACTGCTTTTAAATTGTATAACTGCTTCCAGATTTATATTTATAAGTTATGGTTTAATAAGCTTCTTACTAGCATTTGAGCCGCGTGGTGGGCCTGGTGACCTGTAGTACAGGTTTTCATTCAAACCTATTTCAGGCACCAGTCTCTCACAAAGTTGGGGCTAGTTGGAGACATGCTTTGTATGTTGAAACGTAACTTTAAACATATATGTATTATGTAACCCCATTTGTGATGAGATAATAAATGGATTTATTATTATTATTATTATATGTCTCTCTATATATAATAGTTTAAGGGACAGTGCTGACTAAAATGTTCATAGTTACTTCTGAAAGATCTTAGATACTGTCAGAGTGCTATGACATTATGTAGCTAGTAAAATAAAACAAATAAGTTTATCACTCGCTGTTTACCAATTTTAGTAATATTAATAAAGTACACGTAGTATATTATAACCCACATTTAGACTAGCCGTTAAAAAGCTCAATTTTATTACCAAACGAATTCCGATCATAGACAAAGTCTTAGTCCAAAGTTAGCATAGTCGTAATAAAAGCCAAACGAATTATTATGTAAAATATTCGCCATACAACGGGAATAAGCTAAAGGAACCCAAATTGTTTGTATGTTATTTTTTCTCACAAGAAATAAATAGACGCACTTTAAGTAATTTCTAAAAATCTTAAAAAGGTTAGTTTATAAAGTTTTACAGGTCGAGCAAAAATCATGGAAAAAGTCACGCTTCTTGTAAAGGCCAGGCTTGTTATTCTTGTTTCTTTAAATTATTTTTATGTACCATTTGGGTAACCTAAAATTAATCCTTTGAAAATATTCCCCTTAATTAAGTAAAACAAAAAATATCTCTTTACTGTACACCAAAACAATAATATACAATATCATATAAACATGGTACCCTAAACCGGCGAGCATGTATGAAGAATATAATGACAGTAATCGAGGCAAAAGACGTGTGCAAAGATCGTGACAAATGGAAATCCGTTGTCTCTGCCTACCCCTCTGGGAAACAGGCGTGAGTATATGTATGTATATAAACATGATTAACAAGATTGTGCAAATTGCGGTCTTATCGCCATATATTGCTGGCATTTCTGTATTTTACACCACTTAACTAATTCAAATGTCATTACATCTCTATCACGTAGCACGTGTTAAAATAAGCGTACATAGAATTGACAAACTACTATAATACTGCTTATATTACGAGCACCAATTATGCGCAACAAGCGCATTACTTCTAACAGTTCTAACGTGCCGCTTCTTTTCCTACAGTAGGTATTTCACGCCGATACTAAATTGACACAACTAACTGACTCATTTGAACTATGTTTTAAGAAATGCAATATTATAATTACTATAGTGGTATTGCATAAACTGGGGTCATTTTTAATTTAATAGTATATAATATGTGTAAAAAAAAAAAATATATATATAATATATCTAGGGACAATGCCACACAGATCATCCTCGCCCCAAACTAAGCAAAGCTTGTACTATGGGTACCAGGCGACGATATACATACTTACATAGATAGATAAATACTTAAATACATAGAAAACATCCATGACTCAGAAACAAATATTCGTGCTCATCACACAAATATTTGCGCACTTACCGGGATTCGAACCCAGGACCAGCTTCGTAGGCAGGAGCACTACCAACTAGGGTACGGTGACCGTCGTATATGCATAATATAAATATACATGTATCGATTCAGTATCTGCTTCAACAGTAAGAGAAGGAACAACGGAGACCAAAAATATTGTCCCCTATTGTACCCTAGACTGCTTTGTTTAAACATACGTTGTCCCTACCGTTCTTGACTTGGAAGTTAATCTCAAAATGATTTTCTGGTCCAACTTTCAGCCAGTCGGCCAGTCTCAACGGCGAGTAACCGGCGGAGAAACGTATTTTAGTTTGGTAGAGCACCAATAACTTTACCGCCTTACCTTTATCTATTAGCCCAAACCCAGGGCCATATTATAGCTACCGATAAGACTATGAGCATTTTTTTTTTATTTTTTTTTTTGTATTACGCTATAGTTGGCCTAGGAGGCTTTCACTACTTCACCGGACTATAGAGGCGAGCAGAGGGCTCGAGCCGTCTAGCAATTAAGTAACCCGCGCCGGAGGGCACCCCCTGTGGGGTTCGAACCTCGACTCTGGGCGATTACTGGCGGGGAGAGGGCAGAGATCATCATTTTAGGGAGTTTTGTGCAACTTTCGCTCTACGTTAATGACATGACGCGGCCCCCTCCGCGTTGAGGGGGCTTTTTATCGATACTATATTGTGAGCATACTGTACAGTACTAAGCAGTTGTTTTCTTTCATCTCGTTCCCCGCCAATTTGTTTTGGAGATTTGGCCAATCGTTACCAAAGCGCCCAAAACGGCGATAAATAAGTTGCGTGCTCCTACGCTCTTCTTTATGATTCATGTGCTGACTATACCATACTAGGGCACTATTAGCATTCCCTTTAAGTCGATCTTAAATTAATAGTGAGTTGTTAACTCGAGTTTGACTCACTTTTTGGAAGTTCAAATAATAAAAAACGCCGCTTTTGTTTTATTTATAAGCGTGTCGTTTGAGACGGACGACATTCTTGTAATTGGTGATGTAATATTGTGTTGTTAAAGGCAAATGTACGATCTAACACCTTATTTGTATATTGAAGTGGAAGTTTAGTACAATTTACCGTTCATTTTAATATGCAATTGAGCATCGCGTTGGTCTCGCGGTAGCGGCGTTCAACTGCTCTTGTTGAGGTCCTGGTTTCAAATCCCAGGTCAGACCAAAAAGTGTTTTCGGTATGTTTGTGAAAAGAAAAACACTAATAGCTTGGAAGTTGGCGGTGATACACCCCCGCTCTCAGTCCTTCGCGAGATTTATCCCAAATCGCATATTTTATTTATTTATTTATTTAAAGGCTTACCAACTAAATACATACACAATATTAAATAACAATCTTTGATACAATTTTAAATCTTGTATGCATCTAAATTAAAGGAAAGCACGGCATTATTAATTAAGGTTACGAAAGTACACATCATTAAAACCAAGTGTACCTGTTTTAAGTTTTATCAACTAAGCTAACATATTTCATAAAAAAATAAAAAATAAATAGTTTTATTTTTGTTTTGTTTTGGAACAAATTTGGAACGCAGTGCCATCGGGATAGGAGAGTGCGCGAATAGAGAGTGGACGTGTGTTTTGCGCATATGCTTGAGCACTGTAATAGTAGACTAGTCTAGCACGAATTCACTCAAGAGCATTATCATATGCGATTGGTAAATAACAGGAGATCATCGGTATAACAGACCTGAGTCCACATCCGAAATTCTAAGGCTCTGGTGCGGGTTTATTTTGTTTGTAGTTTTGTACAACGACTGGAGCCCCCGCTCGCCTCCTTTATCCGGTGTATCGGTGAAAGTCGTCATGTAAAGCAACAATCTAAGCAAATAAATGAATCATTCATTCAAAAAAACTTAAACATTTGAACCAGTCTGCTTGTCTCAATCTCTCACTCAATCACACAAAAAGCGGATTTGGTTGAAATTTGGAATGTAGATAGGGTTCAATAAATTGCTATACCTATCGTGGGTAACAAACACCCAAAGCTAGTATGCAATATTTTATATTTATATATAGCATTTGCAGTTGAGGTAACTACAAATGCGGCGATATTTACAAGTGTCAAGGATAGTTGTAAAACCCATGTAATTGTTTGTACCTAACGGTGCACATAAGTGCACTGTGCCGTCATCTACATATCAATTAGGTACCTACCTACTATGACTCGGTAATGTTTAAGTAAGGTACCTACGATTTTTATATTATCAACTACTTTACAAAGATGCTGTAAAAATCAAAACAGTACCTACAGTATCTAATTTTAATTTTATAGCATTATTCGCAATGCAAAGCGTATATCTAATCTCAAAAATAGGAAATCATAAATTGAATTGTCCGGCGGGTCTCAAACCTGCACCATCTACCATCTCGAACCTACCCCGGATTGGTAGATGGTGCCGATTCGAGACCCGCCGGACGATTAAATTTATGATTTCCTATTTTCGAGATTAGTACAGTATCTATACTGCTTGTTTACTTAATTTACCTAGTAATTAATTGACCTTGGCGACGTTAAAGCACCAAGCTGCCAGCTACTTATTAATTTATTCGCCAAAAAAGAGAAAACAAATTAAAATATATTATTTTGATATAATCTTTATTAATTACCAAAACTTGTCAAAGAAGGTAGTTAATAGGTCATAGTAAGTAAAAGTAATTAAAAATGTTGTAGATTATTGTAGGTGCTTATTAAGAAATATTCAAATTACAGAGTTTTGTGTACTAATTCAATTTATTCTAAAGCACACACGCATCAATATATACAATAATCGTACAATCAGTATGAAATATAATAACGCAGCGGGAGTTCATTGATCTATTATGGTTTGGACTAATATGGGTCATATCTGCGAAGGGGGGATACACATACTACTAATAGAATTAAGTATATGTTTGCATGACAGTGGGCATGCGTTACTACGTGTTTGATTCTATTGTCGTAAGCTAAGGTTCTTCCAGTAGTTCCTTCACATCATCAGCCTGATTTCGACCACTGCTGGTCATGGGCACCCCCAAAGCTTACTATAATGCTGTTATTTGGAGGGGTTTGCCGTAGTCATGGAGGTTTGCATGCGAGTTGGCGACCGCAGTTAGGTGATAGCTATACTACATAGGTATAGCTGCTGCCCGACCACCTGGTGTATCCCTTAGTCGCCTTTTACGACACTCACACACCGCTGCAGTTCCCAGTTTTACGACACTCACGGGATGATATGGGGTGGCCCTGTTATTATTTTTAAGCCGGTATCCACACCGCTGCAGTTCCCAGTTTTACGACACTCACGGGATGATATGGGGTGGCCCTGTTATTATTTTTAAGCCGGTATCCACACCGCTGCAGTTCCCAGTTTTACGACACTCACGGGATGATATGGGGTGGCCCTGTTATTATTTTTAAGCCGGTATCCACACCGCTGCAGTTCCCAGTTTTACGACACTCACGGGATGATATGGGGTGGCCCTGTTATTATTTTTAAGCCGGTATCCACACCGCTGCAGTTCCCAGTTTTACGACACTCACGGGATGATATGGGGTGGCCCTGTTATTATTTTTAAGCCGGTATCCACACCGCTGCAGTTCCCAGTTTTACGACACTCACGGGATGATATGGGGTGGCCCTGTTATTATTTTTAAGCCGGTATCCACACCGCTGCAGTTCCCAGTTTTACGACACTCACGGGATGATATGGGGTGGCCCTGTTATTATTTTTAAGCCGGTATCCACACCGCTGCAGTTCCCAGTTTTACGACACTCACGGGATGATATGGGGTGGCCCTGTTATTATTTTTAAGCCGGTATCCACACCGCTGCAGTTCCCAGTTTTACGACACTCACGGGATGATATGGGGTGGCCCTGTTATTATTTTTAAGCCGGTATCCACACCGCTGCAGTTCCCAGTTTTACGACACTCACGGGATGATATGGGGTGGCCCTGTTATTATTTTTAAGCCGGTATCCACACCGCTGCAGTTCCCAGTTTTACGACACTCACGGGATGATATGGGGTGGCCCTGTTATTATTTTTAAGCCGGTATCCACACCGCTGCAGTTCCCAGTTTTACGACACTCACGGGATGATATGGGGTGGCCCTGTTATTATTTTTAAGCCGGTATCCACACCGCTGCAGTTCCCAGTTTTATTATGAGCATCAGGATGACACCTTCCACTAGTCTGATATCTATACATATAATAAAATCGTAGGAAAGTCAAAACTGAACATTGAATATTTTTTTAAAAGGATACTTGGGGCGTGATCTACAATCGATATCGTAGCCAAAAATATAGTTTTTAGAATTTTTGTCTGTTTGTCTGTATGTATGTCCGGGCTAAACTCAAAAAGTACTGCATGGATTAACTTCAAATTTTGCATGAATATTACTAAGAGATCGGGTCAACATATAGGCTACGTATTATCACGCTATCACCTACGGGGGAGGAGCTGTGATGATTTATAAAGTTTAACGCGGGTAAAACCGCGGGGCACAGCTAGTCTCTTATAAGCTGCTGTAGTGACAAGCGGGTTAACCTATTAATGTCCTTCTTGTCTTTCGGCCATGGAGACTAGCAATTCTACAATTACTAGTCTCCATGGCCGAAGTGTTCCTTGTCCACTATTGTCTCCATAGTGGACAAGTGTATGCGCAAACACAGGCGCACTGATTAATCACTCATGATCGCATGGCTCGGACTGGAGACATGCCTGGAAAGATTTGACTATTTGATTGTATTGGATTTACTGAAAAACTACTGAACTGATGTTAAAAGTCAAAATATCAAGTGAAAACACCTTTTTCTTTAACAAATAACAAGCGTGATGACTAACCTTCAAGTAAGTAAGGATTGTGAACAGAATGCTTTGCTCATGACCAGCTGTATGTTGGCTTGAAATCAATTTCTTTGGCTACCATAAAATCACACTTTGTTTGGACATTTCTGGGCCAAATAACATTAAATAATCAATCATTCTTTCGATAAAAAAATTATACCTTACCTAGCTGTAAAACAGGCGGGGAGGGGATTGCATAAATAAGGTGTAAGGAATTGTTACCTGCTATTTGTCCAAATATACTATAACTTTAAAATCATTTTATTTTTCCACCTATGTGTTTAGCGAGCTAAACCGGAGCGAGTTGCTAGTGTTTAAACAATAAGTAGGTAGGTCAATTCCTGTTTGGCAGTCAATTTCTTGGCACTCGTGGCATACAAGCACTCTTTTTTAAATTAATGCCAGAGACGTAGTCAAATACATGATTCACGTTTTGTAGAATACATATTAGATTTTTTTTTTTTTTTTTTTTTTTAACATATTAGAATACTATATATTTAATACCTACGAATTATATGTACAGACGCCAGCACATCAAGCTTCCCCAATCTGTCAAAATTCCCCAATTGAAAGTGAACCTTATGCTTTTGTGATAAAGTTGAAAATCTATAAAAGAAATTTGACAGTTTGGGGTAGCTGGATATGCTGGCGTCTGTACTAGCTGTGCCCAGCGGTTTCACGCGCGTTTAACCTAAATAGGTATATTATATAAATTATAATCTAGGTATATCTTATTCGGATGTATAAGCTATATTACTACAAAGTTTCATCTAAATCGGTTCCGTAGTTTTCCATAAATCCATAATCACAAACATTCTCATTTATAATATTGGTAGGATACAAAAGATAAAAAATCATATTACTTATTTAAAACGGGTCATTTTACTGAATTTGAATATTCCTTAATATATATTGAGTGTTATTACAAAAAGATTATGTACCTACGTGTAAAAAAGATACAAAGAAATCCTCAAGAAATGTAGAAAAGAAGCTTATAAAGCAGAAAATCATTACTGACTGACTTTTTGTTATTTTTGGTAAATATAATTGTTTTATTGAGAGTGAAAAGAAGAAAATTAACAGAACACCTATAGCTGTGTTCGTAAGATTTTTGTGCTCATAATAATTGTACTAATTGCTATTTAGATGTAAGAAGTCTTTATGCAACGTGTAATATCGTGTAATAATATAAGAATTAGTCTTACTAAATAGTAGTAGTAGTCAAATAGTCATTTATTGGTAAGATTTCTTACATGTCATGAAAATGTTTACAAAAATATATTAAATGTCTAAACAATGTAAAAATATGTCAAATCAAAAATACTATAAACTAAACTTGAGTCAAATACATAATAATTTGTTCAAAAACATAAAAAAGAAAATAGGTCACAACATAGTCAGCAAGTCAAAATCATAAATTACATATTATAATGTCAACATATTAGATTTGAAATGGATAAATTCATCAACGGAATAGAACGATTGCTCGATAAGCCACCGTTTTAACCGAGTTTTAAAACTCATTAAGGTTGGGGCACTTGATATGCTCAATGGTAGTTTATTATACACTGTGCAGCCCATAACATGAGTAGTTTTGGATGTTTTAGTCAGTGTCCTCGGTACCGACGTCAGCTTATTGCTATGCCGTGTGCAATAGTTGTGTATCTCACTCCGCTTAGTATACAGGTCTATGTTTGCCCTTACGTACACTGCAACTTGGTACAGCACTATTGAAGGTAACGTCATGATACCCAATTTTTTAAAATAAGTACAATGTAGTAAACTTACTGTATTCAAGATAATTCGCTATGAAAATATTTCATAGCGAAAAGCGTTTTCATTCGCACCATACGAGGTTTTCACTCTCAAGCGACGATATGTGACTAGTCAAAACTTTTCCCAAATAGAATAAGGTACAATTACATGCACCGTTCTTTCTATAAACCCCACAGAGTTTTTAACTTGATCATCTGACTTTAGCAGCATATACGTAGTTCTGACGATATTGGCGAATTGCCAGCTCTACGTATGATGGTACGAGTAAACATGAACATACCTACTGATCTTTTAAAACTGTGGTTGTGATGATGACTCAGAATCTGGATTATTACATGAGTTTCGTTTCTTACAAATACTGTAAACAGTTAACTAACCGATGTTTATAATCTGTGGCAAGTGAGTCAGTATTTACACGAGGTGGGGTTAATGCGTTTTTATTTGTGTTTATTGATGGCTTCTCAGTAGTAACTTCATGAAGACCGAATTGAGTAAATATGAAATTTATACAACTTTAACCTGTATTATAATTCAATTTAGTCACATACAACAGGTTTTTATAAACTTGAGTGTCTTTAGATTATACATACACTTAAGATAAGTCCTAGACTGTGTTGAATGTAATCTAATGTAATATTTCAAAAGTTTGTTTATTACGAATAAAGCATTAGCACTATTCATATAGGTACCTAACAATCTAGCCTAGAGACTAATAAGTTAGTTTAATATTCACCTAAACATCTATTCAAAGATATAAAGGTAATTCTAAGAATCAGTCCCTCGACACTACTTAGTCATATTTATTAAGGGGAAGACGTTTAGTTTATATATTCTCTTGAAAAAATCCCGCAATCCCGGGAATAATCGATAATCGACAAATTGCTGTTGCCCGGTTACGGCCTAATAAGCTTGCATTTATTGCCAGTGATTATTTGCGAATTAAAAATATTCTAAGAAGCCGCTTCCATAAACTGTTAGCCAAAACAATAATTTTAGGTTAATTTGCATCAGATTATCCAATATTTAATCATAATACTAGTTCGTAGTGTTATTGATATTTTTAGTCGTCTCACTAGTTCTGTAGTCGCAAGTAGCTGGATCACTTCGATGTTCACACGATGATGAAGCCTATAATCATGAGCTGTGGCGTATTTCAAATGATTCACGAACAGTAACTTTGATAGGATTATATTAACAAGTAGGTAATTTAATTAATACAAAATCTGAGTGTAAGTAAAAACGCGAATTTACTTACAAACGATAGTTACACAAAAAAATATATTTAGGAAACTAGATCATTATATCAGTGATAGGTAATAATAATTAAGCCTTTTTATTTCCATGCCCTTAATTTTGCAGTTCAAATGTTGTTAGTGAGTATTTTATCTTAATCTATTAGTTAATAATATGTTAAAATACATTAATGTATAGGGTTAAGGACCCCGCCTAGGTGAAGGCCTCCACCATCTCCTTCCACGATTCTGAAACCTCTTCCTCTGAAATGAGCTCTGCAATACAGGTATAAAAGATATTATAATATAAGATTTAAGTTAACCAAAGATAATTAAAATTTAACAACGTTTAAGTGAAGTTAATATCTTTAAAAAAATGTTTAAATATTAATTGTCAAATTACATCATTGCTAGGTACGCCTGCTATACAAATGCATCATTTTTAAAAATAGGCATGATCGAGTATCGCATCGGTATTATCCGAGGCATCATTGTTCTAGAACAACTCAGAATATAGAACAAAGATGTCATTTACCACATCTAAAGATAAAATTCGTGGTATTCCCATTTCAAATTCCCTCCACATGAAACCTTTTTACAATGACATTCTATGCACATGTCGTTGTCTATTTATTTACGCAGTTAGCTTGTGGAAATCCCTTCCGCCTGTAGGTAGGGTTCCCAACTTAAACACGATCTTTATCCAAGAAAACTAATGTAGGTATTAGGTAGGTGGTATACGACCACGGACCATCTTTTGAGCATTACTATGAATGTGTATTTTTTTGTATACTATTTATTTTGTAGATAATAAATATTGAAGAGTTGACACACATAACAATCAATTCAGATGAGAATGAGCTTGTTAGATTTTTCAATTGACGGGATTAATTAGTTTATAGACTCACTAATTTAAAATGTTTAGAGGTATATTTTGATCATGAATTATTTGCAGCTCCGTTTTCTCATTTTTATTTTGTGATTTGTGTTTTAAAATTGACTTCTTCCTTTCTAATTCCTCAAGAGGTCGGGAGTCGTTAGGATTTACAGCAATTTATGACGATTCACATGATGGCCACATCATAGGCCTCTCCCTACGCAATATTATTACACGTTTTCTTTTTTGATGTGAAACATCTATAGTCTCACGTAAAACAGATTTCTGGCGTGGCGACGCATGCCGTGGCGCATGTGCAATCGACTTTTTATTTTATCATTATGACATATTTAGTTCCTATCACAATATGTTCTTTTCTGCATATTACTTTTACAAAATAATGTCGATGTTTCACATCTGCCAGGCGTCCCGTGACGGCTCACATTGTTTATTCTATATAATCCTAGTTTTATCATTTAAACTAGTTATTTGTTTTCAAATCTGGAGTTTCTTTTTAATTTGGTCTGTGAGCCATCCACCTGGGTAGCTAAAGAACGCTACAGGTTAGCTAGGACATCCTCGCTAGTGAAATTGCGTTAGCTTCTCGCGCTGTGGCCTGTGATCCCGTGCAGTCCGTGCCAACGATCACCCCCTCTTTGTAGACTACCGTGAACAAGATCAGGTGTTGTTGTTTACGTTATCCAGCTGGTTGAGAGCCTACCGCGGCCGTCACTTGCTCGGTATATTCGAATTTGTAATATAATTTTAAAATTTAAAACATGCAGAAATTTGTCTAACCGCCCAGAAGGACTAGGCCATCCGCTTAAAAATAAAAAGTTAGCTAAGACTTTACCTACTCTCAATTGTGAACAAGTAGGTAGGTATAGGTAAGTACTGAATAAATTTCATTATTTCAGCGCATAAGTTTGAGGAAAACCGTAAAAGTATTTAAAAGTAAATCTTTCCTTATTTGATTGGGGTTCTCCCTGGTTGCGGAATTTAATATTATTATAATATTGACTAGTTGATTCAATTGTAGGTATTGGAAAATAAAACTGTGACCATAACAATTCCTCATTGACCTTTGTACCTAGTGAATGAAGAATGCTAGAAGGAAAAGAACCAATTTTTAAATAAAGCTAATACCTACAGTAGTTAGAATGAATCCATATTTTCCTGAAACAGATCGTCCAATATAAAGTGTATTTGTACGAAGAAGCTTAGCACTTTGAATGTATATTTATTTATAAATTTTACTTGATGCTACGTTGTTGAAAACCAATAAAAAGAAAGATAATAATCGATTGTAAATTCTGTCGGTATCGTGCCATCTAAATATTGTTGTTTTGAAAATTTAAAGTGGGTTCTGTTTTGAGTCCTAGCAACTTATGTTTGCAAACATTCATCTGTCTCTTTCTATAAATCATTAGTAGATACACTCGCGTTAAACATTTTTAAATAGCCTATGAGTTATTTGGATATATAAGCTACAAAGTTTTATCAAAATCCATTCCGTAGTTTTGGATGAAGGAAATGAGGTTAAAATGAACTAACATCAACAAATACATAATCACATAATTTCGCATTTATACTATTCAGACTTGAGTTATATTGTAACATGATTGCAATTTTACGAAGTTCGAGTACTTAGTACCCATAAATAGTATTAGTTGATACAAATATTTATGTGCACTATTGCGCTAGGACGCGCTGAGAGCCAGATCCCATCGGGGTGTTTTTCTTGGTCATCAGTTTTATAAGTGTTAACTGAATAATATGAGCGTAAAGAATATTTTATTTGTAATTCTATTATATGAATAACCAATCATTCCATTTGAATTATAGAAGTATGTATTCTACGTATTGATTATTTCATTAAATTATAATATGAAAAACATTTTATGTGAAACGAAATTCAAACCTATATTAAAAAAAACGTTAATATAATACAACATAATACCTATTAAATATAAGCATATGACTTTAATATGTTGTATGTCATAAAGAGTAGATATCGGAAGAGAACATAAGGACCACCATTTACAACGGGGGTCCCCCGAACCTCGACCACTTTGTTTCTACCTCAAATTATCGTATTCATAATCACGAACATATTTTCCAAAAGGTATCCTTATTTATCAAAACATTTGTTCAGCCTACCGACGTTGTATGTTCTAATGTACCCAAAAGGTTTTGTTCCATCGATAAACCTTATTAGGAGAAGGGTTCGTTCTGTCCGAACAAATCTGTTACGACTGTGACTCACTGTTAGAATGTTGATCGCCAACGGTAGATCGTAAATAAATTACCGAAAACCTTCAGGATTTTATCGATCGTTAAAAAGGTAATTATATTATTTTATAGCCGTATGACGTTATATAGACAACTACTTGGCACCGAATAGATAAGTGCGACAGGTATTTATCGTCTCAAGCCTCATAGTCGGCTGCAAAGATGCAATAGTGGTTATTGTAGTTCCCACGATACTACCTCGGCACCCACGTTTTCAAGGACAGATTTATTTTCTTAGGCGAAAGGATAAAATATGGGTAAAGATTCGTAATACAGGTATCAGGACAAGTGCGATATGGTATAAAATGCTTTCAATTCCTCTTTTCAATACAATATTTCTTCTACGTTGCGTTGTCTTCAACTTACGATTAAAATGTAGGGGAAACCTAAACTCAACATTGGTCTCATTTCAACGCTACAGTTATTTGTGGCTGAATGGTGACTCTATTTTTTATATTCTATGTATTTATTTTTCCATATAGGTATATTTTTAATAACATACTATATATGTATTTAGTTATTAACTATTCTTTTCTTTCGTGCTTACAAGTGATTTTCTCCGTACCTTGTAACTTGTTATTATTTTTGTATTCTATTGGGTGTCTAAGAAATGTACTTTTTCTTCTGAGACATAATTCTCTGCACATATAGTGCCCAACGTTATACAAAATATGTTGACTGTCCTGCTGGCTGGTCTGATGAATCCCCACCCAGGACAAATCTTTGTCTGATAAACACGATTATTTGTCCTGTGACTGGGTGTAGTTTAACTATAATATGTATGTATTTAGAAATATATAAGTATGTTTGTTTATCAGTTGTCTGGTTGCCATGGTACAAGCTCTGCCTAGTTTGGGATCAGATGGCATTGTGATAATTGTCCCAAGGTACTTTAAATTTATAAGATGTAAACGACCTACCAAGCACATTATATTTAACTCTCAGTAAGGCATGTATCGAAGAGATACAGCATAGCATAGAGCTATATGAGGCGCTTGGCTGAAGAAATATCTTCACCTTTTAGAAATCAATCTAGGTAGTAACGGTATTATTTTAATGTTGTGAGGAGCACCACATTAAATAGTAATGTTGACTCACTGACTGACACACAGAATGGTGTGACTAAGGTCGGTCGAGTTGATCGGCGCGGTTTGACAACGCTGAAGAGACGCCATCAGGCACCTTTTCAACATGGCGGTATAAAAAGACGTAACTGAGTATTCGCATTAGATATTTATTTTACTTCCTTCCCCTTATTTTCGATCGTTACACTTTTCAAAGTTTGTTCGTTGCGTACATTGGCAAGCTGCCACGTGTAGAACAGGCGATAACGAGTTACGTATCGCGCCGTGATTCATTGCTGTGAGGTGCATCATCTCGTCTGCGCCGTACGTCGACACTGTATCCACATCCTGAGGCTAAGAAGGTTGACAATAACACTAACTTTTAATGAACGTTTGCATCCTTATCTAATACTTACGTATGTTTCATTATCTCCTAAAAAACTTTATCGTAACACTTGTTCTCAGAGCTTATTAAAAACATAATACCTAAGCTACAGCGGTAAACTGAGACCAGCCATTATTGCACAGCAACAATCTCATCAAAAATACAGATGAACGTTTATAAACTCGACCGAAGAAAGATCCAGCACAAAGCTATTTTTTCACCTAGACTTTTAAATGCGCTTGAGAATAGAATTCTAGGCCACTCGAGACTTGCATCTTAAAGTAGGTATTCCCCTAGGCACGGGGGTCCAACGCCGCCAATATATTTGGATCGCTGTTTTTGGGTTGCAAAAAAATTAATAGCTGACGTTCGCGTTTCGCAAGCACGATGCAGGCCTGGCTTTTTTTAAACATATCCTATAAGACTTTTTTTAATAAATACCTAGGTGGAATTCACTGCTTCACCGGATATGCAAGCCTAGAGTTGTGATTGGCTCAGCTGTATGACAGCAATGGATGTCGGTACAAACTGCTTGCCTGCTATATTACACAACCTATTAATATAGCCGAAGGATATACACAAGGCAGTTAATTTGAATTCCAAGACAGCAGTCATTCGTTACCTAGCGCGATTTGTCTGACACTTAATTATACACGGAACACGGACATAATCAGCGGAGAAGCGAAAGTGTTAACGCTACTACCTGCCGTATAAATAACAGTGGGAATCTTAGCCAATGTATTAATTGCTCCGCTACATTTATTATTTACAAGACGTCCATTATCTCTCACTAATTTAACGCCTACATGCGCACGGGCAGGCTGCTTGGAAACATGTCTCCCACATAACATAATAGATACATTAACTTAGCGGCATTTTACAAGTAAGGTGAGCGTTTGCCCTGCAAAATCCTGACCTCCATAGGTACCTACCGTGTCCAGCAAAATACGTTTTCGCATATACTAACAAACGGTGAAGGCGACCCAATATCTCCGCCCCATCTCATCCCGACTGGGGACGAATATCTACCAGATAACGGGCAGCGGCGGCTAAGTACTATGCGACTACCAACCCATGTTTTAAGCGTGGCGATCATGGCATATGTATCCCCCAAATATTGCCTCGGGAGAGGCCTTTGTCCAGCAGTGGACGTCTATTAGCCGACATGATAATTACTTACTGATAAATTAAGTGAAGCTCGTTCGCTTCTCTATATTATTACATAAATATATTGTCTTAATACATAATGTAAGATCTAATTAAATTAAAACTACCACAGATTTTCTCAGAATGACACTCAAGAATAATATCAGTAGGAGAAGTATAAAAAGAGTTTTCTACAACACTTGCCCATTTGAAAGTGCTTAGTATATTACTTAGTATATTAGTGCCCCGCAGTTTTACCCGCGTTACATTTTATAAATGATCACAGCTCCTCCCCTGTAGGTGATAGCGTGATAATATGTAGCCTATAAGTTGACCCGACCTCTTAGTAATATTCTCGCAAAATTGTAAGTAAATCCATGCAATACTTTTTGAGTTTAGCCCGGACATACATACAGACAAACAGACAAAAATTCTAAAAACTATATTTTTGGCTTCGATCTCGACTGTATATCACGCCACAAGTATCCTTTAAAATATATTCAATGTTCAGTTTTGACTTTCCTACGATTTTATTATATGTATAGATGACATGTACCTATTTAACCCACATTTTTCGTCTACATTGAGTAATTATTTACTTGTAAAATATACAATTTTATTGCAGTTTCCTGTACTGACAGACAGATTTTAAGATATATAAATCGTTCCATCAATGTTCCAAGAGCCGTAGGTACCTCTCAAGTATTTCGGGATCAGGATAACATTACCATCCATTCTTCGGAAGCGTATAACGAGCGCATCATTGCGAAACGTGGCGCGCGCCATTCGCGGCGCGAAGTATTTCGGGCCCACTCGAGCTCGGGTTTCAGGCCTTTCCGATCCCACTGACATACAAACACACTGTATTTTCAGCATCATAACTCGGATGCTCCAATTTCTCTTGGTTTCATACATAGATTTAGGGAGGTTTGTAGAAAATTAGTTAGGCATTTTACTGACCATATATTTTAATTTATAGTATAAAGCCAAAAATGAAATTAAATTTAATCAATTAGCCCTCATTATTTCCGTTTTTTTACTTTTTTGTTACGAATTAGTAGATATAATTAAGTTATGTTAGGTTGGATATAATATTTAGGTATAGTAAACAGGTATAAGTAGGTATACTTATACCTGTTTACTATACCTAAGTATTATATTACTAACCTAACATAATAACTAATATACCTCTAATATATCTAAAATAATAATATGTAGGGACAATGTCACACAGATCATCCTAGCCCCAAACTAAGCAAAGCTTGTACTATGGGTACCAGGCGACGATATCGTCGCCTGGTACCCATAGTACAAGCTTATATAGATAATACTTATATAGATAGATACATACTTATATACATAGAAAACATCCATCACTCAATAATGATGCTATATCGTAAATTTCATTACTACTTATAACTAAAAAAAATCCTTTGGTGATTTTTCACATTCGCGGCCAACATAGACATCACACAACACGTGTTCATAAAGTAATTAATATATATTTACCTATATATAAAATTAAAAAGGTATTATATGTTGTTAAATTAATTTGTTTATTATTATACTTTAACAACATTACATCTACTTTTATTCGTTGTGTCTTGTTAAAATAAAAATATTTTTAACAATAATGTATAATTATTGAAATTAACATATAGTTTTTACCCAATATATTAGCCTTCGACACAATATGAGCGGTGTGTGGTACCTAGTTCCGGCTATATCTTTTCGATGTGATCCTCTTTATCAGAAAGAGCTTTATTCGTGATGAAATGAAGAAATCTTTTGTATGAAATAAGGTATGATTGACCTTATTTCATACAAAAGATTTTAGTCTGTTGTTTTAGCTAATCTAACCTAAGCACTGATCAGTCATGTACAACAATGCGTGCCGATCGTGCATTGTCCCTACTCAGTGCTAGAGCGAACTGTTTGTCGTACTCACGCGACCGATCTCGGCCGATGTGGGCAGTAACATTCATACATGATACAACTATAGAATATTTTTTTAAGTATTTAACCCAATTTATAATTAAATTTATTCCTTAGGAGGAATTCCTTTAGCCAAGACTATTTTGCTCTCTGCATATATAAATAAAAAAATAATAATAAAAGAGAAAAAGGATTTCGAATTAAATACATTCGTATATTATTTTTTTCCAAACGGACCATATTTTTTGATAGATATAAAAATTAGTTACAGTTAAAACGTTTAGAATGTTTTATTTGTAACCGACTTTAAAGAAAGGAGATTATCAATTCAACAGTATTCTTTTTTTGTATGTACGTTATTCCACTGATAATGTGATACTTCTTTTAGTCGGGAAATATCCCATAAAAATTCAGTTCCAATTAGATGCCTCAAAGAAAATTCGAAATCGGTTTTGTGTTTTGAACAGACATTATTGGTTTCAAATCGACAGATTTGTTTATCAAATACTTTTCCAGTTTGCCATTGATTTTAAAGAGTTCCTTTTGAGTAGGGTATTAGGGTCCGGTATAGTCGTGAAAAATGTAAATCTAGCCTTAATTTCAGGTTACCTTCTAAGGAAAACGTTAGTATGTGGAAATGCCAGCTATAGGAATGGTTCTTAACAATGAATATTATAATCAACTAAAACTTCTCTTCAATTGATAGCACGACTTTAGTTCGATCATATATTTGTGGACCTCAGCGACATTTGACTTTTATATTCCACCATTGACATAAGCCTAAATCTAAGCATTTCTTATCTGGTTAAGCATAAGTGGTGTCCTGTCTTGGTTGGTATGATATACTTATCGAGATCCCGTGTTTTGTTGCAGAAGTGATGCGGCGCGTGGCGTGCGGCGACGTGTGCCCCGCGCCGCCGCCCGCGCACCCGCCCGCGCACAAGTACGTGCCCATATTACCTACTATGTTATCTATTTTGACTCTTGGACTTAGTGAAAGAAGTATACCATTAGTTATATTTTCTCCAGGTTTCTAATTAGAATTCTATTGTAATGCATATAGTATCCTCGACTTAAACGAACACTGTAAGAAAATTTTTATAAGTACCTACTTTACCGTGATTTACCCGATTGTTCAGCAAGGCATTCTTGAACGTTTATAGCTCCACCATTCTGCCGCAGTTAGACGAGCTATCTAGCCGAGTGGTAATTATGCACTATTAGAATTTTGGATTTTTTCGAGTGGTTCTCGAGTGGCGACTACCAACCGGAAGACGCAGTGTGGGCAGGCCCCTTACAAGATGGACCGATAATCTTGTGCGGGTTGCTGGAAAATGCTGGATGCGAATAGCGCAAGACCGGCAATTGTGGAGATCTTTGGGGAAGGTCTTTGTCCAGCAGTGGACGTCTTTCGGCTGATATGATGATGATGATGAGAAATTTACGTAAGTTCTTAACTAGCAAGCGGAACCGAACGAGACCTAAGCTTTCGTAGCTAGCAGAATTGTTATTAAACCTTTTGGGTTATTTCTGCCTCAACAACGTATGAGTAATGTCTTTCAATTTTAATAACATGTCAAACCATACTTCTGCCCGGTCCCTGGAATCTTTGAAATAGGTGATAGAAAACACGTTTAGGCATCGACGGTAATGGCATTCCCGTACATTGATGGATATGGGCCAACTCTGTCGATGTGTCCGCAAACATATTTTTCGTGAGAGTAATTAAGTGTATGAATGGAACACGTATCTATACCTAATGGTTCTTACATATACACATATAAGTGTCTAACACCGTTTCAACAAGACGAGTTGTATGTAAATACTCGCACGTGGCTATCTGCGTTTCTCATCACATCTTCATCAATAACCTCACGAACTGTTTGAACATGTTGTCATTGTATATCTATACTATGCAATGATCGTACTAGCCATACGTTGCCAAGTTCCAGACATTAGTAAAGTCATTAATGAGACCATGGAAAGCATGACGCATACTAAATGACTGGCTCACTATGCAAATATTGGAGTCGAAACACGTTTCTGCAAGATTATTTATCCAATTTTCATTCTTACCGTTACTTTCAAAAGGGTTTAAGTTATCATAACACACTTGCAATCTAATGAAATCAAATACTTTTGCCCTATTTCACGAGCTTTAACTTGTTGATAGTATAACGTATTAACAATTTCTCTCTTTTGTTTCCAGGATATCGGAAAGGAAAGAGTTGCTGCGCCAACAGCTACTGTCAACTAGTAAGGAGCGGCTTGAGAAACAAGAATCGCCTAAGCCGAAGCACGCGCGCAACCGGCAGAAGAACCGATGGAAGCTCAAGTTCCATCACCAGGCTTTACCTCAAGAATATCTGGATCACTACGAGCAGAGTCTACAAAAAGCCAACGCTAAACAAGTCCAGCAACAAAGCCAGAAACCAAAAGCTCCAGAGAAACCCAAATCAGAACCAAACTTCGACATTAATAACTTTACAAATGAGACCTTTAAGATTTGGGCGCAGCGACTAGCGGGCATACAGAACGAAACAGGAACGTTGACCGTCCCCCAAGTGTCGTCTATGCTAAACATGGCAGCTAAGCCACCTAAGTCTGACGAGAAAAAAAAGAAGAATCCCGCCATTGCACCGAGCAAGATTGTCACTTACGACGATTTGCCGTACATGGGGGAAATGACGCTTAACAATTCCAAACCCAGGAGAGGTAGAAAACCTAAGAAGGCTGACATTTGCCATTTAATTTACGAAAACTACGGCACTGTTGTACCTGGACAGCCCCCTCCTCAAGACAGGTTGAATCACCTGAACATGTCAGGAATCAGAAGTGGCGCAAACCCCCCTCTAAGTAGTCCTAAAACTGATTTGCAAAACAAAATCATCTCTAGTCTTTTAGAAAGAAAGTTATCGCAAGAAAATAAGAAACGCTTAGAATCTTTGTCGCCACCAAAATTAAACAGTCCTGACGAACCGATGCCGGAAGCACCAGTCACCATCGCTGGCCCACTGCACAGTGATGATGAACCTCTCAATCTGTGCATCCGAGATCTTCATGATTTGAAGATACAGATTCAGAAGAAATTCGGGAACATTTATACATCTCTTCCTGATATTAAGACTGAGATGGAGACGGAGAGTTCAGAACAAGAAAGCACGAAGTCTGAACAACCTGCTAATGCTATTTCGGTAATACAGAGGAATACGAACTTAGTTCCCACGCCTGCGAATAGTTCACCGGAGCGATCGCAATCAGCAGGAGCCGCCAGTGGGTCTCCCGCACCTCCTGGATTGGTCTGCTGGCCAGGTGCTGGGGTATACGTCCACCCCTTAGCTTTACAAACTCAACTTCTGTATTACCAGAGGTTAGCAGCCGCCGGGCAGTTACCCTTCTCTCCTGATGATCAAAATCGAGCCCCATCCACGCCTAACAGCGTGAGCGAGCTCTCAGAAAACTCATCAACATTAGATGATAACAAAAGTAAACTAGTGCTTAAACAAATTTCGGAGCTCCTCGACCCCAAGGTTATAAAACAAGTAGAGGAAGCAAAAAAGAGTCCTGACCAGACAAAAATGAAGCGTGCATCTCCAAACCCTGTCCAAGGTCCCGTTAAAAGAAAAAGATCAGCTATTTTTATACCACCGATCCCAACGAAGACCAACTCCACAACCCCGACTACTGAAGTCAGCATTTGTAAATTTAAGTTCACCGGCGGATCCAAGCCGTCACTACAGGAGAAGAAAATGCTTTCCGTTGATTCCGGAGGAAACTTCAGATACTACAGCGGAACAGGAAATAAGGGAAATAAAGGCTACGAGTACCTCCAAAGAGATTCAAACCAGGGCAAAAATATAGATACAACTGGCGAATCGTCAACAGCGGTCGCGAAATTAGACAGTCCCACCTTGAGTAAAGAAGACTTAAGTAAAAAAAAACGCAAGTCAAGAAAGAGTCTTCAAAGAGAGAAATTAGAGCAGACTTTTAAGGAGAAAGGGTTTCTGATACAGACACAGCAGTTGCAATCCGCTGAAGGGGCGACTTATTGCAAGTTTAGGCAGCTAAGGAAGTTCACTAGGTACCTGTTTAGAAGCTGGAAGGACTATTTACCAGGAGAATTGGAAGAAAACCAACCAAATGCTGAAAGCCCTACGGTTGAACAACAACCGTCCCCAACGACTGAAGGAGCGACCGCCGGAGAGTGGGGATGATGCAACAGAGTCCGTCCAAAGAATCCCACTAACATGATGCAGTTTCCTCCCAAGGGGTGGTCAGGTGTGAACATTGTAATATGTGAAGTCTAGTGTATTAATTTGAGACCCATCCATTGATGGTCTAATATTGTGTGGCAGTCTAGCTGTATAGGGATATTATTATTTGAAAATCTCGCCACCATTAGAGGTGTTACGCCAAAGGAGGCGAGCCTATTGTATTGCCGGGACACAGTATTCTAAGCTATAAAACATATTTCGGCCATTAGAATTTTCTAAGAAAGTTCTTAAGATATTTCATGTATTTCTAACATATTGCCTAAAATTATTTATAGATAATTATTTAAATAAGCCTTCAAATGGTTTTGTACATAAATATTTACTATATAATATCCTCCTAGGGTTTTCCTATCCTACTGGTATTTGTGAAACCTGTTGGAGTATTAACATGGCCGCTAATGGTCGAATAATGCATTTAATAATTGTCTTTAGTGAGATTTTAAAACTAATTTGTGTTGTTTTGTTTTGGCCTCCGTCCATGTTGAAACGTTTTAATTTTAACTACGTTGCTTGGTGTACATGAATGTGTTTCAGTTAGCGAGATAGGTTTTATAATAGGAACCTTTGAGTCTTATAGAGTGGCTTAGGAGGTAATTGTCATAAACTTTAAAGTACTGACACAAGATGTGATTGCTAACTTATGCTGAGGAGTCTCATAGTGTTGGTTTTTTTTAATACGACTGTTAGCCTTCCCTAGGCAGTTGCGGAAATTGGAATCATAAAGAAATTATACACAATTACTAGCTATTCGTATTGTACTTGCTATTTGTGGCCCTCAAAACGGCGGTGGGCTATACGACACCAATCAATTTCAACTCTACCCTTTTGAAATAAGGTCCAATAACAATGAAAAATAATATACTAAAGCTAGGTTAAAGGGTTAAACCTAGTTTTGGGTTCAAATTATATGAATTTATATGTTGCAGTAGCTTTGATAATTACTCAAGAATCGTTAATAATAGGCCCGACGGCCATAATGGCTTCAATCGATAGGGCGTCCACAACACCAGTCTAATAAGACTGGCGTCTGATTTATTGAAACAAATGGGCTCAGACAAGAAGCTAATAAAATTGATATGCTTCATAAATATATAAGTTTTATCGACTAATACATTTTAGAGAAAAAACTGCATACAATTAAGACTGTGGGGACGTTATTTTTTCACAGAGCGCTATAGTGCTTGTATGTTGTCTCCTAAACATTTAGTTTGTATCCTGTAACGTTCTGCCTTGAATTGAATTACAACGCTTACAACTTAATGATTGCCGAGTATATTATAACTTGCATTATTTTAGTTATGAAGAAAACTCCCGCATACCGATACTAGTCCAGGGAAGGCTAAGGTAAACGCAGCAAAGCTCTAACTGTAACTTAATTTTATTTGTAAGTAAGATTTGCATTGCGCGCAAACTTAATTGGCCCGCCTTCCAAAACATGACGTTTAATTTTTTTTTAATATACGAGTGTCTGGAAAATCGTGGCTATTCTGTCTTTTGCACCAGTAAACTGACTTAAATAACATCATGTATCTTTCTCTAATATAGCTCGTATAAAAAGACCAGGGCAAGTATAGAACTGTGAAATGACTAACGCCCGGTTCCTATATTCCAAAAACGAATCGTTTCTACTACGAATAGTTAGAATTTCTACCAGCCGTAACGCAAAACCGTTCCTAAAAAATACTAGTCGTTATCCAAATAACCAACGTCTGGTTACTAACGGATGGGAGGACGTTAGTAAGCTTCTTGTATGGAGATGCGTTCGAAAGTGTTCCTATAAATATTTTCTACTGTCACGGAACTGTCAAAATAACGAGGCGTTACTGCTTTGATTACTAGTTGAATTCGGTCGGTTTACCAGTCGTTTGTATTTTATTTTGGTAGTTAACATAGTGTTTGAGATTTCCGTGATGTCTAGCTCTGAAACTGATAGAGAATTCATGGCTTTGTTTTCCGTTAGAAAGGGTTGATTATTTTTCTATCTTCTAAGATTTCATAACCACAAACCTTAGATTAAATACTCAATTTAAAAACTTATTTAGAAACCATGAAATACTCCTGGACAGACGTCAGACGACAGACGCATGCGCCATGCGCTTTCATGTTACGCGTTTTGTTCACACCATGCACTCGTAACATCAAATTTTCAATACTAATGATTTATAAATATTTTAAACCTAAAACGCAAATTAAATTATTACTGTAACTATAAGTACAGTAATTTGTACTATTACTCACATAATATTACAGAATAATAAATGATTTTACTTGCATAATTGACGTAGACGTTTTGTTATAACTAATCGTGAAGAGGAGCGAGAGGTTCATCGCCGAACGAGTCGTAGGTGGTTTAAACTACGGATGTTCGTCGCAGGTAGGGCATTGTGGAACACTAGTTTTGCATCGGTATCGGTAGCTGAATTACGGATGGTAACGTTGGTCCAATGACGGATCGTAAAATAAAGGAACCGGGCATTAAACTGCTTAAAAAATCATCCTTTTCAATAGTACTATAAAATAAGTAAATTATTTTGTATTTCTTTGTAACATAATTTACTTCGTAGATAATGGTCAGACAATTTACGTGCAATGTTAGTCCAATTAACTTTATAATGTACTAATATATGATCAAAATACCTGTAACGTACAAATATATAGACAACTGCAGGTTTTAGCGAGTTAGTAGGTACCCGTTATTGGAATCCAATAGTTAAGTAATTATAATTGTATAGCTTCAAATAAATAAGTAACTACGCAGGTATCAATGACACGAAGAACAGAATGATTATCCGACCGAAATAAACAGATAAACACAGCCAAGTTGAAAGCATAGCGTACTACACTCAACGAGTAATAAAATGTGTAGGTTTATAATAGTATATTTAAATTTGTTTAATGCTGAAAATAAATAGGACTCATATTTAAATAATTGGCACTGTGGGTCGGAGTGTAAAGGTCCAACCACACCAAACGGCCCGCATCGGCCAGTATCGCACCGCACGGACGCGGTCGGATGCCGCCGCATCCGACCGGATGCGGTCGGATACGGTCGAATGCGACGGCATCCGACCGCGTCCGGCCAGACGTCGCGTCGTCGCAACTACTACCTTCGCTTCTGTGAATGTACATCGTAAAGACACGGATGCTTTTGCACCAAAGAAAATAACTTTTCCTCAATGTCCATTATTGCGCGACGTCAGACTACAGCGCGTGCACTTTCGAGAATGTGATCACGCGTCCCCCCCCCCCCCCCAGCGCACCCGGCGGAACCCGAACGCAGGCGGACGGCTCCGAGCGCATTCGGCGGTATTCGAACGTATGCGCCGGTATCCGAACGCATGCGGACGGCTCCGAGCGCATTCGGCGGTATTCGAACGTATGCGCCGGTATCCGAACGCATGCGGACGGCTCCGAGCGCATTCGGCGGTATTCGAACGTATGCGCCGGTATCCGAACGCATGCGGACGGAGCCGCTCGCGTGTCGCGGCATGTCACCGGCTGTGTTTACCCTTGACTTGTTAATATAAACACTGTATACAAGATTTAATTTCGTTTAAAGATTGTAAAATTCGTTTCGATGCGGGCCGTTTGGTGTGGTTGGACCTTTATTCGGGTGACCGTGAGTTTGGTAAAAAAAATTGTAACAACCTTAACTGTGGTACAGTGCAGCAGCTCTTGGGCGATTTCATAAACATTTGGATTCTGTGTTAAAAACACAGAAAACAAATGTTTACGATAGTAAATCTAAATGGAATAAAATCTAGTTTTACTACCCGTAAATTTATAAAAATAGCATCTAATATACAATATTGCGAACATAGTAATTTCCATCTAAATTGTACACTAAAAGTTTCAAATTAAATTGGCATATTTAACTTGTCAAGGTTCAATTCACATTTTCCAGCTTATTCTTACCATTTGTTCCTCGAGATCACTTCCCATTTCCCCCACTGACGCTAAAATGTATTTCTAAAGTAATAATCTACAAGTTATTCTGTTCAGATTGACCTCCTTAATATTAGATTTACCTTTTATTATTCGAGACATAGTACCCTAGCGTGGCGCTAATTAGGTAATGATATTACTACTCCATCTACATTATTGGACATCTCTAGGTATCAACTGAGTTACTTGTAAAACACTTCACTTGTACAACAACTTCTGTTCTACGAGTTCTGACTTAACTCAATACATGAAAAAAAAAATGATTTTATATGGACAACTGGCGACTAGAGAAATGGGTCAAGTTCAAAGGCGTTAGCGTTTTTCCCCAGCCCGCGTAATTCTATATTGATGTAATCTTTGTGATGCGCGTAGAGATTTATGAACATTCAAGCGAAAAATTAAAAATAATACTCATTTTTGAATCTTTTAAAATAAAATTTAACAATCTCAAAAATGGGAAAACATAAGTTTTATCGTCCGGCGGGTCTCGAACCAGCACTATCTACCAATCCGAGGTAGGCGCCCTGCATTATGCTACGAACGACACACTGGCAGATCAAATTTTGAATTAAGGATTTAAACATCGATTTTAATAAAATCTAACAAAGTTGTAGAACTGAAGTTGTTGTTTATGGTGTTAGCTATCTTGTCCTGAGAGGTTGTTGGTGTTTTTTTTTATACCTGTATACTAAGTTAGTGGTAAAAAAACCAACAATTGCCGTTATTTTAACATCGGTTTGTGCAGCGGGTGGAGTAATAGCAGGGTCAATATTATACACTACTAACAAAACTAGTCAGTGACAACCTCTAACCTAGTGTAAGCGTTAGATTGATCGGCAAACTGTACATATATGCAATCAAGAGGTATTCTAGTCATTAATGTTAAGAATTTACCATTGTTATTAACTGCTGTAAATATTTAATTTTATTTTAACTTAAATAAATATATAAAAATGTTTTCATAATTTTATAATAAAATCCAATGATCTTGTATACAATATACTTTATTGCAAAAAAAACTTGATTCCGTATAAAAAAAATAAAGTGAAAGAATGCAAACAGGAATGTAATATACCAATAAACATTTAACCAAATCAATATTGTGTTTGATTCAACATTGTAACAGGAAGCCCTTTGGAAAATAAACATGTTCCAACAACAACAGTAACCAATTGTTTACCCAATTATAACATTGTGTTATATTACAATAGGACACGAAATAAACACAGTCAACGAAACCAAGAATTACAGTCTGTATAAAGCTTTTACAATTCTCAAGTTCGGACTATACAGGGTGTAAGGAACGAATTCACACTAACTGAAACCAAAGAGATATTTTTTAAATATTAAATTTTACATTAGAATTACTTAGATAATGATTAAGACTCAAATATTATAATTAGTCTCTTATTGAGATAGCATTTGGGGTAGAGATCTCCACGAATTTGGATCACAACATAGTCTGGAATTAATCAGTAATATTTAAAAAATAATATCTTTGGTTTTAAAGGAACACCTATTACAATACTTATTGTTTATGTATTGAATCTGCGAGAGAAAATACCAATGATTACATAACATTTTCTACACATATTTTTCCTTTGCAATATTAGAAGCAGTTAAGTATATAAAAAAATCGGAAATGCATGAATAACATAACTCAAATACAATTATCATTATTATAAATACAAGTTCTTGACAATAAGCTTAAATATTAATAACAATATGATGAGTATTGGTAAATAAAGTCAACTCTTGTTGATAATAAACTTAACTTTTTTTGGCACAGTCCTTACACCCTGTATACATAAAGTCTAGCCAAAATTGTATGTATTGTTTCCAGTTCAATCCTTTTTATTGTATAGTCCGAACTCGATATAATATATAAAACGCCAAGCACCAATTAATTAGCAATAAACAGTGCGTGCCAATGAAAAAAATAACTATGTAAATATCCTTACTCACTAAACCTTCAAAAATCCATCTAAAACCGATCAACAGCCTTGTACACCGTGTGCGTCTCACATATAAAGGCACTGATATATTATCAAAATTCAACACTCATAAAAAAGTATAGAAAAAGTTCTATATTAACAGACAACCGTCATTTTAATAACGATATTTATAGGGTTACTCTTAGGAACTAGATAAAGAAGTTTCGATAAAAATTGGATGCCTATTGAATAAAATCATAGATATGGCCGGAATGATTCTATTGACATGGGAATGTAAATTTAGGTTAGCTTGGTATCTATGATTTTAATAAGTTAGTCTTTTACGCATTATTTCAATTAAATAATGATTAAATTTTAAAGAGAAATTGTTATAATGATTTTTTATATACCTGTGATGTATGTATATTTGATAGTTAATTTTCTTTTGTATGTAATAGATATATTTGTAACGTGTTCACAAAGTTTTGTCGTTATTTGCAAACAATATATCAATGGATACTCCAAACCCCTTGATTAATTTTAATTATTTATAATTATGTGCATTAGTTTGCAGTATGAGGAGTATTTCTTTTGATATTTTAATTAATGTCTACTCTTTGTTGGGGGTTCGGTTAAGTAAGGTTCATTTAGGCGACGTAGGTAGTAGTGACAGAGTATTACCGATACGGGGTTGGAGAAAGAGTAAGTGCATGCCTACGCGTCGAGCAGAGTGCGCGCCGCGGCCACGATGTGCGGCGCGGAGATGCCGAAGTGGTCGAGCAGAACCTGCGGCGCGCCCGAGCGGGGCACCCCACGCACGCACACGTGGCGCAGCACGGTGTTGCGCTGCAGCGCCAGCGCAGACAGCACCGCTTCACCGATACCGCCTGCAGAGAGGGAGGGGGGGGGGGGGGGGTTATTAATTGCATATTAGAAATTATTCAGGCACCCCAGAGACAATATGGTATTTATTGTATTGTATATATTTATAGAATATGTATAGTGTTCGTCATTATTATTATTTAATAAGTATTATAGTAAGTAAATAATTTTTTTTTATACTTAAGTGCGCCTGCCATGATCTCCCTGCACTACCCTAAGGTTGACTGGTAGAAAATGCCTTTGGCATTAAGTCCGCCTATGTACATTTCAATAATACTGAAGTATAAATAAATAAATACAAACCAAAATCATTATACGTCTCGAAATTATTATTATTATTGAGTAATTAATCTATGCGATCACAAATACATAGCCGAGTCAAAAATACAGTTAAATTTTTGTAAGACCGCGTGGACGATAATAAAAGATACTGACAGGGACGATTATAATGTTATACAAGAAATTTATAATGACAATGCAATAATTATATCACCAAAAAGTATTGCAAAAATATTTGAGACAGCATTCCATAAAACAATTGTATCCCTTGCCAAGACCAAACATTCACAAGTTTGAACAAAATAGGTTCCAAGAAGTAAAATATTTCACACTGGCTGCATTTAACCTTATAAAACTAACAGCCACGATTTTCTTTGATATGTCCATAACATCTGACTACGTCTAATAGATACTGCTGGAAAATCTCCATAATTATGGAGAAAAGAAAGTACTGTAAAGTAATTTTTTTTTGTCTGGTCATCACCAACAATTTGTGCACTCTAGAAAATAGAACACTTATTAAATATTGCCCACCCAGCTATCTCGTAACTCGTTAACAAGTATGGAGTTCCTCAAGGCAGTGTGCTGGGACCATTACTTTTCTTTTTTCGTACTTTAATATTCTGGTAATTGATAGATAACAAGCGAATGGTAGAATAACTAGGAAAGCTACTCACCAGCCTGGTAGTGGTCCTCCACCACCACGACGCGTCCCCCCACGGCCTGCGCGTGTTGCTGCACGGCCGCCTCGTCCAGCGGCTTGATGGTGAAGGGGTCCAGCACGCGCGCCTCCACACCTGCACACCATTCATACGTAGTATCACACCTCTACCGTTTCAACAACTTATAATTCGTCATTTTGTTAAAATAACTGCCGCTTGCTACATGCGTAGACACACTGGCTCCTTCGCACGTCTAAATTACTTCAAGGATAACGGGTGCTGCCGCAGATCTAGCAGAGGGCCTTAAGCGGAGAAAGTGTGCTACCATCGGTGCTAGCCAATGAAGTAGCTAAAAAAAATTAATAAGGATTTCATAACATTAGTTTTGTCAAGAAATGCGGTGTCTTATCAAATAAATGTTCTGAAATCTTTATGTATTTTGTCTTACATCGCCTGGACATCTGGACATCAGTTCAAATCTAGTTTCTTAATATGTAAGTTTATGATTGTATTAGGAGTATAATTCATTCCGAGCTTGAGAAGTACATGTGTATGTTATTAAAGATATTTAAAAAGATGATATAGCAAGTATGCAGTCACCTTCCGCCTTGAGCTTGTCGGCGGCCAGCAGCGCCTCGTGCAGCGTGACGCCCGCGCCGATGAGCAGCACGCGGTCGGCGGCGGACTGGCGCACCAGCTTGGCCTGCCCCACCTGCAAACAGATCATTTGCACATTGAAGACGCTGTCAACAATCAATCTTATAATAATATTACCACGCCAATCTCACCAGTACAAGCTAAAAGTACAATTTACGTACAGTTTAAGTAGGTACAGGTACAAATAATATATCAGCCGAAAGACGCCTACTGCTGGACAAAGGCCTCCCCCAAAGATTCTCCAAAATTGCGTCTTACGCTACCCGCATCCAGCGGCTTCCAGCGACTTCACAAGACCATCGGTCCATCTTGAAGGGGGCCTGCTCACGTTGCGTCTTCCGGTTCGTGGTCACCACTCTCTAAAACCTTACTGCCCCAGCGGCCGTCGGTTCTAGGAGGTATGACCACTGCCAACTCAGCTTGGCAATTATTCGGGCTATATTGGTTACTTTGGTTCGTCTGCGGATCTCAGCATTTCTGATTCGATCTCGCAGGGAAACCAAGCTTAGCCCTCTCCATTGCTTTTTGAGTGACCTTGAGTCGTCTGACAAGACCCCTAGTGAGCGACCACGTCTCTGTTCCGTAAGTCAACACTGACAACACACACTGGCCGAAGACTTTCGATTTGAGACACTGCGGTATTTGGGACGAGAAGATGTAACGTAGCTTCCCGAACACTGCCCAGCCGAGTTGGATTCTACGATTGACCCCCTTCCCGAAGTTGGATCTACCTAATTGGACGGTCGGACATTCTTAGCATTCTTCTAAGAAACCAACAACATTTGTTTCCCAGAGTTAGTGGTAATACTGAATTCCTGAAAAGGGATCCCTCGAAGTTGACAGTAGTGTGGTGTAGAATAACTCCACATTACAAAAATAGCCATGTTACTTCCACATCTTAGGCAAATAAAGGTCTTGCAACAAAATAAGTTTATTTATTTAGTTGGGCTTTTTTATTTTTAAAATAATCTTAAAAAACCCAGATAAACCATATTTTTATTTAAGATAAAATTTGTAAGTATAAGAAAAGACTTGTATTATTTAAAAAAAGAATTCCTACAGTGTCTTGAAATACACAAATTACTCAATTAAATTAGCAGGCACACACTTATGAATTAAAAGGTGTGATGTGTCTATCTATTCTTGTTTTGGTGTATAAAACTGCAAAATACTTTGCACCTGTGTGGTATCGCTGTAGTTTTAAAACAGTTATTATATCCCGCAAACGAACAAAATACATTGTAAATAAATCTAGAGATATTTCTTAGAAGTTCGAACGTTAACTATTAATTACAAAAGGCAAAGAGAATTGTATGAATGTTACTGCCCACACCGACCGACGTCGGTCGCGTGAGTACGACAAACAGTTTGCTCTGGCACCGAGCCGCAGACAATGCACAATGTTATGCGACATTATACCAACTGGCCAGTGCGTATAAGTGCCCATCTTATATGATTTATCATGCATCATGTTGGAGGACTAATTATACAACCCAGTTATATTGCCTGCTAAATAATTTCAGTAAGTGGACCAAATCTCGTGTATATGCCCCATTGAGTATGTTTCGCCGGAGGGTCTCGACTGGGCCGTGTTGAAACCGGTAGTAGATGAACCCACTGAGTTTGTTTCGCTGGGTCTTCTCAGTTGGGGCGCATTGGATCCGGTGGTAGCATTAAACGCGACCGTCGTTATAAACACAATGTCCGCCATAATAATAACATTTAATTCGTACCTTAATATAGACAAAAAATTCAGACAATATGTAGTAAAACTATAGCTAAAATTTAGATAATTAAACCTACACATGATCCTTGACAATAACTTAATTTAAGTTAGTTAAATATCGTTACTGTTATAAAATAAATCTTATTGTAAATTATTTCCTACAATCCGTGTACCTAAATATCTATATGTACCTAGAAATAATTATAAATTAATTATATATTACTACGAACATGTTCTGACTATTTACAAGCGATTTTTAAAGTCTACGTGAATAAAAACCTTTTTTATTTATTTATTTATAAGTGCAAATTCTAACCATATCACCTGGAAGAATGGTCGTGTTCCAACGTGAATTTCAAAAGAAACAGATTTTGTGGAATCAATAATTAGCGGAGGTATTTCCGTTCTGGTATGACAGGCAACTTTCAAGAAGCGAACCAGTTCCTTTCTGAACGTCGGCCGACAACGTACTTGCAGCTCCTTACGTCACTAAAGATGATTTTTCTGCCTAAATTACTTAACTTTAAGGTTATGGATCAGTCATATTTTGTAAAATTCGTCAAGATGAGACCTGCGAAAGACAGAGTTCAAAGGCACGGCGAACATTATTTGCAACTGCAGCGATTTTCTTCGTTGATCTGGCGTTATTTTAATGTATGGGTGTTAGCGGATTATATAATGAACAATTCGTTACAATTTTTTCTTGGACTCCGAGGGAGCATCACATCTGCCGTACTATGGGAGGAATGCTTTCTCTAATGAGCACTTAATAATAATGAATAATGTCCTCCTAACCGAATTCGGCCACGGCGGCCAGCCTCAACAGAGATAGGCCATCTGCGCGGGACATATTATAGTGCTCAAGAGTGTGCGCAATCACAGGAGCACTTTCTATTCCATCACTCTCATGATCCGATGGGACGCCTTAGCGACACGATCGGAAAGAGGTTAGGCACTGGACCGACGACTTTACGTGCTCTCCGAGGCAAGGGGGTATAATACCGCCAACTCCCAGACTTCGGGCTGATGCTGAGAAATTTATCTTTTTACAGAAAAGTCCGAAAATCACTTTTGGGCCGACCCAGGACCTCATTAACTGCGGGTGAACACGTAACCGCTAGACCAACGAGGCATGAACACTTATTGTGATAATAAATCTATTATATTATTATATCATGTGGACGTGTTGCCCAACCTCGTAACTTGCCATAGTGATTTGGAAAACCTCTTCAAACCTCTTAGTAGTATCTATTCGGCTATATTGCCATATTATAGAGTGCAGTTCCCAGTGCAACGTACCTTGAATGTCTCGTCGTTGGGGTACAGCATGGAAGTGTTGGGTCTCGACGTGCGGATGTAGCAGATGCCCTTGGTGTTAGCCGCCAGCTCTACGGCCCGCTCGGTAGACACGGCATCACTGGGGATAGTATATTCTATAAATACATGGATACAAAGTACCTACATACTAAGAACAACTAAATATAACTCACACAAATAGTTGCCCTGTATGAGGATGAAATTCCAAACACGCGAGGGTACTTTAACTATTATATTAGAGGCAAAATCATCACAAAGAGTTATATGATTATCATTTAAACATCTTCTACACGGTTGCAAACCAACGTCCCAACAGAGCTCACCCTGGTGGTTGCCATCCATCTAGACTGCACAACTGCAGTCTAGATGGTCACCCTGACGCCTGGGCGACCCTCGCCAGGTTGACGTTGGACTGGCTGATGGTACCGACCTGGGGTAGAAGACGGTGGCGGTGGGCACGGCGCGGAACAGCGCGATGTCCTCCAGCCCCATCTGCGACGGGCCGTCCTCGCCGATGTTGGACTGGCTGATGGTACCGACCTGGGGTAGAAGACGGTGGCGGTGGGCACGGCGCGGAACAGCGCGATGTCCTCCAGCCCCATCTGCGACGGGCCGTCCTCGCCGATGTTGGACTGGCTGATGGTACCGACCTGGGGTAGAAGACGGTGGCGGTGGGCACGGCGCGGAACAGCGCGATGTCCTCCAGCCCCATCTGCGACGGGCCGTCCTCGCCGATGTTGGACTGGCTGATGGTACCGACCTGGGGTAGAAGACGGTGGCGGTGGGCACGGCGCGGAACAGCGCGATGTCCTCCAGCCCCATCTGCGACGGGCCGTCCTCGCCGATGTTGGACTGGCTGATGGTACCGACCTGGGGTAGAAGACGGTGGCGGTGGGCACGGCGCGGAACAGCGCGATGTCCTCCAGCCCCATCTGCGACGGGCCGTCCTCGCCGATGTTGGACTGGCTGATGGTACCGACCTGGGGTAGAAGACGGTGGCGGTGGGCACGGCGCGGAACAGCGCGATGTCCTCCAGCCCCATCTGCGACGGGCCGTCCTCGCCGATGTTGGACTGGCTGATGGTACCGACCTGGGGTAGAAGACGGTGGCGGTGGGCACGGCGCGGAACAGCGCGATGTCCTCCAGCCCCATCTGCGACGGGCCGTCCTCGCCGATGTTGGACTGGCTGATGGTACCGACCTGGGGTAGAAGACGGTGGCGGTGGGCACGGCGCGGAACAGCGCGATGTCCTCCAGCCCCATCTGCGACGGGCCGTCCTCGCCGATGTTGGACTGGCTGATGGTACCGACCTGGGGTAGAAGACGGTGGCGGTGGGCACGGCGCGGAACAGCGCGATGTCCTCCAGCCCCATCTGCGACGGGCCGTCCTCGCCGATGTTGGACTGGCTGATGGTACCGACCTGGGGTAGAAGACGGTGGCGGTGGGCACGGCGCGGAACAGCGCGATGTCCTCCAGCCCCATCTGCGACGGGCCGTCCTCGCCGATGCTCACGCCGCAGTGCGAGCCGACCAGGTTGATGTTGGACTGGCTGATGGCGCCCATGCGGATCTGGAACACCACAACTCTATCACATGCCGAACTTAGCTAAATTGCATCTTACTCGCAAGTGTAATCTTGTCGCTTTGTATCTTGGAATACTAAAGCCCTAAGAAGTGGATATCACAAAAATAAGTGTTAACAGATAATCATAAATATTGGTATCTTTATGGAATTATTTTCGAGTTTTAAAGCATTATATATAAATTATTGGCATTAAACCAATGAACAGCTTTAGACACTGCGTCATTAACATCGTCAACATTAATCTCATGCTTATCCCTTACCTAGTAAGTCGTTTATATAAATTAAAAACAAAAATGGACCAAGAATTGACCCCTGTGGGACACCCATTACCACTGGAGATAACCGAGATATTTTACCGTTTATTTCGACCTTCTGAATTCTATTGCCCAAGTAATAAGTCAGAAGTTAGAGAGCCTTGTTCCTAATACCGCAGTGGTGTAATTTTCTGACCAGAGTATGGTGATGAACGCAATCGAACGCTTTGGACAAATTGCAAAAGATACCTAATGTATCTTGCGAGTCCTCCCAAGCTGCGATATACTTTAATAAGTTGACCCCTGTATGTATGGTTGAACAACAATGGCTTAACGAAACACGGAGGCTCATATATTAAACTACTTTGGTGGTCACCCATCTATGGATTGACAGCGAATGTAGTTGCTAACCTTGCCAATCACTTATGGACCAGTGAAATCATCTGGCTATGAGTGGTTTGCTATATTATAGTAGTAGGCAGACTATCTGATCTTCCAGGGAGAACTAGCGAAGACCCGATAAACCCAACACCTTTAAGAGTTTTGTTAGACATGGGATAAATTGACATAACATTGTTTAATTGTATTCTTTATTATTTAACCTATTTATTTTTTTTAACAAATTGAACTATCAATTTGTTTTTAATGTCTTGAATTCTTGATATTTAATTACTGTTTTAATATTTTGTTGAACTGTTTATTATTTAAATGGTTTTCAAGGAAGTCCTGAACATAATTTTAACTTAGGATCTAACTGTTTATGTTGAATTAATTCTTAGAAAAATAATATGCTGAACATATTATATTTCTTTCAACACCTATGTATGTCCTATGACAAAATTTGCACACCTTGTGGTAGAACACAGTGCATATGTATTACAATGTCACTACCACTTACAACCTCTGTTATACAAATAAACAGTTTGATTTGAACACCGGTAAACTTTCGGACTCATCTCGGGATTTGAACTTGGAACAACAAGGAAAATGTCATTAAACAGTATTGTATGAATGCTACTGACCACATCGACCAATACTGGTCGCGTGAGTACGACACACAGCTTACTCTAGCACTGGACTTGAAACAATGCACAATGAGTATGCATTATTGGTCAGTTAAACCTGTGCATAAGGGCCAGTTTAAGCCGGAAGGAAAAGGCATGAGAAATTCACCGACTCAATTGAATTTAGGACCATATTACTGTAGCCTAAAGTAGAAAATTGTATGAATGACAGTATATTCAGTTCCTAGGGCTGCAGTCCCCCGAGCCTACCTGGTCGAAGGTGCGCGTGAAGAAGGCGGCGAAGGTGGAGGCGAACACCACGGCGCGGTCGCGGCACGCCGCGCCCGTGGCCACGCCCACCAGGTTCTGCTCCGCGATGAAGCACTCGATGTACCTGGGAGTACGAAATACGATCAATATTTTTCATGGCTCTCCATACAAAGACTTAATTGTGATCTTTATTCATGAAAAATTAAATTAATCGTTTTGTTGGTTAGTTTCACAGACAAATTAAGCTCCTAAAGTTACGTCCACTACTTACGCTGCATCTTGTATATAAAAATGTTATTACTTGTCAAAACGAACCAGCAATTAGTCACAAAAGTGACATATTATCCCATACTCTGATGTGTCCACCAATTGTGCAGCCCGTCCTTGGTACAATACCGAGTGCCACATTTGTGAAGCCCTTACGCAGACGGCGTACGTGAAGGGGGCACACGCGCGAAGTACTAGGGCGTCAGATATATGCAATAAAAAGAAACCTTTAATAAAGCCGCCAAGATTTGCAAAAAACATATTAAGAAGAGCCCGTTTCAACCACATCGCCCGAATTGGTTATAAACTTGCTAGCTACTCTAAGGGTAGAAAAGCTTTTTGGTCCCTGGCCAAATCGGTTGAAGCGAACTTTTGCCGTTCAACAATACCTCCACTGACAAAGCCCGACGGGTCACTGACCCACAATGCAAAAGAGAAAGCGGAATTAATCGCTAGCAACTCTTCCCCAGATACATACAGCCAACCTCCACCACCGATTTCTCATTGTAGCTCCGAAATGTCGGATGTAAACATATACACCAAAAAGATGTCCTAAAAGCGTTGCGTGGACTAGATGTGAGTAAGGCCAGTGAACCCGATGAGATCCCGGCGGTAGTGCTTAAATCGTGTGCACCTGAGTTGTCCCCTATATTCACACGCCTATTCAGGCTCTCTCTGAGATGGGGTCGTCTACCCAAATCATGGAAGCTTGCAAATAATCAACCCATACCCATGAAGGGGAGTCTTGCAGGCCCTTCGAATTACAGACTCATTCCAATCACCTCCATACTCTCTAAGATTATGGAACGTGTATTGAACGCCCAAATCCTCAAGCATCTCGAGGACAATGATCTTCTGTGTGATCGCCAATTCGGCTTTCGTCGAAATCGATCCACAGGAGATCTAGTGCTTGCGACTCACCTCTGGTGCGAAGCAATTGAGAAGCACGGTGAAGTGAACTATAACGCAATTTAAAAAATGTCTAAACAAGTTTTTGGTAGATAAATGTTATTATACAATTAATGATTTCTTAATAGATAATATCGACATGAATAATTTTATTGACATTTTCCACTGAAATATACAACGTGTAACAGAAAGAGTGAACGTAACTTAAGGGGCATATACGGTCTCCTTAAGCCTACCTATACACAACATCTCATACCGAAATACCATTATTTTAATCTTGATCGTAAAATAATATACCATTCAATATATCGACAAGTATTTTTATCGATATAACGAACATCCATACCAACACAGCACAGCTGATTCTGATTTACGCTAGAAATTGTTTGACATACCTCTGTGTTTTCTATGCACGCCTTTGGCGGCGTCTTTGAGTCCACTCAAAAGAGCCGCCTAGGTATCGCCGACGCGCGCGGCTCGCTTTCATGAATATTAAAAGATATTTAACCGTTTAATATTTACCTACATCAACTCTTTGATTTTGCCGCCATATTAGTGTAACTTTGGATATAATCAGGACGGAATTTGAAATGTCCCCTACTGCTCATATGAGCCTAGTACATTATTCATATTTTTTTATTTGTATGTATTGTATGAATGATTAATATGTCGTTACAGGGAACCTTTAAAATTTAGAGTGTATCACTCTAAATTTTAAAGGTGGAATCGAAAGTGCCCCTGCAATTTCTATTCCATCACTCTCATGATCCGATGGGACGATTAGCGATACGACCGGAAAGAGGTCAGGCACAGGAACGACGGCTTTACGTGCTCTCCGAGGCATGGGGGTGTAATATCGTCAACTCCCAGACTTCGGGCTGATACTGAGAAATCTCTTTTTACGGAAAAATCCCATAATCACTATTTGGCCCGACCCGGGAATTGAACCCAGGACTTCATTATTCCCATAATCACTTTTTGGTCCGACCCGGGATTTGAACCCAGGACTTTATTACACGAACACATTCAAATGGCGCGGCGCGCGGGGCCCGCTTTGATGAATATTAAAAAATATTTAACCATTTATTATTTACCTACATCAATCCTTTGTATTCGCCGCCGTATTAGAGTTCCTTGCGACAAAACCAGGACGGAATTCGAAATTCATATGAGCCTAGTACATTATTCATATTTTTTCGTAATTTATCAGTAGTCGTACCGCGTGTGTTTATCTGGTTAGTTTGTATTAAAAATTAAGTACCTATTCGTTTCCGGCCAGATTAAATTCACATACTGAAAGAAAAATTTAATATTCTTACTATTTAAAACACAAAAAAATATCTGCAGTTAAATAAGTCAATTAAATTATTTATTTCTCCTAGATCCAACATCGTGCGGAATATCAATTTAAATTAAATTAAGTGATTTTTCCTAGTTATCAAATTTGTATGAATGATTAAAATGTCGTTACAGGGAACCTTTAAAAATTAGAGCAAAAATTCAGTTAAACATTTGATTTAATCTTAAAATAAACACGTGTAATAAATTATGTGACTGTACAGAACCACACTTTTTATTTACAGTCTATGTAGTAGGTACCCAAAGAGTTCGCGGGTAAGGTTCATTACCCTTGCGGCTGAGTTTTTAGTGTTGTTCATAATGTCGGTAATCTTACTTGTTGATTTAGGTTGTCGATAGAAAAATAAATTACTTGTTGAATAAAAAATGATTATTTCTGTTTGAAGTTTCGTCCATAGGTAGCCGTCCTGATACCCTATAACCCCCTTAAGTTACGTTCACACTTTCTGTTACACGTTGTATTGTATTTTAGTATTGTAATATTAAATATTTGCACGCCTTGTTATGGCAAAATATAGAGATACCTACTAACCCTATTCTGTAACAACATTATGTACTGACCTATATTGCAAATAAAATAATTTGATTTGAAGCCTTAGCGGTTTTGTTTGACATCTCGAACGCTTTCGATAGGGTCTAGCATAATAGTCTGCTCAACAAGCTTCCATCATATGGACTTCCTTCTGGCCTGTGCACCTGGATTTCGGATTTCCTGACTGGGCGGTCTATAAAAGTGGTCGTTGATGGCTGCTCTTCAGATCTCAAGGCCATTAATGCCGGTGTTCCTCAGGGATCTGTTCTCTGAGCTACGCTCTTTTTGCTGCACATTAATGACCTGCTTTTACCCGGTATTTATGGGTATGCAGATGACAGCACAGTTTCAGAGAGCTACATATTCGATCCACGGGCGATTCTCGGTTGTGCTGCTACTAGCAGCACAACCGAGAATCGGAGAGAGTATGGTAGAACGGATGAACTCGACCCTCCAGGTTATATCTGATTGGGTTTTGTAAACAGGGTCGATTTCAATGCCACCAAAACACAGGCGTGTCTTTTTTCCCCCAAGAAGACCTCGTTCTATCGGACTCCTATATTCCGTGATGTGTCTGTACCGACATCCAATCACCTAAACTTTTTGGGTCTCAACTTATCTTGCGACCTGAATTTCGGCCGGTCCACCGAGTCCAAAGCTAAGGTCTCTGCCAAAAAGCTTGGTATACTTAATAAGGTGATACGGTACTTGACGAGGGAACAGCTTTTAAATCTATACAAAGCTCAAGTCCGACCCTGCATGGAGTACTGCTCTCATCTTTGGGACGCCTCCGCAAAGTATCAGCTAGATTCTTTGGATTCGATAGACAGACGCGCTCGCAGGATAATCGACGATAGAGACCTAACGTTGTGGACGAGCTCTTGATAAACCTAAACACAGGGCCACGGTATACCGTCGGCTATGCAGACGATATTGTGATACTAATAAGTGGGAAATTCCCTCACATAGTAGCAGATATTATGAAACAAGCTTTAAAAGAAACAGAAGACTGGTGCAAATCAAATAACCTTTCTATAAACCCACAGAAAGCCGTTATAGTACCATTCACAAAAAAGAAAGACCTATCGGGTATAGGAATTTTAAAACTCTACAACACAAAAATTGATTTGTCGAAAGAAGTGAAATACCTGGGTATAACACTCGACAAATCACTCACATGGAAAGAACATGTAGAAAACATAAAAAACAAAGCCCTGAGAATATTCGGCATGTGCCGAGCAGCATATGGCAAAACATGGGGTCTAAAACCCAAAATCGTTCACTGGATATACAAAATGATGGTAAAACCGGTACTGATGTACGGTAGTATCTGTCTGGTGGCCAAGAACAAAACTGGAAACTTGTAAACAAGTGCTAAACAAAATACAACGCACTGCCTGCTTAGCAATGACAGGGGCGTTTAGCACTACACCAACAGCGGCCTTGGAAGTTATTCTAGACCTAGTACCACTACACCTTGAAGTACAAGAAGAGGCAAGAAAAACACTCCTAAGGCTTACTGTCCTGGGACACATATCTAATGAATGTATGCCCACAAGGCATACGCAGACAGAAAACTGGAAAAACCTTGACAATGTAATAGAGATGGGAAGTGATAAAATGCAACCCACCTACACATTTGACAAACAATATAATTTATACATCCCTAGTAGAAAGGAATGGAAATTGGGACTTTGTAAACAAAACGAACAAAGTCAAATTTGGTATACAGACGGATCAAAGATGAAATCCGGTACAGGCGCGGGCGTATATAATGAAACCTGCAGTATCAGCGAAAGCATGGGCAATTTCGCGACAGTGTTTCAGGCAGAGACATACGCGATAATTACATGCGCCCAGACGATCATAGATAGGGCGACTGAAGGTCAGACCATCTACATACTCAGTGACAGCCAGGCTACATTAAAAGCCCTGATGTCACATAAAATCGAATCAAAATTAATCCAGAACTGTATCACGGCTCTGAACAAACTTGGTACTAAAAACAAAGTCAAACTCGTATGGGTACCAGGCCATACAGGAATAGAAGGCAACGAAAAACCAGACGCACTAGCTAGGAAGGGATCTGAAAGTCAGTTCTGTGGACCAGAACCGTGCGGAGGGATTCCTCCAAATGTAATAGGAGCAATCCTTAAAAATGAATCCACAGCTAAACACAATCAAATGTGGACCAAAATCAAGGAATTAAAACACTCAAAGCAACTCATTAAAGGAATAGACAAAAGCTGGTCCAAAAAACTTTGGAAGTACAGCAGAAACCAGCTACGACTGATAGTAGCAGTATTCACGGGCCACTATGGCACCAACTATCACCTACACAAATTGGGACTGTCGAATAGCCCGATCTGCAGGACCTGTAGGGAAGAACAGGAAACAATGCTGCATATAATATGCAAATGCGATGCATTGGCAAGACACAGAATGGCCATCCTGGGGCTGGCATATCCAGAACCAGGAGACTACAAGGATCTACCCCTAAGAAGTGTACTGGATTATGTGAAGACTTCATTCAGGGCTATAGGGGATAGAATAAAACCAGTGGGGGATAGTACAAAAGATCCTGAAGGGTCGAAGTGCTGTACGCAAGTAGACCCCATCAAAGATAAGAAGAAGATAAGCTGAACAACCTCCCAAACGACGAGTTTCCAGACTCATATAACATGGGTTTATTCAAGGCTAGAGTGAACAGGCATCTTATGGGTACACGCGGCCCACCTTCGACCACATCTTCACTTACCATCAGGTGAGATCGTGGTCAAGCGCAAACACATTTGGCATAAAGAAAGAAATAGATACACTGGAAAACTAGTGAATGTTAACACTATAGAAACTATTAAAACATTCAATAACTACCAACGGATTTAAGAATACTTTTTAAGTACACCCAGACTTAAAAAATAATTGTTTGAATACTTAATTTGGTTTTCTTTATATTTCTTATTTTGACATACAAATATATTATGAACACATTTTAATACCACAGCATATATATTTTTTCTTATTGTTATATATTTATTTCTTATACTTAAATGTCATCTTAGTCGTTTTTTCAGCCATGGATGCCAGTTTAAATGGAATCTAGCCATATTACAGTGCACAAGTGTGTGCGCCAACACAGGTGCACTTTCCATGACCGGAAACATGTCAGGTACAGGACCGACGACTTTACATGGTCTCGGCAAGGTTAGGGTGTAGCAACGCCAACTTTCGGACTCGGCCTGATACTGAGAATTTTTGTTAATCGTAGAATTGAACCCAGACCCACAATATCTGCGGCAAAACACACTGCCACCAATGCATCGAGGAAGCAGTCATTTTATCGTATGTAAGCAACAAACAAGCTGAGTTTCTGTTACTACACTTCATTATTATTAATGTATGTTTGCTACTGCCCACTCCGGCCGACGACGGTCGCGTGGGTACGACAAACAGTTCCTGTAGCACTTCACTTGTACATAGTGCATAATAATTACGCACTATTCTTATATTTAGCCAGTGCTTAAAATAAACTTATTCAAGCTAAAATTAATGTGTACTATATACATGCTTCTTTCTTTCTTTATCGTATAGGCAGTGGTTACCCTGATGTCAGAGTTGTTCAAGCCTAAGTAGGCCTCTGACATGGCTTAACTACTGTTGTCTAAAATTGCAACCGGGACCGACAGCTTAACGTGCCTTCGAAGCATGGAGACGCTAAGAAATCAAACCACTTAGGTGGTCACCCATCTATGGACTGTCTGCGAATCTAGTTACTTGACCTCACCGATCGCTTATGGGTCGGTGAGAACATTTCGGATCTATAAGGGCATGTTGCTAGTATCGTAATTTTAATAATATTTATTGGAAGACGAAATATTTAAAGACTGTCCGCATAACGTGAAATAAATCAGTAAACACTAGTGATAATAAGTGTATAAGCTTAATTGATTGCGTTCTCTGCGCGATGCCATTTTTGCCAATCTGTGTATCTGTAATGTATGAAGATAATTTTACCTGTCCGGATATGCGTTGCGCAGCTTGTCACTGAATGTGGAGTTCTTGGTGTCGCCGTCCAGAGCTATCACACTGAAAACAAATTCATACTATAAATAAGATATAAATTATTAGTTTTATGTTCTTTATAGCATTATTAGCTAAGCAACTATGACAGTTTCTAGAAAATAAAGCCTATATACTAATATACAAGGGAGAATTGAGCAATATAAAACACTGGTAAGGGTTTTAATATTATACTCCCTTACACCGTTAATAGGTGTAATCCATTAACTCTCCATAACATTATTATGTCGTGTAATAAGAATATGAAATACGAAAATAATGTACTCGGTGGTGAAAAGAGGTAACAAATAATGGTTGCCATGGTAACCGCCGCGCCTGCCGCACACGGACGGACTAGTAGGTCATTTATAACCTAAGCGCATCGCTAACAACACCTCCGAAAGGGTGTTTATTTTTCTTTTTCATAGTCGAGGGGGTCGGTGGGATGATTAAGGAAGACAAAATGCAGAAGACCTGCGGGGGAATCGAACCCGGAACACGAAGTGGCGAAGTCTTAACCACTGCGCCACAGGTGCAGTGAAAAGAATCCAAGATTGATTTGCCAATGCGTATCGTTGACGCAAAGCTACCCCGGATTGGTAGAGGATGCTTGTTCGAAAACTGGCGAACTATTCAATAAATGATTTCTCTTTTTAGATTAAATAATCCTTTAAAAACAACGCCCCCACTAGTGAATCTAATGCCTGTGTTGCGAAGTAACCTTACAAACATATAATAGATGGACACAAATTACATCCTAACTCAAAACAACTATTTATGGGTCGCACAAATAGTTATCCGGCGCGGGACTCGAACCCGCGACAAGCGGCGAGGCGACTGTTTTAGCCGCTGCGCCACGCGTGCAGTCAGTGCAGCAGTAATTCGTGTTTCACCACCTTATTCGATGTTAGGGATCGTTATAAGATCACAAATGTGCACGTACGCTGGCACTACAGTCTAACGCACACACGAGGCACTATAGCACATAGTCTTCCAAATCCTTCTTTTCAGTCTATTAAAACATCAGTTGTATGAATGCTACTGCCCACATCGACCGACAGCGGTCACGTGAGTACGACAAACATTGTTATTTACTATAGCACGTGACTGACAACAATGCATAATAATTACACACCATTTTAATATTAAGTCAGTGCATCAAAGGAGACGGATACGATTTCATACAATATTGGGCCTGAATTTAAAATTATAAAAGTGGTGTCAATTAATGGGTCTATAAATTATCAGCCAATCACTAAAAATCCCATGGATTTCTTCAATCTGTGAGCAGTTATAAAAGATTTTGTACTTACTTTGACAAACTTATTTTGAGATTTCTCGTTTTCCAGATTGTAAATTGGGTCAATTTTTTACAGTTTGAAATAGAAAAATATAACGCTTTTTTTAAACCATATCTCAACATATTACAGTCAGGCCCAGAAATCCCCGTCTCCTTTGTTGGGTTTGCAAAAGCTTTACTAACGAGTAGTTTAAACGCTATGATTGGCTATCGTCTCAAATCACCAACACAAAAGTAGAAAAAAGCAACCTTATTATGTTGTAACAGGGAAGTTATTATTTGTGTTAAATTGGGTTTATAACATCTGAGGGAGTATACACTTAAATTAGAATTTCTCTTATTTTTTTTGGATAAAACAGTGCTTTCTATAATAGCCGACATCTGAATATTAGGTAAATATGCATTCGATTTTTTCTCGCACTAGGGAAATCAATCTCTGTGTCACAGGATACTTAACAAACATATAATTGACGGACGAAGTACATCCAGACTCACAACAACTATTTACAGGACGCACAGATAGCTGTTTTTCGCGGGAATCGAACTCGTGACACCAAGTGGCGAGACGTATCTGTAAGTCAAGCAGTCTGATAATCCGATGTCTGGTGATAACTTTGGCCAATCACAAAGAACTCTGAAGTTGTTTGACAGTGAGTCACATGAAGGTAAGATAAATGATCAACAAGCACTTGCAGCTGCTCTGGTGTCGCGAGTGTCCATGGGCGGCGGTGATCACTTTCCATCAGGTGACCCACTTGCTAGTTTGCCATCCTATTATATAAAAAAAAAGTCTGTGGCTGGATGATGTTGGACTAGTGTACCATATCTGGAGTGATGTTAAGGCGTATGGAGGTGCCTTAAGTCGGTACTCACCGCATATTGGTGTCCGCGATTTTCTTGAGCGCAGTGCCGTAGGCCAGCCGCGTGGCCACCTGCTCCCCCGCCTTGTAGCTGGGGGGGGACGACAGGGTGATGTCTCCGATGTGGATCTTGGGGGCTTCGGCCAAGGGAGCCTTGGCTTTCAGCGTGATTGTGTTGTTCTTGATCTGCGATTGCAGGTGCTAGGAGAAATACATAGGTTTAGGTCTTGTATTCGGAAAATAGAAACTGATTGGAGCAAATGGATTCTCACTTTCCAGGAAAATTTAATTTTCTGGCTGGATGTTACATTAACTTTCTTTTAAAAGAAAAATTAATTGAATTTGTTCTAATTGTTTAATTAATAACTGATACAGCTAGACAATAGACTGCATGTCTGGTCTAAGCATAGGGCGAATCCGGGTGTACATTGGGTCAGTTAATTGCATGTTTGTATAATAAAGTCAACAGGAACATATTTGATAATCGCGGGCGTTGTCTTTCAATAAAATATTTTGTATTTGTTGTTTAATATATCATAAAATGTACTACTTGATAATATTATATACATCGCCAAAGCCTTTCTACATTGTTCATTTTCTTACTCCTCTTTGTGTCTGATTAAATTCGTTTCGGGATCCAATTACAATATCGTGTATAATAACTATTTATATTAGTTTTGTTGATCTTCCCAAGATGTTGTTAGCGTAGAGTGAGATCGCACTAAGGTTTTGTTACCGCGTTCATATGACCTAGTTGGTAATATTTTAATAAGTTGTCTTATAATAATTGTATTGTTCGATAAGTACTTGTACAAAGTACAGTTCATTGACATAAACGCGCGCGCAGTCAGCAATTCCACGCTGCGCACTGACCCAGATCTATAGTTCAAGATACCTTATATATTACAATCTTCAACCTAACCACCTCAGTAGCAAAGTAGATAGCAATTTTCGAATTATTCAAGCTAATAGAGTTTGAATGGATCCGATGTAACCTTATACACATATTCAGTTTCCAAATTGAAATTGGCCTCTATAGTATGTGTGGACTGCAAAAGTACCTCCACCACGCAGAAGATAGCAATAACACGATAATGCGATCCTGGGTTGTACCAGGACTCAACCCCAGACTAGGTAATATAAAAAAGAAGCGCGAGTGTGCTTCAGACCACACAACTGAAGTAAAACTTAAATATACAAAACGTAACTGGTTATGAGAGAAACAAAATGGGTGCTCGCACGTCTCTTGCCCCACCAGTAATATATTTTATTTTTGTCGGGGTGGAAAATCCTGCATGGATGCCCTCCGCCTTGGGGGAGGCGGAGGGGTCTGTCAGACTCCTAGTGACTAAAAACCACTCCGGTGTTCCATCTCACACCTGCGCCGGGGGTCGCGGGAACAAACGATACTTCCGCAACCCCCGGCTGACCAGTAATATACTTCACGTAACTCTCTCTCTATTTTCAATAACTATATCTCTCTTTCAACTTCCGTTCGCCTAACCGGTCACACTTTGCGTAACACTCTCGTCACGAATTCACCAGCTTACTCCCTAAGTCAAGCGTGCGTAAAAGTTTTACTTTTTTTTTAAAGACAACGCTCGCACTAGGACGTCTTGTCTCAGAACAACTATTTATGGGTCACACAAATAGTTGTCCGGCGCGGGACTGGTACCCGCGACACGACTATCTTAGCCGCTGCGCTACACGTGCTTGTATAACAGTTACCTTGATAATCTTGTCTCCCTCAGCGCCGAGCGCCTTCCCGTGCCAGTTCTCCAGGTCCTCGATGCCGGGGAAGCCGCGGCCCTTGAAGGTCTTGGCCACGAGCGCGGTGGGCGCGCCGGGCGTGGCGGCGGCCTCGTCGAAGGCCTTGACCAGCTCCGACACGTCGTGGCCGTCCACCACCAGCGAGTGCAGCCCGAACGCCTTCAGCCGCGCGTCGTACACCTCCACCTGCCGCCGGGACTCCGCTGTTACTACTTATATAAGCCAGCATACTATACAATACAATACAAATATCTTTTATTTTTCTCCACAGATATTTTCTTACATGTAATGTACAATTAGGTGATGTAGATACTAATACAATGTTGTGGAGACTGGAGCCAGTACTAGATAAAACCTGTGTTACAAGTCTCCAGGCCTCCATCTCGGACAGGTGACAGTAGTTTGGTTAAGGACAGTTATTATTACTTAATACAATTGTGCACACTATAGTGAAGTTCGTAAAGCTTCAGAGACCGACACCAAATGTGCGCTCGAAGACCCTTACGTTCTAATTTTAAATAATATCTTGATCCGCCGCTTAATTTAGCTATACTTTTAGTTTTTTTTTCTATGACATTGATAGAAGTTGGCGACTCTGCACTCGAAGTTGTAGAGAACAATATTTACCTAGGACAGACCATCCAACTAGGTAGGTCCAACTTCGAGGAGGTCAATCGTAGAATCCAACTCGGCTGGGCAGCGTTCGGGAAGCTACGTAATATCTTCTCGTCCCAAATACCGCAGTGTCTCAAGTCGATGGTCTTCGACCAGTCTATGTTTCCAGTGATTACTTACGAAACAGAGACGTGGAAGTTCACTATGGACCTTATCAGGCGGCTCAATGTCACCCAAAGAGCAATGGAGAGGGCTATGATCAGAGTGTCCCTGCGGGATCGAATCAGAAATGTCGAAATCCGCAGGCGAGCCAAAGTCACCGACATAGCCCGAAGAATTGCAAAACTGAAGTGGCAGTGGGCGGCACATAGCTCGTACATAGCCGACGGCTGCTGCGGCTGAAAGGTTCTTGAGTGACGACCACGAACCGGAAGACGCAGCGTGGGCAGGCCCCCTACAAGGTGGACCGATGATCTTGTGCGGGGCGCTGGCAACTGCTGAATACGGATAGCGTAAGACCGGCAATTGTGGAGATCTTTGAAGGAGGCCTTTGTCCGGCAGTGGACGTCTTTCGGCTGATATGATGATGATGATTGATGGAACGATAAATCTGTGATCCTAAAAGTGCATTTTAAAGGACTTAGATGTTCTTCGATGGATATTTCAAGTTTATGATAATGTATCCAACTGGAATTCAGTATTTTATTTTAAAACTTAAAACAGCTAACAAAAAACAAACGTCAAACAAAAGGTCAGCTGATGATTATAAAATCCGCCATCTTCATCCATTTAAACTAGGTTTAAATCAGCCGATTTTTTTAAATTTTGGCATGAAATAACAGCGGGTCAAATCTAAATCGTCATTTTAAGACGAGACAAGTCATTATAAAATATTTTTTATAGCCCACGGTTAAACGGCCGGCTTAAATTTAAGTAGCGTTCTTTAATAAGGCTCTTAGAATTTAAACCTCATAGGCGGTAACCCATACACTGACCACGGTGCTTAATCTCGTCTTGGTTAACTGATCTATGTTTCAGCCCGGATTTTGGAAGTGGGCGGTCTTTCACCCCCGTAAAAGTAAAGCCGTTGTTGCTATGCCTGAGTATTACTTACTAGTCATGTCAGCTAGTTCTCCCATCGGACCATGAGAGGGAAAGAATAGAAGGGGCACCTGTGTTCGCGCATAATAGACTCATACACTGTAACTGGTAACAGGTTTCGCGCAGTTTGAGATTTAGTACTATGGCCGAAATTCCAGCAGAAATACATTATAATTGTCGCACATGCGAAGACAATACATGAAAATAATATGTATAGAATGTCAGACGATCTATATATTGCATATCTATGGTTCAACCAGTGTGTGAACAAATGTTTGTATCTCGTACGTAACAGCTAAATTTAATAATATATCTAAATTTAGTAATACCTTTATCTTATCGCCATACAATATGATTTCGCACAAATTGTCTACGAACAAATACATGATATGAGTCGTCGCTTTCGTTTTGTGCCTTGATAGCGCTCGGCCACACAGCTGCGCGGGCGACTTCGTACGACTCAATTGTAAAAAACATTCACTCATAGACGAGGAGTATAGAGTAACGTATCAGTGTACTTTAAAAAAATATTTAATATATATATATTCAGTCGTGGTCAACTAATTAGGGACATTCAAGATAGTAAAGGCTCTAGGGCTAAAATGGAGCTGTTAAAGATATTATAACACTGCAGATTATAAGTTTTGTTTAACTGTATTTTTCATTATACTTTATTGTCCTTAATTAAATGTCCACTACAGAATTGTACCTTAATATTTAATACATGTTTAATCTTTGATATTAAATACTTTTTCTATTTATTTAATCTTTTATTTATAGCATATTATGCAAATAATAGGTGCTGAGAAATCAATAGGGTTTTATATTAATATGTACATAACCGGTTATAGCCCTTCACTATCTTGAATGTCCCTAATTAGTTGACCACGACTATATAAAGCGCGCAAAATTTGAAATAATCGTAGCTAATTTTTCTCAAAGAAAAAAACCGTGTCATAAATCACAAAACCCATGCTAATTATCATGCCTGAGTGACTGAGGCATTCTCTAAATGGATGCTATTGATTTGGTAGTTCCGTCACAGATTTAGTGTTGTATTAGTTAGTCACCCTATGTTGCAGCGACGTCGGCTCCGACTGTCCCAGCCGGTTGACGTCGAAGATGACGACCAGGTTGTCTAGCTTGTAGTGGCTCGCGAAGTGGAGGGACTCCCAGATACTGCCCTCAGCTGCTTCTCCGTCTCCGACCAGGCAGTACACTCTGGTCACCACAAATTATATTGTTAATAAGGAACAAAATATGTCGTGTGCTATAGAAACACTATTATATCGACGGAAGAAAGCGGAACTGTCGTAATTTGAAAAAACCCGATTTTACACCAGAGCTAAAAAACTTGAGAGGTGTCAAGGGACACCCGGGTGGAACGAAGTTATATCTTATTATTTATTATGTACAAAAAACCTGTATACACTCAACAAAATTAATCGTCGCGACACCACACTGTTCAATGCGACATAGAAATGAAAATATCTGGCTTGCTTTCTATAAGAGAGAGAGAGAGAGACAGACAGAGAAACATGCGCACGCCGCACAGCTGCAAAAAGTGTCGTGACAACTTTTCGTAAGAATTTTTTCCGTCTAGCCCTCTTTCACAACGCGCGATAAGGAACTTCGTTCCTTATCGCGCGTTAAACTTTTACAATAATTCATATCTCATATTATATTTATAGGGATAGAAAGTTGAAAATTGACATGTATAATCTAATGCCTATCTGATGCCTTTTTCTCAATTTCGTAGAGTTTGTGTTTCATTGATTTTTTACAAGTTACGCCAATTCATGTTTCAATTTCAGGCAGCTGAAATGTTGTATGTTAGACAAAATGTATGGACTAGTTAGATACACATGCTTATTTGAGCTACAGATTTGCCGTAACTTAAATATGAAATCTTAGATGGGTTTTTCATTTAGCTGTATGTAGTTTATTTATTAATTTGCATCAAAGATTTGTTTAAAGTACAAATTATTCTTGTAATAGTTTCGAGAAGTATGATTGCTTATAATAAGTGCCTGTCCTGTGTAAAATTCTAGGGTCGAAGTAAAGTTTTCTAGGTGTTTAGTAGCGGATAAAACCCCCAGTAACAGCCTCAAGTCGTAAGATGCCTGTGTTTTACACCTTTGCCTTAGAGAGCACGTAAAACCACCCACCCTGCGCTTGATCTTTCCGTTTATGTCGGTAACAGTCGCCCCTCGAATTATAAGTGTGAGGGAATAGAAGGTGCACATGTGTACGACACAAACCTCCATTGCAATTAGCTCCCGCAGCCAGAATCCTAGAACATTAATTTTGGGAACTTTCTGACAACCTTCACCTAGATGAATAGTCCTCTTATTTAATACATCATATGATCTGCACCTGTAAGGTGCTTGGTCGAAGTATTTGCCCACATAGGCCATGCCCGCAGCTACGGCGAGACCCTGGCCAAGGGAGCCAGTGCCCACATCAATGAAGTTAAGTCTGGGGGTGGGGTGGCCCTCCAAGTCGGAGTCCAGCTTGCGCAGGTTCTTCAGGTCCTCAACGGGAAAGAGACCAGCCTCAGCCCACGCCGCGTATAGGATAGGAGCTGCGTGACCCTGGAAAACATTGATTGTTAAAGAATGAGGGTAAACAGGTTTTATTAAAACAGATTGGACGGAGAATCGTGTTGATAGAAGGTAAGTGTCGTATCGTACCCGTCCAAAGTAGGACGACATTGACAGCACTCAGGCCTTGTGCAGGGTAAGAGACAGATGAGTCACTCTGTGGAGACCTCCTGATCAACAACGGAAAATCAAAAGAATATAATAATCGTTTATTTCTCTCTTAAAGGTATATGCATTAGTTTTAACAGTTTAGGTTACAAAAATTGAGCTTAGGTTACAAATATAAGAACCAATTGGCTTCTTCTGAAAGACAACACCACCTATCTGCCGAGTAACCTCGCTTGTTTAGTCTTCAACAGACTGCGTAGTATATACAATTCTTTCCAAGTCAACCATTTTAAATCATGTCCAGGTGTTAGGTTTTCCAATAACGCATATCAAAACATCGCCTCGACGATCGAAAGCCATGTTCCTTTCAATACAGGTTCTTTCAGAGTTAATTATTAACCAATTGAAGACACTAAAATTACTACGTAAGCTTCCTAAGTACTATGTAACTCTTCTTCTCGCCTCCGCGAAAAGAAAATACCTACTAACGCGTCCTCTGCAGCAAGGAGACGCTTAGAAATTAAACCATGTTAGCAGTAACCTATAGTAAGTTGTAATAGACCTGACCAAGCTGAGGAGACCTTACAATGAGCGCCTGTTACAATAACATAGAGAACACACCATGAAAGTCCCTTTTTATTTATAATTTTATGTACGCAACCAAAAGGAGAATGGGACTTAAGGCCAAAGCATTTTCTCCCATTTAGCCTCGAGGTGCTGCAAAGATAACAAGATAGGTATTTTTTTTTATATATATCAGCGGGCGATAAACTAGCAGGTGGGTCACCTGATGGTAAGTGATCACCGCCGCCCATGGACACTCGCGACACCAGAGGAGTCGCGGGTGGGTTGCCGGCCTTTAAGAGTCGGAAAACAAGTGTTGCTGACCCTTCCCCCCACCCCAATGAGCTCTGGCGACCTTACTCACACTCGGAAACACAACATTTAAATTATTAATGTTATTATTAAGGAATGTCTTCTGTGAGGTGGAGGTGCTTCCCCAGTCGGGCTGCTCTTTCGAGCGAATGAACGCTATGCCCTACCTCTCTTAAAATGCACCAGGATGAGATATTGAATAAAGAAATTACAGATGAGAAGAGCTGGTTTAGTACATACGGCTACATATCAAGCTATATTTTTCCAATATAAGCTGACCTCTCATTGTATGCAAATCCCATACAACGCGAGATCAGCTTATACTAGTTTAATAGCTTGATATGTAGCCGTGTATACAATCATAACCAAACCATCGATTTCTCTGTTTATTGATTTACGCCCTTCGCCAAAGCATTATGCATCTTCGGCCATCTGGAAATGCTAGACATGTCGGTGGCATAGGATCCACGAAGATTGTTGGATACCTTGGATAGAATGAACCGGTCGGCGGAGGCGTCGCGCGGCGCGGAGATCTTGTAGCGCATGGTGTGGAAGAACAGCACCGACATGATCTCTGCCATCGACGCACATGATGTAGGGTGGCTGCGGACAAAACGTACTCAACTTAGACATTTTCAAATGAGACTCAAATCGATTATTGTCAGGTGAAGCACTGAAAGCCTCCTGGGCTAACTATAACAGTCATACAAAAAAAAACTACAAACTGCCAAACAGTCAAAATTAATCAAATATTAGATGCAATTTATCCACATAAACTAAAAAATATACATTTATATAGTTCCAGTTTTTTATTAGGAATAACTGTTTTGGGTTATTTTATACAGTAATCCCAGAGAAGAGACTTCTGTAGCTGGTTTTACCATGACGCTAAACTATGATGAAGCTGAAAGGAATAATAATGGTAGACTTGGGTGGTAATACGATAGAATTAACAACCTGAATTGGCAGTGGGCAGGGCATATAGCTCGTTTAACCGACGGCTGATGGGGCAGAAAGGTTCTCGAGTGGCGACCACGAACCGGAAGACGCAGCGTGGGCAGGCCCCCTACAAGGTGGACAGCACAGGACCGGCTATTGTGGACATCTTTGGAGGAAGCCTTTGTCCAGCAGTGGACATCTTTCGGCTGATGATGATGGGTAGTAGTTGAATAGGTTTAAAGCTTTCGTAATTAGAACTTGTTATGGTGTCTAGTTAGTCAAGTTAGCCCCATAGCCGATTGTCTGCGCTGTTTCGTAAATTTATATTAGCTGGTTGCTCGCCAAAGAAGTTTTACTTCCAAGTGTCTTTGGGCTCCAGGCACTTAAGCTACCCATCCCGGTGTCGGAGGCCTTCAGGTGGCTTAAATAACTCTGCCCCTAGGGGAACCAGTGCCATATGATATAGAACGTGTAACTATCCATGAAATGGACGTATATAGTAATAATAAGGGTAATCTTAAATTAAAACTACTGAAATTAACTATTATTACGTAATACAATTGGGCTAGATAAAATATTTAATTAAAATAAAATGTTTGTGGCTTGTTATATAATAATAATGTAACCTAACAATATAGTTGGCTTTCTACTGCATGTCACTAGAGCGAAAAGCGTGACCGATGTCCTACTTCGGCGTCTTAACGTTGCAACCTTAGCCAATCTGCAATTACCATTTGATACTGATAAACTTAAAGGTACGTGAAGAGAAATAATTGAATCATATTATGCCAAGGTCGATTTAAAACGAAATTAAATTTTATCTGCAATAGCGTGCTCCACGGCAGATAATGAGGTTCAGGGTTCAAATTCTGGTTACGGTCAAGCAATGTTATTGGGATTTGTCTGGCAAGAAAATCACATAGTAACAGCCGGGAGTCAGGAGCGCACGTAAAGCCGTCTCTTGAGCCATGTCGAATGGCCGTCACATCGGATGGGAATAGGCAGTGCACCCATGTTTACGCACACACTCCTGCACTACAATACGTCCTGCGTCATTGGCTGGTCTCTCTTGAGACTGGCCGCTGTAGCGGAAATTCAGCCAGGACCACAATTATGTTTCATCTTATGAGTGACGACATTCGGTCAAGTCTTTGCAGAAACATATCCCAAACGAAACTGGAGGATTATCAGGCACTCATTAGATGTATTCAGAATCTAATCTTGGTTAATGGATTCTTGAAGGGTTTTGGAATCAGATAGCGCAAGGCTTATACCTACTCGTATTCATGGGCGCGTCGCGCGATATTCACTCGATTAGTTTTGGTAGCTAACCGTAAAGGCGCGGGCCCACCGCGGTGCACGGAGAGGCTACGCACTTGTATTAAGCTTCGCTTTGTAAGAAAATGTATGTGGTTGTCTCCACTGCAACCCACGGAGAGGCTACGCATGAATTGACGTCATGATACACGCGTGGCTTGCTCGAATAGGCGGTTACATAGCTCAACGCTGTCAACGTGGGTCTACGTTTCCACTGGAGTACACGAATAAGACCCACGACTATGTACAGCTCGGTTATCGCAGAGCAGTTTTCAGTCATACACGTTGTGGAACGGACGCGTTTCGTGTTTCTCGTATATATCGTATCGAAGTACTCATAGACGTCCCTCGCTTGCTTCCCCGCCCGTCCCACCTCCCGCAGTGAAGCCCGTGTCCGTAGATCGCAGTGGCATGTGTGTAGCCTCTCCGTGCGCCGTGCCACGCTAAACATAGTCGTGGGTCTTCGTGTACGTACTCCAGTGGAAACGTAGACCCACGTTGTCAAACAAATGAATACACTCAGCTTAAATGCGCCGCGTGCCCGTGCACAGCATGCACCGCGGTGGGGCCGCGCCTTAAGACTAGTCAACTGGCCGACCTCATGGGTAATAACGAAAAGGCAAAGAAGATTTAATAAACACTTAAGGATCTATCAATTTGTTTGTTCAAAGGTATTTTGCAAGTAGTGTAACGGAGTGCCGTGAGCAATTCAGAAAAAACAAAAAGTAAAATTACCGTAACCAAGCAACCAAACTTGGTTCAATAAAGAGTTTGAAGGCCGTACAAACTATTTTTCACTTATGAATAGTATAAAGATTATATTAGCAATTGCATGTTGTCATTTTACCAATATTCCATTTATGGACACCCCCCACCCAGGCTCGGGACACAAATAGCAATCATGTGCGGGAATCACGAGATCATAATGAGGGACTACTTTAACCACTGGGCCACATGTTTGAGAACTCTTGCATTAAGGTCTGAAAGTGATGAATTTCGTTTCGCGAATTTGTGTTTCTGAGGTTGTCTCGCTCTCCACGCGTTCGTGTGTCCGTGGGCCTCGGTGCTTAACCCCACTGATCCCCAAAAAAATGGCTAAGAGCGATTCAAACAACAGCGGAATAAAGTAAATAAAGCGTATGATGGTCGATGATTTAAGGGTCGCTGAATGCGGATAACACAAGACCGGTAATTGTGGAATTTGGGGGAGACCTTTGACCAGCAGTGGACGTCTTTGGGCCCATGTGACGATGACGAAAAGACCGTATGACACGTTTTATGAGACTAACAAAACAGTGTCGCATAACGTATTGCCATTTAATTCTCACATAAGCTAAAAATATCGTCAAGTACCTTACTTAGCTACTTCAGAGAAGCTCGGTAAACATGATAAGTATGTGTTGTACCCATTTATATATCTAACAGACTTCAAAGAACGGACTAGACTGTTTTTTTAATTCTTTTGTATGTAAATTACGCGAGTTCTCCTTTTTTCATAAACCGATTTTAATAATAATTATTTTAAATCTGCTTTCAGAAATGGCCTCTATATATTTGTGAATTATGCCAGTTAGTTGTTGAATACAAAAATTAATTAAATAAGGTATTATGTGTCAAAAATCTTTGTTTATAAATAATGTCACGGTCACCGTAGCCTAGTTGGTAGTGCTCCTGCCTACGAAGCTGGTGGTCCTGGGTTCAAATCCCGGTAAGTGCAAATATTTGTGTGATGAGCACGAATATTTGTTTCTGAGTCATGGATGTTTTCTATGAATATAAGTATTTATCTATCTATATAAGTATGTATGTATATCGTCGCCTGGTACCCATAGTACAAGCTTTGCTTAGTTTGGGGCTAGCATGATCTGTGTGACATTGTCCCTATATATATTATATATATTATTATTATTATCATAAATATCACAAACTGGCTATGTTTAAGTAGTTCAGTTTCATGGGTAGATAGTGCTCCTTAAGTTCCTATAGGCCACTATTTTTGTTACACCTTGCATATTTCTAGACATACAGTACAATACTCTTTATTGTTCAGACGCCAGCACATCAAGCTACCCCAATCTGCCTAATATCCCCAATTGAAAGTGAACCTTATGCTTTTGTGATAAAGCTGAAAATCTATAAAAGAAATTTGACAGAAGGGGCTAGCTGGATAGCTATGTGCTAGCATCTGTACGCCAAATAAATTACAAAAATAGGACAAACATAGTAGCACAATAATGTAAAAAGGGTTGTTTTATCACTAACTGGGAATACAGACAACCTTAGGATGGACAAGAGAATATACTTAAATTGGAAACGGGTAAAAGGTCTAATAAATTCAGTAAAAGATTAAAAGAAACAGAAATAAAAGCTATCAAATATTAAGTATAGAAAACAAGGTTTTTATTCATGTAAACTTTAATAAAGCCCTTGTAAATAGTCAGAACTTGTTTGTAGTATAACGCATATTATTTCTAGTTACATATAGATATTTAGGTACACTGATTGTATGAAAACATTAAGTATTAAGTTATTGTCAAAAGTTAAAAGAACACTTACATTTGGAGGTGAACATATAATATAATATGTACTTATTATAGCTTAATTATGCCCAGACAGAGAACAAATAATCACCAGCTGAAGATTTGTCCTACAATACAATCCTATAAATACAATCTCGTATCAAACGGAGTACTCTTGAAAATTGATAATAAATTGGTCTAGTGGTTACTAAACCTGACTACTAAGCTAGAGGTCCTGGTTTCGATTCCCACCCAGGATCTCTAGCTTAGTAGTCAGGGTTAGTAAGCACTAGACCAACACTTGAATAGTTATTATCAATTTTTAAGAGTACTCTGTTCTATACAAGATTGTATTTGTTAGTTTATAAGTTTTTATTTTTTATTTTTAGGGACAATGTCACACAGATCATCCTAGCCCCAAACTAAGCAAAGCTTGTACTATGGGTACCAGGCGACGATATACAATACATACTTATATAGATAGATAAATACTTATATACATAGAAAACATCCATGACTCAGAAACAAATATTCGTGCATCACACAAATATTTGCACTTACCGGGATTCGAACCCAGGACCACCAGCTTCGTAGGCAGGAGCACTACCAACTAGGCTATGGTGACCGTCAAGTTTTATAAGTTATAATTTAAATCCTTATAGTTTTCTAGAATATAATGACAGTAATTGAGACAAAAGAGGTGTGCAAAGAATGTGACAAATGGAAATCCATTGTCTCTGCCTACCCCTCTGGAAAACAGGCGTGAGTCTATGTATGTATAGTTTTTTATATAAATGTGTGAATGCTACTGCCCACTAACAACAATCTGCCTGCAGTGAGTACGACAAACACATATTTAATATAGCATTTTGACAGTGCACAAGTCTATTGTAAACTTGTGCTAATTATAGTCTCTATGCCTCTCAGTGTCTACAACCTTTATCCAAACATTTCTTGAGAGAAAATATATTCGATTAAACATATAAAAACATCTAAACTAAAAAATTAAAAATAGCACGTGTGGCACTATGCACATGTCAAAGTGAAATAATATTTAAAAAAATAACACACAACTCAGCTGTTGATATGTAGCGTCAGAGGCGTAAATCTACAAAGCGTGTAAATGCGACAACGTTATTCCATCGCTTTGTATCGTCGAAACGCCGCCTACGATCTTAATGTAAAATAACTTATAATGAAAACACAATTTGCATAGTGTGGCCATTACGATGTTGACCTGTAAGAAACGTGTAGTATTCATTTACATGTTGGTATTTAGCTTTACATAAATTTTGTCAATAGAAACAATATGGGAAACTGTGTTGCTACGGAAAGTTTTAAACAACTTAAAACACATCAGGGTAGCTTTACAGCATTCAACCAGATCACAAATTACAGAAATACACATAAAGTAAAAATTGAATGTCAATGTTGTTTCAGTCTGTCTAATAGCAATTCTTAGGCAAAGCATTTTAAATTGTGCTGCATTTACACCAAAGACATGTCCTTAGATGTTGATTTATGTATTGACTGGCAACTTTGGATTTTTTGATTATCTAAACGATCGCAATAAATATGTATCACAAAGCTACTATTATAAAAGAAATATTATAAACCAATTATTAACAATCTGTACCTAAATATCTATAATATGTACCTAGAAATATTATCTATACTTAACTGTATTATTACTACAAACATAATCTGACTATTTACAAGTGCTTTTTTAAAGTTTACATGAATAAAAACCTTTATTAATTTTATTTATTGAACTTAAAGCATTCTTTAATATATGTAGTTGTTGCAGGGGGAAAGAGAAAGAAAGAGAGGGAGGTAGAGGTAGACCACAAACTACCAGGAAAACAAATATTCAGAAAAACAAATATGAGCATTCAGCAACCACTGAACTAGCAACCACTTGAGCTTAGGGCAGAATGAAGAGACATGATAATATTTGTGTAAGCCGAATGAACATTCTGCAAACTGCAGAAGTCACAGAAGTTTATAGAGTTGTTCATCCAGTGAGCTTCAGAGCTAATATCGACACAGTTGCGAATTGGTAATAATAATAATGTCCTCCTAGCCGAATTTCGGCCACGGCGGCCAGTCTCAACAGAGATTAGCCATCTGCGCGGGACATATTATAGTGCTCAAGTATGTGCGCAAACACAGGAGCACTTTCTATTCCATCAGTCTCATGATCCGATGGGACGCCTAGCGAGACGACCGGAAAGAGGTCAGGCACAGGACCGACGGCTTTACGTGCTCTCCGAGGCACGGGGGTATAATATCGCCAACTCCCAGACTTGAGGCTGATGCTGAGAATTTTTTTCTTTTCACAGAAAAGTCCCAAAATCACTTTTGGCCCGGCCCGGGATTTGAACCCAGGACCTCGTTATCTGCGGGTGAACACGCTACTGCTAGACCAATGAGGCAGTGAAGAGAATTGGTAATAGAATTAATTGAGCAAGTAAAGCAATATGGCTCTATTAGAAAGTTATGCCTAGGGAAATTATATATGCCAATTTAAATAAAATACCTACATCAATTATATTAATTATCAGCTGATTATCCAATATAGCTCACTTGAGTAGTGACTGGCACCTATGTATCTGATAACATATAACTTTTTAATTTGATAAGTAAACTATTACAGATAATAACCTCTACATGACTTTATGAAACCACTTCAATGGAGAATTATCAGTTGACCTTATATGATTACCTAGCTATGTAACTATGTAATACTTAACAAGGTTCAGACTCTGAATTATGTAATATGATTGGTAACAGAATTGGTAAAATGAATAGGTTATCATTTTGACCGTTTTTAATGTTTGTTGAGTGGTATCTTATTTGTGATGCGATTTTGATAATTCTTTCTGAATGGTACCATACCACCATGGTACCAATTTATAAATTAGGTGTTAAAAGAAAAGTAGAAGTTATTATTAAAAATGATGTGATAATGTAGCGAAAATTGTAATGGGTAGTTCATAAAATAGACGTTATGTTGGACTTGGTTACTTTGAGTGATTTTTATTTCCCTTAAGTGGTAAATTATAATGTTGGCAGAGTCAAATATAAAATGACTTATGTAATGTTACCTATTACAGTTATTACTTGGTACAGACTTCCAGACCTGTGTACAGTCAACCACATAATTCCGTCCGTCATTCCGTCGTGCGCACTCGCTAAGTGAACACGTACTCCGTTTGCCTACGTTTATCAGTGCTTCGAAATATTTTTATACCTTCAATATCATAATGAAGTGTGACAATTGCAATGTGAGTTTTAATGATGGTGTACAGTGCACGGTGTGTAAGAAACATTTGGACTTCGGGTGCGCTGGTATTGTCGAGTCTGGGTGGAGAAAATTGGGTAGTGATAGAAGAGCTGTGTGGAAGTGTTCTGCTTGCCGTAAATCTCCCCCATCTCCAGGTATACCGTCAGAACCTGCGTCACTTGACTCCATTTTCAATGCGATTAGTGAAATCAAGGTGCAATTGGCTAATCTCCCCAAGCTAACTGAGGATATGAAGTCCATTAAAGCAGAGCTACAAGATCTCAAGAACAGTGTTAATTTCAATGGAAACCAGTTGGAAGCGTTTTCGGCTAAGTTAACTGGAATCGAGACCAGAGTTGTGAATTTGGAACGTCTTCAAGATACAGTTCGCTCATTACAATCTGAAGTCGACTTGATTAAGTTGGAACTTTCCGCTAACGACCAAAGATCCAGATTGAACAATGTTGAGATTAAAGGAATACCTCTCAAAAAAGATGAAAACCTTTTCAATATTATAAACAAAATAAGTGAGATAGTTAAGTTTCCATTTCCTAAATCCCAAATTAATTATATCACAAGAATACCATTGTTCAATTCGAAGGAAAAGTCTATTGTAGTCAGTTTCCTTAACCGGTATGTAAAGGAAGACTTCGTTGCTGCTGCTCGTTCGCTCAAGACCCTAGCAACCAATGATCTGGGATTCGAAGGTCAATCTCATCGGGTATTCGTCAACGATCACCTTAGCCCTGACTCTAAAAAACTACTCAACAAAACGAGACTTTTGGCCAAGGAGAAAGATTTCAAACACGTGTGGGTCAAGCATGGCAAAATCCATGTTCGTAAGCAGGACGGATCTCCAGTTTATATTATCTCAAAAGACAAGGACTTAAAAAACTTAAATTAACACACTACATTATTCAAACAAAAATGTTTCACCTCATTTTATTATTATTTTACAAACTTAATTTTAAAAACTATACATTCCTTATCGCATCTACCTGTGGGTGTAAAAGATTTAGCATCGTTGCCGTACTCGACACCGCCGCACTTTGCCACTGTGTTAATGAATGGGCCTTTTGTTTTCCTTATCGCACTGGTTTGTTAAGCCGATCACTTTTATCTGTGCTTGTCTCGCTTGCTATTAGAGAATATAATGGTTGCCTTCTTTGTCGCACATTTGACTATATTCTCGGCTTATTGTACCCTATAAGAAATTTATGTTGTGATTTTAACTATGATTATGAATGTAACGTTTTCTTATTAATCGCATTTTTAATAATAAATGCGATCCGTATAATTTATTTAAATGTGCTTATAACTCGTTGTAGCCTGAAAGCTTTTATTGTTTCTTATTTTGTTACTATTTCACTTACTATTTACAATGGCGCATGATAACATCAATAAATTAAGTATATATTATCAAAACGTTCGCGGGCTCCGAACTAAAACTGAAGATTTTTACCGTCAGTTATGCCTTAGCTCGTTTGACGTAATTATATTAACTGAAACATGGTTAGTCGATGGTATTTCTGATTGTGAATTATTCGGCGACCAATATATCGTATGGCGTAGGGACCGTGATTATCAATTAACGGGTCAAACTCGCGGTGGTGGCGTATTAATTGCTGTACGGAAAGCCTTAAGTGCTATTCCACAACCATGTTTTCATTCATCGGCCGAGGACCTTTGGGTAACCGTTAACTTGCGCCAGCCAATAACTAGAAACTTCCTAAAACTAAACATATGTGTTATTTATCTGTGTAAACAAAATCGAGGTAACTCGTTTTCTATACAATTATCCAAATTTCTTTATAAATTAAGTGCACAGGTGCTAAATAATCCAACTGATAAATTCTTAGTCGTCGGCGATTTCAACATGAGCGGGATAGCTTGGCAGTCATCACATGACTCATTTTTACCTACCAACGTTACCTCTAGCGATGAGTATTTATTGACTGATGAATTGCATCTCTTAGGATTAAACCAATATAACGGAATTACTAATAAATATGGTAAATTGTTGGACTTGGTTTTATGCAATGATGCAGTAATTGTCCGGGAATGCTTAGGGCCATTATCACCGATTGATAATTATCACCCGGCTCTTAATATCGTTGCTAATTTTGCGGATTATACGAATTTGCCATCAGCACCATATACGCAGTTTAATTTTGAAAAAGGCGACTTCTTATCCATTAACAATGAGATAAAGGCTATTGACTGGATGACGGAATTTAATTCTAATTCGTTGAGCGATTCCATGGACTATTTTTACCTCACTTTATCTGCAATTCAGAACAAGTTTATACCCTCTAGACAGGTCCGACTAAATTCTTACCCAGTCTGGTACTCCTCATCACTGAGAAGATTAATCAAAGAAAAGTTCAAATACCATCGAAAATTTAAAATATATGGCAATTTATCAGATGAATCTACTTTTAAACATTTACGTGACAGGGTCAATACAATGGAGATTGAATGCTATAACACCTACCTAACGAATACCGAAGCAGCTATTGAAAAGAATCCAAAGTCCTTTTGGAGTTTTGTCAAACATCGTTCCAAATCAAATGCTATTCCTAGCTATCTTAAATATGGTCATAATACTATATCTACGGCTGAATCAATCTGTAACGCTTTTTCTTGTCATTTTCTTTCGAGCTTTCTGGACCCTGTAAATGTTTCATCCTCCGATAACCAGGCGCCTCAGAGCTCAGAATTACATTCCTTATTTGATATTCACTCAATTCAGATCAATATTGAAACAATAGAAAAACTACTTTCTGAGCTAGACCCCTACAAATCAGCTGGACCTGATCAGTTGTCACCAAAACTACTCATTGGGTGTGCTAAGACTATTGCCCTACCAATCTCTCTATTGTTTCGTAAGTCTCTCTCCTGTTGCATAGTTCCCCAAATCTGGAAATCTGCTTTTATAACCCCTGTTCATAAAAAGGGACCAAAAACAGAAATTGCTAACTACCGACCAATATCTAAACTCTGTATATTAGCCAAAGTTTTTGAGAGAGTGATATACAATCAAGTTTATGCGGCTCTTAAAAATTCTTTTAGTCCCTTTCAGCACGGTTTCTTAAAAGGCCGGTCAACCGTCACAAATCTCACTCTTTTAAATGACTTTTTAACTAGTAGCATGGATAATGGGGCCCAAGTTGACGTAATTTATACTGATTATTCCAAATGTTTTGATCGGATTGACCACAGCATTCTAAAAACAAAGCTTTTGCGGTCAGGTATCAGCGGTGACTTATTGAGATGGTTTTCTTCGTATCTAGAAAACAGGTCACAAGCAGTTGTAATAAACAATTATGTTTCTAGCTGGGTTCCAGTTCCCAGTGGGGTACCTCAAGGATCCTTGTTGGGTCCGTTGCTATTTATCATCTATGTGAACGACATTGAGTCCATTTTCAAAACTTCTCATCTCCTTTGTTTTGCTGACGACATGAAAATATATTCTTCTATTGCGTGTGTTGGAGATATGGATGCTCTTCAATCAGATCTGTCGCGTCTGGACGAATACTGCGTACTTAATAAACTAGATCTTAATCCCCTTAAATGCGCTGTAGTCTCATACAGTCGCAAACGCTTCACACTTCCGACATCCTATAAGCTTAAAGGCCAGTTGATTCCAAGACGCGATGTTGTGAGAGATCTGGGTGTCTATCATGATTCCAAACTTCTATTTGATGTTCACATAGATGAGATAGTTGCTAAGGCATCCAAGGCGCTAGGTTTTATTATGAGGGTATCGAAGGGCTTTAAAAAAGCTAAAACCTTAAAAATACTTTTCTGCACATATGTAAGAAGTCACCTTGAATATGGTTCACAAGTCTGGAACCCATGCTATAACAAATACATTGACCGTGTCGAACAAATTCAAAAACGCTTTATAAAATTTTTATGCTATCGATTACACATACCTTACCATTCGGAAAATTATTTTGATATTTGTAAAAAGTTTCACTTACTACCACTCGCAAATCGTCGCCAATTGGCAGACTGTACATTTTTATTAAAGATAATCTCAAACGAAATCGATTGCCCAGATCTTTTAGAAAAACTTCACTTCAATGTTCCCTATAGATACATTCGTTATAATCCACCTCTCTCAATATCTCTTTCTTACTCGAATTACAGGCAAAATTCATATCTTATACGAGCAAGCAAGGATCTTAACAAACTATGCAAAGATTTATCATTTGACCCATTCATCACAAAAAGCAGTACGGCAAGGAATATTTTTAATTTAAATCATTTTTCTGTAATTTAATATTCAAATTTTGTAATATTTTATTTAGTTAGTTGTAATTCTTTAGTTATGTATTGATTATCACCTAGGCACTGATATGTCTGTTGCAATTCGTGAAAACCTGTTATTGGCTCACTGTTGCTTAGTTTATATTTAATTGTATGTTTAATAGCTGTTGGTTTTCCTATCTAAATAAATAAAAAAATAAAAATAAAATAATAATAAATAACAAATAATTATAACAACTTCCGCTTGTCAACTTCCGGAGCACTAATTATTAATTTAGGATAATATTAATATTGATTGTTTGTTTTAATTAATAATAATGTTTATTGATACATCTTCAGCACAAATTGTAATAATTAATATACAACACTAAATATTTGATTGCATGACCAAGTAACTGCTTTGTCTATAAAAAGCAGATGTCTCACACAGGTGGACACAGTTATTTTGTATCTGTCACCTAGCAAAGTAGTAAGGGGAACCTCTGACAGATTGTATACCGATATTATAGTGGATAAGGAGCAACTGGGGTTTTATTTTTACTCGGACTATCCTGATTACCCACCTTTTTACATACTATACAAATAAAAGTAGGCTCCATAAAACTACATGAAGTAAAACTTTTTATTTAACAAGTTCATATTCCAATATGAATCTGAGCAGATTTTAATAAACTATTAAAAACATTTTATAATTTTCATTAATACCTGAATCATTATAGATTCAGAATTTAACTATACATGTGTGGCACAGTAAGTCACCAGGCCACTTTGTCACCCACATAATTTTGTGCCCTATCCTGCACAGGAAAACTTTTGTGCAATCCTAACAAGATATTTAGAGTACTGGAAGTACAATGTGATGCAAATTCTGTGTCAGTGAAGTCCCATATGAGAATTTCTGTAATAAAATAAATTTTATAAATGTTTTCATACAAGATGTACCTAAATATCTATGTTACTAGAAATAATATCTAATGTATACAACTATATTACTACAAACATGTTCGGACTATTTACAAGCGCTTTTTTAAAGTCTAAGTGAATAAAAACCTTTTTTATTTTTAATTTAAAAAGAAGGCCCTAGTTCATCTGTTTCTTTATATAAAATTAGAAAAAAGGCATAATATACACCTAGTTAGGTAGATAGTATCCAGTAGTGTTTATTCTTGCTTCACCTTGTTCTTGAGGCATAATGTAATGTCATTTATAAGGTATTATATTTTGTAAAATACAGATTTGCCAGTGTTCCTGTAAAACTAGGCCAATTGGGATGAAAATTAAAAAGCAAAGTGCGAGTCAGCCTCAAGCACGAAGGGTTCCGTACCTTTATCTATAAAAACAACCAAAAAATCACATTTGTTATATGGGAGCCGCCCCCTTAAATATTTATTTTATTTGTTTTTTACTATTTGTTTGTTGGGTTGTTTAGTCTTTGTTGTTATCATCTGTGAAAATTTCAACAATCTAACTATCATGGTTGACAGACAGCGACGTCTTAGAAATAGGGTCCCGTTTTACCCTTTGGGTACGGAGGTCTAAAAATGATGTACCTATTAAAATCTGCACTATGTCAATGAAACTATACACACAACACAAAACTGCAGAATTTATTCTAAAGTAATGAGGAAAGAAAGCAAACATCGTAAATTTTATTGAATTAAAATGAATAACATGTAGGTAACTGTAAGAAAATCTACTTATTTAAGTATTAAGTGTTAACTACCTGCTTATAAATAAAAAGGTGCAGAATCAAACAAATCTATGATGTAATGTAAGATTGTGTCAGTATACGTAACATCATAATGATTAGCACAAACAATCGAATTTAGATAGATAGGTAATGATTAGACACCGGCCTTGATCTATCAGCATGATAAACAGTGTCACCGCCCGGCGTCACGTGGTCATAACCTAAAGACAAGTAAAATGCTTAGCTGTAGGACGCTTCAAACTATACAAAAGTACATTAATAATGCTAAATAAGTGATCTTTGACCCCACGTTCCATTACTCAAGCCCGTAAATCTTCCTAAAACAATTTATTCACAGGTACAATTCACGAAATTACAACCTTAGGCCAATAAAAAAAAACTAAATATAATCTTAAAATTTTTAGTCATTGGAGTGTTTTACTCATAGAAATAACACTTATTGGTTTCTAATGGTATATAATCATAATATTCACCTTCATTAGACCTTCAATAATCCTGCGAAGCAAGTAAGGTTATTTAAACTTACCCCGATTTTGAAGCGTTAGTGGAGACGATACTGTCGATTCTTAACTTGTTAGCGATGTCTTTCAGGGCTTGAATGTCCACATTCTTGTCGCCTTTCATTTTGGAAATGTTTTAAACACTTATTTTACAGGAAATATAAAAGCACGCTGTTTACGACCGGTCACTAGCCCGCCGCCGGCAAAGAGTATTTAACCTACAGTAGCCGCCGGATTCAATGACAAAATAGATTGTCAACAATAGGGTTACCAACACTATTGTCGTGTTCCCCCGATGCTAAGCTGTTTTCACTTAAGTTTGCATTTCCAGTTCTCAGTAATAATTATTGTTTTTGTGAGTGATACTTATCACAATATTTATGTTGCTGTTAATCAGCTTGTGATTTTTGCTAACCAACACATGGCAAATAATTGATAGATAATGTATGTAAAAATTGGGCTAAAACAATATTAACAGTGTGAGACATAAATATTTCTCGCTACCATTTGGCTATTCGGATATTCGAATTCTATTATTCTTGCTATTCGAATCCGTATAATATCCATTTGGTCGAACTTTTTAATTTTCTCCACAGTGAACAGATAGTGCACGTTCGGCGTTCAAACCACCAGTAAAGATTTTTGTGGCTTTTGTAACATTTCGGGAATCTTCTAATTAATACTAGAACAACAGAAAAAGGATAGCTGATGAAAGATACATAAGTACAAAATTATTATTGCAAAACGTTTTCCGTACACAGTGAGAAGAGAGCCGTGTACATCGGGACTTTCGGACAATGCGTGTGACGTGTAAACTCTCACGCAGTGCTTGCCGCGGGCATTCTAAGTACGTGTGTGTTCCGTTATTATAGTGTTGCATCAACTGTCACTGACGACGCCAATAAAGGTTCTGTTTGCTAACACTAGTTTTCATTCTAATCCCCTAGCCCACCACTTACCACAATAGGTTACGTAATCAATTGTAATCCGACTTTATAAATGCATTTTCTGGGTTGCAGGCAGTAAAGATGATATTATTGTGTCCTTGCTAAAAATTTTGTCGCACTTTACGGCGCCATTATCTCCCTGTATATAAGGAAACTTTACTCATAATGCAACCTTTTTAGAACAAGTGTGACTGAAGGAATACATTTACAACATTTTATGTATATAGGTAGCGTACGTTTATAATATTTATTAACTATTACAATAAATTAGGATTTTCTAGTCCTATTTTTGTAGTACCATTTAATTATTTGTTAGAATTTAATTAATATTAAGATTTATACGATAGGACTTGTGTGCTGCTATCTTGGGGCGGCTGAAAGAATTATGAGTCTATGGAATTGCTTTCATAAATACATAGAGGTCGCCACTAGAGAATATGTAAGCACTTTGTTTATAAAACTTTGTACTATCAATTTATTTGCGCCAAATTTAAATAATATCACTCGCATACAATCATTTACAGTGATTTATCACGTAATAAAAGGCAAGAAATATATGATAGCAGATGCTAGTGGAGTTACTGGGAAATCTCCACCACCTAAGGCACCATACATTCATTGTCTTCTCTTTATGAAGAATTTAATCGGTAAACAATATATTTAGATCGCGTCCACCGCATGATTTACACTGCCGCCATGTCAACTGACACTACACTCAAAAAGCCAATTCGTTTCTAAATACTGGCCGGAGGTATCTTTGAATTTTCCAAAGATACCTTAGACCAGTACGACCAGGGGCCTGTTTAATAAAGCTGACAATTCGACAAGTCCGACATATGTCAAAAAGATACAATTCGACAATGTTTCTGTTTAATAAAACTTACAGGTGACAGAATTGTCACGGTGGAAAATCCACAAATATGTCGGGTTGTCACGACAATCCGACATATTTCTGTTTAATAAAACTTTTTGAGTGACGGGTGACTGGCGACAATTTGTCGTGAAAAACTTTTTAATTCTGCTTTATTAAACAGATAATTGTCATGACATATTGACATACTTGTAGATTTGCCCAAAAATTCTGACAGGCGCATTCTGTTTTATGAAGATAAATGAGGGTAAAACAAGAAAAAAATATCTCCAGAGTATTATTATTTATTTTTGATTACTTCATTCTATTATGAAGTAATCAAAAATAAATAATAATAATTTAATATTATTAAATTGATTCTGCTTTTAAATGACCGCCGTTGCCTCCTCGTTTGAATTTGTTCCAAATATTCATCATCACTACTCTCGCTGCTCGATGTAAGTACTATTTTTTGTATTAAACCTTTTATAAACACTTTCTTACACCTTCAATATTCAAAATATGAATCGGGACAGAAGGTAAGGCGCCTGTCAGAATTTTTAGATACAAATATGTCAACATGTCATGACAATTTTCCTTTTAATAAAGCCGAATTGACGAGCTTTTCACGACAAATTGTCGCCTGTCACCTGTCACTAAAACGTTATATTAAACAGAAATATGTCGGATTGTCGTGAAAACCCGACATATCTATTTGTGGATTTTCCACCATGACAATTTTGTCACCTGTAAGTTTTATTAAACAGAAACATTGTCGAATTGTGACTTTTTGACATATGTCGGACTTGTCAAATTGTCAGCTTTATTAAACAGGCCAACAAACACACATACAAATTATTGTTAGTAATGAGCGGCCGACGCACTTACTTACTTGAGGCGCTCATAGCGCTGCATTACCAGAGTCAATAGTTAGTTATGGATTAAGTTCATATGGATCAACCTTTAAAACATATATTAATGATATTAAAAATATACAAAAAAGGATTCTTAAAGATAATAGCTGATAAGAACATAAAAAATAAATGTAAAAATGATTCTGATAAACTGTTTATGGAATGTGAGATAATGCCAGTAGAAACGAAAGTGCAATATTTAATAGCGTTGGAATCGTATTATAAAGATGAATTTAAAACTAAGAAAGTATTTAAGTATAGTGCTAGATTATGTAAAAGGGGAAAACTAGTACAGTCTACAGTTACTAATTATTACGGAAAAAGGACTCGCCAATATATAATTCCTAAGTTGTACAACAAATATAAGATATTAAAAGAAGAAAAGAAAATTAAATGTAAATTAAAATTAAGAAGAATTATTAAAGAAATGTTTGTGTACACTAAAAATAAAACAAAAATTAGTATTTAAGTTACATAATTGTTATAAAGGTAGCATTTAATATGTATAGTGTATGAGCGTATCGCCTACAAACTGCATTGCAGTTTGGCGTGTAAAAATAATTGTAAAAATTTATTAAATGCGTTAAATAAATAAATAAAAAAAAAAAAAAAAGCTAGACGCAAAGACTACTATAGTATGACCGACGCAACTTACTTGTAAAAAAATGTGCCGTGTATATTTTATTAATATTCCAGGACATCAATTTAAATTATGTTTGGAATATATTGGCGACTTTAATTCCCAAGAATACTTTATTTTTAGTAAAATATCGCTTAAACTATAAATTTATATAATTAAACCTAAACCTAATCTTCTTGACAATAACTTAATACAAGCTAGCTAAATATCATTACTATTATAAAATAAATTTTATAGAAGTTTTAACCATCCGTGTACCTAAATATCTATATGTAACTAGAAATAAATATGTATACCTACTTAACTATATTACTACAAACATGTTCTGACTATTTACAAGCGCTTTTTAGGTTTCCGTAGCCAAATGGCAAAAAACGGAACCCTTATAGAATCGTCATGTCTGTCTGTCTGTCCGTCCGTATGTCACAGCCACTTTTTTCCGAAACTATAAGAGCTGTACTGTTGAAACTTGGTAAGTAGATGTACGAGTAGGTATTCTGTCGAACGCATTAAAATTTTCATATAAAAATAGAAAAAGTACAATAATTTTGGGGGTTCCCTATTCATAGAACTGAAGCTAAATTATTTTTTTATCATCGTACCCATACATGTGGGGTATCTATGGATAGGTCTTAAAAAATGATATTGAGGTTTCTAATATAATTTTTCCTAAACTGAATAGTTTGCGCGAAAGACACTTCCAAAGTGGTAAAATGAGTATCCCCTCCCCTATAACTTCTAAAATAAGAGAACGATAAAACTAAAAACTTGAGAGGTGTCAAGGGACACCCGGATGGAACGAAGTTATTTCTTATTATTTATTATGTACAAAAAACCTGTATACACTCAACAAAAATAATCGGCGCGACACCACACTGTTCAATGCGAAATAGAAATGAAAATATCTGGCTTGCTTTCTATAAGAGAGAGAGAGAGAGAGAGAGACAGAGAAACATGCGCAGTATGCGCACGCCGCACAGCAGCAAAAAGTGTCGTGACAACTTTTCGTGAGAATCTTTCCGTCTAGCCCCCTTTCACAAAGCGCGATAAGGAAATTCGTTCCAAAAAAATATATGATGTACATTACCATACAAACTTCCACCGAAAATTGGTTTGAACGAGATCTAGCAAGTAGTTTTTTTAAATACGTTAAATACGTAAACCGCAATACACCTTTCATTCAATCAACTCAAATACTTGCTGCTACGGAAGCCTTCATGGGCGAGTTCGACTCGCACTTGGCCACTTTTTAAATTAAATGTTGTGTGCAATTTCCTTTATAAATTGACTTGTTCTTCATTTTAAATAAATAAATGAAAAAAGGTTTTTATTCACGTAGACTTTAAAAAAGCGCTTGTAAATAGTCAGAACATGTTTGTAGTAATATTATTTCTAGCAACATAGATATTTAGGTACACATTGTATGAAAACATTTATAAACTTTATTTTATTATAGCAATGATATTTAGCTAGGTCGCGGCGACGGTCGCGCTTTAATGTTACCACCGGATTCTGTTACTAGATGTGCTAATGAGTCATGAGTTAGCCGTTTGTTATAACAAGCGTAGTACTAGATATTGGCGATTGAGCAGCCGCTGAACCCGTTTAGCCAGCAGATTGGCGGGTACGTTTTTGTGACCTAAACTCGGTTCAATTAGTTATAAGAGCAGCTCGCGGCGCCACTTGGCCCACGTCCGAGCTTCTTGTGGGTGCGATGTTTATAGTTCAATCTATAATAAGCTAATAGATGCAGTTTAGTTTAAATCTAATCAAGTTTTGACTGAGTACTCAAGGTCGGCTTTGATCTGGGGTTCATATCTACACATGCCTGTTGGCGTGGTTGGTAAATGCTTGCCTTTCACGCCGCAGGTTGTGGGTTCGATTCCCACCCGGGACAGATATTTGTGTGCATGAACATGTCTGTTTGTCCTGAGTCTGGGTGTAATTATTTATTTAAGTAGGTATGTTTTGCAAAAGAAAAGTAATATGTTTAGTAAGTAGTAGTAATCTAAAAAAAATATTGATGAATATTACCATACGAACTTCCACCGAAAATGGGTTTGAACGAGATCTAGCAAGTAGTTTTTTTAATACGTTAAATACGTAAACCGCAACACACCTTTCATTCAATCAACTCAAATACTTGCTGCTACGAAGCCCTTCATGGGAGAGACCGACTCGCACTTGGCCACTTTTTTAAATTAAATGTTGTGTGCTATGTCCATCCTAAATTGACTTGTTTATATTAGTTATCTGGTTTCCACACTACAAGCTATACTTAGTTTGAGAACAGATGGCTGGTTGGTTTAAGTAATGTCCCAGGATATTATTATTATTAGAAAGTGCATCATGTTTGCGCACTAGAGTTAAGCAATTGAGATTGGCCATGTCCAACCATGGTGGCCAGTCTCTACGACTCGACCAACAAGACATTATTTTATATAAATAAATAAAATAAAAAGGTTTTTATTCACGTAGACCATAAAAAAGCGCTTGTAAATAGTCAGAACATGTGCGTAGTAATATATAATTATCTCTAGATACATATAGATATTTAGGTACACGGATTGTAGGAAATAATTTACAATAAGATTTATTTTATAACAGTAACGATATTTAGCTTACTTAAATTAAGGTATTGTCAAGGATCTGTGTAGGTTTAACTAAATTTTAAATTTTAGCTATATTTTTACTAGATATTTTCTGAATGGTTCTATAAATGTAGTTAATCGTAAAATATACAAGTTTTATAGCCGACTCTAAAACAAAAAGATCAGCAGCCCACTAAAGCAAACGAAACACGAAAAAGCTAAGACATCACCTACAACATTCGTATTAAAATCACTCGAACATTGTTTTAGCAATATCAACGGAACGACGATATCAAACGCCTCTGATATTGAATTGATTCCGTATAGAAATGGACATAATATTTACCACCTTACTAATACAGCTAAAACAACCCTTGATTCAAAGGCATACGATTCAAAATTGATATTTCAAACTGTACAATGCAAACATAGATAAAACCAATGGAATGCTGCATTCAAATAAATCTTATGTACAGCAGTTAAGGTCTAAAATAGCGTGGTACGAGTGTTTTGAGTACGTTGGTAAGGGTATACGATAAAATGGGGGTGGCTATTCTAAATCCCGCTGACGTATCATACTCGGACCTTTGCTCACCTGAAATGTAAGCGTAGGGAGGATGTGACGAAAAAAGATAACAAGATGATCTTTGAAACGAAGAGCTTTTGAAAGGTAGACATCATCAAATAATGAAATTTATTTCGCACTTGAGTATTTACATACATAATAATATATAATATAATAATAATATGATAATATCCTGGGACATTATATGGAAACCACATAACTGATAAACTACATATACTACTTTTCTTTTGTAAATACATACTTATATAAGTTGACTAGCTGTGCCCCGCGGTGTTACCCGCGTTAAATTTTCTTTGCTATAAACCTCACGGAGCCCGAGACCTTTCCAACGAATGCAAAACCGTGGAAATCGGTTCGTGCGTTCTGGAGTTATAGCGTCAGGAAGGAAAACCCGACTTATTTTTATATAGTAGATATATTATACACGCAGACTCAGGACAAACGGACATGTACATGCACACAAATATCTGTCCTGGGGCACTACCGGCTAAGTCGCCGAACATCGATTTCTTAAATGGCGTTCAAATAAATAAAGGTTAAAAATGTCTTAATCAATCGTTAAATAGGCTTCCATGAGCACATGTGACGTCAATAATGGTCCGGAATCGATTGTCAACGTTGAAGTCGATTTAACGATTGATTAATTCATTTGTGACCTTTTTTTTATTTGAACGCCATTTAAGAAATCGATGTTCGGCGACTTAGCCGGTAGAGCCCCTGGGTGGGAATCGAACCCACGACCTCCGGCGTGAAAAGCAAGCATTTTCCAACCTCGCCAACAGGTGTATTGTAATTTTGTAAAGTAAGGCGTATTGTAAAAACATTGTATTTAATGCCATTTTAAAGAATGTGTGGTTAGTCCATCCACGCGGTCTGTCTTATCAATAAAATCTCTGACACTGCTGAAAACACGTCTTATCTATACTGCCTGGTCTAAGGTCAGCTGTGGATGAACGCCTTTTCCGTTCTCATTGACGTATCACGTTAAACTACTGGTCGAGAGTCTTCTACGTCTTCCAACTGTTTTGTCTTTAATTTAATAATATTGTACTAGATTTTAAAATATGTAAAATAACTGGTTATTTATTGAAGTATTTCTCAAGATTTTTGTTAAATTAATGAAATATTATTTAAATTAAATATCATTTCTTTGCAGTCCAGTAAAAGGTAATAAAATTAACTGTGATAGCTTCACTATGCAATTCTAGTTCTATATATACTCTGTTATTTGCTTAGCTAGCTAGCTATATTATTAGAGATCTCATAAAAAAATTGTTTACTAAGAAGAAGAAGAAGTTACACTTTATTGCAAAAATAAGAAATACAAAACAATACAAATAAGAAAATTTGCTTATTTTAACGCAATTGGCGGCCTTATCGCTAAAAGCTCTTCCAGGCAACCGATTTAATTTGAATGAACCAAAATTGGAAGAGTCTATGCAATTGAAATGTTATGAATCTAATTAATCTAATACTGCGTACTTACATATATACTTACGTAATAAGATACATATAAATGACTATACATATAAATACATACATTTACTAATGTAGACAGATTTACCAAGACTGTCACTTTATACAAGGTTGAATTACATATGGAAGTGGTTCCTTTCGCTATTCAACTTTACACCCCGTTTTACAGTAATTGAGTTAAACTATGTCCATTTAGATTCTTACTTGATTGGCTCACCTTAATGTAATATCGTCACATCTTTACGACACCAACGGTTCCCACCTCGCCCTTTGCTACGTCATACGATGCGGGAACTGGCTGGTAGCGTACAACGTCTGATAAATAAATATAAAAACAATAAAACTGTTGTCTATCGGCAGGGAAATGGCCGCGCTGGGCACGGCGGGAAGGGTGACCAAGCCCGTAGTCAGGATCTCTATCTTATTATTATCATACGAATACTTAAAGCGAAAACTTTGTACCAACTTTACAAAAAATACGTGGACGGATATTTATATCTAATTCGACACAGATGGAATTTATATTATTAAAAAAAAGCATTGCATATTTGACACATACATTTGGTCAACTCTGTACTCAGTTCTCTTGGTAGTCTGTGGTGAAACTGAAAAGAGATTAGTATTATTTGTCTATGATGTCTATAGTCTTACTGAATGTTAAAACATAATTATAATACAATTAGACAATAGGAGATAATTAATATCGTAAATAATTTAAATGGATTATGCTCGAATGTCGATTGACGACCATTACTAGATACTAGGTATTACAAAAGCAAAATTTGTATAAATAATAATGTGAAAGAAGCTCTAACAAATAAAATGGTTTTAAGTAACGCCTGTAACGACTATGATTTGTAAATTCACCGTAGGTATTCTCTTTCAGATCCTGAAATTCGATCTAGTGCGCAGCCTGTCTGGGAAATCTTGTCATCGCTAGTTATTAGTAATACCTACAAGCGGATTGTCTTTGTCTCTAATATCCTTAATCTTTTGTGTGTGTGTTCAAAGATCCATCGGTTCTCTATACAAAGAATGATTGAATAGGAATCCAACTTTTCTTGTAATATTACCTACTACAATTAAATTGTATTTGTCTGGAAGTGATAGTGATGAAAGTGCCGCCGGGTGTACATTATGTTCGTAATCATATCAGCAGAAAGGCGTCCACTGCTGGACAAAGGCCTCCCTCAAAGATCGCTACAGTTGCCGGTTTTGCGCTATCCACATCCAAGCGGTTTCCAGTGACCCCGCAAGAGCGGACCGATGCTCTTGCATGGTCGCTGGAAACCGCCTGGATGTGGATAGCGCAAGACCGGCAATTGCTGCATTGTAGGGGGCTTTTTGATTGCCCATGCTGCGTCTTCCGTTCGTGGGCGCTAATCAAGAGCCTTTTTGCCCCAGCTGCCGTTGGTAGCATATGTATATGTCATGTTTAAGTTCTTAATATGCAATATTATTTTTTGGTATATATCCTTACAATAAGGACCTCCTGTCTATCTACTGTTCTATCTGTCTATGTACTGTTATAGTAGATATTAAATTGTAACTTTGAAATTTAAATTTAAGTGAATATATCAAAAATGTTGGGTCACTATGAGATCATGAGCTTTTACAGGTCGGTATATCAATATAAAGATCTACTGAACTTCCGGTAAAGTTAAGAAAGGAGACGGGGATTTCTGGGCCTGACTGTAATAAGTTGGAATATGGTTTAAAAAAAGCGCTATATTTTTCTATTTCAAACGGTAAAAAAATTACCCAATTTACAATCTGGAAAACGAGAAATCTCAAAATAAGTTTAAGTCAGGAATTAAATTGGTTGTTGATTACTATAATCGATTAACGTTAATGAGTTCAAACAATGTATTAATATAAAAACTCTTGCACCAGACACCAGCTAGCCGATTTAATCATAATAATTATTAAATACCTTAACATAATGCAACCGTAAAAAATAAAATATCAACAAAATAAATAGAAATCATAATATCGGTTATCGTTCAAATAGATTTATTAGTTATTGGAAACTATATTTTTGTCTACTATAACTATAGTTTTGAATGTCCGAATAATACTTTTATTCTCGATTATAGTAAACACATCATGGCATACAACAAAACATGGCTGACTGCGTGCTAACTAGTAAAACTATTTTGATTGTACGTGTGGGGCAGCGGCTAAGACAGTCGCCTCGTTGCTTCGTGTCGTGGGTTCGAGTCCCGTGCCGGACAACTATTTGTGTGACCCATAAATAGTTGTTCTGAGTCTGGATGTAATTTGTGTCCGTCTATTATATGTTTGTAAAGTACCCCACGACACAGGGATTAGACTACATAATGCGGACGTTGTCTTTAAAAAAATTATACTTTCTTTGTGTAAAAACGTATTCTAACAAGCAATTAGGTGCTAAATCAGAATGAAAATTTGCTTTACAAATGTTATGTCTAATACGGTGAAATACGGTCTACCTACTTGTTATAATTTTTTATGATGGCTTGTGGGCAAAGATTATTATATGATATATACTACAGTAGTATCATTCCGTGTAATAAAATTGAGATTTAATGTATGTAAAGCCCATGTGATTGAAATTAAAATTATAACAAATGAAATTATAAATTGGTCGTATATTTCATCACGTACACTAGGTACGTTGTTCAACGGTATGTCGTGGTATCACCCTTACGCAAAATGGATTGACCCCATCTCAGAGCCTCTCCACCACCGCGCACTCATTGGTCAAATCAAATAGCATTCCCCGATTTCTAGTAACACATTTCCGTCACTTTTCCAAAATCGCTCCCACAAAAAATGTCCAGGACCCGAGAGAAATGTTAAAACAGTCCATATTCATAATATACTAAAATTTTGGCTCCTACTCCAGATTTCTCTAACCACAATGCCGCAACATGTAATCGAAATTATTCTTCTTCATATATCATTCATTCTTCACAGGGACTACGTAAAGTTAAATGTTGAAATGAGTTTCTACTTCAATATTAAAATAATTTTGATTGTCTACAAAAGTATGTTATTGGAAGCTTCGCTTGTCTCTGGTTACTTACGAATTCATATTTTAATAAGTATTTTTATCATTGTGTCTCGATTACTTTTGACAAGATGGTGCACACCAATAGGGAGGTAGAGGGGGCGTTCGATGTTCTGTTTTCAAATTCAATTGGCCGGTGTCCCGGGGCGATCTTTCTTTGCTCCGAATTGAATATCAATAGAACAACGGAGGAAACTATGGACATGACCGTTCGAATATTATCAGGAATTCGTTTTTGATTTTATTGGTAGATGTGCCATAAGTAATCTTGTTAGGTTGTATGTAATGCGTGCTAGGTAGATATGTCCACCTCAATTTGTTAATTATGTAGTTGTGACATAACTAACTGTTACAAATGATAGAAAAAATACATATAGTCAACCTGATGGCAAGCGGTTTTGAAGTCTTTGACTTTAAGTAAATGGTATCACTGAACCGTAGATACCAACACATTGTTTTACATACTACTTAATGAACTCTTACCAAATCATACTTATTTTAACTTGTAACCTACGCTGTTTTATATTAGAGTGATTGTATATGTGTTTGTAAATATCATATCAAATGACATAAAACAATCTATCATATATGTAGAAGATATAATATGAAATATAGAAACTAAGATTTCTATATATAGAGAGGTATAATTAAATGAAATCACACTATCCTACTAATATTATAAAGGCCAAAGTTTGTGGCTGTGTGAGTGTGTATATGTCTGTTAGTTCTTCACGTCTAAACGGAAGGATCGATTTTAATAAAATTTGGTGTGGAGTTAGCTGACACCCTAGATTAACACATAAGCTATAATTTATAAAGTTTAAAACCGCGGGGCACAGCTAGTTAGAGATAATTTCCAAAATTACAACTATCAAAACTATAAAAGGTACTTATCAAAAATTTGCCTATAAAGTATTTTTTTGGTTTAAAATACTAAATTATCTTTCTTATAAAATAAATAACATTCCATTACATTTTCAAACAACTGGCGCATCCACATTAATAACATAACTACGCATAAGTGACGCGCGACGCGACGGTCAGCGCAACGCAAATATACGTTAGGAAAATTGTAAAAGGGCGAAGTTCTTAAAGTGTTGTCGTATCGGCGCTACTAGCGCCATTGTCGCCCGGGGGAACGGTTCAATCTTATTTTGATTCCTTTGCCTAATGTTATCGAAAAATGTTAGCGTTGTCTTTGATATTATGATTTGTGGTTTTGTTTTGTTTCCAAATAAAATTTTACTTGCTTCACGTATTATTTGATACGTTTCAAATACGAATGTTATTTGAAAAGTAGTTAGTAGCTATTTTTATACCTTTTTATCTTTGCCTCCAAAGAGAGAATGAATTTGTACGTACCTACGTAAAAATTCAAAGGTATAATTTACTAGATTATAAACAAATTAACTATATTAGAAGGTAAGGCTTGGAATTAGCCGTTACTTTGCGTAAATCCATGACAACAAAACTAATATGTAGTGTCATTTAGTGGAATTAGCACTACATACTCATTTTGTATTTTAATTACAAGAGAAGTAACTGAACACAAGTCAAAAACTGATGGTGACGCTAGGAAGGTGAATGCAGTTCTTACTTGCCTAGACTAAAAAGCTGGCGATGCTACTTCGTTGAATTGGCAAGCTTATGCGATGGCTGTGGAATAAGCTAGCTATTTATTAAGCTTCGAGTTTCTATACACCCCGTCAGTTGCGCTGGTGCTATCACCTTATAATGAATATCCGAAGTGAGAGAGATGAAACGTATCGTTCTGAACTAGAAAATGGCAAACGTAAATGTGTTGGTCAGTTCCTACGTTTTAAAGATGTTTAGAAAAAAACATGAAGAAATATTATTATACCATTTTTGTGTAGATACACACGGCTACATATCAAGCTATACATTTCTAATATAAGCTGACCTGTCATTGTATGGAAATCCTTATACATCGCGAGATCAGCTTATACTGGAAATGTGTAGCTTGATGTGTAGCCGTGTGTACCTCTAATAGTTATATTTTATTTTTGCGCGCGCACGATGCGCGCGCATCGTAAAAATTCACTCTCATACATTTTCATACCACCTAGAACTAACTTCATGCTGTTAATTTTTTTGGTGTCGGTGTGCGCGCGCATGATAAAAATTCACTCTCATAATTTTTCTCCATCGCGCCAAAAAAAAAAACTTGTGCGTACTTATGTACACGCGTTAGAAGTTATACTTCTTAATATACAACTTGAAAATAGTTATCAATTTTCATACCACCTAGAACTAACGTCATGCTGTTATTTTTACGATGCGCGCGCACGATGCGCGCGCATCGTAAAAATTCACTCTCATACCACCTAGAACTAACTTCATGCTGTTAAATTTTTTGGTGTCGGTGTGCGCGCGCATCGTAAAAATTCACTCTCATCATTTTTCTCCATCGCGCCAAAAGAAGTATAACTTCAAAAACCTATTGAACTTTATTTTTTCTTTACAAATTCTATTTTGTGGAATCAGATTGCAATAAAATTATTATACGGAATCGTAACTCTATTATAAAAACAAATGTAAAATTAGTTTACACGAAATCGCGTAACACAAAAAGGGTACCTACCTTATTTTACCAGAATATGGTTGAATTCAGAATGCAACAGTTGAATTAAGAATCTTTTCCTACGTCTTTTGCAGTTAATAAAAACTAAAATGTCTTTGTGTGTAAGAATGCATTTATCATCATCGAGATACACCGTAAGCAACAATATTATGTTTTGCATAATGGTGGGTACACTTTATTTAGTGTGCCACTAATTTTCGCTAACCCACAAACATAATTCCTAATCAAACGCTCCAAACACGACATAATTACAACCACACAGACATACTTAACCCTTCATTAAGCGTGGCACGCGCACGCCACGTGGCCACCACACCGCCACGTGACGCGTAGCGTGGCGTCGCGTGACGTGGCGTGATGTAGTCACTGTGGTGATACTTTGTAATTATGTTGGGATTACATGCGTGATGGATGTTTACACTGTTAATATGTAGTTATCTAATGTAGTAACACCGCAGCGTATGGGAAGGGAATTCATGGGGTTAATATCACACTGACCTTTGCAGCAGCAACATAGCCAGTTGCATCACCGGTTCGTAAGTTATCAGCGAGGCAAGATATCGGCAGTACGGAATTCAAAATTGTCCCAAGATATTATTATAAAAATATTTTGCTTGTAGATTTCCACGATTGAATAACTTTGCAACGGAAAAAACATATTAAAAACTTATATCTATACAAGAACGATTTAAGTCTCCAAATTATCGGAACAGAAAATTTGGAGCATAATATAATAATTCTAAATGCATACTTAAAGATTTATACTTTTATCAGTTATTTGACAGGCCCGTTGGCGTGGTTGGCAAATGCTTGTTTTTCACGCCGGAGGTCGTAGGTTCGCTTCCCACCCAGGACAGATATTTGTGTGCAGGAACATGTCTGTTTGTCCTGAGTCTGGGTGTTATTATCCATATAAGTATGTATATACAAAAGTAAAGTAGTATATGTAGTGTATCACATCTGCTGGCAACCCAGCCACTATATACATTACGTTCTCGTTACATTTGCTTTTCTTTGATTTATAATTAACAAACTCAATACAAATCAGTTCAGTGCGTTTTAAAGTGAAGTTGATTGAAGAAGGAACCCGTGGTATTACTTTTCACTTCTCCAATAGACCGCAAGACTTCTAAATTGATAAAGATAAGTGTGAATTTCATACCCTCATATTTGTCATCATTTTGTCAACAACACCTTTTACCCACATTTTGGATCGCGGCAATCAATTGACGACGTCAAATTTGATTTTGACAACTTCACTCACTTGTCACTTTCAATTGACAACAGTAAATTTGAGTCTGACACTGAGAAAGGTGTTACTACGTAAGAAAAATTGGTACGTTTACCATATTGACGCTACCAGTACATTTATGACGTGAAGGTGAAACAACAACTATAGTAGAAAATAAAAAAGAGTGCACCACAATATAACAAAATGGAACATGATAATGTAACTTTACGTAAACCACGTCGTCAATCTTTAGGAAGCATGGACTCATGTCTGTCATCAGATAGCTTGGATCTACAGGCTAGAAGTTTACCTGACCTTTCTACGAACCCGCACTGTGATCTGGATGAGGTTAAGGAGGAACTCCAAAAACTACGAAGCGAATTAAGTAGCGCACACGCTGAAATAGAGCATATGACATTGGAGATTGACAGCCTCAGTAGAACAATAGTGGAAAAAGATAAAATGATTGTTGAACTTAAGAAAATATGTATAAACAGTTCACCAATAACTAAATCACAGAACAGAAAAAAGAAGGCAAGACTCAGTACCAGTACTGACAGCAGTCTGTTGTTTACTCCATCGAACAAATATACATATGACCAGAATTCTAGTTACATTCAGCTTGATCTACGCCTCGAAAAAGATTTAGTTACGAACGAAGTGTTAACATCAAATGAGACTAGTGTCGGAAATACTTCTCATAAAAGTATGCAATTAAATTGTAGTGAAAAAATCATAAGTAACAGCCTACCGTTAAACGTGGATACCGAATGTCGGAATCTAGAGAACCAGTCGCACAAGAAGATATTCATCTACGGCTCGCAACAATGTGTGGGACTAGCATCTGCCTTGCTTAAAACGAGGATGAACACTAAATATGAAGATTACCGCATCATCGGCTCTACTAAGTCTTTTGCTTCATCTGAACAAATTTTAAAGGAAGTACATCGTGCTGACTTTAATTCCGAGGACAAAATAATATTATGCGTTGGAGAGAATGACTCGAATCCCATGACGACAATATTTGAATTAATAAGCGCATTAAAAACACTTTCTGTATGTACGGTTTTAGTCTTTAATGTTTTAAAGAATAAATTTTTAAATGAGCGTAGGTTGAATTATGAAATTGAATTAATGTGTAAAAATATATCAAACTGTTATTTCGTAAAAAATAGTAGATATTATGACAACCTGCTGTATGATACTTGTCATAAACTTAATTATGTAATTGACTGTTTAGACTACGATAAGAACTACCTACAATTTAATACGAAGAGGCATGGCACAAATATAAAGTATGCAACATGTAGTGATAATTCAGTCACACCTACTAAAGCATGTCATAAATCTAAGAACATGCAACGTGAATACTTTACACCAATAAATAATGTAAATGAGGATAAGAAGAATCTAGTGCAAAAAACTTTGCATGACTACTTTTTACCTATCTCTAACAATACTGATCCCACACGGGATAGCATATCAACCATTGCGTCTATTGTAAATACCACCAATATGGAGGATAACAGGGCAAAAAAGCTTTTTCGTTAATAATAACCACAGTAATATATCAATTCTACACCAGAATATTGCCAGTATTTTGAGTAAAAGGGATCTGCTACAGATAACTATTGAAAATCTCTCCAGTACGGGCACATATATTGATATACTATGCATAAGCGAAAGTTTTTTTAAAATCTGGTGAACTAAATATTCATTTAAAAAACTTTAAGCTTGCTAACTGTTTTTCTAGAAAGAAACAAAAACGGGGAGGAGTATGTATTTTTTGTCGCAATTATATTGAGTGTAAAAAAGTGACTTTCCTGGATGACCTTTCAACTGAACTTACATTTAAATCGTGTGGTATTGAAGTTCCTGAATATAATTGTATAATAATTTTCATTTATAGGATACCTAATTCTAATCCTAATATATTTTTGTGCAAATTAGAAATGTTGATGACTAAACTACGTTACAAAACTAAGAAAAAAATTTTATAGTAGGAGATTTTAATATAGATCTTTTAAAAGACTGTCAGGCATTAAATGAATTCAAAAGAATAGTTCAAAACTTTAACTTCAATATTCATATCAATGAACCAACGAGGTTAAACAGTTGTATTGACCAAATTTTAAGCAACATTCCTGAAGCCACAGGAAGGCATCTACAACTCTCTGATCATAACACGGGTCAACTCCTTACTTTTGCAGTACAAAATAAAGAAATTCCCTCTTCTTATATAATTAAAAGTATGAGGGATCTTCATGAAGATAATATTGAAAGATTTTTAGACTGTATTAAAGAACTTACTTGGTCTGACTCAATGACTAAAACAGACACCAACCTAGCATTTGATAGTTTTCATAATGATTTGATTCTGTTTTTTAACTTATGTTTTCCGATTTACAAAAAGAAAATATACACTAATACCAAAAGAAATCCTTGGCTTACAAAGGGTATAAAAGTATCATCGGAAAAAAAGCGACTTCTACGGTACATGAGCTATAAAAAGGAGAATAAATCTATGAAGGAATCATATTACAAATATAACAAGCTCTTCAAAAAATGTGTCGTAACCGCCCAAAGATTAAGCAATGAGTCGTATGTAAAAAAATCATCAAATGTATGCAGAGCATCATGGAAAGTAATTAATCATAACCTAAGACCTGACTATTCAACTTAATCCATATCGCAAATATTACACAATGGGGAAATCATAGATGATTGCCATCAAATATTTATTTATTTATTTATCACTTTATGCACAAAAAAAATGTACAAAGGCGGATTATCAAATGCATTTAATAATCACTTTATAGATATAACAAATTTGGTAGAAAATAACATAGATACCGAAAAAGACACTAACAAACTTAAATTAAATCAAATCAAATCGAATAATTTTAGCATTTTTTTACACCCTACAAATTTTGAAGAAGTCCAAAAAGCTATAAATTCTATGAATAATACATATTCTGTTGGTTATGATGACTTTCCAACTAAAATACTAAAAGCGTGTAGCAAATTTATCTCACCAGTTTTAGTGCACATCATTAATCTATCTTTCACTGAAGGTAAATTTCCTGCTAAATTGAAAACGACTGTAATCAAGCCAATTCATAAAAAAGGGGACAAAAATAACATTAATAATTACCGACCCATTGCTTTGATTCCCACGATTGCAAAAATTTTTGAAAAAATTATGCATAATAGATTATTATCGTTTTTAAATAAATATAATATACTATGTCTTGAACAACACGGCTTTTTGAAAGGGAAGTCAACGACACTAGCTACTTTTAAACTTATTGATACTATAGTTAATCATGAATAAAAAGACTCCAGTAATCTCAATTTTCTTCGATATGAGTAAGGCTTTCGAATTAGTATCACATGATCGGTTGCTCCATAAGTGTGAACTATATATATGTGTTTTCTTCTAACCAGCATAAATCGTCTTCAAGTTTACTACGCACTCACTCCTCACCGATTATCGCTGCTGACAACGCTAATAAGTTTTTTGCAAACGTTGGAAAGGAACTCGGGGATAAAATAAAAGAGCAAAACGTTAACTTGACTGGTTATTCTTCTACAAGGACTCAACTCCATAGTGGGAAATCTTTTGTTCTGTTAGACACAGATGAATCTGAAGTAGAACGAATTATTGTAGGGTTAAAAAACAGTTGCGCAGCGGGTTGGGATAACATAAGTAATAATATTCTAAAAAGATTTAAGCACATCCTAGTCCCTCCTTTAACTTTCATTTTTCAAACCTGCCTCTCTGATGGAATTTTTCCCAAATGTCTCAAAAAAGCCGTTGTTATTCCCGTTCACAAATCAGGGAGTAGGGATCTTGTAACTAATTACAGGCCAATTTCGTTACTACCTTCCTTTTCCAAAATTCTAGAAAAAATAATAAACAATAGACTTGTCTTATATCTAGAAAAGAACTCTTTGCTTTCAAACATGCAATTTGGTTTTAGAGCTAATTTATCCACATCAGACGCGGTTGAACATTTAACTGATTTTGTCACAGAGGAACTGGGAAAAGGGAACCTAGTAACTGGTATTTCCCTTGATCTAGCGAAGGCATTCGACACCGTGTCTATTCCTAACCTTCTATCCAAGTTAGAGGCATTAGGAATTAGGGGCACCCAGTTGAAACTCTTCGCAAGCTATTTAAATGACCGTACTCAATGTGTTAAAATTGACCAATTCATCAGTACGGACATAAAAATTCCTGCTTTTGGAATCCCCCAGGGGAGTATATTGGGCCCTACCCTATTCCTGATTTACATAAATGATCTGTGTTCCTTAAAGTTAGACCATGGAAAAGTAATTTCCTATGCTGATGACACAGCTTTAATTTTTTCGGCTCCAAACACTACTGCGGTTCATTATTACGCACAACATGGGTTTAATGTGATAAATAAATGGCTTAGAAATAATCTACTAACATTAAATGCTGAAAAGACAATGTTTATAAATTTTTGCATGCGTAAAAACCACAGACTTCCTAAACAAGATAACATATATGCACACTATTGTCCCAGTCCCTTGGTTCCTTGCGACTGTCCAGTTATTGCTAACACAAATAGCATGAAGTACCTTGGTGTTATTATTGATGAAACTCTATCATTTAAACAACATATCCTTGCCTTGTCAAATCGTGTACGGAAACTCATATTCGTATTTAAAAAGCTACGGCATATTGCTGATATGAAATTGATTAGACTAGTCTATCAGGCATTATGTCAATCTATTATTCAATACTGCATTACTTCCTGGGGTGGTGCTCCAAAAACATTAATGTTAATCATTGAACGTGCCCAACGAGCAATACTAAAAGTTGCAACTTTTCGACCTTTCCTTTTTCCTACGTGCCTCCTGTATGAAAAATGCAACGTTTTAACTGTCCGCCAACTATTTATTAAACGTGCAATTTTAAAACAACACACAACACTCACTTACAATGCTAACCTTACTAACACCAAGAGACGGAAAGATATTATCTGCACTAGTGCATCAGAGTCAAAGTTTATTTATGCAAACAGATTTTATCCTTTTCTCGGACCATATCTTTACAATAAAATAAATAAGTCACTATCTATATATAACCTTAACTATACAAATTGTAAAAAAACAGTCAGCAATTTTTTACAAAAATTGAGCTATGATGAGACTGAGGGATTATTTAGTATTCTAAAATAAGTTAATTTTTTAAACATTATATCTTAGGTTTTTGAATTTGTATGTATAATTAAATATTATTTAAATTTTTAACAAAGAATAAGTATACCTTTTAAGCCGTTAGAACGCCTGTGGTACAGGTTTAACCTAGTACAGGCACAAATTGTCAATAGCTTAGTATTAATTATTTTTAAATTAAGTAAATATAATTTTGTACACATTATTTCTTGAATAAAAAAAAAAAAATTATTAAAAAAAAATTTATTATATGGCATACGCGGCATTGCATATGGGTGGTTGAAAAGCTACCTGACTGATAGAACTCAGTTTGTAGAAATTACTAACTTCGACTCACATCACGAAGAGATATCTGCTAAATCAAACACTAGATACAACAGAGTAGGCGTACCCCAGGGAAGTATTCTGGGACCACTTCTTTTCATTCTTTATATCAACGATCTTCCCACGGTAACAGATCATAAATGCATCCTCTATGCAGATGACATATCTGTCATAGTACCTGATGATTCTACAGATAATAATTATAATGAAATACTTAATAAAGCTATTTATGATATAGTAGCTTGGTTACGTCATAATAACTTATGTGTTAATATTAGTAAGACCAAATTCATCCAATTCCATAACAAAGGTGGGAAAAAGAAAGATTTACGTTTAAACTATAATGGTAAACCTTTAGATGAATTAAACGAAATATTGTTTTTAGGTTTAATGGTTGATGACAAATGCAGCTGGAAAGCCCACATTTCTAAACTGGCCAGTAAAATTAATAGATTTGTGTATGCTCTGTGGCGGCTAACAAAAATCTCAAATAAACAAACAGCCCTAAGAGCTTATCATGGTTTTGTTTCCTCAAATCTTCGATATGGTTTAGTGCTCTGGGGTAACTCGGTAAAATTAAATACAGTGTTTATTGCCCAAAAGCAGTGTATAAGAGCCATAAGCAATGTAGCTCCCTGGGTGACATGCAGACCTCTTTTTCGTAAACTATCCATCCTCACCCTTCCATGTATGTATATCTACGAAATTTGTAGTTTTGTTAAAAATAATACTGAACTTTATACACGTAAGAAAGATATATGTAATTTCAACACCCGGTATCCGAATAAACTTGCCTTGCCTCCATTAAGAACCGAATTATGTAGTCGTAGCAGCTACGCAATGTCAGTGCGAATATATAACCGCTTGCCTGAAGGTATTAGAGATTTACCAATCAACAAATTTAGAACCCAGCTACGTTCATGGTTGACAGAAAAATGTTTTTACTCTGTAGAAGAATATTTGACATGTAAGCCCTAGTATCTTAAGTTTACCTTTAGTAGTAAGTTAAAATTTGTATGCCATTATGTAATATGGCTTGTGTGTGAGACTTATAATGATTACTCCAAGACCTGTATTTTTGACCACATTTTGACAAATAAATATTTTTAATTTTTGAATTTTTTTTTATCAGTTATCTGGTTTTCATAGTACAAGCTCTGCTTAGTTTGAGATCAGATGGCTGTGTGTGAACAATGTCCCAGAATATTATCAGTCCTTACTTCATAAAATTTAAACTATTTTGGCGCTAACGACACAGGCTAAATAAATCGCGCGTAGATTTGTAGCAGTCTCGCGCCCTTCAGTCATATTTTTTTATTAATCAATGTGTTTGTCTTAATTTTTAGGCGTTAATCGACATCGAAGACCCTCTGGACGGCTTGAACAACTCTGACACTAGGGTAATCACAGGCCATACGATAAGAATGTAAGTAAACTGTGGTAATATAACCATCGACTCTACTATTAGATATAACTCGAGATAATAATTGGGTCCACTCGGTCCTAGTTGTAGAACACTATATTTACCTAGATAAGATAAGATAAGATAAGATAATTTTATTTGCATTAAACATGGTCATTACAGGTCTTAAAAATAATTATAATAAGTTACTACATGTCTAACCAAGTACTGGTATGCAAATATTATACAGATTAGAAATATAAAACAATAGGTACACACACAACAATTCAAATAACATACATTTCATCAAATAAAAATTATTAATAAAAATTACAGTAATGATTTTTAACCGCCGAGTTTTTCATTTAAAAACTCTGTAATATTATAGTAAGCTTTCTCCACTAAAAATGACTTCACTTTTATTTTAAATGCATCATTGCTAAGCTCTTTCCAACTCTTTGGGATTTTATTATAAATGACAGGAGCCATGCATACAACACTTTTGCGCATAAATGAAGTTTTCGCCGGATGTAGACATAAGCCACTATTATCACGCCGGTTCCGTGAGACTCTATCTTCCTTACGCAGGAATAGATTTGGATTGGACTTAACAAATGTCGACATTTCTAAAATATAAAGGGACGGTAGAGTTAATAGTTTATATTGTCTGAAGTAAGGTAGACAACTATCAGTACATTTTAGTCCAAACATTGCTCGAAGGCATCTTTTCTGAGCCTTAAATACAGTATCTAAATATGATGCCGTATCTGAGTACCGATTCAACGATTCCGTAATAGCAAGTTAGGAGGGCATCCGTGCTAAGGGCTCGGGATAGAGAATACAAGGCATATGAGCTGCTGCTTACTCTCTTACTCAATGTCTCTATGTGAGCCTTCCAATTTAAATTCCTGTCAATATTTAGTCCTAAAAACTTAGTAGAATTCACTGCGTCAATATTACAATTATTATAATGAATGTCAGGGTTACTAAATGTCAATGGTCTTTGGCTAAAATACATTATCACCGTTTTATTTATATTTATTCTTAAATTATTATTATCCAACCATGTCACGATTTTGATTAACGTATTATTGATGTCATTTTCAAACGATTCTTTACATTTACAAGGTATAGTCACCGTACTATCGTCGGCAAAAAGTGTCATCTTATATTCTATACATTTAGGAAAGTCATTTATATAAAGCGTGAAAAGTAGAGGTCCCAAGACGCTACCTTGCGGGACTCCGTAGACAGAAGTACGTTCTTCCGAGGAGAATATTTCTTCAATCTTTTTGTCATTTATTTTACTTATTTGTGTTATTTGTTTTCTATCACACAAATATGATTCCAAGAGTTGTAGGATGTTTCCTCTCACCCCATAAGCGTCTAGTTTTTGTGTGAGTATGTTATGTTGAACATAATCAAAAGCCTGCGTCATGTCACAGAACAGTGCACAGACAGGCGTACTTTTATCCATGTTCAATAGTGCTGGGTATAAAAAATCATATATGGCCATATTTATTGTTCTTTTTTCTCTGAAGCCCTTTTGTTCTTCACAAAGAATATCATTTTTCTCTAGATATCTGTTAAGCTCTTTATAAAAATACTTTTCAAAAACTTTTGAAAAAACGGGAATTAAGGAAATGGGTCTGTAATTCTCCATTAGTTCCTTATCTTGCTTTTTAAAAAGTGGTTTAATTAATGATATTTTTAGGGAATTTGGAAATAAACCTTCGCTTATGCATAAATTTACTATATGACTTAGTGGGCCACATATTTCACATCATATGGCCACATCTTAAGAACTTTAGTACAGATCCCATCGTACCCTACACTATTTGTGTTTTTAAGTCCTGATATTATTTTGAATATGTCATACGGTAGACTCGGAGCCATGAACATTGAGTCTCGTTTATTTAAAATGTTCTTAGTAATTGAGATTCCAGAGCTATTTATTGGTTGTATCTTTTCAATAAAATAATCATTAAATGCATTGCAAATTATATTCGGATGTGTAATAAAATCTTGATTTATTTTAAGTCTATTAATATTATTCCTAGGTATATTTAATTTACTATTATTAATTAATTGCCATGTCGTTTTTGTTTTATTTTTAGATGTCTTTATTTTGTGGTCATTTTGAACTTTTTTTGTCAGATGTATTATTTTTTTAAATAATCTACTATAATTTACTAATTTGTTTTTGTTATATGCTGTAGGTTTTAATCTATACTGCCACAGCAGTTGCCGTTTCCTTTTGCTGCATATTCTAATACCCCGCGATATCCAATTTTGCTTTTTATTTGTATTTACAGATATAAGCTTTTCAGGAAAGCACTGGTGATACAATAATGAGAATATATCCATAAATGCATTGTAAGCAACATTCGGATCGTTTGCTTTGTAGACTTCTGAAAATGATAGGCTACCCATATATTTTTTAAATTTATTAATATTTTCCTTACTATAATCGCTCCTCTTTACATACCATCTACTAAAAGTACATAAAGTGTCGATTGGGCATTTTAGTAACTGAGCTGTATGGTCAGACAGCGCAAGCTCTAACACTGTGGCTTTACATGACTTATTGAAGTTATGCGCAAAATTGTCGATGCATGTCTGGCTTTTTAGTCGAGTTGGTTGTTTGATCGCTAGTTTTAAGTTATAGCTTAGTAATAGATTTTCAAATTCAGTGCATTGACTAGACTTTTTTAACATATCTATGTTGAAATCGCCTGCTATAACAATATTTTTATAATTCTTTTTCCGTATCTCTCTTAGTAAAGATTGAATTTTATCGAAACATGCGTTGATATTGTTTACATTTGGAACTCTATAAACACATACAAAAACAGTTTTACACTCAATTAATTTTATTGCACAGCATTCAAACATACCAGCTGTGGAAATTTTGGAAATTTCAGGTAGCTCCCTCCATTGAAGTCCGTTTTTTGCCAAAATAGCAGCACCTCCTCTTTTGCTTTCTTTTCTACAAAAGGAGGCTGCTAAAGAGTAATTGGGTATGTTTAGATGGCTTTCATAACCTTCCATAATGAAATGTTCCGTAATACATAATACGTCAACATGTACGTTCCTTTCCATTAATTCGTGTAAGCATACTATTAGAGAGTCAGATTTCGATAGAAGGCCAGCGATATTCTGGTGCATAGCATATAGATTTCTAGTCAAGAAAAAGCTTATTCATTGTAGATTCATTATTTTTGTCATAAATATCAGATTGAATGTCAGTATTTTGCTTAATTATGTCAAATGTCAAATTAAATAAGTCCTTAAATAGTGTGCGTATGCCAAAATTATTTATTAATCCTGAGTACCTATTAAACATGCTATAGTCAGTTTCGAAGTTTAGGTTACTATCCTAGGATGAACCATTCAAAAACGTAAGTCCAACTTCAAGAAAGAGGTCAATCGTAGAATCCAACTCGGCTGGGCAGCGTTCGGGAAGCTACGTAATATTTTCTCGTCTCAAATACCACAGTGTCTTAAGTCGAAAGTCTTCGACCAGTGTGTGTTACCAGTGATGACTTATGGAACAGCGACGTGGTCGCTTACTATGGGCCTCATAAGAATGCTCAAAGTCACCCAAAGAGCAATGGAGAGGTCTATGCTCGGAGTATCCCTGCGCAATCGAATATATTAGTTCGAAATCCGCAGGCGAACCAAAGTAGCCGACATAGCCCCCTACAAGGTGGACTGACGATCTTGCAAGGGTCGCGGGACGCTGCTGAACGAGGGCAGCGCAAGACCTGCCATTGTGGAGATCCTTGGGGGAGGCCTTTGTCCAGCAGTGGACTACTTTGGGCTGATATGATGAATAATTGGGTCCATTGCTGCCGCGTCTCTTACATGCGGCCGCTGTAAGAAATCTATCATGATAACTTTTATTTCAAAACTTTAACTCTGGTGGTGCGAGTGTTCATGGGCGGCGGTGATCGTTTATCACCAGGTGATCCACTTGCTCCTTTTTCTCCCTCTTCTATAAAAGTGGCCTCTCATACTTTTGTCTGTTGGTCGATATAAAAGCAGCCCTTACATTAAGAAATTCTTCCACACGACTTAAACTTGTTGTATCCTCCGAATAGTTTACTACATTGGGACGGTACTAGGCTTATGAAGTAGGTACCTCCCGTCTCGCAAGGAGTTCCTCTTCGCAATTATTTCGCCATCAATAACGTCTAGAAATTGTGAAACAAGCTACACTTAGATGAACCTCTAAAGTTTAATATGGAATTGAAATTAGCGAAATAGAAGTATTTTTGCAAATACCGTAATTTTCTGATCTATTTGCAGCTCCTATTGCTCTGTGCAGCAGTGAAAGCCTCTTTTATAGTCTTAAAAAAGCAAAATTGTAAAATGTGTAAATATACATAAATAAATTCGGCATCAGCGTTATTGTATTAATCTTGGGGTCTAGGTGTCAGTAAGCTTTCCAATACCGCTCCCTGGAGAAGGGGAATGTCAGGGCTCGGTGCACCGGGTGTGACCGGAGCGCCTCGTGCTTTATTTGTGGCCAAGTGTTTCACGAAGAACACACGTTCCAAACGTGTCCAAACCTCAGGGAATTTTAACAAGAAGAAATAAATTTTTTATCATACTTATTTTCTACGGTGATTTAATCACTATTTGTAACCGAAGACGTTAAAATAAACTGTCAATCTTCCATTTCGGATATCAGAAAATTTTTCATAGATTTTTATATATTTGATGAAATATAAAAATTCCAAGATTCTGTTGATGTGTGTTTGTAAATGCATGGTACCGTTTTATATTATGAGAAGCTAAAATAAACCAGATTAAATAACCACAAACAAATAACTACTATACAATTGATATTAAAATAAATAAATAAAATAAAAAAGAGTTTTAGAAACTGGAAGTAGTATTATGAAAAAAAAAAAGGTTTTTATTCACGTAGACTTTAAAAAAGCGCTTGTAAATAGTCAGAACATGTTTGTAGTGATACAGTTATTATTTCTAGTTACTTATGACAGATATTTAGGTACACGGAATGTTAAAACATTTATACAATACATACAGTATAAATATTATATTTATTTCTCTAAGTTAATACCATATAGTTGATGGCCACGAATATAACCTTACCTATCGCATCCCGTGGGTGGAGTAGAAATCGTCCCGGGGGAATATCTACCAGAAAACGGGCAGCAGGGTCTCTCTGTGTACCATGTATGAGTCTACTAAGCGTAGTGCTTATGCCATATCTATTTTTTATTTGTTGCACACCTATTATTACTAAAATAATTACAGCTCCTCCAAAGGTTGTCTGGAAGAAATCGCTTGATGCGATAAGACCGCCCATTGAACATGATTGTGTTATTAGTGTCCTATGAATTTGTCGTGTGTGAGTGTGTATAATAAAGAGTATTCTATTCTATCGCCCCTAATGATGGACACAATTCCATTGTAGAGATTCTTGGGGAGCTCTTAATGCAGCAGTTTGTAACGATATCAATAATTTAATGATATCTAATGCATCCTAATTTTCAAATAATAAATGTATATAAAACTAATACGTATGTCGCGCGCCGACTCGATTATTATTTAATTATTTTAATTTGCATATGTACCACTGCACGTGGTGCAGCGGCAGCGGGTAAGGCAGTTTGGTTCGATTCCCGCACAGGACAATTATTTGTGCGACCTATAAATATTAGTCCTTAGTTTTGATGTACTTTGAGTCCGTAAATGATGTTTGTAAAGTACCCCGCGATATGATTGATTTCCTTAGTGCGGGAAGCAAAACGAAATACATAGATGAACATGTTAAAAATCTATGAACAAATCCCGTGTGCCCAATGCCCGCTAGAGTATGTTTCGCCGGACCGTCTCAACTAGGTCGTGTTGAAACCGGTAGTAGATGAACCCACTGAGTTTGTTTCGCTGGGTCTTCTCAGTTGGGCCGCATTGGATCCGGTGGTAGCATTAAAGCGCGACCGTCGTTATTAACACAAGGTCCGTCATAATAATAATACCTTAATATAGACAGAACCATTGACAATATGTAGTAAAAATATTAGACTTAAACTAGATAATTAAACATAATCTCTTGACAATAACGTAATACGTGCTAGCTAAATATCAATGCTATAATAAAATACATTTTATAAATGTTTTCATACAATATATATGTTACTAGAAATAATAATTTATACAACCATATTACTCCAAACATGTTCTGACTATTTACAAGCGCTTTTTTAAAGTCTACGTGAATAAAAACCTTTTTTATTTTATTTTTTATTTATGTATGTTTAGAAATTTAAGTTATTCATACACAGCCAACTAAAATGTTCACGAATGTATCATACTTGTCAACCCTCCCTGATACTTGCAAAAACTTCGCCAGTTCCTATAAGCACACTTACTTAAGTGGTTTAAGTGAACACTTAATTTATTGCCTACACTCATTGTTTGTCTATTTTGTAAGATCAATTTAACTTATGTGTAACTTAGACAGTTTAGTCGAAGTAATTTAATAACGTTGATATGGGTAACTTATATACTTAAGTACCTGCGTAATTCATCATATTATGTGATATGAATTGGATTCTAATTGGTTCCATTTGACTAAGTACATATTAGAGTCGTAGGTAATTGGCAGCACTAAGCGAATAAAGTCAGCTAGAGTTTTTTGCCGCCAACGCGGAAAAAGACGCATCGAGGCTATGTTTTATTTTCAAAACCTGGTGTAAATTTGAGTTTTTATGTGTAAATATGGTGGATTTTTAGACATAATATCTTCGACAACGTACACAAGTGGAGGAAAGTGCGATATTGCCGTGAATTGTGATTTTCCGTGTTGTTGTCACCAAAACTCCATAAAAGCCTCTAGTAAAGTCTCCACTGCTTTACTGGTGTTGGACAAGGACTATGTATGACTTGACTGTGACGGACTTTACTTGACAATGACGGAAATAAATGATATAAAAATATATTTACTGAAGGCTCATAAGGCCAAAGATGCCAGAGCCGTAAAATAGAATTTAAAAAAAAAACAGTCAGCTATAATAATAATAATGTCCTCCTAACTTCGACTACGGCGGCCAGTCTCAATAGAGATTAGCCATCTGCGCAGTACATATTATAGTGCACAAGTGTGTGCGCAAACACAGGAGCACTTTCTATTCCATCACTCTTATGATCCGATGGGACGCCTAGGGGCACAACCGGAAAGAAGTCAGGTACAGGACCGGCGGCTTTACTTGCTCTCCGAGGCACGGGGGTATAATACCAACTCCCTTCATGCTGATGCTGATAACATATTTTATTTTTATAGAAAAGTTTCATAATAATAATAATAATAATAATAATAATATCTGGGGACAATGTCACACAGATCATCCTAGCCCCAAACTAAGCAAGCTTGTACTATGGGTACCAGGCGACGATATACATAATCACTTTCGCCTGACCCGGGATTTGAACCCAGGACCTCGATCTCTGCGGGTGAACACTTTATCGCTAGACCGCTATATCCATGGTCAGGTGTAAGTGGTGTAACATGAATAGTGCACGTAGCTTCCGAGGCCCATGAAGATAAACAAATTAAAAAATCCAGTTTATAAAATATTTTTTTTGTATTGTGTGTAATTACTTACCATGTTGATGGTTATGAAAATCATCTTGCCTATGACACTGAATAAACCCTTTATTCAGTGTCATAGGCAAGTTAATCTTCATAACCTACGTCTACTATTTAAGTTACACCTTGTATATCACACTCGCCGACCCAATGTCGTGTCAAATTTTTGTATAAAAACTCCGCCATTCATTTTCAGTCGATAAAATTTAGAGGGTTGTAATGTATAATCAACTGTAATAATCATAATCATGTATTTATTCGCGAAAACATGGTATACAGAGTTGTTATACAATAATATTAGAACATACAAAACTAGACAGAATAAACGCCATGTTTTTTTTTTTAAACTAAATTACCTTAATTAATTGTACTGAATAAAATAAAACATTGTCCAATATCAATTAACTAAATGATACTTGAAAAAATATTATAATGAAAAAGTTTAGTACAAATCTGAAACTTTATCATTAAAATATTCAACTCGGCAATAATGTACAATAATGTAACGAGGACTTTTTCGGATTTAGTAATTTTACTTGAAACTTTTTATCTCTTATTCAATTACGAGCCTCAATAAACAAACGCCTTAATCATATAACCCATCAAGAAAGTAATTAACAAAATTAAAACCGAACAAAAAGTCTAATCCTTTTTCATTATCTAGAAAAACACACAAAAAACTATGTCCACTAAGTGAATGGACAAATTTCCCCAAAAACTATAACTCATCGGTGAAAAAACAGTTCATCTACAAAATGGAATTGGAATAAGTTCCAATTCTTCAATTCCAATTCCAGAACGAATCCATTCTGATATTTATTGGATATTCGGATTAATCTTTAATCTGGCCTCTTCTGATCCGTTTTAAAACGCGCTTATGAGTTTCTTTGCTACTGAAATTCTAACTTTGAGTACGAAGCAACAAAGTTAAATTTTAATTGTATTGATCGTTCAGTGGGTAGTAAAAGTGGGAAATATTTATGAGCTTTCGAAGGAAATTCTTTGTGAATGTTTGCATTTATGAAAATATGCTCGAATGCGAATTTTTTTCTCCTGCTGGCAACACTATCGCTAACAGCTGATTTTGAATGTCTTCAATTTTTTATTAAAAATTATTGTATTTTCATTGTAAATAAGACCAGTTATCTGTAAATCACTGAGTATTTAGTGTATTAAAAGTGTTCCACGTATTAGTTTTGTATTTTGTATGTGAAATTCGTGTGAGTGAAGTGATTTGTGTTGTGACAGTTACCGGCACATTTATATGGACTCTAAAGGTAAAAACCACTGCATTTACGCGTAATTGCACATCGAATATCATTAACTATCATTTAATTTGGCATAGACTAAGTTATTTTATAATCAAAGTTATTACTTCTTAGTCTAGATATTAAATACGTGAACATAACCCCATTCGAGTCGACCGGTGACACGATTCTTTGTTCAATCGATCGGTAAACAATCCAGAAACTATGTCTGGTATTCTGACTCGTGGTGTCATAGCTCGCCAAGCTGAAGAAAAACTTCAAAAGGCTTTGAAAGAACTCCAAGCCTCAAAGCAGTTGTGTGATCGGTTCGACAAAGAACGGGATGAAAATGAAAGAGTACTATTAGAGTCATCAGTCCAAGTGAAACTATTAAAAAGTCAATTGTCACAATTACATGTCCAATACACAGATGCCATTGACTCACGGGATAGACTCCAAATCATCATAGACGGCTTTGATCAATGTCGCATTGAATATGACTATGCATTGAACAAATCCCATAGCCTAGAACAACAACTTGAACAGGCTAATAATGAAATATCGTTACTGAGATCTGAACTACAATCATTAAAACATAATTTAATTGCTTCACAGAACCAAACACTATATGATGAGTTGGTAGTCAAAGATCCTTCCATGGTTTTTGTTGTTGCCAATAACCAGTCCTGTAGCACAAAACTGCCCACAAGGGATGATGATTGTATTAAAATGAATTCAATGGTTGATGGCTGTAGCAAAAATAAATTTAAAAAATACCTAAAAATAAATAAATTTATTAGAAAGTCCCAAAACTTGATAAAAAAACATAAATTCTTCTTTAAATATGATAGCCAAAATAGGGAACGATTAGAATTAATAGAAAAATTGAATATGTATACCATGAAATTAAAAAATGTTAGTTTAAAATACTCTTGTGATTTAGAAGCTCAACAGAAGAAAATGGACTCCCTTAAAGATGAACTCCATACATTATCAATAAAGTATGAACTATCTGAAAAACAGACACAACATTACATTCTGGCTATGAATGAGCTGATTGACCTTGGCAATTATAATAATGAAAGATTAGAATCGCTCAGCAATAATTATTCTTGTATGTGTCAACGGTCACTTAGCCGTTCCTCACCACCAAAGGATACTTCTGCTTTATTGCAAATTAGTAATGATAAGAATAACACTAGTTTCATTAGTCAATCTCAATCTGTAATGAACAAAACATTAGCAGTTAAGTCATACACAAGGAATGAAATAAATATTTTTAAACCTGAAATAACAATATTCAGTGATGAAATAGGTAAAAACTTAGGGCGCCTACTGTCAACAGAAGGACATTCAAACATCAATTTTTGTATGCCGGGTGCCTCTTGTCACCACATTTTTAAAAAGGTCTTTAATTATAAATTTAATAATGATGAAAATCTAATTCTTTTTATGGGAAATAGGGGTAATTTAAATAAAAAAACCCTAATACAGTATATTGATTGTTTAGATCGTTTAAATATAAGTAAAATTGTTATGTTTACATTTCCTTATAGCCATAGTTTGTCACAGGAGGAAAATAGGATAAGGTATAATTTGAATTTGACATTACATACAATATCTACCTACATGAGAGAAAAACTACATGTAATTGACATTAACTCGTATGTTAAGAAACCCTTTTATATGACAAAAGATAACTATTGTTATCTGCCTAGTTTTTATACCAGACAAATAGCTTTGTCGCTATGTTATTGTTTTCATATTACAGCCAAGAACATATTTGAGCAATGTACTGATGCTATAGATAATGTCAGTACTTTTCCTACTGACAATGACATATCCAGCTTGAATGGTGACATCTGTATACAGGATAATTTAAATTAACTGATATGACAATAGAGAATCACTCTTGCGTAATAGCAAATTCAAATATTAATTGTACTGTCAAGCATGATAAGGAATGTTCAGATCTTGTAATGGAAAATAATGTGAACCCATCAAACATAAATGCCTACAATAAGAAAAACCAAAAAAATTGTATCAACCTGGTGCATCAAAATATTCAAGGTTTGATGGGGAAAGAGTTAGAATTGGAGTTGTTTTTGAATTGTAGCAATATTGATATTTTATGTTTAACTGAGCACTGGCTACAACGCCATCAATTCATTTCCAGCTTCAATAATCACCAGGTTGCAAGCTCGTTCATCAGAGAAAAGTATATTCATGGTGGCTCTCTAATATTAATAAATAATTTGTTGAAGTTTAAAGAAAGAAGTGACGTTGTGAGCCTCTCTGTTGAGCGAGTAGTAGAGATTTCATGTGTTGAGTTGGAGCGATTTATTGTTGTGAGTCTTTACAAACCTCCTTGTGCACCATTTGATACCTTTTCAGACATTATGGAGGATGCCTTAAATAAGTTAACTAATACCCATAAAACTGTTATCATTTGTGGAGATTTTAATGTAAATATTTTGGAGAAAAACTCAACAAGTTGTAATTTTTTAAATTTGTTTATGTCCTATAATTTACATCACAACTTTACAGAACCAACTAGAGTTACTGCCACAAGTGCTACATGCATTGACAATATATTTAGCTCGGCAAAACCTTTAAATAAATTAATAATGAATAAGATTCAGTCAGATCATTCTGGTCAGTTGGTCACTTTTTCAAATTCTCCAAAGGTTCAAAGTACACAAATAAGTTACATACCATATAGTGAAAGCCGTTTAGGAATATTTAAATATAATATAGCAAGAAAACTGGCACTGTTGCCCTATCATAGTGATCCGGATCTCTTGTACAACTCTTTATTCAACTTGATTAATGGTGAGTTCTGCTCAATATTCACACCCAAACAGTTGTCTGTAAGTAACCGTCTGATGTTCTGTGATTGGGCAACTCCAGGAATTTATAAAAGTCGCAATCAATTATATAAATTGTATGAAGAAAGATCCTATAATCAAAATACGACTTTTCTAGAACATGTAAAACAATATGCCAAAACCTTTCGAAGAGCCTGTTCCATTGCTAAATCGATGTACTTAAAAAATATTATAAAAAATTCGACAAATATTATTAAAACCACCTGGAAGATTATTAATACTGAGACAGGTAGGAAAAAAATACGTAGTCGTGATTTTAATTTAAGAATAAATAATGTTGACATTAAAAGCGATTTAGAAGTGGCGACTGAGTTTGAAAAATATTTTTCTAATGTTCCAATCGATGTTACCAAATCTCTTGCGTCTTCTTCTGTATCTGCTGAGCTAATACTCCAGCAAAGCGTAGAGAAGTGTGACACAGATTTTGAATTCTCGGTGGTTAACCCTAAAGATATTTTGAATGCTTTCAAAAGTATTAATATGAAAACCACTAGGGATCTGTGGGGTTTATCTGTTAAGACTATTTCATCAATTATAACTATAATCGCCCCACATCTAGCTGCTGTGTTCAATTGCTGTGTCGCATCTGGCGTATTTCCTGACTTGATGAAGTATAGTAAAATTATTCCATTGTTTAAAGCTGCTGATACTTCAGATCCTTCAAATTTCCGACCTATTTCCGTATTGCCCACTCTAAGTAAAATATTTGAAAAGCTAATGCTTAGCCAGTTGCTCAGTCACTTTAATATACATAATTTACTTCATCGGAAACAGTTTGGATTCACGAAGGGTTGTTCAACTATAGATGCAGGAGTCAATCTGTTAAAAAGTATATTCGCGGCTTGGGAGGACTCGCAGGATGCATTAGGTATCTTTTGCGATTTGTCCAAAGCATTTGATTGTGTTCATCATGACACTCTTGTCAGGAAACTACACCACTACGGTATCAGGAACAAGGCTCTCGAACTTTTGACTTCTTACTTGGGCAATAGAATTCAGAAGGTCGATATAAATGGTAAAAAATCTGCGGGATCCCCAGTGGTAATGGGCGTTCCACAGGGATCGATTCTCGGCCCATTCTTATTTTTAATCTATATAAATGACTTACCCTACTATGTAAGGGATAAACATGAGATTGTTTTGTTTGCGGATGATACTTCATTGACGTTTAAAATAAATCGACAATTACGCAATTTTGACGAAGTAAATGACGCAATCTCTAAAGTTGTTCATTGGTTTAATGCTAATAATCTTTTGCTAAATGACAAGAAAACTAAAGTCATAAAATTCTCTACACCTAATGTGAAACAGGTGGCTACCAATGTACAGCTTAATGGAGCTGGATTGACCCCTGTTGAGTCAACTGTGTTTTTGGGTATCACAATTGATTCAAAACTACAATGGGGCCCACAAATAGAAAAACTATCAGGCAAATTAAGTTCTGCTGCATATGCTGTTAAAACTATAAGACGGCTTACTGATGTGGATACAGCTAGAATGGTTTATTTCAGTTATTTTCATAGTATAATGTCCTATGGAATTCTTCTCTGGGGTAGCGCTGCGGACATTAACACCATATTTGTATTGCAAAAAAGAGCTGTAAGAGCAATATATAAACTTGGTCCGCGAGAATCTTTGAGAGAGAAGTTTAAAGAGATTAACATTCTGACTGTAGCATGTCAGTATATATATGAGAATCTAATTTATATGCATAAATATAAAGACTCCTTCTGTAAAAGGAGTGATACTCATAATATAAATACTCGATATAAGCATAACTTTGTGTTACATACCACCCGTCTCCACAAAGTAAGTAACTCTTTTATGGGGCAATGTATAAGATTCTATAACAAACTTCCCAGTGATATCCGAGAAATGTCTATGAATAAGTTTAAAAGAATTATAAAAGCCAAATTGTGTAGCAGGGCTTATTACAAAACTTCTGATTATTTAAGTGACAAAACAGCTTGGGATTGAGTCGCTCTAAATTAACACATTTAAATACAATGTAAATTTATTTAAGAAATATATATTTTAAAAAAGGATTCCTACTGAGTTTTCTGGCAGTGTTTCTCAGTAGCTGCCACGTCATGCACTGCACGGTAGGGTAAAAAAAATTGACGATTCCACACAAATGTAATATTTTAACGGAATAAACGACTTTTGAATTTTGAAAAAATTTTGAATTTTTGGGAGAGGGAGCGCTTGTATACGGGCTGTTGCGTGTTACGGAGCACTACTGATGTTTTCCTATTTCGTTGCGATGTGAACTATTCATACTCTATTTACTTCGTTTAGTGATTCTAAGGCATTTGCTACCGTGTCCAGGCTTTAGCTCGAAACGTTACTAACCTTTAAGATACAGACCGTAGCGTTATTTCGACCTCTTTTAATGGTGTATGTATAGGTACAGACAACGTTGACAGTACACTTGGGTATGAGTAAGGCCAAGTGAACTCATATCGGAGTAAGGAATGTAAGGATACGTGTTTTGCCACAATTGTCACCCTATATTTCATCCTATATTGTCATGCTATCACCCTTTACCATCAGGTATCATAAGCTTGTTACCCGTCATCATAGATTAAAAATTGGCTAAGTGCGAGTCGGACTCACGCACGAAGGGTTCCGTACCATTATCTATAAAACGAGCAATAAGTTCACGTTTGTTGTATGGGAGCCCCCTTAATTATTTACTTTATTTTGTTTTTTAATTATTTGTTGTTATAGCGGCAACAGAAATACATCATCTGTGTAAATTTCAACTGTCTAACTATCACGGTTCATAAGATACAGCCTGGTGACAGACGGACAGATAGACAGCGAAGTCTTAGTAATAGGGTCCCGACAATATGTAGTAAAAATATTAGACTTAAACTAGATAATTAAACATAATCTCTTGACAATAACTTGATACGAGCTAGCTAAATATCATTGCTATAATAAAATAAATTTTATAAATGTTTTCATACAATCAATACAATGTGTTCATAAGATACAGCCTGGTGACAGACGGACAGATAGACAGCGAAGTCTTAGTAATAGGGTCCCGACAATATGTAGTAAAAATATTAGACTTAAACTAGATAATTAAACATAATCTCTTGACAATAACTTGATACGAGCTAGCTAAATATCATTGCTATAATAAAATAAATTTTATAAATGTTTTCATACAATCAATACAATGTATTATATCTATGTTACTATAAATAATAATGTATACAACTATATTACTACAAACATGTTCTGACTATTTACAAGCGCTTTTTTAAAGTCTACGTGAATAAAAACCTTTTTTATTTATTTATTTACTCTTTGCGTACGGAACACTAAAAAAAAGTTATACTCATAATTGTTCTCGGTATGTAAGGTGAGCAGAGCTCATGTAGGTAGGGTCAGCAATGCGTGACAGATATCTTATGTATTGCTAGCGTCAAAGTCAAAGATTTATTTGTAAATAAATATATGATAGGTGGCCGCTTACCAGATAGACTGTACACTTGCTTGCTGACATGGTCGTATAAAAATGTCTTCACCCTGTATTAAGTGATCGTTTCCAATCGGTAGGCAGGCAGCATTTGTACGATCGAGCGACTAATAACTAATGTACCTACTTCCGTGCATTTTTATCTAATTGTATTCTGTTTTTTCTTCCCAATTTTCATTAGATTCTTCGTAACTATTTAGCTAAAGTGTTTTTTTGGAATGCGAGGTGAGTTGAGGTAAATGCTAAGTAGCTGGGTAACTGGTAGCATTTTATCCTTTTCTGTAGTGCGAGGATATAATAATATATACTACTTACTTATAACCCACAATCTGCGGCGTGGAAGTACATACACGCCTAACGATAATGTACATTTCTAAATGTGAAAGAATGTTTAAAACTAATTAAGTACCTAGTTTCTAAGTTTAGCCAATATTAACAAACACAAAAAATAAAGATTTATCTATCAAAAGTATACATGCAAAATAGTATTTTCTAAAACATATAATTAATTACCCGTAGAGTACGAGAAAGCGCCGCTAAGACGCTTTTTGTTTTCTCTGCGAGTGATATCACAAAACGATTTGCCGCCGGCCTTTACAATTTAACACATTTTAATTCCTCCCCATTTCTTATATTACGTAAAAATCGCGCAGCTCTAATTACGTGGGTGACAATCACAGAGGTATTCTCGATTTTTTTCATTCTAATTAGGGGAGCGCAAGTGTGCCTGGCGTCGCGTAAATCATTCCCACTTATTAAAAGAATTCGCTACGAATCGAACATCTTTAAGAATTTCCACCTCCGTTAAACATTACAAGGGAGAATGAATTTTGAATTAAAATCATACGGTCGGTTTTCCAATGAGTGTTTTTCCACCGATCATCGTGTATGTTCTTGTATAAGATTTGCTATTGGAAAAGTAATGCTTTTTAATATAAGGTAAGGTCGCAACTGCGAATGATTTTCTGTGTATTAAATATTGGATCGTGGAATTTATGACTTATTTTTACGGCGAGAATAATAGGGAAATTAATTTTTTGAGAGCGGCAATAAATTTTTATTTGATGCCGGGTGTTGAATGGCTTATTATGTTTTAAAAGTAAAATTGTACTTATTGAAATTTAATCTTAAGCTACGAAATTAATAAAACGTTTAATGTTTTGTCCAGATATACTTGTAAAACCATTTACCATAGCTATATCAGCTTGCATATTTATTAGTATATGCAGTGGTTACCTCAGTATCAGAGGGGTTTAAGCCACCCCAGGGCCTCTGACATGGCTTTATGCCGGGACCGACATGCTTAACGACCTCTACGGATCACAGAGACGCATAGAAATTTAACCACTTTTGCCATCATCCATCTTATAGACTGACCTTCTTGAGGACCTTCTTGGGAATGGTGATCCTGTGATCGTGTACTCGCAGTAGGAGAGACCAAGATGGAGGCCTGAAAAGAAATTAATAGCATGCATATGATATGATAAGGGAGAAGAAAGCCATATATCAGAACGATCTTCGATGCTATTCGATGCAAACGCGATGCTAACGCGCGTTTGTATCGCTACAAACGTGCGTCAACGGCGCGCTTATAAAACGTGATGTGCATAGGCTCTTAGAATGTAGTATCCTATGTATATCAATGTTACTCAATGCATGCATATTTAGAACATATTAGCCCAAAATTACTGACCGCCACGTACTTCCATAACATTAGTATTAATGAAGTATTATTTCTACCTTTAGATAGATAGATAGATAGATAAACTCTTTATTGTACACCTTAAGAAATAATACAAAAGCGACAACATACAAATTATTATAGTACAATTGGCGGCCTTATCACTAAGTGTGATCTCTTCCAGGCAACCTAGGTAGTGAAAGGAGAAAGGAGTTACAGAGATGGGGCAGTTGCAAGTGTACAAAGTACTTATTATAAGGTACTATTTGTACCATACTTAAAACTATTTATACCTACTTACTAATTATATGTACATTCATAATAATAATACGTGTCATTATGTGAACTATGTAGTACTCAAATAGTGATCATTAACAAGTCTTTTGAATGTATTTAATGATTGTGCACGCCTAATAAACAATGGCAACGCATTCCACAAACGAGCACCTTGTACAACAAATGCGTTATCGAGAAACTTTGTGGAGTGCGTCGGTATTTTTAACCGCTGATTGTTAGTGGATCTCAAGGCTTTCGAATGTGATGTATATAGATATATAGATGTATGATCATGTAGGAAAGAAAAACGATCTTTCAGATAAGAGGGAGTGGAAGGAGTAAACAGAATACTGTATAGAAATGACAGAATATGAGCATTCCGGCGAAGTCGTATAGGTAGCCACTTGAGTTTTTTGCGAAATTCAGAGACATGATCGTATTTGCGAAGACCAAATACAAATCTTATGCAGACATTCTGGAGACGCTCAAGTTTATCCAGTTGGGCTTCAGTAAGATCAAGATAGCTGACATCTGCATAATCTAGTATCGAAAGAAGAAGGGACTGGGCAAGCGCAATTTTGGTGGGAATAGGCAGAAAGTTTTGAAATCTTCGTACCGATCCCACTGACGCATAAAGTTTACGACTAGTATTCTGCAGCTGCGGACCCCATGAGAGACAGTTATCAAAATAGACACCCAAATTTTTAACAACTCGGTTTATTTCCAATATACTCCCGTCAAAGATAACTTGAGGTAGTTGAGAACAACAAATCTTTGCCATCATCCTTGAGCTTCCAACAATAATTACCTGAGTCTTAAGGGGGTTAACTTGTAAACCGTACGAACGACTCCATTCATTAATACTAATAAAATCTTTATTAATGATACTAATAGCATCCGAGAGCCTATTAAGCGGGGCCTGTGAGTATATCTGTAGGTCATCTGCATAAAGGTGGTAGGAGGAGAGAAGTCGATCTGAGATAGAATTTATGAAAATTGCGAAGAGTAAAGGAGACAAAACGCCACCCTGCGGCACGCGGCATTCGTATTGCACCAAGAAGAGACAGAGTTATCAATACGTATACGTTGCCGGCGACAAGACAGGTAACTATGAAACCAGCCAATGACCGTTGGAGATACATTAAGAGTACGTAAAATTCCCAGCAACACGTGGAAGTCTACAGTATTGAAAGCATTACTAAAGTCTAATAATGCAAGCACCGTTAGATTACCGTGTTCCATGCCAGTTCTAATATCATCCGTAATATGGACCAAGGCTGAGGTAGTACTATGTCCAGGGCGAAAACCAGACTGAAAAGGATTAAGGAGGTTATTAGATGAGAGGAAACTACTGATTTGATCGTGAACAAGCCGTTCAAGGACTTTGGAGAGGAAAGGTAATATCGATATAGGACGATAATCGGAAAACGATGCAGGATTGGATTTTTTCGGAAGGGGAATGATTAGTGCATCTTTCCATGAAGATGGAAATACACCGCTGGATATAGAGGTATTGAGGATGTGAGATATAGGGAAAAGGATCTCGTCAAGTATAGGAAGAACCATATTACGGGTGATATTATCGTTGCCCATTGCATTTGATGCTATGGACAAAATACTCTTCTTAATGTCACAAGCAGAAAATTGGCTAAAATTGAAAGAAGAATAGTTGGGAGAGGGAATGGATGAAAGATAATTTAAAGTTTTTGTTTTAGTTGCCCTGTCAAAAATAGGCGAAGAAGAGAAATGACTATTTAGTGAATTAATATCTAAATTGTTTGGAATTGAATCAGGTTGAGATTTTCCAACTCCCAAAGATCGTAAAAACTTCCATATTTTTCCAGGATCTTCATTTTCAACTGAACTGTGAATATGTTGGCGTTGTGCACTCCTACACACCTTATTACAGTGATTTCGCAGAGTTAAATATTTTTCACGGTTAATATCATTAGGCCGACCAGCGTACCGAGACTTAGCTGATGATTTCTTAGATAAAAGAGTTTTTATTTCAGTAGTTAGCCACGGTGCTGGCAAATGCTTAATTTTAATTGGCCGAATGGGAGCATGAACGTCGTACAATTGGATGAGCTTGGTATTAAATATGTCAACTTGTTCGTCAATTGACTCAGCAGCAATAAGAGTCGACCAGTCAATGCTGCCAGCATCTGCACGAAGATGACTAAGATCCATCCCACCAAAATTACGTTGTAGAAGAACTTTAGATTTTGCCTTAGGAGGACGAATTTTGTAAGAAACGAAAAGGAGATCGTGGTAAGAGAAGGTATCTGCTGAGCATTGTCCATGCTTAGCAACATGACCTCTTGAAGAGACTAGAATTAAGTCAAGAAGAGAAGGCGTAGAATGAGGAAAATGGTGTGTAGAATTAAGGGGAAGAAGAGATAGGTTACTAGATTCTATTGCAGATATAAGTGAGGAGCAACGAGAGTCTTTCTTTAGTAAACAAGTATTGAAATCACCCATTATTATGGTGTGACTATAGGACGGAAGGAAGGTTTCAAGTAAAAGTTCGAAAGAAGCAAAAAAGTTTATACGAAGAGAAGGACAGTAATATACACCAACTAGAACTTTCGTGTGATGCAGCTCTACTTCAATAAATAGATGTTCACCAGCATCCAGCGGTGGCGACTGTGAAGACATACTAACCATAGAAAAATTAATATTATTTCGAAGATAAATAGCAACTCCACCACCTCCGGCTCCAGTTCGATCATTCCTGATGAGCTGAAAACCAGGAAGTGTATACGAGGCCGTAGGGAGACAGGGTTTGAGCCAGGACTCGGAAACAAGAATAGCATGAATATTTTTATAATTGAGACTTGCCAGCATATCAGGGAAATGGGCCGGAATACTTTGGGCATTGATATGAATCACATTGAAATTTTTTGGCACGTCGGCATAGTGACCCTGTATAGTATCTGCAAGGGAGGGTATGCTAACGAAACTATCATCATCACTATTAGCCGAAAAGAAATCTTCAACATCACTACCAAAATCGTAACTATGAGCATCTAACATAATATTATATGAACATACACACAAGCAAACTAATTTATTAAAATATCTACTTTACTTTACTTACTTAAGAAAAAATAACGTGGCCAAATCAAATACTATACCAACAATCAGTTGAAATGATTTACGATTATCACCATATCAAATGAAAGTTATACTGCTCGCTATACTAACAATAACACGTCTCTCAAAGAGCATGTCCTGCGGCTAACAAAATGATAATGGAATGGCCGTACGTTTGTCTGAGGAATCAAAACATACAGGTGGAATATATCAAAGGGGAGTAGGGGAACCACGCTCACAAGATTACTAGGACAATCTTGTTTTTTAGCCTCATAGTGACTTGCAATCAAAAATTGATATTATTTTTTACTAGCTATACCCCGCGGTTTTACCCGCGTTAAACTTTACTTATTTATTTAGTTTATTATTCAATACACTAAATTTAATTACACACATACAAACTCAGAACTTACCACACAAACCATCGCGGGTTTAACAGTGGTATGTCAGACTCGCATCTCGGTGCCGTAGCATGAACACACCCACATACACAAGTCTACAGTGCTTAAGAAACACTTCCATTCAAAAAATGTTTCTTAAGCACTGCAGCGCAATTTTTATCATTCAATTTGTCATGGATTTCGATGGGTATCTCGTTCATTAAAGATGGCAGCATGCATTCCCACCTCCGTGCACCATATACATTAGTATACTTAGGTATCCTATATGCGGGTAAGTACGGGTATAAATTGTAGCCTACATGTTAATCCAGGGTGTCAGCTAACTAAATACCAAATTATATTAAAATCGCTCCAGACGTTTAGACGTGAAGAAGTAACAAACATACACACTCACAAACTTTCGCCTTTATAATATTAGTAGGTCTACTGAAAGAGCCCAAGCCAAGATGACGGACCTGGTAGACCGTATTTAATATATAACATCTCTTGGCTGCTGGATATTTTCTGTGGGAGTGATTGTGGAAAAAGGGACGGAAATGTGTTTCTGGAAACCGGAAAAGGCTGTTTGATTTGACCAATGAACTTTAATTTGACTGCACGTGTGGCGCAGCGGCTAAGAAAGTCACCTCGCCGCTTCGTGTCCCGGGTTCGTTTCCCGTGCCGGACAACTATTTGTGTGACCCATAAATAGTTGTTCTGATTCTAGATGTAATTTGTGTCTGTCTATTATATGTTTGTAAAGTACCCCGCGACATAAGGATTAGATTCCCTAAGGCGTGCTTCGTCATTAAAAAAAAATTTACGCGCGCGGAGGCCATTGTTTTTTCCTTTTGGTACTACTTTGTTGTTGTTTGTTTGGTACTGTCGGTTTGGTGGTTAGTGATTCTCAATTTTAGCCAGAGGTCGTAGGTTCGACCCCCACCCAGAACTAACCTTCGTGTCATGAATATGATTATTTGTTTAGATGTATTACTTATATATTTCTATAAGTACTAGCTGTGCCCCGCGGTTGTACCCGCGTTAAACTTTATAAATTATCACAGCTCCTCCCCCGTAGGTGATAGCATGATAATATGTACCCTATATGTTGACCCGACCCCTTAGTAATATTCATGCAAAATTTGAAGTAAATCCATGCAGTACTTTTTGAGTTTAGCCTGGACATACATACAGACAAACAGATAAACATACAAAAGTTCTAATAATTATATTTTTCGCTTAGATATCCATTGCAGATTACGCCCCAATCGTAGGAAAGTCAAAACTGTACATTAAATATTTTTTTTAAAGGATACCTTTAAAAAAAAAGTTTAACGTACAGTTTTGACTTTCCTACGATTTTATTATACGTAGATTTTATTTTATGTTTATTCGTTGTCCCGTTGCTATAGTACAGGCTGTGTCTAGCTCGAGATCAGTTGACATTGACAGCGTTTTAGTCGTCCCAGGATATTGTTTTATTTTACACTGGAACTTCTAGTATAGCTTTTTGCCAACTACAATGATGAGATTCGTAGAGGTATAGTACACACGGCTACATATCAAGCGATACATTACCAATATACCTCTCATTGAATGAAAATCCTATACAACGCGAGATCAACTTATACTGGAAATGTATAAAAAAAAAAAGGTTTTTATTCACGTAGACTTTAAAAAAGCGCTTGTAAATAGGCAGAACATATTCGTAGTAATATATAATTAATTTATAATTATTTCTAGGTACATATAGATATTTAGGTACACGGATTGTAGGTAATAATTAACATTAAGATTTATTTTATAACAGTAACGATATTTAACTAACTTAAATTAAGTTATTGTCAAGGATCATGTGTAGGTTTAATTATCATAATTTTAAATTTTATCTATATTTTTACTACATATTGTCGAATGGTTCTGTCTATATTAAGGTACGAATTAAATGGTATAGCTTGATATGTAGCCCACGTTAGTGAGGACTCTGAGTCAAGGTTCGCTTGTCAAAGGGCTGGGCTCTTGTAGCTCTTAGTACCCGTAAATACCTTATAGTTGGTCACAATACCTTCCACATTGAAACGGCCTCGTTCTAAATAAAAACATTGCTCCCAAATCGCTTCTATTTCCCCACCATCTGTATCCAAAACCACGTTGTATTTACCATCAAACATATACAAAATCAACCTTGTATGCAACAAGTTAAGGTTGAGTTTCTTAACCCCATTGGTATCGGAAAAATTGCAAAATTATAGGTATGAGATTGCAAGGAGTCGCGTATGTGGGAGCATTAAGGCGAATAAAATTTAAATATGGCAACACTCGCGCCCGCTATAAAAGAAACAAAATAACATAAAAAGGAATAAAAATATAGAAATGGTTTAGGTATTCGGTTCACCTGGCGTTGGATATTCTTATATTATTTAATGGGACTCTATATTCCCGTTTGAAAGGGGAATAACAAAATATTTGATAGCCTACAAAGTTATGACATAACTTCAGATAGTAGAAATCATTATTGGGGACTGCTAGTGGGGAAAATAAGAAGAGTAGGTACTAAAGTGGGATCCATTCTACGTGAAACATAGGTATTATTATTCTGAGACCTCCATCAGCCAATGACATGAACAACATATCATTAATTCCGTTAAAATGTTGCATTTACGTGGACTCGTCCCCTACCTCGCATTGCATGAAGTCGCAGCTACTGAGCAACAATACTAAGAACTCTGTAGGAATTCTTCTCTCAAATATTTTTAGCAAAGGTAGGCATAGCGTTCATTCGCTCGAAAGAGCAGCCCGACTGGGGAAGTACCTCCATCTTACAGAAGACACTCCTTAATAATAACATTAATAATTTTAATGTTGTGTTTCCGAGTGTGAGTAAGGTCGCCAGAACTCATTGGGAAGGGTCAGCAACACTTGTTTGCTGACATTTAAAGGCCGGCAACGCACCCGCGACACCTCTGGTGTTGCGAGTGTCCATGGGCGGCGGGGAGCACTTACCATCAGGTGATCAACTTGCTGGTTTGTCGCCCTCTAAAATAAAAAAATAATAATTAAGACGTGAAGGAGTAAACAAAAAGTCTGCCTATATATTTCGCAAAGGCTGGTAACGCATTTGCTACTCCTCTGCTGTCGCGAGTGTCCATGGATTTTAAAATATTTAAATTAAAATGTAATGTCTAACATACTTCTAGTACCAGACTCCTCTGCTGTCGCAAGTGTCCATGGTTTTTAAAATATTTAAATTAAAATGTAATGTCTAACATACTTCTAGTACCAGACTCCTCTGCTGTCGCGAGTGTACATGCATTTTAAAATATTTAAATTAAAATGTTATGTTTAACATACTTCTAGTACCAGACTCCTCTGCTGTCGCGAGTGTCCATGGATTTTGAAATATTTAAATTAAAATGTAATGTCTAACATACTTCTAGTACCAGACTCCTCTGCTGTCGCGAGTGTCCATGGATTTTAAAATATTTAAATTAAAATGTAATGTCTAACATACTTCTGGTACCAGACTCCTCTGCTGTCGCGAGTGTCCATGGATTTTAAAATATTTAAATTAAAATGTAATGTCTAACATACTTCTAATACCAGACTCCTCTGCTGTAGCGAGTGTCAATGGACGGCGCCGCGGCGGTTATCACTTACCAACAGGTGATCCTCTAGCTTGTTTGCATTCTTATACCTGCAATTAAAAAATAGTGGGATGTAAATAATTCAGTAATATGCCCTGTTAAATACACAATTTGGCTCTAATACTTGTTTTCCTAATCAAACATCAGTTTGCCCAATAAAAAAGTTACTTATTGTGTAGATAATAGGGTATGTAACTCAAGATTTTGATAATATCTCAGTTTTATGTTATGTGTCACTCTTTTATTAAAGAAAGTTTTATTTTTTTTCCCACACCTTAGATTTTCATGTACATACTGCGGTGTTACATTTAGGAAGCAGACTTCTTTAAGCTTTCCTCCAAGTGACACTCCCAGACCAAGTTAATGTAGAGCTCATACAACTCTTTCTTGCAATATAAGTATGGTGTTTATCTCAAGAAAAAAAAACAATTCCATAAAACATTATACTATAGGTATATTTTCTGTAGTAAAATAATTTTGTACAAGTACTTTTTTAAAGTCTACGTGAATAAAAAACTTATTTATTTTTCTTTTATTTTATTTCTATATGACAGGCTCCCTGAGTACGTAAAAACGTACGTTTATTACGTCCTCAGGGAGCCTGTCATATAGTATACGTGTATTTCTAGAGCCAGGCTTTCGGCTCTAGAAATACTCGTACGTTTAAATATTACACTAAAAAGTGGTTTGTTGAACAGGCATTTTACTCATATGACGCTTTCATAAAACTGCCATTGACATACATGCCATTGTTTTTTAATTGAATTGTATTATTATGATTTTTTCTATTTTATTTTATTTTTTTATTTTGTTTTATTGGGACATCAAACAGTTACACATTAATACATAATTTTAAACAGAATGATAAAGAGCGTAGTAAACGTGTAACCCACACCAATGTCCGCGAAATAATGTTAAGTGCGTAGTTAAGAATACTCGCGCGATTTAATGAAGAGCGTGATAAGGTAATTTTGATATTTCATTTTAATATATCAATGGCCATTCTTTTAAATTTTGACTTGGAAAGCGAAAAAATATCTAAATTAAAGAAGTGTGTGTTATATGTTTCTACTAGGCGGTGGAGAGGCGCCCGTGCGCCGGCGTTACTTCTGCAGCGTGCAGTGTAAAACAGCCGGGGCACGCGCACCTCTCGCCGTATAACAGTTCTAGGTACACTGTAACATAATTGATTTGTGATGTCAGTGCAATCAAACATATTATTACAAAATCCATAACGCATCATACACATTAGCAGTTTTCTTCTGGACTCCATGCTTAAAAGTTTATACCTATTAAGAAGTTGTAAATACGGTAGCTTTGATCGGAAACATCGGAAGTTATGGCCTTACATTTTGGCAGGCTTAGCATTAGTTTATTATTGGAACAATACTGAGAGAGTTTGTCAAGATCGTGCTGTAGTAATAAACAATCTTCGGGACTCTTGCATGTTTTATAAATTTTGATATCGTCCGCATACAGTAAAAATTGGGAGTTCTTGAAGCAGTCCGCAATATCATTGATGAACAATGTGAACAAAAGAGGGCCCAGAATTGAGCCTTGTGGAACTCCGGAAGTGACAACTACTGAATCGGACTCGAAACTGTTTATTATAACTTTTTGGGTTCTATTAAAAATATAAGACATGAACCATCTAAGTAAATTGCCACGTATGCCATTAAAGGCAATTTTGTCCAGAAGCAATTTGTGATCCACTTTATCGAAGGCCTTTTGAAAATCGGTGTACACTGCGTCGACTTGAGTTTGCGTATCCATATTTTGGAACAGATAGTTAGTAAAAATCATGAGATTCGTGGCAGTTGACCGACGCTTAACAAACCCATGTTGTTGACGAATAATAATTTGATGGCAGTGAGAGTATAATTTATTGTGTACAAGTCTCTCAAAAAGCTTGGATAATATGGGCAGGATAGAGATAGGACGATAGTTTTGAATACTGTTTTTGTCACCGTTTTTAAATACCGGTGTAATAAATGCGGTCTTCCAGATTTTAGGGAATGTGCCTTCGCATAAACATTTATTAAATAGGATACAAAGAGGAAGATTTGTGGTAAAGCCACGCTGTAAGCAGCATGAATGGGCCGGCTCGACCGGGGAAGTACCACACTCTCGCAGAAGACTGGCGTCCGAGTAGTAGCGTTTCGTTTCGCTACTGCGCTTCGTACGGTGAGCGAGAGGGCCGGAGGCCTAACCCCCCCCCCTTTTCTAACATGGCAGTGGAATTAAAAGAAAAAGTACCCCAGGAGGTTACCAGTACGCTACGTAATGGAGAATCCCTCCCTGAGCATTCTTGCTCAGGCTGCCCTGTGTATTCTGGGGAGGGCAAAATCCCGCTCGCAAATTCTGCCTCAGGCAAGAGCACAAAAAACACGGCGCTACCACCTGAACTCCATGTACATTTTTGCAACATCAGGGGATTACACACCAACCTAAACCCTGTTCACCATCATCTTGAGACGGAGAAGCCGGCTTTGCTCTTTTTGACGGAAACTCAGATTTCGTCTCCTGCGGATACATCATACCTAGACTACCCAGGCTACAAAATTGAGCACAGGTTTGTGTTTAGAGCCGGTGTATGTGTATACGTGAGAGATGATATCTGTGTCCGCCGCCTAGGCAATCTTGAAGACAGGGACCTCTCCTCCATCTGGCTGCGTGTTGATTGCGACGACCACCCTCGCATATATGCATGCCTCTATAGGTCCCACAGCGGTGATGCAGAAACAGACCGACTCTTTGAGCACGTCGAAATGGCCATCGACTCCGTGCTAGAACAGACTCCGTCAGCCTCGATTGTGGTGCTCGGTGACTTCAACGCCCACCACAGAGAACTGACCATGCGGGTAGATCTGCTCATGCCCTTGCCATGGCCTATGGTTTAACTCAGATGGTTCCCTCGTTCACACGTGTGCCAGATGTGGAAAACCATGTGCCTTCACTGTTGGATCTTCTGCTGACCTCTCATCCAGACGGCCTACAAGTTACCGTTGGTGCTCAGCTCGGCTCGTCGGATCACTGCCTGATTCGAAGTGTGATGCCACTCACGCACCGACTGCGTACTCGCACTGCGGGCTGTCGCCGTGTCTGGCACTACAAGTCAGCAGATTGGGATGAAATGCGGACCTTTTTTTCATCATACCCATGGGGAAAAGTTTGCTTCTTGCTGGAAGACCCTAGTGCTATTGCTGACTCCATCGCGGATGTGGTACTGCAGGGTATGGAACTTTTCATTCCAAACTCTTCAGTGCCCATCGGCGGCAAGTCCCAGCCCTGGTTTTCCTCCTCTTGCAAGCTGGCATCTAGCCAAAAGCAAGAAAAATTTCGAGTCTGGGCCGATGCAATAGCTACTAAGGATGCGAAAGCTTGTCAATTGAAAAAGGAGTACAACGTTTCCTCCAGATCCCTCAAAAGAGCGCTGGCCATGGCAAAGGCAAAGCACATCGGCAGAATTGGCGAGAGACTTGCTCGTTTACCTTCAGGAACACGCGCCTTTTGGTCTCTCGCCAAAGCTGTTGAAGGGAATTTTTGTTGGCCTTCTTTTCCACCTCTGCGCAAGGGGAACGATGCACTGGCTCACGACGCAAAGGAGAAAGCCGATCTTCTGGGTTCTCGTTTTGAGTCGAACTCCACTTTGGACGACGGGGAGAAACCACCGCCAACGAGCCCACGGTGTGACAGCACTTTAGTGGACATTAAGTTCACTCAAAAATCCGTGTGAAGTGTACTTCTCTCCCTTAACATCCACAAGTCCAGTGGGCCTGACACTATCCCACCTATTGTGCTGAAGACATGTGCTCCGGAGTTGGCTCCTGTTATAACGCGTCTTCTCCGACTCTCCTACGAAAAGGGCGTAGTCCCGCAATCATGGAAGACGGCCTTAGTGCACCCCATTCCCAAAAAAGGCGATCGCTCTGATCCAGGTAACTACCGTCCTATTGCCATTACTTCCTTGCTCTCAAAAATAATGGAAACCATTATCAATCGCCAAATTCTACGGTATCTTGAGAATCATCACCTTATTAGTGACCGCCAATACGGATTTCGTCAGGGTCGGTCTGCTGGTGATCTTCTTGTCTACCTGACCCATCGTTGGGCGTTGGCGATTGAAAGCAAGGGGGAGGCCATGGCGGTAAGTCTGGACATTGCAAAAGCCTTCGATAGGGTGTGGCACAAGGCGCTACTTTCGAAGCTTCCTTCCTATGGGCTGCCCGAGAAACTCTGCAAATGGGTTGCCAACTTCCTCACGGAGATATATTATCGACGGTACATGCTCAAACTCCAAGCCCGTGAACGCTAGTGTCCCACAAGGCTGTGTGCTTTCACCAACCCTGTTTCTTCTGCATATCAATGATATGTTACAATTCCATGACATTCATTGCTATGCAGATGACAGTACGGTGGATGCCTCTTACTTTGGCCACTGCAATATTTGTCGGGCACACGTCATTGAGAGTCGGAGTCAATCTTGTGTCTAAAATTGAGACAACACTTGACCAAGTCTCAAACTGGGGGCATATCATCCTAGTTCAATTCAACCACCTAAAGACACAAGCTTGCGCGTTCACTGCCAAAAAAGCTCCCATTGCCATACCTCCTCAATTTCAGGGCACTCCTCTGGATATCAAGCCGAAAGTAGGGATTCTCGGCGTCGACATCGAGAGTGACGTCAAATTTCGCGGTCATCTGGAAGACAAGGCCAAATTGGCCTCCAAAAAGCTGGGTGTCCTTCGCAGAGCTAGGTGATATTTCACATGGGTCCATCGCCTCCAATTATATAACTTTTTGCCACGCACTACCGCTCTGTGGAATCAATTAGGTGCGGAGGTATTTCCGATCCGGTATGACATGGAACCTTCAAGAAGCGAGCCTATTCTTTTCTTAAAGGCCGGCAACGCACTTGCAGCTCCTCAGGTGTTGCGAGTGTCCATGGGCGGCGGTGATCACTCACCATCAGGTGACCCACTTGCTCGTTTGCCAATCTATTATATATAAAAAAGAAAAATGTATGCTATTAGAAACTTTTTTTAAGAATATAGGCGGCAAACCATCTGGGCCAGCTCCTTTATTCACATCAATTTTTTTAAGAGCATTGTACCTATATATTTTCTGGTGTTAGATATATGTCAGCAATGTAGGGACAATTGGCTGTTTATGAACTAGGTGGTTGCCAACTCGCTGGGTTTAAGAGAGTGGGTTCATGTACTGAGGTAAAAAAAGTTGAGAACAAGTTACAAATTTCTGTTGGGTTATTTGAATGTATATTACCGAGATACATGTGAGCAGGAATATTTGCCTTGCCCCTGCGCTTTGAGACATATGTCCAAAAATGTTTAACATTAAGTGGTATGCTCTCTTCGACCGATGAGATATATCTATCGAAGCACTTACATGCCTCAGACTTAAAATGTCTGCGACGGATAGAAAATGTTTCATAGTCCGATATGTTGCCGTATTTTTTCCATTTAGCCCATGCCTTTTCTTTGTGATAAAATAGACGTCTTAACGCAGGAGTGAACCAAAGTGGAAAGTTGGAGTTTTTAGGGCGTATCAACGGGGGTATTTAATTTAATAATATTAAAAATTATGTCGTAAAAAGCGTCAACTGATTGCTCGGCGGGAAGATCGACAAGTAAAAGGTTTTAGTCCAATTTTATAAGTTCCCTATTAATTGTGTCATAGTCCGCCTTGAAAAAGTTGTATTTGGACGGCGTGTGTCGAATCATAGGCGTGAATTTAGTTGCAAGTGACGTTATAACAGTAAAAGGAGGGTGATGTGGGTCGGGTGGAAGTAGGGATGTACACATTTTAATGTGGCATTCAATGTTTGATAAGAACAAGTCTAGTATACGACCTAGATTGTTTCTCAATACGTTGTACCGATGTATGTTTAAAACAGAAATGAAATTACAGACGTAACTGCTTATTGTACTAGTTGATTGAGGAATAACATAAGCGTGGTCGTAATGGTCCATCCAGTTGATGCATGGTAAATTATAGTCACCTACAATGTAGAATGTGTCAATACAAGGGTCACTAATTACGTCCTGCAAAGCGTCAAAATGAGATATGTATGATGAGATATACCGCACTTATTATATGATATTTTTTCGGACTTGAGGCGGGCAGCTGCACCACAACATGTTCCAACGCGGCGTGTACAGGGCGCATCAATCTACATATAGGTCGTAACGTGCGTAAGACGGATATATAAACCCCACCACCATCATGCTTACCCGAGATGCAGCGGTCGCGGTTGCATCTAAATACTATATAACGATGATCAATGATCTCCCTGAATAAAGTTCTATCACTGAATAAAGCCGAAATAAACAATTCTAGACGTATAAACTACTTATAAAATACATTCGCACAATCCACACAAAAAATCACTTTAATTATTTACACAAAGAATTTTATTTGCCAAATGCCACATTTAAGTTTTCTTTTTACAAGTTACTAGCTCGCATTCCAGACACTAGTAAAACTATGCGATCATACAGTCAGACACAAGCTAATTACAATTAATTAATTATAAACCTGGACTTACTACAAACAAAAATTTTAAAAAGTCCATAACCGCATTGAAACCAGACAAAACGAAACATACTCGTAGTAAAACAAATATTAAAACAACAAAATATAAAAAATACAAATAGTCGAAGGATAAAGCTTAAATACCAAAATAATTAACTATAGACGCTGTTCGCTCCTGTTTCTTCAACTGCTAACTCCTGGAGATAACATATCTAATATCTTAATAGAACCATCCTAACATTACACTTGACCACTCCATCAATAAAACTAACGGGCCACTTTATACCCCAGTCAGCCATGTTTGTCAAAACAATAGCTCCGGCCAAGTAAATATTTTTGCGAGCTACAAGTAACGTTCGGCGCGAGTCGTAATATTCAAATATACCAATAAGACCATTTATGTCCGCACATAAAACTACAATCGAACCAAAGGAATAAATATCAGACCGCTGTAACTTATAACGTTTGATACACCGATCTGATTCACGGGATTAGCTGGAAGAGATAATGTTTTTACCAGCTTGTGTATAACAGATGTTACAAAATTTTCCAATACAAAATGTATCAACGTGAACGCAAGCACAGTAAGTAGTTAATCTTATAAAATTATAAAACATTACAATACTTCTAATACTAGGATTGTAATATAGTATAATATATATGTATTTCACAATTCACGAATGATTATAATAAATTTATATTTAACTAACAGTGCCCGCGGACTTCGTTCCGCGTTATAAATATTTTTGGCCCTGCCCGTTTGTCCCGCAACTTGGATTACATTATTCAAGTTTCAGTAAAGATGCGTTATTAATTTTGGAATTTTTCATAGCCTACACTCCACAATAACGTAGCTTTCTATTGGTGAAATAATTTTGAAAATCTGTTCAGTAGATCCAGAGATTACCCCTTACAACGTCACAAACTCAACCTCACAAACCTTACCTCGTTATAATTTAATAGACGTATCTAGATTATATAAAGTATTTAGTACAGGAAGTAGAAAACAGAATAATAAAGTCGTGAGATAAGTTAGTTTTTTTTATTTAATAGACAACGCCCGCACTAATGAGATTAATCCCTGTGTCGTAGGGTGCCTTACAAACATATAAATGACGGGCTCAAAGCACAATCAGACTCACAACAACTATTTATGGGTGAGACAAATAATTGTCCTGCACGTTAATTGAACCCGGGACATGATGTGGCGAGGCCATTCAATAATATATTCTTAAGTTGAACTTAGTAGTCACAATATTCAATGATATCATCTAACTACATCGTCTTTATCTAATAATAGCGATGGTCAACAACAGGTAGAATCTGTAATGGAAGATAAAGAGCATCTTAACTTACCTTAGAAAATACATATTTATGTTTAAGTATGGTTACATTCCAGTATTCAAAGACAAATTCGACGTTTATTAATATTTAAAGCTGCACGAGAAATCTAGAGCTCATCGAAAAGGAGATTTTTTCATCCGATCTTTATATTTTTTTATTTATTCATTTTACAAATATTTTTTTAATATCTATGCATATGTCCCACAAAACCGTGTCATCGGTTTGACTGTGGATCGAGTCTCTGTACAGCAACAATTTTTGCTTGTAACAAAATATTACTATTTACATAACATTAAATAAAATGTTCATTAAATTAAATCTTTTAAGTGTTTTTTTAACTTCAATTTATTATTTTATAGTTAGCCTACTAAACTTTCACTGCTTTACTGAACAATCGAGCAAAGAATTGCTTAACAATGGCCAGATAGGGTCCATGTTATACCTAAAGATTATCCCGGTTTATCCGTTTCGCTAGAAAAATATACATTCACTGAAACGCTTTAAAACCTTAAATTTCTAATATTTAGTTCTTTGGAGATTAAATTGGACCAACGTTTTGGACCACAAATAAATGCATTAACCATTCAGCTGCGGTGGATCAAGCAGTAGAGATGTATTAAGTATTATCGGTCGGTTAAGTAGACGGTCACCGTAGCCTAGCTGGTAGTGCACCTGCCCACGAAGCTGGCGGTCCTGGGTTCGAATCCCGGTAAGTGCAAATATTTGTGTGATGAGCACGAATATTTGTTTCTGAGTCATGGATGTTTTCTATGTATATAAGTATTTATCTATCTATATAAGTATATATATCGTCGCCTGGTACCCATAGTACAAGCTTTGCTTAGTTTGGGGCTAGGATGACCTGTGTGACATTGTCCCCTAGATATTATATTAAATTTCATCACAAATTTCATCTTTTTATGGGTATTATTCGCGCCACCTATCGATATATAATTTGACTGCTCGTGTAGTGTAGCGGTTAAGACATTCTTGCCCCGGGTTCGGTTTTCACGCAAACCAACTATTTGTGTGACCCATAAATTGTTGTTCTCTGTACTTTATGTCCGCCAATTGTATGTTTGCAAAGGACCCCGCGTCACAGGGATTAATTAATCAATGCGGGGATGGTAAATTACTAAATACTTATGTTACTTGAATCATATATCGACAGTTACGAAATGAGACAGAATTATTCCAAAAATGATTTTATTGTACGCTGGATAAATATTTAAAAATACTACGATTTAAAGCTATTGTACAGAGGTGAGCTCAATATGAGTTTTGTTCTAGCAAACTTTCGTCCTTGTTAGATTCGTTTAAAAGGGTATAAATAGTAGACAGTAAATAACTAATAAATTAATAAAAAATAAGTACAAAAGGATTCGTTTAAAAGGGTATAAATAGTAGACAGTAAATAACTAATAAATTAATAAAAAATAAGTACAAAATGTGGGGATATTGTACTTATAAAAGGCACAAGCAACTCCTTCTAGATGTCTCTTCTCTGTCTCTTCCAGTGTGGCGTATTCCGTGTAAAAGTTATAATAATACAAGCCATAACGCGGGGTTATGGGTGTGGTCGTAACGCGAAACAACCCTGCCGAGGTTAATTCCACACCTGGACCACCGCCCGCGTAACACAGCTTAATCATCGGCATCACAAATGTGCTTATGTGCACGTACCTACATACTGTTATAAGACTAGGAAACTTGCCAGGGCAGTCTAGTGGGGAAGAGGCATTCCATACAAAAGTTGCTCATTGAAATATTAGTAAGCAAGCATGGGCACATGTAGGTGTGTGGTGGCGGTCAAGAATATCCACAACCCATCTCATCCTGTGGGGGACCAGATAGCAGCATTTCTCTAAGTACATATTGTAAGTGTTGTCCAAGGTGCCCAGTAGGCCTCTGACATTATCGAATGTTGTTAAGAAATTGTTTGAAAGGTTGCGTGGTTGAATCCTCGCGTAAAAAAAGTAAATAAGTATTTCTAGCAGTTGTCCAGTAAGTATACTTGTATAGTGCAAGCTTTGCTAAGTTTAGCTAGATAGCACCATGTAATATGGTCCCGGGAATATATTTATTTATTTGTATAGAAGTTTCTTTCAATAGCGACTTAAAAAGTATTTTTATTATATTTGGTGGTGCTCTTGGCCGAATTTTGGTTACCGTGCCAAATTTCTATGGAGGCAAGATAGCTGTGTAATGTATATTATAGTTCAGAAGTGTAAGCGCAAACATAGATTCAGTTTATATTCTTTCACACTTATCATCCGAAGGGACTCAAACCTGTCACGACTTTCGGGTTGCTACGGGGTTTTCGTTGTCAGGAAACATCCAATTACACTTTTTGGCACGTACACATAAACCCAGGACCTCATAATTTGCTGTTGAGCACTGTGCTATCGTTATATCTGCCTCGTTAGTCTAGCGGTAGCCTATTCACCCGCAGAGAACGAGGTCCTGGGTTCAAATCCCGGGTCGGGCCAAAAAGTGATTTTGGGGCTTTTCTGTAAAAAGAAAATTTCTCAGCATCAGCCCGAAGTGTGGGAGTTGGTGGTATTATACCCCCGTGCCTCGGAGAGCACGTAATGCCGTCGGACCTGTACCTGATCTCTTTCCGGTCGTGTCGCCTAGGCGTCGCATCGGATCATGAAAGTGATGGAATAGAAAGTGCTCCTGTGTTTGCGCACACACTTGAGCTCTATAATATGTCCCGCGCAGATGGCTTATTTTGTTGAGACTTGCCGCCGTGGCCGAAATTCGCCTAGGAGGACATTATTATTATTATATCGTTATATCAAATACATTTATCTAGCTATTAAATCAATAAAAACAATCTTCTTACAATCCATTGTTAAGAGAGCACTTAGCTAACAGGACCACCACATTTTAACTACTTTCTCCCACTTCCTTAAATCAAGATCATGTGGAAACCTCCTTAATTTCAATCAACAGATTAGCGTAGAGCAAATACAACGCTAATGGCGCATTCACACTTAACGTTCGCAAGTAAATTAACCGCGGCGGTTACGGCGACGCCGCCAACGGAAAACGCGACACTCGTAAATTGTCATTTGTCGCAAGTGGAAGATCGACGCGTTTGGACTTGGTAGACTTAAGAATATCTAGAATTAATACAAAAATAAAAAATTGTAGCCAGCTACTATTGCTTGCACAATTGTGATACCTATTTAGACATTATATAGATTTATTATTAGTAGGTAGAGTAATTACTGAGCGAAATCTATAAATGGCGCCTGTAGGATATGTTAGAAACAAAATAAAAATTTAGATGACCCAAAAGTATTCACCGTACCTTAATTATTAAAGCTTTGGAGGCTTTATCTCGAAGAATTTAAGTAAAATAATAACAGGGAGGTAAAATTATTAATCTCAGAATGCCTAACATATTACGTTTTCATTAGTGTGTGTTTAATTATTGTCCCGTACCTTCTTAATGCCCTTTATGTATATTTTGCAATCCGTCATGGATACTTGGTAATAATGTGTCCTCTCTCTCTCTCTTCTTCTACTATGTCGTCAGCAGAGGAGCTGCCATGGAGTGTTGCAAAGGAGATTCTCCTTTACAACAGAGCAGCTCTTATGGCAAGGTACTTTTCCCATATACTTTTTTCCCCTCCTCTAGATTCATAGCTCTACCCAATTGGCTTTTAACACAGTGAATACTTCCGTTTTCTCCGTTACAATATTTACTAATTTGACGCCCCCTCCCCCCTCGAACTTCCTACAAACATAAGTGTATTTTTGGCAACGGTTCCACTTAACATACGGTAATGGAGTTTCAATATGAATTTTATTTATGTATCCATTCAAAGGAAATATATTGAGGATTGTACGTAATAATTTGAAGTATATGATGCAAGGAAGGACATGGTCAGTTTTTGAAAAGCATGTTTACGCTTTTATTAGTTTCATACGTATGTTAGTCTGTAACGGAAACCTTGAACATGATTTTTACCTTCTTCAAAACGTCGGATCAACACAAAATTTGGCATACGTGTCAAGGACCGATGACAATTCAATGTATTTAACAGTTACACCCGTTATCCTTACTAAGGTCATCAGCTCTAGCGATTTTTGTTTTCATTGAACTGGTAGTGTTATTGTGGGAAGTACCTTAGTGTTTTAGATTAATATACCAAAATACACGCATTTATGGAAAATTCAACTAAAAATTAATCATATTAAAAAAAAAACGAACGAAATTAGTTTGTTATAAAGCACACCTAAACTAAAACAATCGAATATAAAAATAAATTAATTTATTGTGAAATAAGCGTGGGGTACTTTATAACTATTGACAGTTTTTTTTTTAATTATTTATTTTTATATTATTTATCTATTTATATTAAATTATTTAACACTTTTTGTAAGCTTTGTTTATAACCTATGGCTTTAGTAGACGTAATCGTATGGGTAGTGTTAGAATGGTTCAAGTTGCAAGCAAACGACTATTGTTTTACTACTACAACCGGGACAATAAGAAATATAACCACTTTGTTATATAACCACTTTTTGGTTACGGCTATATTAAAACCGGATGCTCCCACAGAAGAATTATTGTCCCATTGTGTCTCATGGTGTAAAACCTTAACAAAATTGGATTATCTTGTACTTATGATAGGTGGAAATGATCATAACCCCACTAGAATGCAAGCTAATTTGTATTATAAGCTAAGTCAACTCCCAAATACAAATATCTTGGTCAGTGCTATTGAAAATAATCGATATTTAAATATAAGAATGTTGAATAATGTTATTAAATTGAGCTGTACGCATATGCAAAATGTAAAATTTATTGAAACAAGACACATAAAATGTAACCATTTACCTCATTTCGTTCCTCGACATATTATTAAATGTAGATTATTGCACAAAGAAATATTAAATCTATCTTATAAACACAATTATAATACATATATTTCACAATTAAACCCAAAAGAATCTACTCAGAAAGATCTCTTAGTTAGGGATGTAGATGTCAAAAGTACCCAAACAGACGAATCGTTTTTTCGAGTCAAACATGGTTCTTAATACAAATTCCATCCAAAAGAAAACTGAAATTAATGCTTTAAACAATAAAAGTATAAGAGACCAGACTACTATGCTATTCCATCAAAATATAGCAGGGCTTCTAAATAAATTAGATCAAGTCGATATATGTATGAATGAATTTAAGGAAAAAGAAAAAATGATAAAAATAATTTGCTTTTCCGAAACATTTGTAAAATTGGGTGACGAACCAAATATACGTCTGTATGATTTTACACTGGCTAGTTATTTTTCAAGAAAAAATGAAAAGCGTGGCGGTGTTTGTATTTTGGTACATAAGTCCTTAGACTATAAGATTTTGCAGGTATGTAATGAGATTTCTATTGAAAAGACATTCGAGTGCTGCGGCATTGAAATCCCTAATTTGCAATGCATAGTGTTGTGTGTATATAGAATACCTACATCGAAAGTAGACATATTTTTTAAAAAATTAGAACTTTTAATGCATAAATTAAACGTCAAAGAAAATAAAAGGGTTATAATAACGGGGGATCTCAATATCAATACCCTAATTAATAACAATTCTACAAACCTACTAAAGGAATTTCTCCTTACTCATAATTTAAAACAACACATAAATGAACCTACACGTAAACAATCATGCATAGATCATATTTTAAGCAACATGTCAGATGTTCAAGGTAAAACTCATCACCTACATTTATCAGATCATAATACTGGTCAAAGCTTAACATTTTCAACTCAGTCTTATAAACCACCCATTAGATATATATATATGATGAGAAAAGACTACTGCGAAGAAAACATAAAAAAATTTATTGAATGTATATCCAAACTATCCTGGAACGACATACTAAATACAGAAGACTGCAACGCAGCTTTTAGCTCATTTCACTCAGAATTTTTAATCTTTTATAACCTTTGTTTTCCCTTAATAAAGGTAAGAATCAATATGCAAACAAATGATCCTAAATGGTTGACAAAGGGTATTAAACGCTCATCAGTCACGAAAAGGAATCTTAGATACTCTTATTATAAAGACAAAAATGAACAAAGGAAACAAAGCTATGTGATTTATGAAAAGCTGTTAAAGAAATGTATCTTGCAATCCAAACAAAAAACTAATAGACGATTCATAACAAATGCAAAAAATAAATGCAAAGCCTCGTGGCATATTATTGCAGGTAAATATGACAATATCAAAATAAAACATGACATTAACAAAATTAAATACCTTAACAAGACACTAAATGACCCTATTGACATTGCTGACGCTTTTAATGACCATTATATATCTAAAACTAACAAACCAAATAGTAAAACACCAAATTATTCAAAAATACAATCAAATAACAACACTATGTTTCTAGCACCCTGTACTGAAAATGAAATTCTAAAAACAATTAGGACTCTGAAGGAGACCAGTGCCGTTGGTTTTGATGGTATATCAACCAAAATAGTAAAAAGATGTGCTCCTCAACTGGCAGTTATTTTATGCCATCTAGTAAATCTTTCCTTCTTTCAGGGCATCTTTCCGGAAAAATTAAAAACTTCTGTTATAAAGCCAATGTACAAAAAGGACAATAATGAAGAAGTAGGTAATTACCGGCCAATAACTCTAATCCCAATAATTGCTAAAATCTTCGAAAAATTGATGCACTCCCGCCTGAATAGCTTTTTAAATAAACATAACATACTATCGAAAGATCAAAATGGTTTCCAGAAAAATAAATCAACTACCCTTGCCGCTTTTCAATTAATAAAAACAGTTACGGAATGTCTAGATAAAAGGAAACGAATTGCATCAGTATTCTTCGATATGTCTTGTGCATTTGATTTTGTGGATCATCGAGTGCTGCTACAGAAATGCGAGCGTTATGGCATTAGAGGTACAGCACTAAACTGGCTAAATAGCTACTTAAAAGGTCGAAATCAATATGTACAAATTTCTCGGATTGATGAAAACCAGACCTTATCTACATATAAATCGGTTCACAAGTTGAATGAAGTTGGTGTTCCCCAGGGAAGTATATTGGGGCCACTACTCTTTCTACTTTATATAAACGATATACCGAAAATTATACCACATAAATGTACTCTCTTTGCCGATGATATTTCGATAACAGTACCCGAAATTTATAGCCCAGAAACATATGAATATATCTTAAACGATACAGTCAAAACAGTTACAGAATGGCTTAGCGAAAATAATTTAACCGTTAACGTAGATAAGACGAAATATATACAATTTAGAAATTATAATAGTATACCTCGTAAGATTAATCTAAAATATAATGATAAAGAAATAGAAGAAATTAATGAAATAAAATTTTTAGGTATAGTATTAGACAATCATTGTAATTGGAAACCCCATGTCAAATCAGTATGTGCACGGATAAATCGGTTTATATTTGCACTGAAAAATGTCAGGAAAATAACATGCGAAAATACAGCTCTAGTTGCCTATCATGGCTACGTGGGATCTATCCTGAGATATGGTTTACTTCTATGGGGTAATTCAACGGAAATAAATAAAGCTTTTATCTCACAAAAAAAATGCATTAGGGCAATATGTGGTGCTGGTCCACTAGACTCATGTAAACCCTTATTTAGAAAATTAAAAGTATTGACACTGACTTCTCTATACATTCTAGAAATTGGCATGTTCGTAAAAAAGCACCAAAATTTGTTTGAAGAAGTGAGCACAAATAAAAAATATTTGTCTAGGGACAAAACTAAACTACTGCTGCCAAAAATGTCAACTACATTATTTCAAAGAAATTGTATCTGTATGATAATAAAAATATTTAACAGAATTCCTAAGCATATACGAGAGCTGACTGAAACGAAATTTAAAGTGACGTTAAAAAAATGGTTAACAGAGAAATGCTTCTATACAGTCAATGAATTCATATGCTAAATGTATCAAATGTAATATCAATGTAATAATTTCAAGTAGGTAATTATTAAGTTTAATGTATTAATTTAATTAAATAATTTTGTAATTTAATAATATTATGTGACCGACATGTTTTAGTAATAGTGTATAATCTATAGCATAAAATATTTATTGTAAAATGACATCATAATATAAGTACACAAATGTTATTTAGAATGTGTTGTTGCTATGCCTGATAAGGCGACTAAGTTATAAGTTTGACCGTAATTTTAAGACCCTCTGTAACACTTAGTCCGCAATAAAAAATCTTTGAATCTTTGAATCTTTGAATCTTTGTCGATCACCCAGCTGATAATTTAAGAACTGACTATGAACACTTCGCGCCTGTAACCCTTGCAACACTCATGACATTATTCACCCGTTGCCTTCTCTTTCGTCAACTGACACTCAGTACCTTAACACTAATATAATAATGCTTATTAATCCATTATACATAATAATACCTGAAGTGTAATAATAATAAATATCTTGCGACACCCAGCCATCTGATCCCAAACTAGGCAGAGCCTGTACAATGGAAACCAGACAAATGATTATATACATTAGTTGGATTCCCATGTCTACAGTATATATAACGTAGATCTCGTCTTGATCGTCTAAGACTGGGATGATGATGCTTACGAGACAGCACGATCAGAGTGTATTTGTCTTCCACGACTACCAAAGATCTTGGATGGTGCTTGTCTGAGCTGAAAAAGTATTAAGACGCTTGCTCCATCCAATGCATGATGCGAACGGACCACGGGATGATCACGGCACTTCGCAAGAACTGATTTTGAAGGGTTTGGACTAGATATACAGTGTGCAAACACCGTATTCGCGTATGCCATAATAGGTCTATTGCACGTCGCGCGTCGGGTAACGTTTCAACATGTTCCAAGGGATATTTTACTAAGTGCATTTAGAAAGCCGAAAAGTCGACAAAGAGATAATGTATCGCGATCACGCATGATACGCAGATGCTCGCTGAATTGTTACTTTTGTCTACAGTATTACAAAGATTTGGTTTAACTCACCGAATAATTAGACTGGTTTATCGATGAAGGGTGTCTAGAAAGTCCATACCATGATAATTTTCAAACTTAAGTACAAAATCATAAAATAACAAATCTTACTAGTATTAATTCCAACAATTATTAAATCCCAATTAGCCACTATAATAGTTAATACATCAAAACTAAGTGCCAAGACATTTGCACAAGCAATTATTGCCCGGAGCAATGGGAGTTAAAACTATAGCAGTATTAAAACGAACTACAGTAGTAAATTATAAGTATAATAACTAGTAGTTGGTAATGAGCTGGACAGCGTCCGGGGACTGCGGTCGCTTTGTTTATGATAGAAACAATTAGGGACACCAAAGTTTAGGGTCATTCATTAAAATTGTGACGTTACAGTTTGTTGTTAATAGTGCTTGGTATCTAATGCGCATAGATTTTGTATTCAGCACGAAAAAGAGTAATATTTAGAATATTTATACAAATGACCTTACGCTTGTGAAACATGGACCCTAAGACAAAATACAGGGAAAAGTTGGAACCCTTTGAGATGTGGTACTGGCATCGAATGGAGAAAGTTTCCTGGACAGAAAAGATAATCAATGAAGACATATTAAAAAGAGTAAATGAAGAACAACAAATTTAAAAACACATAGAAACCAGAAGGGGTAAGATGATAGGACACATAATCCGAAACGACCAGCTTATCAGAAATATAATAGAAGGGAAGATAGACGCAAGAAGAAAGAGAGAAAAACCGAGAAGGAAGATTACTGATCAACTTAAAGAAAAATTACAAGTGGACTGTTATAAAGGAGTAAAAGAGATGGCTCTACAATAGGATAAATGCAGGATGCTACACAGATAAGTGCCAAGCACTTAAATTTTGGATAGATGGATACATATTAGCCCAAAGACGTGAACTGCCTCCTCCAATAATCTTAATTGGGGGGACATGCCATAATTACCATGCTTGCTAGGAGTATTGTCGGACGCAAATACGATGGTCATAAATCAGAGAGACACTGCTCCCTGTTCTCTGGTTCATATATCATCCCTCGGGATGATTTCTAGGCTCCTCATAGGATGAAGTGGTGATATTCATCTCCTTTACCACAATGCAAACCGTATGCAACGTAATTCTTAAAAGGTTGGTAAATATGTTTGGTGAAAATTACTAGCAGGGGACACATCAGTAAAATATTTATTATTAAGCCTTTTTATACCACCTATGGTACTCGTAAATGGTTACCTCTCTTTCTTATCGTATGGGCAGTGGTTACACTAGTTTCAGAGTTGCTCACGCTGCCCGGACAAACGACTACAACCGGGACCGACAGCTTAACGTGCCTTCCGAAGGACGAAGACGCTAAGAAATTAAACCACTTTGGTGGTAACAAGTTACGGACACAGCGCACTTAGATACAGAACAACAATTTATGGATCACACAAATAGTTGTCATGTGCGGTACTTGAACTAAAAATCGTTGGTGTCGAGATAGTAGAGATGCCACTGCACCTACAAGGTGTAAGTAGGTGTAAAACTATTTACTTTTTCTGGTAAAAGGATTTCTATCTTTCTCCTTTTACTAAATCGTTATCATCAGCCTTATATCGTCCACTGCTGGACATAGGCTTGCCACAAAGGTAAGGTAGGGTAAGGTCTATAACGTTGCCTAGGCGATGATTGACTGGCCTGCCAAGATCGGCACACACAACGTAATGAAAACCGGTACGTGGTAGTGACCCACGTATTAAAAATAAGGTACAGAATTATCACAAAAGCAAAAGCGGCTTCATGCGACGGGCGGCGGTCATTAGCTCAACTTAGTTACTTAGCGCTTGTTAATATGCCGCACAGCGTGTTTTTGAAACATAGCTCACTTAGGCGGTTAGATTCATCAAATACAACTGGAGTTATAAACATCGATTAATTATGATTATTAAGTAATCAATGTGAGTGCATTTATAGCTTTTACAAATCCTTAAAGTGATCAGTGAGTTTAAGCACCTAAGTTATCTAAGTTAAGGTCAGTCTATAGATGGGTGACCGCGAAAGTGGTCGTCCCCTCGCTACTATTTGGCGCCCTCATGTTGTGCGTTCAAACCGCACACAGGGCAACTAAGTGGTCCTGGGTCGGGGTGTGCTTTGTGTCTGAATTACATTTCTGAAATCCGCACTATGCATGGATTTACTTTCCTATCTATATATATTATATTAAAAACTAGCTGTGCCCGCGACCTCGTCCGCATGTTAATTAGCTTATTTCGTTTTTTTTTTGTTTTTTTGTAAAATAAAAGACTTTTTCTAAAATAAAAGTAAATAAGGAGTAACTTAGGCTAAGTTACTCCTTATTTCATCAGCTACCTGCCAATAAAAGTCCCGTCAAAATCGGTCCAGCCGTTTCAGAGATTAGCCGGAACAAACAGACAGACAGACAGACAAAAATTGTAAAAAATGTTATTTTGGTGTATGTACCGCATATATATATAGTATATAGTATATGTATGTAGTAAAAACCGGTTATTTCAATATTACAAACAGACACTCCAATTTTATTTATTTGTATAGATGTATAGATAAAAAAATGCTTCTCTCTGCTTTGGCGGGCATGCAAAACTTTTGGTTCATTACAGTCATTAGAAAACAGTCGTAAAGCCATATCATAAGCCTATATATATTGGCTTGAACAACTGAAACACAAGGGTAGTTACTGCTCACACGAGGAAGAAAGTGGAAGAATCAGTAGAACCTTCATGTATGTTTTGCACATCGAAATAAAGTTCGAAACACGTAATAACATTCCTCGATTTGGTGGGGTTTCTCTAAATTGCTATAATATATGAACCAAATTATAATAAACTATCCATTACTCTTTATAAATCAAAAGAAATATAAATTTCGAAAATAACCCAATATTTAATCCATTCATCATCATCATATCAGCCAAAAGACGTGGTGAACAAAGGCCTCCCCAAAGGTCTCCATCATTTAAGGGAAATGCCTTATTCGCCACGCTTAGCAGAAAGGTTGGCGATCGTAGTAAGATGGTCCTAGTACTCAGAAAAATGCTACTGCCCGTTCTCTGGTATATATTCTCTCGGGACGAATTATACGCCCCCCACGGGATGAGATGGGGATATACTATTTAGATACACTACTCTCAAGTTTAAATTTTTTTTATATTTAATATTTCAAGCTGCACTGGCTTTAGTGCTGGCTGGCCACAGTGGTAGACCGGGCCGCAAAAATAATATGAAGTACGGATCGTCTCCTTGTGGTCGAGTCATTAAATATACCCTGATCGTCCTCTCGTCACCCCAGGCTCGTTTTGTAAGGTCTGGATGACGACACTATAGAAAATGTAAATTTATTGTAATAATTAGTTATTGTAATAATTTATTGTAATAAAAGTAATTTATTGTGATAATGTAAAATATCTCCACGTCAGAAACACCCTTGAGCCAAGGTTTTATTTCCAAAGGGCGTGTCTCTAAGCAAAAATGGACCACTTTAGTTATAGAACACCAAAAATAGAACAAACAAAGAATTATGAGCATATTTAACAATATTGAACAAGCGGCCTCATCGCTAGGTATGATCTCTTTCAGGCAACCGTTGAATGGACCAGGATTGAAGAAAAGGCAGTTCGGTATTTGTTGGCATATAAGGAGCGATGATTTTTCTTTTCTTCTTTTTTCCTCAACTTCTACCGTGGTTAGCTAGATGTCTCGACAATTCAATTGCCTTTATTGCATTGTAAAAACGGTGAAAGGCTAGATAAGATAAGATAATTATTTATTTCTCTCCACAATATTAATAATTACAAATAAAACTTTATATGGTCCTACCATATAAAGTTTTACACAATTTTGTATGCATTAGTAAGCATTATTACTGTAGTAGACTGGTGCCTAAACTAGGCTCAAGGCCTGTATTTCAGGACACCAGGTCTCCACCCCTTAGATTTTTACACTTTAATGTTACATACCTGTCATGAAATTTAATGTTCGCACTTAAACGAGAAATATAAGAAAAACAAAAGAGAACAATGTGTGTGTATGTGCATTATGGCGTGTGTATGTGTGTGAAGGGGACGCAGGAATGTGTATGCAGCGTAAATGGATGAATTGCAAGATTATATTTCAGTAATTTAAATATATTAGCAAATTAATTGACCTTCTTTTATTCTAAAATCGCGAGGAATTCCTCAGTTTCATCATAATTGAGTCCTTGGATCCAGTTAATTATTTTAAATTTCCACATATTAATAGTTAGATTATAAACTAGGCTAACTGTAAGTAATTAAATTTAAAAAAATACAATTTTCAATACAAGTTTTGAGCTATCCGGCTGAATCGCCCCTTCTTCGTATAGTCTACGGCAAAACTCCTATAGCATTATACATTTCTTCCAATCTCCCGTATCAAAGCTGCGCGGACACTTAGGGCGCGAATAAATTTAATCTGTACAGTAATGGCCACCATGTTGGTTCCGTGATTAGGAGCACTGTAATGGGGTTGTAAGGGTTGCTGGGATATTTAGTGGTAACGTTCATACTAAAGCTTTGAGAACATATGAAACTTGTTGATTTCAAGTTTGACACAAGAATATAAGGTTATACAAAAATAATCTAAACATTAAAATAATTATTTCCCTCCTAATTGTTCAAGCATAGTAAATGAGGTGCAGTGCCCGGTTCGGCAAATAAAAAAACCAGCCAAGTGCGAGTCGGACTCGCGCACGAAGGGTTCCGGTTCCGTACCATTATCTATAAAAACGTGCAAAAAAATTCACGTTTGTTGTATGGGAGCCCCCTTAAATATTTATTCGATTTTGTTTTTTAGTATTTGTTGTTATAGCGGCAACAGATATACATCATCTATGAAAATCTGAGATAGAGCCTGGTGACAGACGGACAGCAAGACAAACAGACAGACAGACAGACAGCGAAGTTTTAGTAAGTCCCCTTTGGGTACGGAACCCTTATAATGATATTAGGATTTAGGAATGCCCGGTTCCTTTTCGTTCTCTGCTTAAAAAAAATAAATAATCATTTCGCCTGATAATTATAAGCCCGGACTTTGGGGGTTGGCGGCGACTACAGCTCCGTACTTAGAGTGAGCGCGTAAAGCCGTCAGTCCTGTACCTGAACTCTTTCCACTAGTGTTAGTCAGCTATCCCTCCAGATCACGTAGAGTGAGGGAATAAAAAGTGTTTGGATGAGGTCTTAGTCCAACAACAACATTCAGAACGGGTTAAACTGAGAAAATCTAAATTATACACTGGGAAACCAATACCGAATACAATTACCGCTTTATTTAAACAAAAAGCCGTCTCTTATAGAAATTTTACAGAACACAACAATACGTGGTTCCGTAGGCACCTTTTGGCAACGAAACATTCAATTTATTCCCCCTATTTATCGACAAAATGAAATTAGTCGCAATAATTTAGATATCAATAAATATAAACATTTTTTTGAAAACTTTTTTAATAGAAAACTTGGGGTAGTTAAGTTTCATTTGGTAGGGGAGTATAGGGGGTTGAAAAGTGGGGGGGAAGCTGTAGTCGACAATTTATTGTTTTTAATTCAGGTGGCGATACCGAGGCGCAATCACTCGATACGCCATCAAATAAATGTTTAGCTATTTCACCGCGTGTTAGGGAAGGAAGGGACACTTTGTCGATAGCTTCAAAATAATAGTTCCGATATGTAGTTTCTAGAAAAGATATAACTGACTCTATAAATTTTTGTTTTTGGTATTCAGAAAGCATGCCGCTGGATGGGGGCAGTGTAAGACAGGCAGTTCTGATGTATTATGAAATTTTGAATTAGAAAGGTTTTATTGAATAATGGTAGATAAGAATTTATCTCTAATTTTCATCTAATCATCATATTTCATCCATTGTAAGGGTATTCGGTCTTCACTGGCGTAGCGGTAGCGTTTAAAATCACAGATAATGAATTTCTTTGTTCAAATCCCAATATGGGCCAGAGTGTTATTGGAATTTTCATGGCAAGATATACAATTTTTTGGCGATGTTCAATACCCGTACCTCGGACAGCATCTAAGGATTTTATCCTGTACCTGATCTTTTTCCGATCTTGTTAAATTACTTTGTCTGCAAACGATATTAAGAATGACTGCGAAAACCTTTATGGATCACGCTGATACAGCTGTTTATTTATTTATTACTTCGATTTGCGAAACTGTGTGCGCCTTTGCAGATGGAAGTAATTCTGTTTCTGTTCTTGCAGTAAATAGTTTGCGATGTGATATCTTGGAAACGTTTTCTGCACAACGGTTGTTTTCCAGCCGAGCGACCCAAAACATAAGTCGGAGGTTATAGCATTACTATATGATTGTACCTCTACAGTTACAGTATAAAGTTAATGTCGCGTGGCTAATGTCACCAGAGCGTTAAGAATGGGGAAGGATAGTCATCAAGAATGTGAGATACCATATGAGTCGCTTTCAGCTGCGGAAACCCGTTACTATCATCGGGTAGGCCGTATGTGTTGCCTGACTTGATAATAACACTAATATTATAAAGGCGAAAGTTTTGTGTGAGTGTGTATGTTTGTTACTTCTTCACGTCTAAGCGGCTGGAGAGATTTTAATAAAATTTGGTATGGAGTTAGCTGACACCCTGGATTAACACATAAGCTATAATCAAAATACAAAATCAATATGTACTATTAATTCCGCTAATTGTCAGTTTAATCATGCCGGGATGCAATTTCCACCGCCCTCCCGTTCGCAAAAATGTGCACATGCAAGAAGGCCAATATAAAAAAGCAAATTACATGCGCCAGTACGATACCCAACACGTGTTTCAGTCCTCCACTTACCATTCTCAGGGACTGCTAACTCGTCGAGTGCTCGAAGGAGACATGTCTCCTGTGAAACACGTGTTGGGTATCGTACTGGCGCATGTAATTTGCTTTTTTATATTGTCCTTCTTGCATGTGCACATTTTTGCGGGCGGGAGGGCGGTGCAAATTGCATCCCGGCATGATTAAACTGACAATTAGCGGAATTAACACTACATATTGATTGTTAAGGGTTTCCGCAAAGTGACGCCTGATCCCATTACTTACATAAGTTATAATTTATAAAGTTTGACGCCGTTAAAATCGCGGGGCACAGCTAGTTAGAATTAAAAATAAACAAGAAATTTACGGCACAAATAAAGAAAATTTTAAAGTATCGACAACTCACCTGCAATATCCCAACCCTCGGTCTCGGGCGCACCGTTGGTTAACAGCGCAAGTTTTCCAATAGATGGCGGCACCTGCGCCATGTTTATTGTGCGCCGTACAGGATTCATTAACACCTACTAATTCCTTCACAACATCATTTGGGTTCCGTATTGTGGTTTGGAAATATATATAAGTAATACACTGGTATTAGACTTTCCTAATCAGACACTTTCATGACAAGAGTCTGCCCCAAGATTGAGGAGATATGCCATAATGGTTACGCTTGGCAGACAGGTTAGTTGTCGCAGTGTGATGGCCATAGAAGAAGAAGAAAAAGTACAAAACAATGGTTACAAACAAGGAAATAAACTTATTTTAATGCATTTGGCGGTCTTATCGCTAAAAGCAGTCTTTTTCAGGCAACCGTTATGAGATGGATGGACCAGAATTGAAAAGAATCAGATGAAGATAGCAGAAAAGTTTTATATCTTAATTAACCTCATATAACGTATGTACAGACGCCAGCACATTCTGCTACCCCAATCTGCCAAATTTTGATTGATTTTAAACTTTATCACATAAGCATAAGGTTCACTCTAGCTTGATTTGCTGGTGTCTGTACATAAACGTAATGTACGTGATATTAGATTGTGTGATTGGTAGCGTATTCTTTAAGCGGACAGCTTGTACACTGATTCTATACTATGATAGTTCACCGAGAGGCGCTGCTGTCCATTCTCTATTGAGTGTTTCGGACTTCTACCCCCCACGAGATGAAATTGGGTAATTGTGGTGTGACATAATGACTGAAATTCGCAAAAAACATGGTGGGTGAACTAAATAGAAAACAAGAGAATATTAATAATAATAATATTTTGGGACAATGTCACACAGATCATCCTAGCCCCAAACTAAGCAAAGCTTGTACTATGGGTACCAGGCGTCGATATACATACTTATATAGATAGATAAATACTTATTTACATAGAAAACATCCATGACTCAGAAACAAATATTCGTGCTCAACACACAAATATTTGCACTTTCCGTGATCCGAACCCAGGACCACCAGCTTCGTAGGCAGGATCACTACCAACTAGGCTACGGTGACCGTTGTTTTCTGGGGGATCTTAAACCACCACCCATTCCCAATCCGGGGTAGGCGCTCTGTGTTTAGCTACGAACAATACACTATGTCGGATCAAATTGGGAATTCCATTACTAACACCCTTTCGGAAGAGGGAGGTGTTTACCATCGGCTTTGTTTTTTATAAGCATGGCCGAATGACTGGCCTATTGGTCCAGTGGCCCTGTCTTCTAAGCCAAAGGTCGTGGGTTTGATCCCCACCCAGGACAAATCTATGTTGTTTGTTCTATGTCTGGGTGTCATTTATCTATAATATGTATGTACCAGCTATGCCCCGCGGTTTCACCCGCGTTAAAGTAGTTTTGGCGTAAAAGAGTAACAAACATACATCCATATATCTATACTAACAAACTTTGTAATTATTATATTAGTAGGATGTGTACCGCTAGCGGTTTTGACAGTGCACGCCGGAATAGCTGGTAGTTGGTAGATTTCTCCCTACTTACTTGACACTTATCGTCATATTTTGGACAATTCACACAATATATATTTTTAAATTGTAGCTTATGTGTTATTGTGATGTAGTAGTAGTTTTTACGTGAACGAGTAACAAACATCCATCCATACTTACAAACTTTCGCGTTTATAATATTAGTAGGATTTCTCTTTTGTTACTCTCTTATGCTGAGCTAGTATGGTGAAAAAAACTCGTATCTGTTTGTCTGCCAAGCGTGGCGATTACAAGATGTCCCCTCAAATGATAAGATCTTTGGGGGATGCGTTTGTCAACCAATGGACGTCTCTCAGCTGATATGATGATATCCCTACGGTGTTCGCTATACTAGCTCCGCAGGTGAAAGGATGGCGTGAAATCAGTCACCATCAATGACAAACATCTACTAGTTCGGGTACTACTAAAATGGGTGATTATTAACAGAGAAGCAAATCAATCATTTTAAAACAAAATACCAGAGAAATGTGACTTTAGAACCATAAAAATACAGATATTAACTATATTCAAACTCAGAATAACGAGCCCGCAGGAAGCGTTATAAAATCTAGTGACGTGACTGATTGAACCAATGATCCAGCCATGCAGTTACTCTTTACATATTATGTATATGATAATATTCAAAAAGAGACAGTCTAATTGGTAACCTCCCTCTTTGGAAGTTGGTTAAAGTAAAAGTCTAGCGGTATCCGGTAGTCCAGGATCAACAAATGGATGTGCAATTAGTCGCAGAACAGTTTTGTCGCAAACGTGTTAATCGCACATTCAGCTCTGAAGAACACTTACTTACTTTACAACTGTACCACACGTGCAAAAACGTAGATAGATACTCTTTATTGCACAAAATATAAAAACAGTTTACAGAAAACAAATCTTAATATTTAAAATTATGTACAGACGCCAGCACATCCAGCTACCCTAATCTGTCAAATTAGTTTATAGATTTTCAACTTTATCACATAAGCATAAGATTCACTTTCAATTGGCGAAATTTGACAGATTGGGGTAGCTTGATTTGCTGGCGTCTGTACAATTGGCGGTCTTATCGCACAATAGCGATTTCTTCCAGACAACCGAAGGATGGACTAGTATAAATTGAAAATGACAGGCAGCTGGTAGTGTCCATCGTCTGTTCAGAGTGTAGTATTCTAACCTAAAAATATATATACTGCATAGATTAACGTAGTGACATACATTTATATTCATACATAAACAAGTTTAATAATCATTTAATAATACATTTTATATCCATAAATAAATTTTCAATAGGATTAGTCTAATCAGTATTCTAATTAGTATCGGGATAAATTGTGTTTTTTATTAAAAAGGTATCTTATCTTAAAAAAATATGGTTTTTGAAAGATAACATACCATTTTAATAAGTATTCTTTGCTTTACCACTGCGAATTATTAAATTTAACTTAAGTTGCACTTGTGGCGCAGCGGTTAAGACAGTCGCCTGACCACTTCACGTCTCGCGTTCGATTCCCGCACAGGACATCTATTGTGAAACAGATAAATAGTTGTTATATATAGTCTGGATGTACTTGGTGTTCGTCACTTGTATGTTTGTTAAGTGCGGGGTACTTAACAAACATACAACATTTCACTAGTGCGGGCATTGTGTTTAAAAAAATCGCTATAATGTACAGACACCAGCACATCAAGATACCCCAATCTGCCAAATTTCGCCAATTGAAATTTAACCTTATGCGTATGTGATAAAGTTGAAAATCTATAAAAGAAATTTGACAGATTGGGGTATCTGGATGATGTGGTGGCGTCTGAACATTCGGAGACAATGATGAAGTAAACTGAGAAAACAACTTCCATATAAAGGACGTGCTCGCTGGCACTAGCTACATGCACGGGATCACAGATCAAGAGCAGGGATCAACACTGTCTTCGCCGGTGTGGATCCTAACCTAGATAACCTGCATCTGTAGCTATCTTTGTGAATATACTCAATTATCTAAATATCCTGGGACATTGACACTCGGCCATCTGATCCAAAACTAAGCAGAGCTTGTACTATGGAAAACAAATAACTGATATATTGCATAGACTACGTTCTTTTGTAAATACATACTTATATAGATAATTACTCCTAGACTTAGGACAAACCAAACATGTTCATGCACACAAATAACTGTCCTGGGTGTGAATCGAACCTACGCCCTGCGGCGTGAAAGGTCTTAACTGTAGTTGTTCGGTATCTGGATATGTCTTTATAGTACCCCGCGACACAGGGATAAACTTAAGTAGTGCGGACATTGACTTTAAAAAAAACTATGTTACACATTCGGATACAACGACGAACTCAAACAATTCTCTTTCAGTATCTCTGCAGTAACCACAATAAAAATCTCCGTTCAACTCGTAACCGTTTGCTTCAATGTCCTTCTCATCGTTCTGTCTTTCTCCACTCTTCGTTCTTTATTCAGTCTATTCTCCTGTGGAATGCACTGCCATTGGAAGTCAGGATGGCCAAGAGTCGTTTTTATTTTAAGAATAAACTACGAGTACATTTACTGGGTTCCCTTAACAATGTGTGAGCTGAATCAACATATCCTTTCGTTATATATATATATATATATATATATATTTATGTACATATATATATATATATATATATATATATATATATATATATATATATATATATATATATATATATATATATGTATATATCTTTTGATCTCATATTCCTATTTGGATTTTTTTCTTCTACCATACCGTATCTTATATCGATCTCCTATATCTGTACCTAATGCACCTATCTAATTATCTCTGCACCACCTTAAGGTTGACTGGGAGAAAATGCCTTAGGCATTAAGTCCACCTTTGTACCTATATTTGCATAAAGTTTAAAATAAATAAATAAATAACAGAGCGCAGAAGGATCTCATCCAGTAGTTCCGACTTACATCTGAAGAAACAACTTCTACAAGGAGGGCGCGCTCGATTGCACTAGCTACAGAAACAGGGGGTCAACTTCTTCGCTGGTGAGGATCCTAACCAGGATAACCTGCATCTTTAGTTATCTTTGTGAATAATCAATTATTTAAATGACGATACATATGATAAAAAAGATCAAGAGAATATCAACTCCATTCCAAATCTAATATTTACAAGAATATTTAAATTGCATTCCGTGTTATAAACAAGAATAACTCCACATAATTGAGTTATACATTTCATTAATCGTGTGTTTGGAAACTGATGGTAAATCGAGCGTTATAATTACATTTAACTATGGGGCATCTACTTTAAGGGGTGCGGGACCCTAAATAATGGAATTACGGAACCCTCGGTGATTTAATTTTAGTTTGTTTAGTATGTGCGATTGATTTTGTTAAACCTTTTTGGAGATTAGATGTGTAGTTGGCAGGATATTATATTTTGCTAACGTATGAAATTGAAAGAAAGAAATATACAGGGAGTTAACTAATAAGACAAGTGTTCATCGTAACACAAACACATAGCTGAGAATCATTATTTGATTGTACATATTTTTACCTAATTTTGCAATACCGTTGTTTCGATGTTTTTCTTTTGTTTCCTAAATATAATCTAAATTAATATTCATTCAGACAACCAATCGAGCAGATATTGTGTTTGCCTACTAAATAATTACTTTAAGTGGACCAAATCCCGTGTTCATGCCCGCTTAAGTATGTTTCGCCGGACCGTCTCAACTGGGCCGTGTTGAAACCGGTAGTAGATGAACCTGCTGAGTTTGTTTCGCTGGGTCTTCTCAGTTGGGGCGCATTGGATCCAGTGGTAGCATTAGTAGGTCCGGCGTAGTGGGAACCGGGCCTAAATGTTTTAACATTCCGTGTACCTAAATATCTGTAATAAGTAACTAGAAATAATAACTGTATTACTACAAACATGTTCTGACTATTTACAAGCGCTTTTTTAAAGTCTACGTGAATAAAAACCTTTTTTATTTATTTTTTTAATATGAATGAATTTGATGTATTTGAATACAGGAGCACTCTCATCATTCTATGGAATTGCTAGTCGACACAACTGGATAGGGATCAGATGTGGGTGCGCCTTTACGTGCTCTCCAAGGTATTGTGGGTCAGGTCTTGTGTAACACCGTTACCTTCCAGACTAAGGGCTTATTCTGAGATTTTTTGATTTTTTCTTAACAAAAACATGTTAAGTCCGATGTCATAATTAGGGGTGAACCAGGGTTTGATCTCATTATAGAGTTAATTGTAGAGATGGGAAAGATGGAAACATGTTTGATGCAGGCATCTTTGATTACGGTAATTTGAACCATACCATAATTTGAACCGAGAATACTTCTAGTATAAATGGCGTGAAGTATATCCCATACCAAATCTTCATTTAAATAATATAGCGCTCTATCTAAAAATACATTTGCATACGTAGTACGACGATCCACCAGTTGAACTTTGTGGATTTTACGTCCATATAGAGGATGTTATATCTTCTATATGGACGTAAAATCCACAAAGTTCAACTGGCGGATCGTCACGTCCGTTCTCCATCGAAGTTGCACATCGTATGAACGCAAGAAAAACACGTGGCCACGACGACTGGAGGGGGCGGAGCTTACAAAGCTTCGCGATCAATGAGAAGCCACGATCTGTTTTGTATTTCAGTCTTTAGTATTGCTCTCTCCCTCCAATTCGTAGATTACGTAGACGATCCTTCATATTTAAAGTATGATTTTTTTATTGGCATTTTAAAGTTGGCATTTGGCAAATATGGTGGGGCCCGCGTAGAGTTTAAAATGTTTAAATGTAGCCAAATGGTAAGTAAGTGTTTGCATTTAAACAGTTAATGTTTCTTATGAGATAAGTTTTAATGGACTTCATGTGAGTGGGAGGTATTGTATGTATTATTGTGTATGAGTTTAATTTTTGCTTGAATGCTGGAATTTTGATTGTATTCTAATGTAATGTAATGGGATAATTAATTCTTATAGGGATTATGTTGGAAAGAAGTTTGGATTGGTTATGCCGGGATTAATCTTATGAGAGAGGCACTCATGGCCAGTTGTTCTCACCAGCCCGATATTAACCGGAGAGGTTAAGCACATATGCACGCGGCCACTCTATTGATGGGTGAACGCCAAAAAGGTTCAATTTCGGAGCGTCTCCGTGTTTTGAAGGGCATGATAGGCTATTGAACCCGGTTGTAGTCGTTAGAAAACAGTCGTTAAGCCATGTCGGAGGCCTACTGGGTGTCTTGAACAACTCTGACACTAGGGTGACCACTACCTATACAATAAAGTAATCTAATTAGTTAGAGAATCTTTAGTGGGAGTGCTAGGTATCGATAATAGCCCTTAACTAAGCTTGGTTCTCATTTATCGTCAAAATCTTTGGTATTTATAATATAGTACAGGTGAAAATACTCTCCTTTAGTCTTTAAAGTCTGGCAATTTTTATTTATTTATTTACTTTAATTAAAACGGTAGGACACCAAGCACAATAATTAAAGATAATTATTACAAGAATTATTTTAAATATATAAACATAAACATTGATTTTAAAATACAATCATACATCATTCTCACAGAAACGCAAACATTCTGACAATGACAACAATTTTACCTGTAAACAAAAAAGTAGAATATTTAATAGGTCTGGAACACTACTACAGTGAAAAGTATAAATTTAACGTAAAAAATAAATATAATACAAAACGTGTTAGAGAGAAAAAGCTAGTTCAACCGCGAGTGACAAACTATTACGGAGAAAGAATGTCAAAATTTCTAGTGCCTAAAATATTTAATAAATTCGATGTATTAAAACAAGAACCTAAAATAAGTAAAACTATGCTAAAATCTAAGCTGAAGAACTTGTTGCTCGATGATGATTAGACTGTATTCAAAATTCTAAAAACAAAATACCAAAAATACCAAAAATAATATATATAATAATTGAAAACAAAAAGATAAAAAAAGTCAAAAAAATAATCAGTATCTGATATCATCGAGAAACAAATCCACAGTGTGTGTCAAAAAATTATTGAAATGTTTTATGACCAATTAAGGTTATTTTTAAATTTAATTATGAAATTATGATTAGTATTAGTATAGATAAGTAAGGTTAATAATGTGTAAAACGAGCGCGTCTCGCCATTAAACGTAAAAGTTTGGCGAGGATATAATGTTAATTGTAAAATTGTTATGTCTGTGTTTATATAAACAAAAAAAAAAAAAAAAAAATGTATCCGACTATCCATCCGCAAACAAATCACGGTCAGGATTGGCACACAAGAAAGCATCGAGTGCTGTGAGGCTGCGCGGTATAGGTGACTTGGCGCGCGCTACGGTACGGCAACGTGGTACGACAAACAATTCATGGCGGCGAATACGACGATAATTATCAGGAACATAGACTTGACACAGCTCACAATGGAGATCTGATGCATCAATTTTTCCCCGGAGCACCTTACACATTACTGCAAGTTGACGTGCATTCCGTCTGACTTCCAACGAATTATATCCTAGACAGCCTAATAGAAAATTTGTGGGATACATGAATGGATAGTATCCATTAAGGTGTTTATATAGGTACGGCAGGAAAGCCTTCTGTACCTTTTCAAGTAAAAGCACATAAGTGCTCTCATGAGTATTCCACACACACATAGCGGTTTCAAGCTTACAACGAACCAATGCACCAAAAATTAACCGGATCACATCATGTGATCCGGGTAATTTTTCGAAAGTCTTTAGAGCATCTAAAAATGAAACCCAGGCGCTTAAAAGACTCTTTCGCTAGCGAAGTTATGTGGTCGTGGAATGTTAAATTACGGTCAAATGTGACACCAAGATCCTTGGTAGTGGTTGGACGAGTCAGACTGTCACCATTTATCTTGTAGTCATACTTGACTGGATACGACCGAAAGTCATTACACAGCACTTGGCTGCATAAGCTAAGGCATAAGAAACATAAAAAACAGCTTGTTATTTATATATATATAATAATAATAATCATTTATTGTTCAAAGATTAACATTGGCATTCTAGATTAATTAATAGTTTTAGGTATTAAGATATACAAATAAATTATAGCTTAAGGGTAATAAAAAGTGGCTCGAGATAGACTAAAAAAATTCTAATAATAACATTATTACTTAAAAAGATATTAAAATATAAGCTTAATTTTTAGTCAAGTTAAAGTTAGCGTCTTATCTGAACTAGGTTAGACCTGTGCTTCAGACAATCGCTGTATCATGCTTTTAAAATTACAGTTATGTAGAAAAAAAATAAGTATTGGTAAAAATAAGTACATTTAAATAACATTATATGTATTGATATAGGCATTTTATATCAATATATCGATAAAATAAACATAGAAGTAAATGCGAGTTAATTATTAGTAGCTGATTTTTTTGTATTATACAAATAATCTAATAATATTTATCAAATCTAATATTAATAGTGCCATCTAGGTCATTTAAAAATCTCGAGCAAATTTTCTGTGTCATCGTGGCACGTTATGGTCAAATGGTCAAATTGTTAATTTTAGGGACATCAGTACCTTAGTAGGTCCTGATGTCTGAATTCGCTTTAATCTACCCAAAAATATTCAAATAGGTTTCCTCAGATACTTGCTACTTACCTTATTTTTCTTTTAGTATGACTGGGCACTAACTTTTTAAGTTACGACATGTCCAAGTTACTAAGTCAACATATAGAAATGTTCGAATAAATTTGTGTGTACAAATATGATGATAAAAAAAATGAAGTTAGTCAATAATCTTAATACCTAGAAATATTGCATTACATAAGAACGTTTACTTTTATTAAGTTAGTAATTAATTTGCATAAACATGTGTATAGATGTGTAATACAAAAATTTCAAATGTAATCGTACATTATAAAATACAAAAGAAAATAGATCATACATGGCGTGCAAATGTCATATTTAATTTAAAGAAATGTAATCTTACAATCTATACATATAATAAAATCGTAGGAAAGTCAATACTGTACATAGAATATTTTAAAAAAAGGATACTTGGGGTGTTATCTACTATCGATATCGAAGCCAAAAATATAGTTTTTTGAATTTTTGTCTGTTTATCTGTTTGTCTGTATGTACGTCTGGGCTAAACTCAAAAAATACTGCATGGATTTACTTCAAAGTTTGCATGAGTATTACGAAGAGGTCGGGTGAACATATAGGCTACATATTATCGCGCTATCACCTACGAGGCAGGATCTGTGATAATTTATAAAGTTTAACGCGGGTAAAACCGCGGGGCACAGCTAGTATGAAATACAATTACAATAATAATAAAGTCAAAATGGCTATAAATAGTCAAGCTAGAAGTAACCATTAATATAATCATTTATTCCAGTGCAAAAGTTCCAAATGCCATAAAGAATCACCAAGGACATTATTGTGTACCTTATCCGGGGAAAGTCAACAGTATCCAATGACTTTTTAACATTTTGAATAACTTATAGAGGTTAATTTCAATGGGCTTACGCTTGACTACAATCTCACCAGATGGTAAGCTAAGGTGTTGGCTAAGCTGGATCGCAAGATCCCATTAGAAAATTGTTCAGTCTAGCCTTGAATACACCCATTCTAAAAAACCGGCCAAGTGCGAGTCGGACTCGCCCATAAAGGGTTCCGTAGCAGCTAGTATTTCAGCTGATTAAATGAAAGGTTTTACGATTTATGACGTATTAAAAAAAACTACTTTTTAGATCTTGTTCAAACCAATTTTCGTTGTTTGTTTGCATGGTAATGTATATATTTTTTAGTTTTATCATTCTCTTATTTTAGAAGTTACAGTGAGGGGGAGGGGGCACTCATTTTACCACTTTGGAAGTGTCTCTCGCGCAAACGATTCAGTTTAGAAAAAAATGATATTAGAAACCTCAATATCATTTTTGAAGACCTATCCATAAATACCCCACAAGTAAGGGTACGATGAAAAAAAAATTATGAGTTGCAGTTCTATGTATGGGGAACCCGACAAGGAATGGAATGGAATCGAATGTCAGCAACAAAATTATGGAGATCCTCTCGACCCCTGGAAAGGAGGAACAAGATCAAGGAGCTAGCTAGAGTGCGCTAGGGAAACTGTCAGAATTGAAATTCATATACCAAAATTAATCAAATTGCAAGGATGAGATGATGCTATGTGATGATGATGATGCTATGATAGACCAAAAACAAAAATAGTGTAGTTTTCACGGAATTTTCGACGTTCAGTATAGAGGTTATACACGCTGCCTCGAACAATGTTCTTCTGCTCAGACCTCAACACTCGCACGCACACACACTCGTCTATAACGCAGGCAGAGATGGAGAGTTAGTAGCATGGAGTAAGAGGCGCTCACAGCTAGATGCTCTCAGTGGTCCGTAAGTGATTGGAGAGGTAAAGCAACTAGGCTCGCGGTCAGTCCATAGATGGGTGACCGTGAAAGTGGTTTAATTTCTGAGCGTCTCCGTGCTTCGGAGGGCACCTTATGCTGTTGGTCCCGGTTGTAGCCATTAGGCAACAGTCGTTAAGCCATGTCAGAGGCCTAATAATAATAATATAATAATAATAACAATTAATTGTATTATCGACTACTGGAATCATACCAATATCTCTTACACATTACATCTACTTCAAAAAGCGGCTATATTGAACACATGTCGCATATCACGTAAATTTCTTACATCTACTATTTCCTCAGCATTTTCTATATAATTTTCAATCTTATATGCTTGGCCCTGGCCCGCATATAAGTTTCTGTCATTTACCCTCAAAGAGGAGAATATACATTTGTCAAATAATCATAATAATATATTTATTTCAGATTCATAGATACATAGTAATTTGTTAGTAATGGCTTATAACTATGTTAGTACTACACTAATAAATCTACCTTACATTAAAAATTGGAGCCCTGGAACCCATGTGAACACTGTTCCAGTGGCTCACTATTGGGCAATCATATTGTGCAATATGGTATTTAGAAGGCCGCTGGTACTGTCCCGTACACGACGCATCAGGGAGGCAGTTTTTTTCCTTAAAATTGCCTTGAAGCAATCAGTCCTTGCTTCTGCAAACATACCTGATGCGCTGCACCAGCGGGACAACCCAGTCATCATCTAATGGGCGGCTTGAACAACTCTGACACTAGAGTAACCACTGCCCACACGATAAGTAAGTAAGTAGCATGGAGCGGAACAACGTTCTTTCTTTACGTAATGATGTCTACCGGACAACTCCTACCGCAAGCCGCGTTGAGGTACTAAGGAACTTCGTTCCAAAAACTGAATGGTATTTACTCATTGAGCTGAATGTGAACGATATTCTTTCTTAGAAGACTCATGTGATTCGTTCCTGATCGTACTTCTGCTACATGACTGAACCGATCTTCTTCAAATAAGAAACACTGATGATATGACGGTCACCGTAGCCTAGTTGGTAGTGCCCCTGCCTACGAAGCTGGTGGTCCTGGGTTTGAATCCCGGTAAGTGCAAATTTTTGTGTGATGAGCACGAATATTTGTTTCTGAGTCATGGATGTTTTCTATGAATATAAGTATTTATCTATCTATATAAGTATGTATATCGTCGCCTGATACCCATAGTACAAGCTTTGCTTAGTTTGGGGCTAGGATGATGTGTGTGACGTTATCCCTAAATATTATTATTATTATTTATATATCTGAATTCATAAAAATCGGACACGCCACGGAGGAAAAATATCAAAAAAAAAAGTCTCATTGAAATCAATGTAAAAGTATAGACATCAGCTTAAGTACACTCAGCGCAATATTAGCAAGCAGCAGAATGCCTTGCAGTCGTTGTTCCTTTAACATTATCTAAAACAGTTTTGTATAACAACGTATTATTGCTACTTGCAAAAAGTGTCGGTGGGGGAGTATTTCGGACTGGGATCTACTAAACGTGAATACGAATAGAATACGTGGCAGCACCAACAGCATCCTTCGCATGATCGCTAGTCGGCTAGACTGTATTTACGTCAATCATTGCGGCGCCATTTCGCATGGAATGACGCAGCAATGAATGGTAAATTTGTTACATATTTTAAAATACTTATTACTGACACTAGTTTATAAGAAAATTGTTACTTACTTATTGGACACTAATTTGGTCTGAAAATAAAGTCTTATTATTATTAAACCTGCAGTGGAGTTCACTTAACGCCTGATGGTGGGGAGTCTTGGAACACGAGTATGCTTTAGGAATGCTCTCTTTTTTGTACCATGCCCCAGGTACTTGTGACCACAGGGTCACGGTACAGTCTACTTTGGGAGGGATTTGGTTTCTCCTTTCGGATTACAGACTCTTGTCAGTCAGGCACTGCCACTTTGCCATAACCAGATCACAGTCTTCCTGGAGCACGTGACGGCAGCAGAGAACACTTCCCTTACTGCCACCACATTTAGATACATCATAAAATAAACTATGACCATATAAGCAACCATCTATTAAATACTTGACAGCCTCATAAACAACTCCAGTAGCCGGTGTAACGGTAAAATTAATAACATTATATTATTATAGCCCTATTAGTAAATCATCAGCTAGTTACATTGCTGTGAATGAGCCTCAACAAGTTTCTTATTTGAATAAATTAACCCAATATCCTAACAAGTTTCGCAACATCATTTAGTTGATATATAGTTGTTAATTAAATTGATATATTGTATAAATAAATTGCACTTGATTTATTTAAGAAATGGGAACATTTGTCCAAAATGTAATTTATGATGGATGCGATTGCGCATCTCTTTCTTAAATATAATAGTGTTCATTTTCTGTTTGTCCTCGTTAGTCTACGGGGCGTTTGTTCCATCGCAGATAATGAGCTCCTGGGTTCACAGTTCAGGTTGGGCAAAAAGTGTAATTGGCAGTTGCGGATGTCAAACGTGTGTGTCTCGGAGAACTTACAATAAATCTGTCAGTCCTCTCTTCCCGGTCGTATAAGATATCCATCCCATCAGATTATGAGACTATGAGAATAGAGAGGGCACCTTTTTTAGACACACAATCCTGCACTATAATATGTTGTAAGTAGGTAGTTGGTTATCTTCGTCGAGGTGGAGCGCCGTAGACGTATTTGGATCACGAGCTCTATAATTATATTAAAGCATTATTATGGTAATGTTAGTGCAGTGTGGTGACGGGCGGTGAATATCAGAATATCATCACCCCGTCTCATCCGTTAGGGGGGGGGGGGGGGGGGGGGTAGAAGTTCTCTCTCTTTGTAGACCATCATACAGTGATCACCAACCCATCTGCCATACGTGGCGATTATGGCATATCGTCCCAAGATGATTCTTGGGGGAGGCTCTTGTCCAACAGTATACTTTTTTACGTCTGGTATGATATTGTGGTCCTGGGTGTGCTGCGCGTGAGTGATGCTAGTGTGTAGATTGTAAATGTGTGTTTCTAGTTTCATGGGCTAAGGTGCCACTTACCATCAATTGATAAGAAATTTTAAGTGCTTTATGGAGGAGCATGGAAAAGAGCTTATCAAGTCATGAAGGATTTTGCTAATTGCAATAGAAGGTATGACAAAATCCGTTAAATACACGGATCTAATATTAATAATCTATTTCAGATTTTGGTTGTAAGCTATTTAACATAATATCACGCTCGTTTTACCAGAGATTACACTTTCGAAGTACGTGGTGGGCGGTTTCTTCCTTGTAGCAACAGGAAGTTGAGCAAAGAGATATCGGTGAAGGTACTAATTTGGAACTATATAATTTACTTTTAAAAATATTCGTGCCCTGAAATAAAATATTGCCACGCCTATGATTCGCCAAATTTTATTTATCAGTTCGCGAATCTCTGGAAAGAAATTATGCAAGTGGCAACATTTGAATTTGAATACTTTGCCATTCATTAGCATAGCTATTACAGTTACCATATCACCTTCATGTTTAGAAATAGGAGAGGCTGGTCATCTGTCATACAGGTTTCCATAGTAGGTAGGTACGGATACCAGTGTCTCACACAGATCTCACCTTTTAAATGTCATGCAAAAATGAGTTAATAAGACATTTTTCTTGTAATTTTTGAAGTTATACTTCTTTTGGCGCGATGGAGAAAAATGATGAGAGTGAATTTTTACGATGCGCGCGCACACCGACACCAAAAAATTTAACAGCATGAAGTTAGTTCTAGGTGGTATGACAGTGAATTTTTACGATGCGCGCGCATCAGCATGAAGTTAGTTCTAGGTGGTATGAAAATTGATAACTATGTTCAAGTTGTATATTAAGAAGTATAACTTCTAACGCGTGTACATAAGTACACACAAGTTTTTTTTTTGTGTGAGGGAATAAATAGCTATTTGTTATTATTATTTATTGACAGAAATCGTCAGGGCATTTGAACTCGGTCGGGTAAGGTTAACATAAAGTTTTACAAGTTTTCTCGGTTATTTTTATTATTTACCATTGTCTTTGAATCTCAAAATCAACCGGAAGTTGGTACGTTGGTACAGGAAGGGCCTCAGTACTGACAGTTTTACAAACTAAGCGTTGGTTTTATAGCGTTATGGTAAGCAGGATCTATGGTAGCCCTATTACCTAGTAACTTAGAAACTTTCGATTGACAAGAAATTGAGCATTGACAGTTTTCAAGCGACTGTGTTTGAAAATATTTTAGAGAAATTTAGTATTTTAGAATTTGAAACTATTATCCCCATCTAGTATTTTAGAGCTAACAATTTTGTTAGCTATAAGAGAATGTAGTTTTGCCAGTAGTGTTAAATTCGATAACTATATCAATGAAATTGTACAATAAATAAAAAATAATAAATCAAGTATCTAACACAGGAAGTTATTAAACTAAGAATCAAATTAAAATAAAATACGACTCCACAAATTAATGTTAAATTGAATTAGACATTAGTAACGGTGTTATAAATACTTTACCTTATTTATATGGGTCCGATTAAATTTCATCGAGTCAATAAATACCTGCGATGCCTTCGTTTCCGTTTTCAACCTTAACTTACAAGCGATAGGGTATAAAGTTGCATGTATAAATGTAGTATGAAATATAATAGGATGGTAAAGGCCGACGCGACGAACCAAAGGTGTGGGCTAATTGACGGAGATGAGAAAGGGCGGCTAGGTATAAGGTCTCAGTATTAGCGGGAATCCTATTGGAGCGGGTAGCGGGACGGATAATGATCGAGTAACTACTAGCCGCTATGTATCTCGCTACCCGCTATCGGGCGTTATCTCCATCCAGTCTGTTAAATACAAAATGACTCAAAATTCGTGAAACTTAGGAATTAAATTAGACTACACGTGTGGCACAGCGGCTAAGACAGTCGCTTCGCCGCTTCGAGTCGTGGGTTCGAGTCCCGCGCCGGACAACTATTTGTGTGACCCATAAATAGTTGTTCTGAGTCTGTATGTAATTTGTGTTCGTATATTATATGTTTATAAAGTACCCGCGATACAGGGATTAGATTCCCTAGTGCGGAGATGTCTATTGAAAAAAAAAGAAAAGAGATTATTATGTCGTGAAAAATAATCATCATATTCAAGTGTCATATTTATTATACTACAATCTTTTAGTTTACAGCTGTAAATAGTTATTTTACGCCCAAAAATATTATTATATATTTATTCTTTTTTTTAATGAGCATGTCGTAGGAGAGAAGTATGGAAACCACATTACTTAAAGAGACTTAAATCAAAGCTTTTGTTTAGCTCACATAAGCGTATTTGTGTCATATTTTCGAGAAGAAGGGAGGTTTTAGTTCCACCGTACCCATATTCTTTTTACGGAGTAGTCACAGAAAATAGAATAAACTGTCGTGTTGGTGTACCGGTAGCGATTTAAACTGCCGATAATGAGATCGCGGGTTCAAATCCCGGGTCGGGCCTAAAGGTATAATTGCAATTATTCCGGCAATATAAACACCCAGTAGCACTCGAGACTCTGGTAGTTGGTGATGTGAGACGCCCGTGCCTCGGAAAACTCGTAAACCTGTCTGTCCTGTTCTCTCTGACCGTCCCAGTCGTGCTCGATAGTTTCCTTATGGGGTTATGAGTGTGAGGGAACAGAGACCACCGTGATCGCGCACAAACATGTGTACTATAATAAGTTTTGTGTAGTTGGCTAGTCTTCAGTGAGAGTAGCCATCGTAGACAAAAGTTGGCTAGTAATAATAATGTCCTACTAGCCGAATTTCGGCCACGGCGGCCAGTCTCAACAGAGATTAGCCATCTGCGTGGTACATATTATAGTGCTCAAGTGTGTGCGAAAACACAGCAGCACTTTTTATTCCATCACTCTCATGATCCGATGGGGCACCTAGCGACACGACCGGAAAGAGGTCAGGTACAGGACCGATTGCTTTACGAGCTCTCCGAGGCACGGGGGTATAATACCGCCAACTCCCAGACTTCGGGCTGATGCTGAGAAATTTTTCTTTTTATGAAAGGTCTCAAAATCACTTTTGGTCCGACCCATTATTTGAACCCAGGACCTCGTTCTCTGCGGGTGAACACGCTACCGCTAGACTAACGAGGCAGGTTGGCTAGTAGTACTGTTACGAATATTAAAGTCTAGTCGCTATCACTGGCACCTCGGCGCGCGTCCTGTTGTGTCACATCCGGTCAGTCAAAGCTCACCTCGGTCATTACGTCAATGAGTTCGTTTCACAATGATATTTATCTCGGCTTGATCTTTGTGCATATCTGCCAATTGTTGTTCGATGTTCTTCCGGAGTCTATTGTGAGGGAGTTCTTTATGTTTAACCAACTTCAAAAGACGGAGGTTATTTTTTATTAAAAATTAGTCGCAGAAGGACGTAATTTGAAGGATGTTATTTCTATTTGATTCGACTGTATGTTTGTTACGCGATTCTTTAGTTGTTTATAATAGAATATTTTTTAATATTGTTCCAACCGGTCATCAAAGAAAGGTTTTTTTAAATAGTAATTATTAAAAGATATTAATACAGGATCGATGTATAAAACCTTTTATTTCCCTTAGTAGAAAGAAAAAAGCAAGTTTCGTTAGACTTACAGTAAAACACTATATTATACGCATAAATGAAAAAAAAATTAAAAAAAAAATAATTTTATGTTGGATTCGGCCAACGTTTCAACTTCTGCTGGAAGTCATCTTCAGGGCGAATGCGACCCGCACGACGTCGCGTCCCGTCTCGCACTCATCGGTTGGCCGAATCCAACATAAAATTATTTTTTTTTTCATTTTTTTTTCATTTCGTTTATTCACAGTTCACAGTAAATAGAGTTTACAATGTATGTAGGTCTTATTATAGGGTGGTCCTTATGATCTATTTAGCCTCTTCAAGGCATGCGAACATAGTACATAGTTTATAATAATTCATTGTCCAACACAGTAAATATTATGTCACAGCTTTTAGAATTTAGTCAAATTAAAATAGGAGTATATAAATAGGTCTAATATTGAATTTATGTCACATTTTATAATTTTATATGTAGCCATTGGTCAACGGAATAAATCATTTTGTCTATCAATATATTCTTTAAAACTCTTTTAAATTTTACTAGCGGTAGTTGTTGGACATCTGATCGAAGTTGGTTATAGATTTTTATACACATAGGGTACCAATTTTTTTGGAATAAAGTTGTTTTAGGTGCAATATCCATGACAAGTCTATCCCCTCGTCTAGTATTTCGAGGGTAAATATCATTTGCTTTTTTAAATAGAGCTGGGTTAGTCTTTACAAATAGACAGATCTCGAGAACGTACATACCTGGTAAAGGCAATATATTTAACTTTTTAAAGTGTGGTTTACATGAATCCCAAGGAGGGATATTAACCATTGCCCTAATGCATCTCTTTTGAGACAAGAATGCCCGTTGGATATCCGTAGAATTTCCCCACAATATCAAACCATACCGTAGCACTGAACCAATGTATCCATGATATGCCAGTAATACGGTGTGACTGCTTGTTGTTGATCTAAGCCTGTTTAGAACATATATACGAAGCTGTTAATTTTTTTGCAAATTTCTTCGATATGATTTTTCCAGTTACAAAACCTGTCAACTGTTAAACCAAGAATTTTAGCATTCGATGCTTCTTTAATAATTATGGTGTCATTATGAATTAGTGTAGTAGTGTAGACGGATAGACAGACACGCGAGTGATCCTATAATAGCTCGGATTATTACTTCTGAGGTACGAAACCTTAAAGTCTAAGATAACAAAATAAAACAAAGCGTTTCCATCGACTGTATTTATTTATGCATACATATATAAATACAGTAGTTTGTAGATTCTGTACTAAAATCACACTTCACTGATGTTTATTATGATTAAAATGCTGTAAAACCCCACCCTCATTAAAATACTGACCATAAAACTAAATAAAATAAAAAAAATCTGACAATACGAATAAAATAATATCCTGACAAATATAAAAAAATATGTATAGGAGCTACATCCTGTTGTGTCCGGAACTGTTGCGGTGCCGCGGTGATCCTGTTTCCATTCAGACCATGGAAATCATACATGAATTGCCTGACTAGTTAAAAGGTGCTGCTCTGCTCGCATTTATTATGTATCAAAGAAAAAATAAATGTATAGTAACAAAATTATTTGTGGTAAAGAATATCACCCATTTCATTCCGTTGGGGGGGAGGGGGGGCGTAGAAGCCAACTATCGAAGGGAATATCTCCCAGTGAACATACTGCGATCATCCCCTCAACTCTACTACCAAGCGAGGTGATTAAGGCATATCGCTTTAAATGGTGGACACAACTTCATTGTGGAACCTTTTTGCCTTTGTCCAGAAGTGGACGTCATTTGGATAGAATGACATAGGTATTGTTATATATTTAAAAAAAGGAGGTGATAATCAATTCTGGGGAATTAGGTTTTTTGTAATATACGTAACTTATCATATATTGTGGACGCTGGTCTCGTTCGCGGTAATATTTTAATTATTTTTGGTTAACTTACCTTTTTTGTTTCGGCATGAATTGCACCAGCCGTGGTCACGGGTCGACTGTGAAAGCAACCAACAGGTCCTGTACTAATTTTGTTCTCATCAGTTTACATACATAGGATTTATAAAGACAAAGTTGTGTGTCTTTGAAAAAGGATATTTTTATTTATTTTGATCGTTTTTTAAAGATAACGCCCGCACTAGGGAATTTAATCCCTGTGTCGCGGGGTACTTTACAAACATATAATTGATGGACACAAAGTACATCTAGACTCAGAACTACATTTATGGGTAAGACAAATAGTTGTTCTGCGCGGGATTCGAACCCGGTACACGAAGCGGCGGGGCGACTATCTTAGCTGCTGCGCCACACGTGCAGTCGAATTGAATTGAATCACTATGTGTTAAATCGTGCATTAATATTATTTATAGTTGTAATGTAAATTAATCTTTCATTATTATGCGCGTCGTCTATTAATTACTAGTAATCAATTAATGTAAATATATTACTGAAATACTTCTTCATTGTAATATTACAAGTATCGTTAGATTATTACTCACTATTTGAACCTTGCTGAATAGAGCTTATAATTTAATCCAGAAACGAGTTACCAAAACAAGCTGTCCAAGCTATAAGTATCGAAATTATGCCTATTATAACTACACATTTGTTTTTTTTTTACTGCAAGTACAGTAAACTTGGTCCAGAATATTTAAAATTTACACATTTAATTTTAATCTAGGCTAGGCAATCTGCCGTTAATCTATGAGCAATGGACACAACGGATCTAATCACTTATAAACACCCTAAATTATGTATTATCTATCGACTTTGTTCTAGAAACATCGTCGTATGTGGCGTATTAGTAGAGCAAACAGGTTTGCTTCCTCATTTAATTTCCTCATTTAATTTACTATTTCCCAATTTTGAGTTTAGATAATTATATACTTCGAAAATCCTATAAAACACATTATGTCATTACTCATATAAAATAAAGATTAGAAAAATATGCATATAAATGGGAAAAGACACGGAAAAAGAAAAATATATTTGTAATTACAGATTGTTATTAGAATACCTACAAGTTGATTTAAATGTAGGTATTACGTTATGTCAGACATTTTTCTTCATCACAGTTGTTTTTAATCGACAAATAGAAACACAACTTCTGCGAGTTTTATGATAATAATATTACTATAGATATGGATAGTTTAAAGCCGTTTATTGTTCGTATAGTTTATAGGGGCCCTGGGGTCCCCAATACCCCAAACTATTATTAGGAGATTTAAAAGTTATTAAAAATATCCATCTGTGGCTTTGTATATGTTTTTTGTTGAAATTTCGTATCTAATTTTTATATTATACCATCCATTGTGGGATTAGATATGATCGGTGATTTGAAATTTGATGAGCAGTTTTATGGGTGCATGGTCTTGGATAATGATAGGAAGACATGACCTTATTATCCATATCCGAGATGTAGAAATCTTATTTTTTCTTTTTTTCTATAATAGCAAGGCAAATGAGGAAGCGGGTCACCTAATGGTAAGTGATCCCCGCCACCCATGGCACTGCCTTTAAAAACAAGACATCTTTACATATAGACAATCTTTTATATTTTTAAAAATAATGTTAAAACAAATTATTTATCCGCCTAGATTACCTAAGCAAATTTATTTACCACGGTCGCCTTAGATTGTTCACGCATTCCTGCTTTCTTGGACATCCTAAATTATTCACCGTAGTCTAGTTGGTAGTGCTCCTGCCTACGAAGCTGGTGGTCCTGGGTTCGAATCCCGGTAAGTGCAGATATTTGTGTGATGAGCACGAATATTTGTTTCTGCGTCATAGATGTTTTCTATGTATTTATCTATCTATATAAGTATATATATCGTCGCCTGGTACCCATAGTACAAGCTTTGCTTAGTTTGGTGCTAGGATGATCTGTGTGACATGTTCCCCAGATATTATTATAAAAAAATAATAAAAAAAATCTATGTATTTCTTCTTTTTTATTTTTATTATTTTGTATTAGTTTAAGTTTACATTAAGTTGAACTATTGTTACACCTATCTACCCTGTTTCCCTTTTCCTTCGTCATCCACTTCATAATTGGATGTCTGGAAGAAATTGCAGTAGGGATAAGACCGCTCTTTGTAGGTACCTAATTTATGTATGTTCATTTTCAATTTTCTGTTATGGTGTGCAATAAAGAGTATTTTTCTTACTTTACTTACTCGCAACGCCAGAGAGGCCGTAAGTGCGACCGTTAAGACTGGAATAGAGTCATGCTGGATCGGATATTCGTAGCTAATTGATTCCACAGAATAGTGCGCGGTAAAATGTTTTTTAACCAACACCTGAACTGGAAGGCACACATCGTAAAAATTAATACAAAAATATCCAGTGCTTGTTATGGTCTGTCAGTCCTAGCAGAAACCACAAATATAAATGTTACAAGAAATGCCTACTTTGGAAATGTTTATCCCTTATTATTGTACGGTATTATATACTGGGGCAATTCAACGAACGTACAATCCACATTCATTTTACAAAAAAAAAATGCTTGCGGACTATCTATAACATGTACAGCACTGAGACATTAAGAGCAGTGTTTAGAACGAAAAACTTTTTAACGCTTACAGGAATTTATATACTTGAGTTGTGTTTATTTGTCAAAAATAATATGTTCTATTTTAATTTTAAATCGACTACCAAGACAAATATTCGTAGTCAATATAAACATAATATTAATTTGCCCATTATTAACAACATGCTTTACTATAAAAGTGCATATATTACAGCTATCCGTGTGTACAATCACCTACCTACAGTTATAAAAGCATTAAACAGGAATGAATTTAAAACAAAACTTAAAAAATGGTTGATAGATAAAGTTTTTTATGATCTACAAGAATATTTTGGGCAAAAATACATTTAGTTTTAGTTAATTTAAGTTTTTAAGCCGCATTGTTGCGCCTTGTTTTGCATATCCGATTTGGGTAGACTGTGAATCTAACCTAGAAATAAGACCTAACATGTACACAGTTTGGCAATAAATAAATCTTTATCTTTATCTTTAATCTTTATCTTTATTTTCAACATTCATCTCACGTTAAAAATAATAGATATAAAGACACACAGGGGTATTTTCTAATCAATCACTCTCATAATCCGATGAGACGACTAGTGACACGGCCGGAAAGAGGTTAGGTAAAGGACTGAGGGACGGGGTATAATACTGTCAGCTCTCATAATTCGAGATGTAACTAAGAAACGTGAAGATTAGCTCGCCCTAGTATAGTCTGCACTATGGTAACCAGAAAGCTGATAAACATATTCAGACACAGCAAATCAACCTGGTCATCCCACAAAGATTTATCCTGGGTGGGGATTGAACCCACGATCTTTTGCTTAGCAGTCTGGGTCACCAACCACTAGACAACAGGCTAATCAAAGATGAAACTTTGCAAGGAAAAAGCTGTACCTTGGATAAGGACTACGTAGATTTTCATCTGTATTGAATGAATTTTGGTACAGCCAGTCAATCATTACAGAGACTAGCCAAATGATAGATAGTGTTTCTCGAGTGTTTATGCGCAAACACGAATGCACTCTCTATTCCTATACCTCACTTTCATAGCTCGATGGTGCGGTGATCCGACAGAAAGCAGGACCGGCGTGCTCTCCGAGGCAATAATGACACCTGGGATTGAAGAACCCAGGACTTTACTATATGCGGATGAATATGCTGCCGCTAGAACAACGAGATGGGCACAATTGAACTAGTAGGAACTGAAACGTGTCATGTTATTGTTACATACATACATACTATTACATACATTACTAGTGTTGTAGTAAATTACAGTTATAGGAAAATTATACAAATGTATTCGTAATTCATTAAGAATAATTGCAATTATAAAAAAAAAAAACATCTTGGGTTTGCAGAGAAAGGGTTAAGACAGTTATATGTTATTTAAATGTAAACTATTAATAATTGACATAAAATTATTCGTAAAAATGATAATTCAACTCATCATGTCTGTGTACTCATCAGAATTATCAGTATACTTTTGTATCGATCTTTTCAAATAAGTACTTAAGTTTTAAAGACATGCTATTAATCACTAACTTTTGCGAACGTTAAAACTTACACCTTAACTCATACAATACACCCTAGCAGATGTAAGGGTCTACTGGGTGTTTTATTTCCGACTGAATCGAGTACTTGTCAATTAATACTATATTTGTCACATAAATTACCAAACATCCTTCCACTATTATATCACATAAACTCCATTCGAGCTTATTATTCGCAGCACAATAGTTTTTAGCGGAGGGTGGGGGGAAGGGGGACCGCAAAAACTGCACCCGACTTAATTATAAAGAGACAAGAAGCGGTATCAAATAGCGATTCGTTAAATCTACGCTTGAGTGTTAACACCACATATCCTCTGTCTTTATCTCTCATATATAAATTGGAAAGAGAGGGGTATAATTCTAGGTGCTGCGCATCGAGGGGCGGCGTCCTCAATATAAGGTTTAGATTGACTGGGCGTTCTCTATTCTACGTTTTTTTCTGTTTGCGAGCAAAAGCTTGAGCTTTTCATTTGGTGTCGGGACGCGCGGCGCGGCGCACGTCGGCCGATGAGCGGTCGGATATCGGACTGACAATTTAATAGTGTTATTAAGTGGACTTGAATTTAAAATGTCGGAGTTACGTGGTTCGCCGCCTTTGTCTAGAGGACTTGAGAATGGTTTTGGGGCTCCGTTGGCAGCATTAAGTTCACTGGCCGAACAACCCCCGCCGGCTCCAAATCCTCATGGGATAGATCACATATTGTCCCGGCCGACGGTTGGAGCCCATATGGGTGCTGGACTATTGACCCCGAGGCTGTCTCTGGCGGCCGCAGCAGCAGGCATGGCGCATTACCTACAACACAAGCCCCTGTACTGGCCAGGGTTCCAGGGATTGGTGTCAAATCCAATGGCGTGGAGAGAAAGACTGCAATCAAGTGAGTACAGATTATTATTTATGACAATTATCATGGGGTGGCTGGAGGTTAGTGTTTGTTTATGATTTTGTAACGCACTACCTTATCAAATCCTATATAGATTAAGATGTAATGAAATATACATTAATAAAAGAAATACCATAATATATGTTTCAGTGTTAGTGCAAGACCTGTATCCTTACTTACTTATAAGAAAGAAACCGTTTAAGTGTTTAGGTACGATTGATCTTATTAAATAAATAGTTTTATTGAAATCCAACGGTGTGCTTTTCATCACCTAATCTAAGGTAATATCTAATTGGTATAATTGATTTTGATCATTACTTATATATTAAAGTTATGAAAGTTAAATTTAAATGAGCAAATGAAATGAGTCGTCATATAGAAGACATCAACGCGTACTAATATGTTTTGTTGAAATAATTATGTAAATGGAATTTTTAATGTTATAATGATTAAATCCGCAATTTTATTGAAAGGCAATTCAATAAAATTGCGGATTTAATCATATTTATGTTTTAAATGTAAATGTTACTAACATATACTTACAAAATTTTAATCATTTATTAACATGCGGGATTATTAACACTATATTAAAATACAATAATAATGATTCGTCACAATGTAATCTGTATATCTGTATAATATTTCTCGATTTAGTAATATATTTATTTTTATATTGTACTTTTAGTTTATTGTAAAATTAATAAGTAATATTAAATTGTATTGAACAATACAATTAAATATTACTCATCAATTATATTACAATCCATGTTAGTATAACTCGTAAGATTTTTAAATAATAATAAAAAATAGTAAATATTTTAATATTTAAGTTTTATAAACTAACTGTTAGGGATATGTATTGCGGAAGTAAGTATATTTAATAATAAACATAAAAATGTTATATAGATAAAACAAACCAGAGATAACTTATTTAGTACGTTTTATCTAGACTCCCCCTACCCACTTACAGAAATTAAATCACTTACAGAAGATGCTTATAAATTAAATATTATTTAAAAAAACCTTCAAAATATTATTTTTGCACAGTACCCTGCCTTATGTTAACCCTGTGCGCCCGCTCCCCGTCGGGCTGAGCCCGTCGGTACGTTTATAGCCCTAAGGGTAGTTTGCGGCATGTAGCACGTAGCGCCACCTACGTCGTAACCATAACGTAGTACGTTGATTTACTTGGCTTTATCGCTGGGCTATGATTTGGAGATGGATTCATTGTATGCGTATGGGTTATGTGATTTGAGATTTTTATATCTACAAATGTACTGTCCACAAAGGAAATGTACCTACGGAGATAGCATGGCGAAGACGATTCTTGATGTCCCCTTACAGTGACCAATAGACCAATAATAAATCACAGAAAAACACAGGATAGATTGCGAGTATGACTAAAGCTGTAGAAGCCATGTGAGCTTTTTTCTTCGGTGATAAAGCAATTTGCGCTTGGTGAATAATTTTGCTTATAAAGTAGGTTTAGACTTTTCTATATCACTTTTCAAGTATGTCATTTTCCAGATGTGTTGTAACTGCTAGTCTGGTATATGTATTTCGTTTTCCAACTATACATAATTTTATCCTAATCATAATTTAAAAGCATTCAATAATACATAAGAACTATAAAATTAATAAAGGTCAGTGAGCGATTCGGTTCGAGTTCCGCCATGAATCACCGCCACCCATGGACACTCGCAACACCAAAGCCGCAAGTGCGTTGCCAGCCTTTAAAAAAAGAATAGGCTCGCTCCTTCAAGGTTTCCATGTCATACCGGATCAGAAATAACTACGCAGTTATTTGACTCCACAGAGCGGTAGTGCGCGGCAAAAAGTTTTGTGTGAAACGCACGGTGGTAGATGACCATTCATCCAGGTGATAAGAATGAAATTTCCTCTTTTGGCGAGAGAGTCTGTGGCGAAATGTGGCGGCAGGTATAAGCTCAAACAATTCCTCTGCACTCCCCGTGATATATGTGGTAGAGGACACATAGAGACACATGTGTCGCCCAATAATTATTGTTCTGTGTCTGGATATACTGTGTTGTCCTTGAATTTCATTTTCGTAAAGTACCCCGTGATACAGGGATTTAATTCTATAGTGCGAAAATTAACTATCATATTTTTTATCATAATGTTAAAAATTCTCATAATGTTTTTGTTTGTACTATTATTATCGTTCTAGACAACGTATTTGATGCATATTTCTTATGTAAGCTTTGACTGGTACAAAACCTATAGCACGAAATAGATTAAACCTTTGACGGACCGAAACATTCAATTCTAAGATTTATTAGGGTGTCATTTGTCACCAACCAAATACAAAATAGATTTAAGATTTTGAATAAAATTTCGTGAATTGCATTAAGTTGGTCAAATTAAGAAGTATATAAAAATTGGGAGCAGCCTATAATATGGCTAATATATTGATTATCTCTTGTTTCTAAAAATTGGTACGAGTGCAATATTTGTAAAAACATATATCATACTCATTTTAAGGTGGTCAGACCATTTTCCAAAGTATTGTTGGACAAAAAGCATAAGGTCCACCTAATGTTTATTGGGTCTAGACCCTCCCTCTTAATCACCACTGCAACACTAGTAAGCCCGATCAACAGTGGCACGCAATGAAAAGACACTGAGCGGTGAGGCTCAGGCATGTCCCGGGGAAGTTGCACTGCATTGAAGTAGTAAAATGTGGCATACTTTGACATATAAATGTTTGATATGGAAATAATACGAAGTTTTATTTCCAAAGCAAGCATAAATTGAAATGGTAGTTAATTTGTTTTCACCCGACAACCAGTTCTGATTGTTATGTTCCAAGAAGTGAACAATTTATTGCAACTATTATAAATAACTAACACTTTGATAATCGTTTGACCTATTTTATAATTGTGTAAGTTTTATAGGTTTTTTTTATTAACATCTAATAAGATTGGGCAAGATTTCGTCATAGAGAAAAATAAGCAGGTTTCTTTTATCTTACACTAAGCTTTTGAACCTAGGTCTGTTGTAACTCTTTCCATCTCCTTCCATTACCTGTAAGCTTCTATAATCCTTTTAAAAAGCTTTCAAGTCATGATTTTAATATCTTTGTATTTTTTTAAGTGCTTACAGTTACCCACTTTAATGTTACAGCAGCTTATTCTTGGAAAATATTGTCTTTTGCTGAAAATAATAAACTGTAACTTTATGAAATAATTACAAAATTAAAATATTTACAATACTTAATTAAAAAATCACATACATAATGAAAGCTATGATCCGCAAAAAAGAAAGAGAAATTTCTCCAAAACTACAATAATGTAACCAAATTTATCAACAATTGGCATTTAAGCGTCATTATTTGGCATCAATAACTAATGTAATCTTTCTATCTATTGAAGTCAATTCGGGTCGGGTTCAAATTTTTATTTGGAAATAAATTAATCTGGATCCGACATGGCTAATGATTGAGTATACAACGAGTTTGTTTTAATTGAAAATTTTAAAACCACAACAAAATTTTACACAAAATCATAAAAGAAAAATTCACATATCTTTTTCCTGGATGAGAAACGAGCTATATTTAATTGAATTTTATAAAAGGAATGCTTTATTGTATATTTTTCATTTATATGTTAATAACAACATATAAATAAGATCATTAAAATTGTTTAATCTAATGTTACTACTAATAAGATATAATGATACTAATGCCAATCGATAATAGTAGATATGTAAAACATGATAACACTATATGAATCTGTAAAATAATTTGACAAAATGTACAGTTTATTGTCAAAATCTTAATTTTATTATCGATAGCTTTGGATTTCTTCAAAATTTTGTAGAGATGAGTTATGTGTTTGGGATTTTTGTATAACTCAATATATTATTATTTGAGCTTCTATTAGGCTCAGTAAGTGATAGTTTCCTAGCTATTAACGAGTCATAAAATGTTCATAATGGATACTTCTAGGTATGCTACAAATATATTTTGTAGATCTAGACCTATAATTCTAAATATTTTGATAATAGTATGTCTAATTTAATAATTTTATTTAAATAAGGAAAGCAATTAAGCAAATGGTATTAAAGTAATTTTAAATGAACTCGTAACTGTCTTGGTAGGAGTGGTCGTTCGGTAAGAACTATGATTGATATCTTTTTGCGACACCCGACACGTTGGAATGTTGACATACTCATTAGTCTCTCTACAACTTTTATTATCCAAGAGAATTACAGAAAATTGCATGGGATGCAATGACTCGAGTCTATATTGCCATGTTATCGGGGTTTTAAGCATGGTTTATTTCACTTTATTTTGTAGATGATTGTTTTAGAATACTAATAACAAAAATTATATATAGAACAAATATTGTATAAATTACGCCAGCAAAATCCCTTCTTCTTATCTTCTTATTACTGTATCTCGGGTCTTACGGGACAAAAACTTGATAAACTTGAGTACCTATCTTCAACAAGTCTGTATAAGATTCATATTTGGCCTTCGCCAAAATTATCATGTGCCTGAGTTTCGAAAATCCTTGTGTGGTTATCAATTATCCTTCGTCTTAGGTATATATATAGGCTTAGAAATATACCATCTCATCTTTACAGTATTCTGTTAAATCCTGCCAGTCCCACTTACATAAAGGAACGGTTCGAGTATTTACATGATGCAGATATGAGGTCTTTTTGATTATCAGCATCACATTGAGTTTACCAGCACACTATATAAATTTCTGTCACAAATCTTTTTAAATGAATTTCAAAGCTGAGGAGAGCTGCTTCAAATTCTTAAAATAACAATATCTTTCATATTCTTATAAATAAACATATATCTGAATTTATTATATATGTAATTTTGTTTATGTAAGTTCAAGTAAGAATGTCTTTATTTAAGTATGTACATGATAACATGTATGTACACTTCAAATAGCCACTTCTCCTTCCTCAGTATTATGTGTCGCCGCGCCGTGTTAACACCTATATTTTGAATGCTGAACATGATTTGACAGCATCTAGTGAGTGAAATAAAGTGTAGGTACTACATTTATCTATTTATATCTGTTACAATTTAATTTAAAAAAAATATTCATTCGCCATGAGAACAATCAAGAAAATTTTGACTTTTTCTCATAAGACACAGTTAGCCAAGTAACTTGGCGCAAGATTGCTTTACGAATATCGAGGCTAGTTAACACAAAATCTTGCCAAAACTCCAATCTAACCCTTCCCCTTAAACAATGTCATTACATCAGAACGGCGTCTTTAATTAATTTTACAGCGCGGTTAATTCGCGGCTATCCGGACAATCGATACGGTATCGAGCCGAGCGGTGCGATGTAATGCGTATAATCTCGCCACTCGAGATAACCTCATGTCGGTCTGTTTTGTTTGTGTGTTTATGAGTTTGATGTTATATTACGAATAACGCTAGATTATTGTAAGTAGATAACGATATGAGGTAAGATTTATTATGCAAATTCACATAATGTAATCATATTATGCGAATTATTTATATAAGAATGTATTTAGAAAAGAAACGTAGTATATGTAGTATATCAGTTGTCTTGTTTCCATAGTACAAGCTCTGCTTAGTTTGCGATTAGATGGCCTTGTGTAAATAATAAGGATATTATGTTAAAGATGTCCGAAACTAGTATTAAATATTCACGTAATACAAATATCATTTGAATGTATAATGTTCGTATACACATTCACAAAACATGCATACGGCCCACTTGATTATAAGCGGTCACAGTAGCCTATGGATGTAACACGCGACGGCGTGATTGCCTTAGAAACCTTAACAATCCTTTTTGAAGGGCCCTCTGCTGAAGTATCGAGTTAAATCATGGCAGGCAGCTCATTCAACAGCCTCTGCGTACGTGAAAAGAAGTTTCGTTGAAACAAAACTGTACGCGATTGTCGATGGCAAGAGGTGCCATAATATGATACTACGCAAAAAAAAACAATCTTTATATGATGATATATATTTTTAATTAAATATATATTAATGTGATACTAAATATTATTATTAACTAACGGCAAAGTATTGTAATAAACATTTATTGCAAAAGTACAGTCACGCAAAAAAATAATTGTCAATATTTGGGCAACCTTGATTGATTAGAAGCTCGACACCGATTTAATATGTCGATCTATTACTACTATCAATTATATTAATTCACACGGAATCCTATCATTTTATCTCTTTTATTAAAACACACAAAATATAATAACATTAGGTGCCGTCACGGATCGCGTCAGATTTTAATAAAAAGCGACTACATTAGATAGTCACGGGGAAGAGGTTATTAAAATAACTGATAAAATAACCTTATCGAATGATAAGTAATCAGGTAATAATGTGTAAAGTTGAGTATTCGTCGTATGACAAAATGCAATTACTCTGTACCTGTCACTGGTATCATTAGAGGGTGTTAATAACGTTAATATTGAAGCTCAATACTACTTGATAGCTATAATCATAAATATACATTATAATTAAATTGTACGTCACTATGTTTATCCTTTATCTGTTATATTAGACAGTGAGTCAATATTATTATGTTATTAAAAATGTTTGGATATTTTTTGGTTGACTGTACTTATTAGTTGTTTGTTAAATCTAATCTAAAATCTACTGTTTGTCAGTTGCTTAAGCAATATTATGAAATTAATTGTAACAAAATTATGGAAATACTTTAAAAGAAATGAAATACAATAACTGTTTTACAAAGATACGACAAGGTTCTTCGTTTGTATCCATTCAATCGATTTAAACAAAATGGGACCAATCTAAACGCATCCTTTATCGTATAATAATAGATTTCACAAATAACTGAGAAATCATGTAAAATACATAAAGATAAAAATATTTTAATATCGTTAGTTGAGGTTATTGGGTTGCTTAAAGTTTGCAACATCCCTCCAAATATTTAAAAAATTATTGACAATAGAAATGTGTATCTATATTTCATAATGCATACAATTCATCCGATTTTTTTTATTTGTACATAATTAGCAGGGAATATTAAGAGGATCGGAAGTACTACTCCATTTACTTTCAATTTAGTTTATTTGTTAAAATGTGATAAAAATGATATGTAATAAAAACAATTAACAAATTTTGACACTATTTATGGCATTCTAGCAGTTGCAGTAATAGAGTAGTTCTTACAGTACATAACTATACAAGCTAATTGAATTGTATTAATCCGACTGGTTCTTGGACTGGCCAATTTCAAGTTAATAGCGTAAAGTGTATAATAAATCAACATTTTATTAAAAGATATATTTAATATATCGTCATTACTGCACTGGTTATTTACATTCCAGGATCACCTTAATAATATAATAGAAAATACTCTGACGTTACATACTAATACACAACTAAAAGTGGTTGCTGAGGCGAAAGCATATTCTCCATAGGAAATTCATTTAATTTTGATCGGACTATCGCTTTGTTGTCGTTCTTACAGTTATTCATGAAATTTCACCAAAACTTAATAAAACCAATTTTCAGAAACGATTACACATACAAACATTAAGAGCTTATTATTAAAATCCCGAAACCTTTTCATTCGGGAAATTATTAATTAGTTAGGGGCACGGCGTTAGGCTGTGGTCGCACAGGCTCGCACGAATGAAGTGCCGCACATTTTTTTAATTACACCAACTCCGCCTGGCAGGGTCGCCCCCACTGTCCCCCGGGAACCATGTGTCGCACGGAATTAAAATTCACGTTTTGTGATGCAATATTCAATTGTGTGCCGATAGTGGACTGTTTTTGTTTGAGAATATGTTTGTTTGTTCGGAGGATAGTTTGGAGCTCAAAGTTTGTATGGTGCTTGTCCATGGTTGGAGTAATTTCAGTTTTAGTGGCTTTTTTGTTTTGGCACTGGAATTGGGTAGTTGGGCAGTTCTAACACTAAATTTAACTTTTGGGAATAATTTTGACTCGTTATTGTTCCACTGCACACCGTGGAACGATGCCCATTTATCATGAAGTATAATACAAAACACGTGGTTTAGGTCAGATATTATAAGTTCCTGAAGTCTGGTAATGCCACTAATATTATTAATGCAAAAATTTGTGACTGTGTGAGTGTGTATGTTTGTTAGTTCGTCATGTCTAAACGGCTGGAGCTATTTTAATTTGTAATAAATTGTGTAGCAGGGCTTACTAGAAAACTTCTGATTATTTAAGTGACAAACAGCTTGGGATTGAGTCGCTCTAAATTAACACATTTAAATACAATGTAATTTCATGTAAGAAATAAATATTTTAAAAAAGGATTCCTACTGAGTTTTCTGGCAGTGTTTCTCAGTAGCTGCCACGTCATGAACTGCACGGTAGGGTAAAAAAACAGACGATTCCACACAAATGTAATATTTTAACGGAATAAATGACTTTTGATTTTGATTTTAATAAAATTTGGTATGGAGTTAGCTGACACCCTAGATTAACACATATGCTATGATTTATAAAGTTTAACGCGGGTAAAACCGCGAGGCACAGCTAGTTTAACATAAGTACAAGTTCCATATAAGCGGCACACAGAATCACCTTTTTCCACGTGATATAGAACAATAATGAGTATTTATATAATTATATTTATAATACCTAACTTAAACTGATACGTAATTAACATCTAAAGCATATATATTGCAGAACACGAGCAATCTAATAACGGATATAATTATAATCTCACTAATATTATAAAGGCGAAAGTTTGTGAGTGTGGAAGCGTGTATGTTTGTTACTTCTTCACGTCTAAACGGCTGGAACGATTTTAATAAAATTTGGTATGGAGTTAGCTGACACCCTGTTAATCCATAGGTATATAAAGTTTAACGCGGGTAAAATCGCGGGGCACAGCTAGTAAGATCTATTGAGGAACTAAGTGATGGAAATTGAACACGATCCAGACTCAAAGCGTTAAGCTGTCTATCACGGCTCTAGTCATTAGACTACAGTCGTTAAGCCTTGCCAGACGCCTATTGAACGGTTTGAAAGATATTAACTCACAAGTAGGTATTGCCCACAAGAATACACTTTTTAATTGGATTATATTGGCCTACAAAAGCAATTCCATTGAATGTTGAAGGTAAATGAAAAAATAAGAAGTTATAAAAATAAGAAGAAAGGAGTCTTATTCAGATAATATGAGAAACATTAGACACATCAAAGACACCCCCAAATCGTCATAATAATGTCCTCCTAGCCAAATTTCGGATACGGCGGCCAGTCTCAACAGAGATTAGCCATTTGCGCAGAACATATTTTAGTGTTCAAGTATGTGCGCAAACACAGGAGCACTTTCTATTTCATTTTTCTCATGATTCGATAGGACGCCTAGCGACACGACCGGAAAGAGGTCAGGTACAGGACCGACGGCTTTCTTTTTACAGAAAAGTCCCAAAATTACTTTTAGCCCGACCCGGGAATTGAACCCAGGACCTCGTTCTCTGCGTTCCAACGAAGCAGTCAATCGTCATACATAGCAATCAATACCCCATTACTACACCACCAACAAATTGAAACGATCGTGTTTCATGGCGCAATGTAACTGGGAGACGGCAATTACAAGCGGCACATAAAGCGAACAATCTCAGCCTAATGAAATTAAATTAAGAAATAACATAATTCCGCCGGCGCGCCGCCTCACCGCACATTTTCGCGAAAACCCCGCGCTTTAGGGCTGCCATGACTCGATGTTGTTGAATCATATACTTCACTCATCACTTTGTCCTTTTTAACTTTGTCCAATTTTTCTATTGGAATTTGTATATATTTAATGGTTCCTAATTTAAAAAAATAACAAAAAATATTTTTCAGAGATATTTATCTTACCAGTTTCGTACGAGTAAAAAGCAAATAAGTATTTTTAATTACTATTTTACGCTAAATAATGACATGTACAGGCATTTTTTTTTCTTGGTATGTTTATTATATACATAATACGAAAATAATATACACCTTATGTCACTCGCTGACAATATAGTTTTATATAGGAGACGGATTTTTTTTAAACCAGGTAGTTTTTCTAATTAAATTGTTTCTCATAAATTGCAATAAGTTCTCGAAGTAGAGATTAATATACTATAGAGCTCATGATTTTTTTTTAAATTAATTGCTAAACATAGGAACGGACTAAAACGATGGTTTTATAATTTTTCTGAAATATTTTGATTGAGAAGGTTATAAATTACCTAGTTAACCTATTATAAATAAAGAAATAATGATGGGCGATATTACACGCCTCCAAATTTAGCTGTTTATATGATGTCAAATTGTTGCATGCGCTTCTTAAAATAGTTCTTGTTTATCTTACTCATACATTCCAACTGCTGAACCAAATAATATGAAACAGCTTAATTCCGAGCCTTAATAAATTACCTCACCTAATAATTATTTTCTTAAAATCACATACGGCTATATCAAAATTCTATTTATAATTATATTCGTCACTTATATTATCATGGTTATTAGATTAAAATTGTCCGTTGAACTTAATGTGAGCAGCCAATTTTAGAATCAAATATGAGCATATTAGGAGTATTGTGATACACCCTTCTATATTAACTAATTATATTCGTCAGGAGTGGGTCACCACAATACGATGGGCGGAGTTTTTGAATATTTTCAACCTGGGGTCGATTGTCCGCCATATTAATTTTAAACTGGCTATTATTACTCACTACAATTGAAGGGCTATTAAAGAAAACAAGTTTTGAAGACATTATTGGTTTAATAGACTCAGATTTTTTTTAACAAATAAAGCATCTGCCGTTAAATTTAACAATATAATGTAGGCAGAGGAAATATTTATAAGTATTATGATGGATGGAGTCCAAATATAATGATAATAATAATTAGTAATTACGTTGGAATTTCTGATGTACATACAATGACGTGTTTGTATGAAAATAACATTGTTTAAGACAATTTTTTGCTTTCAATAAGATAATACTCAATTGAGCAAAACATACCTACCTAAGGTATGTTTTTCCGTATCAAAACATGGTCAATTACAATTGCGCGGTTTTGAAAGATGCATCTGTCATATTTTTTTATACACCAAAGCTTATTTATGTAGTATATTTTTATTTGACTTTAATTTTACTCATTGAATAGTAGTTTGAGGAACATTTGAAAACAATGTAAAATTCTCGCGCGCAGATTAGATTTCGAATTTCAAATATTGCTTAACTACACTCAGCTCAATATTTTTGTTTTTAATAATCTTAATCATAACACAACAAGTTTTTACAATGAAGACCAAAATCATCGGTATCTATTTGCAAGCAGCAGAATGCCTTGCAGATCTAGTAAAAATAATGAAGAGATCGCTACAAAGCGATAAGCCCGCCGATTGTACCTGTATTTGCTTATTTGTAAATCATATATTGTTTCTTTTGGTGCAAGAAACTGTACTCTATCTATCTAATATATTTAAAAACTACTTGCCTATGTATAATAAATGGGTGATACACTGGCAACCCTAGTCCGCGGTGGCTCGCTCCCCCCAGCCTCCATCTTTGTTTTTCCCAATGAGGTGACGGTTATTGTAGCGCGTATTATGTTGTTTTGTCTTGCAATGGACGCCCTTACTTTGTGTTTTATTGGCGAATTATTACTTAGTGATAGATAGTCTATGATCTTTAGATGCGTAGTATCTTCTACATTATCAATATAGTATCAGTGTAGTTATAGTGTTGTTCAAACTGCCTTTAGATCTCTTACTTGCCTGAAAAATAGTGAAGGATAACCATACTGAATAACATGTACTACATGAGGTTGTACACAAAAACGCACGACGTCCGTAAAAGACGTCCATTGCTGGACAAAAGTCAGATAATGAGGGGATTATGCCATGATCGCCACGCTTGGCAGAAGGTTAGCGAACGCAGTGTGATGGTAGAAAACGGCGAGAAAATTTGGAGATTAAACCTCCAATTCAGTTCATCTACTTTTAATTAATATATTTACCATATTATTTGTTGTCTAAGGTTTTGTATAGATATTTAGTTCTGTAACATGAAATAATAATTTTACTTAATGGTCTCTGTTTTGGTTTGTTAATATTGAGATCGATATGGTCACCGTAGCCTAGTTGGTAGTGCTCCTGCCTACGAAGCTGGTGGTCCTGGGTTCGGATCCCGGTAAGTGCAAATATTTGTGTGATGAGCACGAATATTTGTTTCTGAATAATATATTATTATATTATTGCGTTAAATTTTCAGGTCAGTGTATTAGTGCCCGATTTCAATAACAGTACCAAAATAAACATATTTTTAACTTAGTAAAACATAATATTCCCAAAATATCTGCGAAAAGCCCATGAAAACTGTTAGAACACTTTAGGTATACTAAATATTCCTCCAAGATAAAATAAAAGGCCTCCATACAAAGAAGATAAAACCCTCTTTAATACACCATATCATTATATGAGATAGCCGCAAGTTGTGCGGACAAAAACGGACAGTTATCAAAGTGATATTTGTTAGGGGAGACGGGGGATAAGAGAGACTAGAGAGGGAGGGATGAGGGTGGCAAAAAGTGCAGCCGTGTCATATAGTAAACAGATATTGTCTCTGTCTTTTTAGTGTTGATGTTGCTGTATTTTTAACAATTATTGGGCCCATTTATAGCAGTTACGTACCGTGTTACTAACTGCCTTGTTACTATACCAGTAGCGTAGTATTGAGGTTTTGAATCCCAAGTCCAAACCGTAAAGTAGTACTGGTATTTCCTCTGTCCAGAAGCATCCAATATCAATGGCTAGCGGTACTACACACCTTTGTCTCAGAAAGCAACTGTTCACCTTATGCATAACGATAATAATAATATCCTGGGACATTATTTACACACGGCCATCTGATCCCAAACTAAGCAGAGTTTGTGCTATGGAAACCAGATAACTGGTATACTACATATACTATTTTTTTCTTTTATAAATACATACTTATATAGATAATTACACCCTGACTCAGGACAAACAGACATGTTCATGCACACAAATATTTGTCCTGGGTGGGAATCAAACCCACGAGCTCCGGCGTGAAAAGCAAGCATTTGCCAACCACGCCATGCATGCATGATGTCTCCAGTCAAATAGCCATCCTATTGAATTGTATTAGTGAGAGAATATAAAGCGTATCCGTGTTTTTCACACACACATGAACTATAGCATATTATAGTTGTACTGTCCTCTTAAATATCTACGTAAACTCTTAACGTTCATCTTCAACTACCTTTGAATAATCTAAACATCTCAATCTATCCTAAATCCCGTAAACAAGAAGACGTGCCACAGATACTTCCTTACATTCATGGCACGCGTTCGCGAGAGCAATAATCGACGTATGTCGTGTGTCCCGTGTCGTACACGGTCGTGTGTAATACAGCGATGTGTCGACGCGCACCTGCGATAGATACTCATAAGGCAGGCTGGAAACTTGCGAAAAATAAATCAACGGCAGATTTATAAGATTCAATTTACAGGTAAAATCTTACCTAAAAATTTGATTTGCAAGACAGTTACTAGAAAAATACTCATGTCAAGAATGTTCTATTACGATTCACAAGCTACTTTACAATGAGCAACTTCAATCTATATTCAACCTACTACGGCGAGGAATACTTTAAGTACATCCTCGAATGATTATCCGATTTGCTATTAATATCCACAAAAAGAAACCTGTTCTATTATTTATAGTAAACTATTTATTCTTATTAAAACTTATTAGCTACAAACTGGACCTTCATACGATGTTCAACGCTTAAGTGACAACTAGCTTTCCTTTGTCACAAGGTACAAACAAAATATAATCTATACATATAATAAAATCGTAGGAAAGTCAAAACTGTACATTGAATATTTTTTTTAAAAGGATACTTGTGGCGTGATCTACAATGGATATTGAAGCCAAAAATATAGATATTAGAATTTTTGTCTGTTTGTCTGTATGTATGTCCGGGCTAAACTCAAAAAGTACTGCATGGCTTTACTTCAAATTTTGCATGAATATTACTACGAGGTTGGATCAACATATAGGCTACATATTATCACGCTATACGATACGGGGGAGGAGCTGAGATAATTTATAAAATTTAACGTGGGTAAAACTGCGGGGCACAGCTAGTAATAGATACATGTGTATATGTTTATGCAATAATTTCGTTAGTCCGGTAGACGGATTGCAAAACATACCGATATTATTGCAATAGAGTTTAATATTCAAAAATTACAAAGTTATATTTATTCTATGTTAATGACAACTGCTCGATGTAAGAAACAAGAGTGAGCAAAACTGGCAGACGATGCCGCTACCCGATGCGCCGCGTGCGTCACGTTTAATCCTGTCAGCATTTCCACAGCGGTCGCTAGGCTGATGCAACACTTACATTGTGTTACAATTAGTTACCTTAATCTGCACATTCTAAGTAAATCTGGTACTTAACACAATGACAAACCAAATGAAGATTCATACCATTTTTATTGATCAAAGAACAAAGTAGAACAATATTATTATATAACAAAACAACACTACACTTTCATCTGTAGCAACCATGTAACCGTCCTTATCTGCTACAGCGTAGAAACATTTGTTCGTAGCAGCTACGCGGCGGCATCAAAGCGTAGCACATTATTAAAATTCGCCGGTGTTCTCTACATGTATTTGTATTGTACATGTATTGTATTATCTTTGACGTGGTTTGCAGATGTTCATGTTCGTATTTGAATAAATATGACTGTTTTGTGGTGTGATAGGAGGATTATTAACATTCTGTTGTTATGGTATAGTATGTATTTTATTATTAATACACGAGTTAAGGTTGAAACTACTTCTAAATTGTGTAGAAACTTGAAGTGTTATTATAAAAGCAATTAATTTTAACATATATTACGTTTGAAAATTAAATAACTTATTTATAGTCTGAATTCCATTATTATTGATTTCAGTATTACAACCAAACATAAATTGTCTTTTTGTTATAGTCGCATCCCAAAACCCTTTTTTTTGAATAAAAAAAGGGTTCTTTAAACTTAAACCTATAGTAACGGTGTCAGTTTTAAATTCTGCTAATCATTACACATTGATGTATCTATTATTGGTATACAGAGGTTTAAGTCTTCGTCGGATACCATAACATAAATTGACGTTATTATACCATTCTATTTTATTTAGATCTCACATACACCTATTTTATCTTCCTAAACTACTATCTGTATGCTCCTACTATATAATAATAACACAAATAAGAATATACGCCCAACAATCATAAGGAAAGAGATAACTACATACCCTGACATTTCCTTACAAATTACTTAAAACCAGCTAACAAACTTAACTAAAACTCCAACAGTAATAAAAAACCATCATATTTTCTCACCGCTCTTACTTAACTCAAAGTTTAAGACTGACTTAAGTCTCAGTGGTAATCAAATCTCGCGGTTTGAGCACAGGGACAATATAAAGTACTTGTGACAAACATTAAGCGTAAAGTCTAAAAGTTGGGCAGTAATATTAAAACCTTGGTGGTTTGGCGCCCCTGGAGTGCGGTGGAGGGGTGAGCTTCAATGTTCATGTGTTTGCTTGTTATGTACGATTTCGTCACAGTTAGATAGATCACTAAGTTTCCATCTAATACTTCCTATTTTGTTTACCTTCTTCTTTGATATAAATTTAATCAATCTTAGGAAACTAAACTAACTTGAACAGGGTTAGCAATAATAATATTTTATTTATATATAATATTATTAAGTTAAGTGATAACAAAAAATATCTAAAGAGCATCGACACTGTTCTGAATCAACATCTATAGGCAGTGTGCTCAAAACGCTCTCAGAATTGCTACGTTTATTGCTATTCGTTACACCAGAAACGGGCCAGCTCTGGAAATTAGAACGTCGACAAGATTTTACCGTTGAAATATATGTAAAAAGCCATATCTTAGGATAACTAACACACTACCATCCATACTTCTAAACTAAACAAATCCTGTGGCTTATGGCAATAAGACAACTGATAAACGTAATTGTAAGTGTAAATACTTACATGTTGTCATGTTCGGCGTTCGAACCCGTGTACCAGTAAATGTATTTGACTAGTATTCAAATGTTTCAAAAGTCACCAAAAACCCTGAGCTGAGCACTAAATCAGTAACATAAACAATATTTCTTATCCACACACCACATTTCAATTTACAGCAAATCTGAGTTCCCCAAGTATTCATACATGTATAATATATAATGCTACGCATCGCATGACAGAGGGCGCGGAAGGGCTGTAGGGTTGTAAGGCTGTAGAAGGCTAAAGCGCTAACGGGGGCCGTTCGCTCCTCGTTACGGAGGGCGGCTACGTTTGACGGGCTTATGTTTTTAGGTATGAGTTTGATGATGTTTAGCATGGATGGAAACATTTTGGTTTTCATCGAAACATTTCATGTTTTTGTGTTTTTAAACAGTATAGGTCAATATTACAGAAAACGTAAAAGTCGTCCTGAGCAGAATAAACGGGCTGCAGCGTCTCTCTGTGTATCTAGCAGGCTTGCAATAATCTTCAGGATGCTGTTAGTTTTGCCTCGAACCCCTTACTTAAATGTTACTTCTGTTAAGCACTACCCCGAGGTTACGTGTACACTTACTAGATACTAGAGCTATGCTGGTTTGGTCTTTTAGAAAGTGGTGGCTGGTGATCGCTGGATCCAGTTAGTGCGGAATTTCAATTACCAATAAGCGTTTTCAAGATGTATCAAAATAATAATTATTGTCTTAACTATTATCTTTTAAACTAAAAGAGAGGAGCACTTGACGTTTAGGCGAGTGGTCCCTCATGTCTCTGTTTCCACTGCTGTTGGCACTGTCCACAGAAAGCTGTTTTGACTCAGGGTGGGCTTTATGCTTGTAAATTATAAATGTGTAAAATATTTCATAGTGTAAAAAAATAACTATTAATTATGAATAATTAAAAAATGCGCCATCTGTTGATAATGGTTCCATCTAAGTATTGGTATATCAGCCGTATCCATGCAGGTTTTTAGTACGTTAAGGAATTAATCATCGACATCAATTTAAACAATTCATTGTATAGATATCTAAAACTTCAAACAAGTTGTTAAGATAGTTGTTAAGTAAAGCTATAACTGTTTAAAATGTGTGTTAAGAAAAGCTTAAAAAAACTACAATAGTGCCTACTAACATTACAAGATTTCCATCATCTAACACGCCAGACATCTCTCAACCCACATTAGCAACTCAAATACCCAGTAGAGGGCGCTGTTGATCCCCAAGAAGGCTGCTACATGTTAACGGAGGGATGTTCGCTCCTCGTTAGGGGCTAGGGCTGGGTGTTTGTATTTATGGCGTTTTGGTGTAGTTCGCTATGTAAAACAAAGGCTCGGTATATCTTAATTTTAAGATAGGTTTCGTTGTTTAAAATAAATATGTAGGTATAGCCCTATTGGTCAGTTGTGTGGATCACCTGTATTATATATCACATGTAGATTAGTATTTTGTTCAGTTTTAAAGTTTGTCGCCGAACATAATCTCTATTGCTAGAATATTTCTACATTATTTACAAAAGTATCCGAAAAGTGAGACCAAAATCTAACAATAATTAATTAGCATATACATAGCATTCAATAGCAATAGAATAGTGTTATTTAAATGTTCTTATTTTGACAAAATCTTTTTTAACATAACTGTTATTTAAAAGCATGATTCAGCAATTGTCTTTACTTTTTACTTTAACTTAGACTATAAATTTAGCTTATATTCGCATTCGTTTTAATAATCAGGTTATTTTAGTATTGTTCTATTTTGTTCCGAGGAACTTTTTGTTAACCTTTAGCTATAAATTATATTTTGTGAATGTGAATACTTAAAACTAGTAATTATGGTAGAAAACCAATCTTATCTCATATTCTATATAATAGAAATACACTTTACAATTTTTATAGAATTTTCATAGAAATAGTATAACTAAGTTATAAAATCCCTGTCTTCATTTGTCGCTTTAGTAAACTTAGAGCAAGCGTTGAAATAAAACATGGAATTAGGGACAAAGGCTTTGAACAAAATTTTACTGTAAGTTAAATGTATTTGTATCCTTCATTGAGAGAGCTATGCCATCACTTTAAAAATTTATTTCACGATATAACTTAATTAAAAATAGTAATTAAAATAATAACTATAAAACCAAAAACAAGACTCTTAACTCTTTCTTTTTCTTCTTTTTTACATTAGATAGAAAACAAGAAAAGAGGGTGCACGTCTATGGAGCACGAATTTGTTCTCTTATTCAAAAAAATAGTTATTCCGCCACCTTGCGCGTCTTTGTGGCCGAGCCCTAATTATAATGTCTGAAATATGCGACTCTTCTCGTATTAGTTGAAAACGATAACAGTGATCTCAGCAACATTTCAATTTTGGCAGGCTACAATCTCAACGTTGTCAAGCCAGCTATGTTGATATTATACTGCGCATACACAGGTGCACTCACTATTCTCCCTTCCATAGGTCGACAGGTACGGGGAGCCAAAAATGACAAAAAAATTGGATCCATATGCACTACCTAGTCTATTATATAAACAAAGTTACTGAAATTAAAAGGCTGTTTTTACTGAGTCATCAAATCTTTAGTCATATGAACCTAGTTCGCAGCCCTAACGGTTGCGGTTCCGCCCCTGCACGGATTTGTACGTAATTGTGTATTTCATATAATTGTTTCACGTTGTTCCAGCGGGGCCGCACAGTGGAACGAATGTATGGGAGCGGTTGGACGTAGACATGTCCGAAAAATAAGAGTAAAATTATGACAAACTAATGATGCCATCTTATTCGATTACTTAATGCCTTCATAAATTGTGGTGATGAATTTCTTCATAACTCCCATATTTCGGGAGTAATTTGAGAAAATGTGAAATTTTACTATGAAAATGAGTGTATCGAGCTCTCTCCCTCCTGATTCCGGGCTTGTTTCAAGTAGCGGTCTCTAATATCGTAATGCTATTACTAAGAGCTATATTTAATACTAAGACACATAGTGCGCCAAATGTGCACTTTCTGGGATAAAAGGAAATGAAAATTAAAAAAAAAAAACGTTTTTTCCCCATTTGTATTTACTTTAAACCGCAGACAGACTTATTAAGAGGTCTATAAATATATTATATATATAGCAAAATCGACGACACCAGTCTTTTAAACTTGTTTCAGCACTTTCACATAACTGAACACAACTGTTATCTTTTAAAACACTGAACAAATAGTTAAAGTCGCGTAAATCTTTATGTGCGCGTGCGCATAAAGCAACGTGAATATCAAGATTTGTATTAAAATTTGGAAAATACATTGCGAGATTAGCTTGGATACAACGAGGTGTAAATCAACACTGATTTTAAAGTTACTAATAGTGACCTATTTATATAAAATCCAGGTATCCCAGGTATCCTTTGTTAAATATTGCAAGGTAATTAGTTATTGTGATAATTAGTAAATGATGCATGCTAAATTAGTGTATTAAGAGCCATTTCGTAATTAAATAATAGCAATGTTCTTATCAGTAATCATTAGTGCATCAGTTTTATATGTAAACCTTAAGTCCCTAATTATATATCCTAATTAGCTTATATCTTCTCTAATTGGCTGCTCAGAAATGTTATTGTAATAAGGTAAACCTTTAGAAAAACGGTTTTAATCAACAAAATAAACAAAAAATAAAAAAATTGTGTTATAAAATAAACATCACTCTTTATCCCAGAAAGTGCACATTTGGCGCACTATGTGTCTTAGTATTAAATATAGCTCTTAGTATTAGCATTATGATATTAGAGACCGCTACTTGAAACAAGCCCGGAATCAGGAGGGAGAGAGCTCGATACACTCATTTTCATAGTAAAATTTCACATTTTCTCAAATTACTCCCGAAATATGGGAGTTATGAAGAAATTCATCACCACAAGTTATGAAGGCATTAAGTAATCGAATAAGATGGCATCATTAGTTTGGCATAATTTTACTCTTTTTTTTCGGACATGTCTACGTCCAACCGCTCCCATACATTCGTTCCACTGTGGGCCGGGGAGGGGGAGGATGTTTATTCTTTGTCTGTTTATAGAGTTGTTGAGCGTTGTTTGTTCTCCGTACACGTTGTGTTTAACAGTGGAAATGAAAATTATTCATTTGAGTAAATTAATTTAATGTGATTGTTGATTTTTTATGAGTCTATCTCCATTTTGGTGGTATTGATGAAGTGTATGATTTGGTGTAATGACAGCTTATTCGATTGGTTCTCCATTATTGGATACTTAGATTTTAAGGGTTTTTTTTTTGTTTTTTGTAATGATAAAATTATCTTCGGCAATAGCCCAGTCCTCAACCAGGGGCTCTACCAGCTAAGACGCCGAACATCGATTTTTTAAATGGCGTTCAAATAAATAAAGGTTAAAAACAACGTAATCCATCGTTAAATCGGCTTCCATGAGCACATGTGATGTCATAAATGGTCCGGAATCAATTATCAACGTGAAGCCAATTTAACGATTGATTAAGTAATTTTTAACCGATATTTATTTGAACGCCATTTAAGAAATCGATGTTCGGCGACTTAGCCGGTAGAGGCCCTGAAGGCAAAAGGCATAAACAGCGGGCGTATTATGTATCATACAGAAGCTTAGGGATGGCAACATTTTCACAATGATTAAGTATAATAATAATAAGTAAATAATGGAGCTTTAGCTATGGTAACCAGACAACTGATAAACATACTTATATATGACTAAATAGACACATATTACAGATAAATTACACCCAACCATAGAAAAAATAATCGTGTTCATCACACATTTTTTCGTCCTGGTTGGGCATCGAACCCACGACGTCTGGTTTAGCAGTCAGAGTCAGTAACCGTTTGACCAACAAGCCAGTCAAACTGCCCTTCAATTGGAAATTTATACGAAGGAGACTTTTCAAATCAAGGACAACTATTATAGCCTAATGTTCCTTAACTTTAAGCAGATTTATTACGTGTTTCCCATTGCCAATCCCATAGTCTAACAGAAAATATCAATTAACATAAATAGAGTCGCTTAAATTAAGCTACTGGTTGAGATCATTTTGCGCTAGCCAACTGCTCGTTGTTTTCAATTCGTTAATTTTAATATACTATTGCTAAATGTAATAATAATAGCTTAGTATCTTGTTATTTATTATTTATTTAAGCATATTAAAAAACGAATTCAAAATATTTTGTTGCTTTAATTAAGTTTTAAACTGTGTTTATCTTTTGCATTGTCAGCTAGACAAGTACAAGTGTATGTAAATACCCAATTGCTGAATAATTTTCAATTATTTCATTTCATTTAGAGGAAGAAAATAGTTCGTTTTGGCACAACGCGCAGCATCATCTGCGTTAGTTTCCTCTGGACATTTCCATTCAGGAATTACTGTTCTTAAAACAACCACCTTTAAGTTTTCTTAATAACAAAAGTTCTGAACAAAAGTTATATGGGCACTCACTTGAAATTATATCAATCGGCAATGCTTTCAAGTCCATCCCATGAGAAAGCCAAATTTTATCATCACTACATCCTGCCTACATATGGGCCGCACTAGCGTTAAATAATAAATTGCAGTGTTCTCAGCCTATTAATTGAAAATGTTTCGTTTTTCATTCGCAAGAAACGGTATTTAAAGTAAAAAATAATGAGTATAAAAACCCGGCCAAGTGCGAGTTGGACTCGCGCACAAAGGGTTCCGCACCATTATCTATAAAAACAAGCAATAAAATTCACGTTTGTTGTATGGGAGCCCCCTTAAATATTAATTTTATATTAATAGTATTTGTTGTTATAGCGGCAACAGAAATATCTGTGAAAATTTCAACTGTCTAACTATCACGGTTCATGAGACATAGTCTGGTGACAGACGGACAGATAGACACACAGACAGACAGCGAAGTCTTAGTAATAGGGTCTCATCTTACCCTTTGTGTACGGAACCCTTAAAACATTGACCAATGTAATGTATGACAAAAATAATCTATCAAATCAGAAATTGCATAGTATAATAGTATATGAGGTTAATTGTATTAATTCTATGTATATATGTATTTATCTATCTATATAAGTATGTATATCGTCGCCTGGTACCCATAGTACAAGCTTAGCTTAGTTTGGGGCTAGGATGATCTGTGTGACATTGTCCCCAGATATTATTATTATAAAAAAAAATTTATTAAAATTCAATAGCTATAATAATTTATGGATGTTTTATGTTGCATTCAAATGATACATACTGTATAGCTAAAAATGTATACCGTGTTTAATGCAAATAAAGTCTTATCTTATTTAGGTTTATTACGGTAGGTGTTTAAATATATTTTGTCAATCAATATTATATGACGGACCTGTTGGCGTGGTTGGCAAATGCTTGCTTTTCACGCCGGAGGTCGTGGGTTCGATTCCCCCCAGGACAGATGTATGTTTGTATTTACTAAATAAATTTAGTATATTAGTTATTTGGTTTCCAAAGTATAAGCTTCACTTAGTTTGGGATCAGATGACCGTGGGTAAATAATGTCCCGGATATTATCATAACTAACTAGCTGTGCCCCTCGGTGTTACCCGCGTTAAATTTTGTAAATTTTCTTTGCTACAAACCTCGCGGAGCCCGAGACCTTTTCAACGAATGCAAAATCGTGGAAATCGGTTCGTGCGTTCTGGAGTTATAGCGTCAGGAAGGAAAACCCGACTTATTTTTATCATAACTAATATATATGTAAGTTATATGATTGGAACTGCCGTTTTGAATGTATTATGCTGTAACAGTAATTATGAGAGCGTTGATTTTCTTACGTAGTAGAAATAGAACAAACCGATTTGGAAAAATATCTTTATTTATTAAGAAAAAATTAATGTCATTCGCAAACGATGGAGTAATCACGTAATATAAATTCAATAGAAAATCGCTTTTCGATGGAACTCAATAAAACATAAAACGCAGATCATGTGTTCAGTTTTCACTAAACATTTCCTTTTGTACAAATTTACATTGCGCATGCCCGATGGATTTTCGTTCTACTACCCTCTTATAATAGAGTTAGGGTAGAGAATCGAATCATATGTGATATCACATGAAACGATAGCTCAATACAAACGAATAAACTATATTTCAATTGAAAATTCCGTTAAAAATATTGCAAAAGGCCACAAGTTATTCAAAAACTCCGGTCAGCGTCGATATGAGTAAAGTGCGACTGCATAATGCATGCCGCACGCGGCATATGTCGCGGCAAAAACTAATGCCGCGATATTGGACGCAGTTGAGAGTTGCTGTTTCACTCTTTTTGCAAGGTTATGATATTGTCACATTATACTTTGGACATTATAAACAAATAACTTAAACTTAATACAAGCTAGCTAATTATCACTACTATTATAAAATAAATTGTATAAATGTTTTAACATTCCGTGTACTTAAATATCTGTAATATGCAACTAGAAATAATAACTGTATTACTACAAACATGTTCTGACTATTTACAAGCGCTTTTTTAAAGTCTACGTGAATAACCTTTTTTATTTATTTTATGAAGAATATAATGACAGTAATCGAGGCAAAAGAAGTATGCAAAGATCGTGACAAATGGAAATCCGTTGTCTCTGCCTACCCCTCTGGGAAACAGGCGTGAGTCTATGTATGTATGTATGTATTTATTTTATAATTTTATTTAAAAATAAAATAAAAAAGGTTTTTATTCACGTAGACTTTAAAAAAAACGCTTGTAAATAGTCAGAACATGTTTGTAGTAATATAGTTGTATACATTATCATTTCTAGTGACATAGATATTTAGGTACACGGATTGTATGAAAACATTTATAAATTTATTTTATAATAGCAATGATATATAGCTTGTATTAAGTTATTGTCCCAGAGATTATGTTTAAGTTTAATTATGAAAATGTATAGTTTCAGCTATATTTTTACTACATATTGCATGAATGGTTCTGTCTATATTAAGGTATTATTATTATAGCGGACCTTGTGTTCACGTTGTGATGAAATGTCCCTCCAATATTTAAGCCAACGGCCTGTATCTTTCCGTATTACCGTAGAGCGACACTTGCACAATACAGTTCAAAAGCCCAAAAACCAATCAACTAAATTACCATATATGCTAGTTAGTTTGAGATGCAGCAATTAAAGGCTGTAAGCACCATAAAAATATCAAGCCGGTGCAGGACCGACATCAGGTTTTTTTTGCTGGGGAATGCCTTCCCATTCCACTTAAAGTGTCTGCAGGTGGGTATGTAGGGCTTGTACCAACTAAACCTAACCTGCCTGCCTCTTGGCGACTGGTGGGTAGCCTCGGGAATGCGGGTATGCTTCTCCGGTGTCCCCCTTTTACGCCGTGCCCTAGGTGGTTGGGGCACGTACCCTGAGAGGACTTTCGTTTGTCCTCCCAGATTACCGACTCCTGTCACAAACAGGTCGCTGTCTTCCCGGAAGGACTGACATCCTGTACCTGATCTCTTACTGGTCCCAGTGGAACATTACAGTGCATCCCTCTTGAGTACATACTTGAGATTGGTCGTCTCCATTGTGACACATTTTATCGTGAAGGTAAGAATATAGGTAACCGAAATAGCTAGGTAATTGACGTATACACTATTTTACCATCTAACCCATGTCCATATAAACACAACATAGAAATCACCTCCAAACATAACGTTTACATAACTGAATAAATTAACCTAACAGGCATTCTACAATACGAATTAAACGTCCACTATATTACGTACAACCGAATTTACACCTTAATAACTGCAAGCAAAGTGTATATTCCATTGCGGATATACAGTCACTTGTTTCACCCAACTGTTGGTCAAGTGGTTATAGACTTTAGTATCTAAGTAATAAGGTTTATTCCAGTTTGTACAGCGTATGTTTTGATAAGGTCCGGTTTGTATTGGGTTTGCAGTAATGTGTTATTTGGCGAGCGTGGAAAGTATGGAGTATTAATGTTGTAGCACTTTATGTCCAGTGTTGGGAAACTGAATGCTTTTATTGTGAGCTGTTTATAAGTTGGTTGCGATGTTTTGGGACTATTGTATATCTTTTTGCTTGTTTGGCACTCAGATGTACACTATGTTGATTTAATGGCATGAAAGTTTGTAGTAATATTCTTACTTATACTGAAGTGAAATACTTGAATAATGGTAAAGGCCCCGATTCCAGACTGTACAAATAAACTTCATATAATATCATTGGAATTTTGTACAGCGTAATACTAATGAAAAAGACGGGGTATTCTAAGTTCAGCCGCTTTAATTGTAAAAAAAAAACATATTAACAATATACTTTCTTTTTTATCTTATCGGAAGTCGTTACTCTAATGTCAGAGTTATTTAAGCCGCTCAGTAGGCCTCTGTTATGGCTTATTAGCTGTTGTCTAATGATAATAATCGGCACCGACCTTAAAACGTTCTGGGGGGCACGTTTCAAGGTCGGTGCCGATTATTATCATTAGACAACAGCTAATAACAAAGCACGGAGCCGCTCTGAATTTAAAGCAATTTAACATTCACCCATCTGCCTGACCGGGAGCTTGCACATTGTGTACAGTTCTCCTAATATTCCCAACAAACTGATATGGTTACCTTCCATCCAAAGCCAATCCAGAATGAGATAGATTTTGGTTTGGCTTTCAAAAAAGCATACGGCAGGTAGGTGTAGCGGTTGGGTATTACACTTTTATTTGTGTAAGACAGTCGCCTCGCCGCTTCGTGTCTCGGGTTCGAGCCCCGCGCCGGGTAACTATTTGTGCGACCCATAAATATTTTTTCTGAGTCTGGATGTAATTTGTGTCCGTCTATTATATGTTTGCAAAGTACCCCGGGGCACAGGACTAAGATTCCCTAATGCGGGCGTCGTCTTAAAAAAAAGTCACGCTCCCAATGTAGTATATATATATAAATATAGTCATACGGTCACAATAGCCTAGTTTCCGGGATTCGAACCCAGGACCACCAGCTTCATAGGCAGGCGAACTACTGCCTATGAAGCTGGTGGTCCTGGATTCGAATCCCGGTAAGTGCAAATATTTGTGTGATCTATCTATATAAGTATCTAGGTATATCGTCGCCTGGTACCCATAGTACAAGCTTTGCTTAGTTTGGGGCTAGGATGATCTTTGTGACATTGTACCTAGATATTATTATTATATATAGGTACATTAGTAAGGTAACTAGGCCCTCCGAGCAGTCTGTCTGTTATATGGCAGAAAATGTCTAGAATAAGTTACTAGTTACTTCGCTACTATTTTAAATTTAGTACTATAGAGCGCGAGCTGATGGGGTTCCCGCAGCCGTATACTTTCTGGAAAGCTGATAATGCTATCAGCGTTTCAGAAAGCATAGCCGAATTATTTTTTAAAGGTAATTCAAACACATCTATAAATTGTATTTAGTAGATAAATAGACACATACATCGAAACTTAATGAAACGTCCAATTTCTTCGGCAATTTTATAATACATTTCCAAAATTAGTGACATAAAATTTCCACGTAGATTATGCCATTCGGTGGAATCTGACCGATAAGCGACTAAATAAAGTGAAGTCAGATATTGTTCCAATAAAATGACTGGTCGTTAAGAATGGCTGTGCACCGCGTGGCTTAAAAAAGAATACATATGAAAAACGCGCGAATTACGTCCCTTTCTCCACCTTCTCTATGGATTATAAAAAGGAATTGGAAATATATATTCATTAATAAATTGTCTGCAATTTGGTGATTCTGTCTCTTACACCACTAAACAAATTTAATTACATCTCTCTTATAAAGCTCGAGAACAGGGCATATCTACAGACGCCAGCACATCAAGTTACCCCAATCTGTCAAATTTCTCCAATTGAAAGTGAACCTTATGCTTGCGTGATGACGTTGAAAATCTATAAAACAGATTTGACAGGGTAGCTGGATGTGCTGGCGTCTATACATACAGCTGTTAAACTACCAACACTCTATAGGTTCAGACGTGTCCCTTAATTTTACCCAATATTTTCTTTTATTTTATTCTCTTTCTAACTAAATTCGTATGAAAAGGATAAGGATTTTTGTACGCGATATATTGAGCACACAAGACCTTAGAAAGTGTCTACTTATTATCCGCACGGACAGAGTTGTAAGTAATAGCCTATAAGTACTATGAACTATGGTATGTTTAAAACGTGGATTACCGATCAATAAATTAGAACTAAAATTATAAATACTATACTTAATAAATTGCTACTAAATTAAACTTAATAACTTTTGCTTTTTGTTTTCAAGACAAACTTATTTATGACAAAGGAGTACCATTACCTTTTTATTGCTATTACAGTACGTTGGACATATTGTAATAACTTATAAATATTTATTTATTTGGACTGGGCCAATATTTATGGCTCTCACGGATTTATTACTTAGGTACTGCTTGTTATGTGCATATTGTTGAATTATTTACAATATTGCCTTCATTGTGGAATGCCTTTTCAAACTACATCTTTTACTAGCTATCAAGCTTGTAAAATATGTATTACTATATTACGATTAAAACAACAGACTTTTGATGCTTGATGTTAAAATAGGATTCCACAATTTTTCAACATTTATCTTATTAATAAATATTGTCATATAAGACTTTATCGCTTAGTCTTAAGCCAAAAGATGGAAATGGCGAGTACATATAATACAATTCAACTTTTAATATTATTACCAAAGCAAGCTACGAAGGTCTGTGGAAAATAAACCTGGATATTTTATTGCTATTCATTTCACAATGTTCCTTTGGTTCAGGTTTTTACCTCAAGAGAGAGTTTGAAGAAGCATTTGAGCGGCTCAAAAGCCTCCACCAGCTCTTTCTCGAGGTCCAGGCGCTGATATTTTGTTTATTAAATGAAGCTTTGTACTCAAATTATGAACACGGGCGATGTTAAAAAAGTGCTGAGACAATATGGTAGATGTACTAACTAGATAGCTAACTAGATAGAAACAAGCAATATACAATGCTACTAATATTGGAAATGCGAAAGTTTGTGAGTATGGATGTATATGTGAGTAGGCTAGTCTCCAGCAGCAAAAACATAACATAACAATTGCCTTCAGTTTGTTATTATTCAGCCATTTTTGAAAATTCATTTTATTGTTATTCGATTGAATGACTGACCTTTTAGTTTTGTGCATTAAGTGTTCTACAGAATAACCGAGAAATTTCTAAAATACCTGACGTCATAGTAAAATATGTACTACTATCATACGATTAAAACAAACGAAGACTTTTGATGCTTGATGTTAAAATAGGATTACACAATTTTTCAACATTTATCTTATTAATAAATAGTCTTAAGCCAAAAGATGGAAATGGCGAGTACATATAACACAATTCAACTTTTAATATTATTACCAAAGAAGAGAAGTCCTATGAAGCTGACCTGCCAATTGGTCAGCTAATAACACATATTCAAAAATGGCCGATTTAAAACAAACTGATCGAAGTTGAAAAGTTAAATAGTTTTATAACCTCGAATTGATAAACTGTTTATATGTTATGGTATGTTTTCATTTTCAATACGCTACATATTTCTAACATCATAAAAATTACTTTACCAGCAAAATATCGTCAGATTTTTACGCACCAATAATATAATATCTACAAAATAGAACACATATCAAGCAAAACGTTGAACCATCATACCATCGCGAATAAAAAATAAAATTGTTTTGATGAACACCCACCCTAGGGATGGGGCGGGGCGGGGTTGGGGAGGGAGGAAGTGTAAGGGAAAAATGAAAATAATGATAAAAACGTCGACGCTGTCAAGGGACACTTACTTTCGATCTAGAACAAATTGATTCTGGACCGCTTCCTCTTTGTGGTGAATTTAAATGATGGTTGTTGGAATTTTTCCCATGTTAATTTTACTAAAGAAATGCCATAATGATGCCATTTGCATCGCACTACCTTACTAAGCGAACGCATGCAACAGAAACATATATTATCTATTTTGGAGCTACAATAATGTCCATATGGACGTGGTCATTTCCTTCTATTATCTCATAAATCCTATATTCTGAGTGACAAATAAATTTATTTAATTTAATTTATAGTATCTGCTATAAATTGTTAGGTAGTGTTGGACTCATTGCAGTTCTCCAATACTTAAAATTATTTGAACATGAATATGTGAACCGATTTTTGTAAGTCATTTGATAGGGAATGTTAAATGTAGAAAATTATATATTTTCGATTAAATCAGTTGTTACAAAGAAATATTAAAGTCGGTTGTATGTTTTCTAAAACTGTTTCTGTGTTTAAATGGTCCTAGCGGTAACGTTTCAACCGCAGACAATAAAGTCCTGGGCTCAAATCCGAGGTCAAACCCAAAAGTAAATTTGAGGATTTTTTGTTAAGAAAATTTCTGAGTATCAGCCCGAATTCTGGAAGTTGATGGTATTTGCCTTGGAGAGCACGTAAAGCCATCGGCCTTGTACCTGACCACTTTACGGTCGCGTCGCTATTCGTCCCATCAGACAATAGAAAGAGGCCCTGTGTTTGCGCATGCATCTGCGCACTATTATATAATTATGTCACTCCATATGCAAAATACTACATATATGTGTTACTTCTACTAACCAAAGCAGTATAAAAATATAGACTAAGAATTGACAAAGGTGCTTGGGATTGAGTGGCTCTAAATCAAAGTAATTAAGTAAACATGTAATTCAATTTAAGTTTCATAATTCCTACAGAGTTTTGACAGTGTTTGTCAGTAGCTGCCCTGCCATGCACTGCAAATAAAACGAATAAAAAAGTTTTCATTGAGTAAAAATTCATGATTAATCTGGCTATATATCATTGCTATCAGATGGTATGCAAATGTCACAGCGATAATACGAGTGACAATAATGTGTCCATTAGCATTTGATCCCTAATTAAAATGAACTATTATGACTAATGTACGCAGTGGTATACTGTGTGAATTAAACGTTTTATGAATTATTATGATAGGCAGAGGTGCCCACGGGAAATAGGATAGTTATCAGTGGCAATGGACGTCATAGTTAACTTTTTTGGCACGCCAACGCTCGTAAACTTAATTGCTTTATCGCGGGGAACCTTACAAACATGAAATTCAGGAACAAAATATTATTTTTCATATTTAATTTGTACAACTTAGGAAAAAGTATTAAATAAGATTAATAGTATATGCAAACGTTAAAAATAAGTAATGAAAACTTACCTATAAGTAATATATGTAGCTCATAAATATAAACCACGATAACATGTTTAACTACCTCCTACCTAAGTCCTTTAATATTCGCATGCCCACTAATGGTAGTTGTCGACAACCTACAAAACTGTACTACCTATCTTCTTAAACTGGGTTTAAGTCGTCACCTTCAATCACAATAACCAGAATGCTGGCAACATTATCTCAGCTATCAGCTCTTTGGTCACCTGACTTGATAGGACGCCAGGTTAAATCCCTGACGTACCCTCATTTATTTTATTGTGTAGGAAGTGCGCGTAACCTTTGTGTACGCATTATGTAAGCTTTGCGCCCGAAAGGTTTCAGGTTTGATTCCCCCTGTGAATAGTCATTATGATAAACTAAATATTTGTTTCAGGGTCTGATTGGTTCAGGGATAATACTCCCGTGCCTTGAAAAATGTTAACAGTTTAACAATAATCTAAACCCTGGTCTAATCATCTCGGTACCTAGATCCAAAGGTTTAGTGGTTATAATTTTTTTAAGACAACGCTCGCACTAGCGAATATAATCCCTGTGTCACGGGGTACTAACTTTACAAATTACATCCAGACTAAGGACAACTATTTATGGGTCACACAAATAGTTGTACGGTACAGGACTCGAACCCGCGACATGAAGAGGCGAGGCGACAGTGCAGTCGAAATTATATATTAAAAAATAAAAAATATTAAAAAATATAAAAACCCCTTAGACAAGTATGAACTTACAATAATAACCAAAAATTGTCAGCATATGGCTAAGGAATTATATAATAATTACATGGATAACATAGAGACAGAATTAAAGAAGAATCCTAAATTATTTTGGTCACACATAAAGTCTAAAAGAGGTGGTTCCAGTGCATATCCATTAACAATGACAGACGGACAGAGAACTACATCAAACGGTCCATTAATTTGTAACTTATTTGCTAATCACTTCCAATCAGCGTTTAGTAACAGCGATGACAGAGAATATAAACAAAACTCAAACTTCATGCATATCTTAAGAAGCAACAGTCAGTGCTTAACGCATCCAACAAAAGATAGACAACACTTACTTAAAAAATTATTATCACTAGACGTAACAAAGGGGGCCGGCACTGATGGAATCCCACCAATTTTTATCGCAAAGTGTGCTCCTAATTTAGTTACACCATTATTACATATTTACAAAAAATCATTGGCTACGGGTATTTTCCCTTCGGAATGGAAAAAATCCAAAGTCGTTCCTGTACACAAATCGGATAGAAAAGATGTTATCGCTAACTACAGACCAATTACAATTCTGTCTACCTTTGCGAAGGTATTTGAAGCACTAATATGCCCTCACGTCCAACGCCATTTCAAAAAGTACCTCAGTGATCATCAACATGGTTTTGTACCATCCAGATCGACTACTTCGAATTTGTTATCTTTTTCTGAAACAGTCATATGTTCAGTTGATTCAAATAAACAGGTTGATGTGTTGTATGCTGACTTTAGCAAGGCCTTCGACAAGATGCCTCATTCCGTCCTAATTGATAAATTGGCAGTATACGGCATCACCGGATCTTTCTTGCAATGGATTAAATCCTACTTAACTAAAAGAGAATACAATGTAGTGGTAAATGGTTTTACATCTGACAGCCACCTCATAACATCCGGTGCCCCACAGGGTTCGCATATGGCCCCTATATTGTTTAATATATTTATTAACGATCTCCCTCAATGTTTTTTGCACTCTGAATGCTACTTATACGCAGACGACCTTAAAATCTTAAGAACAATAAATACACCTGACGACACAAATCTACTACAACAAGACTTAAACCGGTTAATAAAATGGTGTTCAGACAATAATATGACATGAATATGAAACACCACTAAGTGCTTCCACATAAAATTTTCCCGGAAATCACAACTAACCGGATCTGATTACTTTATTGAGAATCAAAAAATTCAAGAAGTGGATTTAATCAAAGACTTAGGAGTCTGGTTTGATAGGAAACTAACGTTCATACCCCATATAGACAATATTACAAAAAAGGCATCAAAAATGTTGGGTTTCGTGATAAGGAACTCTAGAGGATTTAAGAAAAGTACCACAAAAATCCTATTATACAATAATTTCGTCCGTAGCGTTTTAGATTACTGTAGTTCTGTATGGAGACCACACTACGCAATACATATATTACGAATTGAAAGGATTCAAAAAAGATTTCTATGGCACTTGGCTTTCTCGCAAGGGAAAACAAAGGAGCTATTATCATATAAACATCGCCTCCATTTCTTTAAATTACTACCCTTAGAAATACGCAGAGATATCTCGGATGCCCTGTTTATTTTTAAACTACTAAATAATAAAATTGACTGCCCATATCTGCTAAAACTAATTAGATTTAGAGTACCCTCCCGGATACCCCGAAATGCCATAACGCCACTATGTCCACCTCTACGTAGAACAGTTCTAGGCGCAAACTCACCAATCCCTACAATGTGTAAAATTATAAACAATTGCAGCGACATGACAGACATTCACCATAACACAACTGCCATATTTTATAACATTATAAAACAACATCTCGGTACCAACACATACAACATATAATGCACCAAAATCCTGTTTGTTTTTACTTATTTAGTCCCTTGGTTAGTTCTTATTTACCTGTTATTCTTAGTTAATATTTCAAGTTTATCCCAGATTTTTTTTTATTTTATTATTATATTGTTAGTCATAATCATATAATATATTATCTTAATAATTAGAATATATTGTAAAAACACACAGACATTTTCGTACTTTTCGTTTTTCAGGATAGTTAACTCCTTAGTTATTTTTGTAATCTGCATTTATTTGAAGATTCGCAGTGTTATTCTCAAAATTGATTTAATACTAATTATATATTAATTAATTAAATGTATCTGTTTCACCTATAATTAGAATTGCTTTTTTGTACAATATTATTATTAATTTTTATAATTGTATCTCTATAATTTAATTTTAATGTATTGTAAAAGTCGTTTGTTAGCTAATATCTCTTTGTTTTGTGTTCACATATCTATTCTTTATATTATTGCATGTGGTGTCAGCCTATAATTGGTTGTTGCACAAAGAAAATACCTAAATATGTCTGTACAATATGTTATGAATTGTGTAAGCGATCGTTGGTTGACCTAATAAATAAATAAATAAATAAATAGCTACTGGTCAATTAATTCTGTGATTATATTCACAATGGGGTAGAGCGGAATCTGGTGAGTTCAGCTTCCGCTCTACCCCATTGTGAATATGAAGAAATGGGAAAAGCCAAGTATAAAGATGAAAATGAAAACAGGTGTTATTCACATGGTGAATTATTCCATTAAGAGCGCTTGTCGATACTTGGTTTTGCTGAATTTTAACCTTCTTTCTCCTCGTTCCAGTGAGCAACGGCGCACTAAGCGCATGTGCGGCACAAGCGGGAGGCATGGACAAGGACGGGAAAAAGAAGCACACACGACCCACTTTCAGTGGGCAGCAGATATTCGCGCTGGAGAAGACCTTTGAGCAGACCAAGTATTTAGCAGGACCGGAGAGAGCGAAGCTCGCGTATGCGTTGGGCATGACGGAGTCACAAGTTAAGGTGAGTTTTCAGTCTTAGTTTCTAAATTTAAGTTAGTAAATTTGTTTTACTAGTCTCGCCTTCTCACCTACCACTGCAACTCAGCCAGTATGTGATATTGGCTAAATTGCAGCATAATGAATAGTCACTGACCTTGATGGTCTGGCGCCTGCCAGTAAGATTATAGAAGTAGTTGGTGATAATATGTAGCCTATATGTTGACCCGACTTCTTAGTAATATTCATGCAAAATTTGAAGTAAATCCGTGCAGTACTTTTTTAGTTTAGCCCGGACATATATACAGACAAACAGACACACAGACAAAAATTCTAAAAACTATATTTTTGGCTTTGATAGCGATTGTAGATCACGCCCCAAAGTCCTATTAAAAAAAATATTCAATGTACAGTTTTAACTCTCCTACGATTGTATTATATGTATAGATTTATAGGTTATAGTAATAGAATGTGCAAAATTTTTATATTTGTCATTATTAGTAATTGTTAGTAGTTTTATTTACAGATAAATACTTATCTAATAAAAATACAGCTATAATAACTTATTGGTATTCTAGTTATATAAAAAAATTGGGAGTGTTAAATCGGAGATGAAAGCTTGCGTAGAAAGTTTGTAATTTCCAAAATGATAAAATTAATAAACAACACTTAAACGTTTTAACTCTTGAAATATTAATTAAAAATAATTATTGAGTGAAGAAGTTTTAAGTCCGACATCCACGACAACTAAGTCGCGGGAGAAGTGCTAGTCTATATATATAAAAATCAATGCCACTTTTCGTTGTAATGTTATAACTCAACAACGCCTTTACCGATTTGGCTAATTTTGGTCTTGAATTGTTTGTGGAAGTCCAGCGAAGGTTAGTACGTAGAGAAAATTTAAAAAAAGTCTTGAAAAAGTGTAAAATCAACATCTTTTAGCAATTTAAAATATTTTTTTGTTTGAATAAATCAACTTAATAATCATTTTTTTATTACTATGCCTTATACGTAGCGAAGCACGTACCGGGCCGCTAGTATTGTATATAATTGAATCCACAAAGGACTTCTGCTTCAATGATCACTTTAGTCACACTTAAAGCGTAACACTCACAGAAATTGTCATTATTCTAATTCTATAGCCAAGTGCAAGTTACTATCAAACGAAATTAATATCAAACGCTAGAACGTAGGGTAACAGTACCAATCGCCCGTAATCCGATTACACAGATTGAAAAGTCAATCACTTAAGCGTCGGTGCAATCAAACGGTCCGCTCTATTACTGCGGATTAAATACATGTGACATGTGGATGGAATTGTTTTGTTTTATTGTTAAACAACGCTTTTATTTTAAGCTGTGATTTAGTCGTTTTTGGACTTGATATCGATGAAAGTTACTCTATTGCTCTTTATTATTAAATTCGTTACGTTATATCTATGAAGGCTGAAATTTAATGTAATGTAAAGGCGTTTGCTGCTCTATGTTAATCTATACATCTATACAAATAAATAAAATTGGAGTGTCTGTTTGTAATATTGAAATAACCGGTTTTTACTACATTAATATGAATATATATACGGTACATACACCAAAATAACATTTTTTACAATTTTTGTCTGTCTGTCTGTCTGTTTGTTCCGGCTAATCTCTGAAATGGCTGGACCGATTTTGACGGGACTTTTATTGGGAGGTAGCTGATATAATAAGGAGTAACTTAGGCTACTTTTATTTTAGAAAAAGTCTTTTATTTTACAACAAAACAAAAATAAAACGAAATAAATTAATTAACACGCGGACGAAGTCGCGGGCACAGCTAGTTTAGAATAAATATTTATTTCTATTATTCATAAACTAGAGCTACATAAAATAAAATAAGATAAACTACCTGAGAAGAAACCTATTTATACCTAAACTAAGTGAAACATATAAATAAACATAGGCTTATGTTAACTTAATTTCGTGGAAAAAATTGGAAGAGCTGTTTAGTTCAATGTTATTGTATAAAGCATGTTAAACTACTGTTTTTAAAACATGGACTTTTATTGGGATGGTCTTAATAAAACTTGTATGAGACCATACTGAAATCATTTCTCATCAAATAAAACAACGGTTATTAATAATAATAAACATTTATTTCAGACAAGGTCCATATTTTGTTAGGAACAATGTGCTTATAAAACTAATGTTAGTAATTAAAATAGGTAAATTTATAAATTCCTTCCTTTAGACGTCGGTTGAAAATCAATTGCAACAGCGGCGTGTCATCTTGTAACATAAATAAAAAAATAAGGGGTTTTTACGCAATCTATCATTGTCATTATTTATCGTTCTTGGGAATTTTATTAATTTTTTTATTAATGTGATTATGCTATACAAAGCTATGAATGAGTAGTATATTAAATAAACATATTTAATCAATTACATGATGTTTTAAAAAAAGAATAACGTTAACTTATAGAATTGGGGAGAATTTAACAGTTCTCCATAATAATGTTACGCACTGATTTCACAATACAAAGGTCTTCATATGAAATTATGCTCGCTATAATTACAGAAACCCTCATTACACAACTCATAAAACCAGATCCTAAACCTACCTAAAAGGGAGCACGACACCAAATAATTTTACGACGCTAAAATTATCATCTTAAATGAAGCATCCCTACCGTACGGGAACTAAACACATCATGCAAAAGGATCTTTCAATTAATCCAAACACATAAAATAGGCGTAAAAAGGCGCAGTTATACGGAACTAATTGGGGTGTGAGGGGCTAAACGGCTGAGGGGCCGAGAACCGCGGCGCTCACCCCACCGCGGTCACGCGCGGAGCTACATTATTGAATGCGATGTCTCTGTTTGGCCTAACGTGGAAAACCTCTTGTTGTTTTTAAATAATGTGTCTGATTTTAGACGGTTTTCAGTATGTCGGAACTTTTCACGGTCTGAATTTAAGCGTCAATTGCGTGTTGCTTTATATACTTGATATAGCGAAAGGGTACTAATTCACCTTATAACTAATAACAAAAATTTTAAATAATGACTTGACCTATGAAAACTTAAAACCTATAAAAACATTGTAAGAGGACAAGAAGTAATAACTAAGTCTAAATTAACTAATATAAGATGTGGTCTACCGCAGGGATCAATATTAGCACCAATTTTCTTCATAATTTATTTGAATGACCTTATAAGTTTTGTTTCGAGTTCTGTCCCTGCAAGTAAGTTAATAGTTTATGCAGACGATACAAATGCAATTATATCAGCTAATAGTTCACACGGACTACAATGTCAGATAAATAACTCGTTATTGGTCTTTAATGAATGGTTCGCGGCCAACAATATGCAACTAAATATTAACAAAACTAACCCTATATTGTTTCAAACAACGGCGCGAAAAAAGGAAAGTGTTGACATATTTAGTAAAGTGGCCAAAGTCGAACTCAATCATGTTGTTAAATTCCTGGGAGTACATATAGATCAGTTTTTAAACTGGAAACCGGAACTAGAGGCAATAGAAAATGCAATAAGTTCAGCCTGTTACGCCCTGAGAAGCTTAAGAGATGAGGTGGACTTTAAACAACTTAAAGTAGTTTATCACGCGCTGGTTGAATCTAAACTAAGATATAGTGTTAAATTCTGGGGAAACAGTTATGACTATAATATGAATAAAGCATTTACCATTCAAAAACGGGCAATTCGAACTATGGTTCGAATACCTCCGTGGGAGTCATGTAAAGATCACTACTGTAAGCTGAAAATTCTAACCGTTCCTAGTCTCTACATTTTTGTTGTACTCATGGATGTTATTCAACATCAGTGTAAGTATGAAACGCAAGCACAAAGAGAACTAAGACTTAATACTAGAAGGAAAGATTTGGAGGTTCCTTTGCAACCAAGGTTAAATGTCGCGATGCATGGCTGTAGATATCAAGCGGTAAAATTATTTAACTCCCTGCCGGTTGAGCTTAAAACTATCGATAGTCCTAACATATTTAAAAATAAATTAAAAAAGCTTTTGCTGGAAGGGTGCTTTTACTCAGTTGAAGAATTTAAATTTTAAGGTGACTTTGTTAATTATGTTTCGTCGTAGCTATATTCATTATTGTATTTTTTAATGGTATTATATAAATTCCTTTTATTTTTATTTTGTGTGTCTAGTATGTAAGTCTCGTTAATATTCAAATACGATTGTAAAATTGTTATCTCTGAATAAAATTAATAATAATAATAATAATAATTAATATAAGTAGATCTTTAATTTATGTAATGTAATTTAATTAATAATTTATGGACTATAACGTATTAAAATGAAAAGAAAATCGCTTGGAAATTGTAACTATGAAGAATTTTACATTAGACGTGTTTGTATTCACCCCTTGTAGGTGGAGCCGATGGCGTTTGTAAGTTAAGTGTTACCACATAAAATAACAGAGATATTAGTATTTTCTGTTTTTAGAGCACTGTACGGCATTGAGTAATCTTTAATTATTTATTAATTCCTTTAGTAAAATAAAGGTTGCTACTACTTTACAAATCTTCATAAATAAGACTGAAAGTTAAATAAACGGTTAAAGGAATTAAACGAAACACCAAACATGCACAGTTTTGATAAAAAAAAATATATTCTCCAGCAAAATAATTTCAAAGAACATAAAATGTTAAACTAATTCCAAATAGTTTTTGTGTCTTCGATGCTGGTCGCCAACAAGGCCTCTGATGCGCACCATCGTGTCAGTGAGAAGGCTTCATTACTACTGACTGGCAAACAGCAATGCAATTTTACGAGTAGGTTGACGTAGCATTCCTCCTTTTGCCTGGACATCCACTACCCGCACTACGGTATCTTTTCCAGGATAAACTTCTGTTATCCATCCATCCTTGAGGCCAGCGGTTCTGGGAAGCCATCAGCTATAAAATTGAAGTCCCCAACCTTCAACAGCTCTGGTTGCTGCCTTTGTCTTCAACATAAAGGGAAATTATTTATATGTAAAAATAAAATAAGAGTTCTTAAAAAACTACCATGCTGATGTTTTTTCAGCAGAAAAAACTACATAAATATAGTTTTGTATGTTATGATAAATAAATTAGTACAGACGCCAGCACATCCACCTCCCCCAATCTGTCAAATTTCTTTTATCGATTTTTAACTTTATCACATAAGCATAAGGTTCACTTTCAATTGGGGAAATTTTACAGATTGGGGTAGCTTGATGTGCAGGCGTTTGTACAAATTTATAAAAAATAAATAAAAATCTAAAAGATGGTGCATACAAATCCAAAGCAAAATCTGTTAAAATAGTACCTAAACAATTGTGGCTTACTTAAGGAATTTTACACGACACGCCACTTATTTGTGGTCACCCCTGTAGGTGTGGCTGATGGCCGTCGTAAGTTAAGTGTTACCACATAAAATAACAGAGATACGGGTGTTTTCCTGTTGTTGTTGTTTTGCGTGTTTGTTTGTTACAAAGCTACCCCACAAACTTACACCAAGTTTTGACAGTTGCATTTTGACTGTTGTTTATGATCTATATTTTATATCGATAGTGGTAAGTTGCGTTACTTTAGTTCCTGCCGCTAAGTCATCGTCTACTATCAACCTCCATGACTTGGTTTGAATTCAAATCAATGAAATGCCCTCTCCTATGATTAATTAGTCATGTGGCCCACGACCTAGCGAATTAACGTAGAGTGACTGTTGCACTTATCGACCCTACATTTTCACGTAAGGAACCGCCCAGAGCCGAGGTTTTAACTACGAGTACCAAGAGTGTGTACTCTAGTTTGTAGTCATATAAGCCCTTTTTTGGCTAAATTATCAGGAAATAATGAAGATGTAGATCTAGATTTACAGATAATGAACTTCATGTTGATAAAAATATATTTAAAATATAAAAGTATATACCAAAACACAATAGTTTCTCACAATATCGTAAAATCACTTAAAAATGGCGTAAAAAAAATAATCTCGAAACAATTGGATTTAAATATTAGTTATTGTGTTTGTAATGCATTTTATGATTAGGACCAACTTTATTTTTCAGTGTTGTCATAGATTTTATGATTTGTTTTTACTCTGTTTTATAAAGCTTTGACGGGATTTTACTCACTCTATTTAGACGCGTACTTTGAAACTGATACGGTTGGGTTTCGAATGATGCCGTGTAAAAAAATCGATCTGCATACGTTATTATGGTCGTATATACACCAAAGATTAGTTCCGACTGAAAATTAACTGTAATTGCATGAAACCAACCAAGTCCTCTTAAATCTAAGTCAGCAACAAGAAACAAGCATAAAATTCACAAGATCAATATCACAGTCATAACGCATCATAGTTTTACTTAGCGCCAAGCAATGATACGCGATCATCCCTTACCCTCAGCTGAAGGGCTATGAAGGGCTCAAATCATATTATACTAAGTGATATGCGCTATTAGGGGACTAGTAGGCTGGGTGCATACTAGGCAAAACTATACATGTAACAATGGCTGATAGTTGATACTAAAGTTGACAGGATAATTAAATGAAATATATTCAGAATTTGTCACACTACAATTGTCCTAGTCAAGTTCATAATCAAGTAGTAAAGTCGTAATATTAACATTACGCTATATGAATCTAAGCCTATGGCGGATGGCGTCACGTCTTCAATGTTGTGAAATCCTTCAATAAATAACAATTTTGCTACTACTTATTTTTAAAGTGAATAGTATTTAATTATGAATTTGGTGTCACCAGGTAAGGCAAAGTTTATATATACGTAGTGTATAATTGTTAGCGAATGTAAATAATAATCAATACATATGCAAAATAATAGAATGGAAGACGTTGAAAGAGATGTGGACTAAGGAACGTTATTACTTACTCACTTGATAGCCAGTTCCTTTCAACAATCCGTAAGTCTAAAGGCACTTGATCACGTGATCTATAAATAGGCGACCACGAAAGTGGCTAAATTTCTGAAATTTAAACCCGTTTGTACCTGGTAAGCTATGTCAGAGGTGTACTGGGTAGTGTGAACAACTTGGACACTAGGTTAACAACTGCTTGTAAAGTTATTCTTTTTTTTTATTTTTATCATAAATATATCAAATATATATATCGTGCCTAAGCAGTGATTTTTTGAAAATAATAACCTACGATATGAATTTTAATGACTAAATGTTTTACGTTACTGAAGTGTTTAGTCTATAAGATAAGTTAAGATGAAACTACTACTAAAGAATATTGAATGATTTAAAACGATAACTACGTATCAAATTATCTAATTTTTAAACGAATTATTTGGTAAGTTATTTCATCATAACAAAATCACTTTAACCCTTCAACTCACGAAGTAAAGCTATCGTTTGCAATATTTGATGGCAACAATAATAAGGCTTCTGGTCTGAAAACAAAATCACTTGAGAACTTTTGCCCTTTCTGCAATTAGTGATTCAAATTGCTCGAAAATATTTGAATATACCCTAACTTTGATTAAATAAACCCGTCGCCTATGGATAAATCATTCGTATTTCATATACCTATATCATTGTAAATAATAATTTTATAAATATAAAGTACCCGTAATAACGGTAAAATTTAATAACAAGTCTTCTGCAACATTAAAGTTACTTATCTCCTATACAAATTCAAGAAAAGAGCATATAAAATGTAGTGGCTATAAATAAAGAACACAATTAAGTATCCGTGCGCAGCCGGCCTAACGTTACGCAGAGCAATGCTCGCAGTAGTGCAAGTGTAATGAAGCGCACACAATGAGATTAATGACAGTTACAGTAAAACTAAAATGGGGATACAGTTGTGCAACTGTTAAATACGATGACGAGAATATTGTTTTATTAAGTTAACATCACAATATTATTATAATAAAGGTTGTATGTAGTGACTGTAAGCTATTACACATACTATGTGCTATATACAGTACAGTTACTTCAGTTTTCCTCTCACGGGTCTGTTAGAACAATTTTTTATTGTAATTAACACTGCCTTTGTACTTCCATTTATTTAACTTTTATTAAGTTGTAATTAAAATGGAAATTTGAGCCTTCAAAACGTTGCGATTCGTTGTCAATCTTCGGCACAGAGTTGGCGCATACTACACTTGGATGAAATCAAATGGTTAAGTTAACCAATATCAAAACATGCTTCTCAAAATGTAATTCAAAGCAAAATTTATCCATACTTAGAACATCTACTTATGGGTCACACAAATAGTTGTCCTGTGTGGGAATCGAACTCGGCACACGAAATGGCGAGGCGACTGTCTTAACCACCGCGTTTGCGCCGCTGTGCACTGTTAATTTTGTGTGTGACTGATGCGTACTATAAACATGTAGCACCCACATTATTTTGTGTGTTATCTATAGGTTATGCAGTGCACGCCACATAATAACTTTTGTAGGCAAATGTTTGATACCTTATTGCAATTTTCGTCGGAATGTTACGCACTGATAATGTAGCTTTCTATATGAACAAGAGAGTTTAAAGTTAATTGTGTAGATTAAAATTTATTGAGGAAAAACAAATATACAAAAATCTAATCTTATCATTTTATAATGTTAGTTCAGATATCGTTATTTTCTGGCATTTTAAATTGGTAAGTGCACTAATTCTCGTCACTATATTTTTTTCTAAACAGATCACTATCGAAGCTCTTTATCCCCCCAAGCGACCTAATGGTATCAATACACAAAGACCAACAATCCTTTACAACACTAAATACGTAACACACAATGCGTATTCACAAATTGGATTCAAAAGCCAATGTGCAAAGGGCGGTTTCACAACTTTACAGAACAAAAGTTAATGCGATTTTCAACTCTATCGCTTCAGAAAAGGGACATAGAGACTGATGATTTAAGTTGGTAGTTCTTTCAATTCCCCTACATGGGTGTCATAGCTCATTTGACATTCGATAAAATTAATCCATAGGGAAGATTAACAGCAAGGGAAGTGTGTTTACACATGTGCACTGGAAAGGGAATGCATAATGCAATTAATTCTTGACTCGCTGTTGATACAATAACTATATTTCATAGTTTTAATGTCGTTTAATTGTATCGTTTATTGAGTTAATGGATGGAGTGATTAAGTTAATGTGAGCTGATTTGTTTGATTGTTAGATATCGTATTGAGAATGCGATAATACGATCCGTTACAGATCTATCTTGAATAATAGAAATACGATAACACTAAGTATAGTTTACTTGAAACCCTTTTAGTAGTACCGCTTAGCAGTTACTGGACTAATATATCCACAGATACATTAATTGTTCATATCAAATTGAGGATGCCACTAAATTACAGTTAGCAAGTCACAAATATTTTAAATTATTTTCAATGTTTGTCGCATTTTAGATTAAAATTTGAGACATAGACAATATAACACACATTTTAATATTACTCCTTGACGCGTTTGCTATTTCTTATCTTAACCTCTGTGCGTGCTTGTCATCAGGCATGACTCCTTATGCGTTTATCTCTTAATTAAAAGAATTCATCTTAAGTTATATTTTGGTTAGGTTATATTACTTTGTAAAAACGGGTATTATAGTGTGAATGATTTTTTACTAGATAAGTCTATTGTGTCAAATATGTGAAATTATTGTGTTTTGAATTGTGGCAAACTATTTTACATATATAAATTTTAAGTCATTTGTACGCCTGATTCGGCAGGACATGTTGATACCACTATAACTATCATTGTAACACCACATGTAAAAAATGTAACACATGTTTCATACAAATAAATGCATCTTTATCTTATCTTAGAAACTCTACCACCCTAATATATCAATAAACAAATAATCCGCACCTCTCGTTTGGTTTTACTGCTAAGATATATAACTGACGTAAGTCCTTACAGCATCATAAACATAGAACAGTAAACCGTGGAGTTTGGAGACGTGGAGTACGAAGTTATTTGAGGAACACCAAACTGCTGTACAAGTAGTTTTATATGAATAATGTGTAGGTATATGGCTTCTTCAAATTGTCAGTCAGAACAAATATTATATCTATTATTAATATATTTAATTTAAATTATAGTATATTTAAAGAGTAAAGTATTGAACATTTTAATTTTCCTAGTTGTATGTGAGATTTAGGTGTTTTAATTGTGATGATTTATTTAATTAAACATAACAATAGGAATTGATGTTTGCGATCAGTAGAATAGACGCAACTTATACTACTAAAAGACTTACTTTAATATACTTAGAATAAAAAAAAATATAACATGTGTTCAAAACTAAACACTTAAATCGGTTTTCTAATGCCGAAACTATCAGTATACACACATAAAAAGTACAATAAGGGTTGAAATGAGAATTTACCAATTTTTTGTCAGTCTTTTTAATTGCAATACAATATTTTGTCAGTCTTTCTAATTGCAATACAATATTTTGTCAGTCTTTTTAATTGCAATACAATATTTAGTCAGTCTTTTTAATTGCAATACAATATTTAGTCAGTCTTTTTAATTGCAATACAACATTTTAATAATGCGTTAAGTAGTTTTGTAGCACCTATAACTGTCTTTTTAGAGCCTAATAATAAACTTGCGTTTGAAGTAGCATGTGTACTTAAGTTATTGGTAAACTAGAGAAAAAGGATCATTTAATGGTGTCTGATTGCTATGCCACTGATTGACGGCTGTATGAGAAGCAAAGCTCTTAAAAGTGGACCGTACTGAGTGAGTTTTATTTCATTCGTGGCCCTCTGAACCTTAATAGCGTGTGCGAGTGCCATATATAATTCAACTCATAACTCGTATCCTCGTATTCAAAATGCAAATCACTGTGTGTCGTTATCATGGCTTTTATTGCCGCTGTAAAACACCCTAGAATTAGTTGCTGTGCCCACTCTTCCCATGAAGATTGAAGATACATCTAGATGTTTTATTGCACTTTATCCTTTAACTTTTTTTGTTTATCCCTCTGGAATTATATTAGCGAATTTTACAAGGATTGAGTTGTAATTTTTATGACGTGGAATTAATTCTGAGAAATTAATATTGGTTGGCGGTTAATTGGTGATCTTACCTTAGAATGCGAAATTGGACGTTATGATTAAAAAAAATACTGCCATTATGAAATATGCTCTTTACCATTTCTCGTTCGATCAAATGAACATAATATTGTGAAATTTTATGAAAATTATGCATAATTGACAGTAAAAATCGGGCTTATTACATTTAACCGCTGTACCCCAGCCCACACATAATAAAGCTCTCTTTAGTTTAATGACGTCACAGATAAGATAAACGACAGTTTAAAATCATGGAGATGAGGGGTTCCGTAGCATATTAAATTACTTTGATGGATCGCACTATAATTTTATTTTAATGTGTTTTGATATAATGCTTTGTTACTTTTTTGCTAACGTTTCTCCCTTTTTTAACGTTTTATGTAATTAAAATTCAATCTTAGAGTGACGCGCGATTTCGAAAATGGCGGACGGATGAGTCATTGGTAGCTTAAACGGTTTTGATTGAGTATTTGCATTTTGAGTTCAGTTAGAAAGAGGTTAATGATGTGTGCACTTATTTTTGAAATTTAGATTTAATTTTATGAATGAATTTTTAAAATAGAAATGATGAAGAGAATAGTATTTCCTGAACAAATTTTCATATCTAAATAATGCGTTAAGCACTTTATGAAATTATGTTTTCAATACCTGTTCAGTACGGTCTGATTTTTTTTACATTTAGTTTACAGTTAGCTTATAAGTGAGTGGGGGATAAAGCCATCTAGCAAATAGGACTACTAACTAAGCCTCCTAGGGTACCCCCATTGGGATTCGAATCTCGAAGTTGTGGTCGGGTTTTAAGACCGTTTTTACGCAATTGTACCTCAGTTCTACGTATATGTTATTGTAAGACTGACTTCGATTGAAACAAAGTTTTAATAAAATGTCTGCGTCTTCTAATATCTTTGTAGATCAATTTATTTTTCTCTTCTACTCATAATCTTTCTATTGTATTATTTAAATGCTGTGGATGTTTGTACTTGTTACAATAAAATAACTGTATATTTAAATGACTTAATATAAGTCATATCTAAGTTGATATGCCTTAATATTAGTAATATTCCTTAATATAAATAATTAATTACCTAACCGTTAGAAAACTCCCGACTACGATTATAATTAAATCATTTTAGAAAAGAGCTGATACTCTTACATTGCTGGACTGATATTAACCATGCATAGCTCAGAACCACCGCAAGGAAACTGGCTCTTAAAAAAACCGCATTGAAATCGGTTCATCCGTTTGAGAGCTACGGTGGCACAGACAGACATCACACCACTTTTTGCGTCGGGGGTTCAAAATAAATTAATACGTTAATACTTGATTGGCTGGTGTAACTACGACTTTTCTTCGAAATTCTGACTACGACAAATCGTAGTGATATATATATTAGGTCTTTACCTATGAAATTGCCGTTCTGCAGTACTGGCCATTTCAAATCAAAATAATTTTTGTTTGGCTAAGAATTCTAATTTCAAATTAATTTTATTTTAAAAACATGGATTCTTTTTTCCAAAAGTAGTCATTTCTTTATTGATTAGTGTTACATTTTCATCGCATTTCAATCTTTTTCGTCATCATGGATACGTTAAAAATTCGAGTAATTATGGAATATGAGTACCGTCGTGGCAGCAACGCGGCACAAGCGGCACGCAACATCAACGACGTTTACGGAGCTAACACTACAAACCAACGCACCACCTGTTATTGGTTTGCTCGCTTCCGTTCTGGAAATTTCGACCTGAAAAATGAACCTCGCGGTCGTCCGAAGACTTTGGTCGACAATGACGAATTAAAGGCGGTTGTGGAAGCTGATGATACACAATCTACGGCTGAATTAGCAGCAGCTTTCGACGTTAGCGTCAAAACAATATTGGTCCATTTGCGTCAAATTGGCAAGGTAAAAAAGCTTGACAAATGGGTGCCCCACGAACTCAATGATCGCCAGCGCGAAGTACGCGTCGAGACGTGCCTTGCACTGCTCAACAGACACACAAATGAAGGAATTTTGAACCGCATTGTTACCTGCGATGAAAAATGGATTCTGTTTGATAACCGCAAGCGCTCAGCAAGTTGGTTGGATCCTGGTTCAGCACCTAAACAATGCCCTAAACGAAAACTTACCCCTAGAAAAGTGATGGTCACTGTTTGGTGGTCTAGCGCCGGTGTGATTCATCACAGCTTCTTACCAAACGGGGTGAGCATTACTGCAGATGTGTACTGTGAAGAACTGAGCACAATGATGGAGAAGCTGGCGCATCTCCAACCAGCATTGGTCAATCGCTCGTCTCCGCTGCTCCTGCACGACAACGCGCGACCTCATACTGCACAGCAGACGGTCTCCAAGTTGCAAGAACTGGGGTTGGAAGCTCTCCGTCATCCGCCCTACTCACCAGACCTTGCGCCTACAGACTACTACTTTTTCCAGAATTTGGATAACTTCTTGGCGGGAAAAAAATTCAATACCCGAGAGGCAGTACAAAATGCCTTTGAAGAATTTGTTGCCTCCCGTCCAGCTGATTTCTTTAAGAAGGGCATCAATAAACTGCCACTGCGATGGCAAAGATGCATTGATTGCATGGGTGATTACTTCGATTAATACAAATAAAAAAATTCATGAAAAAAATTCGTTTAAATTTTTTCATACAAAACGGCAATTTCATAGGTAAAGACCTATTATTATGTTAAGACAACGTGTATCACTGACAACATATTGTTATAAACCGGTTCAGGTTGCGATGTACAGACGCCAGCACATTCAGCTAACCCATTCCGCAAATTTATTTTATAGATTTTCTACTTTATCACATAAGTGAACCTTATCACTTTCAATTGGGGAAGATAGACTGGGTAGCTTGATGTGCTGACGTCTGTACATAAGTAGCATAAAAACTACGAGCAACTCGGGTAGCTTTGTGTATGAGCTTCCACCTTTGGTCGGGGATGCGATACATTTGTCTACGCGTGTCTGCCTATTGTATCATATTAATGATATTATGAAAATAAATAACTTAAGTAGCTGCTTTAAAATCCTGCAACCGAACTTAGCAACGATTAATTCGTACAAAATATATTGGTCCCTTATAAGCGGGTAATGCAAGCCCGACAATTGTGGACATCTTTGGGCGAGCCAAAAAATGTAACATAAATGTACATACAAAGGAACTTGCTGTCAAATTCATAACCTTCTTCTTGTGAAGTCGGTTATAAAGCTTATTGGCTATAGTTCACAACCTTACTTTATATCATCCTAATAATGTCAGACGCATTACGTCCACTGCTGTACAAAGGCCTCATTTGGAAGGTTATGTCATAATCGCCACCCTTGGTCATAATACACAGAGAGACGCTGATACCTGTTCTTTGCAACAGACATAGACTCACGCCTGTTGCCCAGAGGGGTAGGTACAGACAACGGATTTCCGTTTGGCACGATTTTTTTTAATTTAATTACAGCCTAGTCCAGTAAAGTCCGTCATAATCAAGTCAAATTGTAGGACTTTACCCAGACAGGCAGTAGAGACTTTACTAAAGGCTTCTATGGAGTTTTCGAATCAACACGGAAATCCCAATTCACTGTAATATGGCACTTTCATCTTCTGTTGTACAGACGCCAGCACATCAAACTACCCCAATATGTAACATTTCCCCAATTGAAAGTGAACCTTATGCTTTTGTGATAAAGTTGAAGATCTATAAAAAAAATTGACAGATTGGGGCAACTGGGAGTGTTGGCGTCTGTACGCTGTTGATGACGTTATGTCTAAAAATCCACCATATTTACAAAGAAAACCTCGAATTTACACCAGTTTCCAATTTTTTATAATGAGTCCATGTGTCGTTTTCCGCGTTGGCGCCAAAATTCTTTGTTTTGGATCGCAAAAAGTTGTTCGCCACGTGTATGAGTGTTGCTACCTTATAGTGCTACCTAGGGCCACGTGTGCAATTTCTAAATCTAAAACCAACGGATGCGCCGCTAATACTAATGACATCTTACAATATAATATAGATATCTACAGAGCAATATTGGTAGTTTCAGTAGGTAGGTACAACTATCAGGATTAGCATGCAATCACCATCGCGACGTCATAATTAAATTAGCATATTCAAACCTGAACACCGCGCAGTTAACTGGTGTCCGACAGTAACTAATACTGATTGCTCTGTTTGTTACGATTTAGTTAAACCATCAAGTTATGACATTATTCGTCATGCAGTGTATTACACGGCGCGACCTTCTAAATTGTCTGGTAAAGCAATGAAACTCTCCTAGGCTAATTGTAACGACGAATTAAACAAAGAAAAAAAAACAGTGTGCTTTATAGATATACGAAACGAAAGGGGTTCTGAAATAAAGAGAGAAAGAAATTGTACGCTCACATCTCTCTCTCTCTCTATCTCTCTCTCTTGCCTCTTCAGTAATATACGAAATGTAACTCTCGCTCTTTCTATCTTCACTAACTTATATCTCCCTCTCAACTTCCGTTCGTCTCGCCTGATCACACTTTTCCTAACGCTCTCGTCCCGCATTCATACTAAGTATTTTGGTATGCAATATATTTATCACAGTTCCTTAGTATAATTTATTTGTTGCATTCCTGCTACTGTTTACTTTACTTTTAGTTCCTATCCATCCAAAGGTTGTCTGGAAGAGATCGCTTAAGGCGATAATGTATTTTCTTTCCATTTGAGGGTGTACAATAAAAAGTATTCTATCTATCTATCACCAGCTGGCTGGACAAGACCGTTATGATTGACTTGAGAAGTAAGCATACTCCCAAAGTCAAGCGTGCGTAAATAAGTTTTACTTCCAAAGTATGAAGTGCCATCGTTACATATCCCTATCATCCCTAGTGATATATTTGTATGACTAACTGTCAAGTACTTGTCAGCTAAACGCTATTTCAGCCTTCAAAATCGCTTTGTGGTTACACTAAATACATTTGGACGTCGATCTATAAAACAAACAACAAATATTTAAAACACTTTAAATTCTACCAATAACTGCCACGGGCCCAATCCAGCACATATTGTTATTTGTCAAAACAAGTGTCACCATGTTTTGTTTCACAATCGATTTGTTCACGACACTCGATGACGTATATCTGCCTAAATTCCCGGCTAAATCTATCGGACAGACATCGATAGGATACCTCTGTAACGCCCTATATACTTTAACATCGCTCATCGAAAATTGAACTTTATCTGTAAAACATGGAGTTGGAATTTGAGTGCGTAACACAAGTGATTAATCCATGGTCCCGATGACAGCGGAGAGCGGATGATAATCGTCCCTCATTAAGGAATGTGAGTCACTGAATCGATTTTGTGACATCTGCGTTAGAGCACAACTGTTTAATTTGGAAATTTTTAGTGGAGTGTTTGATATATAAAATGGAAATTTGTAATTTATCTAATGAAGTTTGATTGCTAATAAATTAATTTATAAGTTACTTTACTATGTATTTGAATAGAACCGACGGCCGTTGGTGCAGAAAGGTTCTCGAGTGGCGACCACGAACCGGAAGACGCAGCGTGGGCAGGCCCCCTACAAGATGGTCCGATGATCTTGTGCGGCACTGGAAACCGCTGGATGCGAATAGCGTAAGGCCGGCAATTGTGGACATCTTTGGCGGAGGCCTTTGTCCAGCAGTGGACGTCTTTCGGCTGATATGATGAAGATGAAGATATTTAAATAAGTTTATATGTTGTTTTGACTGCTATAGCACGGCGCCGCTCATAATTTAGAGATCTTGGCGTCATTGTGGTACGACTGATCTCATACTTCACCACATCGATCATTTATGGACCGGTAAGAACCACTATATGGTGTAGGGTTTATCGTGAAGAAATATCTTAGAAATAATATAATAGAATTCAAAGGAGTGTCAGACAGACTTGCTATTATGATCATTAAGCTGCCCGGCCACCAACAAACAACTTCAATTGTCCAGGTATATGCTCCGACCGAAGATACCAAAGAAGAAACAAAAAACGAATTCTATAACCAACTAAATAACACTATAAAATATTTGGATCTTAATAACACTGTAATCGTAATGGGAGACTTTAACAGTCAAATCGGAAGGAGGGAAACAAACGAAGATAAAATAATTGGACCTTATAATACTGGAAAAAGGAACGATAATGGGCAAAAATTGGTAAACTTCGTCATGGAAAATAATTTCCACATTATGAATACCTACTACAAAAGAAAGAATAGCAGAAAATGGACATGGATATCACCGGATGGGAAGACAAAAAACGAAATCGATTACATTATTACAAATAAACCAAAGCTATTCTCCAAAGTGGATATTGTCAATCAACTGAATTTTAATACTGATCATAGAATGCTAAGAAGTCAAATATACACAAAAATACCTAAACCATCAAGAAAAAATATTCATAAAACCACAAAACCTATAATACTGCCAATACCCGATAAGATCTTACATCCTCTAGAAGCCAATTTAGGAAAACTACAAAACGTTGAAAAAATTCAAGAAAAATACGATGCCCTTGAGAAAGAACTAAAACAAATAGAAAACAACGTTATACAAAACAAATCAACAAAGGATAAAATTGGACCAAAGGCTAGAACCTTAATCGGACAAAGAAAATTATTATTTCGAGATAGGCAGAAAAACAGACAGGAAATAGCAAAGCTAAGCAAAGAGATAAGCTTAGGAATAAGGAAACATAGACAGAACACAAGAACACAAACAATTAACTATTACATAGAAAAAACAGGTGGTGCGAAAAAAGCATGGCAAGAACTTAGAGATAGTTTAAATTGGATCGAAAACGTTACCCACCGAAGAACCAACAGAAACAACACAAATAGAAAAGAAATATTGAAAATCGCAACAGACTATTACCGAGAGTTATATAGCGACAAGGAAATGACATCGGAAGTAAAGCAACCATCAATACAAAAAGACGAAAAGGAGGAAGACACCCCAGAGATAATGCGAGAAGAAGTCAACAAAGCAACAAAATCACAGAAAAGAGGGAAAGCATCAGGAGAAGATGCAATATCTAACGAACTCCTTATAGGAACATTGGACATAACACTAAACACCATCACAGACTTATTCAATGAAATTTTGAATACTGAATACATATCCAGTCAGTGGAAATCGTCAACCATAATACTTATACACAAGAAAGGAAAGAAAAACGACATAACAAATTATAGACCTATTAGTCTCATGTCCAACTTGTATAAAATTTTCTCCAAAATCCTACTAAGCCGCGTAACAAAGATACTGGATGAAAATCAACCAAAAGAACAAGCAGGATTTCGGAGTGACTTCTCAACGCTTGATCACATTCACACAATAAAACAGGTCATCCAAAAGAGTACCGAATACGGTATCGACTACTACATAGCCTTCGTAGATTACAACAAAGCGTTCGATTCCCTTAAACACGCAAAAATATGGGAGGCGCTAGAAACCCAGGGAGTAGACAAAAAATATATTCGGCTCATTAGCAATATCTACCGGAACATGACGGCTAAAGTACGAACGGAAAGCGTAGGCGAAGCCTTTACTATACAAAGATGTGTTAGACAAGGTGACCCGCTGTCACCCAAACTTTTCTCAGCAGTTCTTGAATTCGTATTTAGACGGCTCGTATGGGACGACTATGGACTAAATATTAACGGAACACAATTGAACCATCTAAGATTCGCAGACGACCTGATACTCATCACGGGCGATGCAGGAAGCCTACAGAAAATGCTCGAACAACTTACATCCGAAAGTAGAAAGGTTGGTTTGACTATGAACACCTCAAAAACGAAACTAATGACAAATGCAGAAAAAGTTTCTATAAAAATTTGTGATACACAAATGGAATATGTAAATGAATACACGTACCTTGGACAAATTATATCTCCAAAAGACCTGACAAACAAAGAAATTAACAACAGAATAAATCTATCCTGGAGAAGGTACTGGTCCTTAAAAGAAATAGTAAAAAACCCAGAGATACCACTGACATACAAGAAAAAAGTATTCGACTCATGCATACTGCCCGTTATGACGTATGGATGTCAAACATGGAGCCTTACTAAACAAAATATGCACGCATTAAAGACCTGCCAACATGGAATGGAAAGAAGTATGCTCAATATTAAACTAAGGAATAAAATAAAACTAGAAACTATCCGGCAGAAAACTACAGTCACAGATGTGATATATTGTATCAAAAAACTAAAGTGGAGATGGATAGGACATTTGATGAGAAGCAAAAAGGACAAGTGGGCTAAGGATGTGACCGAATGGTGTCCAAGACAACACAAAAGAAAGAAAGGGAGACAACGTCGAAGATGGGAAGACGACATAAAAAGAATAGCAGGAGCCACATGGAGAAGGAAGACACATGACCGCATTTTATGGCAAGCTTTAGGGGAGGCCTATGCTGAATAGCAAGACAATCTTCGCAAAACTGGTGTCGATATCAAAGAGATTGTATAAAATTTTATAAGATTGTTAAATAAAGGCTTTTATTATTATTATTATTATTATAAGAACCACTAGCTATGACTGCATAGTCTTTGGGAACGAGACAAAAGGGAGGTGTTCGCACAAACTCACAATGATCGGTTGAGTAGTTAAGGCGTAAAACGAACAATCTCACATCTCATTTCCTATATACGCGGACGAAGTTACGGGTGGACAGCAAGTGCTTTTCTAAGTAAAGAATGTCCTTGTTTTTTTCAAGTGTGTATATGTAGATTGAAAGAACACAATAAGGTAAATGAACCACCAGTCATATCTACGAAAAAATATAGATAAATAAAAGAAAACAGAGCCATTCGTTAACAAAACGCCGAGTAACACAGTGAGGCACTTGTCAATAAGACCGTTACGCACGCGAGGTACCCTAATTGATAGCGCTAACGACGCGTTTTTAGGGCTCCGTACCAATCGGCGTATTTATTGTCTATAAATTATTTTGATGGCACTTTCAGTTTTATGTGTATCGTGTAGTTACTGGTGAAAAGGCTTGTTTTTATGGGGAATGCACGCCGAATTGGAAATGTGGATGTTGTTCTATTGACTCTCGCGATGCTATATAACCGCCACCACATTTTGTTTGTAATCGTTATATGAAAACTCACGTATTTACGAAAATTGCGTGGACGAAAGAGTATAAAATTTAGAACAGTTGAAAGTTCACATGAAGAAGAAGAGCAGAAATCTAAGATTTTTACGGTCATAATAGGCATTAGAAGTAAATTATTTTAAAATAAAAACATTAACATAAAAACAACACTACCATACTTTTGACACACAGACAAACTAAGAAGAGATGACAAACTGAGTGTCAATACTGAGAACAGCTTAATTTTATTTGTCTTTAATGTCAATCGTCTTTGAGAATAGAACCTTCATGGTCGAGTTTCCAAAGTGCGGTCCCTAGTTAAGCTAAACAGTGACATGCATCTGAGAGAACTCATAGGGGTCGTTATAGCTACCACGTCCGTAAGTGAAACATGAGTAGCGCTAAACAATGGGAACATTATGAACATTTAAGTTTAGCGTTCTTTAGGCAGGTAGTCGGGCAGGTAGCGGCACCAGTGTACTAGCTACCACCTTATTGCGGTCGGCAACTCGCACTCCACGTGAAAACAAAACCCTCCAATTGTAGACTTTGTGGAAACCTTTGGAGGAGGCCGGTGTCCAGTAGTGGCCGATTTGAGGCTGATGATGTTGTTGTTCTTTCTCGCTATAAGCAGCTTTACAGAACACACTCCAGACTCATGGGGAGGTGGTACAACATGATGGAGGTGGTAACCACCTACCATCATGTTGTACCCTTGTTTGCAAACTCCTAATTATAAAACTTTCTAGTGGCGATGGATGACAATTAGTGGGGTCGACGATTTTCTTTTTAAATGATGATTACTGTTAAAAAAGACCTTGGAGAAAGGCTCCACGATTTCTTCAGATAATTGAAGTCGTTGAGTTTCACATAAGACCAGTCGAACTAAACATACTAATCACACTAATGTTATAAAGGTGAAAGTTTGTGAGTGTGTATGTTTGTTACTTCTTCACGTCTAAACGCCTGAAGCGATATCAATGAAATGTGGCATGGAGTTAGCTGACACCGTGAATTAATACATAGGCTATATAATTTATAAAGTTTAACACACTAATATTATAAAGGCGAAAGTTTGTGAGTGTGTGACGGTGAATGTGTATGTTTGTTACTTTTTCACTTCTAAACGGCTGGAGCGATGTCAATATAATGTGGAGTTAGCTGACACCCTTGCTTAACACATAGGCTATAATTTATGGAGTTAGCTGACACTCTGTATTAACACATAGGCTATAATTTATAAAGTTTATCGCTGGTAACATCGCGGGGCACAGCTAATATAATATATACAGAAAAAATTACAAGTTTAGATGTCTCAATCACTCCAAATCGGCGTTATTTTTTAAACTTATATGCGATAAGTGTTGACCCCTCCGCAGCAGTCGACATGCAGTGACGGGGTATTAGCCATAGCCCACGGTTTTTGTGATGCCCCATCTTCGTCAGACGACTTCCAATCTCACCTTTTATCTGTTAAGGAGATGAAAATAATGGATTAATATGTCGACTTTTTACTGCGTCATGATAATGCAGGTAATAAGCCTCATTCTTTTTTTTTTATAATAATATATAATATATAGGGACAATGTCACACAAATCATCCTAGCCCCAAATTAAGCAAAGATTGTACTATGGGCACCAGGCGACGATATACATACTGATATAGAAAGATAAATACTTAAAAACATAGAAAACATCCATGACTCAGAAACAAATATTCATGTTCATCACACAAATATTTGCACTTACCGGGATTCGAACCCAGGACCACCAGCTTCGCAGGCAGGAGCACTACCAACTAGGCTACGGTGATCGTCAAATATCATAACATTTTCGATGGTGCGTATGTGTTTCTGTCCACCGGTAACAACCTCTTTATTTACTGACTTACGCCCTGATAAGGTTGTGTGAAAGAGAATATATTTGTTAAGAGTCTGGCTATTGTTTAGCTAGTAAAATTTGTGTAGGAACTATTTCTTAGATTACATGACTTTTGGTGTACAAAAACAACACGCCACGCACATTGCTCGTTTGCTCAAATCTGGGTCTTGACCAGACCTGTCTACTCTATTCCGTCCTATCTGATCATGAGAGTGCACCTATATTTAAATACTATACTACTACGGATTGGTGAATAGATAGATAAAATAAATATTGACTTTTATAGGCAGAGTTTTGATATCTTGGGTAAATTATTGTAATATTCGTAGGATCTCTAAATAAAAAATAAACTAATAATGTAGCCTTCTTTAGGTGTAAGAATTTTTTAATCAGTTACCGGTTGATGATTTATCCATCACAAACGAACATACAAAAATCAAATATATTCTATTTACAATATTATGTATTCAATTATAGGCTTTTGTCCAGCAGTGGCCGTCTTTCGGCTCATATGATGATGATGAATTATATTCACCCATGATGTACTAAAATGTGCTCCGTGCAGATGCCTAGGTTCTGTTAACACTATGTCCGAATTTTGGAGTACGAAAAAATGTTAACTCCCAAAGCATTAAGTGGCGAACAAATTTTATGAAGTCCACTGTACGTGGATTGTAGTCACATCGTAATATTATTCTAAAAATGATATTCCATTATATTTTGCGCTTTTCAACAGGCATTAACAAAACAAACCGCGTTGTTTCAACATGTACTCGTGGAATCAATTATGGCGGTTTGGGCACAGCTGAGCCGTGATTAGGGGCTTTGACGAAACCTTGGACGGGGGGTGGTTGTGCCGAATATTGTTTTGATAAGTACGAATAAAAGATACTTCAATCAAATATATTTTGTTATGGAATTTAAAGCAGTTTACAACCTTTATATATAATATTCACATACATTATTTTAACATTATTTGTGCCAGTCCATCAAATATAGAAATGCAATAGTATGCACAACATTTCTACGAATATACATTATATTTTTTTACAACAAAATAATTTTTAATTAGAATTAAATATGTCAAATAATAATTATTTAACATATTTAATTCTAAATAATAGTTTTCTGTGCAAAGTATGGCATTTTATAAAATTTTAAGTCTTCAAACCTTTTTAATTAGCTGTATACCTAATGTGTATTTTTTTCTAGGTGTTATCGTTATTAGTATGTTTAAATTAATGTAAAATATTTACAATTCTTAGAGTATTTTACGAATTTTAATATGCATATTTCAATATTATTATTATTAAACACGTTTTGTTACTTATCTAATACAAATAATACTCAAATATTTACTTATAAACCAATTGTAAAGTAAAAAATATAAGACAGAAAAAGTTTAACCTTAGTTAACATCCTATAAAGTTATTGATATTATTTGCGGATTTATAATATTATTTTAATGTTTCATTATGATTGCGTTAATATTTTCGACAAATCGCAAAATTAGGGTTGGACAAACTATATTCACAAAAATGGTGGGCGTGTCCCATCGTCACATGTGACCACACAATTACGATCGCACAACTGTTGCCCGCTGCATTTACATGACAATGCGACTGCGCCCGCGACTGCGAGTTGTCGTATGATGGATGGCAGTCGGGCGCGGCTGTGGAACTAATTCTTACCAATATTGTGGCTATTTGTTTACATTTATTTTGTGAGTTTATCAGAGAATTCAGGATTTTTATTTCATGGGTTCTATAAAATTTAAACTAATTTTGGGTGCAAATTAAATATTTACTTAGTCTAGTCTAGAATTAAAGTTCCCAAATACAGACTACGCATTCACTATTGACACATCGCTGCTGAGAACAATCTCGCTCTCAAAGCACACGTGTTCAAAATAAAACTAGACTAACAGCTACAATTTATAGATTTTGTATTCTCTTACTTAGTCGTTTTCGATTCCTTTTCTGGGTGGTTATTTTGGTTAGTTTTAAGTTCCTTATGATATTGAAGACTTATTCAAAAATAATTTCATCCTAAATAACAAAACGGTTTTGGAAGATATACGATAATACGTCAAAAAATCTTGATCTAGACTTTGAGTCGAGAGAAGAAAATTATATCTTCTCTCAAATATTCTTAACGCATTTAATGTTGCGTTAAGTCATTAACGCTACATTAAATACGTATCTCTCTCTCTTCCAGTTTCTTCGCATTCACTCTCTTCCAGTTTCTTGAAGCAGCTTGTAGTTAGACCTCAAAAATAACTTCGAATTAATTGTTATTTGCCAAAGCGGCTTGCGAATAAAATTTTCGTACAGAGAAATCAACACAATGTGACTCATCGGCCAAGGCCTTTATACGGCTAAGGTTCGGGGTTCAATCCCCAGTACCAATAACCAAATATATTTTTATTTCGGGTTACTAAATTGGGACCCATATTTAACATTTGCATACATGATAAAGAATGACCCTATATTTAAAAATAAATGAAATAAAGAATCTCGGAATGTCATACCTATTATATTAGGAATTGCTCTAGAACGAAAAAAGAGAAATGGTGCGAATTCAGCAATTAAATTACTTATGAAAAAAAGGGACAGGTGAAGAAATTTACGAAAGAATTTCCAACTAATTTGAAAGAACAGTGGAGGTTTTTTAAAAAGAAAGACTGTCAATTGTCAATTGGGGCTCTGTTCACAAACACTAGTTGTTCTCCGGCCCCCTGTATCACCGCTCGAGACATAATTTTCTGAGCATTTTTATTATTCCATTGTTAATTCATGTTTCTCATTCTATTCATTCAACTTCTTTCCCTTAACTGTATTGATCACTCAGTTAAGACTAAAGTCGAACGCAATCCAGTACTAAAACAAAAAAGACCCAAAATAGAATTTTCCATTCCCATTTAGGCGGCGCCCTTGCCCGTTATGGCTATGCAAATGGCGTTGAGTATCAATCACTGCACTTATGGGAAATTTTTGTCAACATGACGGTTATTGTTTTAGTGTCTCACAATTTAATTAGTTGTAGTGCTGTGTCGAATCGGGGATGAATATCACTACCACGTTACCACTTATACCAGATAGAGGACAGCAGCCTCTCTGAGTACTAATGACCTAAGGAAAATTCCTAAGATCCCAAACCTATCTCCCAAGTGTAGCGATTAGGTATTGCTTAGGTATCCTCTCAAATATTACCTTGGGGGATGTTTTCATCCAGAAGTCTCAAAGTGATAAGGTATCTTTTAGAGAAAAAATGCTGTTGTTGAGAGACAGAAAATCAGACACATACAAAATCCCGCGTGCGAAGTCGCGGGTGTATGCTAGTATGAATAAAAATCTAGAAGCAGATGCTTGGTGTTGGATTTTGTTATAAAAGCTTACGAACTAAAATAACTGTTACATATAATTTATCTATTAATTTATCTTATCTTATGTAAAGTTAATATAATATCTAATATCTAGGGACAATGTCACATAGATCATCCTAGCCCCAAACTAAGCAAAACTTGTACTATGGGTACCAGGCGACGATATACATACTTATATAGAAAGATAAATACTTATATACATAGAAAACATCCATGACTCAGAAACAAATATTCGTGCTCATCACACAAATATTTGCACTTACCGGGATTCGAACCCAGGACCACCAGCTTCTTAGGCAGGAGCACTACCAACTAGGCTACGGTGATTTATATATTATGTATTGATATAATGTGCAAAAATAATTCTTGATAGAATGGTAGAATCTTCTCCATTTTGATAACTTGAACACATAGCTCAAAATTACTAGTGTCGAATTTAATACAATAAAGAATGAACGTAAGTGAACCGTCATACCAGGTTCGGTGACGCTGGTTTCGCTCGACATCGTATATACTCGACTCTAGTCGTCGCCAGATACTGTACAAGTTTTGTAGTCATAAGTACGCACCCATTTTTTTACCAACTGTCCTCCCACGCATAAATATAGGATTCTGATGTAAAGAAAATCCATGTAAATTGATTTATTTAATTTAAAATCTATCATTACTCTGCCCACTCCACTCACTCCCACTGGAACAACTACCGTAATATTTTATATCTCCCAATAAAGGCAGGCAGTGTCCAATTATTTCTTTACAATAGATTATTATAATTTTTAATTAATATTTGTCAGAGAAGTGAGACTTCCGGCTTAATCGATAGTTAAATGAGTAGTTATTGGACTAATCGACTTTGCATTCGATTATAAGATGTTTGATTGGATTATTCGCTTTGAACTGGGAACAGAGAATTGGGTGGAGGCGTTATTGGTAGAAACGTTTTTGGGTTATGATTATTATATTTATAGGAAAGTTATTTACATTTTATGAACATCTTTATAACAATTTTAAATAATTAGTATATCGTAAATACAAGATGAAACTTAATTAACGCAGACCCTCAAACACCCCAATTAGAATATTATGTTGTAATCATAATACATACACACAATTTTTAATTTAACATGTATATGCATTGTTACTTACTAAATTAGTTTCTTGGAATAAAGTTGATTTTTCTTTATTTTGAATGGAATGATGGAATTTGTATGAATATAAATAAAACTGCGATTTTAAAAGTCTTATTACTTTCACTTACGGTCTATTTAATTTTTTTTTGACTGTACAGGGTTAATATGACAATAATTTCCGTATTTTTTATTATTTTAGAAAATAAATTCCTATACCTATTAAAAATGATATAGATCGATTCTGGACAAACTATTTTCAGGATGTGCGTTAATTAAGTTACATGTTGTATATTGTACTGTAAAATATTATTTTAATTTTAATTATCACATACGTGATGTATATTTTGTCATACCTTCAGATGATCTCAGAAATCAAATCAAAGATGAAGATTAACTGCAATTTTGAACCTTATTTACATAACGTATCTTGAAATTTGAAAGCAAATCAACGCTGGAAGACTAAAAAGGTGCAATCCCGTGAAGGTTGCTTAATTTAATTCATATAAGATCATTATTTAGGACCCAACTGACTTAGCACTTAAAATATTTCTTTACGTTTAATTTATGATACCTCGGAACGGAACACCCAATTTCTCACATAATTCGCCTGTTAATCTTCCCCAACAAGGCACAAAAGTTCCTACAGCTTAGCTAAACACTTAGCTGGAAACAAACACACAATCACTCAGTTTTGACAACCTGTTTACGAGCAAATCCGTCGCAGTCGTACCGTCTCGTTATCCGCGATTACCTTAAACGTCGCCAAATAAAACGAACCTTGTACCACTACAGTTTTACGCGAACAAACAATTATTTATTGCCAAACACCCTATATAAATAGATAACGATCTAAATTCGACTCTACTGCTTTACTACAGAACAGAAATTCGAATGATCGCATCACATCCACAGTCGAGCAAGATTAATAGGGCATAAAACGTAAGATAATACAATATACAAGAAGACACGTTGTTAACCGTTCCAGTTTGAGACCGTGTTGAGTGGATCTGTCTATCTCTTTTACTCGTATATAAATTTATATGTCTGTCTCGCTCCCACAGTTTCAATTATCTGCCTAATCCTTCAATTACGACGACAGATGTCGCTGTGTCTTCCAGCTTATGTGCCAGTTTAAAGTACAGTCAGCAAGCAATTATTGTTGATCGGTCGAGATTTTGTTGGCTTTTATTGGGCTTGAATATAATTAAATTTTCATTGGTTCTGTAATGGAATTTATTTGGTAGTAGCGATTGGAACAATTATGCTCACCTACTTTTGCAGTACCTATCACATTATTTAACGTTGCTAGATAGACGTTGGAAATGAAATTGGTGTTTTAATAAAATATTTGAAATAAATTTCAAATAGTTTAAATTTTTTTATTTACACCAGTGTAAAAAAAAAAAATTAATATTAAATTCGTAATACTTCTTGCATTGATATTCAGCTCTACTTGTATCTCTATATATATATTTATTTATAAAATAACATCGCACACGATTTTATGGACCACTATGAGTATAAAATTAATTAAACCTGAGATACTGTTTATGTTCAAAAAAAAAATGTGAGCCGTCACGGGACGCCTGGCAGATGTGAAACATCGACATTATTTTGTAAAAGTAATATGCAGAAAAGAACATATTGTGATAGGAACTAAATATGTCATAATGATAAAACAAAAAGTCGATTGCGCATGCGTCACGGCATGCGTCGCCACGCCAGAAATCTGTTTTACGTGCGGCTATAGATGTTTCACATCAAAATCCGTACTGATACGTTATTCCGTTATTTACGTTTTAAATTAAGATAATATGAACAATTAGTAGAACATCTATGTAAGTCAGCAAAAAGGTCCGGTGACAGCCTCTATATGCTCAAATTAAGATAATATGAACAATTAGTAGAACATCATCAGTCAGCAAATGATCCGATGGCTGCCCCGATATGATCCCATTAATACACACATATGGCTTGGAAGTTAATATTACAATCATCATCATCATCACCATCATATCAGTCGGAAAACGTCCACTACCGTATCTGGTCTTCCCCAAAGATCTCCACAAGTGCCAGTCTTGCGCTACTCACATCAAACGGCTTCCAAGGACCCTCACAAGATCATCGGTCCATCTTGTGGGGGCCTGCCCACGCTACGTATTCTGGTGGGGCAGAAAGCCCAGCGGCGTCAGTTTCACAAGATATATGTCGTACCTAAACGGTACTTCAGTTGACAATTCTTTGGGTTATGTGGATTACTTTGGTTCGCTTGCGGATTTCAACATTTCTGATTTGATCTTGCACGGAAACTCTCTTTAGGGTGACCCTAAGCCTTTTTAAGAAGCCCATAGTGAGCGACCACATGTTATGTAAGTCATCACTTCTTAGAGTCTTCAACCATTACTTGAGTGCGTGCAGTCATCATCACCATATCAGCCAAACTACGTCCACAGCTGGACATAAGCCTCCCCAAAGAATGGGGGTATATGCCATAATCGCTACGCTTGGCAGACGGGTTGGCGATCTCCGTTTGATGGTCATAGTTCACAGAACAAAGCTGCTGTCCGTTCTCTGGTAGGTATACCCTCGGTCGATTTATATTATTTGAGATGGGGTGATGATATAGAGTGGGTCCAATATGTACATAATATTTGTATTATCTATATGAAATGAAATTTTATTCAGCACTTGGGTATTAACATACACTTGTACTTGTCAAGCTCACAATGCGGTACATAAACATAGTGGATAGGATAAAAATTACAAAAAAAAATCATAATAATTAGTCCGTCCGTGTGGTTTGTTTTATCGCGTTTTATAAGACTAAAGCAAAAATACGAAATTCTAAATGAGGGTGTGATCACATGCACGGGATCACCGATCACGCGTTAAGGGGCCAAAGGGATCCTCGCCGCTGAGGAACCTACCCTAGCTAGCCTGCGGCTTTCTCTTTCTCTTTCTTCGAAAGCCACAAAGAAACTCCGGGCTTGCTTTGTTCGTCATCTTTTGCTTTCAGTTTACGATTTTTTTTTATATTCATATTCATTCAGACCCACTTGTTGAGAGCCTCTGCTGTAGTATGTGTAGTATTAATGACAAGAACGACAAACCTGCTTAAATTTGTTCCTGCGCCACTCACTTAGGCACCTATCGATAATTTAATAGCTACTGATGTTGATATTTATCATTGTAGCTTGCCCAAATTGACAAGTAAAAGTTGCTCAAAGGTATAAAATAATTGTTTCGATATCGTATCGGGAGATCCAGTAAAAATGAATTTCCAATAATAAATGGTCGGTAAACAGATTTCACGAAATCAACTTTTAATTAAAACTTAACCTTTAATATTGAATATTCAAGATTAAGTTTAAATTGGGAAGTCATACTTTGAATCATTCAACGAGATTCCGAGAAAACACTTCTCCTTCCTTACGGGGCTTATCTTGCACTGTAATAATGAATAAACGACGCATTGTGAACAAAACCTACAGTTTTATTTGATAGAAGATGTCAAAAACATCTATGGAGTGCATTTTGCAAATTGTTTCAATGGCGGTTGGTCCAGGGACACGAACACTGATATTTTGTTTGTTTGTGCTTGTGTCTGTCGTCTGTGGATCCACTTTAGAAGTAAAATTTCTTTAGCTCGATTGTTTTTTTTTTTGATAAATCGATGAAATGAAAAAGTGACAGTACAAAGGGATAATCATTTTCATAAAATACGATTGCGAGAAAGAAGAAAGAAAGAACACGTGAATACCATCCACGTGTGTTTTACGTTTGTGTATTACAATTAATTTATGTTAATTATTAAACATATCTGTGTTAATTTGACCTACATTTGATGTGAAACATCTATAATAATAGCCGCACGTAAAACAGATTTCTAGCGTGGCGACTTCGACTTCGACTGCGACTTATACTTCGATTTCGACTGCGACTTATACTTCGACTTCGACTTCGTCTTCGACTTCGACATGACTTCGACTTTGACTTCGACTGCGACTTATACTTCGACTTCGACATCGACTTCGACTTCGAATTCGACTTCGACTGCGACTTATACTTCGACTTCGACTGCGACTTATACTTCGACTTCGACTTCTGCATATTACTTTTACAAAATAATGTCGATGTTTCACATCTGCCAGGCGTCCCGTGACGGCTCACATTTTTTTTTATTTATACCTCTCATTCATTTGTTCACAGTGAAAACACGAATTTCAATGATCTTAAATATGTTAAATTTATATTTTGCATTAGAAATCATAATATTTTTTAGGATTGTTAATACTCCTGATACTCTATTATATCATTCTCTACTAAGGTAATTCTCTGAAGTATTAACTACCGAGTGTGAAACCGCCGCCAAACGAATACCTATGTGATGGGTGCCATAAAGCAATCAGTTCTTTTACTCCACCACTAAGTTGGGTTATATTGACTTTACAACAAGTATTTTTGGGACGAGTACGTTTATATTATTTTGAATGCCTTTCTCCTTATCTTTCTGTCGGTACGTCCCTTAAGGGTAGGCTACACGACTTAGCTAATAATTAATATTATAATTAATGTTGCAATAACTGAAACCGCGGCACGCCATTAATCCCGTGTCCGCTATCGAATGCGGGTACTACGGGACCCGGTTACGATGTTGTATATTATTTCACTTCATTTTGGTATTTGAGATTTTGGGCGAAGGGTGAGAATGGTTTCCCTTGATTCTTAGTTCGACGGCATTCGTTTATGAAATCTGATAAAGGTACGATACATTTTAAGAGGGTTAATCTTCTTTTTGTTACGCGAAGAAGGCGGTAAAATTGGCACTTCTACTTTAATTACCTATTTGTAAGCGGTTAAACTTAAACGTAACCACACTACTGTTTTTAACCGATCCGAACATACATACATAAGTATTAATTATATGCCTTTCGTGAATGTGTCTGTAGGTATAGCGAAAGCTTTTTCAACCATAGTTAATAAGGTACCGGGTATAAACCCCGGATTGGGACCAGAAGTAAAATTGGGATTCTTCTGTCAAAAAAATCTCAGTATTAGGTATTCCCAATGTCAGGAATTTGGCAGTTATATCGGCTAGCTGTCACTGATGGAATACGAAGTGCACCAGTACTTTTTCTAGTCTAATGAGACTGACCACCATGGCCAAAATTATATCACGAGGAGCATATTTAGAAAGATATGACTCCAGTGTGTATTAAAGTTCATTAAACATGAAGTCCAATAACTAGTTCATATTCGCTCCCAAAGTAAGTGCTCCAAGATAATGACACAACTATTTTAATTTGAATGCCACGTTCCACTCAAACGACTTTATAGATTCATATCTCAGCTACCGAGACCCGATTATAGTACAAAAAAATAAATATAAATCAATTAAAACCATATCTTGAACTTCCATGTCTAAACGGACGAAATTAAGTTGACTGTCAATAATACTGGCTGATATCTGACCATCGGTTTAATACATCAAAGACACAACACGGCCAATCTGTCCATCCGTCCGTCCTGACAAATGAAAGCAGCCGATCCGAATAACACCGATAATTATCTATACAGATTCCCATCTGCGACCCAAATTGAACCTTAACATAAAGTAAGAAAAGATTAGAATTAATTGATCCATTAAATTTTAAAACGTTCCGAACGTCTTACACAGTCTTTTTGTACCACAACTCCAATTTGAGCCCTATTCATGTTAATTTAAAGTTCAAAACGTATTGTGAGTTACGTGATTATTAAGCTAGGTGTACACGACCGTCGATTGTCGTGTCAAAATGGTAATCATTGCAGGCGACAGGCCGGAATGACGTTCGGTAGCGGCCGACGATTTCATTAATGACATTAGATACAGTAATGATTCGGCTGCGAGAGATAAGGCTAGTCTTAATACATGTAGTACATCGGCTTTGGGCTTTAATTTAGGTTTAGTAAGGATTATTCTACATGAGAAGGTGATTTTGTTAAATTAATATACCTTATACTTTTATTAAAACTTTTATAATGGGTTGGTGGGGCTAGAACATTTTGTGAGTTTAATCTAGTATAATATTAACATTAAAAGCAATGACGTTAAAAATATTGACCGAAACTAATGTAGACACTGAAAAAGACAGGGATTTTAGAACGTTGAAATACATCCAGTAATATTGTAATAGGTAGTACATCGCTTGTATATTCAGTCCAAAAAACACAGTTCTCCAGAAACACAGTTTGCTACGCCGTAGCATGAAGGTAGGGGTAGTGGGTTGTTTTTATTCGCAATTATTTTATCGCTCTACAATGTAGCGATTCAAGTTTCAAGAGTATAAACCATTAGTTTGACCGATAAGAAGCCCAGTGGGGATTGCTAAAATAAACACACTTGGAATAACTGTGGTTATTCCAAGCGGATGTAGTGGCCTCCCTCTGGTGACCCAGTACTACAATGCTCGAAACTCGGAGTGTATTCTGTAAGGTGGAGGATCTAACCCAGTCGAGTGCAAGGCCGCTGTTCTATTACCTAGGTTAACGCGGGGATCGTTTAGCACTACCCAAAGCTTCATTAGTTACTGAATGATTCAATTGTAACCAACGGCCAAACGTCAAAAAACACCTTTATTACTTTGGCATTTAATCGTAAAAACAGGTATTAAGAGGCTGACGACACCTAATTATATCGTATCCTTACGGAATAAAGCTAAAAATTGTGGGTGAACTATATAGTCAATAGAAAACTATGTGGAAATGTTAAAAAACTGGCCAAGTAAATGTCTGGGCTCGCGTAATTTAGGGTTTTACATTTGCCGATCACAATAATGCAGTTTAAGAAGATGGCATTTACTCATACAATAAAAAAATATGAACGCATTCTGTTCTAATAAATTTTCGTTAAACGTGTTTTTTTAGAGTTACTTATATTTTGTTAAGAACAAAATTTGGAAGTTTTATTAACTGTAGAGGTTCATAACTCGCGAAATACGAATCTGAATAAATAAAAAACATTCCAATATAAGCTGACCTGTCATTGTATGGAAATCCTATACAACGCGAGATCAGCTTATACTGGAAAATTATAGCTTGATGTGTAGCCGTGTGAACACGACAACAACAAGGCTTTCCGATCTTCCTTCATTTCAAGCGAAACTATGACTATATAGTGCTAAGAGTCTTAGCTAAGACATCCGTCTTAGCTAAGACTCTGGATATGGCAACTCTATAAGAATTATATTCATTACAGAACCCTAAAAACTTAACTAGTTCCTTAATGAAATAGAAAACAACCATTGAAAACGACTTTCAGTTTTTCTAGATTCTGTAGTTTTAAGCATGTTGTGAGGCAAATCACTAAAATGATTTAAAATAATGTCAAGAATGTTATAAATATTTTAAAGGAGTCGATTAGTATTGGCTGTAAACTTGCCGGAAAGTACCAATCTGGGTGTTGTCAACCCCTTTATATAAAGCGGTTACTCATACTTCATAGATCAATATAATAATTACGGACGCATGTCACATTTTAATAAGCTACTCATTACTCATCAGCTCTGGGCCGTGTGATCTGCATCTCATGGCCGGGCGAGCCGCGACAGAAAAAAAAAGTTCATTTCATTTCATTTCAAAAGATGACGGCGATAACGTGGGAATTATATTATCCAACTAGCTGTACCTCGAGTATTAGGTTGGAGTAGAGGTAGCGTTTTATACCACAGATATCCATTGGCCGAACTTCCGCTATGACGAACAATCTCAACAGAGACTTTTGGCGTAACGTGGTTGGTAAATGCTTGCCTTCCACGCCGCAGGTCGTGGGTATAATTTCCACCCAGGGCAGTTGTGTTCATGAACATGTCTATTTGTCTTGATTATAAGTGTAATCCTACTAATATTAAAGCAAAGTCAAAAACGTCAAAAAATATTTATTCCGTCAATATTTTCGTTTATGTGGAATCGTCATATTTTTTCACCCTACCGTGCAGTGCATGACGTGGCAACTACTGAAAAACACTGCCAGAAATCTCAGTAGGAATCCTTTTTTTAAATAAAATATACTTACGATGAATTACAATCATGTGTGTTGACTCAGAACAACTCAATCACAAGCACTTTTATCACTTAAATAATCTGATATTTTGTAATATGCCCTGCTACACAATTTGGCTTTAATAATTCTTTTAAACTTATTCGTAGACAATTCTCTAAATGCGTTATCATTATTATATATGCGAAAGTTTGTGAGTATGGACGGATATATGGATGTTTGTTACTCATTCACGCTAAAACTACCTAACGGATTTTGATGTAACTTTGTAGTGATATATATAACTTATGCATCCGAATAACACATATGCTATAATTTATAAATTTTGGCGCGGGTAACAGTAAAACCGCGCTCATCTATGTAAGTATGTACAAAAAAGTAGTATATGTAACTTATCTGGTTTCCATAGTAGAGTCCATGTACATTTTTGCAACATCAGGGGATTACACACCAACCTAAACCCTGTTCACCATCATCTTGAGACGGAGAAGCCGGCTTTGCTCTTTTTGACGGAAACTCAGATCTCATCTCCTGCGGATACATCATACCTAGACTACCCAGGCTACAAAATTGAGCACAGGTTTGTGTTTAGAGCCGGTGTATGCGTATACGTGAGAGATGATATCTGTGTCCGCCGCCTAGGCAATCTTGAAGGCAGGGACCTCTCCTCCATCTGGCTGCGTGTTGATTGCGACGACCACCCTCGCATATATGCATGCCTCTATAGGTCCCACAGCGGTGATGCAGAAACAGACCGACTCTTTGAGCACGTCGAAATGGCCATCGACTCCGTGCTAGAACAGACTCCGTCAGCCTCGATTGTGGTGCTCGGTGACTTCAACGCGCACCACATTGAATGGCTTGGTTCACAGAGAACTGACCATGCGGGTAGATCTGCTCATGCCCTTGCCATGGCCTTTGGTTTGACACAGATGGTTCCCTCGTTCACACGTGTGCCAGATGTGGAAAACCATATGCCTTCACTGTTGGATCTTCTGCTGACCTCTCATCCAGACGGCCTACAAGTTACCGTTGGTGCTCAGCTCGGCTCGTCGGATCACTGCCTGATTCGAAGTGTGATGCCACTCACGCGCCGACTGCGTACTCGCACTACGGGCTGTCGCCGTGTCTGGCACTACAGGTCAGCAGATTGGGATGAAATGCGGACCTTTTTTTCATCATACCCATGGGGAAAAGTCTGCTTCTCGCTGGAAGACCCTAGTGCTATTGCTGACTCCATCGCGGATGTGGTACTGCAGGGTATGGAACTTTTCATTCCAAACTCTTCAGTGCCCATCGGCGGCAAGTCCCAGCCCTGGTTTTCCTCCTCTTGCAAGCTGGCATCTAGCCAAAAGCAAGAAAAATTTCGAGCCTGGGCCGATGCAATAGCTACTAAGGATGCGAAAGCTTGTCAATTGAAAAAGGAGTACAACTTTTCCTCCAGATCCCACAAAAGAGCGCTGGCCATGGCAAAGGCAAAGCACATCTGCAGAATTGGCGAGAGACTTGCTCGTTTACCTTCAGGAACACGCGCCTTTTGGTCTCTCGCCAAAGCTGTTGAAGGAAATTTTTGTTGGCCTTCTTTTCCACCTCTGCGCAAGGGGAACGATGCACTGGCTCACGACGCAAAGGAGAAAGCCGATCTTCTGGGTTCTCGTTTTGCGTCGAACTCCACTTTGGACGACGGGGAGAAACCACCGCCAACGATCCCACGGTGTGACAGCACTTTAGTGGACATTCAGTTCACTCAAAAATCCGTGCGAAGTGTACTTCTCTCCCTTAACATCCACAAGTCCAGTGGGCCTGACGCTATCCCCCCTATTGTGCTGAAGACATGTGCTCCGGAGTTGGCTCCTGTTATAACGCGTCTTCTCCGACTCTCCTACGAAAAGGGCGTAGTGCCGCAATCCTGGAAGACGGCCTTAGTGCACCCCATTCCCAAAAAAGGCGATCGCTCTGATCCAGGTAACTACCGTCCTATTGCCATTACTTCCTTGCTCTCAAAAATAATGGAAACCATTATCAATCGCCAACTTCTACGGTATCTTGAGGATCATCACCTTATTAGTGACCGCCAATACGGATTTCGTCAGGGTCGGTCTGCTGGTGATCTTCTTGTCTACCTGACCCATCGTTGGGCGTTGGCGATTGAAAGCAAGGGGGAGGCCATGGCGGTAAGTCTGGACATTGCAAAAGCCTTCGATAGGGTGTGGCACAAGGCGCTACTTTCGAAGCTTCCTTCCTATGGGCTGCCCGAGAAACTCTGCAAATGGGTTGCCAGCTTCCTCACGGAGCGCAGCATCAAGGTCGTTGTCGACGGTACATGCTCAAACTCCAAGCCCGTGAACGCTGGTGTCCCACAAGGCTGTGTGCTTTCACCAACCCTGTTTCTTCTGCATATCAATGATATGTTACAATTCCATGACATTCATTGCTATGCAGATGACAGTACGGTGGATGCCTCTTACTTTGGCCACTGCAATATTTCTCGGGCACACGTCATTGAGAGTCGGAGCAATCTTGTGTCTAAAATTGAGACAACACTTGACCAAGTCTCAAATTGGGGGCATACCAACCTAGTCCAATTCAACCCCCTAAAGACACAAGCTTGCGCGTTCACTGCCAAAAAAGCTCCCATTGCCATACCTCCTCAATTTCAGGGCACTCCTCTGGATATCAGGCCGAAAGTAGGGATTCTCGGCGTCGACATCGAGAGTGACGTCAAATTTCGCGGTCATCTGGAAGACAAGGCCAAATTGGCCTCCAAAAAGTTGGGTGTCCTTCGCAGAGCTAGGCGATACTTCACATGGGTCCATCGCCTCCAATTATATAAAGCGCAAGTTCGGCCGCATATGGAATACTGCTGCCATCTCTGGGCCGGGGCACCACAGTATCAACTTCTTCCTTTTGATCGCATACAACATCGCGCAGCTCGAATGGTCGTTGACGACGGGAGTCCCACTATTTGGCTTGATACTCTTACCCTGCGGAGAGACGTGGCGTCTCTATGTGTCCTTTACCGCATTTACCACGGGGAGTGTTCAGAGGAATTGTTCGAGCTTATACCTGCCGCCACATTCCGCCACAGACCCTCTCGCCAAAAGTGGAAATTTCATCCCTATCACCTGGATGAATGGTCATCTACCACCGTGCGTTTCACAAGAAACTTTTTGCCACGCACTACTGCTCTGTGGAATCAATTAGCTGCGGAGGTATTTCCGATCCGGTATGACATGGCAACCTTCAAGAAGCGAGCCTATTCTTTTCTTAAAGGCCGGCAACGCACTTGCAGCTCCTCAGGTGTTGCGAGTGTCCATGGGCGGCGGTGATCACTTACCATCAGGTGACCCACTTGCTCGTTTGCCAACCTATTATATAAAAAAAAAAAAAAAAAAAAAGTAGAGGCTCTGCTTAGTTTGGGATCAGATGGCCGTGTGTAAATAATGGCCTAGGATTTATTTCTTTTATTTATATTACAGTGCAGTACAGTATGCACAAAAACAGGTACTGTCTCCATGAATATATCCACGTGTATTTTATCTATATTAATATCTCAAATAACTTTTAAATATTGCCCAGCATTCAATTATCCCTTGAAACAACAACAAACATTAATAACATTAATAAAAAATAATCTACGAACTATCCTCCAAAGTTAAAATTAGTTCAAAGAATTATTTCGAATTTTCTAATCATTGGAACAATAATTACTAGATAGAATTCTAAACTAGTTTTGCTTAAACGACATTGTAATATCTTTTCTACTGGACCGTTTCTGTCTTTTTGCATTGTAAGACTCAAAACTGAAATCATTCATTTACAAGACACATCTTAAATTTTAAATTATTCAAAATACTTTCAAAACACGTAGTAATCAAGTAAGTTAATTATAAAAAATTAATTGTAATTGTCCTTGTACACTAAAAACTCGGTGATTTTTATTGAAATTAATGCTTAAAACTTCTGTTGTAATTTTAAAAATTGTCAATGTAGCCAGCCCCAGACGCAAACTCGCGCGGCGTGAAGATAACAAGAGTGCGGGCGTCCGCGACACAATCGATACAACATTATTCATAAGAACGACGCGGCGCCTTTAGCACAGGCAAAACCGTGGAGTGGTTCGGGGACGACACGTTTAACATGCTACTTAACTTTTTTCGATCAATATATATATATATGCAATCGACCTTTATTCTCCAGAAAAAGTGCCTTAGGACAATATATAAAATGTATAGTGATGAGTCTTTGAGAGATGTTTTCAGAACGAAGGGCTACCTTACACTGACAGGGATCTATATTATGGACTATGTCTATTTGTTAAAAATAATATGCAATATTTTAGATATCAGACTCAAAGAGGAACATTCGTAGACAATATAAATATGACATAAATTTACCCAGAATACAAAACATGATTTATTATAAAAGTACTTATATATCTGCTATTCGTGTATATAACCACTTACCATCTGATATAAAGCAATTAAATGGAACATTGTTTAAAACGAAATTAAGGAATATGTTAATAGAGAATGATTTTTATAGTTTGCATGAGTTTTTTGCCAAAAAATAATGTGTTATTATTACTAAGAATAAATTATATAGACTTCTTTGTATTGCATATCCGATATGGATAGACTGTTGGTCCTAAAACTGTTACGTTATGATAAGACCTTATTGTACACAGGTACGCAATTAACAATTCTTTATCTTTATCGTCGAAACATATAAAAATATGACTAGCCTGTTGTTCAAGTGATTAGTGGTCAAGTTCCTTGGACAAATATTTGTGTGATGAGCACAATTATTTGTCTCTTGTTTGGGTGTAGTATATCTATAATATGTATGTATTCAGAGATATATAAGTATATTTATCAGCTGTCTGGTTGCGATTGTACTGGCTCTGCCTAATTTGGGATTAGGTAGCAGTGTGTTAGGTGTCCCAATATATTAGCTTTTATTATTTTATGTATCTGTACGGTATAAGAATGTTTATTTCTCAATAAGAATAATAAATTATACTCTTACATGAGAACTTATATATAAAAATTTAACAGTATTAAAAAAGTTATACTTCGAATGGATTAGATAATTTGGCGCCGTGGAAACATCGGTAGCTGACAATGTCTAACTACGAACTTAGCTTCGGAGGTTAAGTAGTTTGTGCGATTTCGTATTTAACCACTAAACGACCTTCCATCTCTTAATATATTAAGATAAAATAAGTGGAAGTGGATTATAAAATTAGTAGGCCTTGAACAGTTCTTCGAAAATATTAGTTATAGTATTCGTCTGATATTACTTCGCTCATAGTTGTAAGTTGTGAATATTATGATAGAAATATTATTATCTAATTCTTGAAAAGTTCTTTCTAGATAATGACAATAATAGTATTAATGGGCACTCATTATCTTATTTATCACATATGCTTTTTTTAGAATATCCTCCGAGCAATATCAATATAGGAAGCATCTTGGTATTAAATTCTCTATCTACCATTCAAAAGAAAATTATACGATTTAAAATAATATTAATAATTTTAATGTGCAACGGCCTAATACTTTTTTTAGTTTTCTTATATCTAAAACATCTACAATAAACTAAATATATGATAGGTAAATAATTTGTGATTTAATGAGTTAAAAATAGTCATATTTCCATTACTGTATATTTCCAAGTGTTTTTAAAAAATACCCCAAAATCTCTCCGCGCAAGGAGCGATTTTTTAGATTCGTCATGGTCTTCCAAATAATATTTGCTAGTTTGTATCCGGAGTTAATTATGTTACCTCTAATAAAAATAATTTTCTTTAGTGGACATATCAATCCAGTTTATTAACTTCTCAAATAATTCAAAAGAAATCACATAAGTGTTTAATACTTCAAGCCGTTTATGTTTTGTTAATTTAACAACGACTCTACGTGTTTCCTGTGCAGCGTCAAAGTTAGCAAGATTGGCGCATCCGCGACGCGACTCTATATTATGTCTCTACATGTAGCGACACATGTAGAGACATAGACACCTCCTGCATTCTATGTACTTATCAAGTGACTGCTTCGTTGATTTTATGGTAGCATTTGCAACCTTACAAGAACATGGGATGCTGGATTATTATGAAGGTTGTCATAAAGGTGATTGATAATGAGAGAACTCTTAGTAACAGTTCGTATTCAGGAAATTATTATACCCTGGTGCAGCCTGAATAAAATAACACAAAAATTGTTTTTATTCATATGCTTGTAGTCTTTAAAACGCGCTTGTAAAAATTCAGAATATGAACTGTAGTATTACGAATTAACTATGTATAGATAATTCTAGGTACAAATAGGTTAATGGAATAGTAATTAGTAGTAATATAGAATACTAATTGTGAATACTTATATCATCATCATCATATCAGCCGAAAGACGTACACTGCTGGACAAAAGCCTCCCCCAAAGTTCTCCACAATTGCCGGTCTTGCGCTATCCGCATCCAGCAGTTTCCAGCGACCCGCACAAGATCATCGGTCCATCTTGTAGGGGGCCTGCCCACGCTGCGTCTTCCGGTTCGTGGTCGCCACTCGAGAACCTTTCTGCCCCAGCGGCCATCAGCTCTACGAGCTATGTGCCCTGCCCACCGCCAATTAAGTTTGGCAATTCTTTGGGCTATGTCGGCTACTTTGGTTCGCCTGCGGATCTCAGCATTTCTGATTCGATCTCGCAGGGAAACTCCAAGCATAGCCCTTTCCATTGCTCTTTGGGTGACCTTGAGCCGCCTGATAAGGCCCATAGTGAGCGACCACGTCTCTGTTCCGTAAGTCATCACTGGCAACACACACTGGTCGAAGACTTTCGACTTGAGACACTGCGGTATTTGAGAATACTTATAGTTTTAGATATATTTTACTTTATCTTGTCTGAAAGGGTCCGTGTATATTGAGAAAAGGTTTCAATATAATTATTATAATGGACCTTGTAGCGATGGTCTCGCTTTAATGCTAGCACTGGATCCTTAACTGGGATAATATTTCCGTCTTACAATATAGATGGAATTATAATAACTAATCTGTGACCTTGTATGTGAGTAAGTTTGCCATAGGTTTATGGGACTGGGCTATGGGTCAGTAAGGTGTTTCTGATGCTCCTGGTATTGCAAGCGTGTATACTATATACTATAGTTATCGCTTACCACCAGCCTGAATTGATGAAAATATGCTTAATTGGTTATTTCAGACATATTTAAAATTAGTTCTGTAAATATGAGTGTAGGTGGAAAAACCCACGAATTACGGAGTTTCGGTCCTATATGCTTTGAATCAAAAAAAGTTGAATATTCGAACTCCAACATCAAGTCGATATGTGCTTTGTATAGAATTCATAATAAAATATACTCTTGCGAATTAATTTATATACGTACGGTAAACATGGAATTAATGAATGAAAATCTTACTATCCTATTAAAATTATAAATGCCAAAGTTTGTGAGTATGGACGTGTGAATGTTTAATACTTTTTCACACAAAATCTACAGAATGGATTTTGTTGGAACTTTGTAGAAAGATATTTTATATATCCGAATTACACATAGTTATATTATATAAATTATACAGTATAATGTCGGTGAAACCTCGATAAAAATAAAACAGATTATAGTAATAATAATATCCTGGGACATTATTCACACACGGCCATCTGATCCCAAACTAAGCAGAGCTTGTACCTACTATGGTAATCAGGTAACTGATATACTACATATACTATTATTTTAAATACATACTTATATAAATATTTTAGTCCCCGACTCAGGACAAACAGACATGTTCATGCACACAAATATCTGTGATTATGTTTTATAACCACGAAAGTATAAAGAGTGAGAAAAAACTTGTGTGTACTTATGTACACGCGTTAGAAGTTATACTTCTTAATATACAACTTGAACATAGTTATCAATTTTCATACCACCTAGAACTAACGTCATGCTGTTATTTTTGCGATGCGCGCGCATCATAAAAATTCACTCTCATACATTTTCATACCACCTAGAACTAACTTCATGCTGTTATTTTTACGATGCGCGCGCACGATGCGCGCGCATCGTATAAATTCACTGTCATACCACCTAGAACTAACTTCATGCTGTTAAATTTTTTGGTGTCGGTGTGCACGCGCATCGTAAAAATTCACTCTCATCATTTTTCTCCATCGCGCCAAAAGAAGTATAACTTCAAAAAAATATTCACATAATATGTGTAAAATTATATTCAAACTGTAAAACTTAGGAACAGTGGCATGATCTCAACTGCTTGCAAAGCCAACTGTGCCAAATCACAATACCTACCCGCAAAGTTGAGGCAGTACCCCTCGATGTACCCGACATTATGTACACTCTTGTACCACGCGCTCGCAATCTTAAACGCATTAGCTATCGATTTGTCCACTACATATGTACGACTCGATAGAAGTAATAAGGGCGTCGCCGCATACGGATCGGTGTATTATCGGTACTACATCGTTTTATTATAATGTCCTGCAAATGTTTACATGATTGCGGTGAATGACTTGTTTACAATTTGAACGCCTTGGTGCTTTAGATCAAGCTAGGTTAAGTATGTACCTGTCAAAGATTGTCTGCACGTCTGGCGTAGTGGTTAATGTAATCGTCTCATTTGTATTATTTTTTTGTTTTAGTTTTACTGCTTCATAGAATAATAGAAGATAGCGGGATTAAATAGTCTAGAAAATAAGTAAAATTTGGTTAAAACCCGGGTCGTGGCAAAAATTAATTTTGGGATATTTCTCATTATTTTGGGATCTTATCATCATCATCATCATATCAGCCGAAAGACGTCCACTGCTGGACAACGGCCTCCCCCAAAGATCTCGACTATTGCCGGATTGATTTTATACCTGATCTCATTTCGGTCATGTCGCTAGTCGTCCCACGCACACTTGTGCACTATAATATGTCCCGCGCATATGGTTTGTCTCCATTGAGAATTTGAGACTGGTCTCTATGGCTGAAATTCAGCCTGCATGACATTATTATAACCCACACCAAAGCCCGGCTCTCTCTTCAGAGTTCGAATAACGAATTCGAATACTAAAGTAAAGTTGCATGAGAAGGTCAGTTTATAGGGACATTTTATGTAACGGTCCCTCTACGTATTGTAAGTCAGGAGGGACATTTCGTCACGACTGCAATCTAAATGTGATGCCGACTTGACTTAATAAAATGTTGATGCTATATAAGCTATATAATCTGTGCTCACCGTAAGACACTAATCCTGATCTTGTACAATTCTGCAATAAAAATAAAACAAAAATACACGAAACAATCCTTTTTTATCGCAATACCTACAAGGAAAACTGAGAAAGCCCGACATCAGCGTATGAACAGAATAAGATGGCCATCATATCGATATTACTCGCGTTACGACTCGATACCATTCCGTATCGATTCATGAATATATATCGACTGGGGTAATGAATAATTTGTTCTGATTATGTTTTTATGCTGGCTTCTTATGATTTCAGGGATATTTTAGATGGACAATATGGTTGAATAGATTTTACGGCATTGTAAGATATTGTACAATATTTATTCTAATGCTCATTTTTCGATGACCGTTAGTTATTCCAACCGTAATCGGGTTCCTGGACTTAGGTGGTGTCGTTTACTTCACTATTGTAACTCGTATATTTTATAATACAAATACATTTATTCATAAACCAAAATTAAGTAATTTGCAATACATTTCTAAAATATGAAGAATAACATTAATCAATTTAGAAACTCTCGACTGCGTATAAGCTATCTTCTGTATGCCATTTCCGTAAAGCACAAGATAATCATTTACAAAAAGGGTGAATGACAAATATATACAAAAATAAATTTGTAACTTAATAAGGTTAGCTTGAAAATTAGTTAGGTCTTATCTAAAAGAAAGGTAAATGAAGAAAGAAAGCAAAAACAAACATCCATTGCGAGACACAACGAAGTGTGGACCAACGTCAAAACTCTAAAATACTCCAAGCAATTCATATTAGAAAAGCTTACCCATTTTTGATTTTGACTAATAATAGCAGATTCCACGGGCAAGCGAACACCTTAAGTAATAAGCTAATAGAATAGCTCGATCTGTAGAACCTGTGTGGAACAATACATTACAATGCTTAATGCATATGAGAAGATATAGTATGGTTCATTTAGAACTTGCTAGCTAAGAGGTTACAATGTCTTCCCCACAAGAAACGCATTAAAGTTCATGCAAACTGCTCTCAGAGCCTAAGGGCAAGAAGAAAGAAATGGCAGATAACACAAAGGTTCCTCAAAGGTCAAAATGCTTTACAAAAGAACATATACTTATTACATAAGACTTTTGAATTTTGGTTAATCAAAATACAAAATCAATATGTAGTGTTAATTCCGCTAATTGTCAGTTTAATCATGCCGGGATGCAATTTGCACCGCCCTCCCGCCCGCAAAAATGTGCACATGCAAGAAGGACAATATAAAAAAGCAAATTACATGCGCCAGTACGATACCCAACACGTGTTTCAGTCCTCCACGGACCATTCTCAAGGGCTGCTACTGGTCGAGTGCTCGGCATGATTAAACTGACAATTAGCGGAATTAACATTACATATTGATTTTGTATATTGATTGTTATGGATATCCGCAAAGTGACTTAATTTTGGTTAAGTATAATTTTATGTAATATACTCTGATGCCCTGACAAGGTTCATGTCGATACCTATTGTGAACGAAAACATCTAAAACTGTTACACATGAGTGCATTAAAGAAACTTGATTAAATGACTACGACAAAACGTTTGTAAAACTCCTTTCTAAGTAAAAGGATAGATAATAATATTATTATAATAGTCATCCGTTTTCCTCTAACTGTGTTGAAGGTAAAGATATAAAATGTTCTTCCTTTGTCCTGGAGAGTACTACAGTGACACAGTTAAAACTATATCGGTGATATTCTACAGGGTGTACAGTGCGCGGTCATCTGCAGTTAGGGGAATTTTGGTAATGTGTAACAGAATTATTTAAGTCACCCTATAAGTGTGCTAATTTTGATTTTGGAATAAAAGAACTCTGAAAATAGTAAAGAAAGAAAGAAAGAAAATATATTTATTCCGTAAACAAGCACAGATAATAATAATATATAGGTACACATAAAGATGTTCTTAATTGCTATCTGTGCGAGTCCGAATTGCACTAGCTGCGACATTACTGTTGCAGCGCTGCTTTTCTGATGGAACCAGGTACGGAAATGGTAACACAATAGGAGTTCCTTTTCGGACTTCGACTCGAGTTCAAGTTCAATACTCTGAGTTTGTAGCTGAAATAATCAACCATTAAACGCAGTACACGGTGCACGCTGTATGATGTTATTGCAGAACTTAAACAAAACTGTACTAGAAGTAAGAACCGAAGCAATGTTGTAATGCTTAGATCGCTCGTGATACTCGTTCTTTAGCACTTTACAACGCTGTTTGTATGGATAGTTTAGCTTTAGTAGATTTTATAATGCCACTACTTGCAACTAAAAGACATAAAGGTATAATTTAATATAAACTGTAATTCAATTTCCGCTATTATATTAATGTGAGTGTTTTGAATGCGAGTCAGTAGATATACTGTCAAGCACTAGGGAATTTAATCCCTGTGTCGCGGGGTACTTTACAAACATATAATAGACGGACACAAATTACATCCAGACTCAGAACAACTATTTATGGGTCACACAAATGGTGGTCCAGCGCGCGACTCGAACCCGCGACATGAAGCGGCGAGGCGACTGTCTTAGCCGCTGCGCCACACGTGCAGTAGCGTGTACTATTTTTAAAATTATATGTCTTAATCTTTGTTTCAATACATATTTATGTAAACTTTGAACTGAACCGTTTTACTCTAACAGCAAAACAATACAAGTACCTACAACGGAGTTTTTGTTTCTCTGTCAGATGCTTCTACCATTTTTATTTCAGGTACAAAGAAGTTTGTTCTAAAACTGGTCCAAATACAGCATGGTTATTGTGACGCTGTGAGTTCAGCGATTATAAATCATTCGAATTTTGTATATCGATACAATGTTTAGCAGTTTGCTAATAGTCAATAGATGTTTTAACGACAGTTTAATCTTCTTCACTTTGAGATACTGCCAGATCTACCAATATAAAATAAAATATTATTATATTCATTAAGCTTAATCATCATCAGCTTCATATAGTCCGCTGCTGGACATAGGTAAGGTTCTCTCCCAAAAGTTTCCATAACGTTGCTATTGGGATGGAGTTGCCTTAGTTAGTGGTTAGGTAGGCAGAGACTGCAGATTTCCATTTGTCACGATCCTTGCACACGCCTCGTATAGTCTCATAATATTTTTCATCATATATATCTTTTTTTATTATTATTTATTTGAAACCACAAACAAGTTTACAATTATCATTAAATAAAGCTTAAATATTACTTACAGTCAACTCAAGATTGCTGGTCACCTAATACATAAAAGAATTACAAATGGTGAGCCTGTGTTACAATTTTAGATTCCTATGAAATTATCAAATAAAATATTCTTTGCACTGTTAAGTGAATACAGAAATACGTATTTTCAAATATATGTAAGATAGATAGGTTAATATTTATTATCATAATAATAATATCCTGGGACATTATTTACACACGGCCATTAGATCCTAAACTAAGCAGAGCTTGTACTATGGAAACCAGATAACTGATATACTACATATACTACTTTTCTTTTGTAAATACATACTTATATAGATAATTACCCCCAGACTCAGAACAAACAGACATGCTCGACGGTTTAAGATAATTTTGATCTGGCCTTTCCTAGGTTATTTTAATTTAATAATCACTCAAAGTATAAAAAAAATCGGCATTAAAAGTAATTTAAAATACCAGCCAATACCATTGTTTTTCAATGTTCTACTCGTGCGAAGCTGAGGTGGTTCACTAGTATCGAATAAACATCAACATGATTGTTTTTATAACATCACAAACGTAAAGCCATAACTTAAGATATAATAATACTAGCCGTTGGCCCAGCGCTCCTGGCATTATAATACGTAATAACTTGACAGATAACTCTCAGTAAACAGGACTCTACGGCTCCTACGACGCGTAAGCCGCTCGTAAAAATTTTGCTGACGGTACGTCACTAAGTCGTGTGGAGTTGATCTACTGTAATTGGTCTGTGTTATGACTGTGTAAAGGTAGCAAAATAACAAAAGATACAAGTTATCGTTGTGTTAATATTAGAGATGTGTCACTTTTACTTTTATTTATATTTTGAATATACAAATCAATTAAGGTATAGAAATAAAAAATAACCCTAAACAATTCTCTATAAAATTAGTTTTATAGAGCATTTTTAGGGTTCCGTACCCAAAGGGTAAAATGGGACCCTATTACTAAGACTTCGCTGTCTGTCAGTTTGTCACCAGGCTGTATCTCATGTACCGTGATACTTAGACAGTTGAAATTTTAACAGATGACGTATTTCTGTTGCCGCTATAACAACAAATAATAATAAAATAAAATAAATATTTAACGGGGCTTCCATACAATAAACGTGAATTTTTTACTCGTTTTTTATAGACAAAATCCGACTCGCACTTCGCCGGATTTTTAATGCATTATCATTATTTAGATTCACACACATAGGCACATAATTCATTCCCTCAAAGAGCAGCCCGACTAGGGAATTACCTCATTATTATAGAAGACATTCCTTAATAACTTTAATGTTGTGTTTCTGAGTGTGAGTAAGGTCGCCAGAACTCATCGGGGTGGGAGAAGGGTCCGAAACACTTGTTTGCTGACTCTTTTAAAGGCCCGCAACGCACCCGCGACTCCTCTCGTGTTGCGAGTGTCCATGGGCGTTGGCGAACACTTACCATCAGGTGACCCGCTTGCTCGTATGTCGCCCTATGATATAAAAAGCAAAAGTAAAAATTGAGACACGCATAGCATTGCTCATGTGTCATCGTCCCTTACACATCTCTAAGGACTTTTTTACGCCTAGGGCCAAAACATTAAGGTTAATATTGTGGATTTAAGTCTGTAATTGAGAAGTTATTCTCCAAGAGTTCCCCATAGATAGAAAATAAGCTATACGCATTACGCACTCAGATGAGTTCGTGATGGGGAAACACCGCGTCACCCTACAATAGCTGAATTAGTTTAATAACTATATTGCTCTTGGACGAATTCCAGGTGTGGTGACCATGCCCCAGCAAACTCCGCTGGGTTTAAGGTGCACGAGTGTTTGAGCAAACTCACTTACACTCTCTATTCTCCAATTCTCGTAATCCTATGGGAACTTATCCAACATGAGAACCCACAAGTCATCAGCCTTCTTTACAATTGTCTGGTTCGAAGCAAACTCGAGGCTAGTGCCTGTGTCTGGAACCCTCATACAGCGACCCAAATATTGATTATCGAAAAGGTGCAAAAAACCTTCCTAAGATTTCTATTTAAAAGGATATACAACTACTATCCTTATATGTACCCTACTAATTATCTTTTAGGAATGTTAGGTTTTAATTCTCTGGAGGTGAGAAGAGGCTTCGATCAGCTTACGGTAGCCTGTAAAATCTTTCGTGGAGAAATCGACTGTCCTGAGCTCCTCAATTTATTCTGTCGGTTATATGTGCCTGGTCGTAGGCATCATCAGTGCCGCCACCAGCGTGAATTATTTGCGAAGCCGCTGCATCATACTGTCGCTAGAGCCAAGTCTCCAGTATGTCGAACCCTAGATATGCTAAACGCCCTCCTGATTGCCTATCCTGAATGCGATGTGTTTGCCGGTAGATGGACAGACATTAGGCGAATATGTTTGGTTTTCTGTGAAAGAAAGTATGCAAGGATCTCCAGTGTTTTGTATTGAAATTTATATGTAACCCTAAAAATAAGTAATGTAATTGTTTCTATGTTAATTAATGTAATTGGTTATTAACCGTTTTATTTAACTATAAATAAATAAATAAAATAAAAATCACCACTACTAAAGCAGGTACACGATCGATAGGTTTGCGTGCTTTCTGAGGCACGGGACTACAATACCGACAACATCCAGGGATGCTGTGGGTGTCTTGTATAAGAAAACCTCAATAAAACTTATTTTCTCGACCGGACATTCGAACACAGGACTTTATTCTCTGAGGATGAACATGCTACTACTAGAAATACGAATTTAACCAGCTTCCAATCAAAAGCGGCAAAAAAATTGACGTAATATGGTAAACGTTTCGGATACGAGTACACCGGAGCACCGCATATCAACAAAATTTCCATATTTTAGCAAAATATCCGATCGTGCATATCGGCGCGAACTGTCACACTTAACGAATTTGTAGCAAAAAAAACGGCCTCGTCCATTTATTATCCCCGTGTCGTGTATCGGGTCCATTAATAATGGCCGACTTATCCCGACTAATCTGTCTCTCATTGCTTTTGCGCGATTCTTTTTCGCGCCAACAAGCCGCCATATTGGTTTGCACGGATTTATGGCGCGGATTAAATATTTTGATGCTTAAATAATAAAACTGGTGTTGTTTTTGTGGTGAGTTAGTTGGCTGGAGCGTAAATGGAAAATTAACTAAGGAAAAAGAACTGCCAGTGATTTTAATGAAAGCGACACGTATTAGTACGTAAATATTTTTAGAAGTCTTTTTGTACTGGAGTAGTAACGGTGAGACGGGGTGAATAGGGATAGGATAGGGCCAATTTCCATACATTCGTTCTATTTTGTTACCGTTTCTGTACGCCCCTGGATTTATATTTACCATGTTCTTGCGGTGTTTAAGTTCACGAAAAGTATTTTTTTTAACCAACGTAACTTTAATTATTTTCATGTTGTGTTAGCCTGTAAAGTGACTACACTTGAAACAAAATAAATCGAATCAGCGTATCGATCGTATCGAATCAATAAGTTTCTCATTTTTTAATCCACAGATACAAAACAAGTTAAGCTAACCATTATAATGCACATAAAACCTATAACCAATAAAGTTTTCAGGAAAACAGCCCTATCTTAAATAGGGAACAAACAGTTCAATCACTCATTTGGCATCCATTCGGCTTTCGGCATCTACTTGGCATCCAATAAGGGATCCCACAAACATGAGATCTCTCAATCCCCCGGGATGCCGATAAAACGGGATCATGGCGGTGGAAATTGAAAATCTTCCAGTTACACATATGTAATGCTTTGTTTGTGAGGCCCTTTATGTATTGCGCTGTTGTACACCGGCTTTTTGTGTTCTGGAATAGTTATATTGAATCTCTTTTCATAGGTATTTGGAAATGATTGGAGGGAAATGGAACATAGCATTTGTAAAATACTAGAATACAGTTATTAGGAAAATTGCACAGACCAAATTTTGTCTATAAGTTGATTAAATTGCTTACTAGATCTCGTTCAAACCAATTTTTGGTGGAAGTTTGCATGGTAATGTACATCATATATTTTTTTTTAGTTTTATCCTTACCTTAACCTTAATATCATTTTTGAAGACCTATCCATAGGTACCCCACATGTATGCGTATGATGAAAAAACAATTTGAGTTTCAGTTCTATGTATTGGGAACCTTGTTTTTCTATTTTTGTGTGAAAATCTTAATGCGGTTCACAGAATACATCTACTTACAGCAACAAGTTTCAACAGTACAGCTCTTATAGTTTCGGAAAAAAGTGGCTGTGACATACGGACGGACAGACATGACGAATCTATAAGGGTTCCGTTTTTTGCCATTTGGCTACGGAACCCTAAATATGAGAAGAAAAACATAAAATTATCTATACTTTGTACTTACTACATACTTATCGTATGGGCAGTGGTAACTCTGGTGTCAGAGTTATTCAAGCCTAGTAAGTCTCTGACATGACTTAACGACTAATGGCTACAACCGGGACTGCGACAGCTTAACGTGCCCTCCAAAACACGGAGACGCTCAGAAATTAAACCACTTTGGCGGTCCCCCATCTATGGTCTGACCGTGAGCCTAGTTGCTTAACCTATCCAATCATTTAAGACCGGTGAGAGCAACTGGTTATGAGCGCCTCTACTACTTTGTTATACGTGCAATCGCTAGAACACTTTAGTGTTGTATATAGCGCTGATGATGATGGCGCTTGGTGATTCTCACGGACCATTACACTTAACATATATGTACATACATCACGGACTGTTGAGGTATCTGAAGGAAAAATACAACTGTCTCAAACCTGAAAAGGACTATGTGTAATAATTTCTTTGAGTCACAATGATCTCGGTAGAGTTTTTAGTAAAAGGTATGCTGTTTATTCTATATTTGTAATATGTGTACAATTTATTTATTTGTGAAAAACTTGTAATTAGCCATCTATTGTATAATTTCAAGAATTTGTGTAACTATTTAGCTGTAAGTTTTCTAAATTGGAAAATAAAATAAATAAAATAAAATAAAAGGAATGCAAACAATAGAAACAAGAAAAAACAATAGTTAATAGAAACAAGATAATTATATTATATCCTTTATAATTGCATTAAAGTAACTTATTTTATTATTTTTACTGGCGGAGTTTCATCTTCACCTCCCAATCTTTTACAACGTTTTTGACTTTTTGATAAAAGTATATTTCCTTCCTTCTATTTGATTCAATCGATGTAAGTTATTTCTGGTCTGCCTTAAATTTTTTCTCTACTTCTCTTTCGTGATTTTGAGCCTATCTATATCCATCCGATCAGATTATCTCTTTTAATCTGTTCGGACGGCTAAAGCGGAATAGTTAAGGCACCCGTGCTTGCGCCAATTTTTTGTATGTCACCATGGATATAAAGGTTTTACTTTCCATTACTTTCAAGTATGGATTGATTCTATTACGTATTATATATGCATCTTATTAATTAAGCCTATGTTTTGTTCTGCACCCCAATCATCAGAACCATTGCATATTAACTAGACATTTAAACAAACGTCGAATCGAAACTCTACAAATCTCCCATTACCATTCTAACCCAAACTAAGCGCTTAAACCATTATAAGGCCAGTTGCACATAATTTAAAATTCACCCACAATCGGCTCCGATAAGACAAACGAATGCGCACTCGCAATGTTGACGATGTAATACCTTAATTTAAATTTAAATGACATCTAAGCTCCGATACGATCGGTCCCGTCGCGACGAGGGGACGATGATGAGTTATCGGAATTGTTTTGATGTGTTTTTGTGATTCTTTGCGATATATCGTGGTTTGCGGCGGTCGTAGCCAGTTGTTATCACCAATGTGTATGTCTGAGTCTATAAATGGTTGATCGCTGATGGGATTTAATATTTGGCCGTTTCTTTGCCCTCGGCGGTCATCAGAACACAGTTGTTAAGCCTTATCAAAGGCCTTTTGGGTGGTTTAAACAACGCCGATACAAGGATCATTGAATCATGTTTGGATATTATTTCTTTGCCACTACTAATCTTGGTTGGAGAACTTATGACCGTGTTCCGATTATTTTTAAGAGCTATGATCGATTCTTAACATCTTTTAAAAATAGTAGTTTGTTTTATAATAAATAATTACATTTAATACGGTTTTTGAAGCCATTGAGCTCAAAGGATCGTTCAAAGTATGGTTTAAATATTTAGTAGGAAAAACTGTTTCATTTGATGCTCAAGGCCACTTTCTACCACTGGAACTCTCGCCTTCGACAGCGTATTCATCCTCATATCCTCAAAATATTATCTTTATGATCTTTACGGTATCAAGGAAACTTCTTTCCACGTACTTACGCTCACAATATGGAATAATATTAATTTCCCAAGAGACTATAACAATGACTATAACAAAGGGTTTTTAAAAAAAGGAGTAATAAGATTTCCAAAGGGCTAACGTGATGTTTTGTATGGTGGAAGCATCTATAGGCTACGGTGACCCTATACCATCAAGGGGGCCGTAAAGTTTTTTACTGACTAAGTTGTTTAAAAAGTTATTATTTTTTATGGCATGTGATTGATTCGTTTTTTGTGAATTAGTTTTGATTCGTTTTTTATTCAATGTGAAATATTTTATTGTCATAATAAAAAAATAAGTAATAATTATGGGTAAGCCTGTCTACTTACAAGCTACAAAAGTAACAAACACAAACTGATAATATCAACCACTATCCTATTAACTTTCCCATGCTATCACTTTTTATAGTCCAACCAAGAATAATGTGAAATCACTTAAGTTTTTACCAAAGCCATTTTATTTGCCACGGTCAATTTGTTCCCCCATCGCGCAAAACAGTTTTACAAATCGGCTAACACGTTTGATGAGCGGCTTACACCCTGATAAGCGGGGTAAGCCTAGCGGGAGTGTGCACCCACCCTTACTTTAAAATTTCAAGATTTGTTAGATAACATAATGAATGGTCTGATTACTTGTGGATATGAATTTACATATTTTGGGGAGATAATAAAATAGCTATACGTAGAAATATTATGATGTTTAGAAATTGTAAAAAAAAAATATTTTTTTTATTTAATAATCATATTATTTTGTGAACGCAGGCTATTGATAATATGATATTTATAATAAGGTACAGTACATGCATGTTCTGCCTGTTAGGCATTTAGAATGAAATTATATATAATACTGTATTTGCAAAGAATTTAATAAAGCTTGTAAGATAAAAAACATAACGGTTGACAGTAATAAGATAAAATTTAGTTCTTGGGCAACTCAAGGCATTAGACTGAGTAGAGATTTTTTATATGAGTTGTATGACAGAAGGTCCTATAACCCTGATGTCAATTTCATTAATTATGTTAGAAATTATTCAAAAATTTTTAAAAAGGTTTGCATTCAAGCTAAATCTTTATATATAAGAGATAAAATTAAAAAATCTGATAATAAAATAAAATCAGCTTGGCAAATAATTAATACTGAAACTGGTAAAAGTAGATCTAGAGATCAAACATTAGTATTGAATATTGGTGATGAACTGGTTTCAGACAAGCTTACCATTGCCAATTTTTTAGCTGCCTTTTTTGCAAATATACCCGTGGATATTACTAAGTGTCTCGCATCATCACCAGATGTGGCTGAACTCTTTTTAAATCAAAGCGTAAAACAAACTGTACCTAACTTTAGTTTTAAATCCGTAACAAGTGATAATATTATAAAAGCTTTTAATAGTATTAAAAGGAAAGGCACAGAAGATTTGTGGGGACTGTCTGTTAAAGCAATTGAATCAATCATACTAAACATTGCTACAATCCTTGCAGCCATCTTCAATGGCTGTATAAGTGATGGTGTCTTTCCCGATTTAATGAAAATAAGTAAGATAATACCCATTTGCAAGGCAGGTTGTTCAAAAAATGCCACGAATTATAGGCCTATCTCAATACTACCAGCTTTAAGTAAAATATTTGAAAAGCTGATGCTCAGCCAAATGTTGTCGCACTTTAACGTGAATGTGATATTGCATAACAAGCAGTTCGGGTTTACAAGGGGCCGCTCTACTCAGGATGCAGGTTGCACATTAATTAGGTCAATATTGGAGGCTTGGGAGGGATCACAGGATGCGCTGGGAGTTTTCTGTGATCTCTCTAAGGCTTTCGATTGCGTTGATCATCGTACGCTCGTTGTTAAACTGAAGTACTATGGAATATCTGGCACATCTCTTGATCTTGTGATGTCCTATTTATCGGGGCGACAACAGATGGTTTCGATAGGCGGTGCCACTTCGGCACGTCATCCTGTGAAAATGGGGGTGCCCCAAGGATCTATATTGGGCCCATTTTTATTTCTAGTTTATATAAATGATCTCCCTTATCTGGTGGAGAAAGTATCAGACATAGTTTTGTTCGCTGATGATACTTCGCTCATATTTAAAGTAAATAGAAAGGATAAAGATCTTATTAAGCATAATAAAACACTCAACTTTATATCAGAATGGTTTTCGGCAAATAATCTCTTGTTAAATGCAGGGAAAACTAAATGCATCAGGTTCTCATTGCCGAATGTGACTCAAATTGTACCAACAGTTGCACTTAATGCGAAAATATTAGATCTAGTCCCATCGACCGTATTTTTAGGATTGACACTTGATTCAAAATTGCAATGGGGTCCTCAGATTGAAAAGTTAGCAGGTAAATTAAGTTCGGCTTCCTATGCTGTTTGGAAAATAAGGCAATTGTCAGATGAACAAACTGCTAGATTAGTGTATTTCGCGTACTTTCATAGCATTATGTCGTATGGCATTCTGCTGTGGGGTTCGGCGGCTGACATAGGTACTATTTTTGTATTGCAGAAAAGAGCAGTCAGAGCCATTTATGGTTTAGGCAGTCGCGATTCTTTGCGAAATTTGTTTAAAGAAATAAATATACTTACTGTGCCATCGGAATATATATATCAGAATATAATGTTTGTTAGAAAAAATATTCATAATTATAAAAAGAAAAGTGAACTGCATAATATAAATACTAGGAATAAAAACAAACTAGCCATGCCAGGCTTTAGAGTAAGCAAAACTAATAAATCATTTTTAGGAAATTGTATTAGGTTTTATAACAAGCTTCCTACTCAAATTACTGATCTGCCTGACACAAGTTTTAATACACATATTAAACGTATACTTATGGCTAGGGGTTATTACACCACTAAAGAGTACATCGATGACAAAGACGTCTGGCTCTCACTTCCTACCTGCACATTGCTCGCTGGAGATCTTGTAGCCATATAGACATGACTGATCTGCTGTGTTACGTGAACTATCTGTAAATGATTGCTATCATATACTTAATTTAAAATTATTGACTCTGTCTCAAAATGAATAATGTTATTGTTTCGAAGATTTTCTTTTGTATACCTAAATATAATCTAAAATAATAAGCATTCAGACAACCGATCGAGCATATATTGTGTTTGCCTACTAAATAATTACTCTAATTGGACCAAATCCCGTGTTCATGCCCGCTTGAGTATGTTTCGCCGGACCGTCTCAACTGGGTCGTGTTGAAACCGGTAGTAGATGAACCCACTGAGTTTGTTTCGCTGGGTCTTCTCAGTTGGGGCGCATTGGATCCGGTGGTAGCATTAAAGCGCGACCGTCGTTATTAACACAAGGTCCGTCATAATAATAATACCTTTAATATAGACAGAACCATTGACAATATGTAGTAAAAATATTAGACTTAAACTAGATAATTAAACATAATCTCTTGACAATAACTTGATACGAGCTAGCTAAATATCATTTCTGTAATAAAATAAATTTTATAAATGTTTTCATACAAGATGTACCTAAATATCTATGTTACTAGAAATAATATCTAATGTATACAACTATATTACTACAAACATGTTCTGACTATTTACAAGCGCTTTTTTAAAGTCTACGTGAATAAAATCCTTTTTTATTTTTTATTTATTATTAATATATGAAACTGTGAATGTATGCACTTAACCCGAAACTAACAGGTCACATACTGTTAGTCTTGTTAATTCTATTGTCAATGAAAACCACTTTAATTGTACATAAACTTACATAAATAAGTATTGATGGACACTGACTTATAATAAAAATGTAGATTTATTTTAACATTTCTTCTATAGACAATTAATAATAATATCCAGGAACATTATTCACACCCGGCTATCTCATCCCGAATTAAGCAGAGCGTGTACAATGGTAATCAGATAACTGTTATACTGCATATACTACTTTTATTTTGTAAATACATAATAACCCACAGACACAGGACAAACAGACATGTTCACGCACCCAAATATCTGTCCTGGGTGGGAATCGAATCCACAACCAATAAATTACCAACCACCCCAACTGGCCCGTCAATTGAATCAAAATTTTATTGTTTAAAATAATTATCTTTACTCTTCGACTATATTCGCTCACTAGGGTAATTAATCCTTCTAGCGCAAGGACTTTTACAAACATGCTTTTATTATTTTATTATACAATATTAGGGGCACTGTGCCTACCGACACTCAGAATAACATAAATATGTCAAACAAATAGACACGTTACGTTTACTTCATTCGGAAAGTTTCAGTGCGTCTGTTCCGTTGCTCAATTATTGTCTTTTTTAAATTTATTTATTTACTAGTTGTGCCCGCGACTTAGTCCGCGTGTTAATAAGTTTATTTTGTATTTCCAAAAATAAAAGATTTTTCTAAAATAAAAGTAGCCTAAGTTACTCCTTATTACATCAGCTACCTTCCAATAAAAGTCCCGTCTAAATCGGTCCAGCCATTTCAGAGATTAGCCGGAACAAACAGACAGACAAAAATTGTAAAAAATGTTATTTTGGTGTATGTACCGTATATATATTCATATACATGTAGTAAAAAACGGTTATTTCAATATTACAAACAGACACTCCAATTTTATTTATTTGTATAGACTAGCAGTGCCCGCGGACTTCGTTCCGCGTTATAAATATTTAGCCCCTGCCCGTTTGTCCCGCGTAATACTTCGGGTTAAAAGTTCAGGATAAATAACAATTATGATGATGAATCATAGTCTATGACACTCCACAATAACGTAGCTTTCTATTGGTGAAATAATTTTGAAAATCGTTCAGTAGATCCAGAGATTACCCCTTACAACGTAACAAACTGGCAAACGTTACCTCTTTATAATATTAGTATAGATAAGGTATAATCTTAAAAACTAGAACTGTCTCCCACAAAACAGTATAGAAATATTATTATTATTTTGAATTTTTATGTTATTGTAGCGAAATAAATCTTATCATAAAAATATAGTTGCCCTATGTGGTAACCGAATTGTGTAACGGCACGCGAAGAGGTGAATTTTGCTTAACATGTGCAGCTTAATATTTGGTATAATAAGAATCAAACATCAGTATAGCTAAGAAAAGATAACATGATTGTTAGAAACTTATCTTGCCTACTGTATTTTCTATTTCAAATTACATTTGAATTTTTACCAACTAACATCTAACTTTCTCAATTCAAAAAAGTTATTACAAACGAAACTCACAAATTAATAATAAAGGTAGGCTGAATTAATTTTTCTTTGCCCTATCAAAAATCTCTGCTTCATTAAGAGACAAAAAAAACTGTCACCGAAAGAGCGCACAGATTAAATTTTAAAGGCACTTTTTCTAAATTAATTAGTGGGGGTGGTAAGGGAAAAAATTAAATGTCAAAATTACAACAAGATTTCCCTTAATTATGTTCGTGGGGCGCTTCAGCACTAATTACATTTTCTTAATTTGCAAAGTTTCTGTGCGTCCGCTCAGTTGCTAGGTTTTTGTATTGCCGATTTGTTTTCGGTATAAAAGTATTTTTGTATTCAAGTTGTAAGGGCGTATTCACCTAACAATATGAGTAAGATCGAAAAATACACGTTTACAATAAGGATGTGATAATATTTAGAAACTTAAAGCAAGATAATTTATGCTAAGGAATCGAACGAGCGGCCATAAGGGCGCAGGTTTGATTCCCGCACCAAACCATCTTTGTAGCAAAACTAAGATTTTTTGGGGTCTGGTTAAGGCACTCCTATCTGTGCCTCGAAGAAGATGCCTTAAGCTTTCGGTTCCGGATGTTATGAGTGCTTATATGACAAAAATAAGAGCCCTAATATAATCTGACACTGGTCTGACTATCTCATCTACTCGTTCTTTACGGGAATCGAGGTTCTGACCTTGATTCACCCGGTTAAATCTAACTAGCCGCAATCGAATAAACTGGTAGCCAACCCCATTATAAATGGGAAAAGGAAATGACGGAAAAGAATATCTACAAAATGTAGGCTGAAAAATGACGAAACAAATATTACTTATCTACTTTTGTCATCGATATCGTGTTCTTGTAGTATCGATATCTGAAACATTGGGTAGGCACGTGATCGTATATTAATATATAGCTGTATTGTTATTTACTCATTTTTACAATTATTATTAAAGTACTTATTATTGTAATAAGATCTGTGATGGAGCCTGCTTCGGAGTACTTGCTGATGAGAGGCAGAAGCGACATGAAAGCGGCTCGGCACCAACCACCGCAAACTTTTCTTGTTAGGCCTGCGGCAGGCTATGTCGCTCTCGCATCGGTTTGTTTAGCCACCATAAGAAATGTCACTCAGACAATGCGCCGTAAATCGTCTGTAACAGACGCAAAGGCCATACATATATATATTATAATACTAATAAAATAATGAAGAAAATTAGTGATAGGTACAGTTTTCTCTGAGTATTTATTTCAACGCAATATATTTCTTAGTGGACGTTTTCAGTAAATGTCAGTAATTTGTGTTGGGAACTTAAAAGCTATCTTTTAGTCCCCATTATCTATATAGAGCGGATGACACCCCCGTGACTTTACGGCCAAGGCCCGCGCTAAACGCGGCACATTAAAATTTTTATTTTCACTTCAAGTTTCAACAAAAAGGGGTGTATTTTTCTCATAGCCCACCGGGGACGAGCCAAATTGAAGATAATTCAGTTTATCGCTTTAATATCTCTTTGTCTTTCAAAATTTGCAAATGAGTTTTTTTAATAACGCCAAATTTGTTGCGCGCCCAGCATCCTCTAATCCTTTTATGATTTATTGCCTTTATGCGGATAGATACTTGGATAATGAAGTTGGTGCTTTATTTTTTGTTTTGTTTATTAGATTCAACCCTTTATTTTAATCGCAACGGAACCATTTAAGAAATGAGTTTTATTTTCTTTTGAATTAAGATGAATGATAGTCACTTGCATTTTTATTAGCAATGAGAGAACTTTCATATCTCGTTTCATAAAATTTTACACAGAAACAATAAATTGCAGCATCTATATGCAAGAGTTATTATTCACTCCCTAAATAACAGACATAAAAGAACAAAAATAAACGTCAAAAACAGAGCCAATAACAATTCAAAAAGCGACGTTTGCATATCAATAGAATGCATCGGATGCGTTTGGTTTTTTCCACCGTCCATTAGTGGCCAGCCATCGATCACATACACAATTCCAATTTACCCGCAGCCACAAATTCTTCAAAACGAGTGACGCAAATAAAGATAAAAAATAAATTGGTTGCGTGGTGGTTTTTGCTGCTCTATGTATGCGCAGGTGCTGTGTAGTTTGATATTCGATGGATCATGTGGTCGTACCTTAATGTGATATATGACATTCGTGTGTCGATACCTTTATGGTGTAGGTGGCAATTCTTGATCGATTATTTACAGTACCTATGCTATGATTATATGAGGAAATAAATATTTATTTATTGAACTAATAAGTGTTGTGATATAAGTCGCGCCCTTATAATATAGGTAAATAATTGGTTTGTAAGTACATAATATCAATATATTTATATTGCCTTTTCGGGTTCCGTAGCCGAAAGGTGCCAACGGAACCCTATTGCTAAAATTCCGCTGTCCGTCTGTTGGTCTGTCATTGGGCTGTATTTCATCAACCGTAATAGGTAGTCATTTAAAATTTGCCTAAGTGTGTATTTCTAATGCCGTTAAAATTAAAATAAAATTTCAAAGAAACATGACACTTCCATGTTTCTTCTGGGTGGTTAGAGCACGTAAAGCCGTCGGTCCTGTACCTGACCTCTTTCCGGTCGTGTCGCTAGTCGTCCCATCGGATCATGAGAGTGATGGAATAAAAAGTGCCCCTGTGTTTGCGCACACACTTGTGCACTATAATATATCCTGCGCAATTGGCTAGTCTCCATTGAGACTGGCCGCCGTGGCCGAAATTCGGTCGGGAGGACATTTCATCTTTGCTCGGTGACTGGCAAACTTCTATGTTAGTACGGAATCCTTCATGTGCGAGGCAGACGCGCACGTGGCCGGTTTATTGCAGCCATTGGATATAAAATAATAGTTTCATTACAAAACCTATTACGATAAAATTTACAGCTGTTATTGCACCAGTAATTAATTATAATTAATTTTAACATAAACGGTGAAAGGGAACATTAATAGAATTAACAGTAGTAGTATCAATACGGTGCAGTTGATTTGTTATTGAACTGTCAATTAAATCGATAAAACCTACGTGTATTAATTAAACCGCATACTTATATTGTTAGACGGAACTGTCGGCAAACCCCTTAAGGCGCCTAGCTAGTAACAATGACCTCACCACTTTCTGTTCAAAATTATTTTGCTCTTCCGCGCTTGTAATGGAATTTTGCTCTCCTTAGTTCGGTTCCAGCGGATATTTTTTTTATATAACAGGGCGACTAACGAGCAAGTGGTTCAACTTATGAGCTCTGGCGACCTTACTTACTCACACTCAGAAGCACTGTTTTTCGTACTTGCAGTTACGATGTTTGCAGAAAATTGCTTAATCCCTGATAAATATAGAGCAGGATAATTTCTTTAGATATATACTCTTTTTTATAAAAAAAAAGAAAAGAAAAGATTCATAGTTAGCTTAGGAGGCTTTCACTTCTTCACCGGACGATAGAGTCGAGTGGAAGCTTGATCCGCCTAGCAAATAAATATACAAACTAAATCGCCCGTTATAGAGGACACCTCTTATATATGTAACTCGCTAATATCGGTTAATTACGTAAATATGCTGTGTGGTGATGGCATATAATATCATCACCCCATCTCATCCCGTGGGGACGTAGAAATCGACCGAGGGAATACCTACCAGAGAACGGGCAGCAGCGTTTTCTGTGAACTATGGCTATCAAACTGCGATCGCCAACCCGTCTGCCAAGCGTGGCGATTATGGCATATCCCCCATTCATTGAGGCTTTTGTCCAGCAGTGGACGTACTTTGGCTGACATGATGATGGTGATGACGAAAATATGTATGAGAGTTTCGATTGTGCAAATATCGCTTCACTTCACACTAATTAGCGAAGACTCGAGCTGCTCCTTCAATGTAGATTGAACGAAGGTTTACATCGATGGAAATGTATAATTAGGGTGCGTTAACACGAGTTGATAGTCTCAGTGTAGAATTTCGCTGTGATTCCTTCATATCATGTTATTTCTGAATAAGGCATATTTAAAGTTTAACTAAATAAAAAACCGGCCAAGTGCGAGTCGGACTCGCACACGAGCAGTTCCGTACCATTATCTATAAAAATTAAAATAATCACATTTGTTGCATTTTCATGTTTTTTGCTCGTTTATACAACAAGCGTGATTACGTTAGTTGTATGGGAGCCCCCTAAAATATTTATTTTATTTTGTTGTTTTAGTAGTTTTTTTATAGCGGCAACAGAAATACGTCATCTGGGAAAATTTCAACGGTCTAACTATCACGGTACATGAGAAACAACCTGGTGACAGACGGACAAACAGACAGCGAAGTCTCGGGTCCCGTTTTACCCTTTGAGTACGGAACCCTAAATATAAAAAAAATCTTTTCAAACCTCATTAAGCTCAGGTTAACATGACATTTAACGTTAATTAATGACAGTATATAAGTTGTCAAATAGCACGGTCTAATTGAGAGGCGATACGATCAGTTGCGCAAACAGAAAGTGTGTATAGATATAATAAGGACGTATCATTAGTAGTAATGCTGCAACCATTTTAATGTTCCACCGTAATTAGCGTTATGGTGTCCAGTAATAAGCGGTAGCGAATTGGATGCCTGTGAAGGGACATGTTGTTTTTTATCACACTAATATTATAAAGCTGAAAGTTTGTGAGTGTATGCGTATGTATGGTTGTTACTTCTTCACGTCTAAACGGCTGGACCGATTTTGGACATGGAGTTAGCTGACACCCTGGATTAACACTTAGGCTATAATTTATAAAGTTTAACGCGGGTAAAATCGCGGGGCACAGCTAGTATTTATTAAAATGCCAAGTACTTATAGTACTTTATATGTATTACAATCTAGTCTAGAGACTAATAAGTAATTTTATATTAACCCAAACTTCTACACCAACATAATTAATTCTAAGAATCAGTCCACTGATTTTCCTTAGTCATATGTAATTGTGAAGGGACACAGACTTTTTTCATGCCTCCTTTTTATTTTTTTATTATTTTTGTCACTAATTACTAAATGAGCTAATCACGACACTAGTTCATAGGGTTTTGTTCTCTTTAACCGTCTCTCTAACTTTGAAAAATGTTGACTTCCCAAATGTTTGTAACTAGCAACCAAGTATTGTATAAAAAAAACCTGAAATATATTGTTGTATATATAAATAAATTAAAAAGCTGCCAAGTGCGAGTTGGACTCGCCCATGAAGGGTTCCGTATTAGCAAGTAACATAATATGTTTTTTAAGGTAAATTGCGGTTTACGTAAAACTACTTACTAGATCTTGTTCAAACCAATTTTCAGTGGAAGTTTGCATGGTAATGTACATCATATATTTTTTTTTAGTTTTATCATTCTTTTATTTTAGTAGTTAAATCGCGCAAATTATTCAGTTAAAAAGATGATGTTAGAAACTTCAATATCATTTTTGAAGACCTATCCATACACACCAAATGTTTTTTTTTTTTAGTTTGATTAAGGTATTGAAGCTCAGAGATTCTCAGATATAAACCACTAACTCTAACCTCGCGCCTAGGTGCTCGCCAGTTGTTGGGCGTAAAAGGTTAAAAATATTTAACTTTTCATCATAAAAATATTATAAGTAATTAATTATGCTTATTAAAAAACCTTTTAACCATAACTAACTATTTTCTTATTCATTATCATATGCAGTGGTTAAGGAACTATTTTGATGACTGGCTACTACACTGACGCCTTCGTGTTACAAGTTTTATCCCAGTACCTATAAATTATTGTTTTGATGGATGTGCTAGTGTCTGTAAAGGGCATGTTTTCAAAGGCCCCAGCAGATAATTTTCCTAGTAGATAGTTAAAGAATAAGTAAGGAAATTCAAATTTCAAATTCAAGTAATTTATTTGCGAAATATGAGTACATAGTGGTGTTAGTTTAACATGAATGCCTTGTCCATATTTTACCATTTCGGTGTGCAAATGTTGCTTGGGTACACATTTGAAAATCAAAAAAAAATTTTGTTAGTCACATAAATTACAATTAATATTATGTCAATTTTACATTATTATTATCATTACAATTACTATCATTACACTCTTAATATTATTACATCATACATAACAATTATATTTATTTTAAACTTACTAGTAGTAATTAAAAGATTTGTCATCAAAATATTCCTGGACCGAATAGTAGCATTTGTTTTTCATAAATTTATGCAAGTAATTGTATACAAAGTCGCTAGTTCTTGTACCTCAAACCAGCCGCAGATCTATCTATTAATAATGTGAGTAAGTGAAGCATAAGCGTATTAATAATTATTATTTGGCTGTTACAGTCGGATTGGCCTCGATGCTGTATTGATTGCTCGCTCCCGGCTCAATGAAATGTTACATTTGTTCCACATATGGTAGAAAATAGTATTATTTCATACGCTTTTACTTCAAAAAGCATTAAGAACATGCGGCGTACTTAATGTTAGGCTGTTACTGTAGCTTATGAAGCTTGTTCTCATGATCAGCCCGGAATCTGAAATCACCCGGGGTTTTCATCCCCGTGCTTCGGAGAGCGCGTAAATCCGTCATATACTTGACCTCTTTGTCTTCGTGTCGGCTAGCCTTCAGATCAGGAGAGTGAGGGAATAGAAAGTGCATTTGTGTTTGAATAGAATATTTATTTGTAATGAATGTAGGTACGATATATTAGGTGTGACATATTAAGTAGGTTCCAGTACATTCTACCTTAACCAGTACATTTTACCTTTTTGCGTAGGCATTTGTACATTTTAGCCGAAATTTGACCTCGAGGACACTAATATTACGTACATTTCCTCAAACGAATATACTGCGCGATACCTATTATCATTTGTGACTTAAGGTTAAAGTCCTCCACTTGGCTCGATCAGTTCTACCCTTCTCCCAAATCCCAGCATACAATATTCCCGTGGCACGTAAAACAGATGCAATCAGCTGAGCCGGGATCCAACATCATTAGTCGGCAGTCATTTGTCACGGGCGACTTATCGCACCCTTTGCTCCGGTTAATAGTCGCCGCGATTTGTCGCGCTAATGTGGAACAACCTTAATGATAGCGGCTTTTTCGCACGTCATCTTGGTGTTTGTGATCAAATGGCCGAATCTTATTATGGAAATGTTTGAATTAACGTTGATGGATTTGTTTACAGGCCAATGGTGGTTATAGTTTTACGTTTGAGTTTTATTATTTCGATAGACAAACGACTGCACGTGTGGCGCAGCGGCTAAGACAGTCGCCTCGCCGCTTCGTGTCGCGGGTTCGAGTCCCGTACCGGCCAACTATTTGTGTGACTTATAAATGTTGTTCCGAGTCTGGATGTAATTTATTTATTCATTCATACATACAGCTACCATAACAGGTTTAACCCAATTCGATAGTGACGGATTAAAAAAAAACAATCTGATATGACGATATACATAACATTAACATTATCAATATTATTAAAACTATCAACATTATTACACTTATCAACATAATTTAAAATGAAATTTTCTTTTAAATTATTAGATTAGCCTTAACAAGCTAGTAACATAATGCATACAGAGTTACTCTTGCGAACTGGCTCAGTGAACGAGAAAATATATCAATTTGACCCGCTACAGAATTAAGAACCACCATAGTTCGAGTGAGAGGAGTGTTCTCAAGTAATTTGGTCCTACTTCTGGGTATCGCGAATAAGGCTGGTTTGCGACGCCGTTGTAAATACCCATCAGGTACACTTAATCCAATCCATTTTAGCAATTCTGGATTACTTATTTTTCCCCTTAAAACTTTAAACATATATTCTGCCAACGATAAATGCCTCCTTGTCTCCAACTTATTGTATCCAAACTTATTGTGTCCGTCTATTATATGATTGTAAAGTACCTCGGATAAGATTCCTTCTAGAAAGAAATCTACGCACTCTAGTACTCGTGTCTGGTCTAGTGATTAGTAACCCTGACTGCTAAACCAGAGGCCGTGAGTTTGATACCTATCCAGAGCAAACTTTATTGTGATTAGCATGATTATTCGTTCTGTTTCTGGATATAATATATGTATTACTAGCTGTGCCTTGCGGTTTTATCCGCATAAACTTTATAAATTATAGTCTATGTGTTAATCTTGGGTGTCAGCTAACTCCATACCAAATTTAATTAAAATCGCTCCGACCTTTTAGACGTGAAGAAGTAACAAACATACACAGTTACACACTCACAAACTTTCGCCTTTATAATATTAGTGTGATAAATATTTTTATCAGTTGTCTGATTGCCATAGTACAGGATCTGCCTAGTTTGGGTTGAGATTGCAATGTCCCATTTGCCCCTAGATAAAAAGATCTTAAGGCTAAATAGCGTCAGATAACTAAGGGTCTACCTCAAAAGTGAAAGGGCATGTCGCTACATGCATTCTGAGCAGAATGATGAAGCGACTTTGCACGTGTTTTGAGATGGCTAAACTGCACGCATAATCACGGAATCAACATTTTTATTTGTTCGATTTACAAATAAATTTACTAACTTTAACAGAACCAGTTCATCATCTCAGCCAAAGTACGTCCACTGCTGGACAAAAGCCTACCCAAAAAATGGGGGGATATGCCATAATCGCGATTGGCATACGGGTTGGTGAACGCAGTTTGATGGTCATAGTTCACAGAAAAATGCTACTGCCCTTTCTCTAATAGGTATCCCTCGGTCGATTTCTACGCCCCCCACGGGATGAGAGGGGGTGATGATATTCTATGCCGTCACCCCACAGCAACAAAACGGTTATTGTTATTATAATAGTTTGAAAATATAACCTATATCCACATATTTATTTCTGGGAAATGATGAGTACTATAATTTCCCAGAATTTTAAACATTTAGGGCTAAAATATTGATAAAATACATAGTACTACACACATAGATGTAAAGGGGGTGTTTACTTACCTGTTTGGGAAACAGGGTGATACATAATGTGCATGTTTATATAAAAGTGTAATAGTACTTCAACCTATCAGTGCGTATCCCGGTCATAAATAATATTTGATCCGACGAATAAGTTCGATATGAAACGTGACCGGGTTTTTAACCACATATGCAACCGAGCAATGAATATTTAGAACTATAGGTAAGTTCTTCTGTAAGAGAGGTGATCTGGAAACGAAATAGTATCGATTGAAATAATGAAATTTAGTCAGCACTTGGGTATACAGCAGTTTTACCCTTCAGGATCTTTTGTACTATCCCCCACTGGTTTTAATTCTATCCCTAGAGCTCTGAATGAAGTCTGCACATAATCTAGTACGCTTCTTAGAGGTAGATCCTTGTAGTCACCTGGTTCCGGATATGCCAGCCCCAGGATTGCCATTCTGTGTCTTGCCAATGTATCGCATTTGCATATTATATGCAGCATTGTTTCATTTTCTTCCCCACAGGTCCTGCAGATCGGGCTATTCGACAGTTCCAGTTTGTGTAGGTGATAGTTGGTGCCGTAGTGGCCCGTGACTACTGCTACTATTAGTCGTAGCTGGTTTCTGCTGTATTTCCAAAGCTTTTTGGACCAGCTCTACATATATACACTAGTACTTGTCAAGCTCACAATGTAGTACATAAAATAGTACAATACAGTATAAAACTAACTAAAAATAATTCAATTAGTCCGTCCGAGCGGTCTGTCTTATCACTTATATTTTTTTTAATCCTTAAATAAATAACAAGTTACTAAGCTATTATTTTTAAATTTACTACTTAACTATTTTAAAATAAGAGAATTGAAGACAACGAGCAGTTAGCTAGCGCTGAAAGCTTTCAACCTCTCAAACTGACTGCCAGTGTGGCGCAGCGGCTAAGATAGCCTCGCCGCTTCGTGTCCCGGGTGCGATTCCCGCTCCGGACAACGATTTGTGTGACCCATAAATTTATTTATTTAATAGATTTTGTACACACAGAAATAACAAAAGTAAATGAAATGAAGAAGAGACAGGAAGTACATGGGTGCTGCTTATTTCAAAAGAAATTTCTTCCAGCAGACCCGCGAGAGGAGATATTACAGTAAAATAGGCATGTGCGTAGGTTTATAATATCATTACATAAACTACATACTAAAATACACAGATACTTATAATGGGGCAACCATATGCATAAACTACATATACATAAATATATATAACTAGGATGAAGAGGAGAGATAGTAATTTTTTACTTGCTTCTTAAAAAGAGATAGTGTTTTGGAATTACGGATGTTAGGAGGTAGGGAATTGCACAATCTGACTGCCTGAACCGTGAAGGAATGAGAATAGAAATTTGTTGTATGCAATGGGAATTTAAGAAGGTGTTTAAGGTGTGACCTACAGGGGGCATTAGGAACACGAGAATAGGAAAAACGCTCCCGTAAGTAGGATGGAGATGAGGGATTATGTAGTATATTAAAGAGGATACACAATAGACGAGTATTCCTGCGAAGACGGATCGGGAGCCACTTGAGATCCTTGCGGAAATAAATAGTTGTTCTGAGTCTGGTACTGAGTACTATTATATGTTTGTAAAGTACCCCGAGACATTATTATATAGATACGAGGGATTAAATTCCCTAATTCAGGCGTTGTCTTTAAAAAACTTCTTAGATTGGCATAATGGATGTTGAACTACCCCTCGGATAACTAGGCTGTAATCTGCAATATATCCTCTCTGACAAAACTTGGCTGGAATCCCTGTGGTTAGTCGTTTTGTATCAAACAAAACTAGTAACCACAGAGTTCAAACCTCACATAAACATACACAACTCATTTAAAAGAAGACCGAACCATGTTCATCTCTTGATTTCATGTGCTACTAGCTGTGCCCCGCGGTTTTACCCGTGTTAAACTTTATAAATTATAGTATAAGTGTTAATCCAGGTTATCAGCTAAATGCATACCAAATTTAATTAAAATCGCTTTAACCATTTAGACGTGAAGAAGTAACAAACATACACACTCACAAACTTCCGCCCTTATAATATTAAGTCTGATATTGCTACAAAGCTTCATCAAAATCCATTTGGTAGTTTTTGCGTGAAAGAGTAACAAATAAAATGAAAAACATTTAATTCAGCACAACACACAAGAAAATGAGGAGTACAAATATACAACACACAGTTCTACAAGACATAACATACATAGATTTGAGGAAAATGCACACGATTACGATTCTTGCATGTTCTGCCGAAAGGGTCACCACCTCAGCACTAGCTAGGTGGGTTACACCTAGCGCTGGTTTCAGTAAACAGTTACAAACATACACACTCACAAACTTTCGCCTTTATAATATTAGTGTGATGAAGGGACGGAAGGTGTTCAAAGGCACGTGTGGTGCAGTAATTAAGGTACGACGGATGGGCCAGATCACTCAAACTCTGCAATTCTAAGTGATAATAAGTTAAAGCACTTAAATTGGACTCATGTTGCAATGATTACATTTTCTTTTATTTACTTAATTTTATTATTTAAACATATTATTTTAGCTTACTAACATCAACACATTTGTCTTGTTATTTTAAATGCGGTGTTTACCTTCAAGTAATTACTGCACTATTACTTGTATTATTGCATGAAAGTGGTGTTATTTTATTAGTGTAAGTAATTGTTGGTGAACCTAAATAAATAAATAAACTCTTCAGGGTGTATTACAGCCAAGTTGCTGACTGATCAAACCGCAACTGCAGATATATTTTATTGTGAGACTGCTTCCAAAATCACTTTTACGGCCGGTCCGGGAATCGAAAACGATATTTCATTATCTGCGGTTACGGTAACGCTAGATCAGCGGAGCATTCAACCTACGTATTATATTACCAATAGTAACGTAATGTTAAAAACAAGTAATAAAAACTTATCCGCTATTAATGATATATGGTATCTACAAATAAAAACTGCGTTCAAGTCATCGCCGGCGGGCAATATTACCTGGCCCATAAAGATACCAATAATAGGCGCATTTATAAAAAAAGTGACCGGAGAGCTAGCTCATATCTAGGTAATATAATTAAATTTTATACATACAAAGAAGAGACCAACGAACTGTGGTCACACAAAAAGTAATCTCTTTCAATAATTACACTACACAAAAACCTCTTTTGTAACGTAAACCCACCGTTAATCTTCAATACATGAACTGCATTAATAAAGAACGAATTACATTACAAAAACATCAATTCATTCTATTTAATTACCTGTGTACCAACATGGCCGCTCAGCTGCTGTTTATTCGTCGCTGAAACACCATTATCCCTATCAAGCTATTACGGAGCTCTCTTGTGAAAAATAATAGTTATACACATAATTACCCGACCCTGCGTGTAAGTAAGACGAAAACAGTCTTCGCCTTAAGTGAGAAAGAGACAGGTACATTTCTATCGTTCCGCCGTCAAACACTTAAGTAATTGAATGGTACGGAGGGTATAAACGAAAAATGGAAAATAATATAACAAGTAAGGATGGCGTGAAGGGGTCGCCGGTCGGCGGCAGTCGTAAATGTTGTGTAGAGCGTATGTTTGGCTGAGGTGTTTACGTCCTCCGGCTCCTGGAACCTATAAATATACACTTACTTGATGACACGTATGAAGTACTCAATATAAGATTTATTAACATTGTTATAGGCGTAACAGAGAACGACCTCTGTGTGTAATCTCGCACAGAACTATATTTGTGCAAAATAGGTTTCAGTTTCGGGGTCCAGTTAATAAAAGGTATATCCTCCGTTGAGCCATCGGACTAGGTTGATTTTATCGTTAAAACAGACAATACCCACACTACGGAATGAATCCCTGTTGCGGGGTACCTTACAAACACATAATTGACGGACACAAAGTACACCCAGACGCAGTACAACTACTTATAGGTCAAATAAATAGTTGTCCTGTGCAGAAATCAAACTCGATACATGAAGTAGCTAGGTGACTGACTGTCTAAGCCTCTCCGCTACACGTGCAGTGAATTGATCATCTCTGTCAATTGTTACAGATATTAGTGTAGTGGTCATTTCGGTTGTTGTTGCTTGTTTCCTATGGATTTCTAGGGCCCTATCTATGCTAATATTATAAAGAGGTAACGTTTGTGAGTTTGTGACGTTGTAAGGGGTAACCTGGATCTACTGAACCAATTTTCAATATTATTTCACCAATAGAAAGCTATGTTACTGTGGAGTGTCAGGCTTTGATTCATCATCATATTTTTTATTTGTCCTGAACTTTTAACCCAAAGTATTACGCGGGACAAACGGGCAGGGACAAAAATATTTATAACGCGGAACGAAGTCCGCAGGCACTGCTAGTATATAATACATCAGCAGATCATTCATCATGGGGAGTCAGTTATTTTTGTATGTTTTGCATGCTGATTTTCTAAACGTTGTTCAGTGTCATAGACAAATCAAAAGTTAGACTGCACGTGTGGCGGAGCGGGTAAGACAGCCTCGCCACTTTGCCTCTCAACACTTGTCCTGGGTGGGAATCGAATACATCTTTGGCTTAGTAGTCTGGGTCACTAACTATTAAACGAGCACTCCTCGTTATTTCTTTCTGATTTAATCCGTTGTGGGATCCAAGACAGTTAAAGCGATTCCCCGGGACATGCCTGAGCCTCACCACTCAGTGTCATTGTTGACCCTGGCTTATAAGAGTTGCAGTGGTGGGTAAGAGGGAGGGACTAGTTCCAAATTAAAAAAGTAAAAAAATTAGACGAATAGGGGTCCACCGGCTAAGTCGCCGAACATCGATTTCTCCATTGGCGTTCAAATAAATAAAGGTTAAAAATGACTTAATCAATCGTTAAATCGGCTTCGATGACGTTCATTCATGTGACGTCATAAATGGTCCGGAGTCGATTGTCAACGTCAAAACCAATTTAACGATTGATTAAGAAAGCGATGTTCGGCGACTTAGCCGGTAGAGCTCCAGGCCAGACACATCATCAATAATATATTTCTATGTGTTATCTCCTCACGCCGTGAGTGTGTAAGCGCCATTCCATCGTATGATCCCTAATTTACCTAATGGACATTCACTCCCAGTATTCTGCCGAAAATGTATTTATATAGAGTCACTTGTTTCCCATACTTCAACGTTACGACAAACGTCATAAAGAAAGTCGCATCAACACTGAAATAAAAGCAAATGGTCCAATGATAATGCGTACATATTACTATTGTCTTGTTTTGTGCTGTCGCATATTTTTTATAGCGCTCTGTATCGAGTCGGTAGATTTGTTTTTATAACTTTGTGCAAGAAAGTCGTAAATGTGGATTGTGACTTATTTATTGTGGAAATGTTTGTGATGTGATAGGCAGTTTTAAGTTAGGAGCGTAGATGGAGATGGTATGTCTCTATATACTGACGTGTACTCTATCAAAACTATTGATCATACTTTGTATTTACGATCAATGTACATAATGTAAATGGTACTTCTTAAACATAATAACTTAGACCAAGAAAGGAGAGGTTTCACCTGAAGAACAATATTGGAGTCCCCTGATGTACAATATTTTTTGCGCAATGGTTCATTCTATATGCGGCTCCTCCGACTTATAAATGAGACACATTTTTATTTATTTATTTATTTATTAAAAGGTACACCAACAGCTTCTGTATATAACATTTAAAATAATGATTGGTACCAAGTTATGGTCTTATACAGTTGCCAATAACAGGTGAACCAACACTTACAAATAGAAATGATAACCTAAGTCAAAACAAAGTGTAATAAAACTAAAGTGATAATAAACTATATAAACAAAAATATAACGGAAAAGTGTAGTTGCAACATGCCTGACGGCCATCACAGGAACGGAAGCTACCACTGTCAGTCCTTAATGTTATGTATATAAATATAAGCTTTTTAAATTCTAATTTATTTAATCATCACCGTATTTTGCCTTATAAATACATTAGCCTAAGTTAGAAGAAAGAAGCGCGTTCTGCTGCGCGCAGCTCTGTCAGAGCCGCGACAGCCGCGCGGGCCAGCTGCGCGGGCGGGCGGCGTAAGCAACGCCTGCGCCGCAGCATCGGGCGCGCCGGGCCTGCTGCACACGGCAGTATCGGTTTCTGCCATTCTGCTGCAGGTCTCGGATAGTGCTCTGGCTCAGTCCCGCTGCAACACCCGAATGCCATGCCGAATATAACAATCAGTTATTAAACTTAACTAAACCAATTTATTAAACAGAAATTAAACCAAATTATACTTCTACTTAAAACCAAATATATATATATATATAAAATTTTTGTGTGTGTACTTAGGTACACACACAACAATTCAAAGTATATTAATATTATTATAGTATATATGTTTAATTATTTTAAATTTTGTAATATTTGCATAGATACCAGAATCTGATTAGGTTAGTAATTATTAGTAGTTAGTAATTATAATTTATAAGACCTGTATTTATATGACCATGTTTAAGGCAAATAAATTTATCTTATCTGATCACCTAGCGATAAGGCCGCCATTTGTACAATCTTGTTAGCATACTCATAGTTCTTTTTATGTATTATTTTTTGATGTACAATATTGAGTTACTTACTTAGAATTTGTTAACGTAACGTGAAAAAACTGAATCAGGATTAGACACTAAACTCTTGTTTCGAGCGCCACGCTACCTCTTATCAACAAGTCATGTCTACATTTTAATAACTCTACATTAACAGCGCATCCTTAAACATGAGATCCCGTCGTACAATCAACGTCATCTCAGTGATACACTTTTACTACGAATATCACCCTTAGTGCTATAGTAATAAAGGTGCTGTCAAAGTCAAAGTATATCCACTGAACTGACGTTTAATGTACATACCGCAACGCGATATTACTGTGTGTCCGTACCTTGAAGCTACAGCTAATGGATTGGGGTATAAGATAGACGAGGTATATCACCACCCCATTCCGTGGAGGGAGAGGGGGGGGATAGAAGTTGCCCTGAGGAAATACCTTCCAGAGACTATCATACTACGATCGCCAAGCATGATGATTATGGCATATCCCCCAAAGGGAAAGCTCTTGTCCAGCAGTGGACGTCACGTCACGTTCGGCTGATATGATGGTGGCTATGATGATGATAATATTGATAAAGTATACTTAGACTTATATACTTTAAATGATCAAAAACGGAACTCCCGTTTTTGTAACGTATAATTATTATTTTTTAATAATAATAAATGTCTATCGATGAATATAAATTTTTCATGAAGAAATAATCACTGCTGAACAATAGTGAAGTGTCGGAGCATTTCCAACCCCCCAGAAAAAAAAAAACTTGTGTGTACTTATGTGTGTACACGCGTTAGAAGTTATACTTCTTAATATACAACTTGAACATAGTTATCAATTTTCATACCACCTAGAACTAACTTCATGCTGTTATCGCATCGTAAAAATTCACTAAAAATTCTAAAACTTCTAAAAATTCACTGTCATACCACCTAGAACTAACTTCATGCTGTTAAATTTTTTGGTGTCGGTGTGCGCGCGCATCGTAAAAATTCACTCTCATCATTTTTCTCCATTCTAAAAGTATCTTAATATATGATAATCTTAACACGTTTTTAAAATGCTTAAAATAATCAGAAACTTAAGGTTTCCATAACCAGTTGCCCTCACCAGTCCGTAAAAGATGGTTGATGTTAAGCACCTACGGGCGCGGTCAGTGTTTAGATGGGTGTCCGTTTAAGTCGACTAATTTCTCAGCGACTTTATGCTTCTGAAAGCACGTTAAGCTATCACTCACAAGAGTTCCGACATAGATTGGGTGACGTTAAAATGGTTTAATTTGGGTGCCCTTCGAAGCGTGGACCTCCGTGCTTCGGAGGGCACGGTAAGTGGTCATGAGACAACAGTGGATAAGCCATGTCAGTAGCCTATAAGACAGCTTAAACAACTCTGACACCAGGGTACCCACCGCCTAAACTATAAAAATAGCACTGCATAAACTCATCGATGAACCAAAATCAACTAAAACTCGACCCAATTAAGTATACATGTTAACATAACCAGTTACCGATACCTAATTTGTACCTCCTGATACCCTTATAATGGCATCGACATCTGCTCCGAATAACCAAGCCTTCAGGATCGACAACCATCTACATTCTACAGCCTAATCATGAAAATGTATTTATGACCTAATTAAACTCGTGTCGACCGCCTGTGGGACAGAGCAACAAAGACGAGAGATACGCAAATTTACACGATTGAAAGAGATACAAGAGTCCCCGGACCAGTGATTAATGACCGTTATATGGCTGGTTAAGTACCGTGTAATTTGCAAAACGACCCTTAATTACCGTAGAACACGGCTACTATACCTATCTTTGTCGTACTTTAAGAATTTGCGGCTGTTAGACAGAGATAGGTAGTTGTTCGTGATGCGACTTTAAAGGCGGTATTTAATGAGGCATTATGATGTCGACCGCGCAGATTAGGTCCACATGGAGATGAAAATTGTTTGCAGTGCTCTTTATATTTGGCTTGCTTGTGTTCAAACAGAATTTAGTGTGTGTACAGATTTAAAGCGAGACGGTTTCTGTTTGAGTTTCTGTCTCTATGAAGAGGTGAACTGCGCTAAATTTAGTTTCCTTTCTCCTTTTCCATTACGTGATTAAGTTTTCATCTTGTTGAAGTTGGTAATGGATGGTGTACTCTGACTAGGGGCTAAAAGATCACCGACAAAACGGTTATTAAAACCGAAAACAAATTTGATATCTTGTGAAGATTTTTTGTATTCCACTAAGTCAGCAATCAAGTGGGCTAACTTGATGGCAAGCGGATACCGTAGTCTATAACCCTTGCAAGTCACCATGGGGTTACTAACGTTGAACACGTTAGTAGCCCCATATGAGTTGCCTTACCCCTTCCCCAAATAAGCTCTGGTGACCTTACTTATACGCAGGACCACAACATTATCCTAATAACACCGAGGATGTGTAAACTGTAAGTGCCTTTCTCAGTCCAGCTGGTTACAGAACAAATTACCGCTCTATTCAACTCTGTTTATTGAATGTTTGTAGGATTTTCGGAGTACAATTTTATTTATTATACAGTTACTAATTTACTCTTGAATTAAAATCAATTATTCTGTATACACAACCATAAATAAAGGACACGGCAGTGTTGTACCAACTAAATACTCACTTGTCCGTAATTTTTTGACCTGCAAAATGACCAGCGCTGCATCAGTGGCATATTGAAGCTTGTGCTGAGATGGGACCAGTCCGGACACACAGATAGTCATGCCCACTTGTCTATCTAATTTAAGAAATCTTGACGGTGGAGCTCCCCCTATTAGATGAGAGAGTGATGTATAAAGAGAAGTGATTGTAGTGGTTCCTCATTTGCTTACCACACCGAGGTTCTGTGGCCCGATTTCCTTTTTAGAAGAAAGGGCATCTTGGCTCTTGGTTACTACTGGTATGGCGACCTAAATAAGCTCAAGCTGTTCACGCTTGTAATACTTAATCTTTCTTACTACCGTTTTGTATAAGGTCTTTACCTATGAAATTGCCGTTCTGCAGTACTGGCCATTTCAAATCAAAATAATTTTTGTTTGGCTAAGAATTCTAATTTCAAATTAATTTTATTTTAAAAACATGGATTCTTTTTTCCAAAAGTAGTAATTTCTTTATTGATTAGTGTTACATTTTCATCGCATTTCAATCTTTTTCGTCATCATGGATACGTTAAAAATTCGAGTAATTATGGAATATGAGTACCGTCGTGGCAGCAACGCGGCACAAGCGGCACGCAACATCAACGACGTTTACGGAGCTAACACTACAAACCAACGCACCACCTGTTATTGGTTTGCTCGCTTCCGTTCTGGAAATTTCGACCTGAAAAATGAACCTCGCGGTCGTCCGAAGACTTTGGTCGACAATGACGAATTAAAGGCGGTTGTGGAAGCTGATGATACACAATCTACGGCTGAATTAGCAGCAGCTTTCGACGTTAGCGTCAAAACAATATTGGTCCATTTGCGTCAAATTGGCAAGGTAAAAAAGCTTGACAAATGGGTGCCCCACGAACTCAATGATCGCCAGCGCGAAGTACGCGTCGAGACGTGCCTTGCACTGCTCAACAGACACACAAATGAAGGAATTTTGAACCGCATTGTTACCTGCGATGAAAAATGGATTCTGTTTGATAACCGCAAGCGCTCAGCAAGTTGGTTGGATCCTGGTTCAGCACCTAAACAATGCCCTAAACGAAAACTTACCCCTAGAAAAGTGATGGTCACTGTTTGGTGGTCTAGCGCCGGTGTGATTCATCACAGCTTCTTACCAAACGGGGTGAGCATTACTGCAGATGTGTACTGTGAAGAACTGAGCACAATGATGGAGAAGCTGGCGCATCTCCAACCAGCATTGGTCAATCGCTCGTCTCCGCTGCTCCTGCACGACAACGCGCGACCTCATACTGCACAGCAGACGGTCTCCAAGTTGCAAGAACTGGGGTTGGAAGCTCTCCGTCATCCGCCCTACTCACCAGACCTTGCGCCTACAGACTACTACTTTTTCCAGAATTTGGATAACTTCTTGGCGGGAAAAAAATTCAATACCCGAGAGGCAGTACAAAATGCCTTTGAAGAATTTGTTGCCTCCCGTCCAGCTGATTTCTTTAAGAAGGGCATCAATAAACTGCCACTGCGATGGCAAAGATGCATTGATTGCATGGGTGATTACTTCGATTAATACAAATAAAAAAATTCATGAAAAAAATTCGTTTAAATTTTTTCATACAAAACGGCAATTTCATAGGTAAAGACCTATTATTTTCTGGTTTTCTGAAAATCTGTTCTATCAGTCTTTTATGAAACTCGACACTCTTAATTAGATCTAGAAATAAGTGTTATAAATTGCCCCCGAATATTCATACGAGACTTAAGTAAACAACCGTATATAACCTATATATTTCAACTTTTTTTATTGTTTGTCTCCAGGTCTGGTTCCAAAACAGAAGAACAAAATGGCGGAAAAAGCACGCCGCCGAAATGGCGACTGCCAAACGCAAACAAGAGGAACTCGGAGAAGAATGTGACGACCAAGAACAACAAGACAACGAGTGCAGTGATGAGGAGGAGGCCAAGAGGCCGAGGCTGGACATCCACCATATGCACCATCAACTGCCACATCGACAGTGATCTCATGCAACGGGCGAGAACGCCCAGTGTGAAGAATATTCACACAATGTCAATTATAAGGACGATAAATCGCAGTTTTATTATCAAGATTACCCTAAGTTTAAAAACCCTGATGAAGCCCCTTGTGATCTTTCCAACTGGCAGATCAGAAGGGAAGAGACCACTCGTGCGTCCGGTGACAGTGAACTGAACAGTGATAGTGTAAGTGTAGATGACGAGCAACCAATCAACTTCGCCTACTACCACTTCTAAAACCTATTGACTATTTAATTTTGTATGCTGTGTTCCATCTGTACCACTTTGAAGAATTAAGAGAGATCAAAATTTGCTGATGATGATTTTGAGTATGCAATTTTGGGATTTCATTTTATTCTAATATGAGTGGATAAACCGGATATAAAGTATCTGGATGTCGCTAGACATTTTGGCAGTGACAAGTTTGAAGCATAGTGGCTCTGATTCTAAGCAATATCAACCAAACTGATTTATTATTACATTTATTTGTAAAGTAGTTCTAATGACGAGAACGGGTTATTTTTAGACCTTTCAATTAGGTTTGGCCGCGAAATACTGAGAGGAAATAAGCTTCGTATTGGAAACTGTTATTCAATTCTGCGCTCTGGACATCCCGTTTTGTCAATACTACGCATCTCTCGTTCTTTACATAAGAGTTATAATAGAAAGAGATGTAATGATACATAAATCGTTTCAGTGGTGTTAAACACAGAATGTTTGATAATTTTGACCTCATGGGTATGATGTTTTTGGCATTTATCAATTCGATTAGAAGTGTTATTATGACAAACATAAAGTTGTAATTCCATTTTCATCAATTGCATTTAATATTATATGTGTAGCAATTGAATAAATTGATATATTATCTCCGAAACTGATATCTTTTAAGATAAAATTATGGTTAAAATGTTAAGGTATAGTTAAGTGCTATGTAAAAATAATTATATTAAATAATACTTATAATGTAAATAGTTATAACATAAGTAGTAATGTGATAAATAATAAGTAATTTATTAATAATTTAGATTTTACATATTGTACTTTGTCAGTTAAAATGTAAATTATATGGATTATCTAACCGGTGCCAATTTCCTATGTGTAGTCATATTAATATAAAACGTGTAACAAAAATAGGCAGTTATATCAGAGAAGACTAAACTGTTCGTTAAACTGAATACATTTATCTCCAGATATAAGTAAAACAACAGTCAGTCATTTCATTGGTTATAACTACATAACAATTTGTTGTAAATTTTACAATAGCGTGAGTTTTTATTAATACTGGGAAATTTCAATTTTATTCTTCCGGCGAGGCCCAAACCTCTACCATTCCGTGGTAGATGCTGTGTCGTTAAGCTACGATTAATAATAATATATATAGTTATATGGGAAGTTTCCTTATTAAATTATTATACTTCAAATTCTTTTTGCTGTAACTTAAGCCAAAGCTGACTCCATTTATGTTGCACTCAATAGGATTTTTTTAGTAGTTATAATGAGTAGATTAAACTTCTTATAAAAGACTACCTATTTCTATTACACATTTATACGTAGAATGTTATTTTTTTCCCAATTCTGTGTATATCAGAATTATAATTAATTTTAAGATGTAGTGCCCTGTTATACCATATTTAATTTGATCTCAAAAATATTAAGCTTCGATCGCAAACGCGTATAAAGTCTGTGTTATTTTATTATGCAACAAACACAGCCTACTGCAGGAAACCTTACAGTTAATAAGCCACATGTAGAGACTTTATCACATGCCGTCGGCACTTTACTTAATTATATTTTCAAATATTAAACATCAATAATTTATGTAGTATTATTGAAATGTACTCTTTATTGAACTTACTGCTCTATACCAGTGACTGTATCCCAAATTATAAAAGCATTTTATAGTATGATTTAAAAAAAGCCTTTTTTGTCTAGTATTTTTCAGTGCACCAATGTATTATATATATGGAATGAAGATATTTTCCCTCTAATATTTATAAAGCTACGTTAAGTAATGCCTGTAGGGCAAAACTCTTGTACAGTTTTCTCCCAATGGTATGTGTAAATATTATATTTGTAACAGTATGTTGCTATGGCATTGCAATATGTAAGTATATTGTACATTTTAAATATAAGTGTATATAGATATTTAAACGAATTTAACTATTGTAATTATAAACTACGAGTAGATCCACGTGACTTTATAGTAAAGAGCCAAATGTACTTTATTTAAATTCTTTGGTTTTTAAAGCATGACACATAAATAAAATTAAATATTATGCTCCTTCATACAACATACATATATTTCATACCACTCGAGGGTAGATTGGTAGATAATGTTTTCGACAAAAAGTTCACCTAAATGTACAGACGCCAGCAAATCCAGCTACCCCAATCTTTCAAATTTCCCCGATTGAAATTGAACCTTATGCTATAAACCTTAAATGTCATAAAATTGAAAATCTATAAAAGTAATTTGACATATTGGGATAGCTGGATGTGCTGGCCCCTGTACAATCAATTTACCTGTGGTTTAAATAAAATAAATGCCATTACTATTTATTATTTTATTGACTTCTGGCTGTACCTCGACTATTTAGTCCGCGTGAAGGTTTTTCAATTTTCCAAACAAATGTTATACCCCTTTTTGGGTCGCTGAACATCAAATAGAATAGTATTGACTTTTGTTGAAAGACGTAAAAACGTCGTAAAAGCGTCGAGTAATCCAGATACCAAGTTTCATCAAAGTTACAAAAAAGACAATATACTGTACATTTGGCTCTGAACCGCAACACTAAACTATAAATAATTTTAAATAGAACATGAGCTTCATAAGTAACGAAATATTCGCTTTTAAATGCACAGAGGAATTAAGTGACCATATATAATATAACTCCGACTATACCCACCAATTTAGGGAAAAATCATACCCGAACTAGAAACATCATCTGAGCTTGTTTTTGACAACGATTTAACAGATAATACATCTCTCAACACTAGTACTCATAAATAAGCTCAGTTTTTAGGCTTAAAATAAAACGGTTCTTAAATATCCAGTGACTGCTATGTATTTCTCATACGCTCTCTTGTTTACACACATATTTAATTTCAACAATAATTTGGCATTGAAGAGTGTTCTGCACTCGGTTTATAATTTGCAACATTAATAAAACCTGTATTAAATAAACATTCAAATTACTTAAATACGTTAAATTTAAATACGAGTGTATGGGAAACGCATCATTTCACTGGATCCTTGAACTTTATCATCATTCAGATATTCGTGTGATCGTCTATGTAAGCAAAAATTTCGATATTATAAAATATTTAAAAAAATCAACGCCTGTCAATAATTATGAAAGACTTTTTCTACAACAGCTTATTGAAATAAAAATCTATTACGTTTTACTTATACGCCAAATACCTTTTTAATTCCAGTGTAAACCAACAATATTTTACATGAGACCTTATATAGTCTAAAATACGTGTATAGACATTTGCACGAATGAATGAAAAGTATTTATTAAGCCTGTCAAATTAATGCTAACATGGAACATGTAAAATAATCATATTAAGATAATAAAGCAAGCGTGGGAAATCTACCTAATGTGGTTGAAATAAACAGTTAGTAAAAAATATGTATTTGTTTGATTTTGTGTCTAAATCCTTCACTTATGTTAGATTTTGCATAAACGATTTTCAGCACTTGTTGAAAAATCTAACACAGTATTATTATTATTTGCACAAATAAATAAATGTCTTGCGACAAAAACGACGGGCCAGTTGGCGTGGTTGCCAAATGCTTGCTATTCACGCCAAAGGTAGTGGGTTCGATTCCCACCCAAGACCTATATTTGTGTGCATGAACATGTCTGTTTGTCCTGATTCTGGGTGTAATTATCTATATAAGTGAGTATTTACAAAAGAAAAGTAGTATACGTAGTATATCTGTTATCTGGTTTCCATAGTACAAGCTCTGCTTAGTTTGGGATCAGATGGCCGTGTGTAAATAATGTCCTAGGATATTATTATATTATTAGGTAGATCCTGTACTATGGCAATCAGACAACTGATAAACATACTTGTATATTTCTAAATACATACATTTTATAGTAATATTACAGTTATGCCGTACGCTTTGCATCCTCTTTCACCATACGCACGGAACTGCTTTGTGGAACATCCTCCCGAACGACGTCAAACAACATGAGTTTATTCAAGGCCAGAGTGAGCAGGCATCTTATGGGTACGCGCGGTCCACCTTCGACCACATCTTCACATACCATCAGGTGGTGGATCGTGGTTAGAGATGTAAAATGACTGAATATGACTAGTCAAAATTGTCATAAACCTTTAATGGCCAGTCATTTACTGTCAAATTCAGTCAATTTGACTCAAATATTATCGTCTATTCTCAACTACCACCCAATTATTTATTTATTTAGGGTCCTACCCAATTTATATGCAAGTTTAAATGAAACAACGTTTTATTTTGTATTATATCATGAGAGGATAAGACGACATTAAAGTCGATGTGCGAGGCGATGTGACATTGCCATTTTGTCGAAATGTAAAATGGTTAACACTATATAATAATACTATAAGTCATAAAACACTTTTTTATTTCAATTTAGAAGTTGTAGACTGTTATCAACGACAAAAACTTAAAAGGTACTAAAATATTACTAAAATCAAATTCACTGAAAATGACCATTTTTGACAGTTAATGACTATTTTCTAACAATTTGACCGTAAATGACAGTCAGTCTAATTCAGTCACTTTCGTCATTTTCAACACTAATCGCGGTCAAGCGCAAACTCATCCAGCATAAAAAGAATTACATCCAGACTTATTACATATTACGCAAAGATTTGAGATGATGGATGGCCTCTGGCTTAACATTCAGTGTCACTAACCAGTAGACCAACTGATCAGTCAATGTTTACTACTGTTTGTAGTAGTCTTACTGCAAAGTACTTCCCTCGTATCTAATTTCCCATATCCCATATGTAATTAAATATTATGACAGTACTTTTTTGGGTTAATAGACACCTGAAAAGTATTTTATTCATATTTTTAAATAAAAAATAATAAATAAAAAAGGTTTTTATTCACGTACACTTTAAAAAAGCGCTTGTAAATAGTCAGAACATGTTTGTAGTAATATAGTTGTATACATCATTATTTCTAGTAACATAGATATTTAGGTACACATTGTATGAAAACATTTATAAAATTTATTTTATTATAGCAATTATATTTAGCTAGCTCGTATCAAGTTATTGTCAAGAGATTATGTTTAATTATCTAGTTTAAGTCTAATATTTTTACTACATACTAGCTGTGTCCCGCGGTTTTACCCGCGTTAAACTTATAAATTATCACAGCTCCTCCCCCGTAGGTGATAGCGTGATAATATGTAGCCTATATGTTGACCCGACCTCTTAGTAATATTCATGCAAAATTTGAAGTAAATCCATGCACTACTTTTTGAGTTTATCACGGACATACATACAGACAAACAGATAAACAGACAAAAATTCTAATAACTATATTTTTGGCTTCGATATCGATTGTAGATCACGCCCCAGGTATCCTTTTAAAAAAAATTTCAATGTAAAGTTTTCACTTTCCTACGATTTTATTATATGTATAGATTGTCAATGGTTCTGTCTATTTTAAAGTATTATTATTATGACGGACCTTGTGTTAATAACGACGGTTGCGCTTTAATGCTACCACCGGATCCAATCCGCGTAGGAACTATGTCTATCTTTCCGTGTATTCAAAGCAGTAGGTAAAATTGAACATTCTTTCTCATAAAGACTCCACCCAAGTCTCTACAAAACTCTACATATTGGGTAAGAATCAGAGCCCCTTTTCAATTCCAATAAACCCATTTACATGAATATAGAGTGGGGACAGGGGTACACCTCTATTTAGGGATATAAGGTGTTCGTAGCGCTATACTCCATACTTTAGCGAAGCGAGCATTGTCTGCGGGATTTTTACCTCGAGATTTACTAGCTATGCGTACTTGGAAACTGCACAATTTTTGGTCGGAAAGTATACGATACGTTTAGGACTATTGTACTTTAGGATTTTCAACCACTGATATTGAATTCAAAGGTTCGATTCCCTGGTGACACAGATGTAAAGCTACTCTGTGACTCGGGAACAAATTTTTACTTTTCTTACACTAGAAATAAGTATTATCAAAGATAATGTAAAACCAACGTAACAGTTGTCATAGTATTTTTATATGACTACCTCGTTGGTATAGCAGAAGCATAATCAACCGCAGATACTGAGGTATTGGCTTCAATTCCCGGGTCGGATTACAAAAGTAATATTGGTATATTTTATTGCATTACCTATTTCTAAATCAGTCATAATCATCATTATCATTGCAGCCAAAAGACGACCACTGCTGGCCAAGGCTTCGTCCAAGGATCTCCACAACTGCCGGTCATTCGCCTCCAGCAGCTCATCGCTCCATCTTGTAGTAGGGCTGCCCCATAGAGTTAGTATACCTAACTAACTTTATGGGCTGCCCATGCCGCGTCTTCCGGCATAATATAAATCAATAATAATAATATAATTAACACTAGCTGTGCCCCGCGGTTTTACCCGCGTTAAACTTTATGAATCATCGCAGCTCCTCCCCCGTAGGTGATAGCGTGATAATATGTACCCTATATGTTGACCCGACCTTTTAGTAATATTCATGCAAAATTTGAAGTGAATCCATGCAGTACTTTTTGAGTTTATCCAGGACATACATACAGACAAACAGATAGACAGACAAAAAATCTAAAAACTATATTTTTGGCTTCAATATCGATAGTAGATCACACCCCAAGTATCCTTTTAAAAAAATATTCAATGTACAGTTGTGACTTTCCTACGATTTTATTATATGTATATATATAGATAATGGTCCAATTTTATTTATTTTATTTTATTTTAAAACTTTTGCACATGAAAGTACACAGGCGGACTTAATGCCGTAGGCATTCTCTACCAGTCAACCTTGGGGTGATGCAGAGAAAAACAAGGTAGGTGCACTTTAAAAACATCTTGTGTGGATTATCATTGTAAATATATAATTATGAATAATTACATACAATACATAAATAAAAACTATAATAGACTAATATATATTTATAAATAAATATACCTAGAGAACAATTAACGATAGAAGAGAGTGCTATTGAGTTTTGATGATTCTGCCAAAATTTTTTTGGAAATGTGTTCGCGCATTTTCTTTTTAAAAGAAAAACGACTCGTTGCCATCCTGATTTCGGAAGGAAGAGAATTCCAGAGAAGAATGGATTGAACAAAAAAGGAAGAATGTAGAAAGTCAGTACGATGAGGTGGACATTGAAGTAGACGGTTGTGAGAAGAGCGTAGATTTTTGCTATGATTGCTATGAAGATATTGAAATTGAGAAGTCAAATAAGAAGGAGAAGAAGGCGAGTCTAATAGTGAAAATAGGGTAGTTAAGGCTCTCAAGGTTCTGCGCTGCCGAATAGGGAACCACTTTAGTTGAGCTCGGTAGCTACTCACATGGTCATATTTACGAAGATTGAATATGAATCGAATGCAGTTGTTCAGAAGTCGGTCTAGTTTATTGAGGTGATCTGCATTCAGGTCAAAGTAGCACACATCACCATAGTCAATAATGGGAAAGATTAAGGCCTGCATGAGCAATATCTTTGTTTTTTCAGGTAAGAAGTTTTTGAGACGATAAAGACTCCGCAAAACATTTGTCACCCTCAGGCAGACACTAGCCATGTGGTCCTGCCAACTAAATGCGATGTCGATGTGCAAGCCTAGATTTTTAACGTTTCTACTGATGGGAATAACTAGGTTATTAAATATTATAGGTGGTAGACTATTGGAGTTAGCTCGGCTCATCAAGCGAGAACTACCTATGATGATGGCTTGGCATTTAGCAGGGTTGACTGTGACACCAAACCTATTCGACCAGTTTTGTATGAAGTCTAAGTCAATATTCAATTTGTTGATCGCTTCTGACAAACCGTCCAAGCTTGCATGTCTATACAGTTGTAGGTCATCGGCGTAAAGATGATACGCACTCTGAAGATCATTTGTTAAGAGGTTTATGAAAACAGAGAATAAAAGAGGAGAGAGAATACCGCCTTGAGGAACACCAGTGTCTAGATTATACCAGTTCGATGAGGTTTCACCGACGCGTACTGCGTCCAATCTGTCTATATTTTGCTCCTTGAGTAAAATATACAATACAGTGCTGTCAAGGTATGTTTTTATACAAGGTACTACTACTGGTCCTGGCTGATTTACTTTCTTTCTTGTTTTAAATTAAATGAACAGGTCAAAATTTGAGATATATAGAAAAGAACTACCTGCCTAGATTCAAACCATCTTATAATTCGTAGTTAATTGGAAAACAGCTCTAACTAACTTCAGGATTATAATAAGTGGATATCGCTGACGTACCACCGTTAATATTATATTCTTGAGAAAAAAATAATTAATCGCTACTTTTAAAACAACAGGCGTACGAAACTTTAATCAAAACCTACAAGTTCTATTCAAATAATAAGAATACATTCAAACAGATTTCCCCAAATAATCTACAGCTTCCTCATCCCAACTTCCCCCCAAACAAAAGAAAATACCCTCCAATCCTCAATTTTGAACCGTTTCAAATCTGTCAATAAAACATTCTGCGTGTTTTATCGAACCGATATGTAGTACGATCGGAAAAACCTTAGGTAATCGAAGGAGGAGGCAAAAATCACAAACGCGTTGTCATGGCAACCGACGGAGACGAAAATCTTTAGAACTCTGCAACTTACAACTCTATAATTGTTAATGTAAGGTAGATTTTTGTGTGGAGGAGGTTTCTTTTGAAGTATACTAGCGAAAGCTTGTAGTTATAAATGTAAAACAGTGTTTACGGGAGTGAGGGAGAGGTTCAGGGGGTGTTCTCTCATTTGTTGCGGCCGAGGCGAAGCGATAAGGTGCCGTGTCTACCTTTTATTTATTACTCCATTTTAAAGCGGGGGTGTTACGCAATTCGATGTGATTTGAAGGGTGGCTAGAGATTTTTTGGCACTGGTAAGTAGAAATGGGTGAACAGGTTTGGTTTGATTTTTATGTACTTGAATGTAACGCTAACTGTCGTAAACGTCTGCCTTGCTGAAAAGCCTGGTTACAACCTGGGAGGTAGCGGCTTCGACCCGATTTTTTTTTGTATAGAAACGAAGATTTTGTTCCGGGTTCTGGTTGGTTGTGGGGTACCCTCTGTTCTCGTTATACGCGGAGGGCACGTTATACTGTTGAATAAAGTCCTGTCTCATTTCCGGTTGAATAAAGTCCACAACAAGACAAGAGTCTCCCTCAAGTATACCGACACACGCAGTCACTCCCACACATTCATGAGTGCGGAAGTATTGAGGTGTATAGGTGTAATGATATCTATACCTACGTTAAAAATAGCAGTATGTATATGAAATGTTATTTCATATTATACTAGAGATCGCACTTGACGGTCACCGTAGCCTAGTTGGTAGTGCTCCTGCCTACGAAGCTGGTGGTCCTGGGTTCCAATCCCGGTAAGTGCAAATATTTTTGTGATGAGCACTAATACTTGTTTCTGAGTCATGGATGTTTTCTATGTATATAAGTATTCATCTATCTATCTATATAAGTATGTATATCGTCGCCTGGTACCCATAGTACAAGCTTTGCTTAGTTTGGGGCTAGGATGATCTGTGTGACATTGTCCCTAGATATTATTATTATTATTATCGCACTTGTTGAATATTTGACCATTAAGGTTCTGTGTGGTGACGGCATAGAATATCGTCACCCCATCTCATCCCGTGGGGGGCGTTGAAATCTATTGAGGGAATACCTACCAGAGTACGGGTAGCATCGTTTTTCTGTAAACTACGACCATCAAACTACGATCCCCAACCCGTCTGCCAAACGTGGCGACTATGGCATATCCTTCATTCTTTGGGGCGGCCTTGTCCAGCAGTGGATTTACTTTGGCTAACATGATGAAGATTCTATTGTCAAAACTGTGGACATTACAGTATATCTATCAGTTTCTTTATCTATTCTCAGTTTATCATCTCTTCTCAGTTTGACAGTGTCTCAAAAGCATATTTTAATGTCTATTATATAAAAATATTAGCTATCTGCACTCCTTCTCCATTTAAAGTTTAAGTGTTCTAAATTTCAAGGGGTCCACGATTTTTGTTTCACGAATTAATATTATGATGATAATAATTATTCTTTCTTTACTTTGTACTTGGTCTAATATTCGATGTTTATTAGGTTCCCCATTTTCTTATTAAAAATTAGCGGAAGAAGCGGGTTAACCCCACGCAGGACAAGTATTAATTTAACAAATTTGTGATCTAGCAAAAACATAAGAGTCGCGCACCACAATAATGATCGTAAGGAGTTCATAGAGAGACGTTGCTGCCCGTTCTTTGGTGGGTCTGGACAAGTTCTAAGTCTCCCCTTCACCCCCGGAATCAGATGGGGTGTTGGTATTAATTTCTATGAACCGCACAGTATTGTCATGAGAATATTAATTACACACAAGTTATAATTGTTTGTTTTTCGTATTATTCTTGATTCAGTTCTTAATATTCTGTAGGACTAGGTAAATCATCGCCAAAATAACTCAAAAATATTCAAAAAGTCATAAATCCATCACACTAAATCAAATTCACAATATTTACTTAACAATTCACATAATACCGTATTTGAAACAAGGATTTATTGACCAATCAAAGCAATGATAAAACAAAAACATTGTAAAATGATATATATGTATTTTATGATCGATTTCACACTTCTATGTACTATTTTGATAAAATTTAAGTTTAATATGTTGTTCGTATACACAAAAAAGGAAATATCGTAAACATATTGCTATGCTCTTATGGAAACAGAGTGTGTGTTGGTAGGTCATTAACATAATTCTCTGATATGGATGTCGTGTAGACTGCGTGTGTTGCATGGCAGACATCGCGGGGGCATGCGACGCGATGGCTTCAAATCTCATGACCTAAACTAAATTATTTAGCCACTAAAACTCATCTAAAGTGTTAGACTTCTAGTGGAAGGAATAATTTTCCTTTAAGGGCGGTGCATGGCGTGGTAGCAGTTTGTTATAGAATCTTATACAGTGTACCATAAATCGTAATTACTAATGTTGTTATGCTTATATCTAATATTAATATGTATCTGTTGAGCATCGTTCTTTTTGCTAAAAGTAACCTTTAAATTTATACATACATACATACATAGACTCACGCCTGTTTCCCAGAGGGGTAGGCAGAGACAACGGATTTCCATTTGTCACGATCTTTGCATACTTCTTTTGCCTCGATCACTGTCATTACATTTTTCATACATGCTCGCCGGTTTAGGGTACTTCTGACCTGCCCTTTCTTGAGAACATCTCCAATTTGGTCAGAGAATGTTCGACGTGGTCTTCCCCTTCCGGTTGTCCCATTCACACAGGCCAGGTATACTTCTTTTGTCAATCTTCTTTCATTCATCCTTTCTAAATGGCCAAACCATCTCAGCATGCCTTTTTCAATCTTTGTGACTACATCCTCTTTCACACCACAACGCTCTCTTACATCAGTATTTCGAATTCTGTCTCTCAAAGTCACACCACACATACTTCTCAGAGCTCTCATTTCCACTGCATTTATTTTACTTTCATTCTTTTTCTGCCATACCCAACTTTCACTTCCATACATTAAAGTTGGCACTAACACTCCATCGTGCACGGCCAGTCGAGCCTTCTTTGATACTTGCCGGCTACTCATAAAGGCGTGTAGTGCCCCATTCACTCTGTTCCCCGCATTTACTCTTCTTACAATATCTTTTTCATATTTCCCATCTCTCGTAAACAAAGTTCCCAAATATACAAACTCATTCACCTGTTCGACTTTCTCTCCTCCAATCACAATATCACACGCTGTCGTGTATTCATCCCTCTCAAATACCATTACTTTCGTCTTACCTACATTCATTTTCATCCCTTTCCTTTCAAAAGATTCATGCATACTTGTTACCATCACCTGCAACTCGTCCGCCGATGATGCAAGTAAAACTTGATCATCAGCGTAAAGCAGACATTTGATGAGTAACTCATTCATCCTTACACCGCATTCACTTTCTTTCAAATCTTTTAAACAGCTATCCATGAATAGGTTAAACAACCACGGTGACGCTACACATCCCTGTCTAACACCCTTTTGGATGCTAAACCACTCGGTGTATGACCCGTTAATCCTCACGCAAGCTCTGGAATCCCTATAAAGAGATTTCAGTGCTTGAACAAGGTTGTCGTTCAACCCATACATGGACAGTACCGACCATAGTTCATTCCTAAACACTCTATCGTAGGCCTTTTCTAAGTCTACGAAGGCACAGTAGACCTTTTGGTTTTTGCCCAAAAACTTCTCTACTATGCTTCGCAGAGAAAAGACCTGATCCGTGCATCCCATTCCTTTCCGAAAACCCGCCTGTGTATCCCATATTTTCGCATCGGTTTCTTTCACAACTCTTTCAACCAATACTTTTGCATACAACTTACCAACCACGCTGAGCAGACTAAATTTATGCACATAAAGTACATGTGTTACCTACCTAACTTAAGAATTATAACAGAAATAAACAATTATTTTTATTTAAATACACCAATCCAATTATATTACTTAAAACACAATAATTTTCCAGTGTACCATAAATATATGCCTACTCTGCTCGTCGGCATGACCTAGAGCAAAAACTGTTGCAGCGCTAGTAATTCATTTGGTCCCAGTGTTTGACGCCATACATACATAAAATACTAATAATAATGCGGTCCATTCATCTCCCTCTCTACGGACTCTACGGACAATGAGAGTGGATTGGTTATAGGCAACCACGCTGGCCTTTTTTTTTTTTTTTTTCGTGGTGGAAACCTTTTATAGGTCCCTGCCGTTTGGGGGAGACGACGGGGTATGTGGGAGTCCACAGGGTTACCCACTAAAACCACCACGTCAGCCTAGCCTCTAGATGCTTATAGTGATGGCTCCGGGAACTCGAAACGATTGCCATCCGGAACCATCACCTGCAACTATGCGTGAAGGGGCGTGAAGCCCTCGTTGCTTATTTTATGCATAGGCGACTTGCAGCTGCCACAAATCGCCTCTTCCCAGGCCCACCTCCTTAAGGACAAGGGCGGTCGGGGTCCCCACTCCAACCACCTGTGAACCCGGGGGTGGAACCTAGAGAGCCATAAGATATGGCCATTATAGAGCCACCCTCCACACTCGTACCGAACTTTTCTCCGGTGCCAATCTCTCCACCAGAGTAATGGCTTATGCCACCTCACTGGCGCCTCACTCTTCTGCGGGTGGGATCAGCCATTTCTCGTTGCCGCTCAGCGGCCTCTTTCTGTAGCATTACAGCTTCACAGAAAGAAGCCACTGCCTTCCAGCTTGCATTATCCGTCAGCATAGCCATAATAAGTGCTGGCGGTGAAAGATCGCGCCCGATCCGTGCAACCAGGACTCCCCTCTCAGCTTCCCAAGCTAGGCACTCTTGGAGTGTATGCTGGGCTGAGTCCTCGCCACTCCCACAGTGATGGCACTGTGTCGTTAGCTCCCTTCCTATACGATTCAGATACTTACCGAAACACCCGTGTCCGGTAAGTATCTGAGTCAATCTGTAGGTCACACTTTGCCTACTTTCCAACCAGGCGTTGAGACTGGGCAGAACGGCACTAACGGCACGTTGGCTAGAATTTCGCGGCAGTTCTAGTCGCTCCCGCCATATTTCAAGAGCACGTCGGTGCGCATTTCGCCGCACTTCAGTCACCTCATTTTGAACGTCCCCACCCGAACCGTGACAGGCACGAACATGGGTTGCATCATAAACTTCCTTGTCAATACCAGCCAGAATATCGAATGGTGGGAAACGTGCCAGAACAGTGGCCGCCTCTAATGATATAGTCCGGTAACCCCGTACGATCCTTATGGCTATCACTCGCTGCAGGCTATTAAGCATAGCCCTGCAGCGTGAGGAGTCCGTCAGGCGATGTGACCAGACGGGCGCCCCATAGAGAGCCATGGATCGCACGACCCCACCATAGAGGCGGCGGACTTCTTCTCTTGGCCCCCCGAGGTTGGGCAGTATCCTTTGAAAGGCCCCAGCCACCTTCCGAACACGAGGGACCAACCGCCTGAAGTGTTCCTCAAATCCCCAGCGCCGATCCAAAGTAAGGCCGAGGTACTTAAGATGTTGACTCACCTGAACAGCAACATCACCTACCCGAATGGGAGAGCTAGGTGGTTCCACTCGCCTTCGAATGTTGTAAAACCACAGTGCTTCGGTTTTATGAGGTGCCACCTGGAGGCCCAGAGCACCAATTCTGCCTATGACACAATCAACCCCTAACTCGGCAACCCGGAGGGTCTCCTCAAAGTTTGTCCCCCTAGCTAATATGAGTGTGTCGTCAGCATAACACACGCAATTCACTCCAGGGGGAAGAGTAGTCCTCAAAACCGCGTCATATGCCAGATTCCACAGCAAGGGACCCAAAACCGATCCTTGAGGAACGCCACAGTTGACCTCCCTCACCGTCTCATCACCATTCCTATCTATGTATGTAATACACCTGTCACGCAAATACCCCTCTACGATGTATCGCAAGTAGGGAGGCACATTGTGATATACCAGTGCCTCCCGTATTGCCTGCCAAGGGAGGGAGTTGAAGGCATTGACAATATCTAAACTTATCGCCAATGCAACTCCCCCCGCCCGGACCGCCATCTCCGATAGATACTGGACGCGTCGAATAGCGTCCACCGTCGACCGTCCCTTTCGGAAACCAAACTGGAAATCCGTTACGTCGGGACCGACACGCGACAGGTGCTCATTGAGACGGGCAGCTATAATGCGCTCAAACAGCTTGCCCACCTCATCAAGCAAGCAGATGGGACGAAATGATGAGGGAGAATCAGCGGACCTGCCACTCTTCTGTATGAGAACCAGCTTAGCCTTCTTCCAGGCAAGAGGAAACACTGCGTGGCGGAGACAGCTACTAAATAGCTGCCTCAATCTGTTGCCAAGCACCGTTAGAGCCAGCGCCCAAACCACGCTGGCCTAGTACCAGGTTAACTGTCTGCTCATGTCATCAAGAACATTTTGGAGAGCTGTCAGGCATACAGGTGCCCTCACGATATTTCCTTCACAGTACAGTCTAACCATCAGGCTATCTCTTACATCTGTCACATATTACACTGTTCATTTCATTTCCATTATACACTTTGAGAAATTATAAAAAACTGCGTTGTAAATGCGGGCTGTACTATACTTATCCACGTTACAGGCCTACTGGGTGGGCTGGATAACTCTGGCCATAAGATAAGGTAGTATTATAATTATAATAAATAGTATTTCTACTGAGAAATATCGTTACTTATTATTATAATAACTAGATGTGCCCCGCTGTTTTACCCGCGTTAAACTTTATAAATATTATCACAGCTCCTCCCCCGTAGGTGACAGCGTGAGATTTTGTACCCTATATGTTGACCCAACCTCTTAGTAATATTCATGCAAAATTTGAAGTAAATCCACGCAGTACTTACTGAGTTTAGCCCGGACATACATACAGACAAACAGATAAACAGACAAAAATTCTAAAAACTATATTTTGGCTTCGATATCGATAGTAGATCACGCCCCAAGTATCCTTTTAAAAAAATATTCAATGTCCAGTTTTGACTTTCCTACGATTTTATTATATGTAAAGATAATGTCCACCTAGCTGAATTAGGGCCACGGTGCCACGATAGCCACTGTCATAGAGATTAGCTCAATGGGGACTAGCCATCTGCGCGGGCCATATTATAGTGCACAAGTGTGTGCGCAAACACAGGAGCACTGTCTATTCCATCATTCTCATGATCCGATTGGACGCCTAGCGACACGACCGGAAAGAGGTCAGGTACAGGACCGACGGCTTTGCGTGCTCTCCGAGTCACGGGGTATAAATTCGCCAATTTGCAGACTTCGGGCTGATGATAAGAAATTTTTGTTTTTACAGAAAAGTCCTAAAATCACTTTTGGCCCGACCCGGGATTTAAACCCAGAACCTCGTTCTCTGCGGGTGAACACTCTACCACTAGAGCAACGAGGCAGTAGTTGCTCTAGCTTATAATCAGTAGCTGGCAGCTACTGAGCTCCACGTAGTCCAGCGTCAAGCACTGCAGGGTAAGGTGCACAATTGTGACCTTTAAAAATAAATTATAGGACTATTATTAACCACTAATTAGACGACACGAGACTGGCAAGTTGGTCTAGTAGTTAGTGACCCTGACTGCCAAGCCAGAGGTCGTGGGTTCGGTCCCCACCCAGGACAAATCTTTGTGTGATTTGTTGTTCTATATGTGATGCAAGTTATAGAATTACAAGTTATCTATAATATGTACATATGTATTTAGAAATATATAAGGTTCTGCCTAGTTTGGTATTATACGGGGCCTGTTGGCGTGGTTGGCAAATGCTTGCATTTCCCAGATATTTGTGTGCATGAACATGTCTGTTTATCCTGATTCTGAGTGTAATTATCTATATAACTATGTATTTACAAGATAAAAGTAGCATAATATGTAGTATATCAGTTATCTGGGTTCCATAGTACAAGCTCTGCTTAGTTTGGGATCAAATGGCCGTGTATTAATAATGTCCCAGGATATTATTATTATATGACAGTGTGTTAGTTGTCTCAAGATATTTATTTATACAGTTAAATAACTTAAATAATAATGTGTAACGTAAGTCCTATGGCCACATCAAAACCACCACACAAAACCATAGAGCTCTATTATAAATCTATCACAGTTTACGTTCACAATAAAACGATCAAATCGAGGTTAATATCGAGACAAAGATGATTAAGTCATAGACAAAAGCTGTAAAACCTACGCCGTATAAAAATAACAGTGATGTGGTCATAGCTCCAGTGACCACACATGAGAGCTGGTGGATTCTGAGATAAGATTTATCCAGCAATGCAATATACACATAAAACAAAATTATTATTTTAAGCTTCTACGTATCATGATAAAAAGCACTACGATATCTTTGATCTTGAGGTTTGCGGTTGTAGAATTGAATCCTGGGTGGGGTCAAGAGTTGTTAATGCGATTTTTCAGGCAAGAACAACACTCAGTTTGTCGCACTCTAAAAGTGTTTCGGAGAGTATGCTAATGCTAAAGCTGTCCGGTTATGAGAGTGAGGGTATAGAGAGTGTACCTGTGTTTAACCACAAACTACTACTCTATAATATGTCCTGTATAGACAACCTAAGATTCACTAAGATTTGCCGCCATAGTCAACGTTTCAAAAGCACTACTAACGTAATAAGATTGTCTCCGTGGAAGCTGAGAAACATGTACTTTGAGTCTGATTTCTATGTGTTTGATTAATGCTGTGTGGTTTCTAAGCTAGAAAGAATATAAGGGCCACCCCATCCTATCCCAGGCGACTAAGGGATTCACCAGGTAGTCGGGCAGCAGCGCCACCTGTGCACTACTTACCACTTAACTGCGGTCACCAACACGCATGCCAAGCGCGGCGCAAGCAAGCAACCCCACCAAATGACGACTTTATAGAAGCCTTTGAGGGAGACCTATGTCCAGCAGTGAAAGATTTCAGGCTGATGATGTGATTAATGACCAAAAAAAAAATGGTACTGTGGTTGCAAGTTACGCAGAAAATAATGTGCCAATTTCACTGTTAGAATTACGACAGTATTATTAAGTGTGCTTGAAACTTGCCTTCAAAGATAGAGCTGAATGGACCCAACCTTTTGAAACATAATCTATACAATATAATAAAATCGTAGGGAAGTCAAAACTGTACATTGAATATTTTGTAAAAGGATACTTGGGGCGTGATCTACAATCTACATTGAAGCCAAAAATATAATTTTTTGAATTTTTGTCTGTTTGTCTGTATGTATGTCCAGGCTAAACTCAAAAAGTACTGCATGTATTAACTTAAAATTTTGCATGGATATTACTAAGAGATCAGGTCAACATCTAGGCTACATATTATCACGCTATCACTTACTGGGGAGGAGCTGCGATAGTTTATGAAATTTAACGCGGGTAAAACCGCGGGGCACAGCTAGTTATAATAATAATAATAAAAACATTTTATATTTCTCTCACAACAGGTCTAGGTCGAGTAGGTCTTACAATTGGAGAACCTTAAAATATTTCACCTATGTGAGAGACTGGTGCCTGATGTAGGTTTCCAAACGAAAACCTGTGTTACAGGTCACCAGTGCACCACCCTCGGTTACAAATAAATAGGTACAATTTTAATTAACTTAATTACTTACAAAATATGTCATAAACTACAAAATGTGTCAGTTTTGCAATACGCGGATGATTTTGTAATATATGTCAGTAATAGGGACATTAAAATATGTGAACGATATGTTCAGAATGGTTTAAACTTATTTGTGGAGTTATTAAACGAACTGGGGTTGGTGCTATCTGTAGACAAAACAAAATATTGTCTTTTTAGTAGAGGTCGGAGAAAAATTCTGCCTGTGTTAAGTGTCGAAAAGCCTTTAGTTTATTCGGAAAATATAAAGTATTTAGGAATATGGCTGGATAGGAGTCTAAACTGGGGAAAACACATTAACGAAATTGTTATCAAATGCTCAAAATTTTTAAATATATTAAAGTTATTAGCAGGAAGGTCTTGGGGGGTGCACATGACACATTTGCGAAAACTATACTTAGCCTTAATTAGAAGTCGTATTGATTACGCGTCGGTTTTATACGATGGAAGTGCTAACAGCCATATTAGTAAACTTGATAAGATTCAGAATCAAGCCTTGAGAGTAGTTGGCGGCTTTATCAAAAGTACTCCAATTCACGTTATGGAGAGTGAGTTATACATTGCCCCTTTATTTATTAGGAGACAATATCTAGCCTATAAGTATTTACTAAAAATCAGTGCTTGGTCAAATAATAGTACTATTAATTTGATTTCTGAAATGAGAGCTCTTACGCACAGCAGTTATTGGGTTAAGAAAAAAAAACCTTTACTCACACAAACAATCGAGGATGTAAAACAGACTGAAAGCGTTTCCGTGGATATTCTTACAATGTTTACTTTTAATATTTGGTTATCAGCTATTGATTTTCATAAATACTTAGCTATGGGTTTGGAATGCATATCACTGGCTAAATCAAGTTACGAACCTAACACCTTAGTTAATGAAGTTGTGAGAGAATTGGATACTACCTATCGTGGATGGCAGAAATTATATTCTGACGGGTCTAAGGGAGCTCATGGATTAGGTGTAGCGTTTTATGATCCCAGTTGTAACTTTAGAGCAGGTTTTAAAATTATGTCAAATGTATCCGTCATGACGTTGGAACTCATTGCAATTTCGCAAGCTTTGTCCTATGCAATACACAAAAAGATTGATAAGGTTGTTATATTTACGGACAGCAAAAGTGCACTGCACCACGTAGCTCGATGCGCCTCTGGCTTCAGAGGTACATCGATAGCTTACGACATTTTAAAATTTATTTTCAAGTTTATTGAAAATAACATAGAGTTGAAGTTGCAATGGGTTCCATCACATGTTGGTTTACGGGGAAATGAGGAGGCTGACTGTGCTTCTAAATTGGCAGCGAAGGAAGGAATAGAGTTGAATTTTGTACCAGATTACGTAGAATATGTGTGGAAATTTAAAAGAAAATGTTTTGATGGCTGGAAACAACATTTTAACATTAAGTCGATAGTCAAAGGAATATGGTATAAAACAGTTCAAAATGAGCTCCCTCAAGTACCCTGGTTTGATAATAGTAGGTTAAGTAGAAGTTATGTGAAGTTAGCTGTAAGATTACGGTCAGGACACTATCCATCAGCAAAGTTTGGGTTTCTCATGAAGAAAGTTAGTTCTCCCAATTGCAACACTTGCAATGTACTTGAAGATGTATATCATTTGCTGATGGATTGTGTCAAGAACCAACAGGAAAGGAGAATTTTAATCAATAAGTACAATTAAAATATGTTACAGGTAGGTTTCATACAAACAATTTTAGCACAACCAAAGACGAAAGATGTGGCGAAAGGATTTAGCGCGTTGGTGTATCATATTGATTAAAATTCTCCTTTTAAATTAACTTTAAGGCATTTTTTGTAGTAGTTAGTATAAGGCATGATGGGGTTGGCGTATCCATTGGGATAAAGACCCCAATTAAATAAATAAAGATTAAAAAAAAAAAAAAAAAAACAATTTTATGTTTACCAGATATTGAAGCATTCAAGGAAAAAATCAAATAATAATAAACATGAAGAATAAGAAAACAAAATAAAATAAAAAAAGAATTATGATGTGAAATTTAAGCAGAAGCAAGTGTGAATGTGGTGTGAGGATTGTAAATGAATGGATGATTGTGAATCATCATCATGATGTGTGATAAATGCGAGTGTGATGCGATGGGATGGTTCAAGATACATACAATTGAGATATTCGTTTTAAGAGAGGATCGATAAGAGATTCTCACTTACTTCGTAGTCAAGCGTTTTGAGATATATTTTCAAAGTCGTGATACAGTTTGATTTTGGTTTTGGGTATATATTAAGTATTTTGTTTAATTTATTATATAAATAATTACCAAGGAAGCGGAAAATTTTTTGGGAGAATGATGTTCGGCATAAAATGTCTGGACACACCTTGGCTCTACGTTGCTGCAGCAGATTTGCGTCAAATTGCAATTCACAATGTTTTTTAATAATAGTACGTAGAATGAAGGTCTGGCGGACTGTGAGAATGTCCCACTCCCTATAAAGATCTGCAGTCGGATATCTGAAGGGGAGACCTGCGCTAACTTTGAGTATTGCTCGCTGGGCCCTCTCAACTTCAATCATATGAGTTTTGGCAGCACCTCCCCATGAAGTGATGCAATATTCTACTAAGGAATGGCATAAAGCATAGTATACCATCTTAATAACTCTGCGGTCGGTGGAATGTCTAAGTGTTTTAAATATGTATATGAGTTTACGCAATCTGGGTACAAGGGTCTGTATGTGTGGTTGAAAGTATAGGTGTTGATCAATGATTATGCCAAGATATTTAATATTTTCAGTCTTCTCAAGAATTGGGCAAGAACACTTTTGTATAGCATAATCACACGTATGTGCCCTAATAGCAAGAGAAGGTGGTGGCAGCAGGTCGGATCTGATTCCAAAGGCTATGTATTTAGTTTTGGAAACATTGAGCGTTAGGATGTTACTTTGCAACCACTTACTAACCTGGTTAAAGCCCGTTTGTGCAAACTGAAAAACCTCTTCCCAACTGTCACCGCTGAAAAACAGGGCGGTATCATCAGCAAAGGTTATGATTTTCCCTTGGTGCAGAGGAAGTTGTAAATCCCGGGTCGGACTAAAAATTATTTGATATTGGGATTATTATACAAAAAATCTCAGTATCAGCAAGTAGTCTGGAATTTGACGGTGGTACATACACCCCCGTGCCTTGTGGGTCGTTTGTCAGCTTGGGTCATGACAGTGATGAAATAGAAAGCGCACCTATAATTATGTATACACTTGTAAACTTTTTTGTGTCCCCAGAGATAAATTGGACCCAGAGGACATCATCTTCTATACATATAATAAAATCGTAGGAAAGTCGAAACTGTACATTGAATATTTTTTTAAAAGGATACTTGGGGCGTGATCTACAAACGGTATCGAAACCGAAAATATGTTTTTTAGAATTTTTGTCTGTGTGTCTGTTTGTCTGTATGTATGTCCGGGCTAAACTCAAAAAGTACTGCATGGATTTACTTCAAATTTTGCGTGAATATTACTAAGAGGCTACATATTTTCACGCTATCACCTATGGAGGAGGAGCAGTGATAATTTGTACAACTTAACGCGGGTAAAACCGTGGGGCACAGCTAGTTAAATCATAAAAATGCTGATTCTATCCCGCACGACTATACATCAGAATACGTCCACACACTCCAATAAGTCAAAAGTATCCACTGACCGACGGACACGCACGTTTAATGCCCGTCTCCGCGTGATTTACGCGCACCCATCCCACGAAGCGGCGGTGTATCGTCAAATGACGTTGTTTAGAATAAAACTGTTTTATTGTATGACAATAATCGTCAACGTTTGATTGCGGATTTCTTGCGATGCGGTAGGCCGGGTGCTAGTGGTAGATGGATATATTTTATTTTCTTCACTGCTCAGACTTAGCTGATGATTAATAGTACTATTCAAGGACCACTCTGGCACCAACCAGTCTCTCCACAAAATATGGACGGACCTGTTGGCGTGGTTGCTAGATACCCTGCCTTTCACGCCGCAGGTCGTGGGTTCGATTCCCACCCGGGACAGATATTTGTGTGCATGAACATGTCTGTTTGTCCTGAGTCTGGGTGTAAATTATCTATATAAGTATGTATTTACAAAAAGAAAATATATCAGTTATCTGGTTTCCATAGTACAAGTTCTGCTTAGTTTGGGATATTATTATTTATATACTTGTTGTACTCTCTAATTTAGAGAACCTATAGAAACGAAAACGAAATGTGTGCTCACTTCACTCTGTCTTGTCCCTTCAGTAATATACGTAATTTAACTCTCTCAGTGAAAAGCTTTTCGAAATAACCAATATTGCTGTTGTTAATATTTTGAAATCAAAAATAGTTCGAAGCGGTATTTAAACATCGTATTCAAACTGTTGTTTCTGTTGTTGAAACAGAAGTTATGAAAACAAGTCATAGGAGGAAGCACCTCCTAAGAAATACGATGCACATATTGTGATGTTGGCCCCGTGGGTCAGTACAGTCACCAAGGCTGAGTACGTAGGGGTAAGAGTCGACCACGCGCGAGTTTGTGATCGTATATTTGTGTGCCAATATGGTACTTTAAAACCAAAAATGACGGTCACCGTAGCCTAGTTGGTTGTGCTCCTGCCTACGAAGCTGGTGGTCCTGGGTTCTAATCCCAGTAAGTGCAAATATTTGTGTGATGAGCACGACTATTTGTTTCTGAGTCATGGATGTTATCTATGTATATAAGTATTTATCTATCTATATAAGTATGTATATCGTCGCCTGGTACCCATAATACAAGCTTGCTTAGTTCGGGGCTAGGATGATCTGTGTGACATTATCCCTAGATATTATTAAAAAAAAAGGTTAACCTAAAAGGTTTGTCTGCATACATTTATTTTTTGAATTGGAACAATAGAGGCGATGCTTTACTTTAATTGCTGAACGTCTAAGCATCCATAAAAACCTTGGATGAATCTCAAAACATAAAACTCTATATCCAAATCGTAACCTAAAACTGATTCTAACAATCCAATGTTAATCATTTGGGCCAACATAAAGATTTAATAGTAAATAATAATGTGGTCTCATAAATAAGACGTCAAATAAAAACAATTTGAGTGGCGTCCGTCACTTGGAGGGTCGTAAACGCAAATCAAGAGACAAAGTATCGAATAACTGTTAGACGAAACTGTTTCGTAGAGAAACATGTACAAAGAAAGCAATTAAATTAACGTAATACTTGAAACTTTGTGTCCTAAGTTTTTGCTCTTTATTACTAGATAGTAATTCTGTTTACTATTAGTCTAGAAGGCTTTTATAACTTCTGTGAAACCTGCCAGCGAAATTAAATTACAAATGAAACAACCTGTGCTAAGGCATTCGTTTTGGGCTTTGTACCATGACACAAGGCGATTACTGCTAACAGGACTAATAAAATCAAAATATCTTGGGATAACTATCACACTTTATATTGGCAAATGCTTGCTTTACACGCTCGTGGGTTCGATTCCCACCCAGGACAGCTATTTGTGTGCATGAACAAATATGTTTGTCATGTCTGGGTTAATATATAGTCTGGGTGGGTAATAATAGTCTGGGTGTAATTATTTATATAAATATGTATTTACCAAAGAAAAGTAGTATATGTGGTATATCAGTTATCTGGTTTCGATAGTACAAGCTCTGCTTAGTTTCGGATCAGAATGCCGTGTGTGAATAATGAGGATATTATTAAGAATAATAATAATGTTTTATTTCTCACCACAATATAAGGTACATTTTACATGGCATCAAGAACATTACATAAAAAATTCAATTTTCTAATTATATTGTGGGAGACTGGTGCCTAAGATAGACGTAAGGCCTGTATTTCAGGACACCAGGACTCCACCCCATTCAGAGATATTAACATTTCGATATAATCATTATGTACTCGCACGTTGTCTAATGTGGTAAGTTAAATAACACTAGATTGACAGTTATACATAGTTAGTTAGTATTTGAGCGAATATGTGCTGTTTGGGTGTGTTGAAGGTGACGTAGTACGAAGTAGTTTAACTCCTGAAGCCAGTTCCTAACCTTCGTTTTGCACTGATTACTAGTAAGACTATAAACAGAGAGCAGCTTATTTACGTTATTGTATAAGTATCGTCCCAAGTGGCAAAAGAAGCGTTTAGAGAAAGTTGTAGTGAGCTGATGTTCGTGGTCTACGGGATCAAATCGTCTTTTACCATATGATAGTAAGGGGTTGAAAGTCAGGAGTTCATGCTGCTTAAGTATCGTTTGTAATATAAACAGCTGACGTACAGTTAAAACTTTAGTCTCTTTGTGTATAAGAGTGCTGTGGGATATTTATAAATAAGTAGAAACCCCGGTAAGGTAGATCATGTATTAATCTCCCAACATTTTATAAGTAAGCAAATTAGTTAAACAATTATATCAACCGTTAGACTGTTGAGGATGAGTCATTTTAGAACATGGTGATTACACCCTTACATTAGGTCTTATGTGGTAATTAGCACCTTTACTTATGTTATTAGGATTTGTACTAATTAAGTATTGCAATAAAACGTCAGGATTCACGTTAAAGGAAAGTAATTAAAGATTCTGGGAGCATCCGTAATTAGCCTAGGTTTGAAGTGGGGGGATGGATACTGTAGCATTAAAGCCCGACCATCGTTATCAACACAAGGTCCACCATAATAATAATACCTTAATATAATAATAATAATAAATAATAAAATGTGTATTTGCCACAAAAAAAATTATAAATTACAAAATTCGGATTCTTTGCCATGATACATACGAATTACAATAAGTACTGGTCCTGGTTCCCAAACTAGGCTGAAGCCTGTATCTTGAGAGACAGTGCTCAGTCAAGGATGTGATACAATACAGACACAACAAGGCAGACGTGATATCAAACACAATTAAAAGTAGATAAATATACAAACAACAAATATACAAATACTAATAAACAAACAAACAAAAAAACTATTTTTTTTAGTAAAGAATTATATTACGTGTGTGTGTGTGTGTGTGTTTGTGTGTGAGTGTGTTTGTGCGGTGGGTGGTAAGTTCAAATAAATCTATTTAATCCCAAAAAAATAAAAGCGCTTCGGTACTTTCGTAGTCCAGTTGCAGTATCCAACTAGTAGTTCTCTTTTTAACCTCATTGCTATTTAGTCCTACAATATATTTTTTTTTTATAATATAGACAGAACCATTCAGACAATATGTAGTAAAAATATAACTAAAACTATAAATTTTGATAATTAAACTTAAACATAACCTCTTTGACAATAACTTAATACAAGCTAGCTAAATATCATTGCTATTATAAAATAATTTTTATAAATGTTTTCATACAATCCGTGTACCTAAATATCTATGTAACTAGAAATAATAGTGTTATTATTATTATTTATATTACTACAAACATGTTCTGACTATTTATAAGCGATTTTTTTAAAGTCTACGTGGATAAAAATATTTTTTTTTTTATAGTCATAGTCAAAGGTACTTTATTCCGTAAAAATTTTACATTTATGTGGAATCGTCATATTTTTTTACCCTACCGTGCAGTGAATGACGTGGCAGCTACTGAGATACACTGCCAGAAAACTCAGTAGGAATCCTTTTTTAAAATAAAATATACTTAAGATTAATTACAATCATGTGTGTATGATATAATGGTATATCATATCATATAATGGTAAGGTGGCTTAACCCCTGGAATCTAATTGGTTAAAACACATTAGTGGCACAAAAAGTAAAAGTTGCTGTATCTATGTGTATGGCTTCGAAGTTCGAAAATGGGTGGATTAATTGAAATGAGGTTTATTTCATTTCAAAGCTAATAGCATATTGATAGTTTCAGCAATTCGCATTTTGGCTAGCATACATACTACATGTTGGACTGCACGAGTGGTGCAGTGGTTAAACCTGGCCACATTATGACCCGGGTTCGATTCCCGAACTGGACAACTAATTGTGTTACCCATAAATAGTTGTCAGTGTCAATTATATGTTAGTAAAGTACCACGACACACAGGGATTATATTCTCTTCAAAAGAATAAACTATATAATCATTGGTCTAGTCGATATGAGATAATTTAGATAATGAGGTCCTTGGTTGATATTTATGTCATACTAGCTGTGCCCCGCGGTTTTACCCGTGTTAAATTTTATAAATTATCACAGCCCCTCCCCCGTAAGTGATAGCGTGATAATATGTAGCCTATATGTTGACCCGACCTCTTAGTAATATTCATGCAAAATTTGAAGTAAATCCATGCAGTACGTTTTGAGTTTAGCCCGGACATACATACAGACAAACAGATAAACAGACAAAAATTCTAAAAACTATTTTTTTGGCTTCGATGTCGATTGTAGTTCACGCCCCAAGTATCGTTTTTAAATAACATTCAATGTACAGTTTTGACATTCCTACGATTTTATTATATGTATAGATTTTTAATACAGATACGGACTTGGTTAAAATAACCAAACGAAAATAATAACCAATAAGCAGGTTTGCACGTTATAGTTAACAAGTCAAACTTACTTTATTTAGAGCTTATTGTCAGTCGTTCTATACGTGCAGCCTGTGGTCCGGTTATACTTTGAGATCGTTTAATGTTCTGCGTGTCCAATATAATAATGGATTTAGGATGTTGATGGGGCTGCCTCGATTTTGTAGTGCCTCTGGTATGTTTGCTGAAGCAAGAATAGATGGATTTCATGCCACCATACGTAAGAGACTGACGTCAATGATAACCAGGATACGAGGCAGCTCTAACAGCATCCTGACAGTCATTGCAGATAACCAGGATTCCATTATCCTAAAAGCGTATATTCGCGCTTTAAGATAGTGCCTTGTGTTTTATTTTATTCATACTTTATGTAATCCTTCTATGTATGGACTTTTGTCTGAAATAAAGATTTATTATTATTAATAACACCATTTGGATTTAAAAACGGCACAACATGTCCCAATGATTAACACTCCAAAGGCCCGTCATTTTTATACATCATTAAAACACGCAAATTGATTTTTTATTGGAACCCTGAGTGATAACTGAGGCTCATTCGAACACTAGGGCCACTAAATATGGACACTAAACAGTTTATGGCCCTATAAACGCTGGTTAAGTCAGTTCATTCGCTTGGAATTTGTATAATTAGTTGGGATGAATCGATGGATATCTTGGAATTATGAACCATTTAAAATAATCGTTTGCAAGCACATTCTTATATAAATAATACAACATTAATGGTAAAATTTCAGAGAATCATAGTTTAAAGTTTTTCTTTTTAATAAAATAATGAAATTTATTCAGTACACGTCCAGCTCACAATGCAGAACATGAATTTAGTCAAATAAGTAAGAAAAAAAAATTTGTCGGTGCGCTCTGTTTTATCACCTTAAATAAATAATAACATTTTTTTTTATTTAAATTAGTACTACTATATTAAAATTGGCGACCACGAACCGGAAGACGCAGCGTGGGCAGGCCCCCTACAAGATCGACCGATGATCTTGTGCGGGTCGCTGGAATTCGCTGGATGCGGATAGCGCAAGACCGGCAATTGTGGAGATCTTTGGGGGAGGCCTTTGTCCAGCAGTGGACGTGTTTCGGCTGATATGATGATGATGATAATATTAAAACTTACGCCACCGAGCTGTTGGTTAACGCAAAAGGCTTACCTAAAGCAACTAATTCCTGAGGGCAACCTAAGGGTAATTTGAGTCCGTCTATTATATGTTTGTAAAGTACCCTCGACACAGGGATTCAAATTACCGAATGCGGGCAAAGACTTTAAAAATAATAATATAAAAAATATGTACAATCTAAAAGGTAAGGAAAAACACTGAAAGAGACTACAATCGTGAGATATAGTATGCAGGTACGTACTCTATACATATTATATACTATTCGATATATATTTATATCGAGGTTACGTAGGTAAGTATATGACCTACGATCCTAATCCCAGTGCCAATTACGGGCCGTCATTATACAGAGCTGATCAATCAACAGTAATCCTGGAACTCGATACTACACAGCTAACCCAACTCATTGGCAATTTTATTAAAATTAATAACACAGGTAGCGTTGTAAACGAATAATTCTTCTGGATGGTGGTACACAGGGGTAGATAAAAACGATGTTTGTTTGTCCCAAGTTCAAGTTTGACAGAAATAAATACATTGGTTTATCATTTATTTATTTATTATTAACCAACAACTATCATTACAGGTTACACCTAATTCAATAGTGTTGTTACATAATAAGCTGCACGTGTAAATTCACTCAGAGTACACGTAAATATATCAGTACTTTGATTGTAATTAATCTTAAGTATATTTTATTTTAAAAAAGGATTCCTACTGAGTTTTCTGGCAGGGTTTATCAGTAGCTGCCACTGCACGGCAGAGTAAAAAAATAGGACGACTCCACATAAATGTATTTTTTGACTTTGACACCGCGTTGACCGCGTGCAGCGCCCGTGTCAGGGGTGCCTTCTGCAGCAGGTTAATGCGCGCTTGCGGCACCCATATTAAAGGCGGTCGCCGCCGCCGTCCTACGTACTCATCAGGGACAAACAACCGAACCGTCTCTAGAACACCTGGGTTATGTTATCATATTTTAAATTAGTTAGTTACTATAGTAATTGTAGTCTCGTTGTTAATATATCCTGGGACAATAATGTGAATTTTCACACACGGCCATCTGATCCCATACTAAGCAGAGCTTGTATTATGGAAACTAGATAACTGATCTACCTTTATTTTGTTAATACACACTTGTATAGATAATTACACCCAGACTTAAGGCAAACAGACATGTTCATTACACAAATATCTGTCCTAGGTGGGTATGAACCCTCCACCTCCGGCGTGAAAGGCACGCATTCGTCAACCACGGTTACTTATTATTTTGTTAATTACTTGAGTAAGCCCGTACTCACGTAAATACAGCCCCTTTTTTACTTTAGTACTGGGGAAAGGCAAGTACTCGTTCCGATACCCGACCTCTTTCCAGTCGTGCGGACTAACGATCCAATTAGATCATGGAATAGAAAATACACCTATGATTGTGGGAGTGTATACGCACACTTGTGCACTATAAAAATTCGAACAGGATAACATTATTGTATAGCCTAACACTATTTAAAATGTCATAGATATTTCCTCTTCTTCTGCATTGCTTGCTATATGAAATAATATAGTGCCTTTTAGTGTTGGTGACAAATATCTTGTCCCGTGGAAGGTTTAAAAGCCGTCTAGAAGGAATATCTACCAGAGACGCAGCGGCAGCGTCCTCTGAATACCATGACCATCATACTGAGATTTCCAACCTGTCCGCCACACAAGGTGATTATGGCATATTCTCCCAAGATGAACCTCAGAGAGACCACCTTCGGCTGATATAATGATGATCAAAATTTCCTAAAGCTCATGTTTCATATACAAAAATACACGCAAACCCAGGCGGGATACCCAGTCCATGTTATATAGAACCCTCGTAAACCTGAGGCGTTGGTTTTTAATAGCTGTAATACCACCATATTGTAATTAACATTTTGCGATACCTCGCCAACGCCATATTAAGTGGCTAACAAGCTGTATAAACTTCATTATATTACTTTATTAACTCATGATTTTAATTAAAATAATTTTTGGGGATATTTTGAGTTTGAGAGTTATATTTTGGACGGGCCTGTTGGCGTGGTTGGCAAATGCTTGCTTTTCACGCTGGAGGTCGTGGGTTCGATTCCCACCCAGGACAGATATTTGTGTGCATGAACATGTCTGGTTGTCCTGAGTCTGGGTGTAATTTATCTATATAAGTATGTATTTACAAAAGAAAAGTAGTATATCAGTTATCTGGTTTCCATAGTACAAGCTTTGCTTAGTTTGGGATCAGATGGCCGTGTGTAAATAATGTCCCAGGATATTATATTATTATTATATATTATATTATTTTTGTAATCAAACGTTTTGTGCATCGCCTTGCTGTTTTGGGATTTGTATTTGAAGGTGATTGAGAAGCAGTTTTCCTTCTTTTAGCAACTTTAATCTTGTAGTGCCTGTCTATACCTGCTGTGTGGTGACGGCGTGGAAATATAAGACAGAATATCATGACCCCATCTCATCCGTGCGGGGCGTAGAAGACGACCCGAGGAAGTGTCTAACAGAGGACGGACAGCAGCGTCTCTCTGAGTACTATTAACATCATACTGCGATCGCCAACCCGTCTGCCAAGCGTGGCGATTAGGTATGGCATTTCCCCCCAAGATGATTGTTAGGGGAAGTTTTTGTCCAGCAGTGGACTTTTTACAACTGCTATCGATATATATATATACGACCTGTCTATTATATACCGGGTAAACTAAAATTACCCGCCTTGACTGCCTCGTTGGTCTAGCGGTAGCGTGTTCACCCGCAGAGAACGAGATCCTGGGTTCAAAGCCCGGGTCGGGCCAAAAAGTGATTTTGGGACTTTTCTGTAAAAAGAAAAATTTCTCAGCCTCAGCCCGAAGTAAGGGAGTTTGTGGTATTATACGCCCGTGCCTCGGAGAGCACGTAAAGCCGTCGGTCCTGTACCTGACCTCTTTCCGGTCGTGTCGCTAGGCGTCCCATCGGATCATGGGAGTGATAGAATAGAAAGTGCTCCCGTGTTTGCGCACACACTTGTGCACTATAATATGTCCCGCGAAGATGGCTAACCTCTATTGAGACTGGCCGCCGTGGCCGGATTGCGAGGACATTATTTATAAACTAAAATTACCTACTTAATAAGATTGAAAACCTTTAAAAATATGTATTGAATAGGAATAAAAATTTACATAACTTTCCCCTGTAAGTTAATAAGTGCTACTGTCAAAATACAAAATCAATATTTAGTGTTAATTCCGCTAATTGTCAGTTTAATCATGCTGGGATGCAATTTGCACCGCCCTCCCGCCCGCAAAAATGTGCACATGCAAGAAGGACAATATAAAAAGCAAATTACATGCGCCAGTACGATACCCAACACGTGTTTCGGTCCTCCACGGACCATTCTCAAGGGCTGCTAACTCGTCGAGTGCTCGAAGGAGAGTCTCCTTCGAGCACTCGACGAGTTAGCAGCCATAATTGTCAGTTTAATCATGCTGGGATGCAATTTGCACCGCCCTCCCGCCCGCAAAAATGTGCACATGCAAGAAGGACAAATTAAAAAGCAAATTACATGCGCCAGTACGATACCCAACACGTGTTTCGGTCCTCCACGGACCATTCTCAAGGGCTGCTAACTCGTCGAGTGCTCGAAGGAGAGTCTCCTTGCATCCCAGCATGATTAAACTGACAATTAGCGGAATTAACACTAAATATTGATTTTGTATTTTGATTGTTATGGATTTCCGCAAAGTAACGCCTGATTCCATTACTTATCTAAAGTGCTACTGTGTTAATTTAGAAACGGTTTAGATAAATGGCGGCTATGTGGCTGATGGCAAAGTATATCACCTCGCCATCTCCTCCTGTGGAGGGCGTAGAAGTGGTTCCAAGGGAACGGGAAGCAGCGTCTCTCGGTGTAGTTTGAAATCATTAGCGATCGACAATCCTTCTGCCAAGTGGTGAATAAGGCATATCCTCCCAAAAGGAGGACACAACTCTATTGTTGAAGTTTTTGGGGAGGCCTTTGTCCAGCAGTGTACGTCATTTGATGATGATTAGAGATAAATTTTGTCATACACTAAGGAAGAGCTAGATTCAAAGTATTAATAATAGTAATTTATTACCATTTGATCAATTTATTTATGTTTTAATTTTAATCAACTAAAAATTTATATCCAGGTCGCCAACTCCTATGCCAAGCGCGGTGACTATGGCAAATCCAAAAGGCAACTCTGTGGAAACCTTAAGCCTATGTCCAACAGTGGACGATACCAGGTTTATAATGATAAAGATGAAAAATTTCAAAGAATATGTTGGACTTTAATTATTAAATTTTATTCCATATTTGAGTGAAGCAAATAAATATTAGATTTTATTTGCTGAATTATTAATTAAAACATATGTTTACTTCACTTTTAAGATAACTAAATACAGTTTTTATACTTATTTTTGTCGATTAAATTTATTATTTATTTCAACAATACAATACATTATAGAAATAAAATTTGTTGAAATCTTTGATTAATACTGTACATAACAGGTACACCAACAAAATATACATAGATACACGTACATAGCTTATAGTTAAAATTTAAGCTGATACAGGTACAGCCAATCAGGTATGTAGTGCATAGACGAAGTAAAAGGATAACTATAATATATCCTTTATTTCTAAGTGTATGACACATTGCGGTCTTAAATAAATAAAAAATAAAAAAGCCTTTGATTTCTTACATATTTAAACAAAATTAAAACTTTCTATCTTATATTGTAAATTTACTCTGCAAGAAACCCCTCTGCCGGTAAAGGCCTCCTCCAATGTGATCAAGCCTTCTCTGGATTTTGCGGAATGCATCCAGCTGGGACCCGCTATGCGTTTAATCTGGTCCTCCCATCTGTTCCGGGGTCTCCCTGTCTTTCTTTTGCCTACTGGTCCATTCCATTCCATTGCGGTCTTACATTTAAAAATTAGTTTAGCTGGTGTAGAAATAATTAAAATATATGACATGCAAGTATGAAGTAAATAGAATAAATATACCAGAAAGTAACGTAATTAGGTAACAGAAGAAAATAAGATAAGAATAACCAGCACAAAATTGAATATATTGAAAAAAACTTCAATTTGAACTAAATATAAAATACAATAGACTTAAAATTTAAGGAATCTATAGGTACGTTACGCGATTTCTCCAATGTTTGTTAGAATACTTTTATTCTATATGGAATGCTTTTTAGGAGGTTCTATATATACTTTATATTTACAAATAAAAATTTGAGGCGGTAATTAGTATTCTAAAATAACAAATATAGATACCAGACTGGTTTAAATTGTAATTCTTTCTGTAAATAGTTTATTGGCTCAGTCATCAGACAACCATTATCAAGATATGACGGAGGCCTTCTTGACGCTGTGAAATACCCTGAAACTAGAATAAATATAATAACAATATGCTGGGTCATTATTCTCAGACGGCCATCTGATCTCAAAGTAAGTAAAGCTAATCTTTTGTAAATACATAGTTATATAGATAATTATACCCAGACTCAGGACAAACAGACATGTTAATGCACACAAATATCTGTCCTGGGTCCTGGGTGGGAATAGAATCCATGACCTGTGACCTGAAAGGCAAATTCTTACGTATACGTATTTCGTAATTAAACATCACATCGTTTATAATAGAATTGTAAATATCATGAGCAAAAATACTTGCCAAAAAGTAAACTTTTTAAAATATCTATAATAATTTAGTCTGTTCGAATCTTTAAGTTGAGTAGGTACATAATATCAACTTATCGTTGAGCGCGGGTCACCTATTGTGCAGTACACTGTAGTTCAATATTACTCATTCAGTCTCACACAAGAAGAAGGAGAGAAAAATATTAATAATTAGTGACCTGCCTGTATTTTGCACGGTCAGTAAGATACAAATAATAATGAAATAACACCAATTGAAAAAATCTCAGTACGTGATAAAAATTGCCTAGGATCTCGAATAACTTGAAAATTTAATACAACCCATGCAACGTAGCTTCCCTGATTCTGTAGCTTACTTTAGACTATTCTTTTTTATTAATTAACTATTTTTTATATTTTATCCAATACAAACAAACTTACAATTTTGTGTAATATTGGTTTACTTAATATGGTCTGGTAGAGGCTTAAAGTTGAGTTTATCATATCAAACAAATTTTCGAGCGAGTGTATAGTTATGTAGTATATTGTGACACTGTAGTGCAATATTATTAAGACTCATAATAATATAACCAAGAACAAAAATAAATAAAAAAATATTTAAGTTTGTTTAGTCTTCCAGTGGCTAAAACTATAGTGTATAGCATTTTAGGTGACCATAACGTCAATATACACTGGATCTCATAAAAGAAAGAAAGAAAGAAAAATTTCATTAAGTGATTTGGTCTGACTGTTGTATAAGAAGTTGGCTACATCGTGCCACATTGGACAGCCAGCAGTATCCTAAAGATCAATAGTCTTATGGCTTTAGCTACAGCCATGTATTTACAGGGCAATAAGCCCAATTTCAGAAAACTAATATATTAACTATTTAGTTAATACATTATTTGTACTATTAAAACTATTTATTAAAAATGACATATTTTTTAAATTATTTATTAGAGTCAGAGAGCTCGAGATTATAAGATGTAAGTTACATGTTAGTTTATCTTCAGTTAAGCTAAGTAGGTGTAATAACTATATTAATTAACTTATATTATAAAGTCACCGTAGCCTAGTTGGTAGTGCTCCTGCCTACGAAGCTGGTGGTCCTGGGTTCGAATCCCGGTAAGTGCAAATATTTGTGTGATGAACACGAATAGTTGTTTCTGAGTCATGGATGTTTTCTATGTATATAAGTATTTATCTATCTATATAAGGATGTATATCGTCGCCTGGTACCCATAGTACAAGCTTTGCTTAGTTTGGGGCACTGTGGGGCTAGGATGATCTATGTGACATAGCTATAATTCTGCCAAGTTTTTATCGCGTTAAGCCAATAATGTTTCATTCTAATAATGTGGTAGACTGGTGCCTAAACTAGGCTCTAGGCCTGTATTTCAGAACACCAGGTCTCCACCCTTTATGAAAAGATACATTTATTATACATTCTTAGGAACAGAGGATCTCATGCATACATAATTTGGTTTATAAGAGAATAAATAACTAAGTGAACAAGGTAAAGAGCAAAAAAGAATTCAAAAACAATCATTTTTAGTAACAATGTTAGTAGATATGTTAGTTTGGGTGCGTATGTGTATGTATGTGTGTGCGTGTGTGTGTATGTATCTGTGTAAGAATACATATATCAATAGGTAGCTAGTTATTGCTACTGCTTAAGATGTCGATAAAATGTTTATAATAAATTACATATTTGTAAACATATGATTTTTGCACGTCCGAGGGTTAAAAATAAAACTACTCACTGCCCATCTTGTTCGCTCGCTCCCATAAACATGTCCGCCAGTGTACCATCGATCGTACCCCGATAAAGGTTGACGTCGACATTAAAACATTTTAAAATGCAATAAATAAGCCTCCTTAACGACGCTCATACGGCGAGCCATTAATCAACCGATCACTTAAACCTACTTTTTATTACATGTAAATGAGTGGCCGCACGGTTATGCTTAACGATTGGGTTTGGGGTAAGCAGGACTGTAAGGCTAAGGAAGGTGACAGTTTCCATATAGCACTGGATGGAATTAGTTAATAACACATATCCACCGTAAGGTCTCGGTAAAAATTACAAATTTCAATTAAAAATATTGTTTCTAAAACCGTCATAATGTTTAGTTTTTTGGCTGGTTTTGTTAACTTTAGCACCGTTACAATGTTTTATGTCCAATTCTATGTTTGCTATGCTTTCTGGTTTGTTTAATTAAGATTAAATGTTCATACAATTTTCTGGTTTGATCACTTTGGATTATAGACAGATAGATAGATAAACTCTTTGTTGTACACCAAAATATTACAAATTAAAAAATATATATTATGTCCATGTCTTAAGATAAGTTGGCGTAAAACAATGCTGGGTTAAGACGGTATCAATCTTTTCTTTCCACAATATTTGAAATTCTTTTTAATTGTTACTGTTAGCTACTCGTACTTCGCCATCACGGTGCAATGTAAATATAGATTAATATTTTGGGACAACAAACATACTGCCATTTCATCTCAAAAGGCAAAGCTTATACTATGACAACCAGACAAATGATAAACATACACCAAAGCACACATCAGATGATTACCCTGATATTGTGGCCTGCAGGAATAAGCCTTCCTCAAAGGTTTTTATAACGTTGCTATTTGGATGAGCTTGCCTAGGTCACCGCGCCTGGAATGTGAGTTGGCGATTGCATTTAGGTGGTAGCTAGTACACAGATGGCGCTGCTGTCCGACCACCTGATGTATCCCTTAGCCATCTTATACAACACCCACGGAGTGCTATAAAGTGGCCCAGTTATTCTTTCTGGGTCGGAAACCACACGGGTAACAATACATCTACAAGCATATCACACTAACATTATAAAGGCGAAAGTTTGTAAGTATGTGAGTGTGTATGTTAGTTACTTCTTCACGCCTAAACGGCTGGAGCGATTTTAATGAAATTTGGTATGGAGTTAGCTGACACCTTTTTTTGCACCATGTCCCAGATGTTTGGGACACGTACCCTGGGAGGGCTCTGGATTGCCCTCTCATATTGCCGACTCCTGCCAGTCCGGCACAGCGACTGCGCCACAAACAGTTCGCTGTCTTCCCGGGGCTGTTTGCAAGTGGCGGCAGTAGAGGATACATCTCTGACTGCCGCCGCAGCCCCGAGGGTAGCTGACAACCTGGATAGACACATAGGCTATAATTTATAAAGTTTAACGCGGGTAAAACCGCGAGGCCCAGCTAGTTATGGATAAATAATACCCAGACAAAGAACAAATAATCGTGCTCATTACATAAAGATTTGTCCTGGGTGGAGATCGAACCCACGATCTCTGACTTACCAGTCAGGGTGACTAATCACTTGACCAACAAGCCTGTCAAAAATTATGCCATTTTAATGTTATTTGGATATCATCATATGCATAAACATAAGACTCCTTCTGTAAAAGGAGTGATACTCATAATATAAATACTAGATATAAGCGTAACTTTGTGTTACATACCACCCGTCTCCACAAAGTAAGTAACTCTGTTATGGGGCAATGTATAAGATTCTATAACAAACTTCCCAGTGATATCCGAGAAATGTCTACGAATAAGTTTAAAAGAATTATAAAAGCCAAATTGTGTAGCAGGGCTTTCTACAAAACTTCTGATTATTTAAGTGACAAAACAGCTTGGGATTGAGTCGCTCTAAATTAACACCTTTAAATACAATGTAATTTTATGTAAGAAATAATTATTTTAAAAAAGGATTCCTACTGAGTTTTCTGGCAGTGTTTATCAGTAGCTGCCACGTCATGCACTGCACGGTAGGGTAAAAATCGACGATTCCACACAAATGTAATGTTTTAACGGAATAAATGACTTTTCATTTTCATTTTCATCATTCAGCTTTTTAACCAAAATATTATTATCATAATACCGAACTGTCGTGTGCACGCAGCCTAACTACACTTTAAAACCTGCGCACAAGCAGAGCTTTATTACAAATATCAACCAGCCATCCGTCGATCATTAAACTCCATAGCTCCAACAATGGTATAAATAACGACGGATTTATTTCTATATTTATTTATTTATATGTGTTATTTATTTATTACTCTACCCGTCTGTACTCAGCTTTATAGATATTTTATTAAACTGTGTGTTGAAAAAAATAAAATAAAAATGTTTATTATCTAATCTATTTGGTGGTATTAAAAAGGTTTTTATTTTGTGTAAACATTCCTATTTGTTTTTGATTGGAGTTAACTTTTTGTGGAATGTCGTTAATTAATTTGGGAGCATTAGTGGTTTTGGGTTTTTATATGTTATTTACGCTTAATTTTTTTTTTTTATATGACTGAAGAGTTGTTTCTAGTTGCCGTACATACGTATTTCTTATTATCCTCCCTAAACTAGGCCAATATTTGGAAAATAACATATAAAGAGTGGCCGAGGAGTTGACGTTCAAACGCAAAATTTAGATACTTTATGATGAGGAGTATCCGAATCACCCCCAAGTATGTTCTACGATTTTACGTAGTTTTTGAGAGAGAGATTTTTCGTAAATTACACCTAACACCAGTTTTCGATTGTTTTCTCGTTCTGTTGAACATTTCTGGTTCAGTTTTTTGTGATAACTAATTAGCATAGTTTAACCTAACACCCTAAAAAGTATGATTTATCTAATCATTGCAGAACTGACTTAGAATTGATTCAAAAGTTCAAACTTAGGGTTTGCTCTCAGGACTCATACATTTTCAAAGTATCAAAAAAAAACTTGTGTGTACTTATGTACACGCGTTAGAAGTTATACTTCTTAATATACAACTTGAACATAGTTATCAATGTTCATACCACCTAGAACTAGCAGCGCAGTTGCGCGCGCATCGTAAAAATTCACTGTCATACCACCTAGAACTAACTTCATGCTGTTAAATATTTTGGTGTCGGTGTGCGCGCGCATCGTAAAAATTCACTCTCATCATTTTTCTCCATCGCGCCAAAAGAAGTATAACTTCAAAAAATAAATTGCGTTACAACGTCAACTCCTCAGCCACCCTGTATATAAGTTACCACTACTTAACGGGTTCATTTTTATGAATAACACATTTTTTGGAGAATATATGACCCTAATTTGTATTTTCTGAAGCCATTTGGAGCGTGAAGTAGTTTTTCTACGCTCGTCTTTTCTGACCATTTTTTTCTGGTAGTTTTCATGTACAGAAACATTTACAGAAATTTCACCCAAATGAGAAGAGAGATTTACACAAATGCGAAGAAGTTAAGAGTTAATGACCTTGGCGAGCTTATCGCTAAAGGCAACCGTTTTGCATTGGTTGGATCATAATTGGAAATAATAAGATGAAGGTAGCAAAAAGCGTAGTAAGTTGCAAAGATTTGCCGAATGGGAAAACATTGTAGAACATTTTCTGACCAAATTGCAGATGTTCTCACTTGACAAGCATGCCATTCACAGACGGAAAGCATGCCCAGACTCAGAACAACTATATATGAGGCACACAAATAGTTGTCCAATGCGAACCCAAAACGAGGGTGCTGTAGTAGTAAACTACCGTCATAATTATTGCCCCACAAGTGCAGTCAACACACTAAAAATAACGGTAGCATTTTTTTATAATGCAAGTTATACTAACCTAAGCAGAAATACACATTGCGGAAATGAAATTGTAAATTTCTCGCGTACAATGTTATTTCTAGAACAAAATCCCCAGTGTTGCACATCAAGGTATCATCGAATGAATAAAACATTGACGTTTTTAAAACATCCTGGTATTTTTTGTGGCGTGCCATTATATCAAGTCGTAATGTTTACAAAACCTTTTGAACTAATGTGGTTCATATCGTTATTGGTATTTTTGTCATGTCAGCCCAAGGATATTATTATCCACTGCTGAACAACGGTCTTCCAAAAGATTGGAAGAATGAATTTGAAGGGATCTGTCGCTACGCTTGGCAGACGGGCGATCGCAGTATGAAGGTCATAGTACACAGAGAGACGCTGCTGCCCGATCTCTAGGAGATATTCCCTCGGGTGTGGTAACATTCTTCGCCGTCAGGCAAGGTAGGAATTATTTTTTAAATAAAAAGAACTTTTATAAATTGGACATAACTTATTTTGGCACTATACGTGTGGCGCAGCGGTTAAGACGGTCGCCTCGCACTCCGTGTCCCGCGTTCGATTCCCGCACAGGACAACTATTTGTGTTTGACACAAATGTTCAAATTGGCAATTTGAATATTTTTGGGATTTTGCGTCTATTTTGAGTCCAAAGCATAAAAAAGAAATGGATTTCAGTTACGGCACCCAACCTTAATATATACTAGCCAATTACGCAGGATGTACTATAGCAAAAGTTTGAGCGCAAACTCTAAGCACTCTCTGATTTATTAAGAAGTTATCTAATAATCAGATAGAACAGCTATTCCATATGACCAGGCAAGATTAAGCGTAGGATCAACCAGATTTTACGAACTTTGATCAAAATCGTTATGCAATTGTAAGGTTGGTTACTAATATATATACAATCTTCATACACTAATACAATCTTCATATCAATATAGCCAAAACTAAATTAATCCAATTTAATTCATTTAATTTTAATTTACAATATAATAATACTATTTTAGAACCAATAAAATCAACATTGTTTTTAGGAATAGTATTTAACAGCAAACTTAACTGGAAAGAACAGGTAGCAAGAGTATGTACCAAGCTAGATAAATTTGTGTACGCTCTTCGGAAACTTAGATTAGTATCTATCAAAAAAACAGCCCTCAGCGCTTACCATGGCTATGTTTCATCGGTGCTGCGGTATGGCTAAGTGATATGGGGTAATTAAGTGGATGTGGAAAGAGCATTTATTGTACAAAAAAAGTGTATCAGAGCTATAAGCGGAGCTGAATATTTGGACCACTGTAAAGCTTTGTTTAAAGAATTGATGGTTCCATTATCACCATTTGAATACGAAGCCCTCAAAAGTGACTTGAGTTTGGAAAAGCTTTCTCAATACTATACATAATATTGTACCTAATAAGTTTTGCTCTGATTCTGAGAGGTCAACTGCTCCACTGAATAATTTAAACCTTATTGGTCTCTATAATCTATTAAATCAGTTTATACCACCGCTCATTAAGCCAGCTTCGACATCCGGTCCGACAATAGCCAAACTCATAATAATTTACCCGACATCAAAGATCTAATAAATCTCACATTAATAACTCTATTCGTTTACTGTTCTGAGGGACCACAAACTAATTTCAACCTAACGCTGTAAATGAATAAGGTACTTTTTCGTTTGTGAGTGTTTGGGTATTTTAATCCCTAGTAATAAAAAGTTGTATAAAACGGTAGCAGGATTACCTATATAGGTTTTGTATCAAAGTCGCTGACGGGTTGGTTTAGGGATGTGACTAATGATGGACGTTTGTCGATATATTGGGGGTACCCTTTTGTTGACGTCCCATTATAAATCTAGATTTAAATATTTTTTATACTACCAAATAATGTCCTCCTAGCCAAATTTCGGCCACGGCGGCCAGTATCAATTGAGATTTAATCTAATAGCTAATTTAGACATTTACGCGGGACAAATTATAGTGCACAAGTGTGTGCGAAAACACCGGGGCACTTTCTAATCCATCACTCTGATGATCCGATGAGATGTCTAGCGACACGACCGGAAAGAGGTCAGGTACAGGACTTACGTGCTCTCCGAGGCACTAGAGTTACTCAACCTAGGTTAATGGTGATGATAATGATTCAATTTCTGAGTGGCTGTTGTTCCCGGTTATATATAACAATCTTTAAGCCATTTTAAAAGCTGTAAGAAATGATAGTGTTTAGTAGATTAAATAAATAAATAAATTTAAAATCGTACTGGGTGGCTTGAGTATCTCTGACAGAAGGTTAACCACTACCCACAAGATTAATCTTTTGACCGCCACAGTCATATATAGATGGCAAAGCAAGCACGCCATGGTATGACTATATAGGCGTACTCTTGACGACGACACGACGTGTTAGGCACATAGAAAGAAAGACTTAACAGGTTTTTGTCATGTAATTTCTCCCTTGTTTTTATTCGATAGGCAATAGCCTTATATAATTTCTGTAAAAGAAAGTTGTCATATGGAACAATTACAGGCGATTTTATATTTTTTAATCAAATCAACCAAATCAAATATTTTATTTGTAAAACATAGGTATTTACATAAAGGTGTTAAGTACGATGACATAATATATGGACGCTATGTTTTGCCGTTGAGGCGTACAAATATAATTTAACATAGCTATAGCTACTTAAGAACTAAATGAGAACTTACAATAAAAATAAAAACTATCAGAAGAAACAAAGTTAAAACAGTAATCTTTTTCAGTTCCATTGTGTGAGCGCGTTTAACTCTTTTGTATGTCTTGCATACATAAGTCTCATCAAAAGAAATACTTTTACAATACATAAAACCGTAACGTAGACTCACGCCTGTTTTCCAGGGAAGTAGACAGAGACAGCGGATTTCCATTTGTCATGATCCTTGCATACATCATTTGCCTCGATCCTTGCATACCTCAATTGCCTCGATCCTTGATACCTAATTTGCCTCGATCCTTGCATACCTCATTTACCGCGATCCTTGCATACTTCATTTTCCTCGATCCTTGCATACCTCATTTGCCTCGATCCTTGATACCTAATTTGCCTCGATCCTTGCATACCTCATTTACCGCGATCCTTGCATACCTAATTTTCCTCGATCCTTGCATACCTCATTTGCCTCGTATACTCTCATTATATTCTTCATACATATTTGCCTGATTTGATTACTTCTGACCGGGCACTTCTTAAGAATATATCCGTTTTGAGCAGAGATTGTTCGACGAGGTCTTACCAGTCCGGTTGTACTATTAAGAAAGGTTATGGGTATGTGCTGGTCATAGTGAATATAAGTGTGCGTCTGTGCGATCTGAGGGGATGATATTTTTATTTTTTTACGTGCACCATAATTTTTAAAGAAAAATCTACATTACGACTTATTACACAAAATACAGAAATTATCAACAAACAATATTAAATCACTTTTTACAGAAAAATATATTGTGTCCTATAAAGACATTGCTATTGACATGTATACAATTATTAATTTGGTTTTGTAGTAGAATATTGTAGGATTTAAAAGTGATTATTGAATGTACAGACGCCAGCACATCCAGCTACCCCAATCTGTCAAATATCTTTTATAGATTTTCAACTTTATCACGAAAGCATAAGTTTCACTTTCAATTGGGGAAATTTGACAGATTGGGGTAGCTTAATGTGCTGGCGTCTGTACCTAATTAGTAACAATGTAAACCAAAGTCACGCCATGACTATGACTAAGTGTTCAGGGTATTTGTATTGTAACCATAACATCTACACTTTCTGACAACAAATATTTCTATTTCTAAAATTATGCTGTTAAAATAAGTAAACTATTAGATATGCTCTTTTATAATATTTTAAAAATGTTTATTTCTAAAATCCATAACAGTATAATGATAAAAAAGATTCAAATGAAAGCCTACTTTACAATCCTTTTCTTTCTTAATCTAAACATATAATAAAATCGTAGCAAAGTCAAAACTGTACATAGAATATTTTTTAAAAGTATACTTGGGCCGTGATCTGCAATAGATATGGAAACAAAAATATAGTTTTTAGAATTTTTGTCTGTGTATCAGTTTGTCTGTATGTATGTCCGGGCTAACTTCAAAAAGTACTGCATGTATTTACTTTAAATTTTGCATGAATATTACTAAGAGGTCGGGTCAACATATAGGCTACATATTATCACGCTATCTCCTACGTGGGCGGAACTATGATAATTTATAAAATTTAATGCGGGTAAATCCGCGGGGCACAGCTAGTCTTAAATAAAATATTGTGTAGAATTTTAGAATATTCCCTGAACTTGTAAGTGCAGAAACAAAAGAGCAGAAAAAGAATGAGAAGAGGCACCAAAAATTTATGGCACTACATAAATAGTACCTATTCATAAATCTTTGGCCGGAAATGCCTCCCATAAATGTATTCCTACAAAAATCAATGTACCGTCAAAGCCACATCACTACTCCTAATATTAATTATAAATGATTCAGCCATCATTAGCGCAGATCTTGTACAACAAAGACTATAGCTGTCTCTACCGCACGTTTGCCGTCTCTCTCCCACTTGTAGAAATTTGATACCTTGTTTATTGTAACGTGAGAACGCGGGCTTGTAAATTTGGACAAAGTACAGGATGGTTGAAGATTTAATAACGTGCTAAAGGCTTTAATTTTATTCTTATGAGCCGTTCCAACATTGGAGCTAGATACTACCCAAAAGTTCAGTGATTCAGTGATTTTTATTAACATGACGTTTATTTTATCCTAGTAAGCTTTTATCCCTTCACCGGCGACCGAGAGGTCTACCTTTCAATAAAAACATTACTAAACTGTTGAATCGGTGCCAGAGGGGTTTGAACCTCAGCCCGATTACTTATTTTTAGGGAAATTTATCCTAGCAAAGTACAGTGTGTATTAGTGAAAACTGACTAAAAAATATTATTATCGGGACTAGTCCCTCCCTCTTACCCACCACTGCAACTCCTGTAAGCCAGGATCAACAGTGGCACACAATGAAATGACACTGAGCGGTGAAGCCCAAGCGTGTCCCGGGGAATCGCTTTAACTGTTTTGGATCCCGCAACGAGTTTAATCAGAAAGAGAAAAAGGAGGAGTTAGAAAATGAATAGTTCCACTTCCCTCCAGAGCAAAGCGGGAGACAGAATTGCTTCCATCTATAAACATGCTATCATCCTGAGTTTCTGCTAACATTCCTTACTCGCGATATTATTTATTTATTTGTTTTTATCGTTCTATGACCAGCTCGACTGTAGATGTAACTCCACTTTATATAAAAACATCCCGTATTCAAAATAAATTAAAAATATAACTAATTTCTTTGAGAGTACATGACTTTATTTTTTGTAATAATTTTTATTTACACACTACGATAGTAAATGAAGTAATTATTAAAAATCATAATTAAAAAAAAAACAAAAATACAAAATTATTTTATTTATCAGATCGAGTGGGGTTGCCATCAGTCAGGGTTTACCCAGATTTTTCCTAGTTTAGAGGGCGTTCGAGAGAGGAGTGTACGGGTGGGGTTTCATTTGCATTCTGGGTTTAAACATCAAAATTCTGATGGCCGCCGCACCGCTGATTGACGCAACGTTTGCATTGCCTTAAAAAGGATAAATTCACTCTTCTCTTCGTTGTACCTTGTTCTACAGTATAGCGCTCACATTCCTCCAACAGTTGCCTTATCCAGTGGGGGAAGTAATGGCCATATCAGCGACATAAGATTCAAATTCAAATTTCTTTTAGAAGAGAAATTCACAAAGAAATACAGGCTGTACTTAAAACAAATACATCTTAATTATGGTTGGGGTACTAAGTTAGAACCTAACTTTGTGAGAGCCTGATGCCTATTGTAGGTTTTGGAGAAACCTGAATTACATTTCACCAGGCCCACCACACGGTCAACTTGCTAACATGACAACATTGAGTCCAAAGTATCTTTACACTACATGCAGAGTTGTATATTTCTATTGATAAATGAAAATATACTTTTGATTTTATAAACAATTAAAAGAAACAAAAAATAGGTGGGTAAGATAGGTTGTTAACATAGACATCCTCACGTCAATGTCCGTAGTGTATACTACTAAGTTCGTTTATTAATTCATTAATATACAAAATAAACAGACGTAGTGATCAGTTGTCAGGACTGGCGAGGGAAGGCAAAATAAACAGACGTAGTGATCAGTTGTCAGGTCTGGCGAGGGAAGGCAAAATAAACAGACGTAGTGATCAGTTGTCACCCTGGGAGGGCTCAGTATTGCCCTCCCGTATTGCCAATACGGGAGGGCAATACTGAGCCCTCCCAGGGTGCGTGTCCCGATAGAGATATGGCGCAAAGGGACCGGAGCAGCATACCCGCGTTTCTAGGGCTCCCCCTATCACGGCACATTAAGTTTGGTCGGTGCGAGTCCGACATACCCACACCCGCAGACACTAGTATTTTTACTAACGGTACAAAAGACGTTTCCTTAAGGTCTGGTGGTAAATATGTGTGTCTAATGCAAAATGGGAATAACATAAGCAATACTCTATATAGGTGTACGCCCCATGCTGCAAGTGTTCCACACTGAGACCATTGCCAGGTGACTTCCCCTACTTCATATTTTTCCCGATGAATGATTCGTCTTTACTTAATAATCCTACGAGTTTGCGTACCGATTTCTCTGAAAATTCACCTGAAAATGTTTCATAAGCAAATTGGCAATTATGATTATATTGCGATCCTGTGCGTTAGTTGTGCCAGTGACTCAACATCTTATTTGACGCCATGAGTATCGCGTACGACATAGACTACAGTAACCGCATACCATCTAGGTTAGCGAATATTTTTTACCTGCTTTCACATATGGAGTTTATAAATTTTACTCTGAACTGTTGTCGCATATATGTTACGATTCTCCTCAGTGTATATCTAATTTTGATAATCATTATATTGAAACACTTTTTGGAAAGATGCCACATCAATTTTGGTCCGAATCGGTTGTAACACTATGAACGTATTTTTCGTTTGTCATCTATACACGACTGCGGCGGACAAGGTTAAATTCGGTTGTATGTTTCTTAAAACAGCATTTTAAGAGGAGCCTCAGATCAAACTATAATCCCAGGATATGGACAGAATTAAACTCATTAAAACATGTAGAAGAATGAAAACCGAAATAAAAGTCCGAATCCCCACTCACCCAATATTAAACCTCAATAAAAGCATTAAAACGGGCTTCAAACTTCACACCGTTGCGACCAATTCATTTTTTTCAAACATAAACTTATTAACTTCCATAAAACGTTATAAAAACCAATGAATGGTCCTATAGAAACCGATAGTATTAGGGTACTATAGTACCACAGAACCCACCCCCTATACAAAGCTGCGTGCGCGCACGATGTTGTTTTTTCTCCGTTTACCTGCAACTTCCTTCCTACAACGATCCATTACTATGAATGACATTCCACGCTTTGACAGTTAAATGGATACCGTGACACTTATATGCCGATACATTAGTTTTTCTCACTTGGAAATGAATTGTATTTTATGATACTGAAAGTTTAAATTTGCTTGTTTGTTACAATAGAAATTAATGACGAAACAACGTTAAATTTGCCATCAAGATGATCGCTGTAGCTTTTATAAGTAGAGAAATAAGGTTCAAATAACAATGTTTTTCAGTTTTGGAGTTATTTTTGGACATATTATTTTTCCTAGTGCGCGTAAACGATACGTGCGTACTCCTGCGCATTGTGATCGGTGCCACACTGTCTGGCGCGGCTGGTTTTTGTTCAAATTTGGAACGTTTATTTTTTTAATGTTTTTTTTTGTTGGCGAAAGCCCTAATGATACTTGACGGTGATATGTCAACTAATTATGAGTAAAATAAATTATGGTGACAAATATTTGATGGCTAATGGTTATGACGAGTGATACGCACTTGATGGAGTGTTTTTTTAAGTGCCTACTTATACAAGTATAATGAGACGTTACAATAAGGTATTCTGGAGACGTGGATTCATTAGAAACTGAATGTTCAAGAGGCAGGTCGAGGTACAATTAGTGGTGAATAGGCGATATGCTTCTCGGGTCATTAAACATTAGACTTAATTATTTTTTTATTAAACTGACCAGCGACTTCGCACCGTCCGTTTTTTGGTTTATTTGCATCATTCGGTTTAGTAAACTTTACACATATAGATTAAAAAAATCTTTTGCATGATAGATATAAATGTCGATAATTAAACGTAAGCATAATCTCCTTCCTTGACAATAACATAATACAAGCTAGCTAAATATCATTACTATTATAAAATAAATTTTATAAATGCTTTAACAATCCCTGTACCTAAATATCTATATCTAACTAAAAATAATTATGTATACTTAACTATATTACTACAAACATGTTCTGAATATTTACAAGCGTTTTTCAATAGTTAGTGTGGTAGCTAGAGTGGTGTATGCCATCCATTCTAACCTTGCTTTCCACCCAGAAGTTCATGGGGCCGATACCAAAACAATACGAAGTAAAAAACGTTTAAATAATTTTGCTGTCTCAAGGTTTGAGGAGCAATCACGTTTGCCTCAGATAGGCCATCAAGCCATCATTACTGCACCTGAACTCTCTTCAGTTCCATGTATCAAGAGGAATGGTGTACCTGTTTGCGTGTGTGCATATGTATAGTTCAAGTTTTTATTTGAACTAAAAAGGTTAATATTATTTTGCTACATAAACAGTTGAGCGTAAATATGACCAGCTACTTTCCATATCACTTCCATGGCCAAAATTAAATTAATATAGAGAGGTAGGGCACAACATTAATTTGCTCAAAGAGCAGCCCGACTGGAGAACCTCCTCCTTACAGAAGGTATTATTGAATAATAACATTAATGACTTAATGTTGTGTTCTTGCGTGTGAGTAAAGTCGCTAGAGCTTATCGAGATTGAGGGAAGGGTCAGTAACACTGGTTAGCTGACTCTTATAAAGGTCGGCAACGCACCCGCTACTCCTCCGGTGTTACGAGTGTATATGGGCGGCGGTGATCACTTACCATCAGGTGACCCACTTGCTCGTTTGTCGCCCCCTTATATAAAAAATATACAACATGTAACGTAATTAACGCACACCCTCAAACACCCTAATTAGAATATTATGTTGTAATCATAATACATACACTGACTTTTTTATTTAACGTGTATTTGTATTGCTATTTACTAAATTAGTTTTTCGGAATAAAGTTTATTTTTCTTTATTTTGTATTGAATGATGGAATATGTATGTACAAATAAAACTGTGTTTTCAAAAGTCTTATTACTTTGACTCACGGTCCATTTCAATATGTTTTGACTGAAATTATTATCATATTAACCCTGTACGGGTCAATATGACAATAATTTCGGTATTTTTTATTATTTTTGTATTAATAATTTCCTATTTTAAAAATTATATAAATCGTTCAGTAAACGATTATGAACAAACTATTTTCAGGATTTGCGTTAATTAAGTTACATGTTGTATACGATTGTACTTACATTATTTACTATTCATATGTGCAAAGAGCAACATATTAGTTTTGTTATTGTTAGATGAGTCTTAGATCGACTGTCATATCAAAATAAGATTAAAACCCCTCATAACACCTTTAATTTATAATTGAATCAATTCTTCAACTCAACTATAGATAACCTTAATTGTATACAACCTTCCCCTTCAATTATATGTCTCATAACATCTGTGACATCAAATAAATTAATCCCTAAAATTGAATAAGCCGAAAGCAGTATCATTATAGTATAACTGTCCAATAAAGTCAACAATATAAAAGGAACTACCAATTGTTGCAAATACACCCTGTTTCCTATTCGTGTTGCTGGTAACGTTTACTTACTTGACTTTTTATAAAAGGGCTAGTATGTACAAGATCTATACATATAATAAAATCGTAAGAAAGTGTAAACTGTACATTGAATATATTTTTATAAGGATACTTGAGGCGGGCTCAAAAACGATTGCATGCATTTACTTCAAATTTTGCATGAATATTACTAAGAGGTCGGGTCAACATATTGGCTACATATTATCACGCTATCACCTACGAGGGAGGAGCTGTGATAATTTATAAAATTTAACGCGGGTAAAACCGTGGGGCACAGCTAGTTTATCATAAATAGCAGTATAAATTTAAAGAAGATAAAGATAAAGATATTTTTATTTTGCAAATATGGGTAACAGTAATAGATGACATAAAAACATAAGTAACAAGTTCAGCCATATTTTACCATGTAGGCATGCAAATTTAAGGAATGAGTCCACCCATTTGCATTTCTTTAATGTGAAGGCGACGAATATTATTACCTCATCTCATCTCGTGGGATGCGTTGAAGTTGTTCTGAGGGAATACCTGACAAAGAACGGGCATCATCTGAAGCTATCTGTGAACTATAATCATCATACCCGTCTGTGAAACATGATTAAAAAATTCAGTTAGTTATAGGAAAAGAGCAATGGAAAGGGCTATGCTTGGAGTTTCCCTGCGAGATCGAATCAGAAATGTTGAGATCCGCAGGCGAACCAAAGTAATCGAAATAGCCGTAAGAATTGCCAAACTGAAGTGGCAGTGGGCAGGGCACATAGCTCGTAGAACCGACGGCCGCTGGGGCAGAAAGGTTCTCGAGTGGCGACCACGAACCGGAAGACGCAGCGTGGGCAGGACCCCTACAAGATGGACCGATGATCTTGTGCGGGTCGCTGGAAATCGCTGGATGCGGATAGCGCAAGACCGGCAATTGTGGAGTTCTTTGGGGAGCCCTTTGTCCAGCAGTGGACGTCTTTCGGCTGATATGATGATAATGATGATGAGTAGGAAAAAATCTTTTATGGCAAGGTTATATCAGCTGAAGTACTACAAGTCAGCACGGGGGTCCATAATACGTCACCTGATGTACATTTCGTTTCGTGATTTAGCTTCATCAGCCAATTAAACTTTATAAGTTTCGTCCACTATTTGTGTTCTTCTTACAGTGTCGATGGTAAGAATGAAATTTTATCTGCCCAAATTGCGCAACGCTGACCGCTTTGGCTGAAGCGTCATACAACTCCTGAAGGGAACAGGAGACTGTATAGGAGGGACAAACAAATAAATGTGCCATACTTTGGGGTGACACGCCGAACTATGTGCGTTACACCTTGTATATTTAAGGCAAATTTGAAATTTTGTGTTTCTGCTTGTGAGTAAGGTCCCCAGTCCTATAAAGGCCGGCAACGCATCCGCGACTCCTCTGGTGTTGCGAGTGTACATGGGCGGCGATGAACACTTAACATCAGGTGACCCACTTGCTCTTACATTATTTACTTTCATATGTGCAACTAGCAACAAATTACTTGTTTATTAACGATTACAAAATAATGTCCTTGATAGTTTTATTTACAGTCAATACCAATGTTAGTGGTTATACCTGTAATACGAAAGCAAATTTATTTTTTCTATAACTTGCCGTTTATAGATAGTCTAGGAGACTTTACTGTTCCATCGGACAACAGAGGTGAGCGGTGTCTTAAGCCTTCTATACCATCAAACTATCACACACAACTTTTTGGAAATTTGTATTTAACTCACTTTCATTATATCTACTTATAAAGAGACAGAATACTAGTCGTTTTACGGTTTGTAAAACGTCTAAATTTGTACTTAAACTACAACTTAACACTAACAACAACGGTTGTAAATCGGCACAAAGCAATCGGAGCGGAAGTTACTCACAAAGGTACATCACAAGTCACTTTTTTCTCCCCTGCCCACCCCCCGAATTGAATGACTTTAAGAGTCCATTCTTACTACTTAAATGTCGCGTAAAATTATTGTTAACTTTTTGTCAAAACTCGGATTTTGGATAATTTTGTGAAAGTGCATTATGATCGCTACAATGATATTGGAGTGAGTTTTCAGATGATAGGATTAATGATTAACAAGGACTTTGTATTTGACTTGTTTGTAGTTTTTATTGTGAAACAAAGGTACAAAAGATGTGACAGGATATATTCAGCCTACCTGGCCATGGCTGATCTGACTGTACTTATATACATATATACCTAAAACCCTGCATCTTTGGGATTAGATGGCAGTAAGTATATTAGTCATCCCACGATATTTATTTATTATCACACTACTATTATAAAGACAAAAGTTTGTGAGTGTGTATGTTTGTTACTTCTTCACGTCTAAACGGCTTAAGCGATTTTAATAAAATTTGGTATGGAGTTAGCTGACACCCTGGATTAACACATAGGCTATAAATTATAAAGTTCAATGCGGGTAAAACTGCGTGGCACAGCTAGTTATAAATATATTGCTTACCAAATACTTAGTATCACACTAATATTATAAAGGCAAAAGTTTGTGAGCGTGTATTTTTGTTACTCTTTCACGCAAAAACTACCGAACGGATATTGATGAAACTTTGTAGTAATATAGCTTATATATTCGAATAAGATATAGGCTATAATTTATAAAGTTTAACGCGGGTAAAACCGCGGGGCACAGCTAGTGACTTCATAAATTAAAGTATGTTAATAGACATATCACTTAATAAAAATAAATAATAGTATGCGATGCTGAATAATACATCCTTTCGCATCTATTTAACGAAAACGCCACTAGCCACAACAACAGAGAAATTAGAAATTAAATAAAGTTAATTTAACCTTCGTCAAGTAGTATGAGTTATGATATGATACATTGCGTTACTATCTTCCTATGCATTCGATTTCTTCTCGTAACTAAACAGTGCAGGGCAATTAGCGGGTCCATTAGCGGAAGGCGACATCTAGTCAACTGACAGCCAACGTCAGTGAACTGTCAAGCCGGTCCTAAGACAACAAGGATATTGTAACTTAAACTAATGTTGCATTTGTTTGGAAACCAAAACGGTGAGGTGTTGGCAAACTTATAATAATTTACACAATTTTATTTTTGGTTTTTGTAGGATATGAATTGTGTAATGGGTAAATAATGCGTGGCGTTGATTAACGGAATTGCATTGGCGTGGTATAACTAAAAATGATTAATTAAGCAAAATTACTGATTGCACCGCAAAATAATTATCTCAATATATTATAATCTTAGCAGTTAAATAAATTCATGCATGACGCACTGCTATTTATTAGGTCTTTACCTATGAAATTGCCGTTCTGCAGTACTGGCCATTTCAAATCAAAATAATTTTTGTTTGGCTAAGAATTCTAATTTCAAATTAATTTTATTTTAAAAACATGGATTCTTTTTTCCAAAAGTAGTCATTTCTTTATTGATTAGTGTTACATTTTCATCGCATTTCAATCTTTTTCGTCATCATGGATACGTTAAAAATTCGAGTAATTATGGAATATGAGTACCGTCGTGGCAGCAACGCGGCACAAGCGGCACGCAACATCAACGACGTTTACGGAGCTAACACTACAAACCAACGCACCACCTGTTATTGGTTTGCTCGCTTCCGTTCTGGAAATTTCGACCTGAAAAATGAACCTCGCGGTCGTCCGAAGACTTTGGTCGACAATGACGAATTAAAGGCGGTTGTGGAAGCTGATGATACACAATCTACGGCTGAATTAGCAGCAGCTTTCGACGTTAGCGTCAAAACAATATTGGTCCATTTGCGTCAAATTGGCAAGGTAAAAAAGCTTGACAAATGGGTGCCCCACGAACTCAATGATCGCCAGCGCGAAGTACGCGTCGAGACGTGCCTTGCACTGCTCAACAGACACACAAATGAAGGAATTTTGAACCGCATTGTTACCTGCGATGAAAAATGGATTCTGTTTGATAACCGCAAGCGCTCAGCAAGTTGGTTGGATCCTGGTTCAGCACCTAAACAATGCCCTAAACGAAAACTTACCCCTAGAAAAGTGATGGTCACTGTTTGGTGGTCTAGCGCCGGTGTGATTCATCACAGCTTCTTACCAAACGGGGTGAGCATTACTGCAGATGTGTACTGTGAAGAACTGAGCACAATGATGGAGAAGCTGGCGCATCTCCAACCAGCATTGGTCAATCGCTCGTCTCCGCTGCTCCTGCACGACAACGCGCGACCTCATACTGCACAGCAGACGGTCTCCAAGTTGCAAGAACTGGGGTTGGAAGCTCTCCGTCATCCGCCCTACTCACCAGACCTTGCGCCTACAGACTACTACTTTTTCCAGAATTTGGATAACTTCTTGGCGGGAAAAAAATTCAATACCCGAGAGGCAGTACAAAATGCCTTTGAAGAATTTGTTGCCTCCCGTCCAGCTGATTTCTTTAAGAAGGGCATCAATAAACTGCCACTACGATGGCAAAGATGCATTGATTGCATGGGTGATTACTTCGATTAATACAAATAAAAAAATTCATGAAAAAAATTCGTTTAAATTTTTTCATACAAAACGGCAATTTCATAGGTAAAGACCTATTATTTAAAAGTGCATTTTTGTGCACATTATTTTCTTTCTGTGGTGTAGTCGCAGTACTACACCACAGAAAGAAACGCAGTATATATATATATATACACAGAATTAAGCTTCGTGTCGCGGGTTCGAGTCCCGCGCTGGACAACTATTTGTGTGAGTTGTTCTGAGTCAGGATGTAATTTGTATCCGTCTAGTATATTGTTGTGAAGTACCCCGCGACACAGGGATTGGAACATCCAGTGCAGGCGTTGTCTTTAAAAAAAATCATATGAGACAATAAACCAATCAATTTGCCGCTAAAATGGAATATCAAAATATTAGTCAATAATGAATAAATGACACTGTTAGAGATGAAATCTATAAATTTATGGCAAAGAGAAATATTGTAGAACATACTTATTGCACTGGACTGTAAAAGCTAAGAGATTTTTTTAACAAATAATAACCGCACTAGTAAAAGTGACCCCTGTATCTTTACAATCATATTGACGGACACAAAGCACATGCATCCAGACTATAATACCCCCGTGCCTCGGAAAGCACGTAAAGCCGTCGGTCTTGTACCTGACCTCTTTACGATCGTATCGCTTGTCGTCCCATAAGATCATGAGAGTGATGGAATAGAAAGTACCCCTGTGTTTGTGCACACACTTTTGCACTTTAATATGTCCTGCGCAGTTGGTTAGTCTCCATTGAGACTGGCCGGCGTGTTCGAAATTCAGTTTGGAGGACATTATTATTATTGGTATTGTTGTGTATTCTGTATATATAAAAGTATTTTAACCAACTTCCTCAGAGTGTGCGAGAATTACCTATCAGAAAGTTTAAGATACGGCTATTTAATTGAAAAATGCTTCTATTCAGTAGAGGAGTATTTAAAATTTAAAAACTAAATAACTATGTATAATGTTATAAATTTTTCTTATTATATTTTATTACCTATTATTTTGTTTTTGATAATTTTAAATGAATATAATTTATAATGTTTTTTTTTAATTAATTATAAGTAATAATGTATAATAAATAATATTGTGTCAGTAGTGTGAAGTGTGTTATAAATTACTAAGTTATTATTTTGAGTTAAATATAATAATAAATAAATAGTTAAATATAATAATAAAAAATAAATAGTTTATAAGTACAACATTTGTATGCCATGTACAATATGGCAAATGTGTGAAACTTAAATAAATGTAAACAATAACACCTGTATTCACCACATTTATACAAATAAAGTGTTTATGATTATGATTTATTTCGTTCTTCTTTCTTTCTTTCTCATCGAGGAAAAAGGCTACATTCTACCACTTATAACCTAGTAATTGAGTAGGACTTTAGTAAATAATAGAAAGTATACACATTTTATAAGTACATAAGGTGGTAAATTACCTTCGACCCAATACCTATAAAAGTGGTGTCTCGACATCATTAGTTCCCGAATTCCTATACATCCTGTACGGATAGATTAAGCCGATGGACCAGAGGGTCAGCAGAGGCATTATACAAGAGTGTCAATAAACTCAGCCTCGTTTAATACACCGCCTCACAAAAGCTACGGAACTTCTTTATTTTTCATACGCTTAGGGTTCAGTGGGCCCACTTTACGGACGATTAGATAATTTTAGAATTGAATATTGGGGTTGAGTTGGTTTTGAATTCTAGTACCCTCTTTTATATATTTTATTCCATATAAATAAAATAAAATAAAAAAGGTTTTTATTCACGTAGACTTTAAAAAAGCGCTTGTAAATAGTCAGAACATGTTTGTAGTAATATAGTTGTATACATTATTATTTCTAGTAACATAGATATTTAGGTACACATTGTAAGAAAACATTTATAAAATTTAGCTAGCTCGTATCAAGTTATTGTCAAGAGATTATGTTTAATTATCTAGTTTAAGTCTAATATTTTTACTACATATTGTCAATGGTTCTGTCTATATTAAGGTATTAGGTATTATGACGGACCTTGTGTTAATAACGACGGTTGCGCTTTAATATATATAAATAAATTGTTACAAAGTTTACTAGTCCTCTTCTTAGCTCTTAAGTTTAAGGGACATTAGACGAGAGGGATAATGTATCATCGATCAAGCTGAATTGGAGGGTAGGTTAGTTAATTATGTAGTTAGTTGGGTGATAGGTTCCCGCACTTAGCCTCCTAATTGGGTCATTGTCCGTGAACTTGTTTGGCTACTCGAACCATTTCAGTTCCATCCCGAAGTCGAGGAGACCACGAAAGCCGGGTTTGAAGGCCTCCTCCAGTGTATTCGGATCATCCAGGAACTTTGCCCGTTGGCAGGCAACATTCTTGCCGTGTACCCTCACGTGTAACCCTCTGCACAGGGGGCTGTCTGTGACGCCAACGTTGAAGAGGTAATTGTTTAGTGTGCGGTGTCCGGTAATTGTGCCTATCACCATGCGTAGATACTTCCTATTCAGGTGTAATAGATTACGCGATAGGCGTTTGTTCAGAGATGGTAGAAATTATTTTTTCTGTCTGCATAATTCCAGATGCATCCACTCTTTTTCATGTTGTTGTGTGGTTTTTTCACACAGCCATGTTTTCAGTTGGTTAAAAGGTATGGGTGGTAAGAGGTTCAGGTCCCATTGTTGTCGTTTTCGATTCCTTTCTTGCTAACTGGTACGCAGTGTCATCTACTAGGTATCCACTGTGCCCTTGAAAGGATAGGCTGTCGTTCACTATACACACTTAGCACACTTATAACTATAGCACTTTACAAGAGATACCAGACGAGCCAAAGCAGAGTCCAGCTCTCCGTAATATATGGGTTTAGCTGACGGTCACTTGAAACTCTTCGTTCACTTATTTAATACTAGCTGTGCCCCGCGGTTTTGCCCGCGTTAAATTTTATAAATTAGCACAGCTCCTCCCGCGTAAGTGATAGCGTGATAATATGTAGCCTATAAGTTGACCCGACCTCTTTGTAATATTCATGCAAAATTTGAAGTAAATCCATGCAGTACTTTTTAAGTTTAGCCCGGACATACATACAGACAAACAGACACAAAAATTCAAAAAACTATATTTTTGGCTTCGATATCGATTGTAGATCACGCCCTAAGTATCATTTAAAAAAATATTCAATGTTCAGTTTTGACTTTCCTACGATTTTATTATATGTATAGATTGGTAGGGTAATGAGTATTTTTTTCCCTAAACTTATTCGTTTAAAGGTTATTTTTGTTCAGGATTTTCATTTATTAAGTCTAATTTTAATAGATAAATTCTGCAAAAAAATATATGTACGGAACCTCGAAGTTAAATTTCGATATCTCTCTGAACACCAAGTCACCGTCGTCAATACCAGTAGCCGACAATAGCGACTCATTTATCAGCCTTAGCTCTTTTTCTTTTTACCCCGCCGGGCTCGAACCAGCTACCTGATCAACCGCTACTTACGCTCCGAATTAATGACCGTATAGCAGTTTGGAGTTAAGTTGAGTATAATGAGGTCGGTAATGAGATGGGTGGTAGTTATTGTTTGATATTAATCATAGGTTTTAGAGCATTGTTTTGACAAGGATAATGTGGTAGAGTAACGATGTGGTGTATGACTTTGTCATAGATTATTTCTTCTTTGTTTATTTTACTTACAAGTAAGTACAGCTTAGATTTAACTTAGAGGTTGATGTGAGTTTTTACAGGCTATGCGTCTAGTAAAGATAAGCAGGAGATTAGAATTATGTAATGTAATCTATGTTATGTTAATTTCACTTCTTCTAAATACACTCATAACTAATTGATTATTCCTAAATTCGCAGACACTCAATTAATAATAATTGTATTCATTAGGAAATTGGATTAAGAGAGAGCCCTGGCACCCATAACACAAGTTTAATCTTAGCTTGGGTGTCAGAGGATCACAACCTGCGTAGTGTACAATTTTTACAGATTAGAAATAACCAAATGTATGGATTTAGTCTTAAGTGAAATTGTACTTTCTGGAAATAAAGTTATTATTATAGTTATTATTATTATTATTAATAACATTCTACAAGACGAATTCCAGCCATGGCGGCCAGTTTTCACGGAGACTAGCCATAGTTTGCTGGCTGCTTTCCTAGGCACGGGGGTGTAAATTTGTGGGTAAAGTTTTCTTGGCCTAAAAATTGTAATAAAAATTTTTGGACTAACGGGGGTTCTTAACCCGGAACCTTATATTCTTCGGTGGAAGACGCTATTACTCGTACTAGACCAACGAAAAAGCTGTAAATGTCATCGTCATCATATCAGCGGAAAGACGTCCACTGCTGGACAAAGGCCTCCCCCAAAGATCGCCACAATTGCCGGTCTTGCGCTATCTGTACTGTAGATGTACTTAAAAATAATTAAAAAAAAAAAACAAAATCTAAATACTAGTATTTTCGCACACACTCGTACAGTATAAGCTATTCTGTGAAGATGTCTAACCTCTGTTAAGAATAGCCACTAAGAGCCAATTTCACCGTTAACACTAAACGCGATCAATTGACGCTCGGTTCCGCTTCTTGTAACTGAGTTTGGCGTCCATGTGTGATGAGCACGAATATTTGTTTCTGAGTCATAGGTGTTTTCTATATATATAAGTATTTATCTATGTATATAAGTATGTATATCGTCGCCTGGTACCCATAGTACAAGCTTTGCTTAGTTTGGGGCTAAGATGATCTGTGTGTCATTGTCCCGAGATATTATTATTATTATATTATTATTATTGATCGCGTTTAGTATTAACGGTAAAATCGGCTCTAAATATACTGAAATTTGGCCAGATGCACTTATATTAGATATAAAATTATGTTATAATACTACAATGCCGTAATGAAACTGAATTATTTGAAATTTATCTTTTATAATTAAACTTTAGAACCCACGACACATAAGTAAGACAGTTAAAAATTAATTAGTTAAATAAAGTTTTTATTCTAATGTACTTTTAAAAGCACTTGTACATAAATAGAACATATTTAGTATTACAAGTTAACTATCCATAATAAACTATAAATATCTAAAACTATAAATTTCGATAATTAAACTTAAACATAATCTCTTTGACAATAACTTAATACAAGTCAGCTAAATATCATTGTTGTTATAAAATAAATTTTATAAATGTTTTCATACAATCCATTTACCTAAATATCTATGTAACTAGAAATAATTATGTATACTCACTCAATTATATTACTACGAACATGTTCTGACTATTTACAAGCGCTTTTTTAAAGTCTACCTGAATAAAAACCTATAACGTATACCTACGACCAGTTAACAGTAGTGTAGAGTGACTTCAAGATTTTGGACTTGAAACAATTTAAGGAATCATGGTGTATGTCGGCATCCGGTACAGATTTCATGAAAGAGTTCATCTCTCTACAAACCCTATTGAGCGGTGAGTTTATCCCGATGTTGGTTTTAGAAGGTTGAATGTGATACATGTTCGTTATAGGATATCTGGGTATTTTAAATGGTACACTGAATGTTACGCGCGTAATCAGTTCATCATTATCATCATCATTACAGCCAAATACGTCCACTGCTGGACAAGCCTCCCTCAAGAATCGTCTTGCGGGGATATGCCATAATCGCCACGCTTGGCAGGCGGGTTGGCGATCGCAGTAATGTGGTCATAGTAATCAGAAGGAAGCTGCTGCCCATCCTCTGGTAGATATTCCCTCGGGTCGACTTCTACGCCCCCCACGGGATGAGATGGGGTGATGATATTCTGATTCTGATATTTGTCGCCGTCACCACACAGCAGATACGTAATCAGTTCAGAGCAGTTCAGTGCAGTCTAATTTATTGTTAGTTAATTTGAAGAGGAACATTAAATCTTTTAGCTTTCTTCGTTCACGTATTTTATTTTATGTGCAGTGGTTACCCTAGTGTCAGAGTTGTTCAAGTCGCCCAGTAGACTTCTGACATGGCTTAACGACTGTTGTCTAATGACTGCTTCCAAACAAATGTAGACACATTTGTTTCCTAAAGTAAACAAAAACAAAGCCGCAGTCAACGCTCGTTAAGTAGTTATATAAAGGTACATTATTATTTAATTTGATGTAGTACTTTATAGGTGCATCGCATAAAGCTAAGCCGATATAAGTAAGGCTCGTGCCCAACCATTATGGTCTTCCAGATTTTATACAGCGTAGGCTTACATGACGTGAAAGAGAAAATTGCCACAGTGAGATAATATATTAAATGCGATACATTTCTATATCCATGAACGGGCATAGAGTATTACCACCTCAATCTCATCCGGGGGGGGGGGGGGCGTAGTAACCGTCCGAGGAAATACCTACCAGAGAACGGGCAGCAACGTTTTTCTGTGAACTATGACCATCAAACGGCGATCGGCAGCCCGCCGTCAATCTTAGAAAATTACCATTCTAAGAATATTTAGTGTCTTACTGGTTAATCCGGCCATGGCGCCCAGTCTCAATGGAGATATAGTCATTTGGGCGGGACATATTAAAGTACACAAATGACCGCGTGGTTAGTTGCTTTACGCTACCGATCATTTACTGGCCGGTGGGCAATTACCAAAAACATTGAAAATATATGAGTAAAATTAAGTGCACAAGTGACCGCGTCCCTAGGTGCTTTACCACCGACCATTTACTGACCGGTGAGTGCAATTACCAAAAACATTGATAATGTATGACTTATTTACTGATGACAGTGACTTGACTCATGATTATAAGATAGAGTTAATATAAAAACTTTTTTTGCAAGCCAAAGGTGTAATATACATGGGAGTAGAACTACAATAAGCGGTCAGCGATCTCTTCCAGAATTGGAATGGACCAGAGATGATGAATATTCATCATCTCTGAAAGGGAAAGTCATAATCTATATACATATAATAAAATCATAGGAAAGTCAAAACTGTACATTGAATATTTTTTTAAAAGGATACTTGGGGCGTGATCTACAATTGATATCGAAGCCAAACATATAGTTTTTAGAATTTATGTCTGTTTGTCTGTATGTATGTCCGGGCTAAACTCAAAAAGTACTGCAGTTAGGATTTACTTCAAATTTTGCATGAATATTACTAAGAGGTCGGGTCATCATATAGGCTACATATTATCACGCTATCATCTACGGGGGAGGAGCTGTGATAATGTATGAAGTTTAACGCGGGTGAAACTGTGGGGCACAGCTAGTAGAGAATATATGGAAAAATAAAAGTAAGTTCAATATTAAGATCTATCTACTATTGCTTATAAACCCCATAACCTAAATGTAAAAGAGAAGGTATTATATTTCATCCTGGTCTAATTTCGGCCATGACGGCAAGACTAACCAACTACACGGGACCTATTCTACTGCAGAAACACAGGCGCGCTTTATATTTTCTCACTCTCATCTCTGTCAGCTAGCTGACAAGACCGGAAAGGGATCAGGTACAGGAACGACGGCTTTACGTGCTCAACATAGCACGGGAGTCTTCTTTCTTTGATACTCTGCAAATCTTTAATTTCGTCATTTACTATGGACTCAATAAATCGCCATGTAAGCCCTTGCTTATCACCCGCACAATCCAAAGAAAACGTCCAGTAAACAAATATATATATTTAATAACTCTTTATTGCCTTAAGCTGGACATAATTTACGCTGATAAGAAGATCAGGGCGTCAGTTAAAGCGTTTGATACCGAGCGTTTCTTTTATTTTAATGTGCCTTTATAAGCCGGCCACGGGGACACGGCTCGAATTATTTTCGCATTTTAAGGTTATGAAGTTTACCCAGGCAAGGAGTAGTGCAGAAAAATACCGGCCAAGAGCGAGAGGTTCGTACACTCAGGGTTATAATTAGCACTGCCAGGTGTCCGACTTTAGCTGGATATGTATTACCATCAGATAAATATTTCCATGCCTGGCCGGACAAGCCATTAGCTGGTATTTAGGTACCTATGATAAAACCCTATTGAAGAATTATAGACCCATCACACTGCTGAGCCATGTTTACAAGTTGTTTTCGAGAGTCGTTACGAATCGTCTCGCGCGCAGGTTTGACGACTTCCAGCCTCCCGAACAAGCTGGTTTCCGAAAAGACTTTAGCACCATAGACCACATACATACGCTGCGGCAAGTTATACAGAAGACCGAAGAGTATAACAAGCCACTGTGTTGTTTTGCCTTCGATGTCGATTGTAGATCACGCCCCAAGTATCCGTTTAAAAAAATATTAAATGTACAGTTCTCACTTTCCTACGATTTTATTATATGTATAGATAGGACCAATAATATACATATTTTTGTTACTACCTTTTTTGTTTTTTAATTTACCTATATTTTACGCTAAGATTTATTATTATTAGAATTAAATGTTTTATTACCTATTTAAATAATAAGTCTTCCAAGAAAGTCTTTCAAGAGAAGACGCCAAAGTTGTCCCCTTCAAGTTATGTTTTTTTTTGCAAGACAATGCCCGCACTAGGGAATTTAATCCCAGTGTCGTGGGGGATATTTACAAACATATAATTAGACGGACACAAATTATATCCAGACTCAGAACTACTATTTATGGGCCACACCTATAGTTTTCTGGCGCGGGAACCGGGACACGAAGCGGCGAGGCGACTGTCTTAGCCGCTACGCCACACGTGCAGTTGACGGTTGAATATCGGCTTATTCCGGTTTTCCCCCTTGAAAGAATCCCCCTCAGGGGGGAAAACTGGACACTAACGTAAAAAGTGTCCAGAAAGCCCCCTTGTCATTTCGATATAGTCCAGTTTTCCCCCTTGAGAGTATTGCTTCAGGGGGGAAAACTGGACACCAATGTATAAAGTGTCCAGAAAGCCCCCTTGTCATTTCGACATAGTCCAGTTTTCCCCCTTGAGAGAATTGCTTCAGGGGGAAAAATGGACACTAATGTAATAAAAGGTCCAGAATGTCCCCTTTTCATTTTCCATCATATCCTCCCAATTAAGATCAGTTTCCGTTGGTACTGCTTTATGCAACGCCACGATATCCAAACTGAAACACAACCAATTTTTATCCGATACGACGCATTAAATAAGTTTCACTTATTATCTAAGATATTATAGTGTTAAAGGGATAGTCTAATTACATTTTTTTTATTAAAAGTGTTTAAATTAATAGTTAATAATACAACATTGTGGACAGGTTTTATATTATAGGTTGTATAATTATAATGCACGATAGTTTAAAAGTGTAAACAATTAATATGTGTTTTACGAAATTGCAACTACCCTAAGTTTTAACAGTATAATGGCCGATGTATGAGAAAAGTAGAAAAAACTATATTTATTTCTTCTTTCTTTCTATAACAACTTGGAAATATAAAGTTATTTCTACATTTTTTTATCAGTGCAACATAAACGTTATGAGAAACCAATTATTTAGCAATAGGATAGTACCGACTGGCGTTGGGGCAGAAAGGTTCTCGAGTGGCGAACAAGCAACGGAGGATGCAGCGCTGCAGCGTGGGCAAGCTCCCTACAAGATGGACCGATGATCTTGTGAGGGTCGCTGGAAGTTGCTGGGTGCGAGCAGCGCAAGACCGGAAAATTTTCAGATCTTTGGGGAGGCCTCTGTCCGTTCACTGCTGAACGTCTTTCCGCTGATATGGTGATTAGAGATAGGATAGGGCTCGGACATAGAATATAATATACTCATTTGTATAAAACATGGCGTATGAAATACGTCTTATCTATACATATAATAAAATCGTAGGAAAGTCAAAACTGTACTTACATTAAATATTTTTTAAAAAGGATACTTGGGTCGTGATCTGCAATGGATATTGAAGCAAAAAATATAGATTTTAGAATTTTTGTCTGTGTGTCTGTATGTATGTCCGGGCTAAACTCAAAAAGTACTGCATGGATTTACTTCAACTTTTGCATGAATATTACTAAGAGGTCGGGTCAACATATAGGCGGCACATTATTTCGCTATAAACTATGGGGGAGGAGCTGTGATAATTTATAAAATTTAACGCGGGTAAAACTGCGGGGCACAATTACCAGCCAGCATCGGCGTACAAATGTTATGAACCCATTCTATCGCCTGCAGTTAAACGTCACCCTAAAACAAAAGGAATTATCTCCTTATTCGTTCTCAGCTCAACCTGCTTCATGAAAATAAAGTGTTGTTGAGTTACACATTGAGTCGCACTAGTTTTAAAGTATTGTTACTAACATGACTGGATCTTTGTAGGCCATAATAAAGTTATATTACTATTATTGAAAGGTTACTTAATAATCGCACATATTATGATGGGGGACATGAATCCATGTCACATGTGCATTTAGAATCTTAACTAATCAAACATTCCATTATATATCTCGTATTACCGAAATTGCTTGTCAGAAATTTAATTAATACTAACATTTGCAACAAAAATATGTTCCAAAAACACATTTTATTCAGAAAAAGTGCCATATTGCGCCTATTAAACGACTGTCACTCAAAAAGTGCCACATTTCGACAAAAATTGACAAATCCGTTTATGGTATCAATTTCAATTGTGTGGGTATAACATTATATTATTATGACTAAGTTATTATACAGCCAAGCTTAGCAAAAATAAACCTTATAGCTATAGAATAAAGATGTTGTTAAGTGCATTTTTAATTGAGTTTATTTAATATTTTAGGACCAAACGGCGCGAAAAGTGGTACCGATCTATTACCGGTAATCGGATTATTTGGACGTGAGAATTCAATAGGATTAATTCCTATAGTTGTGCGTAAATGCGTAATTTTGTGTAATATACGTGGATGTTTTGCGAAATAGTGAGAAATGTGGTAGAAGGAGACGGTAGACATGAAATGTGTACCTTACCGAGTGATTTTTCAATTTATTGACTAGCTACTAAGCCTATCAATACAATTAAGTTAGTATAGAAATTAAGATTGGAACTTGTCCCATATTCATATTCATTAATATTCATATTCTTACCGAGACCATACCTTGTTTGTCGTGTTCCTATTTATTTTTATGTATATAAGTATGTATTTAGAAAAGAAAAGTACTATATGAACATAGTATATCAGTTATCTGGTTTCCATAGTACAAGTTTTCCTTAGTTTGGGATCAGATGGCCGTGTGTAAATAATGTACCAAGATATTAGTATTATTTCGACGGGGATCGGCTCCTGTTTATTCCTTTTGCGACTAGCTAATATAATTAAGTGATTGTTATCTGATCTCTATATCAATAGTCCTAGTAACTAAGGTAGATGGACGAGGTGTCAGATTTCATTTAGCCTCAAGTTTTCGGTACTAACTGACTGACTGATTGTTTAACGTGCTCTTCGAAGCACTAAGTGCAAGCCTTCAATATACAGATCTGCGAAATGAGTCTTTGTTTTTGTTTTAAACTTATTAATTTATTTATGAAATAAATGTTCACTACACGCTATGTCTGAATATGTGTCATATATTTTTTGATTTTGTATCAATATTGATTGATTTTTAATTTGCAGTTAATTATTATTACCATTACCTTTGCGTAAATGGATAGCTTAATTACCCAGTTAATTATATTTTTAATACCCAACCCATATAATACGCGGCTGTTAAAAGCTAGTGCTTTAATACAAGTATTAGTTTAAATAATCATTACAATTTCTATAACGTTTGGTCCCATTACAATTTATATACAAATAATGGGTATTTGTTTTATAAATGTATGCATTTAATGTCTAGCAATAAACTAATACTAAAAATACTAAAACCTCATTGTTCCCAATATAAACATGTGCTGCATCGCGAGTTCGACTCCCGATCAATTGTATATGGAGCTGACAAATTGTCGGCCAATGAATGCGAGTGATTTTCACGCATGATTTCGTTGATTCCGATGAAATGCGAATGGCGGCCCATTCATGGCACGACGGAACAGCAGCAGCTGTGCTGTTCGGGGCAACTAGGTAATATCAGTACTTACTTCTCACCATATTGTCTTAAGCTTCATTGACCACTAGTTTCAATGAAAACTACTATTTGTGTATGTAAGTAAATAAATATATATCAAAATCAAAACAACTAACACAGTGCCATCTGATCCCAAACTAACCTTAGCCTGCACTACGGCTACAAGACAACTGACCAAATATATATTATTATAGATAAACTACACCCAGAAACAGAACATACAATCGTGCTCATCACCCAAAGATTAGAACATACGACTTCTAGCTTAGCACTAACTGCTTGACCAACAGGCCTGTCATGTTCTTAATGTTAGACCACAACCTCTACATAACTCTCCAGACCATATTATTCATATAATTATTATGTACTCTTTTGTAGATATAATCTATTAACCAAATTAAAGTGCCAATAATAGTCGTCTCAAAAACAAACATTTGTATTGTTCTAAGTGACCACGCTTCCGATTAATATCATTATATAAAACTTGTGATACCTGTATCCCTTAGGATGAAACTAATGCCAGTCTAAATATTATCTGAATTGATGACATTTCTCTGTCTGGCACTAGTTTAATTTAGCAATACATTACACAAACAGATAACAAACAGGTACTCAAAGGCAGGGTATCTCTGTCTACTCGACTTTCTTTTCTATAATTATTAAAAAAACCTTATCACAAATTTTTGCACCTTATTTCCATGAATAATTCACTTTACTACCACAAATATACCAATAATACATGCCAAAATAAAGCACCTATACATCTAAAATCACAAAAAACACACTTTACAGCATCCGGCCAGGAAATACTATTCTTCATCAAAAAATACTCCAGCGTAACGCTTGTTAGAGGCAAGAAAAAATAACAAAAGACGGTCACACGACAATCGTAGAGTCGTGGCATGAATGGGCGGCTTTAAGCATATGCTTCGTAAAGGTGTGAATATTGACTGTTCATTGGAATGGAAGTAATTTATACAGGGTGCAGTTAACGTTAGAACTAAATATTGTATCATTTAGTGGGTAATTTATCGCCGTTAGAATGGCTGGGTAGTCTGTGATTTATAGTCGCGACATAGAGCGAATTCGATAGAAGCAAATTACCGAATCGCTCGTATGTAATAGTCAGTTATTTTCACAGAGCACTTGAAAATTCATAGCAATAGACTGCCTGGCCGGTTTTTGCCACGGCGGCCAATTACAACGGAGACTTATAGGACATGGCCTTATAGTTCACGAGTGTTATTATAAGTAAGACCAAGGAAATTTCGCTTGTAAGTCGAACTCGATCACGAAGGGTTCCGTACCATTTTCATTATGTACTAGCTGTGCCCGCGACTTCGTCCGCGTGTTAATTAGTTTATTTCGTTTTTTTTTGTTTTTAGTAAAATAAAAAACTTTTTCTAAAATAAAAGTAGCCTAAGTTACTCCTTATTACATTAGCTACCTGCCAATAAAAGTCCCGTCAAAATCGGTCCAGCCGTTACAGAGATTAGCCGGAACAAACAGACAGACAAAAATTGTAAAAAATGTTATTTTGGTATATGTACCGTATATATATTCATATTTATGTAGTAAAAACCGGTTATTTCAATATTACAAACAGACACTCCAATTTTATTTATTTGTATAGATTGTTGCGGAGGTGGGATATCTTTTCAATAAAAGCCGTCGTTCCTGTACTTGACTTCTTTACAGTCGTGTCGTTACTCGTCCTAGAAGTAGTAGAAAGTGCAAAATCGGTCCAGCCATTTCAGAGATTAGCCGGAACAAACAGACAGACAAAAATTGTAAAAAAAAATATTTTGGTGTATGTACCGTATATATTATATTCATATTTATGTTGTAAAAACCGGTTATTTCAATATTACAAACAGACACTCCAATTTTATTTTATTGTATAGATGTATAGATTAATTAGAAGATTATTTATCACAAGGTTTATCAGAAGGACATTATCATTAGTAATCTAATGATAATGTCCTTCTGGTCGAATTACGTACAGGCGGCCTTTTTGGAACTTGTGCTTAATATGTTCCGCGCAGAAAGGTAGTGCATCTGTCCGGGACACTGTATGTGCAAAAATGTGGGGCACTTTCTACTACTTCTAGGACGAGTAACGACACGACTGTAAAGAAGTCAAGTACAGGAACGACGGCTTTTATTGAAAAGATATCCCACCTCCGCAACAATCTATACAAATAAATAAAATTGGAGTGTCTGTTTGTAATATTGAAATAACCGGTTTTTACTACATAAATATGAATATATATACGGTACATATACCAAAATAACATTTTTTACAATTTTTGTCTGTCTGTTTGTTCCGGCTAATCTCTGTAACGGCTGGACCGATTTTGACGGGACTTTTATTGGCAGGTAGCTGATGTAATAAGGAGTAACTTAGGCTACTTTTTTTTAGAAAAGTTCATTAATTTAAAAACCAAAAAAAAACTAAATAAACTAATTAACACGCGGACGAAGTCGCGGGCACAGCTAGTCCTCCATAAAGTCAAATAAATACAAAGCATATCCTGGGGCAACTAACATACTAGCATAGCAGAACAGACTCTGCCTAGTTTGAAATCAAATAGAAGTAATTTGATTTCAAACTAGGCAGAGTCGGTTCTGCTATGACTAACAGACAACTGATAAACATTATTATATTCCTAAATATATACGTAATATAAATTATACCCAGACATAGGACAAATAATCGTGCTCATCACACAAAGATTTGTCCTGGGTGGGGATTGAACCCACTACCTTAGCAGTCAGGGTCACTAACCACTAGACCTTCTAAGAGAGGTAGGGCACAGCGTTATTCGCTCAAAGAGCAGCCCGACTGGGGAAGTACCTCCATCTTACTAAGACACTCCTTAATAATAACATTAATAATTTTAATGTTGTGTTTCTGCGTGTGAGTGAGGTCGCCAGGGCTCATCGGGGTGGGGGGAAGGGTCAGCAACACTTGTTTGCTGACTGTTTTAAAGGCCGGCGACGCACCCGCGACTTTTCTGGGGTTGCGAGTGTCCATGGGCGGCGGTGATCACTTACCATCAGGTGACCCGCTAGCTCGCTTGTCGCCCTCTGATATAAAAGAGACCAACAGGCCGGTTACATAGAATTTTAATAGATTTAGAAAAATATTAATAGATTTAGATGTAAACTAATATCGACGACTTGTTGTAGATACAGATAAAATTCTAATGAGTTTATGTTACGCCTAGTTAAAGACCCATATGTTTTTTGTATAACTGTTTAAATAAATAAATAACAGATAATACAAAGGGAAGACTAGACTGTATTTACGTCAATCATTGCTGCGCCATTTCGCATGGAATGACGCAGCAATGAAAGGTAAAGTTACATATTTAAAAAATACTAATTACTAACACTAGTTTATAAGAAAATTGTTACTAACTAATTGGACACTAATTTGGTCTTAAAATAAAGACTTATTATTATTATAATAATAAAATAATCAATATTACATGGCTTATAGCCAGTTATCCACTAAGATTGAGAGATTGAGATAAAGACGTACAAACAAACACTCCCATACTGCACAACTCCTACGATATATCCCATGTCCACCCTCAACATGGGCCCTTCCCTTTGTTTTCCCACTTACCCTTACATTATTGTGGTCAGGGTAAGATTTACAGCGGCCCAACAAAGGGTAGCCCTAGAGACGGCTAATCGGACTGTTTACTAACGACTAATAGTCTGAGGGGTGCCTAAATTAAGGGTCGAGTGAATGGTCGAGTGCCCAATTAGTAGTTTATAAAGGTTGATTTGGAATTATAAGCAGTAATTATATTATACATAAGGTATTGTCTACCTGATACAAGTTTCTAGATACATATTAAACGTGTGCTTATGGCTAGTTACTTAACTACTAAAGAGTTCATTGATGACAGAGACGTCTGGCGCTCAGCACCTACCTGCGCATGGCTAGCTGGAAATCGTATAGCCATATAGACATGACTAATCTGTTGAGTTACGTGAACTATCTGTATGATTGCTAACATATAGTAAATTTAGTTTTTTCTCTCAGAATAAATGAGGAAAGCCATCTGCGCAAGAGTTATTTTTATTATTATTTTCCTTCATTTATATATCTCAAGTTTGATTTGCCATATCTGTGTGACCCATAAATTATTGTTTCTCAGTGTACTGAATTGCATAGTGCAGGCGTTGTCCGTTGAAAAAAAATGGAATGTATAAACAACACCTAAAATCAGAAATGAAAAAACACTTCGTACACCCGGTTTGATTCCCGCGCTGGACAACTATTTGTGTGACCAATAAATAGTTCTTTTTAGTCTGGATGTACTTTGTGTCCGCCAATTACATTTTGTAAAGTACCCCGCGACACAGGCATTCATTCCCCTAAAGCGAGTGTTGTCTTAAAAAAAGATGATATGGCAGAAAAACCGAACTTAAAAACTATATAGATCTAAATACAACAAACTATGACATCAATTCATATTCCGTCTCATTTACACAAATCCGTATAAAAAATAAACATACCCGAGGAAAAATATAGATTTTTCAAAAATTTAACAGCCTGTCATTCGTGGGGCAAAGTAATCAACAATTTAAAATTGGGGGCTAATCTCGAGCCGGCCGTAATCGCGAGCGATCGGTCTTCCGCGCTTGTAGCCGAGGTGCGATACACACGGATGGGATTTTACCAGGAGCTTGGCAACACTTATGTTTTGACGTGTAACATCTTTCCTCTCGTTTGCTGTATATTTTCTGTGGGACTGATTTTGGAAAAGGGACAAATGGCAAATCAAAGTTGAGATATATAAATGAAACCAACTTTTGTGCAGATGGCTTTCCCAAAATCAGAAATTTGTTACAGTAAACCGTTTTATGATTTGACCAATGAGTGCGCGCGGTGGCGTAGAGATGGCTGTCAGATAGTGCCCACCCATTTATGTAAAGTTAGGCGTAAGGTTGCTACCACGACGTACTGTCGGCCAACATATTGTATGCGATGATATTAGCGACCAATCGCATAGAATAGATTGGCTTTACATACATTTCATCTCAATTTTATTATACGGATTGATAACAAGTCATGTTTCACACACTATATGCGACTACTGTAAGGTTGGCTCGTTTTTTTTTTAAGTGAAACTTGGGGAGTAAGTTGGCGAGACCGTTACGGAAAGTGTGATCGGGTGATCCGAACGGAAGTTGAGAGAGATATAATTAAGTGATGATAGAGAGAGAGAGAGAGTGATGTATATTACAAAGGGGCAAGAGATAGAGGTGCGAACACACATTTTCTTTCTTTATTTCTCTCATAGCCAGTTACGTTTGAAGTTTTATTTCAGCCGTATCGTCTAAAGCACATTCGTTATTTTCATACCGTCCTCATGGCCAAATTTTGGCCATTGCCAGTCACAATAGAATCTTGCTATTAACGCGGAACATACTATTATAGTGCATTAATACAGACGCACTCTCTAGTCCCTTACTCCTAGGATCTGCTGGGACGAGATAACCTAAACAACGGGAATGAGATTTTACGTACTCTCCGAAGCATGAGGTTAAAACTGCCAGGTTCTGGGGACTTCTGTTTGATATTGAGATTTTCCTTAGCAGGTTAATCCTAATGTGGCTTTTTGGCCCGACCCAGGATTTGAACCTAAACATCAGGTTGAACACATGACCGCTAGACTAAAAAGACAGATTTTTTAATACTACTAAGCCAGCAAACACGTACTTGTCCATAATCGCCTTGACTCAGGGTTCTCTGGAAAATTGAGGACTCTCAGGCGCGCGTTAATTAGCGAGTAGTTTATTTTTCATTCGACCCTATTATTCAGTCAAGTAGGGAAAACCTGTTAAGGTATCTTAAAACTCCTTTTAAAACACTTACTGCGGAACGACGTGAGTTATGCCGTTATCATTCACACTGCAAATTCTTCCCGCTGCGCGCTGGTCTAACCCCTAGACTACTTCGACTTGTTCATTTACTTAGCTGAATTAAAAAAACATGTCTGAAATCGAAATCTTCCAAATTCCAAAACTCCCCCGTGCAACCAGACTTCGCAAGGTATTTGTTTTTCCCTGAAACTGTACGACAAATTGACGCGTCACTCATCTTCTATCCTCGTCACACTTACGTGAAGTTCCACTTGAATATATTGGCGTCTCTTACTGTTATGAATAACGAATACTGAAGTTAATCCTCAGTTAATGGAAGGCTTTTCTATTGCGGTGTTTGATGAGTGTGTGATGTGATAACAAGGGGATTTACCTTCATGTTGAGATGCTTTCACATACATGGCTAAACCGGTATTTTGAAATTGAATATACACATCATGAAAATCAAAAGTGGACCAAACTTTAAGAGCTTAATCTGCCCATGAAAATAAGTGTAGATTATCAAACAACAAAATAAGCAAAAAAAAAATAACTTTCCATAACAACAAAATGAAATAATGAAATTTATTCAGCATTTGGGTATTTACATACACTTTTACTTGTCAAGCTCACAATGTATTACATAAACACAGTTAAAAAACAAGTAGCGGTGAGGCGGCTATCACTAAGTAGTTTTCTTTCACTTCTTTAGTTTTCTCGGTAGATTATACTGTTATAATTAACTCTGCTATAAACAAAAACACCTTGTATTCAAAATAATTGTATATTATCCTGATTTAATTTAACTGATAACACAGTTTCAATGGCGTCTAGAACTGCCATAGCTCCACGCTACGCGTCGCTACACATTGCTGGTTACATCGCTATTAATGACAGATGTTAAATGTCAATTACTGGTACCTAATACTTAGTCGGCACGTATATGGCACTTAAAAGGATCAGCTATGCCGAGAATAGTTACAAATAAAAAAATAAACGAATATGTGGGCAGTTATTGCAATGTTTTTATTTGCTAAAGGAGATAGAATAAAGTCATATATTTTCTTTTTATGTTCTTGTATGTCTGTATGTTATTCGATTTCACCTTAAATAATATTTTTATATAACACACATTTTTTAGTGGAATAAATTTTAATCAATAAGCATTTGCTTTAGCAATGGAAAGGTTGAAATCGGTTTTATTTTTATTAAATCAGTAATTATTATTAATATCTTTCTCATAAGTATGTATAATTATGGCTTAAACTAGATAATTAAACTTAAACATAATCTCTTGACAATAACTTGATACGAGCTAGCTAAATATCATTGCTGTTATTAAATAAATTTTATAAATGTTTCAATACAATCAATACAATGTGTACCTAAATATCTATGTTACTAGAAATAATAATGTATACAACTATAATACTACAAACATGTTCTGACTATTTACAATTGCTTTTTTAAAGTCTACGTGAATAAAAACCTTTTTTATTTATTTATTTTATTTTTTATGAGCAGTATCAATGACGTAATAAACTATTCCTGAAAATATAGAACATATAATAAAATCGTAGGAAAGTCAAAACTGTACATTGAATATTTTTTTTAAAGGATACTTGGAGCGTCATCTACAATGGATATCGAAGCCGAAAATATAGTTTTTAGAATTTTTGTCTGTGTGTCTGTTTGTCTGTATGTATGTCCGGGCTAAACTCAAAAAATACTCCATGGATTTACTTTAAATTTTGCATGAATATTACTAAGAACATATAGGCTACATATTATCACGCTATCACATACGGGGGAGGAGATGTGATAATTTATAAAATTTAACGCGGGTAAAACCGCGGGACACAGCTAGTATAGAATACTAATATGGTTGCCATGTGCTGACGGACTATCCATTCCATTGGATCCCGTGGAGAGTGTAGAAATCGACCCGAGTGAATATCTCCCAGGGAATCGGCAGCAGCGTCTCTCTGTGCACTACGACATTATACTGCGATCCTCAACCCGTCTGCCAAGCGTAGCGATTATGGCATATCTCTTCTAAATGATGGACACAACTCCATTGTGGGTCTTTTGGGGAGGCCTTAGTCCGACTGTGGACGTCATTCGTACGACATGATGATGGTGACAAGTAGGTCGTCATAATTGAGAAGTAAAATAAAAATAAAAAAACTTGTGTGTACTTATGTACACGCGTTAGAAGTTATACTTCTTAATATACAACTTGAACATAGTTATCAATTTTCATACCACCTAGAACTAACGACATGCTGTTATTTTTAAGAATTCACTCTCATTCCACCTAGAATTAACTTCATGTTGTTATTTTTAAGATGCGCGCGCATCGTAAAAATTCACTGTCATACCACCTAGAACTAACTTCATGCTGTTAAATTTTTTGGTGTCGGTGTGCGCGCGCATCGTAAAAATTCACTCTCATCATTTTTCTCCATCGCGCCAAAAGAAGTATAACTTCAAAAAAATAAATAAAATAAAAAAGGTTGTTATTCACGTAGACTTTAAAAAAGCGCTTGTAAATAGTCAGAACATGTTCGTAGTAATATATAATTAATTTATAATTATTTCTCGGTACAAATAGATATTTAGGTACACGGATTGTAGGAAATAATTTACAATAAGATTTATTTTATAATAGTAACGATATTTAGCTAACTTAAATTAAGTTACTGTCAAGGATCATGTGTAGGTTTAATTACCTAAATTTTAAATTTTAGTTTTATTTTTACTACATATTGTCTGAATGGTTCTGTCTATATTAAGATACGAATTAAATGTTATTATTATGGCGGACCTTGTGTTTATAACGAAGGTCGCGCTTTAATGCTACCACCGGATCCAATACGCCCCAACTGAGAGGACCCAGCGAAACAAACTAAAACAAGGGAAAATATGGAAAACTATTAATTAGTGAGCTTTTAATTTTATTTATTATATTAATTGTATTTAAGTGTGTTTCCAAAAAAGTTCTCTTTAAGTCTATAAATATAATAAAACATAAGCTTTATACTTACTACCACTACTTTGTATTCAATTATATGTATTTACTAAAACCATCCTTTTAGGCAGGGAGTTAAAGACAAATTATAATCTTCAACAATGTTATAATAAATCGAATGAAAACAAATCAATAATATTTAAAATCTTGTTTTGTTATAATAAGCAAACTTTACAGCTGTTCTCTGAAATAAATAATTAGCAAATATCATTAAACTAATCAATCTTGTAGACGATTTGACACAAGGGTAATGGGCGGTCATGGTCAATGTCAATGTATAATGAATCAATTAACTCTATAAATTATTTAGAAACAATTCGTGTCTAACTGACAAATAAGGAGAAAACTTTTAAAAGTTACGAAGTAATTATTTATGAGCCATCTGCAAATTACGTTCAGTCTGTTAAAGTCGGACTGGTAGTGACATCTAACTTACTTAGTTACAACTAAATGTAGTGCAAAGTTATATATAGACAATTAATACATAAATATTTACTCAAAACAGGTATGTACATATGCATTCTATCATACTATATTTCTTAAATTAATTATTTTTGAAATCGTATTTTGATAGTATTCTGTCCTGTGTCAATCGGTTGAATTAAGAACGCCCGGGGAGCACGTAGTTCACTAAGTGGGCGCAGATGTCACTTTTAGCGACTAAGTTGTCCCAAAAGTTATGTCTCCCGAATGTAGATGGCGTTCTTCGAAGCCTAATTTTTTGAAATATTTAAATAAACGTTGGTATTGTAAGTCTTTGGTTTAACACATTATTTTAATTGTGTCAACTATTTGATTTGTTTTATAATAAATCAGCAAATATGTGCAATCCATCTGATAGTATTTGAGCGGTTACAAGTAGCACTTTGGTGTTCTCTTTAAATTCACAACAATTAATTGTTGTGGGGATAGAAGCGGGGATAGATGTGAGATTTGTATAGCAGTAGAGTAAAGGAAACGTTAAGAAACTATAACTTAAATTAATATATTATCTTTAAATCTGAACGTTAGCAATATTGCAAAAGCTCAACAAAGCATGTCAACGCTAGAATATTACACGGTAATATTCTAGCGTTGCTATTCTAATATATAAATCTCACATCTATCCCCGCTTCTATCCCCACAACAATTAATGCGAGAGATAGGAAAAATATAGGAAATATAGGAAAAGGTAGGGCACAGCGTTTATTTGCTCAAAGAGCAGCCCGACTGGGGAAGTACCTCCACCTTACAGAAGACATTCTTTAATAATAACATTAATAACTTTAATGTTGTGTTTCTGCGTGTGAGTAAGGTTGCCAGAGCTCATTGGGGAGGGGGGGGGGGGGGGGGGAGGGTCAGCAACACTTGTTTGCTAACTCTCAAAGGCCGGCAACGCACCCTGGTGTTGCGAGTGTACATGGGCGGCGGTAATCACTTACCATCAGGTGACCCGCTTGCTCGTTTGTCACCCTATGACATAAAAAAAACAAAAGATAGTTCTTAAACTTTACAGCTTTATACAATGTTCATAAATCTGTATCTTCCCACTGTACTCTACAGATTGATGATCTATTTTGGAGCGTGCCGATGGAATATCATCTAGAGCAGGTATTACCAAACTGGGTTCCGCGGAACCTAGGGGTTCAGTAGACTAGTCATCAGGGTTCCGCAAAAATTATATATTGTTTGCCATATTAGCCGAAAGTCCACAATGACCGGTCTTGCGCTGCCCGCATCCAGCGGCTTCCCGCGACCCTTGCAAGATCGTTGGTCCACCTTGTAGGGGGCCTGCCCACGCTACGTCCTCCGGTGCGTGGTCGCCACTGGAGGACCTATTATTAGCTATTAAATAATACCATTGATACAAATATTATTTTGAAATGGCGTAAAATATGTGATGAGAAGTTCTACTTATATATTTCACATTTCTTAAGCAAAATGTTCTTGTATAAATTCCAGTGTTGATTTGTACCTAATTATCTGATATGGTCTCTATGAAATAAAAGGTAGGTACCTATTTGGTTAGTGTCCCGTTACCTTTAAAGTTCAGGAACCCTTGATCTAGAGAACGGGCTGCTGATGTGTCCTATGACTATCGTACTGCGATCGCCAACCCGTGTGCCAAGCGTGGCGGTTACGGCATATCCATCCAAACAAATAAATATCCTGGGAGATTATTTACACACAGCTATCTGATACTGATATAATACATTTACCTACTACTTTTCTTTTGTAAATACATACTTATATAGATAATTACATCCAGACTCAGGACAAACAGACAATTTCGTGCACATAAATATCTGTCCTGGGTGGGAATCGAACCCACGAACTTCGGCGTGAAAAGTAAGCATTTGCCAACCACGCCAACAGGCTCGATATGCTGGACACAGCTCCATTGTGGAAATCTTTTGAGGAGTCCTTTATCCAGCAATGGACATCATACGGATGAAATAATTGGGAAATAAAACAAGGAAGAATATGGAAAACTATTTATTTCTCATTCCGACTATACGTACAGTGGAGCTACATCGTACTACGACACGCGCTCCGGCCACTAACCTATGAGCAGTACTCTAGTGATATCAATATACAATTTTGTTGCTCTCCAATTTATTATATACAATGGGCACACCTAGATATGAGTTTGAAAAATAAGAGTTTTCTTTAAAATCGTACATAATATAATTTTATATACCTATACTGACATTTCTACAAAGTAAATAAGTAGAATATATTATTTGATACATAATGACGAATAGAAAAGAGTTTTTGTTGTCTCTCGATAAAAAAAAAAACAATAGACTCAGTGTATTTTAAAAACGTTATGTAAAAAATCAAACATTGGACAAATTACGTTATCGGCTAATGATTTTGAATGCACGTGTGGCGTTGCGGTTCGATTCCCGCGACACAGGGACTAATTTCCTAGTGTTGCCATTGGCTTTAAAAAAATGCTCATATAATTTAGCTGATGGTTAAACAATATTGTTGGCTATAGTGTCGATAAAGAGAGAAACTTACGATTAATTTTGACAACTGCAGGTTACAAACAATTGTTTTCTAATAAAATATTAATAATTACTGTATTAACATACATACTTAAATTTTTGAATGGGTTTTAATAAAATATCCATGGGCTTTTTTAAAAATATTCGCAATCTAGTAAAAAAATGGTTGCAATTCATGAACAGACAAACTAATAATAACATACAGATTGAGGAATTAAGTTTAATTTTGCTATTGTTGCCCTTTGCCTCTTTTTATGAAGTCAGTCAACAAATTAAATTATGCAAGTAACTACAAACATAGCAACACTGCTCCATTACAACTACCCTCATGAAGTAATCTCACTTTGTGTTGCTATATATATTACTGTTCCACTGTAAACTGAGTGAATTTACAAGGACAGCATATAAAATAATATGTTATAGGGAGTAGACAAGTTGGGGTCTTCGCTACTGCATTGGGATGTATCCAAATAAATAAATAAATATATGGCCTTTGCGTCTGTTACAAACGATTTATGGCGCATTGTCTGAGAGACAATTTTTTGGTGGCTAAACCAGTGAAAGCAATTATTTGCGTTCACTGGGCTAAACAAACCGATGCGAGAGCGACATAGCCTGCCACAGACCTGACAAGAGAAGTTTGCGGTGGTTGGTGCCGAGCCGCTTTCATGTCGCTTCTGTCTCTTATGTTGCTATAGTTACGTAAATATGTTGACATTCCTTTGTCATGAGTAAACAGTAGTTACGGGCAGTGTCAGAGATGCTTTAGCCAGCCAGTACGCCTAACTTAATTATTGTTGTCTATTATTGTACATTATTGAAATACGCTGACACTAGGGCTACCACTGCTTACACGATAAAGTAAGTAAGTACTTATTTAAGCATAAGCTTTACCTGTGCCATGATTATAAACAAATAATCCCCTAAATATCTTAATTGTTAAAACCCATTACCATCGAAATAATAGTATTGGGAGGCGTAAGTTAACACTCAGGGTTTCTTGTTAAAATATTAGGAACCTATCGTAATAGATAATATTATATACGTTTGTATAAATATTGAAAATTAATCCTTTCGAAAATAGCTTTATAAAATCGATAGTTCGTATACATAGGTAATTATATATCGAGGCTCATCATTGGTGTCAAATCTAAAATATTATACTTACTTACTATTGAACTGTGTTTATCTAGAAACTAAGAAAATTAAAGTTATATTGAAATACGGCTTCATTCTGTCTTGATGATAACTTTAATATTACATTACAAAACAATGATCACCATAAGAAATATTTAGAGCAATCTATTGAAATATGAACAGACAAAACATCCAGCTACCCCAATTTGTCAAGTTTCTTTTATAGATTTTCAACTTTATCACAAAAGCATAAGGTTCACTTTCAATTGGGGAAAATTGACAGATTGAGTTAGCTTGATATGCTGGCGTCTGTACAAGCAATGCTGGTGATTTTCTGTTTGCACTACCAAACTTACTTCTTCTTAATTTAAATTTCATTTCATCTCTCTCTAACACAGTATCAAAAGAACAGGACATACATAGAACTGTCAGAGAACTAAATAGTTGTTCCAATGTGACACGTATTTCCCGCGCGTTTTCGCGTCAGTACTAAAATGATTAAAGCTGTCCCTGTCTTTTTCATAAGAACTAAGTAAGAAAGAAATGCAGCAATGAACTCGTTCTTTATTATAGTAATTCATATTACAAGTTTATGTTTTGTTCTTTGTGTCACTATTCAAATTGATTAAATACAACCGTCAGAGAGAGAGAGAGAGAGAGAGAGAGAGAGAGAGAATAGTAAAGCAAACAAGACGCATTATAAATTCGAAACTTCCATATTTAAAAATTAAACTAAATTAACTTCACGTTTGAGTAGCAAACTAACCAATCAGGTTTGAGAATCGGCAAGTGCAAAGCTAATCACGGCTGCCCGTTCCTATTTTAAATATGAATTTAAAACTATTTTGCTCTGGCCTAAGACTTAAGTTAGAGTAGTGATGTGCCTGGTGGCAATATTGCCACTGCCGGCAATATTCCCAATGTTGCCACTGCCGGTAAAATACCAATATTGCCAGCAGCATTGGCAATATTGCCAATGTTGCCTGTCAAATTAATACCAATATATTTTATGATTACTGCAGGTGTAAGCATCTTTTAGTTATATTTGTGTAGTAAATCGATCTAAAATATTTGAAATACGCACACGCGTGTCGTGCACAACTGTTATAAAGTGTATAACACATTCTCATATTCTCAGCGCAGAATATAGAAAACTAGCATTAGAGAAGTCGATAACAGCTTCACTCTTGTTACCTGTGAAAACTAGATGGGGCAGTTACTTAAACTTGCTTATGCAATTTCAACAAACTAAAAGTGGTTTTACAATTACTAGTTGTTAATGCAGAACATACAGAACTTGGAAAATATAAAGCGAAAATACTAAACGAAGATATATGGTCGAATATAAGCGGACATATTGAACTAATAAAGCCTGTTGTTGACTGGATAACAAAATAAGAAGGTGACTATGAAACAATCCATTTAGTGCATCGAGCTGTAACTGACATCAACGCTGTACTGAATAACAACGCCACTGAAACTTTGTTAGGGGAGCAATGAGAAAATATTCGAACTAAATTTACACAAAGAAAATTAAACAGTTTGAAGCCTGTGCATTATGCTGCAACCATCTTAGACCACAATAATCAAGGCGTAAATTTAACCGAGGATGAAAACTTGGATGGTTGTCGATTTATTATGGACCATTCGCAATCAGATGGACAAAGAGGAGTAGCTGTGTTCGAAGAATTAGCACATTATAAATCAAGAACCAACGTTTATGGAAGAGATTTTATTTGGGCGTCATCTTCGGTTGGAGATATTTCACCATTATCTTGGTGGCAGTTATTTTTTCCTAACACGAGTTTAGGAAAAACTGCGGTGAAAATTATATCAATTCCTTCGACTTCTGCTTCTGTGGAAAGGAGTTTTTCTACATTTTCCAATATTCACACGCCTAAAAGAAATAAACTCATAACGGAAAGGGCCTGCAAAATATGCTTCATAGCGCATAATTGGAAACTCCTAAACCAAAACTCTTACACTTAAACAGCCAATGCCTGAAGATTTACCCGATGAAGAATGTGCCGACGATGAGGAATTCGATTTTGTCGACGAAATATGTGATGAACCACTGAACGATTTCAGACCAGAATTAGACGAAGACCATGTCCATTAATTAAGAATTTAATTCGTTAATTTTACTTTATGTATAAATTATAAACAAAACGCTGTGATTACCAATGACTGATTACTATTAAGATTTAGAAATATAAGTATTAACAAGAGCTGTGATTTTAAAATGATTATAAAAACTACTAAGTTGTTGCTCGAAACGGTGATTTACTGATTATGTAAGGATTACCAAAACAGGTGCATTGAAATATTATAATAATGTTATTTTTGTAGATTATTTGTTGTTTTGATACAGATCTGTAAAGAATTACGCTTTGTTATTTCCATTTTATATACTTATAATCATTGTTCTTGTCATGTGATTTTACATGAAAAACAAGTACAACATTAAAAGAAATGATTCGAATTTATGCCTTTTATTCAATACACAACGATCGACAATTCTTATCTTAATATTTATGTGGTATTTCATATATTCACTATCGTGTGCAACATGGGAATATTGCCGGTAAAATACCGGGAATATTGCCAAAAATGCTGGCATTATTGGCAATTTTACCCAAAACTATATTCTATTGTATATAATGTAGATTATGGCCTTTAAATGCTAATTTTAAGTGTTGTACATAGTTTCTGTACTTCATTTTATTTATAATTAAGCAATATTCCCAAATATTTCCACTCCCGGCAATATTGCTGGCAATGTTGCCACCAATATTCCCACTTCGGGCAATATTGCCGGCAACGGCACATCTCTAAGTTAGAGTCTAGCCAGATAGAAAAATAGATCTCCTCACCGAGCTCATATCTCATCGACACTTTAGTAATGTTTAGTAAATTCTATTTCAATAGCAAATAAAACAACATGTAGGTACAGACGCAAGCACATCAAGCTACCCCAATCTGTCAAATTTCCCCAACTGAAAGTGAACCTTATGATTATTTGATAAAGTTGAAAATCTTTAAAAGAAATTTGACAGATTGGGGTAGCTGGTTGTGCTGGCGTCTGGACCTACGCCTATATTGGTACACTTAATAATTTTAGATATGTCCCGAATATAACTCCAATTATATATATTTTTATAATTTTCCAAAGTAAGTACTTAAAGCTAAATACTATACGATTATTGCACAAAACTAATAAACACGTAGATAATAATTATAATTAATGTAGTTTATTAATATTACTGTATAAAAACTGCGAAAAAAGCTTAAACAACGTATTCGGTGCTGCCAGATTGATTAACCTACAAACATAAAAATTTGTACTTAATAATTTTAAAAATACTTAATAATTCGCATTAAAATTAACCTTAAAAATCATATTAATTTCAAATGGCAACACTCGTATACATTTTGAGATTTATCCAATACATGGCATTATATTTAGTTATCTAAGATATTAGCGAACATCAAACCGAAAAATAAAATAGACGAAATTCGGCACAGAAAAACTATTCTCAACCTAATCTACGTTATTATATTATGTCGCTAATTCTAAACGTAATAAAAAATTAGGTGCAAGGTGTTAAACCAAAAATAAACTCAACATTTATTTATTTTACAAATAAACGTAAAAAGGATTTCATATAAGTTGTAGTGTTCAGAATTATTATTAGATATCGATAAAAGTGAAGAACCTATGCGGTACGATTGCGCAAGCCGCATTAAGGAACTTCCAAAAAGACTGGGTTTAATTTAAGGGTTTATGCAATATATAGTATTATGCTTAACAATAACTAATAATGATTCCGAACAACGAATTTAGAAGACCGAACTTTCATCTAGAACCCATAAAATCCGTAATATCATAACAATGTTACATTGCGCTCTAACGTGAGGTACCTAAGTTTTTCTGTACCGAGTCTCAGTCTAAAACGTTATTGATATCTACACTACGTACACAAATTAAGCTTGTATCAAAACAAAAGACTCACACAAACTCAAAAATATTTACAATTCAGGCTCTAATTTAATGTTTTAGAGGTCGGTATCCATCATAGAGATAAAATATCCATTTGTACCTTTAATCATGATATTATTGAAAGACATGAAAACTTGGACATAAAAAATTGCGCCCATACCGCCATATTTGATTCAGAATTAATTAATATATTTATACAATATATAACAATATTAGCTTCAGTGGTGTGAAAGAAATCAAGATTAAAACAGCATTAAAACACCTTAGGAATCAGTTTCCTAATGAGTGTATGTTCCTAAACAGATACTTCAAGAATCTGTATCATTAATGGGTAGCTATACTGCTACGTAAACTTGCAAAAGAATATTAAAACACATGTCATGATCTGCATGTTTTAGTATAATATGTTTTTTTTCTATATTACTAATAAATACTCATGATTTCCGAGCTGCTGATTTTAATTTATCAGTCCGTCATTTATTTTGTTACCAGTGATATTGAATGTCCTTACCTAAAACAGTTCCCAAAGTTAAAAGTATCACGTGATTAGACTTTTATGTTTATTGTTACATCGTAGAAGAACGGGAAGTTGGAGCCATTTATAATATAAGGCCAGTTGGATATTTAAGTTCTGTGATATATAAATATAGTAGGCTTAAGTTTAATGATCATCTCAAGTAGTTCTCATCATCATCATCATCATCAGTCTGATTTCATCTACAGCTGGACATACACCTCCCCCAAAGCTTTCTATAATGTTGCCATTCGGAGGGGTTTGCTGTAACCACCGCACTTGGCCTGCGAGTTTGCTTTAGTACACAGGTGACACTGCTTCCCTAGGTACTAACTGATGTACTTAGTCCCTTAGTCGCCTTTTACGACACCCAGATGATATGGGATGGCCCTTTTATAATTTCCAGGGCGGAAACAACACGGCTAAGAGATGTGAAAATGTGAAGTAACAAAAAACTAGAAACAGTGACCTCTAGTGTCACATCTATTACCTATATAAACAGGGACGTCTAACGCAGTTTTACAGGATGACGCTAGATGTCGTGATTAGAAATTATTATGTAATATAATAAATTGGTTAAGGTATAAATGGAAACAAGATAGAATAATATGGCATAAAATAATAAGCTTTTACGGACGGTAACCACAAGATTTTTTTACTTTAAGGACATATGATGTTTTGAAGATTACGTTTTCTGCTTTCAAGTTCATTAGGTCATTGACATTAAAACAAATTCATTACCTACCTACATACGTCAAACACAATCAAATGCAATGTGCGGTTCGTTACATAGAAATACTAAAATATTTTATGGTATTTCTGATAGAATTTAGACTTTATAAACATTTATAATAAAATTTCTAATATCAAAAGCAAGAAAAGAATGCCATGCCGCACCATTCCTTTTATAAACAGAAGAAACGTTGCCAGTTTGACATTTTCGTTTTAAAGAAAGTTAGTATTATATAGGCAAAAATAGTTCGTTCCGCATTCGGAAGATTTGTTGTCCAAGAAAAGGAAAGAAATACATCTAGTACTGTTTAGTGTGTGGCGTGCTACCCTTGTGATAGACTGCAAAGTTTTAAATTTCGTTGCGTAAAACTGGATTTTGAAATTGAACTTTAGACCATAAAGCAACCGCTAAATAAGTAGCGATGCTGCCGCTCTTAGCACCACATCTCAAATGCCTCTAATCTCTGTCTATCTCTTTTTCTCAGTGTTCATGTCTCACATCCATATAAAGCTATACTAGCTAAGCTAAGCTATACTACATAAGGGAGATTTTGTTTGTGAAAAGTTTACCTATATAGTATATAATAATGTCGTATCAAGAAGTCAAAGCACGCCGAAAGCCGAAACAATTGGAAAAAGCTCCACCGACAAGAGCATAGCTCTTGACGATGATGATATAATTTTTGAATTTTGGTCATACCTATGTCACTACTTGTAAAGTCTTTTAATTAGGTGGGATCGTATTTTCATGTAATGTCGTTATGTCGTAGCCACCCTCTATGGAATACAAGAATGTGTTCAATTCAACATCAATGTTATTAATACAACTCAATGTTATTTTAGCTCTGTTCTTAGATCTCATAGCCTAGTAAATATAGCCTGCCATGCTTACCTACTTTCTTAATGCCCGATTTTATCAGGTTAAAGTGTTTGCTATTAACATTGTATAGACAAACAGATAATTGATGATGATGTTACTCGGAAGTTCTTGACCATAAACCTTTCATCTCAAGATACCGCAACTGACCTTATCTTAACTAACTTAATAATTTACATCTCAACATTACTCAGACTATCAAATTTCATCTCCTTCACTTCTTCTGGGTTAAAACTTTTTACTGATACTTTCCCATCTCCCGACAGATCTGTACTAGACAGCTTATTCGTTATTTTAGTAATCGATATGCGACTTTCTATATCATTCGAGTCACAAATTGTTTCAAGGAGCACACCTTTTTCAACTTTTCTAGGTTTTGGTAGAACCTGATTCGTGACAACTTTAGTACTTCTTAATTTCTCACTTAACAATTTGTTGCAAGTTTTTCTTGACATGTCGAGAGCTAAGGGATCTTCTTTCGGTTCTTCTTTCTTCTCCTCTGGTTTGTTCTGCTGTTTGAGTTCTGCTACTTCTGCGTTTGACACGTTGTCTTTTTTCTTCCATTTCGTCCGTCGGTTTTGGAACCAGATTTTGACCTGGAATTGAGAGAAAGTTCTAATTAATACCATTTTATTGGATAAATATTTTTATTAGTACCTGACTTTCGATTTGGAGTTTATTTGTAGGCTGTATTAAATCAGGGTTCACCCTATCAGTATTTTGTCCGACCCGGGATTTAAACACAGGACCTCATTATCTGCGGTAGAATACGCTACCGCTTGATCAATGAGGCCCTATCTGTGTGGTGTACGACGTGTGAGGATAAAAACGTGTTAATGCTGCATATCTATACATATAATAAAATCGTAGGAAAGTCAAAACTGTAAATTGAATATTTTTTTAAAAGGATACTTGGGGCGTGATCTGCAATCGATATGGAAGCCAAAAATATAGTTTTTAGAATTTTTGTCTGTTTGTCTGTATGTATGTCCGGGCTAAACTCAAAAAGTACTGCATGGATTTACTTCAAATTTTGCATGAACATTAGGTACTAAGAGGTCGATATTATCACGCTATCACCTAACGGGAGAGGAGCTGTGATAATTTATAAAGTTTAACGCGGGTGAAACTGTGGGGCACAGCTAGTAGAGAATACATGGAAAACAAAGATGTAGGGCAGACCTGGAACTAGGATACCCTGAAACCAGGACACCATAAAACTTATCTATGATTGGCGTACTTAAGCTACGTGCAAACTGTTTTCAGGGACATTAGCGATGATGAAACGGGCTAAAAATAATCGTGAAGGATCAAATACTCGTACGAAAGTTCACCGAACAGGATAATCATTATAATGTCAGCCCAATGACGTCCACTGTTGGACAAAGGCCTCCCTAAAAGATCCACTCCTCATAATTTGGTGGGATATGTCATAATAGACTCGGGTCGACTTCTACGACCCCCACGGGATGAAATAAGGTGGCGATATTGTATGCCTTCAGCCAAATAGCAGAACAAGATCACACTAATATTATAAAGGCGAAAGTTTGTGAGTATGTTTGTTACTTTTTCACGCAAAAATTACCGGATGGTTTTGATTAAACTTTGTAGTAATATAGCACATATCCTATCTATATATATTATATATATATATATAAATATATATAAATGAATCCCTATTTCCCTTGGTCACGCCATCACGCGTGAACGGCTGGACCGATTTCACTATTTCTTTTTTTACTGTGTTTGTTATTGTCAGAAGAAGGTTCTTATGAAAGTAAAAAATAAAAAAAATGCGGAGAAAATAAGAAAATTTAAGAATACGTAACAACAATGTTATATTATTTCTAATCTAACCTAAACGCTTGGGACCATATAACCTTTTTAAATGTAACTTTTTTTTTATTCACATAGTATTGACAATGCGTGCTCAAATATCATCAAAGTGGATGTAATAGAATTGAATTTCTTAGTGTACATCACGGTTACTTCAGAGCCATTACGCCTAATAATAAAAGTGGGAGGCTATGTCAGTAGTAACAAGGCGATGTGGCGTATTTTTTCGTTTCCAATACATGAAAGACACTGTAGTTCACTTGGCCGTGCATCTGGAAAATTGTGTATATCATAAAGCATTAGAATACCAAATACACTTTGCTTAATTATACCAATTCGAATTAATAGTCATCGTTAAGACACGAAAGCGTCTGTCGGGTCAGCTAGTATTTTATAAAATTTAACGCGGGTAAAACCTCGTGGTACAGCTAGTAAGATATGATTTAATTCAATTTTGCGTTAGTAATTTGTTTTCTTTCAGTAACTAAATATTATCATCTTAAATATTAATTAAACTTATCTTAAATATGATAAAATCGTAGGAAAGTCAAAACTCTACATTCAATATTTTTTTAGTGGAGAGTGATCTTTAATCAATATCGAAGTCAAAAATATAGTTTTTAGAATTTTTGTCCGTTTATCTGTTTGTCTGTATGTATGTCCGGGCTAAACTTAAAAAAGTACTGCATGGATTTACTTCAAATTTTGCATGAATATTACCAAGAGGTCGGGTCAACATATAGGGTACATATTATCACGCTATCACCTACGGGGGAGGAGCTGTCATAACATAAAGTTCAACGCGGGTAAAACCGCGGGGCACAGCTAGTAGGCTATATTTTATAAAATTTAACTCGGGTAAAACCTCGGGGCACAGTTAGTAAGATATGATTTAATTCAATTTTGCGTTAGTAATTTGTTTTCTTTCAGTAACCAAATATTATCATCTTAAATATTAATAAAGCAATATATTCCTTTACCCAATTGACCCAATCATTAGTCCTCAGGTGCCTCAGGGTATCGTAATATAATCCCAACGTTCCCGTCTCGGTTACTCATTTGTAATTATTAATAACAGGCTGTGTACTAACTACTCCTGTTCCTGTTATTTTGTATTCGTGACAATATATTTGTAATAGTAGTATTATATATAACCTATAATAGTTCACTTAATCTATACATATAATAAAATCGTAGGAAAGTCAAAACTGTACATTGAATATTTTTTTAAAGGATACTTGGGGCGTGATCTCCAATCGATATTGAAGACAAAAATATAGTTTTTAGAATTTTTGTCTGTGTGTCTGTTTGTCTGTATGTATGTCTGGGATAAACTCATAAAGTACTGCATGGATTTACTTAAAACTTTGCATGAATATTACTAAGGGGTCGGGTCAACATGTAGGCTACATATTATCACGCTATCACCTACGAGAGAGGAGCAGTGATAATTTATAAAGTTTAACGCGGGTAATACCGTGGGGCACAGCTAGTGTACAATAAGTACACTTTGTTGCGACAAATAATTTACTATCCAGAATATTAAACTAGAAAACTATTGCATCGCATCTATGCATTAGTAGTTGCGCCCCGCAGTCGTCGCCGCGATTTATTAATACTTATATCCTGGGATTTCATTCAGGGTAAAAACTTCTTACATCCATTTCATATCCATTCCAACGTTTTCGTCTAATTGAGAAACAAACATCCGATCTCTTAAACATGCAATGAAACAAACTTTCATATTTATAATATCAGTAGGATGCGATCGAGATTGTAGAGTCTCCGCTGTTGGATAAAGGCCTGCATTCAGCGGCTTCCACCGACCCTCACAAGATCATTGGGAAATCTTGTAGGGGGCCTTCCCACGAATAGTAATAAATCATTAATTATATGTTACGAATAGTTTTTGAAGTGAAAACTACTTAAGAGACGTTGAGCAGTTTTTGGGTGAATATAAATCATGGAACTCGCAGTCACCGAACGCTTTCCATGAGCTATATGCATGCTATATGCATATGCCTCGTTGGTCTAGCGGTAGCGTGTTCACCCGCAGATAACGAGGTCCTGGGTTCAAATCCCGGGTCGGGCCAAAAGTGATTTTGGGACTTTTCTGTAAAAAGGAAAATTTCTCAGCATCAGCCCGAAGTCTGGGAGTTGGCGGTATTATACCCCCGTGCCTCGGAGAGCACATAAAGCCGTCGGTCCTGTACCTGACCTCTTTCCGGTCGTGTCGCTAGTCGTCCCATCGGATTATGAGAGTGATGGAAAAGTACTCCTGTGTTTGCGCACACACTTGAGCACTATAATATGTCCCGCGCAGATGGCTAATCTCTATTGAGACTGGCCGCCGTGGCCGGATTCGGCTAGGAGGACCTTATATGTATACTGTGTATATAGCGCCGTGGTTTTACCCGCGTTAAACTTTATAAATTATGGCCTATGTGCTAATCCAGGGTTGGCACCCTGGATTAAATTATTATTATATTTAAAAATATAATAATTAAAAATTTTACTAATAAATTAAATAAATAAATTTTACTATAATCGCTCCAACCGTTTAGACGTGAAGAAGTAACAAACATACACACACACTCACAAACTTTCGCCTTTATAATATTAGTGTGAACAAAAAGCGTAAATATCGTCATCGCACGCTTCCCATGAGCTATATGAATAACTATTATATTGTAGATTATTTATAGATTAGAAGTGTTATAATAAATATTTATAGATTAGATGTGTTATAATAAATAGTTTTCACCTCTGTCGGCAGTTCCCAAAAACATGCATATGCATGTTTGTTTTCACATTCAAGTAATACAACACTTAATCATTATTTCTATTAGTTTCTCTAAATATATTCTTGACAATTAAGTTTTCATTTTTATCCGATGTGCTACAGTCGAATGTAATCGCCCAAAGTTCTCTAATACATCTCCGCCTAAACAGTTAAACTATGTGGTTTGTATGAGTGTGTATTGTGTGTGTGTATGTGTATGACATTGCGAATGTATCGGCTAACAAACAGTTAATTACCGTCTGATCGATCCTGGCCCCAGGCGACCGACTAGGGCGAGGAAATACTCGACGAATATACATCGATATGCTCTAACATTATTTGTGTAGTCACTATATTAATGAATACATTAATATTTAGTATTCTAAAATAAGTTACTTTTTAAACATTATATCTTAGATTTTGATTTGTTTCATTCAATATTGTTTAAATTTTAAATAAAGGATAATTATACTTTTTAAGCCGTTAGAACGCCTGTGGTGCAGGTTTAACCTAGTACAGGCACAAACTGTCTATAGCTTGGCTTAGTATAAATTGGCTTATTTTTAATATAATATATATATAATTTTTGTACACATTTTATCTTGAATAAAATTTATTATTATTATATAATTATTATTATTTATAAAGTTAATAAATAACAAGGTCACCATTTTTAGGAGTGAAGGTTTATCGTGATTCAGGCAACTTGTCAACGCCATATACTTATTGTTTTTATTTTTTTGTAACAGAGTTTATAAATGCCGTACAAGGGATTCGTTTGTTTCTGTGCGCATGGTTTCTGGTAGTTCAGTATAATTATTCGATCACAATGCGTATATCACACAACTAGTAAGAAACTTACTTAAATATAATTTTCTAATTAAACTGAACAACGTTTAAAACATAAATTCCGAATTACAGACGTCAGCACATCAAGCTACCTTCAAATTTCCCCAATTGAAAGTAAACCTTATGCTTATGTGATAAAGTTGAAATTCCATAAAAGAAATTTGACAGATAGGGGTAGCTGGATGTGCTGGCGTCTGCACAAATGAAAAAATATTCCATGAGGCCAGTGTCAATACTAGATAGCGCTAACAAACTAACTATGGAAAATAATACTTTTATTTCGTAAAATATTATCTCCACGCAAGTAAGATAAGCATTTTTAATAATTTGTCCGATGTCTGTATAACCTGTCTATTTAATAATTAATATAAAACCACACTAATATTATAAATGCGAAAGTTTGTGAGTGTGTGACTATGTGAGGGATTTTGATGAAACTTGGTATGGAGTTAGCTGACACCCTGGATTAACACATAGGCTATAATTTATAAATCTTAACGCGGGTAAAACGGGTACAGCTACAGCTCAGCAATTTATAAAACTTTTAGGTGGGCGAAACCTTGTGGCATAGTTAGTATTATAAATGCGAAAGTTTTTGAGTGTATATGTTTGTTACTTCTTTACGTCTAAACGGTTGGAGCGATTTTAAAGAAATTTGGTATGGAGTTAGCTGACACTCTGGATTAACACATAGGCTATAATTTATAAAGTATAACGCGGGTAAACCGTAAAATAATTTTGGTATTTTTCTGTAATGTTTCTCAATATCAAGCAGTCCCATCAGATTATGAAGGTAATGGAATAGAAAGTGCCCCAATGTTTGGGCACACACTTGTGCACAATAATAAGGGTCTCTAGTTTTCATTGAAACTGGGCGCCGTTTACTCATGTCAAACACGGAGTTACCAGAAGAAGACCAAACTAAATGAATGAGTAACTCAATTGCAAACGTATTGAAGCCATACTAAATTCATATAGCCACGTGAATCCATCCCTAAGTGCCACCGTAAAATAGACATAAAATTCCCATTTAGGTGCACTTGTTGCAAACTGTTGCCGAAGCTCGATATCCGCTCTAGTCTATATTGCATTTCTATACTACGAGTACAATATCAGTACCTATTGCGAAAATTGAGAACTGTAATACCTGGCTAAAAAGGGAAGTTATTCACTCGTGGATATTTACATTCACCCCTACACTATGTAGAGTTTACCCTAAGAATAAATAGGTGGTAAATCCGTTCGTCATATCTGTAACACAGCTGTTTCAAATTATATTGAAAACCGAATTCGAATACAACCTATGGACCCAAACCTTGGACTTTGATTTCAATTAATAGAATGTACTAAATATAAATATATATGGTAGAAGTAATAGTAGAAGAAGAAGTAGAAGTAATAGAATCTGTTCTGACATAAATTAGCAGCATGTAGATGTATCAAAACGAAACATAGTCCCGAGAAATAAACATAAACTTCATTTACCACAGTGCAAGCTAGAATTATTTAAAAGGAACTCATATTCAAATGCGATAAAGGTATATAACAAATTACCAATCAGTTTCAAAGATCTTCCTTCACCCAGGTTTAAAGTAAAAATTACACAATGGTTAAAAGAGAAATGTTTTTACGATCTGGAAGAATATTTAACGCATCGCGGTGTATTTTGACATTATAAATATTGGTCTATACCTTACAAAATGATTAATTATTTACGATGTTATTAAATTAAAATCAATTGTTATTTGTTATTATTTCAATATTATTAATATAACTGAATTTGACATAGTATTATGAATGGGATCGTGACATCAAATAATTAATTATGACATAATATTCAACAATTAGTAATGAGTTGCTTGCTTGCACAATATTAGAATACTTACTTACTGTATAAAAGCCAAACATTTTCACACCAAAACAGAAAGGTAGAATGTAAATGGACCATTTTAATTTCAGACCACACCCTGTAAACTACATTCTTGCAAATAAACGGATTTATATTTGTATTTGCAGTTATGAATTGTGAAACAGTTTATAATTTATTGTCAAAATATAAAATAGAAATAGAAATACTAATAATATCGGTATAAAATTTAGCATTAATTCCCCAAGCCTTGGTCTATTACCGATATAATGATGTAAGAATTTCTCGGAAGATCACGTTGCCCGTTTCTTTAATAGCTATATAGTATACCCCCAGTTTGTTTACATTATTACGTTACCCTTGTATGGAGCACTGAAGAAGCCGGCGGTAATTGATTCGCTAATTTGATCCGATGATATCCATTTTATTAATGGCTCTATAGAATAGAATACTCTTATTGTACACCATAAAAATAAATACAACATGAGATATTACATAGACAAGTTGTACAAAGGGCGGTCTTATCGCATAAAGCGATCTCTTCCAGACAACCTTAGGATGGATAGGAGCTGAACAATAACTTATAGCTAGCAGTAGGTGTTCAACAAGAGATATACCAAAATTATGGTATATCCATAAATAAAACTATTTTTAGCGAATTTACTGTTAAAATATGAAAAAGACAAAATTAAATAAACAAATAAGATGAGAATAGATACTTAACTTAAGAAACCATCAATTATACACTCAAATAGTGTTCTCTGACAAGCTTTTTGAAAGTTGCTATTGTCTGAGCACGTCTAATTACAATAGGCAAGGCATTCCAAAGTCAGGCTGCCTGTACACTTAAAGAGTTTCCCATAAATATAGATTTGTGCTCTGGGATATGAAGTTTTACGTTTTCTGATGATCTTAAGGATCGCAAATGCGTGTCACAAAGGCGCTCTATAATACTAGTCAAGCGGTAAAATTATTTAACTCCCTGCCGATTGAGCTTAATACTATCGATAGTCCGAACATATTTAAAAGTAAATAAAAAAAAGCGTTTGTTGGAAGGGTGCTTCTACTGAGTAGACGAATTTAAATTTTAAGGTAACTTAATCAATTATGTTTTATTCGTTATTCTATTTTATTAGTCGCATTATATAATTTCCTTTAGATTTTTTATTTTGCCTAGTTTTATGTGTTTTAATATTCTACTAAGATTGTAAAGTTGTTCTCTGATTAAATAAATAAAAATCAGTGACGACAATTCTACTCTTTCCTTACAGGCGGCAGGTCGTGGGATCGATTCACACCTAGGGCAGATATTTGGGTGTATAAACATGTCTGTTTGCCCTGAGTCTGGGTGTGATTATCTAGAGGCCCGCCAAAAAGCATAACAAATCCCATAAAAATGGAATAAAATACCTATTGAAAGAAAACAACTAGAAAGTCAAGAAAATCTTATTTTCTAATGTTACATTACTGCAAAAATTCAGTGATAAAGGAGGAAATAAGAGAGTACAGTTTCAGTTCATTAAGAGTTTACTGATTTTATTATTGTTTTCTTTTTTACACGTATACGTGGCGAGCAAGATAGCTTCAGTAGTAGTGATTCCTAATAAGGCCGCGTATATGTGGTATAGTCTTAAAATCTAGGCACCAAAACGAAGCATACGTTTGCATTAGAAACCTACAATAATATAAAGAATGGCTCTCAGGGCGCTTGTGCACCGAACGACGACGCTATTCGACAGAAAGGAGACGACATGCCAGTAGTATGTACAGAAGCCAACACTTCAAGCTACCCCAAACTGTCAAATTGCCCCAATCGAAAGTAAACCTTATGCATTTATGATCAAATATAAAATCTATTAAAGAAATTTGACAGATTGGGGTAGCTGGATGTGCTGGCGTCTGTACTATCAATATGATAGTCAGTTCTATTAGTCTGAATCGATAGAGTCAGTCGAAAAGAAGTGTCAGATATTTGTGCCATTTTTAGACCGCCGGAAAAGTGGACTTAACGAGACACGAACCGTAGTCCCGTATCAACCAGACCTCGATACAAATCGCAGATTTTCACGAATATACGTCCGGCACTGTGATGAACCTTTTCTGGAAACAGCCCCAATCAGGTCAGTTGTGCCGACCAATCGTACGCTGAAGCTGTTTTAACTATTTTGTAACAAAAGTTGGTTCTCTACTGTGCTCTTCCCATTACGATGTATCAAATCAATCAAATAATTTACAGACTGGCCTGTTAGTTGTGGGGTCGATCCCCACCCGGGACAAATCTTTGTGTGATGAACACGATTATTTGTTCTGTGCCTAGGTGTAATTTATCCTGGGAAATAATTTCTTTACACACGGCCATCAGATCCCAAACTTAGCAGAGCTTGCACTATGGAAACCATATAACTGATATACTACATAGGTTGCCTGGAAGAGATCACTTTTAGCGATAAGGCCGCCAATTGCATTAAAATAATTTAATTTCCTTGTTTTGTTTATATTTATTTTTGCAATAAAGTGTACTTCTTGGTCTTTTACATGACGGCGTTTACGTCAAAACGTCAGGTTGACACGACTGTCAACGTCAACCTAGCGAAGCGTCATTGTCGATGGTGGTGTGGGCGGCCATCTTGAAGTCACTTTTGAACGAGACGGCGCCCGCGCACCACGCTTGTGACGAATCGCTGAGAATCTTCGCCATCACGATATTTTAAGATTTCATTTGATTGATTTTACATTGTAGTAATCACTAAACATCTAATTAAATCGTGATTCTTGTGAATTACGTTGATTGTGATTTGAAGTAATTTATTTCTGTTCCGCTCTCACCTACCCATGAAATTATAAGAGGATGAGTTGTGGTGAAGAGCCTTCAAGCCGTCCTGACTCCACATCAGAAGTGCGATCAAGAACCGAAGATAAGCCACATGGTGAAGATATTTTTCGAAAATGTTTGAGCTAGAAAATAGCTCGATGTTGAGTCTGATGGAAGCGATTAAAAATCAAGTGAGCGCCCACAATATAAAGCTACCCAAATTCGAGCCCAAACTAACACAAACGCACGTGCTTGGCATACTGTTGATCTTTGTTTCGGTGAAAATCATTTATAATAGCTATGGTGCGCTGAAAAGCACGGCGTCGCAGTGGCTATCACAAATATCGTTCCTTGAAATGCGTTGGTTGCAGATTCGAGTTATTTACTCCACGGAATGATAGTGTTGAAACACCCGTGACTGACCTCATTAACCTGCAAAATAGCAAACGCAAGGAAAACGAATATCTGCGCGTGACCATACGTAAACCTCAAAATGGCCAAATATGAGCGAAGACAACATTGCTGTCCACTGCACTGCCACATTCGTCAAAATTCCACAACCACCTACAACGATTAGCCTTCAATACGGAGATTATTACGAGAAAGAAGCTGCAGCGAGAATTGAAACCGTCTACTTTTATGAAAAGGAATGCGCCTCAAGTAGCTGAATATAATTGTGTAGACGCAAAACGATCCGAAACTGTATCGTTCTTAATGTGGTTTTATAGTGTTTTTAAATTGTTTTTTTAAAGTGCTTTTAAAGTGTTTTCAGTGCGGCAAGCTAGGACATGGTGCATGTGAGTGTCGTCCGAAAAAGAGAAGGTCAACAACGCCGGCAGCGATGACGTCTTCTGCGACCAGAAACCAGACATCGCTGCTGTTTACGCTGTGGCCATTTAGCTTCGAAGTGCAACCGTGGCAATGAACAACGTGATCACAAGAGATGCCCGTTAACGTCTACGTCGTTAACACACCAGAGAGGACATTTTGGTGAGTAGTTCCATGTTTATACGTTTCTAGAGCTGATTGCTCACTTATGACTCATGAGCTGATTGCTCACAAGCTACAGACGGCTTATAAATTTCGAGCAAAACTGTTTAATAATGTTGTTAATTATTCTTGTAGCTTACAAATTTCAACACAGATCGAGATCGTTAATGTTTCGTTGTTTTTCATGGACAACCCAATCGTCGTTTACGTTATGATATCATGATTTAACGCTATACTTAAATAATCGTCCGAGTCGGTTGCCTCGAGAGGGCTGACTTGTCATGGATGATCGCTTGCTATATCCGAGACGAATTGTGTCGTCCAAGTCAGTTGCCTCGAGAGGGCTGACTTGTCATGGATGATCGCTTGCTATTTCCGAGACGAATTGTGTCGTCCGAGTCGGTTCCCTCGGGAGGACTGACTTGTTCTGGCTGCTTGCCTGCTAAGTGTAAGACGAATTGTGTCGTCCGGGTCACATCCTTGTTAGGATTGGCTTGTCTAGATGTTCACAAGAACGAAAATGTGCTGTCTGGGCTAAATTCTAGCCAGTTATGATATCTAATGCGTTTCTCGACTGGTCTTACTGAAGTGTAGTCCGAGTCACACCTCACGGTTGACTAAGCGGTACACTTGCCTGGTTGGTCCAAGTTATTAAATGTTTTTAGTGTTTGTATACTGATGAAAATTATTAAGTCAGGATGAGCGAACGGACTATGCAGTTATCTTAGTTTGTTTCAGATAAATCGCCCGTGGACGGTCGTATGTCAGTCCGGCCGTGACGGCGTTTACGTCAAAACGTCAGGTTGACACGACTGTCAATGTCAACCTAGCGAAGCGTCATTGTCGATGGTGGTGTGGGCGGCCATCTTGAAGTCACTTTTGAACGAGACGGCGCCCGCGCACCACGCTTGTGACGAATCGCTGAGAATCTTCGCCATCACGATATTTTAAGATTTCATTTGATTGATTTTACATTGTAGTAATCACTAAACATCTAATTAAATGGTGATTCTTGTGAATTACGTTGATTGTGATTTGAAGTAATTTATTTCTGTTCCGCTCTCACCTACCCATGAAATTATAAGAGGATGAGTTGTGGTGAAGAGCCTTCAAGCCGTCCTGACTCCACATACATATTCTACTTGTGTGTAAGTATACTTTTACTTTTATTTTGTAAATACATTCTTATGTAGATAATTACACCCAGACTCAGACCTGTTCATACACACAAATTGGGTGCGAATCGAACTCACGACCTGTGGCGTAAAAATCAAGTATCTACCAACTACCCAAACCGATATGAATGTACTTAGACGTATGTAAGTATGTTTTTCAGGTGCCTGGCTGCCATAGTATAGGCTCTGCCTAGTTCGAGATCAGATGGCAGTATAGTATGTTACTTGTCCCAAGATATATAATTAAAGAAAAAGTCATAACATTATACATCTGATTGTTTTTATTTTATCTATTTACTAAATAATTTTGATTATATCTGAATTTATTATAAAAATATAATATTTATGATTTCCTTTTATATACATTATATGTTCGAAGTATACTAAAAATATCTAGCTAAGTTTCTTTTTAATAAATTCCATTGTCAAGCCATGTTGGTGGCCTACTGGGCTACCAACTCAGTCGAATAACGTCCACTGATGGACAAAGGCCACCCGAAACGATTTCCACAATGGATTCTTAACCATAACTTAGAGAATATGCCATAATCACCACGCTTGGCAGACGGGTTGGCGATCGCAGTATGATGTTCATAGTACTCAGAGAGACGCTGCTGCCCGTCCTCTAGTAGATATTTCCTCGGGGCGAATTCGAATCCCCCCACGAGATGGGATGGCGTAGCGATATTCTTTACCGTCAGCCACGCATATACCACTCATAGCTAAATGCCCTCACCGGTCCGTAAGCGATCGGCGAGGTTAAGCAACTAGGCTCGCGGTCAGTCCATAGATGGGTGACCACCAAAGTGGTTTAAGTTCTAAGTGTCTCCGTGCTTTGGAGGGCACGTTAAGCTATCGGTCCCGGTTGTAGCCATTAGGCAACAGTCGTTAAGCTTTGTCAGAGGCCTACAGGGCGGCTTGAGCAACTCTGACACTAGGGTTACCACTACCCGTACGATAAGCAAGCAAGCCACACGGATACCATTTTTTAAGTAAGTAAGTATTTAGTAAGTGTTTGCTGTACAATTTACCATTACCCATACGATAAAGTAAAGTAGATGTTGCTAGCTATTCGTAGCAAGTGATACAAGTAAACACGTATGACAACACACGTATATAATATATCACACATCAGACAATGCTTGTGTAATTGGCTCGCAAATTAATCCGCGTAACATGTGACATTTGACTCGCGACGCTGTTGTGTTGTGTACACCTCCCGCGTTAGGCCGCGACATAATGACATCCAACTATGTTTATTTGATTTAGAACTGAAATATTCAAATATATAAATAAATATCTTGGGACAACATTTCAGGTTTAACACGCCGTGTAGACAGACCCTGTCTTAGGCCAACAAGACCACTAATAAACATACTTATATATTTCTAAATTCATACATATTATAGAGAAATTACACCCAGACATAGGTAGATAGTCGTGCTCATCACACAAAATGTCATCCTAGGGGGATCAAACCCACGACCTCTAGTTAAGCAGTCAGGTACTAATCTAATATATAAAGTAAAATATGCATTTTTGTGCACAAGAAAGAAGTAAACATTAATTGCAACTCAATATTGAAATAGCCTTATCGCTGCTGTGTTTTTTCCAGGACCTGAGGAACCTGAGTTCTACCATTTCAAAAGCATTCAATATCGAATGAAAAATAATTAATTTCAAAATCCTTTCACAAACATTGAAGTAATCACGTTATAGACATACAAAAAATAAAATATTAAGTCGAATTGATAACCTCTTCGAAATACTAGTTTTAAATAACTTTAAAAGAAGAAGTCAATAGTTATGTTACCCCATTTTTTCGTTGTTAGCGAACCGATTTTGATATTTTTTTTCAATTAATAGGAATTGCTTCCAGTATTTTCCCAGACAAATTTTGTTTAAATAAGTTGCCAACGAGAAAAGTTGAAGTCTGTTTAATAATGTCGGCCTTAATACTCGTTTTAGTGGCATTCTATTGAGTCTCAATGGGGAATTGTGAATTATGTGTAAAATTTGTAAAGCGCCGATTATTAGAAATGTTAATTTCCTTATTAATGCTAAGCTTATATAGAAAAGTATATAGAATATGATTGTATTATTATGGGATTCAATAAACTATTGAGTACTATCATGAAATATAATTTATATACAGCTCTTCTGCGAGCAGACCTATTCAAATGAATGATATTAATTAATACGGGGTAAGAGACGTAAAATAATGGGTGAAGATACTAAAGTGTAATGTAATTTATCTTAACATAAAATATTTAAAAAAAGGATTCCTATTGAGTTTTCTAGCAGTGTTTCTCTGTAGCTGCCACGTCATGCACTGGACGGTAGGGTAAAAAAATATTGACGATTCCACACAAATGTAATGTGTATGTAATATTTTTATGGCATAAATGAATTTTGGTTGATTGATCGATTGAAAATGAAACATGGATCGAATGTTAAATTTTCAATTTTGATATCGATTAAACAATCTAAATTGTATTTTATGTGTTCACATCCTAACCCCACAATGCAATCCACTTGCTAGCAAACATGAAGATAATTATTATTGATTGCGCATTAGCGAGTGTGAGAGAGATCGCATATACACTAGTACATTCGAAGGAAGGAAAGGTCCGATCCGAGGAATTGATAGCTCAGTTACATGTCAAAGTAACTTTAATTGCACGTGTGTGGGAGATGAGCTGCAATATTGAGGTACTGAGAATAGCTAAGAGATCAACAGGCCTGACTTTATATTACGGAATTCCCACTCTTATGACTTAACTTGTAGGGGTTAAAATACAGTGAATGAAAAGCTGGCAAAATCCGTTGGAAAATGCAGCAAGTTAAATACTCAGCTCATTCTCCGGTATGTTATAATGGTATCAAGTTAAGGGGAAAAATCAAAAAGTGTTAGGAGATATGACTCATATGTCTTTTATGACACCTGTCAGTTCATGGAATTTTAGCATTCTTACAGCGGCCGCATATTATATGATTTTGTATCGCCATAATGAAAAGTAGCTTGAAATTTCTTCGATAGAAAATATTGTTTCGGATTAAATTAACACTTATTTCCTTTTTATTCACATCCTATTATGAATTAGTAAGAATAGCTGGAAAGATACTCTTTATTATACACATTCAAATAGGAAAAGTACAAAATATTATATAATGTAAAAAGAGTGGTCTAATAAAGGAGCTTATCTAACTTCACTAAAAGTATTAATTATATTTTAATTCTTAACAAAGATAGCTAATCTCCATTGAGACTGGCCGCCATGGCCGAAATTAAAACAAGAGGGCATTGTTATATGGATTTTCGATTAACATAATTATTCCATTAGTTACACCTCCTTATCTAATTATGTGCCGTAGTCCGCCGTAACACTTAGTTAATATAGCAGCTAATGAATATCATTATAATGTAGAGAACATAATTATAAGCCAAACCATAAACACTGCCTTGTATTGTTACATTGTGACAACAATTAGTGAGGCTATAAGGGGCAGTGCATACAAGTACAGACGCCAGCACATCAGGCTACTCCAGTCTGTCAAATTTCTTTTATCAATTTTCAACTTTATCACATAAGCATAAGGTTCACTTTCAATTGGGAAAATTTGACAGATTGGGGTAGCTTGATGTGCTGGCGTCTGTACTAACAATCTTGCATCGAGAATAGTATGTTACGGGAATATACGGCAGTTATAACTTGCTATTTATTATTTATTTAAGGATATTAAAAATATATGTGACGAAACAGACCGCACGGACGGTTTAATTCAAAATATTTTGTTGCTTTAATTACTGTGTTTATGTAATACATTGTGAGCTTGACAAGTACAAGTGTATGTAAATACCCAAGTGGTGAATAAATTTCATTATTTCCTAATTTCTTTTTTATTTAAACTTTATTTTATTAATGAAACTTTATGCACAGCAATGTACAAAGGCGGACTTAATGCCTAAGGCATTCTCTGCCAGTCAACCTTGGGGATATACAGAGGAGAGATCAATTTAGATCGGCAAGAAGATTTAAACCAGCATTTTTTTTAGAATACTATGTTGTTTATTTATATTAATATACATATAAGCAAGATTACGCAAAATGGGCAGAAATTAAGCATAAAAAAATAGAATAGGTATAATGTTTAATAAGCAACTTCACATTCTATTCTAAATTTAAACATATTTTAATATGATTTGTGATCGTCACTGAGGTGGGTGTCATTATTTTAAAGTTAGTATTGATATCAGATCAAAAGGCGGTACCATATGAAGGGCTATGAATGTTTATATTGTTTTGCTACTTATAATTAATAGTTTAATGGTGTTTTGGTATCAAGGAATTTGTTTAAAATATAACCAAATTAGTAAGGTGTATAAGCTAAAGTCTTACTTAAATACTAGTTTGTGCGTTGTTTAGATAAGTTGTGTCAAGGCAGGTTGGGTTTTGTGACCACGCGGATGCTTTTGTTGTCAGATCTAGTAGGCACTACTACTAGGAGTGACCGCCAGTTCAGTGACCCTCTCAATAACCACCCAGGGCCAAGGTTTAAGCCCCATGTCACGTCTACCTATTCTACTCCTATACTACTGAAGTCCAAGGAATTCAAAAGAAACGATAAAGTGAGCATAAATAAAATTCGATGGACGGTCACCGTAGCCTAGTTGGTAGTGCTCCTGCCTACGAAGCTAGCGGTCCTGGGTTCGAATCCCGGTAAGTGCAAATATTTGTGTTATGAGAACAAATATTTGTTTCTGAGTCATGGATGTTTTCTATGTATATAAATATTTATATATATATATATATATATATATATATAAGTATGTATATCGTCGCCTGGTACACATAGTACAAACTTTGCTTAGTTTGGGGCAGGGATGATCTGTGTGACATTGTCCCTAGATATTATTATTATTATTATAGTTTGTATTCAACCTCAGTAAGTCATCAGTAGAGCAACACAAAACTTATGGGTCGTGGTATACGGCTAGTCTGTTTGCGTTCGCAGTACGGTACTATCCTTGTGCCGACGTTGGTATGTGCCCCCGATGAATGTACGGCCGGGCCCCCCTGATGAAACTCCGACTGCGGACCTGTAGGTTCTGCGGTAGGCAATCGTGGCTGACCTTTGCTTTGTGGTCTTCAGGGTACCCTGACTTATTAACTAGACAGCTTGAGACCCCACTGACCTGCCAGGTTCGACTGGAAGTGTCATGATAAAAATAATATCCAAGAATCCAATAAATACCCGACTGGATGGCTTACACCGCTCGACACAGAGCTCACCCTATGATAGTATACATAGGTTATGTTAACATATTACTATTCAGCTATTGTAGAGACAATGTCCTGCTGTGCGTCATGTCAATTAGTACAATGACATGTCCGAGCTGAGATCTCTGAGGAACATTACACACTGACAATAGTTATGAACATCTACTAGAAATTATTGTTTCAACCCTCACCTCTAAATGAAGGTGGACTGCATGACAGTATATTACCTACTTCGCAATTTATGTTCATTTCCATTAATTATATATATTTTTTTAATTAACATTTTATAGTTAGAATATTTTACTTTTTTACGTCTCTTTTTCGCGAAAGTTTGTGAGTGTTTATGACTTCTTTATGTCTAAACGTCTGGAACTATTTTAATACAATTTGATATAGAGTTAGCTGATACCCTGGATTAACACATAAGCTATAATTTATAAAGTTTAACGCGGGTAAACCCGTGGGGAATAGCTTGTATAAGAAAAAAAGGAAATGGGCTATTGAAGGTTTCCTTCTGTACCTTTTTAGATAAAGAAGATACATAAGTTCATTGTATATATTTGTATTGTGATAATAAAAGAAAATAAAAAAGTTAAAAATTCACGTAGACTTTAAAAAAGCGCTTGTAAATAGTCAGAACATGTTCGCAGTAATATATAATTAATTTATAATTATTTCTAGGTACATATAGATATTTAGGTACACGGATTGTAGGAAATAATTTACAATAATATTTATTTTATAACAGTAACGATATTTAGCTAAATAAAATTAAGTTATTGTCAAAAATCATGTATAGGTTTAATTATCTAAATTTTAGCTATATTTTTACTACATGTTGTCTGAATTGTGCTTTATCTGTCAATTATAACAACAACACACGAGCGATGTCATTGTATGCCGTGATATGATGGTAAAGGCAGTCGCACACGGCAGCCGGAGTAATCAATATTAGCGGCCCTTTGTCCACTAGATCACTGCACACGCTGCACATGAAGCTATTAGTACCGTAGAGAGTGGACACTGTCGATACATGGAATGAAATGCAATTATATTCATGCAGCATTTGACTACCTCACATACACTTGTACTTGTCTGAAATATTGTAGAAATTTTATTAAAGCATGCAGCTACTATGCAAATGTTTATTATGTAGATTGAAATTATTAAAGAATTATTATATTAATAAATTATATATAAATAGTAAAAAATATTTTGCAGTAAATACTAAAACAATAATTACATTATATATAAAAAATAAAAGCTAGATTTAAGGCGAAGTTCCAGTCTTTCCATAAGGTCTGTCTTCCATGCGTTAGATTCTTGGACTTAAGTGGCGGAAAGAACACACAACAAACTATTATCTTATAACTTATAAGATAGACAGACGGACCATGCCTCTCTCTTAAATTTATTCTTATTCTCTATTGCACTCAGTAACTAATTAAACTAGCTAAGCCCCGCGGTTCCCCCCGCGTTAAATAATATAAATTATAGCCTATATGTTATTCGGATATATAAGCTATACATATTACTACAAAGTTCAATCAAAATCCGTTCACTAGTTATTGTGTGAAAGAATAACAAACAATTCATCCATACTCACATACTTTCGCATTTATAATATTATTAAGATCTTCTTCGTGCTGAATAAATTTCAGCGTGCAGTATTAAAATATGATTTCAAGAGTCATCACGGTAGTAAAATAATAATAACGGTCAAATGAATGTCGATAGAATGGCAATGTGGTTATTTCCCACCCCTATCTAAAAGCGAACATCACTAAAACGGTATTCTATTTTGCAAACGATATTCGAATAAGCAAAACAGGGATTGTGAACTATTTATTGGACAGTGACAGCTTCTTAGAATGAATTTATTGATCTATTGTCTTTCTTTAGGGCGGCCTATTATCTCTGTCCCGCTTGACGAACAATATTGCTGTTGTGTATTTGTTATTAACACGAGTCATCATCATATCAGCTCAAGGACATTCACTGCTTGACATAGAGTGAGGCCTTTGTATGGTCTCGTTGATTGGGGGGATTGGCTAAAATCGCCGCGCTTGGCAGTAGGGTTGGCGATCGCGGAAAAATGGTCATGGTACGCAAACACATGCTACAGCACGTTCTCTGGTAGATTTTCCTCTCATTAGGTTCCAATATGTCGCTATACAAAACAAAACTTTAGTTTTTCTGATCGTTTAAGTTTTTCATGAAATAATATGTAAGAGTCAGATACTTATATAAATATTATGATGCACGTTAGCAATACATACGCCTCATTATCATTACTTCAAACATTAATAAATAAAAAAGTATAATAATGTTTTCACTATTTCAAAGCAATTTCAATGGGCTTGTGTGGATAACAAAGACTTCTTAATTTATTATTTAATTCAAATAATTAACTATTGCTACAACAATAAGAGACGAATTTGGGTTTGTTCCGCGTTCGCCTCGCGAAGTTTTGCCCCACATAAAAAATTCCGCATTCGCCATACATTTTGTTCCGTTTTAGCCCCAAATGTAATATTTATTTTAAAGTTAATATTTTATTCCTGTTTCGTCCTATTTTCCTATCCTTATTCGCCTCGAATAATTTTTGTGTGCAAATTAATAGAATTTTAGTACAGACAGCATGCAAAGTTTTTAAATACAATAATTATTCAATCATAAACTAGGTAGGATACTATGGTAGACTTAGTGGTGGCCTACTTGGTATTGGAGAAACAGAGGTTGAAAACTATGACAAATATTATGATTAAAATATGGTATTAAAAAAATGACAAAGATACTTAAACACTTCTAACTTCCTGCATATAATAGATCAGCTCCACCCGTACAACAAAATACCGCCTTACCCATTTAAGATTTGATTTGAATGGAAACCAAAACCACATATTTTGGCCTAGCTTTTCAAAATAATATTATAACACGTCTTAATTTGCTTACCATACTTTGGTTGGTACTATAAAGTAGGGCGAAACAGGAATCAAATTACTATGGGGCAAAAGAAGAATTCATTGGAATGTAGGACGAAAAAGTGGGGCAAATGTGGAACAAACCCGAATTTGATTGAGAGAGTTATCGGGTAATTTCTCCAATTCTGAAGGAACTTAATAGATGCTATGCATGTCACTGGTGTACTTCAGGCAGATTATAAGTAAGTTAAATGCGAAAAATATTAACATTTTTAAATGCGAAGAATTTGAAACTTAGTCACTGATTTTGCATACTACATTTGCATCTAAAATACTTTTAAAAATGTAAATAATAGAAAACACCAAAAAGCAGAAGAATGGATTATTATGGATCAATATGGGTTTAGAAAAGTTAAAGGAACGCGGGAAACTATTTTAGCATCAAGACAAATTGCTGATAGGAGAATGGGATTGGGTCTTAAGGCTATGATGAACGTATTGAAGAATGATGGATTTGATTGTATTGATAGGATGCATTTTTAATTATATAAGGAACAAAATGCTGTTATAAAAGTAGGGTCAGAGAAAGAAAGAGGGAGGATTAAACAAAGTGTAAGCAATGTCATTGTCCCCAATCATTTTAACAATTTTATTGATATGCATTAAGAAAGGTTATAGACGAGGAAGAGGGTGGTAGTAAATACAATAGCGAAAGAGTTTACTTTATACCTAAGTTAAGCAGGTGACATCACAGCTTAGCAAAAGATCAAAATCACTTAAATCTATGGGAAACATATTGAAAGAAAGTGGCTTAACATAAATCAGTAGTAATTAAATCTAATTTGTGCAAATTATATACTATTTCAACAAGTCAAATTAAATTAAATAATACAGAAATAGAAGTTGTTGATTTATTCCCATATTTAGTCAGTTTCATATCAAGCAACTCCAGATGCACACCAGATATTGTCAGTAGAATAGCAATGGCAAAACAAGCGTCCCATAACACGAGACACATAGTAAAATCCAAAATATGTAATCCGTAAAAATCCGAGAAGTTAAAAAACGTTTAATAACACTTATATCTGGAGCATTGCATTATATGGTTATGACACATGGACAATGGCGCAAAAAAACAGAGAAAGATTAGAATAATTTGAGACGTCGTGCGTGTGGTGTTCTTCACCACAAGCACGACGTCTTTGACGACGAGAACTTTGTTGGAAAGAAAAAACTAATTAAGAAGTTTTCAGAGTGTTAAACGAACAACTATTGAGAATCAGGGAGGAAAAGATGCTGGGCCACTTAGGCCCAGCATCTTTTCCTCCTCTTTTCCTACGACACGATACGTTTATAAAAAAATCATGGAACGAAAAGTTGAAGTAATGAGTGAAATGATGATGATGTCCTCCCAGACGTATCCGTCGACGGCGACACCCTTAGCTTGTGTTCGCCTGGGCCCTTGCATTGGCGCGAGCATGATTAGCAAAGCCAAACTTGGTTTTGAAAGTCCTGTTGCAGGAAAAGTGAAATAGTAAGGCTAAGACGATCGTACATGAACCAGATAAAGAAAAAAAATATTGTGTAGTATCCAAAGGTCAAGTTATTAACAGGGAAGAATGGAATAAACCACCAACAACAGAATTTCTCTTAAATATATGATGATGACTAATCGTAGCCAGTTATAATGGCCAGTCGGCATCAATTTACCTGAAATCCATTTTAATGTACATTATAAAACAAAGCTATTAAATCAGTAACAGTGAGCAAGCTATTAACAAAGCTAGACAATAAAGCTGTAGAGTATATCACAATAAGAGTGTACACCACTTGCTACCGGGTTGTTGGCGAGATTGTACACGACCCTATTAGTGCCGGCTTTACACTAGTGAGGGGGCATGTATCGATGAACCCCGGTCGATATTTGGTATTTATTTAGTGCACTATTTAAAGGATGAGTACTATGTATATATTCGTGCATTTATATACATTGAAAACATAGAAAAAGCGAGTGGTAATTACAGTAATTCGTATGTCATGAAATAAGTATAATTAAGATTATTTGTGACATTTTACAATGCAATATTTATTTTATTACAAACAGATTGACGTTTAATTTTATTTGTATTAATTACTTTTATTAATTTATATTAATACAATATATTAATATGATATTATTAAGATTATATAAGAAATATATAATTTTTAGCTTAGCTAGCTAGCTTTATTAATGACTCCCTAATTTAATTTAGAATTTTATTGTATATTTGAAAATACATTTATTTTGCAGTGCATAAAGTATTAGTCCAATTTTACAAAAACAAACGTCACAGTCACTTCTATGTGTTATCTATGTGTTATAGTTGCATTGCTAAGCGATTTGAGTTAATCCAGGTCAAATATTTATTTATTTTTGTTCACCTATGCAGTGAATACATACTACAAAAGGAAAAGCTTGAATTTCTTTAATATTTCTCTGTTAGTATATTGAAACATAATATTTTCCGACAAATAGTACGTGCTATTAAGTTAATCATACATTTAGCTTAATCAGAAAGCAGTATTTTTTAACGTTTATGAAATATTGTGCAGTAATACCCCGCTTTACGCGACCCCGGTATACGCTGTTTCACTATAACGTGAAATTCGAATTGTAATCAAATGTTGGGCGTTTTACAATAACGTAAAAGAAACGCTACCCAAAAGACAAGATATAATTTTTTCCGTAACCAATAATTAATAGCATGTACTGCATAAAGTGTTCTTACAATTAATGTTGATTAAAATGATTCGCATTATTTTTATTACATTTGACTATGTTTAACATACCTCGATATACGAATTTCAGTTAAAGTGATTTTTTCAGGAACGTATCCCTCGCGTAAAGCGGTGTATTACTGTATAATATTTCATAAAAGTTGAAAAAATACTACTTTGTGCACAGTTAATATTGAATAATTTCTGTAGTTTTCTAGTGAAATGCAGGAAAAACGTATCGATACAATGTCAGATCATTAAGCTCCATCTCTAGGCTTATCTAAGCGACGTCGATCGAGGCCAATGACTAAGCCCCGTTAATCGAACAATTATTCATTGAGATACCCCCTCTCCTTCGCCCTGCTTACCCTCGCTACAATCAATTATGTTCCATCCCTTTGTTCTGAGGTAATGCCGTGATTTTACTTTTTTACCGATAAAAAAATATTCTTAAAATAATCCTTATTTTAGAATTCCGTTGGTCCTTAAGGAACCTTTGATTTCTTTTAAATTTGCTTGCTGTACTTGTCGGATATATTATTTTTTATATTAAGTAAAGGAATCAGGCGATACTTTGCGGACATCCATAACAATCAAAATATAAAATCAATATGTAGTGTTAATTCAGCTAATTGTCAGTTTAATCATGCTGGGATGCAATTTGCACCGCCCTTCCCCTCGCAAAAAAGTGCACATGCAAGAAGTACAATATAAAAAAGCAAATTACATGCGCCAGTACGATACCCAACACGTGTTTCAGTCCTCCACGGACCATTCTCAAGGGCTGCTAACTCATCGAGTGCTTGAATGTGACATTAGTCTCATTCCTTCCCGCATGACTAAACTGACAATTAGCGGAATTAACACTACATATTGATTTTGTATTTTGATTTTTTATATTAGTTAGAATATATGTAATAATGTTTTTGACAAGCCAGCCAAATTCATATTCCGCGGAATTCTGCCCGCAGTAACTCGTATTCGGTAAATATTTGTAAAGATAATTAGGACTGTTTTCCAGAATATGACTGCATAATAAATAGGTTTACAAGGCATTCTGCCGCTTCCAGAAATTAAGCTGAGTGTAGTTAATCAGATGTCTACACTTTTAAAGCACTTGTTTTCAGGAGTAGGTGGAAATTTTAATAAAGGAGTACAGACATTCTGGACCAAAACCTGAAGTTGAGACGGATGTCTTCCAGTTTCACAAAAGTAAGTTCAATTTTTTTGTGTTTTTAGTCTGTTTCTTGGTGGAGTGTTGTTTTCCTCAAGATTATTTATTGAATACGCAGACAGGTTTTGGTAAGTCTTGAAATTTCTCAGAATGCTTGGCACCCTCTATTTCATTATGTGCTTGCGAATAAATGAGTGAAAGTAGAACATCTAGTCATAACAGTAAATCGATCTTAGATCGATGTCGTGACAGAAAGTGATCGCTAATGTTCTGACATAGATGTAGTTCATTATGGAAAGGACACACTTTAATTAAAGCTTGATTTTTTAGTTTACACAATATTCTAGATGATAGAATATTGTGTAAGAGAGATAGCGCACATGATTTGCTTAAAGAGCAGCCCGACTGGGGAAGTACCTCCACCTTACAGAAGACATTCCTTAATAATAACATTAATAACTAAATGTTGTGTTTCTGCCTGTGAGAGCAACACTAGGTTACTGACTCTTATAAAGGCCGGCAACGCACCCGCGACTCCTCTGTGTTGCGTGTGTCCATGGGCGGCGCTTCATACTTGTAGTAGACAGAGAAACGTTGCTGCCCATTCTCCCGAACGTATTCCCTTGGGGCTACTTTTATTTCCCCCACTGATGCCATCCCATCCCTTCCCCCCGGGATGAGATGGGGTTGTGATATTCGTCGCAGTCAGCGTCAATTTTTTAACATCATAATGAGATCAGCTTTGACTTTAAAAAAAGGCATAACGGCGACTACCGATACTATTTAATTAATGCTATAATGCTATCAAATTGTCTTCAGTTTCCGATTCTGAAAAGTTAATAAAAACATTCTGTTGTTTCTAATCATCATATTTTAAACTATTGGAAACTTGGTTATTGTATATAAGTATGTATTCTTTTCTACTGGCATAAAAAGAAATTACAATTACTTTAAATTATTAAAACAAACTAATGTAAGGTCTAATTATTGCCATTATTCCTTATCACAATATTTCAAATACTACTAAACGATTATATTTAAATTTACCAAACGCAGCATTTTAGATCGATAGATTTAAACTTTGCATAGTTTTTTTTACTATAGATTTAAATATGGTCGTCGTTCATTTGCGCATACGCAGATAAGTAAATTTAATCCGTAGTATAGTATTTTTATTTTCTTGTTAGGCTGTTAGAATTTACTGAAGTCATAATACTAAAATATGTATAATGTGAGACCTTGTCGAATACGCCAGGGTAAAGCCACATCTGCCAGTCCATACAGATCATCTATCTTTGATTTATTTCTGTGCCACATCACAAACGCTCGGTTCATTAAGTATCAGTGAAATCAGTTAAGACAATCCAATCGATTGGATTCATTAAATTAGAGATTTATATTTTAATTAAATTATTAAAGCTTTATTATTCATTGAGTATTTTCTTATAATATTTTGATTGATTATTAATTATTAGATGGGCTATTAAAGAGAAATCGAGGTGTCTAGATTTATATGTATACAAGGTGTAACTAAAATAGTAATAATAAATATACTTAAGGGGCCTTTTACAGTCCACTAGCGCCGCCAATCGAAAAAATGTCATAACTCGTAAATAGAATCAAAAATACAAAATGCGGTCTATTATTACTGTAGAAAAGGCAATAACGTAATTTTATAACACATTGTCAACACTTGAAATATAGCTGTTTAGCTAAATCGTGCATTTGTAACAAAAACGGCCGTTTATGTTTTGAATGCACGATTTAGCTAAACAGCTATATTTCAAGTGTTGATAAGGTGTTATACAATTACGTTATTGCCTTTTCCACAGTAATAATAGAACACATTTTGTATTTTTGATTCTATTTACGAGTTATAACATTTTTTCGATTGGCGGCGCTAGTGGACTGTAATAGGCCTCTTAATATAAGGAGCGTTGTCTACCCATGAAACTGAACTAATTAAACAAAACCATTTTGTGAAACCACACTAATATTATAAAGGCGAAAGTTTGTGAGTGTGTGACTGTGTGAGCGTGTGAGTGTGTATGTTTGTTACTTCTTCACGGCTAAATGGCTGAAGCGAATTTAATAAAATTTCATATACAGTTAGCTGACACCCTGGATTAACACATAAGCTATAATTTATAAAGTCTATCGTGGGTAAAACCGCGGGGCACAGCTAGTACGAAATATATTTTTGGGGGCCCCATAAAAATGCATCAGCCTACGTTAAGGTCTTGTATGGGGAATTAAAATATTTCAGTCAATTTCATAAACAAATTAAGCTTATTAACTTACGTCTTCTGCTTATGTTACATCTTCTACTGGTAATATAATATTGGCGTAGTTGGCGAATGCTTTTCACACCAGAGGTTGTGGGTTCGATTCCCATCCAGGACAGATACTTGTGTGCATGAAAATGTCTGTTTGTCCTGAGTCTGGGTGTAATTATCCATATAAGTAGATATGTATTAACAAAAATAAACTAGTATATGTAGTACCTACCTATATCAGTTATCTAGTTGCCATAGTACACACGGCTACATATCAAGCTATACATTTCCAATATAAGCTGACCTCTCATTGTATGGAAACCCTATTTAGCTTATACTGGAAATGTATAGCTTGACATGTAGCCGTGTGTACAAGCTCTGCTTAGTTTGGGATCTAATGGCTGTGTGTAAATAATGTCCCAGGGTATTATTTTTGTTTATTAGATTATTTTTGTTGAGTGTATACAGGTTTTTTGTACATAATAAATAATAAGCAATAACTTCGTTCCATCCGGGTGTCCCTTGACACCTCTCAAGTTTTTATTTTTAATTTTAGGTTTTAATATGTACCTACGGTCTCGTTTACATAGGATTCTATTGAGCATTACTAGTTATCTCACCGCAGATTCCGTTGTCGAGATATAAACACATTTTTCTGATCATTGCCTTTCATTATATCGCGATCGATATGCCCACACCATTAAATTACGAACAGATAAACTGTGTAATATATTCAATTAAACCCTCTGTGCTGATATTTCCGGTTCACGAACACATTTATGCTCAATTAAGTTTTAATTATAATAATGCCTTCGAGGTTTGTAGTAATCTGAGCTCCTGAATGTGTCTATTGGACGACATGTTTTTGGTTTTATACTTTGAAGTGGACACATTTTGATACAGATTTTGTTATTTCTTGCATGAGTGCGACTCTTTTTGGGGCTGACAGCAAAGACTATCACCACATTCATCTCCCCATTTCATCCCGTGGGGGGCGACGAATTCGTCCCGAGTATTCCTATGGAAGACTACTATGCCACCAGAGAATGAGCAGCAGCGTTTCTCCGAGTAAGTACTATGATCACCATACTGCGATTGCCAAACGGTAACCCTCTAAATGATGGACACAATTCTACGAAGGAGATCTTTTGAGATGTCACAGACAGACACATTCACAGTGAACGTCATTCGGATGATATGATTATGATGATGAGTGAAATTAAATATGTCAACGTATTCTTTAATCATATTTTATGCAAGTTCTTAAACAAACAGTTAAAACTAGACGCTTTTTTATAAGGATATTTTAAACCAATTATTTATGTAAATAATAAGAAAACTATGAACATTAAATATAATCGTGAAATAGTAGTTCATATAAAATTCAATGTTAGGAATTCAACAAGATTATTGAATTTTAAAACACTTATGTTCGATTCCATAAATATTCATTAAATATATTTTTTATTTATCCATGTTTGTATATATGTATGTTTTATGTCCTTGAAAACGGCTACAAAAATTCAGTTAAACATTGCAAGGGCGAGCTAAAAAGAATGTAGTTGTAATGTCCCATGTACGCAAAACTGAAACTCGAATTCGCGAACTCGGTCGGCCAGGTACTAACAATAATATAAATGATCGCTTCAGATAATGAAACTACATCTCCCCCAATGCTAAGTGTGACAATGCAACAACTTTTTCCCCAAAAGTTGCGATATATAAATCCCTGCCGCGGGTATTAACCTCCCTCTTGTTAATGCCATTATCACCCCCTCACAGGGAATGTTAACGCACCGTCTGTAAAAAAAAAATGTTACAATAAGACTGAATTGAAGAATTTTATTGCACGTTTGGCACAGTGGTTAGTCACCTCACTACTACTTCGGTGTCCTCATGTTTAGGGTTCAATCCCATTTAAAATAAATTAAAATAAAATAAAAAAGGTTTTTATTCACGTAGACTTTAAAAAAGCGCTTGTAAATAGTCAGAACATGTTTGTAGTAATACAGTTATTATTTCTAGTTACTTATAACAGATATTTAGGTACATGGAATGTTAAAACATTTATACAATTTATTTTAAAATGGTAGTGTACTATACACATTTAGCTAGCTTGTATTAAGTTATTGTCAAGGATTAAGTTATTGTCAATCATTACTTACTTACCGATCGTATGGGCATTGGGCAGTGGTTACCCTAGTGTCAGAGTTGTTCATGCCGCCCAGTAGGCCTATGACATGACTTGACCAACAGATTAACGTGCCCTCTGCAGCACGGAGACACCCAGAAATTAAACTACTTCGGTGGTCACCATCTATGGATTGACCGTGAGCCTAGTTGGTTAACCTCACCAATCGCTTATGGACCGGTGAGAGTTATAAGCGCCTCGGTTCAATCCCCTGTAACCTATTTGTGTAACCCACAAACCGTTGTTCTAGGTCTGGGTGGGCTTGGTGTCCGTGTTAACAGTCAGTCTAGACTGACTGTTAACGTTAATTAAAAAAAAATGCCGACATGCTTACATATCTTGCGGCTCTGATTATTAGAAGATTATTATTAGAGGATTTAACCGCCCTGTAAACTTCTGATATGGCTTAATTGCCTAGTGACTCCAACCGGGACCAACAGTTTAACGTACCCTCCAAGTACGGAGATGCTCAGAAATTACGGTCACCCATCTATGTACCGACCGCGAGCCTAGGTGCTTTACCTCGCCGATCACGTACGCATGGGTGAGAGCATGTTTGTATTTAATTAGTGATTTACTACTCAACCATTTTAAAGGTCACAGCATATCAGTAGCGAGTATGTAAACGATACAGTTCTGTGTGTTGGGATCACGCCCCAACACACAGACCGATTTGCGATCCGTTTATAATTAAGTGTGGATGTTACCGCAGCCGTACGAACGATCAAAAGCTCGACTGATGTACCTTTGTAGACGACTGGATGTGGCATACATACGTTAATAAAAATACTAAGAAAACTCTAAGAAAAATAGACAAGACGGCTCAACTAATAATAATAATAATATTCTGGGACATTATTCACACACGGGCATCTGATCCCAAACTAAGCAGAGTTTGTAATATGGAAACCACATAACTGATATACTAATAATAGTAGCACTTTTCAATCACACTAATATTATAAAGGCGAAAGTTTCTGAGTGTGTGACTGTGTGAGTTTGTTACTTCTTCACGTCTAAACGGCTGGAATGATTTTAATAAAATGTCTAATCTCAACAATGGGAAATCATAAATTTAATCGTCCGGCGGGTCTCGAACCTGCATCATACACACGGGCAGAACGAATTTAGGATTCGATTAAATTTATGATTTCTCATTTTTGTGATTAGATTAACACTTTGCATTGCGAATAATGCTATAAAATTCAAAAATAATTAATAAAATTTTGTATGAAGTTACAGTTGACACCCTGGATTAACACATCCGGACTAATAATATTATAAATGCGAAAGTAACTCTATCTGTCTGTCTGTCTGTTACTCTTTCACACCAAAACTACTGAACGGATTTGAATGAAATTTGGTATACAGATGGTCTAGACCCTGAGAAAGGACATAGGCTACTTTTTATTGCGAAAAGGGGGTTGTAATTAATAATAATACTTCTTAACGCGAGCAAAGCCGCGGGAAAAAGCTAGTAGGTTATAATTTTTGACGTGGGTAAAATCACGAGACGCTGCTAGAACGTTAATAAAAATAAATTCTAAGAAAAATAGACACAACAGTTCGTGGTTTTGACGTGATATACTTATAATAATAATGTCCTGGTCTTTTTGGCCACGACAGCTAGTATCAATGGAGACAAACCGTATGCGCAGAATATATTGGGTGCACGAACAAAGGGTCGTATTCCTTTCCATCACTCTCATGATCCTATGGAACGAATAGCGATACGACCGGAAAGAGCTTAGGTACATGGCCGATGGTCTCATCTCCGATGTAATATAGTAATTCCCAAAATCATATTTTGGCCCGACCCGGGATTTGAATCCAGGATCTCATTATCTGCAGTTGAATGCGACACCGCCTGACCAACGAAACAGTCAACGTGATATTAAGATATTTATAAAAACTGTTTTAAAAAACCGGCCAAGTGCGTGTCGGACTCGCGCACGAAGGGTTACGTACCATTATCTATACAAACGAGCAAAAAATTCACGATTGTTCTATGGCAGCCCCCTTAAATATTTACTTTATTTAGTTTTTTTAGTTTTTATTGTTATAGCAGTAATAGAAATACATCATCTGTGAAAATTTCAACTGTCTAACTATCACGGTTCATGAGATACAGCCTGGTGACTTAGTAATAGGGTCCCGTTTTACCCTTTGGGTACGGAACCCTGAAAACAATACATCGACTTCAAAATCTACAAAAAAAAATTATAGCAAATCTTTGTTTGATGAGAACGATTATTTAGTCTGTGGCTTGGTCTAATTTATTTATAATATGTATGTTTAGATATTCTCAATTCTCAATTCTTTATTGCATTCCACAATGTGTGTATAAAAGTTGGTAGACATAATAATGTTTGTATCAATTGTGGACCCTGCAGGGTACAGCACAGATTTAGGAGAGAGGAGGAAGAGTGCATTATTCCTAATTTGATATTTAAATAACATAATGAGTTTTATTAAATTAATGTGTTATTATAGTTAGTCCTGCATTCATTTATTATACTTAATTATTTAGTTATTTTAATTGAATAAATTTTACTATTTTATAAGTCAGCTATATTTTATACCTATTATTTGTTTTTTATATCATTTATTTTTTAAATGTATAAGTATGTTTATCAGTTGTCTGGTTGCTATAGTACAGGCTCTGCCTAGTTTGGGATCGGATGCCAGTGAGTTAGTTGTCCCTATATACTGCTTAAAAAATAAATTAAAAACAATAAAACAATGATCTAGCCATCAAATTAGCTATATATTTTGCCTCAAAATATTTTTTTTCTTTTAAAAATAATAAATATCTAGGGACAATGTCACACAGATCATCCTAGCCGCAAACTAAGCAAAGCTTGTACTATGGGTACCAGGAGACGATATACATACTTATATAGATAGTTAAATACTTATATACCTAGAAAACATCCATGCCTCAGAAACAAATGTTCGTGCTCATCACACAAATTTTTGCACTTACCGGGATTCGAACCCAGGACCACCAGCTTCGTAGACAGGAGCACTACCAACTAGGCTACGGTGGCCTTCAATATATAAGTAATTGTAGAATAGCATTCAAAGAAAATAATAAAGGCAGAGAATTGGGCAGGAAATTAAATTTTTATGGTCGTTGGTGATGTTAGAATGAAATGAAATGTATAAAATTAATTAATTAAATAACTGTTAGAAAACCACTAATAAACTAAGGATTAAGAAATTATTTCTTCGTGATAGTTTTAGTAATTAAGCTATTAATCATATTCCTAATCATTGATGATAAACTTTAAAATCATTCAAAACATATCTATTTTAAAGGACCAATTCAAATCAACATAATTCATTTCTATAGTTCTATAGTGACGCGAGAGCTGGGGTGCTACCGGCTAAGACGCCGAACATCGGGATAGTAATCGGCGTTCAAATAAATAAAGGTTAAAAATGACGTAATCAATCGTTAAATCGGCTTCCATGAACACATGTGACGTCATAAATGGTCCGGAATCGATTTTCAAAGTCGAAACCGATTTAACCATTGATTAAGTCATTTTTAACCTTCATTTATTTGAACGCTGATCACTATCCCGATGTTCGGCTACTAGCCGGTAGCCCCCCTGGCCCTCCTTTGGGTTTTGCGGCCAGTCAATATGTAGTAAAAATATTAGACTTAAACTAGATAATTAAACATAATCTCTTGACAATAACTTGATACGAGCTAGCTAAATATCAATGCTATAATAAAATAAATTTTATAAATGTTTTCATACAATGTGTACCCAAATATCTATGTTACTAGAAATAATAATGTATACAACTATATTACTACAAACATGTTCTGACTATTTACAAGCGCTTTTTTAAAGTCTACGTGAATAAAAACCTTTTTTTATTTATTTTATTTTTTATTTATTTTAGTCTTCTGACTTTACCTCCCGACGAAGCGGGTGAAATTTTCGAGCTTAGTTATGGAAGTCGTTAATTTAGCTGATATTTTCCTTTTCCTTTAAATTATACTATACTACCTACTGTTTAACAATAGTATGCCATTGTTAATAACTGACTTCAAAATAAGAAGGATATTTTCTTTGCAATACCAATTAAACTAATTTTAATATAATTCCATTTCTTTCTAACATAGCTCTAATGAAAAGGACACGGCATCTTTACTTGTGTCATTATAGTTTTGGTCATTCTACTTGTCAAGCCATTCATTTGATAACCATATTGAGGGAGTTGTGAAAAATGTAATTCGCCATTTTGCGATGGCGGCCATCTTGGATTTGAAATTTATCACAGTGTATAGTGTTCTACTAGTCAAGCCATTCATTTGATACCCATTTTAAGGGGGTTGTGTAAAAATATGATATGATATTTTGTGGCGGCGGCCATCTTGGACCAATTTTTATAAAACATAGCTAAGAACGCTCCCGAATGATTCACCACACATACAAACAAATAAAACAAACACTAAATGAAAATCAGCTCATCCGTTCGAGCTAGTATGCCACAGACAGACACACACACACACACAGACGTCAAACTTATAACAAATATACAAAAATTTTACACAGTTATTGTTTTTCTTTTATTTTGTAGCTTCTTTTTTAGTTGTTATTTATATTATTTATTTTATTATTTCAATTATAGTCAACTATCAATCAAGGGTAGGAGCGAGACTACCCCAATAGAAGTATTATAATTACTTACTGGGGCTTTTTTTAAATCGGGACAGTATCTCCTTCTTAACCACCACTGCAACTCCTGTAAGTCAGGATCAACAGTGGCACACGATGAAATGACACTGAGCTGTGAGGCTCAGGCATGTCCCGGGGAATCGCTTTAACTGTTTTGGATCCCGCAACGAATTTAATCAGAAAGAAAAAAGGAGGAGTTACATAATGAAAAGTTCCACTTCCCTCCAGAGCAAAGCGGGAGACAGAATGATGTAAAGAAGCTATACCCTCATAAAACGAGAGAATTGGAACTAGAAAATCCAGCTGCTAAAACACCGAGGATCAATTAAAGGGTCCTAAGTGAGCTGATATATTTGACTCCAATAGTGAGTATGGCAAGAGCGCTTAAACGCACGGAAGTTGTTCCTTGTTGCTACAAGATCCGTATAGAGACTACTCCAAATATTGGTTGCAAGCTATATAACACGCTGATTTACTTACTTACTGGGGCTCCTTCATTCACATTTGTTAATGTAACCGCTTGAGACACCAAAACATGTTCATTTTCAATACTTCTCCATTATCGCTACATCTGTGTTCTTCGGCGACTCCTACGTATTTCATACTGTTTCCATATTATTTCATCTCATTAAGCAACTCGTTATACTGTATACCGCGAATTATATACATACGTATGTTCGTCTGTATATGTCGGTAATTACGTGGATTAGGCAGTTAATTAGTGGGGATGAGGTTGTAAGGCTGGATACGTAGAACGGTGTCAAATGTTCGTTTTCATTAGATTTATTGGATAGCTTTGAAACAATTTTAGCTAGTTTTAATACATTTACTTTTTGAATTTTGACTGCTCCGTCGGATTCAACCGCAGATAACGAGTCCTGGGTTCAAATCCAGGGTCGAACAGAAAAGTGAATTAGTACCAGTTTTTCTGAAAATCGAAATTTTCCAGAATCAGCCTGAAGCCTTGGAGTTGAACCCCGTGCCGAGAGTACGTAAGCCTGTCCTGTACCTGATCTCTTTCCGGTCATGTCGCTAGTCGTCGCATCGGATCACTGAAAAGTGTTTGCGCACACACTTATGCATTATAATATATCTGCCCAGGTGACTAGTCTCCAATGAGACTGGCCACTGTAATGAAAAATCGACCAGGAGGACATAATTGTTATCACTTTTAACTTTAAGAAGTAATGTGTCAATATTAAAAAAAAAAACAGATAGAAATAATGTCGTTTAGGTTAAAATTTACTCACAGCTTTCATTTATTCCTTGAGAAATCCAACTGGGATGTCTGTAGCCCTATGTAGACTGACGAGTTAAGTTGGACATAGCTGACTAAACCTTCATAATCAAAGATCCTGGCATTTGCACAAAAATGTATGAGAATATATCTAAATCAGTTCACAAACATAGAAAACAAATCGCGAAACATACCAGTAAAACATTCCTACCAAAAATTAAAAACATATCCATCGCTATGATCAGTTTTGTGTAGCCTCCCGCTTCAATTTTTATTAAAATGAAATCTACCCTACATACGCAGTAAATCGACATACTTACAAAGCGACATACACGAAACATTAACACAATATACTTATTAAATGCGCTTACATTTCTAGCAAACCTTTAATCACAAACACACAACCCTATCCACCCAAACAATGAAACACACAATTAATTCATTTGTTTTGTAGAACATATCGATTCATACCGTTATCATAGATAACAGTAACTAAACAGAAGGGAAACTACTCTGAACAAGCATCACGCGGCATTTGTAAGTAGCTTGAGTTTTAGCTATTTTAATTACCTATAATAGCTGCTATTACTGCATAAGAGCCTTAAGTATATTATGCATGTAACATTGGAAATTTTCCAATTATAAGTTCATACGGCAGAAAATAGTATTTTCTCCCGTGTGAACTAGAATTAGAGTTCTCTGCCACACAGTACAAAATGTATAGTTGTGAACAGGCTAAGTTTAGATGCTATCATTTTAAAACCAATATAAATTTATTTATGGCGTAAAGGAAGCGATTTATCTCAGATTCTATTGGGCTCTTAGATCAGTGTTTTTTATACTATGAAGTTGGTAAAATAGTATAATATAATAAAAATGGCCACACTCGCGCGTTATTTCCCAGCACTAGCGCATTTATAATGGGGACTGAAGTGTATTCCAGTACCTGCTCATAAAGTAAAAGAAGAGTATAAACTACTTATAAATATCAATGTTACTGGAACAATGGTGGCACTGGTATCAAAAGTATGGTTCGACACTAATTTAATCTTGATTCGAATTATTAACCTGAAGTTTCTTATTGATTAATATTGCAGCCGCCAGAAAGTGACACTATTGTAAATTTAATAGACTTTTTTCTTGACCCAAATTAGTATTTAGATAGACTCGATATTGTAAACAAAAAATAACAAATAAAATGTTGAAACCATACAGTGTCCGGCCTTATCACAAAGTTTTTCTCTCTCACAAATTTCTAATCTTTGGATAATTAACAGACTGCTCAAACTAGGCATACCCTTTACTATGGAAACCAGACGCCTGATAAATATACTTATATATTTCTAAATACATACATATTATAGATAAATAACACCCAGATACAGAACAAATAATCATTCTCATCACACAAAAATAATTTCATGAGTGGGGTTTGAACTCGTCGTGGGTTCAGGCTTTGGATTAGCAGTCAGGGTCGCTAACTACTAGACCAACAAGCCAGTCACTATAGACTGGACAATCTATACATATAATAAAATCGTAGGAAAGTCAAAACTGTACATTGAATATTTTTTTAAAAGGATACTTGGGGCGTGATCTACAATCGATATCGAAGTCAAAAATATGATTTTTATAATTTTTGTCTGTTTGTCTGTATGTATGTCCGGGCTAAACTCAAAAACTACTGCATGGATTTACTTTAAATTTTGCATGAATACTAAGAGGTCGGGTCATCATATAGGGTACATATTATCACGCTATCACCTACGGGGGAGGACCTGTGATAATTTATAAAACTTAACGCGGGTAAAACCGCGGGGCACAGCTAGTGGAGTAATGAGAGAGGCAGTTGTCAGTGTACATTTAGGTACATTGTAAATAGTACCTAGGTACATAACATAGAAAATATGATTAATGTAAGTTATATTATCATATCTGTAGGATTTACCTTCAACTTATTAACGTACTAGCGGCCCGTCCCGGCTTCGCACGGGTGGACATTTATTTTTTAAACATTTTGGCATAACGTAAACCTCTATCTCAAGCGGCTTGGTAAGAGTCTTAAGTAACTCCGTCAACTGTTGTTAAGTTCTGGAACGATTTTGGGCCTCGTACATGGTGAAGTAGTACCCTGAGGTAAATACACTCAGGATGAACGCTGTACAATCTTCCCAATGCCGCATCATTTTTATACCAGGATTTCCACCTCTCCTGCACTCCAGCCCCGGCGCTCCGGCGCATTACGGCGGCGGCGACGTAGTGGCGAATTAATTTTATTTCGATTTTATTAAAGTCGTAGTATCTTTCGAATGGAATGTCCGATTTTAATATACTAAAATAATATACAAGTATTTAAACAGCCTTGTTTGAGAACTCATTTATTTAGGTAAGGATTAAGGCAACGGTTTAAATAACTTGGTCTTATTTTGCTCGGAATTTCTATTAAATTTTAGAATGTTAAAATGTCGTTATAGTGACATAACTACCATAGTTAGAACATACTATCACGACATTTTTTTGTAAACATTTATATGTTATTTAATATTGTGGAACATGTTTTTGTTCTATCATGAATAGTTTTCGCAGTGCATGCGATGAAAATTATTTTATAGATATTTTTAACCCCTTGGGTAACATTATTGTAGTTTTAGTAGGGATCCATATTTTTTTCTTGCAATTAAAATAGCCTATATTAATCAGTGATAATGCAGCATTCCAATAGTGAAAGCATTTTTAAAATTGGTCCAGTACTTTTTAACCCTATTCGTTACAAACATACATTCAAACGTTAACTCTTTATAATATTAGTATAGATTAAAAGCTTAAGCGATAGTTCCGTTACTGTATGATGGCCAATAACTGTGGCGGTAACGTCAGTCAGTTGGCAAGTATTTAAAAATAGATTTGTATCGACTTTTTACTACTCACGCCGAAGCCTTCTAGGGCTAATAAAATATAAAACTGATAATGCATATTATCTACCTGCATAAAAAAACATTTTTTTTGTACAGATTCTATACTAACAGTATAGGGACATCAGTATGAAAAGGTTTACCAATAATCCACCAGTAAAAGCAGTCAAACATCTAACCCAGAACTAATTCAATTAATAGAAATTATGGTTTGTTCCACACTTGCCCCACTCTTTCGTCCTACATTCAAAAGAATTCTTCTTTTGCCCCATATTAAATTTGATTCCTGTTTCGCCCTACTTTATAGTACCAACCAAAGTATGTTTAGCAAATTAAAACGTGTTATAATATTATTATTATGAAAGGCCTGTTGGTGCTTTGGTTAGATAATATACAAACGTAAAGCTAGGCCAAAATATGTGGTTTTGATTTCCATTCAAGTCAAATCTTAAATGGGTAAGGCGGTATTTTGTTGTACGGGTGGAACTGATCTATTATATTCAGGAAGTTAGAAATGTGTAAGTATCTTTGTCAATATTTTAATCATAATATTTATCATAGTTTTCAAACTCTGTTTCTCCAATACAAAGTAGACCACCACTAAGTCTACCATAGTATCCTACCTAGTTTATGATTGAATAATTATTGTCTTTAAAAACTTTTCATGCTGTCTGTACTAAAATTCTATTAATTTGGTCACAAAAAGTATTCGAGGCGAATAAGGAAAGGAAAATAGGACGAAACAGGAATAAAATATTAAATTTAAAATAAATATTACATTTGGCGCTAAAAAGGAACAAAATTTATGGCGAATGCGGATTTTTTTATGTGGGGCAAAACTTCGCGAGGCGAACGCGGAACAAACCGAAATTATGTATGAGCCTTTTGGGGTCGTAACGTCCATATAACAAAGGAGTGTACGACTAAACGCCGTCAGACATTACGCCGACATACTGTACACCGACAAGACTTTAATTCGACTGTACATTTCGCCGACAGAACACTTTGCCGACAGTATTCATAATTATTGGTTTAGGTTAGGTTAGAACTGTCTAGGGCCGTGGGGACCTAAAGCACGTTTATTGTTTCGGGAAATTTCGAAACGTTTGATTGACCCTTCCCGTGACCAGAGAGCTGGCCTTTTTTGGGTCAAAGAATCAGCATTGCCATACAGCGTGGCAATGCGGCCAGCCTTCTGGGCACGTTACCTCCCGACGATGCGGAGGAATTCTACGACGCCCTATAACTTAGTTAAAGTAGTTAGTTATTATAGTTAATTTAGCTGATATTTTTCTGTTTCTTATAAGTTAAGTTAATTATTTAAATAGGTATTTCTTTATTTTCACATAATAATTGAATAAATATATTAATAGAAATATTTCAGTTACTGTGTTCTTGTTTTATTGTAATGGAGAAACTCAAAAACAACTGACTCATTTGAATAAATAATAGATATAAAAGGTATTGATTGGCGGAAAATACTCATGAATTTTTTATCTATATACCTATGGGAAGTTGAGGCAGATCGCTAGTACCAATACTGAGTATAAATTTCTAGTACCTAAATACTGTAGTAAGAGTTATATTTATAGATAAACCTTAGGTTTCCAAAATGTTATACCACAAATTTAATTCGCCGGCGGGTCTCAAACCGGCACCCTGTATCAAATCGAGGTAGGCATTTTTGTTAAATTTATATTTTATAAAGACTACGTGTAGTGCGGGTCTAGGGAATCCAATCCCTGTGGCGCGGTGTAATTTACAAACATAGAATAGACGGACACAAATTACATCCAGACTCAGAACAATTATTTATGGGTCACACAAATAGTAGTCCGGCGCGGGACTCGTTCGTTCGTATTATACCTAGATAACGCACCGTGACTTCATTCTCTTCCCATCTGAGGTTTATCCGCGCACAGTAAAAATAGTTGTGTTCATAAATATGTCAATTTGTCTATGGTCTAGGCTATTTTTCTATATAACGTATGTATATTTTTACAAAGAAAAGTACTTATTGGGACTAGATGTGTGATATATTCCGGATATTTATGTATTATGTTACGGATATGATATGATATAGGATATGGTATCTTCTCAGTTGGGGCGCATTGGATCCGGTGGTAGCATTAAAGCGCGACCGTCGTTTTAAACACAAGGTCCCTTATAATAATAATACTGAATTATACCATACCTTAATATAGACAGAACCATTCGAACAATATGTAGTAAAATATAAATTTCAATACATAATATTAAAAACTTCAACTAAACATAATCTCCTTGACAATAACTTAATACAAGCAAGCTAAATATCACTACCATTATAAAATAAATTGTATAAATGTTTTAACATTCCGTGTACCTAAATACCTGTAATAAGTAACTATAAATAATAACTGTATTACTACAAACATGTTCTGACAAGCGCTTTTTTAAAGTCTACGTGAATAAAAACCTTTGTTATTTATTTTATTTTATTTATCCTACGGTCGAACGGAACAGATATATTTATGCTACAAGACCAGCCATTGTACAACTTTTGTATAAACTATGACAATAAATGTAGGTATAAACATTCAATTCTATTGTTTCAATACTAAAAATAACCACATTTTAGTATCCACGTTAAAGACTGCTTCTCTACATGATCAGACTATCTTCTGAGTAGAAAACAAACTTAATGCAATATTCGCTTCCTGTATAACACGAAACCAATTGCTTTAAACATGAACTGTAAACGATTTTAGCGTGTTCGATAGATATATCTCTTAATTCAGCGATGCGATGAAACAGCAAAGCGATCGGCCCGACATCAAAGTCGCACTCGCCGCACGTAAGTACTCAGTACGCTGTAGCGGATGCACTCTCATACTTAAGGTGACAATGGCTTAATAATACTGGATGTGACAAGTATTTGTATAACAGATTGAGTCGATGATTAACCAATTCCTATAAACCTTTGTCCCTCTGACTCTCGTATTTAGATATCCACGAATAAAAGGTAAATGAAATGAAATAATGAAATTTATTCAGCACTTGGGTATAAACACTTGTACTTGTCAAGCTTGACAAGTACACTTGTACTTGTCAAGCTCACAATGTATTACATAATCATAATCATCATTTAATTGTGAAGCATAGGTAATAATACAACGATTGGTCTTCAATTAGGTTAAGTGCGCTATGTTCTACCATGAGAATGGTGTACAAATCATATCCACTTATTTGGTATATACCTAAACCATCTAAGTTTACAAAGACAATATAAATTTACAAATACTAAATTATAATATAAAAATACAAAATTGAAGTCAAAACAGAAAGGTAACAGTGAAATTTAAAATACAAAATAAATAAAATGTCTCGCTAGAATGAAGTAAATGTCATGCAATGTCAGAAATAATAATCATTATAATTAAATAAATTGTTATGTCTCCAATACAATATTATAGTATATTACAATTTGTCGTTAAAGTATTCCTCAAGAGAATAATATGCCTTCTCAACCAGAAATATATGTAATTTATTTTTGAATATTTTTACAGTTTCTGTAGTACGCAAAAACTATGGTAATTTATTATAGATTTTTGGTCCCATTACAAAAATACTTTTATGATACAACGTTGTTTTGGCGGGGATCAAGTGTAACTTCTCAGACCTGCGAATACTGGCTACTGATGAGAATCTGGACAAGTTATGCTTTACAAACATTGCAACTTCAAATAAGTACAATGAAGGCATAGATAATAGTTTGAGTTTCACAAAATGTGGTTTACATGTGTCAGTAGTACTTAATTTGCATATTGCTCTAATGCAACGTTTCTGGGCCTTAAATACCCATTCTTTACCCGTTGCGTTACCCCAAAATAAAATACCATACCTAAGAGTGGACGCAACTAGCCCGTGATATGCCGTAAGAACTGCAGCTTCATTAACATTTTTGCTTAGCATATACAATGCATAAGCATACTGATTTAGTTTACTGCACACCTTTTCAATTTGAGTATCCCATTTTAAATTACTTTCTATGTGTACACCAAGAAATTTTGTTACCTCTGTCTCTAGAATTTTTTTATTATTATATTCTACAACTAAGTCAGAATTTTTATTTCTCCTTTGTCCAAAGTTCATTATTTTAGTCTTGTCAAAGTTAATTTTTAAATAATTTTTAACTTATTACATAAACACAGTTTGAAAACAGTAATTAAAGCAACATTTTTTTTTTGAATTAGTCCGTCCGTGCGGTTAGTTTGGTCACATATATTTTTAATATCATTAAATAAATAATAAAAAGCAAATTAATAAGCTATTATTATTACATTTAGCAATAGTATATCAAATTAAAGAATTGAAAACAACGAGCAGTTGGCTAGCGCAAAAGGCTCTCAGTACCAGTAGCTTAATTTAAGCGACTAATACCTGAGGGCACCCTTATGGGGTTCGGGCACACAGCTCAGGCGGCCGCTGAAGTAAAAAGATGGAATTCGAAATGGGGGTCAGATCACTTGCTCGGGATTACCGATCCCGTGTTACGCAACGCGATCTTCGCCGCTGAGGATCCTACCCTAGCTAGCCTAGGTATATCCTTAAAATACTTTTTTCTTGTCTTTTTATTTATTTTTTATCATATGAGCACGGGTTACCTGATGGTATGCCGTTGGATGCGGGCAACGCAAGACCGGCAGTTGTGGAAATTCTGGGGGAGGCCATTGTCCAGCTGATATGGTGATGACGATGATGACTGATTACGTGAGTGTCAGAGTTGTACAAGCCTCTCAGTAGGTCTCTGGCACAGCTAAACTACTGTTGTACTACTATAACTACCGACTGCTACGTGTCTTCCGAAAGCACGGAAGCGCTCATAAAATAAAACACACTGGAAGTCACTTTTTTTCCTTTTTTTTTATTATTATTATACTACAACTAGAGATAGTTCTTAAAAGCTAATACATAGGCCCACAAAAGTGTTTTACAGATTTTGTCAGTGAACTCATCTATAGATATATTCTTATTCTTTATTGCACAAAGAAACATACATTGAAGTTACATGTTGCAAGTGAAACAAGCATGAGCATAATCCAGCTGAATCCATTAATTAATTTTCTTTGCAAGTCAAGTGCTTAGCAAATCATTATGACAGTGAGATTTGAATTAATGGGTACAAGCAGTGTTCAAAAAATATCCTCCCAAAATTTACATAAAATGCTCGCGTGCTTTTCTTTCCATTATAAAACGGCTCTTGCCACCCTTATTATGATAACTAGCGCATTCCACAGACCAAATGAACAAAATGACATAAACAGTTGACGTAACTTAAGTAAACAAAATTTGCTTATAAAATTAAATTATGTGAAACACGTCAAAATACACAATAAATATTAAGATGTACTAAAATAACTACAATAAGCTCATGAATTTTGTATGGGTAAGAAAACAAAATATTTTTCTTTACATACAACTTGTAACGTAATTAACGCACACCCTCAAACACCCCAAATCATAATACATATACTGAATTTGTAATTTAACATGTATATGCATTGTTATTTACTAAATTAGTTTCTTGGGATAAAGTTTATTTTTCTTTATTTTATATTGAAGAATGGAATTTGTAAGAATACAAATAAATCTGCGATTTTAAAAGTCTTATTACTTTGACCTACGTTCCATTTCAATTTGTTTTGACTGTACAGGGTTAATATGATAATAATTTCCGGAGTTTAAATTATTTTGAAATAAAAAATTACCTATCTTAAAAATTATATAAATCGATTCAGTAAACGATTCTGAACAAACTATTTTCAGGATGTGCGTTAATTAAGTTACATGTTGTATACAAACTGGTTTTCTTTTGTTTGTTCAGTTTAATGTGTAGATGGCGCTCGTTGAGTTTTGATCATTATGTATGTTACGAGTTGTACAAAGAACCTTCAACCAGTATTACAGCATGATTACATCTATAATTACCAATACATGTTAAATAAACCAAATTACTGATTAAAACGCGGTTAAGGTTAATTAAAATGTCGATTTGGCGCCACCTACACATGTATTTATAATTAACTAGCAGCCCGGTACGTGCTTCGCTACGTATAAGGCACAGTAAGATAAAATTGATATAAAAAAAATATACATAAAAATATTTTAAATTGCCAGAAGATGTTAATTTTACAGTTTTTTTTAATTTTCTCTACGTACAAACCTTCCCTGGACTTCCACGAATAATTCAAGACCAAAATTAGCCAAATCGGTAAAGGCGTTGCTGAGTTATAACATTACAACGAAAAGTGGCATTGATTTTTATATATAGGTATAGATTTGTACATATAAATAAGTTATTAATATTAACATGAGATATTTAAGTTAATTAAGTATATTTCGAAATCTTACGCTTCTGTTACTTTGGTTCACCTGCGGATTTTGACATCCCTGATTCGATTTCGCAGATATATTCCGAGCACAGCTCTCTGGAAACCAAATATAACCAGATAACTGATATACTACATTCATATATTATTTTTCTTTTGTAAATACATACTTGTATAGATATTTTAGGCTGATGATGAATAGTCTTAGTATTATGTACTTTGATTATATATGGTATTGGCCCATAATACAATGTTACAATGAGTTAAAAGCGTAAATAACTTATTGTTATATTTGGAAACATGACCAGTTTCCTTGAACGAAGCACTAGTTATAGCGCTGTCATTATTCACGCGAACTATGAATAATACACATCGACCTATCGAAGCAACTGAATTGCTAGATATAAACTAGTACTCGTTTAGTTAGGATTTCCAGTTAAATTGCCCACCACTTTGTTAAACAACTTCAAACAAAAGAGGTTGTATCATTATATGCCTGTATGTTACGCGGTATGTCACTTGTTTGCGAACCTATTTTGATAAGTCTCTTGAGGGTTTGTTATAGAAATTAAATAGCTTGCTACAGTCTTCGACATTAGATAAGCCGATCCGTCAATTATATGTTTGTTAAGTACCCCGCGACACACGAATTAGATTCCATAGTGCGGGCGTTATCTTTCTAAAAAAAAGAAAAAAAAGAGTGGTTGCACCCTGACTGCTAACCCAGAGGTCATGGGTTCGATTCCCAACTAGAACAAATCTTTCTGTGTCCTAATGTAATTTATCTGTAATAAGTGTTTATCAGTTGTCTGGTTGCCATAGTATAGGCTCTGCCTAGTTTGGGATCAGATGGCACTATAAAATAAATAAAATAAAAAAGGTTTTTATTCACGTAGACTTTAAAAAAGCGCTTGTAAATAGTCAGGACATGTTCGTAGTAATATATAATTAATTTATAATTATTTCTAGGTAAGTACATATAGATATTTAGGTACACGGATTGTAGGAAATAATTTACAATAAGATTTATTTTGTACTAGCTGTGCCCCGCGGTTTTACCCGCGTTACATTTTATAAATTATCACAGCTCCTCCCCCGAAGGTGATATCGTGATAATATGTAGCCTATATGTTGACTCGACCTCTTAGTAACATTCATGCCAAATTTGAAGTAAATCCATGCAGTACTTTTTGAATTTAGCCCGGACATACATACAGACAAACAGATAAACAGACAAAAATTCTAAAATCTATATTTTTGGCTTCGATATCGATTGTAGATCACGCCCCAAGTATCCTTTCTAAAAAATATTCTATGTACAGTTTTGACTTTCCTACGATTTTATTATATGTATAGAAGATGTATGAATTGTTCCAAGATATTTATTATTTTATTTATTTAATTATTATGCTCGGGTTGACTTCTACGCCCCTCCACGGATTGAGACGGGATGGTGGTATTCTATGCCGTCAACCATACAGCATCGAAAAATCATAATAAAACTGTTTAGCCGACCTGGTATATGAAATCAACTCATTGTCAGCCGTTGAACACGCTCCCGCTATACCAACGAGGCAGGTTATAAAACGACAAAATAGTAAAATTACATAAGAGTATCTTCTTTATCGCCATCCAGTGCTAAAATAATTTCCAAACTAAATTTCTTTTAAAAGTGCACTTCCAAGCAAACCACTTATCCTATCAAAGCGATGTCCCATCTAGAATCTCTGCATCTCCGGCTGTTAGCACGTTTCTATCGCAATATCTGCAAGTGTATGCCAGTTTTTGGCACTGGCAGACTTGCCAACTTGCTCCGACTGGCACTTGGCAAGGAGCCAATTTATATTTAAACTCTATTAAATAAAATGCCACTTTGTACTAACATGCTTGTGATAAATTTTATTAGCGAGCGAGGAGAGAAAGACTAATAGAATCTATAATTATTGGGTTTGTGTGTGTTTGTACTTGGGTGTAAGATGTGTGTTGTTAGTGATAATTAATGCAGTCTGTCGGTCGTTAGAAATACTATTATGAGGTACGTTCACCATGCAATGATACTTAGTTGGAGTAACGTAAAAAGAAGTGAGACTTGTTTCTTCCCTTCTCTGTATAATACTGCTCTTAACTGAAAAGTTAAGCTACTTTTTTCTTTTTGTATAAAAGGAAGACAAATGAACATATAGGTTATCTGATGGTAAGTGATCACCGCTGCCCATATGGGACGATCACCGTAGCCTAGTTGGTAGTGCTCCTGCCTACGAAGCTGGTGGTCCTGGGTTCGAATCCCGGTAAGTCAAATATTTGTGTGGTAAGCACGAATATTTGTTTCTGAGTCATGGATATTTTCTATGTATATAACTATTTATCTATCTATATAAGTATGTATATCGTCGCCTGGTACCCATGATCTGTGTGACATTGTCCCTATATATTATTATATTATATACACTCGCAACACCAGAGGAGTCGAGAGTTGTCAGCTTTTAATAAACTTAGCAAACAAGTATTGCTGACCCTTTCCCTCACTCCAGTGAGTTCTGGCGTCCTTTATCACACGCAGAAACACAACATTAAGTTATTAATTAAATACTTCCCCAGTCGGGCTGCCTCCCTTAGACCTTCTATTTTACTAACTTCATCGCTTGGGCAGTGGAATCCCGTGGATTATCATCATATAATAAATAATCAAATAAATAAAAATGGTTTATTCCCAACAAGCACAGATAGTCCTTATCTTAGTTTACATCTAAGACGATATAACTAATTGCGTTTAATTGACATAATACTTATGAAGAATGCAAACATTCTATGTGCTAGCTACAGCAAATGTTACAGTAAATAATAATTATTACTGTAACGCTGATCTTCCGATAGCGCTTAAAAAACTACTTCTAAGTAATTAAATTTCAAAATTATCATGCGTATCGACCTGTGCCTCTAGCACGAGTTCCTGCAGTTTACTTACTCGATCACACGTACAGTTTCGTCCCATAAATTGAGCACCAGAGTTTTAGTTCTTAATAGTTTCCGCGAGAGGCGCTGGTGCTGTGTGGACGAAATGTAAACGTGCTGGCGCCGGTGCTGTGTGATCGAGTAAGTAAACTGCAGGAACTCGTGCTAGAGGCACTGTAGTAGCGTTTAGTTGCGACTACAACCATTATAATGTCATCAAAGAGAATATAAACAACTAGTATTGTCACATAACATCAGTCTGATGTTGTCCACTGGTACACACATAGGCTCACCTAAAACTTTCCACAATGTTGTTACTTGAACTGTTTAGCTTCACGCAAAAATGTCATCATTAGTGAACTACCTACGTAGTCAAAATATAAATGTGCAAGTTTAGTCATGGTAAATACTTTGAATATGTAATAGATTTTAGAATAAGTACCAACATCTTCAAATATGTATGTATAAAGGGCAATGTATGGGCAGGATTATCGTACTAAAGTTAAATTAGAAATTAGAATACTACAACATTGTATACTTTTATAAGGGAAGACACTAGTCTCCACGACACAGGGAATCCTAGTGTGGAGTCTAGTGGACTGCCAAAGTTCAATTACCTGTATTATTACTGTTAAGTACTCGTAAATATGTTAAACTGAAATGTACTTAATTATTTGGATTCAATAAATAACTTATATATTTAGCTTATTTTTAATTCACCGCGCTTGGCAAGCGATTTGAAGGGGTTAGGTGGTAGCTTGTATGGTCTATCCCTAATGACACCCTCGAGCTGGTATTGCGCTCCTGTTATTCTTTCTGGTCCAGAAATCACAGAGCTCTACGGACTGTGGGGACCTAGTGTCAGTAGGTATCTGTTGTTCCAGTCGGCGCCTAGTAGACTTCTAACATGGCCTCACTCACGACGTAACGACTGTTGTTTAACGATTTCAATCGGTATCGACAGCACAACATGCCCTCAGAAGATTTGAGACTATTACTCATACCAATCATACTAGGTTATCTTTATTTTTGGAACATGAATGTTTTAGGGGCATGGAGCAAGTAACTGTAATATTCTTGATCTCGTCCTTACACGGGTTAAACAATTATGAAAATAATATATAAAACGTATACTTCTGTCACTAAATATTTATGAAATACTCTCCGACACATTCAAAGAATGCGGCCTATAAATAATTCCGTCAACTGGAAATCGAACCTGTTCTACCAACAAATTACCGTCAGCTTCTCATTACCAGCTCGTCAATGAGTGAATCAATGCCAAACAAAACATCAATTAGCCTCATTGACTTGCAAAACGAAAATAAGCGCGCGCGCACCTTCCCGCGCGCTCATTGGTTGCGCGGAACGGGGCCGTCGCGTTCTCACCTTGGATTGGTTTACTCCCACAATTTGGCAAAATTTCAAACGGGCGGAGCTTAGAAATTATGTAAGCGGTTGTTTGTAACAAACGCGGTGCTATGCTGATGGACAAAGAGACAAAGTTTTGGATAATTCATGCAGTATGCGCTCACGCTGTAATGTTTTACATGTAACTGATGCTGTACGAAAATGTTCTGTATTGCAATTGTCCTCCGATTCAGAAATTACTCGCATTAAATCAGCAATTCTTGAATGGCTGGGTACGAACTACTAATAAATTGTTTTTGTTTTGACCTCGGTCGAATTACTTACAAATCAAAACATTTTTGTCCCTACTTGGAATCTCAGTCTTTCAGTTAACAGTCAAAGGGGTTTCATTTCTGAGTGTTTCCGTGTTTTAGAGAGCACTTTAAGCTGTTGTTGTCGCTAGACAACAGTCGTTAAGTCATGTCAGAGACCTACTGGGCGTACATTAGAGCAAACACTGCCCTACTAGGCAAGCCACTAGAGTATAAAGTCAACTCATATGCCTTATTTTTTTTAATTTAATCTTATAACACCCGCACTTGGGAAATTAGTCGTTGTGTGGTAGTTGGTTTGCTGTGTGGCTGACGTCATAGAATATCACCATCCCATCACATCTCATTGGGGGGCGTAGAAGTCATCCTGAGGGAATATATACTAGAGAACGCGCAACAACGTCTCTCTGTCAACTATGACCATCATACTGCGTTCGCCACCTGTCTGACGCGGCGATTATGGCATAGGCCTGCAAATTATGGACACAACTCCATTGTGGGAATCTTTTGGAGTAGCCTTTGTCCAGCAGTTGACATCATTAGGCTGACATGGTGACGTGTGGATCTATGAAATGAACTTGAAATGAATGAACACCATGCAGACCCAGGGGCTCTACCGGCTAAGTCACCGCACTTCGTTTTCGTGAATGGCGTTCAAATAAATAAAGGTTAAAAATGACTTAATCAATCGTTAAATCGGTTTCCATGACCACATCTGACGTCATAAATGGTCCGGAATCGATTGTCAACGCTTTAACGATTGATTAAGATTTTTAACCTTTATTTATTTGAACGCCATTCACGAAAACGATGTTCGGCGACTTAGCCGATAGAGCCCCAGATTTGGAACAACTTTAAATGGATCACAATAAATAGTTGTCCTGTGAGACACGCGGGTGCCAAGATAGTAGCGAGGTGGCCAACTTAACCACTGCGCCACAAGTGCAGTCCAATGCAGCTATGGATGGTTTACATGGTTGCTCTATGAAAAAGAAAGAAGAATTAACTATCAAAGAATAGCATTTTAAACCACATCGTCAAGACACAAAATGCGTAGACCGCATGACGACGACTCGCCAAATTTAATTTTACCAACTGTTGATATTATTCATTGCTTCCATTAGATATCTATTAGGGTCAGAGTAATGTCATATATTAATGTCAGATGACAGTTTCATTACATGACAGACGCACAGACAGATATATGTTTATTTAATGTGTTTTAGTATCGAAATTGAGCCAAAAAATTAGCTCGCTAAGTGATTTTGAAACAGTTTTAATAATGTATATATGTTTGTAGTTTAGTGTGATGACCGATTTATTTTTGCTTATTAATATTTTATAGGATAGTCCATTAACATGTTTAATATTAGGTCTATACCTATGAAATTGCCGTTCTGCAGTACTGGCCATTTCAAATCAAAATAATTTTTGTTTGGCTAAGAATTCTAATTTCAAATTAATTTTATTTTAAAAACATGGATTCTTTTTTCCAAAAGTAGTCATTTCTTTATTGATTAGTGTTACATTTTCATCGCATTTCAATCTTTTTCGTCATCATGGATACGTTAAAAATTCGAGTAATTATGGAATATGAGTACCGTCGTGGCAGCAACGCGGCACAAGCGGCACGCAACATCAACGACGTTTACGGAGCTAACACTACAAACCAACGCACCACCTGTTATTGGTTTGCTCGCTTCCGTTCTGGAAATTTCGACCTGAAAAATGAACCTCGCGGTCGTCCGAAGACTTTGGTCGACAATGACGAATTAAAGGCGGTTGTGGAAGCTGATGATACACAATCTACGGCTGAATTAGCAGCAGCTTTCGACGTTAGCGTCAAAACAATATTGGTCCATTTGCGTCAAATTGGCAAGGTAAAAAAGCTTGACAAATGGGTGCCCCACGAACTCAATGATCGCCAGCGCGAAGTACGCGTCGAGACGTGCCTTGCACTGCTCAACAGACACACAAATGAAGGAATTTTGAACCGCATTGTTACCTGCGATGAAAAATGGATTCTGTTTGATAACCGCAAGCGCTCAGCAAGTTGGTTGGATCCTGGTTCAGCACCTAAACAATGCCCTAAACGAAAACTTACCCCTAGAAAAGTGATGGTCACTGTTTGGTGGTCTAGCGCCGGTGTGATTCATCACAGCTTCTTACCAAACGGGGTGAGCATTACTGCAGATGTGTACTGTGAAGAACTGAGCACAATGATGGAGAAGCTGGCGCATCTCCAACCAGCATTGGTCAATCGCTCGTCTCCGCTGCTCCTGCACGACAACGCGCGACCTCATACTGCACAGCAGACGGTCTCCAAGTTGCAAGAACTGGGGTTGGAAGCTCTCCGTCATCCGCCCTACTCACCAGACCTTGCGCCTACAGACTACTACTTTTTCCAGAATTTGGATAACTTCTTGGCGGGAAAAAAATTCAATACCCGAGAGGCAGTACAAAATGCCTTTGAAGAATTTGTTGCCTCCCGTCCAGCTGATTTCTTTAAGAAGGGCATCAATAAACTGCCACTGCGATGGCAAAGATGCATTGATTGCATGGGTGATTACTTCGATTAATACAAATAAAAAAATTCATGAAAAAAATTCGTTTAATTTTTTTCATACAAAACGGCAATTTCATAGGTCCTATTATATAGAAATATATGTATGTGAATGAGTTGTGATTTGATATCCTTTGATATTTTGGAATTCAAAACATTGTAACTGGTTAAGAACCAGTTGGACTCACCGGTCCGTAAGTGATGGACGAAGTAATGCACCTAGGCGCCGGAGCAGCCTCTAGATGGGTGACCGTTAAAATGAATTAGTTTTTGAGTGTCGCTGTGATTCAGAGGGCACGTTAAGCTGTCGGTCCCGATCTTTGTTGTTAGGAAACAGTCGATGGGCCATGTCAGAGGCGTTCTGCGCCAGGGTAACTACTACACTTACGATAAAGAAGAAAAAATAACATTAAAATTACAAATTGAAATTATTAATTTATTAGTGGAGTGATTGAGGCAGTTGCCTCGTGCCCGCCTCTCCCGTGTGGTTCTTGTTCAATTCTCGCTAAGGATCATTACTTTTGTGACCTTTTGTCACTTTCCAACTTTTAGTATTTTTGTAACGCCTATATTAGCCATGTGGTTGCCGACCTAAAAAGATTAACAGGAGCACCCCATACCGACCCGTGCGTTTTTCAAACGGCGTCATTTGAAACTACTTTTGCCAATAAATATTTACCTGCCAAATAGACTGTCCCAAATTGCTAACACATTTTAAATGTCCTGTTCCGTCGAGGCTTCCACATACCTCTATAACACCACTATGTTCGCCTTTTGGGAGACGAGTTTTGGGTGCTAATACACCTCACCCTATGCAAGGATGACTAAATTGTAAACAGCTATAGCGATGTTGTTAATTTACACACTGCGCCCTTCACTGCACACAAAGTTTTTAAAAGTTTATTGAATCCTGCATAATATTACTGATTAATATATTAGATTCATTGAGATCCTAATATGTAATTATTATGTATTATATTATTAATTGTTGCTGTGTGGTGGCGGCGGCGAATATGATCATCCCATCTCATCCCGTGGGAGGCGTAGAAGTCAACCTGAGGGAATACATACTAGAGGACGGGCAGCAGTTTCTTTCTGAATACAATGACCATCTTACTGCGCCAACATGTCAAAAGGTACAGACGCCAGCACATCCAGCTACCCCAATCTGTCAAATTTCTTTTATAGATTTTCAACTTTATCACAAAAAAATAAGGTTCACTTTCAATTAGGGAAATTTGACAGATTGGGATAGCTTGATGTGCTGGCGTCTTTTCATATATATTATGGAATCATAAGCAACAAAATCGATTAAAATCGATAATTCGTTACAATACTGCTGTTGGGGTACTCACAATATTTTATTTTTTCATACAGTCGTTGCCTCTGGTTGACTTCGTGTGACTTGTTAATGTTGTAAATGTACGCGGATGTACCCACCGTTTTCTCATCTAGCAAGAGGTTATTCTAATTGTTTCAGTGAAATTTAATGTTATTGTTTATTATCTCACAATTTTTCGATTCATTAGATGACAACGGTTTTGTGCGTGCATTAGCCTACATAACGCCCATCCCAATGTAAGAAAATACATGATTAAAAAAAAAAAAAGAACGAAAACAAAAAGCAAAAGAAGACGAAAAAAGCAATCCCGGAGTTTCTTTGTGGCTTTCTTCTCCGGGTCGTCTACCTAGGTAGCTAGAGAAAGCCGCAGGTTAGCTATGGTAGGCTCCTCAGCGGCGAGGATCGCTTTGGCCCCTTAACACGTCATTGGTGATCCCGTGCAACAGATCACATTCAGAATTCAGTCTTTTTGCTTCAGCGGCCTCCTGAGCTGTGGCCCGAACCCTAAAAGGGTGGCCTCGGGTATTAATCGCTTAATATAAGCTACTGGTTAAGAGCCTTCTGCGCTAGCCAAATGCTCATTGCCTTCAATTCTTTAATTTTAATATTGTACAACTAAATTTCCAAATAATAGATTAATTTTTTTAGACTAATTATATTTTTGTAATTTTTATACTGTGTTCGACTATGTTTGTGTACTGCATTTTGAACTTGACAAGTACAAGTGTATGTTAATACCCAAGTGCTGAATAAATTTCATTATTTCATTTCATTACTTTTGAAATACTCGTTTTGATTCATACGTGGCCGTTTGTTACAAATATTTGAAACTATAATAGTAAAATATTTAAAAAATTATAGTGAAAGTCCCTTGCTCATCGGTTGTGGGGCGGATTTCGATATTGACCTCTGCCGTTAGGGTACAATTGAAGATTGCAAGAATAACTCGTTTGTTTAACCGCCCTTTTCTATACTAATATTATAAAGAGGTAACGTTTGTGAGTTTGTGACGTTGTAAGGGGTAATCTCTGGGTCTACTGAACCGACTGTCAAAATTATTTTACCAATAGAAAGCTACTTTATTGTGGAGTGTGGCTATGAAAAACTCCAAAATTTATATTATATATATATATATATATATATATATATTAAACTTGAATAATGTAATCCAATTTGCGGGACAAACGGACAAGCCAAAAATATTAATAACGCGGAACGAAGTCTGCGGGCACTGCTAGTATCATATAAACAAGTTTCGACGTGAACGAAGCCTTGAAAAAAAAAACATAATGCGAACGTTGTCTATGACAGCCTGCCAGTACCCATACAAATTGTTCGAAACCCTTTTCTTTCCTACTTTGCCAATATTTCCAATTTGATTGAATTTACGTTTCTATTTACATTATGTGCTATTTCTAATATTGAAATAAGGAAATTGCAATGACAGGATCTGTATGGAAATATTCCTATTTTTGGAATTATTCTACTTTTTTATTGTTCATCTAAAGTCGGTACAGAAGGTGGATGGACCCACATGTGTAGTTTCTAAAAACAGTCAGTCACGCTGAGGCAAGTTTCAACCCAAAAAGGGAATACCTATCGTATCACTGATGGTAACAATTCTTACAAGTTTTCCTATTCATTCATTCACCGTGTATGACTCTGAAATAATTGTTCACAAAACCATATGTGGCCATGTTTCCAGAAAAGAAAAACGATGGTTAACACCTAGATCCTTTGAACGGATACTAACTGGTTCGGGACTAGCAGGACGATTAAATTTATGATTTCTCATTTTTATAATTACATTTATGCTTTGCATTGCGAATAATATATAATACTAAAATTTCAAACTATTGTTTAATGATTATAGCCTACTGCCCTCAGAAAATAAACATCCATCTACACAATTGAGGTCTTCCCGGCCGAATTTCGGCCACGGCGGCCATTCTCAATGGAAATTAGCCAATTGCGCAGGACATATTATAGTGGCACTTTCTATTCCATCACTCTCATGATCCGATGGGACGACTAGCGATTTGACCGGAAAGAGGTCAGGCACAGGACCGACGGCTTTACGTGCTCTCCGAGGCACGGGGGTGTAATACCGCCAACTTCCAGATTTCGGGCTGATACTGAGAAATTTCTTTTTACGGAAAAATACCAAAATGTCTTTATGGCCCGACCCGGGATTTCCACCCAGGACCTCATTTTCTGCGGTTGAACACGCTACCGCTAGACCAACGAGGCAGTCAATCTACATCTACACATTTAACGCCCACATAAGTGCATAATTGCGTTTTCTAAAATCGTGCGCAAGTTGGTAAAAATAATTAGCAGAAACCCAAATAAAGTGTTATGTACTGCGCCTCAGGAGTACCAAAGCGCATTCCAGTAGCCCTTACAATGTATTACCATTAACTAGAGAATAAATAAAATAAAACACGCACATTTATTTAAGATAAATTTAAACGAGGTGCTAATTAGACCTAATCGGGATGCGCAAGCGCTCCGAGATAAGATTCGAAAGATTAAGCTTCGTTTAGATTGTGAGCTGGCTCTAACAACTTTTATATGTCGTTGAAATCCATTTTCAAACATTTACTGACTAACTTTAAATGGGTACTTATTAAGTATCAATAGCTAGGAAATTATTCAATTCCACTTTCGGATGACCATTATTCGGCTATAGATTTTTTCTTTTCTTTTGAATACACCATTTAAACAGTTTATTAGGCAAATCAAACTCTTTTGGTTTATTTATTCTTTATAATAGACTTACATTTAATGATTGTGAGAATAAGTGATAAAGTTACGTTCACAAAACAAATAAACCTATAGTTTATTTTTTCACTTAGGTACTATTGAATATTTGCGACAACATAGAATTCGATTAAATTTTAATTTTATAGCATTTATTCGTGATGCAAAGCATAAATCCAATGTCAAAGATGGGAAATCATAAGTTTAATCGGCCGGATTTAAGGGTGATAGCAATGGAATCCTAAATTTGATTTCTCAGTGTGTATATTGTTCGTAGCTTAACGCCTAGACCTACCCCGTTTTGGTAATGGCTGCTGGTTCGAGACCGGTCAGACGATTCAATTGATTTCCAATTTTTGAGGATAGAATTAGATTCCTAAGACTTTGATAAATTCTACCACTGAAACAGGGCCTCTACCGGCTAAGTCACCGAACATCGATTTCTTAAATGACGTTCAAATAAATAAAAGTTAAAAATGACATGATAAGAAATCGATGTTCGGCGACTTAGCCGGTAGAGCCCCTGATTATAGTATCATTTTTATAAAACAGAGTCCATGAATTATATTTCTCTGTGTGAATTCCACGCGATACAGGGATTTATTTCTATACCTAGTGCGAGGGTAGTATTTGTAAGACAAATAATTAAAAAATACAGGGTACCTATTTGCAATTATTTTTCGAAGACAACATCTGGTATCACAAAAATGATATTGAATAAAATGACAATACTGAAAGAGCATTTCAATAAGTTCGAGTAGGTAATGTTTATCTTAATAATAACCATTGACTTATATGTATAACTAGACACGCTGTTTCGAATAAAAACTCTGTCCCAGTCCGGCTGTGCGCGAGGTGAGGCGCGCGCGCGGCGGCCAATATTGCTTACGAGTTGCAGCGCTGCAACTCGGTGAGCAAATTCTCAATATGGGATTGCGCGTCTAGTACAATACATATAGGTCAATCATAATAACTATGGAATTTCGCCTACTTTTGTAATATATATTACTAGAAGCCTGCTCTTGCTCCGTGTGGGTAGATAGAAAGATAAAATGACTAATTGGAACAAATGGTTATTGTTACTTAATTTTGCCGGATTGCGTGGTTGGCAGATACTAGCCTTTCACGCCGCGTTCGATTCCAACCCAGGACATATATTTGTGTGGATGAAGATGTCTGTTCGTACTAAGTCTGTGTGTAATTATCTATATAAGTATGTAGGTATTTAGAAAATAAAAGTAGTATATGTAGTATACCAGTTATCTGGTTTCCCTAGTACGAGCTCAGCTTAGTTTGGGATTAGATGGCCGTGTGTAAATAATGTCCAAGGATATTAAAAAAGAAAAATAGTACAAGCTCAGCTTAGTATGGGATTAGATGGCCGTAGAGCCGACGGCCGCTGGGGCAGAAAGGTTCTCGAGTGGCGACCACGAACCGGAAGACGCAGCGTGGGCAGGCCCCCTACAAGATGGACCGATGATCTTGTGCGGGTCGCTGGAAATCGCTGGATGTGGATAGCACAAGACCGGCAATTGTGGAGATCTTTGAGGGAGGCCTTTGTCCAGCAGTGGACGTCTTTCGGCTGATATGATGAGTGAATAATGTCAAAAAAAAATAACTCATATACACACATCAACAAAGTCTAGGGATACGTTATTTTGAAATCAAACATGGCTTTATTGTTTAAAACCTATTTAGTTTCCTTAAAAAGTTTATTTACAGATTTAAACCTTGTCTATTCTTTATTCAAAATTTAAAAATTAAAATGAGAAACAAATGAAAACACGCAAAGCACAGCGCAATCTTGAGTTGTATCTAATTTCAAGAAGTTGCATTAAAATTTTTTTTGCGTGTTAATTGAAGAAAACCTGATAAATTGTTTTATTTTCTTTTCTCAATTGGTTGTGTAAGCTTTTTAGCGTCATGCCACGCCATCATTTGAGTCGAGATGAAATGTTACGGGCAGTTGGCATGTTACAAAACGGTGCTATTCAACGCGTCGTTGCTGAGTCTCTGGGCACAAGCCAAAATGTGGTATCCAGGCTGTGGTCACGTTATCGCGCTACTGGAGATGTGGCAGAACGGCACACAGGTAGATATCGTGTTACCACTCAGAGACAGGATCGATTTCTCCAAATGACCGCCAGAAGACTACCCAATATCACAGCGATGCAACTAGTGCAAAGGCTCCAGGAGGGTCAGCAGCTGCTGGTGAGCGACCAAACCGTGCGAAGGAGGCTGCATGAAGTTGGTCTTCATGCTCGCAGACCGCTACGAGTCCCAGCGCTGCGACGTGGCAATCGCGGTAGGCGACTTTTATGGGCTCAAGAACATTTGACATGGAGTGATCAACAATGGTCATTGGTGCTGTTCACTGATGAGTCCCGCTATGGATTTCATCCAGATTCGAGACGAACACGCGTTTGGAGAACTCCAGGCAGGGTCAGCCGTCTCCGACATCCACAGGAGGTCCACTCTTACCAAGGCGGGACAATTATGGTGTGGGCAGGAATACGAATCGGCGGACGAACCCAACTCATTTGGATTCAGGGCAGCATGACTGCCCATAGATACCGTGAGGAGGTAGTAGAACGTGTCATTGTCCCGCTCAGGGCCCTAACGGGGCAAGAATTTCAGCTCATGCATGACAATGCACCTTCCCATACAGCGCGGCTGGTGAGGGCCGCCTTTCGAGAACACGATGTTCAGGTATTAGATTGGCCTCCACAGTCGCCAGACTTAAACCCAATTGAACACGCCTGGGACATGTTACAGCGAAGAGCATTGAGGGATTTTCCGCCCAACTTGACAACAGAAGAACAACTTTTCGAACATTTAAAAAGAACTTGGGACTGCATACCCCAGCAAGACATTGACACCTTAATTTTAAGTATGGAAAATCGTTGCCGCTGTGTGATTAATGTTAGAGGAGGAAATACCGATTACTGATTATCAGATTTGGTAAGATTTTTATTCATTTAATTCGATTGAATAATTTTATAAGAATAAAATGTTTTTTTTCACTCAGTAATTTTCTATGGCTTAATTAATTTAAGACTTTTATTAATTAGAAAAACAAAATCGCATCGTGTTGTTAATGTTTAAATATCGGCCATGAAATTATCTTTAATTCTTCCATTTACAGTCATAACAAAATGTTTATAGTTTTCTAGATAATCAATGAAATGTTCAATATCCCTAGATTGTGTTGATGTGTGTAGGTGGTTACCTATATGAGTTATTTTTTTTTTACATTACAGATTATTTTTGGGTAATGAAGCGTAATTGCAATCAACAAGTAAGTAACACGTTATTTTATGAGAACAGTTTTTACAGCGGACGCCTAGTAATGACTTTTGTAGGCCAGTTTTTTATACGTTGGGTTACATTATTATTAATTTCGTAATTATTTCCGATTAAAAAAACAGATGATCGTCTGGCTTTCCTTAGGTAAAAAAAATTTTAAAACTACAAAGAAGTTTTTAGTTTAGCTTTGATTTATTGATTGATATTATGTCACCACAATTGCTTACGATAAATGATGCATGAACCTGTCCACAGTGGACACGGATGAAAAAAAAACATTATTATAAAATAAAAAGCTGTTACAAATATATAGAAACTAGCTGTGCCCCGCGGTTTTACCCGCGTTAAACTTTATAAAGTATCACAGCTCCTCCCCCGTATGTGATAGCGTGATAATATGTAGCCTATATGTTGACCCGACCTCTTAGTAATATTCATGCAAAATTTTAAGTAAATCCATGTAGTACTATTTGAGTTTAGCCCGGACATACATACAGACAAACAGATAAACAGACAAAAATTCTAATAACTATATTTTTGGCTTCGATATCGATTGAATATCACGCCCTAAGTATCCTTTTTTAAAAATATTCAATGTACAGTTTTGACTTTCCTACGATGTTATTATATGTATAGATAATGTATTTTCTCTTTCTAAAATTCGTTTAGATTAAGAGTTATTTATATCTTGGACCTTTTTCATTTGCATTAAGATGAAGACATCATACACAATCGACACCAATCCAATAAAATCAATGGCTGATCCGATTATCTCCAGCTTCCTACCGCCGCGAGATAATGATCTAATTTATGTTTCCGAACAAGTTTTGTGGCCGATGCCGAACAGGAGCTTGATTCACATAGCATATATTCACATATCAATACAGCATTCAAAGTTATCGATAATTATTTATTGATGTGTAACATCTATACTCTCTGGTGGTTGGTTGATATTTTTAGGGTTCCGTAGCCAAATGGCAAAAAACGGAACCCTTATAGATTCGTCATGTCTGTCTGTCTGTCCGTCCGTATGTCACAGCTACTTTTTTCCGAAACCATAAGAGCTCTGTGAACCGTATTAAGATTTTTACACAAAAATAGAAAAAGAACAATAATTTTGGGGGGTCGCCATACATAGAACTGAAACTCAAAATATTTTTTTTCATCGTACCCATACATGTGGGGTGTCTATGGATAGGTCTTTAAAAATCATATTGAGGTTCCTAATATCATTTTGTCTAAACTTAATAGTTTGCGCGAGAGACACTTCCAAAGTGGTAAAATGAGTGTCCCCCCTGTAACTTCTAAAATAAGAGAATGATAAATCTAAAAAAAATATATGATGTACATTAGAAACTAACAACGAAAATTGGTTTGAACGAGATCTAGCAAGTAGTTTTTTTAAATACGTTATAAACCGCAATTTGCTTTCATTTAATCAACTGAAATACTTGCTGCTACGGAAACGGAACCCTTTATGTGCGAGTCCGACTCGCACTTGGCCGATTTTTGTGGGAATGATTTTGGAAATGGGGCGGAAATATGTTGCAGGAAACCGGAAACATATTTGCATAGAACAATAAAGTACTTACAAAGAAAAAGTAATATAGTTTTTTAGTTTAATGAAATTGTTCTACCTAAAACTTGTTTGTTAATTTTACCTATAAGTTGATACATAAATAAATAAGGAAGGCCTCAAAGTATTCCACCGAATAGAGGCCATTGGAAAACGTGCTCAGTTAACTTTTTTTGTATGGCTTGAAAAGATTCACATTTTTTAAGTTAAAATTAAACATGCTTTATCAACTTATATCATTAAACAAATGTTCTTATTTTGATGATGTTATTGAATATAACAGAATAAAACGTCCCGGATTATTTATGTAGAACACCAGTATAATTCAATAATTTGTAACTAGCTGTGCCCCGCGGTTTCACCCGCGTTAATATTTTTAAATTGTAACACACATGTTATTCGGATGTATAAGCTATATTATTCATCAAAATCTGTTCCTTAGTTTTACGTAAAAGAGTAAGAAACGTCCATTCTCACATACTTTCACATTTATAATATTAATTAGGACTTATTTGATCTATTGAATACAACTTTTTGTGATATCTATTAAAACTATCACTGTCTTTCGGTAACTCAAAGAAAATCTCTTAACTGTCGAACGTTCATTTTTGATGTTAACATAAAATTTACAGTTAGCCTTCCAATGTTGACTGCAAACGTCTTATTCAAAAGGCTTTTCTACTTCAACAGTTTTTAGAAGCAAGCGAGGCCTCAAACTGTTCGGCGGAATAATACTTATGTATATGTATCTTTATATAGAGGTATAGGTACACATACAGAAATTCTAAGTTGGGCCAGCTAGATACATGATTGATTGTATTAAACATACCGAGAGATACGCCTCTTAAAACTAATATGAACCCCGCGTCTTATTATAGCTACAATATTATTTGCCTGTTAAATATTTATGACTTCAAACAATCATCATTCATCGATTATTTTTTGGCGAATAACCATAATACACTCTTACCAAAATTTATACAACTTAAATACATGCAAAAAAAGTACAGTCACTAGAATAAATATAATAAAAAGATAATACAACACAAACGTGAAATCTCGCATAATTGAAAAATAATATTTTTACAATAAAGAAAATAATGCACTTTACATTTTGTTTTTTAATAGGATTTATTATAAATCAGGCCGTTGTCTAGCAGTGGACAGCTTTCGGCTATGATGATGATGATGATGATGATGATGAGGACTATTATTGAAGTATATTTTTTTTATTACAAAACAATTAATGGGTAAACTGAATTAGAAACGTAGGATAGAACAATTAAAACTACTTACAAAGAAAGGTTATTAGTCAAGATAACTACTTATAAAGTAGTTATCTTGACTAATAACTTTGACTGATACTTATACCAATAAGTTAATAATAATAAATGATAATAAAATAGTTTATTTCTCTATTCAAAGTTTATACAATGTGTTGCTATTGTTAGGAACAATTTCGCAGATAAATAAAAACTTTCAAGAGATCTGGAGTTCGTACTAGGCTCGAGACCTGTATGACAAATCTCCAGGCTCCCCCCTTCTTGTCAATCTACGTTTTGTATCTAATACAGACAGTATCATAAAATTTAAACAAAATAAATACAGATCGCGTCAAAGTTTATCAATTTCATATATTTTTTCTTCTATATTCCTATAAAGAAGTTTGCCTGGAGTTACCTTCAATATATCTCCTACGACATATATTTAATTCTGTGTTACATCTCAGCCGGCCGACCACCGGGGTCGACATTAGCATAAAAATGTCCGGACACCGCCTTAATTGATCGCGCTGTACCCCCTAGTGTATCATTGTATAACTATATAAGACCTTTAATTGGACGCTGTTAAGTGGTGGATTCGCCAAGTTATGTAGCCTGAGGTGGTAACACTATCTGCTAAAAGGTTTAAGAGTTATACGTGGTTCCGCAATATGGTGCGACTTTATTTACAAATTATTTGTTGTTCTCGTTTTACATAACATTATTATTTATTTCGGACTGTACACATCCATATAATTAAGTAATTGTTAGTATTATAAAACCGGAAGACGCAGCGTGGGCAGGCCCCCTACAAGATGGACCGATGATCTTGTGCGGGTCGCTGGAAATCGCTGGATGCGGATAGCGCAAGACCGGCAATTGTGGAGATCTTTGGGGGAGGCCTTTGTCCAGCAGTGGACGTCTTTCGGCTGATATGATGATGGTGATGATGTTAGTGAGTTAGATATTAATTTAAAAATTTCCGTCTACCACCTGGTGCACTTGACACGCAGCAGTGCAAACGTGTCCAAAGCCCCGTCAGGTCTCTCGCAGATGATGCGAAGGATGCCATTGGTGCTCCCTCGTATGCGATGCATCAAGGAGGCTGTCCTCTTGCGGATAATTGTATCGAAACTATCAGTTGTCGCCTCCGCATGCATTTATGGGAAGCTTAGGGTGCTTTTAATGATTCTTCGGAATATAGGGGAGAGTGAGGTTTTTAAATCATCTAGCAAAATAAAACTACCTAAACTACGAAACCCCAGCGCAGAGTTTCTGTGGCACGTGCGCAGTGGTTAAGACAGTTGCGTCGTCACTTCATGTCCCGGGTTCAATTCCCGCCCAGGGCAACTATTTGTGTGACCCATAAATAGTTGTTCTGAGTCCAGACTCAGAACAACTATGCGGACACACAATACATCCAGAAGTATTGTGTGTCCTTTAATTATATATCGGATCTATATGCATTACGTTACTTATCAAAAAGTAATTAATGGGTTCGATATAATAATAATATCCTGGGACATTATTTACACATGACCATCTGATCCCAAACTAAGCAGAGCTTGTACTATGGAAACCAGATAACTGATATACTACATTTACTACTTTTCTTTTGTAAATACAAACTTATATAGATAATTACACCCAGACACAAATATCTGTCCTGGGTGGGAATCGAACCCACGACCCTCGGCATGAAAAGCAAGCATTTGCCAACCACACCAACAGGCCCGTTATTAGGTAATAGTTCTAATATTAAGACAGATCATAAATAACGATTAAACAGTAAACAACTTTTAAATTACCTTAAAACTAACGAAGTTACTTATAACTTCGTTAATTTAAAAATCATGTTTGATAAATAATAAAATCTCGCAATACTAACCTGACTGCCAAGTCAGAGGTCGTGGGTTCGATCCCTACCCATTACAAAAGACAAATTGTTGTACGATGAGCTCGATTATTGATTATTGATATGTATGTTCAGTATGTTTATTAGTTGTCTGGTTGTAATAGTACCTGCAGGCTCTACCTAGTTTGAGATCAGATGGCAGTGTTTCAACTGTCCCAACGATATATATTTATTTATTTAGACGACGTCACTTGAACCATAAAAGCTCCATACTAATCCATCAAATCGTCCAATTCATACTACCAGCCTTTTTGTGTTTGCTTTTGGTATTATATTCGTATAATTTATGGTACCTACGTATAATTTATGGTACCTACATTAAATAAGTATTTTTCTTATTTAGTTATTTAATTATGTTTAATCTCAAAAACGTTTAACGCTTTGCATTGCGAATAATGCTTTAAACATTGAAATTTAATAATTATGTTTATTTTTACATTTCCTTCTTATTAACAGTTAATTTATTACATTTTTTTTTCTTTTATGGATATACCACAATTTCGGTGTATGTCTTGTTGCACACCTACTGCTATTATTTATTGTTCAGCTCCTATCCATCCTAAGGTTCTCTGGAAGAGATCGCTTTATGCGATAAGACCGCCCTTTGTACAACTCGTTTATGTAATATCCTATGAAATATGTATTCTTATGGTGTACAATAAAGAGTATTCTATTCTATATTCTTTATTAAGTTTGATTATTAAGAAAATTAGAAAATATATATAATTAACGGCACGGTACGAAAAAATTGACAATTCCTCGTATATGTATGTCAGCACAACATACTCATAGTGTAATTAACTAGTATATAATTAGCCGAATAATATATAGTACATAGTGGGTAAACATAATTCATAGTAGTCATGTAAACAAACAAACAATTGTATAGGTATCCCATCAATCGGCATGTTCAAAGGTGACCGCAAGTCAATCGCATTCTGCGGTCATCCGGCACGCGACGAGACGGCCGACATCACTACGCACATATATATGTTATGTTACTCATATATGTGCTGTATATTGACTTGGAGGTAACTAAGTGCAAACAGCTTAAAGCTTATCATTCTTAAAGGCTTATTGGACGATTCGCACGAATTGAACTCGCACGAAACGTACTTACATTACTGTACTTGAATTTTTTTATTCCTGAAAATAAATGTGTGCCAATAGCCTACCACATATTTTTGGAGGTGTCGATTCGCACACCAATACACCAACTTCGTGCGAATCGACTACAGAAAAAATAATATTGTCGAAAGGAGTCGTTTCGCACGTTTCGTGCGAGTTCAATTCGTGCGAATCGTCCAATAAGCCTTCTTAAAACTAACGTGAGGTGCTAACAAAATTAAAGATAGTAACGGGTAACTTCTTAAAATTAATTAGATATCTCCTTCGAGCACTCGACGAGTTAGCAGCCCTTGAGAATGGTCCGTGGAGGACTGAAACACGTGTTGGGTATCGTACTGGCGCATGTAATTTGCTTTTTTATATTGTTCTTCTTGCATGTGCGCATTTTTGCGGGCGGGAGGGCGGTGCAAATTGCATCCCGGCATGATTAAACTGAAAATTAGCGGATAAACACTACATATTGATTTTGTATTTTGATTGTTATGGATTACCGCAAAGTGACGCCTGATTTCATTACTTAATTAATTAGATATAATTTTTGCTCATGTAAGTAAATGTAATTCTTTTTGAGAAATAAATATTTAAATCTAAACTTAAATCACGTACCTAATTAATTTTATGTTGGATTCGGCCATTTGCATAACAACCTATTCATGAGGGCGTTTCGCACTACATGCGCTTTGACAAAACAAAAGTTTTAGTCAAAGAGAAAGCATTTGTCCCACGTAAGGCCATAGAAATAAGCAGACGCCCAAATTTTAACCGTGATAGCGGCTGGCCCATTCCTGCTACGTGGAAATTGTTACTACCAAAAAGACCGTACGTTGGCGACAGTCTCACACTAAGCACCGTCATCATCAGCTCATACCACACAGCTCTGCGTTTTCTCCAAGGAGAAGGCGCTGACAATAATGATACGCAGATACACATAGAAATTCCCACCCGAACGCACCCACCCGCCCTGTTGAAACGAGCCGCACCCACCCTCGCACGCCCTGAAGCTTTAAGCTTCTCCTCCAGACTGCCAGTCTTAATGGAGGCTAGCAGTCTACCAGGCATACATATATACTGTACAAACAGAGGTGTACTGTTTTGTCCCTCTTTTTTATAATTTACTAGCTGTTCCCCGCGGTTTACTAGCATTAAACTTCATGCCTATATGTTAATCCAGGGTGTCAGCTAATTCCACACCAAATTTTATTAAAATTGTTCCAGCCGTTTAGACGTGAAGTAGTAACAAACATGCAAACTCACAACCTTTCGCCTTTATAATATTAGTGTGTTTTTAGTGGATTAGCCTGAATAATGCCGAATTAACAGAGCGTAATTAGACATTAGGTGTCTTTTCGAAGCACGAGGTCGTATCATCACCAACCTCATTCCACACGAATCACAATTACACGGCGATTACTAATACATTGACGAACAATTAAAAGTATTGAAACATAGTATATTAACGCGTAATCACGGCGGTACATCTACTGCTCTCCCGTATATGTAATCAGATGAGCGTGCGTCATTGCGTATTATTACCGTAAGGGGAGAATGGCGCATAATGGACCCTATATTTAACTATTTATCGCTAATTTATAATACGGGCATTTAAATTACGTTGTTTTTATTTAATGGTTTATAATAAAATTTGGAAAATAATGTTTTTGTGAATTATTGGATACTTAATGTTTATGGAGTACATAAATTTATATAAGTGACATGTTCTTTTTTTAAGTTAAGAAATGTGTAAATATGCACGTCCTAAGTGTTGAAAAATTAAATACTGTATTATTCAAACTTTATGCGAAATCTGTATTCTGGCAAATATAGACATTCATTCTGTCTCTCAATTACGGCTCTGCGTAGAGATTCTAACGCTAAGTCTTTTCGCGCACGTTGAAGTAATGCCAAAAGACAATTTTTTTAATTTTTTTTTTACTAGATCGGTCAGGCCCTCGTTTTCCCCTTTTGTCCAGTGAAACAATTAAAAAGTCCTAGGCTAAATTGTACTAAATATCTTAAACCTAAACTATCAGTTAAGAAGTTTGTATTGAACTTCCCCAACTGTGGATGTAATAGGTGAATAGGTGATAAGCTCATGTGATTATATTGAGCAAATTATCGAGATATTATTCGATAGCACATTGTATGTGTTATTATGCATTCAATTGGATACAGATTAGTGAACAAGTGATTGATGCATGCCAACATTGTTAGTGACTATAACATTGGTTTTACTTATGATTAAGTACATATATTTATAAATTATAGCCTATGTGTTAATCCAGGGTGTCAGCTAAGTCCGTACCAAAGTTTATTAAAATCGATCCAGCAGTTTAGTCGTGAAGAAGTAACAAACATACATACTCACGCACTCACAAACTTTCGCATTTATAATATTAGTGTGATAACTTAGGTACGATGTAATTATTTATGTAGTATTTAATTCTGAGGAACATTCATTATCATAATATTATATTCTTCAGCACCTTTGTCCCACCTTGTGGTAGAACAGAGTGGACATTCATTAATATGTAATCAATATTTTTATTCTGTGTTATGCAATGAGTCAAAAAAACCTCTTCTTAAATTTGTGCACATCATTCAAATCGCAATAAATATTAGGTCTTTACCTATGAAATTGCCGTTCTGCAGTACTGGCCATTTCAAATCAAAATAATTTTTGTTTGGCTAAGAATTCTAATTTCAAATTAATTTTATTTTAAAAACATGGATTCTTTTTTCCAAAAGTAGTCATTTCTTTATTGATTAGTGTTACATTTTCATCGCATTTCAATCTTTTTCGTCATCATGGATACGTTAAAAATTCGAGTAATTATGGAATATGAGTACCGTCGTGGCAGCAACGCGGCACAAGCGGCACGCAACATCAACGACGTTTACGGAGCTAACACTACAAACCAACGCACCACCTGTTATTGGTTTGCTCGCTTCCGTTCTGGAAATTTCGACCTGAAAAATGAACCTCGCGGTCGTCCGAAGACTTTGGTCGACAATGACGAATTAAAGGCGGTTGTGGAAGCTGATGATACACAATCTACGGCTGAATTAGCAGCAGCTTTCGACGTTAGCGTCAAAACAATATTGGTCCATTTGCGTCAAATTGGCAAGGTAAAAAAGCTTGACAAATGGGTGCCCCACGAACTCAATGATCGCCAGCGCGAAGTACGCGTCGAGACGTGCCTTGCACTGCTCAACAGACACACAAATGAAGGAATTTTGAACCGCATTGTTACCTGCGATGAAAAATGGATTCTGTTTGATAACCGCAAGCGCTCAGCAAGTTGGTTGGATCCTGGTTCAGCACCTAAACAATGCCCTAAACGAAAACTTACACCTAGAAAAGTGATGGTCACTGTTTGGTGGTCTAGCGCCGGTGTGATTCATCACAGCTTCTTACCAAACGGGGTGAGCATTACTGCAGATGTGTACTGTGAAGAACTGAGCACAATGATGGAGAAGCTGGCGCATCTCCAACCAGCATTGGTCAATCGCTCGTCTCCGCTGCTCCTGCACGACAACGCGCGACCTCATACTGCACAGCAGACGGTCTCCAAGTTGCAAGAACTGGGGTTGGAAGCTCTCCGTCATCCGCCCTACTCACCAGACCTTGCGCCTACAGACTACTACTTTTTCCAGAATTTGGATAACTTCTTGGCGGGAAAAAAATTCAATACCCGAGAGGCAGTACAAAATGCCTTTGAAGAATTTGTTGCCTCCCGTCCAGCTGATTTCTTTAAGAAGGGCATCAATAAACTGCCACTGCGATGGCAAAGATGCATTGATTGCATGGGTGATTACTTCGATTAATACAAAAAAAAAAATTCATGAAAAAAATTCGTTTAAATTTTTTCATACAAAACGGCAATTTCATAGGTAAAGACCTATTATTACAATCAAAATTAAAAGCAATCAAAACATCACCCCCTCACAACTGTTCTGTAATGAACGCAGCACACCTGTACACCCCTGCTTGCACCCTGCACCCCTGATACAAAAATGCGCGCCACCCTCATAGCGCACATCCCTCGCATCACTTCGCACAGTATACACTCCGTTGTCATAGTTATAATACTGGAATTTGGTAGGTCTGTCAATTTAATACTGATTCTGTTGATGCATTTTGTTCATAGCTCATATTATTATTTGGTTTGCTCACAATATGAACAAACAATTTGACTGCAAGTGTAGAGCAGCGGCTTAGACAGTCGCCTCGCCGCTTCATGTCGCGGGTTAGAGTCCCGCGCCGGACAACTATTTGTGTGAACCATAAATAGTTGTTCTGAGTCTGGATGTCATTGGTGTCCGTCTATTATATGTGTGTAAAGTGCCCCGCGACACAGGGATTAAATTCCCTAATCCAGGCGATATCTTAAAAAAAAACTCTTAATATTATGCAAGTTCGTCGAGGTTAACCTAACCACCTAAGCACGTGGTTAGTCCATAGATGGGTGACCACCAAAGTAGTTTAATATCTGAGCGTCTCCGTGCTATGGAGAGCAAGTTAAGCACCCGGTTGTAATCTGTATAAAACTGTCGACAAGCTTTTTAAACAATTTCGACACTAGGTCCTATTATCAGAATCGTTCAAAAAGGGTTCCATATTGTAATGACAGAAAACATAATGCCTATACTTGAAATGTATGAGCATAAAATACCCGTAATCGAAATAACTTTTATCCATAAGGATAAGTATTTATGATAGAAATTATTTAAAATACCTTACGGTCGAATAACCAAAGCCCAAAAATTTTATGCACTAAATACCTAACCCTAAAATATTCAACCATACTTGTATGGTTGAATATTTTAGGGTTAGTAGTTAGTAGGGAATAGTTTAGTCTTCACTAAACCCATAAGACCAGGGCAAAATAAAAAATATCTATGAACGATATCCAAAAAATTAAACAATATGATTGTTTCTAGCGCCAATCTTCACCAACAATAGTGTATCTAGCGCTCGGCGGCCGCTGCCGCGGATTATTAGTATTTAAAATTTCGGGATTGTACAGTAAAAATTACTGGATTAAGGTATTCTGAATAATAAGGTATTTCGATTTCGGGTATTTTGGGCTCATTCATTTTAAGTAAAGGCATTATGTTTTCTGACATTACAATATGTAACCTTCAAAAAGATCTAGTAATCCTGTAGTCTGTTGGGGTGGTTGCCAAACGCTTCTTTTTCGCGCCAAAAGTCGTGGGTTCAATTCCCACCCAGGACAGATATTTGTGTGAAGTCTGTTTGTCCTGAGTCTGGGTGTCTATATAAGTATGTATTTATTTACAAAATAAAAGTAGTATATGTAGTATATCAGTTATCTGGTTTCCATAGTACAAGCTGTGCTTAGTTCGGGATCAGATGACCCAGTGTGAATAAAGTCCCAGGTTATTATTATCTTTTATTCAAACCTTTATTGAAACCAATATCTTTTAAAGTTAAAATAAAGTACCCACAAACACACTTAAGTACGTCTAACATTACATTCCAAATTCAAAATAATTCCCCCACACAATCAATAAAGCTTTCATCACTTCATACGAAACAAAAAGAAGGCACCTAATTCGTTACGAGGCGTCATTATGGCCCCTAAGCGAGGGAGCGCCGCTGATAACGCACGTACGCAACGCGGATTTAGGGGCCTCGGGAAATGATGAGCTGGTTTTACATTGTCTACGTTGATGAGACTTATTGGACAGTTACAATTATTAATAGCCAGTATAATAATGCTTGTTGAGTTGTTTTCAAGCGTTCGCGTACTGGCGTGCGAAATTTAGGTATAAAATTGGAAATATATTGTGAGTTTTGAGCCGTCTAAATATAGAGAATGTTTTTTTTAGTATAATGTCCTCCCTGCCGAATTTCAGCTACGGGCGGCTCCCAGTCTCAATGGAGACTAGCGGCCGTGCAGGATATATTATAGCGCACGCGTGTGTGTGCAAACACAGGAACACTTTCTATTCCATCACTTTCATGTTCTGATGGGACGACTAGCAACACGTCTGGAAGAGGTAGAGACGGGTTTACGTACTCTCGGAGGCTCGGGCGCATTAAAGTCAAAGTCTAAAATCATTTATTCCGTAAAAAATTTACATTTATGTGGAATCGTCATATTTTTACCCTACCGTGTAGTGCATGACGTGGCAGCTACTGAGAAACACTGCCAGAAAACTCAGTAGGAATCCTTTTTTAAAATAAAATATACTTAAGATTAATTAAAATCATGTGTGTTGACTCAGAACAATTCAATCCCAAGCGCTTTAACACTTAAATAATGAGACATTTTGTAATATGCCTTGCTACACAATTTGGCTTTAATAATTCTTTTAAACTTATTCGTAGACAATTCTCTAATATCATTGGGAAGTTTGTTATAGAATCTTATACATTATACCACCAGACTTCGGGCTGATACTGAGAAATTTTCTCTACGGAAAAAATCACTTTTTGACCCGACCCAGGATTTGAACACAGGACCTAATTATCTGCGGTTGAACACTCTTCTGCTAGACCAGGAGTTTTTATTATACCTAGTCTGCCTACATAGATATAAACTTAAAAATATATTACGCAGTGACTACTTAAATTCCGCTTAAAATTGTTGTATTAGTTTTAGTTAGTGTTAGTTTTTACTTTTTTATTTGTATTTATTGATATAATTATTGTCATTGTGTTAACGAGCGCCAATCCCGCCGACAAACTGCTATGCAGTTTGGTGGGTTTATATTTTATGTAACATGTTTTTATTCTTTCTTTTGACGGTCACCGTAGCCTAGTTGGTAGTGCTCCTGCCTACGAAGCTGGTGGTCCTGTGTTTGAATCCCGGTAAGTGCAAATATTTGTGTGATGAGCACGAATTTTCTATGTATATAAGTATTTATCTATCTATATAAGTATGTATATCGTCGCCTGGTACTCATAGTACAAGCTTTGCTTAGTTTGCGGCTAGGATGATCTGTGTGACATTGTCAAAAAAAAAAAAAAAATCTCAATAAAATTCTGTTCTATTCTATAATTTTATACATCCCATCTAACTGTAAGCAGTTTATGGTGAGCTTATAACACCTGCAACACATATACCATTACGCGTTGCTATTCCCAGGGACACAACTGGTTTTACTTAAAACATTTTTATTTAAAACTTTAGCACAACGATGTACAAGGCGGACTTAATGCCAGAGGCATTCTCTACCAGTTAACCTTAGAGTGATGCAGAGAAAAACTTGGTAGGTGCACTATACATTGTAATGTGTGAAGGTGAAAAATCCTATACAATATACAAGAAGAAGAAGAAGTGCACTTACATAGAAAACATAACTTACTTTTGTTTGCGTTAAAAATACAACACCCGCACTAAGAACATAAATCCTTGTTTCGATGCGGACTTTAGTCTAAAAGTATGTCTAACTCATTTTTCTTTCTGTTTTTAAGATTAGATCAAACAAATAACCAACCTATTCCTTTTTGTGCATAAACCAAATTTTGTACAAGTTACGAGCCTACAAAAATCAATGATAAAGGTTATTGAAACTGCTGCTGCTGAAAATAAATCTAGTTAATTCAAGCAAAATAATGAATGTATCTGCAAATAGAAAAACTCTATCGTATCCCAAGAAAAAATACTCATTGAACAGCAAAATAGTTACCACAAAATATTATATTAACAGCAATTGAAGTTCAAGACGCATTTAGAAGTAGATTCTTTGTGTAAATCAATTTGTTTCTGGCACTCGCCGCCCGCTACCGCGGGACGCACGTTCGGCCCGTGCGTTGTATGGTCGCAGTTCAAACCTAACCTACATCATACATACATACATAGACTCACGCCGCCTGTTTCCCAGAGGGGTAGGCAGAGACAACGGATTTCCATTTGTCACGATCTTTGCATACTTCTTTTGCCTCGATTACTGTCATTATATTCTTCATACATGCTCGCCGGTTTAGGGTACTTCTGACCTGCCCTTTCTTGAGAACATCTCCAATTTGGTCAGAGAATGTTCGACGTGGTCTTCCCCTTCCGGTTGTCCCATTCACACAGGCCAGGTACTTCTTTTGTCAATCTTCTTTCATTCATCCTTTCTAAATGTCCAAACCATCTCAGCATGCCTTTTTCAATCTCTGTGACTACATCCTCTTTCACACCACAACGCTCTCTTACATCAGTATTTCGAATTCTGTCTCTCAAAGTCACACCACACATACTTCTCAGAGCTCTCATTTCCACTGCATTTATTTTACTTTCATTCTTTTTCTGCCATACCCAACTTTCACTTCCACACACCATTAAAGTTGGCGCTAACACTCCATCGTGCACGGCTAGTCGAGCCTTCTTTGATACTTGCCGGCTACTCATAAAAGCGTGTAGTGCCCGGGTAAATTTGATGTACAATCAGTATATTTGATAGGAAAATTATTTAGTTGATGAATATAAATTTGTGGGTGAAATACTTCCTTATTAAAATTGTCTGGTTAAGCATATTTTTCTGTCATTTGACAATATAAAGAAAAAGAAGTCGTTTGCGGAAATCGAAATCTACGAAACCTCGATTTTAATATTGTAATTGTCACATGTTTGCGTGAAGAGCAAAAGAATGCCGGTAGTAGGGACTCCTCTTGAAATACGTGTGATATGGGATGAATTTATTATAAATATTATTTATAATTAAATATCAGGTTGTTTCCAATGTGTTACTTTGGGTATTCACATTTTTATGTTAAGCGTGGGGTTGTATTGTGTATTATTTAGTGGTCAAATAATTGTAAATCGTTTTATGTGATGATCATTTACTAGTTGGTGTTTTTAATTCAATTGTTGTGTAAATTTTATTGGTTTAATTCATGTTTTCCTATACATATATTCATACTTTTATCATAGTCGGGAACAGTCTTTGTGTCATCAAAAAGAGTATTTGTTTTAAAGTCTGGTTAGTTGATAGATCACTAAATAATCTGTTAAAAAAACAAATAAAAAAAAAAGGTTTTTATTCACGTAGACTTTAAAAAAACGCTTGTAAATAGTCAGAACATGTTTGTAGTAATATAGTTGTATACATTATTATTTCTAGTAACATATGTTTGTGGCGCAGTTGCTGTGCCGAACTGTCGGCAATTATGGAGGGCAATCTAAAGCCCTCCTAGGGTACGTGTCCCGACCATATGGGACATGGCGCAAAAGGGGGCTCCGGGGCAACATAGCTGCGTTCCCGAGGCTCCTCCCATCAGGCGCCAAGAGAAGTTTATGTTTAGGCGGTGCGAGTCCGACATACCCATCCGCAGACACTTTCTACGGGTGGCGGGTGAATGCCCCGTCAAAAAAAAATATCTTGAGGTCATAATCGCAATGCTTGACAGACAGGTTGGTACGTACAGTACTTAGAGAGATGCTGCTGCTTGATATCCCCGCCTCGGGATAAGATGGGCAGGAGAAATTGATCGCTGTCACCACACAGAATAACCTATAATACTAACCATTTAAAAACAGGGCACAGCTACTAAAATATAAAATTACTAGCTGTGCCCCGCGGTTTTACCGGCGTTAAATTTTTAAATTACCACCGCTCCTCCCCCGTACGTGATAACGTGATAGTATGTAGCCTATATTTTGACCCGACCTCTTAGTAATATTCATGCAAAATTTCAAGTAAATCCATGCAGTACTTTTTGAGTTTAGTCCGGACTTACATACAGACAAACAAACACACAGACAAAAATTCTAAAAGCTATATTTTTGGTTTTGACATCGATTGTAGATCCCGCCCCAAGTATCCTTTAAAAAAAAATGCAATGTACAGTTTTGACTTTCCTACGATTTTATTATATGTATAGATATCATCATTACTTAAAATATCACTAGTTTTATTTACACGCTTAATGACAAGGGAAAATATTGTATTAAGTTAATAAGCCCTCTTGAAGACTGTTGAGGTCCAAAGAATATACAGAGTAATAACTAATTTTCAATGTGCCCTATTTCACTAGACGAATGAGGCAACAGCTTTCTATTATAATATAATCCGAAAGTAGAATCGTTAAAGCGTCAGCAAAGCGATTTAAATTCATATTAAAACATAAATGTTAATATTTGAATCATAAATCAAAGCCAAGTGTGAGAGAACTTTTAACTGGGTGTTAGTTACACAACTTACAACTTTGGAGCCATCTACATGAAAAACCACTCAACAGTTTTCTTTGTACTTAGTCCCGAAATATAGGTAATAGATATATCCAACTTATACTAAGTTAGTAAGCTGTCCTAGCTAGTGTGACACAAACAAATTGATAAGCAAATATTTCTGAACAGATAAATAAAATTGAAGCTACCGTTTGTAATCTATACATAGGTATAATAAAATCGTAGGAAAGTCAAAACTGTACATAGAATATTTTAAAATCGTAGGAAAGTCAAAACTGTACATTGAATATTTTTTTGAAAGAATACTTGGGGCGTGATCTACAATGGATATCAAAGCCAAAAATATAGTTTTTAGAATTTTTGTCTGTGTGTCTGTTTGTCTGTATGTATGTCCGGGCTAAATTCAAAAAGTACTGCATGGATTTACTTCAAAATTTTGCATGAATATTACTAAGAGGTCGGGTCAACATATAGGCTACATATTATCACGCTATCACCTACGGAGGAGGAGTTGTGATAATTTATAAAATTTTACGCGGGTAAAACCGCGGGGCACAGCTAGTTCAAAATAACAGCTGATAAATGCGTATGGCTGTGTGACTGACGGCATAGTATATTTAATTTAATTTTGATGGTCACCGTAGCCTAGTTGGTAGTGCTCCTGCCTACGAAGCTGGTGGTCCTGGGTTCGAATCCCGGTAAGTGCAAATATTTGTGTGATGAGCACGAATATTTATTTCTGAGTCATGGATGTTTTCCATGTATTTAAGTATTTATCTATCTATATAAGTATGTATATCGTCGCCTGGTACCCATAGTACAAGCTTTGCTTAGTTTGGGGCTAGGATGATCTGTGTGACATTGTCCCCAGATATTATATTATATTATTATTTATTTAAATAATTAAACATAAACTATCATTACAGGAACTTAATACCTAATTCAATAGCCTATGTACTTATAAATTAGATACAGAAATGTTAACTCAATAGTAACTTAAACTAAATAAATTGCACAATAAGCGGCCTGTGTGATCCCATCTCATCCTGTGGGGGGCGTAGAAGACGACCCGAGGAAATATCTCCCAGAAAACGATCAGCAGCGACTCTCTGTGAATTATGACCATCATACTGCGATCGCCTACCCGTCAGCCAAGCGTCATCGCATATCCCCTCATTCTTGGGGGAAGCTCTTGTCCACCAGTGGACGTTATTGGGCTGACATGATGAAGTGCATATGACTGGACTTGTGGCGAAGTGGTAAAGGTGATCGTCTCGCTGCTACCTCGGCACCCTCGTGTTTTGAGTACGATTACCGCACATGTTAACTATCCCTCGTAAATTTTTATATCGATAAGGCACACCCAGATTTAGAACAACAATTTGTCGCGAGGGACTAAATAATAACATATATAGGATATTAATTAATTTGTGTGGGCGATGTTAAAAAAAGTACGATACTTATGTATATGTTGCTGTATGCATGCTGTATATGTTTTTGTGCCTGGGTTTCTCCCATCTAGCTGGATCTATGCCACATCTCTTCACGTGACGCTTTTGAACATCCTTAAAACGGAGAAACTGACCGCCATGCTTTCGCTAAGTAAATTTAATTTTCAAGAGTAGATAGTGCTCCCTATATTACGTCGACTATTTTTGTTACATCTTGTATACCGTTTCAAGGGAAAATGTCAATTTTCATTTGCTTAGCCCATTTCACTCGAACCTTCTTATAGCTATGAAGTGGAACTATGAGAGATATACTTTCACAAGAACTCATTCGATGCTTTTCAGAGAAACGTTAAGTTGTTCGGGAAACTTGTCGCGTCAAATGATCGCTGAATGTATTGTACATATTGTGGTGTAGTAAAAGCTTTGCGATACAAGGCCACGGAAAGTGGAAATTTAAATGAAATATTTATTAAAGTGATGTAATTTAAAAATAACCGTAGGTATTTATGTACGTTACATCTCACGACTGAAGTAAAACTAAGATATACGAAACGAACGGCTTTGAGAGAAAGAGCTTTGGAGAGGCTTTAAGAAAATGTGTGGTCACTCCTCTCGTACCCCTACAGTAATATAAGAAACGTAACTCATTTATATGTTCACTAACCTATATCTCCCTCCCAACTTCCATTTGCCTCACCACACTTCTCGTAACGCTCTCGTCGTGCATTCACCAGTTTTTCTAGCCCCAAGTTAAGTGTGCGTAAAGATGTTTCATTTCAAAAATACTTTTTACACTAAGTTCATTAACCATTTAATAAATACATTTAGCCAATATATGCTTTATTAAAATCATGATTGCGCAGGATTGCTAATATATTTAGATTTTGTGGGAACTAAAATAGAAAAGTGATTGTGGTAATTCATCTTTCAAGTACCTAATTATAGCATATCCATATTACAAAAAGTTATAGAATGTTCTATTAGTATAAGACAATGCATGTCCAAAAATGGACTCGATAAAACCTTTGACACTTGTAAAAATATTAAAAAAAATAAAGTTGGAAAATATATATCTCCACAAAAAATATCAAAACAAAGTCAATCGAACACGCGAGTTCATTGAATTGTTATTAATTAGTCCAATGAACCATTCAAAACTAAACAGCGACTTCCGAAACACAGAATAATTTTATATCTGAACAAAATTCCAAGTTAAATATTTTCAGCTTCGCATGCGCTACGCCCACAAAACGTCGCGCCATATAAAATTCAAGTGATCCTCTGAAATTCCTGCAAAGTCATTTTTCACCGCCGAACATCGGCTGGCTGTCGGCGGCGTGTCTTTGCCGATAAAAAAATAACACTTCAGAGAAGTATCTATAATAAACATCTTACACTGGATTAATAGATTAATTAGTTAAAATTCTGATTAATTCTCTGTTTATAGGAATTAGGTGTGATGGTTTTACAGCTAAATTCTTGGGGAAACATGTTTGTGTGTCGGAAATTAATCCACGTTACCTCATTAGTTTGTTTTCTACAAATTATGTCGTGTTTTGGCGACATCTTAGTTTGTTGTCAGTTTTTTGGGGCATTGACCCTTGTCACTGATCAGATAATAAATAGAAATACTATAAGGTATAAGATTTTTGCGCGTTCTATATATTTTGATTATAAATCCACGCACGCCTGACGCCCGTTTTGCTTTGCAATATTTCCAATTGTCACGATTCTTGCACACCTCTTTTGCTTCGTTTATTCGCATTATATTCTTCATACATACTCGCCTATTTAGTGTACTTTTGACCTGGTCTTTTTTCAGAATATCTCCGACGTGTTCAGAGAATGTTCGCAGAGGTCTCCCCTTTCCAGTTGTAGGTTTTACAAATATAAAGTTAATTTAATTATATTTATGATTAAATTACTGAACTAATTTCCACTTTTGTAATGACAGAACAAAAGAATTATTCTTGTTCCATAATCAGCGAAGAAATCGCGTTACACAGATAAAAATACATGCAGTCATTAACCTCACTTTTTTAGGTCCACACTGACTTAAGTAATGAGGATTCTGAATAAAGGATTTCGAATCATTAAATCTTAAGTCGTAACACTTACCTACCTCTCAGAATGACATATTTATATTTCTGGACAACAGATACGTGAGAGGTGCTTTTCTGATTCTCTTTATGTCTGGGTTATGTAGGATAGAGCGAGGGCAATAAAAGAATAAGTGATGGGTCCTTATAGACTCTTAGCTTAACACCCTTGTTATCAGCACTGTATATAACAGCGGACTATTAGACGTCACATCCTGAAGTTCTTAATATCTTGGTGAACATACCATCAGAAGAACGGGAATAATAATAATAATATCCTGGGACATTATTCACACACGGCCTTCTGATCCCAAACTAAGCAGAGCTTGTACTATGGAAACCAGATAACTGATATAATACATATACTATTTTTCTTTTGTAAATACATACTTATATACATAATTTACACCCAGACTCAGGACAAACAGACATGTTCATGTACACAAATATTTTTCCCGGGTGGGAATCGAACCCACGACCTAAGGCGTGAAAGGCAGCGTATCTACAAACCACGCCAATAGGCCCAAAACAAGGGAATGAAACCACATCAGAAGTTACCCACCTATACCCTGACCAAGTAGATTAGATATTAGAATGTCATTTGGAATCCAGAAGTAGATCAACGCAGGAATGATTCAAGTAGAACAACGCAATCAAGCAGGAACGATTGTTCCTGCTTGATAACATAATTTTCCTGTTTATTTGCAAACGGAAATACATATTTATTTTTGGATTAGAATAAATACTAAGAACAATTTATTTCATGACGCTCTGTCGTCGAAAGTCCCTGTCGGCCCGAAGCGATATAATCCAACCTATATCTCTATATTTCACTGATGTTTCTTAGAAATGAAATCGTTCAGTTTTTCAAATGAAATGTTCTATTGGTTATGTAAATTGTGGATGTTTTAATACAGGGTGCAGCTAAAGTAGAACATTTCCTACTTGGGAAACTGTAGGATTGTAACGATTCAGTTGAAACATCACTAAACTTGCTATGCCAATGTGTGCGATATGCGACTATCGTAACCAAAGCGCCAGTCGTGCAGTCACATAAAACGAACGAGACCAACTAACCTTGCCTTATGTGTTACTAGCTGTGCCCCGCAGTTTTACCCGCGTTATAGTTATAAATTATAGCTTATGTGTTAATCCAGGGTGTCAGTTAACTCCATACCAAATTTTATTAAAATCGCCCCAGCCGTTTAGACGTGAAGAAGTAACAAACATACACACTCACAAACTTTCGCCTTTATAATATTAGTGTCATTTCCCTGTTCTAAAGCCCGTACCACTTTAATGGGAGCAATAAAGCCCTAGAGAAAATTCAAAACTGCAATGGTCCTAATAGTTAAACTTACTATGGCCCAGTAGCCTATTAACAAATTAGAAAAGGTAGAAATGGTCCCTGGTCCAAGTTTTGATATGGGACTACTTGACCTCGTGTATATGCCCCATTGAGTATGTTTCGCCGGAGCGTCTCAACTGGGCCGTCTTGAAACCGGTAGTAGAAACACCCGCTGAGTTTGTTTCGCTGGGACTTCTCAGTTGGGGCGCATTGGATCCGGTGGTAGCATTAAAGCGCGACCGTCGTTATAAACACAAGGTCCGCCATAATGATAACATTTAATTCGTACCTTAATATAGACAGAACGCATATGAAGATATAGAAATATGTAGTAAAAATATAGCAAAAATTTAGATAATTAAACCTACACATGATCCTTGACAATAACTTAATTTAAGTTAGTTAAATATCGTTGCTGTTGTAAATCTTATTGTAACTTATTTCCTACAATCCGTGAACCTAAATATCTATATGTAGGTACCTAGAAATAATTACAAATTAATTATATATTACTGCGAACGAGTTCTGACTATTTACAAGCGCTTTTTTAAAGTCTACGTGACTAAAAACCTTTTTTATTTTTTTTTTATTTATTTTAACAACTTAGTAATAATATTATCTTGTTTACATAACATACAGGGTAAGATAGGCTGGATTTTTTATGTATCTTTTGTGACTTAATTTTTCTAATTACTTTAAACGGTTATATTCTCGGGTACAGCTTGAAATGTAGCGCCTTCCACTTAAACTAAGGGCTATAATGGTCTTAATTGACTTAATTCTGAATATTCGCTAACGTATATTTGGGATTACGTAAGCAAATTGGGATCCCGATTAGGAACGTTTCAAGCACATATTAGTAAATATTTTGCGACTACTAACAAACTGCTACATGATCCCAAACTAGGTATCTATATATCTGTCATCTACTATCATCTAAGTATCTAAATCTTAAACTACTAAATTATTATTATTATTATATTTCGAAATACACACATAAATAAACACGTCAAGACGATTATTAGATCCCACTGAAAAGCATGCGCAAGCATTTTATAACACTTTTTAGGGTTCCGTAACCAAATGGCAAAAGATGGAACCCTTATAGATTCGTCATGTCTATCTGTTGTCTGTCTGTCCGTCCGTATGTCACAGCCACTTTTTTTCCGAAAGTATAAGAGTTGTACTATTGAAACTTGGTAAGTAGATGTATTCTGTGAACCGCATGATTTTCACACAAAACTAGAAAAAGAATAATAATTTTGGCGGTTCCCCATACATAGAACAGAAACTCAACAATTTTTTTTTCATCGTACCCATACATGTGGGGTATCTATGGATAGGTCTTCAAAAATGATATTGAGGTTTCTAATATATTTGTTTTCTAAACTGAATAGTTTTCGCGAAAGACACTTCCAAAGTGGAAAAATGCGTGTCCCCCCCCTGTAACTTCTAAAATAAGAGAATGATAAAACTAAAAAATATATATGATGTACATTACTATGTAAACTAACAACGAAAATTGGTTTGAACGAGATCTAGTGAGTAGTTTTTTTTAATACGTCAGAAATCGTAAACCGCTATTTACCTTTCATTTAATCAACTGAAATACTTGCTGCTGCGGAACCCTTCATGGGCGAGTCCGACTCGCACTTGCCCCGTTTTTTTACCTATTTTGCCCCGACATCACACTAAGACGGACATTTGTTTTCCTTACAAAGCAGCTACCGGAAGCTAGCGCTTCGATAAATCACATGAAACTCCATACATCCATCTTAAAACGCGGAAGCCCATAATTAACAGACGAGCATACCAAAACATTACATCCATATGTCAGGCCTTTGAAATTATATGTTTTTAATGTTAGCAGAATTGATTTCCGAGAAATGTATTACGGGTAGGTTGGCAAATGTGAGAGATCAAAACGGCATCCGTCGAGAGCGCGGCGCTGCTCAGATCTATCATTTGGAGGGTTGTCTAATACCGTCTCGTCGTTTTAACTACTTAATTTAAATATGACCATAGAACAGGAGATAGCCCTTAAAACTTTTTTTTTTTTATGGTGAGAATTCTTAATTCAAACGTAAGAGTTTTTGAAGAGATGGTTCTTAATATGACAGTATTTTTTTTTATAAGAATTTCCTTAATAATATAATGCCTTTTTTAATTACTAAGTTCTCAATTGTACATTATTTTATTTTCTAAAAGAAAGCTGCTGATTTTTTTTAAAGTAGAAGGTATTATATTCGTCTGCTATGTAAGCTTTTAAGATAGATTTATGTAAATTTATTCCTAATCGGATTGTTGCCTTATAATAAAAAATAAAAATTTAAGTATTCATCAGTTACCAGGTTTAAGGTAGGTATTTCCTTGACCCAATTAAGTGGTAAAGGACGTAAAATGACAACAGTTACGCCAAAGTTCCCACTAAAACTAACTAAGATATTCTAATTTTTCTTCTCACGGGTAATATGAAGACATTTCTTTGTGGCTTGAATATTCCCCCTCAATCAAACTCAATAATAGATCATAGTTTTGACCTTGATTCTAAACGGTGTCAATTAAGATAATTTTAGTAATGATCACAATAATTTCAATTTAATTTCTAACGCAGTTCTTATGAAGATGATCGTTTGTTTAATAAATAAACAAACGATGAAGAAAATTTGCTTCACAGTTTTAAGTTTGTCTTTCCTTTTTTATACGAGAGATAATAGGAAGAGATGTAATCACATTAAAGTTAGTACGTTGGTAAGTCGGGGGAAAATACAGAAGTTTTAGAATTATAGCAATTCTTCTTATTTTTACAGGTCTTATCGTTATGTAAGTGTCCCTGACTGCTGAACTCGATTATTTATTCTGAATCTGGGTGCAATTTATCTGTAACTAGCTGCTGTACCCCACGGTTCTCCAGCCGTTAAGACGCGAAGAAGTAGCAAATATACACACTCACACATACACAAACTTTCGCCTTTAAGTATAATATTAGTGTTATGTATATTTAATAACTAGCTGTCCCCACGGTTTTACCCGCATTTCATTTACAAATTATAGCCTATGTGTTAATCCAGGGTATCAGCTAACTCCATACCAAATTTGATGAAAATCACTCCAGCCGTTTAGACGCGAAGAAGTAGCAAATATAAACACTCACACATACACAAACTTTCGCCTTTAAGTATAATATTAGTGTGATGTATATTTAATAACTAGCTGTGCCCCGCGGTTTTTCCCGCTTTAAACTTTATTAATTATAGCTTATGTGTTAATCCAGGGTGTCAGCTAACTCCATTCCAAATTTTATTAAAATTGCTCCAGCCGTTTAGTGAAGAAGTAACATACATACACACTCACAAACATGTGCCTTTATAATATTAGAGTGATGTATATTTAATAATAATGATATATTTATCTTAACTACGCACAATGAAGATAAGTTAAAATCTTGAGTTTGTTATTAGATAATAATGTTTTATAGAAAACAAACACAACGCGACAGCCTCTGCAGAGATCCTACAATGTCTGTCAACAAACCTTAAAACGTCAACAAAAAGTTTGGATAGTGTGGCATCCCTGAGGCTGTAACATGATCACAGGAAGCGCACAATTAACGTGACGGGTGCCGGACAAGGACATAAGATCTGCAGCGATGCGCAGTATTATGTTACCGCGCGACTTCAAGCATGTTTAGTCGCTGTACCACCAGATACACGGTACACATTTAAATACCCAAAAGGACTGAACGGGTTAAATACATTTATTTATAAATAACATTATAATAATTAATAGTTACTAAAGATATATAGATAAAAATTAAAAACTACATTAAACCTACATAGATATAAAACAAACTAAATCTAAACAGCGTCAAAAAAAAATCCTCATCGTTGTCGGGGAACGTACCCAGAAGACTGGCAGCATTGCCACGTTGTATGGCAATACTGACTCTTTGACCAAAATAAAGGCCAGCCTTTTGGTCACGTGATGTATCAATGATTTTGCAATATCCCGAAATAGGGTGCGCGCATTTGGACCCCATGGGCCAAGCGTTTCGACCCCAAACGGCTCAAATACATAACCTCCGACGAGGTTAGTGTATTTGCGCCGCTTGAGGGCCTCAGCCAATGCAGCAGCAGTCCCTGCAGACTCCGACGCATAAGGAAGATGCGAAGAGTTAAATACATTCCAATTTACAAGTAGTCATCTTGTTAATACCCTCGGACCGGTTGCGCATTCGTTGGTAGATACTTGCCTTTCAGGTCGTGGGTTCGATTCCCACTCAGGACAGCTATTTTTTTTTTTTTTTATTGTTTGTTTTGCTATTTTACCCCCGACATTGGTCGGAGATGTTACACAGCTAAACATATTTGGACACATTTTTTTTTTTTTTTACTCCAGATTATTTCTGCAGGAGGGGGCCAGCGCAATTCAGGATAAGACCACGATGGCAGCTCTAGTGTGGTGGCATTTTACAAGTTTTATATTAGACTTTATTGTTATAATACTTAAGTTATGTAGGTACTTATTATTAATACAATATATGCAAGGTGTGATACAAGCAGGACAGCTATTTGTGTGCATGGGCATGTCTGTTTGTCCTGAGTCTATATAAGTAGTAATTTTCCATAGTACAAGTACTTACTTTGGGATCATATGGCCCTGTGTGAATAATGTCCCAGGATATTATTATTATAGCTCGGCGCCCTTGTGCTTTACGTGGATCAAAATGTGATCAAAAATACAGGTCTTAGAGTAATCATTTGAAGTCTCACACATAAGCCATTTTACATAATGGCATACAAATTATAACTTACTACTAAAGATACATTTAAGATACTAGGGCTTACATGTCAAATATTCTTCTACAAAGTATAAACATTTTTCTGTCAACCATAAATAAAATAAAAAAGGTTTTTATTCACGTAGACTTTAAAAAAGCGCTTGTAAATAGTCAGAACATGTTTGTAGTCAGACAAACGTAGCTGGGTTCTATTTGTTGATTGGTAAATCTCTAATACCTTCAGGCAAGTGGTTATATATTCGCACTGACATTGCGTAACTGCAAATTGTATAATACATTTTAATAAATATATTTTAAGTCGGTTAAACAGTAATTATAATGACTAATCCTCAAAGGTTACAGACAAACAGCCCATTCGTAATAACAGGACAACGGAGTGATCAATAACTCGCCGTCGGATTCGCAGCACAATTATTATTACGCGATCCCGAGGGGTCGCTCTAATTAACCCCGTAGTTATTACGGGATGGGCTGGGGTTGCGCTCGGAGGATTCCGTAGGTTTAGGATTCAATTTAATTCTGTGGAATCATAATTATTTTAAATATATATATTTTTTAATAGAAAGGCAAATGAGCAACTGGGTCATCTAGTGGTAAGTAACACCGCTGCACACGGACACCTGCAATATCAGAAAAGTTGCAAGTACATACGTTGTCGTAACTCTTACATATAATAAAAAGCGCGTCACAAAGAATGGATATTTTTAATTTTTCATTGGAGGAATTTGTGAGGGTAACTCTGGATTTACTTAAATATTATAAAGCCGAAAGTTTGTGAGTGTGTGAGTATGTATGTTTGTTACTTCTTCACGCATAAACGACTGAAGGGATTTTAATAAAATTTGGTATGGAGTTAGCTGACACCCTGGATTGACACATAGGCTATAATTCATAAAGCTTAACGCGGATAAAACCGCGGAACACAGCTAGTCATTAATAATAATCACATTGCCGCATTGGGTGTACACCTGTTAGGATAAAGTTGTTTAAATAAATAATTATTTTATATCGCTAAATCAGTAATCGATTTGCTGGATACTAAACGGTTCTTATCCCAGATATCGTATATATAAGCTTGCTAAAATTACGCTATTGAAGACTCTGCAACCACCCTTCATGAGCATTAGTAAGTATGTATTTTTTCCTGATCCCGAACTATGCAGAGCTTTTACTACGGAAACTAAATAACTGATATACTACATAAAATATACTACTTTTCTTTTGTACATACATACTTATATAGATAATTACACCCAGACTCTGGACAACCAGATATGTTTATGCACACAAATATCTGTCCAGGGTGGGAATCGAACTTACGACCTGCTCTGTGAAAAGTAAGACTTCCAACCACGCCAACCGGTTAACTTGCTTTTTAACACGTTTTAGTATACCTAGGTACCTACTGTTTTTTGGTACACTACCGTTCGTGGTACCATTATAAACATAAGTGCCTATCCATGGAAAGGTTATCTGGAAGAAATCGCTTAACGCGGTAAGACCGCCCATTTTACATGATTATATTATACTAGCTGTGCCCCGCGGTTTTACCCGCGTTAAACTAAAATAAAGTTATCAGAGCTACTCCCCCGTAGGTGATAGCGTGATAATATGTAGCCTGTATGTTGACCCGACCTCTTGGTAATGTTCATGCAAAATTTGAAGTAAATCCATGCTGTACTTTTTGAGTTTAGCCCGGACATATATACAGACAAACAGATAAACAGACAAAAATTCTAAAAACGATATTTATGGTTTCGATATCGATTGTAGGTCACGCCCCAAGTATCCCTTTCCTACGATTTTATTATATATAGAGATTCATTGTTTCAATATAAAATATACTTTTCTTGTACTTGTACAAAAAAGTTTTGTTTATTTTATTTTTATACAGCGAGTTCATAGCAGCTGAATGTTCAATAAATCGTGCTTTGAATCGCAGCAGAATTACGTGTATACTGATGTTATCCCAAGGGGTCGCGCCGGGCTAATCAACCTCAGTGTAATAGGGGTGGTGTTGAGTGATATTACTTTTTGTAACCAAAACATACATCATACGTGTACTATCGACCTACATTTTAAATTGTTTTTGTTAATTTTCTTCTTTTTATGTATTTATAGACTAGTTGTGCCCCGCGGTTTTACCCGCGTTAAATTTTATAAATTGTCACTGCTCCTCCCCCATAGGTGATAGCGTGATAATATGTAGCCTATATATTGACCCGACTTCTTAGTAATATTCATGCAAAATTTTAAGTAAATCCATGTAGTACTTTTTGTGTTTAGCCCGGACATACACACAGACAAAGAGACAAAAATTTTAGAAACTATATTTTTGGCTTCGATATCGATAGTAAATCACGCCCCAAGTATCATTTAAAAAAAATATAAATGGACAGTTTTAACTTTCCTAAGATTTTTTACCCGTACTTTACCCATACTAACTGACTGACTACTGACTTAAGTGTATTTTTGTCATTACAAATAAAACTCATTCAACTGATCAAATCGTAGATATTCTCAAAAAAGGATAGGTACACTAAACCGGCGAGCATGCATTAAGAATATAATGACAGTAAACAAGGCAATAAAAGTGTGCAAAGATGTACCTACTAATGTGAATCCGTTGTCTCTGCCTACCCCTCTAGGAAACAGGCGTAAGTCAATTAATGCACAAGTAAAAATTCTGTGGTCGAGACATATCTAGCCACAATTAACAGGCCTTACAAGCGTTACAGAATTTTTACTTAATGGATATGGAAGAATATCCTCATGTCAGCCCAGAGACTTACACTGCTGGACATAGGGCTCCCCCGAAGGTCGTATGACTCCCGCATCTAGCGGCTGCCAGCAACCCTCACAAGATCATCGGTCCATCTTGTAGACCATAGAAAAATAGTACAATGAATTTGTACGACTTTTGATACGTTCAGACTTTTAAAATACTACGAATTTCTACGATACTAACGTTAGCTAATTGTAGCCTTATTCTTAAGTTTTAAAAACTATCTAAATTCATCAAAAGTTACTCATGACACAACTATTCTATTCAGTAATTATTATTGCCACATTTGTTAGAAAAATAAAATGGGTTTAGCACATATTGAATATGTGCTAAACCCAAGCTCTTAAGACAGAATTACTTACATAATCCACTCTGCCGATCATCCAACACGACCGGGGAGAGATCAGGGGTAAAAAAGGCACGGGAAGAGGATAATCGCCTCAATATCCGTAGTTCGACAAGCTACCGCTAAACCAACAGTTGATTATTACGGCAATATGTATTGCCGTTAATATTAGCGTCAGAAGGAAGAGCAAGACATGCTTGAATAGTGAATCTTTGAAGTTAAACCCATTGAAATGTTCCCCATATAACAATAACGGAATTTCGCAGAATCACTTCTCTAATAGAGACGCAAACTGCAGCACTGTGTTCCGAATCAATTCATACAGTGCTCCCGACGAGTATATTTACAACGGACACTTACTTTACCGAACCGAAGCCATTTGAACATCAAAAGGCTATAATCGCAAAACATACGGAACCGAAATAACCGCGGTGAATCATGCTTCTCCGCGGCAATCAAACGCGTGTTACGGAATCGACACAGTGTATTTATTACCAGTAGCTCAATAACAGTCAACATGGTAATCATAGCAGTCAAAGGACGTCCACTGTGGAAAAAATATATTTGTTAAACGAACCATTGCCTTGAACCATTTCAATGGAAATTTATTACTTTGGCTGCACTAGGTAAATTAATCCCTGTGTCACAGGGTACTTTACAAACATATAAAGACACAATGTACATCCAAATTCAGAACGACTACCTATGTATGCATCACACAAATAGTTGTCCAGCGCGGTAATCAATCCCGTGGCGAGGCAACTGTTGTAACTGCTGTGGAACACATGCAGTTAGTAATAAAAATATTGAGACTAAGCCTATGCGCTAGACATTTTAGAGTGCTCAAGTGTGAGCGCAAACCCAAATATACTCTTATAATCAGATAGGATGGACTAGTTGACGCTACCGGAAAGAGATCAAGTGTAGATCCGGCGGTTTTACGTGCACGAATGTGTAACATCATAATTTTTTAAACTCCTGGCTAATGTCGAACTATTCTGAACAGACAAATCAATATCAATCATTATCAATTTTTAAGCCGACCAGGGATTTGAACACAGCACCTCATTATCTACGGTTAAATACGCTTGCACTAGGCCAAAGCGACAGACTTATCATTAGGGAATCATTGGTTCCTACATCTACTTTAGTATCAGAATGACTACGTTGGACACCAGCTCCTAGCTTTAAGATTATACTTAAAACAACTATTTTTTTTAAGATTATAGCTAGGAGCTGGTGTCCAACGTAGTCACTATCAGGATTACTTCAAATCTTTGGTGTATATAAAGTATATAAATTAAATTAAATTTTTGTAATACTTATTTTATCCAGTGTTGGCAATATCGTATATCATTTGTATCTTATATAGGACCTATAATCACGATGGCAAATCGTGAATTCAATCTTATTTTATGATTACTTCTTTAACTAAGTTGAGACACTGCATTATAAAATAATAAAGAGCTACAAAAGTTATTAAATAGATTTTCACCACAAACCGTATTATCCGATTTATAATATGCAAAATTAAATTCGGGACTGCATCGCAATGTTCGTAGCTCTATGGCGGTTAGTTTTGACGTTAAGTGGAAGCTTCCACTTAATTTCTATAGTCAGATAAATATGCTGTACGTCCATAAATAGTTGTTCTGAGTCTGGATGTACACTATGTCCGTCGATTATATGTTTATTTCCCTAATGCGGGCGTTGTCTCTTAATAAAAATAAATATAATAAAATATTTTTTATGATTGACTGTCTCATTGGTCTAGCTGTTGCGACTTCCCCCGTAGATAATGAAGTTCTGGGTTCCAACTCTGGTCGTGAGAAAAATTTCCATTGGCCTTTTTTGGCAAGAAAATATATAATAAGCCCGGAAAATGGAAGTCAGCAATGTTATAGAGGATATAAAATTCGGCCCTGCGCTTGACCTTCCGCAGTATCGCGGATTCCCGACCTACCGAGTTATGAGGGTGATGGACTAGAGACTGACCTCATATTTGCACACGCATCACACTAATATTAAAAAGGCGAAAGTTCCACGCAAAAACTACCGGACGGATTTTGATAAAACTTTGTAGTAATATAGCTTATTGTATTTCCGAATAATACATAGGCTATAATTTATAAACTTTAACGCGGGACTTCTAGCTTAGCAGTCAGGGACCACTAGACCATCATACCATTTTATGTATAAAGGTTGCCCTTAATTTATCAGATTATACCTACATTTTGGTCCCTTTGATAACCTGTCATCGCCCACACTAATTCTTTGACATTTATCCCTTATTATAAGACTAAAATAAGTTGAAAGGGAACTTAATTACTCTTGGCTTACTGAACTTAAACTGATTTTTATTAACGTACCTTGCGATAGACCTCTACCGGTTTCCTCTACCGATACATCCCTGTGCGTTTAGAAAAATACATACATACATACATACAAAGACTCACGCCTGTTTCCCAGAGGGGTAGGCAGAGACAACGGATTTCCATTTGTCACGATCTTTGTATACTTCTTTTGCCTCGATTACTGTCATTATATTCTTCATACATGCTCGCCGGTTTAGGGTACTTCTGACCTGCCCTTTCTTGAGAACATCTCCAATTTGGTCGGAGAATGTTCAACGTGGTCTTCCCCTTCCGGTTGTCCCATTCACACAGGCCAGGTATACTTCTTTTGTCAATCTTCTTTCATTCATCCTTTCTAAATGGCCAAACCATCTCAACATGCCTTTTTCAATTTTTGTGACTACATCCTCTTTCACACCACAACGCTCTCTTACATCAGTATTTCGAATTCTGTCTCTCAAAGTCAGTTAGAAAAATAACTACAAATATAAATATCTGACTGTCCCATTGATTTGCTGGAAGAATATTCATGAATGTTTCTTTTTTTTAAGATAACGCCCGTATTTGCGAATTTAATCGTAGTATCCTGGGGTACGACCAAAACATATAATTGACGGACACAAAGTATCTACAGCCAGACTCGGGGCAACTATTTATACTCAGAATAACTATAACAAGAACCTCCTCCTTTTGAAGTCGGTTAACAAATAGGTTCTTGCCCAGCAAATGAACCTGAGAGCTTGACTGGACGTGGTAGTCAAGCTAGCCTATATACAGACGCCAGCACATCAAGCTACCCCAATCTGTCAAATTTCCCCAATTGAAAGTGAACCTTATGGTTTTGTGATAAAGTTGAAAATATATAAAAGAAATTTGACACATTGGGGTAGTTGGATGTGCTGGCGTCTGTACATGCTTTTTCTCTTTTTAACTAAAATATATGTTTCTATTATATTACGAGTATGTATAAGTATTTATGTATGTAATGTTGAACACATCAGTCAAGGAAATGAAAAGGGATACAGATATATGGCTCGTTCTAGGCAATGCCACGGGGAACCGCGGAATTATTTGGAAAGAGAATAATAAATTTCGACCGCCTAACACGATTCACCGTAGGTCAATAGGCAAAACATCTGAATCGTTAACCAATAGAATGTTGAATTTGACGGTCACCGTAGCCTAGTTGGTAGTGCTCCTGCCTACGAAGCTGGTGGTCCTGGGTTCGAATCCCGGTAAGTGCAAATATTTGTGTGATGAGTACGAATATTTGTTTCTGAGTCATGGATGTTTTCTATGTATTTAAGTATTTATCTATCTATAAGTATGTATATCGTCGCCTGGTACCCATAGTACAAGCTTTGCTTAGTTTGGGGCTAGGATGATCTGTGTGACATTGCCCCTAGATATTATTATAAAAAAAAGAAAAGAAAAATAATTGCAGGTTCGAGTCATATCGTTGGGTCACAGAATAACATTTAAATTGACTTCAGTCTATCAACAGTCTGAGCAGCCTTTTAATCTAGTAGTTAGGGAACCTGACTGCTAAGCTGGAGGTCGTGGGTTTGATCCCCATCGAGGACAACTCTTTATGGGTTGGCATAATTATTGGTGCTGTGTCTAGGTGTCTACCCATCAGATGTCTGATTGCCATAGAACAGGATCTGTCTAGTTTGGGATCAGATGGCAGTGTGTTGGTAGTCCCAAGATATTCATAAAAAGAATCATTAATCTCCTGAAGCTCTGGTCCCTAAATCAACAACATAAAATAAAGCAAATGTCTTCCCCTTAAACGCCATTTTCGAATTATTATTGTCGCATACGTCATACAACGGCAACTACACTACACTTTGATCTGCGTCACACTCAACAATCAGGCTTAACGCATACAAAATAGGGTTCAATCTCGTCGGAACAAAATTTATAGACTGGGTTCCATCATTACCATTTTAGCTGTTTATCAAACATTCTGATTTGAACTCTGTGCTCAAGTGTGAAGGTTGGTTTTGGTTTGTGTTGTATCGTAGACGAGCAATGCCGACTGTGTTTGACACACGTATAATTGGCGCGAAATGGGCCGCTCTCCCTTTATAAACTGTTGCTTAAAGGTTGCAGCACATTATGGTGTATTGCGAATGTGGAATTTGGATATTGGAAGTGATGGAATTTATTTAATGGAAGGATTATTGGAACGAAGTTCCTTATCGCGCGATGTGAAAGGGGGCTAGACGGAAAAAATTCTTACGAAAAGTTGTCACGACACTTTTTGCAGCTGTGCGGCGAGCGCATGTTTCTCTGTCTCTCTCTCTCTCTCCTCTTTCTTATAAAAAGTAAGCCAGATATTTTCATTTCTATTTCGCATTGAACAGTGTGGTGTCGCGAAGATTATTTTTGTTGAGTGTATATAGATTTTTTGTACATAATAAATAATAATAAATAACTTCGTTCCATCTGGGTGTCCCTTGACACCTCTCAAGTTTTTTCTGATAATTTGTATATGAATTTTAATGAAGGTCTACATAGTGGTTTATTGAATGATACGGATATAATAATGTATCTACAATATTGGCCGAAAAGGTAGAATTATATGTAAGTTTGCATGTAAACATAAAACCACTGGCCACAGTTTTAATTAAGGGTAGGTTATAACAGGTAAAATCACCTGTTCCAATATCAAACAAATATTCGTTCCAAAAGCTGCTCTTTCATATAGCCTGTCTGCTATAGCCGCTATATCTCTAATGTTATGTTATGACGTAGTTGATAAAATAGTATTATGTGGGTTGATAACAAGTGACATGCTGTCAATTATCTAATAAAAATGATAACATTATAGCTAAGCAAAATTATTGAACTAGACTAGACTTAGATTTAGGATCAAAGCGGTTGAAGTCATTTCATAAATATGTGCTTGTATGTAATCGCAGTAACAGAATTGGCAAGGCCTCATTTATATATCCAAACTGTTTTCTAACTAAGGTGATAATCCTTTGCGAGAAAGGGAAAAAGCTTGTGTGTGACAGCTGTCACAGTATGTCACAGTCACAGTTTATACGTACCTTTACTAGTGTTTATCTTGTTCTAACTAAGGTAACTGTCATATGCTTAAATAGACAAAAGCTTGTGACTGTCGTATAAAAGATTTTAGTAATGTGTGGAACAGTAGGTGTTCTGGTAGTTTTTTTTCTTTTTTTTTATATCATAGGTTTACAAACGAGCAAGTGGGTCACCTGATGGTAAGTGATCACCGCCGCCCATGGACACTCGCAACACCAGAGGAGTCGCGGGTGCGTTGTCGGCCTTTAAGAGTCAGCACAAGTGTTGTTGCCCCTCCCCCCTCCCACCCCGATGAGCTCTGGCGACCTTACTCACATTCAGAAACACAACATTAAATTATTAATGTTATTATTAAGGAATGTCTTCTGTAAGGTGGAGATACTTCCCCAGTCGAGCTGCTCTTCGAGCGAATGAACGCTGAGCCCTACCTCTCTTAAAACAAAGTTACCAGGTGATACGGACAGCATGGGTTCGCTTTTGAGTAGTTCCCTATAAAAACACAAGGAACGAACGAGTTAATTAATACTAATGATAGCATTCGATGTAACTTAATCTATCAGAAAACAAGTTAACACTTGAATAATACCGTAGCTTAATTAGCAAAGTATCGGGGTGGTTACCAAGGTAATTCCAGTTCCTGTCGGTTGTGTCTTTAAATGTGTTTGAGTAATTAATTTATGTAGTCTATAAACCTACTTCTTAAATATATTTTTACATTTCATTTTAAAATATTTGTCCTGAGTCTTGGTGTAATTTATCTATATAAGTATGTATTTACAAAAGAAAAATAGTATATGTAGTAGATCAGTTATCTGGTTTCCATAGTAAAAGCTCTGCTTTGTTTGGGATCAGATGACCGTGTGTGAATAATGTCCCAGGATTTATTATTATTATATTTTGTACAAAATAGTTAATCAGTATAACTTGTAAGTTATACTTACGGCTTAATTTTAATTTGATTTTGGTTTATTTTATTTAATCTCTATTTTGGTTTATATTGCATATGTTTTAATTCGTGTGTTTTCGCATTTACACACAAAATAATTTTACTCGGTTCTATACAGCCCAACAATTAGCTCTAAATTCCTCAATTTACTCAATACCAATCATCTGTCCTTTTTAACTTTTGCTTATGCTGAGCACATGTTGTTAGGAGCATAGTTTAGTCTTTAAGCATTTTGTATTAACTATTCATGTTCTATCTTGTGTCTTAATCTTAATAAATAAAAATAAATACCTCAATATCACCCCAGTGTATACAAATCCTAACCAACCAATTTAGCTATTTAGATCAAATAACCGATTCAGAAGGTATTTGATCGTTCTGATTATGAACTTACCCTCGTTAGCACGTTTTAATATTAATTGCGTAACTAAGCCTATCTCTTTCTCTCGCGTACAATCCGTAGTATCACGATCGAAACAGGAGATGGAAGATCAGTGATCAGTTGCGTGTAATTAATGCGAGCTTGTGGGTTGAGACGAGTTAATCACATGAAAGTTGCGAAGAATTTTAATCAAATAAGTGTAAATCTCTGTTTTGGGCTTTTAGGTAATTGGAAGTAATTTTGAACTGGAACATTGGAGGTCAAATATCCCTTTAAATAGGGAAGTGCCTATATATGACAGACGCCACTGTTTCTCTACTATCTAGAATTAGTAATATAACAATAATATTCTCTTATTAAAAGTACAACGCCAGCAGTAGGGAGTTAAATCCCTGTTTCGAGGTGGACTTTAATTTGTAATTTATGTGTGACCCATAAATAGTAGTCTGGGTTTGTTTTGTGTCCGACAAAACAAACCCAGACTACTATTTATGGGTCACACAAAGAGTTGTTCAGTGCCGGACTCGAACACGGAACACAAGGACGCCAAGATGCGTAGATAAATTACACGTCCACGCGTTTTGCGTTCTAAATATGACTATCTCGTTAGTCTAGCAGTGGCTCGTTCAGCACATAATGTGGTCACGGATTCGAGCCCGGTTCGGGCCAAAATAATATCTGTTTTATAGAGGAAATCTTGCACACTGCCATCAGATCCCAACTAGGCAGATCCTGTACTATGGCAACCAGATAACTGATAAATATTCTTATATATTTCTAAATACATGCATATTACAGATAAATAACATCCAGCACAAATCAAATAATTTTGAACACAAAGATTTTTCCTGGGTGGGAATCGAACCCACGACCTCTGGCTTAGCTGTCAGGGTCACTAACCACCATACCAAGAGGCCCGTCAATTCCTCCTTTCTTTGTTGATAGTCGTATTTTGTAAGTTTAACTCTAATTAACATTTTGCCAAGTCACCATTACCTTACCAAACCAAACATCCAAACCTTTACTCAATAATAAACCACTCCACAGAGTATATTGTAATAAAACAAAGACACACAAATTTGTTCACAAACGCGGCACAAAAAGAAACACGACTCCATTGAACCCCAAATCGTTGAGAACATAACATTAATATTAAAAACCAACGGACGAAGACCTCCACCCCTTTCTCTGTTCTTCGAAGTTAACATCCGATTGAAAGAAGTCACAGAACATTAATTAGTAGAAGTGGCATGGGTTTTACTTGAAGAAGTCTACACTGTTTATTATACAATGTTTATTACTATCAATAAAAAACCAGCTCCGACTCTTAGTCAGACGAGAAGCTGCGTATACGCATATAAACGTATAACGACAGTTGCAATACCAGTAAATTACTACCTTAAAACAAGGTTCAAACCTCAAAGAGAAACTATTGTTTTGTATGAATACTTAGTTTGTACTTTTATTTTTATTTTACCAAATGTCTCACTCGCCTCGTCTGGTGAAGCAGCAAAAACGTCTTAGGCTACTTTTAAGTTTCCTAATTTGATGGAAGTTTATTAAAATCTCTGGTAAAGAAATAAAAATTAGTTAGTTTAAGAGCTGGAAATACATTTTTGAGGAGACCCGTCATCTGTTCATGACATTTAGGACCTGCATGATTACTTGGTAATCCGTCATCACCTGCTATTCTTCACAGTAAATCTCTACAGTAATTCAAGAAGTTGAAATTTAAATAGGTGCGTTATTTGTTAGGTCTTTATTATAAATGTGTATTGACGAATGCTTAGTGTAAATGTCAGACACTTTGGTTGATATTTACGTAAAGCAATTAGAGATGCATTACATGTTGTGCTTTTGTGGAATAATCGCGCTCATCGAGTGGAACCAACTAAATATTTAAAAAGCAAGTTAATAAATACCATATAATACTCTTTCCAATACATAAAATAAATTACAAATAAACAGCCAAGTGAGAATCGGGCATGCACATGAAGGGTTCCTATCCATCGAGAGAGTAGAGGATAAATTTTTAACTTAATTTCATTTTTAATATTTGGAGTTATAGCGACAATAGAAACACACTTTATAAAAAACTTATTGGTTCGCGAGATACAGCTCACTGACAGACTGGCGGCCAGCGGAAATTTAGTTTACAATAGAAAAGTAGTATATGTAGTATATCAGTTATCTGGTTTCCATAGCTCTATAATATACGTATCTCTCTATAATATAAGCTCCGTTTAGTTTGGGATCAGATAACCGTGTGTAAATAATGTTCCAGGATATTATTATTATAATTGCGCTGGCACGAAATACACATACCAATAGTTTACTGTCACAACATAAATATTATCTGCCAGGACTATGCTATAAACCTATTTCCGTAGATGTTATCAAAACTCATAAAAGCCTTTTTGCATATATATTTTTGTCGTACACGTTAATGTCATCCGCTTGTCACTTCTCGTCACGATTTAGTTCTGTGGTAAAGGCCCACCACTTTTGGTCGTTTTAACATTCACCAGTAAACAATTGCTTAAAGAGTGACAGTTTTATTTGGAACACTTTATGACATCGCTTGGTGCTTATTAAAGGACCAATTTAAACCATTATAGTGTTCATAAAAGCGTACATCATCCTGTTTTGTGGTTCACTCGCTCGCACTTATAGTAAATGTTGTATTTTCGTCTCCGTCTAAGAAGCCGACGGTTTACGGGATTTGGAAGTGTGGTATTTCCTAAATTGATAGAGATTGATTGAAATTAATCGATTGTCGATGTTTTCATAAATTTGCTGGGATACATGACAACATTACTACGAAAACGTGACTCGAGGGTTAGGGCACCACTGGATCATTGGATACTTATTATTGTACCATTGGATCAGAACTCGTATTATTCGTTTTAAAGACGTTAAAATCATGCGAAATAATTACTATCTATAACTAACTTAACAAGAGGTCAATAGACTTCGGTGACCACTTACCATTCGAGGGGTGCTTTATTACTAACTGAAATGTATTAATTAAATTACTTATCGTATCAATTGCATGTGATGTCGTTTAACAAACAATTAAGTAGGTAGTTGATAGCTGATAAGTATATCTTTAATAAATTTTATCGATATCAAGAGATACCAATTCAAAAAAATTATAAAAAATATTGAGTAATTAAACATTATTTCCCTTACTTATCTAATCTATTGATCTAGTAATTACTAATAAAATATAATTGTTGATTAAGTGTATCTGTTAATTTATTGATATTATTGTTGTTATCAGGCTAATTGGCACACAGTATCTTCATTTTAGTAGGATTACAAGCTAATCCTACTTTATGTATACAAAAAATTCAGACAATTATCAGTTTGAACGATATTTTTTGTTAGACAAAGCATTTTTCAATCTGATCGGTAAGGAAATATTTTTATTTAAATATAAAGAGATGGAAGCATTCCCACTTTACACCGATAGCAAATAATTTTTAGATTTTCATCGTTTTATATTTGTTTGTTTATTGGTGCTTTAATAATTTTCTGTATATTTTTTTCTTATTTACGTCTTAAAATATATCATTTATGTATTAGGTTTAAAGAACTTTATCTCTCATAAGAACTTTACAGCTCGCTTGAATGAGATACACAGATATCACATATTAAGCATGCATAAATCTAACTGATTATATCAAATTTAAAATTTATAAGTATAAGCAATGGTAGCCTTGTTGTCAAAATGGGTCGAGCCACCAATTAAGTCACTGACACGGCTTATGTTATTTAATGACTACAACCAGAACAGATAGAACAACGTACCCTCCAAGGCACGAAGTCACTCAATTCTATTTTCCGGTGATGCAGTAAAACTTTATATTATAACTTCAAACGACATGTTTAAAAAAATGGCCCGATTTTAGTAAGCAATTTGATAACGCTTAGTTTTCCTTAGTATCTCGACTACTACGACTTAACCACATTAACAGAACTACCCTAACCTTTCCATACAAACAATACCATAAAGTAATGCCACGTTGTTAAATTTAATTTGATGTGTGTAAGTAACTAAGTAAGAGCAGTGCCATCTTTGATGAGACAAATAATCGCTCGGCCACATTAGTAGATGATTCGAATTTGACAAGGTTATTATAATGTCGACCCTAAGAACGGCTTTCGTTGCACGAGGATTCTACTGATGTGAAACCGAATTTACAAACTAAGATTAAAATCAATCACAAATTTGTAAACATAATATCGACAAATTTTCGCACATCCCTCCAAATATATTTGATGTCTCGCAATCTCCCAACTACTTGCCAAACAGAAGTCAACTTTATTAACTTGTAATAAGGTTGAATACTTATTTTAGGTATTAGTACATATAATTGGGCGATGAATGCCGTGATTTTATTTGATTGTTTCTTTGTGTGATTTGTATCTGCTTTAGTGATAAAGATTCTTTTGAAAACATCTACTTAAAGACTTCCAAGCAGATACTCGTACGTAGTTGTTTGAAAGATAAATTATTTGTTTTGAAAACTAATGTATTGGGTATTGATTGAGGTGGATGGAATAGATAGTATAGAACTTTCTTCAATAGTCATAGAGCTATTGAGACACATTTTCTTTTGTATTTTGGTATTATGTAAATTTGTAAGAAAAGATGACACTAAAGATTAAGATCGTAATCTATAAGAAGATAATTCTCTAACGCTCCGCTTTCACGTCTCTATGAGTCCCCACATCTCATGGACACATAAATCAAAAATTACGTTAGAGCTTCCTTGATTAATCTGTAATAAATTCTCATATGCAAATTCTAACAAACATTTCAAAATGTTTTCATTGTTACCTAACCTATAATTTTGATATTTATACGCTCAGAGGTTTCAACTTATAGTACCTTGTGCACAACCCACACTTTTTTTTGGATATGCCCTTTGCTAAAAAAACAGAGATGCTCAGAAATTAAACCAATTAGTAAGAAAACTTACATAGACTGACCGCATGCCTAGTTGCTTAACCTCGCCGATAACTAACGGACCGATGACTTCAACAGGCTATGAGTGGCTCAGAAACAATTGGAAACCATATTATCAATTGAATATCGGATATAGAGGCCCCACGTAGCGGGACTCCGCTCGTAAATTTACTTAAGGGGCTGTCAATAGTAAAAATGGCATTTTTATCCAAATCCATTAGTTTAACCTTGTGCAGCATGTTACGTAAATTAATTCATTTATCCCAAAACACAATGCAACTTCATTTTCTCCTAGAAAAATCACCTCTCAAAAACCAACTCTTCATCACAAACTAATCGATAAAGATTACCATCCAATTTATTTATTTTTTTAGTCTGAACCTTTATTAGAAAAATCTTGATTTGCAATATAGAATTCAATGTGCCTGCTTCTGTGCTTAGGAGGGCATGGTAAGCTGACGGTCCCGGTTGTTTTCATTAGACAACAGTCGATAAAACAGAGGCCTACGGGGTGACTTGAACAACTCTGATGAAGACAGAAAGAAAGAAATATTCAGTCTGCAATTAATTTGTGTGATCCATATCGTCGTTATGGCAGTTTACTATTTAGTCGTATTAGTTACCTTTATACAACATGTAACTTAATTAACGCACATCCTTAAAATAGTTTGTTCAGAATCGTTTACTGAATCGATTTATATAATTTTTAGTACAGGTAATTTTTATTCCAAAATAATTAAAACTACGGAAATTATCGTTATTTGAACCTTGTACAGTCAAAACAAATTAAAATGGACCGTAAATCAAAGTAATACTTTAAATAGACTTTTAAATCGCAGATTTATTTGTATGCATACAAATTCAACACAAAATAAGGAAAAATAAAGTTCATTCCAAGAAGATTTAGTAAATAACAATGCATATACATGTTAAATTAAAAATTTAGTGTATGTATTATGATTAAAACATAATATTCTAATTAGGATGTCTGAGGGTGTGCGTTAATTACGTTACATGTTGTATATGGTTAATGTAGATGTGATAGTTACGATAAAATTGGGTATTACCAGCCTCTTAAAATAAATAATTTATTTTCCTTGGTGTAACTAGTCCATACTGATATCGGGTTTCGCCGCTAACATAAACGTTGTTTAAAATAAAATGATATTTACAATATGGCTCTCAACCTGGATATTTTTATAGCATTATAAATGTCAATAAAGGGACATGGGTAACTCGATAAACACGCTCAGCGAACAATAAAAAGCGTTATAATTATTAAGATTGCTTTATAAAGGCTTCATTAAGGGTCTATAACCATGCAATGGGGTAATGAAGCTTGAAGCAAGGTAGCGGAAGTTTGGTGGAGAAATTTGTAAAATTGGTCATTGGGCTATTAATAACAACTAATTGTTGCTGTGTGGCTAACGGTATAGAATATCGCCACCCCATCTCATCCCGTGGGGGGCGTAGAAGTCGTCTCGGGGGAATATCTACCAGAGAATGGGCAGCAGCTTCTCTCTCTGTACTATGACCATCATCTTGCAATCGCCACTCGGCTGCCAAGCGTGGCGATTATGGCATATTCCTCAAAATGAAGGACATAACTCCATTATGAATTTTTTTTTTTGGAGAATCCTTCTCCAGTTGTGTACGTCACTTGACTGACATGATGATTATGATGATTTTAACAAACTCATTAACAATTTATTTACTGTAAACTGCACTGTGAAAAAAGAGAGAATATGGACTGTATTCTTACTCCAACGCTAATAATGGAGTGTAGGTATATCCTATCTTTTTTGTCATAGTGACATTTACAGTTCGGTACTATCTAGCAAATAACACTACGGTAAGGCCGGTGATAGTCAGTTACTATATATCGAATCGTGTACAGTGTTACGAGAGTTTTTAATAACCTTGACTTCTTCTAGGTATATCGTCATCCGGAACGCATAAGGCGTTTCTAGGACATTGGTGCTCATGGTACTGGTCATCATGGTGAGTCGGAAAAGCCTGGATGATTTAGACGCTGACTACATCCAACGGTTGATGGTAGGCAATTTTAAATCTGCGTGAAGGGAAGGAAACCTTTTATTACTAATATATAGCTATGAACTACTATATAGTAATGAACTATATTAATCGCCTAAGAAAGAGCTTCGTTTACCCTCAGCTCAACTATAAAGTATTATTTGAATTAATTGACTCATAAAACGTTTATGTACCCCTAACCACGTCTAAAACTTTACGAAAATCGTATTTAGTTTAATTCTAAACCACTATACGAGTGTACAGTAAACGAAACACATAACTTCACTTAAACTAACAGGAAACACAGGAAAAGTCGAATTAAAAGTGCCACAAAAATGTCGTGTCACTTGCTAAAGCGGTCCAAGCCCATAAACAAAGATATCAAAGCAATTTATAAGCTTATAAACTCTTGATAAAGTGCACTCCATCCAACCAAATAAAAATATGCAACAAACCAACGTAAAACAATATTTTCTCATCTATTAAAAACTACAAACGCTCTCTCTTCACTTTTATCTCGGCAATAACAAATCATGGACATTAAAAGATTTAAATCGAGTACTAGGCCGACCACTGTAATAATAGTTACAGAATTTATATACTCCCTAAACATCAGACTTCCCCCTTTAACATGACTGTCGCATCTATCTTAATTTTAAAATCTTTGTCTATATTTAAACATGTAAATCTCGGGAACCACCTTTACCGTGTGGCTGATGGCGAAAAATATCACCACACCTCATCCCAAACGGTCGTAAAAGTCTTCCCGATGGAATGATGATGTCTTCCCGGCTGAATTTCCGCCACGGCGGCCATTCTCAATGGAGATTAGCCAATTACAGGACATATTATAGTGCACAAGTGTGTGCGCAAACACAGGGGCACTTTCTATTACATCACTCTCATAATCCGATGGGACGACTAGCGACACGACCGGAAAGAGGTCAGGTACAGGACTGACGGCTTAACGTGCTCTCCGAGGCACGGGGGTGTAACACCGCCTACTTCCAGACTTCGGGCTGATACTGAGAAATTGCTTTTTAAGGGAAAATCCCAAAACCACTTTTTGGCCCTGTTTTTTCATATTTATTTTCTTCTTTTCGCCTCTGGTAGACTTCGTGTGACTTGTTTATTTTGTAAATGTACGCAGATGCACCCACCGTTTTTTCGTCTAGCAAGAGGATATTCTAAGTGCTTGAGTGATCACACCCTCATTTAGAATTTCGACTTTTTGCTTTAGTCTTCCATTCTTTAATTTCAATATAGTAGAACTAAATTTCATAATAATAGATTAGTAACTTGTTATTTATTTAAGGATTTCAGAAAATATATGCGTAAAAACAAACCGCACGGACGGACTAATTGTTTGTTTTTGTAAATTTTATACTATCCACTATGTTAATGTACTGCATTGTGACCTTGACAAGTACAAGTGTATGTTAATACCTAAGTGCTGAATAAATTTCATTTTATTTCAGAACCCAGGACCCCATTTTCTGCGGTTGAACACGCTACCGCTAAACCAACGAGGGAATACCTACCAGAAGTATAGCAGTCCCTCTGCGAACTATGATCATCATACTGCGATCGACAACTCGTTGACCAAACTTTACGATTATGGTATAACCGGCGCGTTAATAACTACACTAATTAGCTGTAAGTTTTGTTACCTCGTCATGCTCCTAATGTGCTTTATTGCTGGCGATGTGGAGCGGGTCGTTCCCGCTAATATGGCAAGAGAGATACTCATGGGTGGATGCTGCTTGCGGTGCCTGGTTAACTTGCTGTCGGGGCGCTTAAGTACTTAAATTTTAGTTTGCCATATAGTCGTAGCCTTCAAAAAAATCTTATTGTAAATGTTTTCATAAAATCCGGGTACCTAAATATCTATATGTACTTAGGAATAATTATAAATTAATTATATATTACTTCAAATATGTTCTGACTATTTAATATGTTCTGACTCTTTAATATGTTCTGACTATTACTATAAAATCGTAGGAAAGTCAAAACTGTACACTGAATATTTTTTAAAAGGATACTTGGGGCGTGATGTACAATCGATATCGAAGCCAAAAATATAGTTTTTAGAATTTTTGTCTGTTTGTCTGTATGTATGTCCGGGCTAAACTCAAAAAGTACTGCATGGATTTACTTCAAATTGTGCATGAGTATTACTAAGAGGTCGGGCCAACATATAGGCTACATATTATTACGCTATCACCTACGGGGGAGGAGCTGTAATAATTTATAAAGTTTATCGCGGGTAAAACCGTGGGGCACAGCTAGTTATATATAAATTTCATCCAGAAACAGAACAAATAAGCATGCTCGTCACACAAAGATTTGTCCTCGGTGGGATCGAACTCACGACTTCTGGAATTGCAAGCAGGGTCACTAACCACTCCACCTCGGGCCAGTGAAATTTGTATTGGGAATTTATATAATTAACTCCAGGCCGCCTAAAATATCAATGGAGGTACAGAGGTATAAACGAGGAGCAGTCTAAACTTGGTTGCGTGATAAATTAATTAAATTGTGTTTATGTCTGTTAATAGATAGAGCGGCGCTGTACCAGAGAGTTTTGTTTCGACATTATTTATTAGTGATTTATTTCCGGTTGTTTATTTATAAGGTAGGAGTTGAATTGAGTGATTTAGTGGTTTTTATATTAATTAAAGATTAGTTGATCCTATTAGTGATCGTTAAAAAAGGGATACCACGGTATTTTTGAGGCTGACTTGTTAGATATTTAGTATGTGTGTGTGTGTGTGTGTGAAGAAGAATAAGCTTTAGTCGCCTTTAATGACACCGACGGGATGGTATGGGGGCTTCATTTCAATTGGTAACATTTTTAGTACTGAACCAGAAACAGGGAGATTACTAATAGAGTTACACGATGGATATTAAATCTGCACCCTCAATAGTTTTAGTATTGTCAATTTAATTAAATCTCGTTATACTGTGGTAAAATAATTATGATGTTTATTTTGCCTCAGTAATACGAGATTAAATTGAATTATATTGACAGTACTGCAAATTATCATGGGAATACTTACAACTGACAAACTAATAAAACTGCTTGCCCGGAGCGCATAATTATTCAACAGGTTCTAACCCGACGCGTATTTCCTCTAGCGTGTTAATTAAATTGAAAGAAGTAAATAAAAGTCGTCTGTTTTTTTTTATGAAAATCTTACATTACGCACACTTGGGAGTAAACTAGTGAATGCGTGACGAGAACGTTACGAAAAGTGTGATCGGCCGAGGCGAATGGAATTTGAGAGGGCAATATAAGTTAGTGATGATAGAAAGAGAGAGAGTTACGTTTTTGTAGGGGCAAGAGAGAGAGGTGCGAGCAAACATTTTCTTTCTCTCATAGCAAGTTACGTTTCATATAGGTACCTATCCAAGTTTTAATTCGGCGTGTGGCTAAAGATTTTTTATTATAAGAAATAGTATTTTAGAAATGCAATCATACACTCACCGGCACGGAAACTTGGCCACCAATAACTTGCCGATAATTTCTATTTAAATATTTAATTTTCACTATATTATGGGTTTATGCACTAAATTAGGGTTTTTTTATGGTTTTGTAACTCAGTTATTGAAAAAATGATGCACCAGCAGTAATCTTTAAAAAAATAAGCAGTTTCACAAAAATATTGGTTTTAACACTGTCAATTTAAAAAGAACACAAGATGAAAAATAACCAAAAAGTCTTCGTTGTGTTTGCATTTTAATATCGGGTGTTTCCTCCCCTAGCCCCGATAACAGCTTGCATTCGTTCTGGCATACTTTGGATGATGTTTCTGATCTCAACTTGTGGTATGCTTTCCCAAGCGGTCAGTGCTGCATTTTGAAGCTGATTCAGAGTTTCAGGCGGGTTGGAGGAGGACTTTATTTTTCTTTTAAGCTTGTCCCAGATATGCTCTATTGGATTTAAGTCTGGACTACGAGCTGGCCACTGCAATTTTTGAATACCAACCTCTGTAAGGTATTCCTCCACGCAATGTGCAACGTGTGGGCGCGCGTTATCGTGCATTAGGAGGAATTCGTCAAATCCAATAAACCCTGAATATGGTAACACGTGTTCCTGAAGAATCTCCTCGATGTATCGTGTTGCCGTTAATCGGTTATCGACGATAACTAACTCCGTACGTGCATCGGAACTTATTCCTCCCCAAACCATTATAGAGCCTCCATGAAAACTAACAGTTTGTGTGGTGGTAATGGGTAAAAACCGCTCTCCTCTTCTTCTCCACACTCGCTCCCGACCATCTGGAGCTCGTAAAGCGATTCGACACTCATCTGTGAACAGTACTCGAGCCCACTGCTCATGGGTCCAGTTGGCGTGTTCTCGTGCGAATCGAAGTCGAGCTACTCGGTGACTTCTGAGAAGTTCTGGGCCGCGTGCTGGTCTACGAGCTTGTAAATTCACTTCCTCCATTCGTCTTCTCACTGTACGTTCACTAACATTGACACCTCTTGTGAACTGGAGTCGCTGGCGTATCTCAACAGCGGTGAGGTAGCGGTTTCTCAAAATTTCCAGGACAATAAAGCGGTCATCCCGGGCTGATGTGCATCTGACGCCTCCGCTGCCTGGTCTGCGGGAGTAGCGGCCTGTCTCCTGGTATCGTTTCAGCGCATACTGCATCGATGAACGTGGTACATTCAGTATAACAGCAACTTCTCGCTGTGTCAGCCCTTGTTCGATCAATGCTACAGCTTGTGCAACCTGTGATGGTGTTAATGGCATTTTTATTGGAATTAAATCACCTTTAGTTATTGAAGTAACAGTACGATATCACAATAATTGAACAACCTAACAATAAACTTTCACAAAACACAAATTTAAAACAGCAACTTAGTCGCTCAGATGTCCGGGTTCAACTAAAACTTAAAAATAACGTCATATTGCACTCAAACATGATAAATTACCCTCTTGAACTAAAGGTAAACATTTTTTAGACCAACCTTCATAATAAATACTCATAGGAAACACTTAAAGCTCTTGTTATCGCGAAATACGCGCTTGGCCAAGATTCCGTGCCGGTGAGTGTATTAATACAAATTAAAAATTCATTTATTCCGTGAAATGTACACGTTAATCCAGAAACAATTGAGTGGTCACAAAATCAGCTTGGATTACATCATGCAATTATTTTAGTTTTTTTTATGCTGTATGGGCTTGCGCTTGATCACGATCTCACCTGATAAGATGCCTGTTCACTCTAACCTTGAAAAACCCATGTTATATGAGTCTGGAAACTCGTCGTTTGGGAGGGTGTTCCACAGCACGGTATGACTGTACTAAGTGTTCCGCAACAAAACTCAACTCATAAGTCATTTATTCCGTTAAAATTATACATTTGTGTGGAATCATCATTTTTTTTAGCCCACCGTGCAGTGCATATCGCTTTAGCTACTGAGAAATACTGCCAGGAAACTCAGTAGGAATCTTTTTTTTTTATTATTAAATTTTTTTTAATTAACATTTTGCCCAGATTCTGGAAAACCAGACACGTTCATGCACACAAATATCTGTCCTGGGTGGGAATCGAACCCACTACCTGCAGCGTGAAAAGCAAGCTTTTGCTAACCACGGCATTGCCCCGGGCGCATTATTACTCGACAGATGATAACGCGACGCTCATTTTTCGTAAGTATTTTGGCCCCAAAACTAAATTGGCATAACTAAACAAGCTTGTCCTTTTCATAAGAACTATATTAGAAAGAAATGTCTATTTCCGTTCATATTGCATTTTCGTACTAACTAAGTGGAAAACGATATAATTTGAATGAGTTTAGTTCAATCATATTATGGATCAGAATTGTGGTCATATTTTCAGTTCGTTTAATTGAACAAAGGGGAACGCGGACGGACAACCCTAGGGCTTCGTTTTTGTGGGCTAATGAGCCGGCGGCTAACGTTTGAAGCGCAGGGCTGTCACACGCCGATTAATGTTCGATCCATCAAACTTTAATGACGTCCCGTTGCCGCCATATTTTTTATTATTCTTTAAGTTTTATTGATATTGATTTTTAAATGCCGTTTTTATTGGGTTTATTTAATTAGTTGGTGGAAGTATGGTTGATGTGGTGCCTTGGGTGAGGTTTATTTGTGTTGCTGTATACAGCATGTTCACTTAGTGGTACCTTTAACAATTTATATTTGGTTTATAGCATTACAACATAAATAATTATGGCGAATGATGTAAAAATAATTCTTTACAATTTCGTTGATCATGACACGGATTATTAAACTAAAAGTTTTATTTTGCTATAATGTTGGGTCTGGCTTCGATATAGGCCACTCACCATATGAAATTATAGTTGACTAGCTGTGCCCCGCGGTTTTACCCGCGTTAAATTTTATAAATCATCACAGCTCCCGTAGGTGATAGCGATATAATATGTAGCCTATATGTTGACCCGACTTCTTAGTAATTTTCATGCAAAATTTGGAGTAAATCCATGCAGTACTTTTTGAGTTTAGCCCGGACATACATACAGACAAACAGATAAACAGACAAAAATTCTATAAACTATATTTTTTGCTTCGATATCGATTTTAGATCACGCCCCAAGTATCCCTTTTAAACAATATTCAATGTACAGTTTTGACTTTCCTACGATTTTATTATATGTATAGACTAGCTGTGCCCGCGACTTCGTTCGCGTGGATGTCGGAACTTAACAATGTATTTTTTAGTGTAAAGCGCTGTGGGAGGATACCGATACAATTTTTTTAAATTTAATTTAGTGCTTCTTTATTTTGCCTGTGGAACCACCTGGAGCGTACACAAAAACGTTATTGGGGTTGTTTACGCGTGAAAGAGCTGCGTATAGTTGACCATGGGATAAGCATCCACCCCCGCAACGGATATTGTCTGGCCCTGAGCTTTATTAATCGTCATGGCATAACAGAGACTGACTGGGAATTGCACTGGTTTGAAAGAGAAAGGAAAGTTTTTAGGAATTATAGGTATCCTTGGAATAAAAACAATATCACCGGCGCCGCAACCTGTTAATATTTCAGCTTCGATAATGTTTTGCTGCAGATTTGTGACTTTGAGCCGAGTGCCGTTACAAAGTTTGGAAGGACATAAATTTCTGAGGAGAATTATTGGTACACCGATTTTTAAAACTATTTTGTGGGCTAGAAGTCCGGGTCTGCTGAGGGAATCTAAAAATTCTACCAGGTAGTGCGTGGCGTCATCTTCTTCCATAACTGTATTTATTGAGATATATTCTTTACTATTCCCGGACGCATGAGTCATTATTTCATCATTTTGAAATTAATTGCCGCAGCTTGGTCATTGCGGGGAGTCAAAATAGCTCGCTGACATAGCCAAGAACCAGCTTGATTTCCCATGTTTGTGGTATCACCGTACACAGAAGAAATTAGCTCCTGCTGTGATGTAACGTAAGAGCAGAGATTACCAATCAAAATAACTTCCATCTTCTTGTACGGGGTATGTGCCATCGCCTATTTGTTACAATCAATTGGCAAACTCCTGTGCATTTTCGCAGCCTCTGACTGATCGGGCTCCCTCCTATACTTATAATTATCTCTTGAATAGCCAATAAGGACCTGTTGTGACAAATTTCACGTACCCTGTCAGGAATTTCTCCATCAGTTGCGAGTCGAGTCGAGTCGAGTCGAGTCGAGTTGTACATGTCTCATAAAATCTTCAGAAAACTTGTCATGGTACTTTTGCCATAACTGGTTAGCACCCGATAACGCACAAAAGGTCAATAAGATGGCAAACAAATGTCGTAAGCGATGTGGAATATCGCTCACGCATGCTTCCGCTAGAGCGTCGTCCCAATGCTGACCTCCATCTAATAAATGGCGTGCTCGGCAAGCGGCCTGGTATGTGGGATGTTCAATATCACTTTACGGAGCTCAGCAAAAGACGTAGGTCCTCGCACTACATGGACCAGACTGTGGGATGAACTCACACGTGAGCACGCCACGTGAACCTTCCTTAAGTCAATTCCAGCTAACTTGAGAGTTGGACTTTGTGATTTGTTGATGGTTATCGCGACACACACTTTTATAGGGAACCACAGTATTTTAAACTGAAAAGGGAATTCATTTGGCACTAACGGAATACGTGACACGAACACTTTTTCTCCCTGGGCGGATCCAGGCATAGTAGCCTCTATAACACGATGCAAAGTTTTGACTTGAAGCCTAGTGCCCTTGCAAAGTTTAGGTGGCTTCAAATTCTTCAGAACCATTATAGGTATACCCACACGCAACATACATCCCCTATTATACGCCCTTAGGGGTGGAAATTCCTAAAATTATTTTTATTTTTAACGGAAAGGCCAAATACCAATGTTCATGCATTTCACTTAAAAAATTACACACTTTTCATACAAACTTACATCCCCTATTTTACGCCCTTGGGGTGGAATTTCCAAAAATTCTAAAATATTAATTTTTATTTTTAGCTGAACTACTAAATATAAGTTTCAATGCCTTTAACTTCAAAAATGACGGATTTTCATACAATCTTTCATTCTCTATTTTAGTATTTCCAAAAACCCTTCCTTAGTGAATTCCATATATACGTCCATTCCATGTATACGTCATAAAAAGTACCTACCGGCAAAATTTCCGTTTCAAAGCCGTTCAGGCTGTGCGTTGATATGTCAGTCAGTCAGTTTCCTCTTTTACATAGGTAGGTATATAGATTTGTGCTGAGAAAATTATGAGAGACAGAGTTTATTTACAAATACATTCAATCGGACAGGCTCAATAAAATTCGAATCGTCTGTACATTCGCGTTACAAACGAATCGACAGCACAAACTTTCGATCGACTGAAATTATAATTAAAAATTAAATTATAACAAATCCAACCTTGTACATAATTCAATTTTCCCAAAGAAAACAGAATATTTCAATAACCAATTTTGGACAAAAACATACTTCTAGCCAACCAAGACCTTATTTCGAAACAATTCGGAACATTCAAAGCCCTAATCTGAACACCGCGAGTCAAAAGCAATGCACAACGACATCTATCGAAATAAAATTCAACTATCAAGCACAACGACATCTATCGAAATAAAAATCAACTATCAATAATTTTAAATGAAATTATAACAAATCCAACCTTCGACATAATTCAATTTGCCCAAAGAAAACAGATTTTTTTAATAACCAATTTTGGACAACGACATACTTCTAGGCAACCAAGACCTTATTTCGAAACAATTCAGAACATTCAAAACCCTACGTAACTCATGCAATCAGCAAACATGGGTGCAAATCTTAACACCGCGAGTCAAAAGAAATGAACAACGACATCTTCTATCGAAATAAAAATCATCTATCAACCTAGTTCATTCAGAAAAGAGATGTCATAATATGCACAATGACATCTATCGGACAGTTAGGTATTTCAATTATAAACATTAGTTCATCTTGAAGTAACCAAATGTGTGTTATTTTTTCATGATTACTTTAAAATCTAATATCTTTTGATAGACTGAACCGATTGCAATAAAACAAAAACTAAATGTTACCTCAATTTACGCTCAATCGTTATGTATAAAAGTTATCTACATTGCTTTTGTGTATTTTACGTGATACCCGAACATATAAACAGACAAACAGACACACAGACAAACAGACAAAAATTCTAAAAATGCTGGAAATGGGTTCTATTGGTTGTTCTTTAATACCCTGGCTATTCTTTTTGGATTTTCTTTTGATGTACAAAAATTATTTTTCTACAGATTTATTATATGTATAGATGATGAATAAATATAAATTTAAGTGAATTGTTCATGTTACTCGTAGAAATCATTTGAGACCCTTTTTTATACTATTAAGTCGGCTAATAGATAAGCATAATATGGCCACGGAAAGGTAGGTAACCGTAGCTTATGACGCTTGCGACTCACATGCCATTATTCACATGTGGCCGATCCTTTCCACGTCCTTCTTCGTAGCGTTTCGATGGCAAACTCAAAATTTAATTTTTGTGGCCCATAACGTGGCCACACGGATATCCCTGCTTGTATCATTCCTAAGACTCTGCCATGAACATGTGGCAGTGCATGCTGGGCACGCTGTTAGATGGGCCATGGATTGGACCAAATTATAATACCACCACGTCCCGGTGATCTCTGGCGACCATACTTAAAGTCAGACCTTACAACAGCTGGTGTGTATACTGTAATGTGCAAAAAATTTGTGCTCCTATCTTTGTTAAATGATCTGTTAAATGGTGACTCCATTTAACAGGCGACCTTACTTAAAGTCAGACCTTACAACAACTGGTGTGTTGTGTATACTGTAATGTGCAAAAAAATTGTGCTCCTATCTTTGTTAAATGATCTGTTAAATGGTGACTCCATTTAACAGGCGACCTTACTTAAAGTCAGACCTTACAACAACTGGTGTGTATAGTGTAATGTTCAAAAACTCTGTGCTCCTATCTTTGTTAAATTGTCTGTTAAATGGGGTCATGTTTTCAGAGCTGAAAAATGCGAACGTGGCAACATTCAACGATGATAAATAGTGGTAATCGGTGAAATACATCAAAATAATTTCGGTATACAAAGCATTGCAACTTTTTATAGCTTTTTTTTAATAGCAAGGTTTTGAAAAAAAAATGGCTGTTATTCTGATTCCCTAGCACTTTGAACTATTTCTAATCCAAATCAAATCAAAATAGCCTTTATTACTGATAATAATTACATCAATTTCGTTACAACTTATTTTCGAGACACTGGCTGTACTAATCCGTACGATATTATATGAAATTTTGATGAATGTAGGGTTTCGCTTTTCAGAATATTATTGTGTTGAAAATGTAGTTATAATTTGTGCGAATGTGAATTGGTAGCCAGTATTTACGTATCTGTCTGAGTGATTAATGGTGCGTCATTTTGTATTGTTTGAACATTTTGGGCTTGCAATACTTTTAGCGAGCTTAAATACTTTTATGGTAGTGGAATTCCTACTAATTTTAACGATTGTGAGTCTAACTGATCGTACTTTAAACTCACTTCTGTTTTTATGCATCTACCTGACATTAACTGCACTAAATCAAAGTTTCGACCCTAAAATGGAACCCCCATCTAGCACGAGTTCTTTAATTTGTATTACTATTTTTCTAGATAGAAGTTTCATTTCACTTCAATTAAGACGAGGGAAGCTCACTATTCGCCTTAAAAGAAGCAACTATTCTTGGCTAACGTTATGTTAACAAAAAACGAAAAGGATGATAAAAATAATTAATACGTGAAGCAAAAACTTTACCCCTTTATACGAAAACGGCGCAGGCGGAGGAGTATGCAGTTTTGAATAGTTAAGGTTCATATGGAGAACTGCAGAAAGCTAATATTTTATTTAGGCATTAGAAGTAAATTACTTTAATTATAAAATACACACTACAATACTTTTGACACACTGTCAATTGAGAAGAGAGTGTTAGAACAGATTAGTATTATTTAATGTGTCTTCAATGTCTATAGCCTGTAACAATAGAACCTTAATGGTCGAATTTGAAACAAGTGCGATCTCTATAATAAATAATTAGAGAGATTATCCAATTAACTAGGCGTGACAAATATGAGTCAAATATTTATCATCTCATTCCGTAAGGAGTGTAGAAGTTGTCTCAAGGGAATGTCTACCAGAGAACGGGAAAAAGCGTCACTCTGTGTAAGTATCATCTTGCGATCATTAACTCTCCCAAATTATGGCCAAAAATTCATCTTTAGGGGATCCGAATCGTCCAGTACTAGACAATGGTCAAGCATTGGACGTGATTTGGGTGATATTTTGAAAGCTAGGCTTTGAATTAGTAACTTAATTATAACTAAGTTCTAAGCATCATATGCAATCCATTGAATTATATCGGTTTGCAGAGACTTGTCTATGCTTGACTTGAGACTTGCATTCAGACAATATGTAGTAAAAATATAGCTAAAATTTCAAATATGCTAAAAATTAAACCTACACATGATCCTTAACAATTACTTAATTTAAGTTAGCTAAATATCGTTACTATTATAAAATAAATCTTATTGTAAATTATTTCCTACAATCCGTGTACCTAAATATCTATATGTACCTAGAAATAATTATAAATTAATTATATATTACTACGAACATCTTCTGACTGTTTACAAGCGATTGTTTAAAGTCTACGTGAATAAAAACTTTTTTATTTTATTATTTTATTTATTTACTTGCAAAATCCCAAATCACTATTTGACACGACCCGGGACTTGAACCTCGTTATCTTACGTTGAACACGCTACCACTAGTCCATAGAGGCAACCAAGAGTATACCTAAGTAAGAAAGCCACAATAAAATGCCTTGATGGTACCCACTCGTGCATGTTTATGAATCATAAACTATAAACATCGCAGAGGTTAATAGGGGTGTCACAAATTATAATGTTTCTTTAAACGACGTTAATGACTGGGATTTGCCTCGGAAAGGAAGTACGATGTTTTTGTAGATTACGCCCTAACTTATGCGGAGGGATGTTTTTAAAGGTTGGCTGGATTACGTGATGATTTAGTACGTTTTAGAGATCGTAACTTTTAAATCCATTCCTAGTCTAAAATTCTAAATAGGACAACATTATAACTGTAGTATCTCGGTTTGTAGGAATATGAAAATCACACTAATATTATAAAGGCGAAAGTTTGTGAGTGTGTGAGTGGGTATGTTTGTTACTTCTTCACTTCTAAACGGCTGGAGTGATTTTACAAAAATTTCGTATGGAGTTAACTAACACCTTGGATTAACACATAGGCTATAATTTATAAAGCTTAACGCGGGTAAAACCGCGGGGCACGGCTAGTATGAAAATAAATAAATATAAGTAAGTCTTTTGCAAAGAATTGCCAAACTGAAATGCTAGTGAGCGGGCCCCATAGCTCATAGAACCGACGCGACGATAGCTGGGGCAGAAAGGTTCTCGAGTGGCGACCGCTAGCCGAAAATCGCAGCGTGCCGCCTACCCAGGCGATCTTGCAAGGGTCGCGGGAAGCTGCTGAATGCCGGCAGCACAAAACCGACCATGCATTGTGGAGATCCTTGGCGAAAGGCTTTGTCCAGCTGTGGACGTCTTTGGCTAATATGATGATGATGATGAACTCTTTTATGGGACAATATATAAGGTTCTACAACTTACTTTCCTATATCAGCAAATCGTTCACACTAATGACTTTTAAACATCCTTATTAACCTAATTGTGTAGCATCGACCAATCACCATGTGCGTTTTTCCTGTCATTTGATTGGTTGACCAAAAGAGATAATCGGAAACAACATTTATTTTATTTACTGTAAAAAAAAACAGTAAACTAACATCCTTTGATGAGAATAAACTTTATATGCATGTTCCAAAAGCGTTCATGTCGATTAAAAAAAGAATTATTAAAATCGATTCAGTAACAACAGAGAAAACGCGATACCTACATACATAAAAATCGCTTTTCTAGTCGGTTGAAAAGGATTCCTACTCAGACAATTCCATACATATTTTTTTTATATCAGAGTCCGACAAATGAGCAAGCCTGATGTTAAGTGATCACCGCCACCCATGGACACTCGCAACACATATTTACTAAGGTACTAGAGTGGGCAAGGTAAGGTACACATGTGGGCATTATTTAGCCTAGTGTCAGAGTTGGTCAAGTCGACCAGTAGGCCTCTGACATGGCTTACGAGTACGACTACTAATAACTAAAACCGACCGACATTACGGGCCCCTATACCTACATCGTATCACATGTACGTAAATAATACTTACTAACGCATTAATTACTTCTCTATTGCCTTTAAATACTGTATTAACTCTCACACAGCATCTATAATTACCCGCAAGCTAAGTAACACTACAAAAGCTAAAAATAAACAAATCTATCTATAAAGAACATTCTTAACTCACGACCTAACCCTAATTAACCCGAAAACGTCATCAAAACAATTCGGTCTCGATGTGGCCACAGAGCAGTAAATTAAGTAGATTAGGCTTGATTCGCTTTTTATTGATCGCGTCGCATCGTACATGGAGAATGAGTTTTTTATTATTAATATACTGGTATTTAAGAATTGATGTGTGGTGACGGCATAGAATATCATCACCCCATCTCAGACCGTGGGGGGCGTAGAAATATTCCGAAGGAATATCTACCAGAGAACGGGCAACAGCGTTTTTCTGTGAACTATAATAATAATATCTAGGGACAATGTCACACAGATAATCCTAGCCCCAAACTAAGCAAAGCTTGTACTATGGGTACCACGCGACGATATACATACTTATATACATACTTATATACATAGATAAATACTTATATACATGGGAAACATCCATGACTCAGAAACAAATATTCGTGCTCATCACACAAATATTTGCACTTACCGGGATTCGAACCCAGGACCATCAGCTTCGTAGGCAGGAGCACTACCAACTATGACCATCAAACTGCGTTCGCCAACCCGTCTGCCAAGCGTGGCGATTATGGCGTATCCCCCATTCTTTGGGGAGGCTTTTGTCCAGCATTGGACGTACTTTGGCTGACATTATGATGGTGATGATGATTCAAGAATAGTAGTAGGTGGAATTAAGAACTTGAAATTTAAATAACGTTATATGGAAAATTGGATATTCAGATTTTAATTAGATCGATGTAAAATTTAAATAAAACCAGAAGCTCGTAATATTTATTCATTCTTAATAGAGTGGGCCAAAATTAAGATTTCTCGTTTATCTGTTTGTTTGGATATAACATAAAATTGACCGAACCGATTTTGTTAAAAGCTTTAGTGTTGAAATGTGAACTAGTAATAAGTAAACTTATTCGTTTCACTAGAACGGGAAAAGCTGAAGATATACGAGTAACTTAATAATTAAGATATATGATTACAACATGACGGGCTATACTACCTGAAATTGAGACCAAATATGTGTGTTTTAATGAGACCTTTTCTTTCAATGATCCGATGTAATGAAAAACATGAATGTGTCTGTATCCCTTAACGGATTAAATAATATAATATAAAATACAGTTGACTGCCTCGTTGGTCTAGCGGCAGCGTGTTCAACCGCAGATAATGAGGTCTTGGGTTCAAATCCCGGGTCGAGCCAAAAAGTGAAGTAGAGATTTTTTCGTAAAAAGAAATTTCTCAGTATCAGCCCGAAGTGCGGGAGTTGACGGTATAACACCCCCGTGCCTCGGAGAGCACGTAAAGCGGTTATCCTGTACCTGAACTCTTTCCGGTCGTGTCGCTAGTCGTCCCATCGGATCATGAGAGTGTTGGAATAGAAAGTGCCCCTTTTTTTTCGCATACACTTGTAAACTATAATATGTCCTGCGCAATTAGCTAGTCTCCATTGAGACTGGCCGCCGTGGCCGAAATTCGAACATCATCATCATAAAGTACAGTTGATTTTAACAATGTACAAGCCTTTTATGTTGCTTAGTGTGTTAGTGATAAGATTGCGTTAGGGATACTTAGATTGTTTTAATGTATGTCGTTTTGATTGTATTCAATAAAAATAAACTTAACTGTACACAGAAAAAGTTAGATTTATGCTTGAGAACAATTATAAATCTGCATTAGTTTAGCAAGCATTGGAAATGAAACATTAAGCCCCAATATTCAGATTTATTATTGGCAAACAAGAAATTAACATACATCACGAAATCGCGGACAGGAACTAGTAAAATATACATTTGACGCATCTATATATATATTTATCTATGTCCCATCTCAATGGTGCGGCACTTAAGCCCAATTCGAGTACATTAGCACGTGATGCGCGGGAGTCGATCCGGTGACGCACGGGGGACTACAAAAAAGCCGCCACATGACATATGGTGTCAATAAGTACACAGAATGGAAAAAGTGTTGTTTGTATAGTTTTTGCAGGGTATTAAAGCGGTTTAGGAGAAACGTAGCGTTAAAAACAACATTGTATATTGTTGTAGTAAATTTTGGGTAATTAAAGCATCTTAACTGTTCAATATTGACGAGCTGGTTCGCGTGGTTGGTAAATGCTTGTCTTGTACGCCGCAGGTCGAGGGTTCCAATCCCACCCAGGACAGATATTTGTGTGTATGAACATGTTTGTAAGTCGGGGTGTTATTATATAAGTATGTATTTCCAAAAGAAAAGTAGTATAATGTGTAATACTAGCTGTGCCCCGCGATTTTACCCGCGTTAAATTTTATAAATTATCACACCTCCTCCCCCGTAGGTGATAGCGTGATAATATGAAGCGTATATGTTGACCCGACCTCTTATTATATTCATGCAAAATTTTAAGTAAATACATGCAGTACTTTTTGAGTTTAGCCCGGACATACATACAGACAAACAGAGACAAAAATTCTAAATCTATGTTTTTGGCTTTGATATCAATTGCAGATCACGCACCAAGTATCCTTTTTTAAAAATATTCAATGTACAATTTTGACTTTCCTACGATTTTATTATATGTATAGACTAGCTGTGCCCGCGACTTCGTTCGCGTGGATGTCGGAACTTAACAATGTATTTTTTAGTGTAAAGCGCTGTGGGAGGATACCGATACAATTTTTTTAAATTTAATTTAGTGCTTCTTTATTTTGCCTGTGGAACCACCTGGAGCGTACACAAAAACGTTATTGGGGTTGTTTACGCGTGAAAGAGCTGCGTATAGTTGACCATGGGATAAGCATCCACCCCCGCAACGGATATTGTCTGGCCCTGAGCTTTATTAATCGTCATGGCATAACAGAGACTGACTGGGAATTGCACTGGTTTGAAAGAGAAAGGAAAGTTTTTAGGAATTATAGGTATCCTTGGAATAAAAACAATATCACCGGCGCCGCAACCTGTTAATATTTCAGCTTCGATAATGTTTTGCTGCAGATTTGTGACTTTGAGCCGAGTGCCGTTACAAAGTTTGGAAGGACATAAATTTCTGAGGAGAATTATTGGTACACCGATTTTTAAAACTATTTTGTGGGCTAGAAGTCCGGGTCTGCTGAGGGAATCTAAAAATTCTACCAGGTAGTGCGTGGCGTCATCTTCTTCCATAACTGTATTTATTGAGATATATTCTTTACTATTCCCGGACGCATGAGTCATTATTTCATCATTTTGAAATTAATTGCCGCAGCTTGGTCATTGCGGGGAGTCAAAATAGCTCGCTGACATAGCCAAGAACCAGCTTGATTTCCCATGTTTGTGGTATCACCGTACACAGAAGAAATTAGCTCCTGCTGTGATGTAACGTAAGAGCAGAGATTACCAATCAAAATAACTTCCATCTTCTTGTACGGGGTATGTGCCATCGCCTATTTGTTACAATCAATTGGCAAACTCCTGTGCATTTTCGCAGCCTCTGACTGATCGGGCTCCCTCCTATACTTATAATTATCTCTTGAATAGCCAATAAGGACCTGTTGTGACAAATTTCACGTACCCTGTCAGGAATTTCTCCATCAGTTGCGAGTCGAGTCGAGTCGAGTCGAGTCGAGTTGTACATGTCTCATAAAATCTTCAGAAAACTTGTCATGGTACTTTTGCCATAACTGGTTAGCACCCGATAACGCACAAAAGGTCAATAAGATGGCAAACAAATGTCGTAAGCGATGTGGAATATCGCTCACGCATGCTTCCGCTAGAGCGTCGTCCCAATGCTGACCTCCATCTAATAAATGGCGTGCTCGGCAAGCGGCCTGGTATGTGGGATGTTCAATATCACTTTACGGAGCTCAGCAAAAGACGTAGGTCCTCGCACTACATGGACCAGACTGTGGGATGAACTCACACGTGAGCACGCCACGTGAACCTTCCTTAAGTCAATTCCAGCTAACTTGAGAGTTGGACTTTGTGATTTGTTGATGGTTATCGCGACACACACTTTTATAGGGAACCACAGTATTTTAAACTGAAAAGGGAATTCATTTGGCACTAACGGAATACGTGACACGAACACTTTTTCTCCCTGGGCGGATCCAGGCATAGTAGCCTCTATAACACGATGCAAAGTTTTGACTTGAAGCCTAGTGCCCTTGCAAAGTTTAGGTGGCTTCAAATTCTTCAGAACCATTATAGGTATACCCACACGCAACATACATCCCCTATTATACGCCCTTAGGGGTGGAAATTCCTAAAATTATTTTTATTTTTAACGGAAAGGCCAAATACCAATGTTCATGCATTTCACTTAAAAAATTACACACTTTTCATACAAACTTACATCCCCTATTTTACGCCCTTGGGGTGGAATTTCCAAAAATTCTAAAATATTAATTTTTATTTTTAGCTGAACTACTAAATATAAGTTTCAATGCCTTTAACTTCAAAAATGACGGATTTTCATACAATCTTTCATTCTCTATTTTAGTATTTCCAAAAACCCTTCCTTAGTGAATTCCATATATACGTCCATTCCATGTATACGTCATAAAAAGTACCTACCGGCAAAATTTCCGTTTCAAAGCCGTTCAGGCTGTGCGTTGATATGTCAGTCAGTCAGTTTCCTCTTTTACATAGGTAGGTATATAGATTTGTGCTGAGAAAATTATGAGAGACAGAGTTTATTTACAAATACATTCAATCGGACAGGCTCAATAAAATTCGAATCGTCTGTACATTCGCGTTACAAACGAATCGACAGCACAAACTTTCGATCGACTGAAATTATAATTAAAAATTAAATTATAACAAATCCAACCTTGTACATAATTCAATTTTCCCAAAGAAAACAGAATATTTCAATAACCAATTTTGGACAAAAACATACTTCTAGCCAACCAAGACCTTATTTCGAAACAATTCGGAACATTCAAAGCCCTAATCTGAACACCGCGAGTCAAAAGCAATGCACAACGACATCTATCGAAATAAAATTCAACTATCAAGCACAACGACATCTATCGAAATAAAAATCAACTATCAATAATTTTAAATGAAATTATAACAAATCCAACCTTCGACATAATTCAATTTGCCCAAAGAAAACAGATTTTTTTAATAACCAATTTTGGACAACGACATACTTCTAGGCAACCAAGACCTTATTTCGAAACAATTCAGAACATTCAAAACCCTACGTAACTCATGCAATCAGCAAACATGGGTGCAAATCTTAACACCGCGAGTCAAAAGAAATGAACAACGACATCTTCTATCGAAATAAAAATCATCTATCAACCTAGTTCATTCAGAAAAGAGATGTCATAATATGCACAATGACATCTATCGGACAGTTAGGTATTTCAATTATAAACATTAGTTCATCTTGAAGTAACCAAATGTGTGTTATTTTTTCATGATTACTTTAAAATCTAATATCTTTTGATAGACTGAACCGATTGCAATAAAACAAAAACTAAATGTTACCTCAATTTACGCTCAATCGTTATGTATAAAAGTTATCTACATTGCTTTTGTGTATTTTACGTGATACCCGAACATATAAACAGACAAACAGACACACAGACAAACAGACAAAAATTCTAAAAATGCTGGAAATGGGTTCTATTGGTTGTTCTTTAATACCCTGGCTATTCTTTTTGGATTTTCTTTTGATGTACAAAAATTATTTTTCTACAGATTTATTATATGTATAGATAAAGATATCAGTTGTCTAGTAACCATAGTACAAGCTCTGCTTAGATTCAGATTCGGGTCAGTTGGCCGTGTGTGAATAATGTCCTAGGATATTATTATTATTAACCCCCTGAGAATAATTACTGAAAGCAAATAGCGAAGAATATAATTAATGTATCCATTTTAGGAAGAGGATTATATCCTATCTTATCGGTGCGGTAGAGCGTTGTCTATGCCTCCGCATGTTCGGCACGTGCTTAGACTTCTAGATACGACTTTACTTCCAACTTTTCTTTCCCATTCAAATTAATTATAACTTGTATTCTTACTGGTTGAGAGCCTTCTGAGCTAGCAAACTACTCAGTGCCTTCAATTTGAAAATTTTCATATAATAGAATATTTAATAACAAAAATTATTTATAATTTTATTTATTTTAAAAATAAAACATTAATAAGTAATAAATATTTAATTTTATATTTTATATTTTTAAATTAAGTACTAACTTAATATAAAAATAGAAAATAAACAACAACCCAAGTCTATGGCAATTTAAGGAGTCATCCCTAGGTGTTATCTATAGATATTTTGATATTATTGATAATAAAATACAGAACATACATGTTCTGCCCGTTAGGCATACAAAATGAAATTATATTAATGAAACTTTTGTACAATCAGAAAACATTCAAATTGCATTTAACCCGAAATTAACAGATCACAAACTATTTGTTAAATAATTTCTATTGTCAATGAAAACCACTTAATTCTACATAAAATAACATAACATGACAAATCAACATTATTCATAATTGTCATACTTCAATATTTATAGTTATCAATAACTGTCTATTATAAAGTACTAGCGGCCCGGTACGTGCTTCGCTACGTATAAGGCATAGTAATAAAAAAATGATTATTAAGTTAATTTATTCAAACAAAAAAAGATTTTAAATTGCTAGCTAGTATAAAATAAAAAATAAAAAAGAATTGGGTACTCTTACTATGGTGGGTCTATATGGGTTAGTCTAAAACATCTGGATAAACAATATTTTTTGTTTTTCCATTTTGAGCATGAATAAATAACGACTCTGGAACAGGCAACATAAAGTTGGCCATGTGAAAATCATGATCTCTCCAAGTTCACACCACAAACCTGAAGTGTTTGCCCTTGGGCCCTGTTTATTGTCGGTGCATTGAATCGCCTTGCATGTTCTCCAAAAGGTGTTCTATCAGCCCTTATTACAATTTTGTGATTATCAGATGGCATACGATCGACAGCAATTTTGAACAATTGAACTAATGCGTTATGCTGATTGAAAAACCTTTGTAGCTCACGAATAATTTCACGCCTTGTATTTGAAACAATTGCACAACGTTGATGCAATTCACGATTTTCATCACCATTAAAAAAAATTGCAAAAATTTATGATTCACGTCGGGGTATGGCAATAACGAACCAGCTTGATGATAAATCTGGCCCTGAATCTGTAACATGTATGCAATTTTAGATAGATGTTGGATCAGAATTTTAAGACTTTATGATTCTGATTGATATAAACATGGGACAATCCTGTTGAGGTATTTACCTTAAAAGTCGGCATAAAATTATCTGTAATAATTTTAGTAGTACCAAAAGAAGTCATTCGAAATGCCGAATTGTATAGTTGAATATGACTCAAAAACTGCTTCGACGTTTGAGATGTCCCAAAAATAAATGAATACAATGGTTCGGGTGGAGTTTCTAATGTTAGAAATCTCACTTTACCATTAGCACAACACATGCCGGGCGTTTCACCTGGGAAGTTAGCCGCATCACAATATGCACATATTGCGTCCATCATTCCAATTTATCCGTACATACTGTAATCAATCTGACTGTTGTAATTAAAAGCAGCACGCAGCATTTCATCCAAAACAGCACGACGTATTCGTGATCGCCGTGCAAGATTCAGTACAGGTACAGGGTCAACAGATCTATTCTGTGCATTACGTTCACGCTGCGATGCATTAGCTTGTGCGCGTTCATCTGCAGTCTGAGATTGTCTTAATAATTTCACTTGATTTGCATTACGCGTTCGCCGGCGCGTTTGGTCGTCTGGTTCGTGGCAATTTACCTTCATATATAAAAATATCATTCAACAATTCACTATTAAACAATTTAATTTTACTCTACTAATTCAAGACTCACCGATGGTTTGAATAAACTCAACAATATGTTGAAAAATATAAACACAAAGCAATAATTATCGCTGCTAAAATGAAATGACATAATAATATGATGACATTGAATGTGTTTGACAGAACTATCGTCACTTTTTTTGTCTTCGTTTTTTTTGCTTTCTCGAAATCTCTTCACTAATACCTACTTGAACTTTACAGTATGGTATTAAGGTTCAAATTGGCTTTTAAGTATTAGTACAAATTGTTTGTAAATGGGAGTATAGAAAGATGTTGATTTTACACTTTTTCAATACGTTTTTTTTAATTTTCTCTACGTACAAACCTTCCCTGGACTTCCACGAATAATTCAAGACCAAAATTAGCCAAATCGGTAAAGGCGTTGTTGAGTTATAACATTACAACGAAAAGTGGCATTGATTTTTATATATATAGATATTATTTAGTATATTATTAAGTCAAGGTTAGCGTATAAAATAGGTCTTAACGACAATAATGTCAAAATTAATATCTATACATTGGACTCGTCAACAAAATAAACTCAAATATCTTTTTTTTAAAAGAAAACTATTTATTAAACTATTCATTTTTAAAATCTTTATTTGATCCATGTACGTTATCCTGTTTGTTTTCACTAATTTGATCGTCCAACTAGTCAGAATTCTATTTTCTCATTCGTTCAGCCGTCGAACTACTGAGTTTTTTATACCTCATTTGTTCTACCGTCATAATTATTTTAATCGAGAAACATTCACCAATAATCTTAACTAATAAAGTTCTAAATGGATCGGCAATTTGTTCTGCACCGCGTTACGTGTTGGAAGTGTCTGAATACGGTGTCGATAGATACATTATTTGTAAGACTCGGTTAAAGTGAAGTGATCAATATTATGTATATGTACAGACGCCAGCACATCAAGCTACCCCAATCTGTCAAATTTCCCCAATTGAAAGTGAACCTTATACTTATGTGATAAAGTTGAAAATATATAAAAGAAATTTGACAGATTGGGGTAGTTGGATGTGCTGGCGTCTGTACCTACCTATCTATTCAAGTTACTTTAGCTGTACATACAATTAAAATGATGCTCGTATTTTTCTTTAATATTCATAACGCATTCATAAATTTTATACCATTTTCCGACACTAACTCCAACTAAAGAATGCTTTCCCAATATATTTTTATAGGAAAACCTATCTTTTCAAAGACAATTGTGATCATTTCCTTCAATAACATTTCTCTTTGTCCTTCCCTTTGTCAAATATAATAGGGTTGCCATCGGGTGATCCCTGACAACACGCGATATAAAGTTATATAACTACATATGACTGACTTTCCCTAGACTTGGCTGATAATAATAAAAACTATTGGGTATTGGCCAGGAGTTTGGATCAAGTATTCGAGGTGACGAGGCATTCGATTGGAAAAACTACAGCCTATCTTTTATTTCGAAGCGATTTACAAACACAGACTTAATCGTTATACATTGCTTGCGACCCGCCCCGGGTACGCACGGGTTTGTAGATAGAAAGATTCAAATTAAAATTCTTTTATTTTGTGAACTATAGTAAATACTCATTGCTATGTATGTAATAACACATTATTTACCGATAATTAAACCTATTTATAAGCTTGACAATAACTTAATACCAATAAGCTAACTAAATTACAAATTCAATCTAAATTTTTTCATACACTTTAAATATCTATATGTACCTAGAAATAATGATGCTTACTTAAATAAAAACATGTTCTGACTATTTATTTGACGGTCACCGTAGCCTAGTTGGTAGTGCTCCTGCCTACGAAGCTGGTGGTCCTGGGTTCGAATCCCGGTAAGTGCAAATATTTGTGTGATGAGCACGAATATTTGTTTCTGAGTCATGGGTGTTTTCTATGTATTTAAGTATATATCTATCTATATAAGTATGTATATCGTCGCCTGGTACCCATAGTACAAGCTTTGCTTAGTTTGGGGCTAGGATGATCTGTGTGACATTGTCCCCAGATATTATTATTATTATTATTATTTACAAGCGCCGTTTTAAAGTCTACTTGAATAAAAACTTTTTATTTTATTTATTACAAAGAGTATTTTAAATTAGTACTTTAGTTCGTAATTTCTATATAATAAGTGAATGGTGAAGAATTGTCAATTAGTGTCTGTTAAAGAGCAACATGTTCTGACTATTTATAAGAGCTTTTTTAAAGTCTACGTGAATAAAAACTTTTTATTTTATTTTATTTATAACAGAAAGTATTTTAAATTAGTACTTTAGTTTCTAATTTAGACATAAAACGTTATTATGATTTAGCTGATATGTTCTTTTATTTATGTTAACTGACCTGTTCGTCTAGTGATTATTGTTCCTGACTGCTAAGCCAGAGGAAGTAGGTTTGATACCCACCGAGGAGCTATCTTTGTGTGATGAGGAGGAGAATATATCTGTATTTAAAAATATATATGTATGTTTATCAGTCGTATGGTTGTCGTAGTACAGGCTCTGCCTAGTTTGGGACCAGAGTGTGGTAGTTGTCTCAATATATTTGATTAAAAAAAGACAAAATCTTTTTTGCGGGTAATAATAAGAGCTATAAATATGTATAACATTATTTGATGTATCGTCAATAGTTTTCGCAGTGTACGCCAAATAACGATTTTATAGGCAAATTTTTGATGCCTTATAAAACGTGGTGTGCATGGGCCTTAAAAGTGTTAGCTCTACAGAACTCTACATTTATCTAAATAAATAAAATGAAAAAGGTTTTTATTCACGTAGACTTTAAAAAAGCGCTTGTAAATAGTCAGAACATGTTTGTAGTAATATACTTGTATACATTATTATTTCTAGTAACATAGATATTTAGGTACACATTGTATGAAAACATTTATAAAATTTATTTCATTATAGCAATGATATTTAGCTAGCTCGTATCAAGTTATTGTCAAGAGATTATGTTTAATTATCTAGTTTAAGTCTAATCGCTAGTGTCATCTCTATTAATACCCAATTCTTGGAATTTTGGTAAACAGTTATACATCAAAAGGATCGGACTGTCTAACTTATGGTGGCAATATCGCCCTTATGTGTCGAAGGGACAGTGGACACATAAGGACGTAGTTCTTCATTTGTAGATGCAATCTTGAAATATTGTTACATCCTCCACTTTTTTTTATTCGAAAAAGGACATCTCACGCCGACTTTGCAAGCGTGGATATCGCTGAAATAAAGTACACCCGCACTCAAAACAACTATAGCCTAGTGTGGCTATAGTTGTTTTGAGTGCGGGTGTACTTTACAATAATTGTCCTGTTTAGGCTTAAAAGTGTTTAATTGAATTAAATCAAAGCCATATAATTGGGTCGGGGTAAACGGTGTAACTTGTCGAAAACATACACATTTTTGTACCTGCCCCCGAGGGTGAAATACGGCAGCGTTAGACCCTTATTCCTTAAACAGGGACAGGAGGTACGTCATGATTCATTCGCCCTGAAGATCTCCTTTAGGATTGAAACTATACCTAGGTCTACGCTAACAGATTCAATCCTAAAAAAAATAATTTCGTTTTTAGGGTTCCATACCCAAAGCGTAAAATGGGACCCTATTACTAAGACTTCGCTGTCTGTCTGTCCGTCTGTCACCAGGCTGAATCTCATGAACCGTGATAGTTAGACAGTTGAAATTTCCACAGATGATGTATTTCTGTTGCCGCTATAACAACAAATACTAACAACAACAAAATAAAATAAATAATTAAGGGGGCTCCCATACAACAAACGTGAAGTTTTTGCTCGATTTTATAGATAACTGTACGGAACCCTTCGTGCGCGAGTACGACTCGCACTTGGCCGGTTTTTTTTTTTTATTTGAATATATAATGGCAGTGTATTAGTTGTCCTAAGAAAAAAATGAGATATTTAAAATAGGCACCGTATAATTGTACCGAACATTGTAAAAGCTAAGTACACTAATTACTCATAAGAGCTAAATGAATGCGTCACTAATTGCCACTTCCAACTTTTTAAACATATCCACAGTACATCCTTTATTCCTAGAAAATAAAACAAAACATTAAAAATACACTTTTTTTAATCCGCCTGTATGCTCGAATCCCTGAGGACTGAAAGATCAATAGTACACTCGCGTACAATTGAAAACTAACTTTATTAGTTCGGTTTAAAGTTAATATTCCTTTGAGTGAATCGTGGAGAATTGTCAATTAGTGTCAGTTTAAGAGGCTCTCTCTCGTTAGAGCGACACGTGTCGACCAGCAATTTGTTAACATAATATTATAATAAGTATGAGGAATACATTCATAGCTAAAAAGTTAAATTACTGAAAGAGAATTAAGGGGTGAAAATTAAGGTTTTACACCGATCAAAGTGTTTAAACTATGCAGAACACGATAGAGTTTGATTAAACAATAATAATCATAATGGTCTGCCTCGTGGAGATCATGAGAGGTCTGCAAGAGGTCTATAAGGAAGAGCACCAATTAAACGATCACCCATCTACAACCTGACCGCATTCCTAAGTCACCGATTGTGACTACTGAGAGCCACTGGCTAAGAGCGCTATCCATATTGCAAAATCCCTTACTAACACCCACTCAAATACATACAAAAAAATTGTCATTATCAGCCCAGCCGTTTAGAAATAAAACACGTACAGACGAATTGTATATACAAGGTGTAACTTAAATATTGTTTTTTTTTTATAAAGACAACGCCCGCACTAGTGAATTTAATCCCTGTGTCGCGGGGTTATTTACTAACATATAATAGACGGACACAAATTACATCCAGACTCAGAACAGTTGTCCGGCGCGGGACTCGAACCCGCGACACGGAGTGGTCAAGTGACTGTCTTAGCCGCTGCGCCACACGTGCTGTCAAAATAGGGGACGTAACTTATAGAGCTTTCTTTATCTAAGAAACTGAACAAAATACACAAACAAAAAATGTATACAAGAAAGCATAAACAAGAATAAAGATCAGCTAATGTTCTATAAATAAATAAAATAAATAAAAAAGGTATTTATTCACGTAGACTTTAAAAAAGCTCTTGTAAACAGAACACGTTTGTAGTAATATAGTTGTATACATTATTATTTCTAGTAACATAGATATTTAGGTACACATTGTATGAAAATATTTATAAAATTTATTTTATTATAGGAATGATATTTAGCTAGCTCATATCAAGTTATTGTCAAGAGATTATGTTTAATTATCTAGTTTAAGTCTAATATTTTTACTACATATTGTCAATGTACAAATACTAAAACTGTATTCCAGTAAAACAGTGTACACCATCAACGATTGAACACTTAAATCTAAAACCGTTCTATTCTCACTATCCCGACGTTGTGTAAATCATCACAAAACGCTCACGTCACGGGAGCTACACGACATCTTAGTTTTAATTAAAGCAGCCATATGTGGCGACTCAACGCGGGGGCTGCCGCTCAGTGCCCACCCATCCATCTGGCGCGCTGATAGTATAATTATCTTGCTTTAATGAGCTGGCGTGAGTGAGAGGCGGATGTGATCGATTTGGGAATTTAATGGTTTGGGGATGTTAATGACTGGTGGTTTTAAACGACTAATAGTCATGCGTCGGGCGCAAAAAATAAATAAGCCCAATTTTCACGTCATAATTTTGTGTGTCTGCCTAGGAAACGAAGGAGCTAAACCTGTAGCTTACACAGCATCTTGAACGCATCTATGTGATAAATGGGATAGTCCGATGCTGGAGCACTGGATACGATTGCACACGACGTAGACGGTGCCCCAGTACCGCGATATTATATTTGTATATATTGTAAAATTACTAACATTAGGTTAAGATTTTTTGTAACTAACATCTTATGGACTGAAAAATGGTCTGGAATAAATGATTAATAATAATAAAGAAAAATAGTAGTTTTAGACAGTTATTTTAAGTTGGAACTTTGCATTTTTCAAGTAAAACTTCTTTAAGCATATTTGGCAGTAAGCTGGTGGATGCGGTACAAAAAGTATGATCTGGTGAGGCGAACTGAAGTTGAGAGGGAGATATAGGTACCTAAGTGAAGATAGAAAGAGATAGAGTTACGTTTCGTATATTACTGTAGGGGCAAGAGAGAGAGCTGCGAGCACACATTTTCTTTCTCTCTTTCTCTCATAGTTAGTTACATTTCGTATATCTAAGTTTTACTTCAGACGTGTGGTCTAAAACACACTCTTTTTTATTTGACTAGGAGGACTATTTTATATTATTACTAAATTTGGTTTTAAAGTCATAAAATTTGTAATTTTTATTTAATAAGTACAATTACTTCTACAACAAAGCATTGGACCCATCCAGACAGTATGTAGACAACAGACATCCCTACAGACAATATGTAGTAAAAATGTAGCTTAAACTATAAATTTCTATAATTAAACCTTGACAATAACTTAATACAAGCTAGCTAAATATCATTACTATTATAAAATAAATTTTATAAAATTTTTAACAATCCGTGTACCTAAATGTATATATGTAACTAGAAATGATTATGTATACTTAACGATATTACTAAAAACATGTTCTGACTATAAAGAAGCGCTTTTTTAAAGTCTACGTGAATAAAAACCTTTTAATTTTTTTATTTTATTTTAATGGTAAGCCGTCAGTGACTCTATGAACGCTTGCAACACCAAGGACACAAATTATTCACGCACGCGTTTTTTACCCATTAGAAACGATATCCGCTCGATAGTCAAACTTCGCATATAATGTTTCTTTCGTGTCCGCTGACTCCTGTGACTTGTATCTCGGAACTGAACGACGCGTGGGTTACATCCAAAACCGTTTAATTTCAGAGATTTCGTGGAACCCTGACAGCGGACGCCCAAGTGATTTGTACAGTAATAATTACTTAATTAACGAAACACTTTACTCGCCGGCTGTACTCGATCAAATTAGTGCTGTAATGTTTCCATGTTACCACATAACACGGGAATTGTATTCAATTATAATTGTAGTTCATTTTACTCGTGAATTTAATAAAGTTGACCGTGTGGAAAGTGAGACGCAAGGCTGTCGCCTCGCAAGTATTTGTTTTTGGGGTTCGAATCCCATTTGGCCCATTACGTACGACAAAAATTCTAAACTATATTTTTGGCTTCGGTATCGTATATAGATCGGGCCCCAAGTGTCCTTTAAAAAAATATTCAATGTACAGTTTTGACTTTCCTACGATTTTATTATATGTAAGTATAGCTAGATACATATAATAAAATCGTGAGAAAGTCAAAACTGTACATTGAATATTTTTTTAAAAGGATATTTGGGGCGTGATCTACAATCGATATCGAAACCAAAAATATAGTTTTTACAATTTTTGTCTGTTTATCTGTTTGTCTGTATGTATGTAATAATAATAATAATATCTGGGGACAATGTCACACAGATCATCCTAGCCCCAAACTAAGCAAAGCTTGTACTATGGGTACCAGGCGACGATATACATACTTATATAGATAGATAAATACATATATACATAGAAAACATCCATGACTCAGAAACAAATATTCGTGCTCATCACACAAATATTTGCACTTACCGGGATTCGAACCCAGGACCACCAGCTTCGTAGGCAGGAGCACTACCAACTAGGCTATGGTCCGGGCTAAACTCAAAAAGTACGACATGGATTTACTTAATATTTTGTATGAATATTACTAAGAGGTCGGGTCAATATATATGCTACATATTATCACGCTATCATCAACGCGGGAGGAGCTGTGATAATTTAAAAAGTTTAATGCGGGTAAAACCAAATCAGGCACCATTTGTATTTTCCTTAAATTATTGTTCTGTGTCTAAGTGTGATTTGTGTCCTTGTTATCTTTGTAAACTTTCCGTGATCAGTCTTTTAATTCGCTAGTGTAGTAGTTAGTAATAATATTAATCGTGACATAAAAGAGTGAATAATACTTTGTGTTTCCTATAAAGTCTTTAGATATAGTTACAGGTACAGCTGGTTCATTCATTCATACATACAATAGGCAGTGGTTATTCTTCTAGTGTCAGAATTGTTCGAGCCACACTGTAGGCTTGTGAAATGGCTTGTCGACTGTCGTCTAATGACTATAGTCGGGACTGACAACTCTAATATGCCTGAACATTATGATTTCTTTGAATTTAAATTATAAATTGACATTATATTGTTAGATTGTGCTTTTGAAAAACAGTAATGTATTTAGCTTCATAAATATATTCGTACGCTCGTAAGAGCAAAACATAGTAAGTAGGCCATGATTAATTTATAACACCTTTAATGTACCTGTGTTTGTTGTCAAATAAACACTATTCTTATTCATCTTGCTTTTGCAGCGACCCTTTTTGTAAGCCTACCTAATAATAAAAAAAATGCAATAAAACCAGTGTGCCATATAGACCCTGAGAGGTCTTCCTGGTACTAATTTGAAGTTCTCTATTTATATGTGTATTATGAAAACAATAAAAGAAAAAAAATACCTAACAACCGAGAATAAACGTCTAGTAAATAAATCTGATGTCTTGAAATAGAAAAATAAAATGCCTGGGTATAACCTATTTTCTTTTTGTTTCGCTACTCGTATTTGTCCAGATTTGGAGTACAAAATAGGATTTCGCCGATGTAATTATTAATTAAATATAATTAATTAATTAACCCCGTTTTGTCTCGAGTAGAGTTTACGAAAGCGCTTCTAAATAATCCGCACATATTTGTAATAAAATAATTATACAAAATGAATTCTAGGTACACGTAGATATTTACTTTATTTATTTACTAACACTTTGTTATGAATATATATTTAATTTATTATAACAATAATTAGGTTAATTAGCTAGGTTATTAAGTCAGTGTTGAAAATTGTTATCTTTTACACAAGTATGCTATACTCTACATGACTGAAACAGTCGGGGTAGAAGCAATAAGCGCAGTTATCTACAGTTCAGAAGGCTCAAGGTCACCCAAAGAGCAATGGAGAGGGCTATGCTCGGAGTTTCCTTGCGGGATCGAATCAGAAATGTCGAAATCCGCAGGCGAACCAAAGTCACATAGCCCGAAGAATTCCAAAACTGAAGTGGCAGTGGGCGGCACATAGCTCGTAGAACCGACGGCCGTGGGGGCAGAAAGCGAGTGGCGACCACGAACCGAAAGACGCAGCGTGGGCAGGCCCCATACAAGGTGGACCGATGACCTTGTGCGGGTCGCTGGAAACTGCTGGATGCGAATAGTGCAAGACCGGCAATTGTGGAGATCTTGGGGGGAGGCCTTTGTCTAGCAGTGGACGTCTTTCGGCTGATATGATGATGATGATGATGATCTACAGTTCAGTTACAAATTCAGATATGTTTTTGAACACAGTACTTAACTGTTAAGTAGGTGGCTACGATAATTAAAATATATATTTAACGGATAATACATTATTTCATGATTCATTATCATATCAGCCGAAAGACGTCCACTGCTGGATGAAGGCTTTCTCCAAAGAGAATTGCCGGTCTACCCGCAATTATCATTTTATAATTAGTACTTATCAAATGATTAAACACATTTTCCAGAAGTACCTACATACGTTTAGGTCTAATTTCTTTTGATAGATGTTAATGTTAAACAGATATTTGGATTATGCTATCTAGCAATTTAACTGTTAACCGACTTAAAAATGTAGGATTTTACCGAATCGACTCGATGCTTTTTTGAATATACATATTATATTGCGCGAATTCTCCGTAGTTTGTGAACCGATTTTACTTTTTTTATTCTATATCCAATGCTTTCGTAATACATATTGTGTTCAAATATTTAGGTTAAAAATAAATAAATAAAAAAGGTTTTTATTCACGTAGGCTTTAAAAAAGCGCTTGTAAATAGTCAGAACATGTTTGTAGTAATACACCTAGTTGTATACATTATTATTTCTAGTTACATAAATATTTAGGTACACGGATGGTATGAAAACATTTATAAAATTTATTTTATAATATCAATTATATTTAGCTAGCTTGTATTAAGTTATTGTCAAAGAGATAATGTTTAAGATTAATTATCAAAATTTATAGTTTTAGCTTTATATTACTACATATTGTCTGAATTATTTATTAATATTATACTAACGCTGAATTTGGTTATATATTATTTTCACACTGTGATTCATACATTAGAGTGTGTGAATACTTGTTGTAAATATAAGGTCATAATATATAAATTATAGGTTTATATGAAATGGTATATATTTATGTCACGTTTCTTTAATGCAAATTAGTTTTAAAATTGCATTCTCTGTCCTGTAGGGTATGATTATGGCAACATGACAACAATAGGCTGGAGGTATTTAAGTTGGGGTTCTCTTTCTTCGCAAAACAAACATGCAATCATGTTTTATTATGACATATTATTTGTGTAATTTATTTGCTTAGAAATGAATTATAAGTATCCTGAATATGTGTAAGTAGTTGTAAGTTATAAGGTACGATCGAGAAGCTTTCACAGAAGAAATTCACAGATATGATGCGATAATCGTGAGTTGCTTAATTGAGTTTTACTTACTCCCAAATAACGTTTACTGTTATTTCTTAGCAATATTTATAAATTGGGCAACGGTCCTAGTCTTTCTATTGTTCTAAAAATATTTCTTTACAATTACAAAATTCATAAATTCCGTAAAAAAATAACTAATTATCATCATCATTTTATTCACCTTAGTGCAGTGCATGATGTGGCAGCTACTGAGAAACACATCCATAAAGCTCAGTAAGAATCCTTTTCAAAATAAAATTTATTTAAGAATAATTACAATTAAATAATTAGAATTAATTACAACTCAATCCCAAGCACTTTGAGACTTAAATAATCAGAAATTTTGTAATATGCCCTGTTACACAATTTGGCTTTAATAATTCTTTTAAACTTATTTGTAGATATTTCTCTAACATCATGAGGAAGTTTGTTATAAAATCTTACAACTTATTTTGTGGGTCTTCACAAAATAAGTAACTCTTTTATGGGGCAGTAGTACGTAAGTAAGATTTTTCTCTCCTCCTTTTACAAAAGGAAGGATAAGATTTTAACATTAGATCATTCGGCTTTATTTATTTATTGAACATCATATTTTATTGACTCAACAGCTAAGTTTAGTACCTATATAATCACCCACTCATTACGTTGAAACTGACAAATTTAAATCGTTAAAAGTTTCGTGTCTTTTATAAATAGGTACATATTTTCGTTTTATTGTTAACGTTAAATTATTTCATCATTGGAATAATGTATAAGAACGAATACTGATTGATTAATTATTATTTCTATATGCATATATAAAAAAATCGATGAGTATCGATGAAGTAATATTTATGTTTATATTTTAGTTCCAGTAATTGAAGGTTCACTCGCAGGAAGAATGCAACTTGTTTTGCGCAATAAAAATTATGTTACGTGTAATTTTAGTTGGAGATACCCAATAAATAAAATTAAATAGACTTACAACTACCCTCCGAATACGACAATCAAGGTACGTAGAAAATGTAATGACACTCTCTAGAATTCCGCCGAAGTACCTGAAAAAATGTCCACTTCTTGTGAACTGGAGCAGATTTGAGCTTGTAAGCGCGGGCTAAGACTTTCAAATGCTTTCTCCTCAGTGTTTGTTTGATGTCAAGAAAACCTAAACACTCCCGTGCCTTAAAATATAATGGGACTAACCTGAGTCTCCGTGACATTCAGCAACTTCGCCATATCAGCTCTCTCGCCAGAGGACAGGTATTTCTTGACCTCGAATAGTTTCTCCAGCTCGAAGATCTGTCTCCCAGTGAAAGTAGTCCGCGCTTTCTTCCGTCTGCCCACTCCTGGTTCCTCTCCTTCTTCAGAAGTCAGGGATCCTTCGCCACCGAGGGGTGAGCGAACGTCTTCTGTCGATTTTTTACGCTTGATGAGTTTTGATGGGTCTAGAAGGGAAAATACTTCATTGAGTAAAAAACACAAATCAACTTTTTAATAGCCTTTATAGCGTATTTTTTCTAAGTGTAAAACAGCGGAAAACCTGCTTATCTATCTATATATATAAAAATGAAACCCGTTTTCCGTTGTCACGACATCACGCGTGAACGGCTGGACCGATTTCACTATTTCTTTTTTTATTGTGTTTGTTATTGTCAGGAGAAGGTTCTTATGTAAAAAAAGAGAATTTAAAATTGCGCGGAAAATAAGAAAATTTAATAATACTTCACAAACAAATATTATTTCTAATCTGACCTTAGCGCTTTGGACAATATAACCTTTTTTTTTATTTGACATAGTATTGACAGATAGCGTGCGTTAATAGTCATCGTTAAGACAGGACAAGGTCTGTCGGGTCAGCTAGTATATATATAAAAATCAATGCCACCTTTCGTTGTAATGTTATAACTCAACAACGCCTTTACCGATTTGGCTAATTTTGGTCTTGAATTATTCGTGGGAGTCCAGGGAAGGTTAAAGTTTTTACGTAGGGAACATTTAAAAAAAGTCTTGAAAAAGTGTAAATTCAACATCTTTCTATACTCCCATTTACAAACAATTTGTACAATACTTAGAAGCGTAGCGAAGCACGTACCGGGCCGCTAGTAATCTTACAAAAAAGCCGTACTTATAAACTGTTATTTTTTTGTAATTAGAAAAACATTGTTGCCTTTGACTGGCCCGTTGGTAAAGCCAGAGGATCATGCTTCGATCCCCGACCCAGTACAAAACTTTATGTGATGAGCAACGATTGCTCTGTGTCTGGGTGTAATTTATATCTATATTAGATTTTTAGTAGTTAAATAAACTAAAGATAAGTTTATTTATATTCCAATCAATTCATATATTTTGTAACAAAATCAATTATTATCACCTGTTTTTATTTCCTGGATGTACCTATTTATTTTATTTTTCAACTCCTTGCATTATTTATTGTGTTTTAATAACCCCGTCATATTTATTTTTGTATGGATGGCCGTTGGCCACAGTTGAAAATGAGCGCTACAATCATCTGTGGCAGAATGCTGAACTGTAGCCTTTTGGTCACAAAGGTGCTTAGTATGGGTACCACATCGAATAGGTGCGTAAAATTATGGATTATAGAAAAATGTATTAATTGTTATTTATAAGTATCAAATTTTTGAAGTTATACTTCTTTTGGAGCGATGGAGAAAAATGATGAGAGTGAATTTTTACGATGCGCGCGCACACCGACACCAAAAAAATTAACAGCATGAAGTTAGTTCTAGGTGGTATGAAAATTGATAACTATGTTCAAGTTGTATATTAAGAAGTATAACTTCTAACGCGTGTACATTAGTACACACAAGTTTTTATATTTTTATGTATTCTTCTGTGTGTTGTACCCCTATTACTTAATTTATACTGATGTACCTTGTGTCTAATAAATATATATTCATTCTTCTTCTTTCTTTCTATAATCTGTACGTATTAAGAAATATATTTGTAAGAATGTTTATCAGTTGTCTGGTTGCCATAGTACTGGCTCTGTCTGGTTTGGGATCAGATGGCAGCCTGTTAGTTTTCCAAGATATTTATTATAAAATGATTAATAAATGTGGGAATTGAAAAATTTGTTGTATTCTGCCTCTCGAGAAACTGAGTATATCAAACTAATCACACTAATATTATAATTTTGTGCGTAAAGTTTGTGAGTGTGTATGTTTGTTACTTCTTCACGTCTAAACGGCTGGAGCCATTTCAATAAAATTTCGTATGGAGTTAGCTGGCACCCTGGATTAACACATTAGCTATAATTTATAAAGTTTAATGTGGGTAAAACTGCGGGGCACAGCTAGTTGTTTATATAGCGTGACGAAAGAAGTGACATTTTTCCAATTACCAATTTTCAATTTGTCAATTGACCAACGTGTCACCCACTTATATAAAAAAAATTGCTATCCCTACAGCCGAAAACCGTACGTACAACATGGTTTCAACAAGTGCTAGTCAGCTGAAAATGTTTTCTTTTACCTGAGTTTATCTATGTAGATAGGCTTGAGAATTAAGAGAATGGGTGTCCCAAGACTAAGGTCTTCCACCTCCCTCCAAATTAAACTTATCATCAAAACAGGACCACTAAAACTTCAAATAAGTATAGTATCAATTAGAAGGCCGTTGTAAATCAGTCGGGGCCAAGCGTTAATTGCACCCACTAAATCTGCCGGCGTTTATTGCACATTAGCTGTATATTTCGATTTATTTGCTTACTAGTAACATCAACAAATTATATTGAACGGGCTTTTTATCGTTGATACTTATGTGTTTTAGTTTTAAATTATGTTTACATATAAGCTCCTAGAATGGTAGAAGCTTTTCTGTATGAAAGTAGGAAATTCATTATGGACTGAGTGAGTATATAAAACTATACGTTGTTTGCAAGTATCTGTGTTTGTATAGAAAACACGCATAGTGCAATACACACAAAACGCATTCACGCTCCTACATGCGGAGAAAGATGCAACCCCGCGCGTGTGTGCGGGGCGAGACGCAAGGTATGACACACCGAGCCCCGCAGTGCCACGCGTGATTTTGGAAGGGCTTGACGTGTATTTATCACCACAGCCAACAGCATTAAAGAAAATGAGTCAGAGCCGTCATGAATCCACAAAATGCAACAAGACGCGTAAGTCTGTTAAAAACCCGCACGATGATGAAGATCTGCGTTCCCGCAAGTACGCGCGTAGATGCGTCGACATGCAACATGCAACGTGATGCGTGGCAGTGTGTTAGTCGTCTTACCTACAGCAAGTATATACAAGAAGGGTATTAGGAACCCTCGTGACACTGTACACAATTCCATATATAGTGTTCGCTGGCCGTGAACGCACCATGCCCACCATCCCCACATCGCCATCACATGGCCATGACCCTTGGTTTGCATTCGTATAGCGGAATTACTTATCTTTGATCCTCAATCGGACATGTGGTCTGTATTTGTTTGTTTTTATTTATTTATAAAGTTTAAAGACATTTATTCTCATTAAGACATACGTCACTCACATGAGAACTTAGATATAAACAGAATTATAATAATATTCGTTGACATAGGTACATACAACGTAAAAAATAAAAATAAAAATAAAAATGAACATAAAACTAAAAGTAAAACCATAATGACAATGTATGCTTCGTGGATCTAATCATAACAAACTTAAACAATGTTATACTTATCTAGGTGTAAAGTTAAAAGTTAAAATTAAATGACAGATAATATTTAGCAGGTTAAAATAAGACAAAAATTTTGAGGAGAAGAGTGTAGGTATCTAGATGCTGTATAAAGTTCATTTATCATTATAATCAGAGAGGTATTTTTGTTTTTATGTAATATACTAGCCTTTTCTTAAAAACGTTAATTGAGTTAGCATTTTTTTATATCTGAGGGTATTTATAATATTAACGTAGAGTGGCAGTAGCATAAAATTCCACTAAAAACCGACCTTCCCATGTATTGCTTCATCAGGAGCTACCCTTAGTCAAGGTTCGAACCCCGAAAAAGGTGCCCTCTGCCGCATTTGTATTCTCATTTCCTAGACGGATTAAGCCCCTGTACGTGTTTATCCTCTTGTTCGGTGAAGCAGTGAAAGCCGCCTAATATATTTACTATGTAATTTAAAATGCATATTAACAGTTACAATTTCAATACAATCCTGGGAATTTTGTATTTTACACGAATTAACTGATTTAAATATCATTAGTTTATTGCACTTCTTTAAAGCATATAGGAAGAAGAAATAAAACTGCTTGTCCGAAGCGTATACCTAATCGACAGGTTCTAACGTGTCGCTTATTTTCTCTCAGTATGACACGGCAAAATTATATGGATCATTTTCCTATGATTAAATTAATTTGACTTAATACAAGCATTAAATAAATAAATATAAATAAAAAAGGTTTTTATTCAAGTAGACTTTAAAAAAGCGCTTGTAAATAGTCAGAACATATTCGTAGTAATATATAATTAATTTATAATTATTTCTAGGTACATATAGATATTTAGGTATACGGATTGTAGGAAATAATTAACAATAAGATTTATTTTATAGCAGTAACGATATTTAACTAACTTAAATTAAGTTATTGTCAAGGATCATGTGCAGGTTTAATTATCAAAATTTTAAATTTTAGCTATATTTTTACTACATATTGTCGAATGGTTCTGTCTATATTAAGGTACGAATTACATGTTATTATTATGGCGGACCTTGTGTTAATAACGACGGTTGCGCTTTAATGCTACCATCGGATCCAATGCGCCCCAACTGAGAAGACCCAGCGAAACAAACTCAGCGGGTGTCTCTACTACCGGATTCAACACGGCCCAGTTGAGACGCTCCGGCGAAACATTGTTTCTGTTATTAACAAAATATAAAATAAATGAATATACAGAATTCTTTACTCACGTTTGAACTTAAATTCCAAGATTTCAACTTAATTCCTTACAATTAATTAATCATAGATTCATAGATATAGTATCTAATAATAAAATAAATCGATAATAAAAAAACTAATAAACAAATATTAAATATTTAAATTATTTATATTTAAAATATTTCTACGCATTCAACCGATTGAAAAGGTTTCTTAAATAAAGCTACTACATGATGTTTACGTTAGGATGCAAAAAAGACCACAAACTACGTATTTTACGCCAGACGTTTTTTATTTCGTTGGGGTTTGAACCTCAACTGAGGTCGGTTGCTGACACAAGCAACAATGTTTCTAAAACTGACCCTCTAATACGAATGAGGAATTATAGGAACATTTTGTGCAACTGTCGCTCTACATACATTAATACGCGGCCCACTGTCCAGTTGACGATCTGAGGAGGTATTTTATTCTTACAAACGTAAAACTAAGGGCCACGGAGGATACTACACGAAGTATAACCAAATATCTCCTCTATTTTACCCCCTTCGATAATAACATTCAATCCACTTCGTGATCACTTGATAGTTCATGGATACTTGAACCCGAACAGTTTTAATAGCCATTAAATGTAATAGCCCGTAGGTTATCGTTACAGACCAGTCTATTTATAGACACCGCACCTCGTTTTGCGTATCATACTTATCAGACTATAAACACAATCAAAGGCAATCTAGTAAAAGTCAATAAAATATTTTATATTACTTAAAGTTTCTTACTTGTTCATATTTATATATTTGTTAATGAATATTATGTTTACAATCAAACTAGTTTTTAAGTAAGGTATACCATTATGTTATTTTGATTTATTTGCACCGCTTATATGCATATCACCGCTTACCAAGTAGAATATTAAATTATGTGGTCCTGGGAGAATTGCTAGAGCTTATTGGACAAAAGTAAATGTTAGTACCGTATAATAATAATATTTAGGGACAATGTTACACAGATCATCCTAGCCCCAAACTAAGCAAAGCTTGTACTATGGGTACTAGGCGACGATAAACATACTTATATAGACAGATAAATACTTATACTTATACATAGAAAACATCCATGACCCAGAAACAAATATTCGTGCTCATCACACAAATATTTGCACTTACCGGGATTCGAACCCAGGACCACCAGCTTCGTAGGCAGGAGCACTACCAACTAGGCTACGGTGACCGTCAATAAATTTAACTATATATTTAAATTAATTATAAATCGAATATTTATCCTCCAATCTCTACTTGGTGCACCTGCCTACTGTTTAATCTCTACACCTCCTCAAGGTCGACTGGTATAAATGCTTACGGTATTAAGTCCACCTCTGTACAACTTTGTGCATAAAGGTTTGAAATAAAAAATATAAGAAAAATAAATGATGCCATGTGTGTTGCAAAAGTTATAGGTAATCGCTTACCATCAAGGAGGTTATATAACAAATATATCTTGAGACGGCTAACACACTGGCATCTCATCCCAAAATAGGCAGAGCCTGTACTACGGCGACCAGACAACGGATTAACATACTTATATATTATTAACAATAACTTTGCAGCACAAATAATCGTATCATCACACAAAGATTTGTCCCGGGTGGGAATCGAACCTAAGAAATCTGGAGAAGCAATCAGGGTCACTAACCACTGGACTAACAGACCAGTCAATTACTCTAAGTCATGCGGCGATTCAGAAGTATGACAAAACAAGACCTGGAATAACTCGATTAATTTTAATAGGAGTATGACAGTGAGGGAGAATATGGCTAGTCCCGTTGAAATTACTCACTTTGGCAAATTTCTATAAAGAGTATATCAATAGTTGCGAAAAATAAATTTAGTCTCAGAGCAGTCAACAGTAAAGCAGAATTTGCCAGAATTATGGAAGCATTTTGAATTGAGGCAAATGTTGAAATGGATGATTTGATTTATACATCGCACTAATAACAGCTTCAGTGTCTTTTCTTGTTAGTTTGTTGTGCTATTTAACAGGCTATTGTCGCAATTGAACGTAACAAGCAGATCGTGGCAACTGCCAATTCTTGTCAAAATCAAGCAGTTTAATTGCCGGCGACTCGACGAGGGCGAATTGATTGGGACCGCTTAACACAGCGCCGTCTATAGCTTACAAGAATAATAAAAAGTTATATTTTTACAGGGTTTTATAGTCAGTCGATATTAAAATTCAATATTTTGTGGACCCTTACAGAGATGCAGTTCGGATTGCTTTTGATATCTTGGCTTTAAACAAAGAACCATTGTTTTTTAGACTAGACACATTTTACACAATATAATATAGATGTCTGTTCCGTTGAGTCAGAAAGGTTCTCGAGTGGCGACCACGAACCAGAAGATGCAAAGTGGGCAGGCCCCCACCAAGATGGACCGATGATCTTGTGAGGGCCGCTGGAAATCGCTGGATGCAGATAACACAAGACCGGCAATTGCGGAGATCTTTGGGGGAGGCCTTTGTCCAGCAGTGGACGTCAGTCGGCTGATATGATGATGATGTTTAGTTTTGTGGATTAACCTGTTTTTGTTGAAATTAATCCACTTAAAACTGCCGGAAATAAATGTCTGGTAAATAACATGGTAATGACCCACAACGTGGAAAATTTATCCATCACCTGGTTGAAGGGTCGGCTACCACCCTGGGTTTCACAAGAAACTTTACCGCGCACTAAAACTCTGTAGAACCAATTAACAGCGGTGATATGCCGACTCTAAACAAAATTTTTGCTGTGTACCTATAGTAAGATTTCTTTTCGTTAAAAATAAACAGATTTCATTTCATTTCATAACATGGCAACCTTCAAGAAGGGAGCCTATTCTTATCTTATAAGCGGCGACGTATGTACTTTCGGCGCCTCTGGTGCTGCGAGAGTCTATGTGCGGTTACTGAGAAGTCTCTGGACACTAGGGAACCCACGGGAATCGGCTGCAGTAAAACCACGTCAATCGCATAACAGATTTATTGAGAGACTGGCTCACACACACAAGTTGTATATACCCTCTTAGAAGTTATTAATATAAAATATACAATCACCTACAACACACTTACTATTACGTGACCTACTTAATTCCTGGAAAAATGCTTCCCCTGAAGATCTCTACAATACCCGGACTTACACACTTCATTTTTACAGAAATTACAGGCAAACGGTCTCGCAATTCTATAAAAAAACGTTGGGTGGTTTTATGAAACCACGTGTCTCTACGGCGTAAAATTAATTCACTGTCGAATGTTTTGCCATTATTCTTGGTTTTGCCCTCGTTAACAGTTTTGCACACTGGCATTTTCGTTGTCCATCACGATCATGTGAATATCAACATTTATATCAATACACTGATCTAAATACAAATACCGCGGAGCACTTGCACAAATGAGTGAGAATGGACACGGTCAGCTGATGCAAGCTATGGGCGTCGCCTGATTGGCAGTAGCCAGCTGTAATCCGACATGCAGCAGATGACCGAAAAAAATTGAATCGATATAAAAAAAAATCACTTTAAAGTGAACAACTGATCTTATGAAGGTCACTACTGGAAGGCACTGGATGCAGATAGCGTAAGACCAGCTATTGTGGATATCAGCCTGAACTCTGGAAGTCGACGGATTCACACCCCCGTGCATCGAAGAGCATTTCAAACCGTCGCTGCTGTACATGTCCTCTTTCCGGTTGTGTTTCTAGTCGTCCCATCGGATCATGGAGTGATGGTAAAGAAAGTGCCCCTGTGTTTGCGCACACACTTGTGCACTATAATATCTCCCGCCCAGATGCCTAGACTTCACTAAATCTGGCCGCCGTGGCCGAATTATTTATTATTGCCTTGCAGCTAGAACATGGATGTAATATAATAAAATCATCAATAAAATGTGTAACTATTTGTTTATTTGTTTGGAAAGAAATCATCCAGCATATGTAATTACAGTGTTAGGTTGAAAAAAAAAATTTCTTCTCGGAGTCATCACCTACTCTAGCTACATCTAGGTACTTGTGCCGTTCTGTATTTCTATTAAACTAAGGTGCGGCAGTAAAATACATTTATAAGTCATCGTCTGTAAATAAATTTCACCGATGACAGTCCAAAACAATGACACAAATATAATCTAATGCTAACCTATACCAGATCCAGATGGAGTTGACTTACATTAGTGAGCTGAGTTACACCGAACGACATACGTTGCTCAAAATAAACTCAGGTGTTAGGGCTGTCGCTGGCGGCTTAGATACGCATATCGACATTGGACAGAGATTTGCATTTCCAGACTGTCGAGTGTATTTTTAGTCGCACTAAATTAAGTACAGTTTACTCGCAAATATATATTCAGATCTAATGATTAATAACCAGCACTTTAGAAGCTTATTGCGAGGTTACATCTATAGATAACTCGTTGGTATAGCGGTAGCTTATTGCATGTTATGAGGGTTTTAAGTTTAAGTCCCGGGTCGGGTAAAAACGATCATTCCGGAGTATGAAAGTTACACCCCCGTACCTCGATGAGCATATAAAGATTCTAATACTATATACTCGTGGTCGACTTCCGCAGGGGCGGCTATCCCGATGGAGATTCATACCATACATACATACATACATAGACTCACGCCTGTTTCCCAGAGGGGTAGGCAGAGACAGCGGATTTCCATTTGTCACGATCTTTGCACACGTCTTTTGCCTCGATTACTGTCATTATATTCTTCATACATGCTCGCCGGTTTAGGGTACTTCTGACCTGCCCTTTCTTGAGAACGTCTCCGATTTGGTCAGACAATGTTCGACAAGGTCTTCCCCTTCCAGTTGTTCCATTCACACAGGCCAGGTATACTTCATACCATCTGTGCGGATATATTATATTGCATAAGCATGTGCGCGAACACAAGTACATTGATCACTCTCATGATCCGATGGGAGGACGCTAGCTAACACGAGTATAAAGAGATCAAGTGCACGGCTTACGGCTGTTGGTGTGCTCCGAGTGACAAAGGTGTAACACCACCAAATTGCACACACAAGAGAATTTTTCTTAACATGAAAATGGCGCTCATAGCTAGAGGCTCTCACCGATCCGTAAGCGATCGGCGAGGTTAAGGAACTAGGCTCGTGGTCAGTCCATAGATGGGTGACGTGATCGGTGAGGTTAAGCAACTAGGTTCGCGGTCAGTTCATAGATGGGTGACCGGTTAATTCCTGAGCGTCTCCGTGCTTCGGAGGGCACGTTAAGCTGTCGGTCCCAGTTGTAGTCATTAGACAACAGTCGTTAAGCCATATCAGGGGCCTACTGGGCGGCTTGAACAACTCTGACACTAGGGTTACCACTACCCATACGAAAAGCAAGCAACATGAAAATACCATTTGCACTTTTTATTCTGAACTAATTATCCACGGTTGAGGCAAACTATATATAATAGCTATCCAATAGTACCTGCTGTATATTGGCATGGAATCAGTAGAACGGAAAATCTAATCGAATAATATGATAATGATTTTTTGGCTGTGTGAGAATAGAATATCATCAAATCGTCCCGCGAGGGGCGTAGAAATCGGACCGAGAAACTATATACATACCAGAGAATTGGGAGCAGCGATTCTCTGAGTACTATAACCCTCATACTGCGATCGCCAATCCGTCTGCCGAGCGATTATGGCATAGACCCCCCTAATGATGGATCTTTGGGGGAGGCCTTTGTCTGGACGGTTTTCGGCTAATAAGATGATGATGATCAATGATTTTTATGTTAAACTACAATGTCTAGCGTTCAGCCTATACCCATGCTTTCCTTCGTGGATTTCTTTTTCTATGATTGTGTTAATAATACACGCTGTAAAGAAACATGAGATTTCGACTTTTTTTTGCGTTGGTTAAGTATGACCAGCTCTAAAATATGGGAAATCATAAAAGGTCATATTTAGAATTACCCCCTCTATCAATCCGGCGTAGGCGCTCTGTCCGTTAGCTACTATTCCCTTTTTGATACCCTACTCTAGGAACTGGGTGCTCGTTTGAACTCGCCTGTACATGTATTTATAAATCGGATGCGAAAAGTTCTTAGGTACTCGTCATACAAACATATCCGGCATCTGACGCACTCAGTAGAATCTATGTGATTCACTTCGGTAGCAGGAGCAGTAGCCCTACCGAAGTGGCAGTAACGGCAGTAAATCGTTGAATTAACAGTATCAACATTGTAAACAGAGTGTATTTCACTCACTCCCCGATGAGCTGAACGATTTACTTATAAACGATGCTTAGCCAGAAGCAATTTGCGAGCTATTCTGGTGCGGAGTGCCATCCCTGGTGGAATTTTGTTGGTGGATTTGATGCTTGCTTTGTTGGTCTAATGGCAGCGTTTTTAACCGGCCCTGGATCTGATTCTGATGTCAATCATCTTGAGTCTATAGTGTCAACAAAAAAACCTTGAGAGGTGTCAAGGGACACCCGGATGGAACGAAGTTAATTCTTATTATTTATTATGTACAAAAAACCTGTATACACTCAACAAAAATAATCGTCGCGACACCACACTGTTCAATGCGAAATAGAAATGAAAATATATGGCTTGCTTTCTATAAGAGAGAGAGAGAGAGACAGACAGAGAAACATGCGCACGCCGCACAGCTGCAAAAAGTGTCGTGACAACTTTTCGTAAGATTTTTTCCGTCTAGCCCCCTTTCACAACGCGCGATAAGGAACTTCGTTCCAAAATGACTGAGGCTGAAATTTGGAAGTTCGGAGTTTTGACCTCTTGCTTCAAACGCGACCGTACTGATTCAGTAGCGCTGAATCAGTACGGTCGTATCAGCTAACGCGATGCATCAAATCATCAGAGTGAGAATGAAGAGAGTGTAGAGAGGGAGAGGGAGGTATCTTTGCCTAAACACACTTGTGCACTATAATAAAACGCGCTATGATAGCTTATCTACGTGGGGACAGTTTGCGCTGGCCAAAATTCAACCATTTTTAGGACGGTGATGAATCAATATATACATCGCTAATAATAATATATAAATGGCTATCCTGTGCCGGATAGCAGGATCGACAGCTATACGTGTTTTCCGAGGCAACTCCGGGTCGTTCTTCTTTTTTGCCGACAATAATTCGTCCTTCTTTGTAACAAGCGTCCCTTAAGAATTCTATTTTTTATATTGCCTAGAGGAAGTCGATGTCCAGAATTGACTTTTTAAAAAACTTGAGGGGTGTCAAGGGACACCTGGATGGAACGAAGTTATTTCTTATCATTTATTATGTACAAAAAACCTGTATACACTCAACAAAAATAATCGTCGCGACACCACACTGTTCAATGCGAAATAGAAATGAAAATATCTGGCTTGCATTCTATAAGAGAGAGAGAGAGAGAGGACAGACTGAGAAACATGCGCACGCCGCACAGCTGCAAAAAGTGTCGTGAAAACTTTTCGTAAGATTTTTTTCCGTCTAGCCCCCTTTCACAACGCGCGATAAGGAACTTCGTTCCAATAATCAACACAGTATACTAGTCAATTCCCTGTTAGTGAATGTAAATATACTGAATCATTTTTTACAAATGATTGTGTCAGATTGGTAAAGCGAAATACTGTCGGCGATGAAAATCACCACTCTGTCACAATGTTTACTGGTAAACGACAACAAAACGCTATACGTTGCCAACCTACAAAGAAGCATTAGGTATGTCTTCTGCAAACTCATAAAAAGTTTAATTTAATTTTTTTAAGGTTATTATTTAATAGACGTTAAAAAATCCGAGAAGTCATCGTAGCCTAGTTGGTAGTGCTCCTGCCTACGAAGCTGGTGGTCCTGGGTTCGAATCCGGTAAGTGCAAATATTTGTGTGATGAGCACGAATATTTGTTTCTGAGTCATGGATGTTTGCTAAGTATATAAGTATTTATCTATCTATATAAATATGTATATAGTCGCCTGGTACCCATAGTACAAGCTTTGCTTAGTTTGGGGCTAGGATGATCTGTGTGACATTGTCCCGAGAGATATTATAAATTCCAAAAATGCTCTTCATACTGTCGGTTAAAAAGTAGAGCGACCCCAGAACGTTTCTATTGCCAAAAAGATCCTTCTAACCTACTTTCTGAGCAGACGCGGGATTTCAACCCAGGACCGCATTATCTGCCGTTGAACACGTTGAACCGTCAAACCAACGCGGTAATGAATTGAATAATTATTCTTGCTGTCCTCTTCGAATCCCGTACGCGTGTCTGCCTAAAAATTTAAGAATTTACTTTATTTCCATTACAATTACTCCCAATTTTTATATTTGGCGCAGTAAAGACTACTACTACATTCTATTACAATTAATCTATTCAAACGATCTATTAAAGACTTTCACTATTTATTACGTATCAAAATTGTCCCAAAAATAAGCTTTTAAATCCCTCGTAATTTAACGGTTGGAATTTAGAGATTTAAGAGAAATCTGTACCATATTTCAGTCAGGTAAATGCAAAATATAATAACGTCGGTAAAATATTACGTACACGAAATAGAAGTGATAATTTTAGTATGTATGACGAGTTAAGTGCAGCATAATGTATCTAATTGATTCGAATTGAGATAATCCTATGTGTCGCTGGAGAATTATTTTGTATTACTGGAATTTTGCTAAGCTGTACAGTCAACGCCATATCCTGGCCTCAAATCCCGAGTCGGTCCTAAAACTGTTTTTGGGGATTTTTTGGCATGAAAGATACATATGAAGGCATTCTATTCTTATTCTATACTAGTTGTGCCTCGCGGTTTTACCCGCGTTAAATTTTATAAATAATCACAGCTCCTCCCCCGTAGGTCATAGCGTGATATTATGTAGCATGTTAACCCGACCTCTTAATAATATTCATGCAAAATTTTAAGTAAATCCATGCAGTACAGCAGTTTTGGGTTTAGCCCGGACATACATACAGACAAACAGACAAAAATTCTAAAAACTATATAACATTTTGGCTTCTATATCGATTGTAGGTCACGCCTCAAGTATCCTTTATAAAAAAATATTCAATGTAAGTACGATACTACCTACCTACCTACGATTTTATTATATGTAAGGGTTAGGTTTAAAAAACTTTTATTCTCAATAAAAACATTACATGTCACTTACTTGAGAACAATACTAATTAGAATAAGTTGTAATAAAGTTCACCATCTTCAGTTACCCATTCAATGCGTTCATTTCTCCAACAGTTTTTGATCTGCGACTAGATACTGGCTAAGTTGAGTTTCGAATGCATTGAGTGAGTGTACATTTCTAATATGTGAGGGTATTTTATTGTAAAGTTGTGCTCCTTCAAAAGTTAGCATTTTTTTGCCATATTTAGTTCTAGGGTAAGGGTAAGGGTACCTATATAATATTTAATTTAATGTACTTATCAAAAGAAAAGCAGGCAAAATTAAAAGTATCTATGATCCTTAACTAAAGCTCATGTAACAAAATAAGCAAATCACAACAAATGCATCCTTTTGAACCGACGTTAAAAATGTAAGATTTCCAGTCTCACCTCTTAGCTTAACATAACAACAGCCTCTTGTTAACCGCAATACCCGCCCCTTTATGACGCACACAAGCCAAGAGATAGCAAAATTTGTCCAATAATAATTCCTGATTGCATTCGAAGAGCGTATCAACGGATATGTAATGGAATTTGCAGCCAAATATTGCTCCGCTTCTGCAACATACGTTATAAGCGCTGGGTTAAATGACACATCTTACACGTTTATGTTGCCACAGATTTTTAAAAGTTTACGTACGAGTAGGTATATATTACAACTAGCTGTGCCCCGCGGTATTACCCGCGTTAAATTTTATAAATTATAGCCTATGTGTTAATCCAGGGTGTCAGCTAACTCCATACCAAATTTTATTAAAATCGCTCCAGCTGTTTAGACATGAAGAAGTAACAAACATACACACTCACACACGCACACACTCACAAACTTTCGTCGTTATAATATTAGTGGGTTAGCTTTATGAAGCACTGACTTCAAAATTCCATCACCAAACTCAAAATTCTTTCGACGTCATTTTACTTTGTCTTCATACAGAAAGACAAAGACAAAGACCGACCCGTAAATTATCGTTGTGGTTAAGCACCTAGGCACGTGGTCAGTGTATAGATGGGTGACCACCAAAGTTGTTTCCTTCAAAGCGTCTCCGTGCTTCGGAGGGCACGTTAAGCTATCGGTCGCGATAAGCCATGTCAGAGGTCTACTGGGCGGCTTGAACAAAGTTGACACTAAGTAACCACTGCCCATCATCATCATCATCATATCAGCCGAAAGACGTCCACTGCTGGACAAAGGCCTCCCCAAAGATATCCACAATTGCCGGTCTTGCGCTATCCGCATCCAGCGATTTCCAGCGACCCGCACAAGATCATCGGTCCATCTTGTAGGGGGCCTGCCCACGCTGCGTCTTCCGGTTCGTGGTCGCCACTCGAGAACCTTTCTGCCCCAACGGCCGTCGGCTCTACGAGCTATGTGCCCTGCCCACTGCCACTTCAGCTTGGCAATTCTTACGGCTATGTCGGTTACTTTGGTTCGCTGCGGATCTTAACATTTCTGATTCGATCTCGCAGGGAAACTCCAAGCATAGCCCTTTCCATTGCTACTTGGGTGACCTTAAGATACTGCCCATACGATAAAGTAAATAAAGAAGCGTATTTACATTGATCCCATTTTTATTTCTGTCTTACTTTTTTGTTCACGGACACAAAGCACACTCAGACTCAAAACGACTACAGAACGGTCACAGACGGTCACCATAGCCTAGTTGGTAGTGCTCCTGCCTACGAAGCTGGTGGTCCTGGGTTCGAATCCCGGTAAGTGCAAATATTTGTGTGATGAGCACGAATATTTGTTTCTGGGTCATGGATGTTGTCTACGTATATATATGTATTTATCTATCTATATAAGTATGTATATAGTCGCCTGGTACCCATAGTACAAGCTTTGCTTAGTTTGGGGCTAGGATGATCTGTGTGACATTGTCCCCAGATATTATTATAGACATGTTGCTCTAGTGCTAAGTGACCCTGACTGATAATCCAGAGGTCGTATTAATATTGTAATCTGATAACCAGTACTGTGTGGTCACGGCATAGAATATCATCACCCCATCTCATCCTGTGGGGGGCGTAGAAATCGTTCCGAGGGAATACCTACCAGAGAACGGGCAGGAGCGTTTTTTCTGTGAACTATGACCATCAAACTGTGATTGCCAACCCGTCTGCCAAGCGTGGCGATTATGGCATATCCTCCCATTCTTTGGGGAGGCTTTGTAGTACTTTGGCTGGCAAGACGAACTATTATTAATTGCGACAACCTAGTTGTATAAAAACCGGCCAAGTGCGAGTCGGACTCGCACATGAAGGGTTCCGTAGCAGTAAGTATTTAAGTTGATTAAACGAAAGCAAATTGCGGTTTATAACGTATTAAAAAAAAACTACTGGCTAGATCTCGTTCTAACCAATTTTCGTTGTTAGTTTCTATGGTAATGTACATCATATATTTTTTTTTAGTTTTATCATTCTCTTATTTTAGAAGTTACAGGGGGGGGGGGGGGACACACATTTTACCACTTTGGAAGTGTCTCTCACCCTCAATATCATTTTTGAAGACCTATCCATAGACACCCCACATGTATGAGTACGATGAAAAAAAAATTTGAGTTTCAGTTCTATGTATGGCGACCCCCTAAAATTATTGTTATTATTCTATTTTTATGTAAAAATCTTAATGCGGTTCACAGAATACACCTACTTACCAAGTTTCAGCAGTACAGCTCTTATAGTGTCGGAAAAAAGTGGCTGTGACATACGGACGGACAGACAGACAGACATGACGAATCTATAAGGGTTCAGTTTTTTGCCATTTGGCTACGGAACCCTAAAAATTAAGTATTTTTCTGCCAAAAAATAGCATGAATGCATGCAAATGCATTATGAAAGTCAGCACCCGGGATTGTGGCTCCCAGAATATAGTACAGTGACTGTTTATCTCCAAAAGTGGTACCTATGTCATATAAGTTTCTTATAACCACGTGATGTGGGTTTGTGGGTGGCATTAGTGACTGCCTCGTAATAGCAGCGATTAATCATCCAACTCATATCTGATGATTTAGAAGTAATACGCACAGCTAATGGTAGTTTTATTACATCATTTATAAACTAGATGAGCTTCATTTATTATATTAAAGTAGGTCTTGATTTGTGGTTTAGACTGCACTGCGGCGCAGTTGTTAAGGCATTCGCTTCGATTCCCGTTTAGGACAAATATTTATATAAATATCTTGGGACAACTAACATACTGCCGTCTGATCCCAAACTAGACAGAGGCTGTGCTATGGCAAAGAGGAAACTGATAAACATAGTTCTTCTTCTTCTTTTTTAAAAATGGCAATTAGTGCCGATGTCAGATGTGAAATGGAAAATCGTGTAATAATTTAATACAATTTTGACGACATTACATTGATATCACTAATTGTGTATCTTGCTGAGGGTGTTATAAGATAAACATAGTTATATATTTCTGAATATATACATGCAAAAGATAAATAACACCCAGACACAGAAGAAATAATCGCGTTCATCACACAAAGATTTGTCCTAGGTCGGGATCGAACCCACGACCTCTGGCTAAGCAGTCAGGTTCACAAACCCCTAGACTAACAGGCTAGTTAAAGTAAAAGTAGGAAATAGGTTAGGAATAATATGTCGAAATGAATAATAGATATTCCATACGTTATACTCTTCATCCTGTCTCACACTCCACAGTTGGACCGACATGCGACACCGAGTTTAGGTACAGATGCCAGTACATCAAGCTACCCTAATCTGTTGAATTTTCCCAATTGAAAGTGAACCTTATCCTTATGTGATAAAGTTGAAAATCTATAAAAGAAATTTGACAGATTGAGGTAGGTAGCTGGATGTGCTGGCGTTTGTACTTGTAGAATAGGTTCTACAAATACCTACCTAGACTTGTGTAGTACCTATGTATTATTACTTCCGACACCCTACACCTTAACCGATCTTCATGGCTACAGAAAAGAATATAGGGTACATTTCATCCAGATGTAACTGTCCTCGAAGGTAGAAGCCGGCAGCTGAAAGCAAAGCCGCAAGTAAAAGCTAACTAATAATACAGGCAATAAATGCTTACATTTCTAAATAACTTAACATAGGCATGGGAACCAACTAAGTGATAGTAAGTATTTATTATGATTAATAGCAGTTATAATGTTATTAAGCAGCTATATTACCACCCAGAGTCGACCGTTACGTGAGAAAAGTTCCACAAACAGCCGCGTGCGCAGGTATTGAATGTAAAACTGTGGTCATAGTGGTTAATCGCTTATACGTACCATCTGAATGAATGAATGAATTGAATTGTAATGATAATGCAGAATACCTAGTAAAAAAGGGTTCGGGATCAAAAATAATAGGACCACCAATCTCAGAACAAATCTCATACCGTGGGGGCGTAGAAGTTGTCCCGAGGGAAATTTATCATAGAACGGGTAGTAGCATCTCTCTGTATACTGAGACCATGATATTGCGATCGCTAACCCGTCCAACCATGGCGATTATGGCATATCTCTCCAAATGTTGGACCATTGCGAAAATCTTTAGGGGGGGCATTTGTCCAACTGGTGACGTCGTTCAGCTCACAGGTTGATGATGATGATGTATATATGTATTTATAAATATATAACTACATTTATCAGTTGTCTGGTTGCCATAGTACACGCTCTGCCTAGTTTAGGTTGAAATGTCAGTGTGTCAATTGTCCCAAGATATTACACAAATTTTAACCTCATACTAGACTAATGGAGAGTACATGATCGTTAAACACTGTAGTCTTACGAAGATATAGTCTTCATTAGTCTCTATCATAGTAAAGCAGTAAAATACTATAGTCAAAAAATAAATAAATAAAAATAAAACGCGTTTTTACTCACGTAGGCTTTTAAAAAGCACTTGTAAATAGTCGGAACATGTTTGAAGTATAATTCAGTAAACATAATTTCTAGGTACATATATATATTTAAGTAATCAGATTGTATGAATACATTTAGATATAGCATTTAATTTATGATCTATTTATTTAGCTAGCTTATATTTAGTTATTAATAATAATAATCATAATTTATTTATTTCAAGTAACATGACTCACATTCGTTAGTAACAATAATTCTTACACCTATATTAGTATTCTTATAACAACACACACACACACACAATCACTGCCACCATCCCAACACTGAGGTGGACAGCTTGCAGCAGCGACTCACATAAAGACAATCGAGTCTGCTGGCCCGTAAGCGGTGCACCAGGGAGGCGCATCGTTTTCTCATAGTTGTATAAAAACAATCGACTCGAGCATCCGCAAACATCCCCGATGCACTACAAAAGCGTGGCAACCCCATCAATATATATATTGTCAAGCTTATATACAGGTTTAATTATTGAAAATTAAAGTTTTCGATATTATTTACTACATCTTTTCAGAATGGTTCTGTCTATATTAAGGTAATAATTCCATATTCTTATTATCGCGCTTTAATGCTACCACCGCACCGGTTCCAATGCGCCCCGACTGAGAAGACTCAGCGAAACAAACTCATCGAGTCTTCAACTGAAGTCTTCCAATGATTTCCGCTCCGCTCACGCCCCACCGCTCCGCCTATCAGCAAGCAATTACACAATAACGCTGACGCACCCTTGAGTCACACATCATATCAGTTTCACTACTCGGAACTGTATTGTATGAGCGTGTTGTATGACTACTGTTAATTGTTCACTAAGTAGGCCAGGACGGTGGACTTTAATTGTCTGCTGCAGTGTGTATAATGATGGAGATAATAGGACATTGCGGTTTATATGATTGATGAGTATAAAATGTAAGCAACATTATTAAAGTCAATTTTTAACTTAAATTTAGATAAAAGCAGCAGAGAATATTGTGAATGTAAGCTGCCTAAAAAAGAAAATTGTATTTTATGAGTTAATAGACAAATCAACCATTGTATAAAGAAAAAGAAAGTCAAGCATGTAAGAACTGTTGAACTGCTAGAATTAGTGCCTGAAAGAGAGGAAAGTTATCAATGGAGGTTTTTCAGTTTCCGAAGTGCTGGCCTAAATTCCCGCCACGGCGACCAGTCTCAATAGAGATTAGCATTCTACGCGGCACATATTATAGTGCACAAGTGTGTGCGCCAACACAGGAGCACTTTCTATTCCATCACTCTCATGATCTGATGGGACGCCTAGCGACACGACCGGAAAGAGGTCAGGTACAGGACCGACGGCTTTACGTACTCTCCGAGGCACAGGGGTATAATACCGCCAACTCCCAGACTTCGGACCCATGCTGAGAAATTTTTCTTGTTACAGAAAAGTCCCAAAATCACTTTCTTTTTTGGCACTTTTTTTTTATGAGTGTGGCCAATATTAGTGTTGGCAACGGTCTATCGCTATATATGCCAATGCTTTCACCTAGCACACAGAAAACAGATTTAGGAAGACCACGCAATAATATATAAGTAATAATAATAAGTTCGTGTGGGCTTTCTAAATCTGTTTTAGTAAGTATAGGTCTTGTTATTGGTATATATCAATGACAAGAACTATATTTACTGATTAGGAATAAATTTTACCTCTTTTTTTCTTTCCAATAGCGCATCAAGCAGCGCTATTATAATATCAGACTTATCTAAACATATTATAAAATCGTAGGAAAATCAAAACTGTACATTGAATATTTTTTTTAAAGGATACTTGGGGCGTGATCTACAATCGATACCGAAGCCAGAAATATAGTTTTTAGAATTTTTGTCTGTGTGTCTGTTTGTCTGTATGTACGAGTATGTCCGGGCTAAACTCAAAAAGTACTGCATGGATTTACTTCAAATTTTGCATGAATATTACTAAGAGATCGGATCAACATATAGGCTACATATTATTGCGCTATTACTTACGTGGGAGGAGCCATGATATTTTATAAAATTTAACGCGGGTAAAGCCGCGGGGCACAGCTAGTTTCTAAATATGACTGTGCGAACCTCTCTTTGTGCAATCCAACAGGTAATTTTAACTACACAATATAAATTCCTGTATAATTACTTATCATTATAATTTACAAACGAAATGGTAAAATACGGCAACCAATAATGTATCTCGTAAACCGAGATGAATTAACTGTAGTTCGCTAATTTTACTTGAGAAGCGAGTCATTACTTAAGTAATTCTGTATTAGAATGTTATTAGTGTTAATAAGCGACTTCAAAAATAGCGAAAGAGCTCTCTCGCGACTGGTATAAAGCCTTGCTAAGACTATAGCGAAATATCCTATTCGTGCATCTTCCGCTTCGACACAAGTTGCCGTGACTAACCTGGATGAACTCTGGAAGAAACTGGAAGAAACTCTGGACCCAGTTTTTGTGATAAAAACCTGCTCAGGTAGGTAGGTAGATAGATATTTAATTTTATAAACAAGTAGCTGTGGCCCGCGGTTTTTCTTACATTAAACTTTATAAATTATAGCCTATGTGATAGTCCAGGGTTTCAGCTAACTGCATACCAAATTTTATTAAAATCGCTCTAGCCGTTTAGACGTGAAGAAGTAACAAACATACACACTCACATGTTCACAAACTTTCGCCTTTATAATATTAGTGTGATAAGACAGACTAGCCTGTGAGCGTTGTGGTTAATGACTCTGACTGCCAAACCAGAGGTCATGGGTTCGATCCCCACCCAAGACAGATCTTTGTGTAATGAATATGGTCTAGTTACATAGTACAGGCTCTGCCTCATTTAGGATCAGAAGTGTGTCAGTTGTGCCCAGATATTTATTTTTAATTCATAAACGGTTCCAATCTAGAGTGCAAGTTTAATTATGTTCCGCAAACTATGGCACACCTGCTAACATGTCCTGCGTGTCCTATACTAATGCCTGCACGTTACAAGTACTAATGGACTCTCCTGACAACGCTCAATTCGTAGCAATGACCTGACTTAGTTCAGATTGTCATCGAGACGTAAGAGAAAGAAAAAGGTTATTGCCATCAACTGTATGTTTTATTCTTAATATATGTAACAAGACTACCTCGTTGGTCTAGCGGTAGCGTGTTTACCCGCAGAGAACGAGGACCTGGGTTCAAATACCGGGTCGGGCCAAAAAGTGATTTTGGGACTTTTCTGTAAAAAGAAAAATTTCTCAGCATCAGCCTGAAGTCTGGGAGTTGGCGGTATTATACCCCCGTGCCACGGAGAGCACGTAAAGCCGTCGGTCCTGTACCTGACCTCTTTCCGGTCGTTTCGCTAGGCATCCCATCGGATCATGAGAGTAATGGAATAGAAAGTGCTTCTGTGTTTGCGCACACACTTGAGCACTATAATATGTCTGTTGAGACTGGCCGCCGTGGCCGAAATTCGGCTAGGAGGACATTATTATTATATGTAACAAGAATTCTCTGTCACTGCACCGGTTTATAAAATTTTCTTTTCGATATGCAATAATTGTAGCTTGTTAATACTGCCAGTTTTTGCTACCGGCAGTGTGTTCAACCAAAGTAGCCGACACAGCCCAAAGAATTGCCAGAATTGCAGTGGGCGGGGCACATAGCTCGCGGAGCCGACGGCCGATGGGGCAGAAAGGTTCACGAGTGGCGACCACGAACCGGAAGGCGCAGCGTGGGCAGGCCTCCTACAAGGTGGACCGAAGATCCTTGGGGAAGCCTTTGTCCAGCAGTGGACATAATTCCACTGATATGATGATGATGTGGGAGACATATCCCCGCAGATGGCTAGCCTCCATTAAGACTGGCCGCTGTGACCGAAAACCGAGCAGGAGGATTTAGGAGGATTTTTATAACATTATATGCATAAAAAACATACACTTAAAATGGAACCGACCTTCTTTTTCAATCCGGTTAGGAAAAAATAATATTCACTCTTAATCTAACCACGCGATCAAACAAACCATCACTCACTCATTCACTCAGTCACAATAAACTCGTCACATAAAACACAGTTATGTGGTTATAAAAATGGCGAAACAGCCGCACTATAAAACATGTATGTTTGTCTGTCAGTCGTTTTTACGGAAACTAGTAACTATTTAACGACAGGATACGAAACACCTGTGTCTGAATGGAACAGTAGATATATGAGATCGACTTCGAGAATGGAGCTTCTGGGTAGATATAAATGTTTCTGGAGATTTTGTTATGGGTTTCGCTATGGGGCAATCGATGGCTGAGAAGGAGCATACCGTGTTTCAGGAAAAGTAGATTATAAACGTATGGATCGGTTCTATCTCCAATAGCAATAACATACAACACTATCAGCAGGGAGGTAGACGGTTTTACCAAAAATGATGTTATCGGGCTGGTTGGTGTGATTGGTAGATAGATACTTGCTTTTCACGCCATAGGTCGTGGGTTCGATTCCCACCTAGGCCAGATATTTGTGTACATGAACATGTCTGTTTGTCCAGAGTGGGTGGTAATTATCTATATAAATAAGTATTTACAAAAGAAAAATACTACATGTAGTATATAATAGTTAATCTGGTTTCCATAGTACAAGCTCTGCTTAGTTTTGGGATCAGATCCTGAGTCTCAGGATTTTAGTATGTCCCAGGATAATAATATTATTAAAAAAGATAAAATATCTTTAGATCATTAATGAGGCTATCATTCATCATCATCAATCATCATCATATCAGCTGAAAGACGTCCACTGCTGAACAAAGGCCTCCCCCAAAAATTCTTAAGTCAGTAATTAGTGTTTAGTTTTATTTCTAATGCTGTGACACCTTAAAATATTGTGCTTTTACTTATATTTAATTATTTAGACCTTAGGTATAATGTACATACTGGTTTTCCAAATAAATAAATGAAACTAACTGTCATACTCATTAACCGACTTGAAAATAAGGACGTTATGAATTCGACTGTATTTATCGTTTGTATGTACATACTCGTATGTGACGCGATTCCTCCGTTGGTTTTGATCAAATTCTGTAACTATTTTTTTCATTCGTAAGGGAACTATGCAAATTTTGGTAAAAATCTGTAGTTGCAAAGAAATTTGAAGACGTTGTTACCTATGTTTAGTATTTTCCTATTTACTCCTACAAAACTAAATGCATTTATAATAGTAATCAAAAGACTCAAAAAATCAAAGTCACACGTCCTCTCACAGCATTCAATCTAATCCTTGTATCATGATGTGTTCAGTAGTTGAGTCGAGACAGACAGACATTACAGGTTTGATTCCCTTCCGACAGCTAAATTCGCCAGTTTTAAACATATTGATAATTAGTATTTAGTGTGCACTTATGGAACGACTAAAAACTATTTAGAATAATATATCAAGACAGTAGGCGCTACAAAATTAGCCTGACATTCTAGAGCTAACCCACAAAGCCAGCGTTAGCTCTCGGCTCACAAACAGGAAATCATACACATAATTACAGTCCAATCAATGAACCACTTAACATTTTCAAGCGGGCCCACATTAATAGCCCTATAAATTGAGCCGGCGTTACTGCGGCCAGCGTATCCTGACACGCGGCGAACTTGGAAACAAGATCGACATATTAAAATTGATATTTAAAATGGGAATTATTTAAGCTTTACTAACATAATGTGATTAATCAGATATATAGGGTGGCCGAGGAGTTTAGGTTCAAACGCAAAATTTATGTTCTACGCAGAATCGTAGAACGTACATGGTGGTGATTCGGATACTCCTCATCATAAATTATCTGAAATCAGCGCTTTTTTTTTAAATTCACGTAGACTTTAAAAAAGCGCTTGTAAATAGTCAGAACATGTTTGTAGTAATACAGTTATTATTTCTAGTTTACATATTACAGATATTTAAGTACACGGAATGGTAACGGAATTTATACAATTTATTTTATAATGGTAGTGACATTTAGCTAGCTTGTACTAAGTTATTGTCAAAGAGATTATGTTTAGTTGAAGTTTATAATATAATGTATTGAAATTTATATTTTACAACATATTGTCTGAATGGTTCTGTCTATATTAAGGTATGAATTCAGTATTATTATTATAACGGACCTTGTGTTTAAAACGACGGTCTCGCTTTAATGCTACCACCGGATCCAATGAGAACGTCAACTCCTCGGCCATCCTGTATAGCTATTTCTACCAGTTGGTAGAAGTAATAAAAAACATGTCTTTGGCGACTGCCGATAGAAATAAAAACTATTTTTTACACTTGTAAGCTAAATAATTTACAATACAATAGTGGACACTTCACTCTTTGTATATAATAACGCATGGAGGTATATATCTCTCTCTCTAATTTAAGTGTTGTGCACTGGTCGGTGTAGCAGTTTCTAGCCTTCTCTATGGTAAGCCTTCTGCTTGACTTCCTTGATAGACATAGAGGTATATTTATGTCTATCAAATAGTTCTCAACGAGCCTAAGAAAATGTTCACTTTAATAATGTCTCTACATTTTTTCTTTATAATATTGTACACTACCTTTATCCGTCTTCTACTAATCTTTCTCTGTCAGTGGTTTGCAAAAAGGAAATTCATCAATAAGTTAAGCTCGCCTACATCAATTTTGGAAATATACTTTTTTGAACTGTATATTTATTATGTGCAATAAAGAATTAGAATAGTTAATATATATACTATACTCTAGCCTGTTTCCCAGAGGAGTAGCCAAAGACAACGGATTTTCATTTATTACGATCCTTACACACCTCTTTAGCCTCATTTATGACGTCATGCTCGCCGGTTTAGACCACTTCTGACCTGGCCTTTTGAGAACTTCTCTGACCTGTCATAGTATGTGAAAAATATATCGAATTTATATTTGTTCAAAATTCAAAATTCAAAATTCAAAAGTCGTTTATTCCGTTAAAATATTACATTTGTGTGGAATCGTCAATTTTTTTTACCCTACCGTGCAGTGCATGACGTGGCAGCTACTGAGAAACACTGCCAGAAAACTCAGTAGGAATCCTTTTTTAAAATATATATTTCTTAAATAAATTTACATTGTATTTAAATGTGTTAATTTAGAGCGACTCAATCCCAAGCTGTTTTGTCACTTAAATAATCAGAAGTTTTGTAATAAGCCCTGCTACACAATTTGGCTTTTATAATTCTTTTAAACTTATTCATAGACATTTCTCGGATATCACTGGGAAGTTTGTTATAGAATCTTATACATTGCCCCATAAAAGAGTTACTTACTTTGTGGAGACGGGTGGTATGTAACACAAAGTTATGCTTATATCGAGTATTTATATTATGAGTATCACTCCTTTTACAGAAGGAGTCTTTATATTTATGCATATAAATTAGATTCTCATATATATACTGACATGCTACAGTCAGAATGTTAATCTCTTTAAACTTCTCTCTCAAAGATTCTCGCGGACCAAGTTTATATATTGCTCTTACAGCTCTTTTTTGCAATACAAATATGGTGTTAATGTCCGCAGCGCTACCCCAGAGAAGAATTCCATAGGACATTATACTATGAAAATAACTGAAATAAACCATTCTAGCTGTATCCACATCAGTAAGCCGTCTTATAGTTTTAACAGCATATGCAGCAGAACTTAACTGTTGTTTTTGTTTTTAGAAATTGTTTATTTCAATAATAATAATAACACTTACAGAGTATTTGACTGCAACACAGCACAATACAGATCGTTATCTAGTAAACACTTTCACAGGCTGTAGCACCTTTATAAGTTTAACAGAAAGACATATTTGAGATATACTAATTTAAACATTATTTTGATAATTACTAAAATAATCAATACGTTTCAAATGTGGATTCATTAGTTTTGAAATTCACTTATGGCATAAATTAGTTTATAAGTTAATTATAAAATAATATTCACAATTGTAGGGGCTAGAAGATAATACAGTCTGTAAGTATCCGACCTAACTTACTATAGTTGTTGTAATAAATGTATTTATTATTAATGTAATTCAGCAATTAGGTATGAATAAACTTACATTTTTTGGTAATTGTCAAGGTTACAAATATGTTACAGTTAATTCTAATCCTACTTCTTACTATAATATTATACCTATACTAGCAAACCGTCTAAGAAAAATTACCATTTCGAACAAAATACGGTTATTGTAACAACGACTAACTTTATGTATCATCCAAGTTACTTAAATGTAATTTACATAGGAATCTCAATTTTTTGACTAACTTCATTATCCTTATGTCAGTCGGCTTACGTACACTGCTGCTCAAAGGCTTCCCAAAAAGATTTCCACAATGGAATCGTGACCACCATTTTAAGAGATATGCCGTAACGCTTGGCAGACGGGTTTTTGACCGCAGTATGATGGACATAGTACACAGAGACGTTGCTGTCCGTTCCCTGGTAGATATTCCACCGGGACAACTACCCACGGGATTAAATAGGGTGGTGATATTCTTTACCGTCAGTCATATTACTCGCTGATAATGTATTGTTATTGGTGATACAATATAATATATCATCATCATCTCAAAAATGGGATATCATAAATTTAATCGTCCGACGGGTCTCGTACCTGCACCATCTACCAATCCGGGGTAGGCGCTCTGCGTTAAGCTACGAACGATACACACCGTCCGATCAAATTTAGGATTCCCTTGCTAACACCCTTCCGGAGGATGTAGGTATTATCTATCGGCTTTGTGTTTATAGAAACATGGCCGATTTTTGAGATTAGATTAACGCTTTGCATTGCGAATAATGCTATAAAATTCAAACATCATCATCATATCAGCCGAAAGACGCGCACTACTGGAAAAATACCCCCCCCCCCCCCCCCAAAGATCTCCACAAATGCCGGTCACAAATGCTGAGATCCGCAGGCGAACCAAAGTAACCGACATAGCCCAAAGAATAGCCAAGCTGAAGTGGCAGTGGGCGGGGCACAGAGCTCGTAGAGCCGACGGGCGATGGGGCAGAAAAGTTCTCGAGTGGCGACCACGAACCAGAAGACAAGTGGGCAGGCCCCCTACAAGATGGACCGATGATCTTGTGAGGGTCGCTGGATATATTGAAGTTATACTTCTTTTGGCGCGATGGAGAAAAATGATGAGAGTGAATTTTTACGATGCGCGCGCACACCGACACCAAAAAATTTAACAGCATGAAGTTAGTTCTAGGTGGTGTGACAGTGAATTTTTACGATGCGCGCGCATCGTAAAAATAACAGCATGAAGTTAGTTCTAGGTGGTATGAAAATTGATAACTATGTTCAAGTTGTATATTAAGAAGTATAACTTCTAACGCGTGTACATAAGTACACACAAGTTTTTTTTTTTATATACTACGCAGTTAATAGACTACTGGTTACAACGCGATACTAGATACGATTCCTACTTACATTTAAATCTTAACTTTACAAAGTTAAACTCCACTTAATCAATGAGGGTAGTCCAAACTAATATTGCCGTGGCTCCATCACTCTGTATGCCAACGCAGACTGGTTTATCTACTGGGAAGTGATCTTTTGAAGTCGCGGCCAATTTACAGCGGGCTATGATTTGCTAACGTCTGTACTTATTGTTTCTGTTGTGACAATGGCTGGCAATCCTCTGGGGTATGAATGAGCTTTGTTCTTCAATCGCGAGTGAATGGATTGATTGTCGAGGGAGGCATTAAATTCGTGGTATTTTTAAGTGGGACGTGACGGTGTTGTATTCTGCGTTAGTTAGGCTTAAAAATACGTTCTATGTATACAAAAAGTATTTTTTCATGTATCATGGTATTAGATATCGGAAGGAAATTAAATATATATCAACGCTGGTAAAAGAAGAAACTTTGGTTTATTAACTAGGTAAAACTGTGAACTGACAATGTCACATTTTAAAATTTACAATAGCACAAGAATTTTGAATATAAAGTGTTCCAAAAAAGGTTCAATTCGTCACACACGGGGTATTTTACAAACATATTGTTATAATTGATGGAAACAAACCACATCACACCACACCACATTAAAATAACATACAGTAGATTTAAGGCAAATGACGATCACCGTAGCCTAGTTGGTAGTGCTCCTGCCTACGAAGCTGGTGGTCCTGGGTTCGAATCCCGGTAAGTGCAAATATTTGTGTGATGAGCATGAATATTTGTTTCTGAGTCATGGATGTTTTCTATGTATATAAGTATTTATCTATCTATATAAGTATGTATATCGTCGCCTGTTACCCATAGTACAAGCTTTGCTTAGTTAGGGGCAAGGATGATCTGTGTGACCTTATCCCTAGATATTATTATTATTATTATTAGACATTATTTAAAAAAATTGATAACCTCTTTTCTCTGCAGTCGGCGTAAAAGTAGAAACGCATTCCGAAGTTCAAAGCATACATAAATTAGGAAAACAAAAAATATACTTAGTATTTTTAACCGCCTTTAAAAATCCAAATAATGTATAATCTGTTTCCGTATGCTGAAATAAAATAAAAAGAGCATACCGTAGTTATGATAACCTCATCACATACTTTCTATTGTAAGCATAGGTTAATCCTGTAGTCCACTTACAGCTGTACATAGAAATAACTAATATATCGAAATTAACAATTGAAATGTATAATTAGGTTTTAAATGAAGGTTTTCAAAAAAAATTGCCTACGTTGACTGGCCTAGGTCTAGTGATTAATAACCCTGACTGCTAAACCAGACGTCGAGGGTTCGATTCCCACCCAGGCCAAATCATTGAAGATTATGTGTTATCTGTCTGGGTATAATTTATGTATAATTTTCATAATAAATATATTTTATTTGCATGTATTTAAAAATATATAAGTAGGTTTATTAGTTGTCCCCGCTTGTCCAAACTTATTAATCAGTACAGCGACCTGGGTACGTCCATTCCGACTCAATATCGATATTTGTCAGACAAGTCAAACGCATTAACATTAGTAAATATATACGTTTTTTAATATATAACAGTAAATAATACAGACGGCTCAAGGTCACCCAAAGAGGAATGGAAAGGACTATGCTTGGAGTTTCCCTGCGAGATCGAATCAGAAATGTTGAGATCCGCAGGCGAACCAAAGTAACCGACATAGCCGTAAGACATAGCCAAGCTGAAGTGGCAGTGGGCAGGGCACATAGCTCGTCGAGCCGACGGCCGCTGGGGCAGAAAGGTTCTCGAGTGGCGACCACGAACCGGAAGACGCAGCGAGGGTATGCCTCCTAAAAGATGGATCGATGATCTTGTGCGGGTCGCTGGAAATCGCTGGATGCGGATAGCGCAAGACCGGCAATTTCTTTGGGGGAGGCCTTTGTCCAGCAGTGGAGGTCTTTCGGCTGATATGATGATGATGATGAAATAATACAGAAACACTTTGTATATATCTGACAGGTGTTACAGATACATACAGCATCTGTAATACTGTATGTATCTGTAACACCTGTCAGATATATACAAAGTGTTTCTGTATTATTTTTATATAGACAAACACACCTGTTGGTAAAACATCATTAAATAAATAACTATCTAGTCAAAACCTATCACGCTGAAATAAATTCATGTCTATTCAGGCTCAGTAATAAAGCAAAACAATTAACTGTCCTAAAGGTAGAGTTATTGTCGTATTGCACAGGTTTACGATGTCCACCTCAACTGTTGTCATTGACAGCAGTCCTACGCTTCACGAGCTTCAACAAGCCGTTAGTTTATATATAGCTTATGAAGCTGGCTTGCCAGTCCAAAGTAGGACCGAAAAACGCCGTCACCACCTTTGCTCTCCATGACCCTGTATTTCATCATTATCATGATCATATCAGCCTAAAAACGAGGTAGTCCACGAAGGGCACCCATAGGGATAAGGGAAACATAAGAAAATACTAGTCTTAACATGCGCAATATTAGTAGTGTTAATAAACGTTCTAGTGATTTTTATCGATATCTTTCATTTAATAACCTACGTTACTGTAACGGTTAACGTAGGTGCCTTTCGTGGACAAAAATGTAATAAATAAATTGAATCCACGAAGAGCACCTGCCAAAAATATTGATAGGTGCCATTCGTGGACTAGGCTAGGTGCCATTCGCGCAGGTGCCATTCAGAGGGGTGCCCTTCGTGGACTACCTCCTAAAAACGTTCACAACTGGACATAAGCCTCCCCCAGAATTCTCCACAAGTACCGATTTTGCTCTCCCTGTATCCAGCGGCTTCCAGCGACCCTCAGAAGATCGTCGGTCCATCTTGTAGGGGGGATGCCCACGCTGCGTGTTCCGTTTCGTGGCCACTCGATAATCTTTATGCCCCAGCGGCCGTAGGTTCTACGAGCTAAATACCTCGCCCACTGCCACCTCATTTTGGCATTTCTTTGGGCTATGTCAGCTACTTTAGTTCGCCTGCTAATTTGAATATTTCTGATTCGGTATATAGTTGTGCCATTTTAGTTCTGGTGTATAATACTGAGTAAACATAAGCAACATGTTAGGGCCTGTCGACTAATAATGTGCCCAGTGCGCATATTATTGCGCAGATTTGGTAGTTTGACAGTTCTACCTATCCACCAATGTATCCTGTTCTTTTCATACAATAATAGAGAGAGATGTAATGGCATTTAAATTAATTTAGTGGTGTAAAGGACAGGATATTTAGCCGTTTATAGAGAAGCAGAATATATAGCAAGTTAAGGAGTAAAATATAGAGTAGGTAAAAAACATTTTTTTTTTATTTTGATTTATGCTTGGTGGGTTTATGGTCAAACTTGATTTCACCTGAAGTGAGTGAAGATTTGGTCTAAGATAGACCGCATGTACCCATAAGATGCCTGTTCACTCTAGCCTTGATTAACCCATGTTATATGTGTCTGGAAATCCTTCATTTGCGAGGGTATTATACAGCTTAGCCGTGCGTAAGATGAATGAGCAAGCAAAGTGCTTCGTACAGCATGCTGAGATGTCAACATCAATGCGGTGGAAAACCTCCCGACGCCAGGCAGTCCTATAGAAAAAAGGGGGAAGGAGGGATTTATTCGGAGGTCTTGAGCGCACTCTCCGTGAAACAGCATGTAGAAAACCGGTAAGCTTAGAACCTGACGCAGATGATTCAAGTCTTGCAGCTTTTTACAAGTTACTTTTATAAAAGCTTTTCCTACCGTGAAATCGTTGTATAATTGCATACGTATAAACAGCAATCTCTTTATTACAGCAACAATTATTCAGGCATTCACAAAACCGCTATACTTAATTTATCGATTTAATTTAACGATCATTTTACATCGATTAACTGGATAAAGATATTTTGTTTTATTGACACCAATCCATTATATGAGGAACTCCTTTCAAATGAAGTTACACTTAATTTAAAAGACATTAAGATGGTTTTTCATAGATTCTCCATATATGGGATGACCATATGCACCTATTAAAGATAACTTAACTTTATTAGCTACATGCCAAAGTTTATATCTCTTTAGTTTTACCAAGATCACCAACTTTATTGAAAATGACTTATTATAATCACACTAAATTATAAAGGCGAAAGTTTCTGAATGTGTATGTTTGTTACTTCTTTACGTCTAAACGGCTGGAGAGATTATAACAAAGTATGGTACGGAGTTAGCTGACACCCTATGTGTTAAACATAGGCTATAATTTATAAAGTATAACGCGGGTAAAACCGCTGGGAACAGGTTGTTTGAAAATAAAGCTTATTTTACTTCGGTATGTGGCTCATAGAAACTTTTTGACTAGATTTTCCTAACATTCGCCAGCATTTTCGTTCATTATTTCATTTCTGATTATTATTACAGTTATAAGAACTTATTTGAGCGCTTTATAAATCTGAGGTGCAATAACTTGATATTCAGTACAACTAACGGAACATGCATAAAGTGCGAGTTTACGTATCGATAATATGCTTAGAGAACTAAAAACAACATATCATAGTGCACACTAGAGATTTTTTGGATAAATATTTTTCTGTCCAAACGGTCTGGCTATGGAATTTACTTCCTGCAGAAATATGACTGGCACAAACCCTGACTTCTTCCAAAATTTCTGTAAAAAAACACTTTCTTCTTTTCGTAATCTCGTTCTTTATAACTTCTTAATTAAACAGATAGGTATATAATATTATGTATGTATAGTATAATATTATTTATTTATTTGTTCGGGAATACAAATGGTTACACACTTTTCTTAATAACTAAGTTATAGTTTATAGGATTATTCAATGAGTAAACAAATATAAGTATGTGTTTATGTAACTTTAAAGATTTGATACACACCATAGTATACTAACAACTACCGCCTTTTCTATCTCATATTTCTCTTTTCCACCCAAACGGTTATCTGGAGGAGATTGCTATAAAGCGGTAAGTCTGCCGATTGTGCCTGCTTTTGCTTATTTTTTTTTTATCGGGACTAGCCCCTCCCTCTTACCCACCACTGCAACTCCTGTAAGCCAGGATCAACAGTGGCACACAATGAAATGTCACTGAGCGGTGAAGCTCAGGCATGTCCCGGGGAATCGTTTTATGCTTGATGCTTTTGTTTATTTTGTATTATGTTTTCTAATAACATAGTCTATATATCTATCTAAAAGGGTCGCGGGAAGCCCTTGGACGCGGGGAGGACAAGACCGGCCATTGTGGAGATCCTTGGGGGAGGCCTTAGTCCAGCAGTGAATGTCTTTCGGCTGATATGATGATGATGGTGATGATCTATCTAAAATGCTCTATACATTATCCACCCTTGCATTTCAATAACCACCCTGAGTACCCAGAGCCCACCTCCAAGGCTCGAAGCTCTTGAAAGTAGCGCTCTGGGGCTGGTTACTTAGTTAATAGATTTATTTTGATAGACTGCACAAGCTTTCTCTCGCTTCTATTATCCGATGCAGCAGTAGAAGCATCCTAGTCTAACTACGCGGTACCAACGGAGGATCAGCGCTGGGTGTAACCCAGCAAAAATTCAGACAATATGTAGTAAAATATAAATTTCCATCATTAAACCTAAACAAAATCTCCTTGACAATAACTTAATACAAGCTAGCTAAATATCACTACTATTATAAAATAAATTGTATAAATGTTTTAACATTCCGTGTACCTAAATATCTGTAATATGCAACTAGAAATAATAACTGTAATACTACAAAATGTTCTGACTATTTAAAAGCGCTTTTTTAAAGTCTACGTGATTAAAAACCTTTTTTATTTTATTTTATTTTATTTTAAATGCTGAGATGTTGACCCTTTCGGCAGGACATACAGGACCTCTTGCGTAGTGTTAAAATATGTTATTGTTTGTTTTTGATATGTATTTAGTTAGTTTTATTTGTAAATTTCTTGTATGTGTTTTATTGTCGAATAAATGTATTTCTTCTTCTTCTTCTAACTGTTAACGTAACGTTTATAAAATAATACAACTTACTGGAGCGATTTGTTAATCTGTGGTGCGATTAGCAGAGGTGACATTTAGTACAACGATGTAAACGGCATAGAGAGAGTAATTGTAATATGATTTGTGCTACTAAGCATAAGGAGCGCTATAATACTGTCAGTTTCATAATGTAATGTTAAGGAAGACATTAAACGTGTGTTGTGGAAATTCTAAGAAGGATTATAGTGTGTTTTAGTATGGTATCTCAATAGGAATGGGACTATTTGTTAGAAAACATTCACAACTAGTTGAAAAACCCTCCCTCAGCACCATCAGAATTAGCAGTGCTAGAACATAATAATAATAATATCTGGGGACAATGTCACACAGATCATCCTAGCCCCAAACTAAGCAAAGCTTGTACTATGGGTACCAGGCGACGATATACATACTTATGTAGATAGATAAATACTTATATACATAGAAAACATCCATGACTCAGAAACAAATGTTCGTGCTAATCACACAAATATTTGCACTTACCGGGATTCGAACCCAGGACCACCAGCTTCGTAGGCAGGAGCACTACCAACTAGGCTATGGTGACCGTCACGTAATAATGACTGCACGTGTGGCGCAGCGGCTAAGACAGACGCCTCGCCTCTTCGTGTCGCGGGTTCGAGTCCCGCGCCGCACAACTATTTGTGTGACCAATAAATAGTTGATCTGAGACTGGATGTAATTTGTGTCCGTCTATTGTATGTTTGTAAAGTACCCCGCGACACAAGGATTAAATTACCTAATGCGGGCCATGTCTTAAAAAAACAACAATAAAATGTTCTAGATTTATAGCAAATGCTGAGGTGGTGCCATTTCGATCTTGCACGACAACAAGTGGCTTTGTTTTTTTATTTTTTATATATTTTTGGAACGAAGTTCCTTATCGCGCGTTGTGAAAGGGGGCTAGACGGAAAACAATCTCACGGAAAGTTGTCACGACACTTTTTGCAGCTGTGTGGCGTGCGCATGTTTCTCTCTCTCTCTCTCGTTCTCTCTTATAAAAAGCAAGCCAGATATTTTCATTTCTATTTCACATTGAACAGTGTAGTGTCGCGACGATTATTTTTGTTGAGTGTATACAGGTATTTTGTACATAATAAATAATAAGGAATAACTTCGTTCCATCCGGGTGTCCCCTGACACCTCTAAAGTTTTTTATTGTTATTTTATATGTTGTTGTCTGTGCAAGTTTCACTCTTCGTTATTACGATTAATCTTCTTTAATACTACTAGTATTACTAAGTATCACTAAAATACTGAGACCCTCCATGTGCAAGCTTCTCAAGAATAATGTGCTAAACAAAATAACAATAAACAGTGAAACAGCTTGGAAGTTACAAATTGACATCAACATAAGTTGCTAAGTTGCTCAGTTGTTGGCAAAGTCACAACACAATTTAGCTATGAGCGACTTATTGAGTGTCATAGAGACTTCAAAAGACTGCGATTTATGTTAATATAAATACTTAAGAACTTAATGTTGAGACGTGTCCAACACGCTACCAGGTTATAGGTGCAACTTTGAAAACTTATAGCTCCCGTCAAAACGCCATGGATATATTTATTTAATTTAAATAATCCGACTTCAAAATGTTACGCGATTTATCCGCTTTAGAAGACGGACTTCAAAAAAATTTCTTTCTTCATTGTTCCTTAGGATTGTTCCATTAAAAGGCGATTTTGGCTTAAATCAGTCGTTGTAAAGAAAAGTTGAAGTCGGTTGTGTGCTTTTCAAAACATTAATTATCTATTTTAATGACTAGCTTCATTTTTAGGGTTCCGTAACCAATTGGCAACAAACGGAACCCTTATAATTCGTCATGTCTGTCCGTCCGTATGTCAAAACTTGGTAAGTAGAGGCCGTGTACTGTTGAAACTTGGTAAGTAGATGTATTCGGTGAACCGCATTAAGATTTTTACACAAAAATAGAAAAAGAACAATAATTTTGGGGGATAGAACTGAAACTCAAAAATATTTTTTTAATCGTACCCATACATGTGGGTTGACTATGGATAGGTCTTCAAAAATGATATTGAGGTTTCTAATACATTTTTTTCTAAACTGAATAGTTTGCGCGAGAGACACTTCCAAAGTGGTAAAATGAGTGCCCCCCCCCCCCCTCCCTGTAACTTCTAAAATAAGAGTATGATAAAACTAATAAAAATATATGCTGTACATTACAATGCAAACTAACAATGAAAATTGGTGTGAACTAGTAAGTAGTTTGATTCGAGTTCAAGTCGTTCGATTTGAGTTTGCATTCTATTAATCTAAGACAGTGGTGGCACTTAGAACCAGTTGCATCCACTGGTTCGTAAATGATTAGTGAGGTAAAGCTCCTAGGCACGTAGTATATGAATAAGCGACTATCTAAGTGATTTCTGACCGTGGTAGTTTGCCTGAATGCCTCCCCGCCCTCCCCAGTAAAGGTAAGACCCCTACGATAATAATATCTGGGGACAATCTGGGGACAATGTCACACAGATCATCCTAGCCCCAAACTAAGCAAAGCTTGTACTATGGGTACCAGGCGACGATATACATACTTATATAGATACATAAATACTTATATACATGGAAAACATCCATGACTCAGAAACAAATATTCGTGCTCATCACACAAATATTTGAACTTACCGGGATTCGAACCCAGGACCACCAGCTTCGTAGGCAGGAGCACTACTAACTAGGCTATGGTGACCGTCCGTAAAGACAGCAAATACAGTAATTATATGAAAACCCTTCCTGCCGTTCTAATATTACGGCAGTTGAGGTTATTGACAACGGCATTGCCCGCCGCCGAATGCCAAGATCTAATCTAGTAGGTATTGAATTTGTACGACACGGATGATTTCATTTTAATGGCCACCCATTAGACCGAGCAAAGCAATTTAGTTTGAAATTGATTCGTATTCTCATCTGCGTAAGATGGAATTTTTAAATGAACTGATAGGTCGGTTGGCCTTTTTAGATCTAAAAAAATAAAAATAATTGATTGCAGACTACATGGCAATGATGTCATTAATAGGCAAACGGTAGGTAAGTGATATAAATAATCTATTAATCATTTATTTGTTATGTATGAGGATTATTTAATTCAAGTCAACACAAAGATCATCATCATCATCATCATATCAGCCGAAAGACGTCCACTCCTGGACAAAGGCTTCCCCCAAAGATCTCCACAATTGCCGGTCTTGCGCTATTCGCATCCAGCAGTTTCCAGCGACCCGCACAAGATCATCGGTCCATCTTGTAGGGGGCCTGCCCACGCTGAGATTTAACACAAAGATACCTTAATTAATAACATCACTCATTTTACTGAGTCTGGGCATGCTTTGGGACAGTCCTTGCATTGTATATTAGTAGTGCCCCATTATTAATAAAGAAACGTACAAAAACAAAGCGGCCAAGTACGAGTCGGACTCGCGCACGAAGGGTTCCGTACCATCACACTAATATTATAAAAACGAAAGTTTGTGACTAAATGAGTGTGTTAGTGTGTTACTTCTTGAGGTTTAAAAAAAATATTTGTCTATGGAGTTAGCTGACACCCGAGATTAACACATAGACTATAATCTATAAAGTTTAACGCGGGTAAAACCGCGGGGCACAGCTAGTTATCTATAAAAACGAGCAAAAAAATTCACGTTCGTTGTATGGGAGCCCCCTTAAATATTTATTTTATTTTGATTTTTAGTATTTGTTGTTATAGCGGCAACAGAAATACATCATCTGTGAAAATTCACACTAACTATCACGGTTCATGAGATACAGCCTGGTGACAGATGGACAGACATACAGCCAAGTCTTAGTAATAGGGTCCCGTTTTATCGTTTTAGTACGGAACCCTAAAAACGAGTGTGCTTTAGACCGTGTGATCTAAAGTACACTAGTTAACTAAGTTTTTTTTCTCTCTCTCTAAGGTTTGATTCACAAATGGGATGCCTTCTGCCGTGGGTTATTTAGTTTATATTGTCTTTTCTCCTAAACTAATTTCTAATTGATAATCTCTTTCTTTTAAAGTAGGCATAAGTTATTCTTGGGTTGTGATTATGTGAAAGACCAAATGTAAGTAATATGTAACGTAATTAACGCACACACTCAAACACCCCAATTAGAATATTATGTTGTAATCATAATACATACACGGAATTTTTTATTTAACATGTATATGCATTGTTATTTACTAAATTAGTTTCTTGGAATAAAGTTCATTTTTCTTTATTTTGTATTAAATGATGGAATTTGTATGAATACAAATACAACTGCGATTTCAAAAGTCTTATTACTTTGACTTACGGTCCATTTCAATTTGTTTTGACTGTACAGGGTTAATATGACAATAATTTCCGTAGTTTTAATTATTTTGGAATAACAAATTATCTATATTAAAAATGATATAATTCGATTCAGTAAACGATTCTGAACAAACTATTATCAGGATGTGCGTTAATTAAGTTACATGTTGTATACTTACATTTGTTCTTTCACTTAAAACTTAGTTAAGTTTATTATCTAAAGCAATAACTCAATGTATTAATGACAATATTAATGTACACGAACCACATAATCACAGCCCAAGAATAACTTATGCCTGTCCAATCCTATAATACTCTTCAATTCCAAAAGGACAAAACGACCGTAATGGGCTATCAACATACTCGTCGCATTAGTCTATTTGTGTCCGTACATAGTGCGGTGGGATTATTTTAATGCGAGTACCTATATTATTGATAGAGAGTACCTTGTATTTGGTTCACTTTAAGAGAGGTAGGGCACAACGTTCATTCGCTCGAAGAGCAGCCTGACTGGGGAAGTACCTCCACCTTACAGAAGACATAATCTATACATATAATAAAATCGTAGGAAAGTCAAAACTGTACATTGAATATTTTTTTTAAAGGATACTTGGGGCGTGATCTACAATCGATGTCGAAGCCAAAAATATAGTTTTTCGAATTTTTGTCTGTGTGTCTGTTTGTCTGTATGTATTTCCAGGCTAATCTCAAAAAGTACAGCATGGATTTACTTCAAATTTTGCATGAATATTACTAAGAGGTCGGGTACATACATACAGTACATATAGGCTATATATTATCACGCTATCACATATGGGGGAGGAGTTGTGATAATTTATAAAATTTAAAAACCGCGAGGCACAGCTAGTCCTTAATAATAGCATTAATCATTTTAATGTTGTGTTTATGAGTGTGATTAAGGTCGCCAGAGCTCATCGGGGTGAGGGGAAGGGTCAGCAACACTAGTGTGCTGACTCTTAAAGGCCGGCAACGCACCAGCGACATCTCTGGTGTTGCGAGTGTCCATGGGCGGCGGTGATCACTTACCATCAGGTGGACCACTCGCTGCTTTGTCGCCCTCCGATAAAAAAAAGAATAACTTGTTCTACTTCTCCTGCCACTCTAAGAAGTCAAAGTTCGATAACAGTTCTACGCATAGATGTGACGTGAATAATGCCTCTTGCCTTCGCTAATGCTGTCGAATTGTCCCATCGCTTCCTATGACCCTAAGTTCGCAATGATGTAATGTCCATCGAACCTCAACCAATAGGCCCGCATCTTAGGCTGAGATCTATAGAGCGTACTTAGACTTTGCTCAGACTTTACTTAGACAGAAGTTAATGCATGTAACGAAATTACAATTGGTGTTTTGACTTTGTCTGTCTTAGCTTATGCTAAGCATAATCTTAACTTCAAAAAGTATAAATACCAAATCAAAGTATAAGCTTAGCATACATTTAGCAAAGTTTTACGTAAGTAAAGTTTGAGCAAAGTCTAAGTACGCTCTATAGATCTCAGCCTTAGTGATGTATCCTGGAGGAACAATTGGGCATACAAAAGTGCCAAAAAGCAGTACCTCTCATGCAGAGGTTTGATTCTGAAACGGTATGCCTTCTGTTGTGGGTTATTTAGTGTATATGGTCTTATTTCCTAAATGATTCGAGTCCCCGTTCAGCGAAGCAGTGGACACCTTCTAAACTTGTGAACGTCATCCTAGTATTATTATAAATGCGAAAGTATGTGAGAATGGATGTATGGATGTTGTTAGTCTTTCACGCAAAAAAATACGGATCGAATTTGATGAAACTTTATAATAATATAGTTCATATGTCCGAATAACTCATACGGCATAATTTATAAAGTAAACGCGGGGAAACCGTGGGGCACAATAAATCACACTAGTATTATTAAGGCGAACGTTTGTGATTGTATGAGTGTGTATCTTTGTTACTTCTTCACGTCTAAACGGCTGGAGTGGTTTTAATAAAATTTGGTATGGAGTTAGCTGACACCCTGGATTAACACATAGTCTATAAATAATAAAGTTTAACGCGGGTAAAACCGCGGGGCACAGCTATTATTTAATAAGTATGTTTTTAGAGGCCCTCCAAAAAGCGGCTTAGTAGCGGTTTCGCCTTAATTTCAGTCGCCCGAATTGGGCGAATGAACTATTTTTAATTTCGAATATTTTTTAAGGCCGGTTTCGCCCGAGGCAAATTTAATGACGGGCGAATCATATCCAGCTAAATTCATTAATGTACTATATACCCAAATACTACTATACCTCAAAAATAAGCCTTTATGTAATAATAAAATGTGAAATTTTATAAAAATGTACAGTTACGTACACAATTGTTACTTATTATAAATTCCTACATCATTTATGCATGCACTTGATGCAGTTATGTTGTTATACTGTCAGTATTTTAGACACACTAAACCAAATGGTATTTGTGTACAAAGACGTTAAATAAAGATTAAAAAACAAAAAAAGCAAATGATGGGAAACACGCCGCAAAATTTGCAAATGAGTTGCAGAGACAGCATTATACTACTATCTTTTGTGTTCCTGTGGGTGTGTTTATTTGCTGTGTCTTTACTTCTATCGTTGAGGAACAAAAGTCATTGTGCATATTATCTAGTGTGTTACTTACTATTTTCGAATAACACATGTGTCTAAGTAAATCCTCTTTAAAAATATTTGTACATGGTGCGCTCGACTGTACTACTTATTTTTTCTGAGTATTAATAGTATTTGGGCGAATAGTACATTACTGAATTTAGCTGGACCTGATTTGCCCGCCATTAAATTTGCCTCGGGCGAAACCGGCCCTAAAAAATATTCAAAAGTAAAAGTAGTTGATTCGCCCGATTGGGGCGAGCAAAATTAGGGCGAAACCGCTACTAAGCCCAAAAAGCATTAAAAATGGAATACTACTTATACTTATAAAGTTTAAAGCGGGGAAACCGTGGGACACAACAAGTGTTAAATTAAGTCCAAAAATTAATGTTTTCAATCCATGTTCTCTTAACATACTTCAAAAACGAGGACATTTTTTAATTTGTACGTTTTTTAATTCACTTTATTTGTCATTGTTTTAATTGTACGGCAGAGGCGCACTGCGTTAAGCTACGAATCAAATTTGAGATAAGCTTAGCGGAGAACGCCAACCCCGGATTGGTAGAGGGTGCTGGTTCGAAACTTGGAGGACGAATAAATCTAAGAGTTTCCATTTTTCATATTAGTTTTACGCTTTGTGTTACAAATTATGCTATCATTCAGAAAACATCCTAAGCCTAGCGAATAAAAAAGACTGCTCTAACCGTTAACAAATAACAGAGATATCGCGTATCGCACACAACAAACAACATTCCGCCTTATTGACAAATTAAATAGAGAGGTAGATTATTGAACACTAAATATAAATTTAATAGTTGGAAACTTATTATTGAAATACAAAGCTTTAAGTTTATAGATTTTAGTATTGTTATCTTTTTAACACATATAATATGCAGAGAGCGCTAGTCATGACAATGGCAGTTCCTTTTAAGGGCCTACTACAAAAACGAACATGGCTTCATATTATTCAATGAACACGTGTTTCACTGTCAATATACTTAATGCACGAAAACAACAAATTAATTATTAAATAACAAACTACATCAGGAATTAGAATAATGCTAAAATAATGCATTATTTATTTTATTAGTAGTTTAATTATATCAAGTAATTTGTAGCAATACTGTCAACTGCCAAGAAAAAAAGGAGATAACTAGGAAGATACTACTTTATAATTTACGATCAATCAAATGTATTTTCCTTTTCAGCAATACTAGAGAATATGTTTAATACTCCATGACCATAGATTTCCATTCGTACCGATGAAATGCCTTCTCCCATACTCTATTGGATGATAAGCCCGCGTCTGTACGTACTAACGTAGAGCGAAAGTTTCACAAACCGTCCCCTAAACAACCAACCATCAGCATCCCCAGGCCAAGACTCGAGGTTCGAACTATAAAAGAGGGCCCCCGAGGCGGGTACCGGAAGCGAGGCCCGCGTCGCGTATTAACGTAGAGCGACAGTTGCACAAAACATCCCTAAAAACCACGATCTCTAGCCCTCTCCCCGCCAGTATCCGCCCAGAGCCGAGGTTCTAACCCCACAGGAGGTGCCCTCCGGCGCGGGTACTTAGTTTGTAGTTTTATATTTTGCTAGGCGGTTAGAGCTCACGCCCACCCCTACTGTCCGGTGAAGCAGTACAAGGCGAGAGGCTGCAAGAGTCATGTTAAAAAAAAAAATAAAAATAAAAAGCGGGTACTTGACTTATGCCCACGCTAAACTAAATTGTCACAAAACCAAGTTAATAATCTATAAAAAGAATATGGTGGCTGAAAAACCCACAAAACTTTTCGATAGATCCCCTTAACACGGCAGTAAACTAATAAGAGCAGCTGTGAGTTACAGTTGCTCCGTGATTTATGAGCTCTGCCTCCGCCACCACCACACCGCGGCGTGAAGATTAAAGCGAAAGACAACTACCCTCCAGGGATTGCTTTGTATTAAATTTAGATGATTAGCCGCGTATTTTTAAGACGTCTGTTTGATGCTGCAGGAATTAGAATTAACTGTGATGTTTTTCGGTGGGTTCTTAATTGTGCATTAGTTAAATATACAGTTTACGAAATTAAAGGAAGACATGCCTCCTAAACGTACAGGCAGAACAGTTATCTGCGGAACAATAAGATAAAATAAATAAATGAAACCCCAGATCACTTGCCTATAGATAATATAATATCTAGGGACAATGCCACAGATCATCCTAGCCCCAAACTAAGCAAAGCTTGTACTATGGGTACCAGGCGACGATATATATACTTATATAGATAGATAAATACTTAAATGTATAGAAAACATCCATGACTCAGAAACAAATATTCGTGCTCATCACACAAATATTTGCACTTACCGGGATTCGAACCCAGGACCACCAGCTTCGTAGGCAGGAGCACTACCAATTAGGCTACGGTAACGCCAAGATCTACTTGTCTTAAGTCACTGTTAAAAAAATACGCGAAGGTGATGATTGGTCTTATTACTGTCAGAACCTAATGCAATATGTTTCGTACCTTACAATATAAACAATATCATCACTGCAGCTATGACACTGCACTTCACTGCAGTGTGCGACAGCTTTAGCACGAGGCGCTAGTCTAAACAAAGGGCGCGGTACAAATTGAACTACTGCGATCCTTGCATTCACTGCGCCGGTATTAGGGATGCTACCATTCTGAATATACAATATTAATGTAACATTTATAGCTTAGATACAGCAATATATTACAGATTAAATGCAGTGCGCTAGTCTAAACAAATGGCGCAGTATACGTACGTATTGAAAAAGAAAACAACGCCTGCACTACGGAAATAAACTCCTGTATCGCGGGGGACTTAACAAACATAGAATGGATGTACTTTGTGTCCGCATATTATATGTTTGTAGAGAACCCCGCGACACAGAGATTAAATTCCCTAGTGGGGGTCATAAAAAAATTATGGACACAACGCTCACCCTGACATAGAACAACTATATATGAGTCACACAAATAGTTATCTAGTCCAGGAATGGAACCCAAAACAGGAGGACACCGAAGTTGTAACGAAGAGACTATTTGAACCACTGCGTTATCCGTGCAATGATATAAATTGAATGTGTCAATTGTCGGTGCAGTGAGTATTGCATACTGCACCAATGGTAGGGATGGTAAGTCACTAGCTATTAAAATTGAACTTTCTAAAAACAATATCTATGGGTATGATATTGCAGTATGCGGGTGTGCACAATGCTCTAGTCTATCTATACACAGACAGAGGTACAAATTGAACTATCTCGATTCTTTCCTTCATTGCACTTACAATAGGGGTGTCACTAACTGTTGAAAATAATCATAGTTATAAAATAGTAGCTGCACTGCTAGTATTTTACCCGCGTTAAACTTTATAAATTATAGCCTATGTGTTAATCTAGGGTGTCCGCTAACTCCATACCAAATTTCATTGATATCGCTTCAGCCGTTTAGACGTGAAGAAGTAACAAAAATCACACAGTCAAACACTCACAAACTTTCGCCTTTATAATATTAGTATGATTCTTAATCTGTATTTCGTTACACAATATAACAAACCTATGTGCAAGAGATAAAGTAAATAAATACATTATTATTATTATTATGTAACACTATGTATAGCAAATATACTGTAATATACGACTGCTTTAACCCAGGGCGCTAGTCTAAACAAATGGCGAGGAATAAATTGCACTGTTAAAATTTTTGCATCTTGTAATTACAACACAATGTCTATAAACCTCTACCACCATGCATGCACTAGTCTACAATTTATACTGCGTTGTATTCACAGCACCGGTATTAGGAATGCCACTATCAATTTGAAACATACATATATATACACAGGTACTTTAGTGTAGAAAAGCTTTAACACAGTGCATCTAAATAGGGCGAGATACAAATTAAACTATAGCAATTCACTGCTTCGATAATACAGCTGTCAATTTAACAAACTTGAAACAAATATGTCAAATAATAATTTTAATCATGTTTAGTCGTTAAACTAGCGAACTGACTGTATATGGTAGATGTATTTGTACAACGTAACCATTTTGTTTGAATATTCTAACCTATATTCTCGTCAGACAAGATAATAATAATAATGTAATCAAATCAAAACAAAATAAATTTGATTTGATTTGATTTGATAATGTATTTATTTATGTAGACAAAATGTAAGTAAGTAGTATTAAAACTACTAAAGCTATGCAATACAGTCAAGAACCTACTATTTACACAGGAAAGGAATTAGAATTACGTAAGCCAGGCGGCCGAGAGTTCCACAACCTGACCGCCTGGACAGTGTAGGAGCAGGAATAGAAAGCGGTTTTATGGCAAGGAAAGCTTAGGGGGGATTTAAGGTGTGATCTACAAGGGGCACCTAGTACGTTTATATTTTTATTTATAGTAGTTTATTTCCACGAAACAGCACGGAGAGTTAAACTCGTCAAGACAAACGTCAAATCCGCGGCGCTTAACCGACGCAGACACCATGGCTTGTCTGCGGGTCGAGCGCCACATCCTCACTAGCACATGTTGGTGCAGCACGTGTAAATTGTTATGCAGGGACAGCAGCATCCACCGCAGCCACCGCCGCAGGGACCGCAACAACCACCACAAGGTCCGCACATGTTTCTATTTCTTGGCAAAGAGTACTAAGTACGAGTATATCATTAAGTGTGGGTAAATAGTTATGAAAAACATAATAATATTGGCAGTCTATAACTAAACTAAATCGTAAATGTAAATATAATCACTTCCAGGCTTCAATATAAATATAACAACGATAAACTACAAAATTTTAATAACTTAAAGTATTTCCTTTAGTATAAGCATTCTATTATTATTTATAAATAATAATAGAATAGCAGCGAATAGAATAGTGCGAAGTGAAAATCTTCAATGGGCCCTTCACGTACTCGCTAAACAGGAATATTTATAGTTATGTTGTAGTTGTGTAAACATTTCCTTGTACATAAATTACAGATTCATAAACTGTCATATCTCTTAAATGTCATAATAAGCACATAGAGCAAACATTAATGAACTGTGAAATTAACAGCGAGCATAAATGAAAACGTGTCCATTGTGAAATTACAAATACAGGGTTAACAAAGCTTACATGTTTCCTCCTTGCCGTTCTACTAATTCCTTTTAGTTTAATTATACATTTCAGCCGGCAACTAAAATCAACTGGCTTTAAAATTGCTTGTAAATAGTAATAAAATAATACTTAAACAAGTTACACACAGTTGCTGCCAGTTGAAGACCAAATAATTAATAATTAAAGCGATAATAATGATTGTAAATCAGTTTAAGCCCCAAAAATGATAAAGTGTTTAAAACTTAAATAACATACAGCCGTATTAAGAAATCGGATAAACTTTATTTGAGAAACGATATGTTTATCATGGCGTAACTTATGGTCGCCTGCTTGTTCACTTTAAATCTTATACGCGACTGGTGCCTACACACACATGTTGTTATTTCATTGCTTTAAAACCAAAAATAAAAATAATCCTCAAATCCTCTCATATCACTAATATGCAGTGACAGCCCTAACTCCATATTAACATGATAAATCGCAGCACCGACAAACTCGCGATTGACGCAATAAACCCGCGTTAGCATTGCTGCCATTAATCCATATAAATTTACGCGCTAAAAATAAATTGGCAACCCTAAGTCGCAGCTGCAACGACCAACAGCTTATTGCTTGGACGTTCCATGTTTGAATTCATCTTACCGATTTATTTGACAACCAACTAAAACTTATCTAGTCTCTATTTTAAGCACGATAGAGTATAAAATTGAGTCCCAATAATTTTATGAATCGTAAATTAATTTGGTCGAGTATTCGTCTCGATTATAACGATAGAAATGCAATGACATTCGATATGAGTAACAGACAGTGAGTGAGCGAGGAATGGTAAGAAAAATGCGATATTTGAAAATATTGCAATGGTTGCCTAATACGTACACGTACTTTAACAGATTGTATTATTGTTAAGTAATTTAAGCTAATTATTATACAATACAAAACTCTTGATTGTACCCAGAAATAGCATAATAATTACCAAACTGTTATTATAATTATGTACAAAGGGCGGTCTTATCTAGTAGCAATTTATTCCACAATCATAGTCATATATACATTTTATATAGTTAAAATGTATATTTTCACGATTAAAATGTAACGATTATGCGCTTGACGTGGCAGCTACTGAGGAATACTATCAAAAATATCAGTAGGAATCCCTTTTTAAATAGATCAGAATCATGTTAAGATCTCAGTACAATTGCGTTTTCTAAATGCGTTGAATTAAACCTACTTATTACCAAGCAACTGTATCATTGACATAGTCTGAAACTTTGTAATATGTCTTGTTACACATCACCATCATCGTAATCATCTTCATATCAGCCGAAATATAATAATATCTAGTAATAATATCTATCTAGGGACTATGTCACACAGATAATCCTAGCTCCAAACTAAGCAAAGCTTGTACTATGGGTACCAAGCGACGATATACATACTTATATAGATAGATAAATACTTATATACATAGAAAACATCCATGACTCAGAAACAAATATTCATGCTCATCACACAAATATTTGCACTTACCGGGATTCGAACCCAGGACCACCAGCTTCGTAGGCAGGAGCACTACCAACTAAGCTACGGTGACCGTCTTAGAATATAGTCACTGCTGGAAAAGGCCTGAGAGGTGCGAGCACATTTTCTTTCTCCCTTCCTCTTCAGCCATGTGGTCTAAAGCAGAGTCGTTTTCCTTTATTTCCTAAGGTTATATAACAATTGTGAAACCAGTAAGTGAACAACAGTGACCGGGCTGTGTTCGAAGAATTGTCAAGTTGCAGATGTACGTTCACTGGGGCAGATAGGTTCTCGAGTTGCGGCCCGAAAACGCAACGTGGCCATGCCCCCCTAAAAGATGGACCGATGATCTTGTGATGGTCGCTGGATGCGGGTAGCGTAAACTCGGCAATTGTGGAGGTCTCTGGGTAAAGCTTGTATGTCTTTTAGGTGAAATAATGATAAAAATATTAAATATGTTTTATTTCACCACAATAGCTAAATATTCGAATAATAGTTATGTAGTCTATGAGTACCTACCTACACAGAATATCTACATAATACATGTATTGCTTCATTTTACATATTACTATATTTGCTGTGCGGCTGACGAAAAAATATGACCGAATGGGTTCATTACATGGGGGCGTAGGAGTCGCAGAATCTCCCAGAGCATGGGCAGTAGCTTCTTTCTGTGCACTATAATGACCATCATACCTGTTTTACCTACTTAACCCGGCGAGCATGAGGCAGGGTATCTCACACCCTGGTAATATTTAAAAGTAGTGTATAATTCAAAATCCTCGTCTGGTGGCACTAGCTCGCTCAGTAGCTGAAGGCAGAGGTCTGCGGGACGGGGTAGTGGCATGATCGCAGTGTGGCGCAAATTACCAACCGGAATATACGTGCCCAAACTTGTCTCGGGCATGTTATACCCTGCCTCATTTCTGACGTATTTTTTTACGTAATGATGTAATCATATATTTTAACTGTTTTATTCGTTTTTGTTTGTTGACTTTGTTGTTTGTTTGTTTTTGTTACTTGTTATAGCATTTAATTATTTTTCTTACTATATTATATGGTTTTGTTATTAGTTTATTTATTAAACATTCAATTATTATTAGCTCGTTGAGCCCTCACCTAGACATGCAAATGTATCCGGACGATATGTCAGATGCCAGAATTTTCACTATAAGAAGGATAGAAAAACCAAACATTCTTGCAATGCTTGTGCCAAGCCAAACATATGGGCTTGGCACAAGCATTGCAAAAATGTTTGCATGCAAAATTTATTTGCGAAAATTGTGCTCAACAATCGTCAGTATGTCAACAGTACTGATTAGTCCTATTTTCAATTTAAAAAATAATAACAAGTTAAATTACGAGAAGGATCTCATTATCTTTTAGTTTTAATTTGAGGTACATTCCAAAGATAAATATTTTTGTTTTATTTTGAATTTTTGTAAAACCCTAAATTTTGTACCTATAATTATTAGAGTATAAGAAAAACGCAAATGAATAAGTAATTATTATTTTATATGGAGCTTCTTTCATTTAGATACACTAATTAATTCATTATAAAACAAAATAAATCAAAAGAATTCAAAAACATATAATAAGAATTATTTTACAGTACATTAAAATAAGGGTACGTCCCACCCTGCCACATTCTTGAAGTAACTTTTTTTCACCTCATGCTCGCCGGGTTAAACTTTATAAATTCTGTACCAAATTTTATTAAAATCGCTTCAGCCGTTTTGACGTGAAGAAGTAACATACTGTAACACGACTAACGTTATTACAGTACTCTGGCAACACTATACTTTTTCACATGTCATACCGACGGTAGTTATTGTAATAATTACTCGGGGAACACTGTTATTGTCCTAATGTCAGTGTCACAGGTAGTGTCAGTTCCGGTCGGTCATCGATACTTCACTTTGGAACGAGACGTCTCTGAGTAAGGTTAGTAAAATTACTTGATATTGTTAGCTGTATGATATAATTGAATAAATTCTTGTATTGTATTCCGTATTTGAATTGTTTCCCTTCCCGGGCGGGTTATCTAACAATACATACACACTCACAAACTTTCGCCTTTATTATATTGGTGTGATGCATCCAACCGCTGGGCACAACTCCATTGTGGAAAGCTTTTGGGAAGTCTTTTGTCCAGCTGTGGACGTGTTTTGGCTGACATGTTGGTTTATAGTCAAATAATATAAATTATGGCGAAAAGCAACTTAGCTAAGTTACTAAATATAACTTCTATTAAAGGTGCCAGGCGTAACTCTGTAAGACCGACCGTTTTACCAGTTATTGTAATATATTTTTTTTCCAACATCTAGAATATCCTATAACATGCCAATAACGCTTTAAGTGTCTTCTTTAGCTGGTTCAACTGCAGATAAAGGTCATGAGTTCAAATCCTGGGACACATAAAATAAATTGGCTGCCCAATGATTGTTACAGCTATGCTCATAAAAACCCATTCGCCACCCACCAACTACAATTTCAACTGCTACTCTTCAAGCCATAAGGCACCAATTAGTAGCAAGCTAACATTTTACATAAAAATGTTATGCAACAGTTTGCGAGAATGAACGGCAAAACAAACAAACTGTAAAAAAACAATAACACGCCAGACAATACAACGAGTAATGAATAAGGTTGGGCGCATACTCTACGATTTCCTTGATTTGGATATACATTGTCCATTCGTTTATTTTCTTTTTGACAGCTCATGCCTATGAATTACTGTTTTTTTTTTAGGAATAATGTACTATAGTAAAATAAAATAACAAATAAATAAGATAGGTTTTTATTCAAGTAGACTTTAAAAAAGCGCTTGTAAATAGTCAGAACATGTTCGTAGTAATATATATAATTAATTTATATTTATTTCTAGGTACGTACATATAGATATTTAGGTACACGGATTGTAGGAAATAATTTACAATAAGATTTATTTTATAATAGTAACGATATTTAGCTAACTTAAATTAAGTTATTGTCAAGGATCATGTGTAGGTTTAATTATCTAAATTTTAAGTTTTAGCTATATGTACCAGTAATGTCGCACCTAATAAACGCTCACTTAGTGAAGTGCTCTATCAATAACAAACAACCACGGACTATAAAACAAGTCATGAAATGAGGTAATTCGATCATACGATACTCGTACATCTCTTTGACGGGCATGTTGGCGTGGTTGGCAAATGCTTGCTTTTCACGCCGGAGGTCGTGGTTCGATTCCCACCCAGGTCAGATATTTGTGTGCATGACCATGTCTGTTTGTCCTGAGTCTGGGTGTAATTTATCTATATAAGTATGTATTTCAAAAGAAAAGTAGTATATCAGTTATTTGGTTTCCATAGTACAAGCTCTGCTTAGTTTGGTATCACATGGCCGTGTGTAAATAATGTCCCAGGATATTATTATTATAAATAATTTGACTATATATACGTATTGTTTATGTAAACTTAATAAAAAAGAGGAAATAAATGAATGGACAAAGGTATTGTTCTTTACTCTTCGTTTGAACTTAAATTCCAAGATTTTAACAAAATTCCTTGAAATGTACTATTCATGGAATCATAGATATAGTATCTACGAGTAACACTCAGTGATTAACTGAGTGTTAGATTAACCGAGCAGCCCCAAAATGGACTGTATTTGGGGCGCATCGGTCCAATCCATGGCCCATCTAACAGCCCAGCCTGCCCTGCCACATGTTCATGGCAGAATCTTAGAAATGCCACAAGCAGGGCAATCAGTGTGGCCACGTTCTGGGCCACAAAAATTTAACGAGTTTGCCATCGACATGCTAAGAAGAAATGATTAACTATAAGTAGTTGTATTTGTTTATTTTATAAATAAATTAATTAAAGTATAAACTAAAAACGAATAATTAATATTTAAACTAAAATCATTTCGATGTATTAAATCGATTGAAAGTTCTTCTTAAATAGAATCGATATTCTTATTATATTGTCCGATGGAACCAAACTAAAATAAATAAAATAAAAAAGGTTTTTATTCACGTAGACTTTAAAAAACCGCTTGTAATTAGTCAGAATATGTTAGTAGTAATATAGTTGTATACATTATTATTTCTAGTAACATCGATATTTAAGTACACATTGTATTGATTGTATGAAAACATTTATAAAATTTATTTTATAATAGCAATGATATTTAGCTAGCTCAACTCATGTCAGACATCACGCGTATATCGACAATATACGCCTAGCCTTATAAAAATGCGCCCATCTGTGCCTCTAGCACGAGTTCCTGCAGTTTACTTACTCGATCACACGTACAGTTTCCTCCCATACATTGAGCACCAGCGCCTCTCGCGGAAACTATTATGAACTAAAACTCTGGTGCTCAATGTATGGGACGAAACTGTACGTGTGATCGAGTAAGTAAACTGCAGGAACTCGTGCTAGAGGCACTGTTCATTGGAGGGCTCTAAAAAATCCAGCTGGAATGCGGGACCACTTATAATGTACAAAACGCAAGGACAGGCACTGGTTCCAAACATGTAATATGTAGATACCTTCATCTATTCAGGGATTTAATGACGATCAAGTTGACTGCACGTGTGGTGAGGCTGTTAATACAGCCCTAACCGCCTCGATCGATACATTAATATAATAATATCTGGGGACAATGTCACACAGATCATCCTAGCCCCAAACTAAGCAAAGCTTGTACTATGGGTACCAGGCGACGATATACATACTTATATAGATACATAAATACTTATATACATAGAAAACATCCATGACTCAGAAACAAATATTCGTGCTCATCACACAAACATCTGCACTTACCGGGATTCGAACCCAGGACCACCAGCTTCGTAGGCAGGAGCACTACCAACTAGGCTACGGTGACCGTCATAAATATACATCGCGTGCCGGGTTCGATTCCCCTACAGGAGAACTAATTGTGTAACCAATAAGTAACTGACGGGCCTGGCGTGATTTGTAAATACTTTCCTTTCACGCCGCAGGTCCTGGGTTCGATTCCCACCCAAGATAGATATATGTGTGCATGAACATGTCTGTTTGTCCTGATTCTGGGTGTAATTAACTATATAAGTATGTATTTCAAAAGAAAAGTAGTATATATGTAATATATCAGTCATTTAGTTACCATAGCACAAACTCTGCTTAGTTTGAGATCAGATGGCTATGTGTGACTAATGTCCCAGGATATTATTATAACTATTCGTAGTCTGGGTGTCTGACACAAAGCCCGCATTAGGGAATCCCTGTGGCACGACTTACTTTACAAACATATAATTGACGGAATTACATATAGTATGGTTGTAAAGTACCCCGCGATATATGGATTAATTTCCCTAGTGTGGGCGCAGATAGAAAAATATGTTAGATAAGATAAATATTGCACACCAATTGATGATGTCATCCCGGCTGAATTTCGGCCACGGCGGTCATTCTCAATGGAGATTAACCAATTGCGCAGGACATATTATAGTGCACAAGTGAGTGCGCAAACACAGGGGCACTTTCTATTCCATCACTCTCATGATCCGGTGGGACGACTAGCGACACGACCGGAAAGTGGTCAGGTACAGGACCGACGGCTTTACGTGCTCTCCGATGCACGGGGGTGTAATACCGCCAACTTCCAGACTTCGGGCTGATACTGAGAAATTTTTTTTACGGAAAAATTTCAAAATCATTTTTTGGCCCGACTCGGGATTTGAACCCAGGACCTCATTTTCTGCGGTTGAACACGCTACCGCTAGACCAACGAGGCAGTCAATAATAATACGCCAGATAAGATAAATATTGCACACCAATTACAGAGCAGATATAGGAGACATTGCAAATTGGCTGGCCTCTCTCCAGTGCTCCGTGTCGCACAAGCGTGCATTCCAACTATACTGAGTCGCAGAACAGTTTAGTCGCACAACAATTAATCGTACATTCATTTGTCGAGCTCACGTCACACTTTTGTTACAGCGAATCTTAATGTTTCTATTTCTGTAACTGATTATATGACAAACGCCTTTCTTTGTAAATTTATCTAAAGAGCAATAGAATAATAATATCCTGGGACCTGAGCCTGGGACATTATTCACACTCAGCCAACTGATCCCATACTAAGAGCTTGTGCTATGGAAACCAGATAACTGATGTACTACATATACTGATTTTCTTTTGTAAATACATACTTATATAGATAATTACACCCAGACTCAGGACAAACAGACATGTTCATGCACACAATATCTCTCCTGGGTGGGAATCGAACCATTTACGGGCAAACGCCAAGTAAATGACAAGACCTTACCTAGTCATATGTCCGTCAGTTCCATTATCGTCGTCGTCTAGTTGGAGGAGTTTTCTTACAATCCGGCAAGTATTTAGTGTGACCACTTTTTGCAATTGAATGAAAGTTAGATTTCAAATCAATAAGCTTAATATTGTGGTGTATTATTATTATATCTCCCTTTCCACTTAAGTATGCCTTGCCCGACACTTATCAAAACGCTCTCGTCGCGCATTCACCAGCGGACTCGCCAAGTGAAGCGTACTATAAGAAGTTTTATTTCAATAATATAAACCCCGAAATGTGCTATCAAGTTTAATAACTCCATCAAGCATTACAATCATTAGCAGCCGTCCATTACGTAGTAGCACTTCCAGGCGGCGCGGCACATTAGCCACACACGTCGCTAAACAAACAAATGAAGTTCCCCGAACTTATAATGTTATGTAAACTGAGGGAGTTGTAAATCAAACCGTTTCGTATGCACATTTGTAACACAACATTCAATTATTTCCGTCACAAAGAAACGAGACAAATTTCTACTACCTCAATAACCTGTGTATGCGAATAACTGCCTCGTTGGTAAGCGGTAGCGTATTTATAAGATAATGATATTTGAATGAGAGTTCGAATCCCGGGACGGCTCAATAAATGTAATTGGCATTTTTCTGACAAGAAAACCAACTACCGTCGGCTCTACCCCTACCTGTCTTTGCGTCTACCTGTCACTAACCCTACCTGTCATTGCGGCTACATGACACTACGCGTGCCTGTCACTACGTTTACATATCACTAATCCTACATGTCGCTACGCCTACCTGTCTTTACATCTACCTGTCACTACGTCTACCTGTCACTACGTCTACCTGTCACTACGTCTACATGTCGCTACGCCTACCTGTCTTTACATCTACCTGTCACTACGCGTACTTGTCACTACGTCTACCTGTCATTATGTCTACCTGTCACTACGCCTGATCTCCCCAGTCCTGTTGGATAGCTGTTCCATATCTTTTAAGAACGAGGGAATAGAAAGTGTACACTTTGTTTGCTTGCACACTTGTGTACTATATAATATAGCGCAGATGGCTAGCCAACATTGCACAGTATTTTTTAAATCTTACTACCTATATAGGCATTATTTTAACGCGAGAACATCTAATTGGAAATGTCGATAAGATACTCTATGGTAAAAATGATGGCTTTTTAATTTAGTTTATGCTGCTCGTGGTCGCAGTTTGATGTCCCAGTGTCTAGGTTTCGATCCTATTCTTCATAGAACAGCTGTGTCTGTGATCCATATTTAGTTGGAAGCGTTTCATAGCCATGAACGCGTGTCTGTAAAGCCCCCCGCGATACAGGGATTGACTTCCCTAGTACAGGTGTCGCCCTTTTCAAATAAAAAGCAATGTAGGTAACTATAACCTCAAAAATAGTTCGGATAGATTACATAATTAAAATTAATCCCAAACCCTCTGATAACATTGCATTTCATGGGCTTTAATTGCTCTTGATTGATGAAACCAGAAGCTGTCGGATAACGTATTTAAATATATTATATTACACATTTATTTCAGGGTAGAATTATTGTAATATTATCACAGATTTTTCTTTATAAATATTCATAATGATTTATTAAATAATTAAAATTAACTGTAATACACAATGTCATTGTAAAATAAAGAAAGTATGTCCTATTCCCGTACAAAATATAAATTTTATATAGGCCTGTAATATTTTTGAAGAAGATCGACAAAAGAAGTATATCTGGCCTGTAAGAATGGGACAACCGGAAGAGGAAGACTTGTCGAACATCCTCTGACCAAATCAGAGACGTTCTAAAGAAAGGGCAGGTCAGAAGTACCCTAAACCGGCGAGCATGTATGAAGAATATAATGACAGTAATCGAGGCAAAAGAGATTTGTAAAGATCGTGACAATTGGAAATCCGTTGTCTCTACCTACCCGTATGGGAAACAGGCGTGTTACTAATAATGTGTAATATTTTTTATCGGTCTCAGATCAGTGTTCTCTTAAATTGAAACAGTGACAGGTATAGAAAAATACTGCTTAGCAAAATTCTGACTCACCTTTACAGATTCTCTCATCATCGGTCCACGCTGCATCCTTAGATTTTGGCACTGACAGGTTCAACGGTTGCTCCTCACACTTGTAAAACACTTTCTCAAACTCACTCTCACTAGTTCTAGCACTCTTTTGTAACAACTGTTCCTGAAGCTTATTCTTGTGAACACTTAAAATTCTATCACTCTCCGATACTTGGATACTTTTTTCGTGGTACCCATAAGGCTTTTTAGCATCAAAATTAATTTTAACGTTCATTAGTTGACTGATCGATGACTTTTTCGTTTCGCTAGATTTATCTACACTAAGACCTAATATGTAATCTATAGAATGAGGTGTAGGTTTTTTTGGAGGTTTTCCGTAAACGTGTGGATGCCATGATGGCTGAAAACCTTCCTCCTTTCTATCTCCAATATGTAAATTGAATTCTTCATGTTTATGTTCTATATAATCTATATTTACACCAGTTTCTTCTCTAGATTCGTCTATAACTAATTCTTCTTTATCATCTCCATCGACGTTGATTCTTTCGTTCGGACATAATCGGTCTTCTGTACATTGGTAGAAATTCGTTTCGTTTGTAAATGTCTGTACGTCTATTATCGTATTGTCGTCCTGGTTGGGGTAGCTAGAAACTACAGTTTGCATTTCTTGATTTTCAGTATTCTCGTTCATGTGTTAGTCTAGTTAATTCGTACGGAAATAAGACATGTTTGTTTTTATGGTTGTATTATTATTTGATTGGCGTGTGGGAGTCTTTTGATGTCCCACTTTGATGTGTTGATGTTTCCGCTGGTTTCCTGAAACAAGCATATGGTTTTGAATATTATTGAGTGTTTTGTGATTGAAACGAATTAGCGGGAGTTCGTTAAGTGGATGATGTATTGATATTGGCGTCGTGTGGATTTTTTTATTTGTTTATTCACATCAGACAGTTTTAATTTTGTAGCGTGCTAGCTAATGAGAGCAGGATACTTATTGCAGTAATGTTTTAATTATAGTCGTGGGGCTTTATTACAACTATAAAATTGACGATATATAAAATATATTACGAGTTGTCTATTAATGCTATTTTAGCATATAACACACACGCAACTGTTAACTTTATGTTTGAATAATAATTTTATTATATTCAATCGTTTATTTTAACACAGCGGCTAAGACAGTCACCTCGTGTCGCGGGTTCGAGTCCCGCGCCGGACAACTATTTGTGTGACCCATAAATAGTTGTTCTGAGTATGGATGTAATTTTTGTCCGTCTATTATATGTTTGTAATGTACACAGGGATTAGATTCCCAAGTGCAGGCGTCGTCTTTAAAAAAAAAAATATAATAATTTTGAATATCAAAACGAAATATCTAGTTAAAATATTGCGACTGTACACTAACTTATATTTAATTGCGTAAATAATATATTTGGTTCAATAACAGGATTTGAAATTGCATTATCTAGTGCAGTGAAACTTGTGAGGTTATACAAATGTATAACACAGTCTACGGGTGATTGTGAGAATTTTGCTAAGCATTACCAATAGGTGGCGTTTTAAGTAAAAAGTTTTAAAAAGAGAATTATAAATTTCTAACACCAAATATTATAGAATGAAAATGTGTGCTCGCTCCTCTCTCTCTCTTGTCCCTTCAGTAATATACTAATCTCCCTCTCAACCTCCATTCGCCTCACACGATCCCACTTCTGACGCTCTCGTCACGCCTTCACCAGCTTACTCCGCAAGCGTGCGTAAAAAAGTTTTATTACAAAAACATCCACAATAATAGGCAATCGTATTCATCGACGGGCCTGTTGCCGTGGTCGACAAATGCTTGCATTTCACGCCGCAGGTCGTGTGTTCCATTCCCACGCAGGACAGATATTTATGTGCATGAACATGTCTGTTTATCGTAGGTCTGGGTGTAATCATCTATATAAGTATGTATTTACAAAAGGAAAGTAATATATGTAGTATATCAGTTATCTGGTTTCCATAGTACAAGCTCTTCTTAGTTTGGGATCAGATGGCCGTGTGTGAATAATGTCCCAGGATATTATTATCATCGTGGGTCTGAGTGTAATCATCTATATAAGTATGTATTTACAAAAGAAAAGTAATATATTTAGTATATCATTTATATGGCCGTGAATGAATGATGTCTCAGGAGTCAGGATATATTATTCTATCTCTACCAGATATCCTGAAGATGAACTGAAGATTTTGATTATATTGAAAAAGATTTATTTTATAAAAAATGTATAAGCAGATACACACACATCACATCTCAAAACGTTTAAAGACCAAACTTCAAGAACTGTCAACGAAACTACATTGCAACGACCTCGTAAAAACTACAAACAAAATGAAATAAACAGACTTTCACCCAAAAAAGCGTAATAACTTCGATAACGACACAACAGAGAACAGCCACAGAATGAATTAAACGGTGCGCTAAAAGCTCAATAAAGCCCGTGCTCTATCTTACTTCCCTAAACTCCCCTAGCGGGTAGCCATGTTAAAGGAAAACTGCGGATATAATAAGAACAAAGATTTAACAGTAATATTTTCGTAGTAAAATTGTTACTACTGTGTGGTACTTACTTACTTATTGTATGGGTCGTGGTTACCCTAGTGTCAGAGTTGTTCAAGCCGCCCAGTAGGCCTCCGACATGGCTTAACGACTGTTGCCTAATGACTACAACCGGCATTCGAAGCTTAACGTGCCTGAGACGCCCAGAAATTAAACCACTTTGTCACCCATCTATGGACTCCACCAGCTTCATTGCTTAACCTCGCCGATCGCTTACAGACCACTGAGAGCATATAGCTTTGAGGTGTCGGCGCTGAATATCAGAATATCATCACCCCATCTCATCCAGTGGGGGGGGTGTAGAAGACCCGAGGGAATATCAACTAGAGGACGGGCTGTAGCTTACTTCTGAGTACTATAGCTATCTTATTGTGATCGCCAACCCGTCTGCCAAGCGTGGCGATTATGGCATATCCCCCCAAGATGATTTTTGGGGGCTTTCGTCCAGTAATGGACTTCTTACAACTAATATGATGATTAACAGTGTTAGCAGCGTTTTTTAACCGCAGCTTTTTAAAGTATAGGAAATTATTGTATGAGCTTTTCAAAAATGGGATTCGGTCGGTGTTTGAGTTTTAAAAGTTTCAAATTGTTTTTTTATTGTAGGAAGCAAAATAAATTGGAAAATGATTTTTTATCATGTGTTGTGTTCTTATATAGATGAATGAATTTTAAAAGCAGTTAAGTAGTTTTAAGCATGTTCATTACAAACATATGAAAAGTTAATCTTATCATTTTATAATTTTAGTTTAGAAATGACCTGTAATCTTTGTACTCCAACTTTATTTAATAATAAATCATCATCATCATCATATCAGCCGAAAGACGTCCACTGCTGGACAAAGGCCTCCCTCAAAGATCTCCACAATTGCCGGTCTTGCGCTATCCGCATCCAGCGTTTTCCAGCGACCCGCACAAGATCATCGGTCCATCTTGTAGGGGGCCTGCCCACGCTGCGTCTTCCGGTTCGTGGTCGCCACTCGAGAACCTTTCTGCCCCAGCGGCCGTCGGCTCTACGAGCTATGTGCCCTGCCCACTGCCACTTCAGCTTGGCAATTCTTAGGGCTATGTCGGTGACTTTGGTTCGCCTGCGGATCTCATCATTTCTGATTCGATCTCGCAGGGAAACTCCAAGCATAGCCCTTTCCATTGCTCTTTGGGTGACCTTGAGCCGCCTGATAAGGCCCATAGTTAGCGACCACGTCTCTGTTCCGTAAGTCATCACTGGCAACACACACTGGTCGAAGACTTTCGACTTGAGACACTGCGGTATTTGGGACGAGAAGATATTACGTAGCTTCCCGAACGCTGCCCAGCCGAGTTGGATTCTACGATTGACCTCCTTCTCGAAGTTGGACCTACCTAGTTGGATGGTCTGTCCTAGGTACATATAGTTCTCTACAACTTCGAGTGCAGAGTCTCCAACCTTAACTAGAGTGGGTGCAACATGGATGTTTGACATAATTTTCGTCTTATCCATGTTCATTTTCAGACCCACTTGTTGAGAGACTCTGCTGAGGCCATCGAGCATTGTACCGAGGTCGTCAAGGGTCTCAGCCATGACTACTATATCGTCGGCAAATCGAAGGTGGGTGATGTACTCGCCATTGACATTGATGCCAAAGCCTTTCCAGTCCAGAAGCTTGAAGACATCTTCCAATGCAGCGGTGAACAGTTTCGGAGATATAACATCTCCCTGTCTCACACCTCGCTGCAAGTGGATAGGTTTCGAGTTCTGGACCTGGAGTCGCACTGACATAGTGGCGTTTTCGTACAAACACTTTAACACCTCGATATACGGGTAGTCGATTTGGCACCTTTGGAGAGACCTCAGTACGGCCCAAGTTTCGATCGAATCGAAGGCTTTCTCATAGTCCACAAACGCTAAGCATAATGGCTGGTTATACTCTTCGGTCTTCTGTATAACCTGCCGCAGCGTATGTATGTGGTCTATGGTACTAAAGCCTTTACGGAAACCGGCTTGTTCGGGAGGCTGGAAGTCGTCAAACCTGCGTGCGAGACGATTCGTAATGACCCTCGAAAACAACTTGTAAACATGGCTCAGCAGTGTGATGGGTCTGTAATTCTTCAAGAGGGTTTTATCGCCCTTTTTGAAGAAGAGCACCACCACACCCCTGTGCCATGCTTTTGGCGTTTGACCTTCTAGTATGACGGAGTTAAATAACTTCTGAAGGGCCCGTAGGATTGGTGTACCACCCGCCTTCAGAAGCTCTGCCGTAACTCCATCATCACCAGGCGCCTTGTTGTTCTTAAGCTGTTCGAGAGCCATTCTAATCTCGCACAGGCTGACGTCCGGGATGTCGTCGGTGAAGTGTTGGGTTAGTCGTGCTCTGGGATCTGAGGCACAACTATCGACAGGTGACTGGGTTTTCGCATACAGCTGTCCATAGAACCTCTCGATCTCTCCCAGCAACTCAGGTTTAGACGTGACGATTCTGCCATCCTCAGTCTTCAGCTTCGTCAGTTGGCTCTGTCCAACAGACAGTTCTCTTGCAAACACTTTAGAGCCTTTGTTCCGCTCAATGGCTTCTTTAATACAATTTGTATTAAATTGGCGCGTGTCGCGAGTCAAAGACTTTGAGATCTGTCTGTTGAGCTGCCGGTATCTGGTAGCATCATCAGAGGATGTCAGAACCATTTTCCGTCTTTCGTCCATAAGCTGCAGGGTATAATCAGAGATCTTTTTGGTTCTGTTTGTACGGTGGGCCTTGAAGACCTTAGACCCAGCCGTATGGACAGCTTCTACGAGCCTGTCATGGTATGAGTCCACTTCCTCGCAATCTGCTAGGCATTCGAAACGGTTTTGCAGTTCGAGCTGAAAGGGTTCAGGGTTTTGGATGTGGATGGGTAAAGGTCGGAGCGTAGACTTTATCAGTCGGGACCTCTGGAGCTTGACATTTAGGTTCAATGAGCCTCTCACCAGTCTGTGATCGCTCCCGGTTTTAACCATATTGATCACTGAGACGTCATTGAACACCTGTCTACTCGTCGACAAGATAAAGTCTATCTCGTTTTTTGTTTCACCATCGGGGCTTACCCAGGTCCATTTGCGGTTTTCCGACTTCTTGAAAAAGGAGTTCATCATAAAGAGTCCCTCCTTTTCCATGAAGTCGGCCAACATTTGGCCCCGGGGATTCCGGTCTCCAGTTCCAAATTGCCCCACTTTCAGCTCATTCCCAAATCGTTTACCCAGCTTCGCGTTAAAGTCCCCCATGACCACAGTGAAATAAGAGTTCGAGGTATGTATGGCTCTAGAAATATCCTCATACATGACCTCAACCTCATCGTCGGAGTGCGTCGAAGTCGGCGCGTAAACCTGTATGACCTTCAACGAATACCGCTTGGTAATTCTGAGTATAAGGTACGCAACCCTAGTCGACACACTCTCGATTTTCACTATGTTGTGTACGAGGGACTTGTGGACTATGAACCCAACACCACCTTCGGACAGTTGGTCGCCTTCCCGGAAATAGAACAGATTCCCGGATTTCAGGATTTTCGTATCCTCCCCCTCTCTTCGGGCTTCAGATAATCCTATTATGTCCCAATGTAACCTGCTCAATTCTTCCTCCAGTTCGATCATCTTCTCGTCGGTCCGCAGTGTGCGTGTGTTGTATGTTGCCAGGGCCAGAGGTCGTCGGTTTTGGTAACGCGGAATCTGCCGGGGATTCTTAGCACCCCCTGCCCTGCCGTAACCACGGCTGTTACCACGGCTGGGAATAGCAGGGCTGCCGGGGACTGGGGGCCGCGGTTTAATTGTGTCCTTCATTTGAGGGGATCTGCCATAATCGCCACGCTTGGCAAACGGGTTGGCGATCGCAGTAAGGTAGAAATTGGTACTCATAAGAACGCTGCTGCCCATTCTCTGGTATATATTCCCTCGGGACGACTTCTACGTCCCCCCACGGGATGAGAGGGGGTGGTGATATTCTCTAGGCCGTCACCACACAGCCAATATATATAATAAATCAAAAAGGTTTTCATTCACGTAGACTTTAAAAAAGCGCTTGTAAATAGTCAGAACATGTTTGTAGTAATATATAATTAATTATTTTGTATTATTTTAATTATTAATCTGTATATTTATAATATGTATATTTTTAATTTTAATTTAAATATAAGTATATATTTTTAGTACTTAGTTTTACGTTTCTTTAGTTGATAATTTAAGTTTATTAGATAATTTAAATCCATTATTAATCTTATTCAAATTTTTTTCATACAATCCTATCTATCTATCTATATATACATATAGATATTTAGATACACGTTTGTATGAAAAAAAATACAATAAAATTTATTTTATAATAGTAATGATATTTAGCTAGCTTATATTAAGTTATTGTCAATTTGAACTGGATGAAAAGCAGGAACTGAGTTTAGCACGAAATGATCATATTTAGTTTTAATAGTGAAACCGGGTCTATGTGAGTCGTGTGGTTACCCTAGTTGTCCCTTCCGCCCCTACCGTGCTGGCTCACGCACACATGCACAGAGGATCAAGTGATCGGTGAGCGCTGATTGATTTTTATTCGAATCACATATCAAGGTTGGCACGCAGCTATTTGTGATTTTTATTTCTTGTTTGGATTTGTGGCCGATTGTTTCTTTGATCCGGTCTTTAGAGATTATCTTGTGTGATTTTGAGGCACATTTGATCGTGTTCCATAATTGTATTACTTAGTAACAACATTTGACAGTCACCGTAGCCTAGTTGGTAGTGCTACTGCCTACGAAGCTGGTGGTCCTGGGTTCGAATCCCGGTAAGTGCAAATATTTGTGTGATGAGCACGAATATTTGTTTCTGAGTCATGGATGTTTACTATGTATATAAGTATTTATCTATCTATATAAGTATGTATATCGTCTCCTGGTACCCATAGTACAAGCTTTGCTTAGTTTGGGGCTAGAATGATCTATGTGATATTGTCCCCAGATATTATTATAATTTAAGTAGAGAAGTGCTTTCACTAACACTTCGAATAATTTAATATGTAATGGAAATACACAGTGTGTGAACATTTCAACTGTTTACCTATTACGAGTGATTATGATTTTAGTAACTGACTGAATTGAAAGCCTATTAATAAGGTTCCCTTGATACTAATTGGGTAAAAATCTATGGTTTTGTTGTTCTTATGCGACACAACAAACTATATCAATATTTAAAAATAATGCGAAAAGAAAAGTTGAAACTAAGAATGAACGGAATACAATTTTGAAGATGGTATATTATGTGTACAATAAGCATACATAAAAATAATTTCTCCCATTAAAAAGATTTAGCCTATTGTCCTAATGGTTAGATGTGTGGACCCTGACTGCGTGGTGGTGCCAGGGTGGTGGGTTCAATCCCCACCTAGGACATATCTTTGTGTGATAATTAACTAATTATTTGTTCTGTGTCTGAGTGTTATTTATCTATAATATGTATGTATTTAGATATAAGTATGTTTATCATTTGTCTGGTTGCCATAGTGCAACAAGCCCTACCTTTTTTGGGATCAGATGGTAGTTGTCCCAAGATATTTCACTAGCAGTGCCCCGCGGTTTTACCCGCGCTTAATATTTTGAATTATCACACCTCCTCCCCAGAAGGTGATGGCGTGATAATATGTAGCCTATATGTTGACCTCATAGTAATATTCATGCAAAATTTTAAGTTAATCTATGCAGTACTTTTTGAGTTTAGCCCGGACATACATACAGACAAACAGACACACAGAAAAAAATCTAAAAACTATATTTTTGGCTTCGATATCGATTGTAGATCACGCCCCAAGTACAGTTTTGACTTTCCTACGATTTTATTATATGTATAGATAGATAGATAACACTTAAAGAACCCAAAATAATGTGTTGTCACAAATTGAGACAGACAACTTAAATAAAACATAATGTGAAAAGGATAAATAAATAGCAAAAAAGTAGTGTTTGGTATATTAACTTAAATATATACAACGTGTAACTTAAATAGTGAACGAGCCCATTAAACTAAGCAACGTGTAGCGCTGCTTTTCTTTAATTAGTTAATTTTAATACCGCTCCTTAAGTTAATTCCATTGTAAATGTTACACCTTTTATAATGCTTGTATTTATAAGCTAATCATTCACCTTGATCTTAATGATATCCTAAATTGATTATGAAGAATTAATTAAAATTGTGTTGATCCGTTATGATTTGTAGATATTATTGTAGATATGGTTCAAAGATATTACTTAAACATAAAATATATACACAATACTTTTAATCGTTTTTGATAAAATGCAGATGTTTAAATTTTAGACAGATAATTCAATAGTCCCATATACCTTTTAGTTTTACTCAATAATAATAATATCCTGGGACATTATTCAGAAACGGCTAACTGATCCCAAACTAAGCAGAGCTTGTACTATGGAAACCAGATAACTGATATACTAAATATACTACCTTTCTTTTGTAAATACATACTTACTGATTCAGGACAAATATACATATTCATGCACACAAATATCTGTCCTGGGGATCTACCGGCTAAGTCGCCGAACATCGATTTCTTAAGATTCTTAAATAAATAAAGGTTAAAAATGACTAATCAATCGTTAAATCGGCTTCAACGTTGACAATCGATTCCGCACCATTTATGACGTCACATGTGCTGATGGAAGCCGATTTAACGATTGATCAAGTCATTTTTAACCTTTATTTAATTAAACGCCATTTAAGAAATCGATGTTCGGCGACTTAGCCAATAGGTGCCCTGGGTGGAAATCGAACCCACGACCTGCGGCGTGAAAGGCAAGCATCTACCAACACGCCAACCAGTAAACAAATTTAATGTAACTTTTATGTCTAAGACTAACCTAAATAATAAATAAATAAAATCCTAGGACAGTATTCAAATAAAGTACCTTAGATTACCTAAAAGTACCTCAAACACACGCCCAAGTGTGCTTATATGCCCAAGTGTGGTGGTCCTGGGTTCGAATCCCGGTAAGTGCAAATACTTGTGTGATGAGCACAAATATTTGTTTCTGAGTCATGGATGTTTTCTATAAGTATGTATCTATCTATATAAGTATGTATATCGTCACCTGGTACCCATAGTACAAGCTTTGCTTAGTTTGGGGCTAGGATGATCTGTGTTACATTGTCCCGAGATATTATTATTATTCCAAGTTATTTATTTATTTTTCTTATGTTTAACATATTTATATTTATAAAATTGCTACAAAAAATAAAACAATAATATATAAATAGGATTTACCCATAGGCACATAGGCTATAATTTATAAAGTTTAACGCGGGTAAAACCGCGGGGCACAGCTAGTTTTTTTCATAAATTCGGCCAAACCCTAGTTCGTTTATTGAAACAAAGCGCCCGTAGGAACACGGATACAGCTCAAATGGTAAAAATCGTTTGGCCCGTGGCACCGTGCTCTGGCATTAATCCTACTTTTTTCGTGCTTTTTGCGATTCATCTGCTAAAAGTTTGTAGAAGACCTGAATATTTTTCACTTAACTGGAGTTTAGATATAGATATCCTTACTGTATATAATATGTTTGGCCGATTGGTAAATACTTGCCTTTCACGCTGCGGGTCGTGGTTTCGATTCCCACCCAAGACTATTATTATAGTATAGTAGTATAGGTAGTATAGTATAATGATTCTCATTTCTGTCATACTACTTCAGTGTAAAGGATATACATTGGGTACAAAATTGTAAAAACAATTTGTGGACGACGGGGCTGGTTCCACTGTAACTTACTTTTAGCATTTAAGTTATTTATTATATACGCTCAGTGTAACTATTTGTTGTCCTAAAAAAAATTATAAAAAAACTTGTGTACACGCGTTAGAAGTTATACTTCTTAATATACAACTTGAACATAGTTATCAATTTTCATACCACCTAGAACTAACGTCATGCTGTTAAATTTTTTAGTGTCGGTGTGCGCGCGCATTGTAAAAATTCACTCTCATCATTTTTCTCCATCGCGCCAAAAGAAGTATAACTTCAAAAATTAAAAATAGAAAGAACGATATTTGTGCGCATGAACATGTCTGTTTGCCCTGACCCTGGGTGTAATTATCTATATAAGTATGTATCACGCCGCATACAATATAGAGGTAGTTAATCTTGTACCTACGACCTATGAAAACAATTTACTTTATAACAACTCTTTTTAAATTAATTTTAATACGGGTGGTTAATATGTATACTTGTCAAACAGAATAATAACAATGTCCTCCCAAAAGAAAAAGTTGTAAATAAATAAAATAAAATAAATAAAAAAGGTTTTATTCACATAGACTTTAAAAAAGCGCTTGTAAATAGTCAGAACATGTTTGTGGTATTATAGTTGAATACATTATTATTTCTAGTAACATAGATATTTAGGTACACATTGTATTGATAGTATTAAAACATTAACAAATTTATATTATATTATTGTCAAGAGATTATGTTTAAGTTTAATTCTCTAGTTTAAGTCTAATTATCTAGTTTAAGTCTAATAATAGGTCTTTACCTATGAAATTGCCGTTTTGTATGAAAAAATTTAAACGAATTTTTTTCATGAATTTTTTTATTTGTATTAATCGAAGTAATCACCCATGCAATCAATGCATCTTTGCCATCGCAGTGGCAGTTTATTGATGCCCTTCTTAAAGAAATCAGCTGGACGGGAGGCAACAAATTCTTCAAAGGCATTTTGTACTGCCTCTCGGGTATTGAATTTTTTTCCCGCCAAGAAGTTATCCAAATTCTGGAAAAAGTAGTAGTCTGTAGGCGCAAGGTCTGGTGAGTAGGGCGGATGACGGAGAGCTTCCAACCCCAGTTCTTGCAACTTGGAGACCGTCTGCTGTGCAGTATGAGGTCGCGCGTTGTCGTGCAGGAGCAGCGGAGACGAGCGATTGACCAATGCTGGTTGGAGATGCGCCAGCTTCTCCATCATTGTGCTCAGTTCTTCACAGTACACATCTGCAGTAATGCTCACCCCGTTTGGTAAGAAGCTGTGATGAATCACACCGGCGCTAGACCACCAAACAGTGACCATCACTTTTCTAGGGGTAAGTTTTCGTTTAGGGCATTGTTTAGGTGCTGAACCAGGATCCAACCAACTTGCTGAGCGCTTGCGGTTATCAAACAGAATCCATTTTTCATCGCAGGTAACAATGCGGTTCAAAATTCCTTCATTTGTGTGTCTGTTGAGCAGTGCAAGGCACGTCTCGACGCGTACTTCGCGCTGGCGATCATTGAGTTCGTGGGGCACCCATTTGTCAAGCTTTTTTACCTTGCCAATTTGACGCAAATGGACCAATATTGTTTTGACGCTAACGTCGAAAGCTGCTGCTAATTCAGCCGTAGATTGTGTATCATCAGCTTCCACAACCGCCTTTAATTCGTCATTGTCGACCAAAGTCTTCGGACGACCGCGAGGTTCATTTTTCAGGTCGAAATTTCCAGAAGGGAAGCGAGCAAACCAATAACAGGTGGTGCGTTGGTTTGTAGTGTTATCTCCGTAAACGTCGTTGATGTTGCGTGCCGCTTGTGCCGCGTTGCTGCCACGACGGTACTCATATTCCATAATTACTCGAATTTTTAACGTATCCATGATGACGAAAAAGATTGAAATGCGATGAAAATGTAACACTAATCAATAAAGAAATGACTACTTTTGGAAAAAAGAATCCATGTTTTTAAAATAAAATTAATTTGAAATTAGAATTCTTAGCCAAACAAAAATTATTTTGATTTGAAATGGCCAGTACTGCAGAACGGCAATTTCATAGGTAAAGACCTAATATTTGTAATACATATTGGCAATGGTTCTGTCTATATTAAGGTGATATTATTATGACGGACCTTGTGTTAATAACGACGGTCGCGCTTTAAAGCTACCACCGGATCCAATGCGCCCCAACTGAGAAGACCCAGCGAAACAAACTCAGCGGGTGTCTCTACTACCGGTTTCAACACGGCCCAGTTGAGACGCTCCGGCGAAACATACTCAATGGGGCATATACACGAGATTTGGTCCACTTTGGTAATTATTTAGCAGGCAAACACAATATATGCTCGATCGGTTGTCTGATTATTTATTTATTTTAGGTTTAATATATTAGAAAGAGAAAATAAAAACGTCAAAATAAAAGTAACATTAATCATTTTGAGACACAACCAACAGGTCTGAAATTCGTAGAATATTTAAATAATAGATAGTTTTATTACAGATAGTTCATGTAACACAAAAGATTACTCATGTCTATATGGCTATAAGATCTCCAGCGAACTATGTGCAGGTAGATGCCGACCGCCAAATGTCTTTATCGTCAATGTAATCCTTAGTAGTGTAGTAACCCTTAGCCATAAGTTCACGTTTAATGTGTGACGTAAACTTATTATCAGGTAGTTTAGATAGATAGATAGATAGAGTACACTTTATTGCACCAAAAGAAACAATACATGACTTAAAAATAAGCAAATACAGGTACAATCGGCGGTCTTATTGCTTTGTAGCAATCTCTTCCAGACAACCGTTGGGTGGACAAGGAAAACAGTAAGTTAGAAAAGGCAGTAGCTGTAAGTGTACAGTCAAGTATTCAAAGTTATGTACTTATATACAATTTACATAAACATACTTATATTTTAAATACTAATAATACTATACTATAATAATATACTATACATACAAAATATTATACATCTATTCAATTAAGGAGTTTTGAAAAAGGAGGTTACAAAAAGCAGTTAAGAGATAAAAAACATAAATTATGAAGATGATTTAAAGCGATAAAAAGTGTTTTTTTAAAGAAATTTTGAATGAGGTCAGAGTTTGTGCACGTCTTATTTCTACAGGAAGTAAATTCCATAGCCGAGCTGCTTGGACAGAAAAAGATTTATCATAAAAATCTGTAGAGTGCACTGGAATATGTAGTTTTAAGTTCTCTGATGATCTCAAAGACCTAGAATGTGTATCACAAACGAATTCAAACCGTTGCTTAAGGTAAATAGGAGCTGTTGGATTAAACAAAATATTGTAAAGGAGACAAAGTATGTGAGTATTACGGCGAAGTCGGATTGGTAACCACTCGAGTTTTTTACGAAATTCGGTGACGTGATCGTATTTGCGGAGTCCAAATACGAATCTAATACAGAAATTTTGGAGGCGCTCGAGTTTATCAAGTTTGTCCTCTGTAAGGTCAAGATAACTGGCAGCAGCATAGTCAAGGATGGGAAAAAGAAGAGATTGAGCTAGTGCAATTTTAGTGGCGGTTGGAAGGAAATTACGCATTCTTCGCAAGGAAACTGCTGCCGCATATAATTTGCGACTAGTTTGCTCGAGCTGTGGACCCCATGAAAAAGTTTTGTCGAAGTAAACCCCCAGATTTCTTACATTATCACTAAAAGGTATTAAAGTATTGTTAAAGATAATCTGGGGGATCTGTGACCAGTCGACCTTGGATATCATGCGTGAACTACCAATCACAATAACCTGGGTTTTAATGGGGTTCACCGTAAGACCATGTTCCGCACTCCATAGACTTATCCGGCCTAAGTCATTATTGATGATACTTATTGCTTCACTAAGTCGTTCTACAGATGCCTGAGTATAAATTTGTAGATCATCTGCGTAAAGGTGGTAGGAAGAAGTTAAATTAAAGGAAATACAATTTATAAATATCGTGAACAGTAATGGAGATAAAACGCCACCCTGTGGCACGCCTGCACTAGTATAGCACCAAGAAGAATAAGACTCTTCGATGCGAATACGTTGCCGGCGACCAAACAGGTAACTACGAAACCAATCAATTGCCGTTGGAGATATGTTAAGAGAGCGTAGTATGCCAAGCAGAATGTCAAAGTCCACGGTGTTGAATGCGTTGCTAAAATCTAGCAGCGCAAGCACCGTCAACTTTCCACACTCCATGCCCAGTTAGTTATATGAATAGGGAGCTTGTTATAAAACCTAGTACAATTTCCCATGAATGACTTTTTAGTTTTGCTAACTCTAAAGGCTGGTATAGCTAGTTTGTCCTTGTTTCTTGTATTGACATTGTGCAAGTCACTCCGTTTTTTATATTTATCTAAATTTTTCCGCACAAACATTATATTCTGATATATGTATTCAGATGGAACAGTAAGTATATTTACCTCTTTAAAAACGCTTCGTAGAGACTCGCGACTGCCTAGATTATAAATAGCTCGGACTGCTTTTTTTTGTAATACGAAAATAGCACTTATGTCAGCTGCTGAGCCCCACAGCAGAATACCATAGGACATAATGCTATGGAAATAAGCAAAATATACTAGTCTAGCAGTTGGTTCGTCTGACAATTGTCTGATTTTCCAAACTGCATATGAAGCTGAACTTAATTTGGCAGATAATTTTTTTGTATGTAGGTATATCAGTTATCTGGTTACCATAGTACAAGCTCTGCTTAGTTTGGAATCAGATTTAAATAATGTACCAGGATATTATTATTAAGATATAATACCTTTATAAGACCTTCTTGTAATTTTATGATAAAAATCTTAATAGTGTTGATATTTTCTCAAACTCTTATACACAATTTAGACTTAAAATAAGAAAATTACTACTAAATAATAGCTAAAAAGATACAAAAACTATTTATATTGTATAATTTATTTGATAATATTGTATGTGTTGCTCAGTGTTCTCAAAGTAAACGAGGAACATAATGTTAGTTATTAAGATAATGGAAATTTAGGTCAATTAGTTATTAATACTAAGTTTTGTATACATTTTTTTAAACGACTGTTTGTTTCCTAAATAAATCAATAAAAAAGATATGAGATATTGATTTGGTATCTTTAACAAGTGGGACAGCTGATGTTAAGTAATCACCTCATAGACACCTGCAACACCAGAGGGGCTCCAAGTACTTGCTCGCCTTTGAGAAAAGAATAGATTAGCTTACTGAAGGTTGCCATGTTATACCGGATTGGATATACCTCCGCAGTTAATTAATTCCACAAAGAGGGAGGGCGCGGTAAAAAGGTAAAATGGCTTTTTTATATGAATAATTTTTTTTGGTTTACAAACATCATGAGTCTCAGTGGTAAATAAAGCAGATTTTATTGACAAAAGATGTCAGAATTAAGATGTTTTTATTATGATTGCTGTTACTACTATATTTATTTTATTTCTATCTAATAGTGATCGTTTTAATAAAACATAGAACCGACTTCAATGGTTCTTTAAGTACAACATCAGATTCAAACAACAGCTAGAAAATTGTTCGGGATACTTCCGGAATAATCCCACATTCCGGAAGTATCTCGAACAATCGTATCGCAGAAATTGCGTAACATACAAACACATATTTGCTTTTTATTTGTTTATTTATATATTTTGTCTATACAACATGTAACTTAATTAACGCACATCCTGAAAATAGTTTGTTCAGAATCGTTTACTGAATCGATTTATATCATTTTTAATAAAGGTAATTTTTATTCCAAAATAATTATAACTACGGAAATTATTGTCATATTAACCATGTACAGTCAAAACAAATTGAAATGAACCGTAAATCAAAGTAATAACCCTTTTAAATCGCAGGTTTATTTGTATTCATACAAATTCCATCATTCAATACAAAATAAATAAAAATAAACTTTATTCCAAGAAAATAATGTAGTAAATAACAATGCATATACATGTTTCATTAAAAATTCTATGTATATATTATGATTACAACATAATATTCTATTTGGGGTGTTTGATTACGTTACATGTTGTATAATCGCATTGATAACCTCTTTATTTTAAAGTTGGTTAACATGAGAATTCATCGCGATTCCACTGTTTGTCTCGTTTTGTCTCCATTCGGTAATTACTAGTATCACTTATTATTCAACTCGTCTCCACAAAATCAGTTACTCTTTTAAAGGGCAGTGTATACGCGTCTACAACAAATTTCCAATCAACAAATATAAAACAAAAATTAAAGCCAAATTTTTGTAATAGCCTATACCAAAATTTCAGATTGACTGATATACTGCTGGTAAATGAATACTCATTCAGCAATTAACAACAACATAATCTGAAATTTAGGATTTATTTATATCATTTTATTTAAAATATGTCTTGAGATTATCATCATAAAAAAATTTCCTACTGTGATTTTTGGCAGTGTTTCTCAGTAGCTGCCACGTCAAACACTGCACGGTAGGGTAAAATGGTCCTGGGTTCGAATCCCGGTAAGTGCAAATATTTGTGTGATGAGCACGAATATTTGTTTCTGAGTCATGGATGTTTTCTATGTATTTAAGTATTTATATATCTATATAAGTATGTATATCGTCGCCTGGTACCCATAGTACAAGCTTTGCTTAGTTTGGGGCTAGGATGATCTGTGTAAAAAAAATGTCTTTATAAAACCAAAAAAAAAACCAAGTTTCATCCTCTGGTAGGCGTAGAAGTCGGTCCGAGGGATTATCTCTAAGAGAACGGGCAGCAGCGTCTTTCTATGTACTATTTATGGTCAAACATATACCTGCTTTATATATATATATATATATATGTATTTATTTATTTATTTATAGTTAAAAGTACCCATGGTATAAAAAAACAAAAAAAAATCCTTTCTGCTAATTATGCCAACAAATACCCCAATGCCTTTTCTTTACTCCTGGTCCATTCAACGGTTGCCTGGAAGAGATCGCACTTAGCGATAAGGCCGCCATTTGTACAATCTTAACATACTCAAAGTTCTTTGTATGTATTATTTTTTGGTGTACAATAAAGAGTTACTTACTTACTTACTTACATAGCAGTAGGTACATAGAAAGACGCTGCTGCCCTGCGAATGTAGTATGATGGTCATACTGCGATCGCCAACCCATTCAATCCTCAATTTAGGATCCCCATTTAGGAGAGAGGATCCCAACTGTTAAGCGTGGAGAATGTGTGTCCCCCGCTCTTAGGGGAAGCTCTGTTGCAGCAATGGACGTTATTCAGCTGACATAATGATAACGGATTTTGTTAATTTTCACTCGGTTTTAATAGTTAGTTAGTCACCGTAGCCTAGTTGGTAGTGCTCCTGCCTACGAAGCTGGTGGTCCTGGGTTCAAATCCCGGTAAGTGCAAATATTTGTGTGATGAGCACGAATATTTGTTTCTGAGTCATGGATGTTTTCTATGTATATAAGTATTTATCTATCTATATAAGTATGTATATCGTCGCCTGGTACCCATAGTACAAGCTTTGCTTAGTTTGGGGCTAGGTTGATCTGTGTGACATTGTCCCGAGATATTATTATTAGTTTACTCTATTTTGACCCATACGTGTTTGCTTCGACTGTCGGGAGAAGCGTGATTCGATAAAGTATAGTGTTGTAAGCCTCATAATATAGTTAATAGATAACACGAGCCTACTAAAAGAAACCCTTATCTTAGTAATTTTTATAAGTAAAGAAATCGCACAATTGCTTAACACTATCTCACTCAATAGGTATATTATTATCACTTTATTGCGCACTCGCATCGCAATGACTAATAAGTTGTTAACAATTTGATGTAATGATCGTGCATACTGCGTACGCGCATAATGTGATGAAACTAAAACTTACCTAGATACTAAACGTGTGTGATAAACATTTAGCAAAACATATTTTACCTAGAATTACTTAATAATACTAATGTTCTCGGGGCTCTTGTCCAGCAGTGGACTTAAATGGCTGACTAGATTATCCCACACTAAGTACCTTAGTCGTTGTTTAAGTAAGTTATACCATAGACATAATCAATGTGAAGGAAATATGCTATCTGTTATCTTAGCACACGTAAACAGCCCGCACCTGCGACATGACTTAACTGTGGTTCATTCAGAATCTCATATTCCTATTATTATTAAACAAAGCGACCCATTTCGAAACGTCGGAAGGTAGATATATAAAAATTCAACAGCTAATTACAAACGGATTTGTTCCTCCTCTGTTTGTCTAGGAAAAGTTACCCCTGGGACATAATTTGCCATGGCGAACCTGAAGGATACTTAATAGACTCTGATCGGTAGATCCAAAGAAAACATATGCAATTGGGATTTTATTCCCGCATAACAAAACATTTGCAAGTGTGTGGCGTGTCACCCCAAAGTATTCTTTATTCTTTACTGTACACAGAAATCGCATTTATAAATTTTATAAACTTAAAAATATTGTACAGGGGTGAGCTCAACTGAATATGAGTTTTCTTTCCAGCAAACCTTCGACAGAGTGTGACTTGTAGCCCATTTATCTGTTTGTCCCACATGTCCAGTCTACTGCACTCTACGAGTTGTATGAGGCTTCAACCAACGCGGTCAGCGTTGGCTAATTATAGCTAGATAAAATTTGTCTGTAACCATTGGTACCATAAGAAGAAGAAGACCGAACTGATGTACACCGCTGACATTGAGGTTTGGTGTGAGAGGTTAATTCGCACTTACGGATTTGATGCATTCTAACATATAAAACATATAAACATTTAGAAACTTCTCTCTATTCATTTGGAAGTAAATGTAAAAGTTCCAAAATACTTGTACTACAAACTTTTTATTCTTTACCAGACCAATTTTTTATTATTTTTTCATTATAATAATATCTGGGGACAATGTCACACAGATTATCCTAGCCCCAAACTAAGCAAAGCTTGTACTATGGGTACCAGGCGACGATATACATACTTATATAGATAGATAAATACTTATATTCATAGAAAACATCCATGACACAGAAACAAATATTCGTGCTCATCACCCAAATATTTGCATTTACCGGGATTCGAACCCAGGACCACCAGCTTCGTAGGCAGGAGCACTACCAACTAGGCTACGGTGACCGTTTATTAGCTTATTATATTGTTATCTTCATTAACCTTGTATAGTGGTAAGTTATACTTATGTATTTTTAGTTATACTAACTTACCACTAACATTTTGTCCGGTGAGGCAGTGAAAAACTCCTATGCTAACTGCCCCCCAGGACTACAGCATTAACATAAGAATGACATTGCTGAGAGTATATATTATTATTAGTATTCTATGTATTGTATACAAATAAATAGTTATAAGTAATATATTATGTAAATAATTAGTGGTAGTACTACTATTCAGTAGATACCACTATTAGTCTTAAGTACTTAATCATATTCTATATTTTTACACCATACACTACCCCTATTCCTAATTCCATACAATAAAGTCCAACTTAAGGTTGTCTGGAAGAGATCGCTTTAAGCGATAAGACCGCCCATTGTACCTTTTTTACAATTATTTGACATCCTGTAACTTTCATGTATAATGGTGTACAATAAAGTGTATTTATCTTGTCTTATTCTGCAAGGTTGAGGTACTAGCCTACATCTCTAACAGGGGAACATCTATGCTCGCATTGTTCAATATACATTATCCTCTTATTGCTCTAAAGTTGCAATGTGACTTTATTAAACTGTAGTCGTTAAGTTCGTCGCATAACATACATACTTCCCTCTTCGTAAACCACTCTGGAAGCTATTAATGCATAAACGCAGCCTTACTCAAGACTGGATAAACTCAATTATCAGTACATCAAAGTAATCTTGTAGATATTTAGTGTAATCTAGCACAAACATATTAGACTAGTCGGCTAACATCGCTTAGCCATCCAATTTAACAATGTAAGGCTCTGATTCATGGGTGTCTTAAAAGAGACGCTTTAAATAAATTAATTAATTAAATTAAATATTCACGTAGACTTTAAAAAAGCGCTTGTAAATAGTCAGAACATGTTTGTAGTATAATTATTTAAGCATAATTATTTCTAGATACACATAGATATTTACATAAGTGGACGGAGTGTATGAAAAAATTTAGATAGAGTATAAATTTATGATTTAGCTAGCTTATATTAAGTTGTTGTCAAGCTTATCATCATCATCATATCAGCCGAAAGACGTCCACTGCTGGACAAAGGCCTCCCCCAAAGATCTCCACAATTTCCGGTCTTGCGCTATCCGCATCCAGCGATTTCCAGCGACCCGCACAAGATCATCGGTCAAGATTATATATAGCGAAGTTTTAGCTATAATTACATCTTGTCTGAATGTTTCTATCTTTATTTAGGTAAGAATTCTATATTGTTATTATGTCACACCTTGTGTGTAAAGCGACGGTCGCGCTTTATTCGAAAATAGATACTTAATTCGGTTTTTCTCACTGAGAAACTAACATCGTGTATTGCTGGGGACTTTACAAACATGTAATTCACGGACATAACGTGCGGCGAGAGAACAAAATATGCGCCACACAAATTGATATCTCATGTATTAACGTAGAGTGACAGTTGCGCAAAACTTCCCTAAAAAGAAAGACCCATCATGCATCTCCAAGTCGCCCAGAGTCGAAGTTTGAACGCCAGAGGACGGCGCAGGTACTTAGTTTGTATTTTTAGTTTTATTTGCTAGACGGCTTAAGCTCACACACGCTTCTCTTGTCCGGTGAAGCAGTGTATGCCTTCTAGACTAACTAAAAACAACATGTTAAAAAAACTAATGCTATTAGAGAAAGATAGAAAGAAAATGTGTGCTCGCATCTGTCTCTCTTGCCCCTACAGTAATATACGAAACGTAACTCTCTCTTTCTATCTTCTCTAACTTATATCTCCCTCTCAATTTGATTTCACCTCACCCGATCTCACTTTTTGTAACGCAGCTTAAATCCACAAGTCAAGCATTGATAAGAAGTTTTACTTTAAAATGTTTAATTTACCATATACAATATATCACTTCGCGCGCGGCCATCCGCATGGCAACAGTGAATTCGCGTGTTCCCGTAAATAATTCTAGTTTATCATAGTTAAACCTTTAATTTAACTTCAAAACTTAGTACATAATTATTACAAGTGAATTAACTAACTAATTATGCAGTTATAATAGTGTTATAATTGTGTTTAATAGGAGATAATACAAAAAGAACCAAAAAATCAATACAGTTTTTATAATTTAGTGTACCTCCGCCGAAAGTTTTCGTTGCGAACGCGGGACTTGTTCGTAATCGTCGGGCGCTTAAGCTGTTCTGGGCGCGACAAACCGTACGCAGCTCTCAACCCGACTCGTGGCCATAATTATTACCTATTCCCGAAATCAACTTCGGATAAATTCGGCAGTTTATACCTACATACCAACAAATACAATATTGCATCATGGCTAAAACCTGTGGTGGCTGTAACAAGAATATACGAGGTTCGTACATAATGGAATGTTCAAAATGTTTTACTCTATATGACCTCATTTGTCTCAACATTACAAAGGATCAATTTAATAACTACTCTGTGGATTACAAACGCGAATGGCTCTGCCCTTCGTGCAAATGTTCTTCACGTAAAGTTGATGTTAATAGAAGCACTCCGGCATGCCATACACCCGCTATGCCTGACACCGCAGTCAACAAAATGGAATTGCAACAAGAGACCGCCGACTCATCTGTTCTTCTAGCTGAAATAAGATTATTGAGAAACGAGATTAGTCGCCTTACTACACAAAACACTGAAATCGGAAATAAGTTGAACAATGTCCAGGATTCACTAAAGCAAAAATTAGCAGAATTTGACCAAAAAATTACTGAAAGAGACAGTGAAGTTTTATTGTTAAAAAACTCAATAATACAACTGGAACAAAAGTTAAACCTAACAGAACAAGAAAATATGAAAACTGAACTAGAAATAGTCGGAATTCCTGAAAAAAAACATGAAAACCTCATGCATATTACTATGTTGACGGCAAAGAAAATCGGCGTACAGTTAGCTGAGGCTGATGTAGATGTGGTGTACCGCCTAGGACAAAGACGTAATGCAGTGGACAAACCTAGATCCATCGTACTAAGACTCACGCGTCGTGACAAACGAACTGATATCCTAAAAGGCGCCAAAGTAAGACGTCCCCTTACCTCTGACTTCATCGTGAACGGAACCCCCGCAAATATATACATTAATGAAAGACTAACAAAATGTAACAGAATGTTATTTCGTGAATCACGTAAGCGCGCAGAGATTTATAAGTTTCGTTACTGTTGGATACGCAATGGCACTATCTACGTACGCAAAGCGGAAAAGTTACCCTCAATTCCAATCCGGTCGCCATATGACTTGGACGAAAAAGTTGGTCCACTTGAATCTACATTTGATGTGTACAATAATGCTGGACCAAATGACTTGGGTTGTGGCAGTAGCATCCCTGTACCTGCAAACCTGGAACAAAGTGATGATCCTATCCAGTCTATGGACTCCAACACGACAGTTTACATGTGCTCAAGGGCTTAATTTTAATTTTATTACTTTTTTATTTCTACTTTTAACCAAACTGATAGATTTATGTAATTTTACCTTGCGATGCCACATGTTTTTCACATACACAACAAAAAACACACACCTACACAAAACTAACACACTTTATACGGTATTCTTTATTTTACTTAAATAAAATATAAAAAAAATATACTAAAATACGCCTTACACCTCAGTTCTCATAAAAATAACGTATCTTTCGAGGCTATCACTCATAAAATATTACTATACAATCATAAAACAATATTGCAAGCTCTTGACACAAACAATATTTGTAACCTAATTCCTTCACTACCTTTGTTAAATAATAAAAATGACACACATTTTAACTGATATAATCGACAATAACATAGACTTGGAGTGTCAAGAGCACAATTTACTTGAAAATTGCCATAACACCTTTTCCTCGATATATAATCTTAAGTTATTAGCATTTAACATCCGCAGTATACAACACAATTTTGATTCTTTTTGCGTTGCACTGAAACGGTTAAATATTGCATACGATATTATTGTCCTAACAGAATGTTGGTTAGCAAGATGTCCTATTATTGGGCAGCTTGAGGGTTACACTGCATACACTACAATAAACAATCTTAACCAATCCGGTGGCGTAGTAATGTACGTTAAAAATTGCTGGAGTGTGACTGTCACAGAACCGGCTATATTAGACGCAGAATCTCTCTTAGTAGAATTGTCTGGTAGCATATCAATACTAGCTATTTACCGGTCACCTTCATACAAAAACCTAGACAATTTCTTTGTTTCACTTGACAGTGTCCTGACCGTCATCAATAAACACTCAACGACGATAGTTACTGGAGACATTAATATCAACATTCTATCTACAGTAGATAGTGCGTCATCGGAATACTTGTGCTTAATGGCTGAACATGGTTTGAAGCCAGTGATTACAAAACCAACAAGAATGAACACATGTCTAGACCACATTTTTCTGAAATCTAGACATCAGACAGCTGTAGGTCTCGTTTGCCATACCGACATTACTGACCATCATATAGTTATGATGGGACTGAAAACGACCACACCTACCGCTAACAAATCATAGCAACGCTCAATAAAAAAACAAACATACCAGGTTTGATCAATGATCTTAAAGATACTGACTGGAATAAAATAATACAAGGTCAAGACATAAATACGACTGTTAACGATTTCCACCAAATACTAGCTGAATCTGTCAAAAAACACACTATCGACCAGAAATTCAGTCGATCAAAGTTCATTTGGAAACCGTGGATAACCCCTGGCCTTATTAGATGCATGAACCGTGACAAACTGCACCGTGAATCTAGTAAACATCCCAATGACCAAACCAAAAAGCTTATTTACAAACGATACAGAAATTATTTTACCAACATAGTGCATAGACTAAAAAATGAGTACAATAATCGGAAGTTAGAAGAAAATAGCGGTAACACAAAAGAGTTATGGAAGACTATAAGAAATATCAGTGAATCCCCTAGTAATAAAAACAACCCCATAGATCTTCTCAAATCTAAGTCTTCTGCACAAGATTCTATAAATAGCTGTAATGAGTATTTTTCGTCTGTTGGAAAAGATCTAGCTTGTAAAATCATGACGGATTCAGGAGAAACATTGGAATCACTCACTTCTAAAATAAAAATGAAGCAACCTGTTGGTGTCAGCTTTTTCATGTATCCTACAAACACTATCGAAGTTAGCAATATTATTGTAAATCTCAAAACTAATAGTGCCCCTGGTATGGACGGTCTTACACCAAAACTCATTAAGGCAATTAGGAATGAAATAATCACACCACTGACACATATCCTGAATCTAAGTTTAAGCACTGGTATATTCCCTGATAAATGGAAAGAAGCTCAGATAACCCCGATTTATAAAACTGGCCCGAAGCAAAACCCTGCAAACTATAGACCCATATCATTATTAGGAACTTTCTCTAAAGTCCTGGAAAAAATTGTAAATTTTAGGCTTATCTCCTATCTAGAAAAAAATAATTTGTTATCAGACATGCAGTTCGGCTTTAGACATGGGAGATCAACGGAAGACGCAGTTACTTCCTTATGTCAACGTCTGACTTCTTATCTAGATAACAAAGAAAAATGCATAGGAGTTTTTCTGGACCTTGCTAGAGCTTTTGACACTGTAGCAATACCCCTATTACTAAAAAAATTAGAGTTGATAGGCATAAGAGACCTGCCACTGAAATGGTTTGAGACATACCTCACAGACAGACGACAAAGCGTTAAAGTGGACAATTGCACCAGTAGTCAAAAATATGTAGAATTTGGAGTTCCACAAGGCAGTGTTCTTGGTCCAATGTTATTTATCATATACATGAACGACATCCATGATCTAAAAAATCAGGATTCACACACAATTTGCTACGCTGATGATACAGTAATTATTTTCCATAGTAAATCCTGGCCGACTGTATTTGAAGCAGCTCAGAATGGTATTTCCAACATAAAAAACTGGCTTGACTTAAATCTTCTCTCTCTAAATGTAAAAAAAACGCACTTCCTTTGTTTTCATAAATCTATAGTTTCGGCACCGAATTCTTGTAATAAGCTTTTTATTCACTCCACTAACTGCATTAAAGATTCCTGCAATTGTGAAGACATAAAAAAGGTGGATTCTATAAAATATTTAGGAGTATTAATTGATCATCGCCTATCATTCAAACCATATGCTAACGTAGTTGCCAAACGTGTCAGGAAGTTAATTCACGTTCTAAGACCAATACGTAACTGTGCCAATTATAAAATAGTTAAACTCGTATATACTGCATTGTGCGAATCGATCATTTGTTACTGTATATCTGTATGGGGTGGTATCGGTATCACTACTATGATTCAAGTTGAACGGGCTCAGCGATCGGTTCTGAAGGTTATGCATAGAAAGCATTTTAGATATCCTACAACTCAACTTTATACTGAAGCTTCAGTTCTCAATGTTAGACAGCTATACATACTTCCCTTCCCGCTACGCTACGGCTCAGTGCGTCGGAGGTTCGCTGTGAAATAATATTATTTTTCTGCTATTTCGTGATTGTTTTGTGACCTGTGTTTTGTTTCTAGCTTTAGTGTTAGTGCTAAATACTACAATCTGTAAGTTTTTTAAGTGTTTTAATAAGTAATATCTGGATTTTAGTTCAAATTATCGTTCGGTGAGTAAGTTTAACTTTTTTCTTGTGAGGGTACCGCGTCATAGTCACAGTTACTTGTTATCGTGCTAAATTAGTTATCGTGCTGTTTACATTAAAGCGCTTGCTTATTTCGTGTGAATAACATGTCAAAAATGAATGATGTCCCCCCCGATAGAGGGCGAAACGCGTTTGGGAGAAGTAAACAGACTCCCAGAACGCCCCCTTCAGGCTTCAACAAACGAGTGTTAGACGATGCGTCACCGACGTTTTGTACTCCCGATGGTCAACAGGAATCGGACATAAAACGTTTTCGGGGATCTCAATCCGATTATTCGTCTTCATTAAATATTAGCGATACAAACAGTGCGGAATATAATTATTGCGATCTTGTGACACAAGCTTCCGTTTATCTGTCAAAGGTTAACGAATTAGTCAGTAATTCCAACTCGGGTATGAATATTGCGAATAAGCTATCGGTGATGGATTGTACGCAGCGCCTTACCAGTATTATTTCATTACTTGCGCTTAAATCTTCATGCAATGAAACTAAATTGGCGAACGCAGAACGTCAGTTAGATCTTTGCGTAAATAAAACCAATTCTGAGATTCCTACGTACGCGGAACAATTAAAACTGCGTTTACCGAAAAAAACCGCCGCCCCCATAGTACAGACGCGAAAACCGGTTCCTTCAATTATTGCGTATCCCACCGCTGAGCGATCAGCGGAGTACGCGACTTCGTCGGCGACCAAGGAAGCGCTTATAAAGGCTATAAAACCCGCGGACGACGGTTTTCAAATAGTAGACGTTAAAAAAACTTCCAATTCTGGCGTTGTACTCCGAGTGGCAAATGAAACCCAACTCAATAAAATTCGCTCTGTCGAGGCCATTCGTTCGGCGGGTTTAAAACTTCAAACTCCATCCGGGCGACGACCGCGCATACTTATAAAAGATATACCGTCGTCAATGGACGACCAGGTCTTTTTAACGGCGTTATACAGGCAAAATATCAAAGATAGTGATCTTAAAGTCAGCGAAGACGATTTTACGTCTAAAACTAAAATTGTGCGCAAGCGTAACGTAGCTAATGGGCGCAAGTGGGTGGGAATTGAGCTCGAACCGGAGATTAGAAAACATGTAGTCAGCACTAAAGAAAAACTTTTCATCGACTGGGCTACATGCCGCTTTATTGATGATTTAGAGGTAGTTCGGTGTTTAAACTGCCAGCAATATGGGCATGTTGTCAAGTACTGTAGTAATAAATTACCTACCTGTGCCTTATGCGCAGAAGCACATCCCACAAAATCATGTAAGCACCACAATGACCCAGAATTTAAACCAGTTTGTGCATCGTGTAAAACATATAAAAAACCTCACGACCACAAATGCGGCTCGGACAACTGCCCCACATTTAAGCATAAACTTGAGCAGTTAGTGCTAAATACCAAATATTAATATGGCTTACTTAAAAATAGGGCAGCTAAATCTTCACAACGATAGGGTTGCGACATCAGAGTTGGAAACTTTAGTCAATGAATACAACTTAGATATAGTGCTTGTACAAGAACAATATCAATATGCGCGTTTAAAAAATAAATTGGTGCAGCTAGACAACAAATCACGGGCTGCTATTTACGTAACGCGTACTAATTTTACGGTAAGCGCTATGCGAAACCTCATGACGTCACACTGTGCTGTCGCTGAAATATCATCCCCATCCTGGAAAGTTTACGTAGTGAGCTGTTATTTTCAGTATTCAGATCCTGTCGGTCCCCATTTACATCACTTGCGCCATGTTTTGATGTCCCTCAAAGGACACAAAATTATTATTGGCGCAGATGTTAACGCATCCTCTACATTATGGTATGGCAAATACCGTTCAAGCGATACAGAACGGCGGAACGCCGTCGAAGATTTCGTCGCTGAGATGAATCTATCAATACATAACACTCCTGATGCACCGCCTACTTATTGTAGCCCTACTGGCGAATCTTTTATTGACGTCACTTTTTCAAGCTCAGACGTCCGAATAGATGGATGGCGTGTTTTGCCTGACGCTTCATCCAGTGATCACCGCTTAATCGTGTACGAGTTTGTTCCTCGGTTGGCACAAAGACCTACGGCTATTTACGGTAACTATAGATATCGGCTCAAAGGGGCCGATTGGGATTTTTTCAGAGCTCTTTTTGCCGCGCATGCCAGGGATTTCACCCGGGATGAACTAACAACAGAGGAATGTGCTGTAATGATGTCGGACACTTTTACCTACTGTGCCGATATTGCCATAGGCCGCGTCCCTATCACTAATATTCGAAGATGCGATTGGTGGAATAACTACTTAATTAAAGTTCGATGTGAATTTCGGAGAGCACGTAAAAAATATAATAAACTAAAAAAACGTAAAATTGTAGGCGATGTTTTAAATAATGCATATATAAATCTCAAAATAGCTCGTTCACGTTACCGCTCGTCAATAGAGAAATCCAAAGGCAATCTTATTAGAAAAATAGTCGATAAATTAGATAAAGAAGGCCCGTGGTCGCCCCTATACCATGAGTTTAAAGCAAATAGGTCTATAGATTTAGCTTATATTCAAAACATAAAAATCAATAATACCTACACCAGTGGCATAGAGGAGACCACGGAATCCTTACTTAATTCGCTCATACCTGATGATAGTTCCTTGAACGATAATGACTACCATAAGCAGATTAGACAGTGGGCAAACAATCCACCCGCTACCTATATGTCAAGTCTTCCTACAATTAATGAGTTTATGAATACTGTGAAATCGCTACCTGTTAACAAAGCTTCAGGTGAAGATAAAATATCCAACAAAATGATAATAGAAGCCACAAAACAATCCGGTGATTCAATACTAAAAGTTTTTAATCGTTGCATATCTGAAGGGACTTTTCCGCGTTCTTGGCGCAGCGGTTTTATTCGTATTATACCAAAAAATGGCGATAAACTGCCTGAAGACCCTAAGTCATACCGACCAATAACGTTACTGCCTTCCTTAGGCAAGCTTCTAGAACGACTTATTGTACCGCGATTGCTGCCGGGAGGACCAAAATTTCACGGAAATCAATTTGGTTTTACTGCGGGTAAATCGACAGTGGACGCAGCTATCTCAGTGAGGAAAGCTGTAAACTCGTCCGAATGTAAATACGTTTTGGCCATATTCCTAGATATTTCAGGGGCGTTTGATAATACTTGGTGGCCAATTTTGTTACAAAAACTTAAGTTACGCGGTTGTTACAGTAATATATATTCGATAATCATATCTTATTTCGTACATGGCTCTGCAACTCTTAAGCTTGGTCACTTCAGAGTCACTAAATCGTTAACCATGGGTTGCCCCCAGGGCTCAGTGCTCGCGCCGTATCTCTGGAACTTGGGTTTTGATGACTTCTTGACATTACCCTTGCCATCACGCTGCTCTCTAACGGCATATGCTGACGATGGCCTCTTACTTATACAGGGTAACTCCAGGAGAGAGTTGGAAAATCTGGCTCAAACTTGCTTAAGTATGATAAGTGAATGGGGTAAAAGAAATCGCCTTACATTTGCTCCTCATAAAACCTACCAACTCCTTCTTAAAGGTGAACTAAAATCCCCCCCGGGCGTAAAACTTAATAATGTTACTGTAAAACGCAAAATATCAACCTGTTATTTGGGTTTAGTTTTAGAAAAGAATTTCTCGTTTATAGAACATATTAAATCAGTTGGGGAAAAAGCTAAGCGAAACTTTTTTGCACTTACAAGGATATCGACGGCAACCTGGGGCCTCTCTTTTAATACTCTTAAAATCATTTACGGGGCAACCTATCTCGGGTGTATATGCTACGGCTCGCCTGTGTGGGCTGATAGGGCTACCATCGGAGCTGCTCGCCGTAAATTACTACAAAGCCAGAGGTTGGCGTTGATATTTCTGTGTAAAGCCTATAGAACAGTGAGCACAGAGGCCCTACCTGTCCTAGCGGGTGTACTACCGGTTGATCTTGAAGTACAAAGACGAGCAGCAATGTATTATTCTACGCGCGATAATTTAGAAAATGATTTCTTATCATTACGCGACCGTGCGAAAATAACCAGGCTATTTATGCCAATAGCTGACTTAAATAACGAACTACTAAATGAATGGCAATGTAGATGGAATACGTCAACCAAGGGTCGCCATCTGCACCAGTTCTTTCCGGACGTACGCGAACGGTTAAATAAAACTTGGCTAATCATAGACCATTGTGTTGCACAATTTCTTACCGGACACGGCAATTTTAAAAGTAAATTGTATAGTTTCAAATTAGTATCTTCACCAATCTGTCTGTGCTCAACATCCAGTAACGAATATGAACAAACTGCTCACCACATCCTGTGGGAGTGTGATCTCTGGCAAAATCAGCGTGATATTATGTTAAACAGCTTGCAACCAATATCTGGAGTAGTTTATTATACGGATCTTGTAGCAACAAGGAACAACTTCCGTGCGTTTAAGCGTTTTTGCCATACCTACTATTGGAATCAAATATAACAGCTCACTTAGGACCCTTAAATTGATCCTCGGTGCTTTTGCAGCTGGCTTCTCTAGTTGCAAATCTCTCATTTTATGAGGCTATAGCCTCTTTACATCATTCTGTCTCCCGCTTTGCTCTGGAGGGAAGTGGAACTATTCATTTTCTAACTCCTCCTTTTTTCTGTTTCTGATTAAATTCGTTGCGGGATCCAAGACAGTTAAAGCTATTCCCCGGGACATGCCTGAGCTTCACCGCTCAGTGTCATTTCATTGTGTGCCACTGTTGATCCTGGCTTACAGGAGTTGCAGTGGTGGGTAAGAGGGAGGGACTAGTCCCGTTTAAAAAAAAAAAAAAAAAAGCTATACATACTGCAAATTGTCCTAAAAAAACACAAATCTGTGCTCCAGTCAGCAGAATACTCGCAGTTAATTCAACGCCGTATTTACAAATGTCCTCAAGTCGGAGTTAAAACAAGATTTGCACAACATATGCAAGAATTTATGCTTAGCTTCATATATAATAAAGTAGCAAAATTTTGTGATATCAAAATGTGTAGATTATATCAAGTAAAGAAGCTAGTTAGAAATTGGTTGATTACCTTATCTTATTCCGAAACTGAAACATTAATTAAAGTGGTATCATAGCCCTTATTCGTAATTATAATTTTACCAATTTACCTCAAACACACACACACACACAGACACACACACACACACACACACACACACACACACACACACACACACACACACACACACACACACACACACACACACACACCCACACACACACCCACACACAGACGCGCACGCACACCTCACTTATGTTTTTACATTTCTATTATTTTAATAGTGTTATCCTTTTATTAATTATTTTTTATTAATTTCGTTTATTAATTGTTTACTTTGATCTTATGTATGTTAACCTAAGTAATGGAATTATATGATAAAAATATAAATTTTAATATAGGTACTACCAACCAACTTGGGTTGCTTTTGTTATTTTAGAATTGGTCTCCACGAGACAGGCTCGACCTAGTGTGGAGGTCATAACTTAATGAAAGATATTTCCTTATCGTAACAAAATTGTCATTTCAGTGACATATGTAAAATAGTTAAGGAATATGTAAATAATTTTGGTAAATAAATCTTTATCTTATCTTATCTTAACATGTAACGTAATTAACGCACACATACACAAAATTTTTTATTTAACATGTATATGCATTGTTATTTACTAAATTAGTTTCTTGGAATAAAGTTTATTTTCTTTATTTTGTATCGAATTATGGACTTTGTATGAATACAGATAAAACTGCGATTTTTAAAGTCTTATTACTTTGACTTACGGTCCATTTGTTTTGACTGTACAGGGTTAATATGACAATAATTTCCGTAGTATTAATAATTTTGGAATGAAAAATTATCTATATTAAAAATGATATAAATCGATTCAGTGAACGATTCTGAACAAACTATTTTCCGGAAGTGCGTTAATTAAGTTGCAGGTTGTATATTTATTATTTAAATACATAACTTAATAAAAATTAAAAAAAGATTACAAATAATTATATCCTTTACGGTAACCCCAAATACCAAAACCCAAAACTAGGGGAGCCCGCAATAGTCACGAAGGGTACAACGAGCTCCTAGATAGCTCACAGTCAAACACTTACCAGTAAATAGAAAACAGATCACTTCCGCATTTATTCAGATGCACATCATCTCTATGTAGTGCCAATAGAAATAGCATCCATTACTACGATATTTTATACATAATTAAACAAAATTATTACCATCCAAACACTAAATCTAGATCTAGGCTACATAAAAAGCCATTTGGCTCGTCATTAGCCACAATTATTGCTAAGTCGCGCCGTTTCTCTTCGCCGGCGTGGCACTGGCTTTATACTTGAGTCTAATACATGTCAATTTAATTATAATTTACCGTCTAACAAAATTAACTGTATGGTGTAATAAGTGTTAATAAACTTTGCCCTTTTCCATCACCGTCTTCATACATAACTATTAAAATAAAATAAAATAAAAAAGGTTTTTATTCACGTAGACTTTAAAAAAGCGCTTGTAAATAGTCAGCACATTTTTGTAGTAATATATAATTAATGTATAATTATTTCTAGGTACATATAGATATTTAGGTACACGGATTGTAGGAAATAATTAACAATAAGATTTATTTTATAACAGTAACGATATTTAACTAACTTAAGTTATTGTCAAGGATCATGTGTAGTTTTAATTATCAAAATTTTAAATTTTAGCTATATTTTTACTACATATTGTCGAATGGTTCTGTCTATGTTAAGGTACGAATGAAATGTTATCATTATGGCGGATTATTTTTAAGTAAAACTTTCTTTACGTAAGCGTGACTTGGGAAGTAAGTTGGCGAATGCGTGACGAGAGTGTTGGGAAAAGTGTGATAGGACGACGCGAATGGAAGGCGAGAGAGAATGTAAGTTAGTGAAGATAGAGAGGAAGAGAGAGCTAGGTTTCGTATATTACTGTAGGTCCAAGAGAGAGATTTGCAAGCCCATATTTTCTTTCCCTATTTCTCCCCTAGCCAGTTACGTCTAGTACTCGTATATCTAAGTTTACTAGAGTCGTGTGGTCTGAAGCACATTTGTTTTTTTTTGCCTTTTAACTTTATTGGTTATTTCAACTAAACAACTCATCAGTAATTATCTTAATTTACTGATTGGTTATAATAAATTTTTAAGCCATATTTTATGACAATATTTTGTGTATATTACGTCTGCAAATATTACAGCCATAATATACACAAAATTTGACGAGCCTGTTGGCGTGGTAGGCAAATGCTTGCTTTTCATGCCGGAGGTCGTGGGTTCGATTCCCACCCAGGAGATATATTTGTTTGCATGAACATATCTGTTTATCCTAAGTCTGGGTGTACTTATCTATATAAGTATGTATTTACGAAAGAAAAGAATATTATATGCAGAATATCGGTTATCTGATTTCCATAGTACAAGCTATGCTTTGTTTGGGATCAGATGGCCGTATGTTTTTTTTTAATGTCATAGGGCGACAACCGAGCAAGCGGGTCACCTGATGGTAAGTGATCACCGCCGCCCATGGACACTCGCAACACCAGACGAGTCACGGGTGCGTTGCCGGCCTTTAAGAGTTAACAAACAAGTGTTGCTGACCCTCCCCCTCCACCCCAATGAGCTCTGGCGACCTTACTCACACGCAGAAACACAACATTAAAGTTATTAATGTTATTATTAAAGAATGTCTTCTGTAAGGTGGAGGTACTTCCCCAGTCGGGCTGCTGTTTGAGCGAATGAACGCTGTGCCCTACCTCTCTTAAAAAAGTCCCAGGATGTAAATAATGTCCCAGGATAGTATTATTATTATTGTACGATTTTGACAAATGGACCTGAAATAAAGTGTAAATAGCAGTGCAAAGTATTATAACAACACTCTGTTATAATACCGCCCACTGCTTTTTCATGCTTTTACTGAGCTTAAATGTGATCTGTTCAAAATCTCGTTTTAAAAAATGACAGATACTTGTGTTGCATATAACATTATGCTTACTTACACATAACTTGATTGACGTCAATGGAAAACGATTACAAACAGGCTAGATTGGACTTACAATCTAACGTGTTATTTTGGACTTTATTACCTTGTAATAAGAGGTATTCAAGCGTGAGATGAAATGTAAAGATTCTTTGAAGAACGAGTGTTGGATTTCAAGAAAACGTTGTAGTTATTTTGTAGGAAATAAGTATATTAACATGTAGGTAGGTACTGTATTTGTATTGTACGTTGTAATAATAGAGCGATTATATTAAAATAATAATAATATCCTGAGACATTATGCACACACGGCCATCTGAATCCAAACTAAGCAGAGCTTGTACTATCGAAAACAGATGACTGATATACTAATAATAATAATGTTTATAATGTTCATTGGTTCCAGAAAAAGAAAATACAATTATACTTATAATTAAAATACAGTCTAGTTTTTACTTTAAATCAGATTTTATAAAAGAGAATGTTTGATTAATGGCATGGTAAATATGGAGATTTTCTTTTAGTGAGTGATTGAGACAGAGGAGAGGAAATCTTCGAAAATATTGACAGATTGATGTTTGGCTTTTTAACTATATATATATATTATCTGTTACATCCGAAAAAAAATATTATAAAACAAGTGACTTTCCAAAATCCAAATAAAATAAAATAAAAAAAACTAATATATAATCTGTGAAATTAATTTCTATCCCTTTTTTAATTTTTTAACATCATGTTTCATAATTTTTGACAACATTCTGGCTCGCGCCAGATTTGATTTTTCTAGCATATGAATATAATGTTTAACTACTTTTCATAGATAATTACACCCAGACTCAGGACAGGTAAGCAGAATAACTTTTAACTGTCCCCGACCCTCACACAAGAACCCAACTGCATATGTGCGAATATTTTTTTCCTTTTTGTACAGCCGCCAGGACATCCAGCTACCCGATCTGTCAAATTTATTTTATAGATTTTCTACTTTATAACATAAGCATGAGGTTCACTTTCAATTGGGGAAATTTTATAGATTGGGGTAGCTTGATTTGCTGGCGTCTGTACAATAATAATCAAAAAGGAAAAACAACCAACAAGAACAAAAGTACGAAAGCGAACATAGACAGCTGGTCCGTAATCGGTGAGGTTAAGTAAGTAACTAGGCTCGCTGTCAGTCCATAGATGAGCCAACACCAAAGTGGTTTAATTTATGAGCGTCTCCGTTTTTTGGAGGGAACATTAAGCTGTCGGTCCCGGTTGTAGCCATTAGGCAACAGTAGTAGCCATGTCAGAGTCCTACTGGGCGGCTTGAACAGCTCTGACATGGTGTTAGCTGACACCCTGGATTAACACATAGGCTGCAATTTATAAAGTTTACCGCGGGTAAAACCGCAGAGCACAGCTAGTTAATCATAAGTCACTCAATTTTGAATAAGAGCGTAGTCAACAAGATACTGCCAGCTCCTTATTTGAAGTTGGTAGAGAGCTCTCTACCATCACATCCTACACCTAAACCGTCCAAGTTCCGTCCAGGATTATGATATTAATTGGTAACGAGGCGGACACGACGCACACGGACGTGGCGGAAGTCTCACGACGTGTGTGGCCTTTGATCCACACCGCCCACACACTAAAAGACTCCTGTTAAATAAATAAGTTTATTAAATGATAGAGAGAAGGAAAGAAAGGTGTTGGCGCCGAGACTGATCAAGAGTAGTTCACAGCTCATCACTAATGCCATGTTTTAATTAGTATAACACGTCCACTTGTAGAAATTATAAGATTAAGGGAAAAGGAAGGTACGGTTTGAAGTGTTCTTTGGTGGCTAATTAATTGGTCTTATATTAACGATAAAAATCAATTATAAGAGGAAACATGGATTAAAAATAACTTCAAAACAATTACTTAATCTAATACTATGACGGGAAATAAGGGACCATTTCTGTGCATATATGACATTATATCACGCTTATAAAGGCAAGCGCACATCACATCATAATGTCAGCCGATAAAGGAACAAGCTGGACAAGAGCCTCTTCCAAGAATGGGGGATATGTCATTATCTTCACGCTTGGCAGGCGGGTTGACGATAGTATGATGGTCATAGTACTAAGAGACACGCCGCTACACATTCTTTGGTAATAGGTTTTAGGTTTAAAGATTCTTTATTATCTATACAAATAAATAAAATTGAAGTGTCTGTTTGTAATATTGAAATAACCGATTTTTACTACATGTATATGAATATATATACGGTACATACTCCAAAATATTTTTTTTTACAATTTTTGTCTGTCTGTCTGTCTGTTTGTTCCGGCTAATCTCTGAAATGGCTGGACCGATTTAAACGGGACTTTTTTGGCAGGTAGCTGATGTAATAAGGAGTAACTTAGGCTACGTTTATTTTAGAAAAATTGTTTTATTTTAGAAAATCCAGTAAAAAACTTAATAAGCTAATTAACACGCGGACGAAGTCGCGGGCACAGCTAGTTCTCAATAAAAACAAATAAGTCACTTACTTAAGAACAATAAATAATAACTTATAGTAAACTACATAAGGTCGAGTTGGTAGTTTCATCAAGTACATATGTTTAACCTTAGTTAAGTATTTAGCAACTTTCAATGTACCATTATTATTTTATTGTATTCAAAATATTTTATACAGTTAATTTTTGCTAATTTGATTTGCATGCTGTGTTAGCCTATAAGTGATTATTACACGAAACTCTGTAACATTTAGCTTATAACTCTTATATTCAAATGTGTAAATAATCGTTGGTTAACCTACTAATATAAAAAAAAAAAAAAAAAAAAAATACATACATTATTCTTATGATAAGGTGTGGTACTCATCTAATGTACCCACTTTCCCGAGGTTAAGATATTAAGTAAGATTGTTGTACATATTGAAATAATCGGGTTCTGAATACATTAGATGAGTGTACATTTTAATTTGTGGTGGTAGTTTGTTGTACATCTGTGCCCCTTGATAAGTCAGCATCTTCTTGCCATAATTTGTCCTAATCTTAGGTAAGACCAAAAAACTCGCCCGGCGAGTACTACGTTGAGTTGAGCTTGATTTTGATAAACTAGATTTAATATTTTTGTTAAGAACTTTCCGAATAAAAATTCTGGTGTTGTACGTGAATAATTGTGTTAAATTCATAATTTTAGTTTCTTCGTAGATTTTACGTGTAGTAAGGCGTGGATGGTTAAAAATTAATTTTATAAGTTTATTTTGCATGTTATTGTATATATGTATTTTGCATAATATTTACTCGGTCTGACGTCGACGCTACTATGGGAGGACATGGAATAGTGATATACTTCGCCATCTGCCATGCAGCAAGCACACCTCATGTATAATATTATTTTATCTTACAGTACGAAATGCTCTATTTAGAATATATAATTACTTACTTCAATTCTTAAGCAGCATGATTTTTACTTTACTTATCATCTATACATATAATAAAATCGTAGGAAAGTCAAAACTGTGCATTGAATATATTTTTAAAGGATAATTGGGTCGTGATCTACAACGATATCAAAGCCAAAAATATAGTTTTTAGATTTTTAGTCTGTTTATCTGTTTGTCTGTATGTATGTCCGGGCTAAACTCTAAAAGTACTGCATGGATTTACTACAAATTTTGCATGAATATTACTAAGAGGTCGGGTCAACATATAAGCTACATATTATCACGCTATAACCTACGGGGGAGGAGCTGTGATAATTTATAAAAATTAACGCGGGTAAAACCGCGGGGCACAGCTAGTATTAAAATAAAAGGAAACTATTGTATGAGATTTAAAGAATGGTAAGTGTTAATAATTAAGAATACAGTAAATAGAAATTGATAATCATTAACAAAACATTCACGATATTTCTTGAATGGAAGTGTTTCTTAAACACCGTAAACTAGTGTATTTGGGTGTGTTCATGCTACGGCACCGAGATGCGTGTCTGACATACCACTGTTAAACCCGCGATGGTTTGTGTGATATGTTCTGAGTTTGTATTTATGTAATTAAAATTAATGTATTGAATAATAAACTAATAAAAAAAAATGTGAGTGAGCACTTCCACAACATCACTGCAACCATTTTAGAGCTTACAGATGTGCGATCGTTGAGTTAACTCTCTTTGGCACTAACTCTAAGTGGTGAATAGAAAAGTGTGATTCAAACTCCAGGCTTTTCTATCTAGGGTCTTCCAAATCAACCGCGATAAGCTGTGTACTGGTACCAGTTTCCGATGAGAGAAGTAATGTCTGTTTCTGATCCCTAAATAAACAGGCTTGCCTAGTTTAGCGATCAGATGGTTATAGTTATCTACTGCTCTACCATCACATATTTGAACATCATGCCTTAAGTACAGAGCAGAGTCGCGGCGAGCACCTCTCTGCTCGTAACACAGGTTAATTCCTAGCACGGGAGTGATGTTGTACCACTGTTTACGACCAATACTGCCATTGATACAAAAATACTTAAATAAGTTTCACACTCTGTATCACTAGGTGGCATTAGTGCTGAAATAGATGGCGGTATGGTTTCGTTCACACCGCACACCTAGGTCATGACAATTTTGTTGCATTTTGAGATCTAACAGAGAGCTATCAGAGAACAATCAGTCCAATAAACCAACAGTTCAGTTACTAGATGTGGTTTTATTATATATTCAACCCTTCAAGTATTCCTGAGGTCAGCAGAGATCACTTTAATAGCTTCGTGCTATTCATTGGTCCGATCGACCGGAATTTTGGAATTCTACACGTACTCGCAGTGGATTGCTGTGGCAAAGGTACGCGACGTTTGCAACAGTGTCACCAGTAGAGACGGAGGCAGAGGAGTTCAACGTGACGTCACAGACGGCGCCATCTATCAACCGAGAAGTGAATCAGTTCAACGAGTGCAGCTGTAATAGTGAGTGAAGTGAAACAATGAGTACCTACTGTATATCGTCCCCGTAGTTGGAAAACTAAATAAGTCCGATTTTGGCGATTTTGACTTTTTCCTATTTTCAAAACACCTAAAACCTGCCGCATATTTGAGCCTTACAGGCATTTTCATATCTTATTCCGTTCCAAAGATATAGCCATTTTTGTCAGACAGGTCATGACAGATGGAATAATAAATATCTTCAGACAAACACAATTTTTTTAAAGGAAAACTAAATAACTCTGTAAATAAATCAATAACTCTGGTCAATGACAAGATGAATGTCGAATAAGTTAAATAACTTGAGTTGTTGAATTTTTCCTCAACTTAATTTTTTTTTTACAAAACTAACTTAGTTCGAGGAAAACTAAATAACTCTATTTATTTAATTCTGCTATCCAGAATTCTGATATAACGTATCTAATTTATAAATATTTGGTGTTATTTAATTCTTCTACAACAAGATGAAGATTAATTATAAGATGCTAGGCAAATAAAATTAAATAACTTAAGTTGTCATCAAAGGAAATAAGAGGTTCAAGTCCCATTTCGGGTATCAAACCAACGCCACCTTCAACAGATGAAGAATCTTTTGCTGATTCTGGATATACATGGATTCCGGACACAGAAGAAGAAAATAAAAACGAAACTTAGTTCTTTAATAGACATCAATATTTCATTGGATAAGAAGAAAAAAAGAGTAAAGAGATTTGAACGAATAAACCCCATTTTGTCGAGAGATTCTGAAGATGAAACAAGTAATATTATAACAATTCGAGCAATTATTGAAACCCTTATTGAACAATTCTCACCGGGTTACCCTGAAAAAGAATCATGGAACACTATATTTCGCTGAGACAATAGATTCAGAAATAGAAACAGAAAATAAGGAAATAGAAACCGGGGTGCTAAAAACCCCCGGCAGACGCCGTTTTACCAAAACCAACAACCTCTGGCCCTGGCAACATATAACACTCGCATACAGCGGACCGACGAGAAGATCATCAAACTGGAGGAGGAGCTGAACAGGTTACATTGGGATGATGACTGATGATGATTCCAGACCGGTTTCGGTCACGGCGACTGCCTCAACTCCGTACAGATAGTTGTCGTTGGTGTGCTCGCATATGACTACAGTAGCCAATCTTATTTGAGAAGGTCCGCGCACATTGCGGGCATGTGAGCACACCATTATTAAAATTATAACTGATCGCCGCAGGTGGTCGGGCTTTCAGTTCGTCACGTCTAGAGTCAAGCTCTGACCGACGATGGTCCTCAAAGTCAGAAACTTTGTTTTTGACTAGAGCTCTCCAATCAGATCTGTCGGCCGCAAGCCTTTCCCACAACGAGGTCTCAATGTCACATTTCTTCATATGGCGTTTTTGCACATCTTTATATCGGAGGAACTGTCCGCCTTGCTTTCGTTTCCCCTCCTTCAGCTCGGAATAAAAGATACGCTTAGCCACTCGCTCCTCCGCCATTCGAGACACGTGACCGCACCATCGAAGCTGTCGCCGCATAAGGTAAGCCTCAATGCCACCAACATTGGCTCGTCGCAGCACTTCGGTGTTACGCACACGATCAGACCATCGGATCTTAAGTATTTTACGCAGGCATTTAAGGTGGAATTGGTCTAGTGTGCGGATATGCCGACGGTATACAGTCCACGTCTCGGCGGAGTATAAGATGTTGGGCAATACTATTGCCGTATATACCGATATTTTGGTAGCCAGTTTGAGGTTATGGGAACGGAAGACCTTGGCATCCAGCTTGCCGAATGCTGCAGCAGCAGCACCGATTCTGCCGTTGATCTCAGCATCAAGGTCGCACTTCGATGTTAATGTGCTCCCCAGATACCGGAATTTATCAACCTGCTTTAACGAGTCCTCACCGAGTTTCATGGTCAGTGTCTTATGACCGTTATTGTCCAAGGACATAACTTCCGTCTTCTTGACACTGATCTTCAGGCCAAATTTTTGGCAAGCCTCGTGAAAGTTGGACATCAATTGCTGCAGGCTATCTGGGGATTCCACCACAAAACACAGGTCGTCTGCATACATGATCTCAGTGATCATTGCATACGAAACTTTGGTGCGGGCCTTAAATCTGGCTAGATTAAAAAGATTGCCGTCTGTTCGGAAACGGATGCGAACTCCATCGGAAAATAATTGCAGGGCCTCGCGGACTACGACTGCAAAGTACAACGCGAACAGTGTAGGTGCAAGAACACACCCTTGCTTCACCCCACAGGTAACGGGGAAGAAGTCTGACTGATCGTCGTCGACAGCGACACAGCACTCCATGTCATCATGCAGGAGTCTCAGGAGTCTCACAAATTTATCCGTGCATCCTAACTTTTCCAGTACTATCCAGAGGGCTTCTCGAGGCACACTATCAAAGGCTTTCTCAAGGTCAACGAAGCACAGGTATAGCTTTCGCCCCTGTTCACGGCTCTTTTCTTGTAGTTGACGCAATGAGAAAATCGCCTCACAAGTGCCTCGGTCAGGTCGGAAGCCAAACTGGGTTTCCGGCAAAATCTTTTCAGATAGGGTCATTAGGCGGTTTAGTAATACTCTGGCAAAGACTTTTCCAGGGACTGATAAAAGTGAAATACCGCGGTAGGAGTTACAATCGGAACGGTCACCCTTGTTCTTGTATAGGGCACAAATACGAGACACTTTAAAGTCTGCTGGAATACGTTCCGTTTCCCACACAAGAACAAAAAGTTCATAAAAGGCTGAATGCAACTCGTCACCGCCATATTTGATCAATTCTCCCGGTATGCAGTCCATGCCAGCCGCACGCTTATTTGGCTGTTGTTTTATGGCAAGAACGATCTCATTGCGTGACAGTGGCTCGTTCATCTGATTTGCTACTGACATCTGAGGCATCGATCTGATGTGTTCTAGATCAGCTGATCGATCAACATTAAGTAGGGCACTAAAGTGTTCAGCCCATCGCTTTAATATAGCGTCTTTAGATTCTAGAAGGCCTTTGCCGTCCATGGACTTCAAAGGGACCTTCAGCGAATTCCTCGTACTAATCAGTTTTCGAACCTCACCGTAGAACTCTCCGAGCTGATTCGTATCAGCGAGCCACTGCATGTGCCGAGCTTTTTCTTGCCACCACCGATTTTTTATTTCCCTAGAAAGTTTTCGCAGCTCCATGTCACTCTTTTTGATCTCTGCAGCGCCTCTACCTTGCTTCTCTCTGCTACCATTCCTAAGCAGGACACGATGTTTGCCGATTGCATCCGCAAGAACCCTATCGTTCTCATCAAACCAGTCCTCATTCTTACGGACTTTGACACCCAAAGTATTTTGAGCAGTGCCTAAAATATGAGAAGATAAAGCTCCCCACTCTGCATCAACCCCCTCCGCGCCGTTTCGTAGGGATGGGAGCGTACTAGCTAAAGTTTGTGCAAACTGTTGTCTAGTCCCGAGATTCTGAAGCTTATCTACATCTAAGCACGCAAGCTTCACTCTTCCTGATCTGCGGGGACGACGTAAGCAGAGATTCAATTTGGTGACAACAAGCCGGTGATCAGTCCAACAGTGTGCTCCCCGCATTACACGGGTTATTTGGATTTGGGAAATATCTTTTTGTCGTACGATTGCGTAATCAATTAAATGCCAGTGTTTTGATCGTGGGTGCATCCACGTAGCCTTGTGCTTGGCGCGAAGTCGGAACATAGTGTTCGTTATAGCCATATCGAATTGAGCACAAAGACTAAGCAACAACCTGCCATTACTATTCATGTTGCCTATTCCGTGTCTGCCTAAAACTTTAGGCCAGGCTTCATAGTCCCGCCCGACTCTGGCATTAAAGTCGCCCAGTAGTAAGATCTGTTCACTGAGGCGTACGCGCTCGAGACAGTGTGTCAACTCCTCATAAAATTTATCCTTGATGTCATCAGACTTGTCCAGCGTTGGAGCATAGACACTGATGACATTAAGATAATTGTCGTGTTCAAGATGCAAGCGCAATGTGGTCACGCGGTCAGAAATGTGCACAGGATATTCCTGAAGACGCTTTAAGAGGTGGTTTTTGATAGCAAAACCAACGCCCGACCGCCGCGGTTCAGAGGCAGCAGTACCTTTCCACAGAAAAGTATACCCGCCACCGTCTTCCACCAGCTCCCCTTCGTCAGCGAGATGTGTTTCGCTGAGAGCAGCCACATCTATATTATAGCGACGAAGTTCTCGAGCTACAATAGCGGTTTTTCGCTCAGGACAGGCGTTAGCATCACTATCGAGAAGCGTCCGAACGTTCCACGCGCCGAATGTCATAGTATTGGATGATGGTTGCGTTTTCTTTTTATTACTTGTGTAGCGTCGACCACGATAAAAATAGATGCAGAGGCAGCCGTGGTTACTACCCTCTCTTAAGTCGGGGTGAGCATTTTTTTGGGACACCTTTTCTAGTCCCCTCCCTGGCTGAGCAGGGAAAGCAGTGCCTCCCTAAATAGGGCTGCTTTGTCACCCTGGGTGCTGCCGAATCCATTCTGTCACCCCATGCGCAGAGCGAAAGCGACCACGGTGTACATACATACACCCCCAGAACCGCCCGTGTGCAGGCATCAGACAAAGCCTGGTTCGCATCAATCCAGACCTCTCTACCTCACCCCATCGCCACAGGACTTTGCTGTAATCGGAGTCCATGTTCGGAAGCAGTCAGGTGCGCAGGAAATATTAAGGTGCATAAGTGTACGCGCAAACACAGATGCACACACTCGTCCTTCCCCTCCTATCTCTAGTGGAACGGAGAACCGCTACAACTAGAGGAGAGTTTGGATGATGTGTCTGGCCGACGGTAACTGTACGCTCTCTACCGTCGCCCTTGGCCTTCCACAATTGCCGTGCTATTCCGCCAAGTCCGCCAAACCCGCTGCATATCAGCTGTGGGTTGCCTTCCTTGCCGAAACAGACTTTATGTACAAAGTGGGAGAGAGCCACAATAATACATTCGATTGTACCTGTCGAACGCAAGGCAGTTTAACGTCTTGCCCGGGACCGGGCATTACATTGGGATATCATAAGATATCATAAGATTGTCTCAAGTCCGAAGAGAGGGGGAGGGCACGATAATCCTAAAATCCGGGAACCTGCTCTATTTCCAGAACCAACGGCGACCTACGGTCCCAAGGTGGTGTCACCTTGAGACAAACACTTGGGACAACGTAGTGAAAATCGAGAGGGTGTCGACCAGGGTGGCGTAACTTATTCTCAGAATTACCAAGCGGTATTCGTTGAAGGTAATACAGGTATACGCGCCGACTTCGACGAACTCCGACGGTGAGGTTGAGGATATATCAAGAGCCATACATAGCTCTAAAACCCTTTCACTGTGGTCATTTGTGGACTTTGACGCGAAGCTGGGCAAACGATTCGGTAATGGGCTGAGAGTGGGGCAATTTGGAACTGGAGACCGGAACCCCCGGGGCCAAATGTTGGCCGACTTCATGGAGAAGGAGGAACTCTTAATGATGAATTCCTTATTCAGAAAGTCGGATCACCGCAAATGGACCTGGGTGAACCCCGATGGTAAAACCAAAAATTAGATAGACTTTATCTTGTCGATGAGACGACAGATGTTCAATGCGGATAAAACCGGCAGCGATCACAGACTGGTGAGAGGCTCATTGAACCTTAATGTCAAGTTGCAGAGGTCCCGACTGATAAAGTCTACGCTCCGATCTTTACCTATCCACGTCCAAAACCCCGAACCATTTTAGCTCTAATTGCAAAACCGTTTCGAATGCCTAGCACTAGGTAATCTAATCTTATAGGTACTTACAAAACATAATAGACGGACACAAATTACATCCAGGCTCAGAACAACTATTTATGGGTCACACAAATAGCTGTCTGGCGCGGGATTAAAACCCGCGACACGAAGCGGCGAGGCGACTGTCTCAGCCACCACGCCACACATGCAGTCAAGTGGACTTATACTACGACAAGCTTGTAGAAGCTGCCCATACGGCTGGGTCTAAATTCTTCAAGGCCCGCTGTACAAACAGAACTAAAAAGATCTCTGACTTTACCCTGCAACTTATGGAAGAAAGACAAATGGTTCTGAACTCCTCAGATCATGCTACCAGATACCGGTGGCTCAAAAGACAGATCTCAAAATCTTTGACTCGCCTCACGCGTCAATTTAATACAATTAGTATGAAAGAGACCATCAAGCGGAACAAAGGCTCTAAAGTGCCTGGGATCCCAGAGCACGACTAACCCGTCATTACACCGAAGATATCCTGGAAGTCAGCCTGTACGAGATTAGAATGGCTCTCAGACAACATAAGAACAACAAGGTGCTTGGTGAGGATGTAGTTACAGCAGAGCTTCTGAAGGCGGGTGGTACACCAATCCTACGGGCCCATCAGAACTTATTTAACTCCGTCATACTAGATGGTCAAACTAACAACAACTCCACAAGCATGGCAACGAAGTGTGATGGTGCTCTTCTTCAAAAAGGGTGACAAAACCCTATTGAAGAATTATAGGCCGACACTGCTGAGCCATGTTTACAAGTTGCTTTCGAGGGTCATTACGAATCGTCTCGCACGCAGGTTTGATGACTTCCAGCCTCCCGAACTAACTGGTTTCTGAAAAGGCTTTAGCACCATAGACCACATACATACGCTGGGGCAAGTTGTGTAGAAGGCCGAAAAGTATAACAAGCCACTGTGTTTACCGTCTGTGGAGTGTGAGAAAGCCTTTGATTCTATCGAAACCTGGGCCGTGCTCAGGTCTCTCCAACGGTGGTAATCGACTACCGGTATATCGAGGTATTAAAGTGTTTGTATGAAAACGCCACTATGTCAGTGCGACACCAGGACTACAATTCGAAACCTATCCACTTACAGCGAGGCGTGAGACGGGGAGATGTTATATTTCTGAAACTGTTCACCACTGCATTGGGAGATGTCTTCAAGCTTCTGGACTGGAAAGGCTTTAGCAATGTCAATGGCGATTACATCACTCACCATCGATTTGCCAATGAGCAGTCATGGCTGAGACCATGGAAGATCTCGGTACAATGCTCGATGACCTCAGCAGAGTTTCTCAACAAGTGGGTCTGATAAATGAACATGGATAAGACGAAAATCATGTCAAACGTCCATATTGCACCCACTCAATTGAAGGTTGGAGACTAGGACATACCATCCAACAAGGTAGGTCCAACTTCGAAAAGGAGATCAATTGTAGAATCCAACTCGGATGGGCAGCGTTCGGGAAGCTACGTAACATTTTCTCTTCCAAAGTACCGCAGTTTCTCAAGTCGAAAGTCTTCGACCAGTGTGTGTTGCCAGTGATGACTTACGGAACAGAGACGTGGTCGCTCACTATGGGCCTTATTAGAAGGCTCAAGGTCACCCAAAGAGCAATGGAGAGGGCTATGCTTGACGTTTCCCTGCGGGATCGAATCAGAAGTGTCAAAATCCGCAGGCGAACCAAAATCATCGACATAGCCCGAAGAATTGCAAAACTGAAGTGGCAGTGGGCGGGCACATAGTTTATAGACCCGACGGCCGTTGGGGCAAAAAGGTTCTCAAGAGGTGACCACGAACTGGAAGAGGAGAGAGTGTGGGCAGGCCCCCTACAAGATGGGCCGATGATCTTGTGCGGGTCGCTGGGTGCGAATAGTGCAAGACCGGCAATTGTGGAGTTCGGCTGATATGATAAAGATGATAATGTATATTTTTTAAGGATGTGGCATGATAAGTATCTGATAACAATACACCTTTTATAAACTTTTCTATTTATTCCTTAATATAACTTTATTAATATCATAATACAGCGTTTATTTCATATGTGCCCATCAAAAGGTAAAAAAATATCAAAGTAATGATAACATACAAAGCCACTAAATTTTACATTTAAAAATATTTCGAGTATGATAAATTCAATAACTGCACTTATTTCACCTAATTTGACTCTACCACATGTATTTAGCTTGTAGGAAAACTAAATAAATAGCCGAAATAAGTAGCTAATTGCAGTTACGTTATAAAAACAGTTGTGGCAAAATCAAAACAACTTGATTTTTTATTTGTTATTTAGTTATAGGTAAAGATAGAGTTCAGTTTGTTAAAGCATAATGTGAAAGGTTATCAGGTCCACAAAATATAAAATCGCCGACAGCAAAATTGTCCCACATTTTCTTACAAATGAACAATAACTAAAAAAAAAACACTAAATCGCGTTTATCTCAGAACTACAAAATCAGAGTTATTTAGTTTTCCAACTACGGGGACGATATACAATTATATTGGTGGACGTTTTCTATGATTCTTAGATCTTAGAAAATTCACCAGTTTTATCTAAGAAGGTAGAACACTGTAAATTGCTATTCAACTACTATACAGTAGAAACTAATTTATTATAGTATAGACACTTTTTATTACAAATAAAGAATTATAAATTATTATTAATATGCAGCTTTACAGAATCTTCGGAAACATGTAGCCGTGGCGAAACAACACGGATGAGAATGACAGTTATATACATCTACAGTATCTCTAATAGCGCACATCCTAAACCTTTTGATCTTCTTTGATATAGTAAATTAATTTATTGCATATTCATATGTATTTGATGAAAGCAGACGAATTAGTTTTTAATATAAATAGTACAGATGGTCCGCGTTTGATATTTGAAATGAGTGAAGTGACATCGTTTGAAAACATGTCGGCTGGTTTGATAAGTGGAAATAGAGGATACTTTGTTTGAGATGGGGATACTTCGTGCCCCGTAATTTGTTTTTCATCTTCCATACGTTTCGCTCTACTACTTCCATACGTTTCGCTACTTCGCTGTTTGTCTGTCTGTCTGTATGTCCGTCTGTCCCCAAACTGTAACTCATGAACCGTGATAGTTAGACAGTTGAAATTTTCACAGATAGTGTATTTCTGTTGCCGCTATGACAACAAATACTAAAAAAAACAAAATAAAATAAATATTTAAGGGGGCTCCCATACAACAAACGTTTTTTTCTTACAATTTTACTTTGACTATCCTCCAGAGATTAATAAGTGGAAATAGAGATTACTTTCTGAGTGGACTGCGCGTGTGGCGCAACGGCTAGGACAGTCGCCTCGCCGCTCCGTGTCCCGGGTTCGTTTTCCATACCGGACAACTATTTGTGTGACCCATAAATAGTGATATTGCTAGAGTGATAGTTGCTCTGAGTCTGGATGCAATTTGTGTCAGTCTATTATATGTTTGTAAAGTACCCCTCGATACAGGATTAGATTCCCTAGTGCCTGCATTCCCTATGTAGTTGAAAATTATGCTTCGTTTGAAATAGAATATAATATCCTGGTACATTATTTACACACGGTCATCTGATCCCAAACTAAGCAGAGCTTGTACTATGGAAACCAGATAACTGATATATTACTTTTCTTTTGTAAATACATACTTATATAGATAATTACACCCAGACTCAGCACAAACAGACATGTTCCTGCACACAACTATCTGTCCTGGGTGGTAATCGAACCCACGACCTCCGGCGTGAAAAGCAACAATTTACCAACCACGCCAACAGGCCCGTCATCTGTTTTGTGGATAGTTTGTATGAGATGAGGAGATACTAAGCAAACTATTATATTATTATTACTAGCTGTGCCCGCGACTTCGTCCGCGTGTTAATTAGTTTATTTCTTTTTTTTTGTTTTTTTTTAGTAAAGTAAAAGACTTTTTCTAAAATAAAAGTAGCCTAAGTTACTCCTTATTACATCAGCTACCTGCCAATAAAAGTCCCGTCAAAATCGGTCCAGCCGTTTCAGAGATTAGCCGGAACAAACAGACAGACAGACAGACAAAAATTGTAAAAAATGTTATTTTGGTGTATGTACCGTATATATATTCATATTTATGTAGTAAAAACCGGTTATTTCAATATTACAAACAGACACTCCAATTTTATTTATTTGTATAGAAGATAAATGCGAAAGTTTGTGAGTATAGAGGTATGAATGTATGTTTGTTACTCTTTTACGCTAAAACTACTTTAATGCGGATGAAACCGCTGCGCATCGCTAGTTAAGTATAATGTATGGAACAAGGTAATAAACCTTTTACGGATTACCAACTTACGTTTTATTTAACACACAATAGTTAAACGTAGGTACATGCTTAAGCTTTATTATTAAATAATATTATGTTTCAATAAACACAAATGTGTGATAATTTAACATTACTCGTATCCACTGACATATGTACAGACGCCAGCACATCCAGCTACCCCAATCTACCAATTTCTTTTATAGATTTTCAACCTTACCACAAAAGCATAAAGTTCACTTTCAATTGGGGAAATTTGATAGATTGGGGTAACTTGATGTGCTGACGTCTGTACAATACATACTGATCGTATGAACAGTGATTGCCCTAATGTCGGCTTGCGGTTGGGATCGCATTATGATGGTCAGAGTATGTATACAGAGAGTTATTCCCTCTGGACAATTTGACATCCCCACGAGTTTACGAATTAACGAATTTTTGATACTCAATAATTTTTCGTAAGATAAGATGACATTTATTTGCTATAACATGGTATACAAAGGACTTATAAATTTGAATAGGGAATAGGCATCTTTTTATATTCGTGGAGAAATCGATCATGAATACCACCAAGAACATGTGAACGATATGTTCTTTACGGCGTTTACAAATTGCGCGGCAGAACTTATGTCGAACTTTAACCGACTAAAACTCCTCAGTGGAAGAACTAGAGTCAAAGTTGTTTACGGTGACCAGTCAGTCTCTGGCTTAACGACAGTTGTCCTATGATTACAGCTGGCTCCGACAGTTTACAGTGCTCTCCAAAACAGAAAGGCGCTTAGAAGTTACACCATTTTTCCGGCCACCCATCTGTTGGCTGACCGCACCCCTAGGTGTTTAAAATCAATCATTCACCAACCAGTGAGTGCAACTAGTTATGAGCTTTTTTAAAATGAATAAATTAGTAAATCCACATCTGTTAGTAATAATACAAATTACCTATTCGATTCAATTATAGATAAATGACAATAATATTAAATTTTCATTAAAAATAAATTACTCAATTACATACCAAACCCCGAACGGTGGTTAAAGCTGAAATTTTAATTAGCAATAACTAGTTCAGTATAAAACATAAATATCGAAAAACCGATTGGCGAAACTAATTAAATAGTAATACGCCACAAAAGGTATCTACGGTTACATTAATTAAACGTAACGTTATCACACTAGCCTGAAGTTTCCGGCCCACAAATAATAATAGGACAAATAATAATGGCAACTGTATAAGATCATAACTTGGTACCAATCATTATTTTAAATGTTATATACAGAAGCTGTTGGTGTACCTTTAAATAAATAAATAAATAAATAGGACCACCCCATACCACTTCCCGTGTGAATCCTAACAGGCGACAAAGAGATACACTGGTACCATAGTGCCATACACTAGCCGGTCAGCAGCGCCTCCTGTGAACTAGCTACCACCAACTGCGGTCACCAACTCGTATGCCAAGGACAGTGACTAAGGCCAACCCCACAAATTGCAACACTATAGAAACCTTTCTTCCCTGGGGCAGAAAGGTTCTTAAGTGGCGACCACGAACCGGAAGACGCAGCGTGGGCAGGCCCCCTACAAGATAGACCGATGATCTTGTGCGGGTCGCTGGAAATCGCTGGATGCGGATAGCGCAAGACCGGCAATTGTGGAGATCTTTGGGGGAGGCCTTTGTCCAGCGGTGGACGTCTTTCGGCTGATATGATGATGATGATGAGAAACCTTTGGGGGAGGCTAATATCCAGCAGTGGACGATATCAGACTGATGATGTTTTTTTTTTGTATATGATATGATGATGACGATTAATATGCTACAATAGGTATCTACAATCATTATTAATGAAACGTAATATTATTTTACTAGCCGTGTCGGTTCCAATCCAGAAGGAATAACAGGGCCACCCCATCCCACAACCATATCTACTCTACCACTACCAATCCACATCCAAACAAAAGGCGACTAAAGGTCCAACCACACCAAACGGCCAGCATCGGCCAGTATCGCACCGCACGGACGCGGTCGGATGCCGCGACATCCGACCGGATGCGGTCGGATACTGTCGAATGCGACGGCATCCGACCGCTTCCGGCCGGACGTCGCGTCGTCGCATACTACTACCTTCGCTTCTTTTTTAGTTTCATAGTTTTGAGCCCCAGCGCACCCGGCGGAATCCGAACGCAGGCGGACGGCTCCGAGCGCATTCGGCCGTATTCGAACGTATGCGCCGGTATCCGAACGCATGCGGACGGAGCCGATCGCGTGTCGCGGCATGTCACCGGCTGTATTTACCCTTGACTTGGTAATATAAACTTTAAACACTGTATACAAGATTTAATTTCGTTTAAAGATTGTAAAATTCGTTTCGATGCGGGCCGATGCGGGCCGTTTGGTGTGGTTGGACCTTTAGAGATACGTTAGGTAGACGGGCAGCAGCGCCCTCTATGGTCTTAGAATCATCTAACTGTGGTCGCCAACTCGCATGCCAAGCGCGGTGTCTACGGCAAACCCCTGCAAATGTCATCATTATGGAAACCTACATACCTCTAGCAGTGGACGATATCAGACTGATGGTTATGATGAATATTATCTAGATATTTTTTTTTTTATGTACACACAGTAAAAATTAATAAAAAACAAGTATATAAAATAAAAGAGTACATAGGCACTGCTTATTTCTAATGAAATCTCGTCCAACAGGCCCGCGAGAGGAGATATAGTATGAACGAGGAATTGTGTGTAGGTTAGTCTCTAAACTTACATTCAAATACTCAAATAAATACATATATAAATACATAAATAGTTCTAAACATACAACCAATACAATAAATAAATATATATTAACATAGAGAGAGAAAATGTAATTTCACTCGTTTTTTAAATAACGATAGAGTGTCACAGTTTCTTATGTTAGGAGGAAGTGAGTTCCATAACCTGACCGCGCGGACAGTAAAGGATTGGGAGTAGAATTCAGTTCTATGTGATGGGAATTTTAGGAGGGATAATAGGTGCGACCTACATGGCTTGCTTGGTGAGTGAGTATAGGAGAAACGCTCATGTAGGTAGAACGGGAATAAAGGATTATGCAGGATATTAAACAGGAGACATAATATCCGAGTATTCCTAGATACCTAGATATATTAGTGTATAAAAAATAATTCATCATATCATATCATATAAAAAATATATATTAGTGTAATGTTATCAGTGAATGTTTTTATTTAGAATATATGTTTATTTTAGTTGCTATTCCTTAAATTAAAATTATGTTTAAATTTATTTTTTTTTGCTTTGTTATGTATTAATTTTAAGTTAGAATTTTTTATATTTTATTTTTATTTTTTTAAGTAAATTTATATTACTTTCTATTTATATTACTATGCTATTGTCGCTTATATCAGCCTCTATCAGAAGAACAGCGCTGCAGTAATACCTACACCTGTGTTGCCGTAGCTAATGCTGAGATAGGGGCCTTTTTTGACAACCAAATTTATTTTAGCTATGTATGGTAAGATTTCTTTTTTGTCAAAAATAAACATTTTTTCATTTCATTTCATATCAACTACGGAAAATGTAGATTTTATCAGAGGCCGAATTCTAAATAAACAGTTTCAAAAGACGAAGACGCAGTGTAGGTAGGCCCCCTAGAAGATAGACCGATGATCTTGTGAGTTTTAGTGAGTGAGAGAATTATTGTATTAGAAATTTTAAATTATAGTATTATTAAAGTTCCTCTTCGGAGTACAATTTTCCAATCCAACAGAAATGCTTTGAACTTAGCCTAAAAGACTCAGACTAAGACTGAAAAACTGCATATTTAAAATTTTTGTTACACGCTAGCTGTAACATTTTTTTAAATCCGCAGTTTATTAAATATTTGTACAGCTTGGTAGTGAGGGCTTTGCTTTGCATTGTTAAAATTAGGTACAACTTAATTTAAGATTGTTAAATATTTTAAATACATACATATTATGGATAAAACACAGCCAGACACAGAATAAATAATCGTCCTCATCACACAAAGATTTATCCTGGGATCGAACCCACGACCTCTGGCTAAGCAGTCAGGGTCACTACCCACTAGACCTACAGGCTAACATATAAAAAAATTTAAGTCGATTTTATTCGGTTGTTTTTTAATTCAGTACTTAATTGATACTACCCCCGATTCTATGCTTTACGAACTAAAGTAACTTTAATATCGTTGCATTTCTGTCAAACATCATCATCATCATATCAGCCGAAAGACGTCCACTGCTGGACAAAGGCCTCACCCAAAGATCTCCAACGTAGTTCTTAAGGACAGGGCATTTTAGTTGTGCCAATTTAATTCGGCGCGAAATACTTAATAAAATATAAGTGATATATTAGAAAATACCGCGTGTGCGCAATTTTATTAGTTTGATAGTTATATGTATAATAATAATAACATTTATTTGCAAAGACCAACAATACAACATATTGAGTGTGCTCTAGTCCTCGCACTAGGATACCCTGTATTGCGAGAACTAGGTCCTTCCAAGTGGTTATATGTAACATAAATTAAATTACATTATGATAACTTTAAAATAACCTTAAAATAATTATATTTAAACATGTAAAACAAGAAGAGAAGTGCTATACCGACAAGTGCCGTCAAAAGAAGTATGACCCGTTCTTTTCATAAGTACTATTTAAAACAGACATGCAACGATATTAAAATAGATAGAAAAATGATATTAAAAGGTGTAACCATTTAGTTAAAAGACCTTTTTTTAACATGACGTTTAAAGTTAGCCTTTCACTGCCTCACCGGAGAGTAAAGGCGAGCAAGGGTCAAGCCGCCTGCCAACCAAAATTAAAAACTAAGTACCCACGCTGGTGGTTCGACCATCGGCTCTGAGCGGTTACTAACGGGGAGATGCGTGAGAGAGTCGTATCATTTCATGTCACCGTAGCCTAGTTGGTAGTGCTCCTGCCTACGAAGCTGGTGGTCCTGGGTTCGAATCCCGGTAAGTGCAAATATTTGTGTGATGAGCACGAATATTTGTTTCCGAGTCATGGATGTTTTCTATGTATATAAGTATTTATCTATCTATATAAGTATGTATATCGTCGCCTGGTACCCATAGTACAAGCTTAGCTTAGTTTGGGGCTAGGATGATCTGTGTGACATTGTCCCTAGATATTATTATTATTATTTTGGGGATGTTTTGTGCAGCTTTAGCCCAACGTTAATACGCGACGCAGGCTTGTCGTCTGATTTAGGTTCGGAGAGGGTATTACAACATACGAATCCAAATAAAAGATCATGGATATTCTGTGCTCGTGCGAGCCGCTAATGCGTTGTAGAAGTGTCTACTTAGGACAGCATATTATGCCACCGGAAGAAATACATACACTCACTGCAATCTAGGAGCCTGGACCACCTAGAAGTAGTAATTCTAGGAGTTTTTAAAAGCTATAGGATTAAGCAGTGAACTTTGGCAAAGTCAAGGAGCTCTGCTACGACAGATCAGTAATGGTCGAGGTAGCAAGATGCCATCAAGGCATCAAGCCCCAAACAACAATAATAATAAAAAAAATAAGGATCATGAAAAATGTAGGCGGCTAAAGCTAGTGATAAAATATGTATTACGACGCCTACGTATCGACGGAAATACTATTTATATCAAATTTATGTATAATATAATGTAAACAAGGTGTTAAATAGGGATGAAATTTAGGGAGCTTGATTTTCCTATAAAACTGAACAACTGTAGGATAACAACATATAAAATATACAGATTAATATAAAATATGAATCAGCTGATATACATATTTCGCATAGAGACTATTAGAGAGTCCAAGGTTTCTTTTCCATATTACACCAACCGTTATTGAAGTAAACTTCTTTATGCTTTTTTGACTTGGGGTGTAAGCTTGTGAATGCAAGACGAGATATCATTACAAAAGGTGTGATCGGACGAAGTGAACGGAAGTTGAGAGGGGGAATAAGTAAGTGAAAATATAAAGAGAGAGATACACGCATACATTTCCTTTCTCTCTCTCATATCTATTTTACTAACTTCATACGTTATCTCAAAAATGGGAAATCATAAATTTAATCGTCCGGCGCCTACCCCGCCCGGATTGGTAGATGGTGCAGGTTCGAGACCCGCCGGACGATTAAATTTATGATTTCCCATTTTTGAGATTAGATAAACCCATTACATTGCGAATAATGCTATAAAAATTAAAATTTAATTCATACGTTATCTTTCAAACTGAACAATACTTTAAAAAGAGCAACGGTGTACACACGGCTACATTTCCAGTATAAGCTGATCTCGCGTTGTATAAGAACTCCATACAATGAGAGATCAGGTTATATTGGAAATGTATAGCTTGATGTGTACCGTGTGCATAAACCCATTTCACAAAACAGTTTTGTGGAATCCTAAAGTGATGGATAGTCGTATACTTACATATGTATATTATTAAGTGTCTAGTTCTTAGATGCGAAATAATATCAACAATATAAGCGGCATTTTATAGTACGTACCAAAGTTAACAATGCAGCGAAACAAACTGACAAACAAGCCCGCCATTGTTTGTGTGTAATCATGTTTTGTTTCACAGTAATCGTTACAAGCAGAGTTGACGGCAGAATTCGCGGGAAAGCGCTTACTGATATGACCGTATACTTTGAAAAATTAAGTAAATTGAAATATATAGACGGTTGGTTTGTATAATATTACTAGCTGTGCCCCGCGGTTTTACCCGCGTTAAACTTTATAAATTATCACAGCTCTTCCCCCGTAGGTGATAGCGTGATAATATGTAGCCTATATGTTGACCCGACCTCTTAGTAATATTCATGCAAAATTTGAAGTAAATCCATGCAGTCCTTTTTAAGTTTAGCCCGGACATACATACAGACAAACAGACACAGACAAAAATTCAAAAAACTATATTTTTGGCTTCGATATCGATTGTAGATCACGCCCCAAGTATCCTTTAAAAAAAAATTTAATGTACAGTTTTGACTTTTCTGCGATTATATTATAAGTATAGATATAGGACTGGTGACATGTCTCTGTGAGACTTACTTCCTTACTTATCTTGTGGACAGTGGTTACCCTAGTGTCAGAACTGTTGAAGCCACCTAGTAGGCCTCTGACAGGGCTTAGCGACTGTTGCCAAATGGCTACAACCGGGACCGACAGCTCTACGTGCCCACCGAAGCACGGAGACGCACAGAAATTAAACCACATCGGCGGTCACCAATCTGTGGACTGACCGCGAGCCTAGTTGCTTAACCTCGCCAATCACTTACGGACCGGTGAGAACATCTGATGTGTCTCTATTTCTCAGTATTAATCTCTCTGGGTTAATGTATAGATCAAAACGGTAAAACTAACAGTTTTGAGCGCATACGGACGGTTTCTATAACCTATCTTTATCTTATTATAGGTGATAAAATTTCTGCCATACAAACACTAGATTGCCATAACAGAACAATGAGATGTTAAGTTAAATGTCACTTTAATAACTCTAACTTCATTCATAACGGCTCTTTAGCATATGCACGGCAGATTTGCTATCGTTGGTAAGCCTATCAGTTAACACTTAACATAGATAAGATGTAGCAGGGAATAAAAGGATAAGTGTTTCTTTCGAGCTTCCTGATAATTTGGTCAACTATGTTCCAAGAGTGCGTGTAATGATAACGCACTAATTTTAATAACCTGCCAATTTAGCGATTCAAAAACTGTTGAGTTTAAATACTTTAATATACAAAATCCGTGCATAGGTATTTGATAGGTACAACTAGCCTAGCTAACTTATATGTTTACAGAAGGTTATTTATATCTAAACTTTTAAAGGCCTCTTTATTTCTATTATAGGTTTCAGTAATTTCTTTTAATAAATTTAATCAAATTATTAACTGCTTGCAATAAAAAATATCGTAATAATAAACTGTCAATTCACCATGTATTATTGAGTTGCGTTGTTTTGGTATAAGATATCACCACAACATTTATACATTCATGTACTTTTAGATAAGTGAAAAATGTTTTTATTTGTTAGTATTTTATTCATGTGCTTATCTTCCAAGAGTAGAAAGGTAATATATACTATAACTCTAGAAAATAATTTAGTTATTCTAGTGATGTTAAAATCGCACGAAAAAATGTGTTTAGGGATATTTATGAAGGCAATATCTTTATTTTTGAAAATATGTGAACTTAGGCCACTCTCTGTCAGACATAATTTTATATCAAATAAATAAAAATAAAAAAGGATTTTATTCACGTAGACTTTAAAAAAAGCGCTTGTAAAAAGTCAGAATATGTTTCTAGTAATACAGTTATTATTTCTAGTTACTTATTACAGATATTTAGTGTACCTAAATATCTGTTTGTCGGATTGTTAAAACATTTATCAAATGAAGATATTATTTCATTAACAACACAAATAATATTCATAAACAGGAACAAAAACTTTAAAAAGTAATTACACTAGTGGCTATCTCTTTTGTTGCTCTAATTAATCTTATAGCATAAAAATGAGTTGAATAAATTTGTTTATTGAAATCCTAATATAAAAAAAACAGTTATTAATATTTAAAAGATGGCTTACTTGGGTGGATTTACATAACTATTTTGACTGGCCTGCTGATCTAGTGGTCGACTCTACCCCTCTGCTGTGGAGCCAGAGGTTGTGGGTTCATTTTTTGTGCTGTTTCAGGTTTAACCCTTTCCCGGGCAGGGGGATATAGTTACCACCACATTTTGAACTCTATTACCTTATAATAAGGTCCAAAACCAATAAATTAGAAATATACCTACTGCCTTGTAAAGGTTTAATTTAGGTATAATATGTATTTAGAAAAATAAAAGTATGTTTATCAGTTGTCTGGTTGTGATAGTACAGGATATGGCTCTGCCTAGTTTGGGATGAGACGGCAGTGTGTTACTTGTCCCAAGATATTGATTTATAATTAATGTTTATATAAAGTAATTTATACAAAATAAATAAATAAACGAATGAGCATATAAATAATGAAGTTCGATCTCGTACTATTACGTGCGTCATAGCTAATCGTAACAGTTTGGCTTTTCTGTACAAATTGCTTGTTTTAGATAATATTTAATCTATGTAATTGTTGCAATTGACGATAATTCAATCGCTACATTTAATTATACCTTCTTATATAGTTGCAACTTATTTAGGTTGCCTTTTTAATAATTTCCTGAGAATAAATTAAAAGAAAATACTTTTATAATTAATTTGTATTAATAAATAAAACGTTCGTTTCATCAATTTAAGAAATAAGCCGGTAACTTATTATTTAACTTCAAAGTTAACAAAGCCAAAGTCACAAAATCGTTATTCATACATATTATCTAGTTACAAACTTTTTAATTTACGTTTCATGCTGCGTCAATTTTTGTTACTACCTCTTGTTGAGACATGGAAACTGTTAAAGGGAACTGGAATAAATGTAGAAAAATCCTGCTTTTATAATATTTTTATCTTTATCTGACACTGGTTTACATAATAGAAAGAAAGAGAGAGAAAGTTGCATGGAAGGAACGTAACCTCACGTGATAATTTGTACCAGCCATCTCCTGCCGCAAGGTTTATTGAGAAACTTCGGCACTAAACTGGGTGTATCAAACTAATATCTCTATTAATATGGATTAGCTGCCGTTAATGGTAATTGGATGTATAATGATCCGTTTGCTCACTATTAGTCTATTGTGCGACCGGTCGGAATAACTTGTATGTGTTCCGGCGTTATGTTTTATTTTTTGTTAATTATATATATTGGTATATATGTATAATAACACATATGGAAACAATAAATTTTAATATATTTTATAATATTTCAACTTTAGACATGAATAAATAATTAATTAATATAGTTAATAGTCTACACACTGTCATCTGATCCCAAACTAGGTAGATCCTGTACTATGAAATCAGACAACCGATAGATCATACTTACATATTTCTAAATACACTTATCATAGATAAATTACACCAAATAGTTTTCTAAAGGTCGTTTTAGTTCCTTACTCATATTTTTAAATTTAGCTGTAATTTGGTTTTCTGATTTTGTCTTCAAACTGAGCATTAAAATTCAAATTCTTATCGTCGAATCCTTCAACAGTGTATGTGTATGTAATACATAACATAATATAGTTTATGAAGTCTCTTTTTCTAAGTTTTGAGTCAAAATCAGAAAAAACAACTACAGCAAAATACTATACGAACTAATATAATATTTAAAATGATTAAATAACGAATAATATTTTTTAAAATAAATAACCACTTAAGGAAATTATTCTTGTTATACAATAAAATACTATATACTATACCATTTATGTTTATTTTTAACTAAATGTTGCTTTATTATATTCTATAGGTAATATGCTGCATTTAAATGACTTGAATAAAAAAACTAGATTTTACTGGTAGTACTAGAAACTTGATCTGACTATTTACAAAAGCTTTTAAATGTGTCAAATTGAATATACTTATACAAACAAATCTTTGAGTAAATCAATTAATTTATATAAAAGTCTCTGTCGCTACGATCTCTGAGCCCCCGGGGTGGTTCCATCCCCAACAAGACAACTACCTGTCATCAGCCCTTGTAACGGTAATGAAGGAAGATAGTCGTTGTAGAGGTTTGGAAAATTTAGATAAGTCAGAAACCAGGGAAATACCTACACATCAGAAAGGAACTCACTCATAGCATGTTTTAAAAGATAAAAAGTCAGTATTATGTGGTTCCACGTGCAGCTCCAGGAACACCTTTCACATGGTTTGCTCTGGACAGCGATCCACTGCCCAGTAATGACGCGAAGGGTGGTAGAATTCTACCACCACCGGAACCACCACAAACAAACTGTGTGTTACACATACATAGTTGTTCGGTGTCGGGCTGTGCTTTGAATCCGTAAATCACCGTAGCCTAGTTGGTAGTGCTCCTGCCTACGAAGCTGGTGGTCCTGGGTTCGAATCCCGGTACGTGCAAATATTTGTGTGATGAGCACGAATATTTGTTTCTGAGTCATGGATGTTTTCTTTGTATATAAGTATTTATCTATCTATATAAGTATGTATATCGTCGCCTGGTACCCATAGTACAAGCTTTGCTTAGTTTGGGGCTAGGATGATCTGTGTGTCATTGTCCCTAGATATTATATTATTGTGTAGGTATGTAAAAAGAGCATGTTTTAGACCACATGATTGAAACAAATCTTACATATACGAAATGTATCTGCTATGAGAGAAAGAAAATTGTGCTAGCAACTCTCTTGCCCCTCCCTACAGTAATATACGAATCGTGACTCTGTCAGACTCTATTTTCACTAACTTATATCTATTCTATCAAGTTTAAAATTATATCTTTGACTAGCAGCTCGCCCCGGCTTCGCACTGGTATTAAACAAACTTTCAAACGTTATTTTGTTTTATAATCAATCGTTTTCGCAGCGCACGCAATGTAAGAAACTTATTTGGTATTTCATTCACACCTTACATTATTGGAGTTTTATTACGGATCCCTAACTTATTTGAAAATAAAATAAAATCTATGTTCACCGAAGATAGTGTAGCTTCCCAACAGTTAAAGAATTTTTCAAATCGGTCAAGTAGTTTCGGAGCCTATTCAATACAAAAAAACAATCAAATCTTTCCTCTTTATAATATTAGTGTAGATTAATATCAATGTAGTCAATTATATCGACTTGGCTGTCATAGGTTCTTATTTAATCAAATTATGAACCGATATAATATTTAGGTATATCACTGAAATTTGTATTGATTCTGTAAGCGTGGATATGGAAACAGAAAAAATCACACCAAATTATTATTCCAAGAAACAGATATGTGATTAATCGCCGTTCTCCTACAGATTACCTACATTATTATCTCGCTTGTCTATGTATAATTATTAATTATAAAATCGCTCGTTATGTCTGTGTATAATTGTGAATCATAGGGACATTTCACTATTCCATTATTTACACCTATGGGTGAATTGCCCAACCAAAAAAAAGGTAATAAAGGGCTAGGAAGATCTGTGTGACATTGTGCCTAGATATTATTATTATTATTATTGTTACATTTAGCAATTGTATATTAAAATTAAAGAATTGAAAACAACGAGCGCAAAAGGCTCTCAACCAGTAGCTTAATTTAAGCGACTAATACCTGAGGGCACCCTTATGGGGTGATAACCTAACCTAACTGTGGTCGCATGCCAAGTGCAGTGACTACGGCAAATCCCTCCAAATGGCGACGTCATAGAATCCTTTTGAGGAGCCCTATGTCCAGCAGTGGACGATATCAGGCTGCTAATGATGATATGTAATAATAATAATGTCCTCCTAGCCGAATTTTGGCCACGGCGGCCAGTCTCAACAGGGATTAGCCATCTGCGCGGGACATATTATAGTGCTCAAGTGTGTGCGCAAACACAGGATCACTTTCTATTCCATCACTCTCATGATCCGATAGGACGTTTAGGCGACACGACCGGTAAGAGGTCAGGTACAGGACCGACGGCTTTACGTGCTGTCCGAGACACGGGGGTATAATACCGCCAACTCCCAGACTTCGGGCTGATATTAAGATTTTTTTTCTTTTTACAGAAAAGTCTCAAAATAACTTTTTGGCCCGACCCAGGATTTGAACCCAGGACCTCGTCCTCTGCGGGTGAACACGCTACCGCTAGACCAACAAGGCAGTCTGATCATGATATGAAGTATATCAGTTAAAGCACAAGCTCTGCTTAGTATTATGTCCCAGGGTCCTATATAAAGATAGTACATCCTTATATCGCTTTAAATCACTTTTTTTAATTAAGGTCACCATAGCCTAGTGGGCAGTGCTCCTGCCTACGAAGCTGGTGGTCCTGGGTTCGAATCCCGGTAAGTGCAAATATTTGTGTGATGAGCACGAATATTTGTTTCTGAGTCATGGATGTTTTCTATGTATTTATCTATCTATATAAGTATGTATATCGTCGCCTGGTACCCATAGTACAAGCTTGGCTTAGTTTGGGGCTAGGATGATCTGTGTGAGACTGTCCCAATATATTATTATTATTAAAAAATGTTCACTCCTCTGAATAAGGTACCTAGTGGAGATACTCTTCTTGTAGGTTGATTGTTAATTAAATTAGTTTATCCGTGAAACAGGAAGGTAAAATATGTCTAATTTTATTAAACTCCTCATATCCGTCTGTAATTAATGGTTACGTTTGTATATTAATGTTCCGGAACATTATATATAATCCCCAAGCTTATTGAACTCTTTAAACTCAAGTTTTAATGAACTGTTTGTATTCCGTCCGTATCTTTGCTTAAAATTTTCACTGCTTTCAATAGCCGTTCCACCGATATCCCTGTTAATTAATCTAAAAAAATAAGTATCTCCATAATTATTCCTTTGATAGATTTAACCATTTACGAACTCCAACTTATGTCGCTGAACATAGCAAATAATCCACAAACTAACTCTATGCGCCGAAGTTACAATGCAATTACACTAATATTGTAAAGGCTAAAGTTTGTGAGTGTATTCGTTTGTTACTTCTTCACGGCTAAACAGCAAGAGTGATTTTAATAAAATTTGGTATGGAGTTAGCTGACACCCTGAATTAACACATACTGGCTACAATTTTTTAAGTTTAACGCGGGTAAAACCGCGGAGCACAGATAGTGTTCGGTCCCTATGTTCGCTACTCAGAACTGGATAGGCATTTCTTTAATAGTAATTATAAATAAGTTGGTTCTTGAAAAATTAATACCTTAACTAAAATTAAGCTCTTATCTTATGTCTGTCTATAAATCATAAATATATATAAAACGTGGGCTGATCTAGAAATGTTTTTTACACTCTGAATATCTTTATTTAAAGTCCTTTATTCCGTTGTAATTATTAATATATTTTAATCGGGCATTAAGTATTTAATACAATATACTACATTGAAATTTAATCCTACAAATTTATAAAATAAAAATAAACACTAATATTTGCATATATTGTCACAGTTTTTTGGAAATTCTTAGCCTCCTTGCTGTGACATTAAAGATTCAATAGAAGTTTTGTTCTTTTTGACGCCAATTTTAGTACGTTCTGTCGTTGTCTAAAGGTCACTTACTTATGTATCATCAAAACTCGTGTTAGATGTTTACTTTTGTTAAATAAATCGTATTTTGTGTCGTTTGCTTCAACGTGTACAAAAGCCTAAAAGTCACCCTAGGGCGTCAAAATAACTTCTGTATCGCTGCAATGAAGATATTGGTTAGGATACTGGCAATATTGCCACGCAAAGTTTTACAATTATAAAAAAAGGGAAAAGTTATTATGTATGTTTGCTTATTTAAGTTGTTTATGGGATTGTTTTCGTATCGCGGTGTATCTACCTAACAATTAATAATAGCAATCGCATCTCTTAATAATTGATTGTGACTTATAGAGACAATGTTTCGTGCGCCTACTAACGAGGAGATGTGTGATTCTGTATTTTTTATTTATTTTACCAGAATTTCGCACCTTATCAAGCGAAAGCATGGCTATTGGAAATTAAGCACAAACTAAGTTAAGGTTATACGCAGAAGTTTGAATGAATTGTTTATGTTCCGTCCTTGTTTTGCTCCTCTGAACCGGATATGTATCGTTTCTTTGATGGTAATTGTTAACTAATACTTGATACGTGGATGTAAAATCTGTCTAATTTAGTAAATAGCGCACCTGTTGCGTACAAAAGTATCTACTATCTATTAAAGCATTTGCGATCTATGTTTACTGTACTAACATACAATTCTGTTAAATTTATTACTATAATACATCAGAAATTGTATTTTAAAAATGATTATTGCGTTTATAAGTAATAAAAGTCAATTTTCTATTGTCAGGTTAAAATTCCCGTCTGTCGATAATTATTATTCATTTAATTTTTAGCCTAGATTCAAAGTCAAGACACTGCTGTTCTTACTTCCCTAAATAATTAATTCTAATAACTAATCAGATAAAAAATGATAGAGACATCATTTCGCCTTTTAATAAATTTTCTATAGAAAATCTGTCATCACTAAAAGTATTCATGGAATAAGTTTTATCTGAGAATTAAAAATATTACCATAATAATCGAGTAAGTATTTCTTCAAAATGAACATGAGTTATAATGAATATACAATGAAAAATAGGTGCTCAAAGATTTATAACATTTCAGCGACGGCTTGCAATAATTGAGAAGTTAAAATAATTGATGAGCATTTCTAAATTCACAAGTTATTATTATACACCAACTTCAAATTAACAAATCTTACATTTCTTTAATTCGATCGCTGTTTAAACAAAAGTTTCGCCAAAGCTTTAGTAGAGTAATCGAAACTTACTGTTAAATACAAATAGAATTCAACGATTTATTGGTCTTGCAAGTATTGTATTACGATTGTTTTTAATTATTTGCATTAGTATTCGTATAGATAGAGATTATCAAGTATCCAATAAATTTAGTTATAAAAAATAAGGTCAAAATATCAATAGTTGTAAAAAATAAGGGGAATAACTATAATACTTTATGATAAAACGAATGATAACATCTGTTTCCTGATATACACGTGTATGAGATATTGGATCCATATTTAAATTATAATATTAAAAATAACATTTACACTCTGATTATAGGCAGTTAATATCAAGCAATATATTAAAAAAATAAACAAAAGTACAATTTGGAATTGTAATGGCAATAAATCATACTCCGATAACTCAACTGCTAGTTTTGGTATTTATGATGACCTTAAATATATTTCTAATAAGTTTATTTTCTGTCTGATGTCTGATATGCTTTTTACACCTTATAATTAATTAATTTTACCGCAATAACAACAACAAACACAGAAAAAACCTCATTATCGAATTTAAAAAATGGCTCACCTTCACAAGTGATCCGTGTAACACAAACACTCTAACAATAAAAAAAAACACAAAATGTCACAGACAATAAATGTCAAACGTCAATTAAACTTCCGATTAACACATTATGGCGGGAACGGAGCAAAGAATGAAACGCGTTTGGCCCGATGTGACGTTGTACTGACGGGGCTGATTCAATTCCGCGACAGTGTGCGTGAATAATCCCGTGTTTGTATAGAACTGTCCTTGTGTGTGTGTGCGAGGAAGATAGCTAGCGAACTGTTAACTCGGCGATCCTCACAGTTAGACTAACTCACATCCAAATCGCTTAATTTTATGAGTTGTTGCCTTCTCCACCCCCTCGCTGGGGACGACGGCCGATGTGACTTTGCACCGGCGCCGCGGCGGGATTTAAGTTTGGAGACTGTGTTTCGTGAATCTGTTTGTTTTGTATTAAATAAATTGGGTTGTGTTTGGGTTTGGAAAGTCAGGCATGTTTCTGTTGATTGTGGTGACGATTTGTAGCGGTAATGACAATTTTTTGTATGATTCACAGTTTCTCTTAAAACATAGGAGTTGTATTTTTCCAACAGCTTATAAGCGAGATTTTCACTAGCAAAAATTTTCAGATTAAAAAGTAATTTTTGTATATGTTTACGTTATTATACATGTTTATGTATAAGATAAATGTACTTATCTGTAATCAACACTATTATAAGGGTGTGATCAATCGCTCATTTACTTAAATCATTTATTATATATCAAAATCATTTTACGTTCTTTCCGTAGATAAGCAAAATTGTAATAATTACGTCACGCACTAATTAAAACCAATTAGAAGATAGCGCAATTACTTTACCATAACATTAAATTTAATAATCAACGTGATAATCTTATTTTTCGATATGTTTAAAACAACATGTCATTATACGTAAATTGAATAATTTAGCAACAATGCATTGTATTGCGAAACCATTATTCGATATGGAGATTACTGTTAATCGTACAGTTATCGTTAATTTATGATAAAGATGGATTTGATTGTTGCTTGATTAACGGTATAGGTGGATATAGAACATTATAAATGACTATCAATCGATATCCGTATATTAAGGACATTGCAAACTATACTGATAATTATATTAAGGGTTTTATTTCTTCAATTTGTATAGAAACATAGTAATAAAATTGTCTTTACTCCAAATGAGTTACCAATATTATACTTATATATAATCACATTTTCGTTCATTAAATCATATTATTTCCCTTCATAAATTAGATTTTTATTGATCTTTGCGTATATTATTTAATATTATTATTATAAAATTCTTCCAAAACATTTTAAGTTAATATCCTTGTTTTCTGTTAGTATTAACATTTATTTATTTTTATAATAAACATTTGGTCTAACAACGCAAATAATTCTAAAGATTTGTTCCCTCCCCCGTTACAAGGACACTTCACCTGAACCATTTAGCGCCGGCACAGTAGCAATAACTCAGCGCAGGAAATCACGTCATCGCTCTATTACAGCACACACACATGCAACACATGTGTGTGCTGTGTGTGTGTGTGAGTTGTATCACTAAAGAGAGTGCAAGCTTTTATTGATGGGTTGTTATTTGTTTATTGGTTTAATTTATTTGTTCTAATATTATTGGAGTTTTGAGGTCTTTGAATTTTTTTAGACTTTGATTGTTTTGAAATGGTTGGTTTTTTGGATATGTGGGCTTACTGTAAGTATTATTTATGTATGTATGTCCTTTTTATCAATCTTTACTATATCCCTAAATTTATTTTCTATTATAAAACATTACAAAAATCTATTTTTTTTAAATTATATTTTTAATGATTATTCGAAATTGTGATTACTTATTTCGTAGTAAAAACTTCAAAACACCTCCACTGATTTTGATGCGAATCGCTTCAGTTATAAACCGAAGTAACATATTTAGATATTACCCTATTTAGATGTTATCTGGTTTCCATAGTCCAAACTCTGCTTAATTTCGGATGAGATGGCCGATGGTATCTGTCCTGGGTGGGAATCGAACCCGCGACCTGCGGCGTGAAAGGCAAGCATTTACCAACCGGCCTGTCATATTCTACGCCCGCTTGACTTGGAGTAAACAGGAGAATACGTGATGAGAGCGATATGAAAAGTGTGATCAGGTGAGGTGAAAAAAGAAATAGAGAGTTCCGTTTCATATATTTATGGAGGAGCAATTTTCTTTCTCTCATAGCCAGTTACGTTTCGTATATCTAAGTTTTACTTCAGTCGTGTGACTTAAAAGACTTGTTCTTTTTATATTCTTACTTTGTTGTTCCATTTTATAGAAAAAAAAACCGGCCAAGTGCGAGTCAGACTCGCTCATGAAGGGTTCCGTAGTATGTAAGCAAATTGTGGTTTACGAGTTATGACGTATTAAAAAAAACTACATACTAGATCTCGTTCAAACCAATTTTCGTTGTTAGTTTACATAATTTTTTTTTAGTATTATCTTTCTCTTATTTTAGAAGTAACAGGGGGGGGGGGGGCGCGCAAACTATTCAGTTTAGAAAAAAATGATATTAGAAACCTCAATATGATTTTTGAAGACACATGTACATCGATACATCTACTTACCAAGTTTCAACAGTACAGCTCTTATAGTTTCGGAAAAAAGTGACTGTGACATACGGACGGACAGACAGACAGACATGACAAATCTATAAGGGTACCGTTTTTTGCCATTTGGCTACGGAACCTTAAAAAGTGTGCATTGTAAAGTAGCGTACGGTGTGTACCACCTAATTGTGTGTCTGCCATCGCATTGCATTGTTATTACTATACATCCATTTGAAATATTAACACGTTATACTTAACTCTAATACAGCTACGCGCGTATTATGGCTGCATAACAGCTTTACATAACACTGTAATTAAGCTGACGATGTTTGCACAAGCCATGCGTATTGTTTTACTGTTGGTCTTTTCGCACTAATTTGATTAAGCTTCTACAATTATTTAAGGGATTGTGTTATTGAAGACCAGTATACTGTACAGTCAACAGTGAAAGTAGATGAGCAGAATTGGATGAGTGGTTTTGGGATTATGAATGATCATTGATCGTGGCGATTGGGCGGGACTATTATGAGCTAATTAGAGCACTTCACCGCCACACTATTTTGATACAATTTACGAAAGAAAGCAATGGTCTTAAGCTACAACATTAAACAAATTACAACCAATATCTGGAGTAGTTTATTATACGGATCTTGTAGCAACAAGGAACAACTTCCGTGCGTTTAAGCGCTTTTGCCATACCTACTATTGGAATCAAATATAACAGCTCACTCTTAAATCGATCCTCGGTGCTTTTGCAGCTGGCTTCTCTAGTTGCAAATATCTCATTTTATGAGGCTATAGCCTCTTTACATCATTCTGTCTCCCGCTTTGCTCTGTAGGGAAGTGGAACTAGTCATTTTCTAACTCCTCCTTTTTTCTCTTTCTGATTAAACTCGTTGCGGGATCCAAGACAGTTAAAACGATTCCCCGGGACATGCCTGAGCTTCACCGCTCAGTGTCATTTCATTGTGTGCCACTGTTGATCCTGGCTTACAGGAGTTGCAGTGGTGGGTAGGAGGGAGGGACTAGTCCCGATATAAAAAAAAAAGCTACGGTATACTTTTATGATCCGGTAGGTAGTTTGCTGTCTTATGACGGACACAATAGTTAAACAACGGCGTATTGAAAAAAACTACTTACTAGATCTCGTTCAAACCAATTTTCGTTGTTAGTTTACATAGTAATGTACATCATATATTTTTTTTTAGTTTGTCATATTCTTATTTTAGAAGTTACAGGGGGGGGGGGGGGGACACTCATTTTACCATTTGGGAAGTGTCTCTCGCGCAAACTAGTTTAGAAAAAAAATATAATTAAAATCTCAATATCATTTTTGAAGACCTATTGATAGATACCCCACATGTATGGGTACGATGAAAAAAAAAATTATGAGTTTCAGTTCTATGTATGGGGAACCCTCAAAATTATTGTTCTTTTTCTATTTTTGTGTGAAAATCTTAATGCGGTTCACAGAATACATCTACGCACCAAATTTCAATAGTGCAGCTCTTATAGTTCCGGAAAAAAGTGGCTGTGACATACGGACGGATAGACAGACATGACAAATCTATAAAGGTTCCATTTTTTGCCATTTGGTTACGGAGCCCTTAAAAGTAACTGAAGCAATGCAGACTTAGCAATCAGGACCACTAATCACTAGACCAATAGACTAGTCATTTCTTACCAACAAAAAAGAAATGATAGGACTTTATCGGACCACTAGGATACGGTGGAATCTACACCGCTTTGTCGTTTGCATAACATCTTGTCGTATCAAATGTTTTGCTTATTCTTTTGACTATCGTAAGGCCAAGCTGCAGAATTCTCTCCCGGATTACGTGATTGTATCAAGACTGAACAGGCATCTTATGGGTAGGCGCGGTCCACCCTTGACAACATCTCCGCGTACCATGAAGTAGATTCGGGTGAAGCGTAAACCATGTATAAAATAAAACTCACTTAAATGTTGCTGCCGTTCGGCGCTAAAAAGGGCCACTAGAGCTAAAACGAGGCGACCCCGATTCAATATGGATTATTTGTCACATGTAATAATAATATCTAGGGACAATGTCACACAGATCATCCTAGCCCCAAACTAAGCAAAGCTTGTACTATGGGTACCAGGCGACGGTATACATACTTATATAGATAGATAAATACTTATATACATAGAAAACATTCATGACTCAGAAACAAATATACGTGCTCATCACACAAATATTTGCACTTACCGGGATTCGAACCCAGGACCACCAGCTTCGTAGGCAGGATCACTACCAACTAGGCTACGGTGACCGTCACGTGTGGCGCAGCGGTTAATACAGTCGTTCGCCACTTCGTGTCCCGGGTTTGATTCCTGCGCAGAACAATTATTTATGTCACCCATAAGTATTTGTTCTTAGTCTGGTACAGTACTGATGTGGCAATTATATGTGTATAAAGTACCCCGCGCTTCAAGGATTCAGCTCACGAGTGCGGGCGTAGTCTTTAAGAAAATGTACGCAAAAAAAACCGATGTTTGTATTCCTTTTTTATCGAATAGAGATTCTTTCGAGCTGGGCCATAATAACTCAGTTGTACCTACTTTATTTACCCGACTTAAAAAATGTGGAGATTATCAATCAGACGGCTTTTTTCTATGTGGGTTACGCGATTTCTCCGTAGGTTTGGAAACGATTGTATTTTTTTTTTGTTGACCGGAAATGCTTTTACAATGATCCCATTTCGTTTCGTCATTATTAAGTATAATATATATTTATACATAGCTCACTTTAATATCACAGAAAGGAGCGTGCTACAGCGCTTATCTGCTTAAAATTAAATATATAATACGCTTTAAAAGATTACCTTTAATGTTATTATCGTTATAACAGACAAATAGCTATTTTTATAATGCCATAACTTATTACAGTGCCGTATGATAACATAAATTACCGGCCAAGTTCAAGTTGCGTGCAAAATAAGAGTTCCGCCTTACGTTGTAGTTTTATTTGTTAATTATACTACTAAGTAAACAAACAAGAATCACACCAGTTCTTTTAAAATACTTCTGAAATCAGGATAGGAAAAAAGACTGATCATAATATTTCAGAGAAATATAGGTTGTATAGAAATTATTGTGTCAACTTCCCTGAAGCACAATTAACTTCAAAAAATCTTTGTTTATAAATAATGTCACGGTCACCGTAGCCTAGTTGGTAGTGCTCCTGCCTACGAAGCTGGTGGTCCTGGGTTCGAATCCCGGTAAATGCAAATATTTGTGTGATGAGCACGAATATGTGTCTCTGAGTCATGGATGTTTTCTATGTATATAAGTATTTATCTATCTATATAAGTATGTATATCGTCGCCTGGTACCCATAGTACAAGCTTTGCTTAGTTTGGGGCTAGGATGATCTGTGTGATATTGTCCCGAGATATTATTATTATTCCAAATTATTTATTTAAAGTTCTTATTTTTTACATATTGATATCTATAAAATTGAAATAAAAAAGAAATGAATCAATATGAAAAAAATAGAGGTCCTCCAGCGGCGAGGTTTGACGCCCTAGGCCGCCGGTGGTCAGGGTGACAGAGTAAGGAACCTTCTCACAATGCGTGCCGTTCCCATTATTGCCGCCTTTTGTATCCGACCCTTGACCCAGTGATCTAGCGAAAGCCTCTTAAGATGTTGGTCGAGGCTCTTCGCTATGAGACCGTTTACGGAGACGACTATCGGGACAATTATTGTTGAGTCCATATCCCACATGGCGGTAACCTCGTGAACCAAATCTAAGTATTTTGACAACTTGTCAGTCTCGGCTCTTACGAGGTTATCGTCAAATGGGACAGTGATATCAACAATAAATGCCCGGCGCTCCAACCGGTCTACCAAAACGATATCAGGCTTATTGGTAACAATAGTCCTGTCTGTAATGATAGACCGGTCCCAGTAGAGTTTGGCACAACCGCTTTCGAGAACTGGTTCCGGTACGTACTTGTAATACGGCACTTCGGAGTCTACAAGACCATACCGAAGAGCAAGCTGCTGGTGGATAATCCTGGTAACTTGGTTATGCCTGAGCAAGTACTCGCCGTTGGCACGATAGGAACAACCGGAAACAATGTGTCTGATGGACTCTCCGGGACGGTGACACGCCCGACAAATGTCGATGGCACCGTCCTTGAAGATGTGCTTCCGATAGTTCCTCGTCTTTACAACTTCATCAGCAATTGCACAAGCAAAACCTTCAGTTTCACCAAATAGGTCACCAAAACGTAGCCAGGCCACAGATGCTTGTAAGTCCACATGAGCACTATGTAGGGCCTGGTGGAACCTACCATGAAGCACCTTGCTCTTCTATACGTCAATTCGATCCCGAGTGCTAAGTACGACGGGCTTTCTCCAGTCTTCTTTAGCCAAGGAGAGCGGCGTGAGTTCGTTGTCAACGGCGGCGACGTCTCGATGCATCCCACACTCAACACCAAGGAAATATTCCCTGAGATTGCACACCTCACGGTTGTGTAGGTTCTTGGCATTGAGGAAGCCTCGACCCCCACACTTCCGTGTGATATACAATCTCATTAGTGAAGAGTGTGGATGGTGCATACGGTACGTCGTTAGGCGTTTCCGGACTTTTGGATCCAGGGCATCTAACTCAGTTTGAGTCCACCTTAGTATGCCGAAGGTGTAAACCAGTAGAGGCATTACCCAGCCGTTGAAAGCACGCACTTTATTACCACCTGACAATAGACTTTTCAGTACTTTTGTCAAGCGGTTAAAGAAGCGTTCCTTCACCAACTGCTTAATGTCCCCATCTGGGATATTTAGACACTCAGACATACCGAGGTATTTGTAGGTTTCGGTTTCAGAGAGGGATCTGAGAGACATACTCTCGGTGAGTTGTAAATTATCAGAATTTACAACTCTGCCCCTCTGTACATGTATGACCGCACATTTATCTACACCGAACTCCATTCCAATATCACTGCTAAATCTTTCTGTGAGGTTTAGTAGGGATATCAGGTTTGGTTTATTCGGAGCATATAACTTGAGGTCATCCATATACAGAAGATGAGAAATGGTCTCACCCCCTCTTCGCAACCGATAGCCTAACCCGGAATCCCTCAGCACAGCGCTCAGAGGATTCAAGGCCAGGCAAAACCACAAGGGACTCAAACTGTCACCCTGGAATATGCCTCGCTCAATTCTTATAGGTTCGGATATCGAAGGAGTCACTCCGGTTCCTGAAAGACGAAGAACCGTGGTCCACTGTCCCATACACGAGGTAAGAAAGGCGCATAGAGCTGCATCAACTTTATACAACTCTACTACCCGTCTTAACCATGTATGGGGCACCGAATCATATGCCTTCTTATAGTCAATCCAGGCAGCGGAGAGACTCCTTCGACCTTTGCGAACCTGTTGGCTAGCGGCCATGTCTATGAGGAGGAGCTCCTTAGTACCACGGGACCCAACCCTACATCCATTCTGAGCAGGATCTAAAACGTGATTGGCATACAAATGCTCATTTAATTTTGACACCAGAATGGATGTAAGGAGCTTATATATAGTGGGTAAGCACGTGATGGGTCGATAATTCTTTGGATCCGTGGTACTACCAGTTTTATGGAGCAGAAAAGTGATACAGTTTGTCATAAAAGGTGGGAGGGAGCCAGTATCGATAGCTTCTTGGAATTGAATAGCCAAGCACGCATGCGAGCTTCGCAACCACTTTAGCCAGAAATTATGCAGTCCATCCAGCCCAGGACTTTTCCAGTTATGAGTCGGACGAACCGCATTCCCCACATCAGAGGGGCTAATTTTAATAGATTGCATAGGTTGCAAGTGTTCACATGAGCGCTTAACTACATCAATCCATTGTCCATCGGTGTGACGTATGGGCGCTGACCAAAATTTTTCCAAAATGAGGACATTTCATCCATATTTGGTAAACAACCATCAGTCACACTACTAGAAGTTCCCTCCCACCTTCGATACTCTTTTCTTTGGTCACTTTGGAAAGATCGATTTTGGTGAAACCTATCCGCCCGTTCTTTGTAACGCCGTATACGGTTAGCCCACGCAGAAACTTTCTGCTTCAGGTAGTCTATGCGTTCCGTGACACAGGCAGTATAATCACGCGGTATTGTACCTGTACCGGCGAATGCCTGTGTCACATAACGCATAACTCTCGGGCGATTGTTTCCCGACCTGAAGCAGATTAGCTTGCCGATGGTCACCCTAGCTGCTGAGATACGTCGCTCGATTCTTTCTTGCCATGCTGGTTTGCCGGCGGTGGGTCGCGTGGACTTGTTGGGTCCTGGAAACCCAACATGGGCCACCCGGCCGGCACGCTGCGACTGCTGCACAGTAAAGAATCGAGTGCGTATCCGCAAAATTTTGGCTAGATCCAAAATATGGTTCTAGCATGCAATCTAGAGCGACCACTAGCGCCATATTACGTTTGTGCGTGGGATAACGTGGTAACTGCGGTCTATCACAGACGGATATATCCCTATATTCCAAAATCGCACTTTCCAAAGCCCTCCTCAAATGCTCATTATCCTGGGAGCTTACCTGGGCAGCATCCCCAAAATCCACCGTCTCGGGCCCCGGATCCGCCTGCGCCGATAGCAAATTAGGCGGCGGAGCGGATACTTATTATTATTATTATTAATGTCCTCCTGTTCAAATTCCAGCCACAGCGCGTGGACAGTACCAATGGAGAGCAGCCATCTGCGCGGAACATTTTATAGTGCACAAGTGCGTGCGCAAGCACAGGGGCACTTTCTATTCCATTGCCCTCCGAGGCACGGGAGTTTAATATCGCCAACTTCAGGCTGATATTGAGAAGTTTTCTGTAAAAAAAATCCCGGCCCAGGATTTGAACCCAAGACTTCATAATCTACGGCTGAACACGCTACCGCTAGACCAGTGAAAACCATAGAAACAATTTTACCTTGCCCAAATGTAAAAATAAAAATGGGGACTTAATATGAATTGAAAACAACTCTAACAGAGAGCAGCTAACAAATGCAGTTCTCAATAATCAGGATCAACAGAACTTAAAGTCTTCGATCCTGCACCTGACCTCTCTTCAGTAATGAAAGTTAAGGAGATGAGAGTTCATCTATCTTTGGTCACTCATTTGAGTCCTACAATAGGTATATACTTTAATAACATCTATAATATCTACTATATAAAAATAAGTCGGGTTTTCCTTCCTGACGCTATAACTCCAGAACGCACGAACCGATTTCCACGGTTTTACATTCGTTGGAAAGGTCTCGGGCTCCGTGAGGTTTATAGCAAAGAAAATTTATAAAATTTAACGCGGGTAACACCGCGGGGCACAGCTAGTATGGTTATAGTAATGTATAGATAAGATAATAATAGCACTATTATATTAAGATAAAACCACTAATTAAATTATATTTTTAATTAAAGACATGTTCAACGCCCACACCTAGGGAAATGGAAAAGCAAGCGAATACTTATTAATATTTTAAATAATGATCCGCCTGCTTTTTTGTGATTTTTTTGTTGAAAACATAAAAATATATCTTATTATTGCAATCTATATGTTTAATGCGGATAGCGCAAGACCGGCAATTGCGGAGATCTTTGGGGAAGGCCTTTGTCTTGTGGACATCTTTCGACTGATATGATGATAATATGTTTAACAGGTGTTAACTTAAAGAACTTAATCATTCGATTAGGCATAGACCCTGTCAACCATACTAGTTAGACCACTAAAGGCTTTCTTCTCCGGTCGTCCACCTAGGTACCTAGAGAAAGCCGCAGGCTAGATAGGGTAGGTGCCTCAGCGGCGAGGATCGCTTTGGCCAATTAACGCGTGATCGGTGATCCCGTGTATGTGATCACACCCTCATTTAGAATTTCGTCTTTGTGCTTTAGTGTTCCATTCTTTAAGTTTAATATCAAACTTTAACAAAATTTCAATGTAATAGATTAGTAACTTGTTATTTATTTAAGGAGTTCAGAAAATATATGCGATAACGATATAAACGGCACAAACGACAAACCCCACAGACGGACTATTTTTTTTTTGTAACTTATACACTTTGTTTATGTACTGCATTGTGAGATGACAAGTACAAGTGTATGTTAATACCCAAGTGCTGAATAAATTTCATTTCATTTCTAAATATTAAATGTTTACAATTATAATTTTGGATGAAAGAGAAGAGTTTTTTTATCTAATGTCTTAAAGACAACGCCCGCATTTGAGAATTTAATCCCTATGTAATAAATACCCCTTGTATTTTACACATAATTGAAGGACATAAAGTATATCCAGACTTAGAACAACTATTTATAGGTCAATTTCCTGGACGGGAATTGGACCCGAGACACGAAGTGGCGAAGCTATTGTTTTAACCGCTGCGCCACGCGTGCATCATGCAGGTCCAGATTGTTTTATGAGTTCATATACAGATACATAGACTCACGCCTGTTTCCCAGAGGTATAGGCAGACACAACGGACTTCCATTTGTCATGATCCTTGCACATCTCTTTCGCTGGTCTGCCTTCATATGGTCAAATGTTTTGTTATTAAGATACTCCTTATTTTATTGGTTGGTACTTTTTTTATACAACATGTAACGTAATTAACGCACTTCCTGAAAATAGTTTGTTCAGAATCGTTTACTGAATCGATTTATATCATTTTAAATATAGGTAATCTTTTATTCCGAAATAATTAAAACTACAGAAATTATTGTCATATCAACCCTGTACAGTCAAAACCAATTGAAATGGACCGTAAGTCAAAGTAATAAGACTTATAAACCGCATTTTTATTTGTATTCATACAAATTCCATCATTCGTCACCAAATAAAGAAAAATAAACCTTATTCCAAGAAACTAATTTAGTAAATAACAATGCATATACATGTTTAATTAAAAATTTAGTATACTTGACAATAACTTGATACGAGCTAGCTAAATATCATTTCTGTAATAAAATAAAATTTATAAATGTTTTCATACAAGATGTACCTAAATATCTATGTTACTAGAAATAATATCTAATGTATACAACTATATTACTACAAACATGTTCTGACTATTTACAAGCGCTTTTTTAAAGTCTACGTGAATAAAAACCTTTTTTATTTATTTATTTTATTATAACATAATATTCTAATTGGGGTGTTTGGGGGTGTGCGTTAATAACGTTTCATGTTGTATAGGAAGGCTACAAACGAGCAAGTGGGTCACCTAATGGTAAGTGATACCGCCGCCCATGTACACTCGCAACACCAGAGGGGTCGCGGGTGCGTTGCCGGCCTTTATAAGAGTCAGTAAACCAGTGTTGGTGGCCCTTCTCCCCACCCCGATGAACTCTGGCGACCTTACTAACACGCAGAAACACAACATTAATGTTATTATTAAGGAATGTCTTCTGGAAGGTGGAGGTACTTCTCCAGTCGGGCTGCTCTTTGAGCGAAACAACGCTGTGCCCTACCTCTCTTATACGGTATGGAACCCTAAGAAATTAGTACTTAAATATTACAACATAATAGCAGTACTATCAAACGTAATGACAGTAAGTGTACTATTAATCCAGTAAAATTCGAATTCGTACATCCATGTTGTGCTTGGTTAACTTAACTTGAGTTTCTTACCGCTTATGATATTTACTTACCCACATTTATTTTATTCTTAAGAATATTGTTTTTGTTAATTTATATACGTACCTTGGTGCGCCCTAATTAATAATCTTAGTTTTAAACATTGTTTCTCAGTAAGTGAATTATGTATATAATTCTTTATGAGAAATAAAGTTATTCTTAACCGTAACCGTAATTAGTTGCCAGTAAGTGTGCTATTTACTACTTCTTATCGTGTGGGCAGTGGTTACCCTAGTGTCAGAGTTGTTCAAGCCGCCCATTAGGCCTCTGACATGGCTAAACGACTGTTGCCTAATGACTTCAACCGGGACCGACAGCTTAACGTGCCCACCGGAGCACGGAGACGCTCAGAAAATAAACCACTTTGGTGGTCACCCATCTGTGGACTGACCGCGAGCCTAGTTGCTTGACCTCGCCAATCACTTACCGGGCCGTTGAGAGACTACTTGACTACTGGCTATGAGAGACTACGTCACTACTAATGAGTGTGCTATCTGTAACTAGTAAGTGACTAATTATAGCACTGTATGCCGTGTGGTTGACGGACTAGAAAGCATAACAGGACCACTCTATACCATACTATGGGTGATGTAGAAGGCGACTAAGATATACACCAGGTAGTCGGGCAGACTCTACCTTTGTACTAGCTACCATCTGACTGCGGTCGCCAATTCGTATGCCAAAGGCGGTGACTGCGACAAACGCCTCCAAATGGCAACATTTTAGAAACCTTCGGGGAAGGTCTATGAATAGCATGACTGGAGAAGTACCCTCAGCTTAAAGAATACACTGAACTAATGAAATGTCTTCAGCACTTGGGTATTTACATACACTTGTACTTGTCAAGCTCACAATGTATTACATAAACACCGTTCAAAAACAGCAACCAAAGCAATAAAATCTTTTTCTAGTCTTTTTCGTCACATATATTTTTAATATCCTTAAATAAATAATAAATAGCAAGTTACTAAGCTATTATTGTTACATTTAGCGATTGTATATTAAAATGAAAGAATTGAAAACAACGAGCAGGTGGCTAGCGCAAAAGGCTCTCAACCAGTAGCTTAATTTAAGCGACTAATGCCTGAGGGCACCCTTATGGGGTTCGGGCCACAACTCAGGCGGCCGCTGAAGTAAGAAGATGGAATTCGAAATGGGGGTCAGATCACTTGCACGGGATTATCGATCACGTGTTAAGGAGGCAACGCGATCCTCGCCGCTGAGGATAGCATGCGGCTTTCTCTAGCTACCTAGGTGGACGATAAGATAAAATAAGGAATAACACTCAATGGAAGATAAGATAAAAAATAAGGTAAGACTTCATTTGCATCAAACATGGTTTACAGGCGTTAAATTTTAGTTTATAGGAGATGTGCACATGATTAGCTATACAGTATGTATCATTTGCATGCATGTAATAACATTTTAATGTTAGTTTTGTTTAGGGTTTAAGCAAGTTCGCCAGTTCTCATCGAGGAGGAGGCGAGGATCAGCTACCCGTAAGTGTGCCACAAGCGTTATAAGCTACCGTAACCAGTTACCATGAGATGAGTAGTATAAAAACCCATACCTAAGGCTCTTTGGGAAACCACTACATCGGAGCTCTTTCCACAGTCAAAACCTTTTTTAATATGCATAACCTATAACTTAGATTCATAAGTGTTCATTATCATTTTTATCTTATAGAGACTAGCGGCCCACCCCGGTTTCATCCGGTTTTCACAATAATTATAGTCAAAGTACCTTTAAAACGTTGAAAAAACTTTTGAAAACGAACAAGTTATTTTGGAGATTATATACTACATCCAAACTTACAAACCTAACCTTTTTATAATATTAATTGTTGGAAGCCGATTGTATCGTTATAGAGTTGTTATAATCTATTCAAATTGAATCTCAATGATTAGAAGCCGGATTTCTTCAACTTCGCTTTATTAGTTAAACGGCTTTATTATCGAAAACCTATTCATAAAATATTAATGAATTGCTCATATCCTTTGATAAAGGAAGTTATTCATTAAAATACCAGTTTTAAAATGCCGTTTAGTTCAAGTTTATGTTATTGGCTTTCGATTTTAAAAACAAGTTAATGTTTTGGTCAAACATTTGTATGAATAGATTTGTATTGGCTACCTATTTATCCGCCATCACAAAAATGGGAGTGTTAACTTAGGAACATGTTACTCTGCCTGTCTGAGGCAAATTCATGGTCAAAAACTGGCCTCTTAGTCTAGCGGTTAGTGATCCTGACTGAAGCCAGAGGTCGTGGGCTTAGTCCCCACCCAGAAAAAATCTTTGTAATTTATCTATCTATACATATAATAAATCTGTAGAAAAATATTTTTTGTACATCAAAGAAAAATCCAAAACAAATAGCCAGGGTGTTAAAAAACAACCAATAGAACCCATTTCTAGCAAATTTTAGAATTTTTGTCTGTTTTTCTGTTTATATGTTCGGACATCACGTAAAATATACGAAAGCAATGCCGATAACTTTTATACCCAATGATTGAGCATAACTTGAAGTAACATTTAGTTTTTGTTTTATTACAATCGGTTCAGTCTATCAAAAGATATTACATTTTAAAGTATTCTAGAAGAAAAATAACACACATTTCGTTACTTCAATATGAACTAATGTTTATAGTTATACGTAAATGTTCCATAGATGTCATTGTGCATATTATGACGTCTCTTTTCTGAGTGAAAGCCAGTCTATAATATGTATGTATGTTTATCAGTTGTCTGGCGCTCATAGCCAGATGCTCTTACCGATCGTTAAGTTAAGTGATGGGCAAAGTTAAGCAACTAGACTCGAGATCAGTGCATAGATGGGTGACCGCCAAAGTGGTTTAATTTCTGGGAGTTTACATGCTACGAAGGGCACGTTAAGCTGTCGGTCCCGGTTGTAGCCTTTAGACAACAGTCGTTAAGCCATGTCAGAGGCCTACTGGGTGGCCTGAGCAACTCTGACACTAGGGTTACCACTGCCCATATGATAAGTAGGTAAGTAATTTGAATCGAACATATTACAACATTATATCAACATACACCTGTGACCATATATTCTATGTAAATACTTGCAAGAATATTGTTCATAGAACATTGTATTAAAAATAAAATTGCGTACATTTATTTATTTTTTATTTATTATAATAGATACATCATCAACTTAACACTAAACATTTGAAGATGACAAGTTATTGAGTTTAAGACTAGGTGTTAAATCACTACAGATGTATACAACATTCGTAAAAAAAAAAAGTCACAAAATATACTAAATACAAAAAAGAAACAATATTTAATACTATACTACTAATGCAAATGAAACTTAACCTAAAATAAACATTTAAATTTGGATAAAAGTATAACAGAGAAACGTAGGCTCATCGGGGTGGGGGGAAGGGTCAGCAACACTTGTTTGCTGACTCTTAAAGGCCGGCAACGCACCCGCGACTCCTCTGGTGTTGCGAGTGTCCATGGGCGGCGGTGATCACTTACCATCAGCTGACCCACTTGCTCGGTTGTCGACCTCTGACATGAAAAAAAAAAAAAAAAAAAAACGTAGAAACATAAAAATTTTAACTCAAGACTAAATAATTTTATTAATTAACAAATAAATTGTGATATCTATAAATTATATTATTTATTAAATTATTATTATACATACACATTGCATTAAAAATAATGAGTGATACCATTATCTGTCAAAACTGAAATAAATAGATAGCATAATAAAAGGTCAAGGAAATGGTCATATAATTATTTTTTCTCAAAGAACTGGATTTTTTTTATTTGCTTATAAATTTAACCTTGACAGAAAATAAACTTTATTACGTACAGACGCCAGCACATCAAGCTACCCCAATCTGTCAAACTTCCCCAATAGAAAGTGAACCTTATGCTTATGTGATAAAGTTCAAAATCTATAAAAGAAATTTGCCAGATTGGGGTAGGTGGATGTGCTGGCGTCTGTACCTACGTACTTGCCCACTTATTAAAGCGTTCGGAAACAATTCAACTAATTTGACGGTTGAATGATGGCGAGCCCTTAAACACAAATTTTAATAGACAGTGATATAAATTAAATACAAAATTGTCTCCTTTATCAGGATTACGTACATTTTTCGTTCTTGTAATATGGCATTGTATTCAATGCACCAGTTTGCCTGCCTCGTGGGGTACCCGCGTAGTACGAGGTCCTAGGTTCAAATCCCGGGTCGAGCAAAAGTGATTTTGGGACTTTGCTGTAAAAATAAATTTCTCAGCATCAGCCCGAAGTCTGGGAGTTGGCGGTATTATACTCCCTTGCCACGGAGAACTCGTAAAGCCGTCGGTCCTGTACCTCACCACTTTCCGGTCATGTCGCTAGGCGTCCCATCGAATCATGAGAGTGATGCAATATAAAGTGCTAGATGCAAGAGATCGACGAGGTTAAGTAACTAGGTTTGCAGTCAGTACATAGATGGGAGACCGCCAAAGTGGTTTAATTTCTGAGCGTCTCCGTGCTTCGGAGGACACGTTGCTGTCGGTCCCTGTGTAGTCATTAGACAACAGTCGTTAAGCCATGTCACAGGCCTTCTAGGCGGCTTGAACAACTCTGACACTAGGGTAACCACTACCCATGCGATAAGTAAGTAATAGAGACTGGCTGCCGTGGCCGCAAGTCGGCTAGGAAGACATTATTTAGGTTACTTAAAAATAAAACCATTTATCATAATTTAATTAATGAATTAAAGTTAGAAACACACAGTGCACATAATTATTACATTTTGTAGTATTTACAAACATGCCATGTCGGCGTCATATCCCTGTCTACGACGTAGCTAATAGCTGCTACGCCGTAGCACTTAATACACAATGGAGGTAAAACTCCATTGTTTTGTTAAAAATATAACTGTCAGTTTATTTCACGTACTATTCTGCGTTTTTAATAGAAACTTAAATTAAAACAAGGCTTCGGAGTTAATAACTGAATACTTAAATAACATGTTATTATATTTTATACAATAAATAACACAGCTCAAGCTTAAATTTAGATTACTGTGCCAAATCCCAATAGAAACAAGCCTACTAGGCAGAGCATGATTGTTTAAGTACATATGAGTTTGGGTAAATAATAATATTGACATTATTCACACACGGCCATCTGATCCCAAACTAAGCAGAGCTTGTACTATGAAAACCAGATAACTGATATACTACATATACTACTTTTCTTTTGTAAATTCAAACTGATGTAATTACACCCAGACTCAGGGCAAACAGACAAGTTTATGCACACAAACATCCGTTCTGGGTGAGAATCGAACCCACGACCAGCGGCGTGAAAGGCAAGTATCTAACAAACACGCCCCTTAAATAAATATATTATAGAACGGCTATCCAACATGACTGGTTAGAGTCAAAGCGCTGGCTCTCTTCTTCTTCTCATATTCTCATCTTGACTTGCTCTCCAAAAGGGCATAGCACCGCCAACTTCTAGACTCGAACCTCTACCAGGTATGAAGAAAGTGACAGTGTAGAGTCGAACAGTACTGTGTCATTGTCCGTCAATATGGGAGTCATTTTTGGGGTCTCCAGGACAAGCTCGAGATCTGTATCACCTGCGTCGTCGGTGGTCAAGGTGGTCACCAGACCAACAAGTACGTCTAGTCATTTATATAATAAGGCTATACATTCTGCGACTGCCTCGTTGGTCTAGCGGTAGCGTGTTCACCCGCAGAGAACGAGGTCCTGGGTTCAAATCCCGGGTCAGACCAAAACTGATTTTGGGAGTTTACTGTAAAAAGAAAATTTCTCAGCATCAGCCCGAAGTCTGGGAGTTGGCGGTATTATACCCCCGTGCCTCGGAGATCACGTAAAGCCGTCGGTCTTGTACCTGACCTCTTTCCGGTCGTGTCGCTAGACGTCCCATCGGATCATGCGAGTGATGGAATAGGAAGTGCTCTTGAGTTTGCGCACACAATTGAGCACTGTAATATGTCCCGCGCAGATGGCTAAACTCTGTTGAAACTGGCCGCCGTGGCCGAAATTCGGCTACATATATGCTATAGATTTCCCGTTTAGTTTTCTGCCAAGTAATGATGATGATGGTAGAACTGGCTATTGATTTAACTGTAGCCTAGTTGGTAGTGCTCCTGCCTACGAAGCTGGTGGTCCTGGGTTTGAATACCGGTAAGTGCAAACATTTGTGTGATGAGCACGAATATTTGTTTCTGAGTCATGGATGTTTTGTATGTATATAAGTATTTATCTATGTATATAAGTATGTATATCGTCGCCTGGTACCAAAAGCTAAGCTTGTACTATGGGTACCAGGAGACGATATACATACTTATATAGATAGATAAATACTTATATACATAGTAAACATCCATGACTCAGAAACAAATATTCGTGCTCATCACACAAATATTTGCACTTACCGGGATTCGAACCCAGGACCACCAGCTTCGTAGGCAGCAGCACTACCAACTAGGCTACGGTGACCGTTCCTTAATAATAACATTCATAATTTTAATGTTGTGTTTGTATGTGGGAGTAAGGAGCAAAGAGAGGGATGAGGGGAAGGGCCAGCAACACTTGTTTGCTGCCTCTTAAAGGCAGGCAACGCACTTGTGACTTTTCTGGTGTTACGAGTGTCCATGTGCGGCCATCAGGTGACCCACTTGCTCGTTTGTCGCTCACAGATATAAAAATAACTAAATAATTTATGTATAACTTAATATAACCCTCTCGTCCTCTACCATAAGCACCGTCCGCCAAATAAAGACGCTCCGGCTTTAGCAATTTAAAGCTATGAGTAACTCTAGTGACACTGTACATAATCTGACTGCCTCGCTGGTCTAATGGTAGCGTTTTTAACCGCAGATAACGAGGTCCTGGGTTCAAATAAATTAATTCAGAATAAACACAGTGCCAAATCATGTATAACTCTAATGGTAGGAAATTGTAAGAACTTAAAGAAAAAAGACATTACAGATAGTTTCACTAAGATGTTAGAATTAGACTGTAATAAGATAATATTGTGTGCCTTCCCCTATGTGTCCAATGTGCCTGATAGTACAAATAATTATATCCACAAGCTAAATATGCACCTACAGTTTTTGGTTAGCCATTATAGTAATACATTTATATTTTTGGACACAAATAGTTTTATAGATTCTTGTAGGGTAACCATGAGTACAGTTACTGTCTCAAGAAAATTTTTGAACATACTTGCAACTTTAGTAGCGGCACATATTAACTCAGCCATAAGTAGTATGACGAAGTCACTTTTTATACCATCTTTTAGTAATGTTACTAAAATCAATTTAGTTAGTAGTTTAAACATGTAAGCATGACAATAGAGAAGTGTGATAACTTTCTAATTCTATCACATCAAAATATAAACCGCTTCTCTGGCAAAATTCTGGACATAGAACTTTTTAATGAAAAGTATGAAATAGATATCCTTTGTTCAATTGTTTTATATAAATGTGTTACGTGAACTATCTGTAAATGATTGCTATCATATACTTAATTTAAAATTATTGACTCTGTCTCAAAATGAATAATGTTATTGTTTCGAAGTTTTTCTTTTGTATACCTAAATATAATCTAAAATAATAAGCATTCAGACAACCGATCGAGCATATATTGTGTTTGCCTACTAAATAATTACTCTAATTGGACCAAATCCCGTGTTCATGCCCGCTTGAGTATGTTTCGCCGGACCGTCTCAACTGGGTCGTGTTGAAACCGGTAGTAGATGAACCCACTGAGTTTGTTTCGCTGGGTCTTCTCAGTTGGGGCGCATTGGATCCGGTGGTAGCATTAAAGCGCGACCGTCGTTATTAACACAAGGTCCGTCATAATAATAATACCTTTAATATAGACAGAACCATTGACAATATGTAGTAAAAATATTAGACTTAAACTAGATAATTAAACATAATCTCTTGACAATAACTTGATACGAGCTAGCTAAATATCATTTCTGTAATAAAATAAATTTTATAAATGTTTTCATACAAGATGTACCTAAATATCTATGTAACTAGAAATAATATCTAATGTATACACTTAAGATATAAGAACATGACAACGACGTAACGCGACAAACTGATTTAAAAATATAAAAATATATTGTGGAGCCCCTAAGGTCCCTTGTAAGTGGTCCCCGGTGAACCTGTACTGCCAGACTATTGTTGTTTGTGTTGGTGTTCACAAGGCTCACAAGCGGCGCAGTTTTTTATCTATAAATGTTCTTTATATTCAATATCAGCTGTGTTTTGACGGCATCATTAAATTCTCGTCGCTGAGCAACGCGGTAGCCATGGCGACGGGTCAACACGGATACTATTGGCTACAAAGAATATTGACTTCCAATAAACGTAAAGTTTATTGAAGAGTGAGAGAGAGCCCCGTACTACTGATTGGACGATATTTTGATATTTTTTTTGTATTTGTTTACAAATTTTATTACTTTTTTGTGCAAATATTTTAATCTAATTTGTACTTAGAATAAGGTGTTTTTGTGCCGTAATGTGTACATTAAAATAAAAAAACAGTGTATAAGTGTAATCTAGTATGTCAGCGGGTCATGGCAGCGACGTCGATACAGGTCAACCTGCCTCTTCATCACTCGATGCTCCGGTAAGGTGCCCCCTTTGCTCAAATTTAAAACTTTTTAAAACTCGTCGGGGATTAAATATACATTTAGGCAAAAAACACAAACCACCAAATTTTTCTCAGAGCCCTAGTCCCAATAACAGCAATAGCCCAAATGCATGCTCCAATAACACCCATTCGCGACTTTCACTAGCTCAAATTTTAAGCAATCTTAAAAATTCTGTACCGCTAGTGAAAAGAATCCCTCGAGGAGCTAGGCAATTAGTTGCACAAACCCTAGCTCAGTGCATTCGCATTGTTCTTCGGGACAACAATGAACACAGCTGGAGGAATTTGCTCACCTTTGCCTATACAGTTTTGCACGCAAAAAAATCAAATAATCCTCAAAATAATTTAACAACCGAAATAAAAAACAATTGTACCCACTACGACACCGATCAACAAGCTAATTTTGATGTTGATAACTTTAGAATACGGTATAACAACTCAAAAACCTTACATAATTATGTTCAAACCAAATTAGGCGAAGGTGACATCGGGGGCGCCGCCAGGCTTCTTTTTAGCAGTGATGTAGTGGCCCCTTGCACGCCGGACACACTTGGAGCGCTGCAGTGCAAGCATCCGGTGCCAGCAGATGACCTCAACTTTCCAGCACCACCCGTTAGTGAAACAGCTTTATCTGTAACTGCCCGGGAAGTGTCAGTGGCCGTATCTTCCTTCCGGAGTGGTTCCGCGGGCGGCCTTGATGGTTTGACCCCTCAGCATCTCCAAGACCTGATTAATCCATCCATGGGGGTCGCTGGCGAATCACTTTTGCAGGAACTTACGGCCCTGATTAACTTAATGATTAGCGGCAATGTTTGCGGATCCATTATTGATGTTTTGTACGGGGCGAACCTCTGTGCCCTTTACAAACGCGATGGTGGCATCCGCCCCATTGCTGTTGGATGCGTTTTCCGTCGTATGGCAGCCAAATTATGTTGCAAACACGTACATGGAAAGCTTTCATCCGTTTTCCAGCCCCTGCAGCTCGGATTTGGCTCCAAGGGGGGCTGTGAGGCTGCCATACACGCACTTTCCACTTATTTATGTGGTGGTAAAGGTGAGGTCATCCTTAAGGTTGACCTGAAGAACGCCTTTAACTCTGTAAATAGGGATACCTTGTTGGCCGAGGTGCAAAAAGAAACCCCCGAAAGGACATCAACCACATTGTATGGCGTTTGGGCTTGAACATGAACATAAAAATATTGCACTATTTTTGATTTTATTGAGTGGCTTACAGTACATAGAAAACATATATTTAGGAAGTTTTGTATCAAATTGTTTAATATGATAATAAAAAATAAAATTCACTAGGCAAAATCGGGAAGTCCATATTCATGCGCGTCATGTGAAACGGGTTCATTATCCGAAGAAATGCCAGGGTAAACGTTTAAAGCGGGTTCTGGTCAGTGGGTATCCTTAGGGTCTGAGTCCAAGAGTGCGCCGGGATCGTTAGGTAAAAAATCATCAGAATCCATTTTGAAAAGCGTAAGTTGTCAAAAAATCCAAAGTCGAAATAATATTCACAAACGAACAAGAGCACAAACACAGAGCGAGTGACATTGACATTGACAATTGATCACCAATCGATTTTGGATCGGGGTTGCCAGTTCTCTGCACTAGGAATCAGTCGATTTCAATTCCTATGGAATCGATTTCAAATCGTATATTATATTATGCTGAGCTGTTTTGCTTTGCGTTTTATTTTTGTATATTATGCTGAGCTGTTTTGCTTTGCGTAATTATTTTGGTTATGGCTCATCTAATTAGAATCTTCAAGAAAAGCACGCGTTTTTAATACTCGCTACCATGACGGACAAAACTCAAATGAACGAAGACGAAATACCAATTACGACGATTATTACAATTGTTACGTTTAATACATTTTTTTCTCGATAAAAACTTACTTCGTTTGTTTTACGTTGCGTAGGCAAGCTGATGATTTTTAACACTTCAAAAAAAAAATGTTGTTCTACATAAAATATATTTCATTATTTGTGTGCGGTTAAGATGATGATGATGCTAATGATGAATATTCCACAACGGCTAGATAAAGCTCGGTCTTCCATCAAACATTTTAATGTTTTGAAGCTCTCGAATTGAAACATCGAATATCGATGTTATTTTTTTGAGTTTTTATTTTGGCAACCCTTACTCAATGCATCCCGCATGTTGCACAGCAAAGCAACTGTCACCATACACAACCAATAGTCAATTAAAAATCTTTTTTATTCGTTTTTAATATCATTTAGTTTGACACTCCCAAAAGAAACCAATGTTTACTAAATATTATTACTAAATTATTTATGAATTTCTTTTTTCCCAATACAGCTGTTCACCGGTTAGCCCAAAATGGTTGAAGTCCTTTATCATTTTATTTGGCAATGTTACCGTTATCCCACAAAATTATTATACAAAGGACACACTTTACAACAAGGTGACCCTCTCGGACCGGTCATTTTTAGTCTTGCCATACACCCAATAATTCGGCAGCTAAATTCAAAATTTAACGCATGGTATTTAGATGATGGGACCCTAGGAGGTGATGCTGTAACTGTCCTGAATGACCTAATTTTCCTAAAAGAATCATTAAAATCAATTGCCCTCGATCTTAACCCATCCAAATGCGAACTTTTTATAACAAACGAAGTCAATAAAAACACTATAACTTCTAAATTTAATTATATAGCCCCAGATATCAAAATCCTAAATAAAAACTCGTTACGCCTCCTGGGGTCTCCCATCCTGGAAGAGGGGTTCTTACCATTCATAGACGAAAAAATTCAAAATTTCATTGATATTTCAGAACGATTTTCTAAACTAAACTCACATTCATCATACACATTGATTCGGTACTGCTGTTTTGTTCCCAAATTTACATACGTCATACGTTCTTGTCAATTATGGAAACATTCGGCCCTCCTTGGAAAAGTTGACCAAATTTTACGTGACACGCTATGCTCAATTTTAAATTTAGACCTGGATGACCGTGCCTGGGCACAAGCTACTCTTCCTGTGCGCATGGGCGGCCTTGGCATCCGCAAAATTACTAAGGTTAGCTTACCAGCGTTTCTGTCCTCGGTCCACTCTACCAAGGAACTAATCGGTAAAATTCTTTCACCTACTCAGGTTAGTTCAGAGGTAAGGTGTTTGACTGATGCCATAAACGTTTGGAAAATGACCTGTTCAAGCTCAGACCTACCTACGAACCCGTCCTCCCAGAAACAGTGGGACCAGCCGCTTTGCGAGTTAGTGCGTAATAATCTCATAAATACATGCACGAACCTCGCGGAACGCGCCCGTCTACTGGCTGTGGGAGAATGGGAGTCGGGTTTATGGTTACAGGCGTTACCGTCGTCCAACATAGGTACTATGCTGGACAACGGTACTTTTCGCGTCGCTGCCGGCCTCCGTCTGGGTGTCTCATGCGTTGCTCCGCATCGTTGTAGGTGTGGGGAAGCGGTCGATCACCTTGGACGCCATGGTCTGTCATGTTGCCGTAGCGCGGGCAGAATCTCACGCCACAGTAGCATCAATGATATAATCCGTCGGGCACTTTCCAGCGTTGACGTCCCAGCGGTTCTAGAACCGAGCGGCTTGGCACGTGATGATGGAAAGAGACCCGATGGTATGTCATTGGTTCCGTGGAAGATGGGTAGGCCCCTGGTGTGGGACGCAACATGCGTCGACACCCTTGCGCCCTCCCATCTTCCCCATACGTCGGGTTCTGCAGGCGCTGCTGCTGCTTTGGCGGAAACCCTTAAACGGCGCAAATACACAAATTTGGCAGCAAATTTTATTTTTGAGCCGTTTGGGGTAGAAACCTTAGGACCATGGGGCCCAAGCGCACATTTAATATTTCGGGAAATAGCTAAACGTTTGATTGACGCTTCCCATGATCAGAGGGCTGGTCTATTCTTGGGTCAGAGGATCAGCATTGCCATCCAGCGTGGCAATGCGGTCAGCCTTCTGGGCACGTTTCCCATAAGCGATGCGGAGGGATTATTGGACGCCTTTTAGGGTAAATAGTGTATCATAGTTTATCTAATTTTTAGCTTATAATTTCATTTTATTTAATTTAATTCCTGAAATAAATAAAAGTTCTTCATGTATACAACTATATTACTACAAACATGTTCTGACTATTTACAAGCGCTTTTTTAAAGTCTACGTGAATAAAAACCTTTTTTATTTTTATTTTATTTATTTAAATTCTAGGTCGCGCGAAAAAAATATTTTTGTGATTTTTCTGTAAATAATTGCTCTCTAATCTAATCACTCTAATTACAATTATAACGTTTTATATATGTTATGTATCTCGCTTTGCTCTGGAGGGAAGTGAAACCATTAATTTTCTAACTCCTTGTTTCTTTCAGATTAAATTCATTTCGGGATACAAGATGGTTTAAGCTATGGCTATGCCCGAGGCTCACCGCTCAATTGTGTGCCACTATCCTATCCTGGCTTACAGGAGTTGCAGTGGTGGGTAAGAGGCAAGGACTAGTCGTACTGATGCTACAGTTATACCTTTAAGTAATGTAGCACTACTCTTAATTATTTAATGTAACACTTTATATAAATAAAATATATTATGATAAGTCCATAACAATAAAAGTGTTTAATGCGTGTCTCTAATTGCGAGTGGACGAGGTGGAGCCGGTTTATAACTTTATGTGCTCTTTAAGAGTGCACCTTGCGATTATTGTATTTGCTTATACCTATTGTGAATCACCGAGAATATTTTATTTATAAACAGATGCGACGATTTGTTATTTGGGTATCTTTAAACTATGCATTAACAAGAAAGTACTTCTAAACTTGTTTGCAAACAAGTTTGACTCTACTTACTAGAACGACTGCTGTACGTCCACTGTTGGACCAAGATCCCAAGGATCCTTACAACGGCTGAACTTGCACTACCCGCATCCAGTGGCTGCCTTCATCGTTGGTCCACTTATAAGAGTGCACCCCACACTGCATCTTCAGGTGCGTGGTCGCCACTGGTCGTCGGTTACTTTTCCTTACGTTTTAATTTTATAATGCATCTCGCATTGAAACTCCGAGCATAGTTTGCACCATTGCTCTTTGAGGAACCTTGAACTTCTTAATGTGGCCACGTCTACGTAGCTCATCAATGGATACACAAACTGAAAGGAGACCATCGACTTTTCATAGACGACTTGCAAAATACCAAACCGTATTCCACTTCCAAGGATCTAGTTTACGTAACTGAACTAATGCCTTATGTGCATTTTCTAGTCTCAAACAAAATAAATTAAATAAAAATATCTAAAAACACTCAAGAACACTTTGAAAATCCCTAATGAGCCACACAATTAATTATTCACGAGACCACATACTTAAATCAAATACCAACACATAATATATGGTAAACCACTTTTACTACCAGGTTGTCGACTGCGGAACCCAATTTTAAAAGGGTTCGACTAATTTTTATAGCCTACTACCTGAGAGGATCGTAAACCATAGAGTCGACTCTACTAAACTCTATATTAATAAATTATTGGCTGTATAACAAAATGAACGGCAAATATTACTAACGTAAGATTTTGTAATACCTACAAAAGTGATTTGAAAGATTATTAAAAACAAGCTTCCACCCGCGGCTTCGCCCGCGTGGTGTCTATAAAGACTAGCCTAGATCTTTTCCTAGGCATCAGACTATCCATATTGAATTTCATCACAAACGCATGCCAAGATTGCTCTGCGAGGGAAAGATTTTTTCTGGCTTACTTCGTACTTTGTAATATTAGGAACAAATCAACCAAAAACTTTATCAATTGTTGCCTGTGTGTTATTCTGATGCTTAGTTGTAAAATTTCATGGAAATCCGTTCAGTAGTTTTTTGGGTGAAAGAGTAACCAAGTTCCACCCATCGACACAAACTTTCGCATTAATAATATTACTAGGATATTCTTGTCAATATTTGTAAATGCAACGAGATAGTATTTAATAAATTCTTAAAATTACCCAATTTCCTGTAAAACATTATAATGATCAAGATTTTATTATAATTTTTAAAGATACTTAGGGCCGTCCTAATAATATCGCATTCATTTTAATTTGGTATGGTTTATTTCTGATTTTTTTATAACTATAATAATAATAAAGATGTACGTACCGGAACCAGTTCTAGAAAGCGGTTGTGCCAAGCTCTACTGGGACCGGTCTATCATTACGGATAGGACTATTGTTGCCAATAAGCCTGATATCGTTTTGGTAGCCGGTTGGAGCGCCGGGCATTTATTGTTGATATCACTGTCCCGTTTGACGATAACCTCGTAAGAGCCGAGACTGACAAGTTGTCAAAATACTTAGATTTGGTTCACGAGGTTACCGCCGGATGTGGACTCAACAATAATTGTCCCGTGAACGGTCTCATAGCGAAGAGCCTCGACCAACATCTTAAGAGGCTTTCGCTAGATCACTGGGTCAAAGATCGGATACAAAAGGCGGCAATAATGGGAACGGCACGCATTGTAAGGAGGTTCCTTACTCTGTCGCCCTGACCACTGGTGGCCTAGGACTTCAAACCCCGCCGCTGGAGGAACCCTATTTTTTTCATATTTATTTATATATTATTGTCTTATGTTTTGTAGTAATTTTACAAATATAAATATGTTAAATGTAAGAAAAATAAATTAATAATTTGGAATAATAATAATATCCTGGGACATTATTTACACATGGCCATCTGATCCCAAACTAAGCAGAGCGTACTATAGAAACCAGATAACTGATATACTACAATTACTACCTTTTTTTGTAATTGGATACTTATATAGATAATTACACCCAGACTCAGGACAAATATCTAAATCCATGAACACAAATATAAAATAAAAAAATATGATTTATTGACATAAAAATCTAAGGGATTGAAATATCTAAGGGATGGGAATCGAACCCACGACCTCCGGCGTGAAAAGCAAGCATTTGCCAACCACGCCAACAGGCCCGTCAACCATTTATTTTATAATGGCTGCGTATTTTAATGACATTGACACCTTTAAATTTTTAATTTCTCCTTACGATTTCTAATCATATATTAACTTATGACTATGATATGGTTTCCTCCCATGTACATTTTTAATTTTACTACTTCACGATTAAATCGTATTGAATAATCACACCTTAACTGGCCAATTTAGGTTTAGTAGGTAAAGTACTGAGCTATGGGACGCCATGGTTTCCTTCTATGAGGCAGTCTTGCTCCAGAAGGAGACTGCCGAGCGGGATCGGGGGCGAGCCGATCCCGCTCGTAGACGGAGGACGCGTTGGGACGGTGGCGGCAGCCGGTTGCCCAACTGCGGGGGCAGTGTGAGTAGTAACCTCTACTGCCGCCACGTACAAGCAGCTCCGGGAAGACAGCGATCTGTTTGTGGCACAGTCGCTGTGCCGGACTGGCAGGAGTCGGCAATAGGGGAGGGCAATCCCGAGCCCTCTCAGGGTACATGTCCCGACCATCTAGGACATGGCGCAAAAGGGAGGGCACCGAATCAGCATACCTGCGTTCCCCGGGCTCCTCCCATCAGGCGCCAAGAGAAGTTCACGTCATGTTAGGTTTAGTCGGTGCGAGTCGGACATACCCACACGCAGACACTTTTGCGGGTGGCATGGGTAGGCAATTCCCCTGCCTTATCAAAAAAAAGGTAAGCACTTACCTAAGTAATCTTAAATGTGATCAATGGCCACGCGTCAGAAAATATTACGGTTAATTTTGTTACATTAGGCAGTTTTATTCCATTCAATAAAAGATGAACATTCTATTTTGAATTTTATTTAGTTAACTTTAAAGTTAAGTTGTGTTTGACTTAAAGTAGTTTATTCTTTTGTTTAAATAATGACGCTTTAGCTACTGAGGAAATTGTGTCGAACTGGAAATGGTTTCTTTTTAATGTATATTATTAACATTTAGTGATTTAAACTTTATTGAAGACTATAAAAATATGTAAGTAGCTTATTTAAATAAGATTAAACGCATGAAGTCGTCCGGAATGACTAAAATCTAAGGTATTAGGGTTTTTACAAGGCTTAGCTTACATGTTTTTTTTATTAGACAGGGAGAATATTATATTAGAGCCTACGCATGCCACCCGCGAAAAGTATCTGCGAGTGGATATGTCGGACTCGCACCGACTAAACGAAGGAGCCCTGAGAAAAAAGTCAAAGTCTAATTTATTTATTGCTTGTTACAGGTAGGGAAATTTGGTATTGTATCTTATATTAATCTCTTACATAATCTCTGTAACATACCAATTATACATTTTAATTTACAATTTATGTTTACCAATGAGCATTATACATCAATACAATTAATTTCTAAAAATACATCCATTTACTATCATAAAAATCAATGCCACTTTTCGTTGTAATATTATAACTCAACAACGCTTTTATCGATTTGGCTAATTTTGGTCTTGAATTATTCGTGGAAGTCCAGGGAAGGTTTGTACGTAGGGTAGGTAAAAATTTTAAAAATGTCTTGAAAAAGTGTAAAATTAACATCTTTTAGCAATTTAAAATATTTTTTGTTTGAATAAATGAACTTAATAATTATTTTTTTATTACTATGCCTTATACGTAGCGAAGCACGTACCGGGCCGCTAGTTTCCTATAAATAATTAAAATAATTAAGTCACTAATAAACATCTTTGGTCATATAATTAAACGCGGAAATGCTGATGCTTAGCAGGTAGTGGTTACCCTAGTGTCAGATTTCTTCAAGACGCATTAGATAGATTAGAATGTGTCTGTTTCTTTTGTATTTAATCCTATCTTACAGTTTCTAACCCAAAAATAACAGGGCCATCCCATACCATCCCCTGGGTGTAGAAAAAGGCGACTGAGGGAAACTCCAGGTAGTTGGGCAGTAGCACCTTTTCGGGACTAGTCCCTCCCTCTTACCCACCACTGCAACTCCTGTAAGCCAGGATCAACAGTGGTACACAATGAAATGACACTGAGCGGTGAAGCTCAGGCATGTCCCGGGGAATCGCTTTAACTGTCTTGGATCCCGCAACGAATTTAATCAGAAAGAGAAATAAGGAGAGAAAGGTTGGAAAATGAATTGTTCCACATCCCTCCAGAGCAAAGCGGGAGCAAAGACAGAATGATGTAAAGACGTTATAGCCTCATAAAACGAGAGAATTTCAACTAGAGAAGCCAGCTGCAATAGCACCGAGGATCAATGGGTCCTAAGTGAGCTATTATATTTGATTCCAATAGTAGGTATGGCAAAAGCGCTTAAACGCACGGAAGTTGTTCCTTGTTGCTACAAGATCCGATTAGCAGTAGCACCTCCTATAAACTAATAGTTACGGCAAACTGCTTCAGATAGCAGCTTTGGGTGTCCTATGTCCAGCAGTGGTAAATAGATAAATTACACCCGGTCAAAGATTTGTGGGTGAGAATTGAACCCACACCCTTTGGATTAGAAAGCACCTTCACAACTAAGATACGTAGGTAATTTTTTTTAAAATTTAATAGTAGCTATTTCTTCAACACTCCCTTGTCCACTCATAACTCTCGTGCTTACGTCATATTTGTGGTTTGTACGTTCCGGTTACCGACTGCAATATTGCTATTTGAATAAACATCGACATTACGTGAGAGTACAATAATTTGATAATCACATAATATACAATACAGTTAATGTTTTTAAACTTTCGCGATTTGTACACATTTTTTATATACTGTGGACACGGGTCTCATCGCGATAAATATTTAGGTAAATCATTACCTTGGTTACCCGACGTTTCGGCATGGATTGCACCAGACGTGGTCACGGGTCGACTGACCCGTAACCAAGGTAATGATTTACCTAAATATTTATCGCGATGAGACCCGTGTCCACAGTATATAAAAAATGTATACAATACAGTGTTATATACAACCTGTAACTTAATTAACGTACATCCTAAAAATAGTTTGTTCAGAATCATTTACTGAATCGATTTATATAATTTTTAATATAGGTTATTTTTATTCCAAAATAATGAAAACTATGGAAATTATTGTTTCATTAACCCTATAGTCAAAACAAATTGAAATGGACCATAAGTCAAAGTAATAAGACTTTTAAAATCGCAGTTTATTTGTATTCATACAAATTCCATCATTCAATACCAAATAAAGAAAAATAAACTTTATTCCAAGAAATTAATTTAATAAATAACAATGCATATACATGTTAAATAAAAAAATCAGTGTATGTATTATGATTACAACATAATATTCTAATTGGGGTGTTTGAGGGTGTGCGTTAATTACGTTACATGTTGTAGTGTCGGGAAGAGTCATTATTTTTAATGAAACAAGTAATATAGTTCTAATTCAGAGTCTTAAAATCTAAATAGGGATTATCTATTTATTCAATATCTTAGATAAAGAAATACATATTTAAATAATTAACTTAACTTATAAGAAACAGAAAAATATCAGCTAAATTAACTATTATTACTAACTACTTTCTACTACTACTAGTCTATGTCTATAATAATTGATATAAAAGAATCATTATATCAATTATTATAGACATAGACTCCAAAGAGTAATAAGATCCCACCATTATACCGCAGCTGTTTGCTACACACGCAGTGTATAGCACACTCTTCGAAGACTTTGGACCTGAAACACTTGAACATAGGGCACGTTTAAAAAAGGAGTGTTAAGGATTCTAAAGGTAACAGGAAGACACTGATATCGCAAGCGTCTATAGGCTACTATGACCACTTACAATCAGCTGGGCCGTATTCTGGTTAGACAACTCAATTCTTTACAAATAAAAATCACTTAATACAACAAATTTGTGAATAATACGAGTTTAATATCTGTGTGTGTGTGTGAGGATATAATTCCGCCCGTCATCGCAGGGGAATTAGAAATAAAGATGACCTCATCTAAAGTTTAAACCCTTAAAAAACAAAATCCACAAAGAGCCCAATCCCTTTACACGTCAGGTAAAAATAATTCAGCCATCAACACATCAATCAAAATTCATTGCATTCCACAAAAATCTTATAAAAACTGCCTTTAAACAATTAAGTCGGAGCAATTAAGATGCCCACTCTGTTAATCGTCTGTACGAACAAAAAACTCTATAAAAAAAAGCTCTTAATAGGCTCTTTAATAGCCCGGAGATGTCTCTATCATGTGTTTTTGTGCCCCCGTGCTTTAAATAGCAAGGGGACATAAAATTAGAGGGTTCCTTGTTGGTTTTGTTATGGTTTTATAACATTTTTTTGAATACAAGATGATGGTTGAATATTCGGCTGAACTATTAATTTTTTTCGAAAGTTTTACTTTATATTGCTATACTGAATAGTTTGTAGTGTTCCGAAATGATATTTGCTGATTTTGTATTATTATTTATTAATTATGGTCTTTTCTTCCTTGTTTTCACATTCTGAAAGTAAGGTGTTATTATAAGTTAAATATTAGTTAAATATTAGTAGCCTAGTTGGTAGTGATCCTGCCTACGAAGCTGGTGGTCCTGGGTTCGAATCCCGGTAAGTGCAAATATTTGTGTGATGAGCACGAATATTTGTTTCTGAGTCATGGATGTTTTCTATGTATATAAGTATTTATTTATCTATATAAGTATGTATATCGTCGCCTGGTACCCATAGTACAAGCTTTGCTTAGTTTGGGGCTAGGATGAACTGTGTGAAATAAAAAAAAAAAAAAAAATTATAAATTATCATAACTCACAAATGAATGTACCTCTTTTTTAAAGGTTGAACTGACTTTAAAATGGAAATGGATATCATTTAGACTGCATGTTTTTTTTTATGTAAGTAGAATTTTTTCTGGAGTTAGTTTGTGATGGGATAGCAGTACCTGTGTTAGCTTGTGTTTTTTATGTAAGTAGTATTTTTTATGGAGTTAGTATGTGATGGGATAGCAGTACCTGTGTTAGCTTGTGTTTTTTTTCATGTAAGTAGTATTTTTTCTGGAGTTAGTTTGTGATGGGATAGCAGTACCTATGTTAGCTTGTGTTAGTTGCCGCAAGATATTTATTTATTCAAATAGAAATGTGTATTTTATGTCATAACGACAAAACTAGTACGTACTTTTTAATGATTTTTAGGACCATAAGAAACGTAGATATTATTACTTAAGTAGATATAGAAAGCCATACGTGCACAGTATAATAAGTTTTTATTTCCCATCATTTATAAAGTAATTCTTAATGTGTCGCGTTATTATTATGACGGAGCCTCTCAATCTAAATGCTTTCCGTTTAATACGGGTCCTTTTATTGTCCCCCACGGTACAGGGTGTGTCATTTTCTGAACATTTATTTTATTTTTTTCTTGCTATACCTAATTTCTGTGCTGCCAATGTAAATGCACGTGTACTAACACTTGACACGCGTATTATGGGTTTGATTCCTGCACACGTACAACTGTTTGTTAAGTATGGGGGTGCTTTAAGTCTGCATATTGCATTTTTGTAAAATGTATCCACAATCCTATGATTTATTAATTACTTCAGAGGAAATATGGAATAAAACAAAAAAACAAATTTTATCTATTGTATAAATTTAAAAGAAATAGAGTTGTGTATATTTTTTTTCTTTGCTGTGCTGTGTGCTGTGTGGTGATGGCGACAAATATCAGAATCAGAATATCATCACCCCATCTCATCCCGTGGGGGGCGTAGAAGTCGACCCGAGGGAATATCTACCAGAGGACGGGAAGCAGCTTCCTTCTGAGTACTACGACCATCATACTGCGATCGCCAACCCGCCTGCCAAGCGTGGCGATTATGGCATATCCCCTCAAGATGATTCTTGAGGGAGGCTTGTCCAGCAGTGGACTTATTTAAGCTGTAATGATGATATTTTTTTCTTAATGTCCATTCATTTATCATAAAGACATACATGATTCCAAAAAAAATCACATTCTTACATACACACATATATGAACACGAATTCAAGGGATATATTATGACAATGCCACACAAATCAATTAATATTTAACGAAATAAATAAATTTAAAATTGAAGAAATATTCACATAGGTACTTCGAAATTAAAAAAAATATTTTTTGGTTGGCCCGTTGTTAAAGTGTTTAATGACCTTACCGCCTAAATCAAAGGTCGTGGGTTCTATCCTCACTCACACAATCTATAATAATAATAATATCTAGGGACAATCTCACATCCTAGCCCCAAACTAAGCAAAGCTTGTACTATGGGTACCAGGCGACGATATACATACTTATATAGATAGATAAATACTAAAATACATAGAAAACATCCATGACTCAGAACCAATTATTCGTGCTCATCACACAAATATTTGCACTTACCGGGATTCGAACCCAGAACCACCAGCTTCGTAGGCAGGAGCACTACCAACTAGGCTACGGTGACCGTCTATGTGTGATTAACACGATTATTGGTTCTGTGTCTAGGTCTAATTTATTAATAATTTGTCATCATGTCAGCCAAAGTACGTCCACTGCTGGACAAAAGCCTCCCTGACGAATGGGGGGATATGCCATAATGGCCAAGGTTAGCAGTCGGGTTGGCGATCGCAGTTTGATGGTCATAGTTCAGAGAAAAAACGCTGCTGGCCGTTGTCTGGGAGGTATTACGCCCGGTATTACGCCCCCCACGGGATGAGATGGGGTGATGATATTATATGCCGTCACCACAAAGTTACTATAATTTGTATGTATTTGGTAATATACTAGTATAAGTAATATATAATATAAATATAAAATAAAAAATCTGTTTATTTCAATTAAAGTAATACAATTGTTTTACATTAAGTCTTAACTCTAAATCTTAAAAGTGTAAGATTATATGGTTAAGATGTTGCCGCTTATATTCTAATTAAGTTTTATTTAAAAAGTGTCGCTTTAATATGTTGCTTACCTGTCGACTATTTCTGTTTTCTAACTTCTGTACTATGGGTATTGGTAATTTATTCAGTGTTTTGGGTAGAATGTAATTCCAAACCGTTTCACCATACACATTTGTAGTTAGAGGTATTTCGAATAATGGAAGATATAATAAATTTCTCAACATCTTGGGCCGCGTTGTCTTATTTAGGTTACCCATATAGTTGCTGTACCGAGTTATGATTGCTATGTCCACTTTATCATATACGCTTAGTGCTTTGCAATAGGCAAACAATCTATGATAGTTATCTCTGTATTGGTACTTGATTTTAATGGAATCAGGCGTTACTTTGCGGAAATCCATAACGATCAAAATACAAAATCAATATGTAGTGTTAATCCCGCTAATTGTCAGTTATTCATGCCGGGATGCAATTTGCACCGCCCTCCCGCCCGCAAAAATGTGCACATGCAAGAAGGACAATATAAAAAAGCAAATTACATGCGCCAGTACGATACCCAACACGTGTTTCGGTCCTCCACGGACAATTCTCAAGGGCTGCTAACTCGTCGAGTGCTCGAAGGAGACTGAAAGCCAACGACTTTTTTTTTTTTTAACATGACGCGTGCAGTTAGCCTCTCGTCTTTTACTGCTTTACCGGACAGTAGGGGTGAGCGTGGGCTCTAACCGCCTAGCAAAAATTCAACTACAAACTAAGTACCCGCGCCAGAGGGCGCCCCCTGTGGGGCTCGAACCTCGACTCTGGGCGGATACTGACGTGAAGAGGGCAAGATATCGTGGTTTTAGGGGATTTTGTGCAACTGTCGCTCTACGTTAATGCGCGACGCGGGCCTCGCTACCGGTTTAGGTCCGGAGCGGGCATTCATCGGATCGAATACAAACTAAGGGTCATGGAGGGCGCTGGTGGTCGCGACGCGTTCGCGGTCGTACTCGCGTCCGGCGAGTACGAAATATCGGTGGTGCAGTGTTGCAAGAGTCTCTAATCGATTTGATGTGGTCAAGGTAAACGGTAGTCTCGTCGTCCGGATCGTCTAGGACGTGCTTTGGACGACGGTGCTTAATTGTGAGTCGGAGGGGAGTGTAATTGACCGCCTGTACCACCAATTTACTTGGATGGTGAGTGGCAGAGTCAAAATACCTTTTGGACGTTTGCTTCATCCAATGCCTGATGGTAGGCAATTGGAGGTCGGCATGGAGACTTTTGTTACGGACGAACCATGGTGCGCCCACGGCTGGTCGCATGAACTTGTTGAAAGGCAACGAGGCGAGCGCTCTTTTATATACTACGCTTTAGGTGTCCCAAGATATTTTTTTTAATAGGAATTTATTGGAAGAATAAACAACACTACCATCATCAAAGCATATAGAAACGTTCAGAATTACAAACATATTCCAAACAATGAATAAAATGGAATACGCCACAAATAAATTTCCAATCATATAGATATTTACAATCTTTTCCCTAACTGGGATTGTTACGATTATTTTTCCTTACTTTATTTATTATTAAGGAAAACCTAGCAAAAATACGTTTGATTTGTAAATTATAATGATCAACAAACAAGATCATACAAAACAATAAAAACATATTGGAAAATATTTTCAATAATTGGTTTCTTAAACTATTATTTCCTTACAATACGAAATTTTCTTTAGATTTCATAATGTAATATTTTGTGAATCCAAATATTAATTCTTGGACATGAACAGGAAGAAATTTACATGACTTAGTAATCATTTAAAATTAAAATAACATCATCATCATATCAACCGAAAGACACCCATTGCTGGACAAAGGCCTCCCCAAAGATCTCCACAATTTCTTATCTTGAGCTACCATCCAGCCGATCCAGTGACAAGATCAATAGTCCATCTTGTAGGGGGCCTGCCCACGCTGCGTTTTCCGGTTCATGGTCGCCACTTAAAAAAATCATCATCATCAAATCAGCCAAAGTACGTCCACTGCTGGAAAAAAGCCTCCCCAAAGAATGGGGGGATATGCCATAATCGCCACGATTGGGAGACGGGTTGGAGAGCGCAGTTTGATGGTCATAGTTTACAGAAAAACGCTGCTGCCCGTTGTCTGGTACGTATTCCCCCGGTCGATTGCTACGCCCCCCACGTGATGAGATAGGGTGATAATATTCTATACCTTCACCACACAGCAAAGAAAAATTACTACAGTAAAAAAAAAATAATAAACTAAAAAAAATTAAAGATACAAATATATTTACAACACACTTACAAAAGCCTAAAGCCAGCCTTGGGCATCAGAAGTTCGGCAAAGCTACCATTAAGCATCGTACCCCGATTGCTGGCAGCTTTGCCACAATAGAAGGTTATACTTAAACGCTGTCTAATTGGCCAACCCTCTTTAATAAAATGAACGAAGCCGAACCAATGGAAATTAAATAGAAAATTAACCAAATTAGAATGAAATTAAAAAAACAAAACATAAATAAAATAAGGGAATTGTAACGAAATGATATACAAATTAAAACGAAACGAAACGGAATTAAATTGAAATGAAAGGACGAAGTAATATATTGACTGCACGTGTGGCGCAGCGGCTAAGACAGTCGCCTTGCCGCTACGTGTCGCGGGTTCGAGTCCCGCGCCGGACAACTATTTGTGTAACCCATAAATAGTTGTTCAGAGTCTGGATGTAATTTGTAAAACAAGGATTAAATTCAATATTGCGAGCGTTGTCTTTTTAAAAAATGAATAAAAAAACGAATATTTATTTATAACGTACGCTTTCAAATGCATTAAACGTAGAAATTGTATTAAAACATCATGTACACAATTTGACAGCGCATTACACACAAAAGTTATCAACAATACTATTAAGTAATAACTTATGTTTAATGACTTACTTTATTTGCTCGTTAAGTTTGTATCGGCCGCGGCGCGGACACGACTTTTATTGACTTTACGAGTTACTTGTTACTTGCACTACTGGGATACACTTATACACAGAGGATGTAAGGGATAGGATGATGAAAATTGGTAGCAGGGTATCAGTGTTTACGTGTGTGTGTGTGTGTGTGTGTGTGTGTGTGTGTGTGTGTGTGTGTGTGTGTGTGTGTGGTGTGTGTGTGTGTGTGTGTGTGTGTGTGTGTGTGTGTGTGTGTGTGTGTGTGTGTGTTAGCCCTTGGAGTCAAATGCTACCTATCTACTCTGGTTACTTCCACAATTAAAATCTTTGTTTATTGTATGGGCGGTGGTTGTCTTAGTGTAAGATAGTTCATTCGATCCACCCACCCAGTAGCACTCTGACATGGCTACACGTTTCTTCTCTAGGGACTGACGAGCCCTCTGAAGCATGGAAAAAGAAATTAAACCACTATGTCGGTCATCCATTTATAGGCTGACCGCGTGCTTGGTTGCTTAACCAATCCCTTAAGGACAGACGAAAACAACTGGCAATGAGCATTATTAAAAAAATTCTGATTTTTCATTTTCAGATTTTAGCTCGTTTTATTTCAAACATTACTAATATAAAATAAATACTTAAATAAATATCTGGGGACAAATTACACACTGCCATCTGAACCTAGCCAGAGCCTGTGTTATCGCAACCCCACAACTGATAAACGTTATATATTTCTTCTTACATATTTCTAGATACATACGTATATTATAAACAAATTAAACCCAGACACAGAAGAAATAATAGTGCTCATTACACAACGATTTATCCTGGACGGGATCGAACCCAGGACCTCTGGTTTTATTATTTAGTTATTATAACATTTATTCCACTCTAAAGTGGGGGTGTTCAAAATGGCTGACTAGAAAGTGTCGACTGCTTCTTCACCGGACTGGAACCTTGGACCACGAAGACCTTTTTCTTAAGTTTAGGAAATGTAAAGAAATCGTTGGAGCTCAGGGCAGGACTGTATGAAGGATGGTCAAGAATTTCTACTTTTCCTGCTTCAAATACTCAATTGTTTGACGAGCGCTGTGTGAGCTTGCGTTGTCGTGGTTCAGGATGATGTGTCGCTTTGAGTTTGATTTTCGAAGTTCGGCGATGACTTAGTCTTGTGGTGAACAAACTGTGGTATGCTCCGCGTTAACCGTTCTACGATCTTCAAGTGCAGTAGTCGCAACATGGCCGATTTTTTCAACGAACGTGGCCACCATCTTCTTTGAAGTGCTTCGAGAACGAACAACTTTAGTCGGTATTGGCTGGTCTTGAAAGACCCAAATTGTAGGTTGTAGTTCAAACAGGTTTGTAGGCATAGATCCAAGATTCGTCTGATGATGTCGTAGATTCCTCACTTGAACCCGTGGCAGATGGTGTAAGAAAACCCTGCACGGGTTGTGATCGTCGTAAAGCAGATGCCGTATCCAACGGCAAACTAACTTTCTCACACCAAGCGCTTCATGCAAGATCATCTGATTGGTTGTCCGTGAGATGCCTAATAGAGCCTCTATTTCTCGATACATGACGATCTTCGAGAATTAGTTGTCTCACAGCAATGATGTTATATTCAGTGAAGGCGAATTTTCGTGAGATTTGTCACATACACTAGTATGTTCACGCTGGTATCTAAATACCAGCGTTTGACAGGCTTCATCATTGAACACAGACAATGAATTTTTCAGGACGCTCTTTAAGTGGCTATGTGACAGATGTTTTAATTCAATTGATGACTACATTAAATATAAATTCACATAAATATGTAATTAGCCTAAATATTTTGAGTTGAAATTTTAATTGACATTTTCTTATCTATAATAACTAACATTGTTTTTAAATCTTATTTTTAACTTATTGTTTGAATTCAATCATGTATTAACTACTATTAACAAATTAAATAATTACTAACAATATCAATGTAAAAAAATCTTAAATTATAATTTATTACTTTAAATATTTGCACGACATATTCTGTCGAATATAGTGAAACGATAATAAAAATAAAGAGTTCATTCATTCAGTCAGATGTTAGCCCTTCAAAACACTGAAGCCGTGGCAGGCCCCTACTAAAGTTGTAGAAAATTATTGCACGAACATTTTCCTTAGAAAGATTCATTTTCGTACGTAACCTAATTCCAATCGACACTGTGACTAAACAATAGCATTAATCCTAATACTTTCAACTGTTTTGAGATTCAAAATTTAAACACATTCGAATATAGAACAATTCCAAATTCAAAATTGCCGGGAAATATGGAAACGACAAAACTTAAAAGACATGCCTAGTAGTGCATAAATATGTGCACAGAAACAGGGTCACTTTCTCTTCCATAACTCACATGATCTGATGGAACGACTAGCGAAACGACCGGAAAGAGGTCGGGCACTGACAAACCATAAAACAAAAATTTAAAATTCACTATTTAGTCCGAACCGGGATTTGAATTTTCGTCTCATTATCTACGCTAGCGCTTGACCAACGAGGCAGCGAGGGAATAGAGAGTACACGTGTAATTTCACACTTGCACTATATTTGAGCGGCTCTCAGGTAGCCATAGCTGTAATTAGGCCAGTAACTCTATTATTTTGCATGCTATTTAACATAAAACCACGACCATATTCCTGAGGTCTCACGAACCCTTCGCTTAAAATTGGGCTCCATTTCCAAGGGGTTATTTATATACAACCGTTTTCTATTCAAATATCATTTGAACATTTATAAGACATCCCACAGAAACCCAACGCAGGGAAGTTGATACCCAGTCCCACTCCACTGGGAACAGCGGGCAGACAATAAGGGAAAATGCTCAGAAATTGTGCTTTTAAAATGAGAATTTTTTTATTTATCTATAGATATAATAAAATCGTAGGAAAGTGAAAACTGTACATTGAATATTTTTTAAAAGGATACTTGGGGCGTGATCTACAATAGCTATCGAAGCCAAAAATATAGAATTTAGAAATGTTGTCTGTGTGTTGTCTGTGTGTCTGTTTGTATGTCCGGGCTAAACTCAAAAAGTACTGCATGGATTTGCTTTAAATTTTGCATGAATATTACTAAGAGGTCGGGTCAACATATAGGCTATATTATCACGCTATCACCTACGGGGGAGGAGCTGTGATAATGTATAAAATTTAACGCGGGTAAAACCGTGGGGCGCAGCTAGTTTTTTAATAAAAATATGGAAGTTCAGTTGTATTTTTCGAAGTAAAACTTCTCTACGTACGCTTGACTTGGGGAGTAAAATGGTGAATCCGTTACGAAGTGTTATCGGACGGGGCGAACGAAAATTGAGAGGGAGATATAAGTTAGTGAAGACTACTGTAGGGGGCAATAGAGATAGGTGCGAGTACACATTCTCTTTCTCTCTTTCTGTGTTAGCTAGTTACGTTTCGTTCACTGGTGTGGTGTAAGTTGTTTTTTTTAATAAGAGACAAAAGAAACGAGCAACTGAGTCATCTGATGGTGAGTGATCACCGCCGCCTATGTACATAATCCAGCACGTGCAGCTAACCCAATCTGTCAAATTTCTTTTATAGAGTTTCAACTTTATCACAAATGCATAAGGTTCACTTTCAATTGGGGAAATTTGACAGATTGGGATAACTTGATGTGCTGGCGTCTGTACACTCCCAACACCAGAGCAGCAGGTGCGTTGCTGGCCTTTAAAAAAGTCAGCAAAGAACTGTTGCTGACCCTTTCCCCTATCCTGATGTGATCTGGCGTCCTTGCGCACATGTAGAAACACGACATTAAGTTTTTAATGTTTTTACCAAGGAATGTCTTCTGTGAGGTGGAGGTACTTCCCCAGTCGGGCTGCTCTTTTGCAGAATGAACGCTGTGCCCTATCTCTCTTACAAATTTCGTTGGCATTTGGTAGTTTAACGGCAGAATACCTACCCTGAACAGGACGCAGATTCGATTCCCACCCGATTAAATTTATGATTTTCCAGTTTTAAATTTAAAAATTATGGAATCTACAAATAGTAACACATAGATTTTTGGAGGAAGAAATACTCTCCTACTTCCTCCTCCAAAAAATTATTATTAGATGCCCTGTTTTTTACATAGAACTGTCAAACTACTAAAACTGCTTTTATAATACGCGCCTCAATTATGCAACGTACGCCGGCAACGTACTTGCAACCCCTCTGGTGTTTCAGGTGTCCATGGGCAGCGTTGATTACTTACCATCAGGTCACCCGCTTGCTCGATTGTGTTGCTTTTAAATATTAAAAATAATCGGGGACATTCTCGGCAAAATGTGTAAGAAGTGTGCTTTGGGTCGGCATATAGGTAATTGGACACCTTTCACGAGGTAGGTAATAAAAAAAACGGGCATTCTCATTTTTAAAAAAACGTACTATTCTTATAAATTATCAGAACATTAGACTATTAGTACAAATAATCCATCCAAAATCGAGTTAAACAAATTCTTAAAAACAAAACAAATCAATAAACATACAATATCAAAAGACATAAGGATATCACTCATAAATAAACAATAAGAAAACTGTATCGAATTTTTTACCAAAATAACATACAAATTTGAACCTTAGTACACAGTGATAGATACGTTGATATTATCAAGTTTTACATATTTTGATGTGCGGTAATACGAAGGATTGTGTCATTTATTCAACCGACCGATTGAAGAAGTATATAAGATCAAAAATGTGTGGTAAGTTGGTATGACTCTTAAATTTAGCCGAGTGCTCACAGGTGGGCTTCAACGAAAATAGACTCAAAATCAATACAATACTCGCGAAGATAGTAGTAGGGATGTGGTCAAATCTCTTATCCATATCTATATTTGTATTCTTATCGATAATATTTGAAATTAATGTAATCGACTATACAGGTTTGATTTTTTTTAAACAGGAATGATATGATATAACAAAAGGTGTTCATTAAGTAAATTAGAATTTATACGTCACAGTATATAATTGGAGCACATACAGTGCACAAATTACTACGTTTATTTTTAATTTAATTTAATAAATTATGGATTTGGATGAAAGTGTACCATCAAAAGATTTTTTTTATTGCTGTTGGTCGTACACTTTCATCCAGTTCCATTAATTTTTGAAGTTATACTTCTTTTGGCGCGATGGAGAAAAATGATGAGAGTGAATTTTTACGATGCGCGCGCACACCGACACCAAAAAATTTAACAGCATGAAGTTAGTTCTAGCTGGTATGACAGTGAATTTTTACGATGCGCGCGCATCTTAAAAATAACAGCATGACGTTACTTCTAGGTGGTATGAAAATTGATAACTATGTTCAAGTTGTATATTAAGAAGTATAACTTCTAACGCGTGTACATAAGTACACACAAGTTTTTTTATTTAAAAATCTTAGAACAGAAAATAAAAAAAAAGGTAAAAGGACTTAATAAAACTTATACGTTAAGGACAACTTTCATAATTCTACTTCCTACGAAAATTATAAATTTTATATGTTTGTTACCGAACCAAACAAAATTTTATTTCGGTATTTGGAAAAAATATAGGCTTATGGGCTGTAAATACTCTAGTCGTACACTACAACAACGCGTTTGGGGTACTAGTGGGGCTGCCCCGTTTCTGTAGTGCGTCGAGACTGTTCACAAATGTACAAATAGATTGCTTGTATGCAACAATGGGTAAAATATGCGATGCTCTGGTGCATAGGGTGGAAGCCAGCTCCAACAGTATCCTAAACAACATTGCAAGTAGGTTGGACTGCACCTAGATAAGTCATTGCTGCACCATTTCCCATGGCTTGTCGCAGGAATGACGGTTGCAGTGTAATAACTATATGTTAATAATATAGCTCTAAGTCCTGCTAACTATATAAGTCAAAGTTACTTAAATAAATATTTTATTATATTCTATTCTATTCTTCTGTAGCAGCCATCGCTTTTACGAACCCCGCCCACTGCCACTTTAGTTTAGAAATTCTTCGGGTTATGTCAGTTACTTTGGTTCCCATGACGATTTCAATAGTTCTGATTCTAGCGAGAAGGGATACTCCGAGCCTTCTCGATTGCGACCTTGAGCCGCGAGAAGCCGCTGGATGTAGGCAGCACAATATCAGCAGTTGTGGAGATCTTTGGGGAAGCTTTTTTCCAGCAGTGAAGGTTTTCGGCTAATATGATGATGGTAAGCTTTTCTTCGCTACAATAAAATACTAAATGGTGGCGAAAAACAGCTAGTACTTAATAAAGAACAATGAATAGGATCAAACTTAATTTTTACAATGCGTAATACAAATAGAGGACGTTACTTAATGAGCGCTATCTAACCGTGAAACTTATTAAACAAAACCAGTTTGTGAAATAAAAATACTTTAGTGGTGATGATAAATACATATACCCACAGATAGATCAATTTAAATACAATATGTTTTTATGCTTTTTACCAGAAGCTAAATAGGAAGGTACAACTACACGTATGTGAAAATTCATATACTCGCCAACTGCGCAGGGCAGGTGCATTGTACCAGTTCCCCTTAGTTGAGGTAAATATATTCATTCTAATTACTGATAATCACCTATTTTCGACACACCTTACGATATTTAACTCTGAATAACTCTAGAGAAAACTAATCAAAGCAAATTTAACAATTTTGTTGTTATTTACACATGAATGCAACAGAAATAATGAATAATTAAAATAATATCGACCATTTAATTCAATCCGTGACAACACTATAATCCCGTAGGGTTGTCAACTCACTCTAAGTAATCGCCCATTATCTATATCGATTCTGCCCGCCACTGTCCACCAATTCTCGGTTCTACTGTTATAATGTGGACATCCCTTAACCACCTAAATTTAAATTTCATATCCATCGCGGCGTTTCCAAAGAGGTATCTGTTAAGTGTTTGAAATAAAGCGCAATGTATAAAGTTTTAATTGGAAAAAGCACTGTAATTGATTCAGTTTTTTATTTAATTCACTGCTTTTATTTTATTTTGGACTAATCTTCTGTAACGTTTAGATTTATAGAAAAATTATTTAAATGCTACGAAAGGTTTGATGAGTATTTAATTTAATATTGGGGTATTTTGGCTGCTGTGTGGTCACGGGGTAGAAATCATCCGAAGGAATACCTACCAGAGAACGGGCAGCAGCGTTTTTCTGTGAACTATGACTGTGAACCCGTTTGCCAAACACGGCGATTATGGCATATCCCCCCCCCCTATTTTGGGGAGGCCAAATATCCTTAGATTGAATTCCACCCAATATTTTTCAATAGATACCTATAATACCATATTCATGTATTCTGATTTTAATTTTAATGTTTATGGTTATTCTAGTATTTTTATTGCTTTTACTGCTTCACCAGACAATGGAAGGTATAGTCGTTTACCAAATAAGATTACAAACAAAGTTTCCTGTGCCCTAAGATGCTTTCACTGCTTTATCCTTATTCCTCTAAAGCAGTGAAAGCATCTTAGGGTAACTGTAAAATATAACTTAAAAAACACAAGAGGGCCTTTATAGTAGGAACTTCGGCTAATTATAAATGCTTTTTATTTCATTTTTTAGGTATTTTAATACAAAATACAAAATATTTTATTGCTTCAAAAGTTTTTACATAACATTTTATGACGGTTATACTTTTTATCTTAATGTACTTTTAATTAAATTTTGGCGATGAAAAAGTGGTCAAGTACGATTCGGACTTAGGTGTACGGTACTATAAATAACATAATATTGTTTGGCTCATTTGTTTTTGAGTGTCTTTTCTTAATATTTCTGACTTCAATAGTTTATGATATAAGGGGGATTATACTTTTGAGGTCCATAAAACTGGTCCTTAACGACTTTAACTACATAGTAGTATATTATGTTTACTATTCAAACTTTAACTCAAAATTTTTACGGTCTCGCCAATTTAAAACATATGTTATCAAAATAATTCAAATTCTGTCGACTTATAATAAAAAAAAAGGAAAAAAGTTTATTTCAGTTCAGGTTTACATTGGTTAATTGATTGGACCCTTCCTTTAAGCATGCGATGCCTGTTGGGAGGTTCCGCTCTTCTATAGGACACAGTAGTGAAAATAATAAAAAAAAAACTTACATCTATTTAATTAAGTAAATCTAGATATAATAAAAATAAATAATTAATGAAGTGTGTATGTGTGAGTGTGTGTGTGTGTGTGTTAGTGTGTGTGTGTGTGTGTGTGTGAGTGTGTGGATGTTAGTTATATATATGTGCACATGAAACAAATAATGTAGTAGTTTTAAATTTAAATAATATGCTCTAATAATGCTTCATTTTCCTCATATGTCAATCATCAAGGCTCTAGACTCACTTAAAACTTTTTTGCAGTCATAGTATTGTTTGGGATATATACATATCTCCTTATTCACTCTATTATAAAGTTGTGCTGAGCGTTTGGTATATTGCATACATGCAAATCTTGTTAAGGTTTTAGGAATTATTGCTACTTATGTTTAGTTGTATGCCGAAAAAATATACGTCTGTGCGTGTGTGTACTTTCCAAGTTCAATTCCTAAGAATATAGGTAGCTAGTGGTAGGCGATAGACGGGTAGACAGACACAAGAGTGATTCTATAAGATTTCAGTTATTAATAGTAGGTAAACTCGTGATAGCGTATTAGTTCCGTAGGTAGTTTTTGCATTGCGATATTTATTCACACTTCTATTTACCTATTGTGTAGCAGGGCTTACGACAAACTTCTGATTATTTAAGTGATTTCGGCTTGGGATTCCATCGCTTTAAAGTAACACATTTCAATATTAATAGTTTCTTTTATTAGTATAATAGTTATTGTATTATTAAATATTTAAAAATAAGACTACTGAACACAAGCCACGTTGACTATCCGACAAATTTTCACTCCTATTAAAGAGACATATCTACCTATTGCTAACGGACTTGAAAAGAAGGAGATCATCATTCGACTTCGTAAGTTTCTGTTTCGTATATCTATACAAATAAATAAAATTGAAGTGTCTGTTTGGAATATTGAAATAACCGATTTTTACTACATGTATATGAATATATATACGGTACATACTCAAAAATATTTTTTTTTACAATTTAGTCTGTCTGTCTGTCTGTTTGTTCCGGCTAATCTCTGAAATGGCTGGACTGATTTTGACGGAACTTTTATTGGCAGGTAGCTGAAGTAATAAGGAGTAACTTAGGCTACTTTTATTATAGAAAAAACATTTATTTTTGAAAAAAAAAACAAAATAAAATAATTTACACGCGGACGAAGTCGCGGGCACAGCTAGTGTGACATAAATGTTTTTAAAACTGTGATTGTTTACTATGTCAGAACTGTTGTAGCTATTGTGTATTCTTCTTTGGTGATAATGCACCACATGGAAACATAAACTCCACCTAAAAATTAACTTCCTTATCTAAACACTTATATTAGGTCTTTACCTATGAAATTGCCGTTCTGCAGTACTGGCCATTTCAAATCAAAATAATTTTTGTTTGGCTAAGAATTCTAATTTCAAATTAATTTTATTTTAAAAACATGGATTCTTTTTTCCAAAAGTAGTCATTTCTTTATTGATTAGTGTTACATTTTCATCGCATTTCAATCTTTTTCGTCATCATGGATACGTTAAAAATTCGAGTAATTATGGAATATGAGTACCGTCGTGGCAGCAACGCGGCACAAGCGGCACGCAACATCAACGACGTTTACGGAGCTAACACTACAAACCAACGCACCACCTGTTATTGGTTTGCTCGCTTCCGTTCTGGAAATTTCGACCTGAAAAATGAACCTCGCGGTCGTCCGAAGACTTTGGTCGACAATGACGAATTAAAGGCGGTTGTGGAAGCTGATGATACACAATCTACGGCTGAATTAGCAGCAGCTTTCGACGTTAGCGTCAAAACAATATTGGTCCATTTGCGTCAAATTGGCAAGGTAAAAAAGCTTGACAAATGGGTGCCCCACGAACTCAATGATCGCCAGCGCGAAGTACGCGTCGAGACGTGCCTTGCACTGCTCAACAGACACACAAATGAAGGAATTTTGAACCGCATTGTTACCTGCGATGAAAAATGGATTCTGTTTGATAACCGCAAGCGCTCAGCAAGTTGGTTGGATCCTGGTTCAGCACCTAAACAATGCCCTAAACGAAAACTTACCCCTAGAAAAGTGATGGTCACCGTTTGGTGGTCTAGCGCCGGTGTGATTCATCACAGCTTCTTACCAAACGGGGTGAGCATTACTGCAGATGTGTACTGTGAAGAACTGAGCACAATGATGGAGAAGCTGGCGCATCTCCAACCAGCATTGGTCAATCGCTCGTCTCCGCTGCTCCTGCACGACAACGCGCGACCTCATACTGCACAGCAGACGGTCTCCAAGTTGCAAGAACTGGGGTTGGAAGCTCTCCGTCATCCGCCCTACTCACCAGACCTTGCGCCTACAGACTACTACTTTTTCCAGAATTTGGATAACTTCTTGGCGGGAAAAAAATTCAATACCCGAGAGGCAGTACAAAATGCCTTTGAAGAATTTGTTGCCTCCCGTCCAGCTGATTTCTTTAAGAAGGGCATCAATAAACTGCCACTGCGATGGCAAAGATGCATTGATTGCATGGGTGATTACTTCGATTAATACAAATAAAAAAATTCATGAAAAAATTCGTTTAAATTTTTTCATACAAAACGGCAATTTCATAGGTAAAGACCTATTATAAATATGATGAGCGTAAAACCCACAAATTATTTGTGATATGTCACCTTTATCTGAGCCGGTCGTGTGCTAATCTTGGGATAATTACTATTATCTAATCTAGTATTAAATAAGTATTTATAAGGACAGTCCAAGATTGGAGTGTAAAAACATATTAATATGACAATATGATGATAATAAGTTATCGCTATCTGTGGTAATCCGTTAGTAGTTGCTTCATTTCGAAGCAACTTGTTTTGTTCTTCATTTTATGGAATGTCAAATTATCTTAATATTTTGATTAAGTTTTTTTAATAAATCCGAATATTTGCAAGTGGGATTTGCACGTTTACTGTATGTATCTGATTATTTTATTAGATAATACATCCATGTTGAACTTTAGTTTTTGTTTCACTGATAAGTTAAGTTTGTCGTTTAAGACGGACTTACACTTCTCAGTCAAATAATATTCAACTCTATTCTAAATAGATCGACGTCATATTCCAACTAATGGAAAAAGTTAGTTTAAAAACTGAAAAAAAACCAGTACCTATGGCAAAAAAATCGTTTAAAAAATTAAGTACACATAGACAAAGATAGGAGATTTTACTAATAATAGAATATGTGAAATTAATTTTACTATGTCCTTTGATTGCGGAGAATTAAATATTTAATGCGCTTTGTAGGAACTGTAGTGATTGGTCATATATATCATCACACACACTATGTTAGTCGTGTTGACAATCTTACGCGAAATGGGTGGGCACCGAATTTTGGCGCCAACACGGAAAAAGACGCATCGAGGCTATGTTTTATTTTCAAAAACTGGTCTTAATTGGAGCTTTTATGTGTAAATCTGGTGGATTTTTGGACATAACATCTTCGACAACGTACACAAGGAGGAGTGCGATATTGCCGTGAATTGTGATTTTCCGTGTTGTAACCAAAACTCCATAAAAGCCTCTAGTAAAGTCTCCACTGCTTTACTGGTGTTGGACAAGGACTATGTTTGACTTGACTGTGACGGACTTTACTTGACAATAACGGAAATAAATGATATAAAAATATATTTACTGAAGGCTCATAAGGCCAAAGAAGCCAGAGCCGTAAATCGGAATTTAAAAAAAAATGGGTGGGCACCATCTGACAGCCATCTCTCTGGCACCGCGCACACACATTGGTCAAATCATAAAGTGCGCGCATGCGCGCCTCACCGGTTTACTGTAACACATTTCTGTCCCTTCAAATCCCTAAAAATATCCAGCAACTGAGACAAAAGATGTTACACATCAAAAGTTTACTAAAGATAATTTATTAGATAGTGCACCGGTACGGAACCCTATCAAAATATTTATCAGTTATCTTTTTGATTAGGTAATAATATATTTGAACGTGTTAGCTAGTAAGTACTTCTACCATTATCTAATAACTTAATTCTAATAAGAAAATTCCCTTGAATTAACTATTTAAAGTGAGCACCAGAGTTGGTGTATACACCAAGACTAGCACCAAGTAAGTGCACCTGCACATGTAGCGCAGTGAAATAATAATAATAATATCTGGGAAAAATGTCACACATATCATCCTAGCCTCAAACTAAGCAAAGCTTGTACTATGGGTACCAGGCGACGATATACATACTTATAGAGATAGATAAATACATATTTTATTTTTATTTTATTTTAGTTTATTTTATTAGGGAAGCTAACAGCTACATACAATTGGTTACAAATTTTGGTAAGTAAATGCCAATAACAAGCTTCCACAACTAGTTAACTAAATGAATGCATCTCCGGTCTACTTAATTAATTACAGTAATGACAATTCTACAAATGGTTTTAAAAGATTGAGCCAATAGTGCTATACATAGATTTATACATTATCAATAAAATATCTAGTTAATTTGGATCTTGTAGAATTTTTGCTAGTGGTAAACAGATCAATAAAATCAAAACGACTGTCATCATTTAACTTGTTAAATTCATTGAATACTCTAGGCAGAAAGCTGTTGACTCTAAAATTGGTGTGGCATGGAGGACAGTTTAACAAGAGATTTTTACGTAAATTTCTTACAGGTATTGACAAATTGATTTTTGAAAGAAGTTCGGGACAGTCGATATCACCCTGGGCAATATTGAGAAGAAAAGTTATGTCAGAAATGTTTCGTCTTACATGCAATGGTAGAATATGCAGTTTGACACAGCGCTGCTCATAGGTGATATCGGCTAGGTGGTCTAATTTGAATTTAAAACCTAAGTAACGGATACATTTTCAAAGAAAATTTATCCGTTATATAATGAAAATTATAATGAAATAATGAAATTTATTCAGCACTTGGGTATTAACATACACCTGTACTAGTCAAGTTCACAATGCAGTACATAAACCATGGAGCTATTACAAAGAGGAGACGTTGTAATTCGATTTTTCTATGAAACAACGCGTGACATTTTGCGGGGGGGAGAGGGTGTTAGATCCCGCCTACTTCTTTGTTTACATCTACCGGTCAATAGGTAAACTAATCGCATGTTTTGTCGACTATCATTTGTAGTAATGTAACTTTCTTACACTAGATGTCACACAGTGCAGGATGCAACAGGGCCGGACTCATAACTTCGTTCCCGGGAGTACTGTTTTTTTTTTACTTTTGCGAACCATAATGATATCCTTTTTTTATTGACAGTGATATTATTATAAAATAAATGTTAGAATAAAAACGTCATTGATGAATGACGATTGAAGATTATAGGATTTTGTTAATTACTTATTTTACAAAAATAGCGGCTGAGTCGGACTCGCCCATCAAGAGTTCCGACCTGCAAGTATTTGAGTTTATTGAATGAAAGATAAATTGCGGTTTAAGATTCATGACGTATAAAAAAACCTACTTACTAGATCTCGTTCCAACCAATTTTCGGTGGAAGTTGGCATGGAATTGTATATCATATATTTTTTTTAGTTTTATAATTCTCTTATTTTAGAAGTTAATAGGGGCGGGGAACATATTTTACCGCTTTGGAAGTGTCTCTCGCGCCACCTATCCACCCCACAATGGGTATGGTATGGGTTTGATGAAAAATAAAATATTGAATTTCAGTTCTGAGTATGGGCAACCCCCAAAATTTATTCGTGTTTTTCTATTTTTGTGTGAAAATCTTAATATGGTTCACAGAATACACCGACTTACCAAGTTTCAACAGTATAGTTGTTATAGTTTCGGAAAAGTGGCTGTGATATACGGACGGAAACGTTCACTAAAAACAGCGGTTCCCAAATTCCAGGTAATCATAAAGTATTACAATAGTTGGTGTTAGATGTAAGGTTTTAATAAAACTTCATAATTTACAAAAAGTAAACAAGAGACTGACTAAGAAAAATGTTTCCTTAAAAATATAATTAATTTACTTCAAAAGAAACAATCGATTGATAATTCAATATTTTCCGATTTGACTAAAAAAATTGAGGTTGCAGAATTGTTTAATGGAATGTACATTAAAAATAAAAACAGTTGTACGAGGGCCTTCAAAAAACATTCTCCGGGTACTAGAAAATTTACCTTAACTCTGCATTTTTACTCGCCATCTGCTTATAAATATGTACGTGAAATGTTTAATAGATGTTTACCTCACCTCCATACATTATATGAATGGTATCGAAGTGTAAATGCGGAACCAGGGTTTTGTACCGAAACTTTAAATAGGCTCGAGGAAAAAGTAAAATCTAGTGATAAAAAGTCTATTGGGAGGCAAAAGATATGGACAGGTAAAAGCTATGAGGGCCTAGTAGATATGGATTTAGGTAGCGCTGGTAGTAGCCAAATGGCTACCCAAGCTTATGTTTTTCAGTTAGTTGCAATCAATGATTCCTGGAAACTACCATTAGCTTATTTTTTATTGACAGTATTAAAGCAGATTCACATAAAAATTAGAAAAATGCAATCAAATCGGTGTACAAATTCGTTCTGTGACATTCGATGACTGTAAAAGCAACATGCAACAATGAAAACACTGGGTTGAGAGTTGGATGATATAAAAAACTTAAACACTGATTGAAACACCAAAGTGCTGATTATAATGTAGTTGTATTTTTAGACGCGTGTCATATGTTAAAACTGATGCGGAACACCTTTGAATCTAAGAGAGTAATTTAAACTATTGGTGCAAAATCAATGCAATGGCAATATTTATCGGAATTAACTTGCAAGAATAAAACTGCTTACAACTGGCAAATAAACTTTCACATCGACATATCCATTTTAAAAACAACACTTGTAGATGTGGTAGGCTCTGTAAATTTTCTTTTTAACTGTAATATAAAGGATAAAACAATAATACAATACTGAACATGAAATTTACTAATTTTCCCAAAAAACAAGTGAAACTAGTAAATAAAAACTGCATACTAATAAATATTTTATTTTATTCCAATATAATTATGAATACATTTCGGAATATTAATAATAGTTAACGCTTAATTAAAACCTAAACTCAAAAAAATATCAAATTCAAAATTCGTGCCAGTGGGTAACGTTCCTAGAATACTGGCAGCATTGCCACATTGAATAGCAATGTTCAGTTGTTGAGCGAAATACAGGCCATCATTTCGGGAACGTGTCGTTTCTAGAACTACTAGTCAAGCTGCCGTTTCTCTATAGATGGTCGATGACTTATTATTATTAATATTCCGAATTGTTATTCATGTTATATTGGAAATAAAATTAAATATTTTATGGGTAAAAAATGCATTGTTACGAACCGATATATCCAGTTTTAAACAAGGTAAAGTTCCCTTCTTTAATTTTCTAAGGCGTTTTTTTGTTAAAATTTGTTCTTGCCATTTTAACGATGAAGACTTCGTATCTTCATCGTTAAAATGGCAAGAACAAATTTTTGTATATTTAGAGGGAGACCAGTCTTGTCTGTTAATTTTTGCTATCCATTTTTGTCTAAGGTTATCTTCAGATGGCAATCTATAACATTCATAATTTTAAAATTTGACTAAATAAACTAGGTAGGCTTGAAGTACTTATTTTAAATTAAGTAAACAACGAGCATACTAATGAAGGGAAGTAGGTACTTTAATTAAATTACTGTACATAGAATATTTAATTTATAGGAGATTAAGTAATGGAATCAGGCGTTACTTTGCGGAAATCCATAACAATCAAAATACAAAATCAATATTTAGTGTTAATTCCGCTAATTGTCAGTTTAATCATGCTGGGATGCAATTTGCACCGCCCTCCCGCCCGCAAAAATGTGCACATGCAAAGAAGGACAATATAAAAAGCAAATTACATGCGCCAGTACGATACCCAACACGTGTTTCGGTCCTCCACGGACCATTCTCAAGGGCTGCTAACTCGTCGAGTGCTCGAAGGAGACTAAAAGTCAACGAGGCGAGCGCTCCTTTATATACTACCAACCGCATGGACAATTATTTCTAACTACCCCCAAATATTCGTAGTAAAGGAGATGAAACTAAATTTGTTTGGTCATTCAACAATGCAAAACTATTACTGCTATGTTTTAATATTTCTAATTGTTCCAACACACATAACCGGAAACTTTTATCACAATTATGTAAAATATTATACTTATTATTGTCGCCCAAGGAATGGCCAGTTTCAATTAAATGTTTGGCGTAATGAGATTTATCAGGATGGCCATTCCTATAAGCAGCTACATGCTCTTTATACCGTATTTCAAAATTTCGGCCTGTCTGACCTATATATACCGCGTCACAATCATCGCAGACCAACCTATACACACCGGATTTCTTGCAATTTTCCAAATTATCTTTTCCATTACAAAGACGTCGTATAGTTTGGTCCGTCCGAAATGCAACGTGAATTCAACGTGCATTTCGGACGGACCAAACTATACGACGTCTTTGTAATGGAAATCGAAATTTTGAAATACGGTATAAAGAGCATGTAGCTGCTTATAGGAATGGCCATCCTGATAAATCTCATTACGCCAAACATTTAATTGAAACTGGCCATTCCTTGGGCGACAATAATACGTATAATATTTTACATAATTGTGATAAAAGTTTCCGGTTATGTGTGTTGGAACAATTAGAAATATTAAAACATAGCAGTAATAGTTTTGCATTGTTGAATGACCAAACAAATTTAGTTTCATCTCCTTTACTACGAATATTTGGGGGTAGTTAGAAATAATTGTCCATGCGGTTGGTAGTATATAAAGGAGCGCTCGCCTCGTTGACTTTTAGTCTCCTTCGAGCACTCGACGAGTTAGCAGCCTTTGAGAATGGTCCGTGGAGGACCGAAACACGTGTTGGGTATCGTACTGGCGCATGTAATTTGCTTTTTATATTGTCCTTCTTTGCATGTGCACATTTTTGCGGGCGGGAGGGCGGTGCAAATTGCATCCCAGCATGATTAAACTGACAATTAGCGGAATTCACACTAAATATTGATTTTGTATTTTGATTATAGGAGATTTTTTTTTTTTGTGCAGTGCATTCCATGTTTAAGTACTTTCTATTTATGATACAGCTGCGGGACATTAGGTAAAATAACTGGATCCTAATTACGGCCCTGTTTTTGTTATGTTCATATTTGTTCGATAGATGGCGGTTTTGTTTTTTTAAATTATATTAAAAGCTACAAAAATGTATTTTGGCCATTAAAGGGGTTTTACGAATGAATGTAAAACAAATTTCAGTACATACGATTATTAGATTATGATAGTACTGAGCTCTGTGTACCTAAATATTTTTTATTCCCATGACCCCAAGTATCGCCATCTAATGTCGTGTAGAATTATGTTTCGAAACGCCGACGTTAAGGGAATTTTCTAGAACTATTTTGATAAAAAATCGAATAAAACTACTTACAAATGAAATTTGATGCCATCCATAGCATTAGAACGTCTGTCCGAGTAGTTTTTACAAGATAAAACACAACACATAATTATTTTTATCTTCTAGCGCAAATAAAGCTGTAAATTGTAAACGTGACGTAGATGTGCACAGGACGAACGCCAACAATACATTGACTTAGGCCACGCCTACATGATGACGTTTGGACTCAGTTGAAAATCACAGTTCTCAGTTGCTTAGGCCGTCTCCTCTTTGTAATAGCTCCATGACATAAACATATTTGAATACAGTATAAAAATTACAAAAAATTAATTAGTCCGTCCGTCCGGTCTGTTTTATCAGATATATTTTCTTAAATCCTAAAATAAATAACAAGTTACTAATCTATTATTTTGAATCAAATCAAATCAAATCGTTTATTTGCAAATTTGAAATTTGGTTGTACAATATTAAAATTAAAGAATTGAAGGCAATGAGCATTTGGCTAGCGCGGAAGGCTCTTAACCAGTAGCTTAAACGACTAATACCCGAGGCCACCCTTTTGGGGTTCGGGCCACAGCTCAGGGGGCCGCTGAAGCAAAAGGACAGAATTCTAAGAGAGGGTGTGATCAGTTGCACGGGATCACCGATGACGCGTTAAGGAGCCAAAGCGATCCTCGCCGCTGAGGAGCCTTCCCTAGCTAACCTGCGGCTTTCTCTAGCTACCTAGGTGGACGAGTGTTAAAGATAGTCGCCTCGCTATGCTTCACTTATTCTTCGGGTACGTAAATTGTTGTGGTCAGTCTGGGTGTGATTTGTTCTTGTTAATGTTATTTTTGTGAAGACCCCGTGACACAGGGACGTGTTAAAGCAAGAACGGGCATGGCCTTTAGAAAAAAGGGCATACTTGGTGCTTTTGCATCTACAACATGTAACATAATTAACGCACACCATCAAACACCCCAATTAGAATATTATGTTGTACCTAATCATAATACATACACTGATTTTTTTATATAACATGTATATGCATTGTTATTTACTAAATTAGTTTCTTGGAATAAAGTTTATTTTTCTTTATTTTGTATTGAATGATGGAATTTGTATGAATAAAAATAAAACTGCGATTTTAAAAGTCTTATTACTTTGACTTACAGTCCATTTCAATTTGTTTTGACTTCACAGGGTTAAGATTACAATAATTTCCATAAATTTAATTATTTTTAGAGTAAAAAATTACCTATATTAACAATTATATAAATTGATTCAGTAAACGATTCTGAACAAACTATTTTCAGAATGTGCGTTAATTAAGTTACATGTTGTATACCTAACTATTGTAGGTATATAACCTACAATAGTTATAGATGCAATATTGTAGGTAAATAACCTACAATAAGAAGTGGATTTGCACGTTTACTGTACGTATCTGATTATTTTATTAGATAATACATCCATGTTGAACTTTAGTTTTTGTTTCACTGATAAGTTAAGTTTGTCCTTTAAGACGGAGTTACACTTCTCAGTTAAATAATATTCTACCAAAAATAGATCGATGTCATAGTCCAACTAATGGAAAAAGTAAGTTTATAATCTGAAAAAAAAACATTTAAGTATATATGGCAAAAAAAATTAAGTACACATAGACAAAGATTGCGGAGAATTAAATATTTAATGAGCTTTGTAGGAACTGTAGTGATTGGTCATATATATCATCGCATACACTATGTTGACCGACAGTACGTCATGTTGGCAATCTTACGCGAAATGGGTGGTTACCACCTGACAGCCATCTCTCCGCCACCGCGCGCACTCATTGGTCAAATCATAAAGTGGTGGCCTCACCGGTTTACTTTAACACATTTCCGTCCCTTCAAATCCCTAAAAATATTTAGCAACCGAGCGAAAAGATACCCTGGGACATTATACCCTGGGACATTATTTACACACGGCCATCTGATCCCAAACTAAGCAGAGCTTGTACTATGGAAAACAGATAACTGATATACTACATATACTTCTTTTCTTTTGTAAATACATACTTATATAGATAATGTAATTTATCTATCTTATATAGATAATGTAATATATTTATCCAGACTCGGGACAAACAGACATGTTCATGCACACAAATATCTGTCCTGGGTGGGAATCGAACCCACGACCTCCGGCGTGAAAAGCAAGCATTTGCCAACCACGCCAACAGAAAAGATGTTACACATCAAACGTTTACTAAAGATAATTTATTAGATGGTACACCGGTAAGGAACCCTATCAAAATATTTATCAGTTGTCTTTTTGATTAGGTATTAATATATTTGAACGTATTTACTTCTAACGTAAGTACTTCTACCATTATCTACTAACTTAATTCTAATAAGAAAATTCTCTTGAATTAACTATTCAAAGTGAGCACCAGAGTTGGTGTATACACCAAGACTAGCACCAACTAAGTGCACCTGCACATGTAGCGCAGTGAAATAATGAAATTTATTCAGCACTTGGGTATTAACATACACTTGTACTTGTCAAGCTCAGAATGCAGTACATAAACAATGTTATTGTAATTTTTATACTGTATTCGACTATGTTTATAAAACATAGTCGAATACAGTATAAAAATTACAAAAAAATAATTAGTCCGTCCGTGTGGTCTGTTTTATCAGATATATTTTCTTAAATCCTAAAATAAATAATAAGTTACTAATCTATTATTTTTAAATTTAGTTGTACAATTTTAAAATTAAAGAATTGAAGGTAATGAGCATTTGGCTAGCGCGGAAGGCTCTTAACCAGTAGCTTAAATTAAACGACTAATACCCGAGGCCACCCTTTTGGGGTTCGGGCCACAGCTCAGGGGGCCGCTAAAGCAAAAGGACAGAATTCTAAGAGAGGGTGTGATCAGTTGCACGGGATCACCGATGACGCGTTAAGGGGCCAAAGCGATCCTCGCCGCTGAGGAGCCTACCCTAGCTAACCTGCGGCTTTCTCTAGCTACCTAGGTGGACGAGTGTTAAAGATAGTCGCCTCGCTACTTGCTTCACTTTTTCTTCGGGTACGTAAATTGTTGTGGTCAGTCTGGGTGTGATTTGTTCTCGTTAATGTTATTTTTGTGAAGACCCCATGACACAGGGACGTGTTAAAGCAAGAACGGGCATGGCCTTTAAAAAAAAGGGCATACTTAGTGCTTTTGCATCTACAACATGTAACATAATTAACGCACACCATCAAACACCCCAATTAGAATATTATGTTGTTAACATAATACATACACTGAATTTTTTATTTAACATGTATATGCATTGTTATTTACTAAATTAGTTTCTTAGAATAAAGTTCATTTTTCTTTATTTTGTATTCAATGATGGAATTTGTATGAATACAAATAAAACTGCGATTTTAAAAGTCAATTTGTTTTGACTTCACAGGGTTAAGATTACAATAATTTCCATAAATTTAATTATTTTTAGAGTAAAAAATTACCTATATTAAAAATTATATCAATTGATTCAGTAAACGATTCTGAACAAACTATTTTCAAGATGTGCGTTAATTAAGTTACATGTTGTATACCTAACTATTGTAGGTTATATACCTACAATAGTTATAGATACAATATTGTAGGTAAATAACCTACAATTGTCACAGAAGTGTATTCTACACATGGTAGGTATTTTCAAATGATAAATAAGGCAGTATACTTAAGGGCTTCCCTCGAAAATTAAGAGGCATGTTCCTGCGTACGATCTGAGAGGGATGTTATAATTACTTAATTAAAACTAAATCATCATTTTATTATATGTATAGATAATTAAACTGAATTAATATAATGTGTTTATACAAATGGGCAGGCCCCCTACAAGATGGACCGATGATTTTGTGCGGGTCGCTGGAAAACGCTGGATGCGCAAAACCAGCTATTGTGGAGATCTTTGGGAGACGCCTTTGTCCAGCAGTGGGCGTCTTTCGGCTGATATGATGATTATACAAATGATACAAGATATAACACAAATAGTGTTAATAATACCTTAATATAGACAGAACCATTGACAATATGTAGTAAAAATATTAGACTTAAACTAGATAATTAAACATAATCTCTTGACAATAACTTCATACGAGCTAGCTAAATATAATTGCTATAATAAAATAAATTTTATAAATGTTTTCATACAATGTGTACTACCTAAATATCTATGTTACTAGAAATAATAATGTATACAACTACATTACCACAAAAATGTTCTGACTATTTAAAGTCTACGTGAATAAAAACCTTTTTTATTTATTTTAGTGAACGAAATTCATGGAGCGCAATCTGCTTAACAAACTGTACAGATTAAAGAAAAGTATTTATTGAATTATTGAAAAGTTCTTCAATAGTTGTAAGCGACATGATATTCGTGATTCAGTATTACACATTTATTTTATCACCGTCCTCACTGTCATTATTAAAATTGAGAGAGGTAACATCTTCCCCCATTATTTTGAGTTATGATTCTGAACAAACATTTCCGAAGCACTATAGAAACGAAGCTCAGTTATTGACAACACAAAAAAAATCTATACAAATAATAAAATCGTAGGAAAGTCAAAACTGTACATTTAATATTTTTTTTAAAGGATACTTGGGGCGTGATCTGCAATCGATATCGAAGACAAAAATATAGTTTTTAGTATTTTTGTCTGTTTGTCTGTATGTATGTCCGGGCTAAACTCAAAAAGTACTGCATGGATTTACTTCAAATATTGCATGAATATTAATAAGAGATCGGGTCAACATATAGGCTACATATTATCACGCTATCACCTACGAGGGAAGAGCTGTGATAATTTATAAAGTTTAACGCGGGGCACTGCTAGTATGAAGTAAATATTTACTACAATTATTCAAGTACTGACTAAATCTTTAAAGTGCTTTTGAAAACCTACGTGAATAAAAACCTTTTTTGTTTTATTTCTTATTTTAACTTTAAAAAACCATTGTGACAATAAGATGTAGAAAGAAATAAGCCACCATACCATTATTGTCATATATTAAATTATAATTCTAAATTATATAATTAATATAAATTACAAATCCAATAATGTTACTTATCTAGTTAACTTTTATACTACGATCCATGTTACTGGTACATATTTATTTACAAGCTCTTTTTAAAGTCTATAAGAAGTGTCGTATTTCTAAGGTCTGAATTTTTATTATTCAAACGCTACCGATTAAAAAGTTTTATAGTTTTAAATATGGGCTAAGTTTTGAACATATCATTGATTTGTTTCCAAACTAGGCCAAAGTTTACACCATTTTATCGTTTTAGTATTTTTAACATTGTTATCAAGTACCTAGATAGTATTAGAAAATTATTATGATAGTATAAAAGGTTGTTTATTCAATTATTATGGGAAAATAAAGAAATACATATTTAAATAATTAACTTAACTTATAAGAAACAGAAAAATATCAGCTAAATTAACTATAATAACTAACTACTATACCTAATTTATAGGGGTTATTACAAATAAGTATAATTTTAGTCTATTAAGATATTCCAATCATAAATACTTACTAAAATAACGATTAACAACAACAAAAAAACTTCTAACAAAAACAATGGAAGACCAATTAAACTCCCAAACTCAAAATCAGGGTAAAACTCCCGATTGTCGACCGCGTATTTGAACTAAAACGTACAACGGACAAAGGGAATAAAAGGGTTAAAAATACGCCCCGGCCCAATTAATTAGAGACAATTAGCCGCCCTTCCTGGTAACAAAAGGTAGAAAAACTCTTCTCATTAATTACTGAGCGAAGAGGGCGAAAGGCGAAACAGGCAGTGATGCCAACTTTGTAAGCAAATTTATGGCTATATTTGGCCACTTCCTAGTTATCCTTATTCAGTCTTTAATTTTAAATGTCAGAATTTTTTTGTGATTTATGATGACGTGTTAACCTATTTTAAGAGGTCTGTTTCAAGAAGAAGACCTTAAGAAGCGAGTATATGACTCTGACCGTCCTCTTTTTTGTATATTTCTAACGACTAACACTTTTAAATATATCATATCCAATGCCATTACTGGGAAAATACTTAAAAATATATATAAAAGATAGATAAATGTATAAAAATGACGGTCACTGAATCTATCGCCTTCAAAAGAATATGTGTTTTCGTACTCTGCATAAATAATAATCAATCATCTTCTTTGAATGAGTAGTTTTAATGTACATAAATGACTACTGAACTCAAAGATAAGCTACCGTTTGTTAATTTTTATTTACCTTCAGGATTAAAAGCATTATAGTCGTTATGTGTCAAATCACGTTTACACACCACTCAGTGTTTAAACGTGTTGCTAATGTCGAACATTCGAAAAAAGGTCCGAAAACTATTTTTACATTCTCGACCGATTACGTTTTATATCAATGTAATTGAGAAATTATTTGTTTACTTATTATTAGGAGTAGTTATGTATGTACATGTCTCTGCTTGTAATAAGTGGTGTCTGTTACTTTTAAATTGTATAAAGTCTGTAATTTAGTTTTTATGTTAGTTTCATATCACTGTCAATAGTGATTTAAAGGCATCTAGTAAAAAGGAAATTCACAATCCTACGCAAGTAATAAGTAGCGCCTAGCCCAAGTGTGACCAAAGTGGTATATCTCAACGAAGGTTACAGCCTTATTTTAATGGATGCAGTCTCATTTTCTCCACTCCCATAGTCCAGTAAAACCCAAAGTTATTTATAATTGTGCTATGTATTATAATTTTTGTTCCATACAATTAAAACGACATGTTTAACAAGATTACTATACAATTTCCAAGCCAAATAAATATCTAAATTGGTAAATTTTAAGTCTTTATCCCTCGAATAATGGTACTACGAGTTGGCAACCCTAAAAACAGGAAGGTTCGGTCGAACTCCCCTTTGTTTTTCAAGAGAAATCCATTTGTGAGACACGTAGCGGAAGATGCGGGGATTCACCCTTTTGCGGTCATAATTGCGTTGTTATAGCTATGTTGCATGATAGGTATGGTTATCGGTCAATTGAAAGTTTTTAAGTTGTCACCTAATTTATGAATTGCAAGATAGACCTTCGAGTTGAAAGAAATTATTTTATCTTTCATTTATTATTGTCATGGATTTTATTTATTTATTTACATAAGAAAACCCGTAGCTATTAAACATAAAATCACACTAATATTATAAAGGCGAAAGTTTGCGACTGTGTGAGTGCATATGTTTGTTATTTCTTCACTACTAAACGGCTAGAGCGATTTTTATAAAATTTGGGAATGCCTAACGCCAATAATTTTTAAAGTTTAACGCGGGATAAACCACGGGGCACAGATAGTTAAATTAATATAAAACTAAGCAACAGTGAGCCAATTCGCGAATAGCAACAGACACATCAGTGCCGAGTTATAATCAATAAATAACTAAAATATATAAATAACTAATTAAATACGGTATAGATAAAATATTTAAAAAAATTAATACAATATTACAGAAAAATAATTTAAATTAAAAATATTCCTTGCCGTACTGCTTTTTGTAATGAATTGGTCAAGTGATAAATCTTTGCATACTCTGTTAAGAACCTTGCTTGCTCGTATAAGATACGAATTTTGCCTGTAATTCGAGTAAGAAAGAGATATTGAGAGAGGTGGATCATAACGAATGTATATATAGGGAACATTAAAATGCAACTTTTCTAAAAGATCTGGGCAATCAATTTCGTTTGAGATTACCTTTAATAAAAAGGTACAGTCCGCTAATTGGCAACGATGACGTGCTGTGGTAGGTAACTAGTATGTGAAACTTTTTACAGATATCAAAATAATTTTCCGAATGATATGGAACTTTTACTATACATTTTTACCATCCATGTAACACTAAGGTCAATATCACTAAGCGTTCGCTACATGCCCTGCGCATCCAATATAATACAATTAAAAACACTTTTAAAGTGCAATTGGGAATGCTTCGATTTTGTAGTGCATCCCGGTGGCTTTTACTCAATCGCCCGAAATAACATAGCCTCACTATGAATGAGAATAAGAAGCAATCATAATAGCACTAAAACTACATCGCAGAGCCGAGCATGAAGATGAGCTTCACCAAAATCGGAGCAAAGCAAAGAGTGATTAGTTGAGAGCTATTAACAGAACTCTACAAAGGTTGTCGCGTTGTCTAAAAAATGTAATTACTAACATAACATTTTGAGCTCATTGGTACTTACTCTAATGGTGCTTTTTCGACGTATGTTTTTTCATATTTATGAGACAATTATATATTACTAGCGGCCCGGTACGTGCTTCGCTACGTATGAGACATAGTAATATAAAAAATGATTATTAAGTTCATTTATTCAAACATTTTTTTTAATGCTAAAAGATGTTGTATTTACCCTTTTTCAAGACTTTTTTCAAATTTTCTCTACGTACAAACCTTCCCTGGACTTCCACGAATAATTCAAGACCAAAATTAGCAAATGAGTTATAACATTACAACGAAAAATGGCATTGATTTATATATATATATATATATATGATAGAATTGATACAAAATTAACACTGTTGACGCCGTTAGGTTTACTTTGTATTGCAGATACTTTAGGGATATTTTATAAATAAAATTACGCGACTGTTTGCTAGCTCTGTATTGAGGCAACTGAGATGACAAAACGGTCGGACATACCGCCCGCCAAAAGGACCCTGCGTCCTTTTACAAATCCTATCACTACTGTTACATCTGTTTACAATACAAGGGACTTATTAACTCATTGCTTAATACATCTTAAAACTGATCAAATAATATAGCAATCTTATTAGTGGACTGTATGTAACTTAATATATGTACATGCAATAGTAAACAAGTACAGCAACAGACTAAACAGGTAAGTTAACAAACTTAGTTTTAATTTTTGATTAAACATCTTTGTGTAGGAAAATTAACTTAGATAAATGTCTTTTTAATTCACCTTGTCCTTTACACTGCACTGTAACCACTCTAACTAAATTGTCTTTTCCAGGATGCAGCGTTTTTGTAAACGACCTCCTACTCTCAGCAGATTGTTTTTATCTAAAAATGGTGTCAAGCCAATTAGTGAACTTGATTTTCTTACGTTGCCATTTTTCTTAATGTTATCTATTTCTCTCTCATATACTGTCTGCTGGTAGTATTTTATGCCATTTTGCAAATAGAATTAATTTCAGCAGTAGTCAAATACTTCTCTTTGTTTTTATTGCTTAGTAATCTACGGCAATAAGCAAGAACCCTTTTCATTCTGGTCAGGTTAGAAAATCTTTCCCAAATTGGTTTTGCTTCAGTTTTAGTTATAAAAGTACATATTCCTTTTAACTCCAAATCTGTCTCTGTATTTTCTGATCTTCTCAAATGAACCTTCCTTTTTGATAGCCATTCTGGCCCCTTCCACCACATCTTCTCTTTCTTCAGATCTTTTAGGAACATTCCTCTGGGTGCTATGTCAGTGGGATTTTGTTGTGATGCAACATGGTACCATTGGGTGTAGTTTGTATTTACTTCTCCAAATAGAATCCAGCCTAGGGTTGTTTTCTGTGCACATGGAGACCCTGGTGGACCCTTGATTATATCTTGGTCGACTATTCGTGCATACTCCTTGACACCAAGCAGCAGATCTATCGGGCCTGGGTTATTGTACTCTGGATCTGCAAGATCGAGACCCGCTAGGTGCTGCCAGTTGTGAACAGTCATTGTGTGATGTGGGATTCTCGTGGTCAGTTGCTTGGACATGACGTAAGCTTCGACGCGCATGTTGAATTCTGATTTCCTTCTTGACAATATGTTTAGCTGAACCACGTGTTTAATTGGTGTTTGCATAGAACCCACACCTGTTACAGTGCCATCAATTGATTTTCTGTGTAGCTTCAATAATTGAGTTGCCTTTTCACTTATGAAGCTCGCTTGTGAGCCTGGATCTACAAGAACTCTTAACAGTGTCGCTTGTCCATCTTTTCCCTTTGCTTTGACTAGTGCAGTTGCTAATAATGCTTTTCCAGAAGCTCTGGTACCAACATGAAGAGATGATATAGCCTTCTTGTTGGCTTCTGGTTGAGATGTCGATGGTTGTATTGGTTCTGTCTCTGCGTTTATGTCCTTCGACTTCTCTGATTTGTGAAGCAAGGAATGGTGACGTCTTCTACACACCCGACAAGTACCTGGTACTTTGCATTTGTAAACTGAATGACCCGGAAGCAGACAATTGAAACAAAGTTGGTTTTCTTTCACATAATTGTAACGTTGTGTAAGGTCCATTTTAATAAATTCTTTGCAATGACATAGGGTATGCTTTTCACTACAAAGCGCACAGGTTTTATCTCTGACAACATTTATGGCATGGTAAGATCGCTCTTTGACTGTACGATCTTTACTTGTTACGGGCTGTACCATTTCGAGTGTTCTAAATTTTGATTCCAAAAATCTTTTCATCTCTGCCCAAGATGGGATTTCTTCAGAGTTTTCCTTATAAGCAAAAGCTTCCCACTCCTTATGTGACTCCTGGTCCAACTTCTGAATCACCAGATGTATAATTACAGGATCCCAGGAATCGGTGTTAATTTTCAAGTTGTTTAGGTTATTTATGCACTCTGTTGTAGTATCCAATAAAGATTTTACACTGTTAGCCGTTTGTGTTGTGATTTTCTTTTGATTAAAAAGTCTTTTCAAAACTGAGAACACAATAACACGTTTGTTGCCGTATCTGCCTTTTAATAATTGCCATGCTTGATCGTAATTGCTGTTCGTAACTTGAATGGGCCGTAATATAATTTCTGCTTCGCCAATAACGCTAGACTTCAGGTAATGTAGTTTTTGAACGTCACTGATTGAGGAATTATTGTGCACAAGTGATGTAAACATGTCTTGGTATGTGGGCCACTCCTCGTATTGTCCCGAAAAGGTTGGTAATTGAATCCGAGGTAGTTTTACGGCCGAACATTGGTTTTGGCCACTCAATACTGAAGAGTTTGCAGTTTCCATAGCTGTATGTTGTTGTTTGCTCAACATGTCTGTCAAGTCTGCTTGTAGACAGAGGTACAGGTCTTCAACGACAAAGTAGTCCTCATTGAGAAAGTAAGGAATTTCTCCACGCTTCTCTCTCGGAATATACTGTGTTAACATCTCATGAGCTTGTTTAAAAGAACTCCAATACTCTTCCAGGCACTTCAATCTAGCCCTTATGTAACCGTCTGTAAGTCTCACTTTAGGGCATTTCTTTAAGTTAGTTTGTGTTTTTTGTATTAAGTTTGCAACGTCTTCTAACGTATTCAAACACTTTTTTTGTTCCGAACTTAATGTAGCCATTGTAATTGTCTATTTTTGTTGTAAAAATCACTTGTGTTATGATTTGTCAACCACACTAATCACTTTGTTTTTAAAATATCTATTATAACTTAAACTTCCAAGAATCTGCACAGTATTCGAGTAAACAAGTCTTCTTATCTAAGGAATGCAGCTGTCTTTTGTTCTCAGCTCGCTCGGACTCCGATTCACTAATGACCCACAGGTGTGCTAGTAGGTACGAACGATGCGGCTCGATTTGCGACCATATGTTGACGCCGTTAGGTTTACTTTGTATTGCAGATACTTTAGGGATATTTTATAAATAAAATTACGCGACTGTTTGCTAGCTCTGTATTGAGGCAACTGAGATGACAAAACGGTCGGACAAACACTATAATATAAATAAATATGCAAAAGTTATAGCTCGCTCTTTTACATATTTATTTATACATTATTGTTCTTTTGTATGAATTCTAAGGCTCTCGCTGGATCACTAGATCAAGGGCCAGATTCAGAAGGCAGCGATTATGGAAAAGGCATGCACCGTGCGGAGGTTCTTCACTCTGCCGGCCTGACCACCGGCGGCCTGGGGCGTCAATGGTCATACCTTGCCGCAGGAGAAGCTCCTCCTGCTTTCTGAGTCCATCCCCTAACCCAGTGATCCCGTGAGAGTCTATTCTTATTATTATGAACTAATTGCCTACCCTTCCCGTGATCCTAAGCTAGCGTCAAAAAATAGCTGCATTGTGAAATAGAACATAGGATTATTACTCTCTATAATCGGCTTTTTTGGGTAAGTACCACCACTTTACAGATACAGTCCTGTAATAACATTATTATGTGAATGTATGTTATATTATGTTAAATTTGAAGAGGAGGGGTAGGCAATGTGTGAATTATGGCTTGAATGTTGCAAATTTAATTGGGCAACAGTAACCGCTTACCATAGCTTAATGACATTTGCAACCGAGGCGTGGGCATTACGGTTGTCTAGCAATTTAGTAGTATAAAAATATGGTTATTAGCGTGAGTAAACTCGTCAAGACTTCGGTGAAAAATGGAAGGGTCTTAAGCTTGAAAGGCGAGTTAGTGACTAATGACACATCTGTTGCAAGTGTCCATAGGCTACAGTAGCCTCTTACAGTCAGGCGGCCTAATTGAGTGTATACAAAAACATATGCACGGTCATTATAGGTGCATGATATAAAATATATACATATAATTGTTTTAAGGCAACGTACAACTGACTAGAATGTTTCTTTCTTAAAAGCGAGTTAAACAACATATTTGTGAGACGTTACCGTAAGTAAAATCTACCGTGTAAAAACAGTTTCACAAACACCGAAGATTTTAAGTCAGTAAATAAATTGATACCGTCAATAGAATGGCTACAAAAATCATCTTAAAACCATTAAGCATCAGATATACGGCGCTTGCAAAAAATCTTTGCATGGAAAGTCAGAAGCATTTCAAAACCTTATTATTCAGTATCATTAAATAATCAATAACATTTTCCCTAAAACACTTAATCCCTCAAATCCCATCCCATTAAAGCTGGCAGGAGGGACACTACCAGCCTAATTACAAGCTTTCAACAACACTGATTACGCTCTCACTATCATCCATATCACACTAATCCCTTCTGACACCCCAGAAAAATATTCCTAAGTGCCAGATATCAATTTAATCAGCCCACCGATTAATACGTGTCCATTAAATAAGGAGCTATCAATTACTCTACTTAAACTGATAAAATTTAACAGCAAATAGATAAAATTCGGCAGTGTTAACCAAGCAGTCAACATGTGCGCATGTAGGCAAAAAAAATCGTTCTTGATTGAAGATATTTTGAAAGACGTCAAGAAAAAACCTTACAGAAACCTGAGTTATGAGCCAACTAAGCCTCTTGAATGCAAGGCTAAGGAAGCCGCACCTGTACCCATTCCCGTCTCTGTCATCCAACCTAAGATTGTACTCAATGTAGACTTGGAACGCGAAAGCCAAAAAGACTTGGAGATTGGAATGCCAGTACATATGGATCTACAGAAGAATAACGCAAAAGACTACAGAAAAGATAATTTAGAAATCCGCAAAAATATGGACGCTGTAATGGCCGAGAATTTCCATCTGGAGCAGAGAAGGAACACGTACCCTCTTTATCCTATGGCGTTAAAAGCGAATTCTTCCCCAAGCCCTTGGGCGTACGGGCGGAAAGACCCGGCGGGCTTTGTGGAGAGACCGTTGTTTAGCTACTACAGTGACTCAATGTTGAACTCAAATGAGATATTGAGGAATCGGCTAGCTGCCAACAGATTTGTGTCACATCCGTTCACTATACGACACGCTTACGGGTTTGACAGAGGTGAGTCCCGAGTTCTTTACATACTATCAAATAATTCAAGAGTTCATCATATCAGCCGAAAGACGTCCACGTCTGGACAAAGGCCTCCCCAAAGATCTCCACAATTGCCGTTATTGCGCTATTCGCATTCAGCGGTTACCAGCGACCCGCACAAGATCATTGTCCATTTTGTTAACGTCAATATGTAACTCAAGAATTACTAACGCATTATTTACAATTTCTCTCCATTCCTCTCTAAATCTCAATATTAGAAAAAGAATAACATGTTTTCCTACAGAACTAATTTAACAGAGTTCCAACGAAATGTACGGAAGGCTAAACTATCACGGTGACTCGTGCTTCAGCGGGAGCAGACAGCTATGATTATAACATCGATTATTTGACGTAATCATAAAAAAGAAGTTACATACCGATTAATTTATCTAATCGTTATCAATAGTAATCGCCATATTTATCTGTCATTATTATATTTATTTCTTTAAAAACAACCAGTTAGTATGTAATTATTATAGATTAGAAAATGAACATCTTGAAATCGATCGAATCGTTTCTTTAAAGCCTTTTATCAAAGCCTTTTGGGATATCCCACTTTTGATAACAGATAGACAGAAACAGAATAACAGAAAAGCTAAATTACATACCTAAAGTAGGTAACTTACCTAATCTATCAAATATTAATATGATACTGAGTTATCATTCCGAATGATGAAATATAAGTCTCGATCGAATAATCGTTTTGTACCTAGAATTAACATATAGTTAATTTGTAATACTACTATTATTATTACAAAACATAATTTATATTGATACTCCCGAATAGGGACCAATATTCAGTAAATAATATCACGAAATTATTAAAAATTCCTTTTTCCATTACGGTTGTTCCCGGCTTGGACGAAGTCCTTTCATTGGTACCTATCAATGAAAGGACTTCGTCCAAAAAGAGCTAGCCGGGAACAACCGTAATGGCAAAAAGGAATTTATAAATAATTTTGTGAATATCGTTAGTATCGTAACGGCAAAACACCTAGCCTGAATTGGCAGAGGCGGCAGATTTGCCATCGGAAACTATTATGTCGCATTAACATAATTTGTATATTTTAAAACATTTAATCCTAGAGCGAGACAGCAGTGCGTTGAAGTTTGACGCATTTAGGACATTGAATCGGCTGAGTGCGTACATAATATTTTTTTTATATTTTTATATAAATTGGCAACATTAATTACTAAAAACTAATAAATTATGCTACAATTTTTTTTACAAATTTAATATTTTAATCCATAAGAGACATATGGAGTGAAATCCAGTGTTTCAAAACAGGGCTATAATATTGTTCTGAAATTATTATTAGTAGACTAGCTGTGCCCCGCGGTGTTACACGCGTTAAATTTTTTAAATTTTCTTTGCTATAAACCTCACGGAGCCCGAGACCTTTCCAACGAATGCAAAACCGTGGAAATCGGTTCGTGCGTTCTGGAGTTATAGCGTCAGGAAGGAAAACCCGACTTATTTTTATATAGTAGATTTTTATTCGGACTCGGTAAGGTAAAGACACGGCTTTTATCCTTACGTGATCCATCAGTATCCAATCCATTCGTTTCCTTAAGATCGCAAATAATCAAAAGTCGTGCAAAACTATTGCACAAGTTTTGTTAACATTTTTTTAAAATTTTGTCGATTTTGTTTTAACACACTTTCAACATATCTAATTGCCTAAAGTTAGGTAAAGCTTGGCTTTCTGTAGGTTTTTTTGGGCAAGGATCTCAATTCTTATTGGTACATTCATCAATTGTCATAATTTTGTGTATAGCTTAAACTATTTTAACTTTTTGGTAGATTTTCAAGTCAGTGACTTTTTCTTTGAAACAGTTTTATATAAATGATATCATCATCATCAGATCAGCCGAAAGACATTCACAGCTAGACAAAGCCTCCTCCAAAGATCTCCAGAATTTCCAGTCTTACGCTATCCGCGCAAAGCGATTTCCAGATAACAAATAAAAAAATAAAGATTCGTTGTTTCGCTATCGAAATCTATTTGAAATTTAAAATCGAGTCCCTAAAAATTTAAATAATATTAAAGTTAAAATTTAATCCCTGTATCGCTTGAAACTATAGATACACGTAATTCACGGACATATAAAACGGCAAAACTCAGGGCAACTATATTTGAGTAATACAATCAGTCGCCCTGGGATCGTATCCACTATGCCACACCTCAAATCAACCCGGCTAGTCCCTGATGATAAGTAGGTATCTTTTATTCCTAGTTTAGAAACACCTTCCTTCCATATTTATTATAATGCCATGCCGTTATAAGGCCATAGACTACACTGCATACCAATAGACTTGATTGGATACTAATACGTCTGCGCACATTTATGGGTAGGCATTTAAGTGTAAATTAATTTCCAGCGGTACTATTAGTGATCCTGCCCAAATGTCGGTTGCGGCGGCCAGTCTTAACGGAGAATATATTACAGGACTGTGAGTGCAACCCTAGGTGCACTCTCTATCTCTTAACTTCTTAGTTCGATGGTATGAATAGCCAACACTACTAAAATTAATGAATTATTTTCTATATTTTGATAATTTGGTTAATGTTCTATCAGCCTGTAGTACACATTATCATCAATCGTAGTGTGGGCTACTCATACCATCGAACTAAGAAGTTAAGAGAATAGAGAGTGCACCTCTTTCCATTTATCTGTCTACCCGCGTTACGTCTTAGCTAGGTATACAAAATAAATACAGAAACTTATACATACTACCTACTTACAATTAGACAAAGTAATAGAAACTGATTGCTTCGCAATTAAATTTATAACATACATACATACTAGACTCACACCTGTTTCGTTTCCCAGAGGGGTAGGCAGAGTCAACGGAGTTCCAATTTTCACGATCTTTGCAAAGCTCTTGCCTCGTTTACTGTCATTATATTATTCATACATGTTCGCCGGTTTAAGTTTATTATGATTTAATATTGTATTTATTTATTATTGTTCTTTTTGTGCTTGTATTCCGATTAATGAATGACTCAAAGGAGGGTATAGAGTGCGTGAGCAGGAACCTAAGTGATTTATTCAGAAACTTGTTCAGAGTGCTAAGAGAGAAAACATACTAAAAGTCCTGACTTCTAGGGGGTGAGGCAGAAGGAGGAGCGGTGGGCAAAGACCTAAATTTTAGGTTTTTCTAATATCTTTAAAATGGTGCGTTTAAGCAAAAATGTTCTAAGATGAAATTAAAGCTTATAAAATTCTCTATAACGTTGATAAGGTATACGTTTTCATATTTACATCCGTTTATGAGCTACACGCTCCAGAAGTATATAAAATTTAATTTATTTAGTGGAACTCTTACGGATGCCCTGAGAAGTTTAGGAGACCTTATATGCTTCTGAAGGGAGGTGGGCTGGATGGAGTGAAGGCTGCCATGGCTCACGTACAATGGTCCACATCGGGACTATGTGTGGAAACCATACCTACTAGCATATTAGTGGAGACAAGATGATGATGAGTTATTCAGCGTGATGACCATTACCTGATGCGACAATTATCTCTAAATTTATTTTAACATAAGTTGGGAGTACCTCCACGTGGTGAAGGGGGTAACAGTAAGATATCGCGTTTTTTTTTGTAGCAGCAGAAAAATGAGCTTAGGCGGGAAAACCCTTCATGAAGATTGCTTTTCGCTCAATGCTCACTGTAGGAAACGCAACCTTACTGGTACAACTCTTCTTACACTCAGTTACCGGCTGCGACACAACATCAACAACGTTTATAAGAAGCAAGGTGGGTTTCTGTAAATTGTATTTAAATTCGGAAATTATTAAGAGAGCAGCAAAGATGTTTTACAACCCAAACTCCAGCCATAGTGGTGTTGCAGAAGCTGGTAAGGTGTGATTCCTGAAATGGTATGGGGCACCAGCAAAAGTGACCCTTTTCAATCAATACCGCTTCTAGTAATTCATGAGGTCAATAGGAAAAATTAAGCCCGATATTAGTTCCCTCCCGCCAACTGAGAGAGCCGCTAAATATCATTCCTGGCGCACATAACACCAAGAGCAGCAGTGACTCGGGAATGAGCTCAAGAGTGGGGGTGGAAAAATGAAGGTGATATCTTGGCGCCAAGAACAACAGACGATTTACCAGCGCCCGAGGTTTTACTAAAAACAATATTTTGTGGCTGCACCAAGGATTGTAGCAGAAGCAAATGTGGATGTCGCTAAGCTATTCTGAAATGTTCTGCTGCGTGCCTTCATTGCCAAGGAAAATCCTTCAACGGCGTGTCTTTTAGCGAGGAAGACAACGAGAATGACGATGAAGATGATTTAGAGCCCTCTCAGCAAGAATCACTTACCAATGAGGAGGGCGAGGAAGAAGATAGTGGTATCTTCTTCCTCGCCCTCCTCAGACACCTTTTGCCAGGACCCTCACGACCTAAGAGGATAAAAATGTGAATCATTCACAGAATTGGACTTATAAACGAATATTTTAAAACTTTTTTTATTTGCACTTTTCCAGAGCCTGTAGTTTGAAAACGGATGGGAATATGGAAAAAAATATTTCATCAAAGTTATAGAAAATTTTGTAAGCTTTCATTTCACATTAGAAGATTTTTTGCTAAAACGCGCCATTTTTGAAATATTAGCGAAAAACCTAAAATTGAGGTCTTTGTACCCCTAACCTCCCTCCGCCTCACCTCCTAGACATCAGGACTGTTAGTATGTTTACTCTCTAAGTACTCTGAACAAGTTTCTGAATGTCACTTAGGTACCCGCTCACGCACTCTACAACTACTTTATTAATTGGACTATTGGTCAAAAGCGGAATGTCTCGCCGACATTCAAGCAGTCAAAAGCAAAATTAAAACAAACTCCCTCGTGTCTATGGAAATAATGTACCCCGGGGACATTGGATTTATTTAGATTCCTCTAACGCTGTCTCTGAATCGCCCGGTAAAGTCACAGTATAAATATGGACAGTAAGGAAACTAAGCCTAGTTGATGAAATAATTACCTACGCTCTATTGAAGCTGTAGGGTTGTAACTTTTATTTTATTAGATACCTATTTTTCTTATTAAAACATTTTTGTTTTATAAATTAGCAGGACGGTTAAATTACGAAAGCTCTCGTTTTGATGAAGCCGAGTTATAACAGCCGTAGACTACGCAATACGAATACGACGATTGCGGAGATAAACTTATACCCGACCACTCGTTTTGGAACTCACTACTGACAGCACCGCGACAACCGCTTAGGGGTCTTGTCGATGCTCATGTTTGTGTGAGTGTGCCGTTTCGACCGGTTGTAGGTAGTTTCCGTACTGTCTATTTTTATACTGTGCCTCTAGCACGAGTTCCTGCAGTTTACTTACTCGATCACACGTACAGTTTCGTCCCATACATTGAGCACCAGAGTTTTAGTTCTTAATAGTTTCCGCGAGAGGCGCTGGTGCTCAATGTATCGGAGGAAACTGTACGTGTGATCGAGTAAGTAAACTGCAGGAACTCCTGCTAGAGGCACTGAAGTAAAGTTGCACGGCGAGCGTACCAAAGTCCTTGTAGCTGCCGATCTAAAATGTGAAGAGCGTCAGACCTGGTTCGATGGTCACATCTGTTATCAGCCAATACGATTACAGTAATACCTATTGCCACGGTAACATGAGATAAGTATTGCTTATTATTGTAACTACCGATAGACCGATTAAGATATATTACTATCTTTTTTAATCCGTTACAACGTGTTATTCAAATAATGCGAAATATTCAAATCGATTACCCAAAATTAGTTCACGATAAAACCAAATATTAAAAATACCGACATACTTCATAAAAAATAATTTATTGTTTCTGTTAGACCAATTAATTTAAGGAAACACTGTATTTTTAACTCATTAATACAACCACCTACTTAATCCTCGATTTCCTTATTATCTTTACATCCTCGAGATATTACACTTACAGATCTTACACACACTGGAATTCAAACTCCGAACTTTTCTTACCGCTTACAATTTAATCAACACACACAACAAACACACACACACAGAATTATCTGTGTCATGGTCTTGATGAAGAGCCCAAGATTCCATAAAAGGCCATTACAGCCATGACCATCATCAGTTTGGGTGAAAGAAAAAAATAAAACTTAAACAACGCCAATCTTAAAGCTTATATAGCTTTATTGAGCTACTAGCTGTGCCCCGCGGTTTTACCCGCGTTAAACTTTATAAATGATCTCAGCTCCTCCCCCGTAGATGATAGCGTGATAATATGTAGCCTATATGTTGACCCGACCTCTTAGTAACATTCATGCAAATTTAAGTAAATCCATGCAGTACTTTTCGAGTTTAGCTCGGACATACATACAGACAAACAGATAAACAGACAAAAATTCTAAAAACTATATTGTTGGCTTCGATATCGATTGTAACTCACGCCCCAAGTATCCTTTTAAAAAAATATTGAATGTACAGTTTTTACTTTCCTACGAATTTATTATATGTACAGATGTGAGTAAGGCCCCTGGGCTAGTTAAGGACCAATGTTACTTTGTAACCGCGTGTTATTCTGATATATAAGCTATATTACTACAAAGTCAAAATACGTTCGGTAGTTTTACCGGGAAAGAGTAACAAGCATCCATACATCTATACTCACAAATTTTCGCATTTAAAATATTAGTAGGATACTTGGTTTAATTTATTGATTTAACGCATTTAATAAATTTTTACAATTATTTTTACACGCCAAACAGTTTGTAGGCGATACGCTCATACACTTATACATCTTAAATGCTACCTTTATAACAATTCTGTAACTTAAATACTTATTTTTGTTTTATTTTTAGTGTACCCAAACATTTCTTTAATAATTCTTCTTAATTTTAATTTTAATTTACATTTAATTTTCTTTTCTTCTTTTAATATCTTATATGTGTTGTACAACTTAGGAATTATATATTGGCGAGTCCTTTCTCCGTAATAATTAGTAACTGTAGACTGTACTAGTTTTCCCCTTTTATATAATCTAGCACTATACTTATTATTTACTTGAAATATTTTTATTTGTTTATCGTGAATATGTGAGAACTAGAGTTAGAAACGAATTTCCCGGGCCGTATTAACTAAGTAGAAGAAGAAATAAGCATCGACTAGAATTTGCATAGCAATTCATGCCATTGTCTGAGCTTGCCATCAGGCAAAACAAACGCAATCAACTCTACATTGAACAAAAAGAGAGCTAATCTTAAAATTTATTCCTAGTAGCACCGGGCTGCTGTAACCCCTGGTGGGGCCTTGGGGGACGACGGAAGGGGGGACAGGTGCGGTTCACGGCAACGCAGACAGGAGCTCTAGAACGGAGGTTCGGCGCCAGTAAATACTTAAGTCCTGACGAGAGAAGAGCTCTGGCGAACACACTCAGGCTCAGCGACAGACAGGTATGTTTTCAACTATTGGCTACTTTTAAAGTTCCGTACTAAAATAGTAAAATTAAACGTATTCATTATAAAACAAACTATTCGTACATAGGTACAGACGCCAGCACATAAAGCTACGCTAATCTGTCAAATTTCCCCAATTGAAAGTGAACCTTATGCTTACCTATATGATAAAGTTCTAAATCTATAAAAGATATTTGACAGATTGGGGTAGCTGGATATGCTGGCGTCTGTTCATTCGTACATATACAAGCAAATTTTTATAAGTAGATGCTCTGCCAACTGCCACGTTTTCTCCCTGCGCTTTGGTTCATCCAACGGTTTTTTGGAAGAGATGGCTATATTACCGACTAGCTGTGCCCCGCGGTTTTACGCGCGTTAAAGTTTATAAACTAAAGCCTATGTGTTATTCTGTATAAGCTATATAATTTTAAAGTTTCATTAAAAGCCAATCAGTAGTTTTTATGTGAAAGAGTAACAAACATCAATCCATCCATTCATACTAACAAACTTTCGCGTTTATAATATTGGTAGACCGCCTTTTGTACCTCATAATATAAGTTAACTTATGTTTCAATGTTATGATTCGATTTGTATATTCGATGTGCATTAAAGTGTCTATCTATGGGTTCATCAGTCCGTCTGTCACAGCGGTATATCTCAGTTTTACAAAACTAGTGCTTTGTACCATGTAAAATACTTTTAAAGTGTTTGGATAACCACTTTTCAAATATAAAAGTTTTGAAAACATTCTTCTTTGCAGAAAAAATACTCAAATAGCTCTAAATTTTAAGGTGTAGGTTATGTAGGGATATGAAAAGGCTTCATTTACGCATGCCAAAACAGATTTTGTTCTTTTTTTAACACGTTTTAATAATAATATTTTAGTTTTACGTATTATTTTTGTACCAAACACCACCAGTACTCATTATCATTTGTATTGCAGGTCAAGACATGGTTTCAGAACCGTCGCGCCAAGTGGAGGCGCACCACGCCAGATGCCGCTGACGCCGGAAGCCCACCAACCGCTGACGAAGGCTCCGACGACGAGGTCCATATAGCTGATGACTAATAGAACTTCAATGAAATGATCCATAAAAACAAAAGAATCTTCTGTATTTTTAGACTTAAATAAATGTTTGGAAGACTGTCCATTGTTATTTTTAAAGGTTTTCTAGTCTGAGTCCTTTATAGAATCGTAAACTATGCATATGCGTCTGCACATTTCTATTTTATATTTCTAGCATTACTAACCCACGAAAATTTGACTCCTAATTTGAAATACATATTAAATTAGGAACCAAATGTGGGAACCAATCGCGTTATATTTCGTATAATTTATGACCGTAAAAACATTATACATCACCATGTCAGCCAAATTACGTCCACAGTTGGACTAAATCCTCCGCAAAGTTCACAGAAAAACACTGCTGCCCGTTCTCTGGTAGGTTTTTCTTCAGGACGATTTCGAGGCCCTCCACGGGATGAGATGGGATGATGATATTCTACGCCGTCACCACACAGCGAATTCGTAATTATTATACTTACTTTATCGATTTTACGTAAATGGTCGAAACTCCAGCTCAAGAAATACTGTTGCCATTACCATTACTGTTTCATTGATAAAATAACTCGTCAATACATTTGATCATGTGATGATCTTCTGCAAAGTATTGTGCATGTGCCCACGAAGGTTTCTGAGTTGGTAAGACCAATCTTCGACAGATGGCGACACTATTATTCCAATGAATTTCATGTATTACCGTAGCAACGCGCGCAAGGTATGATAGTTATTCTTACTTATATCTATACTGTTATACATAGCTTGTAGTTACATATTGCTAGATGGCTAGAGCCCTCGTCTCTGTTGACCAGGGAAGCATTGAGAGATTCCTAGGATAACTCCTGGAAGTCCCTGAATATACTCCGGACCCAAGTTGGTCGAAGCAAGGAAAACCTGCTCAGGTGGGGATTTTTAAACAATCCCAACCTAGAGTGCAAGTGTGGTTCCGTTTCTCAAACTATGGCACACTTGTTGACATGTCCTGCGTGCCCTAATGCCTGCACGTTAGAAGAACTAATGGACGCTACTGACAACGCTCAACGCGTAGCTGAATTCTGGGCTGACTTAATTTAAATTGCCATCGACACGCTAAGAAGAAGAAGGATAACTCTCATCATCATATCAGCCGAAAAACAAAGGCCTCCCCAAAAATCAATTCAATCCCAGCAATTTCCAAAGACCCTCACATGATGATCGGCCTATCTTGTAGGACGGCTGCCCACGCTACGTCTAACTCCACGTCATCTTAAAAAACAACACACTTGGTGGGAGTTATCAACATCACGATTTCCGCGATATTAATGTCTTAAATATTATTTAATTAATAGATAAAATATATTATTATCTCACAACTCAATAATAATAATATGATAGCAGTAATATTCCATGCCATATCGATATAAATCAGACAGATTGCAGCAGGAAAGGTTTGTCCCCATCAGGACATCACGAATGATTCATCTTTAGGCATCATTTTTGTAACAGAATTTCAAATTGCACTTTAGTTGAAACATTGTCATATCAAGGAGTACTGGGCGAACTGCCTGGCCCGGAGTTTCTTTGTGGCTTTCTTCTCCGGGTCGTCCACCTAGGTAGCTAGAGAAAGCCGCAGGCTAGCTAGGGTAGGTTCCTCAGCGGCGCGTAACGCGTGATCGGTGATCCCGTGCATGTGATCACACCCTCATTTAGAATTTCGTCTTTTTGCTTTAGTCTTCCAATCTTTAATTTTGATATAGTAGAACTAAATTTCAAAGTAATAGATTAGTAACTTGTTATTTATTTAAGGATTTCAGAAAATATATGCGATAAAACAAACCGCACGGGCGGACTAATAATTTTTTTGTAACTTTTATACTATCCACTATGTTTATGTAAATGTATGTGAGCTTGACAAGTACAAGTGTATGTTAATACCTAAGTGCTGAATAAATTTCGTTTCATTTCATTACCTACCACTACAGCATACTAATCACCTATTACTAGAGATCGCACTGGTTCGAAAATTGTCAACACACATCTATACCTTCCAAAATCTGGGGCTCTGCCGTCTAAGTAACCGAACATCGATTTCTTAAATGGCGTTCGAATAAATAAAGGTTAAAAATGACTTAATCAATCGTTAAATCGGCTTCCATGAGCACATGTGACCTCATAAATGGTCCGGAATCGATTGTCAACGTTGAAGCCGATTTAACGATTGATTAAGTCATTTTTAACCTTTATTTATTTGAACGCCATTTAAGAAATCCATGTTCAGCACGGTTGAGAGGATCAGAGGGCTTATAGACACTTATTAAGAGCTTTTAAGACGCTCAAATCCAGCCGCACTCACTCACTCCGTATGTGATCGTTGGCATGCGGTCAGATCATACATGGGTGACTTTAATTTCTGAGCGTCTCAGTGGTTCGGGGGTGAAGTTAGGTTGTAGGTCTCGGTTGTAACGAACCTCGTAGCTCAGTGGTATTGTAACAAGTACTTGATCTCTAATGACTGGAGTGGTCCACGGTTCGAGACTGAGGAACTGCAATATTTTCACCGAAGCAGCATACCCGCGTTTCCGGGGCTCCTCCCGTTAGGGTCAGCGCAGACCGAGAGGAGCGCAGCGGAGAGGATTTTATTAAGGCACTAGAAAATCAACTTTAAAATTATTGAAATAAAGTACATGTATGCTTGAACATTAAAATGCGCGAGACTGCGCGAGCATTTTGTCAGGTTCAAGCATATATGCACTTTATTCCTATAGCTCTAAAGTTGATTTTATAGTGCCTTAATAAAATCCTCTCCGCTGCGCTGCTCTCTGTCTGCGCTGACCCTTAGGCACCAAGAGAAGTCCACAGCAGGTTAGGTTTAGTCGGTGCGAGTCCGTTTTGCGGGTGGCATGCATAGGCATTCCCCCTGCCTTAGCAAAAAGAAAAAAAAAAGGTGTCATTGTAGTCGTTAAGCCACGTCAGGGGACTACTGGGCGGCTTGAATAAAGGCCTACGCAGACCGGGACGGCATGGCATGGCAAGGGTTTGCCGTGAGTCGGCGCACACTAGCTGCTTAGATACCGCGCCATTCCAGCCTTATTCCGTTCCCGTTCTTTGTCGTGCCACGGTACGCCTCGGCAACTCATGCTGCCCCAACTTTTAGTATTCAATTGGGTTTGATGGAGGGTTGATGTGCCTCAGTTTTAATAATAATCTATACATATAATAAAATCGTAGGAAAGTCAAAACAGTACATTGAATATTTTTTAAAAAGGATACTTGGGGAGTGATCTACAATCGACATCCAAGCCAAAAATATAGTTTTTAGAATTTTTGTCTGTTTGTCTGTATGTATGTCCGGGCTAAACTCAAAAAGTACTGCATGGATTTACTTCAAATTTTGCATGAATGTTACCAAGAGGTCGGGTCAACATATAGGCTACATATTATCACTCTATCACCTACGAGGGAGGAGCTGTGATAATTTATAAAATATAACGCGGGTAAAACCGCGGGGCACAGCTAGTGTTTTAATAAAAAAGAAATGAGTATCTAAAATATTAAAAGTTACAACCCTACAGCTTCAATAGAGCGTAGGTAATTTAAATAAAATAAAATAAATAAAAAATTAAAAAGGTTTTTATTCACGTAGACTTTAAAATATTATCACGCTTTCACCTACGGGGGAGGAGCTGTGATAATTTATAAAGTTTAACGTGGGTAAAACTGCGGGGCACAGCTAGTAATAATATAATTTTTTCAACACACAATTTATAAAACAAAACCAAAGAATGCAAAGAACAACTTATGAAAAAATATCGCATACATAACACATCAAAAACCAACAATAAACTAGAACAAACAATGTTAAGTGATGTTCACCTGTACCATATCTAGTACATAAATGCTCCCCGGTGTAATATTGTGTGCCGAAAAGGAGTTTTAATATGGTACATTGGGATTTGGTGTTGGTATCCATTAATGCAGATGAAGAAGATGCACAGGCTAATAATATGCATTCAGTACCTAAGTCAGGAGCGCCGGAGTCCGCGGCATGCCGTTGCTTGCTACAGTAGGTACGCCACGGCAACTCGCTACGGGAGCGTGTGGCGCGCCTTTAATGCCGTGCAATGATAATCCCTTTCTATGCCGCGGCATCTGACATCGACATTCTGTATCGATACATTTGAATGTCCATTACTAAAAATATAAATCTGTTGCGATGCCGTCCCGGTCTGCATAGGCCTTAACTCTGACACTAGGGTAACCACTGCCTATACGATAATGGATCCAAGAACTTCTTAATTTATATGATGTCCTCCCGACCGAATTTCGGCCACGGCGGCCCGTCTTAATGGAGACTAGCCAATTGCGCAGGACATATTATAGCGCACAGGTGTGTGCGAAAACACAGGGGCACTTTCTATTCCATCACTTTAATGATCCGATGGGACGCCTAGCGACACGACCGGAAAGAGTTCAGGTACAGGACCGACGGCTTTACGTGCTTTCCGAGGCACGGGGTATAATACCGCCAACTTCCAGACTTCGGGCTGATACTGAGAAATTTCTTTTTACGGAAAAATCCCAAAATCACTTTTTGGCCCGACCCGGGATTTGAACCCAGGTTCTCATTATCTGCGGTTGAACACGCTACCGCTATACCAATGAGGCAGTCAATTGATATATTGATATGTATCTATGGGTCATTACAAAATAAAAGCACAGCACCATATTTATAAAAAATTTTATTATTAAAAACAATATACGAAGGGAAAACCTTTTAAAACAAAAGAACGTTATTACAAATAGTTTCCAAACATAAAACTGTTTATTTACATTCTTATATATTAACAAGATGTTTAAGCTTAGGCCGTAAGGCGCCGACCCCACACCGAACGCAGAACGCGATATAATATTGCGTTCTGCGGTCCGGAGTTCTGCGTTTTTATGTTCATAGTACCCAGAATGTAGACACGACGCCGACGTTTTAAAATATCCCCTCCATAGTCAACATTCTCACAAAACTATAAATACGTAAATAAATACTTTTTGAAATACTACCGACGACGGGAGTTTCGGCGGTATTGTTTTTATTTTCTAAAAAACTCAATGAAGTATAAACCTAAATCTTCCTTGGTTAGATAATAAAGAGAAAAACTTGATATTTAGTATAAAAAATAATAAATATCGAATTTACGGGCCTGTTGGCGTGGTTGGCAAATGCTTGCTTTTCACGCCGCAGGTCGTGGGTTCGATTCCCACCCAGGACAGATATTTGTGTCCATGAATATGTTTGTTTGTCCTGAGTCTGGGTATAATGATCTACATAAGTATGTATTAACAAAAGAAAAGTAGTATATCAGTTATCTGGTTTCCATAGTACAAGCTCTGCTTAGTTTGGGTACAGAAGGCCATGTGTAAATAATGTCCCAAGATATTATTATCATTATTTTATGAAAAAAATGTTTGTAATGGATAAACTCCTCAACCGATTTGAGCAATTATTTTTGTTAAACAACATATTTGTTCTTTACTACCAATGTATGCTACATTGGTAGAAAAGAACAGTAGGTACATACTTTATTTTTAAATATAAATAGAGATCCTACTTTTATTTAAAATAATGTATCCCAAATCCAGCGCCAGGTGCCCCCTCCCAGCTTATGTTGAGCTGGTGACCCACCGGCGGAGCACACCGGACAAAAGTAGCAACTTATTCATAGTCACTAACTAACTTTTATGTTCAAGTTTGTAAGTATTGTATCATTTTAATGCTGCGTATATTTATTGAATAAATTTGGTTTTCTTTTTTCTTTCTAAAATATTAAAAATAGCGTATTAAATTCATTATTTAACGTTAAATAATGCACTACATGTTTATAGTACTCATGATTACTATCGGAAATATCCGTATGGTTATATGTCTAACTATTATGACCGGATCCAGGGTAGGCAGGCGGCCAGCCACAATGGAGAATCATAGCCATCTGCATGGGAAATATTGTACACATGCGTGTGCGCAAACACAGGGGCACTTTCTTTTCCATAACTTTCATGATCCGAAGGGACAAATAGCGACACGACCGGAGAGAGGTCGGATACAGGACAGACAGTGGCTCTTAATAGAAAATATCCAAATATCACTTTTTCGCCCGACCATTATATTTGAACCCAAAACTTCATTATCTGTAGTTCAAATCGCGACCGCTAGACTGACCAGGCAGTCTCGGAATAAATGATAAAAGAATAATAATCTATGAACGGAATATACCTATTTAGTTTTGTTTATGAAATTTATTTTTATTTATAAAAATTAAATTAAATAGGAAAATTAAAGATAAATAATCTCAGCATCATTTCAAAAAGTATTTATAACACCAAAACATTAATTTAATCAAAAGATAACAATGTATATAAATAACGGTATACTATACAGCACAACTAAAATGTCATGACTTAACAACATGTGAGAGACATTTAGACTTAGTTCAACTAATCAAATTCAACTATTCAGTCAAATTTTGTTCACAACACACCCATGCTCCTGTTAGTTTTCACCGCCATTTTGTATTAGAACGCAGGCCTCAGCGTGCAGCGTTTTAATGCTATCAAATATTTGTAAGCACTTTTTAAAATGTTTTTTGCTCATATTGTGAGATTAACCTTTTGACTGCCAAAATGTGCCGTCAAATAGTATAGTCTAATGCTGGGCACATTTTGATTGGTCATTTATATGTACAGAACAAAAATGTTAAACCAAACACCTTTTTACCACCGCAGTCAGGTGGTAAAAATGTTTATATTCCAAAATATTCACGTCACATCTCAATTTTATTTTTTTTGTGTATAAAACAAGCAAGATGTTATACTAAACTAACATATTTACCACCACAGTCAGGTGACTGCAATGGTAAAAATATTAATAGTCCAAAATATTCAATAGATATCGTTATTCAGATCTTTTTAATGTATGAACCAAACAAAATTGTATACCAAACCAACCTTTTTACCACTGCAGTCACCGTGGCTGTGGTGGTAAAAAAGTCATATTCACAAGACATCTTAATTTAGATTTTATTTAACTATAGTTCAAGCAAATTTTTATACCAAACAAACATATTTACCACCACAGTCAGGTGACTGCGGTGGTAAAAATGTTAATAGTCCAAAATATTCACAAGATGTCTTAATTTTGATATTTTTTAGTAGATAAATTTAGGATCATCCATTTATGTACGTAAAAAATATAGAAAATTGAAATTTTGTTTTTAATATTTTGTAATATTAACACACAATGAACGATGTACATTTTACGAAAAGGCTATAAATTAGCAACTTATTCAAGGTCTTTTTTTTCATCATTTAACTGCTCAAACAAAATAGCTGCCCACTGAGGTCTGGTCACGTCTGCCCGCAAGGTTTTTATAATTTTAAAATCTAGAACATGGTAACATCAATATTTTGTAAGTGAGAATATTTACAGTGTTGTATTAAATATGAGTTGAAAAATATATTAGGTTAAGTTGAAAGTAATTTTAATTATGTCTTATGTCTAGCAGAACGATAGACGTGGCCACGTCTATCGTTCTGCTAACACAAGGTTTTAAATCTGTTTAACATTGATATCAACGCCATCTATGTTCATAACGTGTAAACTGGAACATTTTATATTATTTTCATTCTTTTAATTCATAACAATTATTAAAAGATTTTTCAAGATATAATAATATAAATATCCACCAAATGATTATTAAAATGCCGCCTAAAAAAATATTTCAAAATCTTAAATATAAAAATGACTAGTTACTATAGATCATCAGAGATGGCGGTAGCATGCAAGACTAAAATTACTTTCATTTAACATAATTTGTAAATTATCAAATTTAATGTCTTTGCGCATGAAAGCTATCATTACTAATAAAAATACTAAAACACGTATCTAAAATAGACATTGAAAAATTTCCTTTCTTAAACTACGGCTACACATTTACTGTAAATATGGTAGAACTTTTCTGCGCTGGCACATTACAATGTTACATAATACTGTACTTCATCCATCGCGTTGTTTATACAATACTTACAACGTTTGGTTAACGTTATTCATGTATAAAAACGTCAATGGATAATGTTCTAACGTACCTCAGAAGATTCACAGTAGTCTATAGGCCTTATCCAGTATATTGGTATATAACATATTAAATTAATTAATTCTTTATTCGATTCTAAGCAGACAACTATTTTAATACCATTTCATCTCTTTCTAACGTAGCTCGTATGAAAAGGATAGGGAATACTTAGTTCTGTCAATTCAGTTATACTGAAGGAATACAAGCTATATTATCTTGTAGACCAATAATAATTATGCACTTGAAAATAAGTTTTACTAGATTGACAGTTCTATGTATGTCCTGTCTCTTTCATATGAAGTGTAATAGACAGAGATGTAATGATGTTTAAATTAGTTTAATCCTGTACGGGTCATATCCAGAGGAAAAATGCTCAAGCAATTGTAATTATGTGTATAAGTATGTATTAACAAAAGATAAGTAGTATATCAGTTATCTGGTTTCCATATTACAAGCTCTGCTTAGTTTGGGATCAGATGAAGCCAGTAAATTAGTATAATATCTAGGAGAGATTATTCACACACGACCATGTGAATAATCTCCCAGGATATTATATTAATTTACTGGCTTCATTGAAAATATGACCATATTGCCATAGCTCAGAGTAGAACGTTGTCTGAGTATCAACATACGCGAGTCAAATTTATATTCATACAATTTTCTACTTTACGCTATTGTAATATGGTCCTATTTTCAATTGAGTCTGTCAGTTGCTCGAGATTTTTACCAGTCACTTTGAAACACAGAATCACCAGCATTGTCTTTTGAAATAGTGTTAGCCGATATTTATACATAAAATGATGTATATGAAAATAGCTCATGTTTTAAGTACTCCATTTAATATTAATACAAATTTCAATGTCATGCATGTTACCCTAGATCACTAAATATAATATTTTGTTTCCAAAAACATAATAACCAATACCAAATACATATAACAAAATCGTAGGAAAGTCAAAACTAAACTAAAAATATTTTTAAAAAAGGATACTTGGGGCGTTATCTACAATCGATATCGAAGCCAAAAATATAGTTTTTATAATTTTTGTCTGTGTGTCTGTATGTATGTCCGGGCTAAACTCAAAAAGTACTGCATGGATTTACTTCATATTTTGCATGAATATTACTAAGAGGTCGGGTCAACATATAGGCTATATTTTATCACCCTATCACCTACCGGGGATAGCGTGATAATAGTAATAATTAAAATTGATTCTGAATATTTCCGTATATTGTTGTTGTATTTTTTTTTTTGTCGTTCATTGCTGATTTAGTGTGGACAAATAGGATCATTTTACTTAGAAGGCACACCGTTAACTGTGAAACTAATATTTAGTGATCTAGGGTATACAAAATTTTATTAAGTTTCCGGACATAATAATCCGTTTATCAGCTCATTACGTGCTTTAGAACTATATTTAAAAGCTTCATTTAATTTTTAGTTTCTTGTCATATATTCAGCCAATTATGTGTTGTGAAACAAAGACATGACTATAAAGGTAATATGTATTTCTCTTTCTGTCGATTATATCTCATGATAAAAAGGTTTTAGAGCATATAATTGAACAGCGTAAAGAGGTTACATGTTACCTTTATCAACTCAAGTCTGTCTTAAGAAATGTCTCAGTTAAACTAAAAATGGCCACTTTGCAATGAGGGTTACTTTTATTCACCGTAAGATGTCGCTTTACGCGAACACGTAAATGTCACCGTTGGTAGTCAAATGATCATATTGAACTTGTTGTTTTTAACCAACGGTATCAGATTTCCTTTACACCATTTCATCCCGTGGAGGTAGAAGTCGACCCGAGGGCATCTACCAGAGAACGAGCAGCTGTTTGTTTCTGAGTAATATATACTGCGATCGCGACCTGTCTGCCAAGCGTGGCGATTATGGCATAGCCCTCCTAGATGGGGTAGGATAGGATTCTTGGGGCAGGCTTTTGTCCAGCAGTGGACTTCTTACAGCTGTTATCATGATGATGAAAAACTGTTTTTATTGTATCTTGTAATAGAAAGGGTGTGCATCTAATAATGATCACGTATAGATTTTGTTTCAATCACATCACACTAATATTCTAAAGGTGAAAGTTTGTGAGTACTTCACGTCTAAACTGCTGGAGCGATTTTAATACAATTTGGTATGGAGTTAGCTGACACCCTGTTAATCCAGGTTGTCAGCTAACCACATACCAAATTTTCTTAAAATCACTCCACCCATTTATATTTGAAGAAGTGACAAACATACACACTCACACAGTCACTTTCGCCTTTATAATATTAGTGTGATTACGGCGACAAATATGAACAGACTACAGACAGCGGCTAAAACGACACCCATTTAGGTTTTTCAGAAACCCTCATAAAAATGAACCATGATCACCCTGTCACCTAAAAGAATCCCCCCGTCCAACCTATTTTCATACACATCCTGGCAGTGTCAACTGTTAAGGGAAAATGAGCTCTAAGTGTATAGTGTTTTAGTCCGCTTTCCTCAGCGCGCCCCGCGCCCGCCACGCCTTGAGCAGGCCGTAGGAGAAGTACAGCTGGAAGAAGTGCACCTGCGACGCCAGCAGCACGAACGCGTACCACAGCAGTCCGTAGGGATAGCCCTGCGAACAGAATATATCAACATCATCATCATAGCCGAAAGACGTCCCCTGCTGGACAAAGGCCTCCCCCAAAGATCTCCACTGTTTAGGGTTGTCAGGCAGGGAGTTCTGTAGCTGTAGAACCCAGTAAAACTTTCATATCACTGTAGGGTACGAAAGTATATTTCAGAATAAACTTAGCCTACTTATATCTACATTTCTTATACTACAAGAGGTATGCGTTAAAGGAGATCATATTTAATAATTTTTCGAAGACAGGTATATCTAAAATAATTTTGTTATAATGCGGACAAGGCCCGCACGGTACAGCGCGTGCGCCTCATATAAAAACATGTGGCATGAACTCAGTGTCAGTTCCCGGTCGGCACCGCGGTGTTCGGACGTCTATGCTTTTGCATGATATGTATTGCAGCTACAGGGTGATAGTCCAAACACAATTTTGCAGTTGATACAAAGACGTGTATTAAGAGTTTTCGGAGATACAATTACCATGAATTTAGTTATACACGCGGTTTATAAGTGTCGGTGGCCGACTGTCGGGCGGCGCGCAGCGACCGTTGCTTCCCCCCCCCCCCCCCAATTGGTGATAAATGCGGTAGAGGACACATAGAGACGCCACGTCTCTCCGCAGGGTAAGAGGATCAAGCCAAATAGTGGGACTTCCGTCGTCAACGACCATTCGAGCTGCACGATGTTGTATGCGATCAAAAGGAAGAAGTTGATACTGTGGTGCCCCGAACCAGAGATGGCAGCAATATTCCATATGCGGCCGTACTTGCGTACTTTATATAATTGGAGGCGATGGACCCATGTAAAGTATCGCCTAGCTATGCGAAGGACACCCAGCTTTTTGGAGTCCAATTTGGCCTTGTCTTCCAGATGACCGCGAAATTTGACGTCACTCTCGATGTCGACGCCGAGAATCCCTACTTTCGGCTTGATATCCAGGGGAGTTCCCTGAAATTGAGGAGGTATGGCAATGGGAGCTTTTTTGGCAGCAAACGCGCAATCTTGTGACTTTAGGGGGTTGAATTGAACTAGGTTGATATGGGAACACCCAAATACTCCGAAATATTTTATTCCCAATTTTGATGTTCCGATTTTCAAAAGTCCGAATTTCATAATACCTAAGAATTGTAATGTCTATTATTAAATATCATATATAAATTTATCTTGCCGAAAGTCGTAAATGCGATTTGTTAGTTTTCCGATTTTCATACGTTCTAAGAGGTAAATGCCGGTTCTCGGTCCGAAAAACGACATTCCGAATTTCAATACTTCGAATAAACTAAAAGTCAACATGTTGTGCTACAAAATTTTGTGACAGAAACGAAACCGACTTCACTGCTTAGTCTTGTCTGCCATACCCTAGAGTGTAATTTAAGCCTGCGTAGGCGCGGAGGGGTAGAGCGGGCCGCGAGCTGAGGAGCAGGTGGTGAGCGTTAAAACCATCTGCGACGATAAGCTCGCGTGGGGCCGCCCAAACCCCGCAGCGCCGGAGCCGTGACAGAAACAATGCTTGCTGCATGTTGCATGCCTGCTTGCATGTTGCATGCCTGCTTGCATGTTGCATGCAGCCGCCGAGTGCCAGATCCCCTCTATGGTTGTTGAATCATTTGGGATAGACTAAGATAAAACTGTGACCGGGGAAACAAAATATTTTTATTCGTATTGTTGATGTTTCGAATTATCATTAAGTCGATTTTTTTGTTATTCGATCTATTGAGGCTCGGTATTTTGAGAATAGTAATTATAAACGATATGAATATTGAAAATTAGGAATTATAAAACTAGGAGTAATGATGACAAGACGGAGTTGTAATATTCGGATTTTTCTACCATTCGGAATTATGAAAGTCGGTATTTTAAAATTCGTATTTGTGACTGTCGGAATAAAGTTTTTCGTATTAATGTAGTGTACCCAGGTTGATATGCCCGCAGTTTGAGACTTGGTCAAGTGTTGTCTCAATTTTAGACGCAAGATTGCTCCGACTCTCAATGACGTGTGCCCGAGAAATATTGCAGTGGCCAAAGTAAGAGGCATCCACCGTACTGTGAATTGTAACATATCATTTATATGCAGAAGAAACAGGGTTGGTGATAGCACACAGCCTTGTGGGACACCAGCGTTCACGGGCTTGGAGTTTGAGCATGTACCGTCGACAACGACATTGATGCTGCGCTCCGTGAGGAAGCTGGCAACCCATTTGCAGAGTTTATCGGGCAGCCCATAGGAAGGAAGCTTCGAAAGTAGCGCCTTGTGCCACACCCTATCGAAGGCTTTTGCAATGTCCAGACTTACCGCCATCGCCTCCCCCTTGCTCTCAATCGCCAACGCCCAACGATGGGTCAGGTAGACAAGAAGATCACCAGCAGACCGACCCTGACGAAATCCGTATTGGCTATTCACTAATAAGCTGATGATCCTCAAGATACCGTAGAAGTTGGCGATTGATAATGGTTTCCATTATTTTTGAGAGCAGCAAGGAAGTAATGGCAATAGGACGGTAGTTGGCTGGATCAGAGTGATCGCCTTTTTTGGGAATGGGGTGCACTGAGGCCGTCTTCCATGATTGCGGGACTACGCCCTTTTCGTAGGAGAGTCGGAGGAGACGCGTTAAAACAGGAGCCAACTCCGGAGCACATGTCTTCAGCACAATAGGGCGGATAGCGTCAGGCCCACTGGACTTGTGGATGTTAAGGGAGAGAAGTACACTTCGCACAGATTTCTGAGTGAACTGAATGTCCACTAAAGTGCTGTCACACCGTGGGATCGTTGGCGGTGGTTTCTCCCCGTCGTCCAAAGTGGAGTTCGACCCAGAAGATCGGCTTTCTCCTTTGCGTCGTGAGCCAATGCATCGTTCCCCTTGCGCAGAGGTGGAAAAGAAGGCCAACAAAAATTCCCTTCAACAGCTTTGGCGAGAGACCAAAAGGCGCGTGTTCCTGAAGGTAAACGAGCAAGTCTCTCGCCAATTCTGCCGATGTGCTTTGCCTTTGCCATGGCCAGCGCTCTTTTGAGGAATCTGGAGGAAAAGTTGTACTCCTTTTTCAATTGACAAGGTTTCACCTCGTTAGTAGCTATTGCATCGGCCCAGGCTCGAAATTTTTCTTGCTTTTGGCTAGATGCCAGCTTGCAAGAGGAAGCAAACCAGGGCTGGGACTTGCCACCGATGGGCACTGAAGAGTTTGGAATGAAAAGTTCCATACCCTGCAGTACCACATCCGCGATGGAGTCAGCAATAGCACTAGGGTCTTCCAGCGAGAAGCAAACTTTTCCCCATGGGTATGATGAAAAAAAGGTCCGCATTTCATCCCAATCTGCTGACCTGTAACGCCAGACACGGCGATAGCCCGCAGTGTAAGTCCGCAGTCGGCGCGTGAGTGGCATCACACTTCGAATCAGGCAGTGATCCGACGAGCCGAGCTGAGCACATACGGTAACTTGTAGGCCGTCTGAATGAGAGGTCATCAGAAGATCCAACAGTGAAGGCATATGGTTTTCCACATCTGGCACACGTGTGAACGAGGGAACCATCTGTGTTAAACCATAGGCCATGGCAAGGGCATGAGCAGATCTACCCGCATGGTCAGTTCTCTGTGAACCAAGCCATTCAATGTGGTGCGCGTTGAAGTCACCGAGCACCACAATCGAGGCTGACGGTGTCTGTTCTAGCACGGAGTCGATGGTCATTTCGACGTGCTCAAAGAGTCGGTCTGTTTCTGCATCACCGCTGTGGGACCTATAGAGGCATGCATATATGCGAGGATGGTCGTCGCAATCAACACGCAGCCAGATGGAGGAGAGGTCCCTGCCTTCAAGATTGCCTAGGCGGCGGACACAGATATCATCTCTCACGTATATGCATACACCGGCTCTAAACACAAACCTGTGCTCAATTTTGTAGCCTGGGTAGTCTAGGTACGATGTATCCGCAGGAGACGAGATCTGAGTTTCCGTCAAAAAGAGCAAAGCCGGCTTCTCCGTCTCAAGATGGTGGTGAACAGGGTTTAGGTTGGTGTGTAATCCCCTGATGTTGCAAAAATGTACATGGAGTTCAGGTGGTAGGGCCGTGTTTTCTGTGCTCTTGCCTGAGGCAGAATTTGCGGGCGGGATTTTGCCCTCCCCAGAATACACTGGGCAGCCTGAGCAAGAATGCTCAAGGAGGGATTCTCCATTACGTAGCGCACTGGTACCCTCCTAGGGTACTTTTTCTTTAAATTCCGCTGCCATATTAGAAAGGGGGGGGGGGGGGGGTTGGGCCTCCGGCCCTCTCGCTCACCATACGAAGCGCAGTAGCGAATCGAAATGCTACTACTCGGACGCCGGTCTTCTGCGAGGGTGTGGTACTTCCCCGGTCGAGCCGGCCCATTCATACTGCTTACAGCGTGGCTCTACCACAAAAAAATGATGAGTGATGAGGCCCCCCGAGCCTGTGAGCCGGTTTACCGCGTTAACACCACAATTGCCGGTGTTGCGCTAGTCGCATCCAGCAGTTTCCAGTGACCCGCACAAGATCATCGGTCCATATTGTCGAAGACCTTTCTGCCCCAACGGCCGTCAGTTTTACGAGCAATGTGCCTCGTCCACTGCCACTTCAGTTTTGCAATTTTTCGGGCTATGTCGGTAACTGGTTCGCCTGCGGATTTCGACATTTCTGATTCGATCTCGGAAACTCCGAGCATAGCCCTCTCCATTGCTCTTTGGGTAGATATCTCATATACATCGATTAAAATCACTCAGCTGTACAGCTGATGGCAAAGAATATCACCATTGCATTGTAGAAGTCGTCTCCGAGGAAATATCTCTCGGAGCAAGTGCAGCAGCGTCTCTCTGTGTACTATGACCATCATACTGCGATCGCCAACCCGTCTGCCAAGCGTGGCGATTATGGCATACCCCTCTAAATGATGGACACAACTCCATTGTTTCTACAATGGAGTTGTGTGATCTTTGCAGAGACCATGGCCCAACAGTTGCTGTCATTCGACTGACACGAAGATGATGAAAAATCACGAAATATTCTCCCTCTGAATTTTAAAATATGACCAATTTTATTACGCATTATCTGCCAAGACTAGTCCGACATTCCTTTTTGTGTGTAAACCTATTTTTTGTTAGAAGTTATAACCCACCCCAAATCAATGAATTCTACAATATTTTCCAAATTCCTAAGAATATACGTCTGGTAGTACAGTATACAGTACAGTTGTTGTACTGTTAAGTGTACATACCTGCCACAACTCAATCTGTTGCTCCGCGCTGCTGTCTTCGTCTGCGTCGTTGCTGAGGTAGCGCCACACGTCGCCACAGTAGTACAGTACACAGTACAGTTGTTGTACTGTTAAGTGTACATACCTGCCACAACTCAATCTGTTGCTCCGCGCTGCTGTCTTCGTCTGCGTCGTTGCTGAGGTAGCGCCACACGACGCCACAGTAGTACAGTATACAGTACAGTTGTTGTACTGTTAAGTGTACATACCTGCCACAACTCAATCTGTTGCTCCGCGCTGCTGTCTTCGTCTGCGTCGTTGCTGAGGTAGCGCCACACGACGCCACAGTAGTACAGTACACAGTACAGTTGTTGTACTGTTAAGTGTACATACCTGCCACCACTCAATCTGTTGCTCCGCGCTGCTGTCTTCGTCTGCGTCGTTGCTGAGGTAGCGCCACACGACGCCACAGTAGTACAGTATACAGTACAGTTGTTGTACTGTTAAGTGTACATACCTGCCACAACTCAATCTGTTGCTCCGCGCTGCTGTCTTCGTCTGCGTCGTTGCTGAGGTAGCGCCACACGTCGCCACAGTAGTACAGTACACAGTACAGTTGTTGTACTGTTACGTGTACATACCTGCCACAACTCAATCTGTTGCTCCGCGCTGCTGTCTTCGTCTGCGTCGTTGCTGAGGTAGCGCTACACGTCGCCACAGTAGTACAGTTCTTGTACTGTTAAGTGTACATACCTGCCACAACTCAATCTGTTGCTCCGCGCTGCTGTCTTCGTCTGCGTCGTTGCTGAGGTAGCGCCACACGTCGCCACAGTAGTACAGTACACAGTACAGTTGTTGTACTGTTACGTGTACATACCTGCCACAACTCAATCTGTTGCTCCGCGCTGCTGTCTTCGTCTGCGTCGTTGCTGAGGTAGCGCCACACGTCGCCACAGTAGTACAGTACACAGTACAGTTGTTGTACTGTTAAGTGTACATACCTGCCACAACTCAATCTGTTGCTCCGCGCTGCTGTCTTCGTCTGCGTCGTTGCTGAGGTAGCGCCACACGTCGCCACAGTAGTACAGTTCTTGTACTGTTAAGTGTACATACCTGCCACAACTCAATCTGTTGCTCCGCGCTGCTGTCTTCGTCTGCGTCGTTGCTGAGGTAGCGCCACACGTCGCCGCAGTAGTACAGTATACAGTACAGCAAGGGCCCGAACCCAAGTGCCGTGATGCCGTACATGTAGCGCACTAACTGACGGATATTGTTTCGTTTGATTGCTGACAGGCCGAGGAACGAGAGCAGAAGGGAAAGGCTCCAAATGTATTCCCACCAGAGGGGCTGAAAACATATAAAAGTAAATTAGAGAAATAGGCGTATTAGGATCTTCTTTCTTTCTTTCTCGTTTGAACAGTTGTTACACTTGTGTTAAAGATTTGTAGAACTACTTTTCGTGCCCCAAAACATAAAAGCATTCAGAAATAAAACCACTTTTTTTATTAGGAAGCAGACGAGCTAGCGGCCCACCTGATAGTAAGTGGTAACCGCTGCTCATGGACATTCGCAGTGCCAGGGGGCACAGCAAATCGCTGCCTACCGTGATATTAATACTCTTTTTAAACCTCGTTTGAAGAAGGACATGTCGTAGCGCTGGGGAAACACCGCAGCAATTCATTCCAGAGCCGGCACGTACGTGGGATGTATGAACGCTGAAATCGAACCGTGCTTGACGAGATCGCTTCCAGGTGATACGGATGAACCTTACTGCGAGTGCGCGTGGTCCGATGATAAAAACTTACGCGGCCACTTATGAGAAAACTAACAACGCGCCTATATAGATGCGCCAGATCGCTCATGGACCTGTGGGGCAGCCGAATATGAGCACTACTGCCCAATAGAATAGAGGCTCAGTAAATAAGAAACACTCAATATTCATTTGAGTGGCCGGTTGGTACTGAGGTTGGTTTATTGGTGTTTGGTTGATACTTTTCCTGAGTCTGGGTGTAATTATTTATTTATTAAATAATCATTCAATTGGCTATTGAAAACCTACGTCTCGAAAATATGTTAAGCTAACCTGTGGTATCTGAAGCTCCTCAATCTCCAGTATAAAAATGTCGAGTTTGTCGAGAATGTCGGCGGAGAGCTTGGCCAGCATCACCAGGAACATGCAGTGGTGGAAGAACACGCAGTACTTCAGACGAGACTTGTTTAGAGCACTGGAATTAGAAAAACAGTTTGTACGAAATTTATAAAATAATTATAAAAGCCAAATTGTGTAGCAGTACTACAAAACTACAAAATGTACTACAAAACTTCTGATTATTTAAGTGACAAAACAGCTTGGGATTGAGTCGCTCTAAATTAACACATTTAAATACAATGTAACTTTATGTAAGAAATAAATATTTTAAAAAAGGATTCCTACTGAGTTTTCTGGCAGTGTTTCTCAGTAGCTGCCACGTCATGCACTGCACGGTAGGGTAAAAAAATTGACGATTCCACACAAATGTAATATTGTAACGGAATAAATGACTTTGATTTTGATTTTAGAAGACCTTTATGGAGCTTTAAAGTCCTCCTGGTGGTTTTTGACCCATGGTAGTCAGGCTCGATATAGCCTGGGCATCTGAGTCATGTGAAGCATCACTACGATCCAAGTTATCTCTAAATCCTATCATGTGAAATAATTCTCATCGGCCTTATCGTATTGTTAATTGTAAACTCGCCATAATGAAAAAATTGTCACCTTTAAAAACATTGGTAAACTCGCCAATCTTACGTGTTTCACAAAAACTGTGGCCAGGATTCGTAAACCTCGAGTTTAGACATTTCATATTATAAAAAAATGTTGATACCCTGTAATAAATACCACCAAGTTGAGTTCAGAGCAAAACTGATTTATTTCCCAAAGTACCTACATTAAAAATTATTTAACTGACAAACAAAAATAGTTGATCCGGAATAGGTTTTAATGGGTTAAAATAATCCAATTAGGGGCTCATGAAATTTGGTAATACCAAAAATAATGGTCAATGCTACCTTATCGATTTGACCGTAATGTCTCCGTGAGATTGATTTCCTTGATTTCCTTAACTTTGGCTGGTGATGATATATTTCATCAGCATTACCCAGAGCCAACGACGCCAGACCTTCTTTATTTTTTAAAAAGCTGAAAGTAACTTAAGTACTTTAGCAGGTAACAGGTTGTAAAGTTGTATAAATTATTACCTAAACTTTGTTAAAGTATAAATGGTCAATGTTTTTATATTTTCTTCTGGATAGCTTTCGAATTTTCGTCACCAATTGCCCGACACTTATGACGATTGCTACCACCTGCCAGATACCCCTAAACTTTAATAAATTATAATTATACTTTCTTTATAGTATAATAGCTAAATGAGAGACTAATGAAAGTAATACATAACACCCTGCTACATATATTGTACTGAGGTACTTGAACAACAATATTAAATTTTTTTAAAAACAATTATCTTATCTTCTCTGATTTTACTCATTGTTATATTTAGTAGTTAGTCCAGCACACATATTCTCAAACTCCAATTTCACATAAATCCGACAAAAACAAATTGTGTTTTAAAACAAACAGATGGCAAACCTGTATGTTCTACATATAGTATGATCATTTATCATTAATCTCTTATTCATTATAAATTGTACAAAACAGTTGAGACAATAACAGTTGTATAGCAGGAATGGGACATAGCATCCCCAGTTTATCCTCATCAAGAACTTTAAATGCTTATATCCAAGTTTACCAACTAATTTGAAATATTTTTTATGTTTCTGAATTACATTTGAGTCTATTTCTTATTAAGTCTGTGATATTTTGTAAATTGAAGTACAGTCCAATCACTATTAGGACACAAACCCAAGTATAACACTTGTTTGTAGTCAATATAATAGATACTAATAACAATGTTCTGTTTTACACAACTAATATAATTATCATTATATCTTATATCCATTATACAAAGTGTAACATAAATAGTAGAGAAAACTTAAAGAACATTTCTACCCGTGAATCTGAAGAAACTAAATAAAATGTGTTAGAAATACAAAAAAAAAGCCTCCACCTAGACATTCTTTAATAATAACACTAATAACTTTATGTTGTGTTTTGTGCATGTGATTAAGGCTGCCAGAGCTCATTGGGGTGGGGGGAGGGGTCAGCAACACTGGTTTGCTGAATGTTTTAAAGGCTGGCAACGCATTTGCGGCTCCTCTGGTGTTGCAAGTGTTCTTGGGCAGCGGTGATCACTTACCAGGTGACCCACTTGCTTGTTTGTCACCCTCTTATATGTAAAAAATAAAGCTAATAATAAGCTGTAATTTGCATCTTGATGTATTACATATATTCAGTTTCATATGAAAATTAAGCTTCATCAGTTATATTCTCTATGTATGTTACACCTAGCATATGGTATACATATGCTAGGTGTACAACAACAGTAAGACATTTAGTATGGTAAAATTTATTCAAACTATATATCCAAAGTACATAATAATTAGCACACATATCCAACAACAACACATGTTTTCAATCGACAACACATCAAATCAATTAAATTGACAGGTTATAAAATGCTTTGTACTTTTCTTTATGACCCTTATTAGAAAGAAATGCACTGATATTTACCTTAGTTTAGTAAGTCTTATTCAGCACTGTAAGTATACAATTACAGAAAATATTATTAAAAGTAGTGCAAATAAATGGTGATGCATACTGTACTTGGTTGCATCAAACAAAATAATTAAACAAACAGTAGAATGAATTGAACCAGTGGTGTATTTCAATACCAAAGTTTCCCACCTGTCTTCTCTACGGGCCGGCATGGACAACACAGCTCCATTAGGATGTTCAGATCTGTCATTTATTTTATAAACAAGATTGAATTAAATAAAAACTTACTTTAGTTCATGGATATCTATGCATATATTTGATGAAACTGTTAGGATTATGCTCATGTTTCTCTATCACAAGTAGTCATCTTCTGATCCACACATATATTGGTAAAAACATACTATTGCTATTTTTTACAATTATTTTTGTAGATATACACTGTTGTCATAAATTATCTCAATTAAAAAGTCTTTACAATGAAGATGGGTTCATAAAAATAATATTCATCACATCAGCAATAACACTCAGAGACTACACTTTGACAGTCACCCATCCATAGAGTGACAGCTTGCCTAAGTGCTTCACCTCACAATCACATACAGACTGGGAGTGCAACTAGTTAAGAGTGAATCAGTAAGTGTAAGTTGTTGGTAACAAAGAAACTAAATGAAAGGACGTTTAGGTTCAGTTTATAAATGAAACAGCTGTTCAGTGTGTTGCTTGTAGAATTAGGTTGATAAAGAAATTTGTTATAACAAATCTTTGGAACTATTGATTGTTGAAGTGTTTTTGGACTATTATAAAGCTATACTAGCACAACCTGTCTATGTACTCAGTAATTTTTGACAACATTACAATTTATATTAAAACTTATATTATACAAATGAAGATCGGATTTATTTAATAGGAGGAACTGTCTGTCTAGACTAAAAAAGATCGTTTTCAAATAATTGGCGCGAAACATTACTCGGTATCTGCTTTTGTCTAAAAATAATTTGACGGAACTTGATGAAAAAAATACATCATTTGCTGCCCAAGCACACACTCAACATCCAATTAAATTGTTCCGTACGGCCTTAAATACTTGTAAATAAGCCAAATTACGTACCTAATCTGATATTGTGCAGCTATTTTTTCTCTGTGCTCAAAATCAGCACCGTTCGTACCAGTCACCATAACACCACCACGTGAAGCCATTTTACTAACTAAACTGTTTTATAAACAAGTAAAATAAATACTTTCTATAGATATCAGATCACTAATATGACATCATTCAGATTAATCCCGGGAAAGATTATTCTTTTAGATCAATGCATTTTTCCCATCTGCCAAACGGGAGCCAACGAAATGCCAAAAATGCCAACGTCTCAAGGTTTTTAATGACGTTCCATGTTACGCAAAAATATATCAAGAAATTACAAGATTCATGAACATTTATTATAAAACACTTCATTCTTTCATTCATTCATTCATAATCTTTATTTGTGAACACAGGTACATAAAAGGTCTTAAATATACAATATTATTGTAGACGCACTCTATGCTCTACCAATGAAATTGGTGTACAAATAGTAGGTATTTAGGTTTAATTAAATCTATAATAAACACCCGTTTATTATAGATTTTTCGGCGTATATAGTGCATAAAATTACTTACAAAACTTAAATATACTAGTAAAATAAAAAAATTCTAACAATAAAAGTACAGTAATTATGATAGTTGAAATGGAATATAAAGTTGACGTTTCATTTTACGTATCTTATATTTAAATTTTTGATAGCCTTAAAACTTTTGGTTTCTTGTTGAGGCGAATGGAATAAAAAAACCTCTCGTAAAAATAAAACCTTGTGTATTTACATCTTTACAATTGTAATCTAACTGTAAATGCACTCCTGAATTTTTTATCCTACACGAAATTTAAGCCTACTTTTAAGAAAACACGGAAAAATTAAAAACTCCTATAATTTTAAGTTTACCCTTATTCAAAAGCGAGCCTGTGGAAGAGTTAACAAAAAAGTAACATACGTTCCTAGGTAATTTTGGGTCGGTGGGTGTGGGGAAATACCATTTTTTTTGGCGGCAAGTATATATCCCGTCGTCTGTTCTCTATTGTAAACAAGTTGGAAAGGCGGGAACTATAGCTCCCAGTGTCCAGTATGACATGAATATTTTAAACCACTAGCTAGTTGCCCTGGCTCCACTTGTGAATTAAATTTTAACGTAAAATTACATAGATCGTGTTATGACTTAGGTATTATAAAATCACCGTAAACTAAATCATCATCGGAATCATTATCGGACCAATCATCCTCTTCCATACATAGCTCTCTTTATCCTCAGATTAGTGCTCAGCTGTCCGATGCGCAGCACGGATTCCGTCCTGGGCGGGGGACAACGGGTAACCTGCTGGATCTGATGACGCACCTGGTGCCAGCAGTGGACGCAGAGCTACAAGTTGATGTCGTATACTTTGATTTCCGAAAGGCGTTCGACACAGTCGACAAAGACGTACTTTTGTCGAACCTGGCAGGTGTGGGGTGCACCCCGCACACGCTCTCATTCTTTGCATCTTATCTGCGCGACAGGTGTCAGTATGTCGATTGTGGGGGACACCTTTCGGATCCCTACCCGACGAGGTCTGGTGTGAGTCAGAGCAGCACCCCTGCTGTTCATTCTGACGGTCAATGACCTTCCGAGGGTAGTAGGCACCTCCATACCTTTATTATTTGCAGATGACCTAAAACTAGGGACTAACTTCGCGTGGAGCCAAGACAATAAGCTGTACTTTAATGTGGCTAAGTGCTCCGTACTATCGTTTGGCCGAGCGCGAGACCCGAGCCAGTACCAATACGTCATGAATGGGGTGCCGTTAAAGCGCGTCACAGAGGTAAGAGACCTGGGCGTGCGTTTTGAACGTGACCTACACTTTCGGCAGCACATCATAGACGTGTGCAAGAAAGCGTACCGAAATTTGGGGGTAGTCTTACGCCAGGCTAACAATTTTACCAACATTTCAGCCTTGAAGGCACTATACGAAGCACTCGTAAAGAGCCGCTTGGAGTGCAATGCGGTCATTTGGTCTCCACACGAAGAAAAGTACAAACAAATGTTAGAACGAATCCAAAACAAAGAAGAATGAGCAAAATGGTACCCGGCTCCAATAGATATGATTGTAGTGTCGTTTAAAAGGTCTTACCAAGAGGAACAATTTTTACTATAGCCGCCACTCTCAAATCTGATTGCGTTTGAAGATAAACGACAGTCTTACTAACTAATAAAAACCCTGTTCCTTCAGTTTCCCTTTGCTTTCCAGGGCCACAGTAACCTGTTTAGACAGTCTCGTGGCCCCGGCGATAAACATACATATACGAGTATATAAGTTACCACTTATTTATGTAAGAAAATGAGTACCAAGGTAATATTTTCGGCATTTCCGTTCATGTTTTCTATTAATAACGTTTTTACGTAAGACTTTGCCATGCACTCCTCATTTTAACTCGAGTCCCGTTGCTCCTGAGCGCGGGGTGTGCGCAAGAGCAGCGGGGGAGGGAGAGGAGGGGATCGCGTCCTGCGTCAGTCGCTCGTTCGTTTTGCGCTCGTGACGACGTTTAGCTGCTGTTTGAGTTTCTTTTGTGCTTTCATAACTCGGTTTTATTAACTACTGACCCCTGCGCTCCTACTGGACTTGTTACCCGCTCTAATTAACGCTGACCTGTGCTAGTGTTGTGGACTATACTGATTTGCTTTTCGAACTGGAATATCGCAATGGAACGTCTCAACTGTGTAATGTGTCGGCGAGCTTTATATACCAGAAGATACCAACAACATGTTTTGACAACTAATCTGTCAAGAACGCGCCCTGAGTTCGCTGCGTTTATTCATGAACATGCTGTTCTGGAGGTAAGCACTTCCATTATTATAATCAAGGTGTGGTTTTATTTCATCATCCCTTCGTCCGTGCCGTTTATACTCATAATCTAAGTATAGCACAGGTGCTGCCACTTAAGACGGTCATTACCAATAACAATAGATAATGGTTACCAGTACAAAGAAAAGGGCTTATCCTTTCTAACTCGATATTAGCTACCTGGACACTGTGCGCACGTGTGGAGTCATCGGACCTTCGAAAGTCACTTTTATTATTCCAATGCCCTATTATTTTGCATTAGCGTTCCATAAGCTTTATAAGTGCAAGCAAGATGGACATAGAGAAATGATTTATGGCCCGACGACTTTGTTGAATCTGCGCTTACTATAACAAAAGTGTTGTTAGGTTACGATCGACACTTTAATATTTTGTATTTACGTGACGTTGTTTTCTCAGTTTTTTAGCTTAGTTCCAAAAAAATATATATTAAATCATATTTTTACTACTTTCAGGTGGTATTCGATGGCACACGACGTGTGTGTCACCGATGTTGGCAGTCCGCTGATAATGCAGTGAGAAGACATGCGAACCCTGCCGTGCCCGTAGCAATGCCTGAAGCAATGCCAGATGCAGTGCCAGAAGCAATGCCGGATGCAATGCCGGAAGCAGTGCCGGATGCAATGCCGGAAGCAGTGCCGGAAGCTGTGCAAAATGTTCAGGAATTTCAAGTTTCAGAGTATACACGTGCTCCAAACACACCACGGCATTGTATATTTAACAACTGTCCAAACGCAACTCGCCATCGCATCCCAATAACAATTAAAACTCACATCTTTTGTGAATATAAGCTTTATATTCCAAATGGTGCAAGAGTGTGTACACAGCACTTAGAGAACAACGTTTGGGATGAGCTACCTCAAACATGTAATGTCACTCATGATTTTAATACAGAACAGTTTACTGACATTTGTGTCATGTTAAGAATGGCCTTACAACGTGGACCTCGGCTAGACTTCAACACGAGAGGCGCTTTAACCAACGAAGAGATGCACTTTTGGACAGGACGCAAGTGCGAAGAGTTTGATAATATATTGGTACAAACACCTGCACTAAATGAAAGATGTAGAGAGCCGAGAACTGCATTAGGTATTTATCTAACAAAACTGCGTTCTGGGGAGCCAAATGAAAGACTTGCGACATTATTTAACATGTCACGACGAAAGCTCGAACGTTTATTGGTTATTGTGAGGGAGTGTCTCAGTAACAATTATGTCGGGCTGCATTTGGGAGTGGATCACATTGACAGACAACAATTATTGGAAAAAAATCTAACTATACCAAAAGCCTTATTTGGAAATGAAAATAATGATAAGTTATTATTGATTGGTGATGGTACTTACATTTACATAAATAAAAGCTCGAACTTTTTATTCCAAAGATTATCCTACAGTTTACACAAGTTTCAGAATCTACTGAAACCTTTCCTACTTGTATGTACTGATGGATATATATTGGATGTAATGGGTCCATACGCTGCAACAAAAACAGATGCGCAAATAATGGGCGATATTATGAATGATGGACAACATCCATTACATTGGTTACTCCGAACAAACGATGCTTTTATATTAGATCGAGGTTTTAGGGACAGCTTGGACCTCATTGATGAATGTGGGTATGAATCCTATGTCCCACCAACAAAGAACCGCCAAGAGACACAGCTGACCACTGAACAATCCAACGAAGCTCGATCGGTAACGCTATGCCGGTGGGTTGTGGAAGTGGCAAATGGCCGGTTTAAACGTGATTTTAAGCTCTTGCGGCAAAAATATTTTAATAAGTCACTGCCCAATATGTTCACTGATTTTAAGATTGCCGCAGCTATCACGAATCACTTCCACCAACCCATCGTGGATAGCGTACACGCAGACGAATTCGTCCATATAATAAGGCAGAAAATAGATACCCCGAATCTTCTGCATATGTATGTAGAGAGAAAACGGCTTAACCACAGAAGAGTATATTTTCAGAGGATGGAAGCGAGCCAGATTGAAAACTTCCCTTCAATGACGGAGGAGGATATAATTCTATTAGCGCTAGGTACATACCAACTCAAGCTGGCAAGATCTTACTGTGCCGAGCATTTATCAAATGGTCTATATATAATTGAAACGTACAGAGAGGGAGCACTTGATGATCTGCCAGACTATGGCATACACGAAGATGCCTGGCTTTTGCGTGGACGAATCCAGTCGCGACATGTCCGTGTAAAAACATATTTTTGTTATATATTAATCAGCAGTGCAAATAATATTGTCCAACAGTATTGCACATGTTTAACCGGGCGACGTACGATCGGCACTTGTGCACATATAGTGTCCATCGTATGGTACTTAGGCTATGCGAGGCATACGGGATTTACTGCTCCGGCATCTTTCCTCACTGCTGTTATAGTTGATACCGATATGTAATGTTTTAAATCTACTCACTTATTGATAAAATATATGTTTTGTATTTAAAGAATGCTTGTTTTCTTACTTCTTTTAATAATAGAATCCTAAATGTGTTATATCATGTTATTCTAGCTTTATTTTACTTATATAAGTAGTTTGTAATAAATTCTTCATCATTTATAAAACACAAGCTGTTCCCCGTGGTTTCACCCCTGCTGCTCGGCTCCTTTTAGTCGTAGCGTAGCGATGATATATAGCTTACAGCCTTCCTCAATAAATGGGCTATCTAACACTGAAAGAATTTTTTAAATCGGACTAGCAGTTCCTGAGATTTAAGCTTTATAATAATAAGTATAGATAGTGAGATTACTGCTTTCCAAACGTGAATAGGGACAGGCGCCATGGTAGACGTTTTTCTGCATCAAAATGTCTATTCAATGATATATTAATGAGGACTATTGGAGCGGGTACCACGTTCCATACATTTTTGCCCATTGTACTTTCATAGGTTTGTATATAAGAAGCAGTATGGCGTCTTTCCCGGGTACCCACTGCTGTATCCTACTTTATTCGTTTTGGGAATGGTGGGATATTAGAGACTCTAAGTAAGAAGGGAGGTAACTCTTGCCACATACATATTTAATGTCATACGTGGCAAGATTCACAACCCGGGTGTATTAGAGACGATTCAGCTGTTCGTTCCTAACGAGTACCTCGGACGTCGGCCTGCTGGATGTTCCTCGCGCGCGCACCAACCTGCTGCAGCGCTCACCGCTCGTGCGGGCGCTGCATGTGCTCAACACACTATCTACTCAGATAGATTTGTTCTCTGGTCCACTGAACGTATTCACAACGGCTGCCTATTGCCTTTGCAGTAGCTAGTTTAGTTTAAGATATGTTAGTTTGTTGGGAAAATAATGTAAGATTAGGTACGTAGGTATTATATAGATATAAGTTTAACTACTCTGTCGCATTTGAGTTGCCTGTAATGATAGAATAAGTTTTATGGTAAATAAATAAATAAAAATGCTTTCTATCAATATTTCAGCTACCTAGTCAAATTCGTGGATGGTTCTATTAGCTTTTTTAAAAAGTAAATATTCAAAGTTATTTGAAAAATAAAAGAATACGTCCGAACAGAGTGAGATGCTCGTTTAATATTAACTTCACATTCAAATCGTTTCCCACAAATTAACTTGTAACTTATGTGCTAACATACATAATACGTGGAACTGTACCACCCGCGATGCCACCTGGCTTGCGCAACTCTAAGCAGGCACTGTAACCATCCTGTGTGGTACAGGGTACATAACTTCTCCCTCCCCAAGCGTAAAATTTGCCCGAATTATGGTTTACGGGATTCGGGTTATTTCGCGTAGATAGCTTAATTTTTAAAACATACTAAATATATCCTAGAAGACACAAAGATAAAATAACATATAGTAAAATAGTAGCCAGGCTTGTATTTTTAATATTCAGTGCACTAAAATTTTCACTTTTTACACTTTCTCTTTCAAGATTTTTGGTCTTTAGCATTTGCATTAGCTCTTTCACATCATCGAAGTTAATATCCTTCATGCCCAGGGTATCATTCCAAGTTAGATTCAAGGATTGAAGTTTCGGGAGATCAATAATTGGAGTTAATTTCATATTACTATTTCCGTAGAATCGCCGATGCTTGAGTCGAGTATTTTCTAAGGATACTACACAATTTTCGGGAATGTGTAATATGTATGACCCACGTAGAGATTGGTAGGTCACGTTGCTGCCGCAAGTTTCTTTTAATATAGCCACGTCTCTTATATAGACTATCCAATCATTGTTCATAATACGTTGAACCTTTGTGCTTTCCAAATTTACTGAGACAGCATTACAATTGCTTACGTTATCTAGGAGTTGCATCAATTGCTGGACGCAAGTTTCCTCTGCGTATGGTAGGATATTGTCTTCTATACAGAGAAATTGGGTTTCCCCGATTTCCTCGCAGGAGCTCGCGACCGGTAAGTACTTCAGCCCTTTCACCATAAGGTATGGGAATTAGGGAATAATTGCTAGAGTTTTGTTGGTCGTATGATCAAATATAGGAAATGTAAATAATTTAAAGTAATTATAAATGTGACCATCGGTTAATGGAATCTCTAAAATAAATGTAATCTGGTTTCCTTTCATAAAAGCTTTGACGGTTATCATTTTCTCTAATTTAACTAAATTACTAGCACTGGCTTCATACATAAGATTTTCTGTACTATCAATATCTTTTAGTATAATTAATAATTCAGTAGAATTAATTATAGCTTGGTGTAGCACAGAAACTTTACTTAGGGCTAAGGCGGTCTCAATTTCACTCAATGACATATATATCGAACGGAAATTTATGCTGAAAATATGAAACATTGTCAGAATTTGCGTAGAGTAAATAGACTGCACTTCCTTATTAATTACTTTCTTAACCAACTCTTCAATAGCTCTTAGTTTTTCATCTAATATCTTTGAATTTACATGTAACGTGTCTGTGCTGTTTATAAAGGTGTCTAGCATTTTTGAAATTATACAAATTTTCTTATCAGTTAACATCTGCTTATGGTTTAATTGTGTAAATAGGGAATCATAGTTAATGGCATCTTCATGATCTAAATTTCCTGTGATTAGTTTGATAATTGATCCCAAGGGATTAATAATGCCTCTTTTTATTCTATAATTAGGGGTCGAATGTGTTGGCAATAGCTGCCTTAGCTTATCTATTGTTATACTACGAAGATATTCTATTTGTTTCCTTAAACCTAAAAAATCAATGGAGTACTGATTATTCTTATCAATTAAATCACTAAACTGCGTATACTTCCTTAAATTAAACTCTAATGCCGTACATATGCCGCTTAAATCTAATACCTTTATGACGGTCCATTTGTCCTCTTGTTTATAGGCTTGTCCAATATTAATTGGTAGCAATCCCGGGCTACGTTCAATCTTTGGAACCTGAAGGCCCTGGTTTGGGATCACCAAGGTCAGAATGACCAGACTGCACCTGTGGAGGGTATTTGACATTTTTAATAGGCACTTTAGTTTGCCTATGTCCTACAGTAATGGGTACTATATTACGTTTTACTATATCGGTAACAATAACTTTCTGATATCGAGGCTTATCTTTACTTTTTCTGGTGTTAACATCTTTTGCAAAAATAACCTGTTCCTTTGTTAAGCTAATGTTACTCTCTCCATCTCTTTTATCCCTAATCTTTTTCTTTGGCTCTACCATTTTATCCGCTAAATGTTATATATACTCTAAGGAATAAGACCAGAAGTAGTTTTTTAAACAAATTTTAATACAACTTACGACAACAATAATCACCAAAATATTAACAGACAAATAATTTTAATTCAAACAAAGAAAACGAATAAAAGAAGTAAAATCACCCGCACTACACTAGGCTAACAATTATAAACAAAGACTATACGAATCGATCCACAATCGGACAGAGTAACAGACTCGACAACTGTGGGACGCAAAAGAGAGAGATGCCGGCGAGGCATCGCCTTTTTATAGAAAATCCCCACTCTTGTAGTTTTCCGCTTCTACACGGCCCTTTCTGACAGGAGGCCGTCCACGGGCTCCATCTTTCAACTCTGGCGATCAGTCTCCAGGCTTGGCAACGACATCCTCAAGCTTTCAGCAGCACGTGTTGCAGACGTGCTGGGTTGTGGCTCATCAACTTCATCAGGCATCTCGACTCCTCTGTGTCATTGTCAGACTCTGTAATGACACAAAACTACAGCACAAAAACATGTCCATAAATGATAAGAGATAGCTTCAAAACATAATCTTTGTGTCGCACCAAAATCAAACAACAATTCGACACATATGTAGGCTTAGCACACTTAACTCAGCCTAACCACAAGAGTATAAAATAAACTGATATCTGTACGTTCACTCGGGGCAGTTCCCGTCGGGGGAGTGCCCCCTCACGACTCGCTAGAGATCTACGCGCACTTACGTGAGACATAACTTTGCGTGTGTTAATCAGTTCCAGATAAAAGCGTATTTCAACCCAAATTATCAATAAAACACAGTCAATATTTAACACAAACATATCTCACACCACGTCTCGTCAGCGGCCAACCCGTGGCATGACCCTACGTGTAACACACAGCACCACGTCTCGTCAGCGGCCAACCCGTAGCATGACCCTACGTGTAACACAGCTCCAGGACCACACGTCCGAGCATAAAGGAAGTGACACAAAACCACACCAGGCATGTCCCATATACTAGGATCCGAGCGGACTCCAAGACAGCATCCAATAACATGAAACCCTACCTTACTTGAAGTGTATCCGTCAGCCAGGATAGCATATCTGAGTACGAGGACCTCCAAGACAGAGACTATCCCAACCGCAAGATAGAACTTCCCTTAATGTGTTTGCCCTTTGCGAAAAACACTTTGCACAAATAGAGAATCATTAAATCAATTTGTAATTCTCAAAACAACACACAATGCTCGGCACACAAGCATGTCCACAAAAACTTTACAAAATTATTTTAAGCAAAATATCAAAGTGCCTAAATAATTAAAGTCACGCACCATGGAAAGTGACTCCACACACATCGGGAGTCCACTCACCACGCCACGGGATCATGTACTCAACTGCGTTTAAGCTCCCATAGTAGCCGGACACGCGCGCAGGTTCACGCCCGCCAGACCAGGCGCCTCAGGGCCCCAGCCCCGAAGATAGCCACCGGGTCACGCCGACAGCCTGCTCCAAACAGAAAGTGACACACTCGCCTTTTCTCTCCAACACCACTCGCTTGACAAACCTTGCCACGCAAGCCATGTACTGGCCGCAGTCTGCGCCCATTTGCCATAACTGCCATACATATCTGGGTCCCTGTGGACTAAGAGAATTTAATTACAAAGAGAACATCACCAAACGTGAACTCTTTTAATTAGCCTTATTCAAAATAAAGGCGACAGTTTTTTTTTTACTCATGCACGTTATTATGTGTAACAATTATACGAAACGTATTTCTACGTAAAAACCTGAAAAACTCAACAGAGGTCCCTTCATGTAACATCAGAACCACCTGGGTTCTTTACTTACCGAATTGTATAAGAAATACAAAAATCATTGTCTTACGTAGGTAGCTAATTGCATCCAAACTATCATTCTGAGGCGATTGAATTACTTCGTTCGCTGCCTGGGTTATTAGTGTCCAATTACAAGGTTTAGAAATCTGATGGACCCTATTTGGTACAACATCAAAATCATCAGCATGTGACATCATTATCCTCTTTCTAAAACAAAATCCTGAAAACAATGCACTAACGCGCAACACGCATATTAGATAAAAAAAAATAATAAAAAATTGTTTACTTTCTCTCTACTAAGTTTATACAATATACTTCTAGTTAGGAACAATTACTCATATACATAAAAACGGATTAATTTTGAGAGAGCTGGAGTTCGTACTAGGCTCGAGACCTGTATGACAAATCTCCAGGCTTGTCGATCTAGTGTTTGTATCCTATATAAATAGTAAAGTAAAAGTAAAACAAGTCACAAATGAAACACATCGAGAGTTTAAACAATAATAAAAATAATAAAATAAAATAAAGAGGTGGTGTGTCTGTGAGGGTGTGTGCATGTGTGTAAGAGGGTGGGATGCGCTTATTTAAGAATCACAAGTAAGTTTTCGGTATCATCGTAATTTAGGTAACTTAACCAGTTTTTAATTGTATGCTTACATTTTGCCTTGTGCATAGGGTATATGTTAAGCAGTTTATTGACCTTATTGTACATGAAGCCACTAAGAAAACCAAAGGAACGTTGAGCAAGAGCTGTGTTAGCGAGTACCGGTGGGCAGACAATATATTTGCGTCGTTGAGATTGGAACTTAGTTGGATCATAAGGGGTTTGAGAGTGGGTGGTAACAAGAAGATTGATGATGAAAAGTTTTCGAACTGACAGGACATTACAATTTTGGTAAAGTTCACTGGTGGGAAATCTATAAGGGAGCCGCCATCCTACTTTCAGAAGCGCTCTTTGCGCCCGCTCTAGTTGTAGAAGATGCGTTTTTGAGGAGATCACATTAACGCTCGGTATATTTTAGAGCAATACAATCGAGAATTATAAAAATAACTTCTATGAGATAATGGAGACAGAGACTAAACATTAGTCATTTCCGTCAGACTTTTTGTGGCGGAGAAATGTGTACCAAACCACCTTTCTCCGACTCGGCTACACCTGACAATAACTCGCTTGATTTGAGATTGCTAACATGACTGATCTCACTTTGGTGTAACCTTTGTCCTTTAATATGACCAAGTCTTTTACATAACATCATTACATATGACGAAACATATAATCGTCCGACACAAAGTACATCCACACTCAGAACATCTTCTCATGGTTCATACAAATAGTTTACGCAATTTACGGGAATCGAACCCGGGTCATTGAATGACAACGCGATGATCTTAACCACTGCGCCACACGTGCAGTCAAACTTCAGACGATGACTTCAAATTTATGTTGATAACTCCGCTGCTAAGAAGTAGCTTGAGAACGTGCACTGTTATTACACCTACTAGGTTTTAAATAACAACTCATTTACATTGTAGAATGCAAATAACACATTGAGTATTAAATTGAAAAAATGATAAGACTATCAAGTGTTACTTAGTAAGCTTTGTCAATACCTTGTAGCATAGGCTTTTCAGCTCCTCACTCAATCCTCTCACTACCATTAGGCGCAAAACAACGGCATGACATTTTATACAACACCGTGATGTCAACCGTTTGAGGTTACATTCCTCAGCGGTGGTCAATATCTACAGCTATATACCATGGCTATCATGCAATGCACACGATACTGAGCGGCGCTGGCGACAGCTATCAACACTACGACGTCTACTGATCGAGCTTAGTTCGTAATTCGTAACACACATCGCAAACTACCTTTTATTTTCACATGACGAATCGGTTAGCCTAAGAGGCTTTCACTGCTTCACCGGAATATCGCAAACTACCGTGCGACAAACTAAGTAAATGGTTTCACGCCCTGATATGCCCTGATCTACTTTGTGTATCACGGCAATAATCTCTGCACTTATCATCGTGACGACTATGCGAATCATTGCGTGGTGTACGTTCTATTTACTTTAGTCACCAGTGAAACTGAACTAATCACAATTTAGATATTAACTAACGGTTTTATACTTTAGGGCGCACACAAAAACAAAACAACAAGCACGTGGTACTTACTTTTTAAAAGCAACCGATACCAAAATACAAATAAATTTTGCTTACAGGAACACTGTCGACACTATACAAAAGTAAAACACACAAACGAGGTACTCAAAATCACTCCAATTATTTAAAGATTCTGCACGGTCTACCTCAGCATACCAATTATCGAAAATATGTAAATTTGAGTCAAAATGGAAATGTAAAAATGTTCATTCAGGCAAACACGACTGTGAAATGCTCTGGGACGCTGCTACGAGTGGGTTCCGAACCACGTGGCGGTGATCGAGACCGAGTGCATGGACGTTGCCTGTGATTAAGTCGTAGGCGATAATAACTGATCTCTCGGTCGCGGCACTATATTAAGCGTCGAGACACTAACTAACCTCCGTGTTCATACATGAGCGACGCGCATCACGCGAATCTGCTTGAACCGGCGATCGCAGGATATTGCGCTTAGGTGTACGCGAAACATGCTCAACTCGAGATAGCGACTCAACACGGCTTGGGTTTCCCTCCGACACTCTCGTACCACAAACACCCGAACGCCCCGGCCTAGGTGAAGTCCGAGACGCATCTTCTAATGCCTTAAGACGAGTAAGCATTGCCTGCATTTCGAGCCATAACCTAAAAGTTTCGTCTGGCGATCGCTCGCGACGCTCACTGTGGCGACTACCGTGCCCAGGACTATACCTATCCCGGCGATTCACACTATAATCACGCTCACGATTCGACATAACGAAAATAACACCCCTAAACAACAACAAAAGCACACCAATTAACCAAATCAAACTGCACAACAACAACAAAAATATTTGACCTCACCGATAATTGCAAAACACACAAATAACTAAGTGGGCGAAAGAAGAATCCCAATTCTGATCTAAGGAATAAGACCAGAAGTAGTTTTTTAAACAAATTTTAATACAACTTACAACAACAATAATCACCAAAATATTAACAGACAAATAATTTTATTTCAAACAAAGAAAACGAACAAAAGAAGTAAAATCACCCGCACTACACTAGGCTAACAATTATAAACAAAGACTATACGAATCGATCCACAATCGGACAGAGTAACAGCCTCGACAACCGTGGGACGCAAAAGAGAGAGATGCTCTTCGCGAGTCATCTCTGTTCACCCCTTCTGGGGCGAACGAGGAGTCGGTAACGGGGCTGTGCCCCTCGTCCGAGGTTTCCATCGCATGCCATGAAGATGGCACGGTCTTTGGGGCGTGAGGCTTTGCTCACTAGGGTGCATATCCCGCTTGGGGATTGTGCGTAGCCCTTGGGCTGTTTATTAGTCCGTGGGGTACCTCTTCCCCGGTCCGCCTCCCCGCCAGCTGGGCGGTCAGGTCCTGCCGGGTGAGACGCCATGTGGCGAGGCCCAGCAAGGCCGACCTGCGACACAGCGGCAGGGGGGGAGGGGGGGTTCACACGTAAGACTAGGCGATGATTATGCGGCGTCGCTGTCCCCGTCTCTCTCGCTCTCGGAGTCGCGGGTGACTAGGTGTGGGTTCTTCTCCAGCATCATGTATCCGGCCACTAGCGAGGCCAAGTGGTTCAGCAGCTCTGGCCAGGGGTCATCCCCGGCCGCTACCGATTCTCTGGCCGCCTCTAGCCTTTTTCTAAGGTCATTTAGCAGCCTTATTGGGTATTTCTGCCTTCGTTTCTCTGAGCGTGTGGTTGCTCCTTGTGGTTGCGGTGCTGGTGGTACAGGGGAGTTTCTCCTGGCGCTCCGCAAGGTGTTCGGTGTTCCCATTACTGTGGGGTGGGCCTGTAGCGCATCCGTTTGGGATGTGCTTTGGACACAGTCGGAGAGGGGGTGGGCCCCTTTCGGTCTGTGTCGCTTTTTCCTCCTTTTGGCCTTCTTGGCCTTTGGAGGGTGGATATTGGGGAGGTTAGCCGCAGCCATGAGGGTAGTGCTGGGCGCCTCTCCTCTTGGTATCGGCTCCAGTTGTGTGATGATCTGGGGCGGGCGCGGTCTAGCCGTGATGGCGACCGTGCCGGCCTTCTTGTTGCGTAGTTCGCGCTTGTAGGTAGGGCACTTGATGCTATTGGCCGGGTGGTCGCCATTGCAGTTGGTGCAACGAGGCTTCTCCTGCCTCGGGATGGGGCACTCCCTCGCGAAGTGAGGTCCGCCGCACCGAACACAGGCGAGCGGGCGGTGGCACATGTGCGATGAGTGCCTGAAGCCTTGGCAGCGGTGGCATTGAGCGGGGCCCCTCTTCCCCCGCCATGGTTCTATGCGGATACCGGGCATGCAGAGAATCTCTGAGATTTCGTATATGCCCGGCAAAACGTTGGTCGTCTGTATTAGTTGGCAGTAGTAGACGCAGCCCGGTCTGCCGTGTCGGGCTCGTATCTCTCGGACATATTCCGGCTCGAAGCCTTTGTCCTTGAGGGCTTGCTTTATGTCCTCGGGGTCGGTCTGGGTCGGTAGTCCTCTCAGGGCCACCTTTATCCTCCTGTCCGCTTGAGGCGTGTATGTGAACCACGATACCTCCTCCGCCTTTTCCAAGTCGGTGAGGTACCAGTGGATCAGTCGGTACTCTCTCTCGCTGTGAGGGGTGAAGCGCACGCCGTGCCCGTAGGGGTGGACGTGTGGGGTGAAACCCAGCGTGTTTCTTATTAAACGCAGGTGATTTACCCAGTTTGGGAAGCGTTCGACCACCATCGGTGGGTACCTTGGTCCCTTTCTGGGAGGGGTTTCCAATGGTAGTTGTTCTGACATCCCGGGGGGTGGCGGGGTCGCGCTGCCTGTAGCGCGGGATCCACCAGCAACCTCCGAGTATGTGGCCGTATTTTGTTGCAGTGTAGAGGGACGCGGTCGGTAGCTGTCCATTTTCGGGCGCTTACCCTCCGTTGTGTCCTCTTCCTCGGGGCTTCGTTGCCTCCTTGCCGACGTGTTTTCGGTCAGGGAGGGTACAAGGTCCATCGGTGAGGCGGGCCTTGTTGTGTTGGCTGGTTCTGTTGTTCCGTTGGGCGGCTCGGCCGTGGACGAGTGCGCCGCGGAGCGTAGGTGACCAGCGGGGTTCTCCTTTCTTGTGGAGTCAGTGGGTGAGGACTCGTATTCCTCCTCCTCATCTTCGGCTGCTCCATCGTCTGAGTCGGTGTCATCCCGTTCTATCGCGGCGTCCCGTGTGAGGCCACGGTACACGTCGATCGGGCGGGTATGAGGGTAGTTCGACATTTTTGTTGAAGGGCGTTCCGGGCGGACTGCCGGCGTTGGAAACGCGCGCGCTGTGGGCGCGGGCGGTCTGATCGGTCGTACCGCACGAGTAGCTGAGGCGCGTGGAGTCGGGGGTACAGCTGGGGCAGGCGGCGGCTTGCCTCTCGGCGTGTCGTCCCGACGCGGTGACGTGGGCTTCCGTGGGTTGCGATTTGTTGACGCGGGTTGTGGGTAGGCGCGGCTCTCGGAGCTCGACCGAGTCTGTGAGGACCGGGGAGCTGCGTGAGGTTCAGCTCTCGACCGCGCCGTCGGCGGCGCGGGAGCCGGTTGAGGCGCGGTGGGTTTCTGATCGCCGCGTGCAGCGAGCACGGGCGCCGCGGGGCTCAACCTCCTCGTGGGGGGAGCCGAAGGGCTCGACCCCCTCGGGGGGGGGAACCGCACCACGGGGATCACGGGGGGGCGATCGAACGAATGTCCGGGACGCGAACCCCTGCGACCCATTGCCAGAGCTCGGTCTGGACGGACGGATTTGGAGATCGGCAGCAGTCGGTGCGGTTACTTGGCCCTGTGAGGGGCCAGGCTCGTCGCTTCGCTGCTGCGGACTTTTCTTCTTCTTCGGCGGCATGTTGGTAATAATTGGAGGTAGTCCACTGTTCGTGAACCCCTCGCGACCTCTGGTGGCGAAGCCAGGAAGTCGACGAGGAGGTCCGAGCGAGGCGCTGGTGTTGCGGCTGTCGTATGTGCGAGCACGTCCGACGCGGTTCACGAGGCGAATCCAAGAGAGAGATGCCGGCGAGGCATCGCCTTTTTATAGAAAATCCCCCCTCTTGTAGTTTTCCGCTTCTACAATACGATATAAGAATTTTGTTCTTTTCGCGTGATCTTTTAGTAGTTGTTGCGTATATAACCTGTCAAAATGTTCATTAAATATCGGATTAGAATCGGTATGGCCGAATACCACCTCGAAGGGCGTTAACCCTGTAGCCGAGTGAATCGCATTATTATAAGCCATTACTGAGTAGGTCATGACGGATGCTGCATCCGTGCATTTTTGTTCATATTTAGCAAGACGATAGATCTCAATCATCGTAGAGTGGAATCTTTCTACAATACCTGTCGAATTTGGATTATTAGCAGTTGTAATATGTAACTGAATTTTGTACATAGATGTCATATCTCTTCTATCATTTCGTTGTTAAAGTCCGAACCGGGGTCACAGCTTATATTTGTAGGAACTCCATACATAGAGAAATACTTTATGAGAGCTCTAACTACTTCACCTGTTGATCTATTACTTATCTATGGCTTGGCCTAGCTTACTGAATGCGTCAACGGTTGTTAAATAATATTGGTTTTCTATACTAAAAATATCCATGAAAATGTATTGAAAGGGAGCGCTCTGGGTTTGTGTTAATTAAAGCATAGGTTTTATGGGCTTTCTATCATATTTCATTTTATTGCATGATTCACATACATTCAAAACTGCAGAAATAGTCTCTTGCATTCTATCACAATAAAAGTTTCTTTTGATCCTTAACATTGTTTCCTTAATTCCTCTATGGCATGTTAACTTAACCCATCATGATATTTTAAAATGATTGCTTTTTGTTCCTTTTCATCTTCCACATAACTACACGCTTCGTACATTCATAAAAATCTACCATTCCTTGCTTAAATAGACTAATAATAATATTGGAAAAATCTCGTCTATGCTCGGGTTTTTCAAAGTATATAAAATACTTAGTTTTTTGTTTAATATATTCTTTAAGAAATTTCTTTATTAAATCTAAGTAACCAACTGGTAAGAAAACTTCCAACACCTTTTGTTTTTCTCTAGACAAATTTGTAACCTGATTATCATTTTTAAACCATTCAAAGACTAAAATTTGGTTTGGTTTCGTATCAATGGCCTCCTGAAGTATTGGAATGCCATATGATTCCATATCGGCTGCTGAATGAACTGTAATAGTACTGCTATTATCTGATCTTACGGGATAATTCCGGTCTACTGAATCTACTGATATCGTCTTTTCTGAGTCTGCTGTTATCGTCCTTTCTGAGTCATAAATAGTGATTGTGTCGGATAAGTCACGATTTTTTAAGTCTTTATCTGTTTTATGAGTCTTTTGATCAGTTCTGTTCCTAAATTCCGATTCGTTGTCATCAATGTTAACAGCCATCGACCGGGTTTCGTCATCATTATCAGAGTCAAGAGCGTTAATTTTGATCCGAGAAAGTACGTCAGCATTAGGGTCGTTTTGATTCAAGGTAATATGAAAATTATGTAAGTCTTAGTACAAATCGTTACTAAAAATCGTTTTGTTCGTAGTTATTATGATCGCATGCTTGGTCATTGTAAAACTGTAATTCATTTAATTTAAAATCTCTATTCGTATTGTGTGCCGGTGCAGTACGTATTGTGACATCTGATGATATGTTTCCTTGATTATTTGTTAAATTAGGGGGTTTATAACCGAACTGGGGTCTATAACCAAATTGTTGTTGCCCGTTCTGTTGAGCTCTATGCTGAAACGGTTGACCTTGACCAGGTGCTATACCAAACTTAAATTTCGGAGATAAAAATTGGTTAGTCGGGTTATTATTTAATCTAGCCGGTTGCGTGTTATTCCCGAAACTAAATGTTGTTGGTGTAACCGGGAGCTGAGCAGAAGAATTTTGTTTTACCGCTGTTTTATTTCGCGCGGTATATTGTTCGTGGAAATTGACCTCTTCCATAACTATGCTTAAGGCCTCTTCGTGAGTTTGAGGTGTTTTCAAATGAACAATTCTGACCATGTAATCGGGTAAATTATAGAGAAATACATTAAGGGAAGTATTATTATAAATTGTAATTTTACTTCTCTTAAGTTCGGCATCTAAAAGTAAATTAACTTTTGATATTAAATTAGACCTTACAGACTGAATTCTATTGCAAAGTTCGAGGTATGATTCACCCTGTTTAATTTTGATCGACGCCCCCCCCCCCCCCCCCCCGACATATTTATTAATTACATATTCACATCTCTACTATTTAAAAATAAGTCGGGTTTTCCTTCCTGACGCTATAACTCCAGAACGCACGAACCGATTTCCACGGTTTTGCATTCGTTGGAAAGGTCTCGGGCTCCGTGAGGTTTATAGCAAAGAAAATTTATAAAATTTAACGCGGGTAACACCGCGGGGCACAGCTAGTTATCTAATAAATAAGCTAAGTTGCCGCTTATCTCCACCGAAAATGCTGCCATTATTAATTTTTTTTTGTGTAATATAAGTGAAATATAGATCACTGTAATTACCTATTTACACTTACAAAATAGGAGTATAATTTTAATATTACTTAATATAATTAACAGTAAAATATGTATTTAAATGCTTTTCAATTATCTTTTAACTACTAACACGTTATATAATTAAAGTCCGATATCATAAATTCCATACGAAAACCAGACTACAGTTAAAACGAGAGATTTCCATGCTCTATTTAACAAAACTTAACAATTAAAATAAAATGGCATAAAGACGGGATGGTGAAAAAGCTTACTCACCAACCAGCCGGCATCGCCATCAGCTTCGCTCCAACCACTTGACAAATTTATTTGTTCGATAGATCGCTGCGTACGCGCCCGGAACCGCGATTTTCGTGAAAATCCACACAAAATCTCGCGAAGACGCGTATTTAACAGCGATCCTGTCCTCAGCGCCAGTCAAATTCGTGGATGGTTCTATTAGCTTTTTTAAAAAGTAAATATTCAAAGTTATATGAAAAATAAAAGAATACGACCGAACAGAGTGAGATGCTCGTTTAATATTAACTTCACATTCAAATCGTTTCCCACAAATTAACTTGTAACTTATGTGCTAACATACATAATACGTGGAACTGTACCACCCGCGATGCCACCTGGCTTGCGCAACTCTAAGCAGGCACTGTAACCATCCTGTGTGGTACAGGGTACATAACTACCTACTAATCTTTTAAGGTGGCATTTTTCTAAAACAAAATAAAATTAATAAATACTAATATATTGAAACTAATTATTTGATCATAAAATAATGAATAATAACTAATAAGTTGCATATACCAAGTTTTTATTAGACACGGATTTTATATATAGAATTTCCGAATGTAGTATGCAGTGACGAACACTGGGATGATATATTCCCACCTAGATACTCAATTTCAATCAACTGTACCAAGGTATAAACGAAAGATTCTGGGCATACTTTACGTTTCACGCAACCTTAATAACAGTCTAGTTTACATAGCTAAAACTCAAATCTGCAAACCTATTTTTTTTTCAGCGTTAAAAAAAAACAAAAAGTAGCGGACGTTTTCGGCGGTAAAATCACGTCAACTGACTTTGACGTTTGTTTACACCATGACATGATCACATGATAATATTTCTCTGTAAAGTGCGCCATTGAAAAAAGTTGTCTGAAATGTTAAGATTGCGTAGATAAATATTTCATTGCGTTAAGTTTAAGCATATAAAAATAATACTCGATTTACTTCAAACTGAGATGTGAGAAGTATAGCTCCCAGCGTTTTAATAAGGGTTAAGGTACTTATATTAGATATTATTTTTATATACTACATAATATTAATCATAAAATAGCTGTATGAAGTTACAGATTGGCAATAGAAAAATGCCTTAGGTAGGTACTTAATTCGTTCATATCTGGTGATGATGATGGTCCGTGGAACTACGATGACTACCTACCTACCAATTTTAGTAATTCACCTCCTACCTACTTATATGTGAAGTCTTTCAACAATAAGTTTTTACTTAACTAATATATAACTGTAGCTTATGGAATTGTATGGTCCCGCGCGCACTGCGACAGAAAATCGCACACTAATTCTTATTTATTTTGTTTTTCTAAGCTGAGGGTGACTGACAGCCTTTCTTCAGCTGAGATTGCATTTCTCCATCTAGTATGTTTGTATTCAATATGAAGTCAAATAATTAATTTCTCATATGTTTGAATGTTCATTATATTAATAGTCATAGAATATTAGATATTATTAAAACTGACGTGAGGTGCTAACATAATGAAAGATTGTAACGGGTGTGATTGTAAAATTGTGTAGCAGGGCATATTACAAAATTTCTGATTATTTAAGTGATAAAAGTGCTTGGGATTGAGTTGTTCTGAGTCAACACACATGATTGTAATTAATATTAAGTATATTTTATTTAAAAAAAGGATTCCTACTGTGTTTTCTGGCAGTGTTTCTCAGTAGCTGCCACGTCATGCACTGCACGGTAGGGTAATAAAAATATAATGATTCCACATAAATGTAATTTTTTTACGGAATAAAGTACTATTGACTTTGACTTTGGGTAATATAACTCACGTAATAAATTTTATATAAAATTGATTACGTGTATCTTTCATTATAATAACCATAGAACTTTTTGGGATATAGCCGAAGCATTATGTTTCTGATAAATATACTTACCCTTAATTAATCTATCCGCTGTAAAAGGATGAGTATTGCCGATTATATTTATTTTTTCTTCTTTCCCTCCGAAGTAATAGATGGAGACAAGCAACTTGTACTGTGCAACAACCACCGATTTTTTTTATCGCAGTGCGTGCACTGTACTTTTTGTGATATTATTCAGCGCGATTCTAAAATCGTGTCGCAAGAAGTAAAATCGTGGTGCGCGTTTGGCCTTGTAATTGTATGGTCCCGCACGCACTGCGACAGAAAATCGCACACTATTTCTTATTTACTTTGTTTTTCTTAGCTGAGGGTAACTAACAGCCTTTCTTCAGTTGAGGTTGCATTTCACCATCTAGTATTTTTTAATTAGGTACATCCTATTTCGTCTCGGCTCTGTGACACTTAAGCTTGGTCACTTCTGGGACCCCAAAACTTTAATCATGGTTTTCCCCCAAGTCTCAGTGATCGCACCGTATCTTGTATATATGGAACTCGGGCTTTGATGACTTGTTGACAGTACCTTTGCCGTTAGGTACGCTACACTCTGACGGCATATTCCATACGGCATTTTATTTATACAAGATATACCTGGAAAATCTAGGTCAAACTTGCTGCTATGTTTGATATGAGAATGGGGTAAAAGAAATACCTAGTCTTAGATATGTTCCCCATAAAACCTAGAATGAGGCAACTTATCTTGGATGTAGGTAAGTAAGTATATGCTACGGGTCACCTGTGTGGGCTGATGTTGTTGTTAAAGCCTATAGAAGGGCCAGTACAGAAGCTCAATCTATAGTAGTCGTCTTTGAACCATAAGATCAACCAAAAGTACACCCATACTTTTGGTTGATCTTGTGGTTCAAAGACGATATACCTATTATTCGATGGCGATGTATTACATTCAGTCAAAAAAGTATCGGGAATGGATGATTTGTTTAGGGTAAAAATTAAATTTTTTGTTTTTTTTGTTGTTGTTAGATTGGCACAACTGTTCTCCATTTTGGCGCGGTGTTTGAGTTTCATCTGTTATTTATATTAAATACAGTGCTGGTTGTAGTAATATCACATATAGTGTGTATCGCGAATTTCATAATGGACAAAAATATCGAACAAAGAGTTTGTCTTAAATTTTGCATCGCTAATGGAATTTCGTGTTCGAAGTCACTGAAAAAGTTACAGAATCGACTTTATCAAAAACTCGTGCTTATGAGTGGTTCAAAGCGTTTAAAAGCGGTCGAGATGTGATGAAAGATTTGCCTCGCTCTGGTAGGCCACCAACGTCTGCAACTGAAGTTAACATCGCAAAAGTGAAGGAAATAGTGACTGAAAATCCTCATTCAACTCTGAGAGAGATAGCCGCCGAACTTTCTGTATCTCACGAGTCTATTCGTACCATTTTAACTAATCATTTGGGTTTGAAACATGTTGCCGCTCGGCTAGTCCCAAAAGATCTGAATTTTCTCCAAAAACTCAATCGCATGAAAGTCGACATGGTAGAACGAGTCAATTCCAACCCAACATTAATGAAACGCATTGTTACTGGTGACGAGACGTGGGTTTACGAGTTTGACATGCAAACTAGTCAACAAGCTTCGGAGTGGCGCCTTCCAACTGAACCGAAACCGAAAAAACCACGCCAAAGTCGATCAAAAGTCAAAGTCATGTTGACTGTTTTCTTTGACTATCGCGGTGTTGTGCACTCTGAATTCTTACCGGAAGGTCGAACGGCAAATAAAGAATATTCTTGGATTGTGGGAAGAAAATTCTTGGATTTCGCACCACGATAATGCGCCTTCGCACAAGGCCATCATTGTGAACGAATTTTTGACCAAACACTCAACAAATACCATCCAGCATCCACCATATTCACCAGATATGGCTCCAGCTGACTTCTTTCTTTTTCCTAAACTCAAATTACCACTTCGTGGTACCCGTTTTCAATCGGTAGAAGACATAAAGGAGAATTCGCGGCAAGAACTGAACTCAATTCCGAATGCAGCGTTTAAAAAATGTTTTGATGAATGGATTATTCGTTGGCGTAAGTGTATCGTTTCCGAAGGAGCATACTTTCAAGGTGATAAAATAAATTTGGATGAATAACAAACATTTTGTATATTATTGATCTTTTCCCGGTACTTTCTTGACAGAGTAGTATGTATACTACCCGTGAAAACTTACCTAGTTGACATTAGTTATGTGGATAGTTGCGTAGAAAAATATTATTCGGTAAACCTTTTTTTACTAAAACCAAGCCATAGCTTGAAGCCATAGCCAGAAGTTACCAGTTACATATCCTTTCGATACCCGGCGCATCACTTACGCTTTGCTGACATTCTCCCCACGACTTTGAGCTCCAGCAATATTCCTCAAAGACAGTAAAACAACTTGAATAATTACCATTGACATAGCAAGGTGTGCTTTCTTATTAGCCAGTAGCTGTTACCCACGGCTGAGCAAAGATCCCCTTCGTTTCTCGAGATTCCCGTGTCGTTCGCAATTTCAACACAATCGTTACAAAATTAGTTCAGTTCATCACGCTATTTCCGTTTGGGTCTACCACGTAAAGGTCGGCGATTTTAAGGAACCCAATTAATTGTGATCTTCGCCCATCTGTCTGGGAGCACGCGTCTTTTTGCCTACATCATCTATTCGAATTCTTGATCGCAGTGTAGTGTTTCTGACTCTGTCCGTGCGTTTCACACCATAAATGCTACTTGGTAAATCTCCGTACCTAGCTCTTTGTTAAATCTTCAAATTCTGATTCTCAGTCAGGGAACATATTTAGTAGGTATCAGCGAGTAAGTTAAATCTTCAAAGGAGGGACCATGTTTAGTATCAGCGAGTAACCGTTGCCCTTTGTGTTTTTGAAAAAGACCACAAATTTGATTCAAGTATATATCCTCGATAACATAGTGTAGTAAAGTAAAAGTAAAATACTCTTTATTGTACAGCATAACTTAAAATTAAAATGAGCGTACATAAATTAAGTATCTGTAAAGGGCGGTCTTATCCCTACTGCGATTTCTTCCAGACAACCAATTATGGAGTGGATTGACTAAGGAAAGGGAAAACAGGGTAGGTAGGTGTAACAATAGGTCAACTTAATGTAAATTTAAACTTATACAAATTAATAATAAAAAGTAAAAAAAAGAAATTCATAGAATAATTAAAAAGTCTAATAAAGCAGGAATGCGCGAAAAAAGAAACAAAGGCGACAGCGGTAAATAAATATAGGTACAAATTTATGTACAAAATTGTGTAGGTACAAATCCATTCATATTCTGTTTTAGAAGAACGAAAATATGGTAGGACGCACCTCCCATTTACACAACAGCTACGGAAGACGGGATCTCAGTAAAACCTGCTTAGCGCCGGACTTAGTGAGGTGACTTTATGTGAGGTTGTCGTTAGTTAGGGGGATCACTGCAACAGAATACTGAATCATCCAACTACCATGTAAAATATATCGAAAACCGCCTAATAGAATATAAACCTCACACGGGGATTAGATATTCATGCGTTTAAGTTTCCCTTTTGAAAATATCATCGTGGTATTCTAGAACAATGCTTACCGTATTGGGTAAAATATTGGTGATTCCAGTGACTCACCCTACCGTGAACATGAATTTCACGATTGACGGCAAATGGGATTGTATTTCACAGTTCAATTTGCGACAAGTGGTAGCAATCAGCAATAACAACTTTCTCAAGTGCTAGACATTGGCAATTATAACTCTTTTCCTCGTTTCGTTCCATTCTGTAGTAGCTGATGGGAATAATAATTTTAGGGAGGTAATTCCACCACCTATGGCAAATGGATCATTTGAAATAGAAACCGATAGTGGCAAATTGAAATAGACGTAATTTTTTTTCTAATATTTCTCGTTACTATTTGCCATTTAAGACATGCAGTAAAATTTCTATAAATCACCTGTTATGGCAGATAAGTGGATGAATGATGTATATGATTTCATAATAACGATGGAAAATCCCAGGTCTTTCTTCAATTAGTAGGGTGCGTTCTGAATCTGTACACCGCGGAAATCCTGAATTGCTTTTTGTACTACCAAGTCGGCAAAGAAGCAAATCTACAGCACATCTCACTAAACAGTTACCGAAGCCCATGACGGTTGCAACACACATTTCATCACTCACAAGTTACCGACCGTTATCACCCCGGTGAACTCTGCGCATACATGCGCAGGAGCACAACAATCGGCACAATATCATCCTTACTTACAGAAAGATTATCAAAAATTAAACAGACAACAAAAATATAAAATAAAAGCTAAGACACTTGTTGTCCGTGCAAGCCTGAAATGGCACCATCTCAGAATTTGCTAGAACATTTTATTGTTCTAGCGCTGGTAATACTAATACAGTACCTTCCAAGTAGAAATGCTTACAGAGTTAAATCTAAAGCTACGCAATAAAATCAACACCCACTGTTGTGCGACTGAAAGAAGTTATAGTCGAGTAAAAAACAATAGACACCCTTAATACTAAGCCCATTAACATAACCGTGACGCTGGATAATCCCCAAAAAAGGATTATCACACTAATATATTGACGGTCACCGTAGCCTAGGTGGTAGTGCTCCTGCCTACGAAGCTGGTGGTCCTGGGTTCGAATCCCGGTAAGTGCAAATATTTGTGTGATGAGCACGAATATTTGTTTCTGAGTCATGGATGTTTTCTATGTATATAAGTATTTATCTATCTATATAAGTATGTATATCGTCGCCTGGTACCCATAGTACAAGCTTTGCTTAGTTTGGGGCTAGGATGGCCTGTGTGACATTGTCCAAGATATTATTATAAAAATAAAATAAAAAATTATAAAGCCGCAAGTTTGCGAGTGTGTACGTTTGTTATTTCTTCACGTCTAAACGGCTGGGGCGCTTTTAATAAAATTGGGTATGGAATTAGCTGACACCCTGCATTAACACATAGGCTATACTTTATAAACTTTAACGCGGGTAAAACTGCGGGGCACATCTAGTCTTGTATAAATTCAACTGCTATATCTCCAAAGTCCTAACACTAAGATCTGGCCACCGCACATTCTGACGTCACAAAGAACTAAAGCAATATTGATGAAGAATGCGCGAAATTAGAAACAACCTCATAAAGCGATAACGATTTTAATTGTTCCGCCTACCGATGTTTTATAAACAGCCTGCTGATATAATGGCTATTTTGACTACTAGTTTTGCTCTAGTGGTTATAAATTAGACCCGGCATCGTTCAGTTTTATTGTAAGAGTGCATCATGAAGATTGTTTTGGTTGCCGCGCTTGTCGCGTTCGTGGCCGTGCAGGTAGGCCTACATAAAAGTGCTATTTATCTATATATATAAAAATCAATGCCACTTTTCGTTGTAATGTTATAACTCAACAACGCCTTTACCAATTTGGCTAATTTTGGTCTTGAATTATTCGTGGAAGTCCAGGGAAGGTTTGTATATAAAGAAAATTTAAAAAAAGTCTTGAAAAAGTGTAAAATAAACATCTTTTAGCAATTTTAAATATTTTTTTGTTTGAATAAATGAACTTAATAATCATTTTTTATTACTATGCCTTATACGTAGCGAAGCACGTACCGGGCCGCTAGTATAATATAAATCCAGATATACGGACAGCAAAGTTTAGAAGCTGACTGTGTGGGCTTCAGGCAACTCACAGTCGAGGCTCGTCCCTAAATCTGGCTGTTAACACATATAAGGTACTCAGTGTAAACTTGTCCTTGCGGTTCGCTAAATCTAGGGCGTTGAAATTTAAAGTTTCATTCAAAATTTCCTATCCAAAAATGGACCGTACTAACGAGTCCGAATTACTCCGATATGTCATTTTCAATTAATTGCAGTGTAAAAACAACGTTTTGTAACCCTTAATAATATTTCATCCACGATATATTGCTCCATGAAACAAAATTGCGTCTTGCAGAGTCAGCCTAGCCTCCAAGAAAGATCAGAAATATCTTAACATCATGAATGTGCACCACCAATGGTCGGATACGTTCATACCTGGTCTATGCTATGGTTCCTTGCGAATATAATGCCATTAATGTCATTCGGATTATCCAAACAAAATACTAAGCAGACAGTAATTTGCTGGTGTCATCCTTCTGAGGCCAGCAAGTGTTTATCCTCCACTTGATCGGCGTAGCTGCCTCAATCGGTTGTCAGAGTAAATTATATAGATTACATCTGTATTTGCGCGATCGAAATGTGTCCGTTCGTTCGTGCACAGATTGGTTTTCATGGGCGAAGTTCTTCCAGGACGACACTTGCTCTTAGACGTATAGGCAAGATGGTTCCAGCAGAACTTTAAATAATCACTACATGGGTTATCTGAAGCCTCGATTCAACCAGGAGCAGCAAGAATTTGATCAAATTGGCACTACCAGCACCTGCCAACGAGGAACTGTATTTTTATAAATTGGATCAGTCATAAATTTGCCATCGGCATTGCCTGTGTTTTTGAGCTTATATTGAGATGATCATCCATATGAGTTGATAGTTCGTTATAAACCTACAGTCCATAATTCAACGCAATTCATGTCTGTTCTAGCTGAGCCACGCAGCGCCAGCCCCCGACGGAGACGATAAGAAAGCGGAGCCAGCAGTCTCCGCTGCACCAGCGGCAGCACCTGCTGCCGCGGCTGATGCAGCTGCTGAGGTGATCACATCTCTAATTTAGAACTTGTTATTCAAATAACGCAAAACATACCAGTTAGTTTCAATATCATCTTCGGCTTCATAAACATTTTCCATATTTTTTTCAGCATTTAGCGCATAGAAACTTGAAAATGAATTACGAAATTTTCAATTTATCAAACTAATATTTATATAGGCGAAAGTTTTTGTGTGTGTGTGTGTGTGTGTGTGTGTTACTTCTTCACGTCTAAACGGCTGGAGCAATTTTAATAAAATTTGGTATGGAGTTGACACCCTGGAACTGAACACTTAGGCTATAATGCGAGGCACAGCTAGTTTAAAGTATACTTACTTTACGCTACTCAAGTACCTACAAAGTTGCAAGTAATATAGTCTAACAATTCCGTCTATTTCCCAGGCTAAGCCCGCGAAACCAGCAGAGGCACCGGCTGAGCGCGCTGACAACGCTGACCACGCCGCAGCCGCCGATCAGGCTCCGCACGCTGACAACGCAGACCACCACGCTGCGGATGATAAGAAAGCCTAACTTATCTTATCCTATAGTCCTATCTGGAAGTCGTTCAATCATGAAGACTGCCGCTGTATCAAGAACTTTATAAATTAAATAATTAATTGGAAATAATGTGTAGATTTATTAAAGGTAGTCACATCAAGATTAGGAAAAAAGAAGAAACTATACAACGTGTAATAAAAATCCTCCAAATTATTATAAATCATTATTAATTCAAACTAAGCACTAAGCTTTGAGACACAATTTTCTTCCCCAGCGTTACATACGCCTTATATATTTTGGAAGAGTTTGAAAACTTTTCATAAACTCATTAGAATAAACCGTAATCGATATAATATGTACCCAAGAAAAATAAAAATTGATTTATATAAAATTGTGTGAAAGCATTACCTTTTTGAAATTATAGCTTACGTTGCTAAACATGACGTCATACGTGTGTAAATAAATAAAAAGATACGTGCAAGGTACTATTTAAATATTTGATTTTAGTGTCGTAATGTAACGAAAAACAAATTCATAGATCTGTGTACAGAAAATTCTAGTTAACCCTACGGCGGATAGCGTTGTTTGTATTGTATACATATGTATGACGTCAGATTGATGTAAAGAATAGATAAATTATTAGATGTTATTTATTGGTTTAAAAATATAATTCTGCCTTACCTAATTTTAGTTTTTTTTTCATAATTGCTGCCCGATTATGGATTAAACAGAGTGACATAAACAGATAGTGGAAGTAACAGAGCAGGGACCTAAGTGTAAGAAGGCACGTACCTTCTTGAATATGTTTCCATGGAAACTTGTTATTAGGTTGTCATTGTCATGTCGTGCTTTTCTATGGTTTATTAAAATATTTGTCTCAACTCAAAATATCTTTTCGTCATAATTTAACATGGTAGCAGAGCGTAAATAACGTAGTAATTACGATAAATAAGTATGGCGTCAAGCTCACATACGAAAATTGAGGCACTTAATAAAGAAAATTACGACACATGGCGGATTCAAGCAAAGGCCATACTAATAAAAAATAAATTATGGTCATGCGTAGAAAAACCGCTAGACTTTAAAAATGCTGATGAACAGACGAAAGAAAAGGACCTTATGGCTCAGTCAGAGTTAGTACTACTAATTTCACCTTCCGAATTAAAACAAATAAAACATTGTGCAACGGCTTATGACATTTGGACGCTACTCGACGGGATTTACAACAGTAAGGGACCTGCTAGAAAAGCGACTCTCCTTAAACAACTGATACTGTCCAAAATGCAAGATGGTCATGTCAGAGATCACTTAAATAAATTCATGGCCACGGTTGACAAATTAAAAGACCTGGAGATTGAAATCCATGATGATCTGTTGACTGTAATGATGCTCTACAGTCTTCCTAGAGAATACGATAATTTCCGGGTTGCAATAGAGTCGAGAGACATCTTACCAAAACCCGATGACTTAAAAATCAAAATTCTAGAAGTGTCAAGCAAGATTAGCTAGCAAAAGCCATAAAGACTGTGAGGAAGAAATAGTGGAAGAGTCGTATTTTACCAAATTGTGCAAATTTTGCAAGAAAAAAGGACATAATATTAAACAATGCAGAAAACTAAAGTACAGAGAGAACAAAACAACTGACGATGTAAAGCAAAAACTACTAGAAAAGTGTAAAATGTCTGAATGCAAATCTGTGAAAACTCCAATCATAAAAGAGGCTCAGAAGAATAAGGACCTGACTAAGGAAGAAAAATTTCCATATAGACAAGTTGTAGGTTCTTTAGCCTATCTCATGGTTGCTACAAGACCAGACATTAATTTTGCAGTCAGTTCAGCCTCCAGAAATTTGGATAATCCAACTAAAACAGATATTGTTGCAGTAAAGAGAATTATACGATACTTTAAAGGTACTATGGATAAAGGCTTAGTATTTAGCAATGCTAATCAAATGAACAAATTGATTTGCTACAGTGACGCAGACTTTGCAGCCGGCCACTCAACATCTGGAATACTATGTTCTTTTTATGGACCAATCAGCTGGCGTAGTCAGAAACAGAAAACAGTCTCTTTATCGTCAACGAAGGCGGAACTCGTTGCTGCTTCAGAAACAACTCGGGAGATAGTATGGTTGGAGAGAATGCTTGAGGAAATAACGAGGACTGAAAAACCTCCAATTCTTTACATCGACAACGAGTAAAACTGGCGTATAATCCACCATACGAACAACATAGTCGCACCAAGCACATACAGCGGAGAAATCTCTATGTGAGAGAGTGTGTGACTGCTGGCAAGCTTCAAGTCAAACAAGTTTTATCTGAATCCCAATTGGCAGATCTTTTCACAAAACCACTATACGGACCACGACTAAAAAAGTTGTGTAATGTTCTTGGTATGAGCTCTTAAAACAGGAGTGGATGTAAGAAGGCACGTACCTTCTTGAATATGTTTCCATGGAAACTTGTTATTAGGTTGTCATTGTCATGTCGTGCTTTTCTATGGTTTATTAAAATATTTGTCTCAACTCAAAATATCTTTTCGTCATAATTTAACACTAAGGTTGAAAAGTGTCTGCGGTAGGGTATGTCGGAATCGCACCGACTAAACCTAACCTGTCATGGACTTCTTCTAGCACCAAATGGGAAGCCCGGGAAAGCGAGTATGCTGCTCCGATGACCTAAGGTTGAGCCAACAAGAACATCTTAAAACGCGGCAGCGTATCCAGCTAAGTTCCTATAAAAGAAACTGGCAAGATGCGAATACATTCAGTCAAAAAAGTATCGGGAATGGAGGATTTGTTTATGGTTCCAAATTCAATTCTTCTTCAATTTGAATTCCATAATGGACAAAAACATCGAACAAAGAGTTTGTCTTCAATTTTGCATCGCTAATGGAATTTCGTGTTCGGAGTCACTGAAAATGTTACAGAAGGCTTACGGTGAACCGACTTTATCAAAAACTCGGGCTTATGAGTGGTTCAAAGCGTTCAAAAGCGGTCGAGATGTGATGAAAGATTTGCCTCGCTCTGGTAGGCCATCAACGTCTGCAACTGAAGTTAACATCGCAAAAGTGAAGGAAATAGTGACTGAAAATCCTCATTCAACTCTGAGAGAGATAGCCGCCGAATTTTCTGTATCTCACGAGTCGACTCGTACCATTTTAACTAATCATTTGGGTATGAAACATGTTGCCGCTCGGCTAGTCCCAAAAGATCAGAATTTTCTCCAAAAACTCAATCGCATGAAAGTCGCTGAGGACATGGTAGAACGAGTCAATTCCGACCCAACATTCATGAAACGCATTGTTACTGGTGACGAGACGTGGGTCAACAAGCTTCGGAGTGGCGCCTTCCAACTGAACCGAAACCGAAGAAACCACGCCAAAGTCGATCAAAAGTCAAAGTCATGTTGACTGTTTTCTTTGACTATAGCGGTGTTGTGCACTCTGAATTCTTACCGGAAGGTCGAACAGTTTATAAAGAATATTATTTGAGCGTTATGCGGCGTTTAAGAGAGCAAATTCGACGAAAAAGGCCAGATATAATGGAAAGAAAATTCTTGGATTTTGCACCACGATAATGCGCCTTCGCACAAGGCCATCATTGTGAACGAATTTTTGACCAAACACTCAACAAATACCATCCAGCAACCACCATATTCATCAGATATGGCTCCAGCTGACTTCTTTCTTTTTCCTAAACTCAAATTACCACTTCGTGGTACCCGTTTTCAATCGGTAGAAGACATAAAGGAGAATTCGCGGCGAGAACTGAACTCAAATCCGAAAGCAGCGTTTAAAAAATGTTTTGATGAATGGATTATTCGTTGGCGTAAGTGTATCGTTTCTGAAGGATCATACTTTGAAGGTGATAAAATAAATTTGGATGAATAACAAACATTTTGTATATTATTGATCTTTTCCCGGTACTTTCATGACAGAGTAGTATTACACGAACCATTTCGAGAAAATTTTGATCCCGTCATAACTTAGCGCATGGAAATCATATAAAGGTATCCGATAGCCGTCCCAACTCATTATGAGTGTTTGCACCTGTGTTTAGGCTACTCAAACGAACAGCCCACCTAATAATAAGCGTATATAAAATTGCCACACTGCTGGAACATTTTCATTTCTTTTTTAATGGGTTCCAGACTGTAGTAATTAAAAAAACACAAGTAGAAAGGAGATTCTGCTTGTGTTTTTTAAAACTGGAACGAAATTGGGATAAAGAATATGAAGAAAAGAAATATTGGTATCATAAACAGGTGCAAATATTTTATTACGTAGAACTGGTTGAACAACGGATAGTATTAATTGGTAGTGAAGAACAGTATATCCCTGACGCTTCCTCCTGAGGGTAGTTCCAAAGGCGTGAGTGCGACGGCACCAGTGCTGCCTACTCTGTACCGTGATGTGCTTTCTGTACCTTGGATGTACAGCGTCACCTGGTTACAGAAGATAGCTCAGTTATACAAGTTGCTTTTTGTACTCTTCCAAATTTAAATATATTGGAGGAAAATAATAAAACACGTGTTTATTCTATCTCTCTGTCTGCACCAAAGTATTTAGATATGACTCAAGTTACTACAGAGAATACTTAATATTAAGATATTTTTTTATGTCATTGGACGGTAAACGAGCAGGCGGGTATCCTGATGGTAAGTGATCACCGCCGCCCATGGACACCAGAGGAGTCGCGGTTGCGTTGCCACCCTTTAAAATCAAAAAAGTGTTGCTGACCCTTCCCCAACCTTGATGAGCTCTGGCGATCTTACTCACGCGCAGAAACACAATATTAAAGTTATTAATGTTATTATTAAGGTACGTCTTCTGTTAGGTGGAGGTACTTCCCCAGTCGGGCTGCTCTTTAAGCGAATGAACGCTGTGCTCATCTCTATTTTATTTAGGATAGAATAAATGGTAGGATTCAAAATTTGGCTCAGAGAGGGGAAGCTACGGAAAAGTTGGTTTCTGAAGACTATTAAATTTTGTGAACGCGTGTGCATTCAGTCACGTAGGTACTACGTGACTGAATGCGCAATGAGGAAATGTGTTGAAAGAAACAAATAGGAACTCGCTCTTTCTATGGCTGTCAATTTATGACTAGCTCTTCTCTTTCTAAATTTGTATTATTTTCTAACCTTATTTATCTGGATAATTACGAGTTACGTGGGTTAGAACCATAAAGTTAGTATACCTACGGAATAGAGCAACAAACAAGAGCTGTCAAACGAAACCGAAATAGGATGACATTTGTGTGTGTACAAATGTTTATGTATGCGTATCAATGTAGTATCTCATGTCGATTTTTGCATTAATATCGATATCGATAATATTAATCAGTAATGTGTGGTGACGGCATAGAATATCATCACTCCATCTCATCCCGTAAACTGTGACCATCCCATTCTTTGGGAAGGCTTTGGTCCAGCAGTGGATGAAATTTGGCTGACATGATGATGATGAATCAGTCTCAGTGATAGTATTAAAATAGGATGGGATGGGATTTTGCATGGCTGAAACAACGATTCGTGAAGTGAAGTATGAATATTTAAGAAAAACTCCTAAGACATTTTAAATCATTTATTTTTCGCAATAGAGTGGTCGGTTGTCGCTTAACTCTACGTCGTTTGACAATTTAGTGAGCCTATATACTTTGAATGATTAAAATGAAGGTCGTTTATAATTTTCAATCACTAGATAGGTACAGATATACACAATTATAATTAGAAACGCGCGTCCGTCTCAATAAATTCAAATTCTGAATGAATTTATAAAAAAATACATTTATGTGGAATCGTCATTTTTTACCCTACTGTGCAGTACAGGACGCGGCAACTACTGAAAACACTGCCAGAAAACTCCGTAGGAAACCTATTTTGAAATAAAATTTACTGAAGTTTAATTACATATGTTTTGTGTGTTTGTGTTCGTTGACTTAAACCAACTCGATCCCAAGCATTTTATCACTTAAATAATCAGAAATGTTGTAATATGCCCTGGTATACAATTTGGCTTTAATAATTCTATTAAACTTATTCGTAGACAATTCTCTAATATCTATTCTCTAATAATAATGTTTTTATTATGATGGAGTCCGAACGTGGAAACCCTGGCGAATCGCCGACACACTCGTATTAGATAAGTTATTAACGTATAGGTACATATATTTCATTGATTTTGACACAACATAAGTAAAATATCAAAACCAAGGCATGTAAGTTTATACATACCATGTTGGATGTAGGTACCTACATAATTTTAAGTAGATACTCTCCAATTAATCATCAGTAGTATAATAGTATTATTGCTTACCGGAATAAAATTAGTCGGAATTGGACATTTCATCAAAAATCGTTTCGCTCCTCGCATTTGGAAATATTTTTCCTCAAAATGCTTACTGCATATACATGAATTTTTCGTGGGAACGACCAATTAATTTAAGCCATGCATTTCTTGAATCCAAGTAAGATGGAAATTTGAAAGTTACTTTAATTACTAATAGTTTCTATTCTAACAGTCTGAAACTAATACCTACCTATGAATCGGCTTAGTGTCTTACATGGGAATTTGGGATTACTTCCATTTCCAGGTGATTCACATCTAAACATCACATACGTACTTTAATATTAATAATACATATTAGTTTACCGCGTGATAGACAGTGGACACGAAATATCGATAACTTGATTCAGCCCTAGTGTAAACAGAAAATTATTTCTTTACACAAAATATTCGTAAATTCTGCATTAAGTGTGTTAGATCTTTGCTTCTTACATTAATAAATGTATATAGACGATAATGAACACACTTAGTGCCTAAAATTCGAAACGCATTAGCAAAAATAAAGCCTAAGTTAGTAGGTGTCGATTTGGAATAATTTACCTGTGAAATGAACATTTTTCAGGGTTATTCCTCTGTGTTGTACCAGAATCAATCACTGAACAAGTCACCATGTTTCTGAAGAAATATTTTTCAAAAATATCCACGATTTCACATAATATCAGAAAAAACATCAAGAGTCAAATTCGCAGCGTGTCGATAAGTGTTGAAGTACTGTCAAACTGATGCCAAAAACAGTTCTGTTGCGTCGGATCACGCATCTCTTTTTATCATACAGTGTTGTAGCTAGTGACATTTCGCTCCCTCAGCCCTTTGTTCCTCTATTCCGTAGCTATACTAACTTTATGGTTAGAACAGAACAGCTTCCAAAAGTATCCCTTTAAAATTATACTAATTTATTGCTGGCACGAACAGACTTGTCAAAAAGAAATTACTTAAGTACTCTTATGTCTAAACTAGTAATTAATTTTGGAATCCAAGAAAGATAGTTTATGGACATATCTGAGCCCAGCTTTAAACATATTTATAAAGTGCCTGGCTCTTAGGAGTGACAATGGCGAAGGCTGACTAATACCTCAATGTAACGTGATTCTATACCAACACATTCTCATAGCAATCCAACTTGTGTACCTGTGGTAGCGCCGGCGCATGTCTGCTAGGCTCCCCGGACAGAGGGACAGACCTAGGTTCTCTTCGTCTCCTTTTCCCTCCAGACCTTCTTGAACCATCAGGCCGTTTCCTGGTCGCTCCCGTTGTGACTGACTCTCCTTTCAATAATAAAGACTTTCAATGAACACAATAACTTGTTATGGATGTTATCAATTTGGGTACAGCATTTTAGCATTAAGGTTATAAGTAAGGTAATCTTATTTTTGTCCCAAATATCAGGTAGACCCGATATCCTGACTACGTTGCACCAATAACCTGTGTTAAACATTTCCAGGTCTTAAAATTCCCGAGGACACTTTGTAATGAAGAACATATTTACAATACTTAAGTTTACTATACTTATGTATACATTACAATGAAAATGGTGAGACTGCTATTACGGACAAATCTATACATATAATATGTAAATTTTATTTATTAGATATGTAGGGAACAGTAAAACTATAACTATAAGTGTTTCTCTGTAAATAGAAAATTTTATTTTATTAAAGAACTACATACTAACACGCATATTTACAAAACATTATTTATAATTACTACATTACAACTTACCTGTAAATAGAAAAACAACATTAAGAGCTATTGTTTCACTACTTTCAGTTCTTATAAATTACTTTTATTTAAAGATTGTAATAATATTATTTTAACGTGAAATTATCAGAATCTCCATATTTTATCATGCTGCCAATCCGTCAATATAAACGGCCAGTCCCTTATACATAGACAAGTTTGTAAACCAAAAAGTTATAATACGGAAAACTATAAACTAAATGAAGGGTCACTTCGTTTACATCTCCCCCCCTCTCTAAGCTACAAAGTTTTACTATTTTATTCTACTACTGGAATAAGTTTTATGATATGAAAGAGATTTGACTCTAACTTTTTGTGGCCCGTGTTTACTTTGTAAATTGAATTGGATATTTTGTCTACAATTTGATAAGGTCCTATTTTCAATTCATCTAATTTTTTTCGGTTTAACCGGTTTCCATTTTCAACATACACATAATCACCAACTTTTAGTTCATAATGTTTTCTGTTTTTATCAAATCTTTGTTTAGTATAATTGTGGGATTTCAAACTATTTTCTAAGGCAATTTTCCGGTCTCGCAATAGATGATTATGTGTTATATTTTGTTTCAGTTCATCTGGGAGAATATCAACATTTTTTCCCTCCAATAAGTATTTTGGAGAGAAACCTGTTACACAATGTTCAGTTTCGTTATATTTTTGAGTACATTCATGAGCAATAGTTGTCCAAGCAATTTTATCTTTTCTCACCGAATTTTATTAACCAACGTTTGGTTTAGCCTTTCGTTCAATCCATTTGAAAAAGGCGCATTTACTGCAGTAAAAACTACAGTGATATTTTCCTTTTCTAAAAAACATTTGAAATCTTTTGAATTTATGCCTGGATATTGATCTGATAGAATTAAATCTATTTTATAATCTTTTGTTACTTTTTGGACAAGTTTTATAAAATCATTCGCACTCTGGGTTTTGGATGTCAAAATATAGGCGTAACGAGTGAAATGATCTACTAAAAGATGTAAATATGTTTTGGTTGAACGAGCACCACCAAATCCCCCTATGGTGTCTATTGACACTATTTCAAATGGATAGGTAGCGGGGCCTAAGTGAGACATTAGTCCAAACTTGCTTTTCCTTCTAGATTTATTTTTTATACAGATATCACAATTTTCGCAGTATTTCTTTATATTATCCAATAAATTTTTAGCTTGATAAAAAGGTTTAATCTTGTTTTCCATTTGCTGTCTTCCTATGTGACAGTAGTAGTGATGTACATGTTTTATTATATCTTTACTGAACTCTTCAGTTAGTACAATCTTTTCATTTTTTCCTATCTTTTTATAATATATATTATGTTTGAAAATAAGTTTATTTATATTTTGTTTAATATCCTCATTTCTATCTTGATCGTTTAGTACGTCTTTTAATTTAACAAAATTCACTACTTTTATATTACTATCTTGATTTTCATATGATTCTAACACAGGATTTCTGCTCAAAGTATCTGCTTCTATATTATATTTGCCCGGAGAATATATTATTTTAAAATTGAACTGCGACAAATAATATGTCAAATCTCCCAGTTCTTCGTCCGTTCTGGCCTTAATATTCATTTTTTCTAAAGGTTTGTGATCTGAAAAAACCGTAAATGTTTTTCCTATAAGCCAGTGTTGCCAGTATTTAACCGCCTCTTTTATTGCCAAACATTCAAGATATATGGCTTTTTTCTTTTTTTGGGTTTCGTTTAATTTTTTTGAAAAATATGCGCAAGGCTTTTCCTCACCGTTGGTTTGAATTTGTTTGAAAATCGCACCTATGCCTTGTATACTAGCATCTGTATAAATATGTATTGGCAAATCTGGATCAAATATAGCTAGAATAGGTTTTGAGCAAAGTAGTTTCTTTATAGTATCAAAGGATTCTTGACATCTATTGGACCAAACGAATTTTTCCGCTTTTCTTAATAAGTTATGTAAGGGATCCAGTATAATTGAAATATTTGGCACATATTTTCCATAGAAATAAATTTTTCCTAAAAATTGTCTAACATTTTTTTGTGTTTTTGGTATTGGAAATTCTTTTATGGCAATCAAGTTATCTTTTAATGGTGTGACAGTATTGTTTTTTATTATGTGCCCTAAATACTTTACAGAGTCCTGTGCAAAGTTACATTTTGTGAATTTTAATTTAAAACCTTCTTTAAAGATCGCTTCCAATAACAGAGATATGTGTTCAATGTGTTTTTCGAACGTTTCAGAAAATACTAAAATATCGTCGATATAATTGACAGTAAAATTTGACAGTTTATGCTTTCTTATAATGCTACTCAAAATTCTTTGAAAAATAGCAGGAGAAGTTTTTAAACCAAATGGTAAACAAGTCCATTGAAAGTGTGCGTCTTGAGTAACAAATGCAGTTTTGTGCCTATCTTCAATTTTAAGAGGTATAGACCAGAACGCTGAGTTTACATCAAATGTTGAAAAAAATTTACATTTTCTTGTTTTAACCATTAGATCCTCGATTAGCGGAAATGGTTGCGATTGAGGGACAACAATTTTATTTAATTCACGAAAATCTATACAAAGCCTAGACTTTCTTCCGTCTTCTTTTTTAAATGCTAGTGTTACTGGAGCGGCAAAAGGGCTATATGACTCCTCAATTAAATTATTTTTTAGTAAATTTGATACTTGATGTTCAATTTCTTTCATATCCTCAATAGAGCACCTATACGGTCTTTTACAACAGTACTTATCAATCAACAAATCAATATGGGCTTCATATCCTTTTACAGTACCTATATCATATTTGTCTTTAGCGAATACTGAATTGTATTTGCATATCAATTTATCAATAGCAGTTTTTTTATGGTGATCTAAATCATTTACTGAAATATCAAATTTATCAACACTTATATTTTCATTAAAGTTTATTTTGTACTCATTAATGCTAGTTTCTTTTTCGTAGTTTTTTGTAATATCCATGCCTTTTGTTTTATAATATATACCTTGTTTATTCCCTATGTCACTACCTGAACTGCCAGGAATTTCTTTAGTGTTTATAGGTTGCTTTTCTTTAATTTTTAGGCATTCTTTATTATTATTGCTGAGCACATTTTGGATGATCTTTAAATTCTCATTTTGAATTAAAAAATATTTTGTATACAGTCTAATCCAACTAGAAAGTCATAGTCGAAGTTATTTTCATCAACAACAAAAACATTAACATAATTTTCAATTTGGAAAATTTTAATTTTTAAAGTTACCATTCCTATTGTTTTTTTTACGCCATTAATTGTTTTTAAATTTGCATTATTATCATAACTAGGTTTTTTTTTAAAGATAATAATCTTGAATTTATTAAGGACACATTAGATCCTGAATCATAGATTCCTGATGTTTGCAAAGTGTCATTTATTAGTAATTTAATTTTTATTAATGGCGGCACTATTAGTTTTTTGGATCCATTTCATTTAATTCTATCTCTAATTCAGAATTGTTAACGCTCCTTATTAGATCTTTTTTTAGCCTATCATTATTTTTAATTTTGAACCAACATTGGTTTTCAGGGTGGTAACGTATACCTTTATTCTCTTTTTCACTAATTTTACACGGACTAAACAAGGACTTTACATTTTTCTCTTTAATGCTACTTTCGGAAGTTACTATATTTTTATAAAATCTTTTTTTGTTTATCAGATGTTCTAAACTTCTTAAATTATTAAATAAGTCTTTAGTTTCCTTTAAAGTATTCCTATCAATCTTATCTGCAATAAAGTTAGGTAATCCAGTGGCAATCAGATCAATTAGAGTGAGTTTATCTATGGACTTATTTATCTCTAATAGAAGTCTCTCTTTCTTTAACGCATACCCCAGTAATGAACCCTGTTTGTATTTAAATAACATTGCATACCTGATTGGTGACCAACCCTTATCCGCATATGTTTCGCAAAAGTTATTTTTCCACATTGCCCATTCTGAGTTTATTGTATGCTTTATAAGCATGGAACTGTACCAATCTAAACAACAATCTTCTATAAATAACCTAAATATTTCAATTTTTTTGACATCTTCTTCTATTCCTATACGGACGCATTCCGCTTCAAAAGTAGCCATCCACTGGGACACATTAGTTATCTTGCTATTGAATTTTTCTATAACTTTTCCTACCATTTTCCCCATATTAAGTTTCGATGAATCTTTTTTCATTTCAGCGAAGCTTTCCACGATTCTTGCTAGAGATTCTTCTGAAAGTCCTGTTGTAGAAGTTTGTGGTTTTGTTTGTTCCTCCAATAGGTATTCCATAAACTGTTTATTTCCATCGTCATCACAATAAACCGCCTTCATCTCCGGGGTCGTGGGAATCCACACCTGTCGTTTATCATGTCGTTTTTGTAAGGTAGCCTTTACTTTCTGAAAGATTTGGGTCTGTACTATTCTGTCATGTAATTTTACAGGTTGTAACTTATCTGGGATCGCAAAGGTCCGGCCATCTGAATCCGTGATTGTCGTTACACAAATAATATTTGTTTTTACATTATCACTGGCTTTGAGCATGAACTCAAATCGTAATTTTTCCATTATTCGTAGTAACCAGCTGTATAATGTTGTTTTATAATATGTAAATTTTATTTATTAGATATGTAGGGAACAGTAAAACTATAACTATAAGTGTTTCTCTGTAAATAGAAAATTTTATTTTATTAAAGAACTACATACTAACACGCATATTTACAAAACATTATTTATAATTACTTCATTACAACTTACCTGTAAATAGAAAAACAAGATTAAGAGCTATTGTTTCACTACTTTCAGTTCTTATAAATTACTTTTATTTAAAGATTGTAATAATATTATTTTAACGTGAAATTATCAGAATCTCCATATTTTATAATGCTGCCAATCCGTCAATATAAACGGCCAGTCCCTTATACATAGACAAGTTTGTAAACCAAAAAGTTATAATACGGAAAACTATAAACTAAATGAAGGGTCACTTCGTTTACATACATATAATAAAATCGTAGGAAAGTCAAAACTGTAGATTGAATATTTTTTATAAAGGATACTTGGGGCATCTACAATCGATTTCGAAGCCAAAAATATAGTTTTTAGAATTTTTGTCTGTTTGTCTGTATTTATGTCCGGGATAAACTCAAAAAGTACTAAGTACTTTTTGAGTTTATCCCGGATTTACTTCAAATTTTGCATGAATATTACTAAGAGGTCGGGTCAACACATAGGCTACATATTATCACGCAGTCAGCTACGGGGGAGGAGCTGTGTTAATTTATAAAATTTAACGCGGGTAAAACCGCGGGGCACAGCTAGTAAATAATAATTCAATAACATCATTAGGTGGATAATAATCCATCCATATACGCCAACATTTGCTGTATGGCTGAACCACTAATATCACCACCCTATATAATCCCGTAGGGGGGGGGTAGAAGTCGTCCTGAGGGAATATCTACCAGAGAACTGGCAGCAGCGTCTCTCTGACTACCAACCCTATCAAACGTGGTGACTATGGCACATCTCTCCAAATTATGGACACAACTGGTGACTGATGATGGTCACCGTAGCCTAGTTGTTAGTGCTCCTGCCTACAAAGCTGGTGGTCCTGTTCGAATCCCAGTAAGTGCAAATATTTGTGTGATGAGCACGAATATTTGTTTCTGAGTCATGGATGTTTTTTATGTATTTTTTAAGTATTTATCTATCTATATAAGTACCTATGTACATCGTCGCCTGGTACCCATAGTACAAGCTTTACTTAGTTTGGGGCTAGTATGATCTGTGTGACATTGTCCCTAGATATTATAATTATTATATTATAACTCCATTGTGGAAATGTTTTAGTCATTCGGCTGACATGATGATACGCCAACATGTTGTCTCTCACCAAGCAGTTCCATTATTTACCGTCGTGGGTATATGAGGCCAGGTAATGGCCCCAGTGCTTGCAGTAGAGAATTTACATACATGTTCCATCTTAGGTCTTGTCTATGCTAACAAATTGACAAACCTAAAGTCTAGTCTTGCTAAACCCATGAGATTTGTGACTTCTACTAATACGTGACAGCAAACTTGTTCCGTTCTATCAGGGTAGGTCCAGCCGATAGTGATAAAATTAACATCTTCTATGACAACAACTTTATGGAGTAACTACTGTCCATTGACAATGAGCACTACTGAGCGGCTCAAATTTTATCTATCACGACTATTTAAGAGTCTTTTGCCTTATTCTCTTCGCATGTAACAAACCTGCATGAATATTTACCAATGTTTTATATCATTTTTTTTCGGCCAAAGTTTCAGCAAACTTAGTCTGTACAGAAAGTGCCAAGTCTACACGAATCTGACTAGAGTGTCAACTATCCACAAAATAAAGTTCGTGGAAATACTTCTACTGCAAACGACACTATGCGGCACATACGGCATATATGGCAAGAGATATACGGCATACCATCAGTATCACGAGGTTCAGGAGGTGGTAACGGTGTCGGAGGCAGCGGCGGTACTTGTCGTGTTAATGAACTTCTTTTATTGTCTATGAGGCGTAGAAGACATTCAAGGGCTGCTTGCTTGTTCTGGGGATATAACAAGAGAGCTATGGTAATAGGTTCAATTTTGCGTGAGTCATTTTTCCAGTAATTGTCCTAAGAAAGTTTGCACAACCAACTAACCCATATATTTATAAAGAGATTTATTTTCCAATTTCAGGCAGCTAGTGGTCACCCGTAGTACTTACTTACTTACTTATCGTATGGGTAGTGGTAACCCTAGTGTCAGAGTTGCTCAAGCCACTCTGACATGGCTAAACGACTGTTGTCTAATGACTACAACCGGGACCGACAGCTTAACGTGCCCTCCGAAGCACGGAGACGCTCAGAAATTAAACCACTTTGGCGGTCACCCATCTACGGACTGACCGCGAGCCTAGTTGCTTTCCCTCGCCGATCGCTTACGGACCGGTGAGAGCATCTAGCTATGAGCGCCTCATGTACCCGTAGTTTTAGGAGGCAATTGCTCAGCGTTCTTGCGTTGTTTTCTTGTAGTCCCACGTTCGAAAACATGACTTATCTATCTTTTTTTTTTTTTTATCGTGGGGAAATCCTTATGGACTTCCTCCGCCCTGGGGAAGGCGGAGGGGCATGCCGGACTCATACCGGCTAAAACCCCACGGTGGCCGCCCTCAGCACATAATGGAGGGACCCCGGGATCTCCAGTGGAACGCACCGGGATCCCTCCGTGCGTGGCCGAAGCTCGTCTCGGGAGGAAACTTGTCTCCTCCAGAGTCCTCACTGTATCCGACAGTGCGTGGCCACCACACACTGTCGCCTTCCCGGGGGTCGTTTGATGGATGCATAAAGTCCCCACTTCATACATTCACGACCCCGGGGGCCCCCCTGTTTTTCTGTAAGGTTACAGAGAGGGGGGCAAGGCACGTAGCCCAGCTATGTGCCGGGCTGGGCGCTGCGGCGAGAACAGCTTCGGCGCACTCGTCTCCGAGTGGGATCGGCCCTTTCTCGATCCCGCTCAGCTGCCTCCTTCTGGATTAACACAGTCTCACAGAAGGAGGTAACGGCCCTCCAAGATGACTTATCTATCGAGGTGATGCGATCAATCACATGAATCTCGAATTTCGTTAGCGAAGTACTTATACTCACTTCGGATATACATTTTCCAAGTTCAGAATTACATGAGCAAGTGGGACCTAGGTAGCTGGACTGACCACCTAATCGGACCGGAATAACGTTCCCACATGTCGCTCAATATAGAAAAGAAAGTTAGTTTTCCCATGATATAAAAGAAAGAGAAAACATTAATTAATCTGCTTGCCCTTTCTCTCCCAAAATTAACTTGTAGCCAACACAACATTTCTGAGATGTGCGGGATCTCAGAAATTTTGTGTTGGCTACAAGTTCATTTTGGAAGATAAAAGGCAAGCAGAGTAGTTAATGTTTTCTCTTTTTTTTATATCGTGGGACAACTAACACACTGCCATTTGATACCAAACTGGGCAGAGCTACGTGTACTATTAGCTATGTAATAAAACAAAGACCTTAATTTCATCGAGGAGTGAGTCAAAAGCCGATGCATCCACAGAGTCCTTTAGAGACTCCCAAGTCTTAAACAACTTTCTATCCGATAGGCGCACTGTACTTTCCAGCTCCCGTACTTCTGATGATAAATACAAAAGAAAGATTAATACTAAGCAACAGTCGGGAAACTATGCAATTGGGAATACTTAACGGAAAGAGGGAACCCCACTAGAACAAAAAGAGCTACGAAATAAGTTAGTACCAGTTACACACAGTACCGTATACGGAACTAGTCCCTCCCTCTTACCCACACTGCAACTCCTGTAAGCCAGGGTCAACAGTGGCACACAATAAATGACACTGAGCGGTGAGACTCAGGCCTGTCCCGGGAAATCGCTTAAACTGTTTTGGATACCAAAACGAATTTAATCAGAAAGAAACAAGGAGGAGTTACAAAGTGAATAGTACCACTTCCATCAGAGCAAAGCGGGGTACAAAATGATATAACGAGGCTGGAGCCTTATAAATAAAAAAAAGAGAATGGCAATTAGAGAATCCAGCTGCAAAAGAACCGAGGATCAACTTTTAGGGTCCTAAGTGAGCTGTTATATTTGATTCCAATAGTTGGTATGGTAAAAGCACTTAAACGTTCGGAAGTTGTTCCTTGTTGCTAAAAGATCCGTATAATAAACTACTCCCGAGTTTTTGGTTGCCAGTTATTTAATATACCTAATATCGCGCTCATTTTGCCAGAGATCACACTCCCAAAGTATGTGGTAAGCGGTTTATTCATATTCGTTACAGGACGTTGAGCACAGACAGACTGGAGACGATAATAATTTGAAACTAAAGAATTTACTTAGGTACTTCTAAAATTGCCGTGTCCGGCAAGAAATTGTGCTGCAAAATGAACTAAGATTATCCAAGTTTTATTTATCAGTATGGATTGTTGAGATATTCCATCTACATTACCATTCATTTAGTAGTTCGTCATTTAAGTTAGCTATTGGCATAAATAGTCTAGATATTTTAGCACGGTCGCGTAATGTTTATGAAATCATTTATTTTTGTACATCGCTGCTCGACTTTGAACTTCAAGATCAACCATGGTAGGGCCTCTGTGCTCACTGTTCAATAGGCTTTACACAAAAATATCAACACCAACTTGGCTTTGAAGCAATTTACGGCGAGCAGCCCCTATAGTAGCCCTGTCAGCCCACACAGACGAGCCGTAGCATTTACATCCAAGATAGGTTGCCCCGTAACTCATTCTAAGAGATTTAAAGGAGAGACCTCACGTTGCCGTTGATTTTCTTGAAAATGCAAAAAGTTTCGCTTATATCTTTCACAAACTGATTTAATATGTTCTAGAAACGAGATTATTTTTCTAAAACTAGACCCAAATAACACTTTTATATCTTGCATTTAGCAATTATTGTTCAATTTTACGCTCAGTCGCTCATTACCGTATAGGTTTAAGATTAGAGTGGGGACAAATTCATGACGGTGAAACTGACTCTAAAAGAAATAATCTGACTGCAAACTGAAATTAACCAAACTCCATACAGTTTCAACATAAAGGCAGTAAACATTACAGTTTAAATATAATGGACATTTAATTGAAGAACAGTACACATTTTTTTGGTATGGCGGTACATGTAAGTATAGTAGGTAACTAAAGTAAGAATAAATTGAAAATTTAAAGACCCTCGATATATGACGTAGTGTATAGTATTCTACTAGTCAAGTCTTTCATTCGATACCCATATTGAGAGAAATGACAAAAAAATGTAATTTGTTGGATAGATTTTTATCAAACATAGCTAAGAACACTCTCGACAGATTCACCTTTCAAACAAAATCAAAATGGGTTCATCTGTTTGAGAGCTAGGACCCCGTCGTTGTGGCGTCGGGGTTAAAAATAGTTCAATAGCCCTTTCTATAATGCTGATGACTATACCACACCAAACATCGCTATATGCTTACTATGGATATGTAGTATCTCTTTTATGTTGTGATCTATTGTTATGATATACAATAAGCATTTCTGTGTAGAAAGAAATGTTGTGTGTTAGGTATAGCTCAACCTGTATTCCAGAAACTCTAAATACTCACCTTGCATTGGTTGTTTATTTTTGAAATACCTAAGAATATTTGTGGAAACAAACAAAGATTTATTTAGCAAGGACATGTTTCCTAGAAACACTAGAAAAGGGGACAGACTGATTATTGACAGAGTACCCAAAACAAATTTTCATACAAAGTATGCTATGTGTATCAGAGTCTATAACGCCCTACCAGAGCTTATTAAAAATCTTCCGCTAAACAAGTTCAAACAAAAACTTATAGCTCTTAGTGAAAAAATATTAGTAAATTCAAGTCTTAGGTTTGTGCGGCTATTGACCAAGACTCAGAGATTAAAGGCATACCTGTCTCCTTCAAAGTAGCGAGATGAGACATAAGATGTTTCTTGTGTGCACGCACAGCTCTTCTCTGAGCTCTCGCTCTTACCACCACTTCCCTGGCGTTACGTGCCTCAGCAGCTAACGCTGCAACCTCACGGGCTTCTACTTCCAATCGGTGTTCTAATTCGCTGTAAAGTTGATATATATAAAGCAACTTCTTGCATAAATACTATTGAATAATAAGCCCAGCCCTATAAGCATGGTAGTGTCAACAAAGTCTTTAGAGACATAGTCTCAAAGGATTAATTTAAAACTGCAATCTACCTTGAATCCAATCAGTAAGTGACGGCGCTATCTGTCGTTGTGTCCTGACGGTCACTCAATCCTACATATTGACGCCACAGAAGACTTTGTTTCCAACTTTTGTCAATTATTTTAGATCTCACTTTGTTTAAAGACACGGGTCTCGTGGCATCCCTTGTAATGACGCGAGATGCTTTAATCTCTTCGTGTCGAAGTAAATAAAAATAATAAGGATTGAAAATAAATGTCTAAGAAAAAACGCATTGCTATCACCAGCACCAAAGGGTTCCAAGCTACCTTTAAATGAAACCCTCTAAATACTAATACAAACGTACAGACATGAGGTGACTTAGGTAAGTGTGAGTTTCCCCGTATGAGGACGGAAAAACTACTAATGCGTATTGAAAAAGTTACCACCATCCAACATGCCGCATAGTAGTGGATATACAACATGTAACGTAATTAACGCACACCCTCAAACAACCCAATTAGAATATTATGTTATAATTATAATACATACCTACACTGAATATTTTGTTTACCATGTATATGCATTGTTATTTACGAAATTAGTTAAACCAATTCTGGGCGAACTTTTTGGTCATACTACTACGCACGCAACGCACACAGTCGCGCCTCTCGACTCGACACAAGATTGCATCTTTCCATCACACTTTTCTGGCTTTGGACTTTCGACTCTGAATTATTTTGTTTATTGAATATGATACGATGCCATTCGGTATAGAACTGCTGAAAATAAGAGGCGATACGACAAAATTATTCAGAGACGGCGTGTTTAAAAGATTGAATCAAAATTTTTACAGTAATTTAACAAAATCAATATCTTACATACTGGTTGCCTAAATACTCATACGACGTTGTCTTTTTAACACACTTTCAAAATGTCCACCACCTTGTTCAATACAATTTAATGCCCGTTTTCTTAATTGATGTTTTAATTTAGAAAGCACTTCAGTGTCATTTCTCACTATGTCAAAAGCGTTCACTATCCTAATTTATAGGACCTCGGCACTTGGTGTATCATTAAAATAAACGAACAACTTAATTCGTCCCCACAAAAAAAAGTCAAGCGGCGTCAAATCAGCTGATCTGGGGGGCCACTGGACAGGGCCACCGCGACCTATCCAGCGCTCTCCGAACTCTTCATCAAGCCGCATTTGCCGAACACTTCCAGTGAAATGGGCAGGGGCACCATCATGTTGGTAGAATACCTCTTGTAAATTTTCCAAGCCGCTGAGTAGCAGCAAGCATTGTCCTGCGGGCCACTCTTGTACCATACCGTTGGTTATCACCACACATTGCCAAAGTCCTCACCATTTCGGTATACTGAACATTAGTGTATCGGAAAGACATTGCGCCCGAAAGAATATTTAATAAATAACACTACTTAATTGCTTTCCACTAATTCCCGCGCGTGACTAATGTTTACATTTATGTTAGCTTTCATCGTAGCCGCGCAAGCGGTGGTGGCTCTCTCGCTCTATCCTGGGCTTTTAGTTTGCAGGAGAAAGGGAACGAAAGTAAGTAGGTATTGGTGTCCTTTGTCCAGTTCTTGTTAGTGTGTGCGTGCGGCTAAGTTTACAATACATTTGTAAAGACCTTAACGTTCTTGGAATAAAGTTAAGTTTTCTTTATTCTGTACTGAATGATGGAATTTGTATGAATAAAACTGCGATTTGAAGTCTTATGACTTTGACTTACGGTCCATTTCAATTTGTTTTGACTGTACAGGGTTAATATGACAATAATTTCCGTAGTTTTAATTATTTTTGAGATAAAAAATTACCTATATTAAAAATGATGTAAATCGATTCAGTAATCGATTCTGAACAAACTATTTTCAGGGTGTGCGTTAATTAAGTTACATGTTGTATAGGTTCGCTTGGTTATTGCTACATCCATTTATAACAAGTGATGTGTCCAGCAGCCGTACCATTAACTGTATGTATTTATATCGCATCCAGGGCCCAAAGGAGATTAATTAACAACGCATACTACATCGCAGACCCTGCATGGGTGTCTAGCTTACCATGATGCAAAACAAGGTAAAACGCATTTAAGTTGAACCAAAATTATACTAAAATCTACATCAAGATGTTACCTCGGATATTCTCCAGTAACTTTGGCGTAAGACTGTATGTTTCTGATCACTTCCACCAGATGATGGAGCTGATCACAGAACTCTGGAAGCTGTTCCGGCGTTAGACACTGTCCACCATATCTAAAACACACTCAATTTGAAACGAATAACTTCCTCAGACGTACAAAAAAACTTGTGTGTACTTATGTACACGCGTTAGAAGTTATACTTCTTAATATACAACTTGAACATAGTTATCAATTTTCATACCACCTAGAACTAACGTCATGCTGTTAATTTTACGATGCGCGCGCAATAATAAAAATAAAAATTCACTGTCATACCACCTAGAACTAACTTCATGCTGTTATTTCTACGAAGCGCGCGCAAAAATAAAAATAAAAATTCACTGTCATACCACCTAGAACTAACTTCATGCTGTTATTTTTACGATGCGCGCGCAAAAATAAAAATAAAAATTCACTCTCATACCACCTAGAACTAACTTCATGCTGTTAAATTTTTTGGTGTCGGTGTGCGCGCGCATCGTAAAAATTCACTCTCATCATTTTTCTCCGTCGCGCCAAAAGAAGTATAACTTCAAAATAGGCATATAATTATAATATTATGAACTAGAAATACTTAAGTATTTACATGGAATTTGCATTAAGCCTTTATTAAGAGACAGAGTACCCCTTTCCAATCCATACCAAATCTATCGACCACTCGTTTTTCTTCAGACGTATTTTGGGCAATATGTACAGCGTAAAGTAAGAGCTGAAGTCTTAGCACTATGAATATATTTTAAAGCCCAGTCATATCCGTCGTAAAACTAAAAGTGATACCTAACAAGAATTAATAGGCATATAATTATAATATTATGAACTAGAAATACTTAAGTATTTACATGTAATTTGCATTAAGCCTTTATTAAGAGACAGAGTACCCCTTTCCAATCCATACCAAATCTATCGACCACTCGTTTTTCTTCAGACGTATTTTGGGCATTATGTACAGCGTAAAGTAAGAGCTGAAGTCTTAGCACTATGAATATATTTTAAAGCCCAGTCATATCCGTCTTAAGACTAAAAGTGATACCTAATTATCTTAATCATCTCATCCCGTGAGGGGCGCAGAAGTCGACCCGAGCGAATAGATATTCGCTCGGGTCGACTTCTGCGCCCCTCACGGGGTAGATACCAGAGGACATTTCTTTTTTAACGGGACTTATCCCTCCCTCTTACCCACCTCTGCAACTCCTGTAAGCCAGGATCAACAGTGGCACACAATGAAATGACACTGAGCGGTGAGGCTCAGGCATGTCCCGGGGAATCACTTTACTGTCTTTGATCCCGCAACGAATTTAATCAAAAAGAAATAAAAGGAGGAGTTAGAAAATTAATTGTTCCACTTCCCTCCAGAGCAAAGCGGGAGACAGAATGATGTAAAGAGGCTATAGCCTCATAAAACGAGAGAATTGCAACTAGAAGATGTGAAGATCCCGGCGAAAGTGAAGCGGTCATGCGCAATCAAAAAGTGATATTTTTCATAATCCCACACAGTCCAGCCGCAGTGTGTTTGTGCTCGATATTAGGTACCTATCGTATCCTAACTTATATAACTTTTACGTAGTGTTTATTATTTTATTTATCGAGGGTTGACAGTTTCAACTTATCCGTCCAATGAGTATGTAAGTAACTGTCTATAATACAACGTCATTAACGATTTAGCCTTTTAGCATTGGTCTTAGTCCGACAAACGGGGCCAAGAGACACAAAATATATATTTATTTGACTGTAAAATATTTCTGTTGACCTTGTATTTTATTATCGCATTAAGGCATTTCTTTTTTTTTTCTTTATTGTATTGTTTATTTATTTATTTTGTTGGTCTGTGTGGAAACATTTGTTAACTTGTATTTTTGTTTCGTTCTTAGTTTTAAATAATATTATTTTGTATAACATTAACTATAATTAAACACTAGCTGGTGGGTGGACCTTAATTTAATCTAATAGATTAAAATATCTTATATTAGTTATAGTATATATTTCAATTTGTATTTATATATATTATTATTTGAGTATTTATTTATTTTATCTTCTATTATACTCGCATGTTAGACTGTAGCAGTGATAATGAGAGCTTTTATTCTTTAAGCAGTGATAATGACAGTTTTACAAGTTTACCTTCACTCGCAGATACTTTAGTGACGCAGTTTTCTGATGTACCCAAAAATCTTAATGTTGTTCATATAAATGCCCAGAGTATTCCGGCTCATTTCCCAGATATGCTGGTGACTTTTGACTGTAAAAATATTCATGCCATCCTCATTTCAGAATCATGGTTAAAACCTTCTCTGCCAACATCTTCATATTCCTTGCCTGGTTACAATCTGATTAGAAACGATCGTACAGGTGGTGGTGGCGGGGGAGTTGCAATATATCTGCGTAATAATATCTCCTTTTCTATTGTCGATATGTCAACTCAGCCGCCGCCATCAGCTGCTGGCGAGCATCTTTTTATTGAAATTGATCATCACCATCGTAAAATACTACTTGGTGTTTACTACAGTCCTTCTCTACGTGTAAATTACTTCTCTTCTTTGGAAAAACTTCTAGAAAACCTCCTGCCTTCTTACAGTCACACCATAGTCATGGGGGATTTTAATACCTGCCTCTTAAAGGCTGACAATCGCTCTTCTCGTCTTTTATCTTTGCTTGAGTCTAATAATTTAACTATTCTTCCCCTAAATGCTACGCATCACTTTCCTAACTCTATGCCTTCTCTATTAGATCTTATCTTCATCTCTTCTCCCCAAATTGTCGCGAAGCATGGACAGTGTCCTGCTGACGCCTTCTCTCACCATGACTTGATATTTCTGTCATGCAAAATTAGGCCGCCTAAGCCTAAGCCTAATATCCTATTACAGCGCAATTTTGGTGGCATGAATTTATGTAATCTTCGACGTGATGTTAATAACATTGATTGGATACCACTATTTAGTTCTGACACCGTTGATGAGAAAGTTAATTACTTCACTTCTACAATTATTAACTTGTACGACCGACATGCACCTATTCGGGCAATCAAACTTAAGCATTTTCCTGCACCTTGGCTTACCGATGACGTCAAACGACTCCTTCACAAAAAAGCTGCGGCGAAATCCAAAATTAGGTCGCACAACACCGACTATTTTCGAAATAAATATGTCTCCATTAGAAATCACTGCAATAAGGTGTGTAGAGATGCACAACGCCAGCATATTCACGAGTCCGTTCAAAACGGAGACCCAGCAAAAGTGTGGAAATTTCTAAAATCTATGGGGGTCGGTAAATCTCGTCAGGATGCCATTCCTAAAAATTTAGACCTTAACTTGCTTAATCAGCACTTCTCTGCGTCGTCCAACTTTAATAGGACAGTAAAAACTAGTACATTGAATCATTTAGCATCCTGTCCGGCTCCTCAACATCCGCAGTTTGTTTTTAGTCCATTTCCGGCTTGTGATGTTAAGAAGAACATATTATCCATCGCATCTAACGCTATTGGAAGTGATTGCGTGAGCCGTAACATGATCTTACCTATCCTTGACGACATCCTTCCCATACTTTGTCACATCCTCAATCATTCCATCTCCCAAGGTCTTTTTCCACGTCTGTGGAAGGACACCCAAATCACACCAATACCCAAGAAATCCCATCCTAAGTCAGTTTCTGATTTTCGTCCTATCTCTATACTCCCTTTCCTTTCCAAAGTTCTTGAACGACTCGTCCATTCCCAACTCAGCGCTTTCTTACACAAGAACAATCTCCTCAATCCTTATCAATCCGGTTTCCGTCCTGGTCACAGTACCACCACAGCCCTGATCAATGTTACGGAAGATATTAGGTTAGGAATGGAAGATGGAAATCTGACAGTGCTTGCATTGTTGGACTTCAGCAATGCATTCGGCGCTGTTGATTTTGATATTCTACTGGCTATCTTACGTTCACTTAACATATCTCCAACGGTAATTGACTGGTTTCGTAGCTACCTGTTTGGTCGCCAGCAGCGTGTTCGCATAGAAGATTCTTTCTCTTCCTGGTGTAGCACTAATGCCGGTGTACCACAGGGCGGCGTTTTATCACCTTTACTTTTTGCTATTTTTATAAATGCCATCTCTGATCAATTAATTTCCTCTTACCACCTTTATGCAGATGATTTACAAATTTACTCCCAAGCACCACTTGAAAAATTATCGGAAGCCATCGAAGTTATTAATGCAGATTTGTCACGTATCAGTAAGTGGAGTATGAGATACGGTATAACAGTTAATCCTACAAAGTCCCAGGTAATAATTGTTGGTAGTGCCCGAAAATTCCTAAATATTGACTATTCACAGATTCCTCTTGTTGTTTTTGACGGTACTATTATACCTTTTTTGGACAGAGTCAAGAACTTGGGTATTGTTATGGACAATACCTTATCGTGGGGCTTTCAAATGCAAGAAGTAAGCAAAAAGATTTTTGCTTCTGCAAGTTCCTTGAGACGTCTGCGAAACTTTCTGCCAACTGCTACCAAGATTGCACTTGCTCAGTCCCTTCTTCTCCCTATCCTTGACTATGCTGACACCAGTTATCTTGATCTAACGGAGGAACAACTTGATAAACTTGAGCGACTTCAAAACTTTTGCATACGTTTCATATTTGGTTTGCGCAAATATGATCATATATCCGAATTTCGCAATAAACTCAAGTGGCTACCAATACGTCTTCGTCGGAATACTCATATCGTATCACTTCTATACAGTATTCTGTTCATCCCATCTACTCCACATTATCTCAAAAAACGATTTAATTTTCTTCACACAAATAATTCAAGATTTTTGCGGTCATCAGAAAACTTACGACTTAAAATGCCCTGCCATTCTACAAATTTTACTGACAAAGCTTTCAGTATACAAGCTGTCCGATTGTGGAATGCATTACCTATCAAAATAAGACGCGCCCAGTCACTTAGATCTTTTAAATGTATGGTTAAAGAACATTATTTGAACTTACCTAGCTGCCGTTGAGACTTTACTTGAATCAGCCGAAAGTATGCTAGTTTACATATTAGTTTTTATGTGAGTATAATTAGGTTTATATATTTATTTATATATGTATATATTTATATTAATATATATGTATATATGTTGTGTATGTATGTATACAGTACTGTATATAAGTATTATTCTTACGTATATGTATATACGTAAGCTATCTTTTCTTATTTTCAATAAATTCGTACACCTTTTGCTACCATTATCCATAGATATTAAATTCTGGTCCATCCAACGCAAATAGGTTGCCTGGAAGAGATCGCTTTTAGCGATAAGGCCGCCAATTGCAAAAATGAGGTTCTATGCATACTGTACTTTGTATATTATTTATGCAATAAAGTGTACTTCTTCTTCTTCTTCTTCTTCTAGAGAAGCCAGCTGCAATAGCACCAGAGGTCAGGCAGCAGCGTCTCTCTGTGTAGATACTAGACTATTATACTGCGATTGCCAACTCGTCTGCCAAGCGTGGCTATTATGGCATATTCCCCTAAGATTATTCTTGGGGGAGGCTTTTGTCCAGCAGTGCGCACAGCTGTTATGATTGAAACTATAGACTTATCGTTATTTCCTATACCAGGAAGCTACTGGGACACATTTGTGCTAAATCAAACCCAATAACCCCATTTTTGCATGACCTATAAATCCAACCTGGCACCCCATATTGAGTATCTACGATAGTTTACTTAACGGCTACAAAAGCTTCCAGGACAGCAATCAGACACACTGGTATACATACAAAGCCTTGTTAACTTATATGATTTCAATCAGTGAAAAAACCGTTACATCGTTTTAAGTTTTTATATAGCAAGGCAACGAACAAGCGGGTCATCGATTGGCAAGTGATCACCACCGCCCATGGACACTCGCAAAAGAAGAGGGACCTTTATCGCTTAGCTTAGCTTTTTCTTCAAGATTGCCAAGTCAAACCGGATTGCAAATATCTCCACAGTCTATTGATTCTCCTGTGTGATCTTCCGCGGTGAAAAGTTCCATTCATCCACATATAAACTTCCGCAGTTATAATATGATGATGATAATGATGTCCTCCTGGCCGAATATCGGCCACGACGGCCATTCTCAATGGAGATTTGCCAGTTACGCAGGACATATTAGAGTGCACAAGTGTGTGCGCAGACACAGGGGCACTTTCTATTCATCACTCTCATGATCCCATGGGACGATAGTGACGCGACCGGAATGAGGTCAGGTACAGGACCGTCGGCTTTTCGAGCTCTCCGAGGCACGGGGGTGTAATACCGCCATCTACCAGACTTCGGGCTGATACTGAGAAATTTCTTTTTACGGAAAAATCCCAAAATCACTTTTGGCCCGACCCGGGATTTGAACCCAGGACCTCTTTTTCTGCGGTTGAACATGTTACCGTTAGACCAATGAGGCAGTAAATTATTATTATAATTTATAATATAGGTACAGACGCCAGCACATCCAGCTACTCCAATCTGTCAAATTTATTTTATAGATTTTCAACTTTATCATAGAAGCATAAGGTTCACTTTCAACTGGGGAAATTTGACAGATTGGGGTAGCTCGATGTGCTGGCGTCTGTACATAAGTATGATACCAACCTTCTCTTTGTATTTTCTAAAATACCTACCTCAAATCAATATTGACTGGGAAGCTATCGTCTTCGAGCGGGCTGGTGCCGTCAGTGGGCGAGTCGGACTCGTCGTCCGTACTGCAGCAGCTCACGCTTACACTGGGCACGTTGGTGCTGGACACCTCGTGCGTGGACTGCGACACACTCATTCTGTACCTGTTACATGTAGCCAGTTCTAAAACATTATATTACTATTCTATTCTAAAACATATAAGCCTAAAACATCAAGCTACCCCCATCTGTCAAATTTCCCCAATTGAAAGTGAACCTTTAAATAAATAAAAAAGGTTTTTATTCACGTAGACTTTAAAAAAGCGCTTGTAAATAGTCAGAACATGTTTGTAGTAATATAGTTGTATACATTATTTATAGTAACATAGATATTTAGGTACACATTGTATGAAAACATTTATAAAATTGCGTTTATTATAGCAATGATATTTAGCTAGCTCGTATCAAGTTATTGTCAAGCGATTATGTTTAATTATCTAGTTTAAGTCTAATAATTTTACTACATATTGTTAATGGTTCTGTCTATATTAAGGTATTATTATTATGACGGACCTTGTGTTAATAACGACGGTCGCGCTTTAATGCTACCACCGGATCCAATGGTGTGATAAAGTTGAAAATCTATAAAATAAATTTGACAGATTGGGGTAGCTGGATGTGCTGGCGTCTGTACCTATATGTATCTAATTCGTACACAATTAAGAAGCTTGTACCTACTATGAAAACCAGACAACTGATATACCTACCTACTACGTATACTACTTTTCTTTTGGAAATATATACTTATATAGATAATTACACCCAGACTCAGGACAAACAGACATGTTCATGTTCATAAATATCTGTCCTGGATGGGAATCGAACCCACGACCTGCGGCGTGAACGGCAAGACTCTACCAACTACGGCAACCGGCTGCATCAACTTCTAAGGCGAGACACGACATTCGTGACGCGAAATGTTTGTTCCCCGCCATAGACAGGTACCGAACGCAGTCGCAGGCTGAAATTAGTATACTAGAACCGGCCAAGTGCGAGTCAGACTCGCGCATGAAGGTTTCCGTACCATTATCTATAAAAACGAACCAAAAATTCACGTGTATTGTATGGGAGCCCCCTTAAACATTCATTTTATTTTGTGTTTTAGTAATTGTTGTTATAGCGGCAATATCTAGGCACAATGTCACACAGATCATCCTAGCCCCAAACTAAGCAAAGTTTGTACTATGGGTACCGGGCGACGATATACATACTTATACAGATAGATAAATACTTAAATAAATAGAAAACATCCATGACTCAAACTAATATTCGTGCTCATCACACAAATATTTGCACTTACCGGGATTCGAACCCAGGACCACCAGCTTCGTAGGCAGGAGCACTACCAACTAGGCTACGGCGACCGTCAAACAACAGGCAACAGAAATACATCATCTGAGAAAATTTCAACTGTCTATCACGGTTCACGAGATACCGCCTGGTGACAGAAGGACAGACAGACAGACAGCGAAGTCTTAGTTTTACCCTCTGGGTACGGAATCCTAAAAACTATAAGTAGTTACTAACACTGTGGAGGTGAAGGAGTGGTGTTTCTTCCAGCCGGCCGCTTTGTGGTCGCGGCGCAGTTTGTTGAACAGGCGGCTGAGCAGGCGCGACTGCCGCCCCCCGCCCTCCATAACTTACTGATGGTGTTTAGTGCTTCTATAATATAAGCAAATTAAGTTATACCAAAAATTGGCTCTTTAGGTAAACTATAATATTTTTTTATATATATAAAATAGGATGGCTAACGAGCAAGTGGACCACCTGATGGTATGTGCCGCAAGTACGTTGTCAGCCTTTAAGTAAAGAATAGGCTCGCTTCTTGAAGGTTGTTTTTGAAGGCTAATTGATTCCACAGAGCGGTAGTGCGCGGCAAAGTTTCTTGTAAAACGCACGGTGGTCGATGACCATTCATCCAGGTGAAAAGGATGAAATTTCCACTTTGGGCGAGAGGGTCTGTGGCGGAATGTGGCGGCGGGTATAAGCTGGAACAATTCTTCTGAACACTCCCCGTGATGCGCTAGAGGACACATAGAACGCAGGGTAACGCTACGTCCTACGTAGGCGGTTGAAAGCGAACGCGATTATGAAGCGGTGCCACGCGACTTCAATGCGATGCGGTGCGAAGCGGTGGCGGTGTCCTACGTGCACGCGAATCATCTCGCGAAGCCGCAAATACACGACGGCACCGCATCCTGTTCGCGCGAAAATATCGAGCCAACTGATCGCGTTCGCTTCATTTCGCGCCGCTCCGCACCGCGTTTTGTCACGTAGGACACTTCAATCGGTTTAGACTGTTTGTTGTTTTCGCGCCGCGCCGCGCCGCTTCGCGTTCGCGTCTAGATCGCTCACGCAAGACGTCGCGTAAGAGGATCTAGCCAAATAGTGGGAGCCTATTTTTATTGTAGTTTAGCGTCCTCCTACAATAGCCAAATTTAGCCACGGCGACAAGTCTCAATGGAAACTAGCCATCTGCGCAGGACATATTATAGTGCACAAGTGTCTGCGAAATCACAGGTGCACTTTCTATTCCATCACTCTCATGATCCGATTGGACGACTAGCGACACGACCGGAAAGAGGTCACGTACAGAACCGACCGGCTTAACGTGCTCTCCGAGGCAAGGGGGTGTCAAACCTTCAGTCTGATACTGAGAAATTGTCTTCACAAACACATCCCAAATCCCTTTTTTTTTGGCTCGAACCGGGATTTGAACCCAGGACCTCATTATCTGCGGTTACACATACATACACATAACATAGCTAATAGGCAGTGCACTCACCGGTCTGTAAGTGTACGGCCAGGTAAACATGGCACGCTTCCAACCTATAGATGGTTGACCGTCAACGTGGTTTAATTTGTGAGTGCCTCCCGAGCTTCTGAGGACACGTTTAACGTGTCAGTCTCTATTGCTGTCTTTAGTCAACCGTCCTTAAGACCATACCGAATGAACCTCAATATTCTTATATAGGACGCACAGAATGAGCCTCAATAATATTTTACACTGATTCTCAGTCGATGAACATTCAAACTTGATAGCACGGCGCACTAGTTAAGGGATTCGCTATGTTATTACGATCCCGCACAAGTGCAGACACACGCAATAATAGCGCTAAAATATATGATCGTATCGATGGGGTTCTGAACGAATTGTAAGACGCCAGCCAACGGAAATGAAAACATTTCTCAATATCCCCATTTTACTGTTCAGTGAAAAACATATGTAGAACATCATCTTCATATCAGCCGAAAGACGTCCACTGCTGGACAAAGGCCTCCCCCAAGGCTCTGCATAATAGCCGGTTTTGCGCTGCCCGCATTCAACGGCTTCCCGCGACCCGCACAAGATCGGCGGTTCACCTTGTAGGGGGCCTGCCCACGTTGTGTCTTCCGGTTCGTGGTCGCCACTCGAGAACCTTTCTGCCCCATCATCCGTCAATTCTACGAGTTATGTGCCCTGCCCACTGCCACTTCAGTTTGGCAATTATTTCGGCTAATTTGGTTCGCCTGCAGATCTCAGCATTTCTGATTCGATCTCGCAGGGAAACTCCAACCCCTTTCCATTGCTCTTTGGGTGACCTTGAGCCGCCTGATAAGGCCCATAGTGAGCGACCACGTCTCTGTTCGGTAAGTCATCACTGGCAACACACACTGGTCGAAGATCTTCAACTAAATACTCACATTTTGCTGACGTGATTCAGACTAGATACTGCAGTTTGGCAGTACTAGTCTTCTGTGTATTGTGGAGAGCAGCCATTGTCTGCATTATTGTGTTATGGTAATGTGTTTTGTAGCGGTTTACTTAGAAATACATACAAAGAATTTTGAGACACCTTTGTCTGTCGCATGACAGGGTAGCGACAGTGGATTGAAGGAAATGCATTTTATTTTAATGGTGCCATATTTTATGACGTCTGTCATAATATAACTAAACAGGATTTATGGAAAAGGAAGAATAGATATTTATTTTTTTATGTAATAGAATGGCAAACGATTAAGTGGGTCACCTGATGGTAAGGTGTTGTTGCGTGTTGAAGGCGTTGTATATCACTACCCCGTCTCATCCCTCGTGGGGTGAAGAAGTCATCCCGAGGGAATGTCTACCAGATAACGGATAACGTACTGCGATCGCGAACCAGTCAGCCAAGTGCAGTGATTATAGGGAGCACCTCCCTCAAAGATCGTTAGGGGTCGTTTTCGGTGTGCGTTACGATTGCTCCGCCACGTTATCCAAATAGAAAAAGAAATCGCTATATTTTTTGTCAAAATTAGTCAAAATCGAAAGGTACAAACCAAAACTTTGTCAAAGAAGAAATAAAGAAGTTACAGGGGTTTTAAGTTGGCCGCGCGAACGTAACGTGCACGATTGCGCGGCCATGGAGATCTCAGTAACTACTTGGGATAGAGATGTAAATCTTTTTGTTAATTGAACATTACATTTGTCAACAATTGTCAAAAAAAGAATTATAAGACTAGGATCAATATTTCACGAAATATTCACCTTGGAAGTTATGGCCGCGCAATCGTGCACTTGATGTTTCTTTAATCTCGATTATTTCTTCAAAACTTAAGATATCATGCAGTAAAACTGTTACTAGAAGAAAGGTTTTAATATGTCAAAGGTACCGAAAGCATTTAATGCCACCAAAGTTTATTTAAAGTGACGAAATCAAGCCAAAACAAAAGTTACGTGGCCGCGCAATCGTAACGGTACTTTGAACGCTGATATCTCATTATCTATAATAGTTAAGATTTCGGTGTGAACATCGAAATATTCGTAATATTAACCTCATCAAATTGACATATCGTTTTACCCTCAGAACAGTTTTTTTAACGAATTATTTCAAAAATTAAGTTATCTCATACAATATTCAAGTAGGGTGACCATAATTTCGGTTTAATATGGGAATATCTTTTGTTCTACTAGACGAAAATGTACCTATTAGGAGTAACTGTTGTATAATTAGCTACGATAAAACAGTTCAATGTACTATTATTTTCGTCTATACACATGTTCAAATCATGCCATACAAAACAATGCCAAAAAATGGAACTTAGTTCTGTTTTCACTACATAACGTGACATTGCTACTTGTACTTAAGTAATTTAGAATGTTCTCGGTTAATACCCAGTAATGTAAAACAATAATGAACTCAAACCTACATGTGATGGTTTTAGTTGTTTGTTTTTAGCATTACTAACCGACAAAAGTTTGGCTTTTAATTTGAAATATATATTAAATTAGAAACTAAATGTGGGACGCTAAATTGCTCCAATCATTATGACCGTAAAACCAACTGCACTGCTGGATAAAACTCACGTGATAAAGCATAATAATATACATTTTGGAATTATAAATCTAAAAATATTTACGCGATAGTATATGTCCTTTGGAAATTGCTGGATGCGAACAGCGCAAGACCGGCAATTGTGGAGATCTTTGGGGAAGGCCTTTTTAAACCATTTTAAACCATTACCAAATAAATACGTTAGATAAGTTGTGCATTGAATATAGATCAAAAGTATCCTTTACATGATCCATACTACCATATATATGGTAGTATGGATCATGTAAAGGATAATCATATATATCCATACTTAATATAAGAAATGCGAAATTAATTCTATCTATCTGTATGTATGTAACAGATAGTTCAAACCCTGTGGAAGGACATAGAGAGTATTTATCCCACTGCTTGGCACATGTTTTACGTGGTGCACGCGAGCGCGGCCAATTTTGATGTACATTAAATACACAACTTATCTAAAGTATTTACCCGTGTTAAACCAGGTTAAGTAAAAAACTTAAAAAAAATAGATATTTTTATTCATCACAGCTTGCAAAATCAACAAAAATATACAGATTACAATAATATAACTATTACCGTCAATAATCAACAAATAAAATAAAATTCTTAATAAAGCTTTACAAAACACATTTCAAGAAAATGAGAAATATATAACTATTTAAGTATAAAAAGTCAAAAATCACATTTCACAAATAAAAATTCCAGTTACATCTCTACAAAACCATATGTGAGAAAATGGATGCAAACAGGGTCCTTTGTACTTTCACATAATTTATTTTCGTTGTCGTCATAGCAAAGCATCCCGGCATTTCTTATAAAATGGCATTTGTAGTGACCCATTGTTCCAAGGACTGCAGGAATATATTCAATTGCACCTAACAATTTGTAAATAATTTGTTTAACTATAATACTTTGAGGTATGTCATTTAACAACATCATTTGTGTGCCATTTAAATCAAATGTTACTATTTTTGATAAGGTATAAGTAAATTCAACTAACTCGTTGCATTTTCTGCATCGTTTATTCTCCCAATCATGAATGAGAATAGCATCTTCTAAGTTGACAATAGAGAAAATATTTATTATATCTAAATTTAACGGTATAAATACGTGTTTTCTTTCTGATAGGGCCGAATTCATGCACGTATTATTGGAACAATTACTAATGGAACTAGCGCTAAAAATAATATCATTTACAATGTGTTCATAAATAAATGCAGCGTTACAGTCACAACTATATCGATTATTTTTGAAATATTTAGAAGCAATTTTTATTCTTAGTCTGTTTGCCTCATCATAATTATCAGATTCGCATATGATTTTTAAAAATGCCGTTACATCGTTACTGCTATAACTATCAAATAAGTCACGTATGTATGTATTTTCTTTATATCCGAGGGCTAGCAAAAAAAAAACGGAATCAAATGCACATGTATTGGTTAATATTATGTTTTGAAATGAAAATTTTGTTATATTACCATTTTTTAATAACATTATATTAACAGAATCATCATTTTCGGTAGAGGCACCTTCGCCTCGCCAGTTTTCAACATACGAAGGTATTTCTGCGAAGACTGAGTCGTTTGAAAATGTTTTTCTTATATTCATTTTTTGTTTTTTGCCTGATTTATTTTTTCGCGGTAGCCATTTTCTTTTCTTTGTTTTATTCTATTTTTTTTTTCATTTTTGCAGTCATTTTCATAATCAATATTTAGGCAGCTAAAAGCAAGTTTGATTTCTCCTAATAAATAATCATAATGGATTTTTAGATATTCATCAATGCTGTATTTTTTCATTCTTGTTCCATATAATAAATTTTTCATCGTTTTGAAATAGCTCTCTATAGCTGAGGATGTTGGTGTTTTATTTTGGGAGTTATAGAGTGGGCACATAATATTACCCGAGAGTGGCAACTTGAGAAGTAAACGTTTGAGCGTTGTTATAAACTGAGGTAAGTAAAATGAGTTTCGCCATTCTGAAGCAGTATTTTCAATTTTATGCAAAATTCTTTCCTTCTCGACGATTTCTTCAAACCATAAAAGTGAACCATCATTATCATCGAAGATTATATTTTCATAAATATTTTCTTCTTCTTCGGTTTCTTTGTTAGGCTCATTATATTCGCTATTACCTAGTAAGCATCTTATTTTCTTAATATTATTTTTACAGACAGGATTTTCTCTATTGTCGTATTCAGTTAGACATATTTTAACAACATCAGTAATCACCATTTTTATTTGTCGATAACATTCACATTCTTTTATATATAAAATGCAACGAACATAAAACATTTATATCAATATTTTCAAAGCAACGTAAGTTGTAAAGGGTTTTAATAAAATGACTCGTGTCTAGTCTTATGAATACTTCTGGTAAAGCACAATTGTGGCCTTCTAATACCAGAAAAGATCGTTTAATATAATCTTTTACGCTACTAAACGTTGTGAACGCTGAAACGTTAGCTGCAATTAATGCTGAAGAGTCATCTGTAATAATTTCATGTGGTGGGCTTCTTACTTCAACTAACCATTTCTTTAACCACGCCGTAATTGAGTCTTTATTGTGGGAATCGGTAATCATTTGAAAAATAGGAGTAGATTTAATGGAATCCGACGTGATCATGGCAATATAAACAAATAATCGTTTCGTTAGTACAGAACCATCTGGAAGCATTATAGCCCGAAAAAAAGTTGCATGCCGTTGCATCTACAGTAATTAGTAGTTTAGGGAAACTACGATGATACTCATCATAGTACTCGATTTGCTCATCCGTCCAATAATACAAATGGAAATGTGGTATCAATGTCATTTCACGAATAAAATTTCTGTTTATAATTTGCTTCATCATAAGTACACTTAGAATTGGATGAGAATGGAATTTCTAGCCTTGTCTTTTGTCATATTTAATCTTTCGGAGAGCTCCTAAACTTGGCAGTACCGGTGGACAGACTTTATTTGTGTCTTTAATTAATTTCGCCGCAAGTTCTTTGTGTACAGCAACGGCAGGCTTATACTGTAAAATTTTAGCTAACTGACCTCTTCTATATGGTGTTAATTTAGATTTTTTCTTCGGGTTATGTGGTACATTTGATTTATTAGAACAAAGTATATAGCAAGTCATACTTATAGTTCTTTCTGTAACTGCTTCGGATTTGATTACAGTTTTGCTATCACATTGCGAGCACTTTCCACTGATAGAAATGTTATTTGTATCGTCGACTTTTTTATTTTTAAAGTTCCAAGTACAGGGTAGCCTCGATATTTCCCAGAGTTTTTCTCTAAGTAAAGTCGCCCACTTATACTTTGGTAGACTTCTGTATCTTTGATGGGTCGATGTAGTGCTTATATCTCTTCTAGTATAATGTACCGTGATAGGTTGGACTTTTTTCCACTCATGCTCGTCCATTAAAAAAGTAAACGTTATTACTTTGTCTCCTTTGTCTTGACATATCAACGGGGATGATGTCATACTACAACGAGAATGTGAAGATGAACTACTTTGAGCTGGTACTATATCTTCATGGTTTTTATCATCACCATTTTTGAAATATTCGGCGTAGTGTCTTTTCAATGTTTTGTATACTGCGTATGAGGATATCACATTATCTAATTCTATTGATATAGTTTTAAATATTGGATGATTGTATTTAATATGAGGGTTTTTGCATACATCTTCGTATTTCAAGAAAACATTTTTTAATATTTCACCTTGGACTTTTGATTTGCGACCTCTTATTTTGACCTGAAAAAAAAATACGCCCATTTTAGAAATTAGAACTAGCGATGTGAATTTGAGCATTATAACGAAGTTTCCAATAAATAATTTTAATTTATTTTAGTCACTCTTTAAGTTGGAATAGATCCTAGTGTTTTTTTTAATTATGTTCACATATGACAATGTTCAGTATCTTTTCTCTCCGGTTATGCGTTGTCGTCATAAGTCTCGCTCAGTTGGGAGGCGACTGGCGACAGGTTTGTAGGTGTTCGCGCATACAGTCGGTTATTTAATATGGACAATAAAACTAAAATATTTTTTTTTTTTATTTAATTTTATTAGGGAAGCTAACAGCTACATACAATTGGTTACAAATGTTGGTAAGTAAATGCCAATAACAAGCTTCCACAACTAGTAATTATACTAGGTATAAATATTTTTTTACGATGCCAAGCAGAATAATATAAGTGCTAAGTGTGCGAAATTATGAGAACATAGGAATCTTTATCAGAAAAATGAAAACTGTAGCCATTTCGTCACAAAATAAGTAATAAACACAACATCTTCAACTAGTTAAACCACACAAAACACTGCGCTGGGGATGTCGATATGAATGATATTTTATTTATTATATATATGATATTTTAGATCAATCAAAATAATTGATTTTGTAGGGGTATTGTCAATAAGGATTACTTATAATATCGCGGATCTATAATTTGACAGTTCACCGGGACACCTAGTTTACACTTCGAGCATTTAGCTGCCAACAGCTAAATGCTCGAAGAGTTTACTATATAAATCAGAATTTAATATTGTAGCTGTATCCAATTATTAAATACATGGAGTGATGTGTACATTAACTCCGCATACAGACTAATTTTCCCAGTGTACGTTATTTTTAAATATGGTATTCACTGCCCTTTTCAAAAATATGTAATATATATTTTAGAAAGTAGTATACTATAGTTTACTTACGGTTAACTTGCCGTAAAGATATAACTTACCGTATCTGCCATACTGAATATCAGGTCGAAATGTAAACTAGGTCTTTCACTAAATGTCTGGGTTCCACTAGGTTCTTTTGACGGGAATATCACCAGGTATCCAATCCACTATGTAAAATAATATCACAGACCGTTGTAATGTGAAATCGTTAAAAATAATCACTTAAAATACAGAACACACTCTTGCGATGCACATCAACAGACAGCCGAGCATCGAATGAGATTAACATCATTTTTCAATAGCCAGAGGTCTTGCTCCAGCTATCTCGCTCGCACATTCAGTATTTTTATTGCATGTAAAATAGAGGTATGCATTTTCTCTTTCTTGTAGTTATTTAAATACCATAAACTTTAAGGCGCGTTTAAATTAATAAATCTTTAATACTTACTTAATTAAATACTAAACTATGAATTGTATTTAGTGAGGCTATTACATAACTAAAACATAAACTGGGTCTCAATCTGTCACAAAATGTCGCATAAATTATTTCAAAGTGCATATTATATTAAATTTCAGTAGGCTTATGGGCTAGTGAGATAGCTGCGCCTAGGATACTGGCCTTTAAAATTATGCTTTAATGCAATAAGTTTATACAAATTTGCGTTATGACAACCAATATGCACAATGAATAAGTAAATATGTGAATTCTCTTAGAAAAGTAATAATTATATCTTCTCAATTGTATGTATGTAGTGATCAACTTTTAATTTTTTGTGCATTGTTAGTCTGTAACGCAGGTTTTTATAATAATATAATTGTTACTAAACTGTGTAGCAATGCGCTCGTAACACTACCCGTGCTACCCCTCTCAGCAACCAAGCGGCTAACATTCGTCCGTTGGTCCGCTGGCCAGGTGTTGTACAAAAGTAAAAGGCAAACTCGCTCAATCGTCCACGGCCTGAACATCAGAATGACTGGCCCAAATGACTGACACATGACGAACTGAAACATATATATGATGACAGACTGAAACATATGATAATCTCCAAATGTTTATATATTAATATTTAAATTAAAAAAACATTACTTCACAACATACTAACGGACTGAACTTTAAGATATAAATCACGTGGAATATGATTAAAATCAAATAACACAACCTAAGCTTTTTACAACATGTAATAATACGTTCAGCACTAAACAAGTTAGGCGTGTGAAAGAACATGGTCAAAGTACGGCATTCGGCTAAATCAAAAAGATTAAAAAAATGCATAACGAAACATTCTTTTGTACCCATTTTGTAAATATTTTGCTGTAATCCCTTTTATCTTTATGGCGTCTAATTCCAACTCGTCACATAATTTGTATACTTACTTTTTTATATTTTTACCTGTTGAAGACAAGGCACCGAGCGACTTTTAAGTTCGTCAAAATATTGCCAATGTGATTTAAATAGTATTAGCCGTGTATGAATTATGGCCCAGGATATTATTAGTAATATTTAGTAGTATATTGTGACGGATTGGTAAATACAAGGAGACGACAACATGCATTGTTGTCGTCCGTTTATTCTTTAGTGGAATTAGACAACATAATATATAAAGATTAGGGTTTACGGCAAAATCAAACTGGCTACAAAACACTATTATATTATTTCGGCACTTTTATAATGTTTTCGATTCAGCCGAATGCAATGCTTTGAAAATGATGATGATTATTTTTATTTTTATCTTCAAATTACTTAAGTCTGACTTGATTTAAAACCGACCTTACTATAAATAATATACTAGTTTTCCGCCAGCGTCACCACATTTTATCTCGCGGACACCAGAACCTAGGAAAGGACATAAGCAATTTCGATGGCAGGAGAGTGGTCTCTAATGAACGTGTAAACAAACCAATGTGGTCATATATCACCTGTGATTGGTCAAAAGTATGATACGCGGGGCTTACCAAGTATTGTAGTGCAAAGAATTTTGTTCCGGAATCGGTACACCGTTTGTGACCGCCACTTTACCTATACTTCGAAGACGGAGAACCTATCTATTTTTTATATGCCCGTCGCATTTACAAACATCGCAATGTTTGTCATCAGAATGCCATGGTTTATGAAAGTAAAATGTTCATCGTATGAACTATGAAGTTTTTTTATCTAGTTGAACTAAGTATACCTCGCCGACATAGGTCCCTATATTTTGTTTTATATCCGTATTTTTTGCATGTTATGGCGGTAGACAAGACAGCGGGTCACTTAAAAACCGCTGCTCATCGACCTGGGTCTGCTGTCTCGACATATATAGCGATAGCTAAGTCTCCGACTTTAGTCGTAATTATACTTCATCATGTTATGTCCACTACTGGACAAAAGCGTCCCCAAAGTACCCAGAAAAATACCGTTCTCTGGTTGTATTAGGGAATACAACCTAAGGAGGGACGATTTCTACACCTCCCACGGGATGAGATGGAGTGATGATATTCTACGCCGTCACCACACAGCGAATTCACAATTATACTTATCTTTTCGATTTAACGAACTCGATCACAAAAAATACTGTTGCCATTACCATACTGTTTTATTGATAAAATTATAACTCGTCAATAACATGACAAAACATAAAAGTCTGACAAACGGAAAAGGGAAAGTGCATTGAACTGTTTTATATTAGCCAATTCTACAAAAATTATTCCTAATTAATTCATTTTCGTCTAATAGACAAAAGATATTCCCATTTTAAACTGAAATTATGGTCACTCTGCTTGAACATTGTAAGACATAACTTTATTTTTGATATTATACGCGAAGAAAACTGTTCTGAGGGTAAATCGATATGTCAATCTGATGAGGTTAATATTACGAATAATTCGATGTTCACACCGAAATCTTAACTATTATAGATAATCAGATATCAGCGTTCAAAGTAACGTTACGATTGCGCGGCCACGTAACTTTTGTTTTGCCTTGATTTCGTCAGTTTAAATGAACTTTGGTGGCATTAAATGCTTTCGGTACTTTTGACATATTAAAACCTTTCTTCTAGTAACAGTTTTACTACACGATATCTTATGTTTTGAAGTAATAATCGAGATTAAAGAAACATCAAGTGCACGATTGCGCGGCCATAACTTCCAAGGTGAATATTTCGTGAAATATTGATCCTAGTCTTATAATTCTTTTTTTGACAATTGTTGACAAATGAAATGTTCAATTAACAAAAAGATTTACATCTCTATCCCAAGTAGTTACTGAGATCTCCATGGCCGCGCAATCGTGCACGTTACGTTCGCGCGGCCAACTTAAACCCCTGTAACTTCTTTATTTCTTCTTTGACAAAGTTTTGGTTTGTACCTTTCGATTTTGACTAATTTTGACAAAAAATATAGCGATTTCTTTTTCTGTTTGGATAACGTGGCGGAGCAATCGTAATGCACACCGTTTTCGTTGACTATTTTTATGATGTGATTACTTTTAGATAATTATAATTGTAGTTTTGATTAAGCTGAGTGGAGGCGAACTCTTGTCGTTCGTTCCCCTTCGTCCACGTTAATAACCAAAATTTCATAGCTGGTTATCAAACAATACAAACAACAATCGTACTCCCCCTAAACCGATCTTGTTATAATTTGACACAGTGAGCTTCGTTTACACTCAGCCCATTACTAAATAATACTATTAGCACTTCAAAATAAAGTTGCCGTAAAACAATCTAGTCTGCGCGACGGTGTTTGTGTGTATGTTTGCGTAAAACCGTAGGTGTGCAAGTTTACGTATGTAATAAAACAAAAATACATATATTTTCCGGCCCAGAAGGAATATTATAGCAGGGTGTCGTAAAAGACGCCTAAGGGATGCACCAGGTAGTGGGCAGTAGCGTTACCTATTAGCTACCTCCTAACTGCGGTCGCCAACTCACATGAAGCGCGGGGACTACGGCAAACCCCGCCAAATGGCAACGTTAAAGACCTTTGAGGGAGGCCTATGTCCAGCAGTGGATGATATCAAGCTGATGGTATGCTTCTTTTTATTGGGAACATCTATTTCAACATTCAGTTAAATAAAACAAGCCAATGTGTTTTTATATTTTTGTAATTCATATAAAAATACAATTATCGTTATTATTAATATACATAATCGCATTTGCCAGCGAAGGCATACAATAGTCATTTTCAATAAAACCACAACTGCAAACTATGAAATGCTATGTTGAGACAAAGTTTAAGTACAACGACAACACGAAATAGGCACAAATCAGTCTGATATAAAAGTACATCAAAACGCCAACATATCAACGATACATCACAATTTTCAAGCCTTACGCCTATAATCTCTAACCATTCGAACATTAAGCCCAGATTTACATTTAAAATTTAATAAGTCAAAAATTTTTGGCCTTGGAAAGACTTTAAAACGAATTGTGACCTCAAATAGAGAGATTTTACTAGCATAAAACGCTTTTAGAAGCCTGAGAATGCAAGATATAAAGAAAATAATTCCCTAACTATATAGGTAAATAATACTAGTACTGAAAAATTACGTAAATATTAAAGTTTTCCTTTGCGAGGATTAAAAAGAACCATCATTATCTTAACAAGCGAAACTTTAAAAGACCCGTGGACCAGGCAGCCATCTTAATTTAAAACAAAACTATCTACAACCAACTTTGGGAAACAAAGACAGAATGTATCCTAAACAAACCTAATTGGCGTTTACATTGAGAACACATTTCACCGCATGCACGCTAGCCAACGCAATACTCGCCAAACATTTGCCTCTCAAATTGCGACGAAATTTTTCACGCTATAAATTACTTTCTATGTCGAGAACTTTCTTAGAGCCATTCTTGCATCTTACGTCAATGACATGTGGCGTAAAAATTGGCGCATATTGACATGGGCTAACAATCTCTATCCATATTTTAACAATTCATCGTCAAGTAATCCTATAATGCCTCCAATTGATAACATGCCGCATGAGATTAAATGGTCAATGTAAACAAAGAAACTGGTCGCAGCGGGTATGGGGCGGCAGTAAGCTGGGGTTTACCAGAGGCCCGACGAGAAGCCCCCGGGGGGCACGCGCACGCGCTTCGGAGCCTCCCCCTTGGGCTCTGGTGGCGCGGGGGCTTGCTTGGGCTCGGGGGCTGGAGCCGGCTGTGAAGGTTCTTGTGGAGTTTTCTGGCCGTTCTGGCTCGGGGCTTCACTGCCGTTCATCGGTTTGGCTGCCGCTTCTTGACCTGTAATTGCATTAAGTCAACGTTGAACGATTTGTAAGACAACCGAAGATGTTTTTGACTGAAGATAAATTATATTCTTAAATAAAATAACAGTCCTGGCTAAGATTACTATTTGATTAAACATTCTTACTAATATGTTTACAAAACTAATATATATTGGTATAATATATGTTGGTTAGGTAATATCCTAACATGACTGCAGTGTTGCCTATATCCATAGTCAACTGCGCCACCCTAATATATTCCCATTTATCAGTCTAAAATCTAAAAAGCTAACCAGCGTTTTTTGTTTTTGACTGTGAATGACGCCCTTGTGAGAATGGCGATCACACTCATGATTGTCATCCTCACTGTACTCATTCAGACGAAATAGTAAAACTATTCAAACTACTGTATATTGGCACTTCGACAGTTGAGGGGCTAACTATGGTGTTCTTGATTAAGGATGACGTTCTTGAAAAGTGTAGCGCTCTTGTGCAATGTGACGTTCTTAAATATGGAGCTTTTAAAACAATAGTCTATACTAATTTATACTAATATTATGAAGAGGAAAGTTTTGTGAGTTTGTGACGTTGTAAGGGGTAATCTCTGGATCTACTAAACCGAATTTCAAAATTATTTAACCAATAGAATACCTTATTGTGGAGTATAAAAATATCTATAAAAAATCCAAAATTAATAACGCATCTTTACTTAAACTTGAATAATGTAACCTAAGTTCCGGCACAAACGGACAGGGACGAACACCGGTCACCGAGCTCCTGCCTACGAAGCTGGTGGTCCTGGGTTCGAATCCCGGTAAGAGCAAATATTTGTGTGATGAGCACGAATATTTGTTTCTGAGCCATGGATGTTTTCCATGTATTTAAGTATTTATCTATCTATATAAGTATGTATATCGTCGCCTGGTACCCATAGTACAAGCTTTGCTTAGTTTGGGGCTAGGATGATCTCTGTGTTATTGTCCCTAGATATAATTATATAAAAAATGTTTATAACGCGGAACGAAGTCCGCGGGCACTGCTAGTATTTCATAAATAAATACCTAGGGCAAATAACACACTGCCATCTGAACTCGAAACTAGGCAGAGGCTATACTATACAGAGCAAACAGACAGAACAAATAATCGTGCTCATCACAGAAAAATTGTCCTGGTTATAGATCGGACCCACATCTCGGGCACTGGCTTAAAATGGTGCACTTACCAAAAGTGATAGATGAGGGAGGGGGGCCTCTGGTACCACCTCGTCCAGTGTGCGGGGGCTCGGGCTCTCCGCCGAAGATGTCAGTGTGCCCCCCGCCGGGCGGGCGGAGTACGCGAGAGGACGACCTTGTGTCATCAGTAAGACCAACGTTGAACTTTGTGGAAGTCATTTTTCTTGTTTACTGCAATTAAAGGAAACACAAATTATCACATCGGCTTTAAAAGTTTGAACAGGCCTTATCGCTAGGTGCCGTCTCTCCCAGGAACTGTTGAATGGACCATTATATGGTAAAAAAGTTATTAATTATTATACAATAATTATCTTAGTTTTAAATACATAACTAAAAAATAAAATTTGTCGAGAAATTGCAATCGCCACTTAAAACTAAAAAATAAATATGAAAAAGAAATGGGACCAATTTAAAAATATACTTTTACAATTTTTTTTTTTTCATACCGGTTCTTAATTGGCTGAGTACCAAACAATTAACAAACATCTGAATTGAGGACCTCCTATTTTTTTCGAATTCGGTTAGACCCAAGCTTAGAAAGGTTTCTGGTTTAATAGTTATGCTAGTAACTAGACTATATTCCTGCTCTCATTTGACAATTGTGAGAGAAGTGAGTCTCGAAATTGTCAAATGAGAGCAACTTTAGTATAGCAGCCCTGTGCCACTCAGCACGTGCTACGAGTACAACGTAGCGCCCCGGTCCATATTACCTTCAGAGCAATTAAAACTCGTGAGTAATGCGCCTTTGACCGTATGGTTTCCGGCCCAGAAATAATAACAGGGCCACCCCATACCATCCCCTGGGTGCCGTAAAAGGTGACTAAGGTATATAGCAGGAAGTCAAGCAGTCCCGCCACCTGTGTACTATATAGATAACTTCTAACCGCTTCTATATATATAGCTAACTTCTAACCGCGGTCCCCAAGTCGCATGCTAAGCGTAGGGACCTAGGGAAACCCGTCCAAATAACAACGTTATAGAAATCTTTGCCTATGTCCAGCGGTGGTATCAGGCTGGTATGGTATGATGTGACTAATGCGATTTCCAGATGGTACTTTATTAGCATTAAGTATATTAGATTAAGAATTTTTTTATGAAAGTCTGCACTAGAAAATTGATTCTCTGTATCGAGGGGGACATGGAACATGTCATTCACGGACACAGCACACTCATGACTAAGAACAACCACCTATGGATCACTCAAATACTTGTACTGTGCGGGAATCGAAACCTAACCACTAGGCCGCTGAGGTAGAAGCGAGGTGAATATATTATCTGCGGTATTAGTAAACTTGTAGGATATAAGATCATGGATGGGATTGTTAAACCTAGTCCAGACTCAATAACTTCGCTTTTGTCAATGCTGAATATAAGAATAATATTTTAAATACACGGCACACAATACGTTTCGCGTGGGAATTCAAACTGTTTATAAATATAATAAGATACTCGGGTCGTTATGAAAACTTTCTAGACATATTGTGGTTAGTTCTTTCGTTATAAGAGCTACACAAACGAGCTAGTGGGTCACCAGATGGTAGGTGATTTCGCCGCCCATGTACACTCACCAGAGCTCCCAACGCCAGAGGAAAGTCATCAAACAAGTGTATCTGACCCTTCCCCCACCCCTCCGTCGACCGTAGTCACACAAATAATAATAACATTAAGTTATTACTGTTATTACTAAGGTAGGACTTCTGCAAGGTGGAGGTACTTCCTCAGTTGGGCTGCTCTTTGAGCGAGTGGACGGTGTGCCCAACATTAAATTATTTTATTTTACCATGGGTGGTATAATTATTTTAAGATCCCAAAGTAACCTACATGTTACCTGCAACCTAAACTAAGCTGGAAAGGCTGTATTGGTAAGGAACGAGAGGGAATGCAGTCAGCTTTTGATAAAACTTAATATGCTAATAAACATCATTATTTTACCTAATTAGAAACATTGTTATATTGTCTTTCCCAAAAGACTTAAAAGGAAATAATTACAGCCTACACTTAACAATATTTTTCTATCGAGTTATATTCAAGCTAATGTGTTTTTCTTTATGGTAATACTAGAGCACATTATCAAAAAATAAGTTTCTAGTCCAAAAAACTAAATAAAGATAGCGAATGGGAAACCTACATAATTTTATACGTACTCATCCTCTTAGAAACATTGAACTTAATGCAAAAGCAATTAATCACACTTCAAAACTAAGTCAAACGGTCGACTTTCACATTTCATACAATACACACAGTCATATAACCTAACAACAACAATTACTTAGCTGAACATCTATAACCTAGTGCCAAAAAATACTTATAAACTTAATATTTGAACGAAGTATAGACGTCTAATCTCTCAAATTTATTTCATAGATATTCAACTTTATCGTAAAAGCATAAGGTTCACTTTCAATTGGGGAAATTTGACAGATTGAGGTAGCTTGATGTGCTGGCGTCTGTACATACATCCGACTAAAATTGCGTCCCGACCGGAACTGTAACTAACGGCCATATCAAAATACATGTCAAATTAAATTACATGCGTTTAAAAACGTTTTGGATAGCCGATGCTAAATAAGGATACGAGAGCCGTAGAAATTGAAATGATTATTATGAAACAAAACAAAAAAGCGGCCAAGTGCAAGTCGGACTTGCATACGAAGGTTTCGTGCAAACGGCTACATATCAAGCTATGCATTTCCAATATAAGCTGACCTCTCATTGTACGGAAATCCTATACAACGCGGGATCAGCTTATACTGGAAATGTATAGCTTGATATGTAGCCGTGTGTACCATCGTAGTTGACGACAAAAGTAGATGATCAAATTCAAACATTCAATACAAAATTCTGTAAATTGCGTCCAAATAGTGTGGCGGTGAAGTGTTTCTTATGTACGTGATTGGTATATATACCAAATCTATAGATATAACTAGCTGTGCCCCGCGGTGTTACCCGCGTTCAATTTTATAAATTTTCTTTACTATAAACCTCACGGAGCCCGAGACCTTTCCAACGAATGCAAAACCGTGGAAATCGGTTCGTGCGTTCTGGAGTTATAGCGTCAGGAAGGAAAACCCGACTTATTTTTATATAGTAGATAAAATCGTAGGAAAGTCAAAACTGTACAGAGAATATCTTTTTTAAAGGATACTTGGGGCGTGATATACAAGTATAAATAAATATATTGAAGTCAAAAATATAGTTTTTAGAATTTTTGTCTGTGTGTCTGTTTATCTGTATGTATGTCCGGGCTAAACTCAAAAAGTACTCCATGGATTTACTGCAAATTTTGCATGAATATTACAAAGAAGTCGGGTCAACATATAGGCTGCTCTTTGAGCGAGTGGACGCTGTGCCCAACATTAAATTATTTTATTTTACCATGGGTGGTATAATTATTTTAAGATCCCAAAGTAACCTACATGTTACCTGCAACCTAAACTAAGCTGGAAAGGCTGTATTGGTAAGGAACGAGAGGGAATGCAGTCAGCTTTTGATAAAACTTAATATGCTAATAAACATCATTATTTTACCTAATTAGAAACATTGTTATATTGTCTTTCCCAAAAGACTTAAAAGGAAATAATTACAGCCTACACTTAACAATATTTTTCTATCGAGTTATATTCAAGCTAATGTGTTTTTCTTTATGGTAATACTAGAGCACATTATCAAAAAATAAGTTTCTAGTCCAAAAAACTAAATAAAGATAGCGAATGGGAAACCTACATAATTTTATACGTACTCATCCTCTTAGAAACATTGAACTTAATGCAAAAGCAATTAATCACACTTCAAAACTAAGTCAAACGGTCGACTTTCACATTTCATACAATACACACAGTCATATAACCTAACAACAACAATTACTTAGCTGAACATCTATAACCTAGTGCCAAAAAATACTTATAAACTTAATATTTGAACGAAGTATAGACGTCTAATCTCTCAAATTTATTTCATAGATATTCAACTTTATCGTAAAAGCATAAGGTTCACTTTCAATTGGGGAAATTTGACAGATTGAGGTAGCTTGATGTGCGATGTACGATTTATTGGAACGAACAATGACATTTTGTAACGAAGTTTCTTAACACGGTAGAACCGTCACGAAAGGGAAAACCGTTATGGCCCTCCAAGCGACTATCTTCCTCTCTTTCTTTTCCTTATATGTATATTCTTGGGTGTGCGAGAATCTTGATTCGAGCAAACGAGTATTGTGCGCGGTTGTAATATAACCCCAATACTGATCGCGTGGGTATTATTGATACGTGTCAAGTGTGTCAACCAGTTTCGCAGTTACGATGCCACAGACAAAAACTTAAACCTAAGTAACACATTTTAGTGTCGAGCATATAAATAAACAGTACCGACGCCAGCACATCAAGCTACCCCAATCTGCCAATTCCCCAATTGAAAGTGAACCTTATGCTTATGTGATAAAGTTGAAAATCTATAAAGAAATTTAACAGATTGGGGGTAGCTGGATGTGCTAGCGTCTGTACGTAAAATTGCGCAGGAGTCGTAAATAATAACGATCTTTGTTTTATGATTAATACTTATGACTAAGATTAACAAGATCAGAATATATAATACCATCTTCGTACGCGAGGAACTTAAAAATAAATCGAGTTTATTCTGTTGAGTTCATTTTCCATTCAAGATTCATCCCCCTTTTCACCATAAGGACATGTGTTCGACAAAAAAATAAGATGTCTATTCCCTCCACTGATTTCAAACTATCTCTATGCCCAATTTTATCGAAAACGGCAACCACACAAACATGCATTCACATTTACAAACATAATATAGATAACACTCATTTTTCTGTCGAGTTTGAAAGAAATTTCTCGAATGTTACAAGGCTTAAATATTTTAATAGGCACAATAACAAGCCTCCATTGCCATATTAGACTATGACAATATATCAACAACCAAAACATAATTTACTAACATGGACTCCTATCGTACATGGATCTGAGATAAACCTTTTTAGGGTTCCGTACGCAACGGTGTCGATGAAACACAATATAACATAGGCTGTCCGTCTGAATGTCAGCGATATTTATACCATAAATCAAGTAATAATTAAGTTGAACAGTTGAAATTTTCACAGAGTGGGTATTTCTGTAATAAACAATATTGAAATAAAATTATAGATTAAAGGGGCCCAAGGGTTATCCATACAAAAATGGAATTATGAACCGAATACAAAGAAAGAGGTTATCAATACGGCTTTATATTTATTTTTATGACGTGATGTGTCCATCGACAGTGGACCAATTTTTAATAGACTGTTTTCAAAATTAGCGCATGCTTACAGAACGACCACGTATAAATTTTGCGTTAGTCTGTTATGTCAGATAAATATTGTAGTAATTTTATGTTTTTAAGCAGTAATAATTTCGATACCACCCCATGGGTTGACGGTCACCGTAGCGTAGTTGGTAGTGCTCCTGCCTACGAAGCTGGTGGTCCTGGGTTCGAATCCCAGTAAGTGCAAATATTTGTGTGAGGATCACGAATATTTGTTTCCGAGTCATGGATGTTTTCTATGTATATAAGTATTTATCTATCTATATAAGTATGTATATCGTCGCCTGGTACCCATAGTACAAGCTTTGCTTAGTTTGGGGCTAGGATGATCTGTGTGACATTGTCCCTAGATATTATTATGGGTAAAGGCGACTAAGGGATACACCAGGTAGTGGGGCTGCACCGCCACCTGTTGGGTACTATAGCTACACCTAATTGCGGTCTCCAACTCGCATGCTAAGCGCGTCGACTACTACATACCCCTCCAAATGGTAACGTAATAGAAACCTTTGGGGGAGGCTTATGTCCAGCAGTGGGCGATATCAGGCTGATGATGATGAACTTCGATGTATTTTGCTCAACCATCGCTGTAAAACCTAATACAGTCAACAGCAAAGCAGATGGCCAAATCGGAGATGCAATACTAATGATTATATATTGCGCGATATATTGGCCACAGTATCATTAGTTAATACTAGCTGTTCTCCGCGGTTTTACCCGCGTTAAATTTTATAAATTATCACAGTTCCTCCCCCGTAGGAGATAGCGTGATAATATGTAGCCTATATGTTGACCCGACTTCTTTGTAATATTCATGCAAAATTTGCAGTAAATCCATGCAGTACTTTTTGAGTTTAGCCCGGACATACATACAGAAAAACAGACACACAGACAAAAATTCAAAAAACTATATTTTTGGCTTTAATATCGATTGTATATCACGCCCCAAGTATCCTTTAAAAAATAAATTCTATGTACAGTTTTGAGTTTCCTACGATTTTATTATATATCTAATATAAAAATAAGTCGGGTTTTCCTTCCTGACGCTATAACTCCAGAACGCACGAACCGATTTCCACTATTTTGCATTCGTTGGATAGGTCTCGGGCTCCGTGAGGTTTATAGCAAAGAAAATTTATAAAATTGAACGCGGGTAACACCGCGGGGCACAGCTAGTTATATCTATAGATTTGGTATATATACCAATCACGTACATAAGAAACACTTCACCGCCACACTATTTTGACGCAATTTACAGAATTTTGTATTGAATGTTTGAATTTGATCATCTACTTTTGTCGTTGACTACGATGGTACACACGGTTACATGTCAAGCTAAACATTTCCAGTATAAGCTGATCCCGCGTTGAATTGGATTTCCGTACAATGAGAGGTCAGCTTATATTGGAAATGCATAGCTTGATTTGTAGCCGTGTGTACGCAACCCTTCGTCTGCAAGTCCGACTTGCACTTGGCCGCTTTTTTGTTTTGTTTCATAATAATCATTTCAATTTCTACGGCACTCGTATCCTTATTTAGCATCGGCTATCCAAAACGTTTTTAAACGCATGTAATTTAATTTGACATGTATTTTGATATGGCCGTTAGTTCCAGTTCCGGTCGGGACGCAATTTTAGTCGGATGTATGTACAGACGCCAGCACATCAAGCTACACCAATCTGTCAAATTTCCCCAATTGAAAATGAACCTTACGCTTTTGTGAGAAAGTTGATAATCTATAAAAGAAATTTGACAGACTGGGGTAGCTTGATGAGCTGGCGTCTGTACAAATAAGAATGTAGGTATTATGACTGTACTATAAATATAATTCTCAAGACAATGCACCAACTCAGAACTTACTTCGAAACTAGGCTTCCATATACGGCGTTAGGTTAAATATAATAATAATAAATCACACTAATATTATAAATACGAAAGTATCTCTGTCTGCCCATCTGTCACGCATTTACGCTAAAACTACTGAACAGATTTAAATGAAATTTGGTACACGGATAGTCTAGAGCCTGAAAAAGGACATAGGCTACTTTTTAATGCGAAAACAGGGTTGAAAGGGGGATGAAATATTGTATAGAAGAATTGTCGCTTTTAAAGCTAGAACCTTAAAGCTTATTTTTAAGCTGTTGTGTCGATATAAATAACTTTATAAAGTTTTACCTACAAGGGTGTAAAATTACAGTAAGGAATAGGGTACTAGGTCAAGTACAAGACTGGTAGCTTCACGTGCTCACTGAGGCACCTTTCAGAGACGGTATTATAATGAGAACTTTTCTTACAGAAAATTCAATATCGCTATTTGCCCCCACCCGGTATTTGAACACAGGAAGTCATTATCAGCGATCGAATGCGCTAGACCAACGGGGCAGTTCGTAATAATATCGTGGTAGCAAATAAAAAAGAGAATTAATTAGTCTATTATGTGCAAATTAATTTATTTTATAATTTATATATGACATATGGTTCATGGAAACCCTCAAAATAATCTATTTATATATTTATTCCCCGATTTTGTTCATTCGTTTTCACAATCTGAAAAATCTTATTTTTACCGAGTAATCATCAAAACAAGCGGAACACTATCGACTCGCCGCTAAACAACGTAATTAGCAACTACACAAATTATAAATAGTCCTAACAAATGCAAAATTTATATTATTTCTCTTCTAATTATGTGTAATCATCAATTACTAATTACAACGCAGATAGAAAGCTCATTATACCGCGTGCTCATGCGCAATTGAATACCTACTTGGGGCTTCCTGTGTGAGGCATTGAATTGCCAAGTACGTACATACATACACACAACCACGACTATAGTGATGGGCAGATTATCATATTATTCATTAACGAAAAAAGAGATCTATTAATAGGTATAGTGAATATTTACAGCTGCACTCAATTGATAAATCTCTTTTTTACCGTATTAGGCATTGATATTTTGAAAACATTAGTGGAAAGAACTAATTTTTAGGGTTCCGTACTCAAAGGGTAAAACGGGACACTATTACTAAGACTTCGCTGTCTATCTGTCTGTCCGTCTGTCACCAGGCTGTATCTCATGAACCGTGATAGTTAGACAGTTGAAATTTTCACAGATGATGAATTTCTGTTGCCGCTATAACAAAAATACTAAAATAATATAAATATTTAAGAGGGCTTCCATACAACAAACGTGATTTTTTTTGCTCGTTTTTAATGATACGGAACCGTACGTGCGCGAGTCCGACTCGCACTTGGCCGGTTTTTATTCAATATTTTTCACTCACCCCATTTTCCTGAACACCACAGATATTGCGGAAAAAATTTTAGAACCAACTTAAAGCCACCGTGAAAGCTAATTGTATTAAAAAACATGTTAACTCTTGAATTATATTATGACGTGCAATAACATTAAAAGTTGGACTTATTTTTGGGTCGTATTTAAGGGTTCCGAATAAGATGAGAGTCGATTTAAATGTTTTAAAAGATCCATAAAGAAATATAAGATGTATTGGCTATTGATAGAATGCGTAGTAAATATAACTTGAAGGTCAAAAGCTTTATATGGAAATTAAATATCGTTTCTTGTTCCTGCGCAAGATTCTTTGAATACTTTGAATAACCAGTAAGTGCTGTATTCGTGATGTGACTTAATCTTCATCTATAAAATTAAAAAATAAAATTTAAAGTGTCCGTGAGTAATGAAAATATAAGTTTTTTACTGAATGCTATGATAGTATATACGATACTAAGAAAATAGTAACATTTCATTTGTATATTTGTTTAGTATGTTTGCTGCAGCTAATCTCGGAAACAGCTTGACTAAACAATTCTTAAAGTGGCCTGTTGGCGTGGTTGGCAAATGCTTGCTTTTCACGCCGGAGGTCGTGGGTTCGATTCCCACCCAGGACAGATATTTGTGTGCATGAACATGTCTGTTTGTCCTGAGTCTGGGTGTAATTATCCATATAAGTATGTATTTACAAAAGAAAAGTAGTATATGTATTATATCAGTTATCTGGTTTCCATAGTACAAGCTCTGCTTAGTTTGGGATTAGATGGCCGTGTGTTAATAGTGTCCCAGAATATTATATTATAATTATAATAAGTTACTTTCCACTGTTGGTAACAGTGGGTACCTTACACCTCAAAGAAGTACTGTTTCCAAGAGAGTTCAAGAGGCAGACAAAATACTTAAATTCTATTAACTACTTAAATAAGTCACATTTCCTTGACCTTCAAAAATAATTCTTTATAGAAGTAAGTAGGCTTATACACGACGTTTTTAACCATCCTGTAGATATGTATATGTACAGACGTCAGCACATCAAACTACCCCCATCTGTCAAAATTCCCCAATTGAAAGTGAACCTTATGCTTTTGTGATAAAGTTGAAAATCTATAAAAGAAATTTGACAGATTGGGGTAGCTGGATGTGCTGGCGTCTGTACCTAATGTAAGTATACATTCGAGGTGAAGCTAAATTTAGATAAATCTATTTGTAATAGGTAATTATTTGAAGGCCATCAATAATTAACTTTACTTCTATTAATTTGTCGCTAATTAAAAATCTTAACAGACAACCAAATCAGAAAACGAATTAACATAATCAATTTGCATCATATCGATTCTTAACTATAGTCAAATTGATTGGCTCCAATGCATCGATTTGAATCACTCGATTGACGCACAACACTATGACATTGTCTGCTAAAACAATACTCTCTATTATAAATTGCTAAGACATTGGAACAATACAATCTACTTAAAATTTAATAGCTATTGATGACTCGCAAATATTGTTTAAGGACGAATAAAAAAAATGGGATAGTCTATGGGTCAATTAGTCACAACTATAAACAGATCATTAGTTACAGATGACACATACACACTGTTCTTATTAATATTATACAATCAGATGCTAAGGTTCAGGTCCAGATCTAGAAATTGCTTGGGGGCCATACCCAAGCAGTTGACTCAAGTCTTGAACAAAGAATTGATCTACAGTATACCCTGACTACCTTGAGAGGCGATTAAAAGGGTCAGAGAAGAAACATGTTATGCTCTTTCTTATCATGGGTACTTTCGATATGGGTGTCTTGGATGGAGTTTCAAGGCACTCAACAAACTGCCTCGGGGAAAATTACTGTTAAATCGTGAAACTCTGTGAAGTTACAAGTGTTCTCCTGTCAGGTGAAAAATTGGAGTGAGACTTCCCAGAAGCCAAAAACTGCAACACGATTGAAAACAGAAGGGAATAACTCACACCTCAAGTACTTCAAACAGAACTTAGATGAGCCAGGCGAGGATAGTGGGTCTTGGGGTTCTTTCCGCAGGAAACAACATTTTCTATAGTCAAAACATAGCTTTAACCGCGGCAATAGTGGGAAAAAACATCGTTTCGCCAATCATATATCAGACTAGTAAATACTTATAATAATTGAAGATAGTCCAGAAGATAGACCAAATCAGGAACTAGTTTTATTACTTGCGCTTATCAATGACGTTTGCAAATGACAATTTAAATGTACATACGTATACTAATCAATTTCTGATAAGATAAGGTACATATAGGTAGGTACTTCTTTATCCATTTCACTATAGATGAGTATCGTCACAGTCAACAGTTATAATATAGTGAATCACGACGATGAATAACGTTAATCTTGGGAGTAGTAAAGAGGCTGAGTAACCTTTCTAAGTAATGTTTTGAGAATAGCTATGAGTGTTCCAGGGTAATCTGATAAGGCTTAATGAGCGGAGTGTAGCGGTTTGCAGTTACAAGACGTACAGACGCCAGCACATCAATCTACCCTAATCTGTCAAATTTCCTCAATTGAAAGTGAACCTTATGTTTTTGTGAAAGTTGAAAATCTATAAAAGAATTGGACATATTGGGGAAGCTGGCCGAGTAACAGATAAACAAACGCGTTTACAAATAGGCACACAACTATTGGTTACATTTGAGTATAAGAATATTAAAAAAATATCACTTTGAATCCCCTATATTGTATGTCAAATGCGCTTAAATTGACAGCTATCAGATGGCAGCATTCCGGAACTACGGAATTAAATGTCAAAATAATTAAAAATGTTGACTATTATTAATTTTGATGACTAAGAATAATAATGATGTCCTCCTAGTCGAATATCTCAATCGAAACTAGTCATCTCCGCGAGACATATTATAGTGCACAAGTGTGTGCGCAAACACCGGGGCACCTCACATTCGTTCACTCTCAAGATTCGACGTCACGATTAGCGGCATGACCGGCAAGTGGTACAGGACAGACAGCTTTACGTGCTGTCCGAGGCATTGGGTTGTAAATGGCCCGAACCTAGATTTGAACTTCCTAAGAACCCCTAGAACTCCTCTAGAAAATTGTTTGGCGCCCTATACAAAATGCATCAGCTAATCCACATTTTTTTTTTTATCGGAACTTGTCCCTCCCTCTTACCCACCACTGCAGCTCCTGTAAGCCAGGGTCAACAGTGACACATAATGAAATGACACTGAGCGGTGAGGCTCAGGCATGTCCCGGGGAATAGCTTTAACTGTCTTGAATCTCACATCGACTTTTTGATCAGAAAGAAAAAAAGAGTCAGAAATGAATAGTTCCACTTCCCTCCAGAGAAAACCACATTTAGTGGCTTTATGTTGTAAATTGATGACCTACACGCCTTCAATCTCATATGCACGTTAGTCTTCTTAAGTTACATCCAAACCAAGCTTAGCAAACAAGCACAACTTTACGTATAAACCAAGTATTTATAATGTTTCCCAATGGTAACCGTTTGATTATTGTAGGAAAGGCATGTCCTCCGGCCGTGCCACGGGTCAATAACTTTTGGTGTAATAGCATGTCTAGACTTACACAGTCCTAGATGGTTATAACTTCGAAGTAATTGGATGATAGATTAAAGAGGGGAGTAGGCAAATTTATTGTAGGTTACAGTCATGTAACATAGGGCGTATCGGAAAATTAAAACAATAACCTATTCGTATTAGGAGATAGAATAATATCTACAAATAAATTAAATAGAAGTACTTATTTGTTTGTAATGTCAAAATAACAGCTTAATTCTAAATGCATATAAAAGTATGGACGGTCATCATTATGGCACCATCACGGTACACCGTTCATACAGAAGTATCGGCCCCAAGAGTAAGTAAATAACTATTAAGTCGGGTGAAATCGCGGGTGGAAGTACCTGATAAATAAAGGCTTTCTTGGGGTGCTTTTACCGGTCCTTAAGTGTACGGTCAGTCTATAGCTGAGACCACTTAAGTGATTCAATTTTCGAACGTCTTCTGTACTTCGGATGATACACATACGTTCAGCTGGCAGACGCGGTGTTGTTATATAGAGAAGAAACCTCTTCTTGAAAAGAAAACGATTCCTAATGAGATTTATGGCAGTATTCTTCATTATAAACGTTGTGCATTGTACACGGCAGGCAAAGAATTTATGAGGAAACAAAAACAAGTTAATAAATTTGCTTAGAGTAAACTAGGGCAACCGCTGTTCACTCCGGAAAGAAATAATACTATATAAATCCATCCGAAACAAAACTACGATGTGAAAGTATTTACTTCTAAAATCTGGAGCTCAACTGGAGTCTGTGTCACGTAAAGACTTTAGTCTTACGTCGATGTATTGCGAGGATAAAGTAAATCAATACTTGAGATAGAGCAAAGCCTGGCACGTTTTCAAGACTTAATCAAGAACTTGAAAGGCGAACAACTTACTTTGTTGTGAAGGTAGCTATGGGGGTCGAATGCTATCACGTCTGTGAGCTTGATTATAATAAAATGTTGCTAAAGCATCTTCTACACGATTGCAAACCAACGTCCCAACAGAGGTCATCCTGGTGGTTCCCATCGATCTAGACTGCACAACTGCAGTCTAGGTGGATGGGAACCGTGTAGAATTTGCAATCGTGTAGAAGATGGTTTAGTCTCTGGGTAGCGCTAAACAGTAGCAACATTAAGCGTGGCAGAGCAGCTTATGTTAATGTATGTTGAGCGTGAGTTAAGTCGCCAGAGTTCATCGGAGTGCGAAGAAGTTCAGTAACGCTTGACGCCATGTGTCCCAAAATCGTAAGCATACGTACTGCCTGACGGTAAGCGTTCCCCGTAGCTCATTGATGCGTGCATCACTCGTGCGTTGCCAGCTCTTTCGAAATGATCTCTACCTTTTTTGAAGCTATGCTGTAGTCTCTTGGCAAAACCGTGATGGAGAACTCAATCCACAGCCTTAAGACTACAAGGGAGAAAGTTTCGCTGTAACCCTGCCATGCCAGATCGTAAAGGTTCTGGTGTGTAAGTTTGAACTCGCTGTCAATGGCGAGAGGTGAATTGGTAAAAGGTGGCTAAAATCAAACAATTCTTCCGAACCCAACCCATTACACATGCGGTAGAAGACAAACATCGAGGCAAAGTCCTCATATTCAGGGTTCAATGCGGCCTGTAAGCTCTGGCCTGTCGACAATTCTCACAGTAGGAATTTGGACTGAGCCAAGGGTGTCAAACTAGCAAGCCGGTGCTCCCGCCCAAAGGTGACCACAGTATTCCATGTGAGGCCGAACTTGTAATTTATAAGCACTAGCTGTGCCCCGCGGTTTTACCCGCATATAACTACAATTTATAAAGATACTGTGTGAATTGTTCAAAATATGACGATAAGTGTCAAGTAAGTATTAAAAAATCTACCATCTGCGAGTTATTCCGGCGTGCACTGCCAAAACCGCTTGAGGTTACACATCCTACTAATATTATAAATGCGAAAGTTTGTGAGTATAGATGTATGGATGTATATTTGTTACTCTTTTACGCCAAAACACTACTTTAACGCGAGTGAAACCCCGGGGCACAGCTAGTAGGTAATAAACAAATAAAACTGAGTAAGGATTTTAAATCTGTGTGTGATACCAAATATAATTCACGAAATGTATGTTAAATAAAAGACGTCAACCAATCAAGTTCTATATTTGTATGTATCACAATAATATGTCCGAATAATAATAACTCCGAACGGTAAGCATCTGCAAAGTTTTTGTAAGGCTTTTTTTTACGTCAACTGGTGCAAACAGATGTCGGTAAAATCGACAGTTGCGCGTACAAAAACTTCAACCAATCGTAAGATACAGTACAATATAACGGGCAAATGGAATAATTATACCGCTGGGTTTAATTAAATCATACTATAGTACGTAGCTGTAATTTCAGATTACTTTATTGGATTTTTAATAACTAACAGAGTTTTCTAATATTCATTTTAATTGCTATTATTCCGAACTTACTTCCTCACGTCCTCTCTAGATTTTAAGACAGTAATTTACGCTGTCTAGATGATGGTAACGAATATCACCACCCCATCTAATCCCGTGGGGACGCAGAAGTCTTCCCGAGGGAGTATCTACCATCATATCCTTTGCCCTGGCATCCGAACAGCTGACTTACGTATTTATTTGCTCCGTGTATAATTAGTTATTTTATATTCAAATCCGAATTTAATTAGCAAGAACTTATATCACAGTGCTTATAGTACATCAGTGAAGTGCATTATACTTAAAAAAAACCAGCGGAAATAAGGGATTTCATCATTAATACGAACTAACTGTCATAAGTCGAAATATAAACGAATAACCAAGCAAGTGAGTGATTAAGCATTTTTACGCGCAGTGCGAATAATTTGCGACTCTGTGTAGTGCGCGTTACCGTGAATATCGCTTGCATCGACAACTGATAAGGCTTGCGACCAGTTGCGCCAAAGATAAACCAACAGTAAAGACAAACGTTTTGGACCTTCGTTGCTTTGCTTCTAAGAAGAATAAATAAAATAAAAAAAAGAGATTAGAAAGTTTTTAGTGGTTTTGTTTTAAATAAAGATGGCTAATAAAACTATTCAATGGGGTTGCTGTGCAAATATAAATGAAATGGACCTAAATGAAAAGTCTATAAAATGCTCAATTTGTGAGAAGTGCTTCCACTATGCATGCGTTTCCCTCAGGGAAACTCCAATCAAAACCTGGAAATGCTCGTTATGTACCAGCAGTGGGTCGAAAATACGCAACGATGATTCTACTCCAAACCGTAACGTTTCTATTAGTAGAGGATCGAAGAGACCAGCAGTTGGTTATCCCTCCCCGTCACCCCCCTCAAGAATTACCGAAAAAGACGATTTGCACTCTGTTATAGAAGATATAATGAACCAAAAGTTTACTGAAATGTTGGCAAAGATTAATAGTACCATTGTCAGTACTATAAACAAAGAACTAGAGCCTATAAAAAAGGAAATACTAGCAATTGGTGAGTCCATGTCATACATAAATAAGGAATTTGAAGACGTAAAAAAGGAACAAAAGAATTCTAATAAGATAATTAAGAACTTGGAGTCTGAAAATGCAGAACTTAAGTCCACTGTGGAGGATCTTAACGAAAGACTAGTTAACTTGGAACAGCAGTCTCGAGCAAATAACTTGGAAGTGCAATGTGTACCCGAAAATAAAAATGAAAACTTGAACAATGTTATAACTCAGCTAGCACGTGTAGTGAACTGCGAAATCAATGAGAATGATATCTTACATTGCACTCGTACTGCTAAGATCAATCCATCGAGCAGCCGTCCTCGCTCCATAATCGTTCAGTTAGCTGCACCTAGAACGCGTGATAAACTACTTGCCGCCATTATTAAATACAACCAAGCTAACCCTCTTGAAAAACTAAACTGCTCCCATCTTGGATACGCTGGACCAAAGTCTCCTGTCTACGTTGCGGAACATCTGTCGCCTACCAACAGAGCCCTCCACGCTGCTACAAGGATCAAAGCCAAAGAGATGAACTATAAATATGTGTGGATAAGAAATGGTAGAATATTTGTGAGAAAAAGCGACGGCGCCCAATTAATTCAAATCAAAAGCAAAGGAGGTTTGAGCAAAATTGTATAAGTGTTATAGTCTTAATTTTATTTTTAGTTTAATTTTATGCATGATTTAGTCTCTTAACTTATAAAATTCAAAGATTATGTTTTTTATTATCAGAATTGTAGGGGCTTGCGAACAAAAACGCATGAATTTTATCGTAACCTATGCTGTATGAATTACGATGTAATAGTATTGACAGAAACATGGCTAAATGGCACTATTCTGAACAGCGAGCTATTTGATGCCAGATATGAGGTATATAGAAGGGATAGGGAAAAATCTGGATTTCATAACCATAAAGACGGTGGGGGAGTTTTAATTGCAGTTAATAAAAATATCAATTCTAGGTGTATTGAACACTGGCAGAGTAAATGTGAAGATCTCTGGGTCACTATTGACATTTCTACATCACACAGATCACATCTAATAGCTCTCTGTGCAGTTTACCTCCCGCCTCCTGTATGTCCAACCATGCTAGAACATTTCTTTGATCAATTCAACAGAGTAATAGACTTAACAGATGTCCCTGTATGCTTAGTGGGAGACTTTAACTTAGGTGTAATTGACTGGGGGATTAATGCTGAAAATATGTCCTTACCAAAAACTTGTCAAAGTCTCTTGGATTTCATTAATATAAATCAGTTGGTACAACATAATCATGTTAAGAACTGCTCAGGGCGTATATTGGACCTCGTACTATCCACGATGCCAAAATGCTCAGTAAACGAATCCAATTGTTCTCTTACTGTCATTGACAAACTACATCCCCCACTTGAGATATCTCTATCATCAGTAAAAAAATGTGCTCTGCCATATAGTCTTAGCAGTAGGCCTAACTTTTATAAAGCAAAATACGCGGAAATAAACAACTATCTAAATGAACTGGACTGGCATGAACTTTTTAAAAATAGTAAAGATGTCGACCATATGTTGGCGATATTCTACACACATTTACATAATGCTATTGCAAAATTTGTGCCTAATCGGAAACCAAAGAATAATCATTATCCACCGTGGTTCGATAAATCATTAATTAAATCGTTAAAAGAAAAAAATAAAATAAGGTTACGTTTTAGAATATACAAAAACCCTATGGACGAGCTTGAGCTGAAGCTGATATCTAAGCGGTGTGATAAACTGGGAATGAATTTATACAATATTTATTTAAAAAACAGAAAAAAATATAAAAATTAACAATAAACTGTTTTGGAATTATGTAAAGACAAAACGCGGTGGATCTAGTTCGTACCCAATGACTATGACTGATGGACACATTGTAACATCTGATGGTTCTGATATCTGTGAAATGTTTGCTACCCATTTCTCGAGAGCATACACGCCTGACAATGATAAAGACCATAACTGCGACTCAAGTTACCTTCAAATGCTACATATTAATAGTGACTACTTGACTCGTCCAACGATTAACCAAGACTATTTACTGGAAAAACTAAAAGGAGTTAAAATTAATAAAGGGCCTGGTCCTGATGGCATCCCACCTGCCTTTATTTATGAATGCGCTTCCGCTTTGGCTACCCCGCTACAAATAATTTATAACTCCTCCCTGGCCTCGGGAATTTTTCCGACGGAATGGAAAAAAGCCAAAGTAGTCCCGGTGCATAAATCGGACAATAAAGAAGCCATTTGCAATTACAGGCCAATTTCAATCCTATCAACGTTTGCAAAGATTTTTGAATCTATAGTCTGTCCATATATTCAACAGCATTTTAGAAAGTACCTTTCAGATAGTCAACATGGTTTTGTTGCATCGAGATCAACATCTACTAACTTAGTAAATTTTACGGAGTCACTAATCCAAGCTGTAGATAAGGGTAAGCAATTTGACGTTATATATACGGACTTTAGTAAGGCTTTCGACAAGATGTCCCACTCTCTATTAATTTACAAACTTGAAGCTTATGGGGTGACTGGGTCGTTAAGAGAATGGTTTAAATCTTACCTTGTGGAGCGTGAGTTCTATGTCGTAGTTAACGGCTACCAATCTGCATCTCATAAAATCACATCAGGGGCACCTCAAGGTTCGCACCTAGCACCCATCCTATTTAACATATTTATTAATGACCTACCCCAACTTTTACATTTTTCGGAATCATTTATGTACGCGGATGATTTAAAGATTGCACGTCTGATTGAAACTACAAAAGATTATGAACTACTGCAAAATGATCTTAACCTAGTTATTGAATGGTGTAATAACAACAAAATGCAATTAAATCCGAAAAAATGCTATCACGTAAAATATACAAGAAAAAATAACTATATGCACACCGAATATTTCATAAATCAAGACAAAGTACAAGAAGTCGAGACAATTAGGGACTTAGGAGTACAGTTTGATAGAAAGGTCAGTTTCATTCCCCAAATTGAAAACACTGTAAAAAAGGCATCAAGAATGTTAGGGTTTCTAATTCGCAATACCAAAGGTTTCCGTGAAAGCAGCACCAAGATAATGTTATACTACAGTCTAGTACGTAATATCCTAGAGTATTGCAGCGTTGTCTGGAGACCACATTTCGCGACGCACATACTACGACTAGAACGTGTACAGAAACGTTTCTTGTGGCATCTTGCTTTCAGTGTAGGGAAATCCAAGCGCCTACCCTCCTACCAAACCCGTTTACAGTATTTCAGCGTGTTGTCATTATCTAACCGCAGAAATATTACAGACGCCTTATTCATATTTAAAGTACTAAGAAATACTATAGATTGCCCAAATATTCTTAGTCATATCCGATTCCGAGCTCCAGGTAGATACCCTAGGCATAAAATTACACCCCTATGCCCACCATTACGAAGGACAGTGTTGGGTGCAAACTCGCCAGTGGCGAGGTTATGTAAAGCCCTCAATGGATGCAGTGACTTGGTAGATGTTCATCATGACACTGTGGGTAAATATATAAAAGCCTTCATAAATAAAGATACAGGTCAAATGTGATTTCATTGGTTTCCCTATTTTATTTAGTGTTCCATATTGTTTATGTTAATCAATCATAATAAATACTTATAATTTTTGTAATGATGTATGCCATATAGTTCAATTTATAATATATTTAATTTTAATTTCTCATATTTTTGATATTTGTTATTAGATGTAATGTTCTAGTCTTAATTAATTCTAAGCTGTAACTAGTGCATGCGGTGTTAACCTGTTATTAATTGTTGCACCTGATAATTTGCTGTATTTAATGTATTTTATAAATGTATCGTGCAAACAATTGTTGGTTGACCTTAAATAAATAAATAAATAAATAAATACTGCAATCGCCAACCAGTCTATGTCAAGCGTGGCGATTATGGCATACTAGCTATATATATACCGCGCTTTTACCCGCGTTAAATTTCATAAATTATAGCCTATGTGTTAATCCAGGGTGTCAGCTAACTCCATATCAAATTTTATTAAAATCTCTCCAGTCGTTTAGTCGTGAAGAAGTAACATACACACTCACAAACTTTCGCCCTTATAATATTAGTGTGATGACACAATTCTATCGTGGATACACATACTTTGCAGAGGCCTTTGTCCAGCAATGGACGTCATTTTGCGGACATGAAATTTTTTTACACAATACCACGACCATGCGTTTTATTATTAAGGATAAACCAATTTGTTTGCAACTAATGACCTTCTAGAGTAGCCAACAAATTGAAACAAAAAATAAAACCATCAAATTAGGTCTACTTTAATGTCGATTCATAAAAAAAATAGAATACGAAAATTGGATTCCTCTATTTAACTATTTGATTTTTACACATTGCGAGGAGAGTCATTGGAGAGTCTCTACAGTAGTTATTCCACATAGTGGGAAGGATATTTGCTCAAGCATTTAGAAGACCGGAAAACGCAGTTAATAGTAATGAGCACACAATCAATACGGGAACAAGGCAAGGAAGGGTGACGAATATCTACAACAAAGAATGGTGATTCATACCTTTTGGTATGTTACAAGACAGTGGCCGAAAGATAATTTACCTAATTTTCGGCCTAAAATAAAAAAAATTAAAAAATTTTGACTGTTGATGAACGACTAAAAGCGCCATCGGCTATCTATGGTAACCGTGCATATAATAAAATCGTAGGAAAGTCAAAACTGTATACAGAATATTTTTAAAGGATACTTGGGGCGTGATCTACTCTCGGTATAGAAGTCCAAAAAATGTAGTTTTTAGAATTTTTGTCTCATTGACTGTATGTATGTCCGGGTTAAACTCAAAAAGTACTGCATGTATTTACTTCAAATTTTCCATGAATATTACTACGAGGTCGGATCAATATATAGGCTACATATTATTACACATCACCTACGGGGGAGGAGATGCGATAATTTATAAAATTTAACGCGGGTAAAACCGCGGGGCACGGCTAGTATTTAAGAAAATTGGATGATTGTAGTGATTCCCGACAACGGAAAGATCGCATAAACATGAAAAAATATAGAGTCGAATTCAGATTACTCATACTCATTGTATTTTTTTTAAGTAGTTTTGCAAAAAGGTTTCGAGATTAGTAGATATGTAGGTAGTACTTAAATATAATAATTGTCTTAAAAACATACCATGACCATGGGCCATGTCGAGCAGTGGACTACATCACACTGATATAGATGTTCCTTCCTTCACAGTTAATATTACACCTTGAATATACATATATTCGACTATGTATTTATACATAAAACAGCATGCCAATATCACAATCAAGTTATTGGAACCTCACTTTACCGGTTACAAAGTTACCCGAGTTGGTAACTCCTCATTGTAACATTCGTAATTCCCTAGTCAATTTAGTAACATGGACATGTCTACATGGGGATCATGGGGAATTTGAAAAAACGCATTAGTACAAACCCACCCTAATTTAAAAGGGTAGGTACTGTGGGGAATTTAATTACTGGAATAGGTATTCTGTTTACGGAGGGGTGGGTAGGTAGAAATATTTTAATATTTTTGGTCAAAAACAATTACAACTTGTATATAGCCGTGCTTTTCACCTAGCGTGTGAACATGAAAATCAAAAACTCCATAAAAATAATGAGTGTTTGCGTGTTGGTTAACAATTCAGAGTATTTGGATTGGACTATCCCCGCCCTACCCGTGTATTCCTAGTATCTATGCAATTAAGTAAACATCATTATCATTTTACAAACTTATATAGGTACCTACTACATTTTTTTTTTATCCTACTAATATTATAAACGCGAAAGTTTGTAAGTATGGATGTATGGATGTTTGTTACCCTTTCATGTAAAAACTACTGAATGGATTTTAATGAAACTTTACAATAATAAAGATATTATGTGATTTGTCCAAAATATGACGGTAAGTTTCAAGTAAGTAGGAAAAAGTCTACCATCTGCGAGTTATTCTGGCGTGCACTGCCAAAACCGCTAGAGGTACACATGCTATTATAAATGCGAAAGTTTGTGAGTATAGATGTACGGACGTTTGTTACTCTTTTACGCCAAAACTACTTTAACGCGGGTGAAACCGCGGGGCATAGCTAGTATTATTATATTATGCTAGCATATTACATTATCAGATACTTGCAAAAATTTCATAAAGATCTTTCCGTTTTGGGCAGGGCTTTTGGGAGACTGGACCTCACGACAGAGGTTGATCCTAGTGTAGAGGGCAGAGAAAGATATTGTTTACTTACATTGTGACTCACCCGTTGGCTTAGTAGTTAGTGACTCTGACTGCTAAGCCAGATTTCGTGGGTTCGACTCCCACCCGGGACCAATCTATGTGAGATGAACATGATCATTTGTTCTGTATCTGGGTGTAACTTATCTACAATATGGAAATATATATAGAAATATATAAGTATGTTTATCAGTTGTCTGGTTGCTATAGTACAGGCTCTGTCTAGTTTTAGAGATCGCAATGTGTTAGTTGTCCCACGATATATTATTGCTGTATTCTCTAAACATAACTCAAACGCTCACATAAAATAAAATATTAACACAACGCAAACGAGGCCTACCAAAACACGGAAAATTACCACAACAGACCGCATTTAAATCCAATTTATCCTCAAACACACAACCCACATAAAATCATATACCTGCCTGCATAATGAAACACCCTATACACCTACAGGACATAAATATCCTGCAAATCAGTCAGACAGTACGAATAGGTTAAACCGATGAATCACTTCAAGTATCAAGTCAGTGAAATTTCGCTACAAACGAGTATCAAGTATTGAATTGTAGCTTAGGTCTAGATATATTGGGTACGAAGTATAAATTGCACAGAACAGGTTAGGCAATAGACAATGCTTTGTCCGCAAATAACAATAAGTATTTATATGTACTAGCAATTGCGGTCATAGAGCAGTATATCATGTGAAAGATAATCTTTCCAAGATATACTGCTGTTTGCATATTGATTAATGAGTTGATTCATACCTAATTAATGAGTCGTAAATTAACTCTTAGTTGGACAAAAGTATAATGGTTAACACTTCATTTTAAACCCTATTATATTGTAATAAGAGTTAAAGACCAATGAATTATGAACATATGCGACGACCGACGTAGGGTTAACATCCTTCACACGGCAACGTAGGTACATCTGTAAACAACAAACCTTACAGAAACTGAGGCTGAGATCTGTAAGTTATCTTAATGTTGCCCAAGACCCGTAGATCTTTCTATTAAGCGTAACACTGGTTAGGTGTATTACGATATTAATTATTTAGTTCTCTTCAAGCCAGATGTTAAACGCACTTCGCACATAACTTAGAGCCGATTTCACCGTTAAAATTAAACGCGATCAATAGGCGCTTAACTCGGTTCCGCTTCCTGTAACTGAGTTTAGCGTACTTGAACGCGTTTAATTTTAACGGTGAAATCGGCACTTAGTAGTAATTAATGAGAGTTATATTAGAGTCATAATATTTCAAAACATTTGATTCAAAAAGTATCGTTGAACGATTTTAATACCCTCCCAGTTGGTGCTACAAATTGCGTCAAATATATAGGTTAATCTATTGACTTTTAACTGCACACATTAGTGGATGACAAGAGTAGGATTTTCAAGTCATAAAGTCGACAGTAGTTACCCTAGATCACACGACATCAATCTAGATAGATGTCTACATAGTTCAGTCTACACAAGGGACATGTGATACACGAAGCCTGCGGAAGCAATGGTCATGTTACAATCGATACGTCTGACTCATGATTCGTGGTTACATTATTATTACAGGATATCGGATTGGAAACGCTTTTTGTTCGAGAAAAAGTGATAAATAGTTTTGTACATTGTGCTGGGCTATCACGCGCACTGCAAGGATATTGGAAGATATTATATAATGAATCTATTGCATAACTAGAAAAGCCAGTAGATACACGAAATAAATATTACGATGTCCTACCGAAGTAACGTTAAATACTTAATTTTTATTTCTAACGAATCATGGAAGCGGCTTCTTAGGATATTTTTATTGGTCACAAATCATGGACTATGGAAGTAGGGAATTGCAACATTATTACATAGTTACTCGGCATTTGCCTGTTACTATGTAATTTGCCTGTTATTTGTGTTTGTTTAATGTTCTTGGTGTCAAATTCCGTTTATTAAATCTCACGGATTTAACACTTAAATTTGAATTTCCCGGGATCACGGGCTTTTTTCATAATACACTCACCGGCACGGAATCTTGGCCACCAATAACTTGCCGATAATTTCTATTTAAATATTTAATTTTCACTATATTATGGGTTTATGCACTAAATTAGGGTTTTTTTATGGTTTTGTAACTCAGTTATTGAAAAAATGATGCACCAGCAGTAATCTTTAAAAAAATAAGCAGTTTCACAAAAATATTGGTTTTAACACTGTCAATTTAAAAAGAACACAAGATGAAAAATAACCAAAAAGTCTTCGTTGTGTTTGCATTTTAATATCGGGTGTTTCCTCCCCTAGCCCCGATAACAGCTTGCATTCGTTCTGGCATACTTTGGATGATGTTTCTGATCTCAACTTGTGGTATGCTTTCCCAAGCGGTCAGTGCTGCATTTTGAAGCTGATTCAGAGTTTCAGGCGGGTTGGAGGAGGACTTTATTTTACTTTTAAGCTTGTCCCAGATATGCTCTATTGGATTTAAGTCTGGACTACGAGCTGGCCACTGCAATTTTTGAATACCAACCTCTGTAAGGTATTCCTCCACGCAATGTGCAACGTGTGGGCGCGCGTTATCGTGCATTAGGAGGAATTCGTCAAATCCAATAAACCCTGAATATGGTAACACGTGTTCCTGAAGAATCTCCTCGATGTATCGTGTTGCCGTTAATCGGTTATCGACGATAACTAACTCCGTACGTGCATCGGAACTTATTCCTCCCCAAACCATTATAGAGCCTCCATGAAAACTAACAGTTTGTGTGGTGGTAATGGGTAAAAACCGCTCTCCTCTTCTTCTCCACACTCGCTCCCGACCATCTGGAGCTCGTAAAGCGATTCGACACTCATCTGTGAACAGTACTCGAGCCCACTGCTCATGGGTCCAGTTGGCGTGTTCTCGTGCGAATCGAAGTCGAGCTACTCGGTGACTTCTGAGAAGTTCTGGGCCGCGTGCTGGTCTACGAGCTTGTAAATTCACTTCCTCCATTCGTCTTCTCACTGTACGTTCACTAACATTGACACCTCTTGTGAACTGGAGTCGCTGGCGTATCTCAACAGCGGTGAGGTAGCGGTTTCTCAAAATTTCCAGGACAATAAAGCGGTCATCCCGGGCTGATGTGCATCTGACGCCTCCGCTGCCTGGTCTGCGGGAGTAGCGGCCTGTCTCCTGGTATCGTTTCAGCGCATACTGCATCGATGAACGTGGTACATTCAGTATAACAGCAACTTCTCGCTGTGTCAGCCCTTGTTCGATCAATGCTACAGCTTGTGCAACCTGTGATGGTGTTAATGGCATTTTTATTGGAATTAAATCACCTTTAGTTATTGAAGTAACAGTACGATATCACAATAATTGAACAACCTAACAATAAACTTTCACAAAACACAAATTTAAAACAGCAACTTAGTCGCTCAGATGTCCGGGTTCAACTAAAACTTAAAAATAACGTCATATTGCACTCAAACATGATAAATTACCCTCTTGAACTAAAGGTAAACATTTTTTAGACCAACCTTCATAATAAATACTCATAGGAAACACTTAAAGCTCTTGTTATCGCGAAATACGCGCTTGGCCAAGATTCCGTGCCGGTGAGTGTAGACAACATCACATGCATCGGACGCACCTTTATGTGAATGTGCATCCGATTATCGAACTCTACTTATAAGGGACCATCTCAGAAGCAATACTTATTAACAAAATCGGTTTAGAATCACTAGAGATATCCCGTAACATACATACGAAAAATATCAATCAGTAGGATTAAGAACCAAAGAAAAAATAAATAGAAACTCTCGTAACACCGTGATAACGTCCAATCTAGCTTACGGGGCTGCTTAGCTGTATTCTGCTGTATGTATTTAATAATACGCGTGAATATTTTGTTCTGAACATCGCCTGATCGTTCGAACTCTCATTCGCTAGATAAATGCATCCAGCTCGTTCAAAACTCTTAGATGTACTTGTGCGGTCGTATCAAAAGTGCTGAGTGACACAGGCGTGGTAGCTCAAATTGTCATTAGAGAATGGTTTTATTGCGGAGAGCCGATCTGCAGTTGCTAATATTACTCAAAATTCGTTATTGTACCATGCTAAGATCTGCTTAAGAATTTCAAACTTTTCTTGAAAAGTCTGAAGATAATATTCAGAAGACCTCTAAAGAACAAAATAAGCTTCGTCATAAAATCGCAAAGGGATAGATAGATATTCTAGACAGTCATGCATCAATCCATAACCAACTATGTCCAACAAAGCCACTTATTCCAAAACAAGACCAACCCAAGTGCATAGGCGGAGATAATATAAGCAGTTTGCATTAAACATGCCTTTGATAGTCATTGGTGTGTGATTGAGCAAATATACGCGTATTTGTTTGAACCTTATTGCGAAGGTTATTCAGATCAGATAAGGCAAGTTTAAAGGTTCCGCTGTGCTTTGTGAAGATGAATGACTTCTCGGTAGAAAGGAAGCTGTTAGCAGTACATATTTGTAATACGTTGGTGATGATTGTGCGCTAAAGTTAATTGTTTTCCTACTGCAATTCTATGAGAATTGAAGATTAGAACTAAATAAATAAAAAAATGTACAAAATCTACCAGTAAAGTCCAGGTTTTCAGTAACCCTAAGCAGATCATGTGAAAAATTTATATCTGGGAAGACTGATGTGATGCACAAAATTCTACTCTAATAATACTATATTACATAAATCACTATTTAACTTATGCGCAGTATTATATAAAATACATAATAGAAATTATATTTGAACCGATGTATCATACATCAAATTATGCCCTTAGAAGGATTACTACCGTCTCAAAATTATGCCCTTAGAAGGATTACTACCGTCTCAAAATTATGCCCTTAGAAGGATTACTACCGTCTCGAAATTATGCCCTTAGAAGGATTATTACCGTCTCAAAATCAGTTTATTACGTAGGTTGGGAATCAGAACACCTTTGAATTTATTTATGGTGTTTATAAGTTTATTTTATAATATTAGGTCTTTACCTATGAAATTGCCGTTCTGCAGTACTGGCCATTTCAAATCAAAATAATTTTTGTTTGGCTAAGAATTCTAATTTCAAATTAATTTTATTTTAAAAACATGGATTCTTTTTTCCAAAAGTAGTCATTTCTTTATTGATTAGTGTTACATTTTCATCGCATTTCAATCTTTTTCGTCATCATGGATACGTTAAAAATTCGAGTAATTATGGAATATGAGTACCGTCGTGGCAGCAACGCGGCACAAGCGGCACGCAACATCAACGACGTTTACGGAGCTAACACTACAAACCAACGCACCACCTGTTATTGGTTTGCTCGCTTCCGTTCTGGAAATTTCGACCTGAAAAATGAACCTCGCGGTCGTCCGAAGACTTTGGTCGACAATGACGAATTAAAGGCGGTTGTGGAAGCTGATGATACACAATCTACGGCTGAATTAGCAGCAGCTTTGGACGTTAGCGTCAAAACAATATTGGTCCATTTGCGTCAAATTGGCAAGGTAAAAAAGCTTGACAAATGGGTGCCCCACGAACTCAATGATCGCCAGCGCGAAGTACGCGTCGAGACGTGCCTTGCACTGCTCAACAGACACACAAATGAAGGAATTTTGAACCGCATTGTTACCTGCGATGAAAAATGGATTCTGTTTGATAACCGCAAGCGCTCAGCAAGTTGGTTGGATCCTGGTTCAGCACCTAAACAATGCCCTAAACGAAAACTTACCCCTAGAAAAGTGATGGTCACTGTTTGGTGGTCTAGCGCCGGTGTGATTCATCACAGCTTCTTACCAAACGGGGTGAGCATTACTGCAGATGTGTACTGTGAAGAACTGAGCACAATGATGGAGAAGCTGGCGCATCTCCAACCAGCATTGGTCAATCGCTCGTCTCCGCTGCTCCTGCACGACAACGCGCGACCTCATACTGCACAGCAGACGGTCTCCAAGTTGCAAGAACTGGGGTTGGAAGCTCTCCGTCATCCGCCCTACTCACCAGACCTTGCGCCTACAGACTACTACTTTTTCCAGAATTTGGATAACTTCTTGGCGGGAAAAAAATTCAATACCCGAGAGGCAGTACAAAATGCCTTTGAAGAATTTGTTGCCTCCCGTCCAGCTGATTTCTTTAAGAAGGGCATCAATAAACTGCCACTGCGATGGCAAAGATGCATTGATTGCATGGGTGATTACTTCGATTAATACAAATAAAAAAATTCATGAAAAAAATTCGTTTAAATTTTTTCATACAAAACGGCAATTTCATAGGTAAAGACCTATTATTATTTATTAAATATTAAAAAATTAATTGTAAAACTATGAATAAAGGTAAGAACTGCGCTGCTCTAACCCTGAAGAAATATCTATTGATATTTTTAGGAAGTGCGTAGTCAGCTTAGAAGTAGAATAATAAAAAAATAGTCATAAAACTAGAAACAACGCTTACTTGTCAGTAATATAAATTACAAGATCTAATATAGACAAAACAACGCAAATTGTGCCCGAATAAGTAAACTAGTAAGCGGTACATAATTTGGTTTTATAGCCTCATCGGCGCCAGATTGTCCGTCGAATTTACTCATCGGCAAAAATTGGTATTACAGGCATGTTAAGACTTCATTAACTTTTATATCTAAATCAACTAGAAGTCTACTATATTATTTATCTCTGGTATGCTTCTCATAATAACATATAAAACCTTCCCAATTTGGCTAGATGGAAGAGGATTTAAAGATTGAGCAAACAATTCCAGCGGATGAGTAACAGAGTGCATGGTTTTCTGTGTAGCTAGCATAGCGAAGAAGATCTGTATCTACCGCGTTCCACCAATCTTCAAACCAATATCTTTCAGTCATAGACTCATGTTTCTCAGTGTTTTCATTGGATGAACACTATGTAATGTATATTAGCTTCTTCAAGTCTCCATAAAGTGTATCAATGCACATCTCCACCCTTGCCTGTACAAAATGATGACTAATCTATACAAGCAATAGAAATATCACAAATGTAATGTTAAACCATGTTCTGTATCACAATAAAACAATGTAATGTAACAGAAGCTTATCAACCTACGCACTTGTTGACTGGAGATAACCCAGTTACTAGCTAACCGGAAACAATGTCCCATTGTCTACACATATTGATTATTCTGATAACGTATCAAATGTTAAGCTTTGATCAATTTTTTAAACAGAATCTTCAAACAGTGTCTGTGGTGCATCCTCGGGCCGATCGTAAACCACATCATGGCAATCTGATACCGTATCAAATACTTTGATAATTTTTCTGATCACTCTCTACATAGTGTCTGTGGTAAATCCTCGGCATATGGTCCACATTATGGCATTTCTAACCAGCTATCTTTACTCTTGGCAACCTCGACTTAGTAATGTAATGATGTACCAACCCACATAAGTTCTCAACATAGTGGGTTTTCTTCTGCGATATGATGTAGTGGATTTGTATGCGCGAGGATGCAACACAGTCACAAATGAGATGCCAAACGCAATTTTGCCAAAAAATTTGCCAAGCTGAAGTGGCAGTGGGCTGAGCACATAGGTCGTAGAACCGACGGCCGCTGGGGCAGAAAGGTGTTCAAGTGGCGACCGGAAGACGCAATCTAAGCACGGACCATACAAGATGGATTTAGTATAAAATTACTTTGCCCGAACACCGAGATTTTTCGCAATAGCAAGCCTTGTCAAAAACCAGCTTGTACTATCAAAACTGAATCCATTCCGGGAAAGGGGATGGCAGTCCATGGAAGTCAAATACAAAGCAATTGATAACTTTTGGCTTAACTAACCGTTATCGGTCTAAAAATCAATATCGACTTATCCTTTCCAAGAATTTAGGTTTATCGGATAGCAAAATGTGTTATATATTCTTTGCAACTGAAGGAAGTATTTAAAGATTTCATGAAATAACGGATGTTTGCTGCATGGTTCATAAAACCAGAAGAACAGAGTTCTTTGTTGGTTTCATGTTCCATAAATCTCATTTAAACTGACAAACTTAATTAAGTCGATGATTTCTAAGATAATAATTAACTGAATTAATGTCTCGGAGAGATTTGGAACACGACAGTAATGTTTGTCGACTATGGACGCCTTTTATAGAATGCTTTCACTATTGTTTTGTCATTATCTAGGTATCTTCCTCCAGAGAATACAGATTAAATATACAATGAGAAACTTAAATAGCGTACGATATTTGAGGAAGTCAACATGCCCCATGGAGCTTGCTAACATTAAAAATATTACTACTCGTCACTTTTTCTGAAAGGTCATTGCCCCCGAGTTTATGCAACACCAACAAAACTAATTTTAATAGTATTGCATTTCTTTCTAACATACCTTTTAAGAGAAAGACAGGGCATTTTTAGCTGTGTCTAATTAGATTTGCCTTGGTTTAGAGTACAGAGGGAAACTAAGGGACATGTTAGAACTTGCAGACCAATAACAGGCACCAATTATGCGTACCGGTGCATAATTGCTGCACGCATTGTGAACAGTTTTAGTAGTTTGTCAGTTCTATTTATGCTCTGTTTTTTTCATACCGAGATATATTAGAGAGAGATGTAATAACATTAGAAATACTTGCTAGGCGATTCTGTGTTCCTCACCTAGCAGTGTCTATGTAATTATTTACACCAGCTCTCCTCCACTAGAGAAAGTAGGAACCTTCTCTAGATAAGGAAGGAAATCAATTCAGATTTTATATTTTATAAATCATCTTTACACATCCTTGTTTCTCTCATTGGTAAATTTTAGAGTACTTTATCCCAGACTCTAAATTCCATATCTTATTCTACTCAATCGACAAGGTTTCCAAAAATCGATTTTGTAATCAATTCAGACTTCAGGTATCGACGAAATTGCAGTAAAAAGAGTAGCGAATAGGTTGGCAAACTTCTATCCGATATTTACGGTTCGTTTATTGACGTAGAGTTTTCTTTTCAGCGAAGAAGCGTGCCAAGTAATGCGGGATGCGGGTCGTTCACATTGCTGTATTGCTGTAGTTTTACGAATACCGAATCAGGAGATTGGTAGCAGATGGCGGTGGAAAGGGAAAGAAGATAAAAAGCGTAAAAAAGGACATTTATTTGTCTCTATTATCCTTTATCCCAATTTTATTTACCTCAATGATAAGGGGTAGGCAGAAGATTTATTTAAAGGCGGTTTTGAACTAACGAACTTGTCTTAAACTGTGATTATGGTTAGTTGGGATATTTGTAATACTTCAACAAAGGGACGAAAGAATACGCCGGGAGATTTAATGTCCTTTTGGAACATAAAAATAACCCACTAGAAACAGAGGTGTAACATATGCGGATGATTAGGTGTAAGTAACATAAAAAAAAAAATGTTATCTGAGTTTGGGAGCTATATAACAGGGACACCCCTAAACATCCTTGAAAATACCAATACCATGTAGTAATCATGCAGAATTTGACTATGACAGTCTGTCTCAACAAAGACTAGCATACAAATCTACGAAGTGCATATTCCCAAGGCGGTAGTTGTAACCACAATAACAGACTTTAGTTTGGGGTTAAAATACAGATGTAACATAAAATAAATAATAACTACCTACATAAAACAATTTAACACCAAAATCATTGATCGAATGTTGCTTGTAGCCTACTTTAAGTTATTAATGACTCAGTACTGACCGAAATAATATTCAGGTTAATGATGGACTAAACAAAAACCTAGTACCTAGTACAACATGAACATCACGATCGGTATGTACGTAAGTACATAAGTTACACGTAAGGAGGAAACTATACAATAAAACATTGTGAACGAATATGGAGTAATGACGTGCTACTGGGACAGAAATGGATAACGATATCACGGTACAACAGTAGCTGACGCCCGCGACTACGCCTGCGTAAATGCTAAAAATAATAAAATAAAATTTTATTGTTTCATATATGGTTGCACTTAGATATTTAAGATGACACTGGAACCCGCACTAGGATACCCTGTGTTGCAGGATCCAGTCTCGTCCGTAATATAATATGCAATGATTTAATTAATAAATAATGGTACGTGAAAGTAAACCGTAATATTAGATAACTTACAATGGGTATTATCGCTAACTGACAGCTTAGGATGGACAAGATCAGCAAGATGAATAATATAACTTGAAATGTACTAGTCTACTAAGAGAATAGAAGAACTAGAAGGTATAATGCGTTTGTTTGTTCTACATCTTAACGAATGAACCGATCATACTCATTATTGTAACAAATTGTAGAAAAGGACATAGGGTTCCTTTATGCAGTAAAAAGTACTGCTCCCAAGGGTTTCGATGAATAACTTTTAACCGCCAAATATTTTAGTTTTAGTATATTTCATTACCCCTCATAACATCAGCCATCCACCAGTAAAAGTAACGCCAAAATCGATTCAGCCGTTTCAGAAATTAGACAGACTTTTTATTTTACTTGATACCGCTAAAAACGCTGTTATTTTGTAATTACGTACAGAAACTTCGATTTTATTTATTTGTTATATACAAATAAATAAAATCGAAGAAGTAATCTATCCTGGAATTTATCCACAGAATAAAGTAAGTGGTTACTATAGAAATGTATTTACGTAAATTGACTTAAAATAGGTCGCTACACGCGTAACGACACAATGAAGGGTCTACCTTGAAAAATAAGATACATGTACCCACTTGCTTTCTGAACGAAATGATTAATTACTTTATGAAAGTGAGTTGTGAGATATACGGCGTGCACCGCGCAAATACACGAAAACAATAAAACAAAAAGTATTTTATTAACGTAGACTTTAAAAAAGCCCTTGTAAATAGTCAGAACATGTTTGTAGTAATATAGTTAAGTATACATAATTATTTCTAGGTACATATAGATATTTAGGTACACGGATTGTATGAAAACATTTATAAAATTTATTTAATTATAGTAATGATTCGAGATTTATAATTTTAGCTATATTTTACTACATATATAGGTAGGATTTTAATATTATTAGTATTGCGAACATACAAGAAATGTAATGGACCGGGCTTTCAACTTTAATTAGATTTATTAGTATTCTGTCTAAACACAGAATTCTGAATACTTCTTCAACATGGCAAACCACATAACTCCGAAAAAAGAATATTACATTTTACACAGGTTAATGCAATTGACAGGCCGGTTGGCGAGTTAGGTCATTACTCGCCTTCCACGCCGCAGGTTGTAGGTTCAATTCCCCCCCCAGGTTAAATACTTATATGCATGAACATGTCTGTCCTGAGTCTGGGTGTAATTATCTACATAAGTATGGATTTGCAAAAAAAAACAAGTAATATATGTAGTATATCAGTTATGTGATTCCATAGTACAAGCTCAGCTTAGTTTGGGATCAGATGACCGTCTGTGAATAATTTCACAAGATATTATTAACATCAAAAAGAAGATACTTATACACCACTTATGAATATTATCAATCATTTGATTGTGGCTAAATATGTAAAATGCCATTGTTATCCATACTGAGGCTGCTTAATGCAGTGGAATGCTGTGAGGTACTTACAATATGTGACTGTTTTGAGAATAAGTTACTACACTTTGTTAACTATACATATATTTAAAAGGAACTATCCTCATACTGTCCTTGCCCTATATTTAAATACAGTCCACAGGCTTGATCAATAATATAATGAAATAGATTGTATAAATAAACAATTGTGTTATGTAAATATACATCTCTATATTCTAATTTATTTAATGGCAATTTACATAAATTTACCAACTTTTTGTAATACTACTATAGAAAAAAGCATGTGATTCACAAGACAATCAGAGTCAAATTAATGGTTTGGATGACAAAAAAACTTATTTAGGTTCTCGGAAAGCAAAGTTCCACAATCATACCCCTACATACATATTAAGTTAAGATATATATCACTCACTTGATTTAATAACTATATCAATAAAATGATGAAATAGAATGTATAAATAAGCAATTAAGTTATGTAAATATACATGCAAATCATAGTCAGTTCCATTCAAATTTATTTAATGGCAATCCACATTATTTTAGCAAAGCCAAGTAAGAATTTTTATTCTGGACATTAATTCTATATATATTTGTGATACTAACAAAGACAAGAAATGTGATTCATGGGAGGGTAAATGAGAATAATGAAATCAAGAGACTTGGTCAATGGATTACTGTGGTGTGGCATAAAATCTTATCTAGCGTCTCAGAAAGTAAAATTTAATAATAGTGGTTACTCACAAAAATGTATGAACAGGCCATAAGGAGTCCCTATCACTTTCGTAAGTCATTGACCTCTGAGAAGTGAACAATGATAAGAAGTTCGATAAACTTCGGTGTAAGGTCAATAACTCATTATTAACCGAGAAGGAAAACCGTTAACCACATTTATAATTACACAGTTACACTATTTATCTTGTCATTTCAATATAGAAAAGGGGCAACTCTTATATATCTGCACATCTCTTTCTATTCTTAATACCTTGAAAAGAACAGGACATACTTCTATATTTAGATCTACTATGAGGTACTAGTGGTTACTCTAGTGATGTTTATGCTCCCTAGTAGACCTCAGACATGGTTTAATAGGTACAACTAAAATAAAGAAAGCTGAACATGCCCTGCTGCAAGACATTCAGAAAATAAACCATTTTGGTGATCACCCATCTATAGGCAGACTATGTTGCATAGGTTCTCAATGCACTACCAATTACAACATTTTAAGAGCACCTATGCAGGTATGCTTTTTTTTTATTTTAAGCTGCATAGTACTGCGGGAAGGTAGTGGAATAACTATCTTCCCTCAGTACTATGCAGCTTAAATTCATAGCTAATAAATGTATTTAAAACCACTAATGGTAATGTATCATTTTATAAGCCCAACAGTTAGGTTACAGATATATACACAAAGCAAAAAAATATTTTTAAGTCAATTAGCAAAAAATATAGGTAGTCTATATTAAAACAACTGATAAACTAACATAGTACTTTAAGGGCTTTTTAAAATAACAGATCTAAAACAGCTCAATCCTTCACATAAATTTAATACTTCTACATGTAGTGCATTAGAATAAATGCAATGATATTAAATTTAATTTGGTTACATGTTGATTAGAATTGGAGCCAATATCTATGATGGATGTTAAATTACACAAGAATCATCAAATTGTTCAGATATATTAGGTAGTAAAAAAACCATAGTCACTAATAAGTTACTAGAAAATATCCAAGCAACTACATTACTTTAATGGCAATCAACATTATTTAGTAATGTCAAGTGAGAATTCACATTCTGAATTAGCTATCTTTTATCTTTTTCTGTAAGGGAGAAAGCTATCAAGAGAAAAATAGTAGGTATAATAATGTAATGTAACAACCCTAGAATAACTTAATTTTATGAAAGGTATCTGTGAAATGTTATATAAAAAGACAATTTAATTTGTCCATGCATATGACATCCATGGCTAAGTAGATGTAAATTACAGTAAAAAATAGAATAACCGAGTGCAATTAGCCACCAAATTGGTTGCATTATGAGTTAAAACCAGCCAGTAACCTCTTAGACGGTAAAAAAAGGTATAAAAATGTTGTCCATTCAGTCCATAACGGCACAAAAACGCGGTGCATCTTGCGACGATATAAAAAAAAACCACGATACCGCATGAAACTTGACAATTATCTGTTATTATAGATGGATAACTGTAAAATAATGAATCTATCATACATGTTGCGCGGTCACTCCATTCATGCGGCAAACAAAATAACGGTGGATTCTTTTGTTCTACGGCTGTGCTCCCTCGCGTGTTAATCTAGCAAAAAACCAATCCAGAACGCGGTTCTTTATGCAAATATGCGGGATAATCTAGACGCCCATGCCCTGTGAGGCAAATATCTCGTCCTGCGGCATCGGAAGCACATTGACCTTTAGAAAATCTTGAAAAATAACGGCTCGCCACAGGCGGAAAGTCTGCAGCCGGTGGCGGAATTTTTACTAAAATAAAACTCACTTACCTAGACAAAAACACTTTCAATCGGACACTAAACAACTTTGACTATTGTTTTGGTAAATAAGTTCTAGAATATGCCTTTTTAAATGAAATTTATCAAAGAAATGATTACTCACCAACTGTTCGCTTCCCTTCTTTTTGACGGAATGGGTAAGAAAGAGATAGAACATCAAAGTACGGTTAATGTTGCTTTATCAAAATAATATATTCTACTACTCGAAGATTATTTTTAATTTATCGATTACTATTTTTTCGAGAACTTGGCTTTAATTTACTATTAGGCATATAAATTAACCACAAAGCCATTTCTGGTATAATACATTTGTTAAGTCATAATACTAGTTCATCTTTAACACATGATCTTTGGGGATGTTGGTTTCCCATGGCATAGTTATCATTTTAATCCCCTAAACTTATTCACACTAAAATGAAGCAACTAAAGTTTACGTTAGATTTTATTTGTTATATTACCTACTAGGTAGGAGTAGGGTTTGTGTAACATCAATGGACTAGGATGCGAATACTTGCCAATCTAATTGGCAATAAATTACAACGAAAATGATTAATTTGTTTATGATAATGATAATGTGGCGAGCGGTGGGTCAGGGGATTGGAAAAGAAACTAGAATTTGCACAGGAACTTTATTGGCGTCAACAGTAACTGTTGGTTCACCTTTAAGATAACGGAACACACGTACTCAGAGTCCCGGCGACTAGCTCTTTGTTAAAGTCCACGCGTAGATCATTTCAGAACTGCCGAAGTTAATGTACTGACGTACACGGCACACTTCACACTGTGTAGGGAACACTTGGCACTGGATCACTTGTATTTGTTCAGTTTTCCACTTAGATTACTTCCTCTTAATTAGCCTTCTATTTCAATTGAATTCAAACTGAAGTGTTCTGTTTTAACATTCCGCTTATATACACCTAAATTGTTCCAAATTTAAAACATTTCATAAGGCAGATTTTTCTTTCTAAAAAACTCGCCTATATGACAGATTAGTCGTAATGCTTCTCTCCTTGTATTCACCTATCTCTTTATTTTCATTCATAAAACTCGCTCTATCTCTTTCTAATTATTCTGGAAACACCGAATGTATCGTGACAATATTCTTACTTGCCACCGATTGAATGAACCGCTGAAATTGCCACCGATACCTACTCCTATATAAAATAATATAATAATGGCATAACCTAGATGTTATTTTGCCTCCAGTCAATAGATAAATAATCTCTTTATTGTAAACTGTAACTGTAAAGTATAGACAAAATCAATAATGCGTACATTGAGAGAGGCAGTTGTCGGTGAACATTTAAATAGTACCTACATGTAGGTACACAACATTGAATGTATTACAAATAATATAAACAAACTATATATAACTCTATATTATGTTCCTACTTGTGTTGTGTGTCTTGTAGTGATAGATAGTAATTATTGACGAATATTTGGGAAACTTGCAGACTATGTACACGTCGCATTATTAAAGGCAGTACGTTTGTTATTACTTTTTCATTTTATTTTATTTATTTACGTACAACTCGTGAGTGGTTCTAGCCATAAAATATAAAGTAATTACATTTTATTTAACAATTTGAACGACATAGTAATATTTCTGTATATAATGAATCATTTTAAATAAGTATCATATTATTTGTTAGTCTTATAGTTTCATTTGGCTGGGTTCTACCGGTTTTGACGTCATGAATCATGACTTACGGCTATTATAATCTATGTATTATGTACTTTTATCATGTCAGCCAAAGTACGTCCACTGCCGGACAAAAGCCTCTCTTAAGAATGGGGGGGGGGGGGGGGGTATACCATAATCGCCACGCTTGGCAGACGAATTGGCAATCATAGTTTGATGGTCATAGTTCACAGAAAAACGCTGCTGCCCATTCTCTGGTAGGTATTCCCTCGGACAATTTCTACGCCCCTCACGGGATGGGATGAGGTGATAATATTCTTTTACTGTCACCACACAGCATTATTATGTACTTTAGTACGCACTAAATTTATAAATGAAATCTAAATAGATAGTTTACTAGATCTCCCAAAAAAACTGAAAACCACTGGTTAGTTAAATAATTGCAGCATGCGGATATTATTGTATCTGGAACTAATAGAAGTGTGTCAGCAAATGCGGTGCACCAAGTTACAGCCACAAGCGCGGATTGGAATGGCTTAAATTTCTATAGCTTATAAAGATTTCTTACTAGATTAGTAGTTTCAGAGCTAATCTTACAACACTATTGGATTATCTACAAAAAACCAGTTAGCACTGGTTTCTACATTTAAAAAATAAAAATAATGATATATTTAAGTATTAAAAAAATCCGTGTTCCTCCATTTGCGTATTTAATTCTAATTATTTTAGAAATTATTTTCTTCAGACGTAAAGACACTGTAGTGTTATTGTGTATGTTTGTAAAACTTAGTTAAATGTTTATCGATTCATACCCTACATGCATCGATATATTACATTTGTTAGATTCAAATGTTTGTGTCATACCTTCATATTATTTAATCATTCTTTATCACTATTTTGTTGTATTATTAATTTGATTTTCATAATTATTAAAATTCATTTTGGAGTACATCACAGAGTATAGTTATATCGTAGGGAGGACATACTGAATGGGAAAAATCTGGAACGTCGTTCTATGTTTTATATTGTAACAGGTATTGCTCAAGTAGATAGATTAAAATATGGCTGTAACTATTGTATCTTCTAAAAATGTCTCTTGTGTTTCTGTGAATATTTAATCGAATCATAATTTTAATCAATTATGTTACATTGTATCGATTAGAATTCAAACTAAAACTAAACCTGAATGTTGAACAACACTACTAGAAACGTCTTGTGTGTACTTGTGTGTTCCGTTTTTGTTTAGAATTTTCGTTGAAGATAAATTGTTTTAAAATGGAAGCAGCAACAGAAGAGACTCCTAAAGAAGGAACAGAAAATGCATTATCAAACAATACTGCTGATGTAAGTGCTTTACTTGCAGTAAATTCGGAGTGATTTATAAATAGAATGCTATCGGATATCGGTAAACGAGTTTTCTTTTCTGTGAAAATTACCGGCATTTGGCGCAATTTTTGTTATCATACTAACTTTAAATACGTTTAAAAATATGATTTAGTTTTAATACATGGTTAAATAATGCTAATTTGTATCGAAAAAGGTGAAATAAATAACCTAAAAGTTGCTTGGCGCTGCGCCAAATCGCGTAATGTTTTTGATATTTTTGTTCCGCAGCACGTTTCACATGCTTTCTGCTTTTATGGTTGACTACAAGCCGTTGCCAAATTATTAGCTAATAAGAGACTTTTCGCTGATATCGATATTATATCATTGGTTACTAAGTAACATATGAAGTTAGTATTATGGTAAATTTGGTCTGACAGAGTCGAATTTCATGTTATTGTGACGTTCCGAAATAAAAGGTCACAGCATAGCAAAGCAGTTTGTGTATCTGGGTCAAACATTTATACATTTTTGAAATACTATAAATAGCCTTTACCTGTAGATTTTACCTTTGTTTATAAAGTAAAAATGGCTATGGAGAACATAATGTTCAATATATATTATATGAACTGTTTGACCACATAAATATTGAGGTTTTATGTGACTATATTGTCATGCTAGAAATATGCAGTTTCAAACTAAGTCTTGTGCTAAACACAACTTACTGTGTTGCTATATGTATGTTATTAGTTAGTATTATGATCTGGCTAAACTATTGTAAATTAATGTTAAGTGGCTATCTGAAAACTATATATAGAGTATTTGGCTGAAAGAACAATATTCTAAAACCTTACCATGCAATTATATATTTACCATGCATCCATCAACTCACCAAACTTAGTAGAAATTCTTTTTAAATCCATTCTAATGATTTAACTTCACTAAACTTTTATTGACTTAATATAGCATAATGTATTTTCAATATACAGGTGTGAAAGCCTTGACAAAAGCTATCATAAGTCTTGTCTAGTTACCAACTTCTATGGGTAGTCCATAAATGTGTAAAGAGTATAATCAGTCTAATATTTAGTGTACCTTCTTAGAACGTTAACAAAGATTGTGTCTGTAACACATACAATATCTAGAGTTTTATAGTTGAACATGGATAATGCTTGTATTATCCACAACCAAGTTTGGAATAACTATTTAAGCCAAATTGTGTAGCATGTTTTCAAAGTTTCTATTCAAATTCCAAAAATGCTTGTGATTAAGTTTATAACTCATACATAAAACAATTTTTGGGCCAACTTAATCCCAAGCATTTTTGTCATTTAGCAATTCTTTGGTTTTATTACCTCACATTAATCTATTTATCAACTATAACCGTAATATGATATGCAGTTATACTTTTTAATTCTAAAAACACTTAAAAAGAAATCCAATTACACTACAATACAAATCATTTATTTAAATTACATTTTTAAATGTGTCCATTAGTAAGAAGCTACATGTTTGTATTTAAATGTAATTATTTGTTTAGGATTATATTCACATACCCTTTTCATACAAATCTGTTTGCTGGAAGAAAACTCATATTGAGTTAAAGTTCACTGCTAGTTTATATAATGGCAACAGCCATGCATTTGCATTAATAATACCTATTATGCATTTAGATAATTATCAGCTTTATTTCTCAGGAGTGTTAAACCTTTGGTTGAAGATTAATAATACCTATATGCATTTAGATAATTATCAGTTTAATTTCTGAGGCGTGTTAAACCTTCGGTTGAAGATTGTAGTGCCAGCCGATTAATCAGCTTCCACAGAAATAGACATTTGTTCTGACACTAAATGCATGCCTCAGACTTTGTACAAATAACTTCATTTACACAAAATAATTTCAGGAACGGGTCCCACCACCACAGACGGAGGCTAAAAAGAGCAGGAGAGAGGATCGTCTCAAAAAAGATGACAAGGTTGAACAGTTCATGAAATCTCTCAACTCTGTGCCAACTGTGGAGGAAAGATTATCTTTTGTATGTAAAAAATATGTGCACAGTATGGATGATTATAAGAAAATGCAGTTTTACATCAAGCAGTCCGACAAACGATATGCATTACTTTTGAAGGAGAAAGAACAGTTGCAGTTAGAGTTCAATAAGACTATTCTAGTTAAATCTAAGTTGGAGAATCTCTGTCGTGAGTTACAGAAGCAAAATAAGGCTGTTAAGGTAAGATTTTGCAAACTATTGGTTCTATAGTATGTATGAATGTAATTTGTGTTTGTCTCTTCTATGTTTGTTAAGTACCCCGCAACACAGGGATTGGATTCACTAGTGCGCATTGTCTTAAAAATTTAAAATAAAAAAAACTACAGAAGACAGGAAATGGTGTATCCATTTCCTGTCTTCTGTAGTTTTTTTTTATTATATATCACATTATTGATTTATATTTTAACAATGGCGATACTAACTATTTAGTCCCATCCAAATACCAATTGAATAGAAAGTGCTCCTGTGCAGATGGCTAATATCTATTGAGGCTGGCCGCCTTGGCCGATATTTGGCTAGGAGGACATTATATACGGGTATTTGTACTGATTATAAAGATTTTTTTACAGTATGTACCACATTTAATGCAAATAAATATATATTATTATTTAGACTAGCATGTAATACTGATTACCATTTTATTGAATACTACCTGTACCTGATATGCATTGAATTGACCCATAAAGGAAATCTTTTAGACCCGTCACTACCTAACTCTAAGGATAAGTTTGGTAAATAGTCTGGTCTAATATCATATATGTATGTCTGAAAATTAATCTCTATGGGTATCAAAGTAATTCATGGCATTCAATGAATTCTGGCAGCTAGCTGGATCGGATTAGCCAACCTCAATAGAAATGGGTTAAAGTTGCCCCTTTACTTAAATGGTTTAAAGTTGTCTTAGACTGTATGAAACAGACTATTATGTTTTGCGAAGTCCGGCGGCAGTCAAAGGGTTAAGGAGAGGGTGTAGTTTCACTTACATAGGAGTAGTGCTCTCATTGAAGTGCACACTCACCAAGCCAATATCCTACCACTCATACACTTGAAGTACTAGGACTGATTGTAGATAATTAACATAGGAAAAAAAATCATGAGTAATATTTTTTATTATAAAACTACAGCTAAATTTTAGTATTTAAAATATGCCAACTGCAACCAAATTCTAGACATGTTTGGAATGAGGTGTATAAATTTAATATCAAATCAGCAATCATACCTTCAATTCACTTTTTAAGTATAATAATTTCATATCCACAGGAAGAATCTCTTCTCAAAATCCGCGAAGAAGAAGAACGCCGTAAGGAAACGCAGGCCAAGTTCCAGAACACATTGACAGAGATCACCAGCATGCTACAACAGAATAATGAAAAGAATGCCAAGTTGCGGGATGATAATATCAGCATGACTGAGAAGTTTAAGAGTGTCGTGCAGCAGTACCAGTTGAGAGAACAACAAGTAAGTTATTTGAATAGATACATTCTGAATTTGTGTGGTCCATATTAATGGAGATGAGCCAAAAGATCTGGGCATTTATCTTAATATGTTAGGTTAAAAAGAATTAATAAAATTAGTCCACAAATAAAAGAGAAATTTCATATCAAAGAAACAAATACTTTTCAGGTACTATTTATTTAACACCTTGAACAAAAGCAGAAGATGACTCATTGTGTCCTAACTTATAGAAAATCTCAAAAACATTTTATCCTATGCAGCTGAAGTTTTACTGGTGGGTACAGTTGCCGGCAGGTAACTTGGCAAGAGTCGTTAGATGCGCAGAACTCATATTTTGGATCTCTTTGGTTATCGTGCGGGACGCGGGGAACGAGACAGCATCGTTCCGGGCGCGTGATTGGTTGCTCCGTCGACCCCTGCCCCCCGCACCTTTTTGACGTTCCGTTCGCGCCCGAATACTTGCTTGCACTTTTATTTTTTTTTTTTTTTTTTATGGCAACCTGCCGATTATTTCAGCAATTTCTGCCAGTGTCATGTAATGGTTGCTCATGAGTAATTATACAGAATTTAAAAAACTTTTAACAAATTGTGGAAGTATTTATGGACCTGTAACAAAGACAAACACAAAATAAGTGTTAGTAGATTAATATATACATACTATAGCTAATTTTACATTAAAATATACAATACATGTGATATTCCTACAACTTAATCTTGTTAGTATATATGTATTTAATAAACATATTGATAATTTGGGGGTCAGGGAAGAATGAAAGAAGATGTCTAACATTGACTGGGCGTTGAATTTTTAATTTTGAGATGACTTGTTCAAAGGAGTGTGTGCCATATAATTGACAATTTAAAAAGATGTGATCCAAGGAACCTTCATCTAGACCACACTCACATAGAGAATTGTCTCTAACTCTAATTTTGTGTAAAAATACTGGAGTGCAACAAAAACCAAGACGGATTCTACATATAACCGATGTAACAGTTTTGCACAACTTTTTATATTTATAAAACCATGGTTTAACTGGGATTTCTGGTTGGATTGATGCATATTTACTACCCTTAATCAGACTTGATTTAACCCAGGATGCCTGCCAAGACTTACGGAGATCAATCTTTGCCTTATGTAATAAATCATAGACATGAACAGAGAAGTATTTCATGTCGGCAATACTACTCGAAACAGCCGCTTTAGCAGCCTCGTCCGCACATTCATTGCCACTGATACCCATGTGAGCAGGAATCCATGCAAGTAAAACCTCAATTCCTTTTACGGTGCATAAATATAACGATTTTTTAATTTCCATTACTATAGGACTTCGGAGATTATCCTTGAAAGGGTTTTTTACTAAGGCTTCCAGGGCACTTTTGGAATCAGAAAAAATAATTGCCTTGGTAATTACCACATGAGCTAAAATAAACTGACATGCCTCCAGAATACCAATACACTCACCAGTGAATACTGATGCTTCTGGAGGACATTGGAACTGAAGAGTGATATGCGAATTTGAATAGAAGACTGATACACCAGTTTTACCATCTGATTCTAGTTAAGATGCATCAGTAAAAAACCAGTGGTAATCCTGCCATTTATCCTGGATCAAGGAAGAGAATAATATATTAGCCTGAATAGTGTCCTTAGACAAACCAATGTATGGTATATAATTTGGAATAAAGTTTACTATTTCATATGTAGTACTATATGACGGAAAATTTGCACAATGGTAAATGGGAGCAGTTACCTCAAGTCCTCGCATTTTTCTGAATGAATTTAAAATTAAAGGGGGGTCCTTATTCTTCCAATAGTCCTCCCGTATGCATAGATTGTCCAAGTGAGATAATTTTGCTGTTAACTTATGATCTTTGAGGAAACATGCCTTGTAAATGAACCTATCAGCAAGATATTGTCGGCGCAGTATAAGGGGAGGATCACAAGCCTCTACTTGCAGAGCATTTGTCGGTGTGGACCTCATACAACCCATTACAATGCGAAGGGACTTTGCTTGTATTGCATCAAATTTTGACAAGGCAACTTTACTGCATGGTTCTAGAATGAAGGATCCATAGTCCAGTAAACTCCTTATTGTGGCATTATAAATAAGTTTTAGAGTAAAAAGATGAGCTCCCCACCAAACACCCGCAAGGGCACGTAACATGTTGATATTTTTTTCACATTTATGAGTCATGAAGTTAATATGATCTGTCCCACTTAGTTTGGCATCCAAGATGACACCAAGAAATTTCACCTTATCTACAACCTTAATGGGAGACCCCTCAACCTCAAGGTGTACATCAGGAATGATTCGTTTACGGGAGAATACTACAGCAGAACTCTTAGAGGGCGATAATTTTAAACCATGATTATAAAGCCAATAATATAGTGAACTGAGTGATACCTGCATGGAATCTGCAGCAGCAGTGACAGATGCTCCTGACACATATAAACACAAATCATCTGCATATTGCAGTATTTGACAATCAGAATTGAGGGCTTTATGAAGATCTGAAGTATAAATATTATATAGCAAGGGGCTCAAAACCGATCCTTGGGGTAGTCCCTTCCAAACTGACCTGGCATCAAACCTTTCTCCTGGGACATGTAGGTTGACAGCGCGGTCAGACAAAAGATTGCATAAACAATTTAACATCCTTACCGGAATACTCAGGAGGCGTAATTTACTGCGGAGTACGGAAAGGAGTACACTATCATATGCAGATGAGATGTCTAAGAAAACCGCTACGACTGATTTATTAACGCTAAAAGCTAAGCGAGTATCTGCCATGAAGATGCCAATGCTATCCATGGTACTGAACCCCTTACGGAATCCAAACTGAGAGTCCGCTAGGAGACCCCTACTCTCTAGAAACCACTCCAATCTACGCTTCATTAAATGTTCCAAAATTTTGCAAATAGTTGGGGACAAAGCAATTGGTCGATAGTTATCAGCACAATTGGGAGATTTGCCTGGCTTCAATAATGGAATTATAAGTAAAGATTTCCAGTGACAAGGGACATAACTATAAATAAAACAAGTATTTATTAAATTTAAAAGGTACAGACGGCTGTTCTGACCAGTCATTTTAAAAAAAGAATATGGGAAACCATCTACCCCAGGTGCAGAGTCCCGTAGATGTTTCAGTACTGCATTCAACTCCTGAAGTGAAAAAGGATCATCTAAGGGATCACTGGAAATTTCAACAGCTCCAGGACATGATGGACATTCCTCCAAAAGGGGCACAAAGGCTGGAGCTAGTTTATTAAGAAATTTTGCCGCAATATCTTGTGGGATAGGGGGGTTATTTTGTAAAGAGTAGCCACGCTTAAATTTCTTAAATTTTTTCCAAACTTGGGAAGCTGAAGATGAAGGAGACAGAGAGAAGCAAAATTTTTTCCAACTGTCATATTTTTTTTTCCTAAACAATCTCTTGGATTTTGCTACTATCTGGTTATAGCGAATTAAATTATCTGGAGACATGTTGCTAATGTAATTTAATTCAGCTTCATTTCTGGCTCTAATTATTGCAGTACATTCTCTATCCCACCAGGGTGGAGATGATAATTTACCAGAGGCTGAATTTTTTAAAGGTATGCTCTCATCAGCATCCAATGTAACAGCGTCAGAGAACAGAGATAGGCAAGAATCTAGATTATGGATTGTAATTTGGGGTAAAGAATAAATTTCATTTTCCAATGTTTCTTTATACATATCCCAATTAGCACTCTCAACTCTGTATTTTAATAAAGGTGTTTTGACTTTATGTGGTAAAGATCCCCCAATCAAAGTAGTACAAGTGGGGTAGTGATCACTACCATAGGTCAAGCTTAGACATTTCCACTCTAGCTGAGCAGTTAAATTAGGAGAGCATAGGGTTAGGTCTACACAACTCTTACTCTGACCCAATCTTGGAAGTCTGGTGGGAGAACCGTCATTGAGTATGCATAAACCAACTTCGTCTATTAGTTCAACCAATTCTATACCTGCCCTATCATTCTGATTAGAACCCCAAAGTGTATGGTGAGAATTGAAATCGCCCAAGAGAATAACTGGTGACAATGAATAACAAATATTTTTAATATATTGAAAACTATAGGAATTGGGGGATGGGAGGTAAATAGAAACAAAATTAATACCGAGTACTCTCACTCCTACTGCATTAATTTCGTTTCCATGCCTGGGAAGAGTAAGAAGGGTGTATGGTAGGACATTATTTACCAGGATAGCAGAACCACCATAACCATCAGCACGGTCATCGCGGAATGTGCTGTATCCTGGAAAGTTGAAGTGAAGGCGTGGGGTAAGCCACGTCTCAGAGATGGCAAAAATTGTGGGGTGATGAACATTGATTAAATGGGCAATTTCACTTTTTTTTGGAACCACGCTCCTGGCGTTCCACTGAAGAAACAGGAGATCCATTTCGCTGTGATTGCACTGCAGTAATTAAATTATAGGCAACGTGGTCCGATAACTGGTGTTTTAACAAAAAGGAGGTAAGGTGGATAACTAAAGCTTCTAACTCCTTAGAAGAATCCTCCTCAGAAGGAGATATTTGTTTCCCAGCTAGGGCAAAACCATTTGAAGAAGGACTATAGGAGTAGTTGTTGATAAGTTCCTGGTGAGCCTTATGGTCATATCCAGGATCTAAACGAGGACGCTTTTTAGGATTAATAGATATAACTTTTCTATATGAAGTTTTGGTGGGGGTTATAACCTGTTGTTGTTGGGACCTGGATTTGGAAGGATTTAGAGGGGAGACATAATGAAGAGAAGATCCAGGGTTTGTAGAAGAAACATCGGCATATGACTTATAAACTGAAGGGAGTTTTTTAGAAGCTTCAGCATAAGATATATTATTTTCAGTCATAATAATTTTTATATTTTTTTGCCTTTGGTGTTCTGGGCAGCTTCTACTATTAGCTGCATGAGGGCCTTCACAATAAAAACACACTGGTTCATCTACTGAGCAATTTTCTCCAAAATGTTCACCACCACAGCGGTAACATTTTGGATTTGATCTACATTTTGATCTAGTGTGACCATACTTGCAACATCCGAAACATTGCACAGTAGGGAAGTAGTATAGGGAAACTGGTAGGGAATTATAAAAACAAAAAATCCTGCTAGGAAGAGATTGACCGTCAAAGGTTAGAACAACCGAAGGTGTGGGCTTCCACTCTGTGGTACCCTCTGATACCACCTTACGGTTGATACGTCTAACCTTTAAAATGAGACCACACCCTGAAGGAGATTTTAAATTTTCAAAGATCTCTGTTTCGGACCAATCAGTTGGCACCCCTGTAACAACACCCATCCGGGTAATATTATACGTAGGAATAGTAGATGTATAGCCCTTAGCTACTATTTCGCTATTTCCAAGAAAAGCATTGGCATCCTCAGGTGTTTTAAATTCCACAGCAATCCTATTCCGACCTACTTTCTTGACACCATCCTGAATAACATTTTTGATATTCATTCGCATCATTAACTGACCAAACTTTATTGGGTGAATTGATGTACCTGCAGCAGGGTCGTCAGATTTATAGGAGATATGGACCAAGAAAGGAGCCACATCCCTGTTCGAATACCTATCGCGACTAATAAGAGTTGGGTTAGGAAGAACTGGATCTTTCTGCATATTAGCCTTTTTCAAGGGTGGGTTATCCTCATTAATAGCATTGCTCTGAGAGTTTTCTATAACCTCGAAATTAGCCAAAGGAACTGTCAAGCTAGGAGTATATGTAAAACCGTCCTGAGAAATTGACTCCACAACTACCTTAGCAACATCTAATGAATTTGAAGGATCTGGCGGCCGGCCAGGATGCGGATCATCCACATCCATGGTCGTCCGGCATAAGCTCCAAGATTAGAAAATAAAACTTACCACTAGTCAACAAATATAAATATATACGATTCACACAAACATAAAACAATCACCAACACAAGAGGCACCAAAAATAACACCAAAATCGTAATTTTAATGCTAAAATTAGTTATTAGAAATTCTACCACATGTGCTCGCCATAAACACTACAAGCAGAATCTGCTTGCACTTAAATGTAACCTTTTGTTTTTGTTAGGTTATTGTTACGAGTTTTTGTTATTATTGGTTTGTTATCAAAGGATATGTATCCAGTAAAAATATAACTTGAAATGAGATGAATATTAAAAAATGAAGCTTAAAGTCGCCATAATGGGATGAATTTTTACTTTAAAAACATACATCAAAGTGACCATATAATATATACAGCCACTGGGAAATTTATAATTTACACTGGTGATGACAGCGATTCCTCGGATAACGGGAGTGACGAGAGTCATGTTGAGGATGAGGAGCCAACTCCTTCCATCAGCTACCTTCTTGCCAGGGTTAACAATTTTAGAAAGCAGTAGTGATGACAGCACGAAATCATATTTTCTTTTATTTGTTATAAATAGCTTTACTTTTAATTGCATTTCGTTTTATTTATTACAATTAGTAAACTTCGCATTACTCTCCTTTCCATATCTTCATCCTAAACTGATATTTATTCAAAATAAATTATGATAGTGACCCTAAAATAACAATTAGCAAGTCAAGCAACAAAAGTGAGCACTTTTTGTTGCACTAAGTGTACCTGCGCAGACTCATGCCCACTACGTCAAAACCTTGCCAAGTTACGTGCCGGCAGTTATAGTTTATAGTAAGAGAATGATAAGAAGATAGTAAGCACGGATTTAGAGTATGGGCCGAATAAGGGCGTCCAAAAGCAAAGTATATTACAACCCTGGCACTAAATTATCAATAGAACATTTATAACATCATTTCACAACATTGCTACATGGACATGTACAATTATCTTGCTAGCACATGCTGTTTGGTTCCTATGCTTCAGATCAAGCAGTGGTCTTTTTCTAAACAATACGTAATAATAAAAATTGTTTCTTTTATAAACTCCCTGATTGACCTTCTAGATCATGAAAAAATTTGCCTCATCAACATATTTAATATTAACTATGGCTAAGTTGATATCGATTTTTATTTAGCTACAATGTTATTCATTCTAGGTGGACAAAATGGCGAAGCAGATGGCTTTAGAATCCCAACTGTCAGAAGCCAAGCTGCAGAAGGCGAGTTTGGAGCACCAAGCAGACAAGGAGCGCCTCCTAGCTGAGATGGAGCAAATTAAAGTCACATTAGCCCAGTACAGAGCCAAAATTATGGAGTTACAAGGAACAGAGACAAGTATGTATCGGTAAACTTATTTTTTTTTAAAGACAACGCCCGCACTACGGAATCTAATCCGTGTCGTGGGGTACTTCACAAATATATAATAGATGGACACAAATTACATCACATTTATAGGTCATACAAATAGTTAGCCGGCGCGGGACTCGAAACCGCGACACGTTGCGGCGAGGCGACTGTCTTAGTCGCTGCTCCACTCGTGCAGTGAAAGCTGTTATGTGTATCATCAAAACAGCTGTGGATTGTCCACTTCTGGACAAAAGCCTCCCCCAAGAAAAATATTGGGGGCAAAATGCCATAATCGCCACGCATAGGAGACGGGTTGGCTCAGAGAGATGTGGCTGCCCGTCCTCAGGTAGATATTCCCTCGGGTCGAGTTCTATGCCTCCCATGGGGTGAGATGGGGTGATGATATTCTGTCTGATATTCGCCGCCGTCACCACACATTAATTGCACCTGATGATAGTGAGGTCCTAGTTTTAAATCCCATTCCAGACCAAAACGAGTTATTGAGGTTTTTCTGGTACAATAAATACAGTACCCGGCGACAAATATTGCACATCGACATTTGGAAAGAGACAATCGGCCAACCTCGGCCCCGTGGAGCGTTATCTCTGTCGCACGAAACACAAACAGTCCGGTATCTATTAGGAGCTGTTAAAACAATTTTAATTTGCTTCTTTTAATAATTCTTTTTATTCTTTGTATAAAATACACCAATTTTTCTATAAGTGATGGCTTTAGGTTCGGGTAAAATAAAATAAAAAAAATATATTCACATTATGTTTACGTATTTAATTACTTTGGAAAATTACAGCGGTAGTGTACATAATAAACACCACTGTACCTATTGTTAAAGTGAGACATTGTAATAAACATAATAATAATTCTAATTCTCAATTCCTTACATTTTACTATCTGTGATCTCAAAGAGGTCAATATCACTGTCACTATCAGCCGTATTTATCACTAGTCTATCAGTGTAATTGTCTAAACCGTGTTGAATGCTTCTATATTAATTCTCACATTTGATTGTGTGATCGCAAACCTTTTTCCACTCTTCAGCCCCGATCATGTTTACTTTTTCAGTCAATAACGTTTTTACTGTAGTTAAATTCATACCCACATTTCTAGAGGCTACATAGCCTTTTAGTTGAGATCATATATTTTCAATTGGATTAAAATCCGGATGATACGGTGGCAATCGCAACACAGTGTGCCCATGTTCGGCAAGTACTTTGTCCACGGAAAACTCTGTATACCTCTCCTTGTGCTGACATATAATAGCGTAAATCTGGGTTTTTGTTAATTTTGGATCAACTGGAATTTCGTGTCTGTTTAACCAGTTGATCATTTCCTGTTTAATGGTGTTTGAGTTGGGGGGTCTTTCAACATATTTATTGTGATAGGATTCGTTGTCGATAACTAGAACGGAATCACTGGGTATATTTGGGATTAATTGATTAACCAGCCATTTCTCGTAGTTATCGTTATTCATTTCATTGTGATAGTCACCTGTAGTATCCGTGGATTTATACGTTAAAAAGGCAACGGGTACAAAGCCTTTTTCATTTCCCGCATGAACTTTTATCAAACGTTGACCTTTTGAAATTGGCTTTTTTACTCCTTTTTTCTTATGATCACTCCAAGATTTCCTTTTAGTGTGGGATGTATGTATGTAAGACTCATCCATGTAGACGATATTTTTTCCTGTTTCGCGACATTTGCGTATTTTATCGAGGTATTCCATTCGTTTGAGACTTACATCCTGCTTTTCCATTAAAACTTTTCGATTATCTTCCATTTTAGTGAACCGAAATCCCATCTCGTGAAGTATTTTTCTCAACGTCTTTTCAGACCCATTGTAATTAATAGCTTCAGATAGCTTTTAATGATTTTATTGTTGGCAGTTCATTAAATCGTAAGTGAAAATCATTCACCATTCTTCGAACAACATCATAATCAAAATCGTCCATATCCAAACGAAATTGCTTTTTTGGTCTCCCTTTTTTTGGAGTTCTAAACTTAATTTCAGTAGAATGTGTTTCAGTACTGACTTCGTTTAATATATTGTTCAAAGTTCTTCTTGAAATTCCAGTGGCATTTGCAACTCGCGCTTGAACCTTCTTAAAATAACAACTTACATTTTCATCTTCATTTTTTTTTAAATCTGTCAGCTTCGGTTACAAAATATTTATAAACATTGTAGATAATTTGGCGTGACTGACCTCGTTAAGGTTTCCCTCGTTTTCGTAAAGATGCCATAGTGCAACTTTAAATTATTTAAATTTGGGGGTGTTAACAACTCTGTATATATATTTTTTGAACTGGACGCGACCGCACTCTATCGCACTTGAACAACGGCTGACAAAACGTCACATAGGTAGTGCGCGACAGAGATAACGCTCTAGGAAGCCGAAATCAGACGACCGTCTCCCTCCAAAAGCCGATGTGCAATATTTATCGCTGGGTACTGTACCTAGTTGCAGCTCTGAGTCTGGAAGTTGGTGGTATAATGCGCTTGCCCTATAGAGCAGTAAAGCTCTCATAGTTCCACTCGATCTTTCCCTGGTGATCTCAAATAGCCATTCCATAGGTTGATGAGAGTGAGTGAACAGAGAGTGCATCCATGTTGTAGCATACACTCTTGAAATATAGTAGATCCGGCATAGTCTGCTGGTTTCCTTTGATATTGCATTGTCCAAAGGCACAATTCGACCAATAGGTAAGGCACAGAGGTAGGGCACAGCGTTCATTCGAAAGCCAGTTTCCTTGCGGTGGTTCTTAGCTATGTTTGGTTACTATCGATCCAGCAGTGTAAGAGAATCAGTTCTTTTCCAAAATTATTTATAGTTTAAGTCTGAGGATTTCTAATGATGTTAAATTAAAATACACTTTGTGTGAAATAAAATGTACAATGGGCGGTCTTATCGCATTTAGCGATTTTTTCCAGGGGCTCTACCGGCTAAGTCGACGAACATCGATTTGTTTAATGGCGTTCAAATAAATAAAGGTTAAAAATGACTTAATCAATCGTTAAATCGGCTTCCATGAGCATATGTGACGTCATAAATGGTCCGGAATTGATTGATTAAGTAATTTTTAACTTTTATTTAAATTAACGTCATTTAACAAAACGATGTTCGGCGACTTAGCCGGTAGAGCCCCAGACAACATTTGGATGGATAGGTGTTGAATTTAACAAAATGCCGGTAACCAAAGTGTAGTTCACAAAAAAAAAGAGAATCAAAATATTAAAAAAAATAAAAGGTATAGGTACCAAAAACTAAGAATATGTTAACAAACATATTATTACGCATACATATATTATGTAAATAAGATACTATACTATAAATTAAAATATTCATATGAAATAGATATTAATATTTTTTATGATGTTAGTTGGATACGGAAGTAGGGCATTGTTATTGTGTGTGTGTATTTCTTTTATTTTTATATTTTAGGTCTGCGGGGCCAATTGGGAGTGTACACTGACAAGTATGACGAGTTCCAAAACGCGCTGGTCAAGAGCAACCAGATGTTTGGTGGATTCAAGGAGCAGATGGACGCTGTAAGTATCCAAATTTGTATTTTTCCCCATTGACTTATATAATAATAAATCTTTATTTCGCAATAAATTAAACAGTAGTTACAAATTGCCTGTGGACCCACGCTAGGCAAGCCTGTATCGTGGAATCCTATACTAGATTTACAATAAATTGATTAATTACATATAAACTTAATTTAAAATAAAAGAATTACAGCTATATCTATATATGTATATATGAAATTTAATACAATAAAAGGAGAAAAAATATGATATATAAATAAAATATATTTAATAAGATAGTAATAATATATTATCTGATTATTGTGCGCAATATCTTTTCGGTCTCGTTATAATCAAGACCTGCCAGCCAGTGAAAAATAATCAGTTTAGCTCTCCGGAGAGGAAGTTCTTTGATATCGCATTTTTTTACAACTTTGTTATAAATAAATGGGCCAATAAAAGGGCTAAAGCGCCTGACGAAAGCAGTTTTTGCTCTGACTATATATATATATATATATATATATGTATTAGGTCTTTACCTATGAAATTGCCGTTCTGCAGTACTGGCCATTTCAAATCAAAATAATTTTTGTTTGGCTAAGAATTCTAATTTCAAATTAATTTTATTTTAAAAACATGGATTCTTTTTTCCAAAAGTAGTCATTTCTTTATTGATTAGTGTTACATTTTCATCGCATTTCAATCTTTTTCGTCATCATGGATACGTTAAAAATTCGAGTAATTATGGAATATGAGTACCGTCGTGGCAGCAACGCGGCACAAGCGGCACGCAACATCAACGACGTTTACGGAGCTAACACTACAAACCAACGCACCACCTGTTATTGGTTTGCTCGCTTCCGTTCTGGAAATTTCGACCTGAAAAATGAACCTCGCGGTCGTCCGAAGACTTTGGTCGACAATGACGAATTAAAGGCGGTTGTGGAAGCTGATGATACACAATCTACGGCTGAATTAGCAGCAGCTTTCGACGTTAGCGTCAAAACAATATTGGTCCATTTGCGTCAAATTGGCAAGGTAAAAAAGCTTGACAAATGGGTGCCCCACGAACTCAATGATCGCCAGCGCGAAGTACGCGTCGAGACGTGCCTTGCACTGCTCAACAGACACACAAATGAAGGAATTTTGAACCGCATTGTTACCTGCGATGAAAAATGGATTCTGTTTGATAACCGCAAGCGCTCAGCAAGTTGGTTGGATCCTGGTTCAGCACCTAAACAATGCCCTAAACGAAAACTTACCCCTAGAAAAGTGATGGTCACTGTTTGGTGGTCTAGCGCCGGTGTGATTCATCACAGCTTCTTACCAAACGGGGTGAGCATTACTGCAGATGTGTACTGTGAAGAACTGAGCACAATGATGGAGAAGCTGGCGCATCTCCAACCAGCATTGGTCAATCGCTCGTCTCCGCTGCTCCTGCACGACAACGCGCGACCTCATACTGCACAGCAGACGGTCTCCAAGTTGCAAGAACTGGGGTTGGAAGCTCTCCGTCATCCGCCCTACTCACCAGACCTTGCGCCTACAGACTACTACTTTTTCCAGAATTTGGATAACTTCTTGGCGGGAAAAAAATTCAATACCCGAGAGGCAGTACAAAATGCCTTTGAAGAATTTGTTGCCTCCCGTCCAGCTGATTTCTTTAAGAAGGGCATCAATAAACTGCCACTGCGATGGCAAAGATGCATTGATTGCATGGGTGATTACTTCGATTAATACAAATAAAAAAATTCATGAAAAAAATTCGTTTAGATTTTTTCATACAAAACGGCAATTTCATAGGTAAAGACCTATTATAACTAGACACGCTGTTTCGAATAAAATCTCTGTCCCAGTCCGGCGAGCGCGCCGGACGGAGAATTCTCAATATGGGATTGTGCGTCTAGTAGAATACATATAGGTCAATGTTTATCCCCATCTTTTTGATTGCGTCTCCGCATATCTTTTAAGGTCGGAGCCCAGTGTAACTATCCTAACTACCAGAATTAATCGACTGTCCTTGTATCCGGAATAGAAATCAAGATGGTTGCTCTCCGAGTAAGGTAGATAGTTAGATAAACTCTTTATTGTACACCTTAAGAAATAATACATAGCAACAACATACGACTTTCTATAGTACAATTGGCGGCCTTATCACAAAGTGTGATCTCTTCCAGGCAACCTAATTCTTTTTGAATTATTCATTTATACACAAATATTGTTTGGTGGGGATTGATGCCCAGGCTAAGGCCCAACTGGAAGGCCGATACCGCTCCGACGCAGAGATCGTGTCTCACTTTCTTTTTTTTCTCTGTCTTTCTCTATATCTTCTCTCTCTCCTCCCTCTATTCTCTAATTCTCTTTATCTCTTCTATCTCTCCTCCTCTCTCTCCATCTATCTTTTTACTAACTCTCTCTATCTCTCCCTCGATCTTTCTGTCTATAACTTCTCTCTCTTTATATCTCTTTTCTCTTTCTCCCTCTCGACATCGTCCCTGAGTATAGCGCCGTATTAGCTCGTTTTGCGTCCCCTTCTAGAAATGTGGTGCCAAATTATATCGTCTCGTTGTATTTTTTCAATACGAAAGTTCAAGTTCTTTAAAGTTGTAATCAGTACTATGTTTTTTAAAACAGTACTTATAATGTTGTGTGTTTTGTGACTAGGAAAAAGGTTTTTTGTCTTAGAATTTTGATAAAGATATTATTTAATCTGGAATCATGATTTTGTTAATTTTTTTCATATTTTTAGAGTTCCATATCCAAAGGGTAAAACGGAACCGGTTACTAAGACTTCGCTGTCTGTCTCTCTGTCACCAGGCTGTATCTCATGAACCGTGATAGTTAGACAGTTGAAATGTTCACAGATGATGTATTTCTGTTGCCGCTATAACAACAAATACTAAAAAACAAAATTAAATAAATATTTAAGAGGGCTCCCATATAACAAACGTGCATATTTTGCTCGTTTTTATAGATTATGGTACGGAACCCTTCGTGCGCGAGTCCGACTCGCACTTGGCCGGCTTTTATATTTTTTTTAAACTGCTCTTAATAGTTTTTTGTTCACTGTATTCCAAGCCATGCTGGTTATCATATACAGCTGGGATTATTAATGGACTTGCAGCCTTTTAATGATTTTTAGAATTGTTTTCTTTTTTATATGTATATGCGAAGAGCGGGCAATCTCTGTAGAATTAAAATATTATATAATAATATCTGGGGACAATGTCACACAGATCATCCTAGCCCCAAACTAAGCAAAGCTTGTACTATGGGTACCAGGCGACGATATACATACTTATATAGATAGATAAATACTTATATACATAGGAAACATCCACGACTCAGAAACAAATATTCGTGCTCATCACACAAATATTTGCACTTACCGGGATTCGAACCCGGGACCACCTGCTTCCTAGGCAGGAACACTACCAACTAGGCTACGGTGACCGTCGTATATATCTCGTAATAATACAGATTTTGCATTCCAGATGTCTAAGAAAATCAAGAAGCTGGAGAAAGAGTCGCTCTCATGGAAGACTCGCTGGGAGAGCTCGCAGACGGCGCTGCTGGACATGTGCGGCGAGCGCCAGGCCAGCGAGGAGCGCGCCGGCGCCTCCGCCCGCCAGCTGCAGCACATGCAGAGCCTGTGCAGGACACTGCAGGTACGGGACCTTCAGCATATCAGCCGAGAGACGCCCACTGCTGGACATGTGCGGCGAGCGCCAGGCCAGCGAGGAGCGCGCCGGCGCCTCCGCCCGCCAGCTGCAGCACATGCAGAGCCTGTGCAGGACACTGCAGGTACGGGACCTTCAGCATATCAGCCGAGAGACGCCCACTGCTGGACATGTGCGGCGAGCGCCAGGCCAGCGAGGAGCGCGCCGGCGCCTCCGCCCGCCAGCTGCAGCACATGCAGAGCCTGTGCAGGACACTGCAGGTACGGGACCTTCAGCATATCAGCCGAGAGACGCCCACTGCTGGACATGTGCGGCGAGCGCCAGGCCAGCGAGGAGCGCGCCGGCGCCTCCGCCCGCCAGCTGCAGCACATGCAGAGCCTGTGCAGGACACTGCAGGTACGGGACCTTCAGCATATCAGCCGAGAGACGCCCACTGCTGGACATGTGCGGCGAGCGCCAGGCCAGCGAGGAGCGCGCCGGCGCCTCCGCCCGCCAGCTGCAGCACATGCAGAGCCTGTGCAGGACACTGCAGGTACGGGACCTTCAGCATATCAGCCGAGAGACGCCCACTGCTGGACAAAGGCCTCGAACAGGGATCTCCACAATTGCCGGTCCTGCGCTATCCGCATCCAGCGACTTCCAGCAACCCTAACCAAATCATCGGTCCATCTTGTAGGGGGTCTGCCCATGCTGCGTCTTCCGGTTCGTGTTCGCCACTCAAGAACCTTTCTGCTCCAGCGGCCGTCGGCTCTACGAGTTATGTGCCCTGCCCACTGCCACTTGCCCACAGCAAACTAAAGTGGCAGTGGGCAGGGCAATTCTTGAGGCTATGTCGGTTACTTTGGTTCGTCTGCGGATCTCAACATTTCTGATTCGATCTCGCAGGGAAACTCCAAGCATAGCCCTTTCCATTGCTCTTTGGGTGACCGCCTGATAAGGCTCATAGTGAGCGACCACGTCTCTGTTCCGTAACTCATCACTGGCAACACATACTGGTCGAAGACTTTCTTCGACTTAAGACACTGCGGTATTTGAGACGAGAACATCTTCTCGTCCCAAATATCCTGCAGTATTGTGCTATCAAAAATTTTCTATTTCATTTCCAGAACTGTCAGTTCGTTATGTTTTGACAACAAAGCTGATAGATGGGATTGTCATCCTTCATACGGGTGTTAAAGGGAACTCAGAAATTACATGTACCGGTATTTGTAATTAAAGTTTAATGGTTAGAATACTATTTAGATAATGCAGATTCCATTCCAGTCAGACGTTTTAATGTATGATTTCCCTGTTTCACAGTGTTCTGAAGACTATGCTGGAAGCCTTTCAAGGTCCCCTGAACTTCAGGGCTAAAATAAAATGTTTTGAGTAGCCAAATAAGGTGCCCCAAAATGGCACAAACAAGAGGCTTATTGTGAAAACCAACTGCGGAGCTAATACTACCAGTGATAAAACTCATTTCGATTTATAACAATTAAACAATATTCTTCATTATTGTCAAATTTACCATGAGGGTCCAAAGCTGAATAGAGTTTGATTGAAGCAATATTGAAGGCACTCACTCCTCGAGCAGTTCGACTGGAGATGCACCTCTATTGTCCGATGAAGCAGTGAAAGTTTTTCACTGCTTCACCATGCTAACTGTAAAGGTCGTGTCAAAAGAAGTGAGTCTATGATGTCAAGGCAATCTCTTTACGAGTGAATATTGTGTGTGTCAGGCGGAGCGCTCGCTGCTGCTGGGCACGCTGAAGGAGCACAACATCGAGCGCCCGCCGCTCGCGCCCGCGCCGCCGCCCGCGCCCGCGCCCGCGCCCGCGCCCGCGCCCGCCTCCAACGCTAAGGTCAGTTCATTACTTCTATCTCCACATTCATCTCGATGATGCCCTTAGTTGTCGTTGGTATACGGTCAAATTTACAAGTGTGTGACCGTAAGGGGCTACATTTCTGTCCCTCTCTGTGCTTTGAGGAGCACGTTAAATGGTTGGTTCCGCTTGTACTCCTAAGACAACAGTCGTTAAACCAAGTCAGAGCCCTCTGCGCAGCTTGAAACTTAGATTCCCAAGTAACCTCCGCCGTTTTTAACAAAACAGAGCATTTATTACTTATTGTTACAATACCAATAATTTTAGAACTAAAATAAACTAGACAGAATATTATTACTAGATTTAATAATTGATTAGGAGCCAAACTATAATTTCGTAATTTATTATGCATTGATGTAATAATTTATCATTTTTAGGTGGATGCAATGGCCGCCAACTGCGCCCAACTCCGTCAGAGCTTGGCACACCTTCAAACTCAACTCAACACTCTCACCAACAAACAAAAAGAAGAACCCCCGAAAGAACAAAAGCCAGAAAAAACTGAAAAGAAAAAGTCCAAATCCAAAAAGAACAAAGCTGAAAAAGCTAAAGCAGAAAAAGCGGAAACACCACAACCCGAAAGTGACGAATCTAACGCAAAAGAAGAAAGTCAACCCAGTACAACTCAAAAAGATACCGACAAAGTCGACGATAAAACATTAGAAAATCTAATACAAGCTATAAATAATGCTAATATTAATCTATGTGATTTAGAAGTTGTTAATGATGAAGTATCGGATCTAAAAAAACTGACGAATTCTGAAAGCGCCCCAGAAGTAATTGAAAACAAAACTGAAGGAGTACAAAGTATACTTACTGATGTGGTGGCAACTAAAGAAAAAGAAGTCACAAACGAAAACAAAAAGGAAATTAAAGTCACAACTGAAATCAAATCAAATGAAGTCACTGAATCTAAATCAAATGAAATCACTGAAGTAAAATCAAGTGAAGTTGTTGAAGTCAAATCAAATCAAGTTGCTGAAGTCAAATCAAATCAAGTTGCTGAAGTCAAATCAAATGAAGTTACTGAAGTCAAAACAAAAGAAGTCATTGCAGTCAAATCAAATGAAGTCACTGAAGTTGTCAATAATAAAATGAATGGTGATGCTGAAGTTACGGACAATAGTGATAGTCAAAATGTGTCAATTGTAGAATCGTCAAACGATGAAGTTTCTCATATTAATGAAGTGAAACCAATATTAAATGCAGCATAAGTGTCAATTGCAAATAGTTTTTGAACTTTTCTACGAAAAACCGGTTTAGTAGGATAGCAGTGCTGCTTAGTAATAGCATAGATTTTTGTTTTATAATATGGTCAGTATAGATTACCAGTGTTTACATATTACTACTCGAATATAGCAGCACTACTCTCTTAAGAAATCATTGTCTTAACGAATAATCAATAAGTTTTGGATAATTGTTATTGTGGTATCATACACATTTGCAACTATTATCAATTCAACTTAGTCTCAGTATTAGGCGTATTACTTTTTACATTAATATAGATTAACAGGTTTTGAAGCTGCATTTTTTAATAAAGCCCTCAATGCCAATTGAGCAACACCACTATTTGTGATATGTATTTTGTTTCATTTTTGTGTTCGAGTTGTCTTTTTTGAATTATAGTGGAGTGAGCGATGAATTTGTTATATTGTATAAAAATAAGTCATTAAAACTTTACAGCATTTTTAAATATCTTGGTTTCAGTCTTTTTTGTACTTAAGTGACCCTGAGATCTAATACCTACTACAGTGGCGACGGGTAAGAATACATAATGATATAGCCGATGCAGAAAGGCTTATAGTGTTCAGTAATTGAATGTTATATAGTCAATATACATCCAGTCTATAATGTGACCTTGATTGGTAACAGTAGCTAATGTAGCCACTGAAGTTAAATCAAATGAAATCACTGGATTCATATCAAGTGAAAACATTGAATTCAAAGTAAATGCAGTCACTGGATTCAAATCAAGTGAAATAATTGAATTCAAAGCAAATGCAGTCACTTGCTGCAAATCAAGTGAAATAATTGAATTCAAAGCAAATGCAGTCACTGGCTGCAAATCAAGTGAAAACATTGCATTCAAAGCAAATGCAGTTACTGGATTCATATCGTATAAAATTATTGAATTCAAAGCAAATGCATTCACTGGATTCAAATCAAATAAATCATTGAATTCAAAGCAAATGAAGTCACGGGATTCAAATCAAGTGAAATAATTGAATTCAAAGCAAATGCAGTCGCTGAAGTCAGATAAAGTGAAAACATTGAAATTAAAGCAATTCATTCTCTAAGTCAAATGAAGCTAAAAAACTGAAGTCTGTTCAAGTTATTAACAGTTTGTGAGGGACTGTCTTATATAAAGTAGATGCATTTAAGTTGATAGTGGACTAGGGGCTTGGGTATTCCTAGAAAGAATATTTTGACATCTTTAAGAAAAGAAGCCGTGATGCATCAGGTTATATCGATCCTACGCCACTGACCTATTATTGTTAGTTTTATTACCAATTTGTCTTGTAGCTCAACGTTACGAAAAAGCACTAAATTTGGTAGAAAAATATATGAAAATATATTACCATAAAACAATTCCCGGACATAGGGCATAAATCCCTTTACAAACATCCACATTCATGGGTCATACGGAAATTGTCGAGGCATCGAACCCGGCACACGGGGGCGCCTTGGTATATTATATATATATTATTATATTATATATAAGTAGCAAGGCTACCTTTATATAATACTAGCTGTACCCGCAATTTCACCCTTGTTAAACTTTATAAATTATATAATGTGTTGATCCAGGGTGTCAGCTTACCTCATACCAAATTTTATTAAAATCGCTCCAGCCGTTTAGACGTGAAGAAGTAACAAACATACACACTCATAAACTTTCGCCTTTATAATAATATTAGTGTGATTATAATAATGTGTATGATATCACATAGTGAGTATTATTCTTTTGGTCTCGTTTTAAGTATTTCTGTTTGTTTGAAAGTATTACAGTAACTAACAATAAATTTGTTTGATTGAAGTAATGTAACGCCAACTACCATCATCAATATTTTCAAATAGGAGTAAAATCCAATTAAGTTTGGTAAAAAATTTTTACAAAAATAAAAATCAAATATGAAGTGCCTAAATAATTCTAGTCAGTTTTCGGTTTTGACCAATTGATTCGATTCAATTTATTGTAAACTTATTTTATTCTTGAATCATAGATCAAATGATATCAGCGTTGCAATATTACACCACCGAACTTTTAAATAATTGCATTTCTTTCTAACATATTCGTTGTGAAAAGGACAAGGCACTCTTATGACTTCAGAAGTGGGAGAAGTTCAACTATGTATTTTTTCAGAATTTGTACTCTATATATTGTGAATTAATATAGAGATGTTAATTTTGGTGTACGCTTTTGTTAATACCACACATAAATTAGGACTTAAAATAAAATTATGGCCCAATAACTTAATAATATTCTGTTAAAATCTTCAAGAACTTATTACGGAATAGATAATTTTATACTAACTACGAAAATTATTAAAAAACAGAACCAGAATTTTGGTTTTATTATAAAACACATGTTTTTAAAGACTTCGTTACAGATGTGGGTTGGTGTGGCTATTTAACACCAGTATTGCCTACAAAGGTGTCGTCTATCCCGCCATCTCGTCGCTGTCTAGGTTATGGGTGCACTAAGTTTCATACAAATCAGGTCATAAATGTAGGATTAACAACAAAAACGGAAATACGTTTAATTATTAGTTATATTTAATTTTGCTGCCTAATACTGAGAAACAAGAAATAGAGGCATCCTTTTTTAAATATCGACAATATTAACATCATTTGACATTTTCTTACAATTTCTTTTCTCTGAAATAAATCAAACTTTGGTTTTAATTGTTTTAAAATTGTTATGATCTGATAACTAATTATGCGCTCCGGACGAAGCGAGTTAAAAGTCTGCTGTGCACACCCTAAAAGGCCATAATAAAGTACAGTTTGCCATTGTAAATGCTACTCTACGTAGCCGTATTAAAGTGACTTTGTGCCCTTGCTTCTTTTCCTGTTACGCCGATTTAGTGATGGCCCATGGAATTTGACATCACTCGGGGGAAAGGAAGGATAAACATGTTCAGGTGGAGATTTTCAGACGAAACTGGATCTGGATTGTCTGTGATGTAACCCAAACCATGTCCCATTACAAAACCCTCGCCTCCGTGAACGCAGTCAGAACAGTGTTCCACATTGACTGCGTTTGACTCATAGGAAACAATTAAGATCTGGCCTGTCTGTGCCTAAGTCTGTAACTGTGCAAGGGTCGGAGAAGAGAAGAAGATGAAGAAGAATGCCATGTCCTTTAGGATCTTAATAGAGAGAGAGATGTAATGACATTAAAATTAGTTTAATAGTGTAAAGGGCAGAATTGTCAGCATTGATGTATGAAGTTATGAATAATATCAATCACAAACGATTTGGCAAATCTGTTTGTCACGCATTGTGTACTTTTTCATTGTAAAAGAAGTATGTGTACTTTTAATACCAACTCTTGTTATAATATTGTAGATTGTAATGAAATAACAGTCTGATTTCAATAAAATGTAGGTCAGCAATATTTTGGTGTCTATAATATACTGTATACATAAGGTACAAGTTTTTTATGAAATAAGCCTAAAATTTAAGATATTCCCTAATTCAAGAACTTAGTGTTCTATATTGATATATATTTTACACAATTTCCGTTTCGGACATATCTCTATATAATCAGCCTTTCTTTGCTACATGGATACAAAATTCCAGAAAGACTACTTATAATGGCTTCCACCAAAATCGGTAGAGGATAGTAGTATGGACCATGCCGTATAAATTGAACGGTTATGAGATTAAACTCATGGACAACATGTCATTTTCTATGGAATAAGCGTGAGTAATCAACGAATACCCTAAGATTGTATGTATTCACTGAGTAACAATGTTTCCCATACAAAGTCTCCGAGACACCATGTAAATGTTTCAAGAGCAATGTTTCAGAAACTTTGCTGTCCATATCAGTAGTTGTTACGCCTGAGGAAGTAGTGTTGCTGTGTGGTGCGATCATTTATTACGGATCACGTATATCGGAATCAGATTTGAAATTGCTCCCACAAGTTGTGGGACCTTTTTTATAGAAACAAGATACAAACTTCCGAAATTGCTGAATTGTTTCGCTTGTTCCCCATCCCAAGTGGGGACGATATCATCATCGTATCAGCCGAAAAACGTCCACTGCTGGACAAAGGCCTCCCCCAAACATCTCCACAATAGCCGGTCTTGCGCTATTCGCATCCAGCTAATTCCAGCACCCTCACAACATCATCGATCCATCTTGTAGAGGGCCTGGGGGGCGATATAATCACGGTGAAAAACGTAAAGTTTTCCGCAACATATATCCTTCAGAAACATATTAATTTATTTCAGAAACATGTGGATTTCGATTTTGTAACAGTGTTTATACACTGACTCAGTGAATACATGGCTTAATTGCCAACTTTTAGCTGTCAACGTAAAATGTATCTAAAAGATCGTATATCTTTATTCTGTGTATTAAAAATAAATGATAAATTGACTAAATTGATTGAACGCATTATATTGTGGGTCCCAAACCCGACCCGAATCCATCTATGTTCAAATATGTATCACGATCTAATCACTATAACACCTTGTATATTGTTTAATGTTCTTAAGAAACATCCTGAATTTCGGGGGCACTTACAAATATACAATTCGGCGACTAAGTATACTAAATAACGAATTTTAAGTAAATTTATGCCAAACGGCATTATATTGTTTGTGGGTTCAAAACCCGAACCAAATCGATCAAGTTCAAAGTTCCAACTTACTGACGGGTCCTGTCGACGGGTCTGTTTTATTCCGTGGTTTGAGTGTAAATTTGTAACGCCTCTTATATTCTAAGTAATGTTTCAGGAATAGCTGACAATGAACAGATACTTTACAAATACTTTGCAATTTATGCCGTTACGAAATTGTATTACGAAATTGAAAAGTATTTTGTTACCTATGTTAAGTACCCCCTCCGATTATATATGTTCTGTGTCGATATGATTTTAAATTGAACGTATTATAGCTGCTAATTTGTTATATTTTATACAGCAATGATGTGTTAAACTAAGGACTAGGGAGTTTTTTTTAATAAAATTAGATTTTTTAACTACAGATGGTGGTTTTATTGTGTGTAGGTACAGACGCCAGCACATCAAGCTACCTCAATCTGTCAAATTTCCCCAATTGAAGGTGAACGTTATGCTTATGTTATAAAGTTGAAATTCTATAAAAGTAATTTGACAGATTGGGGTAGCTGGATGTGCTGGCGCCTGTACTTGACATTGCCAGTAATGAAAAAGGATATATACATTTATTAGGCATACATATTACTGTAGGAAAATAATAATAGTAATAAACACACCGTCTCAACTGGGCCGTGTTAAAACCGGTACCTAGTAGGTAGATGAACCCTCTGATTTTGTTTCGCTGTGTCTTCTCAGTTGAGGCGCATTGGATCCGGTGGTAGCATTAATGCGCGACCGTCGCTATACAAGTTCCGTTATAATAATAATATTCAATTCTTTCCAGAACCATTCAGACAAGATGTATAAATTTCTTCTAAGTATTAGTTAAATGTAATTTTGATAAAACACAATGAACGCTAATATTCCATCGATAATATTTAGCTTATATCGATAAGTACAAAAGATACCGTTTACCCCACACTACGTCCCGCACAATAGCGACCAGCAATCCCCACTCCACTCCGCCGCGCCGTCCACTGGACTCGCGTAATCAAGACACTGGTGCGCCCGCGCACTTAATTTGTGAACTTCATAAAATTATGAGAAATTCAATTGAAATTGGAATTAACCATAATAAAATCTCTTTTTTATAATATATTTATAGGTACTAGTGATGTGCCGGATATCCGTGTCCGTATCCGTTACTTTTTGGCGGAACTTTTACGGATCTATTTACCTTATTAATTTTAAATTTATATATTAAATTCTTTAAGGCGAAGGGTAAGGCTCACTAGCGACGCCAATTACCGAGATTCTGACGGTCCACAATTATTTAAAATAGATCTGGTTTAGTAGCTAACAATTTAAAGCAATTGGCGTCGCTAGTGCGCCTTACTCTTCGGCTTAAATAGGTAATTAGGTAGCAATAAAAATCTATTAAATTCAATACAGATACTTTTTTATTGAATTATTATATGTTTTCTTTGTAAATGTTTTTTTAAGGAAGTTGTACCTTTACCCTTACGAGAATACTTTCCATCACAAATTTTACACTTTGCACATTCATCATTTATTATCACAAAATAATTCCAAATTACACTACTAAACTTCTTTGTAGACATTTTTTTAAACTCATGTACCAATAGCAAACACAAACGTTATCTATGCTGCCCAGTGTCACATTAAACTAAAACAAAACAAAAGAAAAACCCGCCGCGCAATGCAAGCCAAAACATGTCTCAGCTCAAGATCGCGCACACCGACACCGATTGAGTAAGAAAGTTAAGATCCGTATCCGTATCCGTATCTGCGGATCTTAACATCAAATATCCGTATTCAGATCCGTATTCGCGGATCTACATTTTTGACGATCCGGCACATCACTAATAGGTACCTAACGTAAAAATATACCAACTTGATTGTTATTAAAGTTTTTCTATAACAATAGAACACGCTATATTTTTATGAAGAGCTAAAATAAATACACCCTTAACGAATCGTGCACAATATAAGAAATTAATAACAATTTTTCAACTGGAATATGTATGTATTAAAGAAAAGAAACTTGAATAAAGATAAAACCTATTTATTAATCTGTTGGTTTGGCATAGATGTTAAGTGTCATATATACCTACATAAGTATCATATTTTTTTATTATCGATTTAATACCACAATGTTTCCGATGGTAAAGTTTACAGGTCTCGGAATTATCAATATTTGCAAGAATACGGGGTTGTTTTTTTCGCAGAATAAAAATCGCAGGTTCTTCTACTATTACCCTACAGAGGTACTTACCTCTTAGCTGAGTATTAATATTTCCGATGAACAGTTTGTCCGTCACAATCTCTTGACTCCAAGGGATCGCTGTCACAACAAAATATCAGTTTCTTAAACAATTGACAAACTATCACGTGATTACTCACTCCGATTCTTGCTAAACAATATTACGCAATACATCTTGCACCCTACTGTTATTTAATTAAGGTGCAAAATTGTTTACTCAATCGTAGTTGGCTTAGTCAGGAATCAAACGTGATCCAAGGCGCTATAGAAATAATGATGATCTTATTTTTCACGGCTCGAAAGTAAGAATTTTATTGTTTTGTAAATATTCGTGATATCTTATTGGAGCGGCGATAACCAATGGGATTTGGTTGTTTTTGTCGGTTATGTTTTTTTGTTTGGTCATTCATCATTTCTCAGATACCGCATTTACCTTTGCATTACCTCTTGAACTCGAAATGTGACCTTAAGGCGATTGGCCCACTGCCCCGCATCATCATATCAGCCGAAAGACATTCACACAGTCCACAGCTGGACAAAGGCCTCCCTCAAAGATCTCCACAGTTGCCGGTCTTGCGCTATCCGCATCCAGCGATTTCCAGCGACCCGCACAAGATCATCGGTCCATCTTGTAGGGGGCCTGCCCACGATGCGTCTTCCGGTTCGTGGTCGCCACTCGAGAACCTTTCTTTCTGTTCTAAAGTTGTTTGTATAGAAAACACGCACAGTCCAACTCACAGAACATGCATCCACGTGCGGCATGTTCTGTGTGTTGGAATGTGCGTGTTTTATATACAAACGTTAGAACACGTACTCACGCACTACGCTGCATCATGCGGGGCAGAGTGCCAATCGCCTTAGGTAGCACTAACCGGTAGCGCGGTACATTTAAGTGAGCATAGTGTTCTTTCCCTAGCCTTTAAAAGCATTATCATGTTAGTTTTTGTTCCTGCGTGTGATGGAGAGGAGGAAGGGTCTGTAACGTGTAATGCCATGGGTCGGACGGAAGTATCATAGACTACGGCAACCCTTGATTGTTGCTTTGGAAGTAAATAAAAACCAAGTGCGAATCAGACTCGCGCACGAAGGGTTCCGTACCATTATCTATAAAATCGAGAAAAAATTGACGTTTGTTGTATGGGAGCCCCCTTAAATATTAATTTCATTTAGGTTTTTAGTATTTGTTGTTATAGCGGCAATAGAAATACTTCATCTGTGAAAATTTCAACTGTTTAACTATCACGGTTCATGAGATACAGCCTGGTGACAGACAAACAGACAGACAGCGTAGTCTTAGTAATAGGGTCCCGTTTCACCTTTTGGATACGGAACCCTAAAAACAATGTTTTGAATCTTAGGTCGAATTTTACGATGACCTCTGGGGTAGCAATAATTAAAACCGATATCGTAATGGGTAAGAGCATAGCGTTTTATGAATAGTTCAACTGGGGAAGTTGGGGTTGCTTCCCCAGTCGAAACAAGTCTTACAGAATACATTTCAGGTAACACTTTAATGTCAATTTGTGGGTTTAGGCGTGACTAAAAGGCAGGCTATCTATACATATAATAAAATCGTAGGAAAGTCAAAACTGTACATTGAATATTTTTTTTAAAGGATACTTGGGAAGCGAACTACAATCGATATTGAAGCCAAAAATATAGTTATTAAATATAAATATAGTTATTATAGTATTTAGAATTTTTGTCTGTTTATCTGTTTGTCTGTATGTATGTCCCGGCTAAATTCAAAAAGTAGTGCATGGATTTGCTTAAAATTTTGCATGAATATTGCTAAGAGGTCGGGTCAACATATAGATTACATATTATCACGCTATCACTTACGGGGGAGGAGGATAATTTATAAAATTTAACGCGGGTAAAACCGCGGGGCATAGCTAGTATTACATATAATAAAATCGTAGGAAAGTCAAAACTGTACATTGAATATTTTTTTTAAAGGATACTTGGGAAGCGAACTACAATCGATATTGAAGCCAAAAATATAGTTATTAAATATAAATATAGTTATTATAGTATTTAGAATTTTTGTCTGTTTATCTGTTTGTCTGTATGTATGTCCCGGCTAAACTCAAAAAGTAGTGCATGGATTTGCTTCAAATTTTGCATAAATATTGCTAAGAGGTCGGGTCAACATATAGGCTACATATTATCACGCTATCACTTACGGGGGAGGAGGAGGATAATTTATAAAATTTAACGCGGTTAAAGCCGCAGGGCACAGCTAGTAATCAATATTATCGTATTACTATATTCTGTAGTATTTCGCCAATCTGGCTTGTATGAGCTTACTGATACGGGTCAAAATAGAGTGAACAGATAAGATAAGATAAGATAAGATAAGATATTTATTTGTCCAACATGAGTATACACACAGTTTGCATGCAAGATAGTAACACTTAAGATATAACAGTCATGTTTGCCATAGCTACATGGCGTACAAATTTTGGTTAGGTTCATAGACCTGCACTAATATAATATATTGAAATCAATTAATAAATTATATAATAATAAAAACAGATAGGGAACCGATCACTTTTCCGATAATTTTTTGTTCGAATTTTATTTTACCGATAACTATTTACCGACGTCTTTTTTGCTATTTACAACACATGCCTGCTGCATATTGCTTAAACCATAATGTATGGTAATTAAAATAGGGGCATAATGAATGTACGGAAACATAATACATTCGAACAAATGTTATTTCGGCTAAGCGTAACATCGGTAATATGATTTTCTTCCAAATGAAACGTCGGAGTAACGATAAAAAAGGAATTGATAATAGGTCAACTGCTACAGTGGCAGACTTATCTTCGGTAAAATAAAAAAAATGTGAGCCGTCACGGGACGCCTGGCAGATGTGAAACATCGACATTATTTTGTAAAAGTAATGTGCAGAAAAGAACATATTGTGATAGGAACTAAATATGTCATAATGATAAAATAAAATCGATTGCGCATGGCGACGCGTCGCCACACCGTACACACTATCGTATAGCGTGGCGACGCGTCGCCACGCCAGAAATCTGTTCTACGTGCGGCTATAGATGTTTCACATCAAAAAACGAAGCGATTAATGTTGAAAAGTTTTAGGTGAAATGAAATTCGGTCAAATATTTTTCGAACTTATGATAGATATCGTTTACCTTTTTCATAATCCTAAAAGGCATAATATTGAAATGAGTTGTAATATTTCGAGGTTCTATTTACTGGCTTGTTGGTCTAGTGCTTAGTGACCCTCACTTTTAAGCCAGGTCATGGTTTCGATCCCCACTCAGGACATACCTTTGTAGGATGAGCACGATTATTTGTATCTTGTGTAATTTATATATATACATGTAGGTATTATATAAGTATGTATATCAGTTGTCTGGTTGTCATAGTAACAGGCTCTGCCTAGTTTGGGATCACATGGCAGTGTGTTAGTTGTCCCAAGATATATTTATATATTTTATTCAAATTGTAGGAGGCTTGTTGTAAAGGTGGGATAGGGTCCATGGTCTCAAGATATTTATTTATTTTTTCATTTTTAGAGGTGATTTCACTAACTTATATTTCCGTTCGCCTCGCTCGATCACACTCTTCGTAACGTTCTCGACACGCCACCAGCTTACTCTTCAAGTCAAGCCTGCGTAAAAAAGTTTTACTTCAAGAAATACTAGCTTTCTGCACTCCTCCATATAAACAAATTTTACATACATTCACGCCTGTTTCCCAGAGGGGTAGGCAGAGACAACGGATTTCTATTTGTCACGATCTTTGCATACTTCTTTTGCCTCGATTACTGTCATTATGTTCTTCATACATGCTCGTAGTTTTAGGATACTTCTGACCTGCCCTTTCTTTAGAACTTCTCCAATTTGGTCAGAGAATGTTCGACGTGGTCTTCCCCTTCCGGCTGTCCCATTCACACAGTCCAGGTATACTTCGTTTGTCAATCTTCTTTCATTCATCCTTTCTAAATGGCCAAACCATCTCAGCATGCATTTTCAATCTTTGTGACTACATCCTCTTTCACACCACAACGCTCTCTTACTTCAGTATTTCGAATACTGTCTCTCAAAGTCACACCACATTTCCACTGCATTTATTTTACTTTAATTTTTTTTCTGCCATACACAACATTCACTTCCATACATTAAAGAAACATTAAACAAATTTTAAATGTGTAATATATGTACTTAATAATTTTCTGATTATAATAATATCCTGGTACATTATTCATACTCGGCCACCTGATGCCAAACCAAGCATAGCTTCTACAGACGCCAGCACATCAAGCTACCCCAATCTGTCAAATTTACCCAATTGAAAGTAAACCTAATGCTTATGTAATAAAGTTGAAAATCTATAAAAGAAATATGACAGATTGGGGTAGCTGAAGGTGCTGACGTCTGTACTATGGAAACCAGTTAACTGATATACTACATAATACTACTTTTCTTTTGTAAATACATACTTATATAGATAATTACCCCCAGATTCAGAATAAACAGATTTGATGGTCTTTACCCTATAATTTAATTATCAGCTCCAAAGTTTTCGTAGTTTAACTTAATAGATTTTTTCCAATTTCACCTCGACTTAGAAAACGAATGTTAAAAAATTGGTTTCAATAGTCAATATCAATTATTGAGATCATGGCATAAATAATATACAAAAGATTTCTCCGCTTAAAGTAGACACTGCCTACTTATTAGCTACCTATTATGCAAATGTTTCGGCCGAATTTCACTTGCTATAGAATTATAAAAAAAAGAATTTCGATATTAGAGCATAGACAAGACCATGAAGTACAAAAATGTACCAATTTACTGATGATTTGCGTAGTACTTGGGTATTCATGCTTGTAAGTACACGTGTATGTGACTCAGTGAACGCAAATTGCGTTCACTGATGTGACTACCAAAAATTCACCATCATCAAATTGTGACATTGACAAGTGCCAGTGTCATATTTTAAGGTTGTCACTTTTTGTTTTTTTTATGGTTTGTAATTAAGCATTGATTGCCTCGTTGGTCTAGCTGTAGAGTGTTCAACCGCAGAAAATGAGGTCCTGTGTTCAAATCCCGGGTCGGGCCAAAAAGTGATGTTGGGATTTTTCCGTAAAAAGAAATTTCTCAGTATCAGCCCGAAGTCTGAAAGTTGGCGGTATTACACCCCCTTGCCTCAGAGAGCACGTAAAGCCGTCGGTCCTGTACCTGAGCTCTTTCCGGTCGTGTCGCTAGTCGTCCCATCGGATCATGAGAGTGATGCAATAGAAAGTGCCCTTGTGTTTGCGCACACACTTGTGCACTATAATATGTCCTGTGCAATTGGCTAATCTAATGGCCGCTGTGGCCGAAATTCGGCCGGGAAGACATCAATTAAGCATACGGCCTAACTTATGGTATACGGTTATCGTAGCCTATGACTGTTGCGATACACAGAGTGTTATTCACGCGTTGCCCAGGAACCGGACAGGTGCGAGGTAAAGCCGCTGGTGGAGTTAAGTTTGTATACGAAAGATTGAAACAGCAAACCAACTCAAAACAAGTACAATGCTGCAAATAAAACCTGAATTCCCGGGGACGATCCAACAGAGTTACGCTCATATGGGTACCGGGGCACTCACGAATAGGTGGGAATGAGAAGGCAGATGAACTTGCGACACTTGGGGCTGTTAACCCTCAAAACGAACCCGAACCAATTTGTGGTACCTATTACCAAGCAAAGGGCCTACTCTATTCTCAACGACCAATGCACTGTGGAAATCTACAGTTGGATGTCTACACTCAAAGGCTGTTATCTGGGCCTACAATAAAAAAATGTCGAAAGAATTACTTGAATTCGAACGTTACAAAACATGTGCAGTAACCCGTATTCTCACTGGACCCTGCAAGCTGAATTAGCACATTTTCAACCTAAAGTTAGCCGACAGCACAATTTGCAGATTCTGCCAAGAATCAGAAGAAACTCCAATGCATATTCTGTGCTCGTGCAGACCGCTAATGCGTTGTAGAAGTATCTACATACTTGGGACAGCATATCATGCTGTCCCAAGTACACTATCAAACACCTCTACACCTGCTCTGTCACTGTGAGCCACTGATGCATAAACGTAACACCGTCCTGGGCCAACACTTCTTGCACCAGGACGATGTTATCGTTACTCCTGCCAAGAAGATTCTGCAATTTATCTATGTTGCAGGGTTAGACAGGGAAGTTTAGTTGGGGCGGCGAGCACAATAGTTCATCACTGGACGCAGTGTTACCAGGACCTCCGGGGACTGGAAATAGCCGCCACCAGAAGAATAAGAATAAGAATATCATGCAATCGGAAAAGATACAAACATCCACTGCACAATCAATCTAGAAGTTTTTAAAGCTATAATATTAAGCAGTGAACTCTAAGAAATCAAGGGGCTCTATTATATAGATTAGAAATGGTCGAGGTAACAAGATGCTAATAAGGCATCAAGCCCCAAACAACAAATAATAAGTAGACTAGACCATAGACTTCTAATATAGAAAACACATTCTTTTTTTTTGGAACGAAGTTCCTTATCGCGCGTTGTGAAAGGGCTAGACGGAAAAAATTCTTACGAAAAGTTGTCACGACACTTTTTGCAGCTGTGTGGCGTGCGCATGTTTCTCTGTCTCTCTCTCTCTCTCTCTTATAGAAAGCAAGCCAGATATTTTCATTTCTATTTCGCATTGAACAGTGTGGTGTCGCGCCGATTATTTTTGTTGAGTGTATACAGGTTTTTTGTATATAATAAATAATAAGAAATAACTTCGTTCCATCCGGGTATCCCTTGACACATCTCAAGATTTTATTTTAAGGATTTGGTATTAATTCTTTTATGTCTTTAAAATAACAAAAAACAATATTAAAGTCCATCATCATATATATTTATTTTTCTAATTTTGAATATGGGTACCACTTTTGGGACACCAAAGTCAGTAAGCTACGTAAAACCACTGTAATTTTATATCTATTCCATCAGTTGTACAACCGATAGGTAAGTGTACCGCTTTTTATCTTAAAAATGCATTAAAAATGTCGTCAATTCGAGGGAAAGTACGCACGAGGCGACCTTGACACCGCAACGGTATATCAAAGCAGTTACGGACCATATTGTGAACGGAACTAAGAGAATGGTAACTGCAAACAAAAGAATATATTTTTAAACTTAAAATGTTTATAGATAGATTTGTGTAAGCCTGCATTCCGACAATGCTATTGCATTATATTATACAAACTCTACTCTGATTTCAGTTTAACTATTAATTTATCATAATATTAAAACGTGAAGCAAAACCTTTGTACCTGCCGCTTTTTACGAAAAATGCGCGGACGAAGGAGTATGAAATTTTGAACAGATTTAAGGTGCATATGGAGACCAGCAAATTAATATTTTTATCTAATAGGCATTACTTAGAAGTAAATTATTGAATAAAATAAACCATTACACACACTAACATGCTTTTGACACACTGACAAACTGAGAATAGATGACAAACTTGAGTGTCAAAACTGAGAACAGATTATTATTGTTTTCATCACCCCATCTCGGAAAGAGTATTTTTGCTCGTCGATATCTGAGTGGAAAAGTCGTTTTTATCCCCTAGAGGGTAAATTGAATTTAGAACATCGTGTGCACTAAGTTTGTGAATGCAAAATAACAAAAAACCTATTTACTTCTAGCTCTATGGTGCCGAATTTATATACAACTTTTTTAATTTATTAAAAACTAAGATTTTGTTATGCGCATTTACACTCAAACTGTAGCAACGTCACTTTAAGTCATTCTTAAGTATACCTAAGTTTTATTTGTTATAATTTAAAGATTGTCCTGTAATACTTACATATCATAATATAGTAATTAATATCTAAACAAAATGATGAAATGAATGAAATAAAAGTATTTATTATAAGATTTGTTTACGCATTTAGTTATTTCCTCGCTGATGCGTGATGAAAAGTTACGTGTTGCACTAGAGTGCAAAGATTTTACACCTTGTGCTCTTTTGATATCTGCGATAATGCTCAGGATTCTAGTATTTGAATCACTCGCTGCGCTCGTGATTCTAATTTTAGAATCCTTCGCTTGCTCGGTTATCAAAATTGAGCACGCGGTTAAAAAGCAACTTTGCACTCTTGTATAACAAATAACTATTGTCTTTAATGTATACCTGTGTAGCCTTTGTGATGATAAAGATTTCTTTATTTGTGTGTATGTGTGATGTGTACTGTTTCCCCCAGTATCAGGGATACTGGAGGGAAACAGTACTAGGTCTTACTTAATCATTATTTTCTGTATATTGTGTGTAAACTAACAATAGGTTCTAACATATTTACATAAGCACCACTGTTACTAACCCCAAAATGCTAACAAAATTATGGACTTGTCTTTTGGTCTGAAATAAAGTTTCATTAATACTATTATTAAAGCAGTTGTTGTCTTTAAAAAAATGCCATTATTGTTACGTAAAATGGATTTACGAAAGAAATGAATATAAAAGACAATAAATTGTATTAAAAGCCTAAAAGAGGCGGCCTTAGCCCACTCACCGGTCCGTAAAAGAAGCCAGCACGCGTTTCGTCTTTTGACGGATGACCGCCAACGTCTCGCTTTAGAGATCCGTTCGCAGTCAATAGACAATAGTCGTTGGGCAATTATAGAAGCCTACTTTATGGCTAGGCTAGAACCACTCTGACACTATACAAATAAATAAAAAGAAATTGCTTGGTTATTCAATAGAGAGTGGAAAAAGACGCATCAGGGCATTGTTTCATTTTCAAAAACTGGTGTACATTCAAGTTTTTGTGTGTAAATATGGTGGATTTTTAGACGTAATATCATGGACAACGAACACAAGTGGAGGAAAGTGCCATATTGCCGTGAATTGCGATTTTCTGTGTTGAATCTCAAACTCCATATAAGCCTCTAGTAAAGTCTCCACTGCTTTACTGATATTATTATATTATTATCTTACTCCTACTCTTCAAAAGTCAAATACGCCATGGGATTCTGAATAGCTTTCAATTGATAATAATACTATAATAGACTTATACGAGAAAACCTAAGAACGAAATGAAGCACAAAAGAACATCGCCTCTCTGAATATTTTTTACTATGTGCATTGAAATATCCCATTATTACATGACTTGCCAAATATTATCTCGATTAATATAAACGTTTTATTTGCAATTTGACTACCTTTCTCATTCAATTCATTTAATATAAGTATGAAATTAGCTTATGATTACTAAAGGCACCTTAGGACGGTTACGCACTAGCGCAAGCGGGAGCTCAAACCATTAAGGAAATTAAAACTACAATAATATCCTCCTGGTCAGTCTCAATGGAAACTAGCCATCTTAGCTGGACATATTATAGTGCACAAGTTTGTGTGTGTAAACCCAGGGGCACTTTCTATTCCAACAATCTCTGACGATTTTTTTTTTTTTTTTTTTTTTTTTAACGGGACTAGCCCCTCCCTCTTATCCACCACTGCAACTCCTGTAAGCCAGGATCAACAGTAGCACACAATGAAATGACACTGAGCGGTGGGGCTCAGGCATGTCCCGGGGAATCGCTTTAACTGTCTTGGATCCCGCAACGAATTCTCTGACGAATAGCGGCACAACGATCGGAAAGAGATTAGGTACCTACTGGTCCGACGGATTTACGTGCTCTCCGTGGCACGGCCGGTTAATACCGCCATTTCCCGGATTTTGGGCTGATAATGAGATTTTTTTATTCTTTACGGAAAAGTCCCTATATGACTTTTTAGCCCGATCCGGAGGGATTTGAACCCAGGACCTCGTTATCTGCAGTTGAACACGCTATCGCTAGACCAACGAGGCAGTGAAGATCTACAAACTAAGTAACCTGCGCCGGAGAGCACACCCTTTGGGGCTTGAACCTTAGCACTGGGCTGTTACAGTCAGAGGCTTGCGATGGTCAGTATCTAGCGCGTTTTGTGTAACTGTCGCTTTACGTTAATACGAGAAGACGCGAAATTGAGGATTGGAGAGATAATTTTATTTGCAAACTAAACTAAGGGTCTCGGAGGGCCAATTCATATCCTATGTAGTTTCTTCAAGTGATAATAGTGTGGATGACAGTCTATAGTTTTTTAAAAACATACTTGTCAAATTAATATGAATATGTCTAACTTTTGATGACATACGGAACAGAGACGTGGTCGCTCACTATGGGCCTTATTCGAAGGCTCAAGGTCACCCAAAGAGCAATGGAGAGGGCTATGCTCGGAGTTTCCCTGCGGGATCGCATCAGAAATGTCGAAATCCGCAGGCGAACCAAAGTCACCGACATAGCCCGAAGAATTGCCAAGTTGAAGTGGCAGTGGGCAGGCCACATAGCTCGTAGAGCCGACGGCCGTTGGGGCAGAAAGGTTCTCGAGTGGCGACCACGAACCGGAAGACGCAGCGTGGGCAGGCCCCCTACAAGATGGACCGATGATCTTGTGCGGGTCGCTGGAAAATGCTGGATGCGAATAGCACAAGACCGGCAATTGTGGAGATCTTTGGGGGAGGCCTTTGTCCAGCAGTGGACGTCTTTCGGCTGATATGATGATGATGATGTCTAACTTATTAAAAAATATGCAAGATGTAATTTTAAACTGCAAACAACACGGTAAAAAAGAAGTGAAGTACTGGGATGAATTATAATATTGAAAGTTATATTACGTAACTTAAATTAAAACCATAGACTTTTAATAGTGATTTTTAAATCTCCTTTTAGATAAAAATCACGTTTATATCTAAATAAAAAAAATAGGTAAGTAGTAGGTAACTTTAAAACAAATCCGTTTTAAAGTTACGTACTAAGTTCTGTAGTTATTTCGCTATGCCCAGTAGTTCCAGACGAAGAATCAGCCAACAGGGTGAAGAGTAACGGCGGTAAATGGTCAGAGGGAGGTTGCCCAGGGTCATGAGTGCGGCGAGATTGAAATTGTTATGTTCATTTGGTAACCTCGAGGACGGCAGTAATCAGTAATAATTTATTTGTTTTGATAAACATAGGTATACAATACATTGGTGTCAATATAAAATATAATTCCGCTATGTTTTGCCGAATATAATCGGCGTACAAAACTGAATTGGTCGACATAAAATCTTTATATTAATTTTAATTACACATTACATTTTATTACACATTACACATGTCAAGGAAACTAATAAGTGGAACCTTTATAACTTTGCTTATCATCTATGAAGTCTGTGATTGAGTAGTAACATCTCTGCACTAACAACTCAAACAAACATTTTTTAAATGAGTCAATGCATTCCTGATTTCGGATGGGTGGCGGGTATTTTATTGAAAATTTTTGACGTCATACCAAGGGCACGCAGAAAGCCGGCGGAGTATTGTATTCAGATACTGCAGTTGTAGTGATATTGGGAAAAAGAACTGAAGAACTCTTAACTGAAGAACTGTGATGCCGTATTGTACAGGAGTGGCTCCAGCATGTTCCACAAGAAATACCGGTGCCCTAACAATATTCGAAGAGGCCACCTTGGGGCTTAAGTCGGTATCAGCGCGATCACTATATCTAAACAATGGATTTATATACGTTAAGCACATTTTCACTCCATCGTTGATCAATAACATCAGGAGTGGTAAGTCCAAATACGAATGGAAACATCAATTCTATGCATTCAGTTGGTCGTCCAAGGAGGACAAGAAGGACCTAGATTATATTTATATATGTATAATATAGTGTGTAGTAATGTAACCATTGTATTTATACGATTGTATTTTATAGTACTTGTCAAGTATTTTAGTAATTTTTATTATACTTGGTCTATAGTGCACCTACCATATTATCTCTGCATCACCCTAAGGTTGACTGGGAGAGAATGCCTTTGGCATTAAGTCCGTCTTTGTACAGTTTTGTGCAATAAGTATAAACGAATAAATAAAAAAAAATATGCATGCAGTTGGTCGTCCCTGATATGACTAGAAGGATCAAGACTATGCATCCCATTGGCCGTCCTTGATACGACTGGAAGGATGCATGCTGTTGGTCTTCTGCGACTGGAAGAACTTGGTCCTTCCAACCACATCAGGGAATAATAAGAGAAAAGACCAGTTGTACCAATTTGAACCGTAAGGACCACACATTTATATACAAATTTCGTGTAAATAGGGTTTTCTTTTTTTAAGTCGTTTAATAACAGCAGCGTAACTATCGACGAAGGCTCATCTCTCTTTAAAACTTTCGACCAATAAAGCATTCAAAGAGAATTATTCTACTTAAATAAATGTAAGACACTTAGGTGATTTAAGTATACCAAACGGTGGAGTTAAGTCACCCGGTCAGCCTTAGCTACAATTTAAAAATTACTATTTATTTCAAAGTGGATATTGTGTGAATGAATTTGTTTCTGGAGCAAAAGGTTCACTGTACAAACCTAACCTAACCTACTTTTCTAGTAGCGAAATACATTTTCAGTTACGCAGAAAGCCGGCTGTTTTAATTTAACTTTTTGGTATACTTAAATGCCTAGGTGATTTACATCGGTGTTTATTTTTTATTTTATTTTATTTAAAGGCATATATTTCTGTGATCTAATTGGCCGAACGTTGTAGAGAGATTTAAATCACCAGGTTTTAGTATCTTAGCAGCAAATTCATGACGCTTTGCTATTTGTTTTAAAGTGGATTGATTGTGTGTAAATAAATTTGTTTCTGGCGCTGTATGGTCGCTGTTCAAACCTAATGTCACTTAGTTTTGTGGTAGCGAAATACATTTTCAGTTACGCCTGCGCAAGCCAGCTGATTGAATTCCACCGTTTGGTATACTTAAATCACCTAGGTGTTTTAAGTATAAGTAGCTGTTAAAGACATATTTTCTGTAATCTAACTGGCCGAACGTTATAGAGAGATTTAACTCACCCGGGTTTAGTATCTTAGCAGCATTTTAAATTCATGACGCATTGCTTATTAATTTAAATTGGATTGTTTCTGTGAATAAATTTGTTTCGTGCGCTGTATGATTGGAGTTTAAACCTAACAAAACCTACTTTTCTAGTAGCGAAATGCATTTTCAGTTACGCAGAAAGCCGGGTGATTTTATTCCACCGTTTGTTATACTTAAATGACCTAGGTGATTTACATCGGTGACTTAAGTGCAATTGGCAGTTAAAGAGACGTGCGTATTTTTGTGTTTTAATTGGTGGCACGTTGTAGAGAGATTTATCATATAGATTTATCATATTTTAACCTCAAGGTAACAATAAATTTGATTATTACCTTGAATAGAATATGAAATAGTTGTGATATGTAAGAAAACGTGACAATTAAAGGCCATGCCTTAAATATAAGTGAACACTTATTTGGTTTGGTTGCCATGCAAATAGGCACAAGTTTTATATATTTCATAAACCAGTAACAAATATGGCAATAAAATGGTTGACTGCACGTTTGGCGTAGTTAGGTAATACCTCGGCGGTCATGAGTCTCTGGTTCGATTCCTGCACTAGACAACTATTTGCGTGACTCCTATATGGTGCTCCTGGGTCCGCGTGTGCGTTAAATTAATTAATTTAAAACTATTACTTTTTGAGACAATAATTCCTAATCTTGATATTATCTGATTGATGATGGTGTTTCTGAGTTCAGTAATTAAATATAGGAGTTATTATCAATTATTATTGCTGTTTTATATCTTGTTTTTTTATTTTTATTTTTTTTTATTTAATCATTCTTGTACACACAAAACATACAATAAATAGACAAAAATACGAAGAGATGAACTACTTGTTACTATTTGTTCTTTTGTGTTTTCCCCCCAATTTATGTAATTTCTATTTACATACTGTACATTGTTTACTTTAGTTACATAAATTAGAATTCCAAATCCTTCAATAAATAACAAGTAGCTACTATTTTAAAATTTAACACTATTATATTAAAAATTTAAGACGCCGCGCAGTAGACTAGCGCATAAGGCTCTCACTCAACTAGTAGCTTAAATTAAGCGACTAATACCTGAGGGCACCCTAATGGGTTTCAAAACATGGTAAAGAGCTAATTGCCTAATTAGGCAATACATAATATACAAATACTATGTACTATACAATAATACATATAACTTGATAAATGATAGTAAGTCTCGGTTGTCACGTTTGTCTACCTTAGGGTCTTAATTAAATGAGAAGGCAAATCTCCGAGCACATAATTTATTATTAAATAAATGCCACAGCTATAAACGCCGGTAGGGGCAATAAGGTGGATTCGTAACCAGACCCGATTCTGTTAATTGTTCTCTGGTAATGCACTCCCCTGGCTGCGTGCCGCCGTCGATGGTCTGGCGCTCAAAATCCTCCAAACGATGTTCGCTGAATGTGGGGTAGCCGCGTGGCCACTGTGGTAGACGGGAAGCACCAGGTCGATCCTTGGAAGTCCCCAATGGAAAGGATCGGCGAGCGTGTTAAAGTCCAACGTGGACTTTGGACCCTGGAATGTGCATGAAGCGAGGCATTAGGGCCAGCTCAGTAGTGTGAGCACCCACGGCAGCAGCGCGAGAGAAAGCATAGCTGTGCAGCCGCGGATGTTCACAATCAGAAACGGAGATTACAAAAGAAGAATCGAAAGTATGGTGAACTATGTAGAAATATGGAATATGAATAGTTAAAATACTTAATTACAATGCGAGGGTGAGAATGAATATGATAACATGAATATGTGGCGCCAACTATTAACTAAATTACAAACATACAAAATGGCGTGAGGATGATTTGCACTTTATAACACCAAGCGAGCAAAGTACGTTGCTATCTACACTATACTTATTGAATACCACTTACCCAATTCTGGGGTGTCGGTCACACGTTTAAAGTAAAGTTTTATACCAAGATATTAGCATATAAACTAATCTACGAACACGTTAAGTGACGCCACTGAATTCGATTAAAAATAGAAAGCAAGAGAATAAAAAACGGGACGTGCGTTCGCTTCGAGAGGCTCAGGCGACTGATCGGCGCGTGCGCACCGAGACCGGCTTATCGCATCGCCCAGAGCAAATAAAATGTCGCCTATACGTGTTGAAGAACTAAAATGTGTTTTGTTAATATTTTATTTTAAATATATGTAACATAACGTTACATTACCCCCCTCGTCACGGAAAGGGTTTTATTCTAAAATGAAACCCGGCTATAATTACGGCTAGTATCACTACATTCATCCTATCTCATGCAAGTCCCTTACATTCAACCAAACATTCAATCCAAACATAAAATAGCATAGCAACTATAAACAATTATCTACGCGTCCTTACATAAAAAAGGCATCTGTGATACATTGCACAGATGACTACTACTAGCGGCAACAAGTTGTTAAAAATAGGTGGGATTTAATAAAAGAACGTTGGCTAATAACAAAAACAAACTACTGTAGCGCCTTCATCAGTTTAAAATCCTTAATATGCCAGACACCGATATTTTTTCCTGCCATGTCCTCTAAAACATACACGAGAGGAGACCGTTTCTCAATGATTCTGCATTTTATGAATTTTGGAGCTAATTTTTTACTAAAGTATTTGTCTTTATCGCTTAATACATATGTGCGCTTGAAAACTAAATCACCTACATTAAATTCTGCTTGTTTCCTACGTAAATTATAATGCCTAGTATTCTTTTCATGTGCATGCCATAAAGAAGCTTGCACATCATTAAATATAGATGAAAGACATCCTAGGTTTTCGGCATATAAATCACGCGGTAGGAATAATACCTCGTCACCCAAATCATTGTCCATATAGTGCGATCCACACAGAACTAGCTCCCTACCATATACACGAAAAGAGGGTGTATAACCGGTAGACTCGTTAACGGAGTTGTTGATCGCAAATAGAACTTTAGGAATAAAAGTGTCCCAAGTCCGGTGATCGTTTTCAACAAAAGTGGACAAAGAAGTGACGATCGATTTATTGAAACGTTCAACTAGATTAATTTGCGGAGTATACTTAGGAGTAAAATAAACGTTAGGTATTTTATATTTCTTAAATAAAGCGTCAGTAGCAGAACTAATGAACTGGCTGCCATTGTCTAGAAAAATAGTTTGTGGTATTCCATGTACAAGAAAAATGGAATCTTCTAAAATTTTAATAACAATATCTGATGTTGCACGGCGTATAGGAAAGACATGACAATATTTAGAAAAGCAGCATGTTATTACGAGCATATAACTATTTTGCTTGCGAGTAACTGGCAGAGGGCCTACAAAATCAATGGAAATCATTTGAAAGGGCCTTGAACATTGTTTTGGTCGACCCATTTCACCTAACGTAGTGTGATTTTGTGCCTTATAAGATAAGCAAATAGAGCAAGAACCTATGAACTCAACTACATCCTGGTGCATTCCCGGCCAGTAATATGTCAACGACAAACGCCGATAGGTTTTGAAAATGCCAAGGTGTCCTGCTGTCGGTTCCAAATGGTTTTCTGCTATAATTTTATGACGAAATTCTTTGGGAACTACTTGTTTCCATGCAAATTCAGAGGTCAATTGAGAATTAGTTTTTGAAAGCCTAAACAAAGAATTATTTTTTATTAAAAAATTTGGAAAGTTACTTGGTGTATTAAGACAACCATTAAAAATCTTTTTATACCATTCATCGGCCGTATCAGTTATAGAATTTGAAAGAGATATAGCAGCATTTGGGAAAACTCTTGAGAGTGCATCAGGGATCACGTTATCAACTCCACGACGATGTTTAATTTCGCAATTAAATGATGATAATCGCACTCCCCAACGTGCTAATCGACCTGTTGGATTATCCAAGGACAAGAACCATTTCAACGCGGAATGGTCAGTGTACACCGTAAACGTCTGCCCATTTTCAAGGTAACAGCGCCAGTGTTCGAGAGCTGTCAATACCGCAAGAGTCTCTCGTTCAGTGATACTATAGTTTCTTTCGCAACTGGTTAGTGACCTACTCATATATGCAATCGGGTGCTCCTTCCCATTAATATTCTGCGTTAACATGGCACCAACCCCGTAATTACTTGCGTCGGTGTGTACCTCAAACGGTTTTGAATAATCCGGACAGGTAAGAACTGGAGCGGAGATTAAAGATTCTTTAAGGGAATTAAAAGCTGTATCAGCTTCTGGTGTCCATCGAAAGGGAGGAGCCTTTTTACCACTGGCTGTAAGTCTATTTAGAGGACCAGCAACGGTACTAAAATTCGGAACAAAACGACGGTACCAAGTTGCAGTACCGAGAAAGCGTTTTAGTTCCTTTCTATTAGTGGGAGTTGGGAAGTTAATAATGGCTTCCACTTTTTCTGGGTCAGTGCGTAGGCCATGGACATCCACAATGTAACCTAGATACTTAAGATCGCTACGGAAAAACTTACATTTTTCAAAATTTACAGTTAGGTTGGCCTGACGTAGTTTATCCAAAACGCTTAACAGTCGTGAAACATGCTCTTCAAATGTCGAACTGATGATTATGATGTCATCAAGATAGGCAAACGTTTTAGACTCAGCGACGCTAAATAAATGATCAACAAGACGCTGTTGAGTAGCAGGAGCATTAGTTAAACCGAAAGCAGTGGTCTTAAACCTAAGGGTACCTCTACCTGGTACGTAAAAAGCGGTTTTATCACGGTCCTCCGGAGCTATAGGCACTTGCCAGAAAGCCTTGGATAAATCAATGCTGGACAGATATTTTGCATCGCGAAGGTTATCCAAGATTTCGGAAACATAGGGCAAACTGTAGGCGTCTCGCTTAGTTACTGCGTTTAACTTACGACTATCGAGACAAAACCTAGGTTGTCCATTCTTTTTATTAACAATAAGTACAGGAGAAGACCACGCGCTCTCACATGGTTCCACAACGTCAAGTGAAAGCATTTCATCCACTTGCTCCTGTAAGATACGCTGTTTTTCAGGAGACATCCTATAATAGCGTTGTCTTATCGGTTGGGCATCACCAGTATCTATACGATGACAAATTAAATTGGTTCTGCCTAAACCTTTCTCTTCGGTTGAGACAGACTTAAATTGAGAGATTACATTGTCGGCTATAGCTTTTTGTGAGTCATCTAAATTATTATATGAATGTATAAACGTTTCATTCTGGCTACATTTAATTTCCGCCAAATAAGCATTCGACAATTTTATACTTCCTAAATATTTGGGGCAGATTTGAAATGCGCGCCAGAAATCTACACCTAAAATAAGAGACGTTTCTACTTCAGGAACTACATAAGCCCTAATAATGTGAAACTGACCTTCAAATGTTAACGGTAAATTTATGTAACCAAGACTTTTTAACATTTGACCACCAGCAGCCAACATTTTAATGTTGTCGTCCTTATGCAAAGAATAGTCGACTAAATGTTTATGGGAGTTGTTGCCTAAAATAGTAACTGCTGCGCCAGAATCAAGCAAGCCACATGCTTCGATATCGTTAATTTTAATATTAACATAAGGTCTAGAGTCGTTTAACGGTTTAGGTTGCAGAATTGAAGACACTCTATAAGTAGAAGAAAAGGTTCTAATAAACGCAAGCCAAGTTTCCCAATCTTGCTTGTCGAAGTGACTAAAATTCTGCTTAATTAGTTTTTTGAACTTGTGTTACAATTAGGACAGTCAGGTGTTTTTACATCTTTCATTCCACATTTAAAACAAATAATTATATCTCGAGGAGCTTGACATTGACGAAAGTGATGAGTGTTATTACGACACCTAGGACAAAAAGGTTCCCTTTTTGTTACCCCCACTGCTTGTATATATTGCTCATTTAGATTTTTGTTATTTTGATTATATCTTGTGTATTCATTGTAATTTTGATTTTTAGACTGTACATATTTATTATGATTATAACTAGTCGTATTATTAATTGTTTTATTTGCATCTTTTGTGTATGCAAATTCTGGTGCTAGTGTATCAGAAGTTACTTTAGGTGGTTCCTTAAAATGTAAAAGACGATCCTGAATAATTTCATAATTACGACATAAAGTACACAAAGCATCTATAGTTGAAATGTCGGACGCTGAAGCTAAGGTGCTGGCATAGCAAGGTCTTATATTATGAAGTAGAATCTCAAGTTGATCTGCTACTGAAGGAGGCTTAGATAGACGTGAGAACATGCCATTCATGATGGAGAGATAAATAATTATGTTCTCACGTTCCCCTTACGTACGCGAGCGAATTTCTGAAATTAGCCGATAGTCATAGTCGGACTGTCCGAAATCTTCCTTCAATTTAGTTGCTAATTCAGACCAAGAATTAATCTTGCTTTTAATGGCACGATACCAATGTAGGGCATCATCTTGAAATATTTCAGAAGCGTAACTTAAAATTTTAGCTGAAGGAATATTTCTAGCTTCTAAAAATTCATCAACACGTATTATAAATGAACGAACAGAAGATTTCCCATTAAATTTTAATTTACCTAAATCGGAAGAAGTTCTATCGCAAGTCACTGTTAAGTTCTGCACTTCGGGCACTGAAGATATATGTTCTCTAGTAGACCCATCACTACCGCTAAGAGAAGAAGTCGAAGTCCCTTTTGCCTGATGAACCGAAAGCTTTTGTGAAAATATTTTGTAAGCTTTCACAATCTCCTCATAATCTGTTCGATTGGCGTCACTACACGTTATCCTCTCAAGACGATTATGTAAGTGATTCAACATATTTTGAGTTCTCATAAGCGCAGGAACACTAGGATCTGTTGCTTCTAAATTATTTTGAATTTTGGTTAGAACATCTAGGCAACCTTTAAGATCCTGTGCTACTTCAAGTGGAGACTCTAAAATATGATCTGACGGAAAAAGTGAAGCTAATTTTACTATCTGTTTGCGCAACTCTTCAACAGAAAGCGCAGGAGTAGCACCTCTAATGCGAACCTCATATTCCAACTCGGATTTTTGCAGTGACAAATACTTAATTGATAACATGATGGAAATGTGAAAATACCAAACCAGGTATGGATAAGTGGTAATAAATATTCAACAAAAAAAAACACGTTCCCCGTTCTGTTACAAAATAATTACTGAACGTCTTGTTTTGTGTTTTTTTTTTTTATAATTATATATAAAAAATATATAATTATTTATCTTTTTAAAAAAACAAGCAAAATCAAAACAAGTATGCTACTAAAGTGTACTGACCTCTAAAATAAAAAATATGAAAGTTATAAGTTAAATAAATAATACTATGAAAGCGCCATATTAGGCCCCCATACTTGTACGACGTAAAATAACAACAATAATAATATGAGTTGAAACTTATTTGAATAAATGCAATATATGTATGTAAATATAAAGTAGATGTATTTTGTGTAATTTTACGATGTTAAATATTGAAAGCACTTACTTACGTACACTTTAGTAACATTAATCACACTGATTTACGTTTTACATCTAAAACAACCACAACATACACTAACTACAATATAACCAAGAGAACAAAAAAACAGAATCAGGTGTACTACTTCCACGATTACGGGCGCCAAGTGTCACGTTTGTCTACCTTAGGGTCTTAATTAAATGAGAAGGCAAATCTCCGAGCACATAATTTATTATTAAATAAATGCCACAGCTATAAACGCCGGTAGGGGCAATAAGGTGGATTCGTAACCAGACCCGATTCTGTTAATTGTTCTCTGGTAATGCACTCCCCTGGCTGCGTGCCGCCGTCGATGGTCTGGCGCTCAAAATCCTCCAAACGATGTTCGCTGAATGTGGGGTAGCCGCGTGGCCACTGTGGTAGACGGGAAGCACCAGGTCGATCCTTGGAAGTCCCCAATGGAAAGGATCGGCGAGCGTGTTAAAGTCCAACGTGGACTTTGGACCCTGGAATGTGCATGAAGCGAGGCATTAGGGCCAGCTCAGTAGTGTGAGCACCCACGGCAGCAGCGCGAGAGAAAGCATAGCTGTGCAGCCGCGGATGTTCACAATCAGAAACGGAGATTACAAAAGAAGAATCGAAAGTATGGTGAACTATGTAGAAATATGGAATATGAATAGTTAAAATACTTAATTACAATGCGAGGGTGAGAATGAATATGATAACATGAATATGTGGCGCCAACTATTAACTAAATTACAAACATACAAAATGGCGTGAGGATGATTTGCACTTTATAACACCAAGCGAGCAAAGTACGTTGCTATCTACACTATACTTATTGAATACCACTTACCCAATTCTGGGGTGTCGGTCACACGTTTAAAGTAAAGTTTTATACCAAGATATTAGCATATAAACTAATCTACGAACACGTTAAGTGACGCCACTGAATTCGATTAAAAATAGAAAGCAAGAGAATAAAAAACGGGACGTGCGTTCGCTTCGAGAGGCTCAGGCGACTGATCGGCGCGTGCGCACCGAGACCGGCTTATCGCATCGCCCAGAGCAAATAAAATGTCGCCTATACGTGTTGAAGAACTAAAATGTGTTTTGTTAATATTTTATTTTAAATATATGTAACATAACGTTACACGGTGAAATAGTAGTCTCGTAACTTGACTTTGTCTGTGACTAAATGTCGAAAACATGCACAGCATACATTCTATAATGAAACCATTCGTTATTACGACTGAAAGATTTAATTAATATCCGTCGTCAAAAATAAACGGTGTGTTTCTCTTGCCCGAAAGATCCCTATAACACTTTTTAGCGTGACCCGGGATGTTATTCAGGACCTCACTACCTATGATTGAATGCACTTCCGCAAGATCAGAAAGGCAATCTATTTTGAGCCTAATTTGTACAGACGCCAGCACATCCAGCGACCCCAATCTGTCAAATTTATTTTATAGATTTTCAACTTTATCACAAAAGTATAAGGTTCAATTTGTCCAGCAGTGGACGTCTTTCGGCATCATGATCATCATCATATCAGCCGAAAGACGTTCACTGCTGGACAAAGGCCTCCCCCAAAGATCTCCACAATTGCCGGTCTTGCGCTATTCGCATCCAGCTGTTTCCAGCGACCCGCACAGATCATCGGTCCATTTTGTAGGGGGCCTGCCCACGCTGCGTCTTCCGGTTCGTGGTCGCCACTTAAGAACCTTTCTGCCCCAACGGCCATCGGTTCTACGAGCTATGTGCCCCGCCCACTGCCATTTCAGTTTTGCAATTCTTCGGGCTATGTCGGTGACTTTGGTTCGCCTGCGGATTTCGACATTTCTGATATGATCCCGCAGGGAAACTCCGAGCATAGCCCTCTCCATTGCTCTTTGAGCCTTCTAATAAGGCCCATCATATTATATTATATAAATACATACAATATCATCATATCGATGATGTATGTATTTATATAATACTAGCTGTGCCCCGCGGTTTTACCCGCGTTAAATTTTATAAATTAACACAGGTCCACCCCCGTAGGTGATAGCGTCATAATATGTAGCCTAAGTATATGTTGACCCGACCTCTTAGTAATATTCATGCAAAATTTGAGTAAATCCATGGAGAGTAAAAACTATATTTTTGGCTTCGATATCGATTGTACATCACGCCCCAACTATTCTTTAAAAAATATTCAATGTACAGTTTTAACTTTCCTACGATTTTATTATATGTATAGATGTATAATTTTAACACAATCTAAGTTTGTGTTTAAATGATGTTATTGGGGGCGAGGAGGATTGTCTTTCAGCAATACCGTACATACTAGTGCGGAAGATAGTGTGATTAGTTCAGTGTAGCCCATGCAACCAGTTTCATAACATGACGAAAATGTAGGTGTATGCAACGGTAAGTCTCAAAACGAAAGAGTTTTTTAATTCTTTTGGCTTATATTTTTACTATTTTATTTGTCATATTAATTAGCCTATTGTGTTACACTCTAACAAATGTTAGAGTATGTAGGTTAGTGTAGGTTAAGATAGGAAATATTGATTTATTTCGAGTAGGTAGTTCATACATTATACACCTTACCATGTACTCACTTTGAAACTCTCTAAATATGGTTGTAGCTTCTTGAAATAAACCAAAGGTAATGGCCCATTTAGTATGAAAAATATACCTACGGCGTACAGAAATGAAATATGGGGGGAATCAAAGACAAATGATTATACTTTTCAATGGTAAGTGGTGCATCACTGTGGCTGATGGGGATCATGAAATAAAATATAACACATTGTATTATTGCGCGACCGCAACAAAGATCGGGTGAGACCGAGATAGCAATATACGTGTTATTTATTACCTGACCGAACGAGTTTGCTTTATAAGTGTCACGATGATATTTTTATTTAACAAAACAATGGCAAAGTAAGTCTGTTACATATGCATAGCACACTATAACCGCTGACTAGCATTTACCCCATTGTTACATTTCGCAACAGCGAGTCACACGAAGGCGCTTAATCAGCATAGCCGGAAAGCAACGTGACCACCGCTGTACCGGACACCCGAAGCCCGCTCCTCGGCTCCGTGGGACCGGCCACTTCCTACTCAACCATCGAACGGTCGTCACCTAATTAACTTAGTTCATATAATTTTATTGTAATTACTTTATAAGTAATAAATTATTTTAAGTTTGATTTTGTATTTTTTTGGGTCCTTGGCTGTCGACTTTAATATCTAGTCTGCTTGTTTCATTTTCAAGTCTAAACTACTGAACCGATTTTGGTTAAATTGCTTGCCCCGTAGAGATATACATGTAAAGAATGAGTATTTATTTGTTTAATACCTTAGGTGCATAGCATAGATTAAGAAAATACATTATTTAATTATTTTTTATCTATCATGTCATGTCAAATTCCTATGAATAGACAAAAAAATATATCTTATATACATATTAGATTTGTAGACGGACATAGTAAACTTTTTATCCCAGTGACATTTTTCCATGGGATAAAATAATTTAGAGACGGGCGAAACCGCTGGTGCAGCTAATTATTATCCAATTTTGATCGGTCTACTGCAAGATCTCTCCATTGAGTTATTTTTTTCTTTTTACATATAATGAACAGTGGGTTATGCCTGCATTATTTGCCATCATTTTCGTTTTTGTACAAAAACATTTTTGAACCGGGTCGGATTATGGGCCATGACCTTTATTAAATTTGTTTATTTCAAGAAGTTACAAACGTAAATAAATTTAAAAGTTACATAATAACCAAACCCAATTAGTGTTAAATAGGGGTTAAACATCCTACAAGATGGACCTACAAGGTGGACCGATGATCTTGTGCGGGTCGCTGGAAATTACTGGATGCGAATAGCACAAGACCGGCAATTGTGGACATCTTTGGGGGAGGCCTTTGTCCAGCAGTGGACGTCTTTTGGCTGATATTATGAGGGATTGAACATTCAAACAGTATTTTTTTAATTCGTAATTTTTGAAGACGCTAGAAGCTAATGAAATCCCCAACCAAAGTCGCGGGGTAAGCACTAGCCTTATATATATAGAAAGTATCACTTAAATAGTAGGGGAAATATAAACAGCACTACTTATATGATCACGAATCAGATCAAATTAGCAAAAACAGCATGTGAAAATGATAAATATTTTTTGGGCCCCAATACATATACTAAGATTTGTTACGACAAATATGTCGCAGCCGTCGAGGATTCTTTGGTTAAGGCCATAAAATCATTTTGGAGATTCGTGAATAACCGTAAAGGCCATATTTCAGTGCCCCACACCATGACATTTGAAAATACTTCAGAGTCAGGTGGTCAGGGAATTTGTGACCTTTTTTCTCGTTACTTTGGTTCAGTTTTTGACAGTAAATCTAGTAAAAGTAACCCTCACACTGGCCAGTCGGTTGGTACAAATAATACTTTTCTTAATACATTATCTGGCTTTTCTATTTCGGTTAGTGATATCGAACGTAAAATAAATAGTTTAGATACCAATAAGGGGACAGGCCCTGATCTCCTGCCTCCTATTTTTATAAAAAAATGTGGAAAGGAGTTGTCAATTCCACTTTGCGTTCTCTTTAATAAATCATTAGCAAGCGGTGTATTTCCTAAGCGTTGGAAAACTGCCCACATCATACCTATTTATATAAGTGGCGATAAGTCAAATTGTAAAAACTATAGACCAATAAGTATTCTATCTTGTCTTGCTAAATTATTTGAATCAATGGTGTATACTCATTTGTACAGTCATTTTAAGCCAGTTCTCTCAAATAAACAACATGGTTTTGTTAAAAACAGGTCAACGGTCACTAACCTTCTCGAATACAAAAACTATCTCTGTCAAGCGTTTGCCACAGGTGGTCAAGTTGACTCTGTTTACACTGACTTCTCTAAAGCTTTTAACAAAGTTGATCACCATCTGCTCTGTCATAAATTAGCGTCATACGGTATCCACGGAAGCTTAGATGGATTTGCTCATACCTTGACTCTAGAACTCAATTGGTCGCGTTAAAAGGCTTCATCTCTGCACCTGTTGAAGTAACATCAGGAGTACCTCAGGGTTCCCACTAGGGCCATTATTCTTCGTGGTCTTTATTAATGACCTTATTCAAAATCTATCCTGCAACTGTCTCTTATATGCAGACGACTTAAAAAATTTTACACCCATTACTAATTCAGGTGACTGCTTAACTTTACAACGTGATATTAATACCGTATCACAATGGTGTAAATCTAACCATATGTATTTGAATACAGACAAGTGCTTTGTCATATCGTTTACTAACAAACGTAACAAAATCATATGGGACTACGACATAGAAGGTCATATAATTTACAGATCTTATATTGCAAAAGACCTAGGTATCCTTTTTGACGATAAGCTTTCATTCCGTTCCCACTTTAGTCATACCACATCAAAAGCGAACCAGCTACTGGGTTTTGTTATAAGATCTACCAAATGTTTTAAAAATCCTCGTAGCACCTTGTATTTATACTTCACCCTCGTAAGAAATATATTAGAATACGGTAGTCCTATATGGTCGCCTAATTATAAGGTGCACATTGATGAAATTGAACGCACTCAGAAGAAATTTCTCAGAATCTTAAGTTATCGCATATATCCTGGTCGGTCAAGCTTGAATTATCGTGACAGACTCATAAAATTTAAAGTTCTACCATTAGAAACCCGACGTACAATCTTCGATTTAGTTTACCTCTATAAAATAACCCACTCCATAATAGACTCTCCCGAATTACTATCTCACATAAGCCTAAACATTAAATTTAGTGCACGTAGATCTAATGAAGTTAATCTCTTTTCCCTACAAATTCATAAAAACAACATTTCGTACTACAACCCTTTGACAAGGATGGCTCGTCAATATAATGAGATGGCAAAGACCAATCACAAAGATGTTGACATATTCAGTCACAACTTTAACAAATTTATCTCTATCATTAAAGGCATTCTCCATCGTAAGTTAAGCGCGGATCCCTGAGACCCGAGATTTTATGCCGGAAGCGTCTAAACCCGTTATATTTTTATATATATATATATATTTTCTTATTTGTTATTTTTTGTTAGAGCTACTGGTGTCGACTAACGTCATAATATTCTTGTACGTTTTAAATATTATGAGCTTTTCATAGTTTTGTAATGGTGGTTTCGCAGTATGCACATAGTGTTATGTTACAATCTAGATCAAAATTTTTAGCTTTAAGGTGTTTATATTGTGATTGTAATGTGTTTTGTGCATCAAATAAAAATAAATAAATATATATATATCAAAAATGCATTAGCTGTTATTCTTGGATGGGAAGTTAATACATAGTTTACATGTGTATGTTGATTAAACTACTTGAATTATCTATACTTACATATAATAAAATCGTAGGAAAGTTAAAACTGAACATTGAATATTTTTTAAAAGGATACTTAAGGTGTGATCTGCAATCGATATCGAAGCCAAAAATATAGTTTTTAGAATATTTGTCTGTGTGTCTGTTTGTCTGTATGTATGCCCGGGCTAAACTCAAAAAGTACTGCATGGATTTACTTCAAATTTTGCATGAATATTACTAAGAGGTCGGGTCAACATATAGGCTACATATTATGACGCTACCCCCTACGGGGGAGGAGCAGTGATAATGTATAATGTTTAAGGCGGGTAAAACCGCGGTGCACGGCTAGTGTATACTATTTATCTTACACCTTGTATATGCTAAATATGTACTAACGATACGTAATACTAGAGTTGGCTGTTAGTTTGAGGCAAAAAGGTGATTTAGACTGCACCATCGTTTAACATCTTTTTGCGATTTGTCAATTTTAGTTCTTTGTAAGCTTTCTTAATTCACGATTGTAACAATAATAAAGATAACAGTTTTATAATCACGATAAATAACAAAGAGAGAGACGGACTCTTTCACACTTTTTTCGAGTTTTTACAAAAGTTTATCACGGAATGAGTGTTTATTGTATCTGTGCCTATTCTATTCATAGACTTTCATAGACTAAAATTAGATAACTTTTAATCTGTTTTTTTTTTAATGCAGATACCAGCCGATGGTTCGTGATTTCGGTGATGGCTTTCTCGTGGATTAGCTTCCTGCTCTTTATAAGAAACGTTTAGGCATAATCTTGGCAGATTTCTCTTTTAAGTAAAAATATTTTGTCAAGTCTTTTATTCCACGGAGCAAATAAGGAATACGATTCTTTTGAAACTTTCGGCTGGACCTCTATGTGAGAATTAGGCTGACAATTATTTGACAAGCAACATAAAAAAAAAACAATTTACAAACTTACTAGCATAAATAAAATTTACAATTGGCATTCTTATCGCAAAATAGCGCTATATGTGATAATTTCCTGACCACCGAAATGAAACGGTGGAAAATGACAGGCAGCAGTAGATAATGCAAGAGCAGAATTATAGTATTTTTCGGGACATTCTCTGCAACTTTTACTCTACGTTAATACTGAGGATCGGAGGGGGAATTAATAATATACTAGGGCAATAATACTATACTATAATAATATTCTATACATACAAAATATTATGCATCTATTGAATTAAGGAGTTTTGAAAAAGGAGGTTACGAAAAGCAGTTAAGATAGAAGATAGATAAAAAGATAAATGATGAATGAACATAATTTAAATCGATAAAAAGTATTATTTCAATTAATTTTGAAACTATAATGAAATAGTAATAGTTAATCTGCTATATACTATACATATGTACACATCTAACTACGTAATGATTAGTATAAAACACGCGTTTTTACGTGAAAACATAATTAACGATCGATCGGTACATGGGCAGCATTAGTAACCATAAGCCGATTAATTGGTTCCTGTATCATACACCGAATGAAATAGATGTGAGCGAGAATTGATGATTAAAAGAATTTAGTTTCCATTATAATATATATGTAGACAGTTTTGTTGAAGTCCTGCTCTGTCCTACTTACTTAAATTAATAAATAAAATCAGTTTTTATTCACTTAGAATATGTTTGTAGTAATATCCTACTCATATTATAAATGTAAGACTGGCAATTGTGGAGATCTTTGGGGGAGGCCTTTGTCCAGCTGTGGGCTGTCTTTCGGCTGATATGATGGTGATATATGGATATAGATGTATGGATGTTTGTTAACCTTTGACGCAAAAACGGAACGGATTTTGATGAAACTTAGTAGTAATATAGCTTATATATGCGAAAAAGACATAGGATATAATTTAAAAAGTTTAAGGCGAGTGAATCCTCGGGGCACAGCTAGTAGTTAATTATTTCTAGGTACATGCAGATATTTAGATATGGGGTTTTGTTTAATTATTTAGAGTGAGCATTTATTTATGATTGTTATGTTGGCTGACATAATTGGTCTGGTGGTTTGTGACTCTGACTGCTAAGCCAGACGTCGTAGGTTCGATCCTCGAGACTTAGGACAAATCTTATTATTTGTTCTGTGTCTTGGTGTAATTTATTTATAATATATTATTATATATGTATGAGTATGTTAATCAGTTAATATACTGTTTTTTGTTATTTGTTTATGTTTTTATGGTTCCTTAGCCCACTTATTTAGTTCTCACTCAAGTGGTCCGTGTTACGCGATGCGCCCGGAACGCGCACGGTGAATCCATGGAATGTTTATATAGTCAGACAATAATCGACTTTCGTTTTGAAATTAACTAGCCAACGCATCATTTCATTTCATTTAAAAATATATGGAGTGTGCCCAGGCTTTCCACTATGTATCCTACTTTATTTGTTCTCGGTATGGTAGGGTATTGGAAATTGGAAGTACGTAGGGAGGTAGCTTTAGCCACCTACCTACTTATTGAAAGTAATGCGTGGAGTAAGTAATAACGCTTGCGTCTCGCACGAGCTACGACTATGCGTCCCGGATGAGTACGTGGGGCGGAGGCGGCGGCCGCCACTGCTGGTGGTGCCCCGCGCGCGGACTAACTTGCTGCAGCGCGCGCCTCTGACGCCAGTGCTGCGCGCGCTCAATGCGGTCGCTGATAGTAACAATTTGTTCTCTTGTTCACTGAATGAGTTCACTTTGGCCATAAATTCATTGTTGTCGAGACAAGATAATATGTCTTAGATAAGAATAAATTAAAAAAGTTACCTCTGCGCTGTCGCAATGGGTGTAAACTGTAATCGTAGTGTATGTGGTATAAATAATAATAAAATTAAAAACCTATACTCAGTGTAACACAAGTACTGGAGGCGACTTAAAGTGCGGTATCTACCAATCAAACAGAACTGTGGCCGCGGAAGCAGAATCAAATGAAGCATATATTGAGTTCGCCTACTAAATAACATACAGTCTCAACTAGGCCGTGTTGAAACCTATAAATAATAATAATAATAATATCTCGGGACAATGTCACACAGATCATCCTAGCCCCAAACTAAGCAAAGCTTGTACTATGGGTGCCAGGCGACGATATACATACTTATATAGATAGATAAATACTTATATACATAGAAAACATCCATGACTCAGAAACAAATATTCGTGCTCATCACACAAATATTTGCACTTACCGGGATTCGAACCCAGCTTCGTAGGCAGGAGCACTACCGACTAGGCTACGGTGACCGTAAATAAGCTACAAGCCGCATATTTAAATATCTACATATACCTAGAAATAATTATGTATAGCTATTTACAAGCTCTTTTTTAAGTCTACGTAAGTAAAAGCCTTATTTATTTTAATTTTAAATAAACACATTAAAAAAGCAGTATGTTAAGTTACTGCTCTGTGGTGACGGCATAGAATATCATCAATACCTACCAGGGAACGGGCATGTGAACTATGACCATCAAACTGCGATAGCCAACCCGTCTGCCAAGCGTGGCGATTATGGCATATCCCCCATTCTTTGGAGAGGCTCTTCTGTCCAGCAGTGGCTTAGTAATTTGGCTGATATGGTGACATTAAATAAAAAAAAAAAAATTTGTATCTACATACTAAATATATCAGCTGAACTTTATTATTGTATGGGAAATTCCACTAAATTAATGTGATCACCAATGTCATGTCACTCTAAACAGTAGCTATTGTCATATTCTTCGCACTCTCACTCAACTTTTCTATGTTAAGGCAACGCAACCCACATATTCCATTTTTTTTCTACTATTAGAAAACATTCAGAACTGAAAGGTGTGTACTGTATATATTTCTTTGATATCCTCGTCATCTGCCTGAATAAAGACCTCCCATACTAGTTTCCAGAACGTTTGCACTTGGTATGCGAGTTACTGCTTCCCGGATATGCCTTTCTTATCCCTTAGTCGACACCAATCGGAAGTATGGGATGTTTGCTATACTTTTGGTTATAGCTCTATATGATTATTGAATTAACAGAGTAATACATATAAGAGAGAACATTTCATTTCATTTCATACATATAAAAAGTAAACATACAATAGATTGTATGTTTACTTTTTATATGTATAAGTAAGGTTTTCAACTAGAGTTGAGAACCTTACTTATTATTACTTATATTTTATGTGTCGTCATCATCATCATATCACCGAAAGACGTCTACTGCTGGCCAAACGCCCCCCCAAGTATCTTCACAATAGAATTAAGTCTATAATTTGGGGCGATACACCATACTTGCGATGGTACGCGACGATATCTCCTTGGTACAATTTATACGCTCACCACGGAATTTTTCTTTCTTATCAGCCGACAAACGACCCCTTTTGAGCAAAGGCTTCCCCAAGCATCTTGAATATTTTATTGTGTCAATTGGGGCGATGTGCCATAACAGCTACGCTTGGAAAATGGATTTACTCGATTGACTCTTGTATGAGGCCTGCCCACGCTGCGTCGTCCAGCCCGTGGTTGCGTGTTTATTTTTGTGAATTAAGAAATTAATAAAAAAGTTTGGTTAATAATTAAGGTAATGCGTATTTCCAATCCTACAACAATTGAATCGCTATGACCACTCACGTTAAGCCATGATTGACGACTGTATCGCTCACCAGAACGCCTTAGTTTTTACCCTTCCAACGTAACTGCGAAAAACTTGGTGTAATACAATTACTATTAAACTAACTAGGTAATACAATTACATAAAAGTATTTTAGCGAGGTTTATTGCAGAAATTGTGATCTGTTTTTATTGTCGTAGCGGCGTCACCACAGACTGTCGTCAGCAATAAAATGAACAAGACATAATATAGGTTAGTTATAAACGTCTGCGATAAAAAATATAAATTTTTATAATGTTTAGAAAATAAATAATTGAAATATTAAAGCAATCAAAAGAAGTTAAAGATTTTTATTGATTGCAGACATTATGGACAAAGCTATCATGCTATCAGCTATGAATTTCATCACAACTAAACTATTGTATATATTGCTTGTATTCTATTATTAGGAAATTCGTTTTAGTATCTATCTCTCACAGCTGTGTAGTTGACGGCGAGGAATGTCACCATCACCTTATCTGATCCCGTGGGGGTTAGAAAATCTATCAGTAAACATCATGAAATGTATATTCAGACTTCTGGTTATTATTAAATTTTATACCAATAAAAATCTGTTTCGGCGTTATTGTAAATTCCACCGAACAAGGGTACAATAAGGAGTTGAATTTTTTTATGGAATGTCCGTAAATTTCAATTTCAGAAGCATGCAATCTTAAACTAAGATGTCTTGTTAAAATAAACATGTACATATTACGTGGTTTTCGAAATTTTAACCCCTAAATGTGATGAAAGTTTGTGAATGTACAACAAGGTTATATGTAGTAATAGTCAATTAAGAATCGCAATTGTCAATTATAAAGTAAAAATCACGAGACAAAGTATAAAATATAAATATAAATATATATATTACAGCTCCTGGATATAAATTACAATTAATGCTCTTATACTATTGTCTCACTTTTTAGGGTTCCGTAGCCAAATGGCAAAAAACGGAACCCTTATAGATTTGTCATTTCTGTCTGTCTGTCTGTCCGTCCGTATGTCACAGCCACTTTTTTCCGAAACTATAAGAGCTGTACTGAAACTAGGTAAGTGGATGTATTCTGTGAACCGCATTAAGATTATTACACAAAAATAGAAAAAGAACAATAATTTTGGGGGGGTCGCCATACATATAACTGAAACTCAATTTTTTTTTCATTGTACCCATACATGTGGGGTGTCTATGGATAGGTCTTCAAAAATGATATTGAGATTCCTAATATATTTTTTCCTAAACTGAACAGTTTGCGCGAGAGACACTTCCAAAGTGGTAAAATGAGTGTCCACTTAGGAAATAAGTGAATGAAAAACAAAAAAATATATATGATGTATTACCATGGAAACTAACAACGAAAATTGTTTTGAACGAGATCTAGCAAGTAGTTTTTTTTAAAACATCATAAACCGTAATTTGCTTTCTTTTAATCAACTGAAATACTTGCTGCTACGGAACCCTTCATGTGCGAGTCCGACTCGCACTTGGCCGGTTTTTATATAAGAGGGCGACAAACGAGCAAGTGGTTCACCTGATGGTGAAGCGATCACCGCCGCCCGCTCAGACTCGCAACACCGGAGGAGTCGCGGGTGCGTTGCCAGCCTTTATAGAATCAGCAAACCAGTGTTACTGACGATGAGCTCTGGCAAACTTACTCACACGCAGAAACACAACATTTTAACAAAGTTATCAATCAAAATACAAAATCAATATTTAGTGTTAATTCCGCTAATTGTCAGTTTAATCATGCTGGGATGCAATTTGCACCGCCCTCCCGCCCGCAAAAATGTGCACATGCAAGAAGGACAATACAAAAAGCAAATTACATGCGCCATTTTATATTGTCCTTCTTGCATGTGCACATTTTTGCGGGCGGGAGGGCGGTGCAAATTGCATCCCAGCATGATTAAACTGACAATTAGCGGAATTAACACTAAATATTGATTTTGTATTTTGATTGTTATGGATTTCCGCAAAGTAACGCCTGATTCCATTACTTATCTAAAGTTATCAATGTTATTATTAAGGAATATCTTCTGTAAGGTGGAGGTATATTTTTTTTTTTTTTTCCTCATTCACCCCTAACATTTGCTTAGTATATATGAATAAATTTACAGTAAGGACGCTATTAAAGTTAGTTATATTGTGAAATATAAAGAAATTAAACTTAAAATTACTAAATTTTCAGCTGGCTATGACGGTTACTTTGGTTGGCCTGTGAGTTTCAACAACATTTTAGAATCGATCTCACACGGGAACTCCGAGCATAGCCCTCCCCGTTTCTCGACAATTATATTTGTAAAGGCATTTTAGCTATTTTCAAATATATATAACATGTCCGTTTGGACGCTATTATCATAAATACCTGATAAGCGAAAATTATAAAATGCGATGCATCTTGTTGGGAGAATGGGGGCTGCCCACGCTGCGTCAGAACGTTTATTTCCCAGCGGCCGTCGGTTCTTCGCGATTATGGGGCCCTGCCTGCTGCCACTTCATGTTTTTAAAGCTATATAGATAGGTAGAGAAAAAATCAGACATAGTTTTGTTCGCTGATGATACGTCGCTCATATTTAAAGTAAATAGAACGGATAAAGATCTTATTGAGCATAATAAAACACTCAGCTTTATATCAGAATGGTTTTCGGCAAATAATCTCTTGTTAAATGCAGGGAAAACTAAATGCATCAGGTTCTCATTGCCGAATGTGACTCAAATTGTACCAACAGTTGCACTTAATGCGAAAATATTAGATTTAGTCCCATCGACCGTATTTTTAGGATTGACACTTGATTCAAAATTGCAATGGGGTCCTCAGATTGAAAAGTTAGCAGGTAAATTAAGTTCGGCTTCCTATGCTGTCTGGAAAATAAGGCAATTGTCAGATGAACAAACTGCTAGATTAGTGTATTTCGCGTACTTTCATAGCATTATGTCGTATGGCATTCTGCTGTGGGGTTCGGCGGCTGACATAGGTACTATTTTTGTATTGCAGAAAAGAGCAGTCAGAGCCATTTATGGTTTAGGCAGTCGCGATTCTTTGCGAAATTTGTTTAAAGAAATAAATATACTTACTGTGCCATCGGAATATATATATATCAGAATATAATGTTTGTTAGAAAAAATATTCATCATTATAAAAAGAAAAGTGAACTGCATAATATAAATACTAGGAATAAAAACAAACTAGCCATGCCAGGCTTTAGAGTAAGCAAAACTAATAAATCATTTTTAGGAAATTGTATTAGGTTTTATAACAAGCTTCCTACTCAAATTACTGATCTGCCTGACACAAGTTTTAAAACACATATTAAACGTGTACTTATGGCTAGGGGTTATTACACCACTAAAGAGTACATCGATGACAAAGACGTCTGGCTCTCACTTCCTACCTGCACATTGCTCGCTGGAGATCTTGTAGCCATATAGACATGACTGATCTGCTGTGTTACGTGAACTATCTGTAAATGATTGCTATCATATACTTAATTTAAAATTATTGACTCTGTCGCAAAATGAATAATGTTATTGTTTCGAAGTTTTTCTTTTGTATACCTAAATATAATCTAAAATAATAAGCATTCAGACAACCGATCGAGGATATATTGTGTTTGCCTACTAAATAATTACTCTAATTGGACCAAATCCCGAGTTCATGCCCGCTTGAGTATGTTTCGCCGGACCGTCTCAACTGGGTCGTGTTGAAACCGGTAGTAGATGAACCCACTGAGTTTGTTTCGCTGGGTCTTCTCAGTTGGGGCGCATTGGATCCGGTGGTAGCATTAAAGCGCGACCGTCGTTATTAACACAAGGTCCGTCATAATAATAATACCTTTAATATAGACAGAACCATTGACAATATGTAGTAAAAATATTAGACTTAAACTAGATAATTAAACATAATCTCTTGACAATAACTTGATAGGAGCTAGCTAAATATCATTTCTGTAATAAAATAAATTTTATAAATGTTTTCATACAAGATGTACCTAAATATCTATGTTACTAGAAATAATATCTAATGTATACAACTATATTACTACAAACATGTTCTGACTATTTACAAGCGCTTTTCTAAAGTCTACGTGAATAAAAATCTTTTTTATTTTATTATTTTATTTATTTTATAGGTTTTACGACGAAGCGAAAATTTACCCTGTATACCAACGCTGCAACGTCACAAATATTTGACAAATAACTCCTACGATAGAGATAGAAGTGTTTTATTCCCAATTTCTAGGACCATATATATCAGCCAAAGTACGTCCACAGCTGGAAGAAAGCCTTCCCAAAAAATGGGGGGATATGCCATAATCGCCACGCTTGGCAGACGGGTTGGCGATCGCAGTTTGATGGTCATAGTTCACAGAAAAAGGCTCCTGCCCGTTCTCTGGTAGGTATTCCCTCGCACGTTTCGTACGCTCCTCACGGGATGAGATGGGGTGATGATATTCAATTCTAGGACCCTATTTTCATTGAATTGGTGGTTTGGCGTTGGGGATGCGGCAATGCATTTTTCCTCTGACGGTCAGAGTTACGATTGTTGTTTGAATCCCAACGTGAATATGGTAGGCGTAAATATTCCCCGATTGGGTAAGCTTTTAACTGATGGTCTTGGCTGCGCTAATAATATCATTGAAATAAATCAGAAAGGAATGATTGACATAATTTAAGTGTTTGTGATATTGATAAGGTAAATTTACGCAAAAGTACTTTATTGATATTAACCTACCTTTGTATAACAATTACGATAAATATCTTTAAGCATTGCACGTTTAAGGTTTCAAGGGCTAGAAAGTATTTTAGCCATTTGTCGCAACTTGTCTGATATAACTTTCGTTTTTGAGATTTTACTTTGAAAAAAAACCCTCAGTATAATTGAGCTAAAAAATACCCGTAATTTTATCATCAAAGTCAAAGATTTATTTATTCCGTAAAAACCTTACATTTATGTGGAATCGTCATATTTTTTTACCCTACCGTGCAGTGCATGACGTGGCAGCTACTGACAAACACTGCCAGAAAACTCAGTAGGAATCCTTTTTTAAATAAAATATACATAAGATTAATTACAATCATGTGTATTGACTCAGAACAACTCAATCCCAAGCACTTTTATCACTTAAATAATCTGATATTTTGTAATATGCCCTGCTACACAATTTGGCTTTAATAATTCTTTTAAACTTATCCGTAGACAATTCTCCAATATCATTGGGAAGTTTGTTATACAATAATAATAATAATAAGCTTTATTAGTTCTCACAGTATAAAACCTTAAGATTAAATAGTTACAATATTAACAGTGATCGTAGCTTTATAGTCACAGTACGGATCGCAACTGGCATCTTAGCTAGATTACAAGGTAACCTGTGTTAAAGATACCAGTCCCATTCCCTCATAAATCTTTAGGACAATAATAATTTCACGAATATCAATCTTATACGTCGTGTCAGCCCCCCCAAGCCTTTATATAATGGCCAATGAAGTGCAACCTGCGATGCACCTTGTTGGGGGAATGGGGGCTGACACGATGTCGCCACTCGAGAACGTTTATTTCCCAGCGGCCGTCGGTTCTTCGCGGTTATGAGGCCCTGCCCGCTGCCACTTCATTTTCTTAAAGCTATACAGGTTTTATTGGTTCTTCGGCGGATTTCAACATTTCGGACTTGATCTCGCAAGCAAATTCGAAGCATAGTCTAAACAAAGTTGTCATAATAATAAAAGGCGGTCCAATCAGCGATTTCTGTGCGTATACAAGACAGTCATTATAAAATGCTAATGTTGGCAGGTGTGATTAAATGTGCCTCAAGAGGACCGCTGTGTCCAAGTGGTCCGGTCGGGTAACCACTTCAATACTGCCTCGTTGGTCTAGCGGTAGCCGTCACCCGCAGAGAACGAGGTCCTGGGTTCAAATCCCGGGTCGGGCCAAAAAAGTGATTTTGGGACTTTTCTGTAAAAAGAAAAATTTCTCAGCATCAGCCCGAAGTCTGGGAGTTGGCGGTATTATACCCCCGTGCCTCGGAGAGCACGTAAAGCCGTCGGTCCTGTACCTGACCTCTTTCCGGTCGTGTCGCATAGGCATCCCATCGGATCATGAGAGTGATGGAATAGAAAGTGCTCCTGTGTTTGCGCACACACTTGAGCACTATAATATGTCCCGCGCGAAATTCGGCTAGGAGGACATTATCAATACTACCTCGTCGTTTAGCGTCTACTCGTTGTCGACGGGTGGACGCCGCGTTGTCCCCAGTGAACGTTGTATGGCTAACCACTGAACCTCACGTGTTCGACAAATAGCCTTTCAGGGACTGGAACGTCTTATGTTAAGTCTAATTTTAGTATGAACCGTTTTTTAAATGTTTTAGAAGAAAGGCTGGGAATGAAGGGTGGGTGGTGAGCGGCGCGTCGCCGACCCCACATCCTTGCGTTAATCACTCGCATCCAGCGCGTGGTCCACTTGGGACTCGTGCAGTGGCAATACGCAGTTAACACAAGGCGAGAATACAAGCAGCGAGTTGTCACTGAGTGACTACTATACTATCCACGATAAAGAAACTTGAAACACTCGTCGATCGCGTGTGGACAGCTTGAAACGGTGACCTCACGGAGTTACAGAGTTGGAGTCACGTATTCATTTAAATTATATTACAAGAAATGTTTCGACATTTAGGAATCAGTAGGTACAGACGCCAGCACATCAAGCTACCCCATCTGTCAAATTTCCCCAATTGAAAGTGAACCTTGTGCTTTTGTGATAACGTTGAAAATCTATAAAAGAGATTTGACAGATTGTCGTAGCTTAATGTGCTGGCGTCTGTACATTGTAGTTATATTTAAATAGCTGCATGAATCGAACTAGCATTTTCTCGGTCAGATCAGATAAGATTTTCGATTTGCTTTGCTTTGCGGTAATGATATAATACAAACATTTGTGAGTAATGTATTATTAGTCACAAATATACTAAATTACAAGGAACTCAATCATCTAATACTGTCTCGAATTCCACCCATACGTATGAAAAAGAAACAAAGAAGTTTTTTTTTTAAATACATATAAATGAATATAAATAACTGACTATTTACAAGCACTTTTTAATGTTTAAAGGAATAAAGAACTCCTATAAACTTTAAAATGTGCTTGTAAATAGTCAGATGATGGATTGTAGAATCACAAGATAACTCTATAATATATTTAATGCTAGGTATAAATAGATTATAGATCAGTTATTAATCATTAATAATTTTGAATAATAATTAAATTTATGAAAGTAATACAATTTCCTAAATACGAAATAGTCTTGTCATCTATATTACGGAAAAAATATTGATTTACTCTCAAAATCTAGGGAGTAAATTGAGGTATACGCCAATGACAGCTAATTATGGAATAGAACGTACTTTATTAACATTACAATTAGTTTTGTAATTATTTTAAATGCACAAAACGTTTTCATATCCCTCCAAGGTTAAAATAAGTGATTAAAAGCATTGAAAAGACTACGTGTTTGAGGTAATACCGTTTTATTATAGCATGAAACATTAATAATTAACATAATAATTTAAGATCATATTAGCTTGACCGCTTTATATTAGTAAAATATAATGTCGTCATTTCTTATTCATCATTATCATCATATCAGCCGAAGGCCGCGCACAGCTGGACAAAGACGCTTCCAGCGACTTCCAGCGACTCTCACAGAATCATCGGTCCATCTTGTAGGGGGCCTGCCCACGCTGCGTCTTCAGTCATTTGTCATTCCTTATTATAACTTCATAGGCCATGCAGTCCACTAAGTCACAATGTAAAGTCACGCATTTAAAAGAAATGCATTTTACAACTAGCAGAAAAAAAAAGAATAAAAGAAAATTTCTCACTCGATTGGAGTATTTGCCAGTGTCAAGTAAATTGATAATTCGAGTTAATTCAACATTATGCAGCTTTTTCACCATTAAGTCAAAGTTCACTAGAGTAGTGGAGACTTCATTGGATCCTTCTATGGAATTTTAGAATAAATTAGGAAAATCTCAATTCACGGTAATATGCCACCTTCCTACACTTCGGTACGTTGTCGAAGACGTAAAGTTTAAAATCCTCCATATTGACTCATAAAACTCAAGTTTACACGTTTTAGAAAATGAAATAATGCCAAAACTCCCTTGTCTTTTATCCAGCGAAATAGTGAAGTCTCCAAAATTAACAGTAAATGTCAACTTAATAAAAAAGTACTATTTAGGTAAACTTCTCTTTAACCACCTTCTTATTTAAAATGTCTGGTATTTTCACTTCTACTTTCAGCCACTCTGTGTCTATCTAAACAAAAACAGATTACCATGCTCCATTTGCTCAGATAATCGGTACAAACAAAAACAAATGATTAGGCGCGGTAACTCACCAAACCTTACCGTCTTATTTTTTTTTATACTGCCAAGACTAACGAGCAAATAACCCGCGTAAAGTTAAGTCGTAGTCTATGGTTAAGAATTTAATGTTTGTTTAACTAAGTACTAGTTAAACAAACATTCAGTTTTCAAGGCGTGGTGATTTTAGTAAAAACCAACTTAATTAAGATGTAATGTTAATTAAATTGCTGTAGCCATTTTTGACATACATTTCAAACGTTTGAGTGACGCTTCCCGTGACCAGAGAGCTGGCCTTTTTTGGGTCAAAAGAGAATCAGCATTGCCATACAGCGTGGCAATGCGTCCAGCCTCCTGGGCACGTTACCTCCCGACGATGCGGAGGAATTCTACGATGCGCTATAACTTAGTTATAGTAGTTAGTTATTATAGTTAATTTAGCTGATATTTTTCTGTTTCTTATTAGTTAAGTTAATCATTTAAATATGTATTTCCTCATCTTAATTGGTTTATTCAAAGTTATGTTTGTGCAAATATTAGAGAAAAGTAAATTTCCGTCAAGTGACTAGTCCTGTCTGATAATCCTAGCACGGTGAATTTAGCTATATGCTCAACTGAAATGGTTCCTCTCGACGGCATAATGTCTATTATGAGACAAAAAAATTTTACTTAACAGGAAGTTACTTTAGTCTGAATTTTTATTTTTACTTTTTATATCTAGTCAACCGAATGTTAACTATCAAACAGTTGTGAAATCGAGAAATAGTATCTGTTCAGTATGAAAAGAAATAAAACAGCCTTACAGCCATGGTGGTATAATCAGGAAACTCTTAAAAGTTCCAGGATACGAATATAAATCGGTGGCGGTGCAATTTGAACTGCCCGCGAGAAATACTTGCCGTGCGTGACAAGTTGAGACCTGAGCGCGGAGTATGGGAATTTGGGATGAGATGGCGGTATATTACTTAGTTGCCCTAAGATATTTATTACATCTTAGTTGCGCCTGAGGGGAACTAACCTAATAAATAAATTGTGTTTTAGAAGTCCGGATGCTGTTCACCTTATTAAAAAAGAGTTCTTATTTTAAGAGACCAATAGAGACGCACCAATTTTTTTTTAAAAGGTCCGGTATTTTCAGTTGTATTTTCAGCCACTCTATGCCTTTCTAAACATAACAGTTTAACATGCTCCAATGCGCGACAAGTTTAGACCTGAGCACAGTGACGTTGTAGGAGAAAACCGACGTGTGGGATAAAGTCGGCTTCAAGAACGTTAAATGATTTTTTTTTAACTTTGTGCATGACGAAAGACTGACCTACAGGTAAACGAACGGAAACTAAAGGTATTTTCTCCTACAACGTCACCGCGCTTAGGTCTCAACGTGTCGCGCACGGATAGTAAATGCAAGAAGGACATTACACTAAGAAAATTACAAATTGGTACAACATTTGTTTCGGTTTTATAATTATAACTTTGTGTTATATTTACGATTTTAAATTAGTCATATTGTTTGTTTCGTAACTGTGCGCTTGAATAATATTTTTCTGTCTTTAACTCCTTAATTCTATGCAGACACTACGGAATAATATTCTTATTAGCGTCGATTATGTAATATGCAGAAATTAGAGCACGCAGAGCACGAAGACATACCCTTAAGTTAGTTACACTCCAGGCTGGAACCATTTATAAATCACCACCGGAACAATATTTCCTCATTTCGACTAATTTCTAATTTCCACTAAAACTTCATCGGAATAACAGTATACGTCATATGCAAATATGTCGTATATTGAAAACTTATGAACTTATGATTATAAGAACTTATGTTTTCCATAGAAAAGACTTCAACGCGTTTATTGTACTTTTAGAATAGAAGAAACTTATTTCTGAGATCATTTCTTACAATCACGAATTGAACGCTTTTTTTCTTGACATTAGTTTTGCTTTAAAACCTACAGATTATTTTTCAGACATCTTTGAATTGTATAAATTTAAGTGCGGGTGGGAATCGAACCTACGACTACGGGGTATCCGGCCCCATGTGTGTTAACCGCTCCGCCACCGCACCGTGCTACTGACACTTCGAATTTATACAATCCATTTCATATTTCTTAACAAATTATAATATACAGATCATTATAACAGTATAACCTTTAATTGTATGTCTCTAGGTAAGAAGAAAGAGGGAAAGAAACTTTATAATATACTATCCTAAGTCTAGTTGGAGTGAGAAAAGCAAATGACGAAGTGCTGGAAATGTTAAATGAAAAGATATCTACTCTAAACACCATAGGGAGTAGATGAGAGAACATGTTGCGTCATGATGGTATCATAAAAATGATAATGGAAGGAAAGTAGAGGGCAGAAGTTGGGTCACTCCAAGCATAACTTACAGGATCAAAGCATTGTCGACCCGAGGGAATATCTCCGAGAGATCGGTCAGTAGCGTCTCTCTGTGTACCATGACCATCATACTGCGATCGCCAACCCCGTCTGCCAAGCGTGGCGATTATGGCATATCCCCTTCGGTGAACTCAGTATACGTCACAATTCAATAATAATAATAATCTCCTCGGACATTATTCACTCATGGCCATCCGAACCCAAACTAAGCAGAGCTTGTACTATGGAAACCAGATAACTGATATACTACTTACATATACTACATTTTTTTTTTGTAAATACATACTTGTATTAAAAATTCAACACAAACTCAGGACAAACAGACATATTCATGCATACAAATATCTGTCCTGGGTGGGAATCGAACCCACGACCTCCACCGCGAAAAGCAAGCATTTTCCAACCACGCCAACAGGCCCAATATAACGGCCGCGACAATATTGGGGGCAAGAGGTTATCAATTCTAAGTAAGTCAATTGTAAGTTCTTTTTGTGAATTTTAATCCGATTTCTCCATTGCTTGTAAAGCGTTTGATGAAATAATGACATTTATTCCGCATTTGGGTATTAAATTAACATAGACCTGTACTTGTCAAGTTCACTATGCTTTGCAATACTCTAATAAAATATAAAAACTAGAATTTAAAACTAATCAGTCCGTATGGTCTGTTTTATCACAAAAGATGTTGTGAATCGTAATAATGTCCTCCTAGCCGATTAAAGCCACGGCGGCTGGACTCAATTAAGACTAGACATCTGCGCGGGACATACTCGTATTATACTGCACAATACTGGAGCTCATACTGAGAAATTTTCTTAATAGAAAAATCCCAAAATCACTTTCTGGTCCGACCCGGGATTTGAACCCAGGACCTCATTATCTGCGGTTGAACACGCTACGCTATCGCTAGACCAATTATTATTCCGCCGTGGCGCGTCCGATTTTTATGAATTCAGATATGCTCTCACGAGTATGATCACTACCTGTGTCAGATTTAAAGACGATTCAACCGATCAGGAAATAAATACATGAGTTGCCTAAAAAAGCGCTTCGTTTACACTCAGCTCCTAACAACATAATTTGCTACATATAATTTTTGGTACTAACTATATTAGAAGAGATGGGAGAGGCCTTTCAACCAATATTTATACTTAAGTGCCAAATACCTGAGGACACCCATTTTCATGTGTCACACATTTTCTTAATACGTCTTAATTTCTTGATATTTTCTTTTATTCGATAGACATTGGGGAATTTGTATACACCAAATCGATTATTGTCAAGTTAGTTTACAAAATAGTTATCATTTAACTTGACAAATCAGATGTTTTTAATAAATAAAGGTTAAGAAGTAGCACGAAATTTATTTAAGGTATTCATTTTATATATTATATAAATAAAAACAGATATTTATATGTTGGTATTTTTCTGGATTGCTTGAAGCCGCTGGAAGCGGGTAGTTAGCATTTTTGGCAAATTGTGGACATCTTAAGGCGAAAATCTTGTCAACTCATTTCAACTTACGATTCATTTTATCCAAAATGTAACGCATTTCTACCGTTGTAAATCATTTCATTTCCTCAACACTTGTTTGCTGACTCTTAAAGACAACGCACCCGTGACACCTCTGGTGTTGCGGGTGTCCATGGGCGGCGGTGATCACTTACCATCAGGTGACCCGCTTGCTCGTTTGTCGCCCTATGACATAAAAAAAAGAATAGATGTTTATGTATGAATATTTCAAAAAAAAAATTATGGTGTATGTACCTTATGCATATGTGATAAAGTTGAAAATATATTAAAGAAATTTGACAGATTGGGGTAGCTGGATATACTGGCGTCTGTACCTTGATTACTATTGAACTTTAAGAAACAAATCTAGTCATTCGGTCCCGTTTTCAATGATTGCTCGATTTCGACTTACACTGACCGCTTTTATTTTAAATTTGCCAGAGATTTGCAAATAAAGACTCGATGTAAATTATCTAAAACAGTATATCGGTTGTTTCGTATTAATTGAGTAAGTTTTACTTACGTTGTTGTCAAGTGTTGACTCTACGAAATGCAACTGTTTACCCAACGGTTAGGACATGGCATACCTTTGATTTGCTCTTGTATTTTTAATATAATTTTCTTCACTATACTCCGAGATTATGAGTGCAAGCTGGTACAGATAACAATAGAGTTGATAATACCAATACATGCGTAATGTGCGTCATGCCGCAGGTCGTCGGTTCGATTCCCACCCAGAACAGATATTTGTGTGCATGGACATGTCTGTTTGTCTTGTGTCTGGGTGTAATCACACTAATATTATAAAGGTGAAAGTTTGTGAGTGTGTGACTGTGTGAATGTGTATGTTTGTTACTTCTTCAAGTTTATACGGCTGGAGCGATTTTAATAAATTTTGATATGGAGTTAGCTGGCACCCTAGATTAACACATAGGCTATAATTTATAAAGTTTAACGCGGGTAAAACCGCGGGGCACGGCTAGTTATCTATATAAGTATGTACAAACAAAAGAAAGGTTGTATATCAGTTAACTGATTTCTATAGTAGGTACAAACTCTACTTAATTTGGGATCAGATGGCCGTGTGTGAATAATGTCCCAGGATATTATTTAAGTATTTCGGTTTAAGATATTTATTGTTTTTAAAAGAATACAATATTCACTTACATGAGAAAAAATGATGATGTAATTAAAACACACGTTCTATGTCAAAATTAAATTATGCATTTAGACTATAGGTGTCAGCGACAGCGTAACGAAAATAGGCGTCCGCAATAGGCTAATCTTGTACTGGAAATTCACGACGAAATCATTTCGTATAGATAGTGCTATTGGACGAATTTCTGTTACTGTGGCCAATTTTAACGACGAAGTTATTTAAAAAAATAATTGTTTAGATTAGATTTTTGTTAGTCCTACCAACTTTGCGAGTCTGACAGATATTACAGATATGACAGATATTTACTAACAATCGTATTAATATATCTAGTACTTTAAACTAAGAACTGTGACAAAGGGCAGGCACAATTATTTAAATATTGTACATCAAAACATACAGGGCTTGTCCGGCAAAGATTTAGAAATAAGTTTATTTTTAGAAAAATATAGTATCCATATATTTTGTATAACTGAGCATTGGCTAAAGCCTCACGAGTTAATGTTGTATGACAATGAACATTTTAGTGTGGGTAGTGCGTTTACCAGAAGGAGTGCTATTCGTGGTGGCTCACTCATAAGTGTGTCTAGCAAAATAAAGTATAAAAATCGATCCGACATTGTCAGCCTTTCTGTTAAACGCACTGTCGAGCTGTCTTGTATAGAACTCGAGCAATTTTTGGTGATTTGTATTTATCGACCGCCTCTTAGCAATTTTGATTTGTTTTGTACTACAATGGAAGATGTCCTAGCCAAAATAAATAATACATCTAAGAGCATTATTGTTTGTGGGGATTTCAACATTAATATTTTGGAAAGCTCCCCAAGTACTTCAAAATTTTTAAGTCTTTTTAAATCGTTCAATTTAATAAACATTTTCTCAGAACCAACTAGAATTACTGAACACTCTGCTACTTGTATAGATAACATCTTTTGTAACTGTGATGCAGCCAGTAGTATTATCTTAAATGACCTTACGTCTGATCATTGTGGGCAGCTAGCGTGCTTTGAGAACTCTGAAAGTGGGCAACCCAGAAAAATTACAAGTAGACCTTTAACTGACAGTCGTATAGAACGTTTTAAAAATAACATAGAAATTAAAATGCATTCCTATTTATTAACATCTACGAATCCAAACCATATGTATGGAGCCCTTTTTGACATAATAAATAAAGAATATCAGAATACGTTTAAAACAAAAATTAGTAATCGTAAAATAAATTGCAAATTTAATGAATGGGCTACACCGGGCATATACAAAAGTAGAGATACGCTGTACGAACTATATGGTATTAAAAAATATAACTTGGACCCTATGTTTGTTAACTATGTTAGAAACTACTCTAAACTATTTAAAAAAGTATGTGTGATGGCAAAAGCCATTTTTATTAGGAATAAGATTAAAAAGTCCGATAACAAAATAAAAACAACCTGGAATATAATAAATAGATAAACAGGAAGAGCCACTAAACGTGAGAATGGATATAAAATACTAAAAGACAATACGTTAATTACGAAATACCGGGATATAGCCGAAATATTTAATAATTTTTTTTCCGAAATACCATTAGCCACGACTAGCTCTTTAAAGTCATCTTTAGCTGATTCAAAACGTTTCCTTCTTAATAGCGTGCCGGAATGTAAGGTTACGTTTGAATTTGAACACATCACACCGATAGATATTATAAACACTGTTGAATCTATAAGTGCAAAGACTACTGGAGATTTTTAGGGAATTTCTATGAAAGTGTTAAAGAGTGTTATAGGTATTTTGGCTCCGTTCCTTGCAATTATCTTTAACTCGAGCATTGATACAGGTTCATTCCCGGACCTTATGAAATTAAGTAAGATCATTCCTTTATTCAAGTCGGGCAGTAAAAACGAACTCGGTAATTATAGACCTATTTCAATTTTGCCCGTATTTAGCAAAATATTTGAAAGAATTTTACTTAAACAATTGATGAAACACTTTCATTTGAAAAATTTGCTACACTGTGATCAGTACGGTTTTACTAAAGGTCGATCAACTACAGATGCTGGAGTCGCCTTAATGAAACACATTTACAGTGCTTGGGAGTCATCACAGAATGCCATTGGGGTGTTTTGCGACCTCTCCAAGGCGTTTGATTGCGTTCACCATGACACTTTGTTGGGTAAACTCCATCATTATGGGGTGCGTAATATTGCAATTGAAGTTCTTTCCTCTTATTGGGATCAACGAACTCAATGTGTAGACATCAATGGGAAAAAGTCATCAGCTCTACCTGTGCACATGGGCGTCCCACAAGGTTCTATTCTTGGGCCATTTTTATTTCTCATTTACATTAATGATCTACCATACTATATACAAGATAAATGTAACGTTGTATTATTTGCAGATGACACTTCACTGATTTTTAAAGTCAAACGAAATTTAAACCATTATGATCTAATTAATTCTACCTTGACTCTAACAAATGACTGGTTTACAGCTAATAACCTTGTATTAAACGCTAATAAAACGAAATGCATTCAGTTCATCATGCCTAATGTTAACAGTGTAGTACCAAAAGTGAGTATTAATGGTGATTTCTTAGATATGGTTAAATCGACAATTTTTCTGGGTTTTACGATGGATAACAAGTTGCAATGGGGTGATCATATTTCCTGTCTTGCGAACAAACTCAGCTCGGCCACTTACGCAATCAGAAAAGTAAGACAATTTACTGATGTCGATACTGCTAGACTTATTTATTATAGTTATTTTCACAGCCTCATGTCCTACGGAATTTTATTATGGGGCAGGGCTGCAGACATTGAAACCATTTTTATCTTACAGAAGAGAGCCATTCGTGCCATATATCAACTTAGTGCTAGGGTTTCACTTAAAGAGTTCTTCAAGAACATAGATATACTGACTGTGGCATCACAGTATATTTACGCAAATCTAATATATGTACGTCAGAACTTACATCTATTTGAAAAAAGAAGTGACGTTCATAATCTAAACACTAGAAACAAACATAAGTTGTGTTCTCAATACCATCGTCTTCATAAAGTACATCGATCTTTTGTTGGGCTAGGCCCTCAATTTTATAATAAAATACCAACGCATGTAATTCAAATGCCTCTAGACAAATTTAAGTTGGAGATAAAAAAATGTTTATTGAAAAAAGCATATTATACAATCAAAGAATGTATTGACGACAAAACCCCTTGGTAGCTTAATTAGAGCTTGCAATGGACAGATAAATTACATTTACAAATATTTTTAATTTATAAAATTACTTTTATAGTTATTATATTTTTGTATTTATATAACCCATTTCTGTTCTTTTCTATTGTTATCTTGACATGTTTGTAATTAAATTTGACGTGTAATTTCATTTTTAATTTCATTTGACATGTTTGTAATTTAATTTGGTATGTAGTTTAATTATATTGTATTTTTTTTCTATTGACGTGCATAAGTGTATGTAATGTACCTAAGTGCAATAAATATTTTTGACTTTTGACTTTTGATTAAGTGAAATAATGATATTTATTCAACACTTGGGTATTCATCAGACAAGCTCACAATGCAGCAGAATAGTCTAATATAATATTAAGTAATTAAAACAGTCATTTATGGATTGCCTTAATCACGTACAATGTTGAAGATCCTTAAATAAATAATAAACAACAATATATTAAAAAAATATCTTTTAATGTCGTGGTCCAGCAAAAGCAATGAATTAGTTTTGAATGAAACCCGGCAAAATGGTCTTGTTCTTTCAGGAAAACTTCGGAATTAAATTTGAATATTAACATTGGAACGTTATTCATTTCGTTAAGCTGTTACTTACATCCTATATATTGTATTGTTTGTTTTTGAACGATGAACTTACGTACGTAATTGACATATCTAGTATATATCAATTACGTACGGAAAACTAATAAATAAATGCAATATAACATGCATTGTACTAATAAATACCTACTATTTATTAGTACAATGCATGTTATATTGCATTTATTTATTAGTTTTCCGTACGTAATTGATATATTCTAGATATGTCAATTACGTACGTAAGCTCATCGCTACACAGCTATGATAATAAGACAACCTTCTAATATGCAGAGTCATACAACATTGTATTGTTAATATTATAGAGCCTACATTTATTTCTAATCTGTCTTCCGTTAAGAATATACAAACAGTATACTAGTGACCCACCCGGCTTCGGATGAGTATGGATAGAAAGATAAATTAGTTTTAAAAACCGGCCAAGTGCGAGTCGGACTCGCACATGAAGGGTTCCGTACCAGCAAGTATTTCAGTTGATTAAATGAAAGAAAATTTGTGGTTTACGATTTATGAAGTATTAAAAAAAAACTACTTACTAGATCTCGTCCAAACCAATTTTCGTAGTTAGTTTTTATAGTAATATATTTTTATTCGTTTTATCATTCTCTTATTTTAGAAGTTACAGGAGGGGTAGACTCATTTTACCACTTTGGAAGTGTCTCGCGCGCAAACTATTCAGTTTAGAAAAAAATTATGTTAGAAACCTCAATATCATTTTTGAAGACCTATCCATAGAAAGCCCACATGTGTGGGTACGATGAAAAAAAATATTGTATTCTCAGTTTTGTATTTTCTGTTCTATGTATGGGGAACCCCCAAAATTATTGTTCTTTTTTTACTTTTGTGTAAAAATCTTAATGCGGTTCACAGAATACATCTACTTACCAAGTTTCAACTGTATAGCGCTTATAGTTTCGGAAAAAGTGGTTGTGACATACGGACGGACAGGCAGACAGACAGACATGACGAATCTATAAGGGTTCCTTTTTTTGCCATTTGGCTACGGAACCCTAAAAATCAGTCAAATTACGACTTTTATAGGCAATTTCTTTGAGTTTGGATGTAATTTGCGTCCGCCTATTATGTGTTTGTAAAGTACCCCGTGACACAGGGATAAGATGCCGTAGTGCGGGCGTTGTCTTAAAAAAAACCCTTTATACATTATGTAGGTTAGATTATTGTGATTCTTTAGGTGTGACAATTATTGAAATCGGTTTAGTAATTTTTGAGTTTATTCCCTTGACCAATGAGGTTTGTTAGCTAACTGCATTATACCTTACAAAATACACTTCATTTAATAAATTCAATATCTCAATTAAATGTTGCAACTATAAAGTGCTACCCAGGGACACGGGGTAGGTAGAGCCTAAGGACGAACCAGGGAAACTCTAGGTCAGTATTTTTTCGTTTCTTTATTAATTAGCACTAATGAACTGACCACCTTGTTAGTTTAGCGGTTGCGATAGTGAGGTCCTAGGATCACGGATTTGATCCTAGGCTCTCACTATCTGCAGTTGAAGGCACAACCGGGTTGACTCAAAAAGAGATATTTTTCTGCCGGCACGTGACGGCTAGATATCGCCTGTCGGATCATGAGAAGGGATCCGAAAGTGCTCTTGTATTTGCGGACACACGCTTATGCAGCATAATGTATCCTGTGTAGATGATTAATCTCCATTAAGACTGGCCGCTATGGCTGAGCAGCAGGGCGTTATTATTATTAATGAAGCAGAACCACAAAAGGGTCCATGTAGTAAAAGTATTTAATTGTGTTGTGTGACACATTATTATAATTAATAAATTGTGCCGTCCTTCCATACGTCTATGAAAAACGCACATTTAGGAAAATTATAATATATATATATATATCAGAATACTTAAGAAAGGTCAGGTCAGAAGTACCCTAAACCGGCGAGCATGTATGAAGAATATAATGTCAATAAACGAAGCGAAAGAGGTATGCAAGGATCGTGACAAATGGAAGTCCGTTGTCTCTGCCTACCCGTCTGTGAAACAGGCGTGAGTCTATGTATGTATGTATATATCAGAATATATTGTACATTAGAAAAAATATTAATAACTATAGAAAAAAAGTGAACTGCATAATATAAATACTAGGAATAAAGACAAACTTGCAATGCCAGGCTTTAGAGCCAGCAAAACGAATAAATCATTTTTAGGAAATTTTATTAGGTTTAATAACAAGTTTCTTGATCTGCCTGACACAAGTTTAAAGACACATATTAAACGTGTATTTGTGGCTAGGGTTTATTATACCACTAAAGAGTACATCGATGACAAAGACGTCTGGCGCTCACCACATACCTGCACCTTGCTCGCTGGAGACCTTGTAGCCATATAGACATGAATAATTTGTTGAATTACGTGAACTACTAAATTTAAATTTATTGACTCTGTCGCAAAATGATTAATATTATTGTTTCGATGTTTTTCTTTCTGTTTCTCTAAATTAATATTCATTCAGACAACCGATCGAGCAGATATTGTGTTTGTATACTAAATAATTACTTTAAGTGGACCAAATCCTATTTTCATGCCCGCTTGAGTATGTTTCGCCGGACCGTCTCAACTGGGCCGTATTGAAACCGGTAGAAGATGAACCCGCTGAGTTTGTTTCGCTGGGTCTTTTCAGTTGGGGCGCAATTGGATCCGGTGGTAGCATTATAGCGCGACCGTCGTTATAAACACAAAGTCCGTCATAATAATAATATTGAATTCGTACCTTAATATAGACAGAACCACTGCGACAATATGTAGTAAAATATAGCTTTAACTATAAATTTCAATAATTAAACCTAAACATAATCTCCTTGACAATAACTTAATACAAGCTAGCTAAATATCATTACTTACTATTATAAAATAAACTTTGCAAATGTTTTGACATTCCGTGTACATAAATATCTATAATATACGAAATATTATGTATACTCAACTATATTACTACAATCATGTTCTGACTATTTGCAAGCGCTTTTTTATAGTATACGTGAATAACAACCTTTTTTATTTTATTTTTAAATATTTTCCTAGTGTTAATTATCACTGTCGTTAATTAAATTCAGCAGGGAAACAAATAAAACTAATAGTTTAACTGTGGCTATGTACATATATAGCAATTGTGTTAGTTTAATAATGTGGTTTAAAAAAATACTAATAATTCATTTAAGATTACTGAGCAAATAGCAGATATGTATTTATTCACAAAATATAATTATTTCATGTACTTCATGGAATTTAAAAATAAATACGGTAAAAATTTTATGTTTATTATTTTTCTGTAAACCACGGTATTATTACTATTTTTCGGTATAAATTCATTTTTTTATTAGAATATTGCCCCTTAATTATTCATGTAATATATAAATTATACCTCTATTTTTATCTAAGTAAGTGTTTGTATGTGTATAAAATAAGTAACTAATCCTATAGACCCTCATTGTCACCGTTCAAATTTAATGAAAATCTAATAGAAAAATTGTTTTATTTTTATATACATGTCCCCAGTAACTTTTAACCAAATACAATGAATGCGTACATAGGATGAGTTGTCTATGTAAAGTATTCCTACCCGTCTCCGATACATAACTTCTATGTGCTAATTATCAAGACTATTTAACGAGGATTAAATTATTCACACAATAATACATTATTATCTCCGTCATTTAAACTAAACAAAAAATTGGCCCGTACCTAGAATAATAACCATTTCATCAGCCTTTCTTTTATTTTCACAGCTCTATACAAATCTGCCACGATCAACAATCTTTCGCTCCAACTCCAATCACTATAAATACAAGTAATTTTTGTCTGTCCGTACATTGCCTCACTGACCACGACCGAGGGGACTTAGTCACCCCCCTTTACCTAAACCAAAATCGGTTATACTCTTGTGAAAGTACTGAAAGGTGAAGAACTGTGGTCTCATATTAACTTTAAAAAAATAATTGGCGCCCTTTTGAACCATAGTTCTATTTGACAGTTCTATTTTTTAAATTGGCGTTTTTCTTCTATTTATTTATGGAGTGAACTTTGTGATATTTTATAGAAATTATTAATTTATTACATGGGATATCATTGCTTATTCAATAGGTTTTTTTATTAAGTGTTAATAGAAGTAATCGGTGTTATTTCAGTTCGACTGAAGCGACAATGAAGACGTGTACAGCGTTATTATTATGCGTGGGTAAGTAAAAAATTTAATATTTTTCATTTATATGCTGTGTAAATTTAACTAATTATTTTATTTTATAAATGAAAGTAAAATAACGTGCTTTAGTCTTATTTGATTCGGGATTGTTTTAATATAGTTAATGTTAGAAAATTAAAGTTAAATTAGAAGAAAATCAGGTCCAACTTTGAAAAAGATTAACTTAACATGTACCTACTTAAAACATAATAAACGACTGAGTTAACAAAAGTAATCGAAATAAATATTTCTACGATCTCTAAGTGCGATACTGATCTCGAGTATCAAGCTTAAAAATTTTTTTGTGAACGTTTGATTGTTTGAGTGCATAATAAACCTCTTCAATTTTTTTGACATAAATATATGTAATACACATTTGAAAAAAATAATAATGATAAAATGGGCCGTTTGGGATAAAATGTAGCGCAGTCTCTTAGGGAGAATACCAAGAGGGACAATTCTTACAAATATAATTTAATCGTGGCAATACTACGCGGACGTAGTCGCGTGGACAAACCAGTTAAAATTTAAATTATATACAATTACTTTAGAAATAAATATACTTATTCAATAAATGATTGAATTGGATAGGCATACAAAATGTAAGTTAGTTACTTAAAGCAATAAAACGAAAATGTATTTTTTTGATTCTCGATAATTAATTTAAAAGTAAAATAAATAAAAATATTAGAATGTCATATAAATAACAGTTAAATAGTCGGAACTCGAATATCAGTACATCATACAAATTAACTATAATATATATTTAATAGTATTGTATTGTTTGTAATTCTTAATTAATATTTGTTAACAATATAATATAATCAAATAGATTATTAGATCGTGACTTAAGATCAAATATAAATTTGATCTTATATAATCTAATCTAATTTATGATAGTAATGTTCAAGTAAAATAGATTCACTTCTTGAAGTTATTATCTAATTGGTTATTATAAAAGTTTATCGTAAAATCAATCTGAAGTCAATTATATTGGATTTTACAAATACAACCAATTTTAACTGACAATACCAACTTCAATAAACTTTTACGTCAAGATTAAATGAATACATTTCAAAACATTCCATTCAGTGATACATATATTAAGGTCTCTCGTTATTGGGTTTTTTTTAAAGACCACGCCCGCACTAGGGAATTTAATCCCTGTATGCGGGGTACTTTACAAACGTACATATAATTGACGTACATAAAGTACATCCAGACTCAGAACAACTATTTATCGGTCACCGTAGCCTAGTTGGTAGTGATCCTGCCTGCGAAGCTGGTGGTCCTGGGTTCGAATCCCGGTAAGTGCAAATATTTGTGTGATGAGCACGAATATTTGTTTCTGAGTCATGGATGTTTTCTATGTATATAAGTATTTATCTATCTGTATAAGTATGTATATCGTCGCCTGGACCCATAGTACAAGCTTTGCTTAGTTTGGGGCTAGGATGATCTGTGTGACATTGTCCCTAGATATATATATTTTTTTTTTTTATTTATGGGTCACACAAATAGTTGTCCTGCGTGGGATTCGAACCCGGGACACGAAGCGGCAAGGCGACTATCTTAGCCGCTGCGCCACACATGTACTATGCCAGTATAGAGTGGTAGAGTTCTACAACACCAAGTTTCGGAAATATCTGGTTTTGTGTCCGGAACTAACAATAATATTTATGTTTCTGTCAATATGCTAATTACGAAACTACTAACGCATGTATTTCACACATGCATTGCTCAGTAATATATGGAAATCAACAGGCAATATAACGATTTCCATTTGTTAAAGAAATATGTATATGCGTTTTATATAAAGTGTTAGTCCGAGTATTCACTTTGGGAAATAATAAGTTTTCATGAGAATCCTTACATTATAAAAAGGACTTATCCATTTTACTTCTAGCAAACAGTAAGGAAGTATTCAATTAAAATTAAAGAAAAATAGAACTTGTAGAAATTAAGAACTTCCATTTCTTTTCATCGGTATCAAATGGAATTTCTTTAATGCTCCATCGATGTAATGATGACGTGGTGGTGTTGGCGTGGCTAGCAGATGCTTGCTTTTCACGCCGGAAGTCGTGGGTTCGACTCCCACCCAGAACAGATATTTGTGTGCATGAACATGTCTGTAATTATCTGTATAAGTATGTATTTACAAAAGAAAAGTAGTATATGTAGTATATCAGTTATCTGGTGTACTATACAAGCTCTGCTTAGTTTGGGATTAGATGGCCGTGTGTAAATAATGTCCCAAGTTATTATATTTAAAAAAACCAATACCTTCAGACAAAAGTCTGGTGCCCAGAATTTAGACTGTGGTATGCTGACTGTCTTAATAATAATATTAGGACATTTTCTTGAACTTGCATGTTACTTCTTAGGTTCCGAACGCCCTAACGTCTAAAGCGTTCGCGTCATCATGATAGAAATATTAAATAGACACAAATTGCAATAATAAAATAACTAAAGTAAATTTGTAACCTTATGTTAAATTGTTTTTATTCTTTGCGAGCAATTGATTGCTTTTATGTTTAAATGTTTCTGATCGCATTTCAATTTCGTTGATACCCTACAATACTATAAATGGATTATAACTTAAAAAAAATACCTACATAATTGGTTGTGTTTTTACCAACAAAAGTGATTTTTTGCATTTTTTTTAATATTTATGTGAATGTTGAATTTAGTTCTAGCCTTATAATCGTTCTCGATATTTTAACTAAATCAAGTCAAGTGAAATTACTGTTTATAACATACTAGCTATGCCCTGCGGTTTTACCCGCGTTAAACTTTATAAATGATCACAGCTCCTCCCCCATCGGTGATAGCGTGATAATATATAGCCTATATGTTGACCCGACCTCTTAGTAATATTCAAGCAAAATTTGAAGTAAATCCATGCAGTACTTTTTGAGTTTAGCCCGGACATACATACAGACAACCAGACAAAAATTCTAAAAACTATATTTTTGGCTTCGATATCGATTATAGATCACGCCCCAAGTATCCTTTTAAAAAAATATTCAATGTACAGTTTTGACTTTCCTACGATTTTATTATATGTATATATAGTTTCTAATTGCATTTAAATTTCGTTGTTACCCTACAATACTATAAATGGATTATAATTTAAAAAAAATGCCTACATAATTGATGATGATTTTAGCAATAAAAGTGATTTTTTGATTTTATTTTAAATATTTTGTGAATGTTGAATTTAGTTCTAGCCTTATTCTGGTTCTTGATATTTTAACTAAATCAAGTCAAGTGAAAATACTGTTTATAACATATAAATCGAGCAAATAAAATTAATATAATAGATAAAATAGATAATGTGTCACGAACAGTTTAAATTAAAAATGACACGTAGAGTTTAGCGATTCGAAATACGCTAAACCTTAAGTATATCCTTAAGTATACTAATATTATAAAGTGAGTTTGTGACTTTGTAAAGGGTAATCTCTGGATTTACTCAACCGATTTTCAAATTGATTTTACCAATAGAAAGCTACGTTATTGTGGAGTGTCATAGGCTATGAAAAATTAATAACATATCATAACTTAAACTTGAATAATGTAATCCAAGTTGCGGGACAAACGAGCAGGGACAATAATATTTATAACGCGGAACGAAGTCCGCGGGCACTGCTAGTCGTTTATATAACTTACACGTATCAAATTTCAATTCTCACTCCAATATATATATATATATATATATATATATATGATATGGTTCAAAGCTCGTAAATCATTTTGATATGGCTCATTTTGTTCAGTATGATACTCTATTAAGTACAAAATGTTTGTAGTAAAAAGAGGACTTTTGTATAAACGATCGGTTAAGAAATATATATTACAAACTACTTCTTTCGAATAATTTTAACTGCACTTGTGGCGCAGAGATTAAGACAGTCGCCTCGCCACTTCGTGTTTCGGGTACGATTCCCGCACAGGAGATCAATTTGTGTGACCCATAAGCAGTCTACTTTGTGTCCATCAATTATACCTATATTTGTAAAGTACTCCGCGACACAGGGATTAATAGCTGTAGTGCAGGAGTTGTTTTAAAAAAATAACTCGTCTAGTCCCATCAAAGTAGATAAGAGTTGTCATAAATATTCTAATTCGTCTGATTCTTTCGCGTTATTGTTAAAATTTAATAAATCTTAATATCATTTTTATTAATAATGTTACTTTATAACATCAAAAATCTTCAAACAAGACATCCACATCTTCTTATAATAACATTTTTATGCCTTAAAGTTTATGAAGAACTAAGTAGTAATTCAGCAATTTTAATAAATCAAAAAGATATTTAAAAAGTGATAACGGCCATATTCATTTGATCAAACATTTTCTACAATAAATCTAAACATAAATAAAAGCATCAAAGGACACCACCCATATGATATTTTAAATATGTACAAGCCTATAAATATCTTGTTCTGTGTGGTGACGGCGAAGAATATCATCACCTCATCCCGTGGGGAGGCGTAGAAGGCATCCCGGTGGAATACCTACCATAGATCGGGCATTTTACTGTGAACTATGACCATCAAACTGCGATCGCCAACCCGTTTGCGACGTGGCGATTATGGTATATCCCCCAATTCTTTGGGAGGCTTTTGTTGAGCTGTGGAGGTAATTTAACTGACGTGAGGATGATAAATATATAATAAAAGATTAATAATCTTTAATTACTAACAATTATATTAGTTACCAAACAAACGGTTTATATAAGATTCAGTGCAAACAGCAATAGTACGAGTAATTCGGGTAGTTTAGGAAGTGCTGAAGTGCTTCCACACGCAAGATACAATCGATTCCCCAGTAACGCACGAACGCGTGCCAGACGTAGCTGATTAGTTAACTGTGTTACATGAAGGTTCGAGAAAAGTATGGGTTTCCTACTAATGTGGGTAATGCTGAGACGTAATACTCACTGGAATTCAGCTAATTATTTATTTATAACCATAGTCTTCCTTCTGTGATATTCTGTGTAGTATCATTTCACATTTAGTGATGAGGAGTTCTTTTTGTTTTTTTATTGGCACGCCACTCGTTGTACCAATCAACACACTTACTTATCGTATGGGCAGTGGTTACCCTAGTGTCAGAGTTGTTCAAGCCGCCTATTAAGCCTCTGACATGGCTTAACGACTGTTGTCTAACGGCTACAACCGGGACCGGCAGCGAAGCACGGAAACGCTCAGAAATTAAGCCACTTTAGCGGTCACCCAACTATCGAAACATTATCTAATAATACAGATAGGGATTTTTAGTCCAACGAAGCATGATCTGTATTACTAATTTTTAAAACTAAAATCTAATTGTTGTAAGTTTAAATATGATTCAACTTTACGTAAGTAAGATTTAACTTTTTGACAAATGTCAATCTTTCTTTTAAGTATGGATTCCGATTTTCGCAGACTTCTAATTCGTTACTATGTTGAGGCAGGGGCTTATTATAAAGTTGTCACATTTTATAAACAGGATTTTAGTATGATGTAATATTTATGTGAACATTTAAAATAAAACTCTTAAGATGTGGTTAGCGGTCTCTACAATCGGTTGATGATATTAATTGTAGACTTTTATCGAGTGCATACCATGACTGGCAAAGGGGCTATCAATCCTAACTATTTAATGATATTCCTTTTATTCCTCCTTTTTAACCGACTGCAAAAGAAGAAGGTAATTAGTCTGACTGTAAATTTTTTTCGTTTGTATGTTACGCGGCATTTTCGTTGTATGTCAACCGATTTTAAAATTTCTTTTTTATCGATATAGTAGTTTTCGGAATTGTCCTGCATTAATTTTTTAACAATTGATTGAAACAAAGACAACCCGACTTCTACGACTTTTTTTAAAGTAATTCTTTAAAAAAAGTCGTCAAATATAGTTTTCTTTTTGTTTATTTTTAGTTTCGGATATAAAATATTTAAGTTGAGAGCAAGAATACGTTACATCTATGCGAATATCGCCGCATATAACGCTTAAACTCATATGTATGGCATCAAATTGATGTCATTTAACTTCACTCAAATACACGGGTCATTTAGATCGTAACAGTTGAAGATGTCCCGAGGGAATATCTCACTGAGAACAGGCAGCAGCGTCTCTCCGGTACTGTGCGCTCCAAGCCAAGCGTTGCGATTATGGCTTATACCCTCGCAGTTCCATTCTGAAGATTCTTTGAGATACTTTTGTCGAACAATGGAGATCTCGCGGCAGATATGATGATGGCGATTTTCTTTAATATTATCGTGTGTCCTTAAACATAGGAAGAATAATTTTTTTAGGATTAAAATTCAATATACACGAAAATTACGCTGCAATCCCCCCCCCCCCCCCCTTCCTGCTCTAGGCTCCTTGTAATTCACCTCCCGCTTTGTTATAAAAGGAAGTGGAACTACTTTCTGTAACATCTCCATGTTTCATTGTGATGTAATTCGTTACGGGATTCACGACAGTTGATATTCCCCGGAACATATCTCAGCCTCACCATTCAATGTTCCCATTAAAAAGAAGAATGCTCTAGCTCAGCATTCTATTAAGTTTTAATATATTTGAATTTACTTTTAAAGTTGTGGGATTAAAAAACATATTGTTTGGTAGATTAGGTTTTAGTAGGTGAAGTGTAGTTTAAACCATATGACGAATTATTTGCGGTGTAGTGAATCAGAGATAAATTTCCAATTATCACCTATCCAAAGAACACAAATATTCAACTTCATCTGAATACTATTGCAGACACACAATATATACATTAAGGCTAAACAATGATCACGGCAAATGTTTCTCAACATTTATCATGTTCTCTTTAACATATTTTTAGTAAATCACTGGGAAACTGATATACAAACTCACAAACTAATATGAAATTATGTAACATGTAATATATAAGCTGATATGTTGAAAACTAAATAATAAACCTATTCAACTTTGTGAACTAAAAACATGTTTTAGTAACCCTCCCTAGGTCTCGCTTTTAATGAATATCTTGGGACAACTAACACAATATCATCTGATCCCAAACTAGGCAGAACCTACTACTATGTCAACGAGAAAACTGATAAACATACTTATATATTTCCAAATACATACATATTATTCATAAATTACACCCAGACTAATTCATAAGCATCGCTAAACAACCATAATTGTTCCAGGCACAATCACCCTGGTAGCAGCCGCCCCAGTCCGCAACAGTCCTCAAGAATACGAATATGACTACGACGCCCAACAACAAGCAGCCAACCAGGCAGAGCCACAGGAAGCTGCTAGCCACTATGACGCCTACATCCAAGATGTACAGGCAGCCGCCACTGGAGGCAACAACGGAGGCAAAAAAGGTTTCAGTCAAGGCAGTGGTTTAAGGACGATAGCTGTTGGATCAGCTAACCAGGCCAAGACTGCGTTAGGTAACCAAGCGGCTGCCGGTTACCAAGCTGCTTATGTGGCTAAGAATACTCTAGCGCAATCAGCTGCTCAGGCTAGTGCGACGGCTCAAGCGGCCTTAGCTGGAAAGCAAGTGATTCTGTCTGGATTGGAGCAGCAAGTCAGAGACGCTAAGGTGGCTCTCCAGGGAGAAGAAATGCAGCTGCAACAGGCTAAGAGAGCCGCTCAAGCTGCTGCTCAGGCCGCGCAACAGGCTATGCATCAGGTATGTTAACGAATTAAAATTATTACGATGTGACTCTTTTAATATGATAGATTAGTAGGATTCTTGGCGGTGGGTAGAACGTGGGTAGGTTCTTCCGAAATATTACCATTTTTGTGGACACTACTGGTAATCAATACCAGTTGTGTGTCGAACATTAAGAGTAAGGAATCAACAAAATACTACTCTGTCAAGAAAGTACCGTATATTATCGTAGTATTCATCCAAATTTATTTTTTATAACCTTCAAAGTATGCTCCTTCAGAAACGATACACTTTACGCCAACGAATAATCCATTCATCAAAACATTTTTTAAACACTGCTTCCGGAATTGAGTTCACTTCTCGCCGCGAATTCTCCTTTATGTCTTCTACCGATTGAAAACGGGTACCACGAAGTGGTAATTTGAGTTTAGGAAAAAGAAAGAAGTCAGCTGGAGCCATACGTGGTGAATATGGTGGTTGCTGGATGGTATTTGTTGAGTGTTTGGTCAAAAATTCGTCCACAATGATGGCCTTGTGCGAAGGCGCATTATCGTGGTGCGAAATCCACGAATTTTCTTTCCACAAATCTGGTCTTTTTCGTCGAATTTGCTCTCTTAAACGCCGCATAACGCTCAAATAATATTCTTTATATTTACCGTTCGACCTTTCGGCAAGAATTCAGAGTGCACAACACCGTGATAGTAAAAAAAAAAACAGTCAACATGACTTTGACTTTTGATCGACTTTGGCGTGGTTTTTTCGGTTTCGGTTCAGTTCGAAGGCGCCACTCCGAAGCTTGTTGACTAGTTTGCATGTCAAACTCGTAAACCCACGACTCGTCACCAGTAACAATGCGTTTCATGAATGTTGGGTCGGAATTGACTCGTTCTACCGTGTCCTCAGCGACTTTCATGCGATTGAGTTTTTGGAGAAAATTCTGATCTTTTGGGACTAGCCGAGCGGCAACATGTTTCATACCCAAATGATTAGTTAAAATGGTACGAATCGACTCGTGAGATACAGAAAGTTCGGCGGCTATCTCTCTCAGAGTTGAATGAGGATTTTCAGTCACTATTTCCTTCACTTTTGCGATGTTAACTTCAGTTGCAGACGTTGATGGCCTACCAGAGCGAGACAAATCTTTCATCACATCTCGACCGCTTTTGAACGCTTTGAACCACTCATAAGCACGAGTTTCTGATAAAGTCGATTCACCGTAAGCCTTCTGTAACATTTTCAGTGACTCCGAACACGAAATTCCATTAGCGATGCAAAATTTAAGACAAATTTCTTTGTCCGATGTTTTTGTCCATGATTAAATTCGCAATTCACACTATATATGATATTACTAAAACCAGCACTGTATTTAATATAAATAACAGATGCAACTCAAACTCCGCGTCAAAATGGAAAACAGTTGTGCGAATCTAACAACAACAAAAAAATCAAAAATTTGAATTTGGAATCATAAATAAATCATCCATTCCCGATACTTTTTAAACTGAATGTACATCATCTTGTGCATTATACGCCTTCTGCGGAGTTGACTTCTTTCTTCTTTATCGTACGGGGGGTGGTAACCCAGGGGTCAGAGTTGTTCAAGCCACCCAGTAAACCTCTAAGATGGGTTAACAACTGTAAACTGCCGGGACCGCAGCCTAACACCTAGCTTAATCACTTACGGAGGTTTGATCAAAATTTATTAGGATTGGACGCCATAAAAAAAATGAGTTTTAATTACGCTTATTGCATTATATAGTAGCTCTACCCGGCATCCGGTATTACTAATATGCACGGATGATATAAGTAAAAAAAACCATAAAGCAAATTCTCTTGATCCGATTGCTGCCAAACTTTACAGGATCACCTGGTGATAAAATGAATATTAAAAAAATAATCGAAATCACTACAACCGATAGGCAATATCTATACATATAATAAAATCGTAGGAAAGTCTAAACTGTACATTGAATATTTTTTTTAAAGGATACTTGGGGCGTGAACTATAATCGATATCGAAGCCAAAAATATAGTTTTTAGAATTTTTGTCTGTCTGTCTTTTTGTCTGTATGTATGTCCGGGCTATACTCAAAAAGTACTGCATGGATTTACTTCCAATTTTGCATAAACTGAGAGGTCGGGTCAACATATAGGCTACATATTATCACGTTATCACCAACGGGGGAGGAGTTGTGATAGTTTATAAAGTTTAACGCGGGTAACACCGCGGAGCACAGCTAGTAAATGATAATATAATAAATATCTTGGGACAACTAACTCACTGCCATCTAATACCAAACTAGGCAGAGCCTACTCTACCCTATTTTTTAATTCATACATTTATTAGATAAATTACACCCAGACACAGAACAAATAATAATGCTCATTACACAAAGATTTGCCCTGGGTGGAGATCGATCCCACGACCTCTGGTTTAGGAGCCAGAGTCACTAACCATTAGACCAACAGGCCATGCATACGTAGAAACATCAATTGTTTATATACATATAGATCTTCATTAAAAATTAGAGTCACTAATATCTCTCAGTGACAAAATGTCGTAATGTGTCAAAAAACGCAAGCATTCAGAAAAACAATAATTGTCCAATAAAGAGCTCATAAAAGTATAAGTGGAACTATTATTATTACACAACATCTATTAAATGTTAATCATTTAAAATCAACCACAATATAATAAAAGCTTTTTATAACAAAAGCCTGCCAATTAAAGATATTAAGTGAAACGCAAAAAAACTGTAACCACGGTCAGATCAAAAACTCACAACTTCTATCACTTGCGAAATTAATGCACTACAAATAATTCAATGTAAATTTTGGCAATGAACTAATAATTAACAAAGCCGCACCTAACCAGTGATCAGACAATTTTTTATTGTTAAAATAACGCAATTTTAATACTCCAGAAAAAAGTTACTAAATACTAAAGCAGTTGTGCAAAACGGTGCCAATAAACTTGGTAGAACATTAATAAAAAACAAATGAATTGGACACTTAGAAATATTGTAGGAATATAAAATGGAAGTCTAATATAATTATAGTTATGTAATCCCTTTGACTATTTATTTTGTCAAATACATAGTTGAGACATTTTATAGAAGTGAGTGGCTTATTATGTGAATCAAATTGAATGTGGTTATTGTTGACAAATTGAACTAGTTATTACGTATACAGGCTTTTGTGTAGTAATGTTACTTAAGGGCATTTGAAAAGTACAGAATTGTGTTTATGGTAGGCCTCTATATTGTATAACAAGCCTGTCCTTTGTTTATGTAAAGGCATCCGGAACTTATACAATATTTTTTATAAAAATGTATTTCTAATCGCTAATTATTATGGATTACAAACACAAAAAGAATTGAATCAAAAACCTAATTTTTACTCGTTACGATTGGACAAATGTTTGCCAATCGTATTTAATAAAAAATCTTTTTAGTTAATATTTTTGAAATTTTATTATGCCGTTTCCATTTAATACAAATTTGGTAAATGAAACTCTGTGTTGTGTTTTAAAAAACAGTACTTAATATAAATTTTGGTGTTGCATAAAATAACCCAAAAAAAATGATACAAAATATAGGTCTTGGTAATACATGCATAAAGTAGGGTCCGTCTAAAAATTAAACTGGTCAATATAACTATTAACTTCCCGCGCAAATAATTGGATCAGCTGACGGACTTAGTAGAGTGTCAAATGTATTTCTTGTGTAGAATTTGCCAGATTTTCCAAAAGTTGATGATACTATGTTACATCTAAGTAACATTAAAAATGCAAAATTTGGAATGTAACTTAGATGTAACATTATCTTACATCTGATATTCAAGGAACTTAGTCTACATCTACACAATTATTGCAATAACATTAGTAAATAAACCGTAACGGTTTTCTCTAAACACATTGATTAATTATTCATTGCAACTGCTTAATCGATTTGTAGTATTATGGTGTTTAGTAACTTTAGTAAAAAGTTGGAATATTTCGTGTTTGCGACAATGTTAAGAAATGATCAGATGGCGGTGGCCGTGGCTAATAGGTCTGTTGAAATGCTGAACGATTCAGAGTAATATTGAGATTGCTTTTGGTATTATTGAAAACAAATTGAATTGTTGTGATACAGAACAAAATTTAAACAAAATAAAATTAGCGGTTTATTGAGTCAGTGTTTCTCAAAGTTCGATTACTTAAGTATCTAAATGTCACCAACCCCCGACTTTTTTGTAGCTTTCATAAAATAATAATGTCGGTTATGAATTGATAGATCTGTTACATAAAATTTTCCTGATCTTGATATGTTAAAAATATTTAAGTATGTATTATAGATACCAATTGTTACAGTTAGTATTATGTTACTAAAGATCTTATTGCTTAAATAATAATTGACAAATCCAGCCTATCGGCTCAGTGGCTGAGCACAGGCGTGCAATATCCGAATGTTATATAAGAATTGCCTTTTCAATCGTAACAATACCATAATGTTTGTCAAGAAATATTGTAACTATTATAGTGATAATGTGTGTATAATAGTTCAACCAGATCTTTATGCATTCATTTACTGGAAAATGTGATTTGTTGTGCTCATCGGATGATTCGCTATCGTCTATTACTATTATACTTTTCTCTTTGCGATGTATAAGATTTATTTCAAAGAACACGAACGTATACAAGATATTTACTTCAATAAGTTCAATTTAAATATGTTACAGGTAGGTTTCATTCAAACAATTTAAGCACAACCAAAGACAGATGTGGCTCAAAGATTTAGCGTATTGATTAAAATTATATTGATTAAAATTCTCCTTTTAAATTCACTTTAAGGCGTTTTTTGTAGTAGTTTGTATAAGGCATGATGGGGTTGGCGTATCCATTGGGATAAAACCCCAATTAAATAAATAAAGATATATATACAAAAAAAAGATATTTACTTAATCTGGGAGGATATTTTTTTAATGAATTTTACAAGAGGGAAAACATAGTAGAGTACCGTTCAAAAAGGTCATCTCAAGTCCTCTAACATAATATGAGGAACATAACATTTTACAAAAGATTTTTACAAATGTTAAACACTTTTGTTAAGCATGTCTTACGTTTTTCTCAAAAATAAATGCACTTAAATCTTCTGTTCTGTTAGGTAATAAAGTTAAACGTTGTAGTCTTATTACTTGTTGAGTGCAAAACGTTTGCGACACATTTTAATTACTTATGCCTAATCGTTACGCTCCATTTCGCAGCTTTATTGTATCTGCTTGATTTAAATTGGTATATCAAGGTCCGTTTTTACAAGAAATGTATTTTCTCAATAATTATTAACTAACCAATGGAATATTTAAAATAGAAACCACTTTAGTTTCTGATTTCACTTGGTGCTTTGGACAATGCCATGTCACGTATTTAGGCTATGTTTCAATGACATGATTTACATTAAGTTACATATTAGGTATTTATAACAATAAATATTATTCAGTACAAGTTTATGGTCATAAAATAATGTTTTGTATAATGATGATCTTAGATAAACCCAACGTTAAACCAGCCACAGTCATCCTCTCGCTTTATAGTTTCGTCCAAACTTCCAGTCGTTCTTTGGCATCTATGAAGTCTGTTTAGTGGATTTTCTTTTGAAAATATATACCATGAGATGGTTTTATAGATATTTATATTAAATGCATTCTAAGTCTTAAGATGTTAAGCTTACAGCACACTTCCTTTTAAGCAAATGCCACAATCATGTATGCCATTGAAATCTATAACACCGTATGAAGTAATTTGATCTAGTCTGCTTCCTGAGATTCAATGGTAAGCTAGTAATAGTACACTCAAGTGGTAACTTTCCATCTTAAACCCAATCTACCATTAATAATTAAGAAAGTAGTCTCGTTTTAATCATATTACAAGCTCTATTATTTTGTGACCAATACGTGGTGAGTCGTTTAATATCCGTGTTCGGGCTTACCAATATTGTGACTGTGGGAACCGATAAATTAAGCGTTTGATTAAGATGTAATATCAAAATTATCAAGAGCCAAAGTCATATATGTTGAGCAAGACATACTTATCGTTACTTAAGCCACCTTTAAGGCGTTTCAAGAGTATCCTAGTTATAGCTACGCTAATTACGTCTTTTAAAACCTGACATTCCTTTGCCTCCAGGTGGAAGAAATCCAAGCTGCTATAAACAAAATGAAAAAGTCGTAACAATCTGCCGATCTTCCCCGTCCCATTTTTCCCAACCAGCATCAACCTTATTTTTACCAATCCCTATCCAACTACTGTACTGTACCACTCTCCAACCAAAAAAAATACTAGCGAACCAACTTCCTACCAACCACTCCACAAACAACCAGCACTCACCCTCTACGCACCACTAAGTTCCCAAACAAACACATTCTAACCAATCAATTCACACCAGCTACTCACCAACCAACATCTAAATCCTCATCTGCCATCTACCTCCAGGTGAACGTTATCCAAGCTGCTTTGAATGCCGCGCAAGCAACATCAGAAAACGCCAATGAGGCTGCATCCCAAGCTGCCGGAGAACTTGGAGCACAGACTGCTATGGTTGGTGCTGCGAGACAGAGGCTGCATGCCCTCCAGGAACAATTGCAAGGAGTCAGGATTGATTTCGAGGCCACTCAGTCCGCAGCAAGGAAGGCTCAGGTAAGAATATTTAGATGAAAAAAATGTTATATAGATGGTGTTACAAAACATAAAAAACTATGACGATACACATCTACTAAGTTTTTAAAAAAGTCACTTAAAATCAAAACATCAAACGATTATTCAATTTAAGCAACAGAAAGTAATTCTGTGAAACGTTTAGGGTACTATTTATCGTTCTGTTAGAATTGATAAAAATATAAGAAATTAGACTAGTGGCTCCGAATTTGAGGAACGAATTATAATTTGTGGCCATTATCCTGTTCAGGAAGTGCAGAGGGGCTCATGGGCGTACCTCATAGAAGACATAACAATTTCCATATCCTACTGAACTGCGTCAATGAGACTGCATGGAAGATGTTCATTTTAATTTATTGGTTCTTGCCTTTTTTAAATAAACTTATGGATCTCAATATTTTCTTTATTTCTTCTTTCATTCTAAATAAGTTATTTTGATATTCCTATAAATAAAATATGTTATTAGGAACTAGGTAACCGATTTAAATAGGGCGGAAAACTATAGGCAGCAAAATGTATCCGTTGATTTACTTTCTCAAAATCTCGTAGAAAAACACTTATAGTATCTACATGAATTTACTTTTGTATTCAATTTATTGATAAAGTCACACCAACAAGTTATTTATGGATGAATGAATTAATATGAAATGACAAATGAAAATGAATGAATACAGAAATATTAACTAGGTCACTTACAGGTGAGTAAGTATGCTATCTTTAGTAAGTCTCTCTTACCTTATATTACTGTCCCATTCCTTCAGGCGGCAGCACAACAGGCGCAAGCTAACGCAGCTGCAGCAGCAGCCAAGGCGGCAGCGGCTGGTCTTGGAGGCCAGACACATGATGCGTCGCATGAAGGTACAGCTCCAGAGGAGTATAAAGTAGCACCTCAGAGCCAGGAACAACAGCCAGACAACCGCGATTATTACTCGCTCCAGTCGGACTATCACCACTAGTAACAATAAGGTTTTAGGTGTCTAGGTTCTGGAGCTAGATGATTTTTTTGGGTTGTTGAGTTTTTAACATCTAATTATTTTTACAATACTATCAAATATTTATCATTATATTTTAGTATCCTTTCATCTTCATTACTCTTTTTGATAAGACTTTTTGATTTAATATTTACTCTATTGAGTTTATTTAATTTATTATATAAATCCCATAGCTTCGTTTCTATTTTTACATATATTTCCATCTTATATTTTATTAGTATCTATTATGCATCTTCGTTTTTTATCTATTTCATGACATTTATCATGTTATCATCTTTAGTGGCTTTCTCCATTCTCAAAAATATATATGTAATAATATATATCTATTAAAAATCAATAAGCCAAAAAAAGTTATAACTTCAGAACAAAATCATAAGTTATGCTTAGGATAGGATAGGATGTTTTAGTTTAAAAATATTTATTTCAGCGTCTTAAAGTCCTATTCTAATCGTAACATCGGTAGATTACTTCTACTATAATGTAAATAAATACTATAGCTAGGAGTATGTCTCAGAATGTGATATATTGTGTTATTATTACAACTTTTTATACTTTTTTTTTATATGAGAGCTTATTTATATTGTTGTGGTCAAATTGTACCAGTTTTGTATACGTGTAACTTTTTAGTTAAACTACAAAAATGTTTGAGGTAGTGCCGCAAGGCAACGAACGATGCAACAGGTCACACTATTTGAAACGTAACATGCAACACATTAATTTATAGCTATATTAATTCTACTGGTCATCATACTTTTTTCTTCATTACTATTTAACAGTAATTTTTCTTTTATTACTTTCTAATTGTATGGGATGTTGTAAACTTTAAACAATTACGTTTTACGAGTAATATTGAAGCTTAGTTTATTAACCAAGTGGATATATTACTTTTCTAATCGATTCTTGTTTTGTTACAATATTATTTTATTCATATATGTTGCATGTCATGTTACATGCCATGTTGCAAGACCCCACATTCAAAGTACTAACATGAAAATTAAGTGCGATGTCTCAAAGCCATAGTGTTATGTCGACAAGCGGAAAATAAAATATTGTTTTTGTTATTTCTGTTATTTCAATACTGAGCTGACTGTCTGACTTCACTTGACTATGTCTGACTTTACTTGACTTTTTCTGACTTGACATCTCACTTAATGTACGACTTGACTAATAACTAATCCTTCCACTGACTTCACTCACATCGAGTATACAGGAGCTTCTTCTACCCATGACACTAAACACTTATAGAACATTCACTTACAAAATAAGCAGAGTTCATTCTCGTATTGATAATGTAAGTATATTGTTACTAAAACTATTTAGTCTCATGGGAAGTTTGAACTCTTTAAACATTACACACTATCATGTAGAAGATAAGATTTTCTACTGAACTCGACTCGAAGATCTTAATAGCTTCGACGAAGGAAATAAAAGTAGAGGAGAAATAATTTATACCTCTTTTCATTAATTATCTTATTTTACAACAATAATGAAATTAAGTATACTCTAACATTATGGAAACACGAATCATAAGATTTTATAAACTAGAGCACCTTCACGATTAAGGTGTTTTTGTCCTTTCACCCATCTCCGAATTATGTACTTCACTAATTACAAGCACTTAATAATGGATCACTGTGGTAAGTATAGTAACACTTATTTTTAGGACACAACTAATTTCACTTCACTATCATGCACTACTCGCTTTTGTACTATTTAGACCTTTTGCATGACTGTAGACACTTCTACTACATAGTTTGAAAAAAACCCAACAGTAAATGTGAACTGAAACCGTAATAAAATTGTACGATCAAGCAGATCTCATTTGTGAGTTACCTATGGCTTTGTCACATAGCTCGTCAACGAATCCAAGATTCGTTAAGCGAGATATTTCATATTTCAGAGTGGGCCAGTACGAACCAGGACCCTCAGACGAGCAGCGACGAACCATTGGAACCCTTGCACACCTATGAAGCTAGCGAACCCAATGCTATCACAGAAACCATCGCACTTCAACCGATCACCTTCAATACACCAACCCAACCAAAACCAAAGCAGATAAAAATTGAAAATCCCGCAGAAATCCAGCTCCAACCAGCTCCAATCGCTTTTAACCAATTCAAATCGATAAAACCGAGCTTTTTTGATTATAAGGCCTTACCAGCTACACCTGCCGCTAAGCCTCCTAAGCTAGTCGCCGCAACACCATTAAAATCATTCAAAAAAGTATTCCCAGACACGTTCGTTAATTTAGATAGCTTTTATAAAAATAATAATAGCCAAAATTACGCCAATTATACGCCGAAGCGTTTCGGATTATTTGGTTGGTAGTAGATGGATCATTTAGAAGTTTATAATGTAAGTAGTTCCTTGCCTTTTCCACAATCATAATTATATACATTACACAACGACGCTATAGATCATTTAAAAACTATTATTACACTGAAGTTTTCCATTTCAATATAAGCATGAGTATGCCAGAGGGGAAAACTAGTAGTTTAACCTGCTGCTAAAACCAATAACCCCTTTGATAATTAAACTAAATAAATACCTTAATTTTGAAATCAAAAGGTCATAACACATAATTTTCATATATTTTATTTTATATTGATTTTTGAGATAAGTCATGTAGGTCAGATTATGGAAGCAACAAATGAATAACATGTTGTTTTTTTAAGCAGCCGCACTAAAACTGCAATTTTATCTCAATACTAACCTTGCTCATTCATCACAAATAATCATTAGGTAATGAATTCACATAGTTTATAACATATCGTTTGCAAAGGTAAGCGTAAGTGGATATTCAATTATAAAACATTTAATAAATAATAACTTAACTTTTATAGAGTCGACTCAAGAAGAACAACAAGAGGCAGTGGAGGAAGAAGAAGAAGAGGAAGAAGACGAATGTGAAGAAGAAAGGAAAAAATAGTAGAGTTACCAAATAATTCAGAAGTTCCCAAACTAATAAAAAGTCATAGCACTGTCCAAAACCGCTATAAGATTGGATTTTCAGAGAGATACATATAGGCGGAACGGGATGGTTGTTAGCGCCTAATATATTTCATGTCATTTAATGGTCAAACGCTTCAGAATTCAAATATTATGGTAGTATTTCTCAATATTTAGTTTCACCATATACTAAAGAATATTCATCAAGATATATAAGATAACTACATGCACTCGCGCTGTTACCCGTTATTTAGCTATTTAGTTAAATTTTGATTATAACCAATTCAATCCAATTTTCATCATTATCTGCCGAACGGATTTTGATGAAGCTCTGCAGTAATATGGCGTATATATCTGAATAACCAATAGGCTATAATTTGACGCGGGTGTAACCACGGGGCACAGCTAGTAACATACAGTTGATGAACTATATTAGATTCAAAAGGTGTTTTAAAAGATTGAAGAAGTCAAGTTCATACATACATACATACATAGACTCACGCCTGTTTCCCAGAGGGGTAGGCAGAGACAACGGATTTCCATTTGTCTTGATCTTTGCACACGTCTTTTGCCTCGATTACTGTCATTATATTCTTCATACATGCTCGCCGGTTTAGGGTACTTCTGACCTGCCGTTTCTTGAGAACGTCTCCGATTTGGTCAGAAAATGTTCGACGAGGTCTTCCCCTTCCGGTTGTTCCATTCACACAGGCCAGGTATACTTCTTTGGTCAATCTTCTTTCATTAATCCTCTCTAAATGGCCATACCATCTCAACATTCCTTTTTCAATCTTTGTGACTACATCTTCTTTAAAACCCAACGCTCTCTTACATCAGTATTTCGAATTCTGTCTCTCAAAGAAAAAAAAAGTCAAGTTCAATCGATATTTAATAAAATATTTTGTGAATGGGTGATAATATTATATCTGATACTATCCCTTTTGGATAAAAGCAAAGTGTAGAAGATGTGATAGGCGCACATATGTACCCTTTCCGCGCCATGCTATAGATCATATTCTTAAGACGGTAAACAATTATAGTAACAATGATTCGTATGATTAGTAAGCCTACACGACAAATAAGTTATCAGTTTAGTTATTAAGTAATTTATAGTTTATTATAAACACTTAAGTTAACCCTTAATTGGTATTAGATTAAGATTTAGGGACTCGTTCGTAGAACATAGCTTACTAAGCCACCCATCGGACATGGAGGTTCATGGTCGCCAGTAATTGGTAAACATGAAAATGTGCAAGGACAAGAAAAGTTTGGGAGCCTCTGGAATAGTTGATTGCCATAGTGCGATGTTCGCTTAGTTGATAATTTCGTTAATTAATTTTAAGAAAATAAAGAGTACCTAAACTAATTTAGTATGTGCTGTTTTATTTGGAGATTACAATCTTAGTATAAGTTCGCTAAAATTGTTGTAGCAAACTTAACATTATGCCGCAAAATCGTAAATTTGTATGGCTAATCAGCTAGTCATGTCAAACGGCTTTGATGCGAGTTTGAGAGCTAAATATAATGTACATTTAACCAATAATCTATGGCCGATTAAATATTTTTGGTCGACCTGGTGTAGGAACTTATCAACTTTAAATATTACCCATACCTAAAGTAACAGTATTACCAGGGATGCATAGCGCATGCCTGGTAATATGGGGGGTATAATATATATTTTTAAGAATTAAAAGGACATCATCATAAAAAATAGGTTTATTAAGACTTCAGAATAGTTAATTTAGAAATAAACAACAATTTTCTTATGACAAATCACTTACAAAGACAGACAGTAAACACTGCACTTGAACTTAATACTAATCGATAAGTAAACCGGCAGAGCTGCCGCTTGTGTCAATGTCTGGTTCCAAAGTGAAAGAGGCACCTGGTGACTCGGTCATATATAAGCAAAGTCCCACGTGACACCTCAGCGATCTTGAAAATCCTTACAATATAATAATTATGTTCCTATTCGGGGGGATAAATTATGTTATTATATTATAAATATATTTTTTTTAATAATTGGACTTACCTCCTCCACTATAACTTCTGTGAGCCACGATGGACATTGAAAAGCCACTAGGTGTGAGGCTTAGGCAGGTTCTGGAGTACCTAAGCATCAAAAGTGAGTAGGTACAGACGCCAGGCACATCGAGCTGCTTATGTGATAAAGTTGAAAATCTATAAAAGAACTTTGACAGATTGGGATAGCTGGATGTGCTGGCGTCTGTACACCTACAATAAGCAAAAATTATCTTTCACTAACTATACTAAATATCCTATTATATTTTGTTTAATATTGATCCACCCAACGGTTGCCTGGAATAGCTGGCACCTAGCGATAGGGCCGTTATTTGCGGTATTTATTGTATTTTTGATGGACAATAATGAGTTACTTAGTAACTGTAGCATTCAGCGCACAGGTGAAAAGGAACACTAGTCTTTTTTATTTCTCAACTTTTAATGCTGTTGTCGGCAATCACTAACTCGTCTATCAGATTATAGCATATCTCCCCACATGACGAGCATTGTTCCTTTGTGAAGATCCTTGGAGTGAATCTGCTGCCTATTGTCTGGTAGTTATTTCCTAAGATTTCTACAACCCCTACGGGATGCGATCGGGTGGTGACAGCACGTCGGAACATCTAACTCTAAAATTCCGCAAGGGTGAATCATAAAATTCTAGGAGGAATTGGAAAACCTCTAGTACCTAAAGTGTTATCTAACATACCTACAGCACATAATGTGAAACAACTTAAGCTAACGCAGGGATTAATCCATTGTACATTAACATGTCGATATCCGCAGGCAAACCAAAGTAACCAACATAGCCCAATGATTTGCCAAGCTGAAGTGAACTGAGACTTCAGCTCATATAGGGCGGATCTTATAGCTCGCAGAACCGACGGCTGTTGGGGCAAAAAGGTTTTCGAGTGGCCACCACGAATCGGAGAATGCAACGTGAGCAGGCCCCCTACAAGATGCACCAATGATCGATTGGGATCGCTGGATGCCGGTAGTGAAAGACTGGTAATTGTGGAGATCTTTGGGGAGGCCATATATTTACTTCATAATAAAAAAGTATTATAAATAAAGTATTTATAATTAAGTATGTCAGTCTCTTAATCAGTTTCAGTAACACATTAGACATATTTGGTCATCGTTGTGCCATAATACTCTAATTAAACATTTTAAACCGCAAAATTAACAAAGCTCATTTATCACACAATAGAATTAACATTAATAATATTAATAAAAACATACGATATTTGAATCGTAGTACCTATGTATCACGTATCACATATGTACATACATTAGGTACATACTAAATAATCTCCTTCCAGTCTTAACATTTTCCATTTATTAAAAAGTGAAACAGCAGAAATAAATAAAAATCAATAAGTTGAGATGAAGTAAATCACGAAAACCATAATTATTTATTCCTTTGTACAATAAAGCAATCAATCCAATAGAATAAAGCATCTAACATTTTCTCAGAGAGTGATCTTCGTATTCGGTTACAAAGGTAGGCAGCACAAACGTAATGTTTTTATCCTCTTTGGGCAGCACAGGCAAATACTCTTCAGTCTTCGCACTCGTTGGTAGATAGCATGAAAGAAATGTATAGTGCCACAAACTTATCTGGCCCGGTGGCCAAAAGTAGAACTAACGACACTAGTTTGAAATGTCAATCGGCCTGTTATTCCCTGACATTCCCGCCATTAATTGTTTGTTGCGCGTATTTATTTTTCTTTTTGTGGTTTTTAATTGTGAAAAATGCCGAAAGCTTTAAAAAGTGATGCGAGGAACGTTAGGTATATAGACCAGGGTCGATACTTTTTAAAACAAAAATAAATAATAGTAGGATGAAACCCATTAGAAAAGGAGGGGAATATTATAAAAATGAAAGGAAAAATAATTTACGGGCGATCTGAGGTCGGGAAGGGGATGGGGGTGAGTTTTTAAGGGTAAAAAACGGTTTTTCTCGATTTACGGCAAAACTAGAACTAAAAAGTCCTATTGAAAAAAGACAACTCGCAAAGTTGTAGGTAATAAAAAGATCTAAAACTTTTGTATTAACACTTTTTTCACATAACCTCAAAATTTATGCGAAAACTTCAAAAAACCAAGTTTTTGGTTTTTTATTTTTATCTTTTACAATTTTTTTTCTTTTTTAACGAAATTTGGTGAAAACTTACCTTTTTATGTCCCAAATACGCTGTAATTTATTTGATGAAAAATATTTATTTTTTCACCTTATTTTTTAATAGCCAGCTCTAGCTCTTTTTATTACCTACATTTTTGCCATTTGACTTTTTTCGACAGAACTTTTAGTTTTGCCGGAAAACGAGAAAACCCGTTTTTTACCCTTAAAAACTCACCCCCATCCCCTTCCCGACCTCAGATCGCCCGTAAATTATTTTTCCTTTCATTTTTATAATATTCCCCTCCTTTTCTAATGGGTTTCATCCTACTATTATTTTTTTTCACTTTTTATTATTTTTAAAGGCTTCTACCCTGGTCTAATATTACAAGTATTGAATTATATGTGTATATCTTTGTATATCTTTAACGTGAATGAGATATTGCATAACAAGCAGTTCGGGTTTACAAGGGGCCGCTCTACTCAGGATGCAGGTTGCACATTAATTAGGTCAATATTGAAGGCTTGGGAGGGATCACAGGATGCGCTGGGAGTTTTCTGTGATCTCTGTAAGGCCTTCGATTGCGTTGATCATCGTACGCTCGTTGTTAAACTGAAGTACTATGGAATATCTGGCACATCTCTTGATCTTGTGATGTCCTATTTATCGGGGCGACAACAGATGGTTTCGATAGGCGGTGTCACTTCAGCACGTCATCCTGTGAAAATGGGGGTGCCCCAAGGATCTATATTGGGCCCATTTTTATTTCTAGTCTATATAAATGATCTCCCTTATCTGTTAGAGAAAATATCAGACATGGTTTTATTCGCTGATGATACGTCGCTCATATTTAAAGTACATAGAAAGGATAAAGATCTTGTTGAGCATAATAAAACACTCAGCCTTATATCAGAATGGTTTTCGGCAAATAATCTCTTGTTAAATGCAGGGAAAACTAAATGCATCAGGTTCTCATTGCCGAATGTGACTCAAATTGTACCAACAGTTGCACTTAATGCGGAAATATTAGATTTAGTCCCATCGACCGTATTTTTAGGATTGACACTTGATTCAAAATTGCAATGGGGTCCTCAGATTGAAAAGTTAGCAGGTAAATTAAGTTCGGCTTCCTATGCTGTCTGGAAAATAAGGCAATTGTCAGATGAACAAACTCCTAGATTAGTGCATTTCGCGTACTTTCATAGCATTATGTCGTATGGCATTCTGCTGTGGGGTTCGGCGGCTGACATAGGTACTATTTTTGTATTGCAGAAAAGAGCAGTCAGAGCCATTTATGGTTTAGGCAGTCGCGATTCTTTGCGAAATTTGTTTAAAGAAATAAATATACTTACTGTGCCATCGGAATATATATATATCAGAATATAATGTTTGTTAGAAAAAAATATTCATAAATATAAAAAGAAAAGTGAACTGCATAATATAAATACTAGGAATAAAAACAAACTAGCCATGCCAGGTTTTAGAGTAAGCAAAACTAGTAAATCATTTTCAGGAAATTGTATTAGGTTTTATAACAAGCTTCCTACTCAAATTACTGATCTGCCTGACACAAGTTTTAAAACACATATTAAACGTATACTTATGGCTAGGGGTTATTACACCACTAAAGAGTACATCGATGACAAAGACGTCTGGCTCTCACTTCCTACCTGCACATTGCTCGCTGGAGATCTTGTAGCCATATAGACATGACTGATCTGCTGTGTAACGTGAACTATCTGTAAATGATTGCTATCATATACTTAATTTAAAATTATTGACTCTGTCTCAAAATGAATAATGTCATTGTTTCGAAGTTTTTCTTTTGTATACCTAAATATAATCTAAAATAATAAGCATTCAGACAACCGATTGAGCATATATTGTGTTTGCCTACTAAATAATAATTACTCTAATTGGACCAAATCCCGTGTTCATGCCCGCTTGAGTATGTTTCGCCGGACCGTCTCAACTGGGTCGTGTTGAAACCGGTAGTAGATGAACCCACTGAGTTTGTTTCGCTGGGTCTTCTCAGTTGGGGCGCATTGGATCCGGTGGTAGCATTAAAGCGCGACCGTCGTTATTAACACAAGGTCCGTCATAATAATAATACAATAATATAGACAGAACCATTGACAATATGTAGTAAAAATATTAGACTTAAACTAGATAATTAAACATAATTTCTTGACAATAACTTGATACGAGCTAGCTAAATATCATTGCTATTAAAATAAATTTTATAAATGTTTTCATACAATATGTACCTAAATATCTATGTTACTAGAAATAATAATGTATACAACTATATTACTACAAACATGCTTTGACTATTTACAAGCGCTTTTTTAAAGTCTACGTGAATAAAAACCTTTTTTTTTTATTTTATTTTATATCAACGAAGAAAAACGCCTTCAGGCACCAATTATACCCTTAAATAAGTTGTATGAACGCGTAGCTGCTGCTACAGGTTAGTGTTGTCAGCTTCTGAAAAAATACGAAACTTCCCCTCGCACTTTAAATTAAAATACATATTTTAAAATATTCATTATTTATTTATTTTTTGCTATTTCCATTGTAGGAGTGATTTGTAAGAAAATTTGTGAAAGAAAAAGAGCAAGCAGATGCAAAAATTTATAGCAGATTAGAATATTGGTAGATCGAATTATGAAATACCTACATTGATTGCAAAAGCTTTTGATAAAATAACAGTCAATGAATGGCAAAAGCATTGCAATCATGTAAAAAATATTGAAAACGAGTATCGAAAAAGGGATGGATACTTAGGCGAGCCTTTCATCATTCATTTGGGTAGTGATAGTGAAAGTGAAAGCAGTGATTACGATAATGATGACGATGAAACGACTTCTGAATTAAACAATTCCGCTGATATAATAATACCTGGAGTATCTCCGTTAGAAAACACTCAGCATACATTTTATGTAAATGGTCATAATTGTTGTATAAAAATATAAAGATTTGTAATGACAGTATTTGTTCGCTTTTTAGTGAAGTAATATTTACGTTACAATGTGCATATTATTATAACACACTTTATTGCAAAAAGTAGTTACTAGCAACACTAAACGCGATAACAGCGACGCTGCCAGCGGGCCAGATATTTTTTTTTTTTTTTTTTTGTGTGACGCTACAGTTTGCCTAGGAGGCTTTCACTGCTTCACCGGACTATAGAGGCGAGCAGAGGGCTCGAGCCGTCTAGCAATTAAGTAACCTGCGCCGGAGGGCACCCCCTGTGGGGTTCGAATCTCGACTCTGGGCGATTACTGGCGGGGAGAGGGCAAGATCATCGTTTTAGGGAGTTTTGTGCAACTTTCGCTCTACGTTAATGACATGACGCGGCCCCCCGTCCGCGTTGAGGGGGGCTTTTTATCGATACGATATGCAAACTAAGGGTCATGGAGGGCGTTGGAGATAAGTTGGCGGGACTGTATTTATAAGCTTCTGTCAGATACACGTCTCTAGTATAATATAGTAGTCTACAGTCTATTTTTCCTTACTTGTCTTATTTAGTACACAAATATGGCGTACTGGTAACCAAAGACAATTGATAGAGTTGGGAAATTATCGAATGAAGGACTGAACGAATTCATACAGCTGTAACCGAATGATATTAGTAATGTAGGATTTCCTGACAAATAAAATTTTAGTTCTGGCCCTGGGAATAAATAAGCGTTGATAATTTTGTAGTAAGCTGCCAGAATATCACACATTATCTTAATCACAGAAATAATTCCTGAAATATATCGTTGGCCTATATAAAAAATAAAACAAAACTATTTTTAATTTATTTATTCATTTGATTCACTACATGTATCTTCACTTCTGGAGTCTTCCGATTCTGACAGGTGTATAATGAAACCCTGGGTAGGGGCATCTGTTGCAGCATCTAAAAGTCCGTCAAGCTGCATCATTTTATCCTCTTCTTTTTTTATATGGTTTATACAAATATTCCAAGACATCGTACCAATTTGGCTTAAGCCTTCTTTTAGTAACTCCTTGACTTCAGCCATTTTAAAAGTTTTATTATTTTTTCACTTCAAACACACACAGAGAGCACCCGTAACGTACAACATAAAGCGAGGCGACGAGACGAATGACAGGACGTATCCCGTCAAGTCAAAAAATTTCACTTGTCAAATAATACTTTTAGTCTACGACCAGTTACAACAAAAACTTTAGTTTTTAAAAATAATGCCTTACATTACCATACACACATATAACTTGAGATGAATGACAGTTCACACTGGTCAGAATCATTCATTCACTTTTCCCTTCTCTAAGTTCCGAAGACAAACTAGCATTTTGAAATGTCAAATTGCCAATATAATTATTAATCTGTGAAAATGGATTCTGATATTATTTTGATTTTAAGAGAATTAATGTGTTTGGATGGTTAATTTGAAGCAGTTTTTGGTGTTATTTATATTGTATGTGTTTCTTCCAACAATCAAGATGTTCATACCTAACTTAAAGTGCGTGATTGATGACGAAACTAGTGATTTTCGTGCTGAGTAGTGTTTGTTTACCAAATAAGACAAGTAAGAAAAAATGGACCGTATGGATACACGCCACGTCTCCTGCGTTATCATAGATAGCTTTTTCTAATTTGACAAAGCCTGCGAGGTCGAAATTAGTAGAAAGATTCTTACAGATTTTATTGCATTTTTCTGAGCTGCTCTTGTTAAAAGTTGGTAGGTACGTCATTATCAGAAGACTCTAATGCGGAGGGTTGTGCAGTTTTGGTTTGTGGAAAATAACGCAGATTAGTTTGGTTGCGTTCAGTAAAAATAGTATTAAAAATATGAATATTGGAATTCCGATATTACTTCTCTCAATTCCGGAATTGAAATATTAGAAAAAAAATTACGGAATTCCGGAATGCATGACCTACGACTAATGGTTTCATTATAGAATATAGGCAGCGTTTTCGTCATTCACTCAAAGTCAAGTAAAGTCAGTCAAAATCAAGTCAAAGTTCTACCCCAATAAGGCAGTAAACTCCACTAAAGGCTTCTATGGAGTTTTCGGAAAATCATATTCAATCACGAAAATATGACCCTTGCCTGCACATATGCATGTTGTCGAAAACGTTACTTATTTCTAAAAATTCATTATATTAACACATAAATCTCGAATTTGCACCAGTTTTAGAAAAGGTAGGTAAGGATGACTCGCTGCATCCTTTTTCGCGTTTGCGCCAAAACTTCGTACCAAAGAGTATTTAATTAGACCCACAATTTAGGGTTGCCAACTTTACTCCATTATAATAAAGTAGAAAAGTAGAACTACGTACTGCAGACTTTGCAGTAAACACTTTATATAATAGGTACTTCAAGTAACATTAAGTAAAAAGTTTATATTCACATTGGATTAAATAGAGATTTGCAGCTTATGTTGTTTCATTTGCAATTTATCATTTAATTATTATTACTTACATCATACTTAGTCATCCAAGATATGCCGTTCTATATTATTATCATGCTACATAGTACTCCATAAAGTGTCATCTTTGTTATAACTTCCATATACTTTGATTATTAGAATAGTATGAGTAGTTTGGAGGGTTTGAGGGCATCTGTGTTTCTTTTAATTGCTGTGATGGCGCGTTGTACTTAATAAGGTATCTGTTTTAATTTTACTAATAGGTAAAGCACTCCTTAGTAGATCCGAAAAATTGATTTATTACAGATTGATTACATGAGAACAACGCAGAATTTCATTCACCTTTTTACGTTTAAAATGTTGACCGATTGAGATTTATTAGTATCTAACAGATTTACCGAGCATTTCTGTTTGATTTATTTAAACTACTAGAAACGTAGATGGTAGCCCTGTTACTGTTCCGTTATACGTTTAAAATTGCTAATTTTAATTAATGTGTATAAAGTTTTTACTTATGTAGTTACGGCTAGTTATTTAAGTTTTATAAAAAGAAACAAATAGTTTACGTTAATAAAATTAATTTAGAACGTATTGAAATAATGAGTACAGTAAAAAATGTTGTCCCAGACGCAATATCAATCGCACCTAAATCGGAACGTTTCCTTTTAAAAAGCAACATTGAGGTGCAATACATGTGATTGTAGATCGAGTAAATATTTGGAAATAATGTCTGCGATTAAGAAAAAGAAGCGTGTTTCCAAGAAGAATAAGAAAGCGTGGGGAAAATACTGTGATATAAAGGATGTAGAAGACTTCTTGGAAGACCAGCGACTTGAGGAAAGATTAGGGTGAGTGAGGTTATGTTTACATCAATGTGCTACTAGGTTTTTGTATTTATCTTTGAATCTTTTGCCTTGCCATTCCATCAGGGCTAAACTGTTGGCTACAGGATTTATTAGAGCAACTGCTCTGAGGTTAAAACTCCAGGTATCAGGAACTATGATGATTAGTCCAGTTCTATTTGGCTTCGAAGTGTAAAGATTATCTTAGAAGCTCTTGTAACAACAGAGATCCAAGGCCTAACGTGCTCTCTGAGTCACAGTGATATGCTCCAACGATGTATTTATCTTCCAATATAATTGAATAATAAAATTATAGTTTTTTATAACTCAGAACTGACTGCAACAACTCAGCCCCTAAGGATACCCACTGACCCAGATATGAGACTATTCGTTATGTATTTCATATTCCACAATTATCAAAATCGTTTTATGCTTAACATTCAGACTAAGAAAAAAATGGTTAGCACTTAGCTATTCAGATAACAATGTCCGCACTCATCTTATTCCATGTGTGTTTCATACTAAGTAATTATCGCTAAAATATTTATAAACTGGCTAAAAATTCATTTGCAACTTAGATATCATAACTATTATAAAATATTTTTTATAAATGTTTACATACAATATGTGAATAAAAACCTTTTTTATTTAATTGATATTGGCAAAATTGTGTGGATAACTTGGAATGCCATTATACAAGCTGTAACATAAAGTTGACATAACCTAAGAAGCTTAATTTTCTTATGAAACTACACCATGAAAGGAGATTATCTTCCCATACAAATAGCCAACCAGCTCACACATTTTGTATGAGAGCCAGAATAAAATATTTCACACTTTACAATCTATTATCTTTAATTTGTTTAGTTTCATGGTATTTTTTAATATCTTGAAAATATAAACCTTGAATTGCCCTACAAATAACTTATAAAATTCATTATTCTGCAACTAATTATTTTATATTCAATTTATCAGGTTTTGAAATGAATTGAATGAATTTCATTTCATTTCAAAGGTTGGAATGTAAATATTGGGAAACTTTAAGGACTGCAACTTAAGTTCATTATTTATGATTTTATATTTAATGTACTATTCTAACTAACCGCATTAAAAACCTTGACTAGTTTAATTTCTCTAAATAAATGAACACAAAAAATTATTTTTATCTTATATTATATTTCAGTAAATTTGATACAAAAGAGGATAATGAACTTTTCATAGTAGACACAGCTGGAGATGACAAAGAAGATGAAGATAAAAAGCCTCTGTCTCTCAAGTTACAGAAGAGAGCTAGGCTACAGAAAGAGTTGCCCAAGTGCTTTGAAATACTGGTGCCTTCTTCCAAGGTAATATAATTAATTTTATATATGAATATTATTCCAGCTGAAAGTAAATCTGCAAACCTATTGCTACGACTAACACCCTATATGAGTATAAATAAACAAATAAATATCTATGGACAACTAACATACTGCCATCAGATCTCAGAACCTGTACAAATAATCATGCTCATCAAACAAAAATTTTTCCTGGGTATTGAGCCCACAACTTCTGGCTTAGCAGAGAGTCACTAATCACTAGATCAGCTTCCGGTCACTTGTATTGATAAAATTCCCTCCTGGGTCCTCACTATGTGTACTATGTAAAGTGTACTAATGTGAAGTGAAAGTTGCCGGCATACACCATGATTCCTTAAATTGTTTCCAGTCCAAAATCTTGAAGTCACTCAAAACTACTGTTAACTCGTCGTAGGTATTTCATTGTTCTATAGCCTAAATAATCTCAAGTGCCGATTATTCGTCTAGATTTGGAGAATGTTGGTTAACCTGTAATTGGCTAGTGTGTAAGTCTAATTTGTTAAAAAATTATTCATAAGATATATATTGTATGCACAAGCTGTGGGTAAACCTGATGTTAATAAATAAAATTAAAAAGTTATACAATACATTCCTAATAATATACCTGCTTCTGCAGCCACCCATAAGCAACCACAATGAGTTGAAGCTTAAACCTTAAAGGGGACTCTCCATGTGGATTACATAGTCTCTAGTTACATTTTCTATGTAGAAAAAACTACAGACAATGTAAGCACAATTATGTTCCTGTAGATGTGGTGCTTACCTGTAAGAAGTTGCTATATTTTAAGTATTTTGAGCCCCCTATTTATTTTAGTTTGTTTTTAGTATTTGTTGTTATAGCGGCAACAGAAATACATCATCTCTGCAAATTTCAACTTTCTAACTATCACGGTTCATGATATACAACCTGTTGAAAGACGGACCGACAGACAGCAAAGTCTTAGTAATAGGGTCTCGTTTTACCCTTTGGGTACGGAACCCAAAAAAGCCATCAGTTTTCAAATATTTTACATAATATCTCTGCTATTGTGAGTGCTTAAGCCTTAAATACATGTATAAGCTAAATGATAATAAACATCTACGAGGTCATCCATTGAAACTTTGGGAAAACTCATCTAAAAAGAAACAAATGAAGCATTTCTTGCCTAACAGTGTTGTAAAAGCATGGAACAAACTACCAGAAAGAGTAGTCATGGCTCCGACATTAAATTCCTTCAAGAACAGATTGGACAAGGAAAACATCTCCAAGCTATTTGATACTCACGCATCAGCTAACTAGCTGCTAGTGTGTTACACAAAATAATAATAATAATAAATAATAATGTTCAAAAATGTTTTTCCCTTTTTCAGGTTCAAGATCCTAATGCCAAACGTAATCATGTCAACCCCATAGGTACTAAGTCATCATCACTTAGCAAATTAACAGAGAAACGCAAAGAAAATAAAGGAATGTTCGAGAGAAAGTTACAAGAGGCTAAAAAGAACAGAAAGATAGCCAGGGACAAGAAGAGGAAGACTAAACAGGGGAAAAAAGAATTTGGTTTGGACTTGTGGGGCAATGATGGTGAGTTGGTTGCTGTATTTTTTTTTTTAAGTTTATAATTTAGCAAGATCTTGTTCTATTGAGTTTATTTAATATTTATAATTTAAATTACAATAAATAATAGTTTTAAAACATAAACCAAGCTAAAAAATTTAAAATAATTTTTAATTAAGTATAGTGTAAAAAGTTTTAATAAGCATCATTAATAATAGTGTAAATAAGAAAAAAACTATTTCCCATCAAGGTCATTTCTATTTGCATGTTGGATTCCATGCTTTAGCCTCTCAGTAGTCCTTTGACAATGAGTACAACTGGGACTGACAGCGTAACATCCCCTCTGTTGGACAGACCCTCCTGATTTAAACCACTTTGGTGGTCACCCATCAAAGAACTGACCGCAAGCCTAGTTGTTTAACCTCGCCAACTACTTACTATGAGCGGCTATAATGTGTATATATATATATATATATACACTATTAAATATTACTTTTTAAATAGGTTTTTTAAATACAAGTAAATACCAAGGTATAAAGCTACGTCTTGCTGGGTTCATTGTGTACCATTCATAGTTACTATGGGACATGAAGATTGTCCTGTGGCAAAGGTCACTGACATTGCCTCTTTTGCTTTTATACGCCATTTAGTAAACAAGCATGGATATTTTCAAGGCTTTCTTGTAGTAGGCTGCTAGCCTCAGTTGAGTATACATGGAAAGCTGTTGCCGCCGTATCATCTGCAAACTTTACAGTTTAACTTAAAAAAATGTTTGTTGTTTATGTATTCCTCGTTGCCTCGTTGGTCTAGCGGTAGCGTGTTCACCCGCAGATAACTAGGTCCTGGGTTTAAATCCCAGGTCGGGCCAAAAGTGATTTTGGGACTTTTCTGTAAAAAGAAAAATATTTCAGCATCAGCCGAAGTCTGGGAGTTGGTGGTATTATACCCCGTGCCTCGGAGACCACGTAAAGCCGTCGGTCCTGTGCCTGACCTCTTTCCGGTCGTGTCGCTAGGCGTCCCATCGGATCATGAGAGTGATGGAATAGAAAGTGCTCCTGTGTTCCAGCACTATAATATGTCGCGCGCAGAATAATGTCTAATAAGGCTAATCTCTGTTGAGACTGGCCGCCGTGGCCGAAATTCGGCTAGGAGGACTTAATTTATTTATATCTACTTATTCAACTTAAGTAACAACTTGCCATTTCAGCTCTAGAAGCTAAAGGAATCCCCGAGACTCTTGTGGATGAATTCATCTCAACAGAAGCACAGCTACACAATGTATTGCCCACACAGCGGCTGAGGCCAAAGCCTCCACTGGCCAAGACTGTGGTCACCAGAGCAGCAGTAGACACTCCACACCCAGGCGTCAGTTATAATCCTTCATTCCAGGTATGTTGGAGAATTACAATCAGCTAAGAACAATCTCGATATAATAACAGTGATACAAAGCTTATTAGATACGATTGGAGATAGGTCAAGCGCGGGACTGACAGCTTTACATTTAGCTAGGCTATTCGAATTTACAATAAATTGCCAAATTATTTGAAAAGCCTTAATTTAAATATGTTTAAACGCAAATTATTTGAATTTTTAATTAATAAATGTTATTATTCTACAAAAGAGTATTTAGATGATAAGTAATTTTAAATTGTTCATAGATTTTTTAGTTATAAGATAATATTTGTACACCAGAAATGGTAGAATATATGAGACTTTTGCATTGTAACACCTAGGTTTATTCCTTTATTGTACTATATTCTTACAAATAAACTATATTCTATTCTATTCTATTCTACATGCTCTCCTAGGCTGTTGTTTGACAGCCTTTGTGCCAACACTATTTTTTTTATTTATTTATTTATTAACCAACTTTCATTAAAGGTTAGACCAAACATATAAGTTATAGGTTACATATTAAGCAAATGTTACTAACATTTACAACTTATAATATAATTAATAGTTATATTTTTACATTAAACATGAGAATAGAATAATCCTAATCCTAACTAATATTATAAATGCGAAAGTAACTCTGTCTGTCTGTTACTCTTTCACGCCAAAACTACTGAGCGGATTTGAATGAAATTTGGTATACAGATAGTCTAGACCCTGAGAAGCTAATTTTTATAGTTAGGATAACACATAGGCCATATTTTATAAAGTTTAACTCGGGTAAAACCGCGGGGCACAGCTAGTATTTAATATTTAAATAAACATTTTGCGGTAACGGTATCACATAAGTATCAGTATCCGAAAACAATCACCCGGTTATTGATCTAGGAGTAGCATTCGTTTCTAAATAAGACAAATGGCCAATAGAACCAGGATTTAGACCCAGAACTTCATAAAATCTATTGAACATGTTACTACTATACCAAAGGAACAGTCATGATCCGTTTATTTGTATTATAATAATGTAATGTTAAAAAGTCTATGGGGATTATTCTATTAAGAAAATTTCTCAGTATCAGATATCATACTCACATGCCTCGGAGAACACGTAGAGCTGTCGATCGACATAGGTAGAAATAATATAAGTAAGTATATACAAGACAGATGGGTAATTAACTTTATAATAGATTTATAATAAAGCAACACTTCAACATTTAGTTACAAACTGTAGTGGGGCACTTTTAACTTTATCTATATGACACCTAATCAGAGTTCATTACTAGGGTCTAGTCAAGTTAACTTAGTATGTGTAGATAGGAATAAATTTATCGAATGCCAATCTTATATCAGTATAGTTATGGAGTAATTGAAGTGTGTGATGTCTGTAGCCAGCTAATTAAGTCGTCGAATTTGCTTCCACAATGTACGTCAAGCAAATGGAGTCAGAATATGGCAGTGTGAAATTGGACGTGACTCACACCAATGAGTCGAATAAAAGTTTGGTTAGGTTAGTATGAATGTGTAAAAATAAAGAATAAGTAATATACTCCCCGGGATTTCACACAAAAGTTTAAACTTAATCGTTGGACACGAGCAGCGCAGTGACAGACAGCTGATGCGTCGACAGATATCAGTTGTTTCGGGTTTATTTCTTCAGAAAACTAATCACATTCAATTATTTAGCTTACAATTTAGATTGCTAATAGTAATATTTTATATTTTACAACGTAAAAACATTTATTTATAAGTAATTATTAATTTTTATTCACTAGTACAATTTTTGACAACTAACTCTTTCTGGTTGTGTCGCTAGTCGTCCCATCGGATCATGAGAGTGATGGAATAAAAAGTGCCCCTGTGTTTGCCCACACACTTGAGCACTATAATATGTCCTGCGCAGTTGGCTAATCTCCATTGAGAATGGCCGCCGTGGCCGAAATTCGGCCGGGAAGACATTATACCGAAAGGGCATTCAATAATAATACAAATAAACTGGGATCATTCCCGGTTTATTTGTATTATAATAATGTAATGTTAGAAAGTGATATGGGGATTTTTCTATTAAGATAATTTCTCAGTATCAGCCCGAAGACTGCGAGTTGGCCGTATCAGACTCACGTGCCTCCGAGAGCACGTAAAGCTGTCGGTCCTGTACCTGTTCTCTTGCCGGTCGTATCACTAGTTATCCCATCAGGGGCTCCACCGGCTAAGTCGCCGAACATCGTTTTCGTGAATGGCGTTCAAATAAATAAAGGTTAAAAATGACTTAATCAAACGTTAAATCAGCTTCAACGTTGACAATCAATTCCGGTCCATTTATGACGTCACGTGTGGTCATGAAAGCCGATTTAACGATTGATTAAGTCATTTTTAACCTTTATTTATTTGAACGCCATTCACGAAAACAATGTTCTGCGACTTAGCCGGTAGAGCCCTTGATAATGAGATTGATGGAATAGAAAGTGCCCCTGTTTTTCGCCTACACTTTTACTCTATATATCCCATGCAGATTGCTAGTCTTTATTGTGACTGGCCCTCGACGCTGAAATTCGACCGGGAGGATATTATTAGCCAACTATCTAAAACAGTGCTCACCCTGTTCATAGTATATGGGTTATATGTTGCTACTGCTTAGCGCTACCCAGGGTTAGTATAGTATCATTAGTGCGGTAGCTTTCGATCCCCAAACGTATCGCAAGAGATATTTAAGAGAAGTAGGGCACAGCATTCATTCGCTCGAAAAGCAGCCCGACTGGGGAAGTACCTCCACCTTACAGAAGACGCTCCTTAATAATAACGTTAATAACTTAATGTTCTGTTTCTGCGTGTGTGTAAGGTTGCCAGAGTTCATTGGGGAGGGGGGGAAGGGTCAGCAACACTTGCTTGCTGACTCCTAAAGGCTGGCAACGCACTCGCTCCTCTTGAGTCGCGAGTGTCTATGGGCGGCGGTGATCACTTACCATCAGGTGACCCACTTGCTCGTTTGTCGCCCTCTGATATAAAAAAAAGAAGGGAAAGAACTGGAAGAAGAAAAATTGATTCATGTGGGTGGTAGTAAAGTTAATAATATACTTTATCTAAATCCAGGAACATCAAGATCTTTTACAACAAGTGGGTAAGCATGAGGAGAAGATGATGAAGAAAGAAGACCATCTCATCAGAGTCACCACCGGCATGTTCCGGAAGGTCACCGCTCAACAAAAAGAGGTACATCATCATCAAAAACTTTACCATGTTAGATATCTTCGCTACAAGCTACGCCAAATACAAAAAAGAACTAGTTAAAAGCTTAAAAGGTCTCTTAACTATAGGTAGTACTTAAAAATACGATTTAAAATATATATGTATATATAATATCCTAACACACTAACACCACTGTATGTAGATACCATATTAGTAATTTGTGGAAACGTCGTGGATTGTACAGTTAACCAATGTCACCCTTATCATATTTTAGCTGTTAGATATATTGTACAATTGTTTGTTTCCTAAATAAAATTAAATAACTAAAATTATAATCATCATCAGCTTGAATTCGTCCACTGCTAAACATAAGGCTCCCTCCAAAGGTTTCCACAATGTTGCCATTTGTGTGCCATAGTCACTGCGCTTGACATGCGAGTTGGTGACCGCAGTTATGTGGTAGCTAGTACACAGGTGGCGCTGCTGGCCGACTACCTGCTATGTCCCTTGGTCTCCTTTTACGACACCCACGGGATGGTATGGGGTGGCCATGTTGTTCTTTTTAGGCCAGGAACCACACAGCTTAAAATGAAGGAAGTACATAAAAAAAAACTTGTGTGTACTTATGTACACGCGTTAGAAGTTATACTTCTTAATATACAACTTGAACATAGTTATCAATTTTCATACCAAGTAGAACTAACATCATGCTGTTATTTTTACGATGCGCGCGCGTCGTAAAAATTCACTGTCATACCACCTAGAACTAACTTCATGCTGTTATTTTTACGATGCGCGCGCATCGTAAAAATCACTGTCATACCACCTAGAACTAACTTCATGCTGTTAAATTTTTTGTCATTATTTTTCTCCATCGCTCCAAAAGAAGTATAACTTCAATAATCTTGACAAACTCCTTGACAATAACTTAATACAAGCTAGCTAAATATCATTACTTCTTCTTCTTATCGTGTCGATGGTAAGAATGAGATTTTATCTTGCCAAAATTGAGCAACGCTGATTGCCCCGGCTGAAGCGTCACACAAGTCCTGAAGGGAACAAGAGACTGGACAAGAAGGACAATCAGATAAATGAGCCAAACTTTGGGGTGACACGCCGCACTCGCAGATGTTTTGTGATGTGGGAATGTAACCTCATTTGCACATGTTTTCCTTGGGATCTACCAACCTGGGTACGTAGTCTATTAAGAGTCATCCAGGTTGGCCTTGGTAAATTATATCCCGGAGGTAATTTTTCCTTTGGCGAGACAAACAGAGGAGGAGCAAATTTATCTCGCCATAAGGTTGTCCTCGCTTTCTGTGCATCGATGGGAATATCATTACTATTATAAAATGAATTTTATAAATGTTTTAACAATCCATGTACCTAAATATCTATATGTAACTAGAAATAATTATGTATACATAACTATATTACTACAAACCTTTTAATTTAATTTAATTTATTTGAGAAATAAGAAAATTAAAGCTCAATATATAAAAATAATAATTATAAAAATGTTTGCTGACATTCTGCTGACTTAATGATAACAGCCTAGTCCAGTCAGTCAGTGTATGCTCCAGTCCAATTGTTCATAGGCCATAAGAATCCCCATATATTGGCATATATGTTCTACGATTTTGCTAGTATTCGAGATATATTTTTTAATCATTTTTGTCGTAAATTTCACCTAACATCAGTTTTCGATTATTTTCTCGTTCTGTTGAACATTTCTGCTTCAGTTATTTTGTGATAGTTAATTAGCATAGTTTAACCTAACACCCTAAAAAGTATGGTTTATCTAATCATTGCAGAACTGGCTTAGAATTTATGCGAAAGTTCAAAATTAGGGTTAGAGCTCTGGACTCATAAATTTTTAAAGTATCAAAAAATAATTAAAATGGGCTAATTATGTTTTGTCGTGTGGCCGACACTGCTAGCACTCCCAGGGTGATCGGGTTGAGTAAAACGGTGTATATGTTGAAGAAAACGTTATAATGATTATAAATTGTACAGAGCTGTGTTACTTGCGCGCGTTGATTTTATATAAAAAAAACTGAATATGGCCGCCGTCGGACGTTCCCGCTGCGGTGGCGCCCTCTCTTCCGCTTAGCAACTTGCGTTCTGTTTCACGCATCGACATGGTTTATGATTCAGATACTCCTCATCATAAAGTATCTAAATTTTGCGTTTGAACGTCAACTCCTCAGCCAACCTGTATATTGCTAACTGTATGTTGCATGTTCTACAAAGAAAACTTAATTTTCAGAACCAATGGGTAGAAGAAATGAGCATCGGCCTCCCTCAGCCACACAATCCAGCCAACGACTCCGAATCAGATACAGATAATGAATACAGAGCCATCAACCCGCCCGTCAAGAACAAGAAGAAAGACCACAAGGCTAGGAGGAAACAGAAGGAGCAGTTAGTGGAGAAGGAACGCTTAAAACGACTCAAGATTGACAAGCAGAAAATCACTGATCTATACAAGTGAGTTTATTAAAATAATTAAATTTATTCAGCACTTGGGTATTTACATACTCTTGTACTTGTCAAACTCACAATGCAGTACATAAACATAGTTTAATACCGTAATTAAAGCAACAAAAATATTTAGAACTAGCAGTGCCCGCGGACTTCGTTCCGCGTTATAAATATTTTGATCCCTGCCCGTTTGTCCCGCGTAATACTTCGGGATATTTTTTTTTCATAGCCTATGACACTCCACAATATATTGTATATATTTATGCGTGGAGACCTATTAATGGCTCTCTGTCACGTATAACATATAAAGCCAAAATGTCACTCAAAGTTGTTGATCTTTCTAAGAAAAATAAATAACGTAGCTTTCTATTGGTGAAATAATTTTGAAAATCGGTTCAGTAGATCCAGAGATTACCTTACAACGTCACAAACTCACAAACGTTACCTCTTTATAATATTAGTCTGTTCGTGCGGTCTGTTTCATTCTTATTATATCCTTAAATAAATAGCAAGTTACTGGCTCAGGCGGCCACTGAAATAAAGAAATGGAATTCGAAATGGGGGTCTCATTACTTGCACGGGATTACCGATCAGGTGTTAAAGGGGCTACGCGATCCTCGCCGCTGAGGAACCTCATGGAGAATGCGCTCAAGACCTCCAAGAACTTATCCCTCCTTCCCCCTTTTTTCATCGAACTACCAGGCGTCGGGAACGACGCCATGTTGATGACATCCCATTATGCCGTACGGAGCGCTTTGCTTTGTTTTTCATCGTAAGCACGGCTGTGGAACACCCTCCCGAACGACGTGTTTCCAGACTCATATAACTTGGGTTTATTCAAGGCTAGAGTAAACAGGCTTTATTATTGAAGGTAGAGGTTGGAGTGAACAGAAATATTATAAAAAGGCCTTCATTTTGACACGTATTTGTTCCAGGCTCCGCAAACTGGAGACTTCCATCAAGACTAAAGAACAACAACAGTCTGAGGAGCGCAGCAAGCGGGTGGAGAAGCGCGCCGTGACGGCGGCCACCGCACTGCCCCAACTCAGCAAGCACAAGACCCCCCTCCAGGAACCGGACTTCGTGGACCCCACGCAGCTGTCCGGGGACTTGAGGAACATACAGTCCAACTGTAAGTATCACCTATCAATCAATCAATCTATCAATCAATCTCTCAATCAATCTATCAATCAATCAATCTATCAATCAATCAATCTATCAATCAATCTATCTATCAATCAATCAATCCTTTATTTGCAAGAACATGGTACAAAATAGATGTTACATAGTTTAATACATTCACATTCTGCCACATAACTATGGCGTGCAAATTTTATTGTTCTTAAAACTATATAGTATTATTACTTATATTATTATTACATTATACATGTTATATTCTTATTACATTATGTTATATTATAGTAGTTTTCTATTCACAAATTAACAATTAACAAATTAGTATTAGTCTTATCAACTTATTTATTATTATTAGTATTCATAGTGTAATTTTATCATTTAGGTATTCTTTTACCCCGTAATATCCCTTCTCTATTAGCAAATCAAGTAACCGTTTTTAAACAATGTATTTGCTAAGTCAATTAAATTTTGCGGTAGGTGATTGAATATTACACATGCAATATACATTTCGTCTATATAATTCTAATTTTATGTTTGGCAGGCGTAATCTATTTTTGTGCCTGGAGCGACTATTTTCATATTCACAAAATTTTTCAAAAAGTTTGGAATACTTTTAAACAAATAGGCAAATTTCGAATATCGCCGATGAAGAGTCAATATATAATAACTAACATATTGGCCATTTTTGTTTTATTGCATTATTCATCGTAAAATCGGGTAATACAAAGTGCTGTAAACATCTTGGGTACGATTTTTATCAATTTTGCGAGATAAGCAATGGTTGCAATATATATTAAGTGCTGTTACGTCATTTATGATGGCAATAGCTACTATCTACGCTCAAACACGTCCTCCCGTGATCGGTGTACCTAGCGTACTAACAGGTTGCGACCTTTTTGGAGACAGTCATCAGCTTGTAAGTTATCCTTTTATTTACCTACTTAAATACTGGTCAAACAGTGATAGTTTATTATTAGTCGAAAAGTCGAAATTTATGTATGTTATTTTATCTGCTTGTCTTACTCTAATAAAATTGCCCTTAGACTCAAACAGGGGTAATCACACAATGTCTCCTTATTTCGTTACTACATTTTAGGAATGGAAAGGGGTGATGTTATTTTCTTTTTATTGTTTTAGCTTCCAGCCGAGCATGTTAATTCTGGTCGGTCAGACTGCCGCTCGACGAGTTTCGATAATCAGATGCACAATAAGACTACCTCTAATGAGCCTGGCCCCAGTTACTTTGACCCCGAAAATGACCCTAATCTAATACAGCTAAGTGATTTAGAGCCTACAGCTTCTACATCTAATACTCAAAAATTTTGCAACGATGACTTCGACGATGAAGTGTCGTGTATGCTAATGTCAAATCCTCTTCAGGCTACATAAAGGATAATGGATAAATAAACACTGTGCATGTTATTGGTTTGATGAGACTGTTGCTGATCTGTCCTCTAACACTTTTGTATCTTTCATAATTAATTATTTGGAAAAAGATTGTGTCTACCAAAAATTGCTATACTGATAGTATAGCAATTTTTGGTTGACACAATCTTTTTAAACGCTCTGCTATACTTGAGCAATAAATATAATATAACTATAATACAATTTTTTTAGAACCGGGTTACACTCAAATGGAGTGTGAGACGGTTCACAGTGCAATTGAGCGCCAAATTAAGAACAAAGAAATTCATTTACCTAGTGACTATGACACTTTATCAAAAAAAGCACGGGCGTCAAATCCTTTTGAGTACACAAATTGACCAATTTGTAAAAGATTACGCTGCCGCAGAAAATTTGGTATACAAAAGTATTAGACCAGGTCGTAAGGTTGGAGATCCACACGTGGTTGATATCAGGGCTATAAAATATGAAAAAATGACAATTGAAATTAAGCTAAATTTTGATCAAGACTGGATACCATTGCCATAAAGACCAAAAATAACTAATTCCGAAGTTACCTATAATCAGTTACATTCCAATAAATTACCAATTAGAACTACAAAATTTCACCATCTACAACAATTAAAAGCAGTTCTTCCTAGTGATTGTCATCTCTATTATGATTCTTTACCATTTGAATAAGTATTCCCGTCTTTATCAATATTTTATAAACGCATCCTGAGTGTTGTGTTATTTGCCTAATCTTGTTGACCTCTGTTTTTGACATACATACGTATTAATTAACATAGATACCATCACACCAGTGTCCCGTAGGGAGAGACAAAGACTACTGCGTCAATTGTTCCAATTCAAACACACCTCTTCGCTTCCTCTACTTTCATCAACCTTTTCATGTACGCACGTCCGGTTCCTGGTGCTTTTGATATCTCCCTTTTTTAATACATCATTCATTTCATATCCTGCTTTCACTCTCATTTCAACATCTTCATATTTACCATCATTCGTCAACAAGGATCCTAAATAATTACCTATTCAAACTCATTCCCTACTTCCACCTTCCTCATTCACCTTTCATTCAGTAACAGTGACATTCTTTTCCATCATCATAACTTTAGTTAAGGTGATGGAAAAATCTGATTTTGATTTGATTTTTTTTTAGTTGTGGGTTTTTATTTGATTAAAGTGTCATTTTTTATTTTAATTACGTATTACGTAAATGTTGATTGCAATTTATTAACTTATTTGATCTCCTTTACTTACCAAATACTAAAATGTAAGAAACATTAAAATATTTTGTTTTTATCTAAGCAATTATAGATGTTGTCTATAATATTTTTAATTATGTTTAATTAAGTATAATAATTATTAGGTACTTTTACCTTTAGTTATTATAGATTTTTGATACTGTGATTTAGATAAGGTACTGTTACACACGAAAGTTAATGTTGATTAAAGTGATTTTACAAAATATAATCTCTTATTTCCAAATCGTCATCATTATTATAGGTGTATTAACCTACCTATTATCATTTCATTTGCAAAATGTCATTAAAATACCAGCAAGATTTTATTATCATCTTGATCTTTTAATGTATTTTTTTTGTGTAAATTTAGAAACAATTTCCTCTATCTGCGAAAGCAATACCTAATATTATCTTCAAATATAAACATTATATTTCATTCGACGAAACAATACCTTGTATCTGCAATTTATTTAAAAACCAGCTATATTTTAATAAAATATTTAATATCATAATATGGCACTCTGTCTATACGAAACATTTAAAACAGAAATATACTTAAAAAATAAATTAAACGGATTGGAAACGTTTTTTTCGCCTCCTGTAAAGTTGAATTTTTGCAGTTATTATTTATTGACTCTTCATCGGCGATATGTATAAATGGTACCGTTAATATTATCATATAAATACCAGGACGACTGCTTCGTTGGTCTAGCGGTAGCGTTTATAACTACAGATTAATGAGGTCCTGGGTTCAATCCCGGACATATAACAGGCAACGCGCTTGCTGAACATGAAATGAAATAAACTTGTTTGTTAAACCCAGGAGTTATTATGTACACTGGGCCTTGTTAACTTTTGTTTTTTTTTATATATTTTTTTTTTACAATTGTATAACTTATAAGTAATCTCGCCAAACTGTTACGTTTAATGGCGACTAACAGTAACTATTGTTACTGATATATTAAAATTAAGCACTTATAAAATCTAACTAATCAATCAATCCCGGATCGGACCAAAAAGTAATATTGGCATTTTTATGTAAAGAAAATAATTCTCAGTATCAGCTCGAAATGTGGATTTTGGCGGTATTACATGCCCGTGCGGAGAGGAAGTACCACCGTCGGTCCTGTACCTAACCTCTTTCCGGTCGTGTTGCTATTCGTCCCATCGGATCATGAGAGCGATGATATAGAAAGTACCCCTGTGTTTGTGCACACATGTGTTCTATAATATGTCCTGCGTGATTGGCTAATCTCTGTTGAGACTGGCCGCCGTGGCCGAAATTCGGATAGGAGGACATTATTATTATTAATTATTAAACCTAAACATAATCTCCTTGACAATAACTTAATACAAGCTAGCTAAATATCATTACTTACTATTATAAAATAAATTGTATAAATGTTTTAACAATCCGTGTACCTAAATATCTATAATTATTAACTAGAAATAATTATGTATACATAACTGTATTACTACAAACATGCTCTGACTATTTACAAGCGCTTTTATTTAAGTCTACGTGAATACAAACCCTTTTTATTTTATTTTATTATATGAGTGTTTTGATTCGATGTTTTACAAGACAACCGATCGAGCATAATAATATATTGTGTTTGCCTACTAAATAATTACTCAAATTGGACCAAATCCCGTGTTCATGCCCGCTTGAGTATGTTTCGCCGGACCGTCTCAACTGGGTCGTGTTGAAACCGGTAGTAGATCAACCCACTGAGTTTGTTTCGCTGGGTCTTCTCAGTTGGGGCGCATTGGATCCGGTGGTAGCATTAAAGCGCGACCGTCGTTATTAACACAAGGTCCGTCTTAATAATAATACCTTAATAAAGACAGAACCATTGACAATATGTAGTAAAAATATTAGACTTAAACTAGTTAATTAAACATAATCTCTTGACAATAACTTGATACGAGCTAGATAAATATCATTGCTATAATAAAATAAATTTTATAAATGTTTTCATACAATGTGTACCTAAATATCTATGTTACTAGAAATAATAATGTATACAACTATATTACTACAAACATGTTCTGACTATTGACAAGCGCTTCTTTAAAGTCTACGTGAATTAAAACCTTTTTTATTTTATTTTATTTATTTAACAGCTCATCTTCTCCGCGACCGCTTCGAGTCCTTCCAGCGCCGCGGAGCTCTGGCCGCTTCCAAGGTCATGATGAAGAAGAAACGGAAACTCAAGAGTTACTTCAAGGCAGGACACAAGGTCACCGACCAGGACATCGACCGCTTCATGAAGAGAAACGTGGGGAAAAAGTGACCTTAACTGAAGGTCTACTAAGATTATGTACAAAATGTACGATATTAAAAATATTTAAACATATTATTTATCTTTTTATTTATAGCTTTTGTATAAACATCATCGAAGTGTATCATAAGTAAGTAATCTATACTTACTTATGATACAGATTAAAAAAGATTTTTTGTTTTCTTATTTAGGGTTCGGTACCTAAAGGGTAAAACGGGACCCTATTACTAAGACTTCGCTTGTCTTGTCTGTCACCAGGCTGTATCTCATGAACCGTGATAGTTAGACAGAAATTTTCACAGATGATGTATTTCTGTTGCCGCTATAACAACAAACAAGACAACGCACCAAACACAACAATGCTTCGGATGGAAAGGGCACAGAGAGCTGTTTTAAAGGTTCTTGCGAGGAAACCATTTAGATTTCCTACTATTTGCACCAAAATAAAAATCCGAAAATGGCTACAAACACTGGATTATGGTACCACCGAAGAATTTGTTATGAAATAAAATAAACAGGACTCGTGTACACACACACACACACTTGCGCCAATTACGATAGTTGCGGCCAGAGGTCTCAAAAAAAACGAATTTACTTAACAATTTTATTAATAATTGCATTGGATCCGGTGGTAGCATTAAAGCGCGACCGTCGTTTTAAACACAAGGTCCGTTATAATAATAATACTGAATTCATACCTTAATATAGACAGAACCATTCAGACAATATGTAGTAAAATATAAATTTCAATACATAATATTATAAACTTCAACTAAACATAATCTTCTTGACAATAACTTAATACAAGCTAGCTAAATGTCACTACCATTATAAAATAAATTGTATAAATGTTTTAACATTCCGTGTACCTAAATATATGTAATATGTAACTAGAAATAATAACTGTATTACTACAAACATGTTCTGACTATTTACAAGCGCTTTTTTAAAGTCTACGTGAATAAAAACCTTTTTTATTTTTTTATTTTATAATATAAAAATGACAACTAAAAATGGATTATTGTCGACCGATGCTAGATCAAGAATGAATGTTTTTCCCATCCGCGGGAACGGCTTCGGGTAACCGTTGACGTCAATCGGCGGCGTTGCGGTGACACGGCGTTCTATGCACACGGCACCAATGCACATGCTGACCATGCACCTCGTGTTGCAATACCATTGTACTCAGGGCGACGTATAGTCAGCGATTATCATATATTAGGGTTGCGTAACACGCGCGATCACACACACATCCACACACACACACACACACTCATACACAAACACACACACACACACACATTTCCATGAAACTAACATTTTGTGTTATGTCTATAAGTATTATTAATATTGAAATCGATTGTAGCTCTTTAAATTGTCAATTTATAAATTGTATTCTAAATTCGCATGCAAATTATTATTATATGAAATAAAGAACTATTTATCAATGTCTCTGGAGGCGGGCGTTGATAGCTGCGCTACAGTTTTTACTTTTGCGGCTATCATCGTTATCCATTATGTAATGTAATCAATTGTTGTAAGTTCACAAAATAAATCATTATTATTATAAAATACTAAAAAAACTAAATAAAATAAGTATTTAAGGGGTTCCCATACAACAAACGTGAATATTTTGCTCGTTTTATAGATAACTAGCCGTCAAAGCTCCTCCCCCGTATGTGAAAGCGTGATAATATGTAGCCTATATGTGGACCCGACCTCTTAGTGATATTCATGCAAAATTTGAAGTAAATCCATGCAGTACTTTCAGAGTTGAGCCCGGACATACATACAGACAAACAGACACACAGACAAAAATTCTAAAAACTATATTTCGGCTTCGATATCGATTGTAGATCACGCCCCAAGTATCCTTTAAAAAAAATATTCTATGTACAGTTTTGACTTTCCTACGATTTTATTATAAGTATATAGATGGTACGGAACTCTTCGTGCGCGAGTCTAACTCGCACTAGGTCGTTTTTTTAAAGAAAACACCTGCACTATGGAATCTAATCTCTGTGTCGCGGGTTACTTTGCTAATATAATAGACGGACACAATTTACATGCAGACTCAGCACAACTATTTATGGGTCACACAAATAGTAGTCCGGCGCAGGAATAGAAAATGCGACACGAAGCAGCGCCGCTCTTTAAAATCCTAAATAATTAGTGTAACATGTTGAACAAGAAAACTAATAATACTTATTTATTATTATTAGTCTGTTTGTGTGTGCGCGCGTGTGTGTGTGTGTGTGACAAACAGACATGTTCATGCACACAAAATAAGTATTTGTCCCGGTGGGAATCGAACCTACGACCTGCGGCGTGAAAAGCAAGCTTTTACCGACCAATTAGATAAGATAAGATCATTTATTTGCGATAAAACATGGTTACAGGATGGTACATCTTAATATAAAGTACAGCATGTTTTGCCTATTTAACGGCATGCAAATATTTAGGCTTTACAAATTTAAAATATATCCTAATAAACATCACAATTTAATCATAATACAGCATGGATAATAATTCTCTATTGTTTAAACATATAACTATAATTATTATGAATATTAAATGTCAAGAATTCAAAATATTATAAATTAGAGACGGGTAGAGCAGAAAGAAAACAACCAATTCATTTTATTACAAAACTTTACTAAAAATATCTCTCATATTACCTCTATATAGCTTAACGAATATATTACAATAAAATCGTGGCAGTGTAACAAACATATGTAAATCTAAGAAAATAGCTTCTTTAGGTAACTGAGTAGGTACTAAGCCTAGGATCCTTAAACAGGATAATTAAGTAAATGTCCTACATATAAAATACTTTATATTTAAGTCTAAAGTCGAGATTTAACAACGAAATAAGTTAGCTAGTTATGTACTAAGGCAGTGTTATGTTTAACGAAACAATTACACATGATACATTTTTAATAAGTGCGGAGATTTTAAAGTGATAACTGAAACTGCGAGAATGCCAACCGAAGGCACACACACCATTATAATAGCTTTGATAATAATAATAGCTTTATTTCTTCTCTCACACAGAAAATTACAAGATAAATGTCTTATTAACTAATTAATTAATTAAAGTTTTGCATAACATTTAAGATGTGAAATCTATGTGAGAGACTGGTCTCCGTACTAAGTGGGAAACCTGTATGACAGATGACCAGCCTCTCCTATCTCTAGACATGATGGTGTTATGGTAAGTGTAATTGGCGTTCAATAATTATGATGCCATACCATCAAGAACATTAGCTCTTATCTGTGTGTGCCCACCCCTCTCAAGTGACAATGACGAGATTGGAACCCTTTGCATTCATATCGATAAAATGCCATTGGCAAAGCATTGTGGGTTTTAACCTAGATTTTGATGATCTATTTTAGTGTCCATAGATAAAAATACGCTTTTTTATTTTATTTTATTGGTAGGTACGCAGCAACAGACTACAGATTATATAGAGTTCTACATATTTTATGTTTTAAGCAAAATTAAAACCTGTAGTCCAATTATAACTGTACACAGCACTTAAGAGTATTATAGCTTCATATTCAAGTTGTGTACAACCATTGCTTTAACTAATATGCTGTCCTTTATAGCGAGCAACAGGCGGGATATTTTTAAATAGTTTCCAAAAGTTATTTAGCATCACAATAAAATTCGCACACAATTAAAATGTATTCCATATGTTGTGTGTTCAACTTAAATAAATTGAAGTAAGATTTCTTACGTGGCGATTCGCTTTTCGAAGGAGATTTTAAGGGACGCGTCACTTTTTGATACAAGTTTTTACATAAGTGCAAGATATAAGGAAGAGAATGCGTGAGAAATAGAGAATCGGAATGTATAGCTCTCTAATTCACTCTTTCTCCACATTGGAACGCTGCGGAAGTTAAGCAAAAGAGATCAACGTACATTATATAACGATACATAGAGATGAGTGAGGCGGTGGATTACTACGAAGCTTACGTTGTATAGTTAATATTTAACATCGTCTTTTGTTATTATTTACATTTGTAATTGTCTAAATATATCCGTGAGGTGTAATTAAGAAGTTTCACTCCTATCAAGTGTACGGTTCTCCACGCGCAATTTATTTACAGAACTATAGGAATGAGTCCCGGGTTTGAGAAGTTATTAGGTACTAAAAGTATTTTTATGTTGAACACACAATTAGTAGAGACAACAGTATAAAAATATTTTTTTTACCAAATTATAAAAATTTTAAGCCTACTTTGTTCAGAAATCTCTAATAAAATCTATCTACATAATCACATTTACAGTTCATATTTAGGGCTTTTGATATAAGTAGGAAAGTAGGTACATTTAATTTGGGTCTACGTTTGTAATTTAGGTCAATACTTTTACTAGACTAAACTATTTTAAATATCATTATATCTCGTTCTATTCTCAATAATACGAAAAGGACAGAATACACTTAGAATTGTCAACGTAATATATATTTATATTATTTCCCCAGACATAATATAATGACTTCTTTTCTTAATCATTCCAGTTGGTTCTGTTTTATTTTACATCTTGACATTTTTCGTATTGACTTAAAGCTAAGTCTATAAAGTCCCTCAATAAACTTAACTTAGTCTATAGGTTAATGTGAATCTTAAGCGTTTTGACAGCCACAGTCACGTGTAGGTGACTAAATAAAATGTGCCCGCAAGCCTCGGTCACGATGCTCATCCATACCTACATACTAAATGTTAATTTAATTTGGTCGCGTAATAACGGTGAGAAAATTCACTATTGCGAACTAAAACTGTCCTGTCCATTTCATAAGAACTACGTTAGAATGAGATGCAATGATATTTAAATTAGTTTAGAAGATGTTATTGAGAATCGATGCCAGTATTTCGTTGTATAAGACAAATTTAACTTTAAAAAATGTTTCACAAGCACTCTAACAATTAGTTGATATATAGGTAATGATTATATAATGATTTTGTTTTGATAGTGTAGTAAAATAAGATTGGAATGTTTGGCTTTACATTCCGAAGTTCACGTGGCAAGAACATGGCAAGTATTCATTTATTTCTTATACTCAATTCATTGATCTAATATAGTATATTGTTCCCTAAGTTACAGACGTAATCCAATTGCATAGAATTTCACCTAGAAAATAATTAAATCGCCACACTGTACTCTTTAAATATAGATAGTACAAAACCTATGTGAATTCAGTATTTTCAACCCCATCGGGCTGCGATGGAATATAGAGACCTCAAAAGTTCCAAAGCTCTCGTATCTGATGTCGTCTTCACGTCACTGGGAGCAGAAACTCGGGCCTCTGCCACTGGTTTGTCTATGATAACTGGTTTGCTTGTAACAGGTTCGACTGTCGTCTTTGCTACAAGGAATTTTCTCACTCCTCTTCTGCTGGCTGTGGTTCTGATAGGACTGAATGTAGTCGCTACTGTCTCTAAATCTTCTGTTGTAGACTTTGGAGGTTCTGAAGAAGGAGCGTTTGTTAGGGAGTTTATAGCACTTGGTTCAATATTAAGGCTCTTACCTCTCCTTTCTCCTCGTGGCCTTTCTATTCTATCCATCCTCCTCTGTGTTGTTCTTTCACTTTCGGTAATGGGCACTTCCGTAGTATCTTCTTTAGTGATATCCTCCATATCTTTCTGTGAAACAGCCATTAAAGCTTCTAGCAACGCCTTCTTAGATGCTTCAGCTGTACTGTTATGATCGTCATCACATGTTTGAATCAATAACAGTATTAATCGTTTTACTGTCTTGGATTTCGTTTTCTTCATCACGTTCATGAGTTTTTCAGTAGTCGTCGCATTCATGATTTCTTTTGCTTTTTCTACAACTGTGTCAGCTATTGTCGTAATATCTTGAGCAGGTTCAGTAGAAGAGTAATCTCTTAGCAGTCTTCCAGTTCTGTCAGATTCCTTATCTTTATGTTCTGATGTAGTTATTTCAAAATCTGTCGTTGGTGATGCAGTTTGTTCAGTAGGCATGGATTCTGTTGGAGTTGTAGCTGTATTAGAAACGTAGGTATTTTCTGATGGACCTTGCATATTCTCAGGACCAGAAGGGCTCAAACCGTCGTTTAGCGTGATAGGATCTATAACAGTACTCTGCCAGTTATCGAAAGTTGACCAAGTGAATTGATTAGTTGTTTTTACGTCACCGGGTGATGTGAATACAATGTCAGGTATCGTTGGAGTGCTTGTTGGAGGTTCAGTCTCTGTAATCCGAGCCGCTGTAGTAGGTTGAGTCGTTGTTTGTACAGTCGCAAGATCTTCATCAGGTAACGTAGGAGCTTCTAAATCCTCAGCAGGTTTTCTGATCGCTTCTGTGTCTAAATTAAGTTGTTTACCATGACGGATGCTATTGACTTGTGGTGCAGCAAAGGATTGGCTATGTGCTCTTTGTAATTCTTCTTCATTTTCTAATTCTACGCTTTCCGTCTCTGTGAAATATACTGATGTTGTTGTAGGCAGAGGTGCTGGTGTAGTGCTTCTAATTTTCTTGCTTTCGAAGTCGTTCGGCGTCGATCCTGATGGGTCTACACCCCAAGCTGTAGGCAAGTTTGTAGCTTCCACATAATCACTTAAGGGTTTGCCTTCTGTAGATACTCCATTAATATTACCATAGGGAGAGTCGTTTAGATTTAAAGCATTGTTTTGAAATCCGCCATACTTGGGTATGGAGTAATCGCTTTCGGTTGTAGTCACAACTTCACTGTTGTTGCTGGATAGAGTATTTACGCTGGATAGAGTATTTACGCTAGTAGCAACTGTGTTCGAAAGTAACGGTGTTGAAGGAGTAGCATAAGTAGATGGCGATGTGTATGAGGCTGATATTTTCCCACAGCACCTAAATGGACTTCTCGGAGTAGTGGCTCTATAAGTAGTAGATGAAATTTCAGTGACAGGACTAGGGGTCGCAGTTGGTTGTTCAGTTACAGGATAGATTGTAGGAACACCTATTGCTTTTCCTTCGCGTATTCCTGGTAACAAGGGTTTATGATCATCAGCCTTCTGGTCATCTGAGAATCCTAGTATTTCATCGTCTTCTTCGTTGACTGTTGTTGTTGGTTCCGTATTTATAGATTCTTCTGTCGTAGTCAAAAGATCACCAAACGATGGATGAGTTGGTCTGATGTCGGATAAGACTTTTCTGAACTGTACTGGATCTTGAAGATACGCAGAAAGCGCGTGTGTGAAAACTTGGGCCAGTTCTCTAATTTGGGGCGACGATGCAATGGGATTCTGACTTTGCTGGACACTTAAGTCATCAGCCAATTCGTTGTAAGTTCCATTAGGATCTTCTCTAATTTCTTCTAACAGTTTTGCATCTGTCGATTCATGTCCGAAAAGATTGCTGTATTTATTAATAGTTTGACGGCTAAAGAGTGCTGGGAGAATTTCCTCCATTTCATATTCATCAAAAGTTGGTGTAGACGGCTCTATATCCTCAGGGGCAGGTGTGGATAAATTGTCTAAGGCTGTCGCATAATAAATTGCTAAACTGTGAAGAGTTTTTGGAGTCAGTGAGGGTGGTACGGCAAGTCCGGGCCTGTTGGGTTGATCCCCGTAATATTTATCTGTTGTAGGTACCGTTACGTCTGCAAATCCTGTGGGTCCGAATCTGTCCAAGTTCAATTTTCTCATCAGTCTTTCACGACGTTCTTGGTAAGACGGTTCAGTCGTAGTTGGTTCAGAATATGTGCTAGAGTATACATCATACCTGTCGGATGAAGCAGTTTGAGTAAATAAGTTTGATCTGGTAGTCTGTGGTATCTTGGTCGCAGATTCGAATGAATCTTTTGTTTCAATAGTAACTTTATTTTGGTTTTCAACAGTCTTTTCTGTAACAACTGGAGCTTTTTCTGTAGTAGTAGTCACAGTTTTATTCTTCTCTTTTTGTAAATAATTCTTAAGAAGAGATATTCCAGGCCTAGTGTAAGGATCCTGCTTTTCGATGATTGTGGAATAACTCTTGGTGTATGGTAACAAAGTTGGTCGCTTAGTAGTTGGCGCTGGAGTCGACTGTGGCAAATTTTTGTCACGGAAATCGTAAAGAGTTGTTAAATTAGGATTGGGTTTTGGTTTAGGTTTAGAAACATTTGGAGTATAAACTGGGTATGGCCGGTAGTTCTTGTTGTTTAAATCTTGGAGGTACTGTCTGTTGTTATTGTTGGTGAAAGAAGCAGTTTCTGCTGCGACTTGCATCTCTCTTAGATTGTTAAAATCAGATGCTGTGCTTCTGTATACAGGCGAATCGGTGTAAGTGGGAATGGTAGATCTCGCAGCTAGATTTCCGAAGTTACTGGATATTAATTGCACTAAATTCTTTCTTCTTTGTTCAAAAGCGGTTGTTGCAGCAGTCCGTTGGGTTGGGTTGAAATTGTCTGTGAATAATGCTTGGTAAGTCTTTGCCGTGGCTTTAGGGATCTCGGTCTGTCGCTGCCTGCTTCTGAGCAGTCGTTCAGTCGTGCTGGGCACATTGACTGGTGTGCGCCTTGACTCCGCTCGTATATTCGTGTCAGCGCCGATCTGCTGGAGGTCCTGGTTCTTGCTCAAGCTCTGGGTGATTTTCTGGCTCTTTTTTTGTTCATTGGAGTAATATTCAGCGCTGGACTCGTAGAGGGCAGGGGCGGAGGCGCAGTCCACCTTGAACCACCAGTCACATATGAGGTGCGACTGGCTGAAGATGGTGCCGTTGGGACATAGGAACGAGATCTTGCGGGATGTGTCGCATATATGGAATACCTGAAAAGTTAAAGAAAAAAGTCGTTAAGGGATTGGCTCGTTTACTATACATTCATAATCCCTAAATAATGCCTAAAATAAACGCTTTTCACTGAAATGAACTTTTCTTTTTATGCCCCTGTAGAATGTTTGAAAGAAAACGTAATATTTTATTTAAAATATGTGTTTACGATTTTTTTAATATAAATATTAACTATATAAGATTAGGGCTTAAATAGTGATCTAGAATTCCCCTCGTATTTAAAAACTCTGTTCAAGCTCAAATATTCGTTCGAAGTAATTTTAAACAAATACCATTAGGAATTATTGTTATATTACGAATTTACAGCAAACCTGTATTGTCACAAGTTAAGTTAGTCAACAGTACTTTTAGTCAATAATATAGAAAAGGAGTTATTATATCCATATGAATTGGTTCATATTTGAATCTGTTAAAGTTCTACGTATTTTCAGATGCTGGCGTCGAATAACCAGTAGCAAAGTATTAAAGGTAGGGTACCTGGCAATCGGTCTCCAAATCTGCGTAGTATCCTGTTGGCACGTTCTTACAGTTGAAGCCTGTGGCCGGGATGGTGGGGTACGCCGGGAAGTCTACACCAGCTCGCCCGATTACACCTATAATAACGAGGCTTTATAATATTTTATTCGTAGGTAATATCTATCATCATACGTTGTACGTCGTGACTTAGCAGAAGTTCGCTCTGACTGGATATCATCGGCGGAAGATTTATGCGACACTGTTAGCAGAACAGATCGAACATTACATACCTAAATATAATTTTTGTACTTTTTATCGCTGCTATGAACATCTAGGAAATTCTTACGATACTCAATTACGCAACTTTACTAACAATCTTTCACTTATAATTCAATCGAACCCACACGACACTTTTACTATAATGGGAGACTGTAACATGCCTAATAAAAAAGGTTTTTATGCACGTAGACTTTAAAAAAGCCGGTAGAGCCACAGAGCAACGTTGAAAATCGATTCCGGACCATTTATGACGTCACATGTGCTCATGGAAGCCGATTTAACGATTAATTAAGTCATTTTAACCTTTATTTATTTGAACGCCATTTAAGTAATCGATGCTCGAAGACTTAGCCGGTAGAGCCCCTGGTCAAGGTCGACGTTACCTGGTATTAGTCACATTTAGTGCCAGATAACTTCCAGTAGATAACTGACTGATACCATGAAGTTAGAAAAAATAGCACAAGCACCTCCTTTACCTCAATGAAATAAAGATTTTATTATTATTTTTACTTCAATTTATTTGGGTATATACTGATACTCACGGGTTTACGCCAAGTCAGTATAAAGTTCCATTTGGGGCTCATAATACGGTGAGTCGTCCTGCAAAAATTTTCTAACGTTTCTACAAGTGTACTGTGCCAAATCACAGCATTCTAAAATACGTAGGGAGTGGTGTAAATACTTCGGAATAATAGCAGTAGTGGAGAGCACAAGTGGTACAATATATACTTTTTTATTATTATTATTTTTTGTAACTTCAGTGATGTACCATTATATAGGTTTATAGTATGAAGTTGTAGGTGTACCTTGATGCTCGACGACGTCGAGGTCAGGCTCGCTGTCAGCCGGAATTAGCCGCTTGACTAGTGCTTTTCCTTCGGTGTAGTGCTCGAACCCAGCGGCACCCATCGCTTGTGCTATCTCTTGTAGACTCTCCACGCTTGGTGCAGGAGCATATAATTCGGAACTCTGAAAGTAAAGAGAGTAAAATACTTAGAAATTTACGAGTGCATTACATAGACAACTGCCTCGTTGGTCTAGCGGTAGCGTGTTCACCCGCAGAGAACGAGGTCCTGGGTTCAAGGTTCTGGGCCAAAAGTGATTTTGGGAATTTTCAGTGAAAAGAAAAATTCTCCTCCTCAGCCCGAAGTCTGGAAGTTGGCGGTATTATACCCCCGTGCCTCGGAGAGCACGTAAAGCCGTCGATCCTGTACCTGACTTCTTTCCGGTCGTGTCGCTCGGCGTCCCATCGAATCATGAAAGTGATGGAATCGAAAGTGCTCCTGTGTTTGGCGCACACACTTTTGCACTATAATATGTCCCGCGCAGGTGGCTCTTATCTCTATTAAGACTGGCCGCCGTGGCCGAAATTCGGCTAGGAGGACATCATTATTACGTAGACAACGTTTATTGTAAATTAGAGTTCTTCTGGGTAAAAAAATTAAATTAACAGATTTTTACCTGCCGTCTTTGAGCAGTCCTGCGAGCCGCATCACAGGTGCCTGAAAGCAAAATAAAATTTTTATGAGTACATTAACATTTTTCAGGCTAACGGTGACGAATTATAGCATCCAATCTCATCCCGTGGGGGCGGCAGGATCAGCAGCGTCTCTTTGTAGACTATGACCATCATACTGCGATTGCCAATCCGTCTGCCAAGCGTGGCGATTATGGCATATCTCTCTAAATCATGACAAAATTTCACTGTGAAGAACTTTGGGGAGCCCTTGATTTGCATTCTCACTTAAATATACTAGTAAATATATCAACTACGACTTCCAGCCTTACAAATGCAGGTGAACGAGCACCCCTCCATAGATTTGGTAAAGCTTTACAACAAAATCTTTACTAAGATTAGCCAATTAGCTAACACGATTATTTGTTGTGTCAGAGTGTAATATATCTATATACATAAAAATCAATGCCACTTTTCGTTGTAATGTTATAACTCAACAACGCCTTTACCGATTTGGCTAATTTTGGTCATGAATTATTCGTGGAAGTCCAGGGAAGGTTTTTACGTAGAGAAAATTCAAAAAAAGTCTTGAAAAAGTGTAAAATCAACATCTTTCCATACTCCCATATACAAACAATTTGTACTAATACTTAAAAGCGTAGCGAAGCACGTACCGCCCGGTACGTGCTTCGCTACGCTTTTAAGTATTAGTATATCTATAGTACTTATGTATGTTTTTAGAAATATATTTATTAGTTGTCTAGTGGCCAATACAGGCTCTGTTTTTTTGGGATCAGATGGCAGTGTGTTAATTGTACCAAGAAATTTATTTTATTTATTGATGTCGACCCACCAGAACATTCAGTACTGGTGTACTGATTTACTTAAGTAACCTACAACAGTTTGATATTGTACAACAAGGTGAACGATGGGACCTGCTTTCTAACGCTGCTCGTGCATGGGCCCGGAGATCCCGCAGTGATGCACGATTCACCTTACTGATAGGGTAGTGGCTTAGTGGTATATTTTTTGTAGCTGAATGTAAACGAAGCTCTTTTTTAGAAGACTCATGTAGTTCGTTCAAATTTAAATTTTAAATTAATTCCATCCTTAAAAAATTTACATTTATTTGGAGTCGTCATTTATCTTACCCTACCGGTCGCTGCATGACGTGGCAGCTACTGAGTAACACTGGCAGAAAATTCAGTAGGAATCCTTTTTAAAGAATTAAAATCTGAATGTAAACGAAGCTCTTTCTTAGAAGACTCATGTAGTTCGTTCAAATTTTAATTAAAAATTAATTTCATCCTTAAAAATTTTACATTTATTTGGAGTCGTCATTTATCGTACCCTACCGATCGGTGCATGACGTGGCAGCTACTGAGAAACACTGACAGAAAACTCAGTAGAAATCTTTTTTAAATAATTAAAATTAATTACATATTGTTTATGTGTTTTGGCCCTGCTACACAATTTGGATAGGCTAGGATGGGCACATTGCATTGGCTTTAATAATTCCTTTAAGCTTATTAGTAGACAGTTCTCTAATATCATTGGGAAGTAATCCTCGAGAACGGCTGAACGGATCTTCTTCAAATTTGACGCAGTGGTAGTGGCTATAACTGAATTTACAAAAATCGGACACGCCACGGAGCAATAATTACCGGAAAAATTAAGGTCCCTGTGCACAACGCACCTCTTTTTACATATTTTACTCTTTTATTTTTTGAATGTTTTTGATAGTTGTGTTTTGTTATGACAGTTATCTATGTGAAGAGATAATATACCTTGATATAACTGAACCAGCTCTTTTATAATTATCAGTCGTAGTCCCTCACAGTCCCTGTAAAGGCCGGTACGACCTGAACGGTCCTACTGGGTATATTCAATAAAAGAGTGGACTGAATTTTATGCCAGTTATATTACCGTTAGAATTTAGATAATACAAAATTGAACCCGCGAACAAACATTAAGTTATTACGATCGGTTGATGCCAGGGAGTCCAAAGGGCGAATGGACGACACGCATCCTTCCATATAAAAAATATGTCTTAGATGAATCTGTTTCCACCAGTGCTAAGCTATGTGCACCAATGAATATGATTGGTGGATATCAGACGCATCCATAGCAACGTAGCATAGCACATCTCTGGTGGAAAAGCAACCTAATTAGTTTGCTGGTTTACTTAATAGACAACCCAGGGGCTCTACCGGCTAACTCGGCGAACATCGTTTTCGTGAATGGCGTTCAAATAAATAAATGTTAAACATGACTTCATCAATCGTTAAATCGGCTTCCATGACCACATGCGACGTCATAAATGGTCCGGAATCGATTGTCATAATTGAAGCCGATTTAACGATTGATTAAATCATTTTTAACCTTTATTTATTTGAACGCCATTCACGAAAACGATGTTCGGTGACTTAGCCGGTAGAGTCCCAGCTCTCTATTGCCCGGTGGAGCAGTGAAAGCCTCCTAGACTAACTGTAGACTTCAGTTCCTCTACGAAACTAAAAAAATACGCATTTCCCACCGAATCCCACCCGGTTATCATCAATTAAGTATATTGCGGTTTGTTAATATTATCTTATCACTTAATCAATCAATATTAATTATTGAATATAAGTAATATGAGTGTTAAAGATATTGTTTAGCGATAATATGATAAGATAGAGATATAGTACACTTAATTCTACTAAAACATAATGCCTACAAGATGTAACAAAGTGAAATATTTGCAGCATTTGACTGGCTTATTTGGTCTAGTGGTTACTGGGCCTGCCTGCCAGAGGTCGTTGGTTATACAGGACAAATATTTGTGTGACGAGCACGATTATTTGTTCTATCATATCAGCCGAAAGACGTCCACTGCTGGACAAAGGCCTCCCCCAAAGATCTCCACAATAGCCGGTCTTGCGCTATTCGCATCCAGAAGTTTCCAGCGACACGGACGAGATCTTCGGTCACAAAAAAAAATCCAGAAGACGCAGCGCGGGAAGGCCCCCTACAATATGGTAGGGGGCCTGCCCACGCTGCGTTTTCCGGTTTTTTGAGACTTGTTCTGTCACTGGGTGTAATTTATCTATAAAATGTAGGAATTGGAGGTATGTTTATCCATTGCCCGGTGGCCATAGTACAGGCTCTGACTAGTTAGGGACTAGATAGCAGTGTGTTAGTTGTCTCAAGGTATAAGTTCTGTACATTTGACTTGACTTGACGGTCACCGTAGCCTAATTGGTAGTGCTCCTGCCTACGAAGCTGGTGGTCCTGGGTTCGAATCCTGGTAAGTGAAAATATTTGTTACTCAGTCAGTAACAAATATTTGTGCTCATCACACAAATATTTTGTATGATGAATATTTTGATTGGATGTTTTCTATGTATTTAAGTATTTATCTATGTATAATTGTATATAAGTATGTATATCGTCGCCTGGTACCCATAGTACAAGCTTTGCTTAGTTATATTTCACTTTTATTGAGGTAAGAATTCAATATTGCTAATAATAATTGTAACACCTAAATGTATTACCTGCATTCTTAGCAAATAAATTGATTGATTGATTGATTGAATATTAGATATTATTATCGTGGACCTTGCGTTTATAACGACGGTCGCGCTTTAATACTACCACCGGGTATTAACAGGTCCCGAATGATAAGACTCAGTCAATCAAACCCAGTGGAATTCTATACTAACGGTGTCAATACTTCCCAGTTGAGACGGTCCGGCGAAACATACTCCTAGAATTCCTAGAACTCCTAGATCCTAAAACCATGATGTCGGCTGGTTGTCGGCACAGAACTCGCGAAAAGATGGATGCCTTAAAATGCATCCACGATTTAAATAACTGGAGAAAGCAGTTCTAAGAACTGGCTAGTATTAGTGTTAGCGTGAGAATCAAGTCCGCCATTCGACCGCCACAATGCTAGCTGCTTTACCGCACTGAGTGAAAGTATCGATGTGATCGATGACTCAGCCCTGAATAGAGGCGTCCCATATCGATACACGGCGCAGGGGACAGCCTAACGAAAATAGATATCATAGACTATCAGGCACGCGCATCTGTTGATAGCAATGTTTTAATAACTAGGATATGTGAATTCTTATACACACATCAAATTGAAGTTAAAATAATTAGTAGTATTTTATTTATATAGATGAACAAATTACTAATAAACAACAAACAACAGGCTATTTGGGTATTTTTAGCAGAATCTTGGTAAATTGTGATAAAAATAAAGGAAAGATCCTTTCTCAATCTGCTCTATATCTATGCCACGTTGTTTCCAAATTATAGGAAATATAAATTATATATGTGTGCTCGCACCTCTCTCTCTTACCCCTACAGTAATGTACGAAACGCAACTCTCTCTCTTTCTACCTTCAATACCTTGACTACGTGAAAACAACTTTAAACCAACTGAAGTAAAACTTAGATATACGGCACGTGCTCGCCCCTCTCACTTGGCTCTACAGTAATATACGAAACTAAACTCTTTCTCTTACTATATTCACTAACTAATATCCCCCTCTCAACGTCCGTTCGCCTCTCCCAATCACACTTTTCATAACGCTTTTTTTATGTCATAGGGCGACAAACGAGCAAGCGGGTCACCTGATGGTAAGTGATCACCGCCGCCCATGGACACTCGCAACACCAGAGGAGTCACGGGTGCGTTGCCGGCCTTTAAGAGTTAGCAAACAAGTGTTGCTGACCCTTCCCCCCACCCCAATGAGCTCTGGCGACCTTACTCACACTCGTAAACACAACATTAAAATTATTAATGTTATTATTAAGGAGTGTCGTCTGTAAGGTGGAGGTACTTCCCCAGTCGGCCTGCTCTTTGAGCGAATGAACGCTATGCCCTACCTCTACTAAATTAGCCCCTACAGTAATATACGAAACTTAACTCTTTCTCTTTCTATCTTCACTAACTTATCTCCCTTTCAACGTCCGTTTGACTCGGCCGACCATACTTTTCTTTACTTCAAAAAATTGTGTTATGCTGTCCTTTACATCCGGCATATCAATGTTATAACCTTATAATACGATGAGACAGCTGTAATGTAGTACTATATCGATAATCGTTATGATATAATGAGGCTGTAGAACCATAATATATTTGTTTTGTTTTACCCTACTGAATAGTACGAAAGTAAGTATGTCTCTTTGAATAGATTTTATTGAAAAGGTTTTAAATGATTGGAGCTTTCTTTGTATATAGTTTTCTTTGTTTTGGGAAGAAGTATCAGTTCTCATGGGAATATATCGCCTACTCATTAGTTAAGATTAAATCGCGCTATTTAAATAGACATCTGAATAGTTTTGTGAAGTATTGTTTTCTACTTTCACGGCCATGTCGCAAGTGTGATTTGAAATTGTGTGGAGAGAGTTACGTCATTGATTCGATGACGTAGGTCTCACTCCACACAATTTCATCTTTATTTGCTTAAATATGGGTTTTATAAAAGATTTTATAAATAATACAGGGTAAGCACCATACTTGGCGTGCAAATGTTGACAATTCTTTAGTTTAACATCTATTCATTTAATTACTATCTAAATTTAATTAATTGTCCATTTTTATTAATATACTTATATAATTACTTTATGTTGCATATTATTGCTTTGTTAACATTTTATATTACAATATTATAGCTAGCTACTTTATAAATGTCATCTTAACATTTAAATATTCATCAACTGTATAGTAAGCTTTATTAATAAGAAAATCATACAGATTTTTCTTTATTTTTAAACATTGAATACAACAATATATAATAATATAATAAACATTTAATACATGCTTAATATACTCATCATAACAGCTGTAACAAGTCCACTGCTGAACAAAAGCCTCTCCAAGAACAATCTTGGGGATATGCCATAATCGCCACGCTTGGCAGGCGGGTTAGCGATCGCAGTGAGATGGTCATAGTACTCGGAAGGAAGCTGGTGTCCGTCCTCTGGTAGATACTCCCTCGGGTCTACATTCGGCGTGAAAATAGACCCGAGGGAATATCTACCCACGGGATTAGATGGGGTGATGATATTCTGATATTCGCCGCCGTCACCACAGAGCAAAAATAATATCTTCGATAAATTTAAATGTTTGTACAACGTGAAACCTTTGAAATTAATAATTACTAAACTCAAAACAATCATACTGCGATCACCAACCCATCTGCCAAGCGAGTATTGTGGGGTATTGTGGTAATCTTTTAGGGAGGTCTTTGTCCAGCAATGGACGTCATTCAGCTGACAAATATAAAGAGTTGAGTTTATATATGATACAAATTCAAAACTCCACGACCCATTCGTGTCGATTAAGTGCCCCCTCCGAAGCTTTTACTTTAATCATTGTAATTTTATAATATACATAATGATTAAATGTATGATTTCCCAGTTTTGAGCCTAGATTTACGCTTTGCAACTAATGTTAAACATGAAAAATACTGTTCTAAAAACTGTAGAACCGATTTTTTTGTTAATAGTGTCATATCTTTGTATTCAGGTTAGAATATATCTCTAATTTGCATGAGACCATCTTAGAATTCAAAAATAATTCACAAACAAAACACATTACCATCCAAATTTAATATTGTCCTAAAAGATTATATTAAATTGGCCGGTGAATCACTCAATATATACTTATACCTTTCTATCTTTATTTTAATTTACAATCTAGTCACAGAGAAAAGTTCAGTTATCCTCAATTATTTTATGACAAACCAATAATTAATAAAGGGTCAATAGAACCAGACTTTGATTATTCACACATTATACAGAATGTTTTGCTCACGGATCGACAAAATAATTTAAAGGATTAGAGTAGTCATTTCACAAGACGTTTAATTTAATATTTTTGAATTATTATCCCAGCTTTTGAGTAATTTTCGAAAGAATATTATCGGATCTATGTAAATTACTATTTCTGTCTCCCAAAAATATTATATCGGTCCTTGTACAATTCACACTCAATTACCAAAGTCATCGCCATACATTTCGTACACTGAAGGACAGAACTGTTGAGCCATCTTATCGTAAGGGGAATCTTTCTCTATCTGCTTTTCAAACGTCATTTTGTTCCAAAAATGATGCGTATAAGCATCTTCGTAATCCAGAAGATCACCCTCCTTGAAGTACTTATTGTTTCTCGAATAATGGACGGGATAGAAATACTCTGGGCCATAAACTTCCAGTCCATGGCAACTGTAAGCAGACCATTCAACAACATTTGGTGTAGAACAAAACTTATGGAGGACCCTTGTTATAGCTCCGGGGCCATTGTGTTTCCACACATCTGGTCTGTAAGTGGCATTTATCTCTCTAACGAGGGCATTTGCGAGTTTCTTACCGAGGTGATCCGTAGAAATGGCGATCGCAGCGGCGTTTACTAAGCCCTCGTCTTCTCTCGCCACCCAGTTGTGTCCCAGTGGTGTTAAAGACTTTATAACTAGCATGTCCGTGTCCAGGTACAGGCCTCCCCATTTGTATAGCGTCAGATATCGTAGAATATCGGATGTATGTTCCACCCACCACTCACTTGTATTGAATGGAGCCTGCACCATCATTCTCTCCAACGGTGTATTTTTCGCGTACTCCTTGATGTGGACTCGAGCGAATCTCACGTTTGGCAGCTGTCTAAGTTTCGCGAGGCAACTTCTTTCTAGTACAGTTTGATTGACCGGGGCACTGAATAGAACTATGATTCTTCTTCTAGGGTGGGCTCTTGCAGCAGACTCCACAGCGCAAGCTTGCCGCGAGTTTAACCCACCTTTGCATGATGTCTCGTGGAAGAATATTGAATTGGGATTCATATAAAACTTAGGATCTTCAGCGGAGAACAACGCGTCACCATGTGTTTGATAGTGACATGATATATTCGCATTATTTACTGACAAATGCATCACATGTATATCATCGTATGTGTACCAATCTTGTCGAAACATTGATATGTAATAAGTTGTAATAACACATATTGAGAATATAAATATGAATAGAGTTAACGGCTTTTTAGTTCTAAGTCTGTAGCACATTTTTGGAAGAACCTTACTCGTTAAATGATTGGGTTCGTAGTTAGTTATGGAAACCTGTTAATGGTTTATGCTTTATCAACATCTTGATAGCTATCTTAACTGAAACACTTTCCGAAACAAGACTTTTCGTTATGATTGTAGTGATAATATTGTTATTATTATAAAACATGCGACATTGAACGATATAATTGCAGATATGAGGTATCTGTTAGGATGTTTTTTGATACAGAGTGCATTCATTTTGGAATCTAACAACCAACATGGGATATTATTACAGTATTATATTATTATAGTCATATGTCATTCTGCGATAACTAACGCATTGGACGTTATTTGGTTGACATGATGATTATTTTACTGACGTTAATGAAAGTTTGAAAGAATAGGTACACAGCTTGATATTAAGGATATAAGTAAGATAGGTTTGGATTTTAATCAAAGCGAAATACATTATGAATATAGTAATAGTGTGTAATTATTTGGTCACAATTAATATTTACATTTCTAGGTAAAAGATAAAAATCGGGAAAATAAAATCTAATATGCCCAGTCTAATATGCTGAGTATATATTTATTTTATGAACTAATTTTATAAAGAGCAAAGGTTATATTTTTGGTATAATTGTTTATTTGTTCTCTTATAGCCAGTTCAGTTTCTTATATCTAAGTTTTACTTCAGTCGTGTGGTCTAAGGCACACTCGGTTTTTTTTCTTAAGGTTAGCTCAGTAACTTCTTAAACATTACAAATAAAAGTCATCTGGAAATCATTATCCAATACAAGCAATAGGAAACATCACCTATCAGTAGAGTACAGTCATACGCAAAGGACGCAATAAGCATGTCACAGATGTGGTGGCGACCTTATTAAAAACGGGTGATAAAAATCTATTTAAGAATTGAAGACACATCTCACTGCTGATTCATGCTTACAAGTTGTTTTCGAGCTGGAAAGCCACCGACGTAGCCCTAAGAATTACTAAATCGAAGTGACAGTAGGTGGGCACATCTATCGATGAACCCACTGCTGCTGGAGTAGAAAGGTTCTTGAGTAACGACCCCAAACCGGAAGACGCCGCATGGACGAATGCCCTCATAAGGTGGACTGATTATGTGGGAAGCCACTGGATGCAGAAGAAGACATTGAGCATTGGACTTCTTCCAAATAACATGATAAAAATAATGTTTATTTTTAAAATTGCAAAGTTGTATGCAATGAAACATCCTGTAGGAAGCAGAAATTGCATTAATGAATCGCAAAAATGATGCGATAGTTGTGCGTAGTCTGATTATTATAAAGGAAATGACTACGTCAATATCTCTATATTGGTAAGATTAGATTACAAGTATATAAAAAATTCATTGATGAATAGACGACAATCTATAGCTTATATATAGAGCATCATGAATGGAACGTGGAAACTTCTTAAAATGCGTTACATGGTTTGAATTTTTAATTTTGCAAGTTGTTAATTGTTCGCTCGCGTCTATTAGTCAGATTAGTGAACTACCTGATACAAGGTTCAACCAGAATAGTTAACGGTTGCTACACTACTAAAGAGAATATCTATACATATAATAAAATCGTAGGAAAGTCAAAACTGTACATTGAATATTTTTTTAAATGATACTTGGGGTGTGATCTACAATCGATATCGAAGCAAAAAATATCGTTTTTAGAATTTTTGTCTGTTTATCTGTATTTATGTCCAGGCTAAACTCAAAAAGTACTGCATGGATTTACTTCAAATTTTGCATGAATATTACTAAGAGGTCGGGTCAACATATAGGCTACATATTATCACGCTATCACCTATGGGGGAGGAGCTGTGACAACTTATAAAATCTAGTTGATGATAAAGACGTTTGGCGGTCGGTATCTACCTGCACACTGCTGCTGGGGAACTTTGGCCATAAGTTCTATGGTCATATAGACTTACATAATCTATTATGTTACATCACCTATCCACGCAGTGTTATACGTGGATAGGTCTTCCGGTCCGTGGTCGCCACTCGAGAACTTTTCTACCCCAGTGGCCGTCGGTTCTACAAGCTATGTAACCTGCCCACTGCCACTTCAGTGTGACAATTCTTTGGGCTATGTCGGCTACTTAGGTTAAAACTATAATAGTTTACGTGAGTAAAAATATAAATCGATGAAGCAGTGAATTTACAAGATTAGTGAACTGGAAATTACATAATTAAGAAAATATATAATATCCTAGAATATTATCTGAACACGGCCATCTGGTCCCACCCAAATAAAGCAGAGCTTGGACTATAGAAATCAGATAACTGATATACTACATATACTACTTTTCGTTTTGTAAATATATACTACTATACCAAAGATCTTCATCATCATCATATCATCCGAAAGACGTCCACTGCTGGAAAAAATCCTCTAAAGATCTCCACAATTGCCGGTCTTGCGCTATTCGCATCCAGCAATTTCCAGCGACCCGCACAAGATCTTCGGTCCATCTTGTAGGGGGCCTGCCCACGCTGCGTCTTCCGGTTCGTGGTCGCCAATCGAGAACCTTTCTGCCCCAACGGCCGTCGGTTCTACGAGTTATGTGCGCTGCCCACTGCCACTTCAGTTTTGCAATTCTCCGGGCTATGTCGGCGACTTAGATTCGCCTGCGGATTTCGACATTTCTGATTCCATCCCGCAGCGAAACTCCGAGCATAGCCCTCTCCACTGCTCTTTGGGTGAACTTGAGCCTTCTAATAAGGCCCATAGTGAGCGACCACGTCTCTGTTCCGTAAGTCATCACCGGCAACACACACTGGTCGAAGACTTGCGACTTGAGACACTGCGGTATTTTGGACGAGAAGATATTACATAGCTTCCCGAACGCTGCCCAGCCGAGTTGGATTCTACGATTGACCTCCTTCTCGAAGTTGGACCTACCTAGTTGGATGGTCTGTCCTAGGTAAATAAACTCCAACCTTCAATTGAGTGGGTGCAACATGGACGTTTGACATGATTTTCGACATATCCATGTTCATTTTCCGACCCACTTGTTGAGAGAGTCTGTTGAGGCCATCGAGCATTGTACTGAGGTCTTCCATGGTATCAGCCATGATATTTATCATTGGTAAATCGAAGGTGAGTGATGTTCATGTTCTTGCACACAAATATCTGTTCTGGTGGGAATCGAACCACGCCAATTAGCCCGTCGTTATATATAATTAAAACAGATATACATATAGTTGTATTTTACCTTTAGCTATGTATAATATACCGAACTATATAAAAAGAATGCGAATCAAAGTGTTTCATATCACAGTAAATTCTGCATCCCAAACAGAAAATCATACCTTCAACGACCTCAAATTATCAGTAGCGGCCCATCATCAGGTCAGGACTGATAACCTGATCTTCCAAGTACAAAATAATACAATGTGTTAGCTGAGGGAACACAATCGGAGTACCTTAAGGCGCTGATTGTATTGACCGACTAATCTGATCGACAGTTGTTCTTCTCACGATTTCGAACTTTGTTAGGCTTGGTGTACACTTGCAAATTTACACGACACATTTAAGAAAGGTAGGGCACTGCGTTCATTCGCTCGAAGAGCAGCCCGACTGGGGAAGTACCTCCACCTTACAGAAGACATTCCTTAATAATAACATTAATAATTTAATGTTGTGTTTCTGAGTGTGAGTAAGGTCGCCAGAACTCATCGGGGTGGGGGGAAGGGTCAGCAACACTTGTTTGCAGACTCTTAAGGGCCGGCAACTCACCTGCGACACTCTGGTGTTGCGAGTGTCCATGGGCGGCGGTGATCACTTACCATCAGGTGACCCACTTGCTCGTTTGTCCACCTCTGACATAAAAAAAAAATACACTACACACATCTTTGTTCTAATTTGTGTGTATTTTGTTGTAAAACAAATGGCCAGTTATTCATATACTCTACACTCTTCATTATCATAATGTCAGCCGAAAGACGTCAAAAGATTTCCATAATGGAGTTGGATCCATCATTTGAAGGGATATGCCATAATCATATAAAGTGAAGGAGTAGAAAAATATTGACAAGTACGAGGTAAATTTAACTACGTACCTAGAGAAAGCCGCAAGCTAGCTAGGGTAGGTTCCTCAGCGGCGAGGATCGCGTTGGCCCCTTAACACGTGATCGGTAATCCCGTGCAAGTGATCAGACTCTCATTTCAAATGCCGTCTTTTTACTTCAGCAGCCCCTGAGCTGTGGCCCGAACCACATAAGGGTGCTCTCAGGTATTAGTCGCTTAAATTAAGCTACTGGTTGAGAGCCTTTTGCGCTAGCCAACTGCTCGTTGTCTTCAATTCTTAAATTTTAATATAGTATGCTAAATGTAACAATAATAGCTTAGTAACTTGCTATTTATTTTTTATTAATAAAAATATATGTGACGAAACGGACCGCACGGACGGACTAACTTAAAATATTTTTGTTACTTTAATAGTATATTCAACTATTTTTATGTATTGCATTGTGAGCTTGACAAGTACAAGTGTATGTTAATACCAAAGTGCTGAATAAATTTCATTACATTTTTTAATCTAAATCTCTGATTCTGCTCATAAGGTACAAACTATATACACATCTGTAGATCAAAGATACTATTCTGTACTAACACCATTAGGGCCAGCGCAGACAGAGAGGAGCGCAGCGGAGAGGATTTTATTAAGCCACTAGAAAATCAACTTTAAAATTATTAAAATAAAGTGCATTATGCTTAAACATTACACGCCCTGGACCGCACGAGGACTTTAATGTTAGGTTCAAGCATATATGCACTTTATTTCTATAATTTTAAAGTTGATTTTCTAGTGCTTTAATAAAATCCTCTCCGCTGAGCTCCATTCTGTCTGCGCTTACAGAGAATTCATAGGGCTTTATTAAAAAAAAAACATGGCCGTGCTAGTTACTAAGAAGCCAACCATTAATCACGGTATAAAACACGTCAACGGTAGAATTATTTTAATGGCCGGATAAAGTAATTCTTACAAACTGAACCCGACCTAGCGAAAGCCTTCTTGCGCAACCAACCATAAATCGTTTAATCTATATCGAACAATGTCGACACGTCGTTAACTTGATATCCATTTTAATCGTTATAGCTATTAAATACTATAAACCGTCTTCATAAAGATTGCAAAGTTATCAACTGTTACGTATTTGCAAAATTAAAATTGCAGCAAGTCTTCAGACCGTAGTATAAACTTACACAGTACCCAAACGATTGTGGATCGGGGAAATATGAAATGCTTATATATATAAGGCCTATAATCCCTCAATTTATTGTTCTACGTGAGGTTGAAATTCACGTGATTGTATTATATAATATTTTCTGTATCGCGAGCCGTGACGTTTGTACAGACGCCAGCACATCCAGCTACCCCAATCTGTCAAATTTCTTTTATAGATTTTCAACTTTATCACATAAGCATAAGGTTCACTTTCAATTGGGGTATTCGACAGATTGGAGTAGCTTGATGTGCTGGCGTCTGTACATGTCGTAGGCACTATTAAATTCGTGCTACCTCCGAGTCGCCAGATTAATATCGTGCGTAAGGTTTCGGTGAGGTCGAACACTTCCGTGCGTCTGTCCATAGATGGGTGAACGCCTAAGTGACAATAACTTGACAATAACTTGATAAGAGCTAGCTAAATATCATTTCTGTAATAAAATAAATTTTATAAATGTTTTCATACAAGATGTACCTAAATATCTATGTTACTAGAAATAATATCTAATGTATACAACTATATTACTACAAACATGTTCTGACTATTTACAAGCGCTTTTTTAAAGTCTACGTGAATAAAAACCTTTTTTATTTTTATTTATAAGTAGTTGCATTATTGTTTTGAAGTGAAAACTTCTGTAAGTGCTTTGAAAACTTTTAGGTTGAACTAAAATCTTGCGTCACCGTCGCGGAACGATTTCCATGAGCTATAGGTAAGAATAAGAATAAGAATAATTTATTTCAATTCAACACACATAGTACATAATTACAGACACAATTTGACATATACAACTATAATACATATAAACAATCTTTCTCTGGCCCTCACACTAGGATCAACCTGTGTCGTGAGGTCCAGTCTCTTCCCAATATTGCAATAGAACAACTATACACATTAGTAAATAATTTGTTATAATATTGTTACAAGTTACAAGTGTGTTATGCGATAGAACACTAATATATGTATGTATGTAGAACTAAATGACATGTAGTAGGTATATACATATGTAGATACGTTAAAGGTATAAGTACTATGTATAATATTTTTAAGCTGAACGAAAAGCGTGAAATTAGCGTAGTCGTCACGTAAGGGATTTTAGCATTTTATCTATATGAAAGCAAGCTTAAAGCTCATGAAAGGTTCTGATGGTGGTCAAACTTTCCACCGGCGAGTGCGAAACTGGGTTCGGGCAGTCACTAGGACTCAGGACAATTCAAGTTTTGAGTTTGGTTTCATATAGATAAAATGCTAAAGTCCCTTACGTGACGACTACGCGAATTCCACGTTTTTTTAAACCATAAACTTCTTAAATTTTGTATATAATAGTTAGAGAAACGAGCAAGCGGGTCACCTGATGGTAAGTAAGCATGGACCATGGACACCTGCAATATCAGGGGCTGCAATGCAAGTAAGTAGTACGTTGCTTGCCTTTAAGAAAGGAATAGGCTCCCATCTTAAAGGTTGCCATGTTATACCGGAAGTTCATTGATTTTTTTGATTTCAACCGACACAGTTCATTGATTCAACGACATTGTTAACGTGCTTTTGGGTTACACTGTGATATATATCCAGTCCAATCCATTGCCCACCTAATATCGTGCCCAGCCTGCCCTGCATCATGTTCATCGCAGGATCTTAGGAATGCCCAAAGAACTTTTTTTTAAATTCAATTTTACGGCTCTGGCTTCTTCGGCCTTGTGAGCCTTCAGTAAAATTTATTTTTATTTCATTTATTGGTCATTGTCCTGTAAAGTCCGTCGCAGTCAAGTCATAAATTGTCCTTGTCCTACCCCAGTAAAGCAGTGGAGACTTTACTAGAGGCTTATGTTGTATGCATTTTAGATTCAACACAAAAATCGCAATTCACGGCAATATGGCACTTTCCTCCACTTGTGTACGTTGACCATGATGCTATGTCTAAAGATCCACCATATATACACGTGAAAACTCGAAATTACACCAGTTTTTGAAAATGCAACAATGCCCCGATGAGTCTTTTTCCGTGTTGGCGCCAAAACTCCCCATGCAACTCGAATTTACACCAGTTTTTGAAAATGCAACAATGCCCCGATGAGTCTTTTTCCGTGTTGGCGCCAAAACTCCCCATGCAACTCGAAATTACACCAGTTTTTGAAAATGCAACAATGCCCCGATGAGTCTTTTTCCGTGTTGGCGCCAAAACTCCCCATGCCTCAAGCAGGGCAATCAGTGTGGCCACGTTCTGGGCCACAAGAATTTAAAGAGTTTGCCATCGAAACGCTAAGAAGAAGAACTGTGATATTAAGTTAAAGCTCGGTGGGGGGAGCTCATGGGCTAAGCTAGCCACAACCATATTTTACTTTACACATCACTTTACTTACGTAAGTTATTTCACCCAACGCGAACAGTCAACGTACGCTATGATAAATCTTGACAAATCAATATTGAAATTTACAAGCATAATGTTATAAAATTACTTGTTGAAAAGTATTACTATGCTGTTAAAGAATATTTGACGAATTAATAATGGTAATTTTCATTGTATTTTTAATGTGTGTATTCAGTAATGTTAGTTATATTAATGTACATTTATTGTCATTATAACATTATGTAAAATTGTTATTACGACATTTGACAAATTCAATATTATATATATGAGTTTCACAATAGATGTAATGTAAATTATGACTATTTTTAAGTATTATACAACAACTTATGTAAAACAACCAAAACAAATATCGCAAATAGATGATTTGATCTGATTACAATTTTATTAATTGAAATTTTTCGGTTTATATTATTAATTAGGTGCAAATAGCATCTATACCTACATACATATAATAAAATCGAAGTCAAAACTGTACATTGAATATTTTTTTAAATGATACTTGGGGCGTGATCTACAATCGATATCGAAGCCAAAAATATAGTTTTTATGCCAAAAATATAATTTTTGTCTGTTTGTCTGTATTTATGTCCGGGCTAAACTCAAAAGGTACTGCATGGATTTACTTCTAATTTTGCATGAAATGTTACTAAGAGGTCAGGTCAACATATAGGCTACATATTATCACGCTATCACCTACGGGGAAGGAGCTGTGATCTATATATATAAAAATCAATGCCACTTTTCGTTATAATGTTATAACTCAACAACGCCTTTACCGATTTGGCTAATTTTGGTCTTGAATTATTCGTGGAAGTCCAGGGAAGGTTTGTACGTAGACAAAATTTTAAAAAAGTCTTGAAAAAGTGTAAAATCGTAGTTTGTACTAGCTAGCAATTTTAAATATTTTTTTGTTTGAATAAATGAACTTAATAATATTTTTTTTTATTACTGTGCCTTATACGTATCGAAGCACGTACCGGGTCGCTAGTAATTTATAAAATTTAACGCGGGTATAACCGTGGGTCACAGCTAGTTATGTGTATGTAGTCTACGGTCTTCCAGCCAAGGTTTCTGGAAATCTTTCATGAGAAGAAGAGTCCGCAACATGTGAGTGAGGCAGGTATGAAGCGTCTTTTAAGTAACAAACAGCTCGCGTATGCTTGTTTGCCGGTTTGATAATCTAAATACATAATTATTTCATATTAAGTAGCTTCAAAATGACAACGTTTACTCAATTCACATCATCCATGATACGACACTTTACGACATGCTCACTTACAAACGAACAGACAGTATTACATGGCAACAGTCGATAACCGATATACCGCAGACCGCACGACAAATGTCACAGTTCCTATGTTGATGTAATGGCTGTCGTAGCAAGGATGTGCCTTATGGAATAATGTACACTTTTAAACCGAGTTCAAAAGGAATACCGTACCGTAAATAATACCGTATTTACCTGCTAAAAATCGTCACCCAAGGAAAACCTTTATGCACTCTCTCTCACAAGTTATGCCTATCATTTAGAGGGATATACAATAATCGCCACGCTTGACAGATCACCGACGGGTCAGCGATCGCAGTATGATTGTCATAGTACACAGAGAGAAAACTATTAGACGGCTGACTGATGTTGACACAGCTAGAATGGTTTATTTCAGTTATTTTCATAGTGTAATGTCCTATGGAATTCTTCTCTGGGGTAGCTCTGCTGACATTAACACCATATTTGTATTGCAAAAAAGAGCTGTAAGAGCTATCTATAATCTTGGCACGAGAGTGTCTCTAAGAGAAAAGTTCCAAGAGGTCAACATTCTAACTGTACCATCTCAGTATATATATGAAAACTTACTACTATATGTGCATAAAAATATCGATTCCTTCTGTAAAAGGAGCGATACACATAATGTAAATACTAGATATAATAATAATCTCCTATTGCATACTACCAAACTGTCTCCACAAAATAAGTAACTCTTTTATGGGGCAATGTATAAGATTCTATAACAAACTTCCCAATCATATTAGAGAATTCTCTACGAATAAGTTTAAAAGAATTATTAAAGTCAAATTGTGTAGCAGGGCATATTACAAAATTTCTGATTATTTAAGTGATAAAAGTGCTTGGGATTGAGTTGTTCTGAGTCAACACACATGATTATAATTAATCTTAAGTATATTTTATTTTAATAAAAGGATTCCAACTGAGTTTTCTGGCGGTGTTTCTCAGTAGCTGCCACGTCATGCACTGCACGGTAGGGTACAAAAAATATGACGATTCCACATAAATGTAATTTTTTTATGGAATAAATGAATTTGAATCTTTGAATCTTTAGAGACGTTGCTGCCCGTTCTCTGGGAGATATTTGACGATATTTGATATTTCTACGCCCCCACCGGATGAAATGGGAAGGTGATATTCATAGCCGTCTGCCACAGAGAGTGGGTTACTCAGTTAGTGAACAAAATGATATGACTTTTAATATGTATTTGATCTTTTTACGCATCCTCAAAATTACAAAGTTGTAACTGAAAAGGCACACCCCTAAATGACTTTATCTAGTATAAATGAAATTGTATAACAAAGCATAATACCACGGTACATTGTAGAACATTAAACGAGTATTATGTTAATATTAGACTTATTCATAGAGAATGGTGCAGATTGTCTCTAATAATATCTTTATAATCTACCATCAGCTGTGCTCTAGATCGAATTGTGCACGTGGATAAGAAATATTACAGGCAGGTATTTGATTTGTATGCATAGAGAATTAATTGAGGTAGAACATAGCGTATTTTCGACCCAATTGTTGGTTACTGGGGAAGTACTACTACTTTACGGAAATTAATTGTTATTTTTTATCAAATTATGAGCTATGTCTATGATTTTGAGCTGTGTGGATCCCGGCTGAGCCGTGTGGATCCCGGGCCCAGAAAGAATAACAGGACCACCCTGTTATTCTTTCTGGGCCCGGGATCCACACGGCTCAGCCGGGATCCACACGGCTCAGCCGGGATCCACACGGCTCAGCCGGGATCCACACAGCTCAATATCATAGACATACTATATCTTCCCATGGCCATCACGTTAATACTTAGATTGAACCAACTCCCAAAAGATGACGCTTTTCATAATAATAATATCTGGGGACAATGTGACACAGATCATCCTAGCCCCAAACTAAGCAAAGCTTGTACTATGTGTACCAGGCGACGATATACATACTTATATAGATAGATAAATACTTATATAAATAGAAAACATCCATGACTCAGAAACAAATATTCGCGCTCATCACACAAATATTTGCACTTACTGGGATTCGAACCCAGGACCACCAGCTTCATAGGCAGGAGCACTACCAACTAGGCTACGGTGACCGTAATCATGGTTTCATAATTATTTATAAATGATATGATATTATTTTTCCTTTATTAATTTAGTATGGTAAGCTAAAACAAAGTATCAGACTTCTTTAAAATTAGTTGTACCTAAAATTTAAGCACTCCAGTTAACCAATATACCGCTCATAGCTAGATGTTCTCACCGGTCCGTAAATGATTGGTGAGGTTAAGCAACTATATATCGGTCAGTCCGTAGATGGGTGACCGCTAAAATGGTTTGATTTCCGAGCGTCTCCGTGCTTCGGAGGGCACGTTAAGCTGTCAATCCCGGTTGTAGCCATTAGGCAACTATGAGTCGTTAAGCCATGTCAGAGGCGTAATGGACGGACGAACAACTCTGACACTAGGGTAACCACTGCCCATACGATAAGTAACTCACTTTGCGCCCGATGAAAAAAATCGTGTGTTCCATGTTCAATTTAATTTGAGGTGGCGCGGCCAGAGAGTACTGCCTGGCGGCCAGACCACATAAGTCTATACATATACATACATATAATAAAATCGTAGGAAAGTCAAAACTGTAAATTGAATATTTTTTTTAAGTATACTTGGGGCGTGATCTACAATTGATATCGAAGCCAAAAATAGAATTTTTATAATTTTTGTCTGTTTGTCTGTATGTATGTCCGGGCTAAACTCAAGAAGTACTGCATGGATTTACTTAAAATTTTGCATGAATATTACTAAGAGGTCGGCTCAACATATAGGCTACATATTATCACGATATCACTTACGGGGGAGGAGCTGTGATAATTTATTAAATTTAACGCGGGTGAACCCGCGGGGCACAGCTAGTTGTTAATGAAAAAGATATCTATGAAAAATATATCTTAAAAATATATTATATTTCGATGAAAGTAGTTTATAGTAGTTTATTTCCACGTAACAGCACGGAGTTAAACTCGTCAAGACAAACATCAAATCCGCGGCGCTTAACGAACGCAGACACCATGGCTTGTCTGCGGGTCGAGCGCCAGATCCTCACTAGCAAATCTTGGTGCAGCACATGTACAGCTATCTGTCAAATTTCTTTGATAGATTTTCAGCTTAACACATTCACATAAGCATAACGTTCACTTTCAATTGGGTAAATTTGTCAGATAGGGGTAGCTTGAGGTGCTGGCGTCTGTACATTTTTATGCAGGGACAGCAGCATCCACCGCAGCCACCACCGCAGGGACCGCAACAACCACCATAAGGTGCGCACATGTTTCTATTTCTTGGTAAAGAGTACTAAGAAGGCCTACAATTAGGTTCTTCAATTGAAGTTTTCTAAAGGATGTGGAAGGAAACTTAAATAATAATAATACCTCCCTAAAGTAGACTTTAGGTACCTAGGTATTATTTCAAACTATCTAAACTGGTCCGGCCACAGAGGAACACACCAAAAATCTACTATTTTTATATATATGTAGGGACAATGTCATACAGATCATCCTAGCCCCAAACTAAGCACAGCTTGTACTATGGGTACCAGGCGACGATATACATACTTATATAGATAGATAAATACTTATATACATTGAAAACATTCATGACTCAGAAACAAATATTCGCGCTCATCACACAAATATTTGCACCTACCGGGATTCGAACCCAGGACCACCAGCTTCGTAGGCAGGAGCACTACCAACTAGGCTACGGTGACCGACTATTAACATTTGGTGTGCAGTAAAAAGTAATTATCGTAAGATTTAAATGTAGGCTAACATCGGATTGTTAGCGCATCCAACCGAGTGTGAGAGATTGTCACGATCTGACCGCTTGTAACACGCGACTTGCGATAGGTCATGGTTTGTAGTCATAAACGATTGCTGGCGGCGGATGATTGATCATATTTATTAAGTGTTAACAAATACAATATACGTCGAGTTGGATTTAAGATTTCAAATATCTTTTATTTATTTATACATCATGTAACTTAATTAACGCACACCCTGAAAATAGTTTGTTCAGAATCGATTTATATCATTTTTAATATAGGTAATTTTTTTTTTATAATTCAATCTACTGAGATTATTGTCATATTAACCCTATACAGCCAAAATAAATTGAAATGGACCGTAAGTCAAATAATAAGACTTTTAAAATTACAGTTTTATGTGTATTCATACAAATTCCATCATTCAATACAAAATAAAGAAAAATAAATTTAATTCCAAGAAACTAATTTAGTAAATAACAATGCATATATATGTTAATTAAAAAATTCAGTGTATATATTATGATTACAACATAATTGGGGTGTCTGAGGGTGTGCGTTAATTACGTTACATGTTGTATAGTACACGTCGACGGGCCTGTTGGCGTGGTTGGTAAATGCTTGCCTTTCAGATGTGTGCATGAACATGTCTATTAATCCTGAACCTGGGTGTAATTATCTATATAAGTATGTATTTACAAAAGTGTACTACTTTTGTAAGTAAAGTAAGTGTAATATTATTATATCAGTTATCTGGTTTCCATAGTAGAAGGTATGCTTAGTTTGGGATCAGATGGCCGTGTGTCAATAATGTCCCATGATATTATATTATTATATACACTAGCTGTGCCCCGCGTTAAACTTTGTAAATTATCACAGCTCCTCCCCCGTAAGTGATAGGTTGATAATATGTAGTCTATAATTATGTTGACCCGTCCTCTCAGTAATATTTATACAAAATTTGAAGTAAATCCATGCAGTACTTTTTGAGTTTAGCCCGGACATACATACAGATAAACAGACAAAAATTCTAAAAACTATATTTTTGGCTTCGACTTCGATTGTAGGTCACGCCCCAAGTATCCTTTTTAAAAAATATTCAATGTACAGTTTTGACTTTCCTACGATTTTATTATATGTATAGATTACTAATATTAACAAGGATTATCACGATTATTGTTATTGTTATTAACCACATTATGCACAATAATATAACACATTTTATAAGGCATTTTCATCTCATAGGGCGTTATATTTCATAAATTATCACAGCGCCTCCCCCGTAGGTGATGGCGTGATAATATGTAGCCTATATGTTGACCCGACCTCTTAGTAATATTCATGCAAAATTTGAAGTAAACCAAGGCAGTACCTTTTGAGTTTAGCCCGGACATACATACAGACAAACAGACACACGGAAAGAAATTAAAAAAATATATTTTTGGTTTCGATATCGACTGTAGATCACGACGTAAGTAGCATTTAAAAAAAATATTCAATGTACAGTTTTGACTTTCCTACGATTTTATTATATGTATAGAATAGATATGTATGTATTAAAAACTATATAAGTGTGTTTATCAGTTGTCTGGTTACCATACAGGTACACGCTGTGCCGAGTTTGGGATCAGATGGCAATGTGTAAGTTATTATTTATTAGTGTTATCATTTGTCCAGCGTTTTGTGACGATACCTATTCTATTTATTTATTCTATCTTGTCGCAAAGCATACGCCCCACGCGACTTAAGATTTAGCAAACTTACACTTGACGTAACATACCTACATACAAAAAAAAAAACGAGTCGTATCGACATTTCCACTTAATTTAAAGTCGGTAAAAAAACAATATGTTAAGTACCATCTATTCTTGCTTAAGTGATTAATTTATGTAATAATTTTATATTCTTAAATTACATAACTTATAGTAGAACTTATAGATTCATATTGCACTTAGTCTCTTGTGAAATGGTACCTATAATCTTAGAATACAGTCATTGCGTATCAATTTTTGATCTAGTTTGAAGCTAAGGTCAATATTGATAGTAATTTTCGCTTCAGATAAAGAGATTAACGAGCTAGATTTTAGTTTGAAAGGTTAGGAAGAAAATTGCTGGAATTAGTTCCTGCGTATAATGAGCTGAAGATTGCGTAAACAAAATTATTTGCACTTTGTTGGAAGTCGAATTATTGCATTAAGTAAATTAATGGTTTTAGTCAAAAGGAACATTTCGATATCCCTATCGAATAAAATGGTATTCGAAACGTTTCAAACATTTTCTCGGACACGCCACTTTCAAAATAAAAATGAAAATGTTGGTTTGCCCATTTAGAAAGGATGAATGAAAGAATATTGACAAAAGAAGTATACCTGGCCTGTGTGAATGGTACAACCGGAAGGTGAAGACCTCGTAAAGAAGAGAGGTAGAGCAGAGCGTTCATTCGCTCAAAAAGCAGCCCGACTGGGGAAGTACCCCCTCTATACCTTACAGAAGACATTCCTTAATAATAACATTAATAATTTTAATGTTGTGTTTCCAAGTGTGAGTAAGGTCGCCAGAGCTCATTGGGCTGACTCTTAAAGGCCGGCGACTCCTCTGGTGGACTTGGGCGGCGGTGATCACTTACCATCAGGTGACGTATTTGCTCGTTTGTCGCCCTCTGATATACATAAAAAAAACATTATCTGATCGCATCGGAGAGTCAGAAGTACCCTAAACCGGCGAGCATGTATGAAGAAAATAATGTCAGTAAACGAAGTGAAAGAGGTGTGCAAGGATCGTGACAAATAGAAGTCCGTTGCCTCTGCCTACCCCTCTGGGATACAGGCGTGAGTCTGTGTATGTATGTATTATGTTAAGTAGACTTACATATAATGAATAATGTGAACACGAGCGCAGTGTACATGATGTCGCCGCATATATTACTCCTCCTCCACCGCATTGTAGATCTGCAACAAAGTATATAACATTGATAAGGCGTTCTCAAGACCATGTTTTTGGTTTCCAAATAACATTGGTGATGGAGAAAGAAAAGAATAACTAGAAGTATATCGTAACATGAAACAAGGAAATATTGTGAATCTAGAATACATATTTTGATACAACTTGTAAATCTTTTAAATAGACTTAATTATTAGTAAATTTCATAGGAATTTTTAAGCTATTGCATAGCTTCTATCGCGGGCATGAGCGTGGGGACCGAATCCAGAAATTCCGTAACGAAAAAAACCTAACACCCCGCACTCCGACCGCCATCTATCGATAAATACCAGAACTTTTAATGACTTTTTGAAATATCACACTTGTCCCTTTAGTTCAGCAGCCCGCCTTTTGGTGGCATTGGTTGTATTGGAAAACTACCGTAATCAGCTGTTTGTGAGAAAGTATATAGGTGTATAGGTATTTATCATCTACGTACAACAGTGAATATCTGTACTCGTATAATTTGTGTACAAAGTGTATTAAATATGAATAAACAAAGTGCATTTATTAATGAAGAAAGTCACGAAAAAATAGTGAAAGATAATGAGTTAGTACTCTATATACATTCATTTTATTATTATTATCACAAATGCAGTATTATAAAATAAATAAATAATTATAATTGCATAATTTGATAAAAAATGCTATGCAATAGCTTTACCGCGACAGTCTCCGAGTGCCACTTGTCTTTTTTTTACCTAATTTGTTTATCTCATGCAGTTCCGAAACATCCACTAATTCAAAAGGGCAGAATGAAGAGTGTCTACTTTTAGTATGTAATAGTTTGATTAATTTATTATCAACTGGCTATTAATGATTACCTTTTCTCTTATATACTTCTCCACAGTAAAACGGGTGAATACCCACTCGTTTTATTGTGGTGAAGGACTAAAGATAGGCAAGTAAGACATTTGTATGAAGCACAAGTATTATTATTTTGTTCAAAATTTATAGCTTTCCTACTTTGTTACCCACCCACACCGCTTGCGGTCAAAAGTCAAAAAGCGGCGAAAAATTGTGGCTTGTTTTTTTTTGAACGGAGAACATCAGGACAATATGCTTATTTAAAAAAATGGCGCTGTGTAGTTCCATCCTTGATATTTACTACATTTTTAATTTAGGTTTTCTTTTTAACACCTTTCGGTTTTCGGAGGACGTTATATGACACATCTACTTTCTCCGAAAGGAAGGGAATCTTTAATTTGATTTGCCTTTGTATATCGTTCGTAGCTTAACGCAGAGTGCCTACCCCGGATCGGTAGGAAGTGCTGGTTCGAGACCCGCTGGATAACTTTATGATGTCCCATTTTTGAGATTAGATTTACGCTTTGCATTGCAAATAATGCTATAAAATTCATCTCATATTTTCTTCGCACTTCGGTTTATAAAATAGCCTCCATTATACAATTGATCTTATTATGTTATAGAACAGTAAGAGTAAAAGTACATTTACATTCCATCTTCAATGCAAAACAATACCAGCAACAAGTAAGTAACGAGGCGTATAACGAGAGCTGCGCGTGCGCCTCTGTCACGACGCGCACGTAGCGACATCTGTGATCTGCGACGCGGAAGTTGAAGTGTGAATGTTAACGCTGTGTTTTAGTTCAGCAGGTTATCTGATTAGATGACATTCGTTGTATATAGTTACATATAAAATACTAGCGGCCCGGTACCTACTTCACTACGTATAAGGCATAGTAATAAAAAAATGATTATTAAGTTCATTTATTCAAACAAAAAAATATTTTAAATTGCTAAATGTTGAGTTTACACTTTTTTTAAATTTTCGCTACGTACAAACCTTCCCTGGACTTCCACGAATAATTCAAGACCAAAATTAGCCAAATCGGTAAAGGCGTGGTTGAGTTATAACATTACAACGAAAAGTGGCATTGAATTTTATATATATATAAAATAATATGTGCAAAAGGCAAAGGATCAATAATAAATATAAGTATATACTGGAAAAGCAGACCCTTCTACTTACTTGATACAACTTCATCAACGTTAGATAACATTGCAAATTGGCAGACTAATTCATATTAATGAGCAATGAAGCAGATTTACCAGTAAAAGTAGTAAAAAGACACTGCGTCATTTAACCTCTTACTTCAGGAAGCCAGTGTAAGTGGCCGGTACAGACTGGTGATTTGACGACCCCGTCTATGTCATAACCAATCACAACCTCTTACACAATCGATGTTAATAGAATAATTTGTAGGTATAGAAGACGGGAAGTACTTAACGAAAACGCTCCTTATTAATGTCCTCTTGTTCGAATTTCGAAAATGGCGCCCAGTCACAATGGACTCTAGCCATCTGCGCGGGATATAATATGTTAGTGCACAAGTGTGTGCGCACACGCAGGGGCACTTTCTATTCCAACACTCTCATAATGCGATGGGACAACGCACGGCTTTACGTGCTCTCCAAGGTACGGGGGTATATAAATTCCGCCAACTCATAGACTCCGGTCTGATATTAAGAAATTTTTCTATGCAGAATAATCCCACAATCACTTTTTGGTCCGACCCGGGATTTGAGCCCAGGAACTCATTATCTGTGGTTCAAGTCCGTCCGTCAAGATCAAAGTCGTACTAAAGATGTAGCATTGATTGCTTATAGTTATGATCACTAAATAGATAATAGAATATATGCAATATATGGCGATATTGCATCTATTCTATTATCTATTGTGCATTTGCAAAAAAGACCCTCCGTCTTACGAGTATTCGATCAGGACGCGTGTCGACGCCGCCAAAGAAGTTTTCACTTCAAAAAACTGGTTACAACATTTGAAAATAGAACTCTGTGGCTAATAAAGCTCTTTGGTTCATTTCATCAGTCAGTTGTTTTTACATTTTGGCGCTATTTTAAATATTGCGTGTCTACGTCATATGGACGTCACCATTCACATGAATTTATGTCGGAGAAATTTCCGTACTATGATTTAAACGTACAGACGCCAGCACATCAAGCTACCCCAATCTGTCAAATTTCCCCAATTGAAAGTGAACCTTAAGCTTATGTGATAAAGTTGAAAATCTATGAAAGAAATTTGACAGGTAGAGGTAGCTGGATGTGCTGGCGTCTGTACATTGTTACGTTCTCTTTGGTACGATTTACTACTATTTTAAGTGTAATTTCATGCCTGAGCAGAGTTGGCCTTTAAGCTGCTTTTAGCGATGAAGCACCATGTGAGTCTTAAAACTGATTGTTAATCAGCTCTGCTAGTGTAATATAGGGCTAATTCCACTGTAATCACCTGTGTCATCTGAGTATAATAAACGGTGGTCTAAATCACCTGGATATGCTGGGTGTAACTGAAAATGTATTCCGCTACTACAAAAGTAGGTTGGGTTACGTTTAAACTAGCATACAAACTTATTTACAACAACAATTCACTTTTAAGTAAATAAAAATGATTCCCGAACTTAAATTGCTGCTTAGATCCTAGAGCAGGGCGATTTAAGACCACCGCGGTACCGTGCGATTTAAGTGGAATAATTCTAGTTAAGCACGGCTCTAAGTTTAGTTTAAGTTTCCTGCGTGCCCTAATGCCTACACGTTACAAGAACTAATGGACGCTACTGATAACGCTCAACTTGTAGCTGAATTCTGGGCTGACTTTATTTAGATTGCCATCGACACGCTAAGAAGAAGAAGTGTTCATTAATAAATCAGCTTTTTATCTTGTAATTTCAATGCTTGACCAACCCTAACCTAGCCCTAAGTGGCAGAATATGTTGTAAAATTATATTACATCCACCTATTATAACCATGTTTAAGCAAATAAATAAATTGAAATCTATTGCTTATCCCTGAATTAGCCAAAGTTATAATAAGACTTCAATTGTCTCACACTATTTAAGTTACACGTTTTATATTGAACGAACAAATACCAAATAATCTACCGAAAGGAATAACAAATCCAATAAATCTCCACAAACGTGAAGAAATCCCGCCCGTGTACGCGGCGCGGAAGTCATGACAAGATGGCCGCTTCCGCCATTGTTGCTATGCCGTATTACGATAGGAGGTATTATTTATTCTGTGGCCATATTAATGCAAAACCACTTTCAAATGGCATTTGAACTTGTGTCATTTTCTCTGAGTTATTGTAAAGGGCAATATAGTATAAGCCAGCAGTGCTATCACATATCATACACATACTCAGTTTGGTTCTGTTGTATGCCAGCATAAATCATAGATAAACATAGATCGGCTGTCCAAAAGTTCATGTAATTGTGGCTATTTTGTCCATTGAGGTTGTATGTACTGAACTACCTGAACACACAACACCAGCAAGTGTAATTTGAAATTGTGATATTTTTTCAGAGTTTATTGTAAATAGCAAGATGACAATAAGTCGTCTGTGCTGCCATATATTACATAATCTTGCCTTATGTTATTTGCCAGCTAAAAATCTTAAATCATAGATATACAACATGTAACTTAATTAACGCACATCCTGAAAATAGTTTGTTCGGAATCGTTTACTGAATTGATTTATAACATTTTTAATACCTATAGGTAATTTTTTATTCCAAAAATTAAAACTACGGAAATTATTTATTTAAGGATTATCAACATTACAGACACTTAAGAAAGACAAAGGACACATGTATATAGAATAGGAAATGGTGTTGTAACAATTATAGACTGCCACAGCATTCAAAGTCACACGGTTAGTAGTAAGTTATTGTAATATTAACCCTGTATAGTCAAAACAAATTGAAATGGACCGTAAGTCAAAGTAATAAGACTTTTAATATCGCAGTTTTATTTGTAATCAAACAAATTCCATCATTCAATACAAAATAAAGAAAAATAAACTTTATTCCAAGAAACTAAATTAGTAAATAACAATGCATATAAATACAAGTTAAAACAAAAATTCAGTGAATGTATCATGATTATAACATAATATTTAAATTGGGGTGTTTGACGGTGTGAGTTAATAACGTTACATTTTGTATATGTAATTCATAGATCTGCTGACAGTGACCGCATAATTAACGGGCTCAAAAAAAAAAGATAATTAATTAGACTATTTATATTTTTCATGCTCTTTAAATGGCCGCACGGATTTTTTTGACGAATCGGTTTTACCAAAAATGTTCAGGATGGTTGTACTTTTTAAATAAATGAGGTTGTAGGCAGGCTTTACAATTTAGGATTATTAAGACATGCCTAACCCAGTGAAATAAAATGAAACCAAGAATATATGAAACCAAGTATAAAATATTCCAAAGTTAATTACTTGAAAAACTATCTCATGTAGTATATCAGTTATCTGGTTTCTATATTACAAGCTCTGCTTAGTTTGGGATCAGATGGCCGTATGTAAATAATGTCCCACGATATTATTATCTCAAAAAACTTCATTTAGTTATTACTAGCTGTGCCCTGCGGTTTTACCCGCGTTAAACTTTATAAATTACACTGCACCTCCCCCGTAGGTGATAGCGTGATAATATGTAGCCTATATGTTGACCCGACCTCTTAGTAATATTCATGCAAAATTTGAAGTAAATCCATGCAGTACTTTTTGAGTTTAAACCGGACATACATACAGACAAAGACACACAGACAAAAATTTTAAATACTATATTTTTGGCTTCGATATCGATTGTAGATCACGCCCCAAGTATCTTTTTTAAAAAATATTCAATGCACAGTTTTGACTTTCCTACGATTTTATTATATGTATAGATAATAGATAGTTATAATTGATATTTTTGACTGTATTTCTATAGGTATTTTGGACAGAAAATTATGGATAAAATCACGATAACTGCCACACGCCACAGGTCATCAGAAACCATGACCGATCGAGGCGCTTGTACTGAATGCTATATCTATGGTTTAAACCGTAAAGAAGGCTTAGCTCTTAATGATACAGAAAACTAAAAGAAACCACAGCACATTGTGGTTTACCTAAATATGTGACGCCGCCGTGATGTTGTTAGGAGAAATGTTCACTGTAAACTTAACAGTTGTTTTATAACCTTAGTAAATAGGCTCTATTTACTTTCATCGGAATTAAATTTTACTATACTCGTAATCGATCGCTGTAGCCTAGTTGGTAGTGCTCGCCTACGAAGCTGGTGGTCCAGGGTTCAATCCCGGTAAGTGCTAATATTTGTGTGATGAGCACGAATATTTGTTTCTGAGTCATGGATGTTTTCTATGTAGGTATATAAGTATTTATCTATATATATATAAGTATGTATATCATCGCCATTGTACCCATAGTACAAGCTTTGCTTAGTTTTGGGGCTAGGATGATCTGTGTGACATTGTCACAAAAAAAAACAAAAAAAAACAATCCGTGTCGTGCTGATGAGGGCATTGTCTAATAAGTTACATAGCTCTCTAGGGAAATTAATGTATGTGTCGCCAATACCTGACGAATATTCAATTAACAGACACAAAGCGCACCTAGAAGCGATATATCATCATCATCATCATATCAGCCGAAAGACGTTCACTGCTGGAACCTCCCCCAAAGATCTCCACAATTGCAGGTCTTGCGCTATTTGCATCCAGCAGTTTCCAGCGACCCGCACAAGATCATCGGTCCATCTTGTAGGGGACCTGCCCACGCTGCGTCTTCCGATTCGTGGTCGCCACTCAAGAACCTTTCTGCCCCAACGGCCATCGGTTCTACGAGCTATGTGCCCCGCCCACTGCCACTTCAGTTTTGCAATTCTTCGGGCTATGTCGGTGACTTTGGTTCGCCTGCGGATTTCGACATTACTGATTCGATCCCGCAGGGAAACTCCGAGCATAGCCCTCTCCATTGCTCTTTGGGTGACCTTGAGCCTTTTAATAAGGCCCATAGTGAGCGACCACGTCTCTATTCCGTAAGTCATCACTGGCAACACACACTGGTTGAAGACTTTCGACTTGAGACACTGCGGTATTTTAGAAGCGATATATGGGTCACATTTATAATTGATCTGTACGAAAATCGACCCTGGAACATGTTAAGTCTACTGCCATATACCGCGCCACATGTCATTGTGCATTGTGTAGTCATTTGCTAGAAAGTGACGTAAACATGTCTTAAGCTTCATTATGAGGAATACCTTCCTTACGATATAGCTACTGGTAGTGGTGGTAAGTCTCGCGCGTTGATTTTATAATAAGGTATGTACAATCGTGATAACATACTCATAGTTCTTTGTATGTAATATTTTTTGGTGTACAATAAAGAGTCGCCAGCACATCTAGCTACCTCAATCTATTAAATTTCTTTTATAGATTTTCAACTTTATCACAAAACATAAGGTTCACTTTCAATTGGGGAAATTTGACAGATCGGGGTAGCTTGATGTGCTGACGTCTGTACGAAACTGTAATATTCCGAAGGCCAACTAGCAATTGAGTTCTTTTAAGTGAGTTAACTAATTCGTATACCCTGCCAGGTGCAGTTAACTTGTTGATCCTCTCACGTTACGTAAACACGCAAACAAGTTAAAATTGCAAAAAGCTCACAATTTGCTTAGTAAAAGTAACGAATTCAAATGATCGGTTGCTTGTCTGCCTCAGTTTGTTTGCTACCATTTGTTACGTGGAGAGATCTTTATCTGATCTATGGTGAAGGCATGCTAAGATACTCCTAAGGTACAGATATAACATTAAGTAGGACACAAGGTACCTATAGATAAAATATTAACGCCCAATATATACAAATGGAAAAAGGAATGCTGAGATGGTTTGGCCATTTAGAAAGGATGAATGAAAGAAGATTGACCAGAGCAGTATACCTGGCCTGTGTGAATGGAACAACCGGAAGGGGAAGACCTCGTCGAACATTCTCTGACCAAATCGGAGACGTTCTCAAGAAAGGACAGGTCAGAAGTACCCTAAACCGGCGAGCATGTATGAAGAATATAATGACAGTAATTGAGGCAAAAGACGTGTGCAAAGATCGTGACAAATGGAAATCCGTTGTCTCTGCCTACCCCTCTGGGAAACAGGTGTGAGTCTATGTATATATGTATATACAAATCAAGCATGGGCCTGTTGTAAAAATAACCTATAAATTAATTTAAGATCCAAAAAGATTGGTAGGTCTAATAGATTCCTTAATTTTACCTTGTACTCAAACTCAATTTAAGGTTTCTTCGCAAGGCCGTGTTAATGCCTTTCTAAGTTATTATTGTCGTTATGTGATGCTGAAAGCACTCTAAAAGCTCATAAGTAAACGTATCCATCTAGACTACAGGGTGCACCGGACAAAAACAATCGAAAAACATCTTAATACTACAAACAGTGTCAAAAGAGCATACAAGGAACTGAGAACACATACATTATGGATTGAAGAATTGAAAGACAAATCGAAAAATACTCAAAATAGAACAGAAATACTGAAAATAGCAACAGAATTCTATAAGAAACTGTACAGCGCCCCGAATCAAAATGGATATGAATTACCGGACATATATAAAGTAGAGACGAGGGCAGTGATAGACGAATCCGAAGTGATTGAAGGGATTCAATCACTAAAAATGGAAAAAGTCCGGGCCGTGACGGGATCACCAACAAAGTCATAAAGACTGGATGCGCGTATCTAGCAAAACCACTAACTCTGCTGTTCAATCTGATACTGAGCAGCTCGTACACTCCCCGTCAATGGTCAGAATCTGAAATTATCTTGCTTTACAAAAAAGGAGACCCTAATGACATAAGTAACTATAGACCGATAAGCCTACTACCCTCACTATATAAACTGTTTTCCTCAATAATGGAGAAAAAAATTAGAGAGAGCACAGAGAAATATCAACCCATTGAACAGGCAGGCTTTAGAAGAGGTTTTTCAACAGTGGATCACATACACTCACTAGAAATTTGATTCCCCCCGCGGACCCCGCCGCAAGCGGTCGTGTTATAAAGTACGCTGTAACAATTTATTTAGACGTGTATTTAAAAGTGCAATTCTGGACTTAAAACTTATATCACAATGTAGATAATACAAATAACAACTAATACACAATAAATCAAAACAGTGCATCAAGAAACCCAACAACAGCAATCAAAATATTAATAAACATTTACCAAAGTGAATACAAGTAAGTGCAGTGACTCATTAGATGATTTGTATTTTGTTAGAAATGTTGAACAACTGGCCTCTTACTTCTCAAGGTCAACGATGCATCAACGAGTAAAAATAAAACAATAAGTCACTAGTTTCGCCAACACCAGTAAACAGCGCATGGCCTAACGGCAAACGCTTCGACTTTGCAACGGTGTGCCAATGTGGTCGAGGGTTCAAATCCGAGTAACTACAATTTTTGTGTTGACTTTTCAATTTTAATATGGAAGATACTAATAATCGATCCACCGAAGAACAAAAAGACGACACAAACATCACCTACCGCCCAAAAAACAAAAACTTAGCATCGTCGTGTGAACAACTGTGCCTATTCAATTCACCGTTGTCATCTGATACTTTGATTGCTGATAGCGTTCCGGAGACTATTAACTACGACAGAGAATACATACAAAAGCTACAAGATCAAATAATAAAACTTACAACCGAACTTGAGAGTGCAAACCAGCAAGTTGATGACTTATTATTAGAAAATAACTCACTCAAGACAAGTATTATTGAACAAGCAACAAAAATAACCTATTTAAAAACAGTATGTATAGGTACTCCTCAAAGTACAAATTCTGGACGAAAGAAGAAACACAGAAAACAGTGTCGTAAAACCATTGATTTTGAACGAGAAGATAGTGATACTGCATACAAAAAAGATGACTCAAAAGCAAAAGAGTTTTCGTGCGAAAAAATACTTGTTGGAAACACTAGCAACTATGATGCAAATAAAAATAAAAAAAAGCAGCCATCACCTAAAATATGTACGGAGAGCACAAAAAGAATATCATCAGAAATACACTCAGGACGATCACAAGTACCTGAAAACAGTTTCAACCAAACATCACACACCCCGAAACAAAATCTAAACATTTCATCATCCCAATATCATAGTCAGCCTTCAACCAAACCTCAAATTATGATTATAGGGACGAACAGGTACGAAAACTAGCACAAACTTTAATCGATCGTAGAAAGAACAAGTGGAATGATTGTTACACAGTTTCAGCCATGATCAAACCATACGCAATTTGTTCACAAATATTGAGTAATATCTCAAACATATGTAACTCGCTTAACAAACAAGATATTGTAATTCTTTCGGTTGGAACTAACGATAAAAATCCTTCATATTTCTATAAGGAACTCTGTATAGCGCTGAACTATTTGAAAATATGTCGACAAGTATTTGTTGTAAGTGTACAACATAATCGATACTTGAATGAAAAGATGTTAAATCAAAGTATTTACCTTATGTGCCAAAATTTCTCCAACTGTAAATTTATAAACATAAATGAAATGTCAAACTTTAATCGGTTTTTCTACCTCAGGCAAGAAAATCGAATGTATTTAGACCAACTTAGCTTCAAAATCAACATAGAAATTGACTATTTAAGATACACACAACAATTTACAAAGAAATACCGTCAAAAGACAATCGTTGATTACTATAAGCCATTTCGTACGTCAATAAGTAATAATACTGTAATAGATCAGGCATATAATTCTTATCAATCTGACACTATACGCAATAAGAATCTTTTTCGTGACTAAAGATATATTTATAATGCATCAGAATATCAATGGTTTGATTAATAAATCGGACTTATTAAGTTTACACCTTAATGATCTTATGGATCGAGGAAAATCCGTCGACATAGTATGCATTACCGAAACGAATATGAATAAAGACGACCACTTACAATTTAATTTACCTAACTATTCACTGACCTCTCATTATTCACGAAATGATAGACACGGAGGGTCCTGTATTTTGTTGAAAAATACAGTTAAAGGTCTAAAACTTGATATTGATAAATGGTGTAAACCGAAGTTTATAGAGTGTTGTGCGGTCGAATTACAAGCTCACTCTTTTGTCATATTATGCATGTACCGGCCACCTAAGTATGATAAAGATTCTATTAATGGGTTCATATGGTCTTTAGATAATATTCTGAAGGAAATATGTTATAAGCGTAAAAAAAAACCTATTCTATGCGGCGATTTCAATATCGATATGTTGAAAAATAATTATAATTCTACCAGTTTTCAAAATCTTCTACATTGTTTCCATCTGAAGCTGGGAGTACGTACACCGACTCGTCTATGTAGTGGCTCCTGCATTGATAATATCATTCACAATATAAAAGGCAGCAAGTGTGAAATTATCGAGTTAGCAGTGTCGGATCACACAGCCCAACTGATAAAATGCCCTGTTAAGAAAATCTGTACACTCTCTTACTGGTTCATAATCAAACGTGATTATTCAAGTGAAAATATTACTAAATTTAAAAAATGCATTGATAGTCTGACATTTTATGACATTTATACATCTAACGACCCAAATGACGCATTTAACCAATTTCATGATATTTTTAAATTATTCTATGACTTGTGTTTCCCTCTTCGGAAAATAAAAGTTCGCGCTACTAAGAAACCCTTATGGATTACTAAAGGAATAAAGCTCTGTTGTAAACGTAAAAGACAAATGCTATGGCAGTTTCGTAGGATGCCTAACTTGGACAATAAGAAAGCGTTTAAAACTTACTCTAAAAGACTAAGATCTATAATTCACCTAACACAAAAATGCCAGAATAAAAACTTTATAAATAAAGCCAAAAATAAAAGCAAGGCCACTTGGCAGATTATAAATAGAACTAAAAATAATAATCTGACGGAGGAGATTCACGAAATTACCCTTGATAATAAATTAGTAACTAATCCAAAACACATTGCTCACATTTTTAATGACTTTTTCATTGACGATATAGAAAAAAAATCTATTAAAAATCGCAATCAATTAAATTTTGACATATGTCGTGATTCAATATTTCTAAACCCCACCGACTCATTTGACATTGAACAAATAATAAATTCTCTTAATAATACTAACAGCTCGGGGTATGATGACATCACAACTAATGTACTCAAATCTATTTCAGGTTTAATAGCACCAATACTAAGTTTTATTATAAACTTATGCTTAGAACATGGCGTGTTTCCAGATAAGCTCAAAACCTCAATTATTAAGCCTCTACATAAAAAAGGTAAAAAGCAGGATCCCAGTAACTATAGACCAATTGCCCTTCTCCCAATATTTTCAAAAATAATTGAGAAAGTAATCTATAAATCCCTTAACTCATTTTTAGAACAAAAAAATATTTTAGTCGATGAACAATATGGGTTCAGAAAAAATAAAAATATCAACTTAGCCATTTATAAATTATTTAAAAACATTATATCTAATATTGACCAAAGACGTCCAGTAGCAGCCTTATTCATGGACATGAGTAAGGCATTTGATTACGTGGATCGGGATATACTCCTGAATGAATTGGAAAGATACTCATAGCTAAATATGCTCACAGCCTGCTAAAGTCATATTTAACAAATAGGAAACAGTTTACACAAATAGATAGAGTTTGTGTAGCTTCTAAAACTATAAAAACGTACCTATCAAGCCAAAAATCAACCAATTACGGTGTACCCCAAGGTAGCATTTTAGGCCCTTTGCTTTTTATTATTTACATCAATGATATGCCCAAAGTCACGCATTATCCGATGGTGCTATTTGCAGATGATAGCACAGTAGTGTTTAGTGCAAAAGATAAATTGACGTTTGATAAAGAAATAAATGACTGCCTCGTAGTAATTGTTGAATGGCTTAAAGCTAATAACTTGAAAATTAATCTAGATAAAACAAAAATTATGACATTTGAGCAACGAACTAATCACTTTAAGCCTGACATACGTTACAATGACAAAGTTATTGAAGAAACTAGCACTACAAAATTTTTAGGCCTCGAACTAGATAGAGACATGTCCTGGAAGACGCATACTAACTATGTTTGTCAACGTTTATTTCAATATTCATATGCTCTCCACAATTTAGCCAAGGTAGTGGATCAGACGACTTTGATCACTGCTTACCATGCATATGTCACGTCTACCCTACGCTATGGTGTTATATACTGGGGGAATTCTACAAATAAAGAAATAGTCTTTAGAGCACAGAAAAGATGTCTTAGAGCGATATGTGGAATTAAAAGTATTGACAGCTGCAAGCCATTTTTTAAAAGTCTTCATGTATTAACTCTTCCATGCCTATATATCTACGAAGTTGCCACATTTGTAAAAAGTAACCTTTTTCTGTTTGACACCCTCAACGGTATAAGACACAGACATAAAATACGTTTTAGACCCCACAAAAAAGCCGTATTTAACAATAACTTTATAGGCATGGCACCTAAAATTTACAATAAATTGCCACAACATATAATATTAGAATGTAACAATATGAAATTCAAAAAGCTTTTGACGGAGTTTTTAATTAATAAGGTTTATTACACCATAAGTGAATATTTATTAGATAATGGTATGTAATGTAAACTATAATAATGGCTCATCTATGTAAATTGATAATTTGTGTATTGATGTAACTATCTTGACGACTTAGGTTACTTTATTTATTTGTTTGTTAATTGACATATTATATGATTGACGTCTATACATTGCGCGATATTGACATGTGTATATTTTCTAATTTAATTGTGTGACATTTTTACTTTTATTTAATTTTATTTTTAAATTTGTATTTGCATTGCTTCTAATCTTAAGCAAAAAATATAACAAAATAAAATCCAGTTGCATGCTCTAACAGGCTGGACATAGCGGACCAACATTTTACTACCACCCTTAAATGTACATTATCTACCTGTGTTCGCAATAAATAAATTTGTATTTGTATTTGTATTTGTATTTGAAAATGCTGATAGAAAAATATCAAGAGTTCAAGAGACCTCTCTACATTGTATTTATAGACTATCAAAAAGCATTTGATTCTCTGTTCCACTCATCAATATGGGAAACTCTACTCTCTCAAGAAGTTCCACTAGACTACATCAAAGTCCTAAAAAATATCTATGAAAATAGTACTAGCAGAGTGAAGCTGGAAACTACAGGGCCACCCATACAAATTAATAAAGGCGTACGGCAAGGAGACCCACTCTCGCCAACTATATTCATAGCGGTGCTGGAGTCCATCATTAGCAAACTAAACTGGGAAAAATTAGGCATTAGTATTAATGGATGTCACTTGAATCACTTGAGATTTGCTGACGACATAGTCCTGCTATCCGAAACTTCAAATCAACTACAAGTCATGATAAACACTCTACACGAAGAAAGTCGTAAAGTAGGCTTACAAATCAACCTAACAAAAACTAATATCATGACAAACCATATTAAAAGACCTGTATATCTCGAAAATTCACCCTTGACATATGTCGATGCCTATATTTATCTGGGAAAGCAAGTTTCATTCAACCAACAAAATAACGAACTGGAAGTAGAGAGAAGAATCAACATCACATGGAAAAAGTTCTGGAGTCTCAAAGAAATACTAAAAAGTGATATGACCATAAGAATGAAAAATAAGTAATGAACACCTGCCTACTGCCCTCTTTAACATACGCCTGCCAAACTTGGAAATTTACTAGAAAAACGAAAAATAGAATTACATCCTGCCAAAGGAGTATGGAGAGAAGCATCTTGAAAATTAAGAAAATCCAAAAGATCCGCCACACTCATATAAGACGGAAAACTAAAGCCATTGACGTTCTCAGCTATTGACTAAAGCTTAAATGGCGATGGGCTGGACACGTAGCGAGACTTAACGATAATCGCTGGACTAAAAATACAACATTATGGGCAGGTCCTCTAGGACAGAGAAAAAGAGGGCGACCAAACGCGCGCTGGGCAGACGACATCATAAAAGTAGCCGGTACTCAACGGCCGCGAGCGGCTGAAAATAGAGAGTATTGGTCATCTCTGGAGGAGGCCACTACCTTTCATGGAGAGGGTTCTTGCCAACAAAATACAAACCCTATATCTAATGATTAAAATTTAAATATATATATATAAAATATTTTCATTTTAAATCGATTAATTATATAATTCTTGCATGCACATTGCTATTGTTTTTTATAATCTGTACTACCAACAAGCAAGAAATAAAAGGCTTTTTTATTTTTATTTATTTTTTATGTGATGCTAAATTAACTTTTAACACTTAATATTCTTAATTTAACAGTTAGGGGCCGATTTTGTGTCTCCTCTTCTGTTCATTACAAGGAAAATATTATCACGTAGAAATATACAATCATAAAAGATCTTGATGTGCTAAATGAGTTGCGTAACAGTTTCAAGAGAACTCTTCTAAGATAATTGAAATTTTCAAACCTCAATCTGTAAGCGAGGTATTTTTTAGGGTTCCGTAGCCAAATGGCAAAAAACGGAACCCTTATAGATTCGTCATCTCTGTCTGTCCGTCGGTATGTCACAGCCATTTCTCCGAAACTATAAGAGCTGTACTGTTGAAACTTGGTAGGTAGACGTATTCTGTGAACCGCATTAAGATTTTTATAGTAGGTATCTATGGATAAGTCTTCAAAAATGATATTGAGGTTTCTAAAATCATTTTTATCTAAACTGAATAGTTTGCGCGAGAGTCACTTTCAAAGTGGAAAAATGAGTGTCCCCCCCTGTAACTTCTAAAATAAGAGAATGATAAAACTAAAAAAAATATATGATGTCCATTACCATGTAAACTAACAACGAAAATTGGTTTGAACGAGATCTAGTAAGTATTTTTTAATACGTCATAAACCGTAAACCGCAATTTACCTTTCATGAAATTAACTAAAATACTTGCTGCTTCGGAACCCTTCATGGGCGAGTCCGACTCGCACTTGGCCGGTTTTTTAACATTTCGGTACTGATGTAATCTAGAGTCGTGATGTTCAGACGTGGTACCGTTCCATTTGAACTCGTAACTTTTACTTTGTTATTACTTGTACATACTTCCATTACCTAGATTATAGGGGTTGCATTTTAAATTAGTAACTTTGTGTGCATTTACGGTCACCGTAGCCTAGTTGGTAGTGCTCCTGCCTACGAAGCTGGTGGTCCTGGATTCGAATCTCGGTAAGTGCAAATATTTATGTAATGAGCACGAATATTTGTTTCTGATTCATGGATGTTTTCTATGTATTTAAGTATTTATCTATCTATATAAGTATGTATATCGTCACCTGGTACCCATAGTACAAGCTTTGCTTAGTTTGGGGCTAGGATGATCTGTGTGACATTGTCCCTAGATATTATTATTATAGATATTATTTATTATTTCAGAAATATAAGGTAATAATTTGTTGGTGATGAATTGGTATTCTATTAGGTATACTTATATGCCATATTATTACTAGTGACAACGTGTTTCTCTGCAGTTAGTAAGGTTCTGGGTTCACAACCTAGGACGGAGTAAAGAGTGTTAAATGGAGTTTTATGGTAAGAAAATCACCCAAGCTGGTAGTTCATTCCTCGGAGAATACGTAAAATCCAAAGGGACATGGAGAAAGATCAAGGACTGTTGTCCATCTGATACCGAACTAAGCAGAACTTGTACTATGGAAACCAGATCACTGATATACTACTTTTCTTTTGTAAATACATACTTATGTAGACTGCCTGCCTCGTTGGTCTAGCGGTAGCGTGTTCACCCGCAGAGAACGAGGTCCTGGGTTCAAATCCCGGGTCGGGCCAAAAAGTGATTTTGGGACTTTTCTGTAAAAAGAAAAATTTCTCAATATCAGCCCGAAGTCTGGGAGTTGGCGGTATTATACCCCCGTGCCTCGGAGAGCACGTAAAGCCGTCGGTCCTGTACCTGACCTCTTTCCGGTCGTGTCGCTAGGCGTCCCATCGGATCATGAGAGTGATGGAATAGAAAGTGCTAATCTCTGTTGAGACTGGCCGCCGTGGTCGAAATACGGCTAGGAGGACATTATGTAGATAATTACACACATACTCAGGACAACCAGAGATGTTCATGCACCTAAATATCTGTCCTGGGTGGGAATCGAACTCACGACCTCCGGCGTGAAAAGCAAGCATTCGCCAACTACGCTAACAGGGCAGTAATGATTACCATTTGAAGAAAATGAATACCATTTGAAGGGGTAAGGTGTAGGACGAACGACTTAACGTGCTCTTTGAGGCACAGCACCAACTTCCACACCGCAGTTTGATATTAAAAAAAAATCTTTACAGATCCATATCAATATTTGGCACGACCCGGGATTTGAACCCAGGGCCTCATTCCCTGCGGTTGAACACGCTACCGATAGAATAACGAGACATAGTAAGGCTCGACTGATATACGGACAACTTGGTTGTTGCATTTATTGGGTAACTAAAGTAATATTTTGTCTCTCAAATATTTCAAAAACTATTTTCGTACGAAAGAGGCTATTTCCTAATCTAAAGAATCATTTAATTTTATAACGACTGAAAAGTTGAGAAATGTTTTCTATTTTATCATCTGCACATTTTGTTTGTTACAAAAGAATGAATGTCAAATCAAATTAAATCGAATCGTTATAGATTTCAATAAATTCAAATTGTTCATGTTACATGTTTCGATCGGCCGGAATGCTGTTATTTTAAATTTCACTTTAAGGAAGACTAACACATGAAAACAATTATAGAAAAAGAACAATTAATGTCACCTGTGCCTCTAGCACGAGTTCCTGCGTTTACTTACTCGATAACACGTACAGTTTCGTCCCATACATTGAGCACCAGAGTTTTAGTTCTTAATAGTCTCCGCGAGAGGCGCTGGTGCTCAATGTATGGGAGGAAACTGTACGTGTGATCGAGTAAGTAAACTGCAGGAACTCGTGCTAGAGGCTCTGATTTCACACGAAGTAGATCTGCAGCTATTTCACAGCGATTAGCTAGGGGCAAAATATGAAACTTGGCACATAATTCTGAGTTTCTACTGGCCGGGGCCACCGGAGCTGCATACTCGCGTTACCGGGGCATGTTCTTTATAGAATCGTATAATAATATAATAATATTTATTTGCGTAAAACACGGTATACAAAGGTTTTATGACTTATACTTATAATGAATGGACATGCGTGTTTTGCTAATTATATGTAGATAGCGTGCAAAAAAGAAAAAGAATGGCTACAAACACCACAGCAATACAATGAAGAAATACAAGTACAATTTTATAGTTTCAGCTCTAGAAATTCTTTAACACTATAGAAATTATAATAATTAAGCCATTTTTGTAAATTAATTTTAAATAAGTTGGTAGTATTTAATAATTTTAAATTACGAGGTATTTTATTATAAATACGCACACACATAGCTATGCAGCTTTTGTTGTAAACTACACATTTGATTGTCTGATGATCTTCAGCAAAGTGCGCATGAGCTCACGAAGGTTTCTGAGTTGGTACGACCAATCTTCGACAGATGGCGACACTGTCATTCTAATCAATTTCATATATTGCCGTGACGGTTAATGCTGATTTGAATTGAAATGAAAACAGCAAACGAATGACAACTGAACTACGGGAAAGAAGGATCTTTTGGAACGAAGTTCCTTATCGCGCGTTGTGAAAGGGGGCTAGACGGAAAAAATTCTTACGAAAAGTTGTCACGACACTTTTTGCAGCTGTGCGGCGTGCGCATGTTTCTCTGTCTCTCTCTCTCTCTCTCTTTCTCTCTCTCTCTCTCTCTTATAGAAAGCAAGCCAGATATTTTCATTTCTATTTCGCATTGAACAGTGTGGTGTCGCGACGATTATTTTTGTTGAGTGTATACAGTTTTTTTGTACATAATAGATAATAAGAAATAACTTCGTTCCATCCGGGTGTCCCTTGACACCTCTCAAGTTTTTTTTAGTTATCGTAAGGGCAGTTGCTACCTTAATTTCAGAGTTGTTCAAGCCGCCCATTAGGCCTCTGACATGGCTTAACGAATTATGTCAAATGACTACAACCAGGACCGACAGCTTAACGTGACCTCCGAAGCACGGAGACGCTCAGAAATTAAACCACTTTGGTGGTCATCCATCTATGGACCTACCGCGAGCCTAGTTGCTTAACCATGTCGGTGAGAGCATCTAGCTATGAGTGTGAAATGCGAAGCTTATATGTCTTTCCTTCAAATGTATTTTAGTTAGTGGCGTAGCAACGCGCGCAGGGTACAGCTAGAACTTTTCACTATAGCATTACTATAAAACTATCCATTATCATTATTCTCAGAGAATACGTGTCCCATACGTAGGCCATGTAACCAATAAACTCCCACGCAATCCCTTCATCTTATCGCTTTAAGTTCCTCGTCGTTATCGCTCGATCTGTTGCGCGAGAGTTTTCGTCCGCTTTTCTCAAGCATTAGCTTTCGTCCGTACATCACGACGGATTGTGCGCGATTGTACACGATCGTGGCCGGAGATAACCGGAGATTTGATGAGGAATGGTACTGTTTGTAGAGTTTGTACAGTGCCTCTAGCACGAGTTCCTGCAGTTTACTTACTCTATCACACGTACAGTTTCTTCCCATACATTGAGCACCAGCGCCTCTCGCGGAAACTATTAAGAACTAAAACTCTAGTGCTCAATGTATGGGACGAAACTGTACGTATGATCGAGTAAGTAAACTGCAGGAACCCGTGCTAGAGGCCCAGTTCTTTTCTAGTGTCATACTCATAGTTTTCGAAAAAATGATCTAAGTGTAACTCAGTAAACATATTGGCGATAGTTACTACAGTCTTATATGCGTTCTGGCCACAGTACTACCACAGCCCTGGTAACTAGGTACTGGTAAGTAATATGGGTGATATCCGACTGAACATGGAGTGGAGAAAGTTTCATTTATTAAAATAAATAGAATAAAATAAAATAAAGGCTTTTATTGACGTAGACTTTAACAAAGCGTTTGTGTGTGCTTAAATTAAGTGAAAATAATTATTTCTAGGTACATGTAGGTATTTAAGTACCTACATAGATCGTATGGAAACATTTAGATATAACATTTAATTTACTATTTCGTTATTTAGCTTTAGTGGTTATTGTCAAGCTTATATATAAGCTATATTTATTTATGGAAATCTAAACTTTTAGATATTAATTACTACTAATTTAATTTAAATTTAATAAATGTTTTCATACAATGTGTACCTAAATATCTGTTACTAGAAATAATAATGTATACAACTATATTACTACAAACATGTTCTGACTATTTACAAGCGCTTTTTTAAAGTCTACGTGAATAAAAACTTTTTTTATTTTATTTATTTTATTTTTATACATCTTGTTTGATTGGTTCTGTCTATATTAAGGTAAGAATTCCATATTATTATTATGGCGATTCTTGTGTACCTCATTAAGATGATTATATATCTCATATATTATACAAATAGTTCACAATATGATTTCGTTATCGTATTCTCTACTGTAATTGACAATCATCGATTATCATTAAATCAACATAATCTTCTATTCAAGCGTAACAAGTTAACTACTTAGATGTTGACCAAGAGGTCATGTAGATGTGGTCAGAAATGGTCACTTCCTTTGGACAGTAGCGCAATTTGTATATCTACACAGTTATTTGAGATGTAACCATCTTGTTAATCTAACCATAGTAGGAAAGTATGATCAAATAACTTACTTTTAAGTAGTCAGTTTGAATGGGAATGATCAAAGTACTACTAACTACTAACTTGCAATACTAATAAAAATATATTAGTATTGCAAGTTTGTAATACTATGGGGTGTATATCATAATATAATTTGGTAGCGTTTAAATTGATTTAATATTAGTCATGATGTTCATGTAAATTTTACCTGTTTAGTTTTTTTTAAGGCAACACCCGCACTAGGGAAATTAATCCATGTATTAATTGACGGACATAAAGTACTTCCAGATTCAGAAGAAGTATTTATGGGTAATATAAATAGATGTCCTATACGGGAATCGAACCCAGAGATATGAAGTAGCGAGGCGACTGATTTAACCGTTGCGCAACACATGCAGTCGAGGTAGACGAAAAAATTTTAACCAGAGAAGGTTTGATTCATTTTTTATTTTTTTTTCATATTTTTTTCATATTTTTTTTTTTTTTTTAATTCATATTTACTAATTAAAATTATAGGGTATTACATGCACTGTAATGTTTAATATGCTAGTACTTGCTTATTTTATATCGACGTGCTGGTTAGACTTAATTTGTTCTTTAAAATAAATTTGTTGACACTATTTCTACTATTATCGAAGGCGCAAAATCTCACTAGCGAGATTTGGTCAACGCCATCTAGTGGCAAGTAATTGAACCAAAATATACGACACAATCTCTCTTTGTCGTGAACTATCACTACTCAATTCAATAGGTTTTCCTAATTCTCCTTTCCCGTCGCCGACTGCCTGAGTCGAACTCTATTGTTTGTAAGTAGTAATTTCTGTAGATAATTTCCACATTGATGACCGAGTAGATCGGCGAACACCGTCAGATATACATCTCGTTGGAATTTGCCACAATTTTCTTTAATCAGATCTAATTTCAGAGCACCTAGTTAAGACAGTGTCTACTTATTATTTGTTAATTTGTCAAATTACCCAGTTTTTTGAAAAGAATACGTTTGCGAAACCATTGTTTAATATTTGATCCAGGCTTACGCAAATACGCGCCAAAATAGTACCATTCGATACAACCGATGAGAACATAGGCAACCTGCATTATTTGTTCTACGAGGTACTGTTAAACCACTCAGTAGTTCTCTGACATGGCGAGTCGCTCGGAAATGAAACCAATTTTTCGGTCACCCATCTCTACACTGACTGACTGCATAGATGCTCAAGCTTTGCGATCACTTGCTGTGGTCACATTTATCATTTTAAATGCTTGTAAATTTCTTTTACATTACACTAAACAAGGCAAAATAGGTGTGCAAAGACGGTGACAAATGTTAAGGTATTTTTGTAATCGGTTGGTCGGTCACCATAGCCTAGTTGGTAGTGCTCCTGCCTTCGAAGCTGGTGGTCCTGGGTTCGAATCCCGGTAAGTGCAATATTTGTGTGATGAGCACGAATATATGTTTCTGAGTCATGGATGTTTTCTATGTATATATGTATTTATCTATCTATATAAGTATGTATATCGTCGCCTGGTACCCATAGTACAAGCTTTGCTTAGTTTGAGGCTAGGATGATCTGTGTGACATTGTCCCCAGATATTATTATATTATTATTAATCGTATATTTTTAGATTTTAGATCACTTTTACTCATATGTAGTTTTCGTGCACGCTCTATATTTTCTCTGCATCTCCCCAAGATTGACTGGTTGAGAATGCGTTCTCTCTGCTACCGCTAAACCAACTTGGACAAAGAGAGGTCCTCTAACATAGAGGCTATCTGGTCTGGCTAATAATAGACCTCTGTTAAGTCGTCCATCAACTTCGAATGTACCTTATACACAACTAGTTTAAACTCATAATTATGTCTCGCAATCAAGCGAATAACTCAAACTTTTGCAACATTTTGACAATTACACTGGAGTGCAAATAAATGGGGCATTGCGTCTAAATGTCGTGGCTTAATTACACTGTAGTGCTTACGAAAGAGAGCATCTGATAGAGGAACGAAAATTGAGGTTGGAGGTCCGAGGTTCCACCTCTGTTCCGATCTATACAATAGATGAGTTATTAATCTGTTGTTTGAAAGTTTGTTTGTGTAAAATCACGCTTGTTGGTGGTATGTACAGTTACGGTCGCCATTGTATCTTAAAATAGTTTAAGCTATTAGTCTAGTGGTTATTGACCTTGACTGCTTAGCAGATGTCGTGGGATCGATCCCCATCCAGGACAAATATTTGTGTGATGAGCGCGATTATTTATTGTCTCAAGGTGTTATTTGTCTACTAGCTGTGCCCCGCGGTTTTACCCGCGTTAAATTTTATAAGTTATCATAGCTCCTCCCACCTAAGTGATAGCGTGATAATATGTAGCCTATATTTTGACCCGACCTCTTAGTAATATTTATGGAAAATTCGAAGTAAATCCATGCATTACTTTTTGAGTTTAGCCCGGACATACATACAGAAAAACAGACACACAGACAAAAATTCTAAAAACTATATTTTTGGCTTCGATGTCTGTTGTAGATCATGCTCCAAGTATCGTTTTTAAAAAATATTCCATGTACAGTTTTGACTTTCCTACGATTTTATTATATGTATAGATAATATGTATGCATTTAGAAATATATAAGTATGTTTATCAGTTGTCTGGTTGCCATAGTACAGGCTCTGCCTAGTTTGTGATCAGATGGCAGTGTGTGTACTTATCCTATGATATTTAAGCTTCCAAAATTACAACTCAATTTAAAATGGTGTTCAAACATACAACTTTTAACTCTCTCGTTCGTCTATAGCTTTCAAATCCCGGGTTAGGCTAAAAAGTGATTTTGGGATATTTTCTGTAAAGAATATTCCTCAGTATCAGCCCGAAGCCCGTGTCTCCGAGAGCACATAAAGCTGCCGGTCATGTACCTGACTTCTTTCCGGCCATGTCGATGATCGTCCCATCGGATTATGAGAGTGATAGAATAGAAAAATATAAAGTGTTTGCATGCTCACTTCTGTACTATAATATGTCCCGCGCGGATGACTAGTCTCTATTGAGACTGGCCACCGTGGCCGAAATTCGACCAGGAGGACGTTATAACTCTCAAATCAAATTCTTTATACATAAATAAAGGGTAATAAATGGTAAAGACGCAACATTTCTTATAATACTTTATCGATGCTGTAATACAATACCACGTCTCGTGAACAAAAAAGCAAAACGGCGTCTTACGTCGTGTATTTATCGCTAACGTAGTAATACGACTTCGCAACCAATATTATAGGTTGCTGGGACTCTACTCAGGCGGTCTATATTTACAGAACAAAACTACAAACAAATCTACATAGGAAAGTAGTCGAATTATCCTCTTGAGGATTTGTAAGACCGCGAGATTCATTACGCTTTAATTTTATTGCGGAACTTTTCAGCTTTAAAGTCGTGCACATAAAACTTCTTGTACAGTTAAAATGTTCACGATACGATCCATACGGGGATATTTTCATCTAAACGTTTCGAGCCTCCTAAGTGATGATCTTTCATACTTGGGGCATGGATCATCGTGATGGGTGATGGGTCTGCAGCTTGAAAGTGCAGCCATGTGTTGTAAGAATCATGGGAGGTAAGTGCTTATCATCTGGTGGGTACATTAGTTCGCCGACATGGTAATATAAAAAAATAAAACATTGACCAATAGGTGGCTGCTGACTGGGGCGCTGTACTTACACAGTTGTTTTACTCAATTCAATGTCAACCTTATTGTGTGCGCATCATGGAACAAGATGCCGCTGGAACAAAGAGGCCTTTACATAGACATGCCCAATTTTCTAACTTCATAGGAATCGGTGTTTTTATTTTAAATACTTATATACTATAATTTCAAAACTACCTTAGGCCCGGAAACTACTTTTTGGGTGAACAAAAAGCTTGAAACTCGCGTCATCGCCACCGCAGGCTTCCCAAGAGCTATATGTATAGCGTGTATACCTCTATATGTACATATATAGACTTCCATGCGTTGTTAGTATATAATATAATATATATATCTCAATGTAGCCTGCCCATACTCAATACTCAATACTCAATACTTTATTGCGTTCTACAAAGTTTTTATAATAGGTGGTAAGTTGTACATTGGTAAGTATCATTTGTAGACCCTGTCGGGCACAGCATAAGTGTAGGAGAGAGGAGGAAGGGCGCATTAATATTTAAATGGATAACTAAATGTTTTCATCTTTTATGCAGGAATACTTTGTGTTTCTTTAAATGCTAATGTTGAGTGTGTGTGTGTCTTTAATATTGTAAATGTGTTTTTAAATATATAAGTGAAATAGTTTAACTGATATAATAAAAGACATGTTAATATATATAATAGGTCTTTACCTATGAAATTGCCGTTTTGTATGAAAAAATTTAAACGAATTTTTTTCATGAATTTTTTTATTTGTATTAATCGAAGTAATCACCCATGCAATCAATGCATCTTTGCCATCGCAGTGGCAGTTTATTGATGCCCTTCTTAAAGAAATCAGCTGGACGGGAGGCAACAAATTCTTCAAAGGCATTTTGTACTGCCTCTCGGGTATTGAATTTTTTTCCCGCCAAGAAGTTATCCAAATTCTGGAAAAAGTAGTAGTCTGTAGGCGCAAGGTCTGGTGAGTAGGGCGGATGACGGAGAGCTTCCAACCCCAGTTCTTGCAACTTGGAGACCGTCTGCTGTGCAGTATGAGGTCGCGCGTTGTCGTGCAGGAGCAGCGGAGACGAGCGATTGACCAATGCTGGTTGGAGATGCGCCAGCTTCTCCATCATTGTGCTCAGTTCTTCACAGTACACATCTGCAGTAATGCTCACCCCGTTTGGTAAGAAGCTGTGATGAATCACACCGGCGCTAGACCACCAAACAGTGACCATCACTTTTCTAGGGGTAAGTTTTCGTTTAGGGCATTGTTTAGGTGCTGAACCACGATCCAACCAACTTGCTGAGCGCTTGCGGTTATCAAACAGAATCCATTTTTCATCGCAGGTAACAATGCGGTTCAAAATTCCTTCATTTGTGTGTCTGTTGAGCAGTGCAAGGCACGTCTCGACGCGTACTTCGCGCTGGCGATCATTGAGTTCGTGGGGCACCCATTTGTCAAGCTTTTTTACCTTGCCAATTTGACGCAAATGGACCAATATTGTTTTGACGCTAACGTCGAAAGCTGCTGCTAATTCAGCCGTAGATTGTGTATCATCAGCTTCCACAACCGCCTTTAATTCGTCATTGTCGACCAAAGTCTTCGGACGACCGCGAGGTTCATTTTTCAGGTCGAAATTTCCAGAACGGAAGCGAGCAAACCAATAACAGGTGGTGCGTTGGTTTGTAGTGTTAGCTCCGTAAACGTCGTTGATGTTGCGTGCCGCTTGTGCCGCGTTGCTGCCACGACGGTACTCATATTCCATAATTACTCGAATTTTTAACGTATCCATGATGACGAAAAAGATTGAAATGCGATGAAAATGTAACACTAATCAATAAAGAAATGACTACTTTTGGAAAAAAGAATCCATGTTTTTAAAATAAAATTAATTTGAAATTAGAATTCTTAGCCAAACAAAAATTATTTTGATTTGAAATGGCCAGTACTGCACAACGGCAATTTCATAGGTAAAGACCTAATATATATATATATATATATATATATATATATATATATATATATATATATATATATATATATATATATTATAATTCTCGTTTTGGATTAATTAATTTATTTTAATTTATCATTGAAAAATTCACTTAAATCGTAATATGTTTTATTTAATAAGAATTGTTTTAATTTGTAATTGAATCTCTTTATTTTGGTTTCGTTTCTTATATTTTCAGGTAACTTATTGTATACTTTTATGGCCATAACTAGGGTACTCGAGGCATGCATTTCTAGTTGTGAATTAGGTAGGTTTAGCCTATTTTTGTGTCTAAATGAATATTTCTTTTGAATGTCATCTCTTTTGCTGTAAAAGTCTGGATGTGCACGTACAAATTTGCATAGTTCTAAGATGTAGATACTAGGTAATGTGAGGATTTGTTGATCTTGAAAGTGGGGTCTGCAGCTTTCTTGTTGGTCAATATTTGCTATTATTCTAATAAGTTTTTTTTGTAAGACAAATAATGAATGCGCGTCAGTACTGTTGCCCCATAAGATGATACCATACTTTAGCCACGCGTGTGCATATGCGTAGTACGTAACTACTACAGTTTTTACGTCAGTAGTTTTCTTAATTTCACGTAATGCATATGAGAATTTAGACAATTTGGCTCTTATTTTATCGACATGAGGTTTCCAATTAATATGCGAATCTATTTCGACTCCTAATAAGGTGGCCGTGGTGACAACTTCTATTTCATTATTTTTGTAGGAAAAATTTACATTTAATTGTCTTTTTTGTCTAGGGTGAAAGGTTATTATTTTTGTTTTATTAAAGTTAATTTCTAAGTTGTGGGCTGTCATCCAGGTTGTTGTGTCTTCTAATAGGCTTTGTAATTTGTCATTCGGGTTAGAGTTACTATCACATGAAGTAATTATTGAGATATCATCTGCAAATAGGATGCTTGGTTCTTTTATATAATCCGGGAGGTCATTAATATATACAAGGAATAGGAAACAGCCTAAAACGCTGCCTTGTGGTATAGAAGCTTTTATATGCTGTATATGCCATACGATAAAGTAAGTCTCTTTTGCCTATACATTAATATACGAACGTAACTTTCTTTCAATTTCACCAAGTCATATCTCCTTCTCACCTTCCGTTCGCCTCGGAACCACTTCGTAACGCTCTCGTCACGCATTTACCAGTTTACTCCCAAAGTCAAGCGTATGTAAAGAAATTTGACTCCTAAAATGCCATATTGAACACACTAGAACTATTTCACGATACACTAACTCACAAGAGCTAAAGCACCATTATGCACTCAACGATATCTGCTAATGTATCGTGTGATAAGGCTTTAACAATACCACAATCTGAAGGATACTTCACGGCTGTGGGTCTCTAACGAAGCCTGACACCAGCTGGTGTTGTAACTAAATTGACGTGTTTATTTTATTATGATTGTTAATTAAGTGAGGAGAAATGATTCTGTCTGGAAAATCTTATGTAACAGACACAACACTTACCTAACAGGAAAGGTTGACTGGTAATACCATGTGCATCAAGTTGAGACCTGAGTGCGGTGATGATGTAGGAGAAAAAAAAAACTGAGAGGTGAAAAGTCCCAAAATCACTTTTGACCCGACCCGGGATTTGAACCCAGGACCTCGTTATCTGCGGGTGAACACGCTACCGCTAAACCAGCAGTCAGAGTTTATGCGTCGTATACTCTACTTCAGCGTTATGTCATTGCTCTATGGATTTTCAACAACGTAAACAACCTGTATAAATAAATAATTCATAATATATAGGGATATCTGTAAAAAAAATAGGAGGAAAAAAAACTTGAGAGGTCTCAAGGGACACCCGGATGTTGACGAACGAAGTTATTTCTTATTATTTATTATGTACAAAAAACCTGTATACACTTAACAAAAATAATCGTCGCGACACCACACTGTTCAATGCGAAATAGAAATGAAAATATCTGGCTTGCTTTCTATAAGAGAGAGAGAGAGAGAGAGAGAGAGACAGACAGAGAAACATGCGCACGCCGCACAGCTGCAAAAAGTGTCGTGACAACTTTTCGTAAGATTTTTTTCCGTCTTGCCCCCTTTCACAACGCGCGATAAGGAACTTTGTTCCAAAAACATATAGTTTAATTCCGTTTGAATGTTGACGGGCCTGTTGGCGTGGTTGGCAAACGCTTGCTTTTCACGCCGGAGGTCGTGTGTTTGATTCCCACCCAGAACAGATATTTGTGTGCATGAACATGTCTGTTTGTCCTGAGTCTGGGGGTAATTATCTATATAAGTATGTATTACAAAAGAAAAGTAGAATATGTAATATATCAGTGATCTGGTTTCCATAGTACAAGCTCTGCTTAGTTTGGGATCAGATGACCGTGTTTAAATGATGTCCCAGGATATTATTAGGATATTATTAATGTAGGTAAGTCTGTCATCATGCACAATGTTAAAACAACATTTAACCCGGCCCCTGAAGCCGACGTGTATCCCACTTTTTGTCGTCCATTTTTTGTACAAGATGTTCGTTTGTGGAATGCGCTGCGCAACATTTGATTGAAACTTGAGTTTCAACACGACTTTGACTGCACGTGTGGCGCAGCGGCTAACGCAGCGACAGTTTCCTCGCCGCTTCGTGTCGCGGGTGTGACCCTTAAATAGTTGTTCTGAGTCTGGATGTAATTTGTGTCCGTCTGTTATATGTTTGTAAAGTACCCCGCGACACAGGCATTAGATTCCCTAGTCCCTTCAAGAAAAAAAAAAGAAAAGCAAATACAGTCTTAGTCTTAAAAGTACATGACACAAAAATTATCTTTTGCGTGTCTCCAGCGCATCCAGCGGTTCGCTCATTGGCGGTCCTGCTCTAACCGCTGCGGATAGAGCAGGACCGCCAATTATGGGGACTTTGGAGGAGGCCTTTGTCCAGCAGTGGACTTCTTTAGGCTGATATGATGAGGATGATCTACTTCTCCAAGGGATTGTGAATTGTTGGAGGATTCTTTGACCAGATCTTGGGTTCAAATCTCAGGTTGCACCAAAAAGCTAAAATATTCTTAGAATAAATTCGGAGTTTGGAATTTGCTGACCTCCGATAACATATTCTTAAGCTGCTGGTCCTGTGTCTGACCTCTTTCCACTCATGTTGGCGACCCGAGCCATCGGATCATCAGTTTGAGGGAATAAAAAGTGCATACGTGTTGGCGATAACAGTTTTACACTATAATCTATATCCTAGATGGTTAGTCTTCATTATAGTGACAGAAATTCGTCCAGGAGGACATTCTAATCGTGTTATACCTTGCTATTTGAGTGTCATATAATATATTGTCGAAGCAATTAAATAACCATAATTATTTTATGAACTTTCCTTAGTAATTATGACGACAATTATAATTACGTTTTATATCTTTTAAATTGCCCGTAAATGTCACCAAAGGTATATTGCGTGATTGCTAAACATTACCAGCTGTGACCATAATTATTTAAGAGCTACGAAATATTGTCCTTCTGACCGATAGTCGACCATGGCCAGGGTTAATAAAGTCTACAGGCATTGGTTAGGGTATCCCTCGTTTTGTTCTTGTCATCCCAGCATGGCGTACGAAGCGCTTTGTTTCTTGTTTTTATACGCACGGATAAGTTGTCAAACACCCTCCCGAATTACATGTTTTTAGACACTTATCACGTGACTTTATTTAAAGCCGATCGGTTGTCAAAAATTGTACTCGTGAAATAGAATTCAAAATTTACTTATAAATAAATGTTTTAACGTACCTAATTAATTATAAAATATTACTATTATTAATCCAAATTACAAGTTAAATAACTGAATGTGATAGATTTTATATAGAAACTAGCTGTACCCCGCGGTTTTACCCGCGTTATATTTTATAAATTATCACAGCTCCTCCCCCGTAGTGTGATAATATGTAACCTATATGTTGACCCGACCTCATAGTAATATTCATGCAAAATTTGAAGTAAATCCATGCAGTACTTTTTGAGTTTAGCCCGGACATACATACAGACAAACAGACAGAAATTCTAAAAACTATATTTTTTGCTTCGATATCGATTGCATATCACGCCACAAGTATCCTTTTAAAAAAATATTCAATGTACAGTTTTGACTTTCCTACGATTTTATTTATTTTATTTTATTTTATTTATTTATTTATTCATTCATGTACACACAAAAATCATAGAATAATATACAAAAAGAAACAAAGAGTACACAGGATCTGCTTATTTCGTAAGAAATTTCATCCAGCATACCCGCGAAAGGAAAAAAATAATTGAAGATAGTCAAAAATGTGTGTAGGTCAATAATAAACTTACATACTAATAATTTACATAAATACTTAAATACGAATATATACCACTATTATACTCAATGTTAAATTTAAAATACACTAAATACTAATACTAACGTACATTCTAAGTGGATGAAATGGATAGATAATGATTTTTTACTTGTCTTTTAAACGAATAAATCGAATTGCAGTTCCGAACATTTGGCGGAAGAGAGTTCCACAGCCTGACCGCATGAACAGTAAAGGAATAGGAATAGAAATCGGTTTTATGGAGGGGAAATTTAAGAAGGGATTTTATTATATTATATTTTATTTTATTATATGTAGATTTATATAAACCCTGAACAACTGATATCTGTCGATGCATCAGCTTTCAAACGAACTGACCTGGTCCAAAGAACTTTATTCGAGTCCGGTTTATAGTTTTATGTGAAATCCCGGCGAGTATATTACATTATTTTTAATATTTTACACATTCATACTGCCATATACACCGTCGGTCCCGTACCTGCCCTCCCATAGGATCTAGAGATTGATGGAATAGAAAGCGTACCTGTTTTTGCGCACACACTTGGGTACTATGATATATCAGGCGCAGACAGCTCTCAATTGGAATTGCTCGCCGTAACCTAAATTCGACCAGAAGAACATTATTATCTTGAATCAGAAAACAGTTGTGCAAAGATCGTGGCAAATGGAAATCCGTTATCTCTGCCTACCCCTCTGGGAAAGAGGCTTGATTCTATGAAATGAATTGAATCTGATACATGAGGGTGCGGAGTTGGCAACTACCTTTACAACTGTACCACACGTAGAGTTTATAACAATTTAAAGCGAACCATATTTCTATCACCTAAATCATATTGTGTGTAAATTTCGCACGCGATGGTTTCCACATGCGATCGGACCAATAAAACTCCATCTTTATGTAGAGATGCGTGAAATTGTACGGTATTGCAGTTTAGAAGGTAGAGATCCATAGACTGGGCGATAATAATTAGAGGATTGATTTAAAGGATGGCCGAGGAGAAAGGCCGGTTGCAGTGACTATACCAGTGAAAATTATTCGGAGAGGGGAATACCTCGTCGGACATTCTCTGAATATATCGGAGATGTTCACAAGAAATCCACGTCACTAAACCGTACGCTTAACCGGCGAGCTGGTATGAAGAACATATAGGTAGGCAATGAAAACATAATATCTTTATTTTTTTATTTTTTAATTTCTATAATAATAATATCTCGGGACAATGTCACACAGATCATCCTAGCCCCAAACTAAGCAAAGCTTGTACTATGGGTACCAGACGACGATATACATACTTCTATAGATAGATAAATACTTATATACATAGAAAACATCCATGACTCAGAAACAAATATTCGTGCTCATCACACAAATATTTGCACTTACCGGGATTCGAACCCAGGACCACCAGCTTCGTAGGCAGGAGCACTACCAACTACGCTACGGTGACCTGTACGGTGTATTGCTCCCAGCTAATTTCAGTTATGGCTAACAGATAAGGAAACTAACCCATTATGCTGGATATATTATAGTGCATAAGTGTATACGCAAACGCAGATGAACTCTCTTTTTCCGCACTGCCATTATTTGATGGGATGGCTGTTGGACAGGACCGAGGAGAGATCAGGCGCTTGACTGTCACTTTTACGTACTCCTCAAAGCATGGGTAGCTACTGCCGCGCTGCTACTGGATGTTATACTGGCTAGGAAAATCCCAATAAAGCTTTTTGGCCTAACTGGGATCTGAACCCGGAACACGTTACCTTGGAGTAACGTTGCTCTAGAGGGAAGTGGAACTATTCATTTGCGAACTCCTCCTTGTTTCTTTCTGATTAAATTCGTTGCGGGGTCCAAGACAGTTAAAGCGATTCCCCGGGACATGCCTGAGCCTCAGCGATTAGTGTCATTTCATTGTGTGCCACTGTTGATCCTGGCTTACAGGAGTTGTAGTTGTGGGTAAGAGGGCGGGACAAGTCCTTATGTCAGAATGTGACTGCCTGGTTGGTTTAGCGGTAGCGTATTCAGCCGCAGAGAACGAGGTCCTGGGTTCAAATCCTAGGTCGGACCAAAAAAGCGATATTGGGACTTTTCTGTTAAAAGATAAATTTCTCAACATCAGCCCGAAGTCTGGGAGTTGGTGGTATTATACCCCCGTGCCTCGGAGAGCACGTAAAGCCGTCGGTCCTGTATCTGACCTCTTTCCGGTCGTGTCGCTAGGCGTCCCATCGGATCACGAGAGTGATGTAATAGAAAGTGCTCCTGTGTTTGCGCATACACTTGTGGACTATAATATGTCCTGCGCAGATGGCTAATCTCTGTTAAGACTGGCTACCGTGGCCGAAATTCGACAATATTTTTTATTATTATGTCAGAAAATAGCTTGAAGTAGAATAGCTGCCAGTGGTTCGCAAGCGAAGTGCAGTACAGAGATAAACTGCAGAACAATGCACGATGCAACCGCTCATTATTTGTACAACAAATTGCTACTGCTAGGATGCAGTTATCGCTTAGTACCGATATCGGATAAACAAGGTAAAACGTGGCCCCTTTTTTATATATACCGTAGACACCTTTGAACCTTAGCTCTTCTAATTGAAAAGTGAGTAACTTTATGCGGAAATGGCTAATAGTAATTGGTACGATAGGACCCACATGTGACTTTCTTTCTTTCACTTTCCTTTTAAATAAATAAATAAAAATCTTGGGACAATTAACACTGCCATCTGAACCCAAACTAGGCACAGCCTGTACTATAGCAAAGAGAAAACTGAAAACATACGTATATAGTGTTCATCACACAAAGATGAACACTATATAAGTATCCTGGGTGGGGAGTCCATGACCTATGTCTTCCCAATCTGGGTTACTAACCACTACACCAATACTGTAACAGACGCAAAGGCCATATATATGGCCTTTGCGCCTGTTACAGTATTGGTGGTGACGATTTACGGCGCATTGTCTGAGAGACATTTCTTATGGTGGCTAAACAAACCGATGCGAGAGCGACATAGCCTGCCGCAGGCCTGACAAGAGAAGTTTGCGGCGGTTGGTGCCGAGCCGCTTTCATGTCGCTTCTGTCTCTTATCGGCAAGTACTCGGAACCAGGCTTCGTCACAGATCTTACGACCCTCCACTACATGTTTGCGCCATTCAACTCTATTTTCAGCGAGCTTTTCCCAGCAACAGTGGTCAATTTTAAAAGCGGCCATATCCCGCTTGATGCTGTCTTTAAAGCGAAGCAGAGAGCATTGCGCTACGCATTAGCTACCGCACCCAACAGAACACATCGTGGTATTCGAGTGGGTTCCATTCTGTGTACATGCCCCAGCCAACGTAAACGCTTCTGTTTAAGAAATGCTGTCGTACGTAAGTAACGTTGAAACTACACCAATAGGCAGTTTTATTTATATATACTTACATATATGGATGTCTGTTTCTGTCTTCAAGTATGAAGATTTGAGCAGACAATCATTGTGCGTGGACGGTTGTAACTTTTTTGCTTTTTTTAATAAAGCGTACGTATTATTATCTCAATAATAACATAAATAACTTAATGTTGTGTTTCTGCGTGTGAACAAGGTTGCCAGAGCTCATTGGGTTGGGGGAAGGGTCAGCAACACTGAGTTGCAGACTTTTTAAAAGGCCGGCAACGCACCTGCGCCTCCTCTGGTGTTGCGAGCGTATATGGGCGGCGGTGATCACTTACCATCAGGTTGCCGAAATGCTCGTTTGTCGCCTTCTTATATAAAAAAAAATATTAATATAATAATATCTAGGGACAATGTCACACAGATCATCCTAGCCCCAAACTAAGCAAAGCTTGTATTATGGGTACCAGGCAACGATATACATAATTATATAGATAGATAAATACATAGAAAACATCCATGACTCAGAAACAAATATTCGTGCTCATCACACAAATATTTGCACTTATCGGGATTCGAACCCAGGACCACCAGCTTCGTAGGCAGGACCACTATCAACTAGGCTACGGTGACCACATATTGCACAGAGCAAGTATTTAATACAGGTAATTAATTCCTGACGGGAATTCCCAAATCACACACCTTTTTAACAGTTAATTTACAAAGGATAGGGCTAAGGACTCTTCAAATCCTAACAAAAACCAATGAACCACACGGTAGCCACCGTATAATTCCTAAATTACCCAATCTGTGAATTTCTATAGTATTGTGCTTCAGAAACAAATAAGTCTCGAACAATGAATAATAGGTGTGCCACTGTAATTTGCCAGTAAATTACCTCCTTGTGATTTGAATGTTCATTTACTAATGCAAAGTGAATTACTTATAAGTACTGTGTGTTGAAATCAATAATTTAGTTCATAGTGATTGTATCGGATGCTTATCTTGATGAATCCGGGTGCATTTGACTTTTGACCGATGAATTTATAAATCTAAGCTTTTAGATACACTTTGAGTAAACAAGGACGCTTGCAACATACGTAAATATATATGCAATTATAGCAGAACCTTTTCTTTCTGCCTTCCTTATGTATTCTGGATAAATTAAACCAAAATCTTAATTCATTGATTCCGTTAAAATATAACATATATGTGGAATTGTCAATTTTTCACCCTACCGTGCAGTGCATGACGTGGCAGCTACTGAGAAACATTGCCAGAAATATTAGTAGGTAGTATTTTTATTTCTTAATATAAAATTACTTTGTCTTTCTGTTAATTTAGAGCGACTCAATCCCAAGGTCTTTTGTCCCTTCAATAATCATAAGTTTAGTAAGCCATGAAACACATTTTGGGCTTATTAGTCCTTTTAAGCTTATTTGTAGACAATTCTCTGATATCACTGGGAAGTTTGTTATAGAAACTTATACATTGGCCCATAAAGGAGTTACTTATTTTGTGGAAACGGGTAGTATTTAACACAAGGTTATGCTTATATCTAGTATTTATATTATGACAATCCCTTGAAACATATTTTTTATCTGTTTTTTTGTTACGCAATTTATTCGTTTAAGCACAGATACTTCCGTCTTTTTATTAGAGAATTCTTTCAAGATGGATTCTTTCAAATTGATGGTATTAAGAAAACTGTAAATGTTATATGTCAAAACTGTAATTATCTAGAGGCGACTTTGGGTTATTCATAATAAGTAAACTTAGTCAAAGTTGGGGTATCAACAAAACTGTTCAAAATTGGTGGATAATTTTTTGTTAACGTAATACTTTTAACGTAGCTTATAACTTGGGGTCGACGAGGAACGAATCCAAACTTATCAATCATCTGCTCCTCTTCAGCCTGATGTTGTCCATAGCCAGACATAGTCTTCCCCTAAAGGTTTTCACAACGTTTCACCGCGTAGTCACCACGCTTGGCATGCGATTTTGAATTAACTGTAAATCATAGTAACACTGACCAAGACCATCACTGATCGAAAACAAACAATGCTAAAATATTGACCTTCTAAACCTCAACCTTTCAACCTTGGCGTAAAGGTTAACCTGCACCGGAACCTTAGAAACGGATATATCATATTGTTACTCTATTATTTAAGAAAACACCGTTTAATTCTATTGTTCAAACGATGAATCTTGATACTACATATCAGCCGTCCTTGGATTTTTTAGACAAATGTACAGTTAATTGACTCGGATGTTTATGAGGGAATCTAATAGGCTTTTACTCAAGCATTACTCACACATTGCGTGGATTATCAACTCCCATCCCAGTTTGAATCTATATGGCAGTGCAGTATTTGATACCTTGACCATTGTACATACATTGTTAGCCTGTGGTTCTAACTTGACGGTCACCGTAGCCTAGTTGGTAGTGCTCCTGCCTACGAAGCTGGTGGTCCTGGGTTCGAATCCCGGTAAGTGCAAATATTTGTGTGATGAGCACGAATATTTGTTTCTGAGTCATGGATGTTTTCTATGTATTTAAGTATTTATGTATCTATATAAGTATGTATATCGTCGCCTGGTACCCATAGTACAAGCTTTGCATCGTTTGGGGCTAGGATGATCTGTGTCACATTGTCCCAAGATATTATTATTATTATAACTGTGGTCGTGGGTTGGATCCCCACCAGGACAAATCTCGGTGTGAAGAGTACGTATTTATTCTGTGCCTGGGTGTAATTTATCCATAATATGTATGCATTCAGAAATATGTAACTATGTTTATCAGATGTCGGGTTGCCATAGTGCAGGTTCTCCCTAGATTGAGATCAGATGGCAGCGTGTGAGTTGCACACATAGCTTGTAGAACCGACGGCCACTGGCACAGAACGGGTCCCAAGTGGCACCGGACGTGGAACCGGAAAACGCAGCGTGGACAGCCCCCCTACAAGGTGGACCGACGATCAGTACAAGACTGACTATTGTGGAAATCATTGGGGGAGGCCTTTGTCCAGTCTATCCGGTAATATAATAATAATAATATCTCGGAACAATGTCACACAGATCATCCTAGCCCCAAACTAAGCAAAGCTTGTACTATGGGTACCAGGCGACGATACACATACTTATATAGATAGATAAATACTTATATACATAGAAAACATCCATGACTCAGAAACAAATATTCGTGCTCATCACACAAATATTTGCACTTACCGGGATTCGCACCCAGGACCACCAGCTTCGTATGCAGGAGCACTACCAACTAGGCTACGGTGACCGACAAAACCATATGTCCTGTCATTTATAATAAAATGCCTAAGAGTTGGAAGGAGCTTCCATTATCATTGTTTAAAAAAAGACTTCGAAGCTTTTTAGTGGAGAAATCATATTATGACTTAAGTGGGTATTTAAATGAGAAAGATTTTTAAGTTAGTTTAAATATTTTCTTTGTATTCACTAGTATATACTGCATTGTGTATTATTTTAAAATGGTATGTAGCGGTAGTTTGTTAAAATATTGTCTTTTGATGCCTACATGGTAAAATATGGCTGAACTTGTTACCTGTTTTATGACATCTATTACTGGTACCCATATTTGCAAAATAAAAATATCTTTATCTTTATGATGATGATGACGATACCAATCTTTGGTAAAAAGGGTATGGGCAGCTTATACAGGGACTCCGTGGCAATGTTTTATGTCAATCCCCCTTCAGGCGGCTCGTTACAAAGCATACATCACCGCGCTACAAGTGAAGTGAAAGGGAAATGAAATCGCAAGTTTATTCTGTGGGATTACTATCTGTATGGTCATGAACAATGAGTAGTTGGTTAGAGGGTATTTCCTTCTATCACATAAGGGAAACAGTCAAGAGGCAATAACTTATGTACAACTAAAAGTATATAGTTGAAAACGGTATAAGTAGACTGCCCTGTTGGTTTAGTGGTTTAATAATGATTGCTAAGCCAGAGGTCATGGATTCGATTCCCACGATTATTTGTTCTGTGTCTGGATGTAATTAGAACGAAGTTCCTTATAGCGCGTTGTGAAAGGGGGCTAGACGGAAAATATTCTTACGAATAGTTGTCACGACACTTTTTGCAGCTGTGCGGCGTGCGAATGTTTCTCTGTCTGTCTCTCTCTCTCTTTTATAGAAAGCACGCCAGATATTTTCATTTCTATTTCGCATTGAACAGAGTGGTGTCGCGACGATTATTTTTGTTGAGTGTATACAGGTTTTTGGTACATAATAAATAATAAGAAATAACTTCGTTCCATCGAGTCAAGTTTTATATCTATAATATGTATGTATTTAGAAATATATAAGTATGTTCATCAGTTGTCTGGTTGATATAGTACAGGCTCTGCCTAGTTTGTGATCAGATGGCAGTGTGTGTTAGTTGTTCCAAGATATTTATTAAGAGTAATTGCTACTATCGTGACAGTCTTGCAATTCACTGACAAATAGAAAACTATTAAATTAACTTAGACAAAATATTGCTGGTGCGGCAGTGAAAGCCCTCTAGGCTAACTGTAAACGTCAGAACACCGTAATAATATTCATTTCATTACAAACCCGATCTACACCGGGATCTAAAGATGGACTCCGTTGCAGAGACCATTCGGAAATACGCTACAGCTCATGAACATAGGCTTCTACATCATGTGAACGTCGAGGCCATCCAGCTCCTCGACATTACAGAGCTAGTGAGACGTTTAAAGAGAACAAAACCCTATGAACTAGTGTCGTGATTAGTGATTAGTGTATTTAGTGATTAGTGTTAGCAATAATGTAATTATAAAGAACACATGAACAAAGTGTCTTCCCCTTAACAAATATGACTAAGGAAAGTCGGTGGACTGATTCTTAGAATTAATTATGTTTATGTAGAAGTTTAGGTTAATATAAAATTACTTATTAGTCTCTAGACTAGATTGTAATATATATAAAGTACTACACTTGTTACTTTATTGAAAAAAAAAATAATAATTTACAAACCCATCATACTACCTTAGTGTCAGAGTTGTTCAAATCGCACAATAAGACTCATCGCTCACCACACAATAAACATGGCTGGATGGCTATTGTCAAACTTGTATGGCTGGTACCAACGGCTTTAATTCTCCTACGAGGCACAGAGATACTAAGGAATTTAACCACTTTGACGGACACCCATCTATAGACTAACCGCATGTCTAGGTGCTTAACCTAATCGGTCATTTACAGACCGATGTGATTTATTTAGCAAGTCCTTCTTGCTTGATTTTGATTAAATTCGTTGCGATATGCAAGACAGTTAAAGCCATTCCCCGGGACATGGCTAATCCTCACTGCGCAGTGTCATTTCATTGTGTGTCACTGTTGATCCTGACTTACGGGAGTTGCAGTGGTGGGTAACTAGGGGGACTAATCCGATATAAAAGACCGATGAGAGCACTATGAGCGCCTTAACTTATCTAGTCTTCTGATTACTCACGACCCAATAATCCAATTACAATTAAGATGATCAGAAACAATCTTTAATCAAATAAACTATAACTTCTCAAGTTGTGCAATCTACCGTCGATAGTAATATTAATTGATCTTACAGCATAGATCATATGCCGTCGAAATACGAGGATGAAATAGCGATGCACATATTTAAAATAAAGGAGGTTGATCTTACTTGACAGCCGGTAATTCAATATAATTGCTTTAGTTATTGTCTGTCTGAAGATATATTATCATAATAATCTATTATATTTTATTTTATTTATTTATTTAGGCAAAAACAGTCTAACATAAATATTGTTACAAATAGAAATACAAACAGACCTAATAAGCCATATTATGACACAAACTTTAATTACCTACGCAAATTAAAATGACGGACAAAAAATAAGATAAAATAAAGTTAATCCTTACACAATTATCAAGAATATTGAAAAATATAAACATTTTTTTTAGATGTATACATACTTCATATATATATATATATATATATATCCGTATATCTACATCCGTACATACATACTATATTGTAATTAATATTATTATTTTATTTTAATTACACAATAATTTTATTACCTTTTCCCTGAATTTTGGCAACTTATCAAAAAATATATCTACGTCATCCATATGTTTGTTATAACAATTACATGAGCGTCTGAAGAAGGCATTTTTAGCATAATTGGTATGACAAAAAGGAATAGAAAATGTATCTTTAGAACGTGATTGAAGTGAGGACAAGTATCGAGGCAATAAGGCATATGCTTCTCTTAACTAAAATATAAGCATGTCAGTCATACGGCTATTGACGTATGGCTGACAGTGACAAATACGACCCACCCCATCCCATCCCTTGGGAGGGCCACAGCATCTCTTTGTGTACTATGACTAACATACTGCGATCGCCAACCCGTCTGCCAAGCGTGACGATTATGTCATTCTTGGAGGAGGAATATTCCTTCAAATGATGGACACAATACCATTGTATAGGTCTTTTGAGGAGGCTTTTATCGAGCAGTGCAAGAATTAGCTAACCATCTTCCTTATCTGCCTAACTATGGCAACAAAGACTTAAGTCTTTACAGTGTTCAACCAATTGTCGTGCTTGTCGACAAAGACTTATGTGTCTTTTATAGTGACGCTATAAACATTAGATTTCATCGCCATGCTAGACCGCTAATGTTCTTTACAAAGTTGTAATTTTCTACCAAGTCTGCAGTAGAAGAATTGGTCTACATAGCCTAACATCAATGGCGACTAAAAGGGTCTGAGAAAAAAGGGGTCCTCGTCTAGCGAGGGGACTATCGAGGCTATGGGTCGGAACAAACGTGGGTTGTGCGTGGGAAGAATTATATGTTTTCAAAGTATGTTGAAGTCTTGAGATTTAGGATGAACAATTTGATTCCTCTTGTGAGGTACTTCAGCGTTGCACAGAGAGTGCACCGATTTGTTCCAATGGCGTTACTAGGTGATCTCTTCTTATATGTGTTGATGAGGGATTTTAGTCAGTTACAGTCTGACATAACCCGTTGTTTTACTCCAGGCGTTGGGTATCCATAATGGATTTCTCCATGAAAAAAACGGTGTTCTTGTTAACATGCAATTTTTAAGCGACAAAACACATTGGTGTGCTTTAATAATGTAAAATATATAATAGATTGATACGAAATATGCTTAGCTGAGATGTAACAGCTCATCTGCCGATAATTGTTGCGGTAACAGACGCACGCATGCCGCAGCGAGCGATCACCTGAGCTCTGTGTTAGCGTGCTGTGGCCCAAGCGACGAAAAAACGCGGGAACAAAAGAAAACAATGAGATGAATGATGAATTTACTATTTCTTTCTTAAATTGCTACACCCCTAACACTCGTTTAATTGTTCTTGCTGATTTTGTCCATAAGACCGCCCATTGTACCATATTTAATACAACTGTTTACTTTAAATGTAAATCTTGGTGTACAATAAAGAGTATTTGTATTGTATTGGGTAATGAGGAATTTAAACTCGTGATCTAATTATGAGTGAATTAACACGCTCCCGATAGTCCAACGTGGCAGTCGAGTGAATAAAATAATTCTTTGATTAAAAATCTTCGTTGTAGAAGTATCGACTAAGATTGAATAGTGGTAAATACTGTAGCATTCATACCACCAAATCGGGAAAAGATAAATATTAACCACTTGACGGATATGTGATTACCATATCTTATGATTACGTTAACTTGTGACTATTCCCTCCCCGATAAACTGAGCTCTAACAAACTTACTTACACCCAGGACCACTACAATATCATGCTAATAATATTATGGAGTTTATTAGTTGTCGTTAGCTTTCATGGTTTAAAAAATGAATCTCAATTCAAATCATATCTTATATTTTTCTTTACCATATTTGAGCAAATAAAGATTTAATTTGATTTTATTCTTTGTTGGTGGCTTCTAGTTTTTGTATTACTTTTAATATTTATATAATTTCATGTATAAAATATTTGCACATCTTTGTAAAGCAAGCATATCTGATCAATTAATGACTATGTAACATCTCGCATATGAGTTCTTTTTTGTGTGTGTTAACCTACATGTTTATTAAAAAAAATGACTAACTTACTTAAAAATAAACTTCACAGTCAGCCTTTTTTTTACCTATCACCACGAATATATCTTCGGTTTATTACAGCAATATTTTGGAAGCGCAGAAATTACTTTATTTTTAATATAGGTAAGTGAATAGCTACGCGCTCTTCACTTGTGGCCCACTATCACTTTCACCGCGCTTCACTGGGATGCGCGGGAGTCGTCCGAGCGGGTAATCGATTCAGAAATCATTTAATTGCCGCTCATCTCGTCTTCTGCTGTAATACAAACATCGGCAATAATTGTTAACCATTATGCCATTGACTCGTGTATTGTTTGTTGAAGTAATAGAATAATTAACAAGTTGGGTTTTATCCAGAGAAATAATAATGTATCATCTATTTAATAATGTATGATCCATTTTTTTTACGATTTTTGGTAGCCAAAGCGTAAGAGGACATGTTTACAGATAGCTTGTTAATCATAAGGTGATGTATGAGACGCTATATACAGACTTTTACACTCAACATACATACATAATTATACGGTACATTTCACACCCGGGACATTAAGCTCAGACTAAGCAAAGCGTGTCTATGGAACATGCCATAAACCAGCCGTGTGATCCAAAGGTTGCGGGTGTGATCCTCGTATTAGACAAATATTTGTATCCAAGAAAACGATATTGGTCTTGTTTTCAATGGGGACTATCCATCTGCGCGTGACATATTATAGTGCCCAAGTGTGTGCGCAAACACTGCGACACTTTCTATTCCATCACTCGCATGATCCTATGGGATGAATAGCGACACGATCAGAAAGAGGTCAGGTACGTAACTGACGGGTTTACGTGCACTTCGCGGCATGGGGGTATGATACAGCCATTTCCCAGACTTAGGGCTGATACTGTAAATGTCTACATATATCCTACCCTGTTAACAGAAATAAAACCATAATGGCAGCTTAAATTTACAAACAAATACCAAACTAGTGAGTTAACTCAAAGTACCAGTAACTTAATAATCTAATTTCGGGGATTCCGTGCTTCTGTTGAAAACACTTGAAGATATCTTGTTCAGCGCAGAGCTTTAATATTGTAAAGGTTGACTGTTTCAGTTGTCATCATTAGACAGAAGGTAGTTGTTATGTGCTCAGAGGCCGGCAGACATACCACTTATGGACAGTTTATTGCCGTCATTATATAAATCGCTGTTGAAGCTGCCCGTAGGCCTTGGGTAAAACCTATGCCATTCGGAAAGATGATAGCTTATAAAGTCTCCTGATTAAAGTTAGAGGCAACTGGCCTGGCAAGTGATGTTGTGAGTCTGATCCCCATTCGGGAAAAACCCTGTGTGATGAGCACCTTTATTTGTTCTGTCTCTGGGTGTAATTTATCTATATATGTCGACGCCGTAGAGTGAAAACCTCGGAAGTGGAACCTCACGAGCAAACTTTTCAGGAGCACTTCCGAGGTACCTAGGAACAGCAGACTGAATGCGATCACGAACAACGAGGTTCTCACATTTATGATCGAAGATGGCTTTAGGAGTGTCAGAAGCTCAGTGAGGTCGATTCATAATATGCGTTTCGAGGTTTTCTCCTTGTAAAAACATGCAAAGAATATAATTTAGTTAAAATTTGACATTCGAAGTTTTTACTCTACGGCGTCGATGTATGTATTCAGAAATTATTATTATTTATTATTATTATACAACTACAGATAGTTGTAAATGCAAATGCAGCTCTGCTTAGTTTGAGATGAGATAGCCGTGTGTAAATAATTTCCCAGGATATTATTATTACTATTGTATTGGTTTATTTAAGTACAGAATTCATTTATCACTAAATGTCTAGATCGGAATCAGGCCTTAGTGAAATTCGTGCGAATTTATATTGACACAAAATATGCCCACGTAAACTGTGGATAGTAAAAGCAGTTCCCTGACCCTAAGGTCGCACTTTCAACTTGCGCACACGAACCGATCCTATAAAATATCAGGTTATACGTAGACGGTAAACTTACTTAACATTGTGGAGGAAAGATTCAAAGTGCACGAATGTAGGAGCCGTTGTTGAAAGTTGAAGATTTAATGAAGTTATTGAAAGGGATTAATTTAACACTAGCTGTGCCCCGCGGTTTTACCCACGTAAAACTTTATACATTATAGCCTATGTGTTAACCCAGGGTGTCAGCTAAGCCCATACCAAATTTTATTAAACTGGCTCCAGTCGATTAGACGTTAAGAAGTAACTAACATACACAGTCACACACTCACAAACTTTCGCCTTTATAATATTAGTGTGATATTTATTGAGTCTTCCAAATTCAATATCTTAAAAAATCACATACAATTTTAAATTTCGGCTGGCCTCTGAGTGCTTTGATCCCCACCTAGGACTAATCTTTTCATGATGAGCATGATTATATGTCCTGCATCAAATTAAAGTTTTCTTTAATTTGTTCTGATTTCTGGGTAGATAACACTGCTAAATGTTCCTGCAGTATTAGTTCCGTTATAGTACGTATTAGTTTACTTTATCATTTGAACAGTGGTGGTCCCTTAGTGCCGGAGTTGTATAAGCCGTCAAGTAAGTCAAGCACTCTGACATGACTTAACTATATGACCGTGCTGACGGGCCGGTTGGGTTGGTTGGTAAATGCTTGCTTTTCACGCCGCAGGTCGTCGGTTCGATTCCCAACCAGGACAGATATTTGTGTTTGTCCTGAGTCTGTATGTCATCATCATCATCATCATCATAATCATATCAGCCGAAAGACGTCCACTGCTGGACAAAGGCCTCCCTCAAAGATCTCCACAATTGCCGGTCTTGCGCTATCCGCATCCAGCAATTTCCAGCGCCCCGCACAAGATCATCGGTCCACCTTGTAGGGGGCCTGCCCACGCTGCGTCTCCCGGCTCGTGGTCGCCACTCGAGAACCTATCTGCCCCCTATGTAATTATTTATATTAAGTATGTATTTACCAAAGATAAGTAGTAGGTATATGTAATGTATCAGTTATCTGCTTTCCATAGCGCAAGCTGTGCTTAAATTGGGATCAGATGGCCGTGTGTGAATAATGTGCCAGGATATTATTGTTCTGACTGTACTTATAAACTTATAGAATACCTGTAGGACTAGATATATGTGTACATAGGCATTTAAGAAACTACTTTCTCTAGTTCACTCGCAAGAAGATGAATCGCGGCTTGAACGATGCGGCTTAAACCGTATGGTCTTAATGACATCCCATTGAATTTACAGATACGGTACGAGGCTTGTAGCAACGATAAAGTCCTTCAATTGTTGAATGCAAACGCATTTCTTTGTTAAGGCGTGAATTAAGTTATGCCGCTAATCGATTACAGACAATGAATAAATGCTTTAAATAAAGTTATCTGTTTAAAGTAAAACTTCTACGTACGCTGGACTTGGTGAATGCGGGACGAGAGCGTTACGAAAAGTGTGATCAGTGTAGGTACACGGAAGTTGTGAGGGAGATTAATGAAGATAGAAAGAGAGAGAGAGTTATGTTTCGTATATAACTGTAGGGGCAAGTGGGAGAGGTTTGAGCACACATTTGCTTTCTCTCTTTCTCTCATAGCCAGTTACACTTCGTACATCTAAGTTTTAATTCACTCGTAGACCACACGAGTGAATTTGCTGAAGTACGTCTGCGTGAAGCACACTTTTTAAACTAAATATCTTGGGGCAGCTATACACTGCTATCTGATCCCAAGCTAGGCAGAGCCTGTACTATGGCAACCAGACAACTGATACACATACTTATATATTTCTAAATACATTTATATTATAGATAAATTCAACCCAGACACAGAACAAATAAACATGCTTATCACATAAAGATTTTTCCTGGGTTTTAAACCCAATAACCCGACGTTGGGCTTAGCAATCAGGGTCAAGAACCCCTACAGTAATTGGCCAGTCGGCATCTGGATCTGGATGCACTGTCTTGCGGGAAGATGTGACATCGCTGTGTCTTTTGTCACAGGGAGTTTCTGAGAAATTCTTCGAAATTATACTTGCCATCACGGTCCGCCTCCCATCTTCTGGCCAGAAGAGGAAATTTTATCCATATCACGGACGAATTAAAGGTCATCGATTGTTTCAAACTTTTCACCGCGCATGATTACTCTGTGGAATCAATTAACGGCGGAAGTATTTCCGACATGGTAACCTTCATGAAGCGCGTCTATTTCCTTTCTTAAAGACCGGCAACGTACTTAGGGCCCTGTGGTGTAGCCAGTGTCCATGGATGGTAGTGATCGCTAACCATCATAATGACAAAGATCCGTATGCTCCTTTGCCTTTCTTTTTTTTTTAAAGCGTATGATTATTCACCTCGTGCCACGACAAAAACTAAAGCTGGAATATGGAAATTTAACATTTTTTTCAATGTGGAGTATTATTGGCAAATTGACAGCCTCGTTGGTGTAACAAGCCGTAGCGTATTCAATCGCAGAAATTGAGGTCCTGTGTTCAAATCTCAGAACGAGCCAAAATGTGATTTTGGTATTTTTCTGTAAATTTCTCAGTATCGGCTCTAAGTCTGGGAGTTGGCGGTATTTCACTCCCATGCTTCGTAGAGCACGTAAAGCCGTCGGTCCTGAACATGATCTCTTTTAGGTAGTGTTGCCATCGGATCAGGAGAGATGTTTGCTCACACACTTGTGCAGTATAATATGTCCTCGCACAGATGCCTAGTCTTTATTGAGTCTGGCTGCCGTAGCCGAAAATCGGCTAGGAGGACATTGTTATAATTATTATTGGGGAAAAAATTTAGTAAAAAAAGCAATTTCGTTGTTCACCCTAGTTAACTGTTCCTACATCGAAATATTGGTTACTGTTATCTATTTTCAGTGAGGCCTTAAAACCACCGCCATATATCTTGGCATTTCTTCACGACGTGAATATGTGGGGAACAGCTGATACAATCAGCTTTGAATTATGGGAGCTTGGCTGTGGCCGCATTGTCACGTTATCTCGCAGTTTTTGCTGAAGTCTAAAATTTATGGATGCTGGTTGTAAAGTATTATGTTTCGGTAGCATTATATTAATGTCTAGACTTGTTAGTTGATAGATTGGAAAATATTTTTAATCGCGACCGTCGTTATAAGCACAAGGTCCGTCATAGTAATAGTATTGAATTCGTAACTTAATATAGCCAGAACCATTCAGACAATTGTAGTTAAATATAGCTTAAACTATAAATATCGATAACTAAACCTAAACATAATCTCCTTGAGAATATCTTAATACGAGCTAGCTAAATATAATTACCATTATAAAATAAATTTTATAAATGTTGTACAATCCGTGACCTAAATATCTATATGTAACTAGGAATAATTATGTATACTTACTTAACTATATTACTACAAACATGTTCCTTTTTATTTATTTATTCATTTATTTCCAATATACATTTTAATTCGCTGGCGTGGAAACTTAAACTTATTAGAAACTGAAGTCGATCTGTGCCTCTAGCACGAGTTCCTGCAGTTTACTTACTCGATCACACGTACAGTTTCGTCCCATACATTGAGCACCAGAGTTTTAGTTCTTAATAGTTTCCGCGAGAGGCGTTGGTGCTCAATGTATGGGAGGAAACTGTACGTGTGATCGAGTAAGTAAACTGCAGGAACTCGTGCTAGAGGCTCAGGCAAACTTATTATTAAGACCTAGACTTCATCGCGCAGCTACCTTGCTCCCACATTTAAATGTTATACAATGATTGTGTACCCAATTTAAAATGCGCGTGAAAATAGATAACAGTAACCAAAATCGCGGTAGAAAACTAATATAACAAAAAAAAACAACTTTTCTTTATAGTAATACTCTTTTTTAGCTACCTAACGCAAACCCGTTGTTCTCGATTAAATTCAAATTATATCCTCTTATCTGTGTAAATTTTCAAAAATATAATTTTTGAAAATTGCTTTGTCAGTACGGGTCGCTATAATTTTTTAATCGCGTAAGTTTGTATGTATGGATGTTAGTTACTCTTTCACGCAAAAACAGCTGAATGGATTGAAATAAGATACACAGATAGTTAACTAACTGGATTAACATATAGAGTACTTTTTGTCCTGAAAAACACTTCCACGCGGGCGAAGCCGCGGACGGATGCTAGAAATTAATATTTTGCCATCTCTTGTTATCTAGGTTATGGTAGTCCTATCTAAAACTAAGTTTACGCAATGAGCATGAATGTTATTATTTAATATTTAAATGAGAACTTTCGTTTTGGTTAAACATTTAATAATATACAGTATGTAAATATTTTACCTCCGGTTTAGGACAAGATATGTGTGGCAACGTTGTTTATACTATTTTTTTATAATGGCCCCGATTATAAGCAATAAATTAATATAAGTAATATCATAATAACATAATATCTTCAGCCCATCTCACCTTAGAAGTCGACCCGAGGGAATATCATCATGACAGCCAAAGTACGTCCACGGCTGGACAAAAACCTCTCCACAGAATGGGGAGATATGCCACAATCGCCACGCTTGGTTGACGGGTTGGCGATCGCAGTTTGACGGTCATAGTTCACAGAAAAACGCTGCTGCCCGTTCTCTGGTAGGTATTCCCTCGGACGATTTCTACGCCCCCCACGGGATGAGATGGGATGATGATATTATATGGCGTCACCACACAGCAAACTTAGGAGGTAGACATAACTACTATAATTACAAACGAAAGTTTACGTGGGTAGGTACCTAAGGGTTTACGTCCCCAAACTGGCCAAAAAACGTGAGTATGAGCAAGATTAACATCTTCTCACGGTATGCGTGTATCTGGTTATCTGGTCGCAGATCATAAAGTACCTACAATAATAGGTATAAGTACGATTTGTCATACTGTAAAAGGTTTTTGTCAGGTAAAACTTAATACAATAAACAAATGGATAGACTTTACAAATGTGTTTCCCAGAATGATTAGCTGGGTTGACATGTCCATTTTTTTATATTAGAGGATGACAAACGAGCAAGTGGGTCACCTGATGGTATGTGATCACCGCCACCTAAGGAAACTGGCAACACCAGAGGCGAGGTGGGTGCGTTGCCAGCCTTTAAAGAGTCAGCAAACAAGTGTTGCTGACCCTTCCCCCACCCCGATGAGCTCTGCGACCTAACTCACAGGCAGAAACACAACATTAAAATTATTAATGTTATTATTAAGGAATGTCTTCAGTAAGGAGGAGGTACTTTTCCCCACTCGGGCTGCTCTTTGAGCAAATGATCGCTATGCCCTACCCATCCTAGACTACCTACTTTACATCTCGTGGTAATTAATGGTGGAAACGAAGTTGATGTGTCCAGCTCCCGCAAAGCAAAGAAAATTAATTATTATTTAGGTTAATATTGTTGAAAAAGAGCGCGTTAATCGCCATGGGCGTCAACGAAGACTTACCTGTTGTACCCCTAATGTTTACATCTACATACAACATGGGGTGGAAGAGAAAAGAGAGGATAGACGAGGTAGAAGAGCAGGGCCTCTACCGGCTAAGTCACCGAACATCGATTTCTTAAATGGCGTTCAAATAAATAAAGGTTATAAATATCTTAATCAATCTTTAAATCAGCTTCCATGAGCACATGTGACGTCATAAATGGTCCGGATACGATTGACAACGTTGAAGCCGATTTAACGATTGATTAAGTCATTTTTAACCTTTATTGATTTGAACGCCATTTAAGATATCGAAGTTCGGCGACTTAGCCTGTAGAGCCCCAGGTTGATGAAGGCTAGAATCGGCATCGTATGCACTAGCTACTCTCGCATTATTATTTAAGATTAGGGCCATTTATTAATCATATAAAATATTTATATTACATTAACTGACTTGACTGGACTGTTGATCTAGTGATTAGTGACTTGCTGAGGTTAGTGACACATAAAAATGTAATGTGGGCTTGGATCGAACCTGCGATCTCTGGATTAGCAGTCATGGTCACTAACTGACAGACATACAGGCAAGTCATACAATCACATGTTGTCGTTCACTAAAGGCACTCAACTCAATATGCTTCTTGCTTATCTTATCTTGGTTGGGGTGTACTTACGTATAGCACTTCGTCCCTTCAGGATCTTTTGTACTACCCCCCACTGGTTTTTATTTGATCCCTAGAGCCCTGAATGAAGTCTGTACATAATCCAGTAGGTAGATCCTTGTGGTCTCCTGTTTCTGGATATGCCATATTTGGTTATACCGCTTCTTGGTAGAATACCGTGTAAGATTTTTTTAATCATGTCATTTATCTGCTTCTTTGTCCATGTCTACTACTATATCCATTGACCCCTCTCACTTCGCCCGTCGCTCACTAAAGGCAGTCAACTCAACATGCTTCATGCCATACCTTGTAAGTGACAGCAGAATAAGCAGAGCTCATGCTGTATTGGTTAAAAAAAGTAATTCAGTCTTTAATATAGCCTATGTGAATTACATAACCAAAAATAGTGTTTCCTTATATTGTTCAAAATAATAGGTTACACAGACTATAAACTGTTAGGCCGATATCTAGCGACGCATCGTGTGAACCGCATATCTCTTAGCTATCACCTGCCTTGTACCAACATTGTTTTTGTACGTCGTGTAAATAATCGCTTCCGACATTTCTCTACGTAAGTGGTACTGAAGAAGTGTTAATGACTATATCTTTGGCATTTGATGGTAAAAAGTTTAAAGGAATATCTACTGGATGGGGGCACATATCCTCTATATATCCTCGGATATATGTTAAAAATATATAAAATTTAATTTAATAAATATTCGGGACATATTACGCAGCGCCATCTAGCCCAAACTGACGCAAGCTACGGATACAAGACAACGAATACAAATACTTATATACTATTATTTTTGTAAATATATACATAGAACTGGCTTTGTTTGCTTTGCTGTGGTTGGTAGATACTTGCATTTACGCCGCAGGTCGTGGGTTCGATTCACACCCAGGACAGATATTTGTGTGCATGAACATATCTGTTTGTCCTGACTCTGGGCGTAATTATGTATAAGTATGTATTTGAAAACATAATAAAATCTATACATATAATAAAATCGTAGGAAAGTCAAAACTGTACATTGAGTATTTTTTTTAAAGGATACTTGGGGCGTGATCTACAATCGATATCGAAACCAGAAATATAATTTTTAGATTTTTGTCTGTTTGTCTGTTTGTCTGTATGTATGTCCGGGCTAAACTCAAAAAGTACTGCATGGATTAACTTCAAATTTTGCATTAATATTACTAAGGGGTCGGGTCAACATATAGGCTACATATTATCACGCTATCACCTACGGGGGAGGAGCTGTGATCTTATCTATACATATAATAAAATCGTAGGAAAGTCAAAACTGTACATTGAATATTTTTTTAAAAGGATACTTGGGGCGTGATCTACAATCGATATCGAAACCAAAAATATAATTTTTAGAATTTTTGTCTGTTTGTCTGTATGTATGTCCGGGCTAAACTCAAAACGTACTGTATGGATTAACTTCAAATTTTGCATTAATATTACTAAGAGGTCGGGTCAACATATAGGCTACATATTATCACGCTATCACCTACGGGGGAGGAGCTGTGATCTTATCTATACATATAATAAAATCGTAGGAAAGTCAAAACTGTACATTGAATATTTTTTTAAAAGGATACTTGGGGCGTGATCTACAATCGATATCGAAACCAAAAATATAATTTTTAGAATTTTTGTCTGTTTGTCTGTATGTATGTCCGGGCTAAACTCAAAACGTACTGTATGGATTAACTTCAAATTTTGCATTAATATTACTAAGAGGTCGGGTCAACATATAGGCTACATATTATCACGCTATCACCTACGGGGGAGGAGCTGTGATCTTATCTATACATATAATAAAATCGTAGGAAAGTCAAAACTGTACATTGAATATATTTTTTAAAGGATACTTGGGGCGTGATCTACAATCGCTATCGAAACCAGAAATATAATTTTTAGATTTTTTGTCTTTTTTTACTTAAAGATGATATCGGGATTTTTTTTTAAATAACAGTAGCAGTGTTAAGTTTATTTCATAGCTAGGCTATTTATAGGTTAGGTTTTCTTAAATTTATATTGCTTATTTCTTTTTAAAGTTATATTTTTTAGATTAAGCTAGAAGTAAGTAGTTATACTGGTCATCATTCAAAATTGTCGCGGACGAAGTCGCGGGCACCAGCTAGTAAATAATAATAATGGTTTATTTCTCTCTTAAAGGCGTATAAATCGCGTTGTTATGTAAAAAACATTGTTTAAGCAAAAAGTTTATTAAAAACCGGCCAAGTGCGAGTCGGACTCCGCAGCAGCAAGGATTTCAGTTGCGGTGCAGCAAGGTAAATTGCGGTTTACGATTTGTGACGCATTAAAAAAAACTACTTACTAGATCTCGTTCAAACCAATTTTCTTTTTTCAGTTTTATCATTCTCTTATTTTAGAAGTTAAGGGGGGGGGGGCACTCATTTTTCCACTTTGGAAGTGTCTCTCGCGCAAACTATTCAGTTTAGAAAAAACTGATATTAGGAACCTTAATATCATTTTTGAAGACCACAGATACCCCACATGTATGGGTACGATGAAAAAAATTATTGTGAGTTTCAGTTCTATGTATGGGGAACCCCCAAAATTATAATTCTTTTTTCCATTTTGGGGTGTAATCTTAATCTTAATGCGGTTCACAGAATACATCTACTTACCAAGTTTCAACAGTACAGCTCTTATAGTTTCGGAAAAAAGTGGCTGTGACATACGGACGGACAGACAGACAGACATGACAAATCTATAAGGGTTCCGTTTTTTGCCATTTGGCTACGGAACCCTAAAAAGTATTTGAGCTCTCTCACTGGAGTCTGTACTAGGCTCGAAAACTGTATAACAAATCTCCAGGCTCCCCGTCTTGGACATAAAGTTTAGAAGCTTATTTACATATTCCAAAAGCAGTATATGTAGAATATCAGTCATCTGGTTTCCATAGTACAAGCTCTACTTAGTTTGGGATCAGATGGCCGTGCCTGAATAATGTCCCAGGATAATATAGAATACACAGAAAACAAAACCTTTTGATATGACAGAAAAGAATTTTGATAGCTAATAGCCAGTTGGCCTCACCGGTCCATAAGTGATCGGCAAGGTTAAGTACCTAGGCACGCAGTCAGTCCATAGATGGCGGACCATCAAATCTGTTTAATTTCTAAACTTGCCCGATCTTGGTATCGGTTCAGATTGTAGTCGTTAGACAACAGCCGTTAAGTCATGTCAGAGGCCCGCTTCGTTGCCTGATCAACTCTGACATTAGGGTTGTCACTGCCCATTCGAAAAAAGTAAAGTAAGCAAAGAAAAGACAAAAAAAAATTGAAATTAAATGTAATTGACTTAATTTTAAGATTTGCATGCCGAAATGGTGAAATATAGTTAGCATATTATATAAATTAGAACATCTTGTATGATCCACCTATATTTGCAAATAAAGATTATTGTATTGTATTGTAAAAGTTATTTAAATCAAAGTCTCCTGTTTCATCTTCCAAAACTCAACCAATTTCAATTATTTTTCAGCAATGAAACGTAATTTTTTTGCGTTTCTAGTCGCCAATTTTCGGTGCAAAGATCGGTCGGTGAGATCTACTACTACTACTAGTTTGGCTCCTCAATCCTGGGTCCTATTCCCGGCGCGGGTCATAGTGTAGTTGGCTTTTCTTTCAAGGAATTAAAGTAGTAGTGAGATTAAGGGATAGGTTAGTGTGCAGAGTGGGGAACATCCAAAAACTGCGAAATACTTTGTTCCGAATTTCGATGTTCCGATTTTCAAAAGTCCGATATTACGAATTGTAATGTCTATTATTTAAAACTAGCTATGCCCCGCGGTTTTACCCGCGTTAAAATTTATAAATTATCACAGCTGCTCCCCCGTAAGTAATAGCGCGATAATATGTAGCCTATATGTTGACCCGACCTCTTAGTAATATTCATGCAAAGTTTGAAGTAAATCCATGTAGTACTTTTTCAGTTTAGCCCGGACATACATACAGACAAACAGACACACAGACAAAAATTCTAAAAACTATATTTTTGACTTCAATATCGATAGTAGGTCACGCCCCAAATATCCTTCTTTTTAAATATTCAATGTACAGTTTTGACTTTCCTACAATTTTATTATATGTATAGAAGATCACAAAATTTATTTTACCGAAAGACGTAAATGCGATTTGTTAGTTTTTCGATTTTCATACGTTCAAAGAGTCAAATGCTCAAAGGGTTTTCAGTCCGAAAACGGAGCCGTGACAGAAACAATGCCTGCTGCGTGTTGCATGCTGCATGCCTGCTTGGATTAGGTTAGCTTAAAATTGTGACCAGGGAAACAAAATATTTTTATTCGTATTATTGATCTCAAATTTGATCTGCCAGCGTGTATCGTTCGTAGCTTAACGCAGAGCGCCTACCCCGGATTGGTAGATTGGTTCGAGACCCGCCAGACGATATAATTTATGATTTCCTATTTTTGAGATTAGATAACCCCCTACACTAATATAGCACAGCACTAAATGCAGTGCTGTACAGCATAAATGCACTACAGCACTGCATTTATGCTGTAGTGCATTAAAAAAAGAATATTTTATCACCCGTTAATATAAGTACAATTCGACCAGTAGCATTAATATTTTTATTATTTAATAGCATTGAAATAAAAAAACTTCACAGTAGCACCTGACATGCCCATCAATACAAAACATGTTCCACATGACTTTCATCAAAAGAAGATCACGATAGTGAATGGCACTGCACAATAATTGACACTAAGTAGACCAGGTAGTGATTATTGTACTTAGCTACGACCTTGGCACTTAGGTCGTTATGGATTGATATGTTACCGTTATCGTGATGTTGAGTAATTAGGTGGTATTGGGTCAATGTTATGGCTGGTGTGGATGCGCATGCGCACACTCATAAATGAAATTTGCATAATTACTGAGTATATGGATAACTGAACTCTTGTCTCTTTTAAGTGATAATTAGAAATAGAAAGTGTATTATTATTTCGGAAACTTTTACAGATGATACACATGAGAACATAAAATAAGACAGCAGTGGATATAAATTTTCTGGGTTAATCTGAACTCCAGTATAATTAACAGTGTGTTTTCTGAATTACATCAAAATCAATTACATATTCTACTAATATTATAAATGCGAAAGATGTATAACTCTTTCACGCAAAAAGTACGGAACAGAATTTTATGAAACTTTGTGGTAATATAGCTTATATATCCTACTAGCAAGACTATAAATTAAAAAGTTTGCAATAACAAGACTAGAATTTATAAAGTTTAACGCATGTGACACCGCGGGGAACAGCTAGTATTACCTACATATTATAGTAAAATAAAAGTAAAGTGAAATACTGTTTATTGCAATCTATATAGGTAATAATGGGTATACCACTGGTGCTTGTTTGTAGTTGTATAAAATTGGTGTGTTTGTATAAAATTAACTGCAATTTAGTTCCTAAAGAAACCAAGTTACAAGATAGCTTAACGAAGCACTAAGAAATCTGTAGCCTACAAGTATCTTATGGCTCAACCGACGTACACTACATTGCACGTGAATGTATCAACACAATGAAAGGTCGAAGTTTTCCATCTCGTTTCACGCCTACTTACCCGATACCATCTACCACATCCTGCCGATATTGTTTACAACTAAACTAAATAGACTGTGACGTTTTATTTGCACGCCAGTGTATTTGGTAATAGAAAAAACACAAAAGTCAGCCTTGCGGGGAACTGATAATTGTTTTAATTGGGCGTTCATTTTAATTAGTGATCTGTTTTATAAATTGTTTCTCTCATACGTTTGTTGATTGTTTGTTATAATTTGTAGTTGATAGCCAAATAAGTGCTCGGATGAAATGGAGCGCATGCGAATGGCGAATGCAATAAAAAAACTGGTCAGATCATAATGGATGAATGCCAAAGTGGTTTAATTTCGGAGCGTCTGCTTGCTTCGGAGCCCACGTTATGCTATCGGTCCTGGCTGCTGTAATTAGACAACAGTATGTGGTGCTGCGGTGACAGTAAGAGAAGTGTCCTCTACTGCCGCCACGTGAAAGCAGCTCCTGGAAGACAGCGATCTGTTTGTGACGCAGGCGCTATGCCTGTTGGCAGGAGCCGATAATCAGGGATAACAACCAATTATCGTCCCAGGCCACCTTTCCTATACCATGTGGGACATGGCGTTATGGGGGACACCGGAAGTTCCCGAGGGTCGCTTCGCAGGCGCCAAGTGAAATCCACGGCAGGATAGACACCTTCCACGGGTGGCATGCCAATAACCACTCCAAAAAATTAAGTAATATGCCTATAAGTATTGTGTGCTGGGCATTTCCTTTTTTTTAATCAGAAATGTCAAGGTTCCAAGTTATTTACTAGTGTTTGTTAACCTATTTTGATAATTATTACAAACTTCGGTGAAGACCTCGTAGAACACTCTCTGATCAAATCGGAGACGTACTTAAGAAAGGTCAGGTCAGAAGTACCCTAAACCGGCGAGCATGTACGAAGAATATTATGTCAGTAAACGAAGCGAAAGAGATATGCAAGGATCGTGACAAATGGAAGTCCGTTGTCTCTGCCTACCCCTCTGGGAAACAGGCGTGAGTCTATGTATGTATGTATTACAAACTTCCTCAGATCACCGTCAATACTGTATTTAAACGGTTCTGTACTTGTATGAAACCATTCATTTATGACAGACTAGCTGGGCACCGCGGTTTTATCCGCGTTAAACTTTCTCAAACTGGGCAGAGTTGTAAATGGTAACCAGACAAATAATAAACATACTTAAATATTTCTAAATACATACATAGGTATTATAGATACATTACACCCAGAGACACTGAACAAATAATCGTCTTCTTCACACAAAGATTTGTCCTGGGAGGAAATCGAAACCAGGACCTCTGGCGTAGCCATCAATGTCACTAACCGCTAAACCAATAGACCAGTCTCAAATCGGATTACGATTTATAAAGAATAAAATGAGAGTAAAAAAAAAATTTTAATACAAGCTTTTATTTAAATGCTCTAAAAAGAAGAAAATAAAATTTTCCTTTAAAATTTCAATCATCAACTCATAACCTTATTATACACAATTTATACGTTCATAAAAGCTTGTCGCGAGGTTTAAGTACCTATAAGTATTAAATTCTTTTTTTTTTTTTAATTTAAACTTAGCAGATTAAGTTACCTAATTGAAGAGTTACTAGTTTGTTTACGCAATTTAATCGCGCGACAAGCTTTTATGAACATATAAATTGTGTATAATAAGGTTATGAGTTGATGATTGAAATTTTAAAGGAAAATTTTATTTTCTTCTTTTTAGAGCATTTAAATAAAAGCTTGTATTAAAATTTTTTTTTTACTCTCATTTTATTTTTTACTTTTTAGTTATGAGTTGATGATTGAAATTTTAAAGGTAAATTTTATTTTCTTCTTTTTGGAGCATTTAAATAAAAGCTTGTATTACATATTTTTTTTAACTCTTATTTTATTTTTTACTTTTTAGCTAATATACAACAGGGTTCGCCCAGGTGCCCTGAGGTGGTACGTTCACGACATCATATTACACCCCGATGCGCCACTTATTTCAGCTTGGAGATTACTTGTGCCTGACCAAACTGAGTTCCAGGTTTGATTTTGGAGTTGTCCTTCTCCTAGACAGGTCGCAGACCAATGCTGATGACGCACATCTCGCCAAATTACCTAAGTCAAAGTTAATCTACGGATGTCTCAGGCTCGAAAAAATCGACTTCAAGAATAATCGAGGTCTCTACACCAAATTTCAGGTGGATTAGAGAAACGGAGCTTTTTTTAATTTTTTATTAAAGAGGTACTTTTTTTATTTTGACTTTTTCTGACAATTTTGACTTCTTTTTGAAAATGTAGACTTTTTTAAAAACTAACTTATGTTAAAAATTTTGACTTTTTTAATAATTTTGACTTCTTTGAAAATTTAGACTTTATTGAAAATTTTGACAATTTTTTTTAATTTTGACTTTTTTTGTAAATTTTAACATTTTTTTTAAAATTCTGAATATTTTTCATATTTAACTTTTTTTTTGAAATCTTTGACTTTTTTGAAAATTATAACTGTTTTGAAAATATTGACGTCACATATTTTTTGAGTTACTCTCAACAATCCCTTTCATTTGATACCCATATTGTAGTAAAGCATCAAAAAGAACTATTCCGCCATCTTGTATTTTCTGCCATATTGGATTTAGAATATCGTCACATATTTTTTCGAGTTACTGTCAACAATACCTTTCATTTGATACCCATATTGTAGTAGAGCATCAAAAATAACTATTCCGCCATCTTGGATGTTCCGCCATATTGGATTTAGAATAACGTCACACATTTTTTCGAGTTACTGTCAACAATCCCTTACATTTGATACCCATATTGTAGAAGTGCATAAAAAATCACTATTCCGCCATCTTGGATGGTCCGCCATGTTGGATTTAGGATGACGTCACATGATTTATCATTTGTCATCCAAACTAACCGTGTATACAAAATTTCAGCTCAATCGGCTGGAAATATCTGCTTCAAAATTAAGTTGCAAGATTCCACCCGAACATACATACATACATTGCAAGTTAAATAAAAGCTTTTAAAAAGAGACATCGGTTGTATGTTTTTAAAACAGTCATTTTTAGTAATTTGTGTAGTAATTATGACGATGACACATCTTAATGTTTGTTGTAGTAATTTGCGCAGGCGCTTACAACACGTGTTTTCTCTCAGTTATGAGGAAGTATTCAGCCTTATTGTCAACTCAATTATCCGAACAAAACTTAACATAATGTGGACTTTCAAGAAGATTTGGTCTTATTGTTTTTAGTAGTTTAGTAGTTAGCCCGTCAATAGGTGCAGTTGGGACGTATCGACCTTGCTTTCGAGCAGTTTGTGTCGTCTCTTGCGCAACTGCAATCTGCCGAGAGGCATGGAAGGTCGGCGGTTTGTTCCCAGGCGGAAATAGTATGTATTTTTCCTACTAATATTATAAATGCGAAAGTTTGTGAGTATGTATGGATGTTTGTTATTCTTTCGGGCAAAAACTACCCAATGGATTTTGTTGAAATTTTGTAGTAATATGGCTTATATATCCGAATAACACATAGGCTATAAATTATAAAGTTTACCGCGGGTAAAACCGTGGGGTACAGCTAATATTATTATCACTGACTAGCTGCGCCCCGCGGTTTTACCCGCATAAAACTTAATAAATTATAGCCTTTGTGTTAATCCAGGGTATCAGTTAACTCCATACCAAATTTTATTAAAATCGCTCTAGCCGTTTAGTCGTGAAGAATTAACAAACATACACACTCACAAACTTTCACATTTATAATATTAGTGTGATTATTTGATTAATGTTGTTCCCGTTCCTATTCACCCCAGTTTACGACATTGGTTTTGTTTTCCTTTTCCGTAAGCTTAAGTTCTAGTTATAAGTAGTTAAGCGATCTCGGTCATAGTAGCACATTACGGGCTTAGAACTTCTTCGTAGGAAGTTTCTCCACACAAAAAAAAATCTAACAGTAATGTAATTGCTAGGATCATTTTCTGGACTTGCGTTTTAGTAAGGTCGTCATGTTCGATCGGGTATACAAAAAGATCTCAAGATCCTTTTGACTAGAATGACAGACTCCCACATAACGGATACTTTCTAATCTCCAAAGATCACATGGGAAGAATAATTCTACCAATACATTTCAAACATTGTTTCAAATAGTAGCCCCTACAGTTGTTACAGTGAAAGACAAACGTATATGGTTTTACGTGTAACAAAACGATGCGCCCACGCAGTCATTAATATCATTGAACCTTTCTACTCTGAAGCATCTCCACTTTTGAAGGTGAAGAATGTGTAATGATTCTTAGAAAGTAAGTACTTAACATTTAGTTATAACAATGTCAGACTACAGCGATTAGCGATAACAAAGTGTTTATGTTTTACCTTTGTTATATGTTTTTAATGTTTGTACATTGTATGTTGACTTGTATGTAACTGTAACTCAAGTTTAAACAAGCCAAATACACTTGACATAGAGGTTCGGTTTTTTGTATGGAAGTTGTTTACCTTTAAGTAATTACTACGGTATTACTTGTATTATTGCATGAAAGTGGTGTTATTTTTTAGTGTAAGTAATTGTTGGTGAACCTAAATAAATAAATAACGCATATAAATTGACATTGTCATACATTTTATGCATCTTTATTTTTTGAGTCATCCCTATAAAATGTAATTAATTAATATTTATCTATACAGGGTGTTTACGTTGTCATGGAAAAGCTTTAAAACAATGATCTAATAGTGAAGTAGAGTATCCAGCTCGTAATAAATTGTATAAACAATCTCTCAAAAAATACTATAAAAATAAACTGCATGTGTAGTGCAGTGGTAAATGCACTCATTACTAACTCAACGCCTTCGTGTTCGGGTTCTATTCCAGTATAGGAGGACTAGTTGTGTGACCCATTTATAGTTGTTCTGAGTCTCCGTGAATTGTATAGTCCATGTTTGTAAGGAGTATTTTCACCAGTCGTAAACATGGAATTTACAAATATGCGTGGTACATAAATTTAAGGAAACAAAATAAATTCCTAAAAAAAAAATCATATTTATCTAAACAGGGTGTGTTTAGATAAATATGATTTTTTTTTTAGGAATTTATTTTGTTTCCGTAAAAAAATACTTATATAAAATTTACCGCCTTTTAAGTTGTGTGCCATTCTGTGTCACTTTCTTTTTTCAATCGTACGGATACGTTAAATCCGTCTCGGTCTCTATTTTGGCTTAATGGAGCTGTATTTTTCAATATTGTTTTATTTTTCAACTCAATGACAAGTTTTTTCTGTCATCATCATCATGTCAGCTAAAATATGTCCACTGTTGGACAAAAGCTTTCCTAAAGAATGGGGGGGATGTGCCATAATCGCCACGCTTGGCAGACGGGTTGGCGATCGCAGTTTAATGGTCATAGTTCACAGAAAAACGCTGCTGTCCGTTCTCTGGTAAGTATTCCCTCGGTCTATTTCTACGCCCCCTCACGGGATGAGATGGGGTGATATTCTATGCCGTCACCACACAGCAGATTTATCTATACTTTGTACTAATTTTGATTCTCTGGTATTCATATATATCATATATACCACAGAACCAAAATTAGTTCAAGTCATGAATAGAATTAGAAGCAAAGCAAATTGTCTTATTATACGTGTATAGGCTGCATTTTAAAGTCCTTGACATCGAACGGATGGTACCACGACATTTAAACGGCTGCATCCTTTTTATACAGGCCTGCTTAAAGGTTGAGCTCCTCACGAACTTGGAAGATGATATCGATAAAATGATTGATGTACACTTTATGATGGATAAGCTTTGTTTGGTAAATCAATTAGTATGATACGTGATAGTAATTGATGTATTTTTCCCGTGTGATGTTTTTTTTTCTTTCTCAGTGGCTCGTACTCCATCAGGGTGCCCTCTGGTATCTGTCGCTTAAGTTAAGCTACTAGATGAGAGCCTTCTGCGTTTAATATACTAGTACTTAATTTAAATATAGTAAGTAGTAACTAGTTAAGGATTTCTCAAAATTTTATATGATAAAACAGTTCAAAAACAACAAAAGTAGTTCAAAAACAGTGGCGAGGCGACTATCTTAACTGTTGCGCTACACGTGCACTAAAGTTCTAGCGTCGTTGGTCTAGCGGTAGCGTATTCACACGAAGAGAACGAGGTTCTGGGTTCATATCCCGGGTCAAGACAAAAGTGATTTTGGGACTTTTCTATAAAGAACAAATTTCTCAGCATCAGCCCGAAGTCTGGGAGTCGGCGGTATTATACCCCCATGCCTCGTAGAGCCGTAAAGCCGTCGGTCCTGTACCTAACATCTTTCCGGCCGTGTCGCTAGGCGTCCCATCGGATCATGAGAATGATGGAATAGAAAGTGCTGCTGTGGTTGCGGACACACTTGTGCACTATAATATGTCCTAATCTCTGTTGAGACTGGCCGCCTTGACTGGAAATTCGGCTAGGAGGACATTATTACATTAATGTTCTGTATTAACCATCCCCACTACTGTATCTATATATACATTATATTCTTTCTAGGCCAGAAAACACACGGTACAGCCGTGTGTTTTCTGGCCTAGAAAGAATAACAGGACCACCCCATATCATCCCTTGGGTGTTGTAAATGGCGACTAAAATAGCGCCGCCTAACTGCAGTCACTAACTCGCATTTCAAGTGCGGTGACTACTGCAAATTCCTCAAAATGCCAACATTTTGGAAACGTTTTGGGGAAGCCTATATCCAGCGGTGGATGACATCTAGCTGATGATGATAATGATTACTAGATGTGCGTGATCTCATAATAAGGAAGATAACAGATCTAATTATATCTTATATTTTTTTACAATCTTGTCGTGTTAAGAATGCGTACGCCTAATTTCCATGGCATACATTGTATGATTTTTACAGCAATACAGAATGAACTGACATAACAGAGAAATTTCAACTTTATAACCATCTACACATGGTTTAAATTTAAATACCTTTGTTCATACATAGTAAGCTTATATGAAGCTGCATCAACTTCACCACAATAGCTCAGTTCTCACGAATAATTGTAACACTTATATAATATAATATCGCGTGACGAACCCTTTAAGTAAATACATGCAATTTTCAACTTTATTCGTCAGAGATAGAAGCTATTTTATACATGTGAATATTTTGTATCATCCAATTTTGTAAGTTTAAAATTAGCCGTTTTGCAAGTGTTTAACTTGGTAAAGGAGAGAATTGTATTAACCTATGAATATTAAGAACCTATGAGTATAATTGAGTAGATAGTCATTCAGTCTACGTAAACGACAAAAACCCTGGGATTAAGTCTAATTAAATCATAAAGAAGAAATTTTATTAAAAAAAAAGGTATCTTATTACTGTTTCTTAGCAGCAGCCATGTCACACTATATGATGTACAGACGCGAGCACATCGAGCTACCCCAATCTGTCAAATTTCCCCAATTGAAAGTGAACCTTATGCTTATGGGATAAAGTTGAAAATCGATAAAAGATATTTGACAGATTGGGATAGCTGGATATGCTGGCTGTGCTGTACACGACTGCAAAGTAGGAAAAATATATTGAATATCTAAAAGAGAATATATTAATTAAGTACGATTGTATAACTTAACTGGCCTGTTGGCTTAGTGGTTGTGACCCTCACGGCTAAGCCAGAGTGGGTAAAATTCCTTCATAGATTGTGGAGTGTCATAGGCTATGATTCATCATCATAATTTTTATTTATTCTGAACTTTAAACCCGAAGTATTACGGACAAACGGGCAGGGTTAAAAATATTTATGACGCGGAACGAAGCCCGCGGGCACTGCTATTACCTGTAAGATAGTAACTACGATCCGTATAACTAGATGATGTGTTGTTAGTCGATCCCATTGACCTCGAAGACAAATACCATCATGACTCTCAATAGCATTACATAATACTATAGACATAATCCGTCTCACCTTTTGGCATTCACTCTGATATCGATATCAAAGTTATTCTCACAAATATAACGATGTTAGATACAATGCTGTTCAGTGATGAAGACTCGCCCCTCCCATATACCCAAAACTATCAGCGCCCCGCGGTTCTTTATACTTCATAAATTATAGCGTATGTGTTATTCAGATGTACATAATAAGCTATATTACAAAAAAATTATATCAAAATCCGTTCCGTAGTTTTTGTAAGGCTCTCACCAACGGTCCGTAATTGATTGGCGAGGTTAAGCAACTAGGCTCGCGGTCAGTCCATAGATGCGTGGCCGACAAAGTGCTTTATTATCTGAGCGTCTCCGTCCTTTGTAGGGCACGTTAAGCTGTCGGTCCCTATTGTAGCCATTAGATAACAGTCGTTAACCCATGTCTGAGGCCTACTGGGTGGTTGAAAAACTCTGACACTTGGGTAACCACTGCCCTTACGATAAGTAAGTTTATGCGTGAAAGACTAACAAAAATCATCTATCCCAACTCACAAATTTTCGCGTTGATAATATTAGTAATGATATCCTGGGACATTATTTACACACGGTCATCTGATCTAAAACCAAGCAGAGCTTGTACTATGGAAACCAGATAACTGATATACTACATATACTATTTTAAGTAGGATTGACTGCACGCACATTTGCAGTCGAGTTATGACATATTGGAGCTACAGCCACCTCGCCATACCCACCTTAATACGCATTGACGTAACATTGGAGGGCTATCGTCATTAAACATTACTATAGATGGTTAGTATCATAGCTCCGTCGTTACTATCAGATGGACATGATTTCAATAGTTCATTTGTATTTTTAAAGCGTCTGATGATCAGTGAAGTGCCTTATTTGGTGTGAAAGCAAATAGATAAGTAGCAAAGTATTGTTTACTAACACGGATGCTGTGTTGAGACACAAGATTAAGATCCCGGATTTCGTAAGTGAAGGACGGTATTTTTTGTTGCGGCATGGTCATTATAAAAAACGAGAAACTTTTTAATTCACATATACTTGAAGATGTACTTCAAAATGGCTTATTGTTGCTCACAGTAGATTGCCATGTCGCAGAAAACTTAATAAAAAAGAAAATATATATATAAAGCTTCAAAATTGATGTGTGACTTGACGGCATAGAATATTACTACCCCATTTCATCCCGTAGAGTGGACAACAAGACCACTTTGTCCGGCCGATTTAGGTCGTACGATAGTTCGTGGTTTCGATGTCCACATCGAACAATCTTTATGTAAAAACAGTTTGTTCCGGGGTCTGGTTAAAGAGGGCGTAGCCCCTTTGTGTCAACTAAAACACTGCCATCTGATCTAAACTCATAACTAGGCAAGGGCTCTACTGGCTATGTCGCCGAACATCGTTTCTGTGAATGGTGTTCAAATAAATAAAGTTTAAAAATGACTTAATCAATTGTTAAATCAGCTTCAACGTTGACAATCGATTCCGGACCATTTATGACGTCACATGTGGTCATGGAAGACGATTTAACGATTGATTAAGTAATTTTTAAACTTTATTTATTTGAACATCGTTTCTGTGCCCCAGAACTATATTACTTTCTTTACTGTAGTGGTTATCCTGGTGTCTGAGATTTTCAAGCCGCCCAGTAGGCCTCTCAAATAGATTAACGTCTTTTCTTTCCCATAACCGACAGCCTAAGGACTCCAAAGCATGGAATAAAAAATGAAACTAGTTTAATGGCCACGCTTCTATAGACAACCTGAGTGCCTAGTCGCGAACCAACGAGAGCAGTTAATTTGAACACCTCGAACTCTAAGGTGCTCAAAGCTAGACTTCTTAAGACACGCTAAACAACTCCCACACTGAATGTTGTACATTTCCCACTGAAATCAACTGCCGTATGACTTAACAATTACAACGAAAATCCTCAAGATCCTTGACATAGCACGGCAAAATTGAAACGTTATATTTGGCAACAGATCTCGAACCTTTGCTTCACAAACAATGGTTTTGTCTAATTAGCTTTTATACTCTTTTATGATACGTCAAAAATTTTAATTTAGCCACAAATTGGTCAAGTACATACATTTGTATGAAGCGTGTGAAATCACTTGGTTGTGGAAGGAGGCATCCATTTATTATGTGAGTTAAAGTTGGCAAATGCCAAATGTAATCAGAATATATTTGCGATATATCTTGACACTATTGTACGTGACATATTATATTGGCTGCACATGTGGCGTAGTTTTTTTTCTTAGTAAGCAAGCGTTGTCTCACTCAACGCTTCAGAGTAACCATGCCGGGGTACCCCCCATTTGTGGTTTAAACGTCGATTTTCATCAAAAGTAAATATATGTAACCCAAAGGCAGGTCTTATCGCTAGCTACGATTTCTTACGTACTGAAGATAGCGTTTTAGAGACTTGTTAAGACATTTCTTAGCAATCACAGCCCGCGTAATAATTGGATGACCTCTAATATTATATTTTTTCGAAGCTTTTAGTGCATCTCCAAGTTCTTCGTAATATCAACATCTTTGGTGTTACTAAGGTCGGGTTAGATTATGCGGTGGGAATTTTAAGAAGTCTAGACGATAGATTTGTCAGTATAATTAACAAGATCTGTGATAATTTACTTCTTATCTTGTTATAGATGTATAATATACATGTAATTATTATTTTAATCCATTCATTAAGGTTTGCTTAATGTAAGGTTTTATGATTCGTCTCGCCGTATTAGTATTGTCTCAGAATAAAAATCACTAGGTACTTCGTTGAGATTCTCTTGGACAAGACATTAAAATAAGTCAAGATGATATTTTTTTGCATGACATTCACAGTTCGACTAGAAGGCTGTTTACTATTTTTTTAATATAATCTATATATATAAAAATCAATGCCACTTTTCGTTGTAATGTAATAACTCAACAACGCCTTTACCGATTTGGCTAATTTTGGTCTTGAATTATTCGTCTAAGTCCAGGGAAGGTTTGTACGTAGAGAAAATTAAAAAAAGTCTTGAAAAAGTGTAAAATCACTTAATCACAAAATCTTTTAGCAATTTAAAATATTTTTGAAGTACTTTTGGCGCGATGGAGAAAAATGATGAGAGTGAATATTTACGATGCGCGCGCACACCGAAACCAAAAAATTTAACAGCATGAAGTTAGTTCTAGGTGGTATGAAAATGTATGAGAGTGAATTTTTACGATGCGCGCGCATCGTAAAATTAACAGCATGACGTTAGTTCTAGGTGGTATGAAAATTGATAACTATGTTCAAGTTGTATATTAAGAAGTATATTAACTTCTAACGCGTGTACATAAGTACACACAAGTTTTTTTTTTGTTAGAAGAAATCATTTTTTTATTACTATGCCTTATACCTACGTAGCGAAGCACGTACCGGGCCGCTAGTAAATGATAAGAATAATATTTTAGGACATTATTCACACACGGTCATCTGATCCCAAACTAAGCAGAGCTTGTACTATGGAAACCCGATAAGTGATATAGATACTACATATACTTTTCTTTTGTAAATATATACTTAATATTTAATGGTGACTAGCCATCTGCGATACTGCACAAGAGTATGCGAAAACACTGACGGTGCACTTTCAAATTTCCGTCCCATCGGATCATAAGAGTAAAGGAATACCTTCACTCTTAGGATCCGATGGAATGGCTAGCCGACATGATCGGAGAGATGTCACGTACAAGACCAACGGCTTTACGTTCTCTTCAAGGCACGGAGGTGTTACACCGCCAACTCTCATATTCCAAACCGATACTTAGAATTGTTCTATTCATAAGAACTCCAACATTACTTTTTGGGCCGACTGTGGATTCAAACCTAAGACTCAATTATCTATCTACGGTTGAAACGCTACCGCTAGACAAACTAGGCAGTCAAAAGAAGACGAAGATACATGAAATAGAAAGGTCTAACCAAGAAGGTAGCACATCCGTAACTAAAGATAAACCGGTCTTAATCACAATAAGTATTTAATCAAGAGTTAAATAACAGTTACTATAATGCGTCTAACAGTTACCGGAATCGTAATACAGGAAGACCAGTTTGTTCTTAATGTCAAGGGCTGTACAAAGTTCTTTTTATTTGGCGTATGTAAATAATTTATTCGAAAGGGCAGTCCTGTTTTGTTCTTTGCTATCCCAGTGAATGAGAATTTATATAATAACAGTTGTTTTTATCGTGTAAAAACTAGGAGATTTAGGCACAATTCAAATAGAGTAGTACTGCATAATGATCTATTAAAATAAGTTCTCGTAATCCAGGGTATCAGTAAATGGTAGCCGCATTTATGTAAGCAGGAGCATACTGCTCCTTGAGTCTATTAGCAGTCTGAATGGAATTACTGCGTTTTATACCATTTGATCTTAGGGTTGTGAAATTAATCCTAATATTTACTACAAGCAAATATGAATGGGGATTTATTAACTAGCTGTGCCCCGTGGTTTCATCGGCGTTAATCTGTATAAATTATAAGCCTATGTGTTATTCGGATATATAACCTATATTACTACAAAGTTTCACAATAATCTGTTCTTCAGTTTTTGCGTGAAAGTATAACAAACACCCATCCATTACTTACAAATTTTCGACCTAATAATATTAGTAGGAAAACTTTACAATAGGAATTATATAATATGACACTTAATTAATTAATACTAAAATTTAGTCGTATTGTGATTTTATCGGAATCGTCTAAAGTTTCTCTAAATATATCCTCGTACTTTCTTTTAAACGTAAAGCGACTCTTTCTTTTTACTTCGTTTAGAGGTGGAAGTATTACTAGCCAATCAGCTGATCCACAGTTGTATCGAACTTTCATTCAGTCGATGGGAAGATGGCCTTTAACAAAGCTATTAGCATACGTACTAACGATCGGCCTATAGTACCGTTAGCAGGAAAATCTGTATCGTAATATTTTGGAATACAGTTTTATTATCAGTACATATCCTGCGACATTAGAGAGAGTATATGATGATGTGGTCCCGGCCGATTTCGGCCACGGCGACCGCTTCTTCTCCTACTGTAGCCGACGTTCGTGTGCTCGCATGTGGCTTATGTAGCCAATTTTATTTGAAAAATACCTCGCACTTTGCGTGCATGTGAGCACACCATTGTCATAATTGTAATTGATCGCCGAAGGTCGTCTGGCTTTCAATTCATCCCGCTTGGTATCCAGCTCAGCGCTCCTTCCAGACTCGAAACAGTCGACTTTGGCTTGGAGAGAATATATAATATGGAAATAAAGTAGCTAGAGAAAGCCGCAGGCTAGCTAGGGTAGGTTCCTCAGTAGCTACGATCGCGTGAGCCCCTTAATACGTGATCGGTGATCCCGTGCAAGTGATCACACCCTCATTTATAATTCTGTCTTTTTACTTCAGCGGCCCCCTGAGCTGTGGCTCGAACCCCACAAGGGTGCCTTCAGGTATTAGTCGCTTAAATTAAGCTACTGGTTGAGAGCCTTTTGCGTTAGCCAACTGCTCGTTGTCTTCAATTCTTTAATTTTAATATAGTAGTGCTAAATGTAACATATAATAGCTTAGTAACTTGCTATTTATTAAATATTAAAACATTTAAAAAAATATATGTCTCGAAACAAACCGCACGGACGGACTAATTCAAAATATTTTTGTTACTTTAATACTGTATTTTCGACTTCTTCGTTGGTTTAGCGATAGCGTGTTCACCCACAGATAACGAGGTCCTGGGTTCAAATCCCGGGCCGGGCCAAAAGTGATTTTGTACTTTTCTGTAAAAAGAAAAAAATTCTCAGCATCAGCCCGAAGTCTGGGAGTTGGCGATATTATACCCCCGTGCCTCGGAGAGCACGTAAAGCCGTCGGTCCTGTGCCTGACCTCTTTCCGGTCGTGTCGCTAGGCGTCCCATCGGATCATGAGAGTGATGGAATAGAAAGTGCTCCTGTGTTTGCGCACATACTTGAGCACTATAATATGTCCCGCGCAGATGGCTAATCTCTGTTGAGACTGGCCGCCGTGACGAAATTCAGCTAGGAGGACATTTACTGTACTCAACTATGTTTATGTATTGTGAGCTTGACAAGTACAAATGTATGTTAATACCCAAGTGCTGAATAAATTTCATTGTTTCACATAAGAATTATATGATCCCAAACTAAGCAGATAACTGATATGCTACATATACTACTTTTCTTTTGTAAATACATACGTATATAGATCATTACTCCCAGACTTAGCACAAACAGACATGTTGACACACACACCTGACACACATATGACCTCATTGTCTGCGGTTTAGTAGTCTACCGCTAGACCAAGCGCGGGTAGGCAGCAATCACACTAATATTATGAAGGCGAAAGTTTGTGAGTGTGTATGGTTGTTACTCTTTTAAGCAAAATCTACTGGACGGATTGTTATGAAGCTTGGATTGGAATGTCGTTATATAACTTATATATGGGAATAACACATCACACTCATATTATAAAGGGGAATGTATGTGAGTGTGTATGTTTGTTACTTCTTCACGTCTAAACGGCTGGAGCGATCTGAATAAAATTTGGTATTGAGTTGGATTAACACATACTTAAGCTATAATTTATAAAGTGTCACGCAGGTAAAATCGCGGGGCACAGATAGTTGGCTATGATTCATAAAGTTTAAGGCGGGTAAAACCGCGGGGCACAGCTAGTCTTCATATCAAATTTGTGAACGTGTTATCATATGTATATATTTGACAATTTATTAAAAATATATAACTGTGCAAGACGTGACTCAATATTCTGAAACTTTAATCTCGTTAAATAATTGATGTGCTTTCTTCAGAAGTGCTGACAACCATTTTATATAGAATAAAACGTGACTGCCTCGTTGGTCTAACGGTAGCCTGTTCAACCGAAGATAGTGAGGTCGAGGACTCTGCCTAGTTTGGGATGAGATGGCGGTGTGTGGTCTCAAGATTAAAAAAATATAATTTGAGTGTCAACAATATATTAAGTCATATGCTATTGTCAACAATAGGATATTAACGTTAATTATCATATAAATATCGTATTTTAATCTAAATTATAATATCCTTTACCTTGCGGCTTAGTTAAGTATAAAAATTAATGTACAGTTAAATTTGTACAATCCAATCTAATATACCCACGTATTATATAACCCCATATCTCGGAAAACACTTAAAGCCGTCGGGCCCGTATCTGACCTCTTTCCGGTCTTGTTGGTAGTCGTTCCATCGGATCATGAAAGTGATGGAAATTAAAGTGCCCCTGTGTTTTCGCACACACTTATGTACTACTAGCGGTGTCCCGGGGTTTTACCCGCGTTAAGCTTTATAAATTATAGCCTATGTGTTTATCCAGTGTGTCGGCTATCACCATACCAAATTTTATTAAAATCGCTGCAGCCGTTTAGACGTGAAGAAGTAACAAACATATACACTCACACACTCACAAACTTTCGGCTTTATAATATTAGTGCGATAAAATGTCCCGGGCCGATGGCTAGTCTTCATTGAGACTGGCCGCTTTAGTCGATATTCGAACAGGAGGACATTATTATTATTATATAAAATATCTACATGCGCAAACGACGCTTTACAAACAAAACTTAATCAGCCACAATGCTTTTATGACGTCTATAAATTATAAATAGATTGTATTTTTTTCTACCTTTGTCTTAAAAGTAGACAAGCTTTTCGATCTCCGCTTGATTTGTTAATTTGGCTAACTAAATATACACATACAAGGACACGATAAAATATTACTTAAAAACCAAAAATACAAATTGCACAAGCACCGACAGTCAAAACACAAACAAATTACATTTCCGAGAGTTACAATCTCCGTTGGCAATTCTTCAATTTCGTTACAATATAAGTACTTATTGTTACACACACAGGTCATCCACATTAAAACAATTGGCAAAACAAAACACTATTAGTCCCTCCTTACATGTCGCACTTAGATGTAACTAACACTTAGGTATGAACTCAAGACTGGAAGATATAGCTAACACTTAAGTAAACTCAAGACTCTAAAATCATAAATTAATACAGGCAGGGATCAAATCAACACTGTCTCCTAGAAATTAGTGTAAAAGTTACGAACAAACCTACATACCGGCAGAATAAGAAGAAGTACACTTTATTGCAAAAATAAGTAATACAAAACAATGGATACAACAAGAAAATTAGCTTATTTTAATGCAATTGGCGGCGTTATCGCTAAAAGCGATCTCTTGCAGGCATCTTGTTAACAACTTGTGCGAGCAAGGAGCAACCACAGTATACATCCCATCAACCCTGAGTATAAACTACACGAGCGTTTTGTTTATTGTAACTTCGTGATGGTACTTAATATCAAAAGTTAAAACCGGGCCTTCATCATCATCATATGAGCCGAAAGTTGCCCACTGCCAGACAAAAGGTCTCCTCCAAAGATCTCCACAATTGCCGCATCCGCCGGTTTCCAGCGACCCTCACAAAATCATCGATCCATCTTGTAGGGAGCCTGCCCAGGCTGCGTCTTCCAATTCATGGTAGCCACTCTGCCCCAGCGGCCGTCGGTTTTACGAGCTATGTGCCCCGCCCACTGCCACTTCAGAATGGCAAGAACCGGGGCATATTGAATTATAACGTTTACTTGTCACACCTAATATATTTTCATTAAAGATTTTAATGAAAAATATTTTAACTGTGTTCCACTTTCAGCAAAGAATATCACCATGCCACCTCATCGCGCGAGGGGTGAAGAAGTTGGCCCGATGGTCCATATACCAGGGAAAGGTTAACAGCGTTTCTCTGAGTACTATGCTCATCATACTATGATTTCCAACCCGTCTGCCAAGCGTGGCGATTATGGCATAACCCCCGGAAATTTGTGGCAGACTTTTGCCCAGCCGTGAACGCCTTTCGAAGGACAATAATAATGATTTTTTAAGTAGTCTCAACTATAAAAAAAATATCATCAGTATATGGGAATAAATTCCAGTGCTAGATGGTAATTTCCTGCTTCACTGGATAATAGACGAGCCGTGAAGCAACAACTAAACTAAAAACTAGCTAACCTACACCTGAGGACCGCCCCTTTGCAGTGCAAATTTCGGAGGGGCATACGTAAGATGATCTGTTATACTGTCTGTACACAAAGTTTGTTTGAAACAGCGCCGTCCTTGAACTTTTGCGTGAAGCGACTTCGTGTGCAGTCGACTTAAACGCACTCGTGTAAACATCGGGTTATCGTTACTGTTTATGAGAATGTGGTATTTGAAGTGACCATTGGAAATAGTAAGTTGGGTTATCGAATTTGGAATTACCAAATACATAAGTATGTTTATCAGTTTTTTGGTTGCCGTTTATAGGCTCTGCCTAGTTTGGGATTAGACCGTATGTTATTAGTTATTAATGTAAAAAAAAATTTGGAGGCTAGAATATAGGTAACTCTACATACACGAAACGGGCATTAAATTTCGATTGTATATTTTACGACAAATTTAATGACTGCATGTATGGTGCAGCGGTTGAGAATCTATTTGTGTGACCCATAAATAGTTGTCCTGAGTATAGTCGACGGTCACCGTAGCTTAGTTGGTAGTGCTCCTGCCTACGAAGCTGGTGTTCCTGGGTTCGAATCCCGGTAAGTGCAAATATTTGTGTGATGAGCACGAATATTTGTTTCTGAGTCATGGATGTTTTCTATGTATTTAAGTATTTATCTATCTATATAAGTATGTATATCGTCGCCTGGTACCCATAGTACAAGCTTTGCTTAGTTTGGGGCTAGGAAGATCTGTGTGACATTGTCCCTAGATATTATTATTATAAAAAAAAAAAAAAAAAAAGTATGGATGTACTTTGTGTGCGTCAATTATATGTTTGTAAAGTACCCCTTGACACATCGTCGCGCGGGGTACCCCTGTATGTACATATTATGTAATCGTTTCGAGTGTAAGAGAGCTTAGTGGCAATCGATTGTATCCTTGTTGTAGGCTGATTTTAGTCTCACGCGATACAAATATAAAACAATATTAAGCACGTGTGGCGCAGCAGTTCTCAGCGGTTCGGACTGTAGTCTCGCCGCTTCCCTTCCCAGGTTCGATTCTCACCCAGAACAGCTATTTGTGTGATTCATAAGTAGTTATATTCAGTCTGGGTGTACTTTACGTCAGTCAATTATATGTATTGTAAAGTACATAGGGATTCATGCCCGTGCCCAAAAAAGTAAATAAGTATTACATCCGTTGTCTAGTATCCATAGAACAAGTTATGCTTAGTTTAGGCTAGGTGGCGCTGTGTAATATGCCCGGATATTTATTATAATTAATTATTTTATATTTCTAAATGTGTCCTTTAAATATTTACCAACTTAAAAACTAGTTACAATCGATAATGACGCGCGTGATATCCCGTATGCTGCGGTCGCGCCATAATATGACATGCCTTAAATTTGAATTTTATAGCAGTATTCGCAATGTAAAGCGTTAATCTATACTCAAAAATAAGAAATCATACATTTTAAAATACGGTGGGTCACGAACCAGCACCACCTACCAATCCGGGGTAGGCGCTCTGCGTTAAGCTACGAACTTAGGATTTTCTATTATTTTTTCATTAATTTAGGATTCCCTTGCTAACACCCTTCCGGATGATGTAGGTATTGTCCATAGTTTCCATTTGTTTTCTAGAAACATGGCCGACTAATATTTTTGAGATGGCTGGCCTTGTTTAACTTTTATATCACTCTTGATGATAACTGTAATGTAGTACTAGAAATGACACAAAAGGTAATAAGTACAGACGCCAGCACATCCGGCTACCCCAATCTGTCAAATTTCTTTTATACATTTTCAACTTTATGACATAAGCATAAGGTTCACTTTCTATTGGGGAAATTTGACATATTGGCGTCTGTACATGTTTTATAGTTATTTGTTCACGTCTCATACAAAAACATTTACCTTAATACAAATCGGCTACAATCGGCAATAATGCACGTTGTTATCTTAATAACAAAGATGGCGCCGATACGGCTTTGACCGGATTACATTATATACAGATTAAATATATTCAGATAGGTCTGTGCCTCTTCGAGACTATCGTAATTTTTATGACCGTGGAGATTTTTATGGTATCCTTTTAGGCTGCTTTTTAACATTTTATACGGTGTCATTTTAACACCTCAAACACAGCATATTTTGACGAAGCTGGTGTTAGTAAATTTTTGTGCCATACTTAGATTCACGCCTGTTTCCCGAGGGGTAGGCAGAGGCAACGGACTTCCATTTGTCACGATCAGGGACCGTCCGGATACTCGTTGAACGGGTTTTTGAACGGGTATTTTTAAGCGCTTAAAAAATAAACCCTATGATACGAGTTACACCTTCGAACGGGTGTAATGAACCGCTTCCGAAAGGGTTACCCTTTCAAACCCTGTAACACTGTAACAGGGTAAGCCATTCCAGCCAAGACATTGTAATATGCACTCTTTCGCATCGAAATTGGTTTGATAATTGCATAAACACCACCGCACGTGACATCTAGTCATAATAATTTGGAATTTATTATTTTAAAGTTCAATTTAGCTTGTCGCTAAACACTGTAATATTATTTTTTCGTGTTTGTTCTTGTTTATTGTCATAATTTCTTTTAATTTGGAACTCGGTAGGTACTACAGAATTAAGTATGAGCAATTTAGCAGTTCTTTTTTTAAAGAATGTGTTACGCTTCGTTGGTCTAGTGGTAGCGTCTTCATACGTAGATAACGAGGGCCTGGGTTCAAATCCCGGGTTGGGCCAAAAGTGTCTATGGGATTTTTGCGTAAAAAGAAAAATTTCTTAGTGTCAGCCCGAAGTCTGGGAGTTGGCGGTATTATAGCCTCATGCCTCGGAGAGCACGTAAAGCCGTTTATCCTGTACCTGACCTTCCGGTCGTTCCGCTAGTCGTCCCATCGGATAATGAGAGTGATGGAATAGATAGTGCCCCTGTGTTTGCACACACACTTGTGGTATGTCCCGCTCACATGGCCAGTCTCCATTGAGACTGGCCGCTGGGGCCGAAATTCGGCTAGGAGGACATAATTATATTATAACAAAGCATTTGATTTTCATTCTGTTAAAGTTAAACCGCGGAGGCGTGGTGACGTACACCGTTATTGAATAGATGCATCATCATCATTACCATCACCATTATCATCATATCAGCCGAAGGTACTGCTGGGCAAAGTCCATTGCTTCCCAAAGATACTCCACAACTGCCTTGCCCGCTTCCAGCGGCTGTCATCGACCTTCGCAAGATCATCGGTCCATCTTGTTGGGGGCCCCACGCTGCGTTTTCCGGTTCATGGTCGTCACTTGAGAAACTTTCTGCCCCAGCGGCCGTAGATTCTGCAAGCTATGTACCCTGCCCACCGCCACTTTTGCTTGGCAATTATTCAAGCTATGTCGGTTTTTTTTATTTGCCTCTCTTGGTTGGATCTTGAGATTTGTGATTTGATCTCGGAGGGAAACTCCGAACATGGCGTACTCCATTGCTCTTTGGGTGACCATGAGCCGTTTTATTAGCCCCGTAGTGAGCGGCTACGTCTTGGTTCCCTAATTAATCGGAGGCAACACATACTAATCGAAGACTTTTGATTGGTATTTGGGACCAGAAGCTTAGCTATCCGAACGCTGCCCAGGCAAGTTAGATTCTACAATTGATCTCCTACTCGAAGTGGACCTCTTACCTTTTTTTTTGATAAGGCAGGTCGAATGCCTACTTATGCCACCTGCAAAAATGTTTACGGATGGATGCGTCAGACTCGCACCAACTAAACCTACCTGCCGTGGGCTTCTCTTGGCGCCTGATGGGGGAGCCCCGGGAACGCGGGTATGTTGCTCCGGTGCACCCCTTATGGGAAAAATTCCATATGGTATGATGGTCCCACACGTACCGTGAGAGGGCTCTGGATTGTCCTCGCTATTTGCCGACTTCTGCCAGTCCGGCACAGCGACTGCGCCATAAACAGATCGCTGTCTTCTTTTAGCTGGTAACATTGACTTCTCTTACTGCCGCCGCGGCTCCGAGGGGGAGTTAGGCTACCGGTTGCAGCCGCCACCCCGACGCCTCCTCCGTCTGCTATCTCTCCCGTTCGCGCTCGGCGGCCTCCTTTTGGAACATGACTGCCTCATAAAAGGAGACCACGGCGTGCCATTTAGAAGAGTCAGCCACCAGCATTGCCCCTACGATTGCCGGCAGGGACAGATCCCGTCCGATTGAGATCTTGATTCGCCTTTTGGCCACCCGGGCCGGGCACTCAGCGAGAGTGTGTTGGGCAGACTCCTTTCCACCCAGGCCTTGAGGTGAGGTAGGATGGCACTGACGGCACGCTGGCGCGCGTTTAGGCGTAACTCTAGCCGTGCGTGCCAGTGCACTAATACGTGCCGGTAGTCATCCCGTCGGTACTCAGTGAACGTTTCTTCTGGCGCCCTCCCGTTCTCTGGCGCACGCAGATTTCGGTGAAAACCACCGCGTTGGACCGCCTCCCTAGTGGGGTGGTCCGTCCTAGGTATAGATATAGCTCTCCACAACCTCGAGTGCAGAGTCCCTTACCTTAACTGGAATGGGTGCCACCTGAATGTTCAACATGATATTCGTCTTATCCATGTTCATTTTGAGACCCACTAGTAGAGAGACCCTGCTGAAATCTTCGAGCATTGTACCGAGATATTTCAATGTTTCAGCCATGATTACGAAGGTGAGGGATGTATTCGCCATTGAGATTGATGCCAAAGCCTTTCAGTCCAGGAGCTTAAAGACATCTTCCAATGCAGCGATGAATAGTTCTGGAGATAGAGATGTTATATCCCCCTGTATCACGCCTCGCTGCAATCGTATAGGTTGCGAGTTCTCATACAAACACTTAACACCTCGACATACCGGTAGTTAAATTGGAATTTTGGAAAGATCACAGTACATCCAGGTTTCGATTCAATCAAGCGCTAAGCATAATGGCTGGATATATCCTCGGTCTTCTGAATAACTTGCCGCTGCGTATGTATGTGGTATATCGTACTAAAGCATTTTCGGCGACCGGCTTGTTCAGGAGGGTGGTTGACGTCAAACCTGTGCGTGAGACGATTCGTAATGACTCTCGAAAACAACTTGTAAACATGGCTCAGTAACGTGATGGGTCTGTTATTTTTTCAAAGGGTTTTTATCGCCCTTATTGAAGAAAGCACTACCACACCAATATGTGCCATCCTTGTGACGTTTGACCTTTTAGTATGAAGAAGTTAAATAGCTTTTGAAAAGCTCGTAGGATCGGTATACCATCCGCATTAAAAAGCTCTATTGTAACTCTGTTATCACCAGGAGCCTTATTGTTCTTAAAATGTTTAAGAACCATGCTAATCTAATCTTAAAAGGTCTTTAGGCATTAAGTTACAATATTTCAGACAAGGCCAAGTTAGTCAGTTAGAAATTTAGCTGTTTGGAAAATTTTAAAACAACAAACAGGCGTTTTCTTAAAAGATTAAGTTTGAGAGGTGTTGAATTATTTTTCAATCACTAGTGACAATGCCAGTTATTATAAAAAAATGACAAGATTGTTGGCAGCTCATTGCTCTAGAATAATAGAAGATATTGATTGAATTGGTATGATCGACGACTAAAATGTTGGTGACTCAGAGATATGTAAATACTATAACTATTAATACAAACGTCCATATCTTTATTAATGTAATCAGAAATAAACACGCTGTTAAAGCTAATAGCTTGCAATTTACTTGCAAGAGCGGCGGTAACCTTCTTTTTTTCGAAAATCGTTATAACATCGCAATATTTAAAAAAACAGGCCAAGTGCGAGTCGGCCTCGCCCATGAAGGGTTCCATAGCAGCAAGTATTTCAGTTGATTAAATGAAAGGTAAATTGCGGTTTACGATTTATGACGTATTAAAAAATCTACTTACTAGATTTCGATCAAACCAATTTTCAGTGGTAGTTTGCATGGTAATCTACATCATATATTTTTTTCAGTTTTATCATTCTCCTATTTTAGAAGTTACAAGGGGGGGGGGGGGGGGGCACACATTTTACTGCTTTGGAAGTGTCTCTTGCTCAAACTATTCAGTTAAGAAAAATATGATATTAGAAACCTCAATATCATTTTTGAAGACCTATCCATAGATCCCCCACTTGTACGGGTACGATGAAAAAAAAATTAGCATCAGTTCTATGTATGGGGAACCCCCAAAATTATTGTTCTTTTTCTATTTTTGTGAGAAAATCTTAATGCGGTTCACAGAATAGATCTACCAAGTTTCAACAGTACAGCTCTTATAGTTTTGGAAAAAAGTGGCTGTGACATACGGACAGACAGACAGACATGACGAATCTATAAGGGTTCCGTTTTTTGCCATTTGGCTACAGAAGCCGTATAATTGATTGTCCTACTAGATTGTCATCCATTTGTCAAATTCTAAGGCCATTGGTTTCTGTAAAAGATATATGGGATAGCCAGTTTGTCATTTTTTCAGACGACATCATGGCACAAAAAACAAGCAGTTGCCTTAAGCCAATTAATGAGGCCACAAAAGCCGTATTTTTATTTCAACTATATTTGCAAATAAATAAGTAACTAATATGAAATTACGGTAAAGAACTTTATTGAATACAGAATTAGTCTTGGAAAACTTGTACCTAGGTGGTCGCCTAAATGTATTTTTATCAGACCAAGGTTGCTGTCGATATATGAAATATATAGACAATTACATAACCTAAGATTGCTTGACTCTGAAAATTCTTAAAGTGATAATATTCTTATGATAATGAACATTTAAGTCACGTCAATGATGTTTTAGAATACCCATAATATATCAGTTCATTTTATACAATAATTTAAATAATAATAATATCCAGGGACATTATTTACGCACGGCCATCTGATCCCAAACTAAGTAGAGCTTGTACTATGGAAACCAGATAACTGATATATTACATATACTACTTTTCTTTTGTGAATACATACTAATATAGATAACTACACCCAGACTCAGGACAAACAGACATGTTCATGCACACCAATATCTGTCCTAGATGGAATCGAACCCACGAGCTCCGGCGTGAAAAGCAAGCATTTGCCAACAATGCCAACACGCCCGTCAATTATTTCATCGTCCTCATGTCAGCCAAAGTACGTCCACTGCTGGACAAAAGCCTCCCCAAAAAATGGGAGCTTGGCAGACCCCCAGAGCCCCATAGCTTGGCAGACGGGTTGGCGAAAGAAAGTTTGATGGTCATAGTTCATAGATAAACGCTGCTGCCGGTTCTCTGGTAGGTATGCCCTCGGTCGATTTCTGCGCCCCCTACGTGATAAAATGGGGTATGATATCCTATGCCATCACCACACAGCAAAATATTATAATAATTATTTAACAAAATATAATCACATCATACAGATTGTCACAATATTAAGATTAAAGTAAGTCAGTTCTTTAAATAACACGTTAATTATTAGCTCGACTATTTGTCGTCACTAAACTTTCAAATTTAAAATATAAAAAGTCGTTCGTTCGTCAAATTTGTTGTACCTACCTGAAAGTAGTTAGGCAATGAGGCACCGCACGGGTGCGAGTATACCTACTCCCATCTTCACGCTGCTAAGTTGATTGGGTAATTCAAGTTAACACGAATAAAACCTTTTCAAGAGGGTAAGCTATTCAAGGGCTTAAGTCATTGAAGGGGTTAACCCCTTCCCGTGGTTACCATGAAAAAGGTGTTAACCCTTTCACTGGGTTTCGAGGCTGTAAGTCAATCAAAGGGTAACACTGCGATACGAGTTACCCAATGAACGGGTTACCCTATCAAACGGCTTAACTCAGAAGCGGGGTTGTCCGGTCCCTGGTCACGATCCTTGCACACCTATTTCGCCTCGTTTACTGTTATCATATTACAACATGTAATATAATGACAGTAAACGAGGCGAAATTATTAATTATTTATATTACATACATGCTCGCCGGTTTAAGGTAATTTTGTTCCAGCTTATCTATAAAACTGTTTGACTGACGACATTTCTACTGGTAGGTGACTGGTGTTACAAGGAGTATGTAAATAGTATACTAATCTCTGCCCACGTGAATTATTCAGCCCTCTAAAAGTATTTTTTCTATCTCTTGCGAACTCTCCTTAGTTCTGGCTGAAAGCTACTCTATGTCCTTATCTGTACCTTGAACAACAATCGATAAGCCATGTCAGAAGCCTACGGGGTGGCCTGAACCACTCTGACACTAGGGTAAGTACTGCCCATACGATAACAAACAAATATGTGACGGGCCGGTTGGCGTGGTTGTACTTGCCTCGCCGGAGGTCCTGGGTTCGATTCTCACCAAAGACAGATATTTGTATGCATGAACATGTCTGTTTGTCCTGAGGCTGAGTGTGATTATTAATATAAGTATGTATTTACAAATAAAAGTAGTATATCAGTTTTCTGGTTTCCATAGCACAAGATTTGCTTAGTTTGGGATTAGATGGAATTGTGTTTAGTTTTATTTCCGCGAATGAAGTTGCGATTCACATTTGGTTTACAATTTTAGTAGGAGTCACCAATTTAGTGAGACTAATAAATTAGTAGAAGGAGTAGAAAATCAGAAGCGAGTTAACATATAAAATTATTTTATTTCTTGACTTAATTTTGAAGTTATATTTCTTTTTTAAACGTCACTCACTATCATGGAGCAATTGTAGAAAGTAGGTTTTATACTGTAGTTGTTGCCACTACACAATAAACTCAGACAGGTAACTCTGATGATGTCTCATAAATAGCACTGCAATTTACTAAGTAGGCCAGCAGACCTTTCAAGTCATCAAGTTAAAAGCTTAATATCAACACCTAACCATTTGGTCTAAAGTTCAATCCGTATGGTCTTGGTAATGTGGTTTTATTTATCGCCTCCTGTTAATGTCAATGTCTACAATATTGGTGAGACATTTTCAGATCACGTCCTGTTTTTGACAGGGCGTCAATCATTATTGATGTTTTTGAGAAGTTCAGTCTTGATTTAACTAATTACTCATACAAATTTCGAACAAGTGCGATCTCTAGTATAGGTTAGAAGTACCCGCAACTTCTAACCTATACTAGAGTTTCAAGTTTCTTTATTGCACTCATGTGTAACAGTTTTAGATGTTTTCGCTTACAATAGGTATCAACACGAACCCTGTTAGAGCGTACCAATATGGCTTTACAAATTTACATTAGTCGTACTCAAAATATTTTTTTACTCAATTACTCTAAGTCAAGAAAGTGTTTAGAAAACATTTTTAAAACTTGTTTGAAATTCGACCATTAAAGTTCTATTGTCAAAGACTATAGACATTAAAGACAATTATTACTGATCTTTTCTCAGTTTTGGTACTCATTTTGTCATCTCTTCTCAATTTGTCAGTGTGGCAAAAGCATGGTTGAGTGAGCAATATTTTTATTAAAGTAATTTACTTCTTATGACTATTATATAATAATTTTAGCTTTCTGCACTCCTTCTCCATATGAACTTTAACATACTCCTCCGTCCGCGAAATTTTCGTAAATTGTGGTAGAAAGATTTTGCTTCAAGTTTTATTATTATGATTATAGAAATTTAAGGATTACTACTGAGGATTTTTTGGCAATGTATAACTGACACGGCACGCATAGGATGGTAGACAAAAATAATGCAGATACTGTCTTTTACCCTACTAGAGTAATTTAAATTGATATTTACAAAATATCGGGGTATACATAGAACTGAAACTAAAAGGACACAACTAAAGATACCACGTCTTTTTCATGAGAACGCCAGAGGAATAGGCAGAAACAACGGATATCTATTTGTCACTATCCTTGCACACCTCCTTTACCTCGTTTACTATATTTATAGTCTTCATAAATGCTCGCCGGTGCAGGTTAACACACTAATATTATAAAGGCGAAAGTTTGTGAGTGTGTTTGTTTGTTACTTCTGCACGTCTAGAAGGCTGGAGCGATTTTAATAAAATTTGGCATGGAGTTAGCTGTCAGCTACCTCCGTGCCAAAACTCTGCATTAACACATAGGCTATAATTTATAAAGTTTAACGCGGGTAAAACCGCGGGGCCCAGCTATTGAGAACCATGTTGGAAACAAATGCAATGATATTAAAATTAGCTGGCATCGGGAGCACATAAAAGTAACATTTTAGAAAGAACGGTTCTCGAGTGGCGACTACAAATCGGAAGACGCCGCTACAAGATGGACCGATGATCTTGCAAGCGGATTGTAGACATCCTACGGGGAAGCCTTTATCCAGCAGTGGACGTCTTTCGGCTGATATGATGATGATTTAACAATTTAACAGAACTTGATTTATGAATTTGGAACTCTGTTTACGTTTAGAATCAACCAAAAATCTTCAAAATACCAGTCTTATCAGCAATCAATTCATAATCTTTATACTTATCTTCACATCTATGTACTTTCGTCAATCCGAATTATGTGTCAGCTTACACAATGGCCTCATTTTGAGCCGGCTTCATTAATCGTCACTATTTACATAAGTCGCTTAACAATGAGACTATGGGAACACATACAGAGTGAAAAACGTAGGATTTACTATAACATTTTAATTGGTATTACGGCCGCGCTAAGTAACGTGGTGCTGATTACTTAAATATAAATTCCGTTCTGGTTAATTGGTTGGCAATTAATTTGTTGGTAAACATTTGCAAACGCAGTGTATAAAGGGACTAATTGAGGTACGTCGGAAGCTAAATATAGATTTCTTCATCATATTATTTTTGGAAACAAATTACAACAAACACACACAAAGGCATATATTTTCAATGCTTGATATGATGCCATATTACGAGTATAAGGCATCGGCATTATTTTCTTAAATATATGTATGATTCCTTTAAGTAAATGATCAAAATATAGATTATACTTTATTTTCTATAAGGCCAGAATTTTCATTTTAAATGAAATGTTATGAAAATTTTAGTGATCGTGGTTAAAGAATTTAATTTCACTAAAATAGTTTTTCGTCCAGAAAAGTTTAGTAGATATATAATCTATATAATATTATTATATTATATAATTATTATTAGCAGACTTCATAAACATTTGGTATCTTTATAAAATCTTGTAAAGGAAGGAAAATATAAATATAATGAAATGTAATGTAAATTTTAGTAATAAGATTTAAGATATGTCTCTTTTTTACCCTTGACATTATACAGAGGTATTATAATTCATACTTATTTTATCCACACTTATAGCTGTATCATGATCATCCCCATTATATCAGCCGAATAAAATCAAGAAACTCCACAAAAATGGGCAAAAGGACATCTTACAATATGACTAATATTTTCTTAATTATTGCCATATTTATATGAGTCAATTATAAAGTTTTTCATACAATTTTAATTAGAAACGCTTAAGCAAAGTCACATCGTGCTGATTTCATAAACACACGAATTCCCAGAGTAATTAGTACTAGAGAATTTTGTTAGTACGTTGGTAAACTTGGTTAAATGGCGGGTTATTATATTATTAAGTAATTATTTCTAAGAGATTATTAGAGATGTGGAATGTTTTGAAATTACTTACAATGTTTCTTGCAGTAGTTTGTATGAAATTCTTAAAGTATGAAGTACATAAGTGAACTTTAAAATGTTTCATTAATGTGTGTGGGATAAATACGTAATTCCAGTTAGGCATTATATTAAAAAAATAACAAGGCATTGCTAGCGTTTTTATCTTTTACACTTGTAACTTAATTTCAATGTCATTAGATCAATCTCTATTACACAACTCCTTTGTGGAAAGCCTTTGGGGAGGCATTTTACTACAGAAGACGTCATTCTAGGCTAATAGGCTGACATGTATTTTTTTCTCTCTCTCTCTCTCTCTCACTCATCCAGACAACAATTACATTCAACTAACGGATTTTGTATGGAAAAAAAATTGTTAGTTCTTGTATTTCACAAACTGGTTTTTTTACTTGTCCAGTTTCATGAGTAGATTTCAAAATTCCTCAATTGTTTATGTCAAGATAAACACTCCTAGAATAGTTTAAGACATAAAATTATGTCAACTGGTGCCGTTTGAGCCGGCGACCTCCCCTTTAAAAAAGCGGTGCACCATTTGTGTCATCAAACGCTCGTTTAATATCAGTCAAATCTCTGTTCCCTTTTTCATACATACTCATACGATTATAATGAACTTACCAGTTATCTGGGTATGCAGCACGGTTGATCTTGAGTAAAAATCTGGAAATAAAAAATTACATATAAGTATTTAATTTGTGGCATCTAATATGTCTGAATGTTTTACATACACTAATCTTAATTAACTTGGGACAAATTGAATAAAATAAGAGATAATATTATCTATTCTTATAATATATACAACATGTAAGTTAATTAACGCACATCCTGAAAATAGTTTATTCAGAATCGTTTACTGAATCGATTTATATCATTTTTAATATAGGTAATTTTTTATTCAAAAATTCATTAAAACTACGGAAATTATTGCCATATGAACCCTGTACAGTCAAAACAAATTGAAATGGACCGTAAGTCAAAGTAAGTAAAAGTTGTAAAAGAAGACTTTTAAAATCGCAGTTTTATTTGTATTCATACAAATTCCACCATTCAATACAAAATAAAGAAAAATAAACTTTATACCAAGAAACTAATTTAGTAAATAACGATGCATACGCATGTTAATTAAAAAATTCAGTGTATGTATTATGATTCCAACATAATATACTAATTAGGGTGTTTGAGGGTGTGTCTTCATTACGTTACATGTTGTATATATATATATTAGGGAACAACTGACATAGTTTGTATTAGTTCTTATCCATTGTTAGAATCATCATATCACGTATATTATAATAAATTATATTAAGTAAGTGAATATTTTTAGATTATATTAATAATAGCACTCCTTTGCCTGAAATACAGGATTACCTAGTTCAGGCACACATCTAACGTTTGTAGCGAATTAAGAAAAATTGTATTTGTAGTTTTATTTTATGTTTTAGTTGTTAAGAATTTTATCTGAAATAAATTATTATTCTTTATTTATTATAACTACTGATACATTAAGTATGTTTCAGTAATTATAGATATCAGGTTCAGACGCCAGTACATCCAGCTACCCCAATCTGTCAAATTTCTTTTATAGATTCAATTTTATTACATAAACATAATCATAACAGCAATCTTTCAAATTTTCTCCAATTGGAAGAGTACTTTCAATTGAGGAAATTTGACAGATTGGGGTAGCTTAATGTGCTGGCTTCACTTAAGGAGCTTAATTTCCTACGAAACTGAACGATACGTGACGTGTCGGTCATCAACTTGAAAAATACATAAAAAAAGATTAACTTCACTTCACACAAAATACCGATAAACTGACTCATTGCACGAAAAGCCTTTTTTAACTACCCATAGGAGTTGAAATAAATCTATTCGGATTTTATCAATTAGTTTATTCAGTTCATGGGTCAATTATGTATAGATAATAAAGTGAAATATTCTCTAAGTTGAACAACGCTGCTGTAAGCAATGAGAGTAAGTAATGTTGCAACACTTATATTTAACGCAAATAATATCTAGATATTCTTTTCATTTCATAATAAATGATTGATGGCCTTCATTATTTAGAACATGAAATCATATTGATGCTTAGGTACTAACATTCCAATAGAATCGTCTCCGTGCTAAGATTTATCATCCCAACATTTATCAAACGCAAAAGTCAACATTTGAATACCAATCTAAATATCAATCTTTTATAAATGATAGAGAGTCCTGTGCTTGCGCACACACGTCGTGCACTATAATATAGTTTGTGCAAAACGCTAACGCCTCTATTATGGTTACCGTAGCCGACGGATATTACGGACGGAGCATAGGAGAGGCTCGGAGTTTTCTTGCGAGATTGAATTTTGAGTTCCGCAGGCGAACCTAAGTAACCGACATAGCCCGAAGAATTGCCTAGCTGGAGCGGCACATAGCTCGTAGAACCGACAGCCGCTGGGGCAGAAAGGTTCTCGAGACGAAACCACAAACGGGAAGACGCAGTGTGAGCATGCCCCCTACAAGATGGACCGATGATCTTGTGCGGGTGCTGGCAGTCGCTTAATGCGGGTAGAGCAAGAATGTTAATTGTAGATCTCTACAATAAACATTCTTTCAATTTCATTTCAAACTCATTTGGAGAGCTTTGTTCAGTAGTGGGCGGTTTTCGGCTGATACGATTTTGATTATGATTCTTAAAGACAGAGGTACCAAAGACAACGCCCGCATTAAGGAATTTAATCCCTGTGTCACGGGGTACTTTACAATCATATAATAGACGGACACAAATTACATCCAGACTCAGAACAACTATTTATGGGTCACACAAATAGTTGTCCGGCGCGGGACTCGAACCCGCGACACGAAGGGGCTGTCTAGGCCGCTGCGCTACACGTGCAGTCAAAGTCTAATTGCTCATTAAGAAAAGAAACTCAACACAATACCCTTCCTAAGTTCATGCCGTTTCAGTAAGAGTAAGGATATGGCCAGAAGCTGTGGTTAGGATGAAGGTACAGCGGCTATTCAGCGAAGAGCATAATAAATAAATAATAATGCAGCTCATTACTGTGCCACTGCCGGACAAGAGCCTGTCATTGAGAGAGGATAGACCATAGTTTATCAAGCTGCTGCGGCAGACTTCACAACTTATAAAACTTGATGGCAATCAAAAACATTTTGCTGAATTCTCAGGCATAAATATTTCCTCACGATACTTTTCTTTACCATTTGAAGAAAGAGACAATCAATTTCTAAGATGCATGTTAATTCGAAAAATTATTGGCGCACGCGTCATTTAGAACAGGAGACCAACGCAACGGTCCAACCTCTACGCTATCTATTACTTACTTCCTCTTATACTGTTACTTCTTTCAGTCACATAGTTTCAAATACTATTTATAGGTATATTTATTTTTAATTTGAAGTTCCTTTCTCTTACTAAACGTAATAAATACGACTTGATTGCTAACATTATCCATCTATTATTTAAAGTTCTTGTGTCTAGATAAGGACTTATCTTAAATTTAATACAATAAATGCCATCATGTCGGATCTTAGAGAGCGTGCTGCAAGATGTGCGTCGGCGCATCTTGGAGTGAAATTGTGATTACTCTCGCTGATTAAGCTATTGATAATGGCAATGCAAGATGTGAGTTGGATGGACATTATCTCGCATCGTTGTTAGAGGTATTGTATTAATTTCACTGAAAAACTGTAACTGGTGTTTTACAGTATATTTTAGAGAAGTAATTGTTATGTAACGTTTATACAGGGTGGCCGAGTAGTTGACATTCAAACGAAAAATTTATATACTTTATGATGAGGAGTATCCGAATCACCCCCATGTATATATGGTAACCACACAACCGACAAACGCACTTATATAATTCTAAATATATGCATATCTATACATATAATAAAATCGTAGGAAAGTCGAAACTGTACATTGAATATTTTTTTAAAAGGCTACTTGGGGCGTGGTCTGCAATTGATATCGAAGCCAAAAATGTAGTTTTTAGAATTTTTGTCTGTGTGTCTGTTTGTCTGTATGCATGTCCGGGCTAAACTCAAAAAGTCCTGTATGGATTTACTTCAAATTTTGCATGAATATTACTAAGAGGTCGGGTCAACATATAGGCTACATATTATCACGTTATTACCTACGGAGGAGTGGCTGTTATAATTATAAAATTCAACGCGGGTAAAACCGCGGGGCGCAGCTAGTTATAGATAAATTACACCTAGACACAGAACAAATAATCATGTTCATCACACAAAAATTTGTCCCGGTTGGGAATCGAACCCACGACGTCAGGCTTAGCATTCAGGGTCACTAACCACTAGACCAATAGCCCAGTCGAAGCCAGGCCAGGCAAGTCGTTTGTTTGGACTCTCTGTTGCGCATTACCAAGAGTTAAGAAATGTAGAGAACTTAATAACCACCCATAAGTTTTTCTACTTATTTACATTACAAACAATGGTAATAAAATTCACCATTTGCTATGCGGTTTGTTCCACTGAAGTCCATAAACTTTATAGCTTAGCATTTCTATACTATTGTTATACAGATTTCATTATTATTTTGGTATTGTTTGCCGGCACGTTGGCAATCTTGCCTGCTTTTTTCGCATGAGGTTAATATGTTATATGGTTGACTTAATGAAAATAGTGTTGTAATCTGCTTTAAGTATGATATGCATTTGTGGTCACTTACGTAAAGCATAAGTTGTATTTTATAAATTTAAAATCTTTGCCAAAGTTATTGAACAATTGTCTTCACTCGACCGATTTGGATGATTATTTTTGATGTGTATGTAATAGTGAAAATAAAGGTTTGTTCAAAAATATCAGAAGTTAGAATATTTGAGGGAAATTTGACACGCGTAACGCTGGAACGGTGCGCTAGTATATAATAAAATTATAACAACGTGGTAAAACAGAAATTAATGTTTATTTAGGTTTTAATGTACAGACGCCAGCACATCCAGCAACCCCAATCTGTCAAATTGATTTTATAGATTTTCAACTTTATCACAAAAGCGTAAGGTTCGCTTTCAATTGACGAAATTTAACAGATTGGGGTAGCTTGATGTTTTAATTAAAGTATTTATCCTAAAACCTGATTATTTCTAAGAAATCTAAATATTTTGACAACAATTCCACGTTGTATGGCAATGCTTATTCTCTGTTCAACAAATAGACCAGCCCTCTGACTATGGGTGGCGTCGATCAATTTTTAGCGACACTCTTCAAGAGTGAACGAGCACCTGGAGCCCATGGCCCTAGAGTTTAAACCCCAAATAGCTCAAAAATGTAACTACCGATTAGATTGGAGTACTTACGCCGTTTGAGGTTATCTGCTGATGCAGCAGCAGCGCCCGCAGAATTCGAGGTTTAAAATGAATGTATGAAGATGTATTGTTCACTATGAAATTTTCTACTATAATATATATATATTGAAGATTATATAAGTAAAGTAAGTAAAAGTAAAATACTCTTTATTGTACACCATAACTTAAAATTAAAAAAAGAGCATACATAAATTAAGTACAAAGGGCGGTCTTATCGCTACTGCGATTTCTTCCAGACAACCAATTATGGAGTGGATAGATTAAGGAAAGGGAAAACAGGGTAGGTAGGTGTAACAATAGGTCAACTTAATGTAAACATAAACTTATACAAATTAATAACAAAAAGTAAAAAAAGAAATTCATAGAATAATTTAAAAAAAAGTCTATAAAAGCAGGAATGCGCGAGAAAAAAAAACCAAAGGCGACAGCGGTAAATAAATATGCTTATACAGTAGTCTAGGCAGATAGATAATGTTTTTTAACATTATTTTTAAAAATATGTAACGATTGCGCTTTTCTTATTGTTAAGGGACTGCCCTTAACAATAAGAAAAGCGCAATCGTTACACAGGCGCACAGCCTGCACTGTAAATGATTTGCCGTAATAATCGGTGGAATGACTTGGCATTTGCAGTTTAAGGTTCTCTGATGACCTCAAGCATCTTGAATGTGTGTCATGTAGGAACTCGAAACGTTCTTTAAGATAAGATGGTGATGAAGGATTAAACAGTATATTATAAAGAAGGGCTAAAATGTGAGTGTTCCGGCGAAGGCGAATAGGAAGCCACTTGAGCTGACGGCGATAATCAGAAACATGGTCATATTTGCGTAATCCAAATATAAACCTTATGCAGACATTTTGAAGCCGCTCAAGTTTGTCAAGTTGTGCTTCTGTGAGATCAAGATAGCTGGTATCGGCATAGTCAAGAATAGGAAGAAGGAGGGATTGTGCGAGCGCAATTTTTGTGGCAGTGGGTAGAAAGTTGCGTAGTCTTCGCAAGATCCCTGCTGAGGCAAAAACCTTACGACTAACTTCTTGTAGCTGTAGATCCCAGGATAACTTATTGTCTATATAAATTCCCAAGTTTTTTACATTTTCCTTAAAAGATATTGTGATGTTGTTAAAGTAAACTGGTGGAACCTGAGACCAAGCTATCTTTGAAATTAACCTGGGGCTACCAACAACTGTAACCTGCGTCTTTTCAGGATTAACAGTCAGCCCGTATTGAATACTCCAGGTGCAAACACGTCTTAGGTCCCCATTTAAGCTATCAATGGCCATCGGCAAATCGTTAAGCTCGGCTTGTGTATATATTTGCAGGTCATCTGCATAAAGGTGGTAGGAAGAATTAAGATTACTGGAAATAGTGTTAATAAATAACGCAAAGAGAAGCGGAGAAAGAACGCCACCCTGTGGTACGCCGACTACAGTATTGCGCCACGAAGATACACTATCCTGGACGCAAATGCGTTGCCGGCGGCCGAACAGGTAATCACGAAACCAATCGGTTGCCGTTGGAGATATGTTAAGAGATCTTAGTATTCCAATCAGAATTTCAAAATTCACTGTGTTAAAAGCATTACTGAAATCGAGTAATGAGAGGATATCATTAACATATATAGATAATGAACATTATTTTCTGACCTCTTGGGCTTGTAGTTAGAGACACTGACAGCTAAACTACAGGTCGTGGGTTCGAATCTCACCCGAGTAAAATAGTTGTGATGAACACGATTACTCGTACTCATAAGTGTAACTATTCATTTTCTAACTCCTCATTGTTTCTTTCTGATTAAATTCGTTGCGGGATCCAAGACAGTTAAAGCGATTCCCCGGGACATGCCTGAGCCTCACCGCTCAGTGTCAATTCATTGTGTGCCACTGTTGATCCTGGCTTACAAGAGTTGCAGTGGTGGGTGTCTTACCTAGTGTTGAAAATGACTATAGTGACTGAATTAGACTGACTGTCATTTACGGTCAAATTGCTCAAAAATTGTCATTAACTGTCAGAAATTGTCATTTTCAGTCAATTTGATTTCAGTAATAGTTAATAGTACCAACTTCTAAATTGAAACAAAAAAGTGCTTTATATGACTTATAGTATTATTATATAGTGTTAATCATTTTACATTTCTAATCATGCGTGCATTTAAGACAAAATGGCAACGTCGCATCGCCTCGCGCATCGACTTTGATGTCGTCTTATCCTCTCATGATATAATACAAAATAAAACGTTGCTTCATTTAAACTTGCAAATAAATTGGGTACCTAAATAAATAAATAATTGGGTGGTAGTCGAGAATAGACAATAATATTTGAGTCAAATTGACTGAATTTGACAATAAATGACCGGTCATTTAAGGTTTATGACAAATGTGACTAGTCATATTCAGTCATTTTACATCTCTAGTCTTACCCACCACCGGTGGTACTAGTCCCGAATATTCGTACTCATTACACAAAAATTTGTTCTGATTGGGGATCGAATCTACAACCTCTTGCTAAGCAGTCACAGACACTAACTATTACACCAACATGCCACTAACGATACACAAGTAAGTAACACCCGTAAATGTAAGTACACCTCATTCCATAAAATTTCAACTAAGTGCAAATAAAAACACGTTTTTAACAAACAAATCTAACAATAAAACGGCAATATTTTGTACATAACGGAATGTTACAAGTAATATTCGACTTTCATCTCGCATAGCTACATGCAATTACTTTCCCTAGCAATAAATGGCCGCGGTTAAATAACGTTGTGTAATTATTAATACTCGAAAATAGTTGAAGATGAGCTGTTATGTTGTTTTGGAGAATATATGAGCCGGAGAATTATGGGGTATAGTTGGAAATGGTATGTGTTTCTCGTCGGCTATAATAACAGTAATATTGAGATGTGATAGACACCCATAGATGTAGCCATCTCATTTTTTAGGATTCCGTACTCAAACGGTAAAACGGGACCCTATTACTAAGACTTCGCCGTCTGTCTGTCACCAGGCTGTATCTCACGAACCGTTAGACAGTTGAAATTTACACAGATGATGTATTTCTGTTGCCGCTATAATAACAAGTATGGGAGCCCCTTAAATAAATATTTAAGGGGGCTCCAACACCACAAACGTGAATCTTTTGCTCGCTTTTATAGATAATGGTACGGAACCCGTCGTGCGCGAGTCCGACTCGCACTTGGCCGGTTTTATTTTTATTAAAGGGAACCTCATTACCATGATCCCCATGAATAATGAAATTGTCCCAAATATTGGATGCTTTCCAAATTCCAAATGAACGGGAACTGCTGTTGGCAATTGCTCCCGGAAGAAAATCCCATTGTAATCTCCGGCTTGCATGTCGTGGTTGAAGTAAAAGTTTTAATTTTGTTTACATCTTACTCTGACGAGAAACACCTCCAACCGCCATCACCAATCTCCACCATTTGATAGCCTCTATTGGCCTATTGAAAAGAGCTTCGGGCCTGTTGGCGTGGTTAGCAAATGCTTGCTTTTCACGCCGGAGGTCGAGGTTTCGATTCCCACCCAGGACAGATATTTGTGTGCATGAACATGTCTGTTTGTCCTGAGTCTGAATGTAATCTATACATATAATAAAATCGTAGGAAAGTCAAAACTGTACATTGAATATTTTTTAAAAAGGATACTTGGGCCGTGATCTACAATCGATATCGAAGCCAAAAATAATATAGTATTTAGAATTTTTGTCTGTGTGTCTGTTTGTCTGTATGTATGTCCAGGCTAAACTCAAAAAGTACGTCATGGATTTACTCGAAATTTTGCATCAATATTACTAAGAGGTCGGGTCAACATATAGGCTACATGTTATCACGCTATCAGCTACAGGGGAGGAGCAGTGATAATTTATAAAGTTTAACACGGGCCAAAACTGCGGGACACGGCTATTTATCTATATAAGTATGTATTTACAAAAGAAAAGTAGTATATTATGTAGTATATCAGTTATCTATCCATAGTACAAGCTCTGCTTAGTTTGGGATCAGCTGACCGTGTGTGAATAATGTCTTAAGTTATTACTATTATTATTATTTATCTTTTATGCTCCTGAACATACACTCAGGTTCAGGACTTACGGCTTTGTGTGCTCTTTGGGTCATGAAGGTGTGAGGTTGAAGAACAAGTGAATGAATTTTCTTGACGGAAACACTTAAATCTATACAAATAAATAAAATTGGAGTGTCTGTTTGTAATATTGAAATAACCGGTTTTTACTACATAGATATGAATATATATACGGTACATACACCAAAATAACATTTTTTACAATTTTTGTCTGTCTGTCTGTCTGTTTGTTCCGGCTAATCTCTGAAATGGCTGGACCGATTTTGACGGGACTTTTATTGGCAGGCTTTTATTGGCAGGAGTAACGTTGGCTACTTTTATTTTAGAAAAAGCCATTTATTTTACTAAAAAACAAAAAGAAAACAAAATAAACTAATTAACACGCGGACGAAGTCGCGGGCACAGCTAGCAATCAATATTAATATCACCTTTTTGGCCTGATCCGGGATATTAAATCATACCTCATTGTTGAGCACGCTGTGACGGGACCAACAATGTCTAACGTCCTGTATATAGGAGTTGCATAAATGACTATAATTACCGCTTGTTGAAGCACATCATAGTTAATGAGTTACAACATTGTCACCTTTAACCAAGAAATATTTGTGTCCAGTTTATGTGTATAATCGCCGCCACCTGAGCAATTTGTTGGGTAATGCCGGTAATAGGGTAATAATGTGTGGGTAGGAATGTCTATCATTATAATATAGCTGTGGACTGCTGTAACATAGTGGTGGTTCCTAATCTGGAGATTACGAGCTATTTAGTATGCCCTCATTACCTAGAAGAAGTATGCAAAGATCGTGACAAATGGAAATCCTTTGTCTCTGCCTACCCCTCTGGGAAACAGGCGTGAGTCTATGTATATATACATATGTCATTACCTAAGTACTCGCATAGCTCCGCTCACTTTGACCGCGATGTATTTTCTTTCTATAGTACTAGGACAAGTCAGCAAATAAACATTTCGGCGGCCAGTCCCAATGGAGATTAGCCAATAGCGCAGGACATATTATAGTGCACAAGTGTGAACGCAAACACAGGGGCACTTTCTATTCCATCACTCTCATGATCCGATGGGACCACTAGCGACACGACCGGAAAGAGGTCAGGTACAGGACGGCTTTACATGCTCTCCGAGGTACGGGGATGTAATACCGCCAACTCCCAGACTTCGGGCTGATACTGAGAAATTTCTTTTTACGGAATAATCCCAAAATCACTTTTTAGCCGACCCGGGATTTGAACCTAGGACCTCATTACCTGCGGTTGAACACGCTAACGCTAGACCAATGAAGCAGCAGTATTTGGCTCATAGCTAGATGCTCACACCGGTCCGTAAGTGATCGGGAGGCTAAGCAACTAGGCTCGCGGTCAGTCCATAGATGGGTGACCACCAAATTAGTTTAATTTCTGAGCGTCTCCGTGCTTCGGAGGGCACGTTAAGCTGTCGGTCCCGGTTGTAGCCATTAGGCAACAGTCGTTAAGCCATGTCAGATGCTTAATGAGCGGCTTGAACAACTCTGACACTAGGGTAACCACTGCCCATACGATAAGTGAGTAAGTACCACCAAAAGATTAGAATTTCGAGTTCTGAATTATTGTTACGCATCCTGGTATTAGTTTCGGTCGACATTTTGTCATTTCAGAGGCCTAAGGTTTGAATAACTTGATACTACATCACGAACCGCCCACCCAAGAAACATAAACAAACAACTACTTAACACATTATTTACGCACATCGTAAAAATATTAATTGAATATATATCATTTTATAATTAATCTTGTGAGTCATCTTAATGGTCGGCAATCTCTCTTCGCGCATTGACCATGACTTTTACGTATTAAGAGCACGCTCCACCGACCAACTCATACGCAAACATAATAAACAGGAATTCAAAAATAATATCCATTCTCCAAAAACAAAAAAACATCGGTTCAGATTTTAATATAGATGTCAATATTTCTTTATTTATGTCATGATATATTTATGTAATTTTATCTTCATCATCATCATATCAGCCGAAAGACGTCCACTGCTGGACATAATAATAAATAATGTCCTCCACGGAGATCCGGCCACGGCGGCCAGTCTTAAAGGAGACTAGCCATCGCGCGGGACATATTATAGTGCTCAAGTGTGTGCGCAAACACAGGAGCACTTTCTATTCCATCACTCTCATGATCCGATGGGACGACTAGCGACACGACCGGAAAGAGGTTATATAGAAGACCGACGGCTTTACGTGCTCTCCGAGGCACGGGAGTGTAATACCGCCAACTCCCAGACTTGGGCTGATATTAAGATTATTCGTTTTACAGAAAAATCCCAATATCACTTTCGGCCCGACCCAGGATTTCAACCCAGGACCTCGTTATCTGCGGTTGAACACGCTACCGCTAGACCAACGAGGCAGTCAGAAGTGCTGGACAAAGGCCTCCCCCAAAGATCTCCTCAATTGCCGGTCTTGCATTATCCGCATCCAGTGATTTCCAATTTTATCTCATATCATATATATTTATATGTATTACATGTTATTGTATATAACTTTGTATAAGTGTTTGTATCTGTACCCACATATTGCAGTTGCTTTTAAATTGAATTCGTCGTTATTATTGTTTTAATATCATTTCTTACACCTTTATACCACCCATTTTTCATTTGTCACTAGTTTTGTCCACCCCAAAGTTGTCTTGAAGAAATTCCAACTAGCGATAGTAAATCCATGCAGTACTTTTTGAGTTTAGCCCGGACATACATACAGACAAACAGATACACAGACAAAAATTTTAAAAACTATATATTTGTCTTCGATATCGATGACAGGCCACGCTCCATGTATCCTTTTAAAAAAATATTCGATGTGTTTTGACTTTCCTACGATTTTATTATATGTATAGATAAGATTGTCAAGACTTTTACACAAAACACTAAATTTGCAGCGTTTATTTGTACATAAATATACAAACATTAGCTTCTGATACATCCAAACAAAAACATTAATGATTTTGTAACCTCCCGGGAAATGAACTGGTGACCCTGATCTCACCATTAGCGATGTCAAGTAATGTTCATTCTTCGAATATTAACGCAAATTGCTTGGGCCGGACTCGTATCTGCCACGCTTACGTAAACATATACGATACGTTCTATAGTGACCTTGGACAACAGACCTCATACCAATTCGATACGAGAAAACTGCAAAGACACAAGTATCATGTTATTGTACACAAAAAAGAAAAAAAAAGGGCCAAGTGCGAGTCAAACACGCGCACGAAGGGTTCCGTACCATCACACTAATATTATAAAGGCGAAAGTTTGTGAATGTGTGTTGTTGTTACTTCTTCGCGTCTAAACGGCTGGAGCGATTTTAATATAATTTGTTATGGAGTTAGCTGACACTCTGGATTAACACATAGGCTTTAATTTATAAAGTTTAACGCGGGTAAAACCGCGGGGCACAGCTAGTTATCTATAAAAACGAGCCAAAATTTCACGTTTAGTTGTACGGGAGCCCCCTTAAATATTAATTTTATTTTTGTTTTTTAGTATTTGTTGTTATAGCGGCAACAGAAATGCATCATCTGTGAAAATTTCAACTGTCTAACTATCACGGCCCATGATATACAGCCTGGTGACAGACAGACAGCGAAGTCTTAGTATATAAGGTCCCGTTTTTGACTTTGCGTACGGAACCCTAAAAAACCAAGAGCGTTGTAGTGTAAAAGGTAGTGTTGAGAAAGAGGATGTAGTCACAAAGATTGAAAATGGCATGCCCCTACAAGATGGACCTATGATCTTTTGAGGGTCACTGGAAACCGATGGATGTGGATAGCGCAAGACCGGTAGTTGTGGAGATCTTTGGCGGAAGTCTTTGTCCAGCAGTGAACGTTTTACGGCTTATTTAATGATGATCAAAACTAAATTTATATGGAACCTTTAATTCCTCCTTCCGAATAAAGAATAAGGTATCGAATTTGATTCCAATGTTTGATCCCAATCAAATAAAGAGTCAATATTGGTCGGTCAAAGAACTCGCGTAACATACAATTAATAATAATAATGTCGCCCAGGCTGAATTTCGACCACGGCCGCCAGTCTCTATGGAGCCTAGCCTACTGCGCAGGACATATTATAGTGCACAAGTGTGTGCGCAAACACAGGGGCACTTTCTATTCCATCACTCTCATGATCCAATGGCACGACTAGCGACATGACCGGAAAGAGGTTAGGTACAGAATCGACGGCTTTACGTGCTCTCCGAGGGACCTAATACCGCCAACTCCCAGATTTCGGGCTTATGATGAGAAATTTTTCTTTTAGCAGATAAGTCCCAAAATCACTTTTGGCCTGGCTCAGGATTTGAACCCAGGAACTTGTTCTCTGCAGGTTAACACAACCGCTAGACCAACGAGGCAGTCGGTAATATACGGCGGTAGCATTAAAGCGCGACCGTCGTTATTAACACAAGGTCCGTCATAATAATAATACCTTTATGTAGACAGAACCATTGACAATATGTAGTAAAAATATTAGACTTAAACTAGATAATTAAACATAAGCTCTTGACAATAACTTGATACGAGCTTGCTAAATATAATTGCTATAGTAAAATAAATTTTATAAATGTTTTCATACAATGTGTACCTAAATATCTATGTTACTAGAAATAATAATGTATACAACTATATTACTACAAACATGTTCTGACTATTTACAAGCGCTTTTTTAAAGTCTACGTGAATAAAAACCTTTTTTATTTATTTATTATTTTATTTTATACAATTAACAAACAATCAAATTGTCAATAGGAACTCTATTTTTAAGTCGGATAAAAATGTAATCTACTCATTACTTTCCTTTTGATCGTTGCCCATTGGTACAGAGATTAGCAGTCGAAAGGATAGTGGGTGAGCCACTTCGAATCCGGTCATGTTTTTTGTTTTAAAGTTATGAATGGCTAATGAGTGCGTTATCTACTAATCTAAAATGTAACATGTCACAGATTTTTGTTCATTTTAATTTGTAAAGTAAATGTTTACGTAACAGCTGTATCATGGTAGAAATTCCTACTTGCTCCATCGTTTAGTTAGATAAGTCTCTCTTAACACATAAGTAATTGACGTCTAGTCTGTTCCACCATTATTAGTTCACCACCTGTTATGTATCTATCTATACAACATGTAACGTAATTAACGCACAGCCTCAAACACCACAATTAGAATATTACACTGAATTTTTAATTTAACATGTATATGCATTGTTATTTACGAAATTAGTTTCTTAGAATAAAGTTTATTTTTCTTTACTGTCTGTTATAATTATGTAATCATACCTACGTATCTTGCTAAGTGACCAGTCATCGGAGTAAGTAGAGTTATTTCGGGTTAACGACCTCATTTGTCATCAGCCTGGTATCCTCAAATGCTGGACATGGGCCTCCCCCATAGGTTGCTATAAAGTTGCCATTTGGTGGGGTTTAGTAAACCCCACCTTGCGTGGCATGGGAGTTGGCGACCACAGTTAGGTGGTAGCTATAGTAAATAGACTACCTGGCTTATCCCTTAGTCGTTTTTAGGGTTCAGTGGCCAAATGGCTATCCGTATGTCACAGTCACGTTTTCCGAAACTATAAGTGCTGTACTGTTGAAACTTGATAAATAGATGTATTATGTGAACCGCATTGAGATTTTCACACAAAAATAGAAAATCCCAATAAGTTTTAGGGATTCCCCATACTTAGAACTGAAACTCAAAAATTCTATTTTCGTCGAACCCATACATTTTGGTATCTATGGATAGGTCTTCATAAATTATATTGAGGTTATATATCATTTTTTTCTAAACTGAATAGTTTGCGCAAGAAATACTTCCAAAGTAGTAAAATAAGTGTCCCCCCCCCTGTAACTAAGGGAATTATAAAACTAAAAAATATATGATGTACATTACTATGCATCTAGTAAGTAGTTGTTTTGGCTGCGTACCCATTGGACCTACAAGATTAGACCCTCTATCGCAAAAGTACCCGTATGACCTCATTTTAAGTCCCTTTGGACCTTCTTTAAAATATAATAATCAATGTGCCCATTGGACCTCTTTTTAAGTACCCTTTGGACCTTCAAAATTAAAACTACTAAAGATGAACCTGTTGGACCTCAATTCTAATACCTTTTGGACCTTAATAAAATATGTTTTTATTTAGTATTCGCCCGGCGTTATTTTAGTAAAAAAAGGTACAGTTGTGTTGAAAATGTTTAACCAGAATTCTAATAACTAGGCGAAATAGCATAAGCGCATACAGGCACACTAACAACAAACAGCAATCCGTGGTCAGTAGAAGAAACACAAGAAATTATAGTGTTAACTATATTTCTTTCAAATTTACAGGTGTGTAATGGATAAATGTTTTAAAAAACCCCATGTGAAAATATCAATAATACTTAGGTAAACCGCATATTGTAATGTTTTATAAGTAAAAAAACTTCTTAACTTAAAAAAATACAATCGGACACACACACAAGGCAAACTCGCGTTTAAGCTCGCCCTTTCTCGCAGGGCGAGAAAGGGGCGAGGTGCGCGGGGCGAGCACTAATGGGATCGCAGGCCAACAAAATAATGTCATGCATTAGTTTACAATTAGTTGAAGATCTGTCAAATTAGAAAAATGTAACTGGAATATGTGTTTTATTTGTTACATAACGTTGTAATCTTTTATATTTTTGATTAATAACATTGATTTATATTGTAGTGTTTTATTTTTGATAAGGTGTGTCACTTTTGTGTACGAGTGTATTTTAACTTTTTATACGAAGACATGTGAATGAGGTCCAACGGAACTCGTTGCTTAATAGAGGGTCTAATGGGTAATCAAGTATAGACAACATCCAAGTTTGAAGGTCCAAACGGTACAAAGGGGTCCAAAGGGTCATCTTTTTAGACGAGGTCCAAACTAGGAGGTCCTACGGGTACGTAGTCGTTGTTTTTAATACGTCAAATCGTAAACCGCAATTTACCTTTCATTTAATCAACATAAATACTTGCTGCTACCGAACCCTTTATGGGTGAGTCCGACTCGCACTTGGCTGCTTTTATAATTGACAAGTGAGGGCGCACGTTTGAAATGAACCCTGTGAGACGGGGTTCTTTATAAGTATATAACTGACGGACACAAAATACAACTAGACCCAGAATAACCACGTATGGGACACACAAGTGGTTATCCCGTGTACACAGGACACGAAATTGCAAGGCGCCTATCTACACCACAGCCCCATACGACTCATTAATCATCAGTTTTCTGTAACTAACCAAAAGTTGCCATAGTTTTCTGATTTGTTATGGTTCAATGTACCCACAAGTCATAAGCTAGCGAAACATACAAAAAATACTATTACAATTCAAAAACGTAAGCTCATTAACTAGTTCGTTTTTTAGGGTTCCGTACCCTAAGGTTAAAAGGGGACCCTATTACTAAGAATTCGCTGTCTGTCTGTCACCAGGCTGCTGTATCTCATGAACCGTGATAGTAAGACAGTTTAAATTTTCGCAGATGATGTATTTCTGTTGCCGCTATAACAACAAATACTAAAAAACAAAATAAAATAAATATGGGCTCCCACTAAACAAACTTGACTTTTTTGATCGTTTTTATAGATAATGGTACAGAACCCCTCGTGCGCGAGTCCGACTCGCACTTTGGCCGGTTTATATAAGTGTTTTGATATCCGTTGCTCCGTATAAGTTGTTGAAGTACCTAAATAATGAGTACTATGTCACAAGCATTTACAAGAAATTATATAATTATAATATTATAAATTTGAAAGTATGGACTTATATGTTTGTTCAATCACGCAAAAACGGTACAACGGAAACGCAATTCTCGAACAAAAAATACCGGGGGAAGCTCGGTCGCCCACGCATTAAATTATTAAACGAATTTATATTAATAACTTGACAGTGATTTGTTCACTACATCCTCTTTGGTCCCTGCACGCTGTTCAACTGCACTTAAAGAGGTCGTGGGTTCAAATCCGGGATCAGACCAAAAAGTTATAATGGAATTTTTCGAGCAAGTGAATCAACCCGGAATCTGGAAGTTGGCGGTATTACACCCCCGTGTCTCGGAGAGCACGTAAAGCCGTCGGTCCTGTACCTGGCCTCTTTCCGGTCGTGTCTCGCTAGGCGTCCCATCGGATCATGAGAGTGATGGAATAGAAAGTGCTCCTGTGTTTGCCCACACACTTGAGCACTATAATATCTATGTCCTGCGCACTTGGCTAGTCTCGATTGTGACTGGCCGCCGTGGCCGAAATTCGATCGGGAGGAAATTATAGTTTAACAGTTGTCTGTTTCTCATTGTATAGGCTCTGCCTAGTTTAGGATCAGATGGCAATGTGTTAGTTGTCCCAAGCCAAGTTGAGCGTGGTTTATTACAAAAATATTTACGGAACTTGGCTCAAGTATAACAAAGTGTATCTAAGCTTATACAAATGAGAAAATGAAAAGTAATTCTATAACAAATTACAAAATGCTTTCACATTCACTACATATTATGTTCCTCTTACTGTAATCTGTGTAATTTCAGTAATACTGAACATTACGTAATTTTTACAGCTTGTAAAATGTCTAGATTACATCTAGTTCCAGCTAATGTGCTAAAATATTTGGCTAATCTATGACTAATGTAACACACTGTTTTTGTTGTAATTAATTTGAGTGAGGAAGTTAATATGAATAATATTGTTGTTGAAAATTCGGTCATTAGCAATTGCAACATGTTTTGAAGTCCGTACCGTTCAAGAGAGGTAGGGTTCATTCGCTCAAAGAGCAGCCCGACTGGGGAAGTACCTCCACCTTTTATTTATTTATTTATTAAGAAAACCAACAGCGATACAGATAATAACACAATTTACAGGATACAATATAAAGGGAAGGCCAATGACAGGTTTTCTTTAGTTTAACTTTAAAAGTGTAGTTGGCTGAAAAACGACAAGAAATATAATGCTGACACAAATAATTTATCAGACATTGATGTGGTGAGATCTGCATCAAAAATACTGCATACTAATGTATGCAGTAGTCTTGATTAAGTATTAATTGCGAGAAATGAAGTGATATACATCGATATCCACCCAATGATTTTTAAGTTAAATATAATATTGAGTGCTTGAGTCCTGTGTCCACAAGCAACTATCTCATTTTGTGCTTGCCAATAAGCTGATTAGCCCGTTACAATCCGGATTCCGACCAGGACACAGTACCACCACGGCGCTCCTTAAAGTGACTGGCGATATTAGAGCCGGCATGGAGGCGACCAACCTCACTGTGCTGGTGTTGATCGACTTTTCAAATGCTTTTAATACCGTCAGTCACGATATCCTCTTATCCATCCTCTCCCATCTTATGATCTCTGATGAAGCGCTGGAGTGGTTTTCCTCTTATCTTCGAGAGCGCCAGCAGTCAGTTCGCCATGGTGAAGCGTCATCAAATTGGTGCAACTTAGAAACTGGTGTCCCTCAAGGCGGTATTCTCTCACCTCTCTTGTTTTCAGTATTTATAAACCTTTTAACTCGTGATCTTCAGAGTGCGTATCATCTTTATGCTGACGACCTGCAACTGTACGCCCAGGCGAGTGTCAATAGTTTGCCAGAGGCGATTAATAAGATAAATCATGACTTAGAATTTTTAAAAACCTCGTCATATAATTTTGGCTTAACTGTCAACCCATCAAAGTGTCAAGCAATCATAGTGGGTAGCTCAAGGATGATGTGCAAGGTAGATGTTGGCAGTTTGCCGCCTGTTATTTTTGACAACTCTCATATCCCCATTAGCCAAAAAGTCAAAGATCTCGGACTGGTAATTGACAACCACCTAAACTGGCAAAGCCACATTTCTGGGATCAGCCAGAGAATTACTGGGATTCTACGGTCATTTTATAAGCTTAGAAATTTCCTTCCATCCAGAACAAAAGTAATGCTTGTGCAGACTCTAATATTTCCTATTATCGACTATGGTGATGTGTGCTACTTTGACCTGAATGCAGATCTTCTTAACAAACTTGACCGACTTCTGAATAACTGCATTCGATTCGTTTTCAATCTTCGTAAGTATGATCATGTATCTGCTTACCGTACCCAGTTAAACTGGTTGCCCATTCGCCAGCGAAGAAATTTGAGGGCGCTTACCACACTTTTCTCCATACTTGACTCTCCTACCGTTCCTTCTTATTTAACGCCTCACTTTCAATACCTTTCTTCTAATCATAGTAAGACTCTCCGCTCTAGTCATAATCGTCTTTTACGATGTCCACCTCACAGCTCTGACTTCATTCACTGCTCTTTCTTTGTCCAATCTATACTTCTTTGGAATGAGCTTCCTGTTGGAATCAGGATGGCTAAGACTCGCTTCGCGTTTAAAACGAAAGTTCGTGAGTATACTTCTAAGAAACTACACACAGAAATGTCTCGTCAATAATTATATTTATTATTGTATAGTATGTTATAGTATAGTATTCATTAAATTAAAATCATATAGTATCTATTGTATAGTATCTATTATATATATTATATATAGTGTTCGTAATTATTAAGTTTGATTATATGAATAATAAGTAAAAATACATTTTATATAACCCAAATACACCTGCCACGATCTCTCTGCACTACCCTAAGGTTGACTGGTCGAAAATGCCTTTGGCATTAAGTCCGCCTATGTACATTCTCACTGTACTAAAGTTTTAAATAAATAAATAAATAAAATAAAATATTGTAAGTATACATACTTAATTTTAATTTATTTATATACATTCTAAAATAAACTGAATATATAAACATTCAAATAGGATTATTAGATCTTAGTCGTTTGTCTTTTATAGTGCTTATAATTCGGGATTTATAAGATTTATTTTAACAAGAAAAGATATCAAGAAAAGAAGACATTCCTTAATAATAACACATTAATAACTTTAACGTTGTTTCTGCGTGTGAGTAAGGTCGCCAGAGTTCATCGGAGGGGGGGGGGGGGGGAAGGGTCAGCAACACTTTTTGCTGACTCTTTTAAAGGCTGTGATTCCTTTGGTGTTGCGAGTGTAATGGGCGGCGGTGCTCACTTACCATCAATTGATCCGCTTGCTCGTTTGTCGCCCTATGACATATAAAACAGGGTAATTGGACAACTATTGTTGCCACCTCGCTGTATTTCTGTCTGTCACAGGACTCGTGAATGAAATGGAGTATAGATTGGACATTTCGATCATTAGTGTCATGCACTGGTGTTGACCAGCAATTGTATTTTAGATTAATAACATTGATTGATCTAATAAGTTGAGAGTTGCTGCATCAGAGCTTGTTAGAGATGGACATCTCTGTAACAATCCCACTAACATTATAAAAGCAAAAGTGTTTAAGTATGGATGTTTGTTACTCTTACAAGTATGTATGTACTACCAAAAAAATCTTGATGAAACTTTGGAGTAATATAGCCTATATATCCAAATAGGTGTATGGATTTTTGTTACTCATTCACGCAAAGACTACCGAAAAGATTATGATGAAACTTTGTAACAATATAGGTTATAGAGCCGTATAACAGATAGGTTATAATTTATAAAATTTAACGTGGGTAAAACCGCAGGGCACAGCTAGTTTCCTTTATAATTAGTCAATCCCTAATACGAGTTCATGGAGATCAGGAAATCTCTTTTCAATCAAATAAATCAGTTCCTATAATGTAAATTGCGCAGTACATTGATAACGGTTCTTGTGTCTTCAACAAATATACTTAGGTTTTTAACGTAAAAACTTGCACGTTTTGCCACGAAATTAACGTAAGTGGATCGTCACGCTGGGATCGGAGAGTCTGGGTCCGGTTTACTCGGCTCTATGAGACATCAATCATGCCCGGGTCGGTGACGCTTTGGAATGCGTATACTCAACTTCACCCGTCTCCGTGTGAACTTATTTACTTCGTTTTTTACGCGATTTCTCTGTAACTGCGATGGAGAATGCTTTCGAAATTATCTCCGATAAATTTTGTGCTTAAAGATTGTTATAAGTTGGAGTTGGCTGTATGTTTTTTACCCAGATAAGAAGAAATCATTTATTTCAGTAATTAAATTAAATAAAATGAAATTATAAGCTAAAAATTAGATAAACTACGATACACTATTTACCCTAAAAGGCGTCCAATAATCCCTCCGCATCGCTTATGGAAAAAGTGCCCAGAAGGCTGGCCGCATTGCCACGCTGGATGGCAATGCTGATCCTCTGACCCAAGAATAGACCAGCCCTCTGATCATGGGAAGCGTTGATCAAACGTTTAGCTATTAGATAATAAAAATAACATTCTGGGACATTATTCACACACGGCCATCTGGCCACTGGGCCCGTCAACGCGAGATATCACGGAAAACGGAGTTCTACTCTAGCTTGTTAGCTTTACTTTATAAAGTACTTTACTTCTACCGGTTCTCCTTTATAAAGTATTCTAGTAACAACCGAGATAAATGCGCTAAAGAATCCTTCTTCTTTAGCGCATTTGTCACGGAGAGTTTTCTGAGGAATTGTTCGAACTTATACCGGCCTCCACATTCCGACACAAACCCTCTCACCAGAGGTGGAAATTTCATCCATATCACCTGGATAAATGATCGTCTACCAACTTTTACCGCGCACTATCACTTTGTGGAATCAATTAACTGCGGAGGAATTTCCGATCCGGTATGATATGGCAACCTTAAAGAAGCGAGCCTATACCTATTTCAAAGGCCGGTAATTTACTCGCAATTCCTCTGGTGTTGCAGGTGGCCATGGGCGACGGTGATTACTTACCTTCCTCTTTTTTGTGAGGAAGTAGGGTAAACTCTTGTCTTAAAATGTGCTAGATTGCACTTCTAGTTGAAAACAGATTCCTGCAGAGCATTCCACTCCTTCGCAGAACTCGTCAGATTTTATACGCTTCCTATTAGTATATTTAACTAACACAAAAGTCATGGTGAATAGGGATATGGTAGAATTAGGTACTAATCGACTTTAAATAACATAAGAGAGTTGCGCGATAGTTGGCCAACATTTGTACCACAGTGACCTATGACTGCGCGTGCGTATAATTGTGCCTACGCTGGTAATGTAACCCATTTTGTAACATTCCCATTTTATATACGCAGTCAAGTTAGAAAGGTGCTGTGATTGGTTCAATTGTTTTCTTTATCAGTATGTAATTTATCAAACTTACTTATATAAGACTGGTTAACATAATATATAGAGTACAATTACAACTGGAAATGTAAAGATTTGTACATAATGAAATTCATATCAAATGGTAGAGTACACATAATAATATATCTCTTTCTGGTCAGATGATGGAGAGACGTACGCTTACATCACAACCTTTATCACACTAATATTATAAAGGCGAAAGTTTGTGAGCGTGTGAGTGTGTATGTTTGTTACTTCTGCACGTCTAAACGGCTGGAGGGATTTTAATAAAACTCGGTATGGAGTTAGCTGACACCCTGGATAAACACACATTATTTGGGGTACCGCAAGGCAGCGTCTTAGGTCCATTTATATTCATTTTTTACATAAATGATCTGCCAAAATCTATTGAAAAGCCAATAATACAATTTGCCGATGATAGCACGATTACCATACCTTGTAAAAGTATAGTTACGTATGAACGTGAAATTATAAATAGTTTGAAACAGACGGTAAACTGGTTAGATTCAAATAATTTGAAAATAAATTTGAGTAAAACGAAACTTATCCAATTTAGACAACAGACCTCTAGTATTAATTTGAATATACACTACAGGAATAATACTATAGAAGAAGTTGAAAGTACAAAATTTCTGGGGATGCAAATAGATCAAAATTTAAATTGGAAATCCCACATTGATATTTTATGTAAGAAAATTAGTAAGTCTGCATATGCTCTGTACACATTATCAACCATAATCAACACAGATGCACTTCTTTCTACCTATTATGGAATAGTAGAGTCACATTTGAGATATGGGATCATATTTTGGGGAAACTCTACCGAAAGAGAAACCGCCTTTAAGGCACAGAAAAGATGTATTCGAGCGATGTTCAAGATAAAACCTACTGATAGTTGTGAACCATATTTTCAAAATCACAAGATATTAATATTGCCTTGCCTATATATCTTAGAAGTAGCTGTGTTTGTGAAGACAAACCCTAGTCGTTTTAAACGCATTGCCGATGTATTTCCCCGCAACAGACGCGATAATAGCCGGCTATGTCAGGAGCCAGCCAAGACAGCACTTATGCGCAAAAGTGTCTACTGCATGGCTCCAGTCATTTATAATAAAATGCCTAAGAGTTGGAAGGAGCTTCCATTATCATTGTTTAAAAAAAGACTTCGAAGCTTTTTAGTGGAGAAATCATATTATGACTTAAGTGGGTATTTGAATGAGAAAGATTTTTAAGTAAGTTTAAATATTTTCTTTGTATTCACTTGTATATACTGCATTGTGCATTATTTTAAAATTGTATGTAGCGGTAGTTTGTTAAAATATTCTCGTCGTAAAATATATTCGTCTTTTGCATGCCTACATGGTAAAATATGGCTGAACTTGTTACCTGTGTTGTTTTTATGTCATCTATTACTGTTACCCATATTTGCAAAATAAAAATATCTTTATCTCTTTATCTTTATCTTTAACACATAGGCTATTAATTTATCAAGTTTAATGCATGTAAAACCGCGGGGCACAGCTAGTAAAAAATAAATATCTTTGGACAAGTAACACACTGCCATCTGATCCTAAACTTGGCAGAGAAGAGCTATGGCAAACAGTGAACTGATAAACATAATTATATATTTCTAAATACATATGTACTATGTATTAATTACACCAACAGAACAAATGATCGTGCCCTTCGCACTAAGTTTTGTCCTGTGTGGGAATCGAACCCACGACCTGTGGCTTAGCAGTCAGGCTCACTAACCACTAGACCAACAGGATAGTCAAAGGTACGGTACACATAGTTTAAATACCTTTTTCTCCCAGCGCAAGAATTTAGTTTTGTAGAAATAATAATGTAATTCGTCAAATGCTTTTTCTTAGAAAAATATAATTACCAGTGTAACATCGTGCATGTGATAGAAACTTCTTAAAATAGCACAACGCGTGCGTAGTAACTCAGTTGTACAGACGCCAGCACATAAAGCTACCCCAATCTCTCAAATTTCCGCCACTGAAAGTGAACCTTATGTTTATGTGATAAAGTTGAAAATCTATAAAAGAGATATGTCAGATTGGGGTAGCTGGATATGCTGGCGTCTGTACATATAAATTGATTGAAACGTACATGTCCAACGCGCCCATGCGTGGTACTGACTTATTTTATAGTTTTGCATACTTGTGTTTACGTTTTAAGTTCCACTTCCGTGGCGTCGGAATAAACATTAGCTCTTTTTTCTCTTCGTCATATTATTATCTTTCTTATCTTTTATGGAACTAAATGTACTTAAACGTGCATCTTCCTTAAAGTATTACTCTTAAGTCATCATGTCAGACCGGAAATTGTAGAGATCTTTGGGGAGTGTTTTGCCCAACTGTGGACGTCTTTTGACTGATATTGTGATGATTATGATTGCCCGTCCGGTTGCTCATTAAGCAAAGAAACGCAATTTTATAATTTTCCTATTACAGTAGCTACAATAGGATGAAGGCACAGGCACAAGGCTATATTTTACATAGCATTAATTGCTGTTCTATTGGCAATTATATGTTCTAAAGTATCCCGCAATACAGGGATTCATTTTAATACATACATAGACTTACGCCTATTTCCCAGAGGGGTAGGCTGAGACAACGGCTTTTGTAAATTGTCAGTATATTCTTCATACATGCTCTCCGGTTCAGGGTACTACTGTGCTGGCCTTTCTTCTGAAAGTCATCAATTTGGTCAGAGAATGTTCATTTTAAAGGAGCAGGTAGCTATAGTCTTAAAGAAAGAAAAAAATATACAAACACCTATATAAATAGACGCATTCATGATTGCAGCAACTGAGTCGCTCGTATCACTTAAATGTAAGAATGACTTAACTGTCTTCTAATTTTCCATGGAAATTTAGACCTACAGCACACGTATTCAAGTATGAATTTCCATTTTTCCGCAAAAGAATCGGGTCACACGCATGAATATGAATGAATCACAAAAACAATAACGGAACTGAAATCTTTAGCACGTTGCGGCTTTAGTTAATGCCGTAAAGCAAGCATTTCTGAAGGTGTGCGGGTCGCCAATAGATACAGGCTGTTACATAAATGGTTTTACACACTTTTACTATCTGTGTCACACTTGTATGCGGTGAATAATTTAAAATAACTACATACATAACTCAACCGTTTATAAACTTCCACTTCCAATACGTTAACAGCTTTATCTTTTGAAATAATGTCCTCCAGGCCGATTTTCGGCCCAGCGGCCAGTCTCAATAGAGATTGGCCAACATAGTGCGGGGGTGTTTAAAAAAATGCTGCAGTGTTATCTGATTCTGAAGCATAGTTTTCCCAAGAACTACGGAAAGGGTCTCTTAAGGAGCTCTATTTTAGACAACATATTAGAATTTCAAAAGTACACGTAATAGATTTTGATATGACAGTCACTATATATTCTATAGATCTCTCACCTCTTGGCATCTACACCAAAGAGGCACTTATATAACTTAGTATTAACTTAATAACATTGGCGTTACTTCCTTATACTTACCGTTTTGTTTTTATCGTTACCCATACACAATCATATTGCTATATTGTTTCGAATACGACCTATTCTTTGTTACCACTACTACCTACTTGTTTCTTTGGCCTAGAGGTTACGTATTAACCGCAGACAAATCACGGGTTCGAATTCCGGATAAGAAATAGTCCTTGTAACAGTTCGGAGTCAGTGAATTTGTGGTATGCTCATGCCTCGGAAAGCATTAAAAGCCATGAGAGTTGGTGATATCTGAGTTAGTACTGATACTAGAACAATATTTTATGTTCTGAGTGACTGGCTAAACTCCTTTAAGATTAGCTATTAGATTAATACCTAAATAAAATGAAACTTAAATAAATAAAGCCCGACTTGTCTGTCGGTGATTGGTGATCAAATATAAGTTAAGATTTAATAATCTATTTGTACCTAGAATTCATATAATTCTACTAATATTATTTATTTATTTAAAAAAGACAACGCCCGCATTAGGGAATATAATCCCTGTGTCGTGGGGTACTTTACAATAATAAACGGACACAAATTACATCCTGACTCAGAACAATTATTTATGGGTCACATAAATAGTTGTCCGGCGCGGGACTCGAACCTGCGACCCAAAGCGGCTAGGCGACTATCTTAGCCGCTGCGCCACACGTGCATAAATGCGAAAGTTTGTGAGTATAGATATATGGATGTATGTTTCTTACTCTTTTACGCCAAAATTACTTTAACGCGGCTGAAACCGCGGGGCATAGCCAGAGTGTAATATTACAATCATTTTTCATCTTCTGACTATTTACAAGCGCTTTTTTTTAAGTATATGGGAATAAAAACCGTTTTTATTTTTATAGGAACCCTGGCTACTAGGCTAGGGTTTGATTCCCGCCCTGAATAAATCGTTATGTAATGAGTACGATTCCTTGTTCTGTGCCTGGTTGAAATTTATTTATAACATTTATGTATTTCGAAATATATAAGTATGTTTATCAGTTGTCTCGTTGCCATAAAGGCTCTGCATATTTTGGGATCAGATGACAGTGTGTTAATTGTCACAAAAGAAGTCTTAAATAAATACCATCTCAATGCTTAAATTATATGGATGCTGACATTTAATTATATGCATTTAATGGAATTCCACGAATTAATATTCTGTATATTATTTTTTGGATATATTAAGTATAGAAAATGTGGAAAAAACACGTGGATTTTAACGCCTTCAATCAAGGCGTGATCCTAAATGCATGTAATATATTCATGATTTTGTCATCTGTTAGTTAATTATGTCATAGACAACGACCTAATTCTTAGCTTTCCATGGTGTCACCGTGCTGAAACCGGGTCCATCGCGTGGTAGAGGAGGGAACAATCGGCAGTCTGAGACTAGCGGCTAAGATGTAGGTTTAGGGGGGTCCTTGATGCCTCAACGCTCACCTTTTCTGTCTCTCAGTGTACCCCCCTCTTCCTAGCCAAATTTGGTATGATCCTAATAATGTTTTTAGTTCCAATAAAAATATTGGTATTAAAAATATGCCGCTTTGGATAGTCGTTTTAAAATAGAACTTACGCAAGTTCTTGATAATCCCAAGTCTTTTAATAGGTTATAGAGGGATTTTGCTGCTATACCCCTCGCGACGTTTCTGGTTAAACTAAATTTTAACGTAAAAGGAACTGAACCTTTCAGTTTTCAAGGGGATCAATACATGTAAACGTTTTATTGTACCTTCAAAAGTCGTACTGTTGATAATCTTGCGTATGCGCCTACGCCGATAAACCTCACTTAATGGTGAATACCATTAAGTGAATCAAGAGCTGTGTTGATAGAGTTCGCAGAACATATATTATAGTGGTTCGAATGATTGTAAAATACCTTGATGTTGGATGATTTCAAAATGCGATACAGAATACAAGATTTAGTTGATTGAAGTTAAATCCTTTAATCCGAGTACTTAGTATCCTTAAGGTTTGAGTGCCCTACTGGAACATGCATTTTAATTTTATTTATTAGTTGCTTTGTTGGTCTAGCAATATCATGTACAACCGCAGATAATAAAGTCCTGGGTTCAAATCCTGGGGCGGGTCAAAAAGTATTATGAAGATTTTTGTTTAGATAATTTCTCAGTATCAGTTTGCGGTATTATACCCCCGTGCCTTAGAGAGCACGTAAAGCCGTCTGTTCTGTATCTGACCTCTTTCCGGTCGTGTTAATAGTTGTACTATCTGATCGCAAGAGATCTGATAGAATACAAATTGCCCCTATATTTGTGCTCCATAATATAACCTGCACTGAGCACTGAGACTAGTCATCTACTAGTCTCCATTGTGACGGGCAGCCATTACCAGTATTCGACCAGGAGGACATTATTACTATGGTCTTTCCTGCATATGAACATTATTTGTCGGCGGGAAAGTGGTTTCAATTGCATCTCTGCTTGATTAAACTGATATAATTATAAGTAAGTAATGGAATCAGGCGTTACTTTGCGGATGTCCATAACAATCAAAATACAAAATCAATATGTAGTGATAATTCCGCTAATTGTCAGCCCGCCCAGTACGATACCCAACTGAAACACGTGTTGGGTATCGTACTGGCGCATGTAATTTGCTTTTTTATATTGTCCTTCTTGCATGTGCACATTTTTGCGGGCGGGAAGGCGGTGCAAATTGCATTCCGGCATGATTAAACTGACAATTAGCGGAATTAACACTACATATTGATTTTGTATTTTGATTGATATAATTATAATGGAATGAATACTTTATACATTTGTCACTTTTTATGATACGCTAAATACTATGTACCTGACACCGTATGCCATTTGTAGGTAGAGTACCAATTCCTAGAATACAGAATAATATAGTTATGAACATAGAACTACTTTGTTAGAGTGATTGCCGTTAACTACAAATTTATTTATTTACTAGCTGTACCCCGCAGTTTTTCCCGCGGTAAACTTTATAAATTATGGCCTGTCTATTATATTGATATATAAGTTATATTACTAAAAAGTTTCATCAAAATCCGTTCCGTAGCTTTTGCGTGAAAGAGTGACAAACATCCATACCTCGATACAACCCTACTCATAACTTTCGCATTTATAACATTAGTAGGATTTTGGTTTTTATCGATCTTTGCAAAGTAAATCGATTTAATTACTTCATCATCATCATCGTTTTATTAGCCGAAAGACGTCGATTGTTGGACAAAAGCCTCCTCCAAGGATCTCCACAATGGCCGGTCTAGTGACGAATCATTCCCTTTACGTCGATTCCCGTTACGTCGATCCGATATGCTTGACTCGCTTTTATTACCCCTATATCGAGTCAACGTGTTCTTTGCCGCTTCTATTCCCGTTATGTCGACTACGCCCGCCTCCAGCTGTTTCATTACTTAAAAAACCTAAATGTTATTTCGAATAATATTCACTAGTTAAAGTAAAAATGATGATATTTACACATCATCATATCAGCTGGAAGGATTCCACTGCTGGACAAAGCCTCATCTTCAATATAGAATTACGTTAATTATTTCGAGGGATATAGAATATTCTCCACATGATAGTTCACAGAAATACTCTGCCGTCTTTTCTCTGGTAAATATTCCCTCGGGATAACTTCTACGCCTCCTTTCATATGAAGTGAAATGTTAATACGACTAGTCGTCACCATCAACCACTCATTATGTTCTTACTTCGGATGGTGACTAAATTTGTAGTAACTTTTCTGCGAAGGGTTCACCTGCACTACGTAATCAAAACACTACTAGAGATTAGAAAGGTGATTTAAAAAAAAATCAAATACGGTATGTAACTAGTCGTAATCCGAATACGCTAACACTTCCGTTGCACTACTAAATGGTTAAATAAGTATACTTTCTCATATATATAAAAACGTCACTTTGGTCACTTTTCTGGAGGTACAGACGCCAGCACATCCAGCTACCCCAATTTGAAATTTATTTATAAATGCTTTTGTGATAAAGTTGAAAATCTATAGATTTTCAACTTTATCACAAAAGCATAAGGTTCACTTTCGATTGAGGAATTTTGACAGATTGGGGTAGCTTGATGTGCTGGCGTTTGAACATCATTATGATACCGATGGTAAGGATATCAATATCAGAGCCAATGTTTTCTAGATCATTGTTTGAGTAGAACCTCTGAATACCTTTTTTAATTTTTGAAGTAAGACTTCTATACGCACGCTTGACGTGGGGAGTAAGCTTGTGAATCCGTAACGAGAGCGTTACGAAAAGTGTGATTGGCCGAGGCGAACGGAAGTTGACAGGGAGCTGTGGAGCTATAAGTTAGTGAATATATAAAGTGAGAGCTTTGTTTCGTATATTACTGTAGGGGCAAGAGAGAGAGAGATGCGAGCACACATTTTCTTTCTCTCATAGCCTACATTTCGTATATCTAACTTTTAAATGAGTCGTGAGGTCCAAAGTACAGTCGTTCTTTTTGAGATGTAACCAAGTAAACTAATGTAACGAAATTAAAAAAAAAACAGTTTAGTTGAGTTTGCAAAAAAAATCAGATATTGTATATGTTCCAGTTAAAAAGTCCATGGACTCCAATAACAAATTATTCATTCCAGTGCATAGGTAGTTAGTATTAACGATGAGTCGGTCCTGTATCTGACTTCTTTCCAATCGTGTCGCTTGTCGTTCAATTGGATCATGAGACTGATGGAATAGAAAGTGCTCCTGTGTTCGAGAACACAATATAATAAATCACGCGCCTTTGCATTAGTTCCCATTGAGACTGGCCACTTTGGTTGAATTTCGAACAGGAGGACATCACACTAATATTATAAAGGCGAAAGTTTGTGAGTGTGTATGTTTGTTACTTCTTCAGGTCTAAACGGCTGGAGCGATTTTAACAAAATTTGGTATGGAGTTAGATGACACCCTGGATTAACACATAGGCTATAATTTATAAACGGGGCACAGCTAGTTATTTATATTTGTGCTTACTACAAATAAACTTACTTCAACGAGTTAACTCTATTGATGTTATAACTTACATAATATCATACTTGTATGTGAATAAAAAACAAATGACTGAAGCTTGTTCCGCGATTAACAATAATTTGTAATGTAATGTAATTTCATTTATGCGTTTGTTATTACGAACAGTTTGCATGCTATCTATGTTAATAGTGAATGTTGATTTTATGTCTTATAAACAGCTTTTAAAATATGATTTATTAATAATTATATTTATTCAACGTCTTCCTTGCCTCTTTGGACTGATGTCAAAACCAATAACTTCACATAAAACCTAAAAACCTTCTTAATAAAGAAAGTTACTTCTAATTTTTAACTTAATACATTCAATATGATCACATAATACAATTTATATGTAAATAAAAGCAATAAACTAATAATATTATAGATAATACCTACACACAGCGAAAACACGCGCCATATACCATACCGTAAAGTACTACAAAGATGATAAATAATGTTATAAGAATGTATAGTGCGTTGATATATCTTTCATGACGTATTTGCATAACTTTTAAATTGTTATATAGCGATACAAACAATAATATAAATAAATAAATATCGTAGGGCAACTAAGGCCTAAAACTGCGTTAAGCGGGCACCCGGGCGGTTTCACGCACGGGCTTGTTCAGTTAATAACGCTAGGTGCACGGGTCGCACGCACGTAGAAAAGCAAGGACAATGTCTTTCGATACAGAAAGGGTAATTGTGGAAGTGCGTTAAAAAGAATAATCCGGTGACTGCGACCGGAACCCGCGCCGGGGACGTGTCCGCGACGGGTCCCCGCGCCGGGGACCGTCGCGATCCCACAGAGCCCACCCGCGTGTCCACGCGCGAAGACACGCGACGGTTTCCCGTCGCGGGCGCCCGCTTAACGCAGTTTCAGGCCTAATACACCATCTGATTCCAAGTTAGGTTACATCCTATGGCGACACGTACATACATATTGTAGACTAGCTGTGCCCGCGACTTCGTCCGCGTGTTAATTAGTTTATTTCGTTTTTCTTGTAAAATAAAAGACATTTTATAAAATAAAAGTAGCCTAAGTTACTCCTTATTACATCAGTTACCTGCCAATAAAAGTCCCATCAAAATCGGTCCAGCCATTTCAGAGATTAGCCGGAACAAACAGACAGACAGACAAAAGTTTTAAAAAATGTCATTTTGGTATATGTACCGTATATATATATTCATATTAATGTAGTAAAAACCGGTTATTTCAATATTACAAACAGACACTCCAATTTTATTTATTTGTATAGATAAATTACACCCGGGCATAGACCAAATAATCGTGCTCATCAGTCAACAATATCTGGTGGGATTTGTGACTGGTGGGCCTTGTAACCACGACCTCTGGCTAATTAGTCAGGGTTAATAACCTTACGTTTCCATAGTACAAGCTCTGCTCAATTTGGGATCAGATGGCTGTGTATGTCCCAGGATATTATTATAGTTCATAGGTGCTAATAGCCAGATGCTTTCTTCAGTCCGTGATTGGCGGGGCTAATAGGATCGCGGTCAGTCTACAGATGGGTGGCCACCAAAGTTGTTTAATTTCTGAGTGTCTGCGCTGCAGCACGTAAAGCTTTCGGTCCCGACCATGTAGCCATTAGCCAATAGTCGTTACGCTATGTCAGAAGATTAATGGACGGCTTAAACAACTTTGACACTAGGGTAAGCACTGCCCATATGATAAATAGTAGCTCACAGAAATGCTGCTGACCATTCTCTGGTAGGAAATCCTTTAGGTCAACTTCTAGTTTGGAGTAATCGTCATTATTTGCGCTTACCCTCTAAACGGAGCTGTGAGTCGTAATGTGGGAACGTAGATGCATTGCAATATCTTTGCCATTTCAGGCTTGCACGGACAACTAGTGTCTGTTGTTTTATTTTTATTTGTCATTATGTTATTTTATATTTTTGTTGTCTGTGCATTATTCTGAATAAATGATTTTCTTTCTTTCTTTCTTACGCCCCCTACGGGATGAAATGGGGTAGTGATATCTTTGCCTTCAGCCACATAATCAAATTTTGATAGGAACGATAAAAAGATAAGTTTAATATTAATAATATTCAGGGTATTCATTGCAATCGATGCCACACTTATAAGACAACATTTATTCAATGTGTTATTTGAATTGAGTTTAAGGTCGCCGAGAATATTATGTAGAACTTGATATTCATCGTTTATGTTATCTTAATACATTACGAATAAAAACCATGGAGTTTTTACTTTTAAAAGTAAATTCTTGTCGTGGGTTAGATTCCCACCCAGGACAGATATGTCTGTTTGTCCTGAGCCTGGGTGTAATTATCTATATAAGTATGTATTTACAAAAGAAAAGTAGTATACTCGTATGTAATACTAGCTATGCCCCGCGGTTTCACCCGCGTTACAGTAGTTTTCGCGTAAAACAGTAACAAACATACATCTATACTCACAAACTTTCGCATTTATATTTTAGTAAGATGTGTATCGCCAACGGTTTTGGCAGAATAGCACGCCGGAATAGCTCGCAGATGGTAGATTTACTTATCGTCATATTTTGTAAAATTTACACAATATCCTTATAAATTTTAGCCTATGTGTTACTCTGATGTATAAGCTATATTATTATAAGTTTTATTAAAGTCCATTCGGTAGTTTTTACGTGAAAGAATAACAAACATCCATCCATACTTACAAACTTTCGCGTTTATAATATTAGTAGTATATCAGTTTTCTGGTTTCCATAGTACAAGCTCTGCTTAGTTTGGGATCAGATGGCCGTGTGTGAATATTTTCCCAGGATATATATACATTGATGTTGCGTAAATTGTACTGTAAATCAATCAAGGACACTTTAAGTAACGTATTGCTATAGTGTTGTCCAGCTATTACCCTGAAAATGCAGAATTTAGATTAACATCAGTGTCATTAGTTTGGAGTAATCGTCATTATTTGCGCTTACCCTCTAAACGGAGCTGTGAGTCGTAATGTGGGAACGTAGATGCATTGCAATATCTTTGATAATGCGAATATTATAATGTGGTTCAAAATATAAGCTGAAGCGGGCTGTTTTTGTATCATTTCAAAGTTACTTTTGATGTTTACTAAAGTGAATCTTTTTTGACATAGCCTCAAATATTTTCGTCTATCTATCGCAAGTCACAATATGGTTAATTCGATGGCGCCCACCAGCTGACCATGTAATATTTAGATTCTGACTCATTTGAGGAATCAGACGTCATACAAAATCGGTTACATAAAGATCGGTCGATCTAAGTCGATTCTAGGTTTTTAAAACATTAATACTTCAATATTTTGCATAATAATAATTGATCAGATTGTCTGTTTGTCCTGAGGCTGGGTGTAATTGTCTATATAAGTATGTATTTACAAAATAAAAGTGGTATATGAAGTATATCAGTTATCTGGTTTCCATAGCACAAGCTCTGCTTAGATTGGGATCTGATAGCCGTGTGTAAATAATGTCTCACAATAATGGCCACATAACTTGTAGAACTGACGCGACGGCTGCTGGGACATATTTTTTTTCGAGGCATACACACAAAGTGGAAAACATTGTGTAGGCAGTCCCCTAACAAGGTACACGATATTGTTAGAGTCACTAGAAAAATGCTGGATGCAGGTAGACGCAAGACCTTTGTCCAGCAATGGACATGGCTGACTTCAAGATGTTTATGTGGTATGGTTTATGGTGAAGTATTATTACGTTATATTACACAATATAGATATATTGCGCAAGTAATATTAAAAACAAATTATTCGAACAAATAACATAACGAAAAAGACCGATTTTATTTAATTTTAAGTGCCGCTATTGAAAGAAAACAGATAATTCCGTGCGTCACTAGATTAGTTGAGCGCGTAAATAGTTTCGTACACGCACGCACTCGCCACAGCATAACGCCACACAACACTTTCCTTTTTAATAAATTAAGTAATTAGAATCAAGTTTATGATGGATTATTACAACTTATATTAACAAGTACGTTCATGATAAAGTTTTAATACATATCCTATTTATTTGTGAGAACTAATATTATTCCCTGAGCTGTGGCCTGAACCACATAAGAGTGCCGTCAGGTATTAGTAGCTTATGTTGAGAGCCTTTTGCGCTAGCCAAGTGCTCGGTTTCTTTTATTTTAATATAATATAAATAAATTTAAAAATAGTATATTAGTAATTAAGATTAAGATTTAACAAAATGTGATAAAACAGACGGACGGACTAGTTAAAATATTTTTGTTAGTTTAATATTGAAATGGCTACATTTAGGCAATGCATTGTGATTTTGACAAGTAAAAATCTATGTATTCCCAAGTGTGATTAAATTTTATTATAAATAAAGATTTGATATTTTGCATGTTCCTAACAAATTAACTTAAAAACGACTTTTATTTTCATAAATAACTAACTCTACCCCATAATCTTTTATCTAATTCCTTCAACCTGGATGTATAACTTAAGGTGCCCTTTATTAGTCCACTATTGTTGTCACCCATCTACAAACTGACTGCATTCTTAGGTGCACAACCTAGCTTCCAGTTAAGTACGGATGAAAGTAACCGAATATGAGGGCCTAATAAAATTAAATTATATAACTATAGCAAAAAATTAGTATAATATCATTGGACAATTGACACACTGCAATCTAATCCCTAACTGGACAAAGCTTGTACTATGGCAACCACACAATTGACAACATTTCAAAACTGACACCATCATAAAACAAAAATACCATTTCTTTATTTTTGTATCCTGAGGTCAAATATATTTTTTTCATATTTTTTTATTTCTACATTTCTGAGGAAAAAAATAAAACTAAAAAAGGTGTGATGACGTCACTTATACGGCGGACGAGGTAGTTTCCTTTGCCTAAGCATTCCAATGTTTTAAACGAAAACATTAATGTCAAACAAGGCATGTCAAATTGTCAATTATCATTCACGGTTTTAAATTTCGAAACTTTCATGGTGACTTAATGAAACATGATAAGGATAATATCACTGGAAATTAATTTAATATTGACGATTTTAATTTAATTTGAAATTGAAAACATTAAAGAGTTTGACAAGACAGTGATTTTTTTGACGGGTGACATTAAAGCAAAGATCGATGGCTATTCCACCGTATGTATGACGTCATTAGCCGCTTACGTCTTTTTAGAATACATAGAATTTTAAAGTAGAAATTATGAATGAAAAGTTCATAATTTCGCAAAAAGGAAAAATATGGGTGCCCTAATTTTGGATTTACTTTTAAATAACGCAATAATACATGCCAGTTAAAAATATGAAATGTACACATACAATATGTATGTATTTAGGAATATATTAGTGACATAATATATTCCTAAATACATACATATTGTAGATGGATTACACCCAGACGCATCAAATAATCGTGTTCATCACAGATATATTTGTCCCGGATGGGAATCGAACCCACGACCTCCGACTTAGCAGTCAGGTTTACTAACCACTAGACCAATAGGTCAGTCAAGTGTAGCAATGAAAATTCTTTATAATTTTTACCGTTATTATATTTTATTCGTCGTACCATATAACTTGCACCATCCTACAAAGATTTTGCAATAATTATGTTTATTTAGCGCCAACAGTCAGTAGCGACCTTTAGGGAAATTGCCTTTATTGCCTTCAGACGCTTTGTGCTTCTCAATAGGCGACGATCATTACCTTTTGTATGTTCGTATCATATTCATATATACACAGAACAAAATGCATTCAACATATGAAGGGAGTTATCAACATATGATAGATGGGTAATAGGTTTAATTAAGGTTTATTGACGGCAATTCGGCTTTGTTGTGTTGAATTTAAGATGGATAAGCTGGATACCTATTTCTACATATTTCGCTGGCCTTTTTCGTCCAGTGGTACCTTATTCAATCACAAATATTTAAATCCTGAGTTAAACTACTCCATTTCCTGTACCCAACTCTTTCCCTTTTGGACAGACTAGCCAGCACGAGAGGAACAAATGAAAGTGAGATTAAATCAGTTTTGTATTGCCTTCTTTTTCCCACGTATGTGTGGAGAGTGAGACAGTCTTGGTTGTAGCGAATTTTCTTAAAGATATTGTCATATGAAAGTTGAAATAGCAAAAAAATAATAGTAAGTATGAAATAAGAATCGATATAAATGATAACACAGACAGAATAGTGGACTATGACTAGTCTAAAATAATAAAATAACGAGAGAAGTTTACATTTATTTGTATGTTTGTTTGTAATGAATATAATCAAATACTCAATTTCTATAAAATTATGTACACAAAGCTATTATTCAGCCAGTAATATAAACTGTCCCGTCTCATCCCGTGGGGGGCGTAGTTTCTTTCTGAGTACTATGACCATCTTACTGCAATCGCCAGGCGATTATGGCATATCCCCCCAAGACATGTCCAGCAGTGGACTTCTTTCAGCTGTAATGGCATCATCATTCCAACTGTAATATGTCCACTGCTGGACTTGCCTCCCCACCCACATCATCTGGGGGATAATGAACATAAACTGTATTTTATTTTCAAATACATTAAAGATTACAATAACGTGAACAAAGTATCAAATATTTGCCTAAAAAGTCATTATTTTGGTGCACAGTACTAATTTAAAAGATGAATTTATCTTTCTATATACCCGTGCGAAGCCTTGGTGAGTCACTAGTCGATAATAATTGTACATTAGCATTAAACGAAAGAGAGTAGAACTTGTGAGCGATTGCGTGAGAAGAAAAGTGAATCGCTCTCAGAGCACCAACCCACTGACGTACAAAAGAGTTCAACGTGCTCACGAGTGCCTGCGTTATGTTGCTTGTTCTAACTTAATCATTCTAGAAATAATACAGACATATTTACTTGGGACGATATCTTATCTTATCTTGTTTGGGGTGTACTTCTTTACAGCACTTCGACCCTTCAGGATCTTTTGTACTATCCCCCAATGGTTTTATTCAATCCCTAGAGCCCTGAATGAAGTCTGCACGTAATCCAGTACGCTCCTTAGAGGTAGATCGTTGTAGTCACCTGGTTCTGGATATGCCAGCCCCAGGATTGCCATTCTGTGTCTTGCCAATGCATCGCATTTGCATATTATATGCAGCATTGTTTCATTTTATTCCCCACAGGTCCTGCAGATCGGGCTATTCGACAGACCCAGTTTGTGTAAGAGATAGTTGGTGCCGTAGTGGCCCGTGAATACTGCTACTATTAGTCGTAGCTGGTTTCTGCTGTATTTCCAAAGCTTCTTGGACCAGCTCTTGTCTACTCCTTTCATGAGTTGTTTGGAGTGTTTTAGTTCCTTGGTTTTGGTCCACATTTGGTTGTGTTTAATTGTGGGTTCATTTTTGAGGAGTGCTCCTATTACGTTTGGAGGAATCCCTACGCACGGTTCTGGTCCACAGAACTGGCTTTCAGATCCATTCCTAGCCAGTGCATCTGCTTTTTCGTTGCCTTCAATTCCCGTATGTCCTGGTACCCATACGAGTTTGACTTGTGACGATAAATATGTCTCATCAATTCTTTTGGTAAATAATATATTAATCTCAGCTCGTAAAATAGGCCATCTCCTATTATTTAAGCAGAGATTAAGAATTGCCACCCAGCGTGGCTGTGTTGCCGGCGTTCTGGAACGTTTAAGTTTTCAGGTTTTTATTCAGATCTGGCCTGTTAATCTAGTGATTAGTGACGCTAACTGCTAAGAAACGGCGGTGGGTTCGATCTCCATCCAAAACAAATCAATTATTTGTTCTGTGTCTGGGTGTAATTTATCAATAATAAGTATGTATATATACGACGGTCACCTACGTACGAAGCTGGTGGTCCTGGGTTCGAATCCCGGTAAGTGCAAATATTTGTGTGATGAGCACGAAGATTTGTTTCTGAGTCATAGATGTTTTCTATGTATTTAAGTATTTATCTATCTATATAAGTATGTATATCGTCGCCTAGTACCCATAGTACAAGCTTTGCTTAGTTTGAGGCTAGGATGATCTGTGTGACATTGTCCCTAGATATATTCCTAGATATTATTAATAAATAAAAAAACCGGCAAGTCGAACTCGCGCACATCTAGCTCCGTACAAACCTGTAGGTATATAAGTAAAAGTTCACTTATCACGACCATATGACCTTAAAGGTATTTTAGACCTGACCAGACCTTTCGAGGTACGGAACCCTAAAAGTATGTTTGTCAGTTGTCTGGCTGTCATAGTACAAGCTTTCCCTAGTTTGGAATCGGTTGACAGTGTGTTTGTTGTGGTCCCAGGATATTTATATTTCATTTCTGCGGATCGGTCACCGTAGCCTAGTTGGTAGTGATCCTGCCTACGAAGCTGGTGGTCCTGGGTTCGAATCCCGGTAAGTGCAAATATTTGTGTGATGAGCACGAATATTTGTTTCTGAGTCATGGATGTTTTCTATGTATATAAGTATTTATCTATCTATATAAGTATGTATATCGTCGCCTAGTACCCATAGTACAAGCGTTGCTTAGTTTGGAGCTAGGATGATCTGTGTGACATTGTCCCCAGATATTATTATTATTATCATTTATTCAAATATCTTTCTTATTAAATACATTTTAAAATATATAAAAAACAGAAATATACATTTTAAAATATAAAAATAGGATTTGTAACCGGCAGCAGGAACAGGGTCTATGCTACCGGAGGTTACGACTCTAGAGGCAGGAACCTCCTGACTATGCGAGCCTTGTCCAAAAGCACCGCTTTATGTTTTTTATTATTATTATTACTATCATTTGTCCATGTTACCTCAACGACCTCACTTCTCGTCACTAACTACATTGTATACCAAATAAACAACAATTAAATACTTGTTTACAAACAATAATATCCTTTTTACGTCACAGTTCCTCATTTTTGTAATCCTTGGCCGCACGACGTTCACTGGCCTTAGTATTTTAAGAACATATTGTCACGAATGTACTTTGTTTGTAAATATTTTAAGATAGAGTAAACTTTTACATTCTAGGCCAGCCCAGGAGCACTAGTCACTTGAAGGAAATCCACTATTAACTAATTATATTTGTAAAATGACAAAAGTATATGTTTCCTCAACGAAATTTATAAAGTACTTGGCTACTAATATACAATTGTACAAGTCAAGCTCGCAAGTAAGAATTAATACCACGTTACAAAAATACTAGATTTGAGCAGATGGATTAGTCCGTTTGTTCTTCGGTCTATCTTATCACATACCCGATAAGACGGATCCATCTTCTTACGTTTTTAAAATGTGAAAGTTTTAGAATCAACTGTTTAATTATGAGTTTGAAAATTACTAGTGTTAATACCCGAATGTAAAACTTTTATTTTTGACCTAAAATCTGCTCGACTGGATAAATTTCTTCGACTTAGAGAACACACACTGTAATTAATGATCACCATGGTTACGCTCAAGTCATTATTAATATTAATGAAAACCTGATATAAAAAATGTCTGTAAGGTATTATGTACCTTCCAACTTATTAAACACACTAGGTGTTGTTGTTATAATTGTCATTGATGATGACCGTTCAAGTGGTTTAATTTCAGAGCATCTCCATGCCAGATTATTGTCATTAGACAACAGTCACTAAGCCCTATCAGAGGCCTAATGAGTGGCTTGAACAACTCTGACACCAAACAAAAATAAGAGAGAAAGAATCAGTTGCAAATATCCTAATATTAATTATAAATTTAGATACTGTGGGTATATTTCTTGATCTCATAATAATATTTGGAGAACAATATTGTAAAGATGTTTAAATCACAATATTTGTATGCAGTTGAAGATGACTGTACATAGTCAAGTAGATAAGCAATTTCTTGCCATAATCAATATTAACCTGAGGCGAGTCTGTCTAGCTGCTTCAAATGTGAATGTCCTCCTTTGGCCTCGAGCTACTGACGTGATACTAACATGGGCTTGCTACATCGAATTGACAGTGAAAACACACCATATCTATGTAATAAATACGAAATTATGGATTTCTTACTATATCATCATCATCATCATCATCTGTCAAAATTGTACATTGAATATTTTTTTAAAAGGATACTTGGGGCGTGATCTACAATCGATATCGAAGCCAAAAATATAGTTTTTAGAATTTTTGTCTGTGTGTCTGGGCTAAACTCAAAATGTACCGCATGGATTTACTTCAAATTTTGCAAGGATATTACTAAGAGGTCGGATCAACATATAGGCTACATATTATCACGCTATCACCAACGGGGGAGGAGCTGTGATAATTTATAAAATTTAACGCGGGTAAAACCGCGGGGCAGAGCTAGTATATGATATAAAAGGATGTTAACAAGGGTAAATTTGATCTGCTAGTATGTATCGTTCGTAGTTAACGCAGAGTGCCTGTCCCAGATTGGTAGAAGATGCTGGTTCAAATCCCACCTAACGATTTAATTTATGATTTCCCATTTTTGAGATTAGATTTACGCCTTACCATTATGTTATAAAAACTAAAATTAAAAAGAAAAGGATAGCGAAACATTTATTAGAGACATAAATATAAAAGTATAAGTTAAAGAAATTAAACAATTCCTATTAAATCTATATTTTAAGTTGATTTTTAAAAAACAATGCCCGTTTGACTCACTTACAATCCTGATTCAAATTGACTTTCAAATATGCCGTTTACGGATACAGCGCACTCAGAGACTCTAGACAGTTATTTTCGTAGTAATTATTTTCATACAGTGCGAAAACTCAAGTCACAACCTTGGGCGCCGCCGTGGCAGTAAAATACCTGTACTCTTAATGCAAACATTTTGTTTGGTCAATAGGGCAAATTTGACATGCAGAATGATGGATAAGCCATTTTTGAGATGAGTGTAAACGAATCTCTTTCTTAGACGACGTTTATTACGGATCCTACTCCTCCTGAACTGCTGAACCTTCTCCAAATTTGACACAGTGGTAGCGACAATACTCGTGAGTATTTGAATTCATTAAAATTGGACACGCTACGGAGGAACAATCACCAAAAAATAATGTCCTGTTGAAATCAATGTAAAAGTGTAGAAATCTGGTCAACTACACTTAACTCAATATTTGCAAGCAGCAGAATGTCTTGCAGACCTAGTTAAGTTTGTTTTGGTGCGAAAGTGCGAGTCGGACTCGCTCATGAAGGGTTCCGCAGCAGCAAGTATTTCAGTTGATTAAATGAAAGGTAAATTGCGGTTTACGATTTATGACGCATTAAAAAAAAACTACTTGCTAGATCTCGTTCAAACCAATTTTCGTTGTTAGTTTACATGGTAATGTACATCATATATTTTTTAGTTTTATCATTCTCTTATTTTATAAGTTACAGGGCGGGGGGACACTCACTTTGGAAGTCTCTCTCGCGCAAACTATTCAGTTTAGAAAAAAAAATATTAGGAACCTCAATATCATTTGAAGACCTATCCATAGATACCCCAAATGTATGGGTACGGAGAAAAAAAAAATTGAGTCTAGGTTGGTTATTGATTCCCTATGAGTCTCCAAGTCAGATGATATATTAGGAAACAACCCCAATAGAAATTTGAAAAGTGAAACAGTAGAGATTGAGCCCTAATAATAATTCTGAAGTATCAATTTAAAGCAGACCTTGAGAGAGCTTGAGCACTAACAAATATACGGCAGTAACAATTTTGAACCTGAATAATAAAGAACTCAACATTCCTTTATAAAATTTTGCGATGTTTGGAACACAACGGCAATTATACTATTTATTTATATATATATATATTAGGTCTTTACCTATGAAATTGCCGTTCTGCAGTACTGGCCATTTCAAATCAAAATAATTTTTGTTTGGCTAAGAATTCTAATTTCAAATTAATTTTATTTTAAAAACATGGATTCTTTTTTCCAAAAGTAGTCATTTCTTTATTGATTAGTGTTACATTTTCATCGCATTTCAATCTTTTTCGTCATCATGGATACGTTAAAAATTCGAGTAATTATGGAATATGAGTACCGTCGTGGCAGCAACGCGGCACAAGCGGCACGCAACATCAACGACGTTTACGGAGCTAACACTACAAACCAACGCACCACCTGTTATTGGTTTGCTCGCTTCCGTTCTGGAAATTTCGACCTGAAAAATGAACCTCGCGGTCGTCCGAAGACTTTGGTCGACAATGACGAATTAAAGGCGGTTGTGGAAGCTGATGATACACAATCTACGGCTGAATTAGCAGCAGCTTTCGACGTTAGCGTCAAAACAATATTGGTCCATTTGCGTCAAATTGGCAAGGTAAAAAAGCTTGACAAATGGGTGCCCCACGAACTCAATGATCGCCAGCGCGAAGTACGCGTCGAGACGTGCCTTGCACTGCTCAACAGACACACAAATGAAGGAATTTTGAACCGCATTGTTACCTGCGATGAAAAATGGATTCTGTTTGATAACCGCAAGCGCTCAGCAAGTTGGTTGGATCCTGGTTCAGCACCTAAACAATGCCCTAAACGAAAACTTACCCCTAGAAAAGTGATGGTCACTGTTTGGTGGTCTAGCGCCGGTGTGATTCATCACAGCTTCTTACCAAACGGGGTGAGCATTACTGCAGATGTGTACTGTGAAGAACTGAGCACAATGATGGAGAAGCTGGCGCATCTCCAACCAGCATTGGTCAATCGCTCGTCTCCGCTGCTCCTGCACGACAACGCGCGACCTCATACTGCACAGCAGACGGTCTCCAAGTTGCAAGAACTGGGGTTGGAAGCTCTCCGTCATCCGCCCTACTCACCAGACCTTGCGCCTACAGACTACTACTTTTTCCAGAATTTGGATAACTTCTTGGCGGGAAAAAAATTCAATACCCGAGAGGCAGTACAAAATGCCTTTGAAGAATTTGTTGCCTCCCGTCCAGCTGATTTCTTTAAGAAGGGCATCAATAAACTGCCACTGCGATGGCAAAGATGCATTGATTGCATGGGTGATTACTTCGATTAATACAAATAAAAAAATTCATGAAAAAAATTCGTTTAAATTTTTTCATACAAAACGGCAATTTCATAGGTAAAGACCTATTATATACATTTTTAATGAGTAGACCCATGCTACTGTTGTCGAAAAATTGCTCCGCAACGCCGAGAGCTAAAGTGCCCTGTTAACGCTGTTCATTTGACCCAAAAAGAACGAGCTCTCTAATCACGGGAAATACCTAAATCGTTATATGCTAACATATATATAGTACTAGCTGTGCCCCGTGGTGTTACCCGCGTTAAATTTTATAAATTTTCTATGCTATAAACCTCACGGAGCCCGAGACCTTTCTAACGAATTCAAAACCGTGGAAATTGGTTCGTGCGTTCTGGAGTTATAACGTCAGGAAGGAAAACCCGACTTATTTTTATATAGTAGATATAAAAAATACGGGGCAGAAACGATTATTTATTTTCCAGTCATGTAAATGCGTTAATTTTCCTATACTTTCTTACATTATTAAAAGAAATCGTGACAAGTATCACGCAACTCCTCGTAGAGCCGCAAGTTGTTTCTAAAATCTGATATTCCTCAATGAATTTAATTGAGTTTTAATTACTTAATATTTAATCATTGAGAATTATTAAACGACACAGAAATATATCAGTGAGCCACAGCTGGATTTTAATTGTTTAAAGACAACTTTTGCGCTTGGCAAATAGATATCTGCATCATGGCGGTCTTTAGAAGCATTAAGTACTTCTTGTACAAGAAAGAAACCCGAAACTCAAGGGTGGCAAACACGTGCAATCCAAATTGGGTCACTCTGTAGATAGGTTAAAAGGATCTTAATAAATACAGTTTTATTAGATATGTGTTTAAAACACCATTCCTAAAACACCTTGTTTCAGGTAGAGACGGTACCAAAGATCTTAGCTGTAGTGCGCTGTTTACATTCCTGATGATTTATAATGAATCACATTTAATACCCGGTTTAACGACTTAGGATTAATTACAAATAAAATTAATCACCAACTTATTGATAAAAGTAAGTAATTAAAACAAACATAACCTTTAAAGACTACGTTTCCATAACGAAGTGTTAAGATAAATATGTACAAAAAAGCAGAGAATATTTGTAAAAGACTCAGTACATCCGCATATATGCTGTACCACCTATCCAAAAAAGTTAATTTACGTACACTATTAAAGGCAATATTAAGGCAGAATGTACAAGGATTCTTCAAAATGTATGTTAACAACTAATGTTTGTACCTACATTCAAAGTCAATAAAGATACTCTATTCTATTCTAAAAGTATATTACACACATTAACGATTTTTTTATAATAAAAACAGACAAAAAGAGTTTACATTCAAGTTTGCATAACCACGCAACACGGGTGGCAACTAATATGTGTAGGCACACTTAATTATATATCCACATACACAAAAACAAAAAAATGTACAATTAAAATTTCGTGTGAACTATACACGAAATCAATTGACAACTTCCTTTCAAAAGCTTAGACGCTAATTAACTTAATTAAGCAAACACTCACCAAATCGAGGTCTTCACACGTTACGAAAAATCACAAACTGAAAGTTATGTCACTTTTTCACTGCACTTCTGTTCTCAAACTGCTTTTAATTTACGAACATTAATATAAAAATTCGCAAACCTCAAAATATTTAAAATTTTGAACTTAACAGTTCTCAAACTTCACGGGAGCATTAACTTTAGAACTCTGTTTTTAAATATAGAACACCTAATTAATAATAAAATGCGTTAAGTTTGAGAGTGTCACAATTAGTTCTTTTTTGCGTTGATATGCTAATTAGTCACACCTAATACATATTATAACACAGTTCCTAGATTGTATAACTCCTCATAACATGTGTACTGCAAGAACTGAGACTACCTAACACAATGACTTCCCACGGCTGCTAAAAGTCCTATACTTACGCAAACACAATAATTAGGTTCGTTTTTTTACATCAAAACATTCGGACATTGTCTAACTAACACATTTGACAAAGCAATGTTAAAGGCTTTTGTGAAAAATTAAACATTGAACTATTGTCAAAGAAACTCTGAGAAGATTAGATTAAAGGTTATGTAAAAACTCGGTCAAATGTATATGAAACGAGATCTTTGATATTGTTATTTTTTTTATTTTAAGACAATGCAATGCCGAGACTCAAACTACGTGTAAAAATTTTCACATAGATTTTATGCAAACTTAAGATATTTATTACATTTTACATAACAAATTTTAAATGAAAGTTACATCAAAAAGCGGCAAATTGTTAGTTTATTGATATATTACTGCAAACTGTAATCTTATGACAATTAGTATAATTTTATTGTTATGAAAAGTTTAGACTTTCGCTTTCAAATTACTGTCTTGTCTTATGTGATGAGATCACGAATTTGCGAATTTATACAACTATGAAACTAAATATATCTTTTACCTTCTACTAATATTAAACAACCCTTAACTACTAGCTATCTATTTTTTTTTCAGAAAAAAATATTGCGCTAATTTAATAAATAATACCAACGAAAAAAGGAACTAAAAACACAAAAAAAAACACGCAAACAAAAGCAGTGAGACAATAAAAAAATAACGAAAAGTTAAATAAAGATAAAAATTAAAAATACCGGCAATGCTCGGTTGAATCGCAACGTTTGATGCGCCTGCGACGGTCGGCCGTCGACGACACTGTGAACGTTCGCAGTGGGGTGAGAGAGCATCAATTGTTTGGTTACACAAACTTTATACATACAACTGTTGCAAAATTTTTTGGGGTTTTAACTAGCGGTTTGACTCGAGTTTGCCTAGGATGGCACGCGATGGCATAAAGTTGAGAAAATCATTTAATTATGCATGTACTTATCATTAATGATAGTAATACGTCATCACAGACTCGTCCTTTCACTGTGAATTTTAATCACATTTGCTTTGCCATTGGATTGTTGAAATATTCTATGGATTACACACCACGCGCCGTGAAAAGACGGATTATGTTAAAGTCAATGAAACCCAGTATGTTAGGCGATTAGACCTAGTGGTACTCTTGGTTAGCTAGAAAGAAGGAATATATATTTATTAGCCACAGCTACTTCAAGTGTTCTTTATCCACAGACGGTCACCGTAGCCTAGTTGGTGCTCCTGCCTACGAAGCTGGTGATCCTGGGTTCGAATCCCGGTAAGTGCAAATATTTGTGTGTTGAGCACGAATATTTGTTTCTGAGTCATGGATGTTTTCTATGTATATAAGTATTTATCTATCTATATAAGTATGTATATAGTCTCCTGGTTATTATATTATTACTAATATAGTAAATCTCTCTCTATCTCCTATCTGTTCCGTCTGTCGCGCTTTCACGCCAAAACGAATGGACCTATTTAAATTAAATTTCTTATACACATATTCTAGAGTCTGTGAAAGGAAATGGGTTACTTTTTAATGGGAAATAACGGCTGTAAGGGGTTTAAGGGCGTGGATGAAAGGTTGTATGGAAGTATCGTAATTTTTTGAGTTAGAAGCCAAAAACTTATTTTTTAGTTTGTTGATTCGATATAACTTAATATGATATTCGAAGTTTGTAAAAGTTTTACACTCAAGGGTGTAAAATAAAGATAGGGAATAGGGGTTGAAAGTTTATATGGAAATATATAAGTTTAATGTGAATGTTTTATAATTTTGCGATAAGAAAGTAGTCTCTTGTCGCAAAATTATAAAACATTCACAATAGCTCGAATATTTTGATATTCGAGCTATTCTGACGTAACATTTATGGACTCATTATAAAACGTGCGGACGAATCGCTGGACCGAATTTTTTAAATATAATATTTTTACTATCAAATTGCCAAGTACAATTTTTCCATCTCATCTACACATAAATGCTGACTGGAAGAAAATCCCTTAGTCATTAAATTAATAATATTCTAGGAGATTATTTACACACGGCCCAAATTTTTTTTTGATCCCAAATTAAGCAGAGCTTGTACTTTGGGAACCAGATAACTGATATACTACATAATAATATACTACTTTTCTTTTGTAAATATATACTTATATAGATAATTACACCCAGACTCAGGACAAACAGACATGTTCATGCACACAAATATCTGTCTTGGGTGGACATCGAACCCACGACCTCTGGCGTGAAAAGCGAGCGTTTGCCAACCACGCCAACAGGCCCGTCGATTCACTAATGTACATTAGGGTGTTTAAATTAAAATAATATCTAATAATATCTAGGGACAATGTCACACAGATCATCCTAGCCCCAAACTAAGCAATGCTTGTACTATGGGTACCAGGCGACGATATACATACTTATATAGATAGATAAATACTTAAATACATAGAAAACATCCATGACTCAGAAACAAATATTCGTGCTCATCACACAAATATTTACACTTACCGGGATTCGAACCCAGGACCACCAGCTTCGTAGGCAGGAGCACTACCAACTAGGCTACGGTGACCGTCAAAAAGAAAAATTTAACTAAGTATCTGCGAAATAGTACTCGCAAATATTAGTAATTTTTTTTTTTTTTTTTATTTATTAACAAAATCATTTATTACACTAAACTTTTGTTTATTTGTGGGTCACGTCGAAACTACTACGTGCCATAACTTGGATTGAACCCTTAACCTTGAAGCCAAGCCCTTTGTTATAAGAGCACTATACAATAGTACGGTCCATCATTATTGCAAACTGTTAGAGTGTAGATGGATATTTGAAGCACATGAATAATTTAAAGATATAAACATTCTAACTGTTGCATCACAATATATAAGGTTTAATATAAAAATAAGATACGGAAGATACTTAAGGTACAATATATACAACCCATGAAATTTAACAAATTAATTAAAACCAGTTTGTGCCCAAACAAAGTAAGTGTATCAGCTAATCATTATTGTATGCATAATAAAATAATAAATAATATCCTAAGACATTATTCACACACGGTTATCTGATCCCAAACTAAGTAGAGCTGTACAAGCTCTGGAAACCAGATAATACTTACCTCTATAGATAATAACACTCAGACTAAGGACAAAGGACCTCATCTCACAATGAGAGGGGACGGGCTATAGACCACTTCTCTAGTGCGGGTTGGCAAACTTCATCAAAAACATTTTGAAGAGCTCTCAGGCATGTAGGTTTCCTCGTCATGATTTCCTTCAGAGTTTTAAGTAAAAATAATTAATTCGTAATATTAATTCAAGAAGTCAGTGGTGCGCTTTAAGCGTGTATCTATATAATCTGTTAATCTATATATATATAAAAATCAATGCCACTTTTCGTTGTAATGTTATAACTCAACAACGACTTTACCGATTTGGCTAATTTTAGCTAGTCTAGTCTTAAAATCAACATCTTTTAGCAATTTAAAATATTTTTTTGTTAGAATAAATGAACTTAATAATATTTTTTTTATTACTATGCCTTATACGTAGCGAAGCACGTACCGGGCCGCTAGTATATATGCCGGTCTTGCGCTATCCGCATCCAGCGATTTCCAGCGACCCGCACAAGATCGGGTCGCTGGAAATCGCTGGATGCGGAGAGCGCAAGACCGGCAATTGTGGAGATCTTTGGGGAGGCCTTGGACGTCTTTCGGTTGATATGATAATGATGATATATAATAATTTTTGATCATTATTAAAAAAAAAACTTGGTATCAGGTATTTTTGAAAACCTCTAATTTAGGTAAAAAAGGAGTATCAAAGTTAATTGAATTATTAGGTATTAAACTCTCCTTAGTAATTTAGTTACTGATTGACCCATGGTGTGTGCTTAAAATTTATAATAAATATTATATATAAAAAAAAAATGGACGGTTGTTCTAAAAGTTTTGAGGTATAAGTATTTTGAGGTCTATATTTGGAAATAATTATCTCCATCATGTTCACTGCTGGACATACTTAGGCCTCCACAAGGATCTCTAAAAATGACTGGTCTTGCAATACGTGCTATCCAGTGGCATTAACATACAAGATTTTTATATGCTATAAAACACAGTTTATGAGTAAGCGAGGTAGCTCCACCCTGAATTCTGAGCGTCAATTGCTATCATACTTAGTTATTTACGAGCAGGTTTATTATTTATTAACGGGTCAGTTGGTGCAGTTGGTAAATACCTGTCATTCACGCCGCAGTTTGTAGGTTCGATTCCCACTCAGGACATATATTTGTGTGCATGAAGATGTCTTTTGCTTAGTTTGAGATCAGACGGGCGTGTGTAAATAATGTCCCATGATATTATTATTATTACAGCCAATTATAAGCTGTAATAATTATATTGGTAATGTAACTTTTAACGATTATTATTAATTCTTGCAGAAAGGTTGATGACATTAGTAATGTGAGCGAAGATATCAATATGTTTTATTTTTATAGCATTATTCGCAATGCAAAGCCGAGGATATCCCTACATCCTCCGAAAAGGTATTAGCAAGGGAATCCTAAATTAAATCTGCCAGTGTGTATCATTCGTAGCTCGCCGTTGGACAGTTAAATTTAAGTTAGGAATACTTAAATTTATCTGTCCAACGGCGAGCTACGAATGATACACACTGGATATTTTTGAGATGTGTTATTTCATTAAATTGTAATTGATTTAATTAATTATTTTAATTATGACCATTCATGGGTCTATAATAATACTAGCTGTGCCCCGCGGTGTTACCCGCGTTAAATTTTATAAATTTTCTTTGCTATAAACCTCACGGAGCCCGAGACCTTTCTAACGAATGCAAACCCGTGGAAATCGGTTCGTGCGTTCTGGAGTTATAGCGTCAGGAAGGAAAACCCGACTTATTTTTATATAGTAGATATTTGGTTATAATGAGATCACTTTTGGCCCGACCCGGGATTTGAACGCAAGACCTCGTTATCTGCAGTTGAACACGTTACCGCTAGACCAACGAGGCAGTCAGTGTGTGTAGTTAGCAATAAAAATAATGTATTTAGAGCGTCAAAGTAGCCACTGTAAGCATCAAACCTGTCAAAAGCTGCTTCAATTATAATATTACGTAGAGCAATAAATTCTTCAATATCATATCAGGTTGCCAATTCATAATGACATGCATAATTGAACGAGACCGGAGCCATAATTATTGATGTATAAATTAATTAATCCCGTCTTACGAGATAACATGCCATGCCGATATATGACGTTTATGTAATTACTTGCTGTATATATTACATAAAATAGAATAGAACTTTATAGTGTAATAGCCCACCACATTTTTTCCACACTTGTATAAAAAAAACTTGAGAGGTGTCAAGGGACACCCGGATGGAACGAAGCTATTTCTTATTATTTATTATGTACAAAAAACCTGTATACACTCAACAAAAATAATCGTTGCGACACCACACTGTTCAATGCGAAATAGAAATTAAAATATCTGGCTTGCTTTCTATAAGAGAGAGAGAGAGAGACAGACAGAGAAACATGCGCACGCTGCACAGCTGTAAAAAGTGTCGTGTCAACTTTTCGTAAGATTTTTTTCCGTCTAGCCCCCTTTCACAACACGCCATAAGGAACTTCGTTCCAAAAAGTAAAAAATATAACATGATCATCATCATATCAGTCGAAAGATGTCCACTGCTGGGCAAATGCCTCCCCCAAGTTCTCCACATCTTGCGCTATTCGCATTCCATTGGGGTATAAAAGTTCTCGAGTGGTGACCACGAACCGGAAGACGTAGCGTAGACCCCTAAAAGATGGACCGATGATCTAGTCCGGGAAAAATATATCACCGTTAAATATTTCAGGCACAATTTACTATGACGGAACATAATTTTCTTGTTTCTTTCTTATTAAATTGGTCGCGGGATCCAAGACAGTTAAAGACGATTCTCCGGAATATGCTTGCTTTTGCTTCACCGTTCAGTGTCATTTCATTGTGTGCCACTGTTGATGCTGCCTTACAGGAGTTGCAGTGGTAGGTAAGAGGGAGGAACTAGTCCCGAAATATACAAAAAAGAAGTAACACAAATAGATGTCCTATGGGGGATTCTAGCCCCAATCACGTGGGCAGAAACTAGTAGCGAGGCGACCATCTTTCCAATGAGCCATACGTGCACTTATCATGGCAGAAAAAATGGCGTACTTAATTTTATTATGTATTGTTAATAAAAACATTACAAATTGTCGCGCAGATACATTGGCGATTCAATATGAAATAACAGAAAATAACATTTAGTGGTGTTTGTTTGTTTTACTTTGTGGTGACGGCTTCGAATATCTGAATATCATCACCCCATCTCATCCCTACAGGCATCGCGTGGGGGGCGTAGCAGTCAACCCGACCTACCAGAAACCTACCAGAGGTCGGGCAGCAGCTTCTTTCTGTATACTATGACCATCTTACTGCGATCGCCAACCCGTCTGCCAAGTGTGGCGATTATGGCATATTTCCCCAAGATCATTCTTAAAGTTGAGATGCAATGATGATGTTTCTCATGATCTTTATAGCTGAAAATGTAACTCTGGAAATGTTAGACAGACAGTATTGTTATACCTTATATGTTTTATATTTATATTGACTCTGCTAAAAACTGTCTCGGTAATGCAATTGAGTAAACAACCAGTGCGGCGCGCACGCATGTATTCATTAAACTTTATTTACGACTGTTTCATGTGTTTGTTTGAACAGCAAGCGACTTTTTTATTTAGATTAGGAAATATTAAATACGTTTATAAGGTAATTTCTCACAATGTGAGGCGTGAGCAAATCCGAAACGTTGTAAATACTTATACCTATTTATGTAAATATATTTAATATATTTAGAAATAGCTGCCAACAATTATTTTTATTTGTAATTGTTTAGTAATTGTTACATTAGATTACTAATTGTATTTTGTAATAGGCAGATGTTCCTCACAAATAACCGACCCTTTCATGAACTCTTACGTCCATAAGAGCCCAGAGTTGAGGTTCTAACCCCAAAGGAGGTGCCCTCAGGATACTTAGTTTGTAGTCTTTACTGGTATACCGTTTGAGCCCATACTTGCCTCCATTGTCCAGTGAAGCAGTAAAAGCCTTACAATATCGTGTAAAAAATGGGATTGCCAATATCAAGGGAAAAGTATTAAAAAAAATGGGCTTATTCTATTGGAGAGTTGTAGATGTGTACAAAATCATTTATTTGATAAAAATAATTTCATGTTGAAATTATTACTTAAAATAATTTTTAGTATGATATTTCTAATAAAAATTATCTTATTAGAAAAATCCATGAACGTAGCAAGCGTGTAGTGGGATCTCGATGTAATTTTATGGTAGTCCGCCTTTTTTGGCAAAGGTAGCAAGGATGTAAACATTGATGTATGTTGATTCACAAATATTCAAAAATAGGTACCTAGTATTGTCTTAGACGTAAATAAGTGGAGACCCAAATTTCACTGCAGGTAGTCAGCATTCTGATTGTACAGTCGGAAAGTGTGCTGAGACATAAAGGTAGACAACAATTAAAAATTCCTCAGAAAAAAATACTTTAGTAAGAAAATTGCAATGGGGAAATGAATCACTGTATCGCGTGGTACTTTACATACACATATAACATGCGGGGGTTGCCTTTTACACGAAACCAAATCACACTAAAATTATAAAGGCGAAAGTTTATGAGTGTGTATGTTTGTTACTTCTTCACGTCTAAATGGATGGAGCGATTTTAATCATATTTGGTATGGAGTATGGAGAGGACACCCTGGATTAACACATAGATTATAATTTATAAAGTTTAACGCGGGTAAAACCGCGGGGCACAGCTAGTATGACATAAAAATAACAGACTTGTAAAACACCCAGATTCAGAACAACTACGCCTGGTATTATACCAGGCGTACAGCTATTATAGCTGTTCTATACGGGAATTGAAATCGGGACACCAAGTGGCGAGGCGTCTGTCTTACCGCTGCGCCACACGTGACAAAAGCAAAAGTCTCTTTATTAGTATACGTTATTCCAAATAATGAATTACAGCTGCTCAGACATGTTCTGACAGAATAAAGTACATTGAATGGAACCCACGACCAGCTTAAAGAAATATAGTACAGATGGACAGACGTGAAGTTTATCAAATATAGCAGGGCATATTATACAGATGACGTGAAACTATTTAAACTAGACATAAATAAAGATGGAAAATAATAATCTTATTAATTACTAGCTGTGCCCGCAGTTTTACCCGCTTTGAACTTTATAAATTATAACCTATGTGTTATTCGGATATATAAGGTATATTACTACAAAGTTTCATCATAATGCATCCGGTAGTTTTTGCGTGAAAGAATAACAAACATACACACACTCACAAACTTTCGCCTTTATAATATTAGTGTGATATTTTTTGGATGAAGTCTTTATCTAACTTGGGCTCATATGATGATGATGATGATGAATTGTCTTTTAGCAACAGTGTAGTTTAAAAGCCAATTTCCTTAAATCGGACACGCAAATAATGTGAACTCGTAACACGTGTGCGGTGAGGTGTAGTGGTAGCAAGGCACCTTAACTCATCACATTCCATTCATATGAACACTTAGAGCCTATTATGTTAAGTTAACAATAACTTAGTCTCGTCACTGTTCAACGGCTGTCGGAAGTTCGCGAGCAGTTGAAAGCTTTCACGCGAGGTGTACCTATAGAATCGTGCAGGCTAAGGCCGAGTATGCACATTAGCTTCTCACAAAAGCTTCTCTAGAATTGATGTTGTAGCTAATTTTAATTCTTTGAATAATAAAGTCAGGTGAGATGCTCTCACCGGTCTGTAAGCGATCGGCGAGGTTAAGCAACTAAGCCTCCATATATGGGTGACCACCAAATTTAATTTCTGAGCGTCTCCATGCTTCGGAGGGCACGTTAAGCTGTCGGTCCCGTTTGTAGACATTAGACAACAGTCGTTAAGCCATTTCAGTGGCCTATTGAGCGGCTTGAATAACTTTAACACTAGGGTAACCACTGACTGCCCATACGATAAGTAGTATTACAGGCGGGATTTTAACACTGGGGAAACTACTGACTGCCCATACGATAAGTAGTATTACAGGCGGGATTTTAACACTAGGGAAACTACTGACTGCCCATACGATAAGTAGTATTACAGGCGGGATTTTAACACTAGGGAAACTACTGACTGCCCATACGATAAGTAGTATTACAGGCGGGATTTTAACACTAGGGAAACTACTGACTGCCCATACGATAAGTAGTATTACAGGCGGGATTTTAACACTAGGGAAACTACTGACTGCCCATACGATAAGTAGTATTACAAGCGGGGTTTTAAAACTAGGGAAACCACTGACTGCCCATACGATAAGTAGTATTACAGGCGGGATTTTAACACTAGGGTAACCACTGACTGCCCATACGATAAGTAGTATTACAGGCGGGATTTTAACCTGCATTCCTGGTTTAAAGTCAGGTAAGCATGTAGGAAGCGACATGCTAGTTATTACATCCTGATGCTCGTAATAACCAGGTTAACTGTCAAAAGCATTGGGACTTGAGAAAGATTGGGAGTTAACCTGAGTATTATAATACTCGCCGCACTGTGAGCTACGAGGTACAATATCCAGGATTACAAGGAGGAGTTTCCGATTAATCAAACTTCACTGTGGTATAGCACTAGTGACGTATTTTATTCCAATTAAAAATATAGCAATCACAAAACCCTTACAAGATGACAATGGAACTATTTTTTCCCAACTCCTTATTTGAATAAAGTCGTTGCGGGATCCCAGACGGTAGAAGCAATTCCCTGGGACATGCCTGAGCCTCACCACTCAGTGTCGTTTCATTGTGTGCCACTGTTGATCCTGGATTACAGGAGTTGCAGTGGTGGGTAAGGGGAAAGGCTTAGTCACACTTCAATTAAAAAATACTAATTTACTAAATCAATAAACCATAATAGATATTTTTAATTTATTTACCACTACAAAAGTTCCGCTCAATACCAATCGCTTAGAAAACACCTTAGCAATGAGCACTGTCGTTAACTATAGACAACAATAGGTCGCGATTTAACGCGTCGCGTCATGCAGTAACTGTGCCTGATTTATGAGGTCATCAGTTTGGTTCCCGGGTCGTACACTCTCGTAACGAGACGCCATACATCGCCACTACGTTTATTAAAAGAAGAGATTGTGTATCTGTCTGTTCGTTTATGTACCTTTTAGTGTTACTTATGGTATGGGTAGTGGTCACGCTAGTGTGTTTAAGATGCTCTCGAAAGCACGGGTATGCTCAGAAATAAAACCACTTTGGTGGTTACCCATCTATTGTCTGACAGTGAGCCCAGTAGCTTAACCTGTCTGATGTTTTTGAGAATTATCTGACAAGAAAAACACTTGGTAGCGGCCGGGAGTAAAAATTTGCCGTATTATCCCATGCCTTCAGGTTTTCTTGTACACGTGAAGCTGCCAGGCCTGTGCCTGCTCTCGCCTTGGCAGTATCTGATCGCCTTCGATCAGGTTATGAGGGAATATAGAATGATCCAGTGTTTGCATACACATTCAAGCACGATATGTATATTAAAATTTGTCGTAGCCGAAATTTGCACAGCAGTTTATCTATATATATAAAAATCAATATCACTTTTCGTTGTAATGTTATAACTCAACAACGCCTTTACCGATTTGGCTACTTTTGGTCTTGAATTATTCGTGGAAGTCCAGGGAAGGTTTGTACGTAGAGAAATATTAAAAAAAGTCTTGAAAAGTGTAAAATCGACATTTAGCAATTTAAAATATTTTTTTGTTTGAATAAATGAACTTAATAATCATTTTTTTTATTACTATGCCTTACACGTAGCGAAGCACGTACCGGGCCGCTAGTTATAAATAAATATATTTTTTACGTAACGTTTAGTGTTAGTAAAATTGTTCTCGGTGTTGGATTCTCTTATTGTAATTCTGTCGTTTTATGAGGCTAGCCTCTTTATATCATTCTGTTTCCTACTTTGCTCTGGAGGGAAGCGGAACTATTCATTTTTTAACTGCTCCTTTTTTTCTTTCTGATTAAGTTCGTTGCGGAATCCAAGATAGTTAAAGGTATTCCCGGGGAAATGCCTGAGCCTCACCAATCTGTGTCATTTCATTGTGTGCCACTGTTGATCATGGAGTTGCAGACGTGGGTAAGAGGGAGGGACTAGTCCCGGTAAGTTAGTAAAAGTGATTTTATCTCCTTCAAGGGACAAATTATACCTTGGGATTTACTGTATTTGCATTCGATAAGGTATTTATATAGAAAGAGTTTACTTAATGGATTAAAAATTTTTAATATCGAACCCACAACCTTTGATTTAGCAGTCAGAATCACTAACCAGTAGCCCAATAGGCCAGTCAAGATATAATATAGGATCAAACGAATCCAAGTCGATTTTAAAAAGGCGAGTGAATTCGGGTGTGCAGGCAGTAGCTAAATGTTTAAAGTGTATCTAAGAATACAGTAAGTGCACTATTGTTTTTACTTCGCTATAAAGAACGACTGTCTTCGTATGTCTACCCGTCTGTGACGGGGAACTACGTAACTAGAGTTAGTTCTAACCAATGTGGCATGCCGCATCGTATATAGATCTGTGGTTAATACAGTAACTAGAATAACTAAATTATAAGTAAGCTAAGTTCACGTTGACTTTAAAATTAATAATAATAAATAAATATATAAAAGAAACCGATCTGAAGAGCACTGGAAACTCCTTAAGGTTGCTACGAATCGATGCAATCAGATGATACGTAATGCCAAACGCCGACATATTCTTGATAACATATCTGCTTCCAATCCTGCCGGTGTCTGGAGGTTTCTTGAATGAATGGAATGAAATATTTATTTGTAATATAAAATATAATAGGAATAAAAATAATATAGAAAACTATATTCCCAGGTCTTTCTATCTTAAGAAAATCTTGAAAGCGATAGAGGAGTGGAAGCAAAGTCTCAAAGAGATGCCAGTCTCATAACCTATCGATATAAGAGATTCCATTTTTAAATTCCATTTCCATTCACTGACGGTCACCGTAGCGTAGTTGGTAGTGCTCCTGCCTACGAAGCTGGTGGTCTTGGGTTCGAATCTCGGTAGGTGCAAATATTTGTGTGATGAGCACGAATATTTGTTTCTGAGTCATGGATGTTTTCTATGTATTTAAGTATTTATCTATCTATATAAGTATATATATCGTCGCCTGGTACCCATAGTACAAACTTTGCTTAGTTTGGGGCTAGGATGATCTGTGTGACATCGTCCCAAGATATTATTGTTATATTATTTATAAACCAATTTCAAGTTTGAAGTCCTGTTCATTTCTGCTAAAAAACGTCGACTGCTGTAGAAAGGCCTCCTCCAAAGGACTCCAAAATTGCCGCATTTGAGCTACCGGCAATTAGCGGCTTCCAGCGATCCTCACAAGATGATTAGTCTAGCTTTTGGGTTGCCCAAAAAGTGGTTGGTAGAGAAGCAATTGTGTTATGCAAGAAGTGATCAGTTTTGGAACGAAGTTCCTTATCGGGCGTTGTGAAAGAGGGCTAGACGGAAAAAAATCTTATGAAAAGTTGTCACGACACTTTTTGGAGCTGTGCGACGTGCGCATGTTTCTCTGTCTTTCTCTCTTTCTCTCTTATAGAAAGCAAGCCAGATATTTTCATTTCTATTTCGCATTGAACCGTGTGGTGTCGCAACGATTATTTTTGTTGAGTGTATACAGGTTTTTGTACATAATAAATAATAAGAAATAACTTTGTTCCATCCGGGTGTCCCTTGACACCTCTCAAGTTTTGTTTTTTTATCGGTATAGTTTACTTATTTATTTTAAGTTAACTACAAAAGATAATTAATTTGTGACTTTATGATGCAGTAGTTGCAATTATTTCAATTTATTTATTGCATTCAAGGGTTTACATAGGTCTTAACAATAGAATAGGTACAGTACCAAACATGAACCCTGCTAGGGCACAGCAATATTTTTACAATATAATTTGTCATTTTAAACATATAAGAGAGGTAGTGTAGTAGGTACAGGTATAAATAATTGTCATGATGTGTGATGTCAGGTCTTGAGTTTATGTTATGTAAATCAGAGTAAGAAAAGAGAAAAAAATAATTGTGTTATTCATATTATTTACTAATTGCATTTGCGCTTATTATTATTTATTATATACTATTATATTATGATTGAATTAATATTTATTACGATTTAAAGATGTCAAACGTTTTTTTAATATTATATTTTTGCGGCATGCACTTACTACGCCCAATGAAGTAGGAACATCTGTTAACTAAATAGCTTTTATTTATTACTAGCTGTGCCCCGCGGTTTTACCGCATTAAACTTTATAAATTATAGCCTATGCGTTAATCCTGGGTGTCAGCTAACTCCACACAACATTTTATTAAAATCGCTCCAGCCGTTTGGACGTGAAGAAGTAACAAACAGACACACTCACACAGTCACACCCTCACATACTTTCGCATTTATAATATTAGTAGGATTATAGAAACCCTACACCGGCGAGCATGTATGAAGAATATAAAGACAGTAAACGAGGCAAAAGACGTGTTCAAAGATCGTGACAAACGCAAATCCGTTGTCTCTGCCTACCTCTCTGATATACAGGCGTGAATCTATCTATTTAAGTTTGTATTATTATAGATTAGCTAAGACTTAAGTGTCTACCAACAACTTAACCTTGGGTTCCTAATCAAATTTCATTATAAAACACCATCTAAAAGAGTTCTCTTTGATTGAAATTTGAATAGGGTTACATAAAAAAATAATTTTAAATAATTATGTACATAATTGGGTGTGACTAACTGCAACCGATATCATTACCTACACCTTGTTGTGATTAGGCAAAATAAATTTCTGAAACATCGCCCACCAGTACACAGACCAATTGACGCGTAGAGCCATCACCTCTAAATGTTAAAAATATATGCCATTTGTTTGATCAGGTTGACTGCTAAGCCAGAGAGGGTTTTATCCTCCCCAGAACGAATCTGTGTGTGGGGAGCACGATTATTTGTTCTGTATCTGATTGCCGATCCGCCAAAATAATAACATTTAATTCGTACCTTAATATAGACAGAACTATTCAGACAATATGTAGTAAAAATATAGCTAAAATTTAAAATTTAGATAATTAAACCTACACATGATCCTTGACAATAACTTAATTTTAGTTAGCTAAATATCGTTACTGTTATAAAATAAATCTTATTGTAAATTATTTCCTACAATCCGTGTACCTAAATATCTATATGTACCTAGAAATAATTATAAATTATTACTACGAACATGTTTTGACTATTTACAAGCGCTTTTTTAAAGTCTACGTGAATAAAATCCTTTTTTATTTTATTTATTTATTTATTTATTGTCATTTATCCTATTAATATTATAAATAATAAAAAAATATAATCTTTAGGTAACTATCAACTTGAGCATAAATATAATTAAGTTTTAAAATACCACTAAGGAGGTGGTCAAGCAAAGCATCTAGAATTTTCCTATTACATAAGTTCACTTTTTAATTGATCCGTCAATATGGCCTTAGCTTGGCAAAAAAGTCGTTCTGTTTCACGTATTAAACAAAACAGCATAAAAACTAAATACTGCAGGAGGGTTTGTACTTAAAACATCGCATTAAGGTGTAAAATGTTAAGCAAGCATCTTTTTATAAGAAGTATCTGACTTTGTCTGACAAATGACTGTCTGAGTCTAAACTGTCTCGATAAATGATCTTGTGGTATCGATTAGTATGGAAACGAAACGTTTGACCGTCCGCACTATACCGATTTGATGAGCCCAAAATCAAGTTTCCATTTTGTTCTTATGTGGGCAACAAGTAACGACGAAAATAAAACGTATAGAACTTACTTAGGATACGGTAGATGTCATGTCCAGCTTAAAGAAGGTATTCGGCGCTCAGATCGTCATGACCATATTATATACTTACCAATCAACATGTCTATTTTTATTTAACCTTTTTAGCTATTTAATATTTTGAACCTATATGTTAGCATTCCTGTAAAATTAGAACGATGTTTATAACGAGTATTTTTTTGTGAAATCATTCAAAATTCAAACATACATACTGAGACACACCTGTATCCCAGAGGGGTAGGCAGAGACAACGGATTTTCATTTGTCTTTGCTATCACTATCACTATCACTATCTTTGCACTTTTAATGTTATTATATTCTTCATATTATTATATGCTTAGGATACTTCTGACCTGGCCTTTCTTGAGAACGTCTCCAATTTGGTCAGAGAATGTTCTACGAGGTGTTCCCCTCATTTAAAATCCTTTACAAAAATACTTGATAAAATTAAATGATAAACGAATTTTATATCTACGAATATACCTTAAAAAGGCACAGGCCTTCGGTACGTGTTAATTAAGTTCTCTGGCAACACCACTTCAAAATATTTATTTAAACTCTATGTAATTTTTAAAGATAATGTGAAATTGAAAGAATTACTCAATATAAGTTCTCTTGATACCTACCTCGGTTCTGTTTAATTCTTCCTCTGTATGCCGTGACCAATCGTACAGACGGACAGACATGTCTGACATATACGTCCGCTGTTTGATTAGCTTTAACCTTGGTTTGTTGAGAGATGAGGCAGATGATCCAATGACTCATTACTGTCGGGGCTTGCCTAACCATTGACCTATCGATAAAAGGTATAATGATCGTGCTCCAGCTAATTGGGGGTCATATACTACATTTGTAGGCTTTGACTCTTCATATAACTGTAGCCTAGTTGGTATTGCTCCTGCCTACGAAGCTGGTGGTTCGAATCCCGGTAAGTGCAAATATTTGTGTAATGAGCGCGAATATTGGTTTCTATGTATATAAGTATTTATCTAACTATATAAATATGTATATCGTCGCCTGGTACCCATAGTACAAGCTTTGCTTAGTTTGGGGCTAGGATGATCTGTGTGACATTGACCCTAGATATAAAAAAAAGGTAGTGTTAATTCCTCTAATTGTCAGTTTAATTAAATGAAGTATGGATGTAATTTAATAATGCAGGGCACATATTACCATAGTCTGTGGTTACCATTAAGTGGGTTGTATGCTTATTTAATTTTTTAGGACAGGCACCCTACAAGATGGACCGATGATCTTGTGCGGGTCGCTGGAAACTGCTGGATGCGAATAGCGCAAGTCAGGCAATTATGGAGATCTTTGAGTGAGGCCTTTGCCCAGCAGTGGTCGTCTTTCGGCTGATATGATGATGATGCGTATTTTTATTTATCGCCATAGTAGTATAAAAGACAACGTACATCCAGTTTTCGCAAAAAAATATGTTGAAATATTAACAAAAAATGCTTACAAATTGTTAAACACTATTATAACTCGAATTAAAGCAAGCATTTCTAAACAGTTTTATTAAATCCTTTTAATTTGCGGTCCTCCCGCCAATGTCACCAGTTTAGGTGCTAACGAAACGCGAATAAATGACAGTTATTATAAAAATTATATTCAAATTGCAATATTTCTCTGTCCTTGGTTTTAAAACGTTGTCGTGACTGAGCTACTCTTGATTTTAACCTCAAAGAATTTCACACTTTTTCATTTCATTGTTTAAGTGTTTTACTATTAGATTTTCACCCGATGATTCACTCGCGTTATCCCTCAGGGGAGTACTGTTTTCTGAATAATAGATACCCTATGTCCTTGTTTGTACCCTTAACAATGTGTGAGCAAAATTACATGGTGATTGATTAAATAAATAAGGTATGAAAGATAATAAATAAAAAATGCGGACAAGTGCGAGTCAGACTCACCTATGAAGGGTTCCGTAGTAGCAAGTATTTGAGTTGATGGAATGAAAGGTAAATTGCGGTTTGCTATTTAAGACGTATTAGTAAAACTACTTACTAGATCTCGTTCAAACCAATTTTCGGTGGAAGTTTGCATGGTAATGTACATCATATATTTTTTAGGTTTATCAATCTCTTACTTTTGAAGTTACAGAGAGGGGGGGGGGGGGTGGCACGTTATACCACTTCGGAAGAGTCTCTCGCTATTCAGTTTAGAAAGATATGATATTAGAAACCTCAATATAATTTTTGAAGACCTCTCCACAGATTCCCCACATTAATGGGGTTGATAAAAAATAATTGAGTTTCTGTTGTAAGTATAGGGAATCCCCAAAATTCATTAGTTTTTTTCTATATATGTGTGAAAATCTTAATGCGCACAATACATCTACTTACCAAGTTTCAACAGTGTTTGTAGCAGCATCAGGTTATTTAAATATTTGAGCCAAGTGGCAACGATGGCATGGCGGCGGTCCATGATGGAGATCGACTCGAGTACCCGGGGCTGCATCGAAAGGCTAGCCGTGGTAGTTTTAGGGGTTAGCCCAAGGGACACCTCATACCCCAGCGTTTTAAAGCTAACATGACGATAAACACATGTTTAACTACACCAAAGGATGTAGCTAGCCGAATGAAAGGGACGCCAATGAACTTAAATAAGGAGTCGCTGCTGCTCCTTTTCTTCGGAAGTGCCCAACAATTGTTAACGGTTCCCAGTTTTCCGGGGACAGCATACAATAATGAATGGCTTGTCACCTTCCGATCACAGGAATCTGACTGCAGATCCAGCACTAGAATTCTGTGACATTAACAATTTTTATTTAATTTATCACACTAATATTATAAAGGTGAAAGTTTGTGAGTGTGTAAGTTTGTTACTTCTGCACGTCTAAATGACTGGGGCCATTTTAATAAAATTCTGGTATGGAGTTAGCTGACACCCTGAATTAACACATAGGCTATAATTTATAAAGTTTAACGCGGGTAAAACCGCGGGGCACAGCTAGTAGAAAATAAAAATGTATTCACATGCCTAATACAAGCTAAATAGATTATAAGGACCATATGTAATTAACCTAATTTATGTGAACTCTATTTACTGTGAATAAATGAATTGTATTGAATTGAAAATTTAATGGAGGGGATCAAACTGCTACAAAGTTGCACCGGGCCAGTTCAACGACGACTGGATGGACAAGAACAACAAGAGTGGTTTGCGCTGCACTACAATCTCACCTGATGGTAAGTGAAGATCTGGTCGAAGGTGGACCGCGCGTACCCATAAGATGCCTGTTCACTCTAACCTTAAATAAACCTATTTTACGTGAGTCTGGAAACACGTCGTTATTAAGGGTGTTCCACAGTCCACAGCTTAGCCGTGCGTATGATGAAAGAGGAAGCAAAGCGCTTCGTATCTTCGTCCTGTCGCAGCACAATGAATAAAAGATAAAAAAAGAACTGTGTACTTATGTACACGCGTTAGAAGTTATACTTCTTAATATACAACTTGAACATAGTTATCAATTTTCATACCACCTAGAACTAACTTCATGCTGTTAAATTTTTTGGTGTCGGTGTGCGCGCGCATCGTAAAAATTCACTCTCATCATTTTTCTCCATCGCGCCAAAAGAAGTATAACTTCAAAAATTTTAACACATTTAACTGTACATGTCAATCACTTAATACCCTATAATCGAAGCTTCTTTTTTTATTCTTCTTTCTTATTTACAATTTTCTACTAGAGCTATTCAATCAATTCAAGTCATAGACTAATGTGTTTCCTATAATTTCATCTGTCGAAAAAGCTATGTAGGTAAGCAAAGGCCCTCATGGAACTTTATCTACATCATTTTAATAAAAACACGGATGTCCATAAACAATCATACCCAAGTACATACGAGTACGTCTACTAAGAGATAGTATTAAATCTCACGTAGATCGGTTTCATAACGCCGCCTACCGTTCGCCTGTTGATCGGCGATAGGAAGGATCCTGCGCATCATATTAAGAGATTGACAACTTCCTATTTTATCGTTTCACCCACATCCCATCCGCATAACCTATTAAGTACAAATGAAAGTACACGTAATGTTCTTAAAATCCAAACCAATTTATCAAAATCCAACTCCTCATACATCTCCGACTGGCCCAGTAGATAGTGAACCTGCTTGCTGACTGAAGATCGAGGATTTGATTCCCACCCATGACAATTAAGCTTATACATAAAAACGTTATAAAAATGCTTGACCATTTTTATAACGGTTTTATTATGCAGAAAATTACCAATCGAGATAAGAAAACAGGGTGCTTTTAAAAACCTGTTGTTGCGATGTAAATATAAATTTTATTACAAATTTCAGATAACAAAGTTTTCCGGATCATAAAAGGCACTACATATAAAATAACAATTTAAATTAAGTTATGTTTCAAGATTCTTTTGTTTTAAGCATTTTTATGGGTTGACAATGCGATTTTTCTATAGAGTTAAAGTATTTGGATCAATGAAGTACTTTCAAATATATATTTCTAATTTGACCTATATTTTTTTAACTTGCCGAAAACAACCAATTTAGCTGTTGTCGGCACCTTAATAGGCGTTCCAATTCTACGACCAATCTAGATGAAAATGTTGGCTTATGTAAGTAAACTGTTCAATTAATTTAATAGTTTTAAAACTTTACTTACCTAATTATTTAGAGTTTTAGTTGTAAACATAAACGAAAGATTATAATTTAAAGTAAACGGTACATGTTTGTTCGGATTCTGCATCAAGATGGTACATGGGTAACCTTTATAGCGCTACTCATGGGTAAACTTGAGGTTAAAGTCTTCGTGCTACAATTTCGAACTATTTGTGTGGCCCATAAATACGAGTAGTCTGTGTCTGAGATTAGATATTGGAATGAAATACTTTACAAGATTTTGTTATTTTGACACTTGTGCGGTTTTAAGACCATATGGTACCTACGTTAGGTATTGGTCGCTTAAAAAAACTACTGGTTGAGAGCCTTCTGCGTTAGCCAACTGCTCGTTGTCTTCAATTCTTTAATTTTAATATAGTAGTACTAAATTTAAAAATAATAGCTTGGAAACTTGTTATTTATTGAATGATTTAAAAAATATGTGATACGACAGACCGCACGGACGGACTAATATTAGGTCTTTACCTATGAAATTGCCGTTCTGCAGTACTGGCCATTTCAAATCAAAATAATTTTTGTTTGGCTAAGAATTCTAATTTCAAATTAATTTTATTTTAAAAACATGGATTCTTTTTTCCAAAAGTAGTCATTTCTTTATTGATTAGTGTTACATTTTCATCGCATTTCAATCTTTTTCGTCATCATGGATACGTTAAAAATTCGAGTAATTATGGAATATGAGTACCGTCGTGGCAGCAACGCGGCACAAGCGGCACGCAACATCAACGACGTTTACGGAGCTAACACTACAAACCAACGCACCACCTGTTATTGGTTTGCTCGCTTCCGTTCTGGAAATTTCGACCTGAAAAATGAACCTCGCGGTCGTCCGAAGACTTTGGTCGACAATGACGAATTAAAGGCGGTTGTGGAAGCTGATGATACACAATCTACGGCTGAATTAGCAGCAGCTTTCGACGTTAGCGTCAAAACAATATTGGTCCATTTGCGTCAAATTGGCAAGGTAAAAAAGCTTGACAAATGGGTGCCCCACGAACTCAATGATCGCCAGCGCGAAGTACGCGTCGAGACGTGCCTTGCACTGCTCAACAGACACACAAATGAAGGAATTTTGAACCGCATTGTTACCTGCGATGAAAAATGGATTCTGTTTGATAACCGCAAGCGCTCAGCAAGTTGGTTGGATCCTGGTTCAGCACCTAAACAATGCCCTAAACGAAAACTTACCCTTAGAAAAGTGATGGTCACTGTTTGGTGGTCTAGCGCCGGTGTGATTCATCACAGCTTCTTACCAAACGGGGTGAGCATTACTGCAGATGTGTACTGTGAAGAACTGAGCACAATGATGGAGAAGCTGGCGCATCTCCAACCAGCATTGGTCAATCGCTCGTCTCCGCTGCTCCTGCACGACAACGCGCGACCTCATACTGCACAGCAGACGGTCTCCAAGTTGCAAGAACTGGGGTTGGAAGCTCTCCGTCATCCGCCCTACTCACCAGACCTTGCGCCTACAGACTACTACTTTTTCCAGAATTTGGATAACTTCTTGGCGGGAAAAAAATTCAATACCCGAGAGGCAGTACAAAATGCCTTTGAAGAATTTGTTGCCTCCCGTCCAGCTGATTTCTTTAAGAAGGGCATCAATAAACTGCCACTGCGATGGCAAAGATGCATTGATTGCATGGGTGATTACTTCGATTAATACAAATAAAAAAATTCATGAAAAAAATTCGTTTAAATTTTTTCATACAAAACGGCAATTTCATAGGTAAAGACCTATTATAATTTTTTTTGTTACTTTTATACTGTTTCTACTATGTTTGTGAGCTTGACAAGTACAAGTGTATGTAATGTAATACCCAAGTGCTGAATAAAATTTTATTATTTAATTATGGTGAGTAATTAATGGAGCGGTTACCCGCCGCTGTTCCTCCCGTAATCTCTCCCCCCGGTGTATGCGTGGACAATCTGTGTGTGCTTTCTGTACGTTAATTACTAACATACCTGCTTATTTCCTTCAGTGTGACGCTGATAAATTTATAATATCCATTATTCACACACGGACATCTGATCCCAATGTAAGCAGGGCTTGTACTATGGAAACCAGATAGCTGATATACTACATATACTGCTTTTAGTTTGTTAATTCCTAGTTATACAGATAATTACACCCAGACTCAGGACAAACAGAAACGTTCATGCACACCAATATCTGTCCCTGGTAGGAATCGAACTGACCTGCTCTGTGACCCGCAAGTACCAACCACCACCCCAACTGGCAACTTTTAATTTTTAGATAAAAAATAAATGCTATTAAAATGAATTCAGTTAGTGTTGGGTCAATATCTTGTTACATCTTCAATCGCTCTGACATTTCAAGCTCCTATCAATTTCAGATTGTTTCAGATGCTTTTAGTTAGTCCATATGTTTCATAATTGTTTTGATATAGTACCTGTCATGGCGTTCCACTTGTGCCAGATGCGAGGATCATTGTCCGTCCGTCAATTTGTACCAATCCCTCGGATGTTACCAGTTCATTAATTTATATTAAATGTAGGTGGATGAGTAATTCATAGACCAGACTGTTATTATAGACGCCGCATATCTTCCTAGTTGGGTTGACGGCATTGTTTAACGTGACGAATTGGAGATAATGGTAATACTTCACCTTGTGGGGGCCGTAAATTTCTATAGTAACAAGTTATAGAAACAAATTAGAAACTAAATTGAGACGACACTGTTCAAACTTAAATTAAAAACATAGATAAAAATATGATAATAATAATATCCTAGGAAATGATTTACACACGGCCATCTGATCCCAAACTAGAAAGAGCTTATACTATGGAAACCAGATAACTGTTATACTACATATACTACTTTTCTTTTGTAAGTACATACTTACATAGAAATAACACCCAGACTCAGGAAAAATAGACATGTTCATGCATACAAATATCTGTCCTGGGTGGGAATTGAACCCACGACCTGTAACACATGTAAAATAGGTGTGACTAACTATCTTTATGGATTTTATAATCTAGATTTTATTATTTTTTTCTTACAAAGTAATGTCAACATGCAGAGTAAGTTTTCAACCATTTTCATTATCCCTCACAAAATCAGGAGTTAGGCAAAGTTTTAATTATACTAGTACTATTATTGTAATCTTCACCATCATCATAATTTCAGCCGAATGACGTTCACTGTTGGACAAAAGCTTCCCCCAAGTCTAGAGGGATACGCCATTATCGCCACGCTTGACAGACGGGTTGGTGATTGCAGTGTGATGGTCATAGTTAACAGAGAGACGCTGCTGCCCGTTCTCTGACAGTTATTACCTCGGGAAAAGGTTAGACTGGGTCCCCATTAGAAAAACTAAATAAGTTCTCCATAGCCTAGTTGGTAGTGCTCCTGCCTACGAAGCTGGTGGTCCTGGGTTTGAATCCCGGTAAGTGCAAATATTTGTGTGATGAACACGAATATTTGTTTCTGAGTTATGGATGTTTTCTATGTATATAAGTATATAAAAATAAAAAAATAAAAATAAAAAAGGTTTTTATTCACGTAGACTTTAAAAAAGCGCTTGTAAATAGTCAGAACATGTTTGTAGTAATATAGTTGTATACATTAGATATTATTTCTAGTAACATAGATATTTAGGTACATCTTGTATGAAAACATTTATAAAATTTATTTTATTACAGAAATGATATTTAGCTAGCTCGTATCAAGTTATTGTCAAGAGATTATGTTTAATTATCTAGTTTAAGTCTAATATTTTTACTACATATTGTCAATGGTTCTGTCTATATTAAAGGTATTATTATTATGACGGACCTTGTGTTAATAACGACGGTCGCGCTTTAATGCTACCACCGGATCCAATGCGCCCCAACTGAGAAGACCCAGCGAAACAAACTCAGTGGGCCTGCTGGAACTACTACCGGTTTCAACACGACCCAGTTGAGACGGTGGTCCGGCGAAACATACTCAAGCGGGCATGAACACGGGATGTGGTCCAATTAGAGTAATTATTTAGTAGGCAAACACAATATATGCTCGATCGGTTGTCTGAATGCTTATTATTTTAGATTATATTTAGGTATACAAAAGAAAAACTTCGAAACAATAACATTATTCATTTTGAGACAGAGTCAATAATTTTAAATTAAGTATATGATAGCAATCATTTACAGATAGTTCACGTAACACAGCAGATCAGTCATGTCTATATGGCTACAAGATCTCCAGCGAGCAATGTGCAGGTAGGAAGTGAGAGCCAGACGTCTTTGTCATCGATGTACTCTTTAGTGGTGTAATAACCCCTAGCCATAAGTATACGTTTAATATGTGTTTTAAAACTTGTGTCAGGCAGATCAGTAATTTGAGTAGGAAGCTTGTTATAAAACCTAATACAATTTCCTAAAAATGATTTATTAGTTTTGCTTACTCTAAAGCCTGGCATGGCTAGTTTGTTTTTATTCCTAGTATTTATATTATGCAGTTCACTTTTCTTTTTATAATTATGAATATTTTTTCTAACAAACATTATTTTCTGATATATATATTCCGATGGCACAGTAAGTATATTTATTTCTTTAAACAAATTTCGCAAAGAATCGCGACTGCCTAAACCATAAATGGCTCTGACTGCTCTTTTCTGCAATACAAAAATAGTACCTATGTCAGCCGCCGAACCCCACAGCAGAATGCCATACGACATAATGCTATGAAAGTACGCGAAATACACTAATCTAGCAGTTTGTTCATCTGACAATTGCCTTATTTTCCAGACAGCATAGGAAGCCGAACTTAATTTACCTGCTAACTTTTCAATCTGAGGACCCCATTGCAATTTTGAAACAAGTGTCAATCCTAAAAATACGGTCGATGGGACTAGATCTAATATTTCCGCATTAAGTGCAACTGTTGGTACAATTTGAGTACAATTTATACATAGAAAACATCCATATCTACTATATAAGTATGTATATCGTCGCCTGGTACCCATAATACAAGCTTTGCTTAGTTTTGGGCTAGGATGATCTGTGTGACATTGTCCCCAGATATTATTATTTTGATTTGAAGATCACGTTATAGACAGTTTCAGCGAAGTTAATATGGAGTTACTTTAGTTGGTCTATGAATCATATTTGGGCGCCATTCGATTGAACAATATTATTGATTTGTGTAACATCATTAAGAACAAGAATGTCTTATTATTGAACCCAGATACGTCTGAGAGCCACAATACAGCTACTATCACAATTTGTAAAGGTATATGCACACTCATATTACAATGTTAATTGGAGTGATGCAATTAATTAAGCTAAAATATCCATTTATGAGATTATTTGAGAGCTTAGCGAGTGTTACTTAATTTTACTGTGTAGGTACTTATAATAAAATCTAAAAGAGACGGCCATCGGGTATTGTGGGATCAGATGGCAGTGTGGTAATTGTCCCAAGATATCAATAAATAGATATCTTGGGACAACTTTACCACCAGATCCCCAGACAGAGTCTGTACTGTGGGAATCAGATAACTGATAAAAATACTTATATATTTCAAAATAAATACATCATCATCATCATCATATCAGCCGAAAGTCCACTGCTAGACAAAAGCCTCCACCAAAGATCTCCACAATTGCCGGTCTTGCGCTATTCGCATCCAGCAGTTTCCAGAAGAACGAATAAGTACGAACCGGACGACGCAGCGTGGGCAGGCCCCCTACAAGATGGACCGATGATCTTGTGCGGGTCGCTGGAAACTGCTGAATACATACATATTAACGATTAATTACACTCCGCCACAGAACAAATAATCGTGAACTGTCCCGTAAGGATCTCATAGCCCAGGTTGCAGGTAGAAACAGGCAAAGATCAGCTAGAGATCGACAAAACTGAATGGACTGGGAGGAGGCTATCACCCAACTTTAAACACCCACCCAAGTGTAAGTGGGACACAATAATTAATTTTGGTTTATTTTATTTTATTGAACCTATAGGCATGTAGGTATTAAGTACTTATAATATTAAGTTTATTCAACTGCCTGTCTGTAATAAATAATAATAATAATTTACGTCTACCACGTATGTTACGTCTTGTATAAATATGTGAGCGAAGCTACAAAATTAATAATACCTTTAACCAATTCGCACGTACTTAATAATACAATTATCACAACTTCTGAGTAAATTCTATGCATAATTAAATAATCTAATATAATTGTAATTTATAATAGTAAGAAGATTCGCGTGTTAGATCTGAGATGATAGCTGTGCTCGTTTCTGTGAGCAAAAACTGTTCGCTATTTTGTGCGGCGGGTGTGGGAAACGTGGACGAGTGTTGGGAACGTACGGTGCGGTAGTTCAGCGTTAGAATGTCGATGTTTAATACATTAAACATACACAAATTATATGAAAGACGAAGATAACAAATAGTATTATTTCAATGTTATTATCACATAAGTTCTCTGATTACGAGTATAGTTTAATGTTTATTGTAAAAGGTATTTTTTACTTGATAATTATGTTGCATGCATAATGCATAGTATTTGTATAACGTCTCTTAATACGTGTATAATTTAATGTTTGTTGTAATTCATCTTTTTTATGTTGACAATTATGTTGCATGCAAATGATACTTAGTGTATAGCTAAACATGTGCACATCTTCTATAAATTTTGTAACACCTGTATACCATGTTTAATGCAAATAAATACTTTTCTTATCTTAATACGTTACTGCTTTAAAAAAAAATCAACTGAAGCGTAACATACAAGTGAAGCGAAAACGATTATCACCCTTGCGTAGTCAATAGATTTGTAGACGCTTTGTTGAGCTATTGCCCATTTGAGAAATAAAGTGAGACACCTTCGTTCGTTTTCCTTCCCAGAAAAATCTCGCACTCATTTTTGGAGTCACGATCAAACAAATATATTGCTCAGCGCAGCAGTGGAAGCTTTTTAACTTAACTTTAAATTTTAACGGCTAGTATCGCGAGTTCGAAAGGTTTTCCCATCTCAAAAATGCCAACATGCATGTAACGGGTAACGGTAACGTGTCGCGAGTGTTTTCTCATTCGAATGAAGTTTTCACAAAATTTTCAAAAAAGAAAATAAATGTTAAAATCCATGTTCAGTTTTAATCGTACGGTATATGAAGGAACAATCGATACTCCCGCATCCCTACACACGAAAACTTCACAGAAGTGACACGGATCGGTACAATAACGGTTATTATGACATGATGATGCAACGCCGCCTAGCGGGAAGAGGTTGAACACTTTTTGTCAATATCTAATACGTTTTCATTACATTTTTGTGAGGAGTTAGCTGTGAGAGCACGATTTATGAGGTGTGATTATTAATTATAATCTTAATTGGAACAGGATTGTTAAGTGGCATATGGTGGTAGCTCATAGCCTGTTGCTCTCATCGGTCTGTAAGCGATCGGAGGTCATCATATATAGATCTTAAATAGATCTTAATTCTTACACCAGAAATGATGTTAAAGGTATACAAGACTTACATAAGACCTATATTGGAACATGCTTTTCAAGTGTGGAGTCCCTACTTTGTTAAAGACGTCGATCTATTGGAAAAAGTACAGCGTATCTTCACCAAGATACCTAGACAACTTAAGAGACTATCATACGAGGATAGGCTGGAAGCACTAAAGCTTAGTACTCTTAAAGAACGAAGAGAGCGTGGTGATATGATCGAAACCTATAAAATCCTAAATGGACACTATGACCTTCACCAGTTCCAAGATATGTTCCATCGAGACAATAATACCCGTCTGAGAGGACACACCCTTAAACTTCAGACCCGCTTCTCATACAATAAACCCCACAAGAATTTCCTTTCGAACAGGGTTGTTAAAGAATGGAACAAACTACCATAAGACGTAGTGTCAGCACCAAACACCAACATATTTAAGAACAGACTAGACAAGCACATAATAGCAACAAAAACGACAAGCTAACTCAATGTACTAGATACAGGCAATTATCAGTTGTTTCAACTGCCTGCCTGATTAAAAATAATAATAATAAGATAGATAAAGAGAATAGTAGAGACAAGCAAATACAGTAGGTAGTAAGACAACCGTTAGGTTAACAAAGAAAAAGTAAGAAAAAGCATTAGTTGTACTATTGTGTATGCTCAAATTGTGTATGCTCTGTATTATCAATTAGACAGCTTTTTATCCTATCGACAGTTCTTCGGAAGCACAGTAATCTAGAATATAAGCCCATTCTAAAGCGGAACAAAACTCGCATATGCTCAGTGTGTCCTCACAGAACGACACTCGCCCGATGCCAATATTATGTTATAAGTAACCATTTATATAACGAAGCAAACAGAGTAAATAATATTTACTCTCTACCTTTACATAAATGCAAGGAGACAATACGTAAATGGCTACTTAAATTAAATTATGCTGAAACAGAGGCCTTTTTAAATGTTGTTTCATGATTAACAACATACACAAAGCACAGCAATGCATACACACGAGTTTTGCGCATAGTGCACACACACACAAACACACACATACACAAACACATACAATCACACACTCGTACAAACACATACTCACACAAACACACACTCACTCACACACACTCACACACACATACATTGTGGTAAATTGTCAACTTATTTAATCAGTTAAATATTTAGTACTTAACTATATTATTCTTTCGTTTAATTCTTTCACATTAACTAATGTACTTATTTATGATGTTGTGTAATCATGTCTAATAAATGATTAACATTGTAAAATGGGTGGAAGACGCTGGCGGCTGTAACACAGTTTACACTAGTACAGCCGTCAACGACAACCTCTTATTACCTAAGTATGTAAAACTTCATTTCTTAGATTCATGTTTATATATACATAAGAGAAACTGTAAACCTTAAGTGAATTTAATAAATTATTATTATTATTATTATTGTGTGTATAAAATGTTCAAATTACATGAACATATACTTATATTTGTTTAAACACTAAAAATACAATACTATCATAATATACTTCATCATCATCATATCAGCCGAAAGATGCCCAAACGCAACTGAACATAGGTCATAGTATGTATATGAGGCCTTTGCCTCATATACATACTATACATTACATAATATTATATATCTGTTATGAAGAAAGGAAAGGTAATAAGGTGGATACAGACCGTTACTCAGAAAAGGAGGAAGGTTAAGGTAGACGTGTTTCAGGTTCGATCCCCGGAAGGGACAACTATTTGTGTGACCCATATAATATCTCCGAATCTGGGTGTACTTTGTATTCGTATTGCATGTGAAAAAATTCCTCCCTACATATACAACACGTAACTTAATTAACGCACATCCTGAAAACATTTTGTTCAGAATCGATTTATATCATTGATGTATGGGTAATTTTTTATTCCAAAAATAATTAAAACTACGGAAATTATTGTCATATTAACCCTGTACAGTCAAAACAAATTGAAATTGACCGCAAGTCAAAGTAATAAGTCTTTTAAAAACGCAATCTTATTTGTATTCATACAAATTCCATCATTTAATACAAAATAAAGAAAAATAAACTTTATTCCAAGAAACTAATTTAGTAAATAACAATGCATATACATGTTAAATAAAAAAAACCAGTGTATGTATTATACAACATAATATTCTAATTGGGGTGTTTGAGGGTGTGCGTTAATTACGTTATATGTTGTAGATTAATATCGGCGGTGTTATTTAAAAATAAACTACAGGTTCAGTAGTGACCCTTGCAATGTGTTAAACAAAAATAATTACCCAATTAGCTTGCTAACATTTGTGAGAAGGTAATTGTTGGCTATAAAACCAATTCGATACGATAGCCAATCAATTGTTTTGGCAATCTTGTCAAGCAACCGAAAATTATTAAGAAGAACGCAGGATGGGAGGAGGAAGGGGTAGATGGCCTACCGTACCCTATTCCTAAGAGCTATAATAATAATAATAATATCTCGGGACAATGTCACACAGATCATCCTAGCCCCAAACTAAGCAAAGCTTGTACTATGGGTACCAGGCGACGATATACATACTTATATAGATAGGTAAATACTTATATACATAGAAAACATCCATGACTCAGAAACAAATATTCGTGCTCATCACACAAATATTTGCACTTACCGGGATTCGAACCCAGGACCACCAGCTTCGTAGGCAGGAGCACTACTGCTACGGTGACCGCTATCATTTTTTATCGTTATGTTTTGGGGTATAATAACTGTCAGGACTGTCCCTGCAAGGGATTAAGTAGTGACAGGATAAGAAGACGTAGGTGACCTACTACCACTCCCTGAGACCTAGCATTTTATTATTGTTATCGTTTTGTCTATGTTTAAGAGAGGTAGGGGACAGCGTTCATTCGCTCAAAGAGCAGCCTGGGGAAGTATCTCCACCTTACAGAATAGAATCATTTCAATGTTGTGTTTCTGCGTGTGAGTAAGGTCACCAGAGCTCATCGGGGTGGGGGGAAGGGTCAGCAACACTTTTTTGCTGACTTTTAAAGGCCGGCAACTCACCCGCGAACCCTCTGTTGTTACGAGTGTCCATAGGCGGCGGTGATCACTTACCATCAGGTGACCTACAGGCTCGTTTGTCGCCCTCTGATATACAACATGTAACTTAATTAACGCACATCCTGAAAATAGTTTGTTCAGAATCGTTTACGGAACCGATTTATATCATTTTTAATATAGGTATATAAATACCTATATTAAAAATGATATAAATAATTTCCAAAATAATAAAAACTACGGAAATTATTGTCATATTAACCTTATACAGTCAAAATCAATTGAAATGGACCGTAAGTCAAATAATAAGACTTTTAATATTGCAGTTTTATTTGTATTCATACAAATTCCATTATTCAATACAAAATAAAGAAAAATAAACTTTATTCCAAGAAACGAATTTAGTTAATAACAATGCATATACATGTTAAATAAAAAATTCAGGGTGTGTATTTTGATTGCAACATAATATTCTAATTGGGGAGTCTGAGGGTGTTGGTTAATTACGTTACATGTTGTATATAAAAAGAAACTAGTAACCTCCTTTCTGTTTCTAAGAACTAGCATAATTTGTATTTACAATCAAGACAACAAACTTGTATAATAAAAATAATATCCTGGTACATTATTTACACACGGCCATCTGATCCCAAACTAAACAGAGCTTATACTATGGAAACCAGATAACTGATATACTACATAAACTATTTTTTTTTTGTAAATACAGTCTTATATAGATTATTACACCCAGACTCAGGATAAACAGACATATTCATGCACACAAATATCTCCCCTGGTGGGAAACGAACCCACGACCTCCAGCGTGAAAAGCAAGCATTTGCCAACCACGCCAACAGGCCTGTCATTGAGTAAAGAATACATACTTTTTTTCTATGATTTTTGCATCATACACGCGTTGCCAAAACCCTGCAACCCTTATAATGAGTTCTGGATTTTTTACTCACGCTAGAGCAAACAATCTTATATTCTCATTATCTTCATAATTTTCACACAGACCACCTGATGGTAAGTGGTTACTGTAGCCTATAACTATAGCAACACAGATGGCATCACTCACTTAGCCTTACTTATTCTTAGGACCACAAGATTTTCATAATAGTTACTTGGGCTGTATTTTGTAAGGTGGAGGTACTTTCCAGTGGAGCTGCCTTTTTTTTGTTAAGCGGGGGAATGCCTACGCATGCCACTCGCAAAAAATGTCTGTGGGTGGGTATGTCGGACTCGCACCTACTAAACCTAACCTGCCGTGGACTTCTCCTTGCGCCTGATGGGGGGAGCCCCGGGAACGTGGGCATGCTGCTCCGGTGCTCCCCTTTTCGCCATGTTCCAGATTGTCGGTACACGTACTTTGACAAGGCTCTGGATTGCCCTCCCCTATTGCCGACTCCTGCCAGTCCGGCACAGCGACTTCGCCACAAACAGATCGCTGTCTTCCCGGAGCTGCTGTCACGTGGTGCCAGTAGAGGACACTTCTCATACTGCCACCGCAAGTGGAGCTGCCCTGAAAGCCAAAGAATGAAATCTACCTTCCATACATTTTCTCTCCGCTGTAACTTCCATATCACTAGGCACCTTATTAGACTTAAGTTGCTTGAGAGCTATTCTAACCTCATACAGGCTGATGTCCTGAGATCTGAGGCATGACTATTGACAGTTGACAGCGTTGTCGTCTACAACTGTCCGTAGAACTTCTTTATTTCTCCCAACAACTCCGGTTCGATTCTACAATCCGCAGTCTTCAACTGCATCACTTGGCTCTGTCCAATAAACAGATCTCTTGCGAATAAGACTTGTGATTAGCGCTTCCCACAAATCACATGTAGTTTTGCTATGTTGGGAGTGTCCCAAAGAGCGGTAGCGACCCATCACCGCCAGCAGTTATTTCATCTATGTTGGCGGCGGACAGCTCCGGTGGGCGGTGGCCCGCTCGGCGATCTCCTTCTGCAGCATAACTGCTTCACAGAAGGAGATCGCCGAGCGGGCCAGGGAGCTGGATGATCCTGCACGAAGAGAGGCGGTATTAACCGCTAATCCGGCGAGAACTAGAGCGCCAGGCGAGACATGCGGCTGCCGTCGCGTCGCTAGTCTGGCGCGGGTGGAAATGCGACGCTTATCGTGCAACACTCGTCGGCGGTTGGAGATGGGGATCTCCCACTGTCATAAAAAGGCGATCCCGGGAAGAGGCAACATGCTGTAGCCACGGGTTGCCTAACCACGCCCACGCGTGTTGGGGGCAGCTAATCGCCCCCCATGGCTAGAGCCTTGAAAATGCAAAAACGCTATAATAAAATAAAATAATAATTCTTTATTTAAGAACAACATAGGCTCCACTGTGTTAGTAACAAATTGTCTTAAAAATATGTTGGTAACTTAATATGCTAGTTTTAGTAGGTTAGTAATGTTTTACTTATTCTATGTTAATACTTATAATCTAATTTTAATTTACTGATATAAATAACAATTTATTAGTTCAGTTGCACTAGGCTCTATCAGTAGGTCGTATGACATGCAACTGAAAGAACCTACCTAATACAGCACTCTCCATTCTTTCAACAAATACAACAAGCATCTTGTTGGGACTGTCCCGCCACCTGCGCACCAGGGAGGCAATATTTTTACGCATGAGCGTGTAGAAGTCTTGTGTGCGCTCCTCGGCAAACATACCTGAAGCGCTGCAGTAACGGGGTAGTCCCAACAACATTCTGAATGCGTTGTTGTATTGCACTCTCAATGTGTTATATGTTCTCTTGTAGAAGCTATAGTGGTGACTCCGCTGGTGATCATCACGAGTTCCAGAGTCGCCACTCCATGTGTTGTGAGGCTGGCTACCATGGTGGTTTTAGTGGGTATCGCGGGACTAGCCCGGCGAGTTCCACATAACCCGTCGCTTCCCCAAGCGGCGGGTATGCATAAAGCATTTCAACCATGTAAAAAAAAGGAGGCTTTCATCCTGGACCCAGATTTTCTAAAAAAGATGGTGGACATAGTCTTCCGTAGGGCCCAGGACAGTCCCTCGGACCCTCCGTTGCCGTTATACCATGATTGGGACGACCAGTTTGATTGAGGTGACGCCATGACGGACCGAGCAGTACGGCGACTTGCGGCCCGTAACACCGCGCCGCCGCGCGCCTGTCCCCGATGGGATTCCAGTCTTATCTCAAAAATAGGCAAAACATTTTTCGTCCGGCTGTTTAGAACCAACACTCTGTATCAATCCCTGGTAGGTGCTCTGTATTATGCTACGAACGATACACATTGACATATCAAATTTAGGATTCCCCTGATAACACCTTTTCGGAGAATATAGATGGCATCCATCGGATTTGTTGGGAAAAATAATTTTATATTGAGAACACCTTCCAACCTATTGATTTTTAGCTTTATAGTATTATTGGCAATGCAAAGCTTAATACTAATCCTAAAAATGGGAGATTCAAAATGTATTGTCCGACGGGACTTGAACCAGCACTCTCTAGCAGTCCGGGGTAGGCGCTGAGTGTTAAGCTAAAAACGATAGAAACACAGAGCAAGTTTAGAATTTCCTTGCTAACACCCTTCCGGAGGCTGTAGGCTTTGTTTTCTATAAAAATGGCCGACTAATATGTTCACAGTTACATGTGAAATATCATATCATATTGATAGCATCTTCCAAACTATTAAATGTGGATTTAATAGCATTATTCGCAATGCAAAGCGTAAATGTAATCACACTCAATTGACGTAAGTCCTGAACTTGAACTGTCAGCCCTCTGAAATCAAGAGCATTGACACAAAACTAACGAATAGGTAATGAGAATAACCATAAAAGGGTAACAATACCATTCAATACTTACATAATATCACAAGCGATGTAATAACGTTCGATCTATATTGATGATCTGTGTCACGCCGGTAATGACAACTCGATCATTACAGGCAGTCATTATAGGCGACGAAGCATTCGTCTGACGGGAGATTTATTGTTCTAGACTTACTAACGAGGTAGTTCGATGAGATGATATAATTGTTAGGCTTGATGAAGATCTATATAACAGCATCTATCTGACAAATATTGGTAGTTATTGAGTAACCGGATCCGTTAGCTATAGGTATAGGTAAATTAAAACGGTGACGACATCTCAAACCTTACTCCAGGCATGCACACACGAATATGCATGGCGACTCACTTATCTTTAGCTGTTGACCAAAGTGAACTTGCTTGATCGGAAGCTATGCTCCTTGGAACGCAGTATATAAGAATTTAAAGTGATTAGAACCCTGCAGAGTCACATGTACTGGCTAATTGGTGTTGCCCCCTGCTTGTCCCATGGCGACTAGAGGGGATCCCACAACGGCTATCCTGCTGGGCAGTCATCAGGCAGCTAGTCACTGTCTGCCAAATTTAAATTTCTTAACAATTATTAAAGCAAAGCACCAATTATATAAGCCGTTTAACATGCCATTCAGATAGAGCTCTCTAAACCCCTCCCTTCCCAGCAATAAATTAGCAATTGTGTGTGCAATGTATATTTATTTATTTAATATTTTTCATGGGTTTACCAGTTAACCTGCAATAACTGCAACAATTGCAGTTACAGGTGTTGTTTCCAACATGAACCCTGTTAGGGCACAACAATACAATATATGTGTGTATACTTGAATAGTTATTACTAAGGTCAGATCTTTCTAAGTATCATTCAAATTGTAGGTATATGTCCGTTTTTCAATAAGTGATAAAAGTAAATAGGTAGTCATAGCAACATTAGATACAATAAATTAAATAATAATACAAAGATATAATTTAGTTTAATTTAAGCTATTTCGATTATATTAAGATTGTGAGATAGTATATCACAATGATACATTAACTCTCATATATGCACTCTCTATCTATCTCACTCTCGGTCTCATAATCCGATAAGCCCGGGAAGAGACAGCTGTACGTGCTCTCCGAGGCATGGTCTCGTAACACCAATCTTAATAACAACTTTTGACTTGGCCCATGTTACGAGTAGTTAGTTGGGCGATTGATCCCCATACTTAGTTTTCTGATGGCATCATTGTGCGTGAACTTATTTGGCTACTCCAATTATCTCAGTTCCATCTAGAAGCCTAGCGTCTTCGGATCATTCAGGCACTTTGCCCAGCAGGCTTGCAGTATAGCAGTAGTTTTACTGGTGTTATGCTCAACCCCAAGGAATCGTGCATGAACGATTCAGCGATTTTATGAAACAGGACCTACTTATCTGCGATCAAATTCACTACCATTGCTAACGTAATATGAACGAGATCTTACCTACACTGCCTTATTCAATGTTAGTTACACAGTTGATGATCTAAAAGATGACAAATTTCATCAAGTTGCATTCCTCAAAATCTTAGAATAAGCAAGTTGACGTATAAACGCAATCTTCCCTATTACACCGAGTATGCAAAAACTTTTAACAACGATATGACAATAGAAATGAAGTTAATTCGCAATAGAATTTCTCAACACACACAAAGCGGCTAATGAACGTAATGTCGGACACATTAGGTCCATTGTGTACTCATCTGATTTTATTTCAATTTTATTAATTCGGGCCAGTGTGGGTGGCAATTAGGTAGGTATCTGTTGGGATGTGAAATTATGTGTTGTTGTTATATAATCTCGTATTCTCTATGGGCGCTCACGGTATAATATCGGTAATGATGTTAATACACAAAACTCATACATGTCTCACGTTTCTGCTCTTGCAATAGATGGCTCATGCATTGGGCCGCCTGTTGCCCGCGTCTGAAGTAGAAGTCAATAAAACCCAGTAAGTGTGATACGAGGGTCCCATCATTGATCTGACTAACTAACACCTGACTCAGTGACTCAGTTGGCAGTGAACCTGCCTTCTGATCCAAAGGTTGCGGATTCGATCCTCGCACTAAACAAATATTTGTGTTTATGAACATTTCTATCTATTTATCTTCGTCCGGGTGTTTTTTGTATTGTAGATATGTCGACCTATGCGTAAAATAAAGATATTTCTGTATAATCGTTACTTTAGAAGAGTGCTATTTGAAATTTGTTTAGTACAAAATCAGCTATAATATATTTGACATAATTTTAATGACATATTAAGCGGTTCAAACACAGATAACAAGGCCCTGAGTTGTAAAATAGGTCGGCCCAAAAGAATGTGATGTTGGGATTTTTCTGCTATGAAAAATTCTCATTATCAGCCTGGAGACGTGAAGTCTGGAAATTGGCGCCTCGGAGAGCACGTAAAGCCGTTGGTCCTGTACTTGACCTCTTTTCAGTCGGGTCGAAGTTCAATTTTTTATATTATTGCATGATCAGTTTGGCCGAATAAACTATCCCCAAAAACACACATTTTAACCGACAACACAAACACGTTTAAGGAATTACTAAAAACAAAATTACACAATATCAGATGGGAGCTAATTAAACAACCCTTTTTATAAGCATCATTCGCCTCTAAAATTTACATTGCCATCTAAATTAATTATAAATGAAAATAAAATCTTTGTTAAAGTCTGTTTGTATGCAAAAAAGCTGTATGTATTGTAAAGGTTATTTTCTCATTGTAACGCTTCGTGTTTACATCCTTACAGAAACACATAGATCATATCGTAAAACCAAATCAGGACAGTAGTAAGAACAAAACGCAACTTTACCGTGGGAATCGCGTTTCCCATCACGCCAAAAGACTGATCGAAAGTTAGGCAAAATATCCATAATTTATCTCCGCGTTCACTTTGTTTTCTATCGGTACACATCTACCATATATTTCGTGACCTTTATTGCGTAGCTTTAAGGTTCAGTTTTCGTTTATTTATTCGTTGGTTGGGTTTGGGTAGTGTTTTTGTTGATGGTTGATATAACAATCGGTAATTTCATGATGTAATGTTCGGACATCTCTTCCATTGGACGGAGTATAAAGAAATTATTGTAACAATACTGATCGATTTAATTACAAGCTTATGAATGGATCTCCTGTGGAGATAGGTTCAGTTTTGTGTTATGTAGGAATGTCTTTGTTATATACTAAGTTTGTTATATAGCAAGTTGGTAAACACTGCGCCAACTTAATGGAAGTTACTGTAATCTATAACCGACCCATCCTCATACCATACACCGATGACCTCTAGTGATCCTATAATTATAATATACATTGGAATTAAATAATGAAAAGGTTGTATATATATATATATATATATATATATATATATACAACCTTTTCATTATTTTACCTTTTCATATATATATATATATATATATACATAATATGTACGTAAATTCATTACAAAAAATATCTTGTGTATTTTTACATTTTTGTGATACATATTCGTTACTGCTGGAAGTTGGTCAGAGCTGCATCTGCTCGGCCCATAGCCATATGTTTTTTTTCATCCCCACCATGGGACTTGGAAGCAAGAGTCCTTGCGCTTCTGTGTAAGTGGCGTAGAGACGCGCTTGAACGGGGCTTTCGTCCAACATTTCGAGAGATTGAAACGCAACGGTCTGAACTCCAAGATTCCATGGTGGTTGAGTGGAAGTTGCGACTTGCGCAACCAACAGCAGGCCGCGTCACGATTTTGGCGATAAGTCCCATACTGGAAGCGTGGCTCGACGGTAGGTACTCTTACATATCGGTTGACGCAGATCCTCTCAGGGCATGGGGTTGGGCGGTACCTGCGTCTCATATGCCGTGACGTCTGAGTGTCACCACTGCGGTGACGTCGAGGATACGGCGCTTCACACATTACTGGAATGCCCAGCATGGGCATTCCAACGTCGTGCCTTGGTCACCGCACTTGGTGCGAGGGTCCTCTCGCTACCGGACATAGTATTGTCCATGGTCGATAGCGAGACCAGTTGGGTTGACGTTGCTTACTTCTGCGAGGAGGTGATGGTCGCAAAGGAGGTGGCGGAACGGGAGCGAGAGCTTAGTAGCTCCGACCCAGCCCGCGCCAGGAGACCTCGAAGGCGTCGGAGAGCATTCGTGGTGGATCTTCATCCACCTTGAGGCATGACCTGCGGGCGACAGACTTAGGGCAGTCGGGACCGAGAAGGTCTCGTAGTTGGACTGATCCCTCTTTTCGACAGGGCCCATCTACGTGCAGATGGGTCAAAACCTGTTTAGGCTGCGGTGCATGTTTGCGCGAATCCCGTGATCTAGACAAAAGGTAGATGTGGAAACACCGTGAGGTTAAATAAATAATAAAATAAATAAATAAAAAAGGTTTTTATTCACGTAGACTTTAAAAAAGCGCTTGTAAATAGTCAGGACATGTTTGTAGTAATATAGTTGTATACATTAGATATTATTTCTAGTAACATAGATATTTAGGTATATATTGTATGAAAACATTTATAAAATTTATTTTATTACAGCACTGATATTTAGCTAGCTCGTATCAAGTTATTGTCAAGAGATTATGTGTAATTATCTAGTTTAAGTCTAATATTTTTACTACATATTGTCAATGGTTCTGTCTATATTAAAGGTATTATTATTATGACGGACCTTGTGTTAATAACGACGGTCGCGCTTTAATGCTACCACCGGATCCAATGCGCCCCAACTGAGAAGACCCAGCGAAACAAACTCAGTGGGTTCATCTACTACCGGTTTCAACACGACCCAGTTGAGACGGTCCGGCGAAACATACTCAAGCGGGCATGAACACGGGATTTGGTCCAATTAGAGTAATTATTTAGTAGGCAAACACAATATATGCTCGATCGGTTGTCTGAATGCTTATTATTTTCGATTATATTTAGGTATACAAAAGAAAAACTTCGAAACAATAACATTATTCATTTTGAGACAGAGTCAATAGTTTTAGTCGGTACACCGGTAATCTACTGGGAGCCCGACATACCCTGTCGCTTGCCCAGCGGCAGGGATCCGTAAAGGATTTCCCCACGTTAAAAAATAAAATAATAGCCATATGTTTTAAGAAACCTTGCAGCAACTAGTAGATGAGTTAACTTATTTTCTTTTTTTTTCTGAGTACCTAGGCTTATTTAGCTCCCTGTTATCGGGAACAGTTATCGTTAAGAACGTAATAATTCTATTTTATTGACATGAGGTCTCAGTTGCTACTACAAATTAATAAAGCTTTAGGTAACTTTAAGCAAAGCTTTATTATAAGTTTTATCGACATAAAAAACTTTTCTTAAAGAATATTTAAATAGGTATAAATAAATATTAAGCTATCTAGTTCATCCAAAGTCATATGTAAATTGCACGAATAGATACTAGTGGCAATCTCCCTTATATACATGTATCTAGTTATATATCATTTAGAGTACCTACCCATGTGAGAAAATAATACTCTTCATCACTAAATATGCTAACAAATACTTACCCAATTACCTTTTTTTCACTCCTGGTCCATTCAACGGTTACCTGCAAGAGAACCCAACGCAACTAATGACAAGTTCGCCATTTTGATAACCACTTAAAACATGAGCACTTTATTGATTTTATAACTTTCGTCTACAATAAAGTAAACTTACAATAATTATTAATTATTGTAAGTTTACTTTACATGAATAATTCCTTTTTCTATATAAAAACTAGGACGGTCGCGCATCTACTCCACTGATATTTGATTACTTACATAAAGACATTGTATTTTATGTATCTATTGGCGGAGGCGCTTCTAGTTCTCAGCAGTCTGCAAGTGATCGGCGAGGTTAAGCAACTAAGCTAGCGGTTAGTCCATAGATGGGTGACCACCAAAGTGGTTTAAAGTCTGAGCGTATCTATGCTTAGGCGGGCACGTTAAGCTGTCGGTCCAGGTTGTAATCATTAGACAACAATCGTTAAGCAAAGTCAGAGGCTTACTGGGCGGCTTGAACAACTCTGACACTAGAGTAACCACTGCCCATACCTACGATAAGTGGAGGAAATAGTAGAATATTAACACTAGAGTGCACGCGCGGGCTACATATGTAGCCCAGCGTGTAATATTGTCGCATATAATTTTTGTTTGCCGCGCTACAGCGCAATCGTCTAACGTATTCCTCAAGCATTACACCCTGCTCCCGCCAGGAGCGTGCCGACTCCCGCAGCTTACAGACGTCTGCAAAAATCGCCCTCGAAGTTGGTGGGCTACGCCTGTAGCCCGCGCGAGCGTTGGAGGAATTTAAGTGTTTAGTGTGCAAGTGGTGAAATTGAGGTAAATATGAAACATTTGTTGCAGTATTACTACAAAACGTACTGTTAATTATTTTTTAAGTGTTTGTTGTTTATATTTATGGGCTTTTCATGTATCTTTATTCTGTTTTGTTCACTTTTTAGATGGCGGGTAACTCGAACAGATTGTGCGACCAAATACAAAGATGGCTGCTGGAGGATAATGAAGACGACGACATTTCGAGCGAAAGTGAGGAAGGCGGAGAATCCGCGGAACAAAGTGGCCCGCTTGGATCTCCTCACCATTCTGATACGGAACAAGATGGCGAGGAAGACGAGGACGAAGATGAAGACGTGCCTCCATCGACTTTGGCTTCCTATCAGTCTCGTAATGGTACAAAATGGAGCAAGATTGCACCACCCACCTCAAGAACCAGATCTCACAACATTTTAGTCCGTCCATCAGGCCTAGTAGGTGTAGCAAAACGGCTCTCCTATCATTCCTGCTGTCAATACCTCCTACAAGTCGGATTTGATCTTGCAAGACCTTCTATTGAGCGTCGTATATACCCAGAGGTATTAAACTGAAAGGCAAACTACTTCTAGGATTGGCAGAACAACGCCTGCAACAAAATATGCCTATTCGGGGAGGACTTGGTCGGTGTGCTTTTTGCAGTAGGGCTCGCGACCGTAGCACGCGCAAGCAATGCAGCAAATGTATGAGGCGTATTTGTAGCGAACATCAGGCAGTCGTGTGTCCGGAATACACACATCAACACAATCTAGGGATATTGAACATTTCATTGATTATCTAGAAAACTATAAACATTTTGTTATGACTGTAAATGGAAGAATTAAAGATAATTTCATGGCCGATATTTAAACATTAACAACACGATGCGATTTTGTTTTTCTAATTAATAAAAGTCTTAAATTAATTAAGCCATAGAAAATTACTGAGTGAACAAAAACATTTTATTCTTATAAAATTATTCAATCGAATTAAATGAATAAAAATCTTACCAAATCTGATAATCAGTAATCGGTATTTCCTCCTCTAACATTAATCACACAGCGGCAACGATTTTCCATACTTAAAATTAAGGTGTCAATGTCTTGCTGGGGTATGCAGTCCCAAGTTCTTTTTAAATGTTCGAAAAGTTGTTCTTCTGTTGTCAAGTTGGGCGGAAAATCCCTCAATGCTCTTCGCTGTAACATGTCCCAGGCGTGTTCAATTGGGTTTAAGTCTGGCGACTGTGGAGGCCAATCTAATACCTGAACATCGTGTTCTCGAAGGGCGGCCCTCACCAGCCGCGCTGTATGGAAAAGGTGCATTGTCATGCATGAGCTGAAATTCTTGCCCCGTTAGGGCCCTGAGCGGGACAATGACACGTTCTACTACCTCCTCACGGTATCTATGGGCAGTCATGCTGCCCTGAATCCAAATGAGTTGGGTTCGTCCGCCGATTCGTATTCCTGCCCACACCATAATTGTCCCGCCTTGGTAAGAGTGGACCTCCTGTGGATGTCGGAGACGGCTGACCCTGCCTGGAGTTCTCCAAACGCGTGTTCGTCTCGAATCTGGATGAAATCCATAGCGGGACTCATCAGTGAACAGCACCAATGACCATTGTTGATCACTCCATGTCAAATGTTCTTGAGCCCATAAAAGTCGCCTACCGCGATTGCCACGTCGCAGCGCTGGGACTCGTAGCGGTCTGCGAGCATGAAGACCAACTTCATGCAGCCTCCTTCGCACGGTTTGGTCGCTCACCAGCAGCTGCTGACCCTCCTGGAGCCTTTGCACTAGTTGCATCGCTGTGATATTGGGTAGTCTTCTGGCGGTCATTTGGAGAAATCGATCCTGTCTCTGAGTGGTAACACGATATCTACCTGTGTGCCGTTCTGCCACATCTCCAGTAGCGCGATAACGTGACCACAGCCTGGATACCACATTTTGGCTTGTGCCCAGAGACTCAGCAACGACGCGTTGAATAGCACCGTTTTGTAACATGCCAACTGCCCGTAACATTTCATCTCGACTCAAATGATGGCGTGGCATGACGCTAAAAAGCTTACACAACCAATTGAGAAAAGAAAATAAAACAATTTATCAGGTTTTCTTCAATTAACACGCAAAAAAAATTTTAATGCAACTTCTTGAAATTAGATACAACTCAAGATTGCGCTGTGCTTTGCGTGATTTCATTTGTTTCTCATTTTAATTTTTAAATTTTGAATAAAGAATAGACAAGGTTTAAATCTGTAAATAAACTTTTTAAGGAAACTAAATAGGTTTTAAACAATAAAGCCATGTTTGATTTCAAAATAACGTATCCCTAGACTTTGTTGATGTGTGTATATGCCAATAGACTGATTTATTACCCGTTACTTTGATAATAGATTCAATTAGATTAAAATAAACGCCTTTTGTGATAAATATTACGTTCCTAAATGAAAATAAGACTAAGAGAACTCACCCTTCCAAATATTTGTTGATTTTTAAGAAGTTTATGTTTAAGTTTCAAATTATAATAAAGAATCTAAATTTTGTTGATTTTATGAGCCATTTTGATAAAAATAAATATGTTTAGTAATTATATGCTGTGTTTTAATAATTTTTTTGCCTTATTCAGAGAAATAATTGACCCATAAGTGGGCTACACCTGTAGCCCGCGCGTGCGCTTAAGGAGTATATATGGGCGCGTGCACTCTAGTGTTAACTTAATACTGTGTGTGTATATATGTATACAGAGAACTTACAATATGTACAGAGAACTGCCTCGTTGGTCTAGTAGTAGCGTGTTCAACCGCAGAAAATGAGGTTCTGGGTTCAAATCCCGGGTCGGGCCAAAAAGTGATTTTTGGGATTTTCCCGTAAAAAGAAATTTCCCAGTATCAGCCCGAAGTCTGGAAGTTGGCGGTATTACACCCTCGTGCCTCGGAGAGCACGTAAAGCCGTCGGTCCTGTACCTGACCTCTTTCACTCATCTTTCTTGACCTCAATCATACTAAACATTGCTACAATCCTTGCAGCCATCTTCAATGGCTGTATAAGTGATGGTGTCTTTCCCGATTTAATGAAAATAAGTAAGATAATACCCATTTTCAAGGCAGGTTGTTCAAAAAATACTACGAATTATAGGCCTATCTCAATACTGCCAGCTTTAAGTAAAATATTTGAAAAGCTGATGCTCAGCCAAATGTTGTCGCACTTTAACGTGAATGAGATATTGCATAACAAGCAGTTCGGGTTTACAAGGGGCCGCTCTACTCAGGATGCAGGTTGCACATTAATTAGGTCAGTATTGGAAGCTTGGGAGGGATCACAGGATGCGCTGGGAGTTTTCTGTGATCTCTCTAAGGCTTTCGATTGCGTTGATCATCGTACGCTCGTTGTTAAACTGAAGTACTATGGAATATCTGGCACATCTCTTGATCTTGTGATGTCCTATTTATCGGGGCGACAACAGATGGTTTCGATAGGCGGTGTCACTTCGGCACGTCATCCTGTGAAAATGGGGGTGCCCCAAGGATCTATATTGGGCCCATTTTTATTTCTAGTTTATATAAATGATCTCCCTTATCTGGTAGAGAAAGTATCAGACATAGTTTTGTTCGCTGATGATACGTCGCTCATATTTAAAGTAAATAGAAAGGATAAAGATCTTATTGAGCATAATAAAACACTCAGCTTTATATCAGAATGGTTTTCGGCAAATAATCTCTTGTTAAATGCAGGGAAAACTAAATGCATCAGGTTCTCATTGCCGAATGTGACTCAAATTGTACCAACAGTTGCACTTAATGCGAAAATATTAGATTTAGTCCCATCGACCGTATTTTTAGAATTGACACTTGATTCAAAATTGCAATGGGGTCCTCAGATTGAAAAGTTAGCAGGTAAATTAAGTTCGGCGTCCTATGCTGTCTGGAAAATAAGGCAATTGTCAGATGAACAAACTGCTAGATTAGTGTATTTCGCGTACTTTCATAGCATTATGTCGTATGGCATTCTGCTGTGGGGTTCGGCGGCTGACATAGGTACTATTTTTGTATTGAAGAAAAGAGCAGTCAGAGCCATTTATGGTTTAGGCAGTCGCGATTCTTTGCGAAATTTGTTTAAATAAATAAATATACTTACTGTGCCATCGGAATATATATATCAGAATATAATGTTTGTTAGAAAAAAAAATCATAATTATAAAAAGAAAAGTGAACTGCATAATATAAATACTAGGAATAAAAACAAACTAGCCATGCCAGGCTTTAGAGTAAGCAAAACTAATAAATCATTTTTAGGAAATTGTATTAGGTTTTATAACAAGCTTCCTACTCAAATTACTGATCTGCCTGACGCAAGTTTTTTGAGGTTATTACACCACTAAAGAGTACATCGATGACAAAGACGTCTGGCTCTCACTTCCTACCTGCACATTGCTCGCTGGAGACCTTGTAGCCATATAGACATGACTGATCTGCTGTGTTACGTGAACTATCTGTAAATGATTGCTATCATATACTTAATTTAAAATTATTGACTCTGTCTCAAAATGAATAATGTTATTGTTTCGAAGTTTTTCTTTTGTATACCTAAATATAATCTAAAATAATAAGCATTCAGACAACCGATCGAGCATATATTGTGTTTGCCTACTAAATAATTACTCTAATTGGACCAAATCCCGCTTGAGTATGTTTCGCCGGACCGTCTCAACTGAGTCGTGTTGAAACCGGTAGTAGATGAACCCACTGAGTTTGTTTCGCTGGGTCTTCTCAGTTGGGGCGCATTGGATCCGGTGGTAGCATTAAAGCGCGACCGTCGTTATTAACACAAGGTCCGTCATAATAATAATACCTTTAATATAGACAGAACCATTGACAATATGTAGTAAAAATATTAGACTTAAACTAGATAATTAAACATAATCTCTTGACAATAACTTGATACGAGCTAGCTAAATATCATTTCTGTAATAAAATAAATTTTATAAATGTTTTCATACAAGATGTACCTAAATATCTATGTTACTAGAAATAATATCTAATGTATACAACTATATTACTACAAACATGTTCTGACTATTTACAAGCGCTTTTTTAAAGTCTACGTGAATAAAAACCTTTTCTATTTATTTTTTTATTTTTATTTTCCGGTCGTGTCGCTAGCCGTCCCATCGGATCATGAGAGTGATGGAATAGAAAGTGCCCCTGTGTTTGCGCACACACTTGTGCACTATAATATATCCTGCGCAATTGGGTAATCTCCATAGAGAATGGCCACCGTGGCCGCAATTTGGCCGGGAAGACATCATCATACAGAGAAATAGTTTCAGCAGCCAATCCCTCTTTAGTACAAACATCAAATATCTAAAACTAGGAATATCACAGCGCAACAAGTGTGTTTTTGACATTTGACAGATGTCATTTATATTGACGTAACAATCTTAAGCGCCGCGTAGTGAAAAAGTATGGGGTTTCTAAGCGCAAACGTGTCATGACTGTCCATATGATAATTATGTTCAGTAGGCCGTCGTGTTAACCAAGCTTTGATTTTTCACGATTGTATAAGAAGTCGGTACCGTTGCGTGTGTTTCTACAATTTTGGTGATTTATTACTATTGTGTCAACGGTGGAACTAATTGTGTAAAAGAAGCCCTTTCTATGTGAATTAAATAATTATATTTGAACTTTTATGAAAGTGTCATTATGAGACACAGTGGATTGCGTTAGGTAGCTGGCAGTCGTGATGAAATAGAATTTTTGGATGCTCAATGTGATCTCTAAAATGACATAAACTGATGTTAAACTAAACAGGGGATCTACCGGCTAAGTCGCCGAACATCGATTTCGTAAATGGCGTTCAAATAAATAAAGGTTAAAAACGACTTAATTAATCGTTAAATAGGCTTCAACGTTGACAATCGATTCCGGACCATTATGACGTCACTTTGCTCATGGAACTCGATTTAACGATTGATTAAGTAATTTTTAACCTTTATTATATATAATATATCAGTTATTCTGGTTTCCATAGTACAAGCTCTGCTTAGTTTGGGAGCAGATGACCGTGTGTGAATAATGTCCCAGGATATTATTATTATTTATTTGAACGCTATTTAAGAAATGACTGCTGTTAAAAACAAACAACCGACTTTAGCCTTTCTTTACATCCCCCGATTAACATAGAACGTATATGGACCATTCCGGAATTTCGTGTATCTTATAATAATATATATAACAAAATTACTCCTTCTTTTGAAGTCGGTTAAAAATGTTCTTCTGATCAAAGTTCGGCAACGGTCTCAATGGAGACTAGCCATCTGCGCGGGGCATATTCTATCCCATCACTCTCATGATCCAATGAAACGACTCACGACACGACCGGAAAGAGCTCAGGCACAGGACAGCTTTACGTGCTCACCAACTCCTTCGGGCTGATACTGAGAATTCTTTCTTTACAGACAAAACAAACATGTTCTGACTTTCTAAAAGTCTACGTGAATAAAAACCTTTTTTATTTTTTTTTTTATTTTAAACCCGCCATTTCGTCCGACCCGGGATTTGAACCCAGGACATCGTCATCTTGGGGTGGGCATTTGTTTAGCAGTGGACGTCTTTCGGGTGATATGGTGATGATGATAATTAAACTTTGTATTTTGATTGTTATGGATTACCGCAAAATAACGCCTAATTCCATTACTTACCCTTTGGCTGTTCTCTGATGCATATTAGGTTTTCCGTGTGTGTTATAAAAAAAAACATCATGTAGACTTACAACACTCATTTATTTACAACATCACACAAAATACAAATATTCACTTTTACTTACTATTTAATAAAAAAAACATTTAAATAGGTACGCCTACACCAGGTTTGGAGCAATCACTCGTGTTAAGTACAGATGCTAGTACGTTAAAACCGAGGTTACCATTGTAAGACACAGTATAACTAGGTATTCAACCTATCCTGTACACAGGGAACTAAGAACTAAGCATTTCTAAAGTATACCTTATAAACATTCAATGTTGACTCTACTAATAGTTATTCCACTGAATTTCTTACACCTAACATTAATACTACAAAATGAATAAGAATATTTAAAAGGTAGGTATACCAATCAACGTTAATACTGACACAGATAATAAAAGCATATTTAAAAGGTATACCAATCAACGTTAATACTGACACGGATAATAAAATCATATTTAAAAGGTATACCAATCAACGTTAATACTGACACAGATAATAAAACCTAGTCTTAATATCATTATTATTATGGGGAATATTCGCTGAGGCTCGTGCAGATGGCTTCCAAGCCATACTAAAACAGAGTCGCTTCTATGATAGATGATGCGCAAATTGCGTGGCAGCGTTAACAGTATTCTGAACATCATCGCGAAAATAATGTATAGTCCTATACTGAGGCACTGGATTGGCCTGGATATTAAGATGTTTTATAAATAAGTTCTTTTTATTTTGGATGCTAACATAGAATAATAAATATTGCAGTAACACTAGGTATAAGGATCTATGACTGAAGGAAATAAATAAATAAAAGAATGTTTGAAACAAATAAACGATTTAAGAAGTTAATAAAGTAAACTACGAATTAAACAATATTCTTAACAGACTACATTTTTTTATTATTTTTGTTTATGTATTTTTCTGTTTTATATCTAATTATTAAAATTATATAAATATACATGTATGGATCTTTATGTTATGTGTGCTCTTTATATGTTTTCAAAGTTTATTTACCTATTTATATTGCATTAATAATGCAGAAACTTATTAATAATCAATTATATATCTAATACGTTTATATTTAAATAACTAGGTAGATAATAACAGTTATATTTTCAACGACGATTTATGCTAACACTTCGATTTTATATACTTTATTGTAGGTCACATTTAATTAAATAGGTACACGATATAAAATAGTATGCATAATTATTATTTTGATAATGGTCTTAATTTTAAGCGTTGGGTGAATATAAAATTGAATAAATATATATGTTTTATAAGTACTTGCGTGTTAAGTTAAATAAATATGTATTCGCAACTTCTGTTTTTGTTGTTTAATTTTTACTTAAATACTAAAACGTACTAAATACGTTTTACTACTATTTTAATACACGTAAAGTTCATTGGAAACACAGTTAAATAAACACGTACACTTAAATATATAATTTTTACATAACTAAGTAGATATGAATACATTTAATTACTATTTTAATACAATTAACGATTTTAAATGGTGATTGGATACAGTAAAATAAATATGTATGCAACTATTGCATTGGTAACAACAATATTTGCAACTACCTACTGTTTTTGTTATTTTGTATTTATTTAATTTTTTTGTGTTCTACTATTTATATGTTTTTAAGTTTTGTTATTTTTTTGCGTTTCTTTTTTTTATTTTTTTCTCTTTTTTTCTGGTTATACTTTTCTATTTTTTTTTATTTTATGGTTTATCCTATTTTGTTCTGTTTTTTATCTTTTTTTTAAGTATGTACAGTACAGAGTTACACGTAAAACAAAAAATGTTATATTATAATGTTGGATATACAAGGTGTAACACAAATAGTGGACGTAACTTGAAAAGCACAAATTCATTTTTCATATTTCTCAATCTGGTTTTGTTCGAATAATTCAATTTCATGGGGATGTATATGAAATTGAAATATTCAAACAAAACCAGTTTGAGTAAAATGAAAAATAAATTTATGGCGAACCATACAAAATGCATCAGTTGATCGTTATTCTTGTATGGGGAGTTAATGTTATTTTTAGTTTTGTGTATTTACATGTTAATTTGCTACATTTTGTTTAGTTTCACAGGCAAATGAACTCTTTAATTTACGTCCACAACTTATGTCACACCTTCTTTATAAACTTAAATAATTATATACTTACCTCTTAGTATACCTAACACCTACTGATTTTTTTTTTTTGCTTTTTTTGTTATTTTAATTTTCACTTATACAATAATATATACTAATATTTAAGTATGAAACTGCTTTGTTCTTTACACCTAACTAACTCGGCAAGTAGGTATATAGTTATTAGGAGGACTATGTTTTAATACATTTTAAATGTTTGATATCTATAAATCTGCATTTTCAATTACTGTTTGTCTTTCATTGCTGGGTTTAAGTAATTTACACCTAACTAGAAACATATACAGTTACATTTAGAAATTTTTGAGTACACTATATTAACGCATATATTTTTACACATTTACACTATATTTTTTAAAGTGTACTCAAAAATAAGTACTTATCTAAAACAATCACAACTACTGTTTTTGTATTTTTCTCCCTTTTTTCTCATTTTCATTAAAGCAAATAGATAGGTCTAACGTTTATTGATTACAATTAACATCAAAGATGGATGTACCTATATAATATATAACGTAAATTTAAGTAAATATTTATTTAAATCATAATATTTACAGTTCTTGTTTTTATTCATTCCCATTTCATAAGTTTTAATTACACTTATTTATCTAAGTCCGTCTGCACTAATATTAGGTATAATTTAAATCTAAATGTGCGTATATAATGTTATAAAAGGTTTAGTATAATTAGTAAATACTCATTAAAATTATATTTTGATGTGTGTAGTGATGTACGGACAGCTATAAAGGAATATGCACCATATTTTGAGAGCAGTGTACATATTAGCGACCGCTCGACGACGCGACACGTAAATATGTTAATTATGTTCATATATAACAAAAAATATAGACTATCAGAATCTTACGGTATATGGTTTGGTATGATGTGATGAGTAAGAGCGCCAGTGTTCACCAGGGAGTGGTCCAGAGTCGGGAATATGCCATCTGAGTAGCAAGATTCATCAGGTAAGGCAAGGTTTACTATAGAGATTTATTATTTGCAGACTTCTTAGCGTAAAAAATACCTTATTGTAGATGGTCTGACATTACATTAAAAAAAACAGTATAATATTTTTTTATCAGAATCTAGAATCATTAGAAATTTTGAGAATCGATTAATATGCTGCGAAAATTGGATTTGTGTTTAATGAAATTAATTGAACATTTTATGAAAACGCTTTAGCTTAGTCTGTGAACTCTCAAACCCTATAATTGATACAGAAAAGCCCTGGAGAGATAGTTAATTTCTCTGTTTATCCTTAACAGCTGGTGTACAAGTTATGTAAATCTGAAAAATGTACATTGTGAGTTTAAAATTGGTTAGAGTGCTTACTCGTAATAATTTAGAGCTTTGGGTAAGTTTTATTAGAGGCTGCTACGTAAATTTTAATTCGTTTAATTCGCACTCAAACTCCGCGCGATCAAAATCAGATCCTCAAATTATGACAGAACATATACCTAATTATTTTTATCATACTGATGTTTTCTGCCATAATTACCTGCTTGAAAACAACATATCTCTGTGTCGAAATAATAATAAATATAAATTCAACGATCAATAATCTATACGGTCGTAATATTCCAACCGGGTAGGTATAGTTTTCTACTTACTTATCTTCGGTATATAGGGAACTGATCTCCCGCGTCTTAACTATCACAATAATTCAACTTAAATCTAGAAATTTACAAGTACCTTAATATGTATTGTCTTAGAAACGAATCGTGTTAAAAATTACATGCTGAGTATTATTTAGTGAGAAACCAAGATTCCAAAAGTAGATAGTTTAAAATATATAGATCACTATAAACATAAAATCAGTACTAACAAGGATAATTTTGACATCTGTAATGCAAAGCTAGAGGCAGTACAACAGGAGAGCAATCAAGCCTTATTTCAAAATATTTATATTTACGTATCAGGCAGATATAATAATAATAATCAGGTCGCGGGAAGCCGCTGGATGCGGGCAGCGCAGGATCAGCTATTGTGGAGATCCTTGGGGGATCCTCCAGCAGCGATATCAGCGATCTTTCGGCTGATATGATGATCATAATGCAATACAAATTAGATATTTGTATTGCATTACTTTAGTTAGACTTTCGAATAGGCCAGTTAGTGCTTATAAATATGACTAATCAGAGGTACAAGACTTATCTTTTTTAAAATATTGTCATTTTAAACAAAAACAAAATATAAATTGCTTAATACAATATTACACCGTTCGGGTAAAAATGGCGACATACAATATAAAATACTGTTACTCAAAGAAATTGTGTGCGCTACATTAACGCCGTAACGCTGATTATCAGCTACCTGCCACAGTGAATTATAAATGCCCTACACGGCGATGATACACACGCTCCTTAAAAATTGTACAAAAAAATAATAATATCATACTGCCTCTGCTCTCATTCGCTGACAATACTTTGCATTGCAATATATGTACTTCGGCCGACATCTAATAAGTTACATGCCATATTATAATTATTTACTTAAGTAGAAACCTTATTACCTAGTGCACAAGGACACGACAATTATTTTTATTTCTTTTTGATTTTTTTACAAATTCATATAAACACACAATTACTACACATATAGCTCGCATTTAGCCTGACGTTGATTTACATGTATAGCTTATATATATTTAATTACACCTTACCCACGACTAAACCTTATCTCTAAAACTGAATTATTTGATTATTCTTATTCTATTATATCTATAACTTTGTGAGGTATAATACCGTGCACGTGAACTATATATCTATATCTTTGAGATCTTTTAAAACCGCTTGAGTGAACATGTCTTTTTTTAAGACAATGTTCACAGTAGGGAAATGACTCCCTTTATCGCTACTTCACAAATATACATTGATAGACACAAAGCATACCCAGACTCAGTACAACTACTTGTGGGTCACACAAATAGTTGTTCTGTGCGGGAATCTAACCCGGGACACGAAGTGGCGAGACGACTAACTTAACCGCTACGTCAAACGTGCAGCTTTAATTATTTTCTGAGCGTTAATATAATATGTAGATACAAAAGACGCCGATACAAAGAGTCGGACAGACCATAAATACAGTTTTCAGATGAAATATTCTTGATATTGCCTCGAAAAATGATATAGCGTTCGATAGTTTTGCGGGGAAAATATCGAAAGCAAAAATATCACAAATAAAAAAAGAAAATTATTTGAACCTTGAGGAAATCTGTAAAACAACGGGGATTTTCCAAACAAATTAAGTTTGTTTAGATAATCAGCATGGTGTGAACTTTCGTAGATTATTATATTTTTGGGACATAATCCTATCACGTAACAGGCAAACTAGATATTAGTATTGCTTTACTTTAGTTACACTTTCGAATAGGTCAGTTAGTATATATAAATATGATTAATCTGAGAGTATTTATCATTTTACAAAAAATGTCAATTTGAAGAAAAATAATAAATTATTCATACTTTTAAGTAGTACATAAGAACACCATTCGAGTAAAAATGACGAAATACAATATAAAATAATTTAACTCAACTATATTTTGTGCTATCAAATGGTTAGCAGCTCAGCATGATGTTACGACCACAACATGACAATAACGTTGATTGTCAGCTAACTACCACAGTGAATCATAAATGAGCTACATGGAAATGATACAGAGCATAACATGTTCCTTAAAAATTATAAAAAACAACTCATATGTACCGCCTCTTTGATTCGCTGTCAAAATACCACGTAGCCCATTGCAATATACGACCGATTAATAACAAGGGAATCTACGCCCCATGTCATAAACGCATTTGGTCACATACGCGGCTTGTCACGCAATATAAATTTAAGCAGTAGGTCCCACACGTATTTCGTCATATTCGCACTTGGTCATGATCGCACTTCGTTACTTACACAAACGCTGTTCGTCATATACGCTTTTCGTAATAATTTAAGAGAACTGAGTTAGTTTTTCAAAAATATGGCCATTATACGGAACTGAAATCTAGTAATGTAATAGACAAACTGTTATATTAGTTACTTAGTATAACTATTTATTTAAGTAGAAAACTTATTAACTAGTGCACAAGGACACGACAATTATTTTTATTTCTTTTTTTCATTTTTTTTTAACATATTTATGTAATTACTACACATATAGCTCGCATTTAGCCTGACATTGATTTACAGGTATAACTTATATATATTTAATTACACCTTACCCACGACTAAACCTTATCTCTATAACTGAATTATTTGATTGTTCTTATTCTATTATATCTATAACTTCGTGAGGTATAATACCGTGCACGTGAACTATATATCTATATCTTTGAGATCTTTTATAAGTGCTTGAGTGAATATGTCTTTTTTAAGACAATGTTCACAGTAGGGAAATGAATCCCTTTATGGCTACTTCACAAATATACATTGATAGACACAAAGCATACCCAGACTCAGTACAACTACTTGTGGGTCACACAAATAGTTGTTCTGTGCGGGAATCGAACCCGGGACACGAAGTTGCGAGACGACTAACTTAACTAACGTCAAACGTGCAGCTTTAATTATTTTCTCAGCGTTAATATAATATGTAAATACAAAAAACGCCGAAACAACGACTTAAACACGCATAAATACAGTTTCTAGATTAAATTATCTTGATACCTATATTGCCTCGAAAAATGACTTAGCGTTCGATAGTTTTAGCAGGATACATATTTGGGACCGCTCGACGACGCGACAGGTAAATACGTTGATTATGTTTATATATAACAAAAAATATAGACTATCAGAATCATAATGGTCTGATGTGATGAGTAAGGGCACCAGTGCTCATCAGGGAGTAGTCCAGGGTCGGCAACATACCATCGAAGTAGCAAAATTCATGAGATAAGGCAAGGTTAACTAGAGGTTAACCATAAAGACTGATTATTTCTTTATATATGATGATCGAATATTACCTAAAAAAACAGTAGGTATACAGTAAATTTTTATCAGAATCTAGGAGACTTTTAAGAATTGATTTATATACTGTGAAAATAGGATTTTTGTTTAATGACATTAATTTAATATTTAATGAAAAGGCTTTCGCTTAGTCTGTGCTTTAATCTGTACCCTCAAACCTTATAATTGATACAGAAAAGCCCTGGAAAGACCATTAATTTCTCAGTTTATCCCTAACAGCTGGTGTACAAGTTATGCAAATCTGAAAAATGTACATTGTGTTAAAACTTGGTTAGAGTGCTTACCGTAATAAGAAATTAAAATTAATTTAGAGCGTTGGGTAAGTTTTATTAGGGGCTGATTCGTAAATTTTAATATAAAGTAAAACTTATAGTAAATTTGAATATATAGTAAAACTTAAGTTCGCACTCAACTCTGCGCAGCGTTCCTACTGCAAACAACTAATTATTTTGATTATACTGATATTTTCTGCCATAAGTACCTGCTTGAAAATAATGTCTCGGTATCGAAATAAAGATAAATATAAATTCAACGACTAATATTCTATACTGTAGTAATATTCCAACCGGGTAGGTATAGTTATCTACTTACTTATCTTCGGTAGGTATAGGGAACTGATCTTCCGCGTCTTAATTATTACAATAATTCAACTTAAAACTAAAAGTTCATACAACTACCTTAAAATTGATTGTCTTTTAAACGGAAAGTGTTAAAAATTACATATTGGGTATTATTTTGTGGGTGAGTAAGCTTCAGTTGTTCAGAATTTATATCAAAAGTTGAGAATAAATCACTATAAACATAAAATCAGTACCAACAAGGATAATTTTAACATCTGTAATGCTAAGCTAGAGGCAGTATAACAGTTGAGCTGCATAATCAAGCCTTCTTTCAAAATATTTATATACACATGTCAGGCAAATTAGATATTAGTATTGCATTATTTTAGTTAGACTTTCGAATAGGCCAATTAGTGCTTATCAATACGATTAATCAGAGGTACCTATAATTTTTTTAAAATATACATTTTAACTAAGAAGAAATGAAAATAAAAATTTCATAATACAAAGTTCACCGTTCGAGTAAAAATGGCAACTTACAATATAATATACTGTTACTCAAATATATTTTGTGCGCTACATTATGGCTGTAACGCTGATTATCAGCTACTTGCCACAGTGAATCATAAATGCCCGACACGGAGATGATACACACGTTCGTTAAAAAGTGTACAAAAAAATAAAATAAAATCATACTGCCTCTGCTTTGATTCGCTGTCAATATACCACATAACCCATTGCAATACTTCGGCCGACAGCTAACAAGTTACACGTCGTATTGTAATTATTAACTTAAGTAGAAAACTTATTACCTAATGCACAAGGACACGACAATTATTTTAATTTTTTTTAACATATCTATGTAATGACTACACATATAGCTCGCATTTAGCCTGACGTTGATTTACATGTATAGCTTATATATATTTAATTACACCTTACCCACGACTAAACCTTATCTCTATAACTGAATTATTTGATTATTCTTATTCTATTATATCTATAACTTCGTGAGGTATAATACCGTGCACGTGAACTATATATTATATATATATCTTTGAGATCTTTTATAAGTGCTTGAGTGAACATGTCTTTTTTTAAGACAATGTTCACAGTAGGGAAATGAATCCCTTTATCGCTACTTCACAAATGTACATTGATAGACACAAAGCATACCCAGACTCAGTACAACTACTTATGGGTCACACAAATAGTTGTTCTGTGCGGGAATCGAACCCGTTTCGAAGCGACTAACCTAAGCGTCAATATAATATGTATATACAAAAGATGCAATTGAAGCGTTTTCTAAGCGTCAATATAATATGTATATACAAAAGATGCCGATACAAATAGCCCGGCACGCCATAAATACAGTTTCTAGATGAAATATTCTTGATATTGCCGCGAAAATTGACTTAGCGTTCGATAGTTTTGCGGGAAAAATATTAAAAGCGAAATAGAAAAGAATTCGAACCTTGAGAAATATTTGAAATCTGTCAAAGTAAAGAGAATTGTAAAATGACCTAATTTGGTAATAAAGATAAATGGAAACTAAATAATATTCGATGCCCACCGGTTAAGGGTAGGTTGTTGAATTTTGAGAAAGTGTCAAATGTGATCCATTAAATTGGCTCTACTACTTATAACTCCTCGAAGCTGTATAGTCACCAGGGTGGCAGATCCTGAACCCAGCACAGTTAAGAGGGTGGGGGGGGGGGTTATTATAGCTAATTAAAGGGAATCATTGTTCCAAGTAAAAGAGTAGTTGTTGAGATAATAGTCACTCTAAAGGGTTACTTGTAAAACACCAACAACCTTGCAGCACTAGATTGCTAATATCATAAGCAACAACTTTTGTTCTACGAGTTCGGACATAACTCAATACATCAAAAAAATTACAAGTTCTTTTTTTGTACTGTCGAGACGTTTATAGGTCTATGTTACATTCATACGCCCCTTGGATGCCGCGTGCTGGCGCTGGTAATAATAATAACACTTTCTTCGCCAGATATTTATCTAGTTTATGTCACGGCTTGGTGTAGGCAAATTTGGTAATCTTATTGCATATTGGCGGCAGTAATCTCTGCGATGCGCGTAGTTATAAAAATTCAAGCGGGAATTTAAATTAATGATTATTGCTGTACGAAAATAAAATCTAACAAATTATCATAAGTTGCAGAACAAAATTTGTTGTTTATGGTGTTAGCTATCCAGTCTTGCGAAGTTTTTGGTGATTTACAAGTCACCCTATATATGCAAGTAGGTAAGAGTACGATCAAATTTATTTATTTGTAATTAATATTCAATAATAGGGTTTCATTAACGAACTAAATAAAAATTGTTTTTCTACATTTTTGGAAACCAGATAACTAGGTACATATACATACATACATTTTGCGGGTGGTATGCGTAGAAATCGTTTCATTTCATTTTATTTATTTACTTCAATAACAATATACATTGTGTTTGAATTACATTCTTATAGACAAAATTACATAAAACTATACTTCTCAAAAAGAAAGTAGGTAGGTACATTTACTGCTTTTCTTTATTTTATTTCCAATTTACGTACACACTAAGAAAGAATAAAAAACAAGAGTAGACATTGCGCAAAGGTAGGTACTACTTATTTCTAAAGAAATCTCTTCTAGTAGACTTGCAAGAGAAGATTTTGGAAGATAGGAAGATATGAGTGTGTAGGATGATATACATACATAATTTTAAATAATAAACTATATAAAATACATATATCTAAGGCAAAGAGGAAAGATAGTGTCCTTTTAACCTTTTTTTTAAATGTGGAGATTGTATTAGAATCACGGATGTTAGGCGGAAGAGAGTTCCACAGCCTAACCACCTGAACAGGGAAGGAGTTGGAGAAGAAATCAGTTTTATGGGATGGGAATTATGTGTGACCTACATTGGGCGTTGGGAGAATGTTTAAAGGAAAAACGCTCCTGTAGGTAAGAGGGATATGTAGGAAATTGAAAAGGAGACAAAATATTGGAGTATTCCTGCGAAGGCGGATTAAAAGCCACTTTTTCTTTTGTAAATACATATTTAAAGATACCTAATTACACCCAGACTCAGGACAAACAGACATGTTAATGCACACAAATATCTGTCCTTGGTGGGAATCGAACCCACGACCTGCGGCGTGAAAGGCAAGTACCAGCCACGCCAACCGGCCCGTCATATGATGAAGAAAATTGTTGCTACCACTAACATTTAACTACTTTTATGTACATCTACAATTTGTTCTGAATATTGGGTACTAACTTTTATTATTAATATAATTAAACTAGCATATAATATTAAATACTCTAAATCAAAGCTGATACAAGAATATTATAGCATATTTTTTATTAATTAATTTAACCTTCTGAAGTGTTGGTTAAGTTCATATACCGAATTTGATGAAATCTGGTGTGGCGGTATATAATTTTTATTTGAAAAGGGCATTTACGCTTTGTATGGGAAATGCTAATTCTAATCCGATCAAATACGCATATGCTTTGAGACAAACGTAGACCAAATGGTATTCATTTCGGATACCTACAGCAAATAACAAATTAAACAAAAATAACAAGAGACAAAATTCAAAATTCAAAATTCAAAATTCAAAATTCAAAAGTCGTTTATTCCGTTAAAATATTACATTTGTGTGGAATCGTCAATTTTTTTTACCCTACCGTGCAGTGCATGACGTGGCAGCTACTGAGAAACACTGCCAGAAAACTCAGTAGGAATCCTTTTTTAAAATATATATTTCTTAAATAAATTTACATTGTATTTAAATGTGTTAATTTAGAGCGACTCAATCCCAAGCTGTTTTGTCACTTAAATAATCAGAAGTTTTGTAATAAGCCCTGCTACACAATTTGGCTTTTATAATTCTTTTAAACTTATTCATAGACATTTCTCGGATATCACTGGGAAGTTTGTTATAGAATCTTATACATTGCCCCATAAAAGAGTTACTTACTTTGTGGAGACGGGTGGTATGTAACACAAAGTTATGCTTATATCGAGTATTTATATTATGAGTATCACTCCTTTTACAGAAGGAGTCTTTATATTTATGCATATAAATTAGATTCTCATATATATACTGACATGCTACAGTCAGAATGTTAATCTCTTTAAACTTCTCTCTCAAAGATTCTCGCGGACTAATTACAAACGTAGACTAATTGGTATTCATTGCGGATACCTACCGCAAATAACAATTAAAAAAGTACCGGCAACAAACGTTGACTAATTGGTATTCCTTGCGGATATCTACGAAAATTAACAAATGATACAACAATACCTAGAGATAAACCTAGACTAATTGGTATTTACTGCAGATACCTACAGCAAATAACAAATGATACGAAAATACATAGAGACAAACCTAGACTAATTGGTATTCATTGTGGATACCTACAACAATTAACAAATTAAATGAAATACCTGGAGACAAAACTAGATTAACTGGTATTCATTGCGGATACATACAACATATAACAAATTAATTAAAAATACCTGAAGACAAACGTAGACTAGTTGGTATTCATTGTGGATGGATAGGTATTTTTGTATCATTTGTTATTTGCTGCAGGTAGCAGCAAATAACAAAAGATGATACAAAAATACCTAGAGACAAACCTAGACTAATTGGTATTCAGTGCGGATCCCTACAGCAAATAACAAATAAAATAAAATATGAGAGACAAAATAGATTAATTGGTATTCATTGGGGATACATACAACATATAACAAATTAATTAAAAATACCTGAAGACAACCGTAGACTAATTGGTATTAATTGCGGATACCTACAGAAAATAACAAATGATACAAAAATACCTAGAGATAGACATAGACTAATTGGTATTCATTGCCGGTACCTACAGCAAATAACCAATTAAATAAAAATACCTGGAGACAAACGTAGGCCAATTCGTATCCATTGTCGATACCTACAGCAAATAACAAATTAAATAAAAATACATGGAGAAAAACGTAGACTAATTGGTATTTATTGTGGATACCTACAGCATATAACAAATTAAATATAATACACATACAAATAAATAAAAATACTATCACATTTTATATCAAGACGAGTTATGTTGTAAATATACTCTAACTAACTGCCAACTGGAATTATTTTCTATGATTTGTGGCAATTATTTTCACAGTAAAACAAAAGCTAAATCCACTTCTTCGACTGTGCAATTGGTTAACGAACATATGAGAGATAGTTTACATATTTTGTTATTTGTAACAAATTCAAACATTTCATATTGTTGAATATTCTGTAACAAATATGCAATTAAGTGTTTTCAATAATAAAAATAACGTATTAAATATACGAAAGGTCCGGTACTTTTAGTGACATTTCTATAGCTATGTATTTGAAGTTCATGTATTAATCACGTTAACAAAAATTAATTTAACTTACCAACTTACTCCATGAGATTCTATAGTTACTTAGAACTTTAGTAAATCCATATGTTAGTCAATCTTATTTATTGTACAAATTTTAGATTCTGTTGAGTTTGTAACGCAACAGAATTTAAAATTACTTAAGTAATGATAATTACAATACAGCTATGAGTATTATTTTAATCTAGGTTAAGGTACTTATACATATGTACTTAATAATATATTTCCAGAATAACCTCTTACATATTTTAAATATTGAAATATTACGATCGCGAAGCGATTAGTCTTCGCCTAGCCAAATTAATACTTTTTATAAACTTAATGATACTTTTTAATTAATGTTAAAATATCACAATGTCACTTCACTATATTAAACAGAAATAATTTGCTTAGAAATATATGACTATTTAGACAAAAGCACATCAATAATTACACGCTACAATATGTTCTGCTCGTTACTAACAGTGTCTTCCCTTAGGTGTCTACTTAAAGTAACCTAAGCTAACAAATATAATTAACTTAATTATTATTATAAATTATTTCCAAATACTTCTAAGAGTACCTTCTTTGTAACATCCATAAAATTAAATAATATCAGAATGGTCCAACACGTATTTCACTCTCCCACGGACCATTCGCAAGCGATACTAACTCATCAAGTACTCGAGATCATTGCACTGGTGTATGTAATTTGCTTGTTTATAATATATTGTCCTTGCATGGTAATATTTTCTGTACGGCATTAACACTACATATTAATTTTGTATTTTAGCATATAACAATAAACAATTTAATTGGTATGGATTTCCACAATGCAACGCCTGATTCTATTCCTTGTTATAATATTAATTGGGTAGGTATTTAACTGCTAAGTAAAAAGTCGACCTTTTGTATTACAGATATATTATAAGCAAAATATTGATAGCACAGTAAAGTACTTATCTCAAAATATTAAAATCTAAGCAGCAATTAATGTTCCTGTCGTATTGCTATTTATTTAAGAGTTGATTGTTTGCGTAAATTAATTTTTTTCTGGCGCGGTTGTAGGCTTGCAGTTATAACTTAACCGACTATTCTAGTAGCGAAATACATTTTAAGTTACGCCTGGGTAAATTTGGTGTGCAACCAATATATTAGATGATTTTTTTTTCTTATCACGGAATTGAGCAAAAGTATATTTTTCAAAAAATGCGTGTCCCTTTGATGTTTGTTTTCAAATTATTTCTAGTACTGGTTTTGTTGACAATTATTGATGAACATAAATTGTTGAGTGATAACTGCTTTTATGTGCATTTGACTGGCCCGGCGATGGGCTAAAGGCAAAGAGCTACTCTTAGCAAAGCAAAATATATGTGTTAACTACTTCAGCCATCAGTAAAACTGTAAATTATATGTTCAGGTTGACGGAAATTAATAAGGGGACATAAATCGGACAACTAAAATACTGCCATCTGATGCCAAACTAGGCAGAGCCGGTACTATGGCAACTGATAAACATACTATTTCTTAATACATACATGTTATGGATAAATTACACCCAGACACAGAACAAATAATCGTGATTATCACACACAGTTGTGTCTTGGGTGGGGATAAAACCGACGACCTCTGGTTGGAATATTTGGATGCTAAAGTTTTAAATAAAATAAATGCACCATCAAAATAAACGCCGAAAATACAATATTATAACTTTTCCGTCTTAACTATATCAACGTTCAAACAAACACATCAAATGGCAGTCACCCCCAGTCACTAGAACAGCTCAATAAATGGATTATTTATTCATATTCATATATAACATAATGTTATTGTAATGACTCTATATGATGATGTGTATCTATGTCAACAAAGATGTATTTGCAAATTATACAAAATGGGGAACTTACACCCCCCTTTGTACCATTCGCTAGGATCTTCAATAATTATTGATACTAAAGTGTAATTCTAATTTACACCAACTTATTGCTCAATTCGGGCATATCAGATGTCTCTAAAGCATCAGACCCGTGCATCACTTTATGCAGAGTCATAAAGTATGGCGCTCCATGCATAATGCATGGATCTGGTGCTTTCAAAACTATATAGATATATTTTTAAATGATAATAAAATCCAAACATTGCCCCCTTCTAACATCGCATTGCAGAAAAAGTTAAATATAGTGCACAAACACAACATCTATTTTTTATCATTTTTTTATTTTCTACAAATCATAGTACTTATTTATTTTATTCCTACATAATAACTACACATACTCGAATTTAGCCGCACATAAAGACATTCATTTTGTAATTACAGCTTCCCACTACGACTAGACTAAACTTATATATAGAATAATTTTATTGTATAATTCTTAACTGTCAATAACTTAGTGAGGTATAAATACCATAGACGTCTAGTATTACTAATTCTGTTTCTTAATAGTATGTGAGTGAAAATATATGTACATCCTTAATTATTTACTAAGCCTTAACATAAATGTAGACAAGACGCCAGCACGTAGACCCAGATACGGATTAAGTGCTTTTCAGTTTAAATAAAGTTTCTATATCAAATATTCTCGATATCTTTTCAGCCAATGACTTAGTGTTTGATGGGATAGCGGGTAATGACAAAAGCGAGTGATTCAAGTAAGAAAGTCAAAGCTTGGAGAAATCAGCGAAAAACAAAATTTTTGGAAGCAAATTAAGTTAATTGCGCATATTTTCGAATAGCGAACCGCATAACAATGTTATACTTTTTTGACTAGAATTCCTAATATTGTTATCATTCTTGAACATTCATTAAGACTAAAGTGTCATTATAATTTATTTCATTTTATTTTATTTCAGCCATATGAGCGGTCTCTCAAGTATTTTACCCGTGCGTCATGAAGTATACTCAGCTGAAGCATGAAGTGGCTCACGCCACTCTGAACTGGCAGCGACGAGACTATCAGTTTTAATAACAAAACATTATAGACTTTATGTACAATGTTACGAGATATAGAAACAGAGATATAATGTACGTACGAGGCGTGCGTGGCGGTGCCTCGCGCCCCTCGAGCAGTCTCGCGCGGTCGCTAAGGGTCAGCGCAGACAGAGAGGAGCGCCGCGGAGAGGATTTTATTAAGGCACTAGAAAATCAACTTAAGAGCTATAGGAATAAAGTGCATATATGCTTGAACCTGACAAAATGCTCGCGCAGTCTCGCGCATTATAATGTTCAAGCATACATGCACTTTATTTCCATAATTTTAAAGTTGATTCTCTAGTGCCTTAATAAAATCCTCTCCGCTGCGCTCCTCTCGGTCTGCGCTGACCCTAAGTCATCAGATATTAATTTGCTTAAATGTGGTATATGTGCAGGTGTTATAACCATCAGATAATTTCACACATTTGTCGTATTTCATTCCATGGCATATAATAAAGCGGACAATACATGTTGCTGGGGTCTGGTGGTTTAAAAACTACATATATTCTTCTTTAATACATGAACCAACCCCTTCTTACAGATTCTATTGCAGACAACGTCAAATCTAGGGCACAAGAACACAACACCTATATTTTTTTATTTCTTTTTTTATCAAATCTAGCTTATCTATATTATGCCTACACAATAACTACATATACTTATAGCTCCATTGTAGCCTGAAGGTTATCTTTTCTTTATTTCAGCTTACCTACGACTAAACCTTATCTATAGAACTATATTATTCAGTTATTCCTAAATATCAATAACTTAGTGAGGTATAATACCGTCCACGTTAACTATATACTAATTTGGTTCTTTAAAATTTCCCGTGTGAAAATATATGTACATCCTTAATTAATTTCTAAGCCTTAACATATGTGGATACTTACGACGCGATATATAGATTAAGCGTGTTTTCTCGTAATCTCACCATAAATACAGTTTCTAGATCGGATATCGCGATATCTCCTCAGCCAATGAGTTCGATAGTTACGCGTAAAAATGTTGAAAGCGAGTGATATGGTCATTAGACCATATCCCAAAAAAAATTAACCATGAAGTGATCAGCAGAAGAATAAGCACTTTACAGGCAAATTTAGTACTTTTGTATAATCAGCAAGAGGTATTATCATCAGTTAGCTTCAGGCATTCAGAATCATTATTAAATAAATAGTTGATCGAAACTTGTTAAAGTTAAGACATAATTATTTTTTTGATGATTGTTTTTTTATTATTATTATTTGTAACTATTTATAGGCTACTTATTCCATCCTCAAATATTAATATTTGAATTGTTTCTAGATCGGTCGCAATTAAGACTTGTTTCTCTAACAAGTTCTACCTGAGGCTGAAGAAATAGGAGTTTATTCTAATAACGATTCTGAACAAGCGACATGGAGCGTGGATATTAATTAATTATCTAATCGCAATATACAGTTACTATCTATTGATATATACACGATTACTTGTAAAACACCAACAACCTCGGAAAAGAAATGTTTTTACACGGAAAACTGGCGACTAGAGATATGGGTCAAGTTCAAAGGCGCTAACGCTGCACCCCTTCCGCCGCGCCCGCACTAGGGTATATTTACGTAGTCTTTGTAATGCGCGTAGAGTAGCAGGGAATTAAATTAATACTTATTTTTGTACGAAAATAAAATGTAACCAATTATCAAAAGTAGAACAAAAATTGTTGTTTCTGGTGTTAGCTATCTAGTACTGCGAGCTTGTTGGTGGTTTACAAGTTACCCGGTATGTATATACATTTCTATTATATATATATATATATTTCTTTAGTGTTAGTCATACTGTTAAGTAGATTGAATAAATAAATTAGTCTTAAGCAATTATTTAAGTAACAACGCTCTTTAAAATGGATTGCAATAAATTTAGCTTATTTTATACATATTAAATTACTATTGTAAGCATAATATATTTTCAAATAATTATTGTGATTCTGAAGAATTTCTTTTTATTATTCGTCAAACGAGTTTGGAGCTACGAATAACATTTTAGATTTGGATAATTTTATCAATTATTTTTCTGGGACTAAATTATATTAACTCTGTAGTTTGATTCTGAATCGAGTTTTACAATTATTTTTTACATTAAACAAAAAATAATTGGCCATTAAATTACTGGTATATAAAAGAAATGATAGGTATATATATGGTATAGGTATATATATGGTATAAGTATATATATGTATATAGTAGGATAACATTTCTGATAAAATAATAAAATACCTTGTCCCATAAAAAAGAAAGCTCTTATATTAGATGCTAAATATTACGTTTTTTTATTTTTATGGTCAAATACTAAAACTCCGCTGCGCACAAACTAAGACTCCGCTGTCTGTCTGTCCATCGCGTCGGTCACCAGGCTGTATCTCATGAATCGCGATAGTTTGACCGTTGAAATTTTCACATATCATGTATTTCTATTGGCGCTATCACAAAAAATACAAAAATTAGAATAAAATAAATATTTATGGGATCTTCCATATAAGAAACGTGATACATATGGGTTGCATATTATAGAGAATGATATAAGAGAAGATGTTACTTATAAATACTCGAAACACGCTTTCAGAATAACTAAGCTACGTTATAAATATGTTTATATACAAACTACAGTATGTATTGATCGTGACTCCAGGTTATTATGTACTAAAATATAATCCGTAGTAAACTCGAACAAGGAAATATAAACACCATTTAAGCGTTGCCCTTTCGAGGCATATAACATTTCAAATTGTTGCGCACTGTTTGTAACCCATTCATATAAGCTCTCACTCTAACAAAGGTTTGCTGGAAGAGAACTCATAGTTGAGTTAAGCTCGCCTGTGTACATGATATATGTAATCTTTAATGTAAATATGTATTTCTGTGTGCAATAAAGTATAAATAAATAAATGAAAATGGTAAAGCATCAATTAAAGTAATTAAAGATAATTATTACAATTATCAATTAAATATAAATAAGCGAGGATAAATATTGATTTTACAACACAATAATTCTTAATTCTCAAAGCATTTATATTAGAATATATATTCAGATCCTCATTTAAAAAATATAAGGAATCTTACTGAGTTCTTGGCAGTGTATGTGTCATGTCAAGCACTGCACTGGTAGGTTAAATAATGTGACTAAACAAAAACCATATTTTTATATAGAAATATATATGACTATGACTAGATCAAATCATACTCGTATAAATAACATTCTTCAAATCTGTACTTTTAAATTCATATAGATACATTTTCAAAATTGGAGGAGTGACAAAAATAAAATACTGAATAATGTATAATACTCGTATAAATAAAATTCTTCAATTCTGAACTTTAAAATTCTTAAACGATTATCCCATTTGGAGGAGTGACTATACAAACAAAATACTGAATAAAATATATAATAAATGATTTGGACTAGTTCAAAATATACCTACTTGTATAAATAAAATTCTTCAATTCTAAACTTTCAAATTCATATACTTTATCACATTTGGTGGAGTGACTATACAAAAAAAAATACTGAATAAAATATATACTATATGATTATGACTAGGTCAAAATATACTCGTATAAATAAAATTCTTTACTTTAGTACTTTTCCACATTTGGTGGAGTGACGATACAATAAATAAAACACTGATAAAAATATATATGACTATGACTAGATCACAGTATACTCGAATAAATAAAATTCTTCAGTTCTGAACTTTCAAATTCATATAAGTACTTTTTCGCATTTGGTGGAGTGACGATACAATAAAGAAAATACTGAATAAAATATATATATATGATTATGACTAGATCAAAATATACTCATATGAATAAAATTCTTCAATTCTGAACTTTCAAATTCAAACTCCTTTTTAAACTTGGTAGAGTGACGATACAATAATAAAAATCTGAATAATATATACAAAATATACCCGTATCTTACTTCAATTCTGAACTTTTAAATTCATATACTTGTTTCACATTTGGTGGAGAGACGATACAATAAAAAAATACTGAACAATATATATATATGATTATGACTAGATCAAATATACTCGTATAAATTAAATTGTCCAATTTTGAACTTTCAAATTCATATATTTTTTTCACATTTAGTGGATTATCTGTCCGTTTTCCGAAACCGAAGTGTTACGATATAAATACACTATTTCTAGGTCTATTCTAGGCACTATTACTTCCCACACTATTCTGTTAACTTGTGTATATGAAGGGGTGCCTCTGTATGCATAGACACACGCCTGTTTCCTAGAGGGGTAGGCAGAGAACGAATTTCCATCTGTCACGATCTTTGCACACCTATTTCGCCTCTTTTACTCTCATTATATTCTTCATACATGCTCGCCGGTTTAGGGTACTTCTGACATGACTATTCTTGAGAACATCTCCGACTTTATCAAAGAATGTTCGACGAGGTCTTCCCCTTCCGGTTGTCCCATTCACACAGGCCAGGTATACTTTTTTGGCAATATTCTTTCAATCATCCTTTCAAAATGTCCAAACTATATCAGCATGCCTTGTTCAATCTCTGTGACTACATCTCCTTTCACACCACAACACTCTCTTACATCAGTATTTCATATTCTTTGATTTATTCTTCATTTTCTTTCTTTAATTCACACCATACATACTTCTCATAGCTCGAATTTCCACTGCATTTATTCTACTTTCATTCTTCGGATGTCTAATTTCTATATAAAAATAATAAGAGAAATATATTTGTACTGTACCATATAGTTAAAGTATAAATTTGTACCGAGCTGGAAGAAGTTTATTGGAGCATAGAATTGTGATGACGTCACTGGAAACTAATGTTCTTAAAATTGCTTTCGTTTCGCCAAATGGGTGTTTCTATTTCATTGTCTGAGCTACATTTTAATAAATTTACAGCAAAACGTCTTAGTTCCATTTATTAAACCTCTATTACATCAATTTGTAGTGAATAAACTAAAAACTAGCTCTCACAAACACATGGCTGTAAACAGTAAAAACTGCTTCGCGCCAGAATTACATGTGAGGGTGGCAGATAGCCAGGTTGAGTAAAACCTACCACCAAACATGTTGGGTTTTGTTGCCTTTTACAACACGCGTTTATTCCCAACGTGCGGTGAGGAGTATCGTATTCTAACCCGTCCTCACACGGGGTATAATATTCTACGACTTGTTATTTGATAGATACATCGCCTCTAGTTTAATACTAGTGTTAAGCATTAAATTCCTACCTACGTTTAAAATACTTTTATATACAAACTACAGAGTGTTTTGAGCGTGAATCCACGGACTTAATGTACTGAAATCTAATATATAAGTAAGAGTTTACCCTTACTAGAAACTAATAACCCCTTTCGAGTCACGATTTAATAACATAAATACCACTAATTATGATTTGCCTACTTAAAATTATAAAATCAAAATACTTCAGTCGGATACTAATATGCCAAATTCAAAAGATTGCATCAAATTGCTTATTGGAGCTCTGTCAAAATTATAATTATTATTACTAACTTGAGGCATATTTTTTCACCGGTAACAAATATTCATAACTTTGTGTTCGTTACGTGTATAAGGGTTTTTAATTTCTTGTTAGGGTTTAATGTACATAAACTTACTATATTATAATTATATATACTATACATTATATTTATATATCACAATATTATACAAAATACTAATGTCTCGAATGCATCTGACCATAAATATATACATATTTGGCAACCAACCGACTCAGACCGCCTACATATACTGCCGTACAATGGGTGCACCACAATATACCTTCCCCCACCAATAATAACTATGATAAAGGGGATCCCACCTCCGTTAGTGACCGGCGAAGTAAAGTACTGTGACGACCTTCTTGGTTGCACACCCTCGTTCGTCCAAACGTTTTAAAAAGAAATAATTAAAAAGAAATCGTTTGAAAATATTTCGAATCAAAACAAAATTATTTTCTAACAGTCAGTCTACGAAAGATCTCTATAGGGTAGTGAGCCCTGTGACTTGATATAGTAAAAGTGAAGAAAATATATAACCGATTACCCAAACTTCAATATAATAAAGATCCCGAAGACGATCTGGAGCAGCAGAACGCTATAGTACCTACACGAACAGTCTATCCTCAAAGTGGTTTAGTTTCTGAGCGTCACCGTGCTGCAGATGGGACGTTAAGCTGTCGGTCCCGGTCGTAATCGTCAGGCAACACTCATTATGCTATTTCATAGGCCTCCTGGGCGACATTAACAACTGCTCTCTTGTGTAAAAGGTTAAATAAGTATCATTGACATTACAAACGTCGTTTTATTGTGGTGCTGGAGCATAGACACGGGAATATAAGTGGCCATCAACATCGAATTTAGCTTGCGGCAGCTATCGGTCAACATCTTATATTAATTATATTAGTCAAAATCCTATATTGAATATTATATTAGTCACTATCCTATATTAATTATAGTAGTCACTATCCTATATTAATTATATTAGTCACTATCCTATATTAATTATATTAGTCACTATCCTATATTAATTATATTAGTCAATATCCTATATTAAATATTTAGTCACTATCCTATATTAATTATAGTAGTCACTATCCTATATTAATTATATTAGTCACTATCCTATATTAAATATATTAGTCAATATCCTATATTAATTATGTTAGTCAATATCCTATATCAATTATATTACTATTACAATATTTCAAGTATTTAAGGAGTTTAATCTATCAACCTGAACTATTGGTACCGAACGGTAGTACATAAAACATGAACAGGCTCTCACATAAAAACAACGGAAAACGCCAGACTTTTATTTTTTGTCTATCTATAGCAAGGTGGGTCACCTCATGGAAAGTGATCACCGCCGCTGATGGACACTCGCAGCACCAGAGCAGCCGCAACTGCGTTGCTGGCCTTTAAGAAAGGAATAGATTATCTTTTTCAAAGTTGCCATGTCATACATGAGTCCAGAGTCGTAGAGCGCGGCAAGGGTGGGGGGAAGGGGGTGGAACGTGACGGCAGGTATAAGTTCGAACAATTCCTCAGAACGGTAACATTCGATCCGATGAAATGCCCGCTCCGGACCTAAACCGGAAGCGAGGCCCGCGTCGCGCATTAACGTAGAGCGACAGTTGCACAAAACATCCCTAAAAGCCACAATCTCTCGCCCTCTCCGTCAGTATCCGCCCAGAGCCGAGGTTCGAACCCCACAGGGGGTGCCCTCCGGCGCGGGTACTTAGTTTGTAGTTTTATATTTTGCTAGGCGGTTAGAGCCCACGCTCACACCTACTGTCCGGTGAAGCAGTAAAAGTCGAGAGGCTAACTGCACGCGTCAAGTTAAAAAATCAGAACGGTAAGGTCAAATAGATTGGCCGTGTGAGTTGATCATCTTGTCTTACATTTTACTCCTAGATTTTTTAATTTTTGACACTCAGATATATGGCATCCCCACACGGGATATAATGTACTATGAAGTTTAGTTGATAGATTAAGCACCCATGATCAATATTCGTGTAACAGAATAAAGTACCTACCTATTTATAAAAATAATTTTATATACAAACTACAAATTGTCTTGAATGTGTCGCCGCGTTCTTACTGTACCTAAAATCTAATCCTATGTAAACTCTTACAGTAAAATATGAATTCCATTCAAGCCTGGCTATTTATTATGTCAATCTCAATATGATCAGGTATTGGGATGTACAGACGCCAACACCTACCTAGCTACCCCAATCTGTCCAATTTCTTTTATAGATTTTCAACTGGGGATATTTGACAGATTGGGGCAGCTTGATGTGCTCTGTACATCCCAACATATACACAACGAAACTTTTTAAGCTCTGCAAACTCAATGCAAAATATTTTCTTTATAGGAAGTTTGAGAATGGTTAAAAGGAAAAATTAAAATTGATTGACACACTATCTTTCAAATTTGGGGGATATTCTGTGTATTAACTGGCAACTTTGCTTTAATGTAGCTGGGAGTTTATATTTTACTGTTCGAGCAACATATAAATATACTTAATACTACACAATATATTGCTATTTATTACAACATCTAATATATATATATACAAACTACAAGTGTCTTGAATATCCCATTTAATCTTTATCTTTTATTTTGGCAGAGACAACCAACCGATCCAGACCTCCAACCTATACTATCTGACAATGATGAGTTCACCACAAGAGAACTGCTCCTACCACAGTCTAATATCTCTGTTACTACGATTATAGAGTGACTTCCTGAATAAATTACCCCGGACTGGCCTACGCCGCATCTCTCACAGTTTTTACATGTTGTCATAGCTGGCTACCAGAATTTACCCAGATGTAGTGTTCGAAGTCTACGTGGTCGAAGATACAATGTGATCTTCAGGTCAGAAGATCACAATGGTTAGATTAATCGATTATTTTTATGCTTTGCCAAATAAAATTTTATTACTTAATAATGTGACAGGTCAAATTAAATAAGAGACTTAAATGGCTAAAAATGTTTAACTATCTAGATGTTAGACAAATATCCCGCGTTGGAATCGTTGCAGTAAATGGGAGTTATAACGCCACAAATAGACTGAAAAAACCGTCAGGATACTTCAAACTCGTATAACCTAACCATCACTCTCATATGGCCTACTCGTCATACTCAAGTTACCCAACCGTCAAACTCATAACTTATTTGTCAAACTTATATAAGTTAACCGACAAAAACTCCTGATTAAAACTAAAAGAGAGTGAACTGCACAACTTGTAACCTAATCTAACCGTCGGACTGATATAACTTTCAATCCAAAAACTAATGGTACCTCAAAATAAGAACCAGCTTTATTAAATAGTTGTTTCGACCACGGAACATTGAAATCAGTCAATCCGTTTCGGAGTATACAATGCAACAGATTGACATGCCCCTCATTTGCATTATTACCCCTCTTTTGGGTATAGCATTAAGAACTAACATAGCCACGACTAACATAATTCTATTGTAGCGATGGATCATAAACACGGTAGTATAGGTGGCCATCCCGATCAAAATTAAGTTGCTCTAGTTAATTATCCTAAACCTAGAATATTACTGTACAATCTCATGTCAAATATTTAAGGAGTTTCATCTATCTTATTGTCCAATTCGAAGAACTTCAGTTTGCGAAATAAACTAGAAATCATTTCAGTGTGAAGTATCGTATTCTATCCCATGCTCACACGAGATTCTAGAAGTTGTTTCGTTTAGTTGAAATAATGAAATTTATTCAGCACTCGGGTACTTACATACACTTGTAATTTCGTTTGTTTTCGTTATTCGATTAATTACCTACCTCAAATATTTGACATTAATATTATCTTACAATTATGAGGTTTACAAGAGGTTCAATCAGATTAGTGACCGAAACTTTGCTAGTAAATTAATCCGTATGTTTGACTCTTCAATTAGCGAAGTTCCAATATACAACATGTAACGTAATTAACGCATACCCTCAAACACCCCTATTAGAATATTATGTTGTAATCATAACACATACACTGAATTTTAAATTTAACATGTATATATGCATTGTTATTTACCAAATTAGTTTCTTAGAGTAAAGATTATTTTTCTTTATTTTGTATTGAAGGATGGAATTTGTATGAATACAAATAAACCTGCGATTTTAAGTCTTATTACTTCGACTTACGGTCTATTTAAATTTGTTTTGACTGTACAGGGTTAATATGGCAATAATTTCCGAAGCTTTAATTATTTTGGAATAAAAAATTACATATACATAGATACACTTTATTGCACCAAATCAAAAAATCACATCGTAACATGATTTTTCATAAAACTATACGGTACAAACGGCGGTCTTATCGCTAATGTAGCAATCTCTTCCAGACAACCGTGGGTGAACCAAAGCACTGCAGGGAGACAAGTGGTAATTGGCAGTGCATCAACTAATGTAAATTAACATATATATGTACTTCTGTACAAATAATTCTGGTATATACTCATATAATTTCTAATAATGAAGTATATACTATGTATATATATGTATTATTACCTATATTCAAAATGATATAAATCGATTCAGTACAAACTATTTTCAGGATGTGCGTTAACTAAGTTACATGTTGTATATAGTTGGATAATAATCTGGATTCTGTGCTGTGACATCATCGTCTTGTCAGCCTCTTGACGTGCACAGCTGGACAAAGGCATCCCCTGAAGATTCCTACAATGAAGTTGTGCCCAGAATCTGGAGGGGTATGCCATAATCGTCCCGCTTGCCGGCAGGGTTAACGATCACAATATGATGTCATACTACACAGAGAGTCGCTGCTGCCTGTTCTCTGGGAGGTATACCCTCGGGTCGACGTCTACGACCCCAACGGGATGAAATGGGGTGGCGATATTCTATGCCGTCAGCCACACAGCAGCACAGTGCTGTGTATCATAAACCAACCAACCAAAAAACAATACTATATTATTTTCTATTTAATAAACAGTTGACTCATGACTTTTGTCTAAAACGAATAAATCTAAGTACAATAGTGAGTTACTTGATTTTATTTGAATTCAGTTTCGTTTACTAATCTAAAACAGCTTAATAATAAATATATTTACTTACTTATCTAAATATTTACATTTTACTCCGTATATCCCCCAAATACATCATTATTTAATAATAATATTAAATTTTAAACATTATATATTTTTATTTTTCTCTTTATATCCTCCAAATACATCATTATTTTATAATAATATTAAAATCTAAACATTATTATACAATAAAAGTAGTTCATATAAATTTATGTTAGTACCAGGTTGGAATATTTTCTTTTAAGATGGTAACACTGTGTTATTTGTCAAATGTCAAATGAGTTGGTATTTTAAGTTGGTCAATCGTACCTATAATATTTAAATCGGATAAATAGTGAAATTAATTCACTGGTTTAAGCTTTCTGGTGTGGTACAAGTGGGGAAACTGTAGTTTTTTAGCGTTACCTAAAAGTAGAATGCGTAGTCTGCCTAATTTAATTTTATTATATTTTGTTTGGTTTATTTTTATCAGCTATAATATAAATTAATAAAATGAAGTACTTAACAAAATATTCTTTCTGTGAATATATTGAAAGATATTATACCCGTTTTTTTGTGGAAGCAAGATACAAAGATAGCTACGCATAGCAACTAGCAACGCATTTGTGCGAAAGTAGCAAAGTACCTATTATCAATTATGTATTATTTCAGAATTGATATTCAAATACTTTTTGCTGAAATAAGGATATGCTACTTAGTATGCAAACTATTATAAAGAGAGTATACTTTAAGAGTCTTTTGTTCTCTGATAAAACCAGTGAATTTTTAAAATTTTATATATTAACTTTCGTATGTATAATATGCTGTTATAATATCTTCATTTTAATGTTTATATTAGTTTGTATAAAATTTAACTAAATATGTATATTGAGCTATTATCAAATTACTGTGATTCGTTATTCAGTCAGCCGCCTTACCAGTGTAGTTTGGGAAAAATGGTGTTAGAGTCTTTAATCTGGCGTAAAAGCAATGAAGTAACAAATGATTTTTGCGAGTTCCAGTTTCGCTCGCATCTAAATTAATATACTCGTAACTTATTTCAAAGATGTCTGAAATTAAATACATGAAAATAGCTTTTAATTTTTAAGCTTGAACTGTTAATTGTTTCTGAATTATTCCTTTATATTGTCCAGGATTATATATATATATATATATATATATATATATATATATATATATATATATATATATATATATATATATATATATATAAGAGACTTTTAATACAGGTTTGTTGAAGTGGAGACTTAGCTGTGACCGTTCCCCGGTGGGTGCGGCTGCGGCGGGCGCCTATATGAAGTAGAAGCAGTGCTGCTGCAGCTCCAGCTGCGCCATCTTGGCCAGCAGGCGGTGCAGGCGGCGCAGCGGCGCGCCCCCCGCCCCCGCGCCCGGCCCCGCGCCCGCGCCGCCCGGCGCCGGCCGCAGCTCGCGGCACGTCTATATGAAGTAGAAGCAGTGCGGCTGCAGCTCCAGCTGCGCCATCTTGGCCAGCAGGCGGTGCAGGCGGCGCAGCGGCGCGCCCCCCGCCCCCGCGCCCGGCCCCGCGCCCGCGCCGCCCGGCGCCGGCCGCAGCTCGCGGCACGTCTATATGAAGTAGAAGCAGTGCGGCTGCAGCTCCAGCTGCGCCATCTTGGCCAGCAGGCGGTGCAGGCGGCGCAGCGGCGCGCCCCCCGCCCCCGCGCCCGGCCCCGCGCCCGCGCCGCCCGGCGCCGGCCGCAGCTCGCGGCACGTCTATATGAAGTAGAAGCAGTGCGGCTGCAGCTCCAGCTGCGCCATCTTGGCCAGCAGGCGGTGCAGGCGGCGCAGCGGCGCGCCCCCCGCCCCCGCGCCCGGCCCCGCGCCCGCGCCGCCCGGCGCCGGCCGCAGCTCGCGGCACGTCTATATGAAGTAGAAGCAGTGCGGCTGCAGCTCCAGCTGCGCCATCTTGGCCAGCAGGCGGTGCAGGCGGCGCAGCGGCGCGCCCCCCGCCCCCGCGCCCGGCCCCGCGCCCGCGCCGCCCGGCGCCGGCCGCAGCTCGCGGCACGTCTATATGAAGTAGAAGCAGTGCGGCTGCAGCTCCAGCTGCGCCATCTTGGCCAGCAGGCGGTGCAGGCGGCGCAGCGGCGCGCCCCCCGCCCCCGCGCCCGGCCCCGCGCCCGCGCCGCCCGGCGCCGGCCGCAGCTCGCGGCACGTCTATATGAAGTAGAAGCAGTGCGGCTGCAGCTCCAGCTGCGCCATCTTGGCCAGCAGGCGGTGCAGGCGGCGCAGCGGCGCGCCCCCCGCCCCCGCGCCCGGCCCCGCGCCCGCGCCGCCCGGCGCCGGCCGCAGCTCGCGGCACGTCTATATGAAGTAGAAGCAGTGCGGCTGCAGCTCCAGCTGCGCCATCTTGGCCAGCAGGCGGTGCAGGCGGCGCAGCGGCGCGCCCCCCGCCCCCGCGCCCGGCCCCGCGCCCGCGCCGCCCGGCGCCGGCCGCAGCTCGCGGCACGTCTATATGAAGTAGAAGCAGTGCGGCTGCAGCTCCAGCTGCGCCATCTTGGCCAGCAGGCGGTGCAGGCGGCGCAGCGGCGCGCCCCCCGCCCCCGCGCCCGGCCCCGCGCCCGCGCCGCCCGGCGCCGGCCGCAGCTCGCGGCACGTCTATATGAAGTAGAAGCAGTGCGGCTGCAGCTCCAGCTGCGCCATCTTGGCCAGCAGGCGGTGCAGGCGGCGCAGCGGCGCGCCCCCCGCCCCCGCGCCCGGCCCCGCGCCCGCGCCGCCCGGCGCCGGCCGCAGCTCGCGGCACGTCTATATGAAGTAGAAGCAGTGCGGCTGCAGCTCCAGCTGCGCCATCTTGGCCAGCAGGCGGTGCAGGCGGCGCAGCGGCGCGCCCCCCGCCCCCGCGCCCGGCCCCGCGCCCGCGCCGCCCGGCGCCGGCCGCAGCTCGCGGCACGTCTATATGAAGTAGAAGCAGTGCGGCTGCAGCTCCAGCTGCGCCATCTTGGCCAGCAGGCGGTGCAGGCGGCGCAGCGGCGCGCCCCCCGCCCCCGCGCCCGGCCCCGCGCCCGCGCCGCCCGGCGCCGGCCGCAGCTCGCGGCACGTCTATATGAAGTAGAAGCAGTGCGGCTGCAGCTCCAGCTGCGCCATCTTGGCCAGCAGGCGGTGCAGGCGGCGCAGCGGCGCGCCCCCCGCCCCCGCGCCCGGCCCCGCGCCCGCGCCGCCCGGCGCCGGCCGCAGCTCGCGGCACGTCTATATGAAGTAGAAGCAGTGCGGCTGCAGCTCCAGCTGCGCCATCTTGGCCAGCAGGCGGTGCAGGCGGCGCAGCGGCGCGCCCCCCGCCCCCGCGCCCGGCCCCGCGCCCGCGCCGCCCGGCGCCGGCCGCAGCTCGCGGCACGTCTATATGAAGTAGAAGCAGTGCGGCTGCAGCTCCAGCTGCGCCATCTTGGCCAGCAGGCGGTGCAGGCGGCGCAGCGGCGCGCCCCCCGCCCCCGCGCCCGGCCCCGCGCCCGCGCCGCCCGGCGCCGGCCGCAGCTCGCGGCACGTCTCCAGGCGCTGCGCCACGTGGCGCGGCATCTGACAATTATACTTTGACTGACCGACAGGACAATGTTCAATTTCAGCACAAAGCTTATGATACTATTCATGGGTGTACCTATTATGAAGTCGATAACACAAATATATAATGAACTTACACTGGACATGTTCAATTTTTGCAGGAGTATTTCAGTATGCTACACACGTAAGTGCTATTGAGAATTTTAAATTAGCAATTAGCATCTGAAAAGCTTTTCCAAATACGTTATCTTTATGCTCTTGAAATAACACCTTAGTGTTGTGAATTATACCAAGGTTACTTATATTCAAACTTCTGTTAATTTTTGTCCTTCAAGAGAATACTCAAGCTGTTATGTATTCTGCTAAAATTACTACTGAACACTTATCTGGATTTAAATCCAGTTAATTTCCTAGTTAAACCACTCTGAGGTGTAAAAATATCCTCAGGTGATAAAATAGTTATGAATATTTTCAAGTCATCGGCAAAACTTAACATATGTGAGTTATCGAAGCACTTGTCGATGTTATTTACAAATATTAAAAAACAGCAACGGACCTAGAAGTGAGCCTTGAGGCACGCCACTTGACACTAGGACCCACCTAAAAATGTTATTGTGGATTAGAACTGTTTGTGATCAGTTCGAGATTTACGATGTTAACAATCTTAATAGATTTCCCGTCATGCCAATCTGTTTATCATCCTAATTTGTGAAATTGGGCGATCTATTAGATCAAAGCATTTGCCGTAATCCGAGTGAATGACTTCGACTTGCTTTCCTTTACTCATAGCAGCAGATAATGTTTAAATAACAAAATAGATTTGATGCTGTTGTACGTTTTTTAATATCGACTAAACAGTTAAGAGATTTTATTAGCCTTATTGCATTTTATAACTCACTCTATTATACAACATAGATAGCGATAAGACCGTTCTACGTTAATTACGCTATTCTATTCCGCACATGTAACTGTAATTTATTTGGTTTACAATAAAGATTATTGTATTCTATACAAACTACACAATGTGTTTTAAATACACTTAGGTCTTGTTCAACTCTTGCCCATTCTAAAGTAGGCATTACGAAATCACAGATAGCGAAAATACTGCCCTTTGTACACACCATTGTATTCCACACATGCTGTTATTGTAGTGCACAATAAATGGTATTCTACAGTACTAAGGTGCAATATTTTGTCGCATTGTACCTTAGCATCAATGCAAAACATAATAACTACTCACGTTAAACAGAGGCGAATGTAAAATAGGAGACCAAAGCGGAAGAAGTTTGTTAAGCACAGTAGAGTTGCATTCCAGCAGCGACTCCAGAAGACTCAGGAAGTGAAGGTTCACGGTCTCGGCGAGCTGTAATAAAAGATAATATATTCCATAACTATTGTAGAGAATAACTAGTTCTATCAAGACACTTACATTCTGCATACAATATCGTGCAACTGCAAGAAAAACACTGCTCCGGCCCATCAGGCAAATAGTGTAGAATTGACTGTTTGCCTACAAAAGATTTATTCAACAAACTTCATCAACGTGGAAGTCAGTAACTGCAACGCTGGCACAAGTGTGTGTGTAAATACGATTGCTCGCTCTCTATTCTATCATTCTCATGATCCGATGGGATGCCAAGCGACACGGCCGGAAATAGGTCAAGTACAGGACCGACGGTGTCACGTACCCTTCGAGGCACGGGGGTGTGATACCGCCAACTCCCGATCTTCGGGCTGATACTGAAAAATATTCTATACAGAAAACGCCATAAACACTTTTTGGTCCGACTCGAAAAGTAGAAAAATACCCATTAGCAGGCAGGTAGTTGGCGGTGTACCACACCTGTAGTTGCCCTGCACTTGATCTCTTTCCGATCATGTTGTATAAAAGTCAGACAGGAGACAGCTGATATACAAATAATAACTCACCACTTTGGACTGCACGGTGACCTGCAGAATGCTGGGCACAAGCTTGCACCACAAGTCCAGCAGGATGCACACAGTGGTATTGTGAGGCTCACTGGAAGGTGGCGCGGCGCCAGCCAACTCCTCGAGGTACAGCGTCCACAGCTGGCACAGCACGAACGCGTGGAGCAGAGCGTTCATGCGCTGGGCTGCTGGCTTAGATTGTTCCACGTAGGAAGACATTATTGTCTGGAAGAGTAAACAATGTTAATCGTCCGGCGGATCAAACCTGCATCTGAGATATTTAAACTTTAAGCTACAGGAGTTTCACATCGTGTTGGCGTGCTTGGCAAATGCTTGCTTTTCACACCGGAAATTTTCGGTTCCCACCCAGGACAGATATTTGTGTGCACGAACATGTCTGTTTGTCCTGAGTCTGGGTGTAATTATCTATATATGTAAGTATATAGTATGTATTTAGAAAAGAAAAGTAGTACATGTAGTATATCAGTTATCTGGTCTCCATAGTGCAAGCTCTGCCTAGTTTGGGATCAGATGGCCGTGCGTAAGTAATAATAATATCCTGGGACATTTTTGTCCCAGGATATTATTATTATAATCAATCGATATCGTTCTTTTAATATTAATAGGACCTATAAATTATATCCTTGATATTAAATGTTTGTTTTTTAGTTTTATACAAGTGGTAAAAGTGTCACATCTTGTAGATGTGTAAAATAAACTACTCCGGATGTTGGTTGCAAGGTATTTAAAGTGATGTCATGATCGTTTTGCCAGATATCATATTAGCTTAGTGTCCTTGTTTCTTTCTGATTAAATTCGTTGCGGGATCCAAGACAGATTAAGCGATTCTCCTCCACTCCTCGCGCCTCACCGCTCAGTGTCATTTTATTTTGTGCCCCTGTTGATCCTGGCTTACAGGAGTTGCAGTGGTGGGTAACAGGGAGCGACTAGTCCCGATATAAAAAAAACGAATGTACAGACCACACGACTGTAGTAAAACTTAGATATACGAAACGTCGAAACGGCAATGAGAGAAAGAAATAAAGAAAATGTGTGCCCGCATTTCCCTCTCTTGCCCCTACAGTAATAAACGAAACGCATCTCTCTTTTTCTATCTTCACTAACATAAGTTTCCTACCAAGTTTCGTTCGCCTCGCCCGATGACAAAAACTCCCAAAGTATGTGGGTATGTGGAGATATGGGGGACGGTTTTTTCATATTCGTAACAAGATGTTTGGCTAGTATTTCGTTTGTACCTGTATATAGTCGGTGATGTGGCACGTCGCGTCCTGAGGCACGGGTTGGTGTAGCTGTTGTTGGCCGTTCGGTGGTTGTTGTTGTGTGCGACTGTTGCACAGCGCACCCATCACCAGCCAGGAGATCAGCCGGACGCGAGTCACACATTCGCAGACTTCTCGGGACCTTTTATAGTACGATGCAAAACATAAATTATTTATTTCATAAAACATCATCATTACAGCTTAAATAAGTCCACTGCTGGACAAGCCTCCCTCAAGAATCATCTTGAGGGGATATGCCATAATCGCCACGCTTGGCAGGCGGGTTGGCGATCGCAGTATGATGGTCGTAGTACTCAGAAGGAAGCTGCTTCCCGTCCTCTGGTAGATATTCCCTCGGGTCGACTTCTACGCCCCCCACGGGATGAGATGGGGTGATGATATTCTGATTCTGATATTTGTCGCCGTCACCACACAGCAGGACCTGGTGGTACCTACTATTACATTTGGCTTGGCACCGACTTCAAACATATCAATGGGTAGCACAAACAAATTATATTATTTCATTAATATTAAAGGTATTACGTTTGCATAAGATATGTATTAAATTAAATCTTTATTAAGATATTTTTTTATACTTTTCAGTTTTGAAGTCGGTTTTTTTAAACAAAGTTTTTTTTTTACACGTCTAATATAATAAACGGCACTTCAAATTTAGATCTACTTTTTGTTTATATATATATAGTATATACTAAAACGCACGTAGTTATATCGTAGTAGATGGAGTAGTTGACTTGATATATATGTATACTATGTACACATACATATATATCAGTCCATCATAACAATCAAAAAGCAACAAATGTGGACAAAAAGCGTGAAACTCGCGTCGTCACCGCATTAACGCAAACTCATTAGACTAGATTAGAATGTTCTACGTGATTGGTGCACACACTTCTGAACTATAATATTTCTAGCTCAGATGGCTATTCTTCATTCAGATCAGGCATCTGAGCGGATTTATCATGCGTATTTTTTTATACAAGTAATTATTTCGTTTCTGTTTCACATTTTCCCCTTTACACTTAAAACTATCGATGATTAGAATCTGGTTTAACAAAAGTACTTCTTACCCAGGTAGCGAGGCGCTGATCCACGGCGTCATATGCCTCGGAGCCTGCGCGCGGTCCTGGCGGCCCCGGCTGTGCTCCAGCGCCAGCTCCATGGCCACATACTGCGCGATGCCACCCTTCACTATGGCTCCTAACGTGTCTTCGTTTAAGCAGATCAAGTTACGGTTCACTATGGATTTCGACACAGAACCCTGTTGATGATTGAAAAAATATATTTGTATAAAGTTTTCGTTCGAGGAGTGGTTCTTTCCAGAAGCCAGAAAATACCAAGAGTTCCTGGCCGCCTTGGAATTTTAATCCATGACCTCACTTCGCATTCATCTACTGGTAACGAGGCAAATATTGGTTAGTGGAACTGGGAGTTACCTTAATCTTATTGAGCAGGTGCGGGTCCTGCAGCAGGTCGATCATGTCGGGCAGGTGCGGGCGCATGCAGTCCACGGCGCCCGCCGCCAGCTCGCGCGCGTCCCCGCCCGCGCACAGCTCGCCGCCCGCCAGCTGCGGCGGCAGCACCAGCCGGCAGCCGTGCCCTGCCGGCCCGGCTCATGTTGTAGCACCACCCATAGCATCCCGTGGCGAACAAGGCGTTCCAAGGGAATATCTCCCTTAGAAAGCAGCGTCGCTCTGTGTACTATGACCATCATACTTCGAACGCCAACCCGTCTGCCAAGCGTGGCGATTATGGCATATCCCTCCAAACGATAGACTCCATTGAGGAAATCTTTCGGAGAAGACTGACATAATGAAGCAGGTATATGCCATACGTGGACTGCGTTAGCCTTCATCCCTTCGACAATTTTCTGACATTTGTTTAGACGTAGTAAGATTATTTTTAGTTTCTCTTTCTGTGTCCTGGTCTGGACTACACTACACACATGGCATGCATGACATAACACGCTTATTTTTTACAAAATTTAGCCTTACCTTGTAATACAAACTGTATCAATATAAACAGATTATCATCAGGAATGGTAGTCTTAGTCCTCAAAGCTTGAACCAGCTCATACACCAACACCCGGCAGACCAGCAACTTGTCTCTATCTCTGCTGAAGACCCTCGTGCAGACCACACTCAGCTCCGATATGACGGACAGTTTCAACACGAAGTTCTGGATACCGTAGCTGATGATCTTGGAGATGGGCTCCAGTATGCTCTGGGGGATAAGTAGGTGTTATCACCCCTGTGTCTGGATATCTACATCCAGACAAAGGGGTGATAACACCTAGGGGTCTTCTACAAACAGATGAAGGATGTCTTTTAATTAAGACTTACGATTGGTATTTAAGAAGATGGTGAATATTTTACAAAAAGAACTTAACTAGTTTAGCAAAGTTGCTACTGATTACACTGGACCAACATTAAATTGTGTGAACTGGATGTGTTTACGTGCAATATCATTTCTACTATATTGGATTTCTCTGTGGAATAAGGCGACCACTTTAAGATGTGGTTATGCCACTTGTGGAAATGTACCCAATATCGAATGAGACCAAACTTCAATTAAGGAAACAATTAAGTACTTATTATATATAAAACTTTTAAAGTGTAATCTTGAGCTTGTATACCTAAGCTTGAACACTGACTGTAGAAGAGACCCATAATTTCAAATGAAACAATGAAATTTATTCAGCACTTGGGTATTTACATACACTTGTACTTTTCAAGCTCACAACGCAATACATAAACATAGTGGAATACAGTATTAAAGTAACAAAAAAAAATTAGTCCGTCCGTGTGGTCTGTTTCGTCACATATGTATATTTTTTAATTAAATCCTAAAATAAATAATAAATAGCAAGTTACTTAGTTATTATTGTAACATTTAGCATACTATATTAAAATCAAAGAATTGAAGACAACGAGCAGTTGGCTAGCGCAAAAGGCTCTCAACCAGTAGCTTAATTTAAGCGACTAATACCTGAGGGCACCCTTAGCGGGCGCACAGAACCGATGACATCTAGTTAATCAAAATAATTGAGAGGTAATAAACAATAACATTTTCATTTCACTCAAGCAATTAGAATAATCTCTAGCAGTACGAACGACGACATTTCTTTAGGACAACCAGTAACTGTTACATTATTTCTAGTCCAAATAGAAACCTTAAAATGTTAATCAAATGCAATTTTATTGAGGTGTCACAACATGCACAGATTCATAAAACTCATGAAATCAATTAAAAAACAAAAAACGTAAAAGTATTAGTATTTTTCTTTTTATTTATGAATGAAAAATACTTCAAGCCAAAATTAAATTAAGGAAACACGATTAACATAAGAAGCGATACATAGAATACACACAAACCACTTGATACTGAAGTTATCTGAAAATGGACCAACAATCTAACCAAAAAATTAAAGAATAAAGTAAATATGATAAAAGATCTCTGAAATGAAAAACAATCAAAGCACATAGGGGCGCTTTTACGGCAAGACTGGCAACGCGACAATTTAGTGTCATATTTCACAGATAAGATAATTGTATAATTCACCACAGTTGTAAATCATAATTATAGTTTAATGTTTCAAATGCCACCCAGCTAGTATTAGACGCAAGTTTATACAAGGTATAACATAAATAGTAGAGAAAACTTTAACAGATTAATTTTACAACGGAACTACACAAACTCTAGTACATTACTCAACTCGTAAAATACTCATAAGACTTTTTTTCCAAAAATGTAGAAACTTATTTCGTTTTTCAAGAACTAGTTGTTTCATTTGTCTAATCTGATAATCATCCATGTAAATTGACATAAAAAAATGAAAAAAAATCCAAGATTGTTCTTAGACCACACGGCTGAAGCAAAACTTAGATATAAATAACGTAAGACTATAAGAGCAAGACAGAAAGAAAATATGTGCAGGACAGGAAAACAGGTTTTCAGTATTACAATCCAAATTAGTGACGTTGCCAGTTTAACTGTACTAGCATCAATAATTACATGTAAACAATTCACAAATACACAAAGAGAATATTTAAATATTTATAAAATACAATTTCTTCGGTTGCTTTTCAGTTGTGGGTAACATAGCGCAGTTTACAAAGACAGAAACTAACACAGATGTAGCAAGGAACAAACATGTTACTCCTGTGTCACTCCCTCTCTATGTGTTTCCCAGACAATCACCTCTTTCGTCACGTTCCCGTCCAAAAAGATCATCTCTTGACGGTCGATGTATCCATCCATTATTCTCGATTCGTTTATAACTTATCCGCTGTAGTTATTGAACCGGGGTTTTCCATTTCCCAAATTCTACATCTGTAAGAACCTGGGACTTGAAATACCCAGATTCACTCTCACTCCCTCTCTATATGTGTTTCCCATAAGATAACTTCTTTCGTCACCTTCCCCATCCAAAAAGATCATCTATTGACGGTCGATGTATCCATCCATTATTCTCGATTCGTTTATAACTTATCCGCTGTAGTTATTGAACCGGGGTTTTCCATTTCCCAAATTCTACATCTGTAAGAACCTGGGACTTGAAATACCCAGATTCACTCTCACTCCCTCTCTATATGTGTTTCCCATAAAATAACTTCTTTCGTCACCTTCCCCATCCAAAAAGATCATCTCTTGACGGTCGATGTATCCATCCATTATTCTCGATTCGTTTAAAACTTTTCCGCTGTGGTTATTGAACCGGGGTTTTCCATTTCCCAAATTCTACATCTGTAAGAACCTGGGACTTGAAATACCCAGATTCACTCTCACTCCCTCTCTATGTGTTTCCCATAAAATAGCATCTTTCGTCACCTTCTCCAACCAAAAAGATGATCTCTTGACGGTCGATGTATCCATCCATTATTCTCGATTCGTTTAAAACTTTTCCGCTGTGGTTATTGAACCGGGGTTTTCCATTTCCCAAATTCTACATGTGTAAGAACCTGGGACTTGAAATACCCAGATTCACTCTCACTCCCTCTCTATATGTTTTTCCCATAAAATAACTTCTTTCGTCACCTTCCCCATCCGAAAAGATCATCTCTTGACGGTCGATGTATCCATCCATTATTCTCGATTCGTTTTCAGTATTTGAAACTTCTCAGCTGTAGTTACTGAACCGGGGTTTTCCATTTCCCAAATTCTACATCTGTAAGAACCTGGGACTTGAAATACCCAGATTCATTAGCAATGTGTTTCTATATAGTAGAACAATGTACATGAAGGATGTCCCACAATATGCAAAGAGAACTGATTAAATCATGGATAAAAAACATGGATGTAAATAAGTGGGTATTTACTTATAAAATTTTGTCAGATCATGTGCAAAATAATCTTCTACACAGGTAAGACAAGGAACGCAAATGAGTCAAAAAAAGCAAAGCAAAATGTGCCAAATTATTTAAAATATACAAAAATGAGCTCCGATAGTGAGCAGAATTGAATAGTGAGTGAGTTACGTATACAAAATTACAGATTCACTCTCACTCCCTCTCTATATGTTTCCCATAAAATAACTTCTTTCGTCACCTTCCCCATCCAAAAAGATCATCTCCTGACGGCTTATGTATCCATCCATTATTCTCGATTCGTTTAAAACTTTCCGCTGTGGTTATTGAACCGGGGTTTTCCATTTCCCAAATTCTACATCTGTAAGAACCTGGGACTTGAAATACCCAGATTCACTCTCACTCCCTCTCTATATGTGTTTCCCATAAAATAGCTTCTTTCGTCACTTTCCCCATCCAAAAAGATGATCACTTGACGGTCGATGTATCCATCCATTATTCTCGATTCGTTTGCAGTATTTAAAACTTTTTCGCTGTGGTTATTGAACCGGGGTTTTCCATTTCCCAAATTCTACATCTGTAAGAACCTGGGACTTGAAATACCCAGATTCACTCTCACTCCCTCTCTATGTGTTTCCCATAAAATAGCATCTTTCGTCACCTTCTCCATCCAAAAAGATGATCTCTTGACGGTCGATGTATCCATCCATTATTCTCGATTCGTTTAAAACTTTTCCGCTGTGGTTATTGAACCGGGGTTTTCCATTTCCCGAATTCTACATGTGTAAGAACCTGGGACTTGAAATACCCAGATTCACTCTCACTCCCTCTCTATATGTTTTTCCCATAAAATAACTTCTTTCGTCACCTTCCCCATCCGAAAAGATCATCTCTTGACGGTCGATGTATCCATCCATTATTCTCGATTCGTTTTCAGTATTTGAAACTTCTCCGCTGTAGTTACTGAACCGGGGTTTTCCATTTCCCAAATTCTACATCTGTAAGAACCTGGGACTTGAAATACCCAGATACATTAGCAATGTGTTTCTATATAGTAGAACAATGTACATGAAGGATGTCCCACAATATGCAAAGAGAACTGATTAAATCATGGATAAAAAACATGGATGTAAATAAGTGGGTATTTACTTATAAAATTTTGTCAGATCATGTGCAAAATAATCTTCTACACAGGTAAGACAAGGAACGCAAATGAGTCAAAAAAAGCAAAGCAAAATGTGCCAAATTATTTAAAATATACAAAAATGAGCTCCGATAGTGAGCAGAATTGAATAGTGAGTGAGTTACGTATACAAAATTACAGATTCACTCTCACTCCCTCTCTATATGTTTCCCATAAAATAACTTCTTTCGTCACCTTCCCCATCCAAAAAGATCATCTCCTGACGGCTTATGTATCCATCCATTATTCTCGATTCGTTTAAAACTTTCCGCTGTGGTTATTGAACCGGGGTTTTCCATTTCCCAAATTCTACATCTGTAAGAACCTGGGACTTGAAATACCCAGATTCACTCTCACTCCCTCTCTATATGTGTTTCCCATAAAATAGCTTCTTTCGTCACTTTCCCCATCCAAAAAGATGATCACTTGACGGTCGATGTATCCATCCATTATTCTCGATTCGTTTGCAGTATTTAAAACTTTTTCGCTGTGGTTATTGAACCGGGGTTTTCCATTTCCCAAATTCTACATGTGTAAGAACCTGGGACTTGAAATACCCAGATTCACTCTCACTCCCTCTCTATATGTGTTTCCCATAAAATAACTTCTTTCGTCACCTTCCCCATCCGAAAAGATCATCTCTTGACGGTCGATGTATCCATCCATTATTCTCGGTTCGTTTTCAGTATTTGAAACTTTTCCGCTGTAGTTACTGAACCGGGGTTTTCCATTTCCCAAATTCTACATCTGTAAGAACCTGGGACTTGAAATACCCAGATACATTAGCAATGTGTTTCTATATAGTAGAACAATGAAGGTGAAGGATGTCCCACAACATACAAAGAAAACTGATTAAAACATGGGTAAAAACATGGATTGTCAGATCATGTGCAAAATAATCTTCTACACAGGTAAGACAAGGAACGCAAATGAGTCAAAAAAAGCAATGCAAAATGTGCCAAATTATTTTAAATATACAAAGATGAGCTTCAATAGTGAGCAGAATTGAACAAAATTGAGCGATTAGAAGAGGGCGCATCCTACAGTATTTTTAATTTTTATGTGACAGTAAACACAATAATCGTATTCTTATACGATTTAATTCCTAGAATAAACAATTGACTAACTTTATGCATGTTTTTCATACACAGAACTAAAATCCAGATAGATAAAATTTCATGTGAAAAAATATTGAATTAAATTATTTTTAACAAAAAACAAATGATGTTCCTCCATAATACATAATCAGTTTGAAGGAGGTGAAAAAGCTTTGCTGTATTTATTTTATTACAATAATTTTGGTAAAATAAAAAGATTTTTAGTATAATATACTTTGTATATTCTCCAGGTGCAAGGCGATGTTGCACCTACCTTGTGTTGTGCAGCTGCTGGTATCTTCAAGGCGGCCGTGGCGGCTCTGAGCAGCGGCAGCACGTCGTCCAGCTGGTGCAGCAGCAGTGCGGCCGAGCGCAGCAGCGCGTCCAGCGCCGCCAGCAGCGCGGCGCAGGCGCTGAGCGGGCCCAGCGCCTCGGGCGCCAGGCACTCCAGGTACATGGCGATGTTGCCCGCGATCACGGTTATTTGCTGGAGAACCAAATTATGGACATTACGACCAGAAACTCTAAAACAGCTATAATGCTCCAAACCTAATTTCAACTATAACAGCCAAAGTCTAGCCAACAAATCATACATGAATATAATACAGGAATGTATTCGCAAACGCAGATGCATTTTCTATTAAATCTTAAAGTTTGGTACCTCAAAGGTCAACGTGTATGGTGTCACACCTGATCTCTGTGCAGTCAGCCATCCCATCGGAGTACGAAAGTAATTAAACAGAAAATGCACCTTTGTTGGCGCACACATTCTTCCCCTATGTCTACTGCTTAGTTTGTTAGTTCCATTGGGATTATTGGCTGTAGCAGGAAATTCGACTAAAAATACTTGGTCAATAATAAAGGTACAAATGAAATTAAATAATAATGATGAAATAATGAAATGAAATAAATGCTTGACTTGACTTGAACCTATGATGAGTTCACCAGAATAACGCAATGGAAATCTGTTTACCAAGATGGATCCCTTGGAATATAGATTCCCATTGCTTGATCAGAGGACGCGCAGGTACCGCTAGAAGAGGTAGTTTAATCTTCTAAAACCAAACTCCGTTGAAAAAACAGATAACAAATTATGGACAATCTATCTTGCAATGCACAATGTATTGAGTTTTTGCTGGTTGCTTGCATAACTTACATCAATAGGCAAAGTCTTCTTTGAGTTGAGATGTTCCACTACTAGTTGCAGCGGACCACAGGGATACAACTCGTTGAAGTCCACGAACGCTTGAGCGATACTCTTGAAGAACATCTGCCTTTGTTTCTCTGCAAAAATTTCATGTTACTCAAATTTAGGAAAAATAAAAGTATAGTAATTCAAAACAATCACTGGGAATTCCATAGCTTTGAAGATCATGTTTAAAGAAATACACAACAGATTTTTTACAGATAAGTTCAGGAGATATCTATAAACAGAATAAAAAGGAATCATAAACTTTAACATTTTTCTCTAAATAGTTGTCCAGCATTGTAAGAATATTTGCAAGAACACGTTGTTGTGCGCCAGCTTGTTCCGCAAGCAATGTAGGAAAAGATGCGCCACCAATTTGCATCGATCTCCGCCAGCCACAAACATTAGTCTTACTGAACCACTCTGTTGACTAACCTGGTGACCGTTGCAAGAATATCTTAGTCTTACTGAACCACTCTGTTGACTAACCTGGTGTCCGTTGCAAGAATATCTGCAAGAATACGTTGTTGGGCGCCAGCTGGTGCAGCACGCAGCGCAGGAACTGGTGAGCCACGAACACGGCGCTGCCCGGCAGGCGTGTGTTAGTCTCCGCTTGCCAGGAGTAGTTGCCCAACTGAACCACTCTATTGATCACACAAAAAGTTGCTCAGATGATTTCAAATGAAAACTCTTAATAACGACGGAAGGTAGGTAAAAGTTTACTAGCAATAAATTAAATCTATATTTTTTTTTAATACAACAATGCTGTTGGACGGTGAAGTCACTTTTGGCAACTAGTAGAAAGTCCAGGGTACCTCCCCTAGACTTTCTGTATCTTTATGTATTTCAAATATGACATTATATTGAAAGTACACTTCATTTCAGTTTTTAAATTAAGTATATTGAACATGGTAGCGAAATGATTAATAGTGTGAAAGGAGATCATTCTTTTTGGGCCCACTGGCAACGGTTGCGTATATTAATCAGATCAATCTTAAAAATATACCCAAATTATTACAACAAATGAGTTCAAACTTATAAAGATATGTAACCGGAATCATGAATCATTAAAAAAAAGTACTTTTTTATATTCGGTTACGGCTCGCCGCCATTTATACAAACTAATGTCGAGGATTGCCAGCTTTTAGGGAATTCCCTAATTTTCGGGAAATTTGAATTAATTTGTAGCCTTCTGACACGTGAAATGTTTAGCTCCATAACAGTTAAATTGTTGCGATTTCATAATTATGTAAATATATATAAAACGGATGGGAAGAATAATAGTTCTCTCAACAATGGATATATGGTTATTTGAAGTGAAAAAATCTTCAGCGGCGTTGAGAACTTTTCTTGGGATAGGTATAAAATGTTAAACTCACGTCAGGATATGATATTTCTAGTCCATTTATATACTTTTGTGGAATTATATAATGATCATTGGCAACCCTGAACACTTAACGTCACGTCACTCTTACATTTTCTTTCGAATTGTGTGATTGTATTTTTCTTAGTTTCTCGTCTTTCTTTGAAATATTTGTCGAAAATGGCTTCAATACGTTCAACTCTTAGCGAACAGAACCGTTGTGTCAGTTGTGCTGTACGGTCTAAACGCAATGTGCAAAGACCGAGACAGTTGTAGTTCTGCGTCATCTTGCTTCTATGTGGATTTCATGTTTAAATTGTCATATTTCTTAGGATTCCGGTTAGACATCCTAAAACTAATACTACCCCATTAATCTAAAGATCATAAGGAACAAATTGGCATAGGTTTCATTAATAAACGCGAGAATTTTTGGTGGACCCATCCGGCATAGAAAAAGAAATGGTCTCCTTTCACATTGAATTTTCTTGTTAATACCATTCTTAAATGAGTGAAGTAGGGTTTTGCTCGGTTAGATGATAGTCAGTTCGTTCACTATTTTCATTCTTTCGAGTAAGGGGCTTGAAGTTAAACATTTAAGCTCCTGGATATACGTTGAACACTTGAAACACTTTTTAAGACTTCCAAACCTAACAGCGTGTAGGGAATAAAAAAAAATTGAACAAATTATGGGAAATTATGAAACGAATTATTTTTTTTAATTAAATCTAGTGCAGGGTTTCAAGTTCGAAGATTTACTTTTACTTACCAGGTAAACTACTTTTGGATAAGATGCGTTTTAACGTTATTTTGTTAGTAACGAACCATTATGTTTTCAGACGTGTATTTCCAAGGATTACAACATCGCGCAATTGTTTTGGACTTGGTCTTGGCTAAATTGCAGTGTTGCCCAAACTTTCAACAGCAAATGTTGCCAGCTAATTGACTTACCGACTAACATTATGCAGCAAAGCTGGCAGCATTCCAGCAGCAGCCGCCGGCTCTCGATGTACAAAAGTAGCTAGCACGATGATACATAATCCTAGCTCTTCGTCACTGTACTGCTCCACTGCTGTCCCGCATTCGGCACCTGTCAAATATTTACTACTTCAATTTTTTTTACTTGTAGTGTTGTTTCAACTGCGGACTAGACCTCTGAAATGGCTTAGTTATATTTAAGAAGTAAAAGTAGGGAGTATGGAGGTGAATGTGTGATGTGAAAGTTACGAAAAGTGTGATCAGGTGAGGCGAAATGAATTTGAGTGAGATATAAGTTAGTGAAGACAAAAAGTGAGAGTAACGTTTCGTGTATAGCTGCAGGGCACATACAGACGAGGGTACACTCACAGCGGTGGCACAGCGCGGCGTCGGCGCGCGCGGGCGCCTGCGCGTGCGCGGCGCGGCGCGCGGCCCGCCCGCCGCCCGCCCACCAGCCGCCGCGCGCTGCCGGGACACATACAGACCCTACGGTACAGTACTCACAGCGGTGGCACAGCGCGGCGTCGGCGCGCGCGGGCGCCTGCGCGTGCGCGGCGCGGCGCGCGGCCCGCCCGCCGCCCGCCCACCAGCCGCCGCGCGCTGCCGGGACACATACAGACCCTACGGTACAGTACTCACAGCGGTGGCACAGCGCGGCGTCGGCGCGCGCGGGCGCCTGCGCGTGCGCGGCGCGGCGCGCGGCCCGCCCGCCGCCCGCCCACCAGCCGCGCCCGGGGCACATACAGACCCTAGGGTACAGTACTCACAGCGGTGGCACAGCGCGGCGTCGGCGCGCGCGGGCGCCTGCGCGTGCGCGGCGCGGCGCGCGGCCCGCCCGCCGCCCGCCCACCAGCCGCGCCCGGGGCACATACAGACCCTAGGGTACAGTACTCACAGCGGTGGCACAGCGCGGCGTCGGCGCGCGCGGGCGCCTGCGCGGCGCGGCGCGCGGCCCGCCCGCCGCCCGCCCACCAGCCGCGCCCGGGGCACATACAGACCCTAGGGTACAGTACTCACAGCGGTGGCACAGCGCGGCGTCGGCGCGCGCGGGCGCCTGCGCGGCGCGGCGCGCGGCCCGCCCGCCGCCCGCCCACCAGCCGCGCCCGGGGCACATACAGACCCTAGGGTACAGTACTCACAGCGGTGGCACAGCGCGGCGTCGGCGCGCGCGGGCGCCTGCGCGGCGCGGCGCGCGGCCCGCCCGCCGCCCGCCCACCAGCCGCGCCCGGGGCACATACAGACCCTAGGGTACAGTACTCACAGCGGTGGCACAGCGCGGCGTCGGCGCGCGCGGGCGCCTGCGCGTGCGCGGCGCGGCGCGCGGCCCGCCCGCCGCCCGCCCACCAGCCGCGCCCGGGGCACATACAGACCCTAGGGTACAGTACTCACAGCGGTGGCACAGCGCGGCGTCGGCGCGCGCGGGCGCCTGCGCGTGCGCGGCGCGGCGCGCGGCCCGCCCGCCGCCCGCCCACCAGCCGCCGCGAGAGCTGCCGCCGGGTTCTGCGCAGGAAATACCTACACTCAACTCTATTTTACTCATTCCTGCTTACGTACCTAACCAATTTAATGAATTATGCCTCAAAAACAAGATATGACGTCACACTATTGGAAAATTAAATATGCAGTATTATTAGGAAAAAGCAGTAAAATATATTAGCAGGGTTAACGTTACCTCTTGCATGGTGTGCATCAGACGCAGCCGTGGGTGCGGCGGGCGCTCGCGGCGGGGAGCCCAGCTGGGCGGCCTGACGCGCCAGGCGCCGCGGCGACCTGCGCACACTCACGTTGAACGCTATCCCTTAGTAATCGACGACACATAGCAATGCTATCAAGTTACCACCTCAACTAATTTATAATAATACACACACGATAACTTACAAAAACCCAAACACAAAAATACTGAATTAACGCACCCACCCAATTATTATTTAGTAGTTTATTATGTCACTTCTGAAATTATGTAACATTTCCTTTAAAAAATCTAAGAATTCATCAAGATAATGATGATGTATATACTCTTCGAACTATACCAATTCGATTTCGGTAATTCCTAGTACGGTATCCGACTTAGGAAACTAACTAACGATGTTGTTCTGGTTAAATTGATTAAATCAGTCATAACCAAGCTAGATGTAGGCATGAAATGTGTTATAGTATTGTTCGACATACAAAAAGCATTCGACACAGTTTCTATCCCACATCTATTGATAAAGTTGAAGAATGTAGGGGATACGCGGTTTACTGTTAAAATTATTGAGCACCTATATATAAAAATCGGAAACAATGTATGAAAATAGAATACCATATTATCCAAAAAGATTTCCACTTCGGCGGCGTACCCTAGGGAGTATACTTGGCCCAAATTTGTTTCATATATATAATATCGATACAAAATTAACCTTGTTTCAGGGAAAATTTACACTTTTACTGACGATACCGTATTTTTTTTTTCAAATGTACCACTTGGGTAGGTTTTCACCGACATTGAAGGCGCACAAGTTTAATCAAAGAGTTTTGACATAGACATGGCACAGTCTCGAAAGAACCACAACAATCAAATATAAAATCTGGGTGTAGTATTCGACCAGCATATTACTTTCACAGAAAATAAACTAAACATTGAAAACCTAGTAAAAGAACCAAGAAAACTTATTAATATTTTCAAAATAAAATATGTAAGTACTCTCATTTTGACCCTTTTAGTACCAAGAGCGAAGTGCCACACAGCTGAACGTTTATTGTTTTTCAATAATTTTTATCATGTTAATCCTGGGTTCAGCTACTTTGATTAAGTAGCTAACAGTGTTATCGGAAGCAATGTAAGTGTGTATCAGTCGCTATCCGTGAAGAACTGTAGTTGGCTTTATGTTTGTTTCTCTAGTGGTAATATTTTTTAACTGTTAAACGTGTTTTGTGACATTTACCGGAAGTAATTCCTATGGACTTGGCTGGCGGCGTGCATAACCTAAGTAACTTTCAGTTATAATTCGTTGTATGTTTCTTCTTTTCTAAACAACCTTTTTAAACCATACCTAGCACCCTCAGCAGACAGTTTCTTGCTCAGCTCATGTGGCCGGTTCGTGGGTGTAGGCGTCGGCGTTGGAGTAGGTGTAGGTTCAGCTTCCGATCGAGACGAATCAGTTTTCTCTGGAGAATCATCTGTAAATAAGTATCAATTACTGTACCTTTAAACTTTTAGTAGTCAACTCCTAGTCCTAACCTACCTTACTACCAAAATTAAACGACTGACTGACATTATTCCAGCTATAGCCCGAAGAGTACCTTCGGACTTCCTTGGCACATTATAATGTGCTTCTGATGAAATTTTGAACTGTGGTGCACTTCTATCCCTTTCCTCTTATAATCCGATCGTCCCGGGGGTGGCTAGGCGCACAACGGCGGCATTGCTTGCTCTCCGATGCATCCAAGTATAACACCCCCCATTTCTTGATACAAACCTGCTACTGGAATTGCTTTGACAGAAATATCCCCATAACTAGTTATTATTTACGGACAGACAAACTACCGATAGCCCGACAGGGCATTACAGTCCAACCAAATTAATTTACAATTATTGTTTTAATATACAACTAATATCAATTTACAGCAAATACATACTTTAGTTACATACAGTACATACTTTACTATATTGTACCAAAATATAAGAGGTCTTCGAACAAAAACCGACCAATTTCTGTCACTACTAGAATCTTCTGGAGCCGATTTATTTGCCATCACCGAAACATGTCTTAATGAAAGCATACAAAATGCGGAGTTTGTAGTCCCGGGCTAGCATGTGTAACGGTGCGATCGCGCGGATGGGCGCAAGCATGGAGGTGTACTTTTAGTGGCCACACCGCGGTTCGAACTACGACGAGTTGCGCTGCCAGGTGACATTAATATTGACTATTTCAAATTCGAATTGGTTTGTGCTAACGTGTATAAGCGCCATACATACCTCTAACTCCTATTTCACTGTGGTCATGGGGGACTTTAACGCGAAGCTGGGCAAACGATTCGGTAATGAGCTGAGAGTGGGGCAATTTGGAACTGGTGACCGGAACCCCCGGGGCCAAATGTTGGCCGACTTCATGGAGAAGGAGGGACTCTATGATGAATTCCTTCTTCAGGAAGCCGGATCACCGCAAATGGACCTGGGTGAGCCCGGATGGTAAAACTAAAAATGAGATAGACTTTATCTTGTCGACGAGACGACAGATGTTCAATGATGTCTCCGTGATCAATGCGGTTAAAACCGGGAGCGATCACAGACTGGTCAGAGGCTCATTGAACCTTAATGTCAAACTCCAGAGGTCCCGACTGATAAAGTCTACGCTCCGACCTTTACCTATCCACGTCCAAAACCCCGAACCATTTCAGCTCGAACTGCAAAACCGTTTCGAATGCCTAGCAGACTGCGAGGAAGTGGACTCATACTAAGACAGGCTCGTAGAAGCTGTCCATACGGCTGGGTCTAAGGTCTTCAAGGCCCGCCGTACAAACAGAACTAAAAAGATCTCTGACTTTACCCTGCAACTTATGGAAGATAGACGGAAAATGGTTCTGAAATCCTCAGATGATGCTAACAGATATCGGCAGCTCAACAGACAGATCTCAAAGTCTTTGACTCGCGACACGCGGCAATTTAATACAATTAGTATTAAAGAGGCCATTGAGCGGAACAAAGGCTCCAAAGTGTTCGCAAGAGCTCTGTCTGTTGGACAGAGCCAACTGACGAAGCTGAAGACTGAGGATGGTAGAATCGTCACGTCTAAACCTGAGTTGCTGGGAGAGATCGAAAAGTTCTACGGACAGTTATATACGACCACACAGCCACCTGTCAAAAGTCATGCCTCAGATCCCAGAGCACGACTAACCCGACATTACACCGAAGACATCCCGGACGTCAGCCTGTACGAGATTAGAATGGCTCTCAAACAACTCAAGAACAACAAGGCGCCTGGTGATGATGGAGTTACAGCAGAGCTTCTGAAGGCGGGTGGTACACCAATCCTACGGGCCCTTCAGAAGTTATTTAACTCCGTCATACTAGATGGTCAAACGCCACAAGCATGGCACAGAAGTGTGGTGGTGCTCTTCTTCAAAAAGGGCGACAAAACCCCATTGAAGAATTATAGACCCATCACACTGCTGAGCCATGTTTTCAAGTTGTTTTCGAGGGTTGTTACGAACCGTCTCGCGCGCAGGTTTGACGACTTCCAGCCTCCCGAACAAGCCGGTTTCCGAAAAGGCTTTAGCACCATAGACCACATACATACGCTGCGGCAAGTTATACAGAAGACCGAAGAGTATAACAAGCCACTGTGCTTAGCGTTTGTGGACTATGAGAAAGCCTTTGATTCTATCGAAACATGGGCCGTGCTGAGGTCTCTCATAAGGTGCCAAATTGACTACCGGTATATCGAGGTGATAAAGTGTTTGTAAGAAAACGCCACTATGTCAGTGCGACTCCAGGACCAGATCTCGAAACCTATCCACTTGCAGCGAGGCGTGAGACAGGGAGATGTTATATCTCCGAAACTGTTCACCGCTGCATTGGAAGACGTCTTCAAGCTTTTGGACTGGAAAGGCTTTGGCATCAATGTCAATGGCGAGTACATCACTCACCTTCGATTTGCCGATGATATCGTAGTCATGGCTGAGACCATGGAAGACCTTGGTACAATGCTCGATGACCTCAGCAGAGTCTCTCAACAAGTGGGTCTGAAAATGAACATGGATAAGACGAAAATCATGTCAAACGTCCATGTTCCACCCACTCAATTGAAAGTTGGTGACTCTGCACTCGAAGTTGTAGAGAACTATATTTACCTAGGACAGACCATCCAACTAGGTAGGTCCAACTTCGAGAAGGAGGTCAATCGTAGAATCCAACTCGGATGGGCAGCGTTCGGGAAGCTACGTAACATCTTCTCGTCCAAAATACCGCAGTGTCTCAAGTCGAAAGTCTTCGACCAGTGTGTGTTGCCAGTGATGACATACGGAACAGAGACGTGGTCGCTCACTATGGGCCTTATTAGAAGGCTCAAGGTCACCCAAAGAGCAATGGAGAGGGCTATGCTCGGAGTTTCCCTGCGGGATCGCATCAGAAATATCGAAATCCGCAGGCGAACCAAAGTCACCGACATAGCCCGAAGAATTGCCAAGCTGAAATGGCAGTGGGCAGGGCACATAGCTCCTAGAGCCGACGGCCGTTGGGGCAGAAAGGTTCTCGAATGGCGACCACGAACCGGAAGACGCAGCGTGGGCAGGCCCCCTACAAGATGGACCGATGATCTTGTGCGGGTCGCTGGAAATCGCTGGATGCGGATAGCGCAAGACCGGCAATTGTGGAGATCTTTGGGGGAGGCCTTTGTCCAGCAGTGGACGTCTTTCGGCTGATATGATGATGATGATGAACGTGTATAAGCAAAATAACTTTTTATTTACATGCTGTACGGTGTATATTCCTCCACAGTGTGACGAGAGTGAGTACATGGTATTGTTTAATATATTAGAAAAAATATGTGTTAAATATAGTAATAAGGTAGTAGTAATAGGTGATTTTAATTTGTATTCTAGTAACATTAATATTGTAAATTATTTTGATTATTTTATGTCATTCTGTGAATACGTTCAGTGCAATGACGTGCGAAACTGTAGTGGTAGGCAGTTAGCTTTAGTGTTGTGTGCGCGTAGCGCCGGTGCATCGCTGAGCGCTGCGGACGAGAGGCTGCAGCCCGTAGACGCGTACCGCCCGCCGCTGCACGTGCGCCTGCCACTCGCGCGGCCCGCGCCCCCTCCCGCCGCCTCCCGCGCGCTGCCCGTGCCCTTCGCTCACCCGGAGGCGACCTCAGCTGATACTACTGAGCCGGCTTCACCGCTATTACATGACGTGATAAACCGACCGCAATGGAACTTTAATAAGGCTGACTTTCATAGTGTTTACCAGTGTTTAGGTGAAATAGACTGGAGTGATGTTTATAGTTTAAATGACCCGGACGGTACATTAGATGCATTTTATGGCAAAATGTATCAAGTTTTTAGTATGTTTGTGCCAATAAAAAAATCAAAGGCAGAAAATAGTAGGTATATATACCCAGTGTGGTATACGAGCGAAATTATTAGAGATATAAAACTTAAATATGTGTTGCATAAAAAGTATAAATTTAGTAAGTCTAGCGAGGACTATGAGGCATTCTCACAGTGTAGAGCGAGAGTTAAGGCCGAGACGGCGCGAGTTCATGATGAGTACCGAGACCGCGTCCAATACCACTTAGCGAATGAACCGCGAGCGTTCTGGAATTTTATTAGGGCTAAGACAGGAAATGCGTCTAGCCGTAAGATCATAAAAGAAGGTAGGGTCTTATCCGAGTATGAGAGCGCGGGAGAATTCGCCCGTTACTTCGAGTCCGTATATAACCCGGCACCGGCTGCGCTGAGCGTTGCGGCGGCGAGCGCACGCGTGGTGTTAACGCCGCTGCGCCGCGCGACGTACGCCGTGCGCTCGCGCGCTTGCCGGCGAAGCGCTCGGTGGGGCCGGACGGCATCCCACCATACATTTTTAGGGATTGTGTAGCAGTATTGGTGGACCCTTTACAACATTTATTTAACGCATGTATTAAAACTGCAACGTATCCCGACAGGTGGAAGCTCACCCGGGTGGTACCGGTGCCGAAAGGAGTTGGTGGACCCACACCGTCTGACTATTCGCTGGGTGCGCGACGGCAGCGCCAACTAGCGGATGAACTTTAGGCGGACTCTGAAGTGTCAAATGGCGAGTTGTCATTACGAATAGTAAAATAAACAAAGAAATATTTTCAATGAAACGTCGTATTTAAAATCGTTTATTGTAAAACTAAAAACATGTAAATGTATAGCGTCTATAGTAACGTTGGCCTTTTTTATTTGCCGTGTAAACTGGCACAATTCAACCAATTCTATGTAGTACACACGGACCTATTGCTGATTGTTTGTTAAACATGGCCAAATTAATAATAAAAACTGGATTTGCAGCAGTAACACACGAAATCAATTTCCAACCCCAAACAACATCAAAAGGCAAACAATTAGTTTTGGCTCAACATGTGCAAGATGTAAAAGAAACGAAATGCGAAGATCAAACGAGCCACACCATTGAAGCTCGTGTAATTCGTCAAACTTCAGTGACTTCGACTCCATACAAAACATCCTTGAATGTAAGCAGATTTTCTTCTTTTTTTGCAATCTTAGATGTATGTAATACTATGTGGTCGCGACAGAAAAATATAGGTAGTCTATTAGTCGTATACCTACCTAGGCTTTCGTTCATTTTGATATATTATACAATTTGAATAGGCCCCGGTGTATGTACACACTGATCTATTTCAATAAATATAATATAAAATAAAAATATAAAGTAAAGAAATAATTTATTTTTTTACAGATTGATTCTAGTCGTCATGTTAGGAGTGGAAAATGTGATTGTGTGTACAATCAGAGTGGCAGGTGTAAGCATATTGCGGCTCTAATATACTACATCAACCATGAAGGTAGTTTCTCGAAAACCAGTGAAGAACAGCAATGGGGCAGACCCAGTGCCAGACAGTTTGCCAAAGAGAAGTACTCAAAAGGAAAATATTTTGAAGAAATGTATCCACCGGCAAAGAAAATCAGGTGTGATCCTTTGCCAATCGATGTTTCGGACTTGAAGGGAGAGTCAGCGTTAAAGTCAATCATGCGAGCTGATACTTTGTGTTTTAATACAAAAGAAAATGATGCTTGCATTACTGAAGTTGTTAAAAATTTTGTGGAACAGGTTGAGATTAATTTAAAACAGAAGATTGCATTGAATGTCTCAAGTACTTTTGTATTTGTAAAGAAGAGTTTGAAGTTTATAGAAGTGATAATATAGAAATTGACCAAAATCTAAAACAGTTTTACGAAGATAATATTGTGATCGAAGAAGACAAAATTATTGATTTATGTTGCAAAACAATTAAACAGTCAAACTGCGAAGAGTGGCATGCTGCCAGAAGATTAAGAATCTCATCCAGTATTAATGTACATCATATAAAAGTGCGAAAATCAAAATCAATTGATAGTTTGGTACATAATATGCTGTTCCCGAAATCAATTAATTGTGAGGCTACTATTTATGGAAAACGTAATGAAAGTCATGCGCTACAACAATACCATTTACAACTGTCGTGTGATAACAGTTGGAGTAATTGTGAGCAAAATTCAGCCTTGGCTCTGCACAAGCATAGATGGAGTTGTCGTACATGATGGATGTATTAAAAAGCTGGTTAAATTTAAATGCCCAATATCGTGCCATAACAAAGCTATTGTAGATTTTAGCAGTAAATGTTGCAATGTGCAATATTTAGAGTTTATTAACAGTAACCTAGAATTAAAGATAAGTCACACATACTACACTCAAATTCAGACGCAAATGTATGTCACAGGTATGACAATGTGTGATCTATTTATTTATTCTCCAGTGGAAAATGGTAGTTGTTCATTTAGAGTAGACAGAGATGAACATTTTATAAAAGATGCCATTTTCAAAAGTGGTGAATTTTATTTTAAACATTATTTACCACATTTGTATGTGAGGATTGGTAATAAGGAACTGAATCAAAATGATAAACAGATTCTGCCAAAGCGTAGTTTTACTGGTAAGAACATAATTAATCTATGAAAAATTATAAACTTAAGACTCTTTACTGACTGATTAATGTTTAAACATTCATAATTTATTTGTGTTTGATAAGTGTACGTAATTATTTTAATAAGAAAAATGTTGACATTGTTTTTAATATAACACTTTATTTACCAAATTGCTATTGTTGTGTTCTGAAATAAAAGTACTTGAACTGTGTTATTGAATTTTTTATTTTAATCATTATGAAAATATACAAAAAATCCCAAACAACATTCATTGGTTTATTTAGTAGAAAATATCGGAGACTTCAAAGATACTAATACACAGCAAATATGCAAAATATCATCAATGTGGCTATAGCGATTTCGAGCTCTTTTATGGTTAATAAGAACACTGACGAGATGGTTTATAAACTAATATATTTAACACTAAGAAACACTTGGTTTTAATACTACAAAGATAATTAAATATGGTTATAAAAATGGTATTTATCAACTAAAATGGTTTATGGTAAAATGGTAATTTAAATGGTAAAAGTGGTAGAAAATGGTTAATGGTATTGAGCTCGGTCGCTGGCGGATTGCGAACTGATTCCAAATTATACTGAAATTATTAAAGTTAACGCGCACCAAAGTGCTCGCGGTGCAGATATGGAAATCGCTGACTTGTTCGGTTGCGTAGCTCCGAACATGCTCCCGAGCACAAGATGAAAATAAGATGATAATGTAATGTAATGAAAAATGTAAATTAATTACTAAAATCTTAACTAATAATGCAAAAGCAAAAAACATAAAGCAGAATGGTTTGTATGTATCGTCACACAATAAAATGATGAATATGAAATGACTTAAAAGTATGGTATAAAATAAATCAAACAGAAAAGGGTAAAATCAGTAATAGTGAAAATTATCAAACAATAGTGTCCTCTATGGTAAAAACTTTCTCAACTTGGGAAGTGTCATTTCTTTTTGTTACGCCGCGCCTAACTGGCCAACGGTCTGCCAAATTTTCACTACGAACACTTTCACTACGAACACTACGAACTTCTTTGTAACACAATGGTTTATTTAGCTCCTTAGCACTAAGCTGTCGCTGTTCAGTTGAAACTGAACCTGGTTGTCGTCTGGTAACTCTCGGAACTGGCTGAGGCAGTTGCAACGACTCTCGTCGTGGGCTTCCGCGACCACGAGCAGACGATCTCTTATATATGCTGCAGCATCCTTTTTTCCATAACCACGTAGCAGTAAATCCTAGGCCTGCTACGAGTAAAATATAACTGATGGTGTAGTGGTGAATGTGATGGTAAGATAATCCTTCATCCGGTATATCTGCGTTTGACTTCATGTCTTTTATTTCATTTTCGAGCTGAGAGAAGGAGGAGTCTAGATGGTTTTCTGGGACATTCTCAACAGGCAAAACTCTCATGTTAATTATATGGTTAATTTGATCAATCTGTGGTATGTAAATATCAGGAGACATATTGTTTTGGTTAGAATGGTGTTCAATAGAATATAACGTAAAATCTGTTCCTTTTATAATGCACATTTCATTCATGCCAATGACTCCGGCTTGGGTCAGTTGGCGGACGGTAATTTGATCTCCACATATGATTTTTATCGAGTATACGTCACAACAAAAGTATAGGTATTGTGACGTATGATGTAACTCTACCCATCGGTTAGTACAACTCGTTTTTATATATTTACATTTATTTTCTGGCATATTTTTCGCACAAAAAGTTTCATCATTTTGCAGGGTTAAGATCGGTTTTCGAATTTGACACATGTACGACTCTTCATGTCGCAGACATGTATTTAATTCATTAATGGTTACTACAAAATAAACATCTTTTCTTAGATTTATAGCCACATAGTCTGCTACTGGAATTATGCTGACCATGCTATTATTGATTTGGTGTGGAACTGGTATAATCTTATAAAGACGGAAGTTTTCTCTGGTGACAAGAGGGAAAGTTATTTCAAAAATAATGAGTTTTTTGGTAACTTTTGCCTTTACTTTCAGTAACTGGTAGATGTACTGTAAGTCCGATTCAAGGTTATTGATAGGCAAATGGAGGTCGTTTCTCATTTGGCCTTGTATTGTTTGTAGTTCCGATTTTAATTGTTCTGGTTTTAATAAATGTAGACTAATTCGACCATGGTACACATCAGTGATAGTGTCAAGTAATGTATCTTGCAATCTTTTCAAATTTTGTAATAAATTATTTCCCGCCATCGCGGATAATGTAAAATCTTGTATAGCAGACATGTTTTGGATGATTGTTTGAACTGAGTTGGTATCTTGTTGAAAAGTAATTAATTTTTTGTTTATGAATTTAAGCTGATTATCTAATTCTATCTCCATTTTCATCATTAAATTAAATTCAGATTCAATGACCGACGTCTGGTTTTTCCACAGCTTAATTAAATGTCTTTCGTTATTTCTGACGTTTTCAATATCCTTTGTATATTGTTCTGCGAATCGAGTGTCTAATACTCCGAACAACTCATTCGCTAAGTAACCGACACCGTTGATAAGTCCCCGGCGCCGCCGATGCTGTCTGTCGTGGACATTAAAATGTTGTGTTAGCAAAAATTCATTGTAGTATTGAAGCTCGTGGTCATTATGACGTAACTGGGATATAATCATATGGCATGGCGATTGTGTTTCAATTTTACTACATAGTTTTTCTAAATAATGATTTATTTTACCGTATGCTTCCATGCCTGACCAATATGGCGTCATATCATAATATACTACAAGTATCCATTTGTCCCTAATAAGTTGTAGATTAGCCACAGGATCGTAAAATAACGTTTGATTGTTAGGAAGTTCGTGAACGGTATGTAAACAGTTAGTCTGTGGTACTAATATCGTCATAAAAAATATCATTGCTGACACGATAGAAAAAATGTTGTATGCAGGTATTTTTGGTCTCTTCCTTTTCTCTTCTGGTTTTAGTTTTTCGTCATTCTGGTTGCTGGTTAAGTTATGGTCATGGTTAAAAGGTATACTTTGTGGTTCTGGCAAATAGTTTATGCCATTCTATTTGTAGCTCAGTTATCTCTTTATAGAAACTTTCACTGAAAATTTGTTGTAGATATTCGTATTCCTCTTGAATCATTCTGTTAGCTCCCACAAAGTTTGTACCATTATCGCTGTACATGTGACGTGGTGCTCCACGTCGCGCTGCCAGACGGTGTACAGCTGCCAGAAAAGCCGAACTGGTTAAATCGGATACAAGCTCCAAATGAACAGCTTTCGTTACCATACAAATGAAAAGTGCTATATATCCTTTAGTGGTCTTTATTCCGCGCCCTTTATTCGCTTTGACTTCCACAAAACCCGTGTAGTCAACTCCACAATGATAAAAGGGACGTTCGGGGTTCACTCTGGATGATGGTAGGTCACCCATAAGTTGACATTGTTTAGGTGGTTCTTGTTTTCTACATGTAATACACTGACGTCCGAATTTCTTTGTGGACATATATCCGCCGATTATCCAATATTTTTGTCGAATATGAGATAATGTAAGGCGCGCTCCACCATGGAACGTTAACTCATGTGCTTCTTGAATTATTAAATTTGTGAGGCGATGGTTATGTGGTAATATAATGGGATGTTTCATTTGATTGTTTATCTCAGCGTTTCGAAGCCTTCCTCCCACTCGTAATATTCCGTCTTGGTCAATGAACGGATTTAAATTTAAAATATTACTTTTACAATGCACTTTACTGTGTTTTTGTAAGTAGTTCATTTCATGCCTAAATATCGATTGTTGGATGTTTTTAACGATTAGCATTTTCGCTCGTCGCAACTCATGCAACGTAATATAGGATTCATAAACTCGTTTTTTGGTACCGACTCGTAATATCCATGCAACTATTCTTATTATTTTACTAAGCGAACTACATTTATTTAATAAATCGTCAATTATATTTGTTGTAGGTATTTGGTTTATTACAACATTTGACTGTTTTACATGCCTGGTTTTGCTTTCTAAACTGGTTTCATATATAATATTATCCTTTCTGGTTGGATTTTCCGGTGATAAAAGCCACTTTGGACCCTGCCACCATAAGTCATGGTTTTTTAACTGTTTGGTCGATAACCCACGACTTGCACAATCAGCGGGGTTTTCAGTTGTCTTTACATGTCCCCAACATTCCGATGGTATTATTTTGGTTATAGATCTTACTCTATTTGCGACAAATGTTTTCCAGCGTCCTGGATCTCCCTTTAGCCATCCTAATACTGCAGTTGAATCGGTCCAGCAATAAGTTTTGGTGTTGTAATGGTCTGGTAAGCAATTTTGAACTTTATTCATCAATTGTGATAAGAGTTGAGCCGACATCAATTCCATTCTAGGCGTGCTTATTTTCTTATTCAAGGGAGCTAATTTAGCTTTACCCATTACTAACGTAACTGTGATGTTGTTTCTGTTGCTGACTTTGCAGTATATTATACACCCATAGGCCTTATTCGAAGAATCGCAAAAGCCATGTAATTCCACTCTTTGATTTTTATTATTTTGTAGTCCGAGCCATCTATTTATCTCAATGGTTCTGATATCTAATAGTTCTTCTCTCAAATTCTTCCATTTACTGGCTATATCTGCGGGCAAAATGTCGTCCCAACCTAACTGTGACAACCACACAGTCTGAAATAATATTTTCATGGTAGTACTGATGGGGGTTAACCACCCTTGTGGATCAAATAACTTTGAAATATCAGAAAGCAGCGATCTTTTAGTTAATTTAGTTGGTAATTCTGGTTCTAATTTCAAATCAAATATAAACTTATCCTTTTGAGGGTTCCATCCGAGCCCCAAAGTTTTGGTTGAGTCTGACTGCTTGAATTCGAATGTTTTTTGGTTACATTGTTCTATATTTAAGCCTTCCAAGAGCCTTGGGTTATTTGCTGACCACTTTCTTAAATTAAATCCGCCTGATTTCAATAAATCATTTAATTCGTTTCTTAATTGTATTGTTTTTACTAATGAGTGTTCTCCGCCGCAGAAATCATCCATGTAAAATGATTCCTCTAAGGCTTTAGCCGCGTTGGGATACTTATTTCGTTCATCTTTTGCCAGTTGTTTTAAGCACATCATGGCTAAAAATGGTGCTGGTTTTGTGCCATAAGTAATTGTTGTTAGTTGAAATTGGTGAATTGGTTGGTTTTGATTTTTTCTCCATAATACTTTTTGATAGCATTGGTCATCTTGGTGAATCATTATCTGTCGGTACATTTTTTCAATATCCGCTGTGTAAACATACTGGTATTGTCTCCATTTTAAAATAAGTTCTTGTAGATCTTGTTGTAAATTAGGACCTGTATACATGGTATCATTTAGGCTAAGCCCTGACGAAGATTTTGCTGATGCATTGAATACTACTCTCACTTTTGTTGTTAAGGACTCTGTACGGATTACCGGGTGGTGTGGTAGGTAGCATCCGATATTCTGGGTAATGTTCGATGGTTTCATATGGTTTAAATTGTAGTATTCGTCCATAAACTGCTGATATTCATTTTTGAGTTCAAAATTACTTTCCAATTTCCTCTCTAAAGCTCGAAATTGTGCTAAAGCCATTGGTTTAGTAGCCCCTAACTTTTCCTTGAGTTCAGGCTTGAATGGGAGGCGCACTTCATATCTTCCATTCTCCAGTCTCTTAGTGGTTGATAGAAAGTAGTTTAAACACTCTTGGTCTTCCGATGACATGTCTATCTCTTGGTTGTTGACCTCTTCAGTTTCCCAAAATCTTTTTAAGTCATCCGTATTATGCAGTACTACATTACATCTGTAGGATGTGTTCATAGACCCGCAAAGCAACCAACCTAGCTGAGTTTGCTGAGCCATTGGTTGATTTTCGTTATTTCCTCTTAAAATCCCTTCTAACATAATTTTACTATAAACATCTGCGCCAAGAAGTATGTCAATTGAACGGCTAACATTAAATTCAGGATCGGCTAAGTTAATATTTTGTATATGAACCCATTCTGGTTTGGTAAAAGATGAGTTTGGTAAATTTTTTATCAAATTATTCATGATCAAAACGTTGGTATCTAATGTAAAGTCACTGTAGATTGACTTTAACTTAATATTCAGCATCCCTTTACAGTTATTTTCTTTCTCTCCAATGCCAAATACCTTTCCTTTACAATGGTTTCTTTTTAACGCTAATAATTGTGCCGCATTTTCGCTTATTAATGAAATTTGAGAACCTCCATCCACTAAAGCTCTCATGGTGTATGGTGTGCCATCATTTCCAAAGATTTTCACTAGGGCTGTGGCTAATAATATTTCCGAAACTCCATTAGAAGCCACGTGACTCGAAGCTGGTGGAACATTATTCGACGTACTGGGTATATTTTTGTTAATAATCTGTGGCCTAGTTAAAGCCTCGTGCAGAAAAGAGTTATGCGATTTTAAACACGTGCGGCATTTTTTCGTTGAGTGACATGGTTTATTAAAATGACTTACTAGACAATTTGTGCAATAATTTCGCTGGTTAATAAATTTCAATTTTTGCTCACTCGATAAGAAGAAATGATTTGAAAGCAAGAATTTATTTCAATTCCATAAACCGTGATCAGCATTGCACATTGGACATGTTACTGACCTAGATACGTGCATTGACTTGTGCATGTTATTGTACATGTTATTATAACTATATTTGTTATAATTTTTATTCGACTGATTTGAATTAATTTTCTGGTTGGTATAATGATTTTGGTGACTTGAGAATTTTTGGTTAAAATTATGGTTTTGGTTGAGTTGCATGGTTGATTTTTAGTTAAATGATTCAGTTTTGCGGCGTGAAACTTCTAGAGTAGTAAATTTACTTTCCAAGAAGTCCAAAAATTCTTGTAAAACTGGTAATTCTCTTGGTTTCTTTACCGATTCAACATATTCAGTGAAAGATTCGCTATCTAATTTTTGAGCTAACAAATGTACAAGCAAAGGGTCCCATGTGGTTGTATCAGCACCTAGATGTTTAATAGCATGGAGGGTTTCTTTTGTGACGTCATGCAATTTTTTCATCATTATCATAGACTGGTGTTGCATATTTGGTAAACCTAGTAAAATGTTAACATGAGACGTAAATATCAACTTTTTGTTATCATAACGATGGTTTAAAATATTCCAACAAGCTTCATAATTATCCGAGCTAATCTGTAGATGGTGAATCAGACGCTCAGCTTCTCCGGTAACTTTTCCTTTCAAAAATTGCATTTTCTGCGCATCTGAGAGGGAGGTGTTTTTATGGATGGCCTCCCTGAATAAATCCTTGAAGGATGTCCAGTTGTGGTAGTTGCCACTAAAAACTGGGATTTCCATTTTTGGTGTCGAATTTTCCCGATGAGTCATGGACCACATTTGGGAACTAATGGTTTTCTTAAAGTCGTTATACATCTTTTCATATCTATTAAATTCACTCTGGTACCATGTGTTATCTCGGCCGTTCTCTCCTTCTATCTCCCAATGTAGGTTGTCTATGATAGTCCACCGACTTTGAAGTGATTTTAAGGCATCCTCGAATTCCCACTTATTTTTTAACTGGTCAATCTCCATATTTGCCACTGTTCTCAAAAAAGCCCTAAAATGAATGGTCTGCTTTTTTATCAATTCGTCTAACTTGCTATTATCTATCGACTGTGTTTGGTTTGATTGGGATTCGGACGTATCCTTCGCCGAATCTGCCTGCTTTGTTTGCTCTGATTGTAGATTAGATTGCTCTGGTTTATTGAAATCTACTGGTTGTTTAAACTCTCCCAATTCTACGGGAGGCTGACTGACTATTTGCTGCGATGACATCATTTGTACAAAAGTTTTATTAATTAGCTCCTTGACTGAAATATACACCTCTTCCGCCAAATCATAACAATTTTTAGTAAAATATTCATGGTCAAATTCAGCAAATTCACAGCATTTTCTATGGTTTTGTTGGTACTCCTTCCAATAAGTCTCTAACAGCTCTAACTTTCTCTTCATTTCTCTTTCATCCATGGTTTTTCGTTTAGCACCATCTTTTTTGATATTAGTTAGCAACTGAACTAAACCGTCATAGATTTGAGTTTGGTTTGCTACGATGCTCTCCATTTCAATAAAAAATTAATCAAATAAACGCCCAAAAATATGTGTATAAGGTATAAAATGGTTTGATCTGACCTTATATTCTCCTTACGCTCTTTTATTGCGTCAGACTGCTCTCCAACAGACTGCCACTGGTTTCTCGGACCTTGTTCACAGGATAACGCTTGATTGTGTCACACGCGAACCGAAGTCCTTTCTTCTCGAAGGACCATATAGCGATTTCGAGCTCTTTTATGGTTAATAAGAACACTGACGAGATGGTTTATAAACTAATATATTTAACACTAAGAAACACTTGGTTTTAATACTACAAAGATAATTAAATATGGTTATAAAAATGGTATTTATCAACTAAAATGGTTTATGGTAAAATGGTAATTTAAATGGTAAAAGTGGTAGAAAATGGTTAATGGTATTGAGCTCGGTCGCTGGCGGATTGCGAACTGATTCCAAATTATACTGAAATTATTAAAGTTAACGCGCACCAAAGTGCTCGCGGTGCAGATATGGAAATCGCTGACTTGTTCGGTTGCGTAGCTCCGAACAGTGGCAATACAAGTTTTGAGGAATTTTATTTAATATTTGATAGAGTCTCAGCCGTTGCATTATCCTCTCGACATGAATTCTGACCCGAGCTACACTGTAAGTAGCATCTGTCTCATCTCGTGAAAATTCCGAATTATTCTGCAGAAAAGGTGGCATAACAATTCCTATTTCTTTTCCACTAACTCTGTACAATCAATGATTACCCGAGTGTTACTGTAATTTGGATGAAAGCAGTCCGGCATTGTCTTTTGTACAACATTTTTACTGGGCCAAAAAATCAAATTGGATGTTGCAGAAGCTAATTCTACTAGATATGAATAAAATATTCTTGATACTGTCGTTCTGTGTACACCAAACAAGACACTTAGAGCTGAAAATGTAACTCCTAATTTCATTTTCATCAAAACAATAAGAAGTCTGTCTTCTTTGGCAATCATAAACTTCTGATTATCCACTATTCGTTTCAATAAAAAATGAAAATTGTCACGGGATACACCAGCAAGATCAATGAGTTCTTCATCCTTAGTAATTGAACGAAACCCATTAAAATATTTATTTTCTGTCATAATTCCTTGATGAGTGAAAGTCTTTTGAATAGTGTTACACCCTTGGTCTTTCGTCTTCTTGTCATATTTAATAATCTTGGGGTCACTTGGTATATCAGTCTGTACTTCAGAATCACATATTTCTTTGCCACTGTATATATACCGATTACATATAAATGTTTTTCCTTCATTTTCAACACTCGAAAATATTTCTATTTGGCATCCTTTATCAATTTTTTTTGCAGTATTTTCCATGATTTCAATTCTTGATCCGTAAGGAATATTAGGTTCTTCTGCTCTGCTCAACAATTCTTTTTCTTTTTTGTTTCTGCGTTCCATGTATCGGCTATACCTTGACATGGCTAAATTTGCCTTAACCCTCGCGGAGGTGGATGTAGTCTGAAATATTCTTGGGACGTAACTAGGACTGCCCTGTTCTTCAGCTTTTTTGCCTCCAATGAAGTGTGCACTGCAAATTTTGTCATGGGGCTTTGGGTACCACGGCGATCCATCAGCACTGAAATAAACCAACAAATAAATTATAGTCACTTAACATTCTCATACTACATGGATAATTAAACAATAAAAGTGTTATTTTATAGGTTAACTTACTTTTTCTTCTTGACGGCTGTTATCCATTTCATTCGTTGTTCTTGTTTCCAACGTGCTTGTGGAAATTTGTAGAATTTACAAGCACTGTTTACGCCAGTGTTTTTACAGTTATCAACACAGCAGGTATCGTGACCCATATTTCTTTATTTTTAACGAAATACAATAAACAACAACACTCCACTATGTATACGCAAGGATGACATCCGCCGCGAGTTCCTTTTTTAGCCACGGCGGGCGCTGCGATCGATTCGTCTGTCCCTACTCCCCGTTTTGCACCCAGCGAATAGACCTGTAGCGGTTCTATGTACTCCGGCCAAGGTGTTTGAGACGACCATACATAGCTCTTTTTATCCTCAGATTAGTGCTCAGTTGTCCGACGCGCAGCACGGATTCCGTCCTGGGCGTGGGACAACGGGTAACCTGCTGCATCTGATGACGCACCTTGTGCCAGCAGTGGACGCAGGGCTACAAGTTGATGTCGCATACTTCGATTTCCGAAAGGCGTTCGACACAGTCGACAAAGACGTACTTTTGTCGAAGCTGGCCGGTGTGGGGTGCACCCCGCACACGCTCTCATTCTTTGCATCTTATCTGCGCGACAGGTGTCAGTATGTCGATTGTGGGGGACACCTTTCGGATCCCTACCCTACGAGGTCTGGTCTGAGTCAGGGCAGCAATTTAAGTCCCCTGCTGTTCATTCTGACGGTCAATGACCTCCCCAGGGTAGTAGGCACCTCCATACCTTTATTATTTGCAGATGACCTAAAACTAGTTATGAAAATAAAACACAGCACAGACCATAGCATACTACAACAAGATATCAATAGGATCTTCGCGTGGAGCCAAGACAATAAGCTGTACTTCAATGTGGCTAAGTGCTCCGTACTATCGTTTGGCTGAGCACGAGACCCGAGCCAGTACCAATACGTCATGAATGGGGTGCCGTTAAAGCGCAACACAGAGGTAAGAGACCTGGGAGTGCGTTTTGAACGTGACCTACACTTTCAGCAGCACATCACAGACGTGTGCAAGAAAGCGTACCGAAATTTGGGGGTGGTCTTGCGCCAGGCTAACAATTTTACCAACATTTCAGCCTTGAAGGCACTATACGAAGCACTCGTAAAGAGCCGCTTGGAGTGCAATGCGGTCATTTGGTCTCCACACGAAGAAAAATACAAACAAATGCTAGAACGAATCCAAAACAAATCTCTTAGGTTTGTATATAAGAAGCAGGATGGCGTCTTTCCCGGGTACCCACTGCTGTATCCTACTTTATTCGTTTTGGGAATGGTGGGATATTACAGACTCGAAGTAAGAAAGGAGGTAACTCTTGCCACGTACATATTGAATGTCATACGTGGCAAGCTTCACAAGCCGGGTGTATTAGAGACGACGCAGCTGTGCGTTCCCAACGAGTACCTCGCACGTCGGCCTGCTGGATGCTCCTCGCGCGCGCACTGCTGCACGCTCGCCGCTCGTGCGGGCGCGGCATGTGCTCAACACACTACCTACTCAGATAGATTCGTTCTCTTGTCCACTGAACGTATTCACAACGGCTGCCTATTGCCTTTGCAGTAGCTAGTTAGTTTAAGTTATGTTAGTTTGTACGGAAAATAATGTAAGATTAGGTACGTAGGTATTATATAGATATAAGTTTAACTATTCTGTCGCATTAGGCTCGCCTGTAATGATAGGATAAGTTTTATGGTAAATAAATAAATAAAATAAAAATATATTACCTGGTGGTAGACTTAAAGCTTCCCGCACTCGGTCCACCAAAGCGTTAAATACTGGATACTGTTCCTTGTTCGGCTTTGGCCCGATTGGAAGTAGTCTGCAAACAATATTAACAATTATAAATAAACCATCAAAATTCGATAAGAACCGTTGTGAAAAAGATACAACTCACGACCTCTAAATTTAGGACACCAAAACAGACTGGCCGTTCCCCAGACGAAACTAAGCCTTTACAAATCTGTGCCATACGCTAGTGCTTTTAATATAAATAATAAACTACCTAAAGTTATCCGAGACGAACGATTATGTGATTCTTTCATTAGACAACTCAAAGGCTATTTAATTCAGAAAAGTTTCTATACACTACAAGAATCCTACAATGACAGCCAGCCTAAATAAATAAATAGAAATATAAAATTAATGCTAGAAGGTAAAACTGGAACCAAATAATATGACATTCTCTTTGTATTCCGTGGCTATTTGATGTACCAGATGACATTTAATATATTTAATGTAAAATTAATTAACATTTATTCTATTGACATGCATGAAACTTTTTTATACTTTTTTTTCCCTCTTATTATTTAACTATGTAATACTGTAATTTTATATTTCTTATATTGATTGTATTGTATAAAATTAAATGATAAATATTAAGTTTTAATGTAATATGTACCTAATGTTGCTGTGCCCTTACAGGGTATCATGTTGAAATATAGGTAATACTATTGTAACAACATTGTATACACATGATTTGCAATAAATAAATTAAAATTGAAATTGCATGGAGCCGCGTCAACAAGATATTATGTAATGTGTTTCGGTACTATGCGCAGGGTACGCGCCGGCACCAACAGCATCCTAAAACATTAGCTGATAGGTGGGACAGTCCCATACTGGGCCATTCAAAACAATAATTATACTATTAATTTTGATATAGAGTCAATAATTTTAAATATAGTATATGCTAGCAATCTTATTACAGATAGTTCACGTAACTCAACAAATTATATGCAGGTGCAATGTGCAGGTGGGTGAGCGCCAGACGTCTCTATCATAAATGTACTCTTTAGTTGTATAATAACCCCTAGTCAAAGTCACAGTACACGTTTAATACGTGTCATATAACTTGTTGATACAAGATCAGGCAGATCAGTAATGAGAGTAGGAACCGTATTATAAAACCTAATACAATTTCCTAAAAATGTTTTTTTTTTTGTTTTGTTGACTCTATAGCCTGGCATGGCTCGTTTCTCTTTATTTCTAGTACTTATATTATGCAGTTTACTTTTTTTTCCAACACATAGCACAGTAACAGTAGCTGGCTTTTGCAATACGAAAATAGTACTTATGTCAGCTGCCGCACCCCACAGCAGAATGCCATAGGACAAAATCCTATAGTAATCTAGCTGGTTTGTTCATCTGACAACTGTCTTATTAACTATGAGCGATACTTTTTCTACCAGATAAGGGAGATCATTTATATAAATTAGAAATAAAAATGGACCCAGGATAGATCCTTGGGGCACCCCCATTTTTCCAGGCTGACGTGTCGAAGTGACACCGCCTATCGAAACCGTCGTTCTCGACCAGATAAATAGGACATCAAAAGATCAAGAGATGTGCCAGATAATCCATAATACTTCAGTTTTCCAACGAGCGTATGATAATCAACGCAATCTAAAACTTTAGAGATATTACAGAAAACTCCTAGCGCATTTTTTATTTTTGTTTTGAAAAGACAACGTCCGCATTAGAGAAATTAATCCCTGTGTCGCGGGGTACTTTACAAATATATAATAGACGGACACAAATGGTTCACATAAATAGTTGCCCGGCGCGGGACTCGAACCCGCGACAGGAAGCGGCGAGGCGACTGTCATAGCCGCTGCGCCACACGTGCAGTAAGACATTATGTGACCGCTCCCAAGCCTCCAATATAGGCATCTTAAGTAGAACGGCCCCTTGTAAACCCGAACTGCTTGTTATGCAATAATTCGTGCCATTTATTTGTACAATCTGCCTTGCATACGAGTACTATCTTACTAATTTTCATTTGCAATATGATCGGATTAGTGGAAGCTGAGGTATACCGCTTTGTTAGACAGACAGTGGGCCGGAGTTTTGCCATTTTTAGTACGGAATCTTAAAAAAGGAAGCATGTTAAATAGAATATTTCCAAAATGAGAATAAGGCGGAATAGTTGACCTTTCCGGCGGCGGGATGTGGAAGGGCTGGTGCGGCGCTGCGTGCGGCTGCGGCGCGGGCTGCTGGCTCCACGCCAGCTCCATCTTGGACAGCGGGGACTCAGGGGAAGCATACGCGTAGCCCACAGCTTTAGCTGACACATGTATCAAACGATGTAATATTTGAGGTTCAACCCATGTCTTTTACATGTTAGATTCAAGTCATATAGATAGAACTCTTCTTGAAAAACCTGTAACTTTGTTTCGTGTTTTTCTGCTGCAGTCGTCAAAATATGGAAGACTAGCAGTGTCCGCGGACTTCGTTCCGCGTTGTAAATATTTTTGTTCCTGCCCGTTTGTCCCCCGTAATACTTCGAGAGAAATAAAAATTATGATGATGAATCATTGATTTTTGACATTAAGGGATATCTATACATCTATACAAATACTATACATACTATTACTATACAAATAAATAAAATTGGAGTGTCTGTTTGTAATATTGAAATAACCGGTTTTTACTACATAAATATATACATAAATATATATATATACGGTACATACACCAAAATAACATTTTTTACAATTTTTGTCTGTCTGTCTGTCTGTTTGTTCCGGCTAATCTCTGAAATGGCTGGACCGATTTTGACGGGGCTTTTATTGGCAGGTAGCTGATGTAATAAGGAGTAACTTAGGCTACTTTTATTTAAGAAAAAGTCATTTATTTTACTAAAAAAAAAACAAAATAAACTAATTAACACACGAACGAAGTCGCGGGCACAGCTAGTTAATAATAATTGTGATTTGTACCTGTGTGTAATTGTATTGTATAATTTTATGTTTACTGACATTTTACTATTATTTGTGTACCCACTTACTAACTTCTTGACGTAACTTTAATGATATATAATTGTAATGCATTAGTGGACATAAAATAATGTAATATAATATAGCTTAATTAGCTGTTGATTGCTTATGACCCTATTTTAATTCAAACACCTGTATAATAAGCATGTTTAATGCAAATAAAATTATCTTATCTTATCTTATCTTAATAACGTAGCTTTCTATCGGTGAAATAATTTTGAAAATCGGTTCAGTAGATTCAGAGATTAGCTAACAAACCCACAAACGTTACCTCTTTATAATATTAGTATAGCTAAAGGAGAGACTGTATTGTGATGTGTTAGTATTAAGGTTAGTTTGTAAGGCGTGTTATAACTAGCTTTAACTGGCACAGTGCGACTATAAAATAATCATGTCTAGTTAGGTTACCCGGACTCTTGATGTGATGTTGCGGCGGCGAGCGGGCGTGCGGCCAGTGGCCGAGCTGGCCGTCCCCGTTGGACGACGGCGCCGTGTCGGGCGACGTGCTGCTGCCGACTGCTGCCAACATACCATTGCGTCATGTCTAGTTAGATTACCTGGACTCTTGATGTGATGTTGCGGAGGCGAGCGGGCGTGCGGCCAGTGGCCGAGCTGGCCGTCCCCGTTGGACGACGGCGCCGTGTCGGGCGACGTGCTGCTGCCGACTGCTGCCAACATACCATTGCGTCATGTCTAGTTAGATTACCTGGACTCTTGATGTGATGTTGCGGAGGCGAGCGGGCGTGCGGCCAGTGGCCGAGCTGGCCGTCCCCGTTGGACGACGGCGCCGTGTCGGGCGACGTGCTGCTGCCGACTGCTGCCAACATACCATTGCGTCATGTCTAGTTAGGTTACCTGGACTCTTGATGTGATGTTGCGGAGGCGAGCGGGCGTGCGGCCAGTGGCCGAGCTGGCCGTCCCCGTTGGACGACGGCGCCGTGTCGGGCGACGTGCTGCTGCCGACTGCTGCCAACATACCATTGCGTCATGTCTAGTTAGGTTACCTGGACTCTTGATGTGATGTTGCGGAGGCGAGCGGGCGTGCGGCCAGTGGCCGAGCTGGCCGTCCCCGTTGGACGACGGCGCCGTGTCGGGCGACGTGCTGCTGCCGACTGCTGCCAACATACCATTGCGTCATGTCTAGTTAGGTTACCTGGACTCTTGATGTGATGTTGCGGAGGCGAGCGGGCGTGCGGCCAGTGGCCGAGCTGGCCGTCCCCGTTGGACGACGGCGCCGTGTCGGGCGACGTGCTGCTGCCGACTGCTGCCAACATACCATTGCGTCATGTCTAGTTAGGTTACCTGGACTCTTGATGTGATGTTGCGGAGGCGAGCGGGCGTGCGGCCAGTGGCCGAGCTGGCCGTCCCCGTTGGACGACGGCGCCGTGTCGGGCGACGTGCTGCTGCCGACTGCTGCCAACATACCATTGCGTCATGTCTAGTTAGGTTACCTGGACTCTTGATGTGATGTTGCGGAGGCGAGCGGGCGTGCGGCCAGTGGCCGAGCTGGCCGTCCCCGTTGGACGACGGCGCCGTGTCGGGGGACGTGCTGCTGCCGACTGCTGCCAACATACCATTGCGTCATGCCCTTTACGAAACATTTTAACACATAATACACCAAGTGTAATCGCCACTGTGCACTTGCTATATTTCTTAATGAAAAGGGAACGCAAATAACGCAAAAACTTGAGACGTGTCGAGGGACACCCGGATGGAACGAAGTTATTTCTTATTATTTAGTATGTACAAAAAACCTGTATAAGTACACTCAACAAAAATAATCGTCGCGACACCACACTGTTCAATGCGAAATAGAAATGAAAATATCTGGCTTGCTTTCTATAAGAGAGAGAGAGACAGACAGACAGAGAAACATGCGCACGCCGCACAGCTGCAAAGTGTCGTGACAACTTTTCGTAAGAATTTTTTCCGTCAAGCCCCCTTTCACAACGCGCGATAAGGAACTTCGTTCCAAAAGAAATCACTTTCATTGTCATGCCATTTGAATGGAGTCCACTACTGAACAAAAGTCTCCCCCAAAAACAGTGAGGTATCCCATAATCGCCACGCTTGGCAGTCACGTTAACTATCGCAGTAAGTTGGGCATAGTTTACAGAGACGTTATTGCTCATTGTCTGGTAGGTATTCCGTCGGGACGACTTTTTAGCCTCCCACGGGATGAAATTGAGTGGGGCTATTCGACAACGGCCTTCAGGGGACTTTACGAAGATGCATCTTATGAAAGCACACCCAGGCCTTTGATAGGTAGAACCAAAAATACAAGGGTGCTGAGGTAGTATCCACGTGCAGTCACGAGGAGATCTTAAACAGGTAGGACTTAGTACTGAAAACAACAAAACCCATTACTCATAGGCTTTACTACCGAAAAATCAGCCAAGTGCGAGTCAGACTCGCGCACGAAGGATTCCGTACTATTATTTGATAAAACAACTTGTTTTTGAGGCCAATATTGAGGCCAAAAAATAATGTATGTGTAAATACACACATACGTGATTTATTGAAAATAAAATATATTTAGCCCACTTTTAAATATTTATTATATATTATAATTAAGGCCCACTTGCGCCACCCCAGGTTAAATGAATTAACTCAGAGTTAGTGGCTAATATGGGGTTAAATTACAATTACGTCTTGCACCACCAAGAGTTAGGAACTAACCTTGGGTTATTTTATTAAAATTTTAACCCAGCTATTTTGGTGGGTTAAATCATTAACTCCGGATTAGTAATGTCAAATTTGTTATGTTGGGTTGCAGAAGTGAATGTCAGAGATTTTAAAACAGTTTTGTGTCCTAAACAATGAGGGCTACCGTTTTTGTGCTCACCAGTCGGCGCCACTGTCGCGGAAGGTCCACTATAGCTGATCAAAATCATTGTTATTGTGGATGCGATGAATGTTTTTACGAAAAATATTTAAAATCCTGTTAAAGTGTTTCTTAAATAGCATGCCGCAGTGTTGCGCAGTCCCCGCACAACACTGCGGCATGCTATTTATGAAACACTTTAACAGGATTTTAAATATTTTTTCAAATATTTATTACAGTCATCGAGCTGTTACTCATTTTGTAATTTATTTAGTTTTAAACCAAAATGGTTACTTATAATCGCAGTTTTTATTAATAAACAGCGTAACCCGAACAAAAACAGTGTATTTTGACGTTTCGTAGACCTGCCGCGATGCTAGCGCCTCCAGCGGCAAATTGATACGCGGTAGCCCTCATTATGAGTGATTATTCATTGTCTGATGATGATGAAGAAATCGTTGAATATATATTAGCTCGTACTTTTATAAAAGAAGAAGAGCAGAATGGTCGATCATGTCAACGTTGCCATGACAATATTTTAAGGACTCGAAATTTACGACTGGACTGGACTGGACTGGACTTAAAATTTTAAAGAATTAATTTTAAATAGTTAGTTTATTTTAGCCTAGCTTTTGGTGCAAGTGGGCCTTAAGTAGTTTAGAACTTTTTTTTATATTTTTCTCTTCTATTTGCATATTTATTTCATGTCGTGATTCATGATTCTCAAATGCGTAGGCACGAAGTAATCGATGTTGGAGTGCAAAACTAGATTAAAATAAATACTTTGAGAGCATGATATTTATCATGTGATTTCGTAACACTACAACTGGGCATGAAGTACCTAGGCGTGTCGCCAAGCGGGCGTGGTGGGACCCAGTGGTAGGTGCGGTGGATATGATGCAGCTTCACACAGGTTTATGCCGCGTCATTAATTACGTTTGTCGCATTCCATGTTAATACATTATAATAAAGCTTTTCTCGTATTCTAATAAATAATTTATTTGTGTCTTAAGAATCCATAATACTAAAACAATATAACACTAACAAGCTTGATCGCCAACTTTTCTAGGGAGGGTTTTGTTCATCAGTGGACATATTTATTTATTTATTAACATCAGGTTTACCCACAGCTTGTGCATACAATATATATCTTACGAATAATGTTTTAACAAATTAGACGTACACACTAGCCAATTACGGGTTAACGAACATTCTCCAAATATAGACGAATAATCGGCACTTGAGATTACTTAGACTATAGAACAATGACATACCTACGACGAGTTAACGGTAGTTTTGAGTGACTTCTAGATTTTGGACTTGAAACAATTTAAGGAATCATGGTGTATGTCGGCATCCGGTACAGATTTCATGAAAGAGTTCATCTCTCTACAAACCCTATCGAGCGGTGAGTTTATCCCGATGTTGGTTTTAGAAGGTTGAATGTTGTACATGTTCGTTATAGGATATCTGGGTATTTTAAATAGTACATTCAGAGCTACGCGCGTAATCAGTTCAGAGCAATCTAATTTATTGTTAGTTAGTTTGAAGAGGAACATTAAACCTTGAAGCTTTCTTCGTTCACGTAAAGAGTTCATATTAAAGATTTGAAGGCATTGTTCATATGGAGATCTCGGTGATACTTTATTCGTAGTGTATGCAAGATGCTTGGTAAAGGCTCTCTGTATGCGTTCGATCCTCTGCGAGTGCACTGAGTATTGTGGGTTCCAAGCCACGCTGGCAAACTCCAGGTGACTACGAACTAGGGCATTGTAGAGTAGGATTTTGGAACGAGCTGCTAAACCTTTGGTACTTCTATTAATGAAATCAAGCATCTGTGCCGATTTTTTGACAATAGTGTCTATATGCTTGATAAAGTTAACCTTACTGTACAAAATGACGCCGAGATCCCTCACCTCTTTAACAGAATTTAATGGTTCTCCCTTTATGTTGTACGATATAGCATGAGTTTGTTTTTTCCTAGAAAACTCCGGATATGACAGCACTTTTGTATATTGAGCTTCATGTGGTTTAATGACCACCAATGTCCTATCCTATATTTATTATTCAACAAGATATCGATCTTGTTCAATAAGAATGGGATCATTGTTTGTAGTTATAGTTTTATATATTTTAAGATCGTCCGCAAACATTAAGTATTTACAGTGATGGATTTGGTCAGTTATGTCGTTTATGAAATGGGAGAAGAGAACAGGTGCAAGGTGAGTGCCTTGAGGAACTCCCGACGCGGCATAGTAAGGATAGGATTCGTAGCCATTTAAAACCAGAACTTGACATCTGCGAGATATGTGGGACGAAATCCAGTTTAACAATGAACCATGTATACCATTGTATTCAAGTTTCGAAATCAGCATAAGATGATCCACTTTGTCAAAAGCACTGCTAAAATCTGTATACACAGCATCAACCTCCAATCTACTATCAAGGGCCAGTGTTATGTCGGTATATTATATTGAGTGAGATTTGTTTCGACACTTCGCCCATGTTTAAAGCCGTGTTGATGGTTTGAGATATTGTTATCCATATGTCGAGTGATTACTGGGCAGACAAGTGACTCGAAAATTTTGGAAAAACATGACAATATAGATATTGGTCGATAATTTTTGACATTTACCGGAGCCCCGATAGGTGTAATTTTAGCCTTCTTCCATAGGTCAGGAAAAATTCCTTCTTCAAGGGAAGTATTGAATATTATTTGTAAAGGTCGATAGAGTACATGGCTACAGTGTTTGACGAACGAAGGCGGTATAGTGTCGGGCCCAGGGCCCTTGGAAGGGTCAAGTTGTTTGAGCTTTTTGAGAACATCTTCTTTTGTGAACATTATCGAGCTTAAGGTGCTGTTACTTATCGAGCATTTATTATTGTTAGAGTGGTTAGTAGGTCCGGGGCTAAAAACAGATACGAAATGATCAGCAAAAAGATTTGCAATATTAGGACCATTGTCAGCTATTCTGTCGTTCAAAAACATCATTTCATTTCATTTATTTATTGATAACAACCGTTACAAGTCATAAAATCACAATTTACAATTAATAATTTCAATAATTTTATAAATAAATAATAATAATACATTTACAAACGAATAATTATGTTGTAATATTATATAATTTTGCGTTTATAATCATTGCAGCAGTCATTATTTATTTTATGACAACGATTGCGGAGTAACTCAAAGGTGAGTTTGTCGCGGGGATTACGGTATTTACGATATTTATGCCTTACTTTTTCTTTTTCTGATAAGGTCCTAATGAGGGAAGTAGAAAACCATGGTGGGTATTTGGAAAACTTTGGCTTGAATTTTGGTATAAATTTATCGAAGGAATTAAATAACACTTTGTAGAAAACATCAACATTTAATTCATCTTATTGCACAAAACTGTACAAAGGCGGACTTAATGCCAAAGGCATTCTAACCAGTCAACCCTTGGGTAATGAGGAGATAATAATATGGTAGGTATACGATGGCATGGCATGTAGAGTGAACATGTAATTTCAGTTTGTTTGATTCAAAACCTTGTCTAGCAGTACTTCTACGTACCAATGATCCTCTTCTGCTTGCCCAGTATCTTGGCGCGGGGTGACGCTTGGCAGTGCATCTGGTCAGGCCAGATCTCGAATGACTGTCCGCTCATTGGGGTTGATTTACTGTCAAAAGAAACTCTGATACTTTATTGCATTATACAGTGAGATATATATTATATTATACATGTTATAGGAACGAACAATGTCGAGCTTTACTCAAATCAAATTTCTTTAGAATTAACCTGTTTACAAACAGTAATTATGTCTGAATATGTTTTCGGTCTCGGCATTCTAATATAAGGTTAAAAATTTGTAATCATTCGCTCAATCGGCTTCTATGAGCACATACGTGAAATGACGTCATAAATGGTCCGGAACCGATTTTGAACGTTGAAGCCGATTGAACAAATGATATAGTCATTTTTAACCTTCATCTATTTGAACGCCGATCATGATAACCGATGAATTATATAAAATCATATGTTTAACTTATTTATTTACAAGTTTTGGTGCGTTTGGCACAAGTATAGTACTCGTTAACATGGTGTATAAGATGCCCATCTCTCAGTATCCTGCAAGTAGTGGTCCTCCTGTTGGCTGTTGGTCATTAGCTGAGTTGTTGTTCAATCCTTCCATTCCATCTACAGGGGCGCAGTCACCGAACATCTTTTCTTGATCGGCGTTCAAATAAATAAAGGTTGAAAATTACATAATCAATCGTTAAATCGGCTTCCATGAGCGTCATAAATGATCCGGAATAGATTGTCAACGTTGAAGCCAATTGAATGAATGATTTAATAATATTAAGCCTTCATCTATTTGAACGCCGATCACAAAAACGATGTTCGGCGACTTAGCCGGTAGCCCTCCAGTCCAACTTAAAGACTTGTAGAAGCAGATTCATATATTTAGATGTTTTTCTTGCAACAAAGCGTTCTTAATCTTTATTAATAGAAAGTTAAAGTAATACTTTATTCTGATATTGTTTTGTTAAGCTTATAATAATAATAATGTCCTCCTAGCCCAATTTCGGCCACGGCGGCCAGTCTCAACAGAGATTAGCCATCTGCGCGGGACATATTATAGTGCTCAAGTGTGTGCGCAAACACAGGAGCACTTTCTATTCCATCACTCTCATGATCCAATGGATCGCAATGGATGTACAGGACCGACGGCTTTACGTGCTCTCCGAGACTCCCAGACTTCGGGCTGATGCTGAGAATTTTTTCTTTTTACAGAAAAGTCCCAAAATCACTTTTGGGCCCGACCCGGGACCTCGTTGGTCTAGCGGTAGCGTGTTCACCCGCAGAGAACGAGGTCCTGGGTTGTTAAGCTAAACAACGGAAGAGGAAAAATGTTAAATACTTACAGGTTTGAAGAATCACTGCCGATGGAGACTGACGAGCTGGTGGACAGCTGGTGGGCAGACCGCGATCCTACAGTCGCCTACGAATTAAATATATTATACAGAAATTTGTTCAAACGATAAAATTTAGTTAATTTATTATTTAGCCGCTAGATGCGGGCAGCGCAGGACCAGCTGTTGTAGAGATCCTTGGAGAGGCCTTTGTCTAGCAGCAGTCTTTCGGCTGATATGATGATAATAGTTATTATTATTTAAATGGACCATAATATAGGACTAACTCTGTGTTTGAGTGTGTGTCTAGTTTAGGGTCTCACTGTTACGGCACCCAGTGTTATGCCAGGGGTAAAATGGATACAGAATGAAAGTAGTATCAATTCGACTATATGTTGATTTTTGTACGTACACAGGTGTAAGGTTGGATGTTATATTAAAACTTCGGTAATGTCGTTTATTTATGTGGCAACACTAAGTGGTGACGTTAGGCAGTGAACGTTACATACTGAATGATCAAAAGTTTTGGTTCTGGAGCGATAGGTTACATTATATTTGTTGTACTCGATTATAGAAATGCTATAATGTCGTAATAAATACAGTAGTGTTATACATACATCATGCACACTTCTCTCGCCTCGTTTACTCTCATTATATTCTACAAACATACTCGCCGGTTTAGGGTACTTCTGACCTGGTCTTACTCGAGAACATCTGCGATTTAGTCAGAGAATGTTCAACTAGGTCTTACCCTTCCTGTTGTGCGATTCACACAGGCTAGGTATACTTCGTTTTGGCAATCTTTTATTCATTCGTTCTAAATGCCCAAATCATCTCAGCGCACCTTTTTCAATCTTTGTGACTATTCACATCACTGTAGGTAGTCTTACTCAGTCGGAGTTGGTAATTTAGGGCTAAAGACTTCAAATCTATATATTAATATGGGCATGGCACCGGTATTCCATGAATTTAGTAGAATTTAATTGTAATAGTGCATATTTTGTAACTAAATAAAGATTGCATCAATAAAATTGATTTCGATTTTAACTGACATTATCTATGTAAAAATTTACCTAACTTATCCAGCTTTTTCACGTAAGTTTAGGCATAATATAATTTTATGCGGACAAATCTCAGTTTATCATGTATGTCATGTCTCTATAAATTATTACCAACATTAACAATAAGCATATAATGTAAATCCCAGTGAATACTGGGATCCCAGGCATGTCCATACTATTAAGGACCAAAAATCGCTGTACCTGCTCCGATCTATGGTTATTATATATATATGTGATAATATACAACTTACAAGCTTAGTGAGCGTGGGGTAGGCAGAGCTGGCGGTGGCGGGCGGGTCTTTGGGCGGCTCGTCGTAATGCGACGGCTCATCGAACGAGCCCTGCGACACACACACAACTCATTGTAGTTCTATATAATTATTCGTAACGCCAGACATACATTAAAAATGAAACCTGGGAAACAGTAGACATATTCCGATGGGAATGGAACTGTGCGGTAAGCTGCCGGACATACGTTGGAAATGAAAGATTGGTCTGATAATTAGACTGTTTTGTCACTGAAGATAACTGCTACGTAACATGATTGATGTAACTGATAGAGAGCATGCACGGCGGTATTGGATGCCAATTGCGAACTGAATCCAAAAATGCCTGTATAGCGTAGTTACGATGTACTAGTAATTTTACCGTACAGGAACCTGTACCATCTACCATTCCAGGGTAGGGCAAGGGATAGATAACTAGAGGTAATGCAATGAAATAATGAAATTTATTCAGCACTTCGGAATTTACAGACGCCAACACATAAAGCTACAAATCTGTCAAACTTTCCCCAATTAAAAGTGAACCTTAAGGTTTTGATAAAGCTGAAAATTTATAAAATAAATTTGACAGATTGGGGTAGCTGGATGTGCTGGCGTCTGTACATACACTTGTTAATTTATTCAGTGATTAAATGAACTATATTGTTAAACTAGTTCGCCCGGGCGGTCTGTCCGGATAATTAAATAAGTTTAATAATACTATTAGGGTCAAAAAAATATATATCGTAATGTTTTAGTTTGAGGGAAAATAGATAAATATAATGAAAAAGGTTTTTATTCACGTAGACTTTATAAAAGCGCTTGTAAATAGTCAGACCATGTTTGTAGTAATATAGTAAATTATACATAATTATTTCTAGGTAGATATGGATATTTAATTATGCGGCTTGTATGAACACATTTAAATATAACAATAAATTTATGACAGTAATGATTTAGTTACTAGATTTATATAGAATATCAATTCTATATCTAAATCTAGTAACTAAATCATTACTGTCATAAATTTATTGTTAGATATATTTTATTTAATCTTGCTAAACACTTACCGGTGCCGTACTGCCGTGAACAGTAGTGTCGGACTTGTCACTGGTCTCTGGTATAGCAATCAGCTCACTCTCTGAAGATTCTTGCTCTAAGCTCCATTGTTGATATCTACAAGATATTTTTGATTTTTATATCTATATCATATCAGCTAAATAACGTTCACCGCTGGACAAAAGCCTCCCCAAAGAATATCCCCCATTTCAAGGCTTTTGTCCAGCAGTGGTTGTAATACCATGTAATGCCATAATCACCACGCTTGGCAGACAGGTTGGCGATCGCAGTTTGATGGTCATATAGTTCACAATAAAACGCTGCTACCCGTTCTCTGGTAGGTATTTCCTCGGAACGATTTCTAAGCCCCCACGGGATGAGATGTTTCTTTATTATAACTAACGAACCGCCCCGGCTTGGCATGAGTAGATAAGTATAAGCATAAATTAGTAATATAAATGTATTACGTTATTTGGACAAATAGAAAATAACAATTCTTTACAGTATCATATACAGTAATTTGAACAAACAACGGGTATTGTCAGCTTAACTGTTATCAAAAATTAGGAAGAAAATATATTTATATATTTAGAATATATTGACATTCATTAGTAATAATTTAAAATAAAAATAAAGTATACTAGAAATAATAGTAATTAATAAAAAAATAAAATTAAATAATATTTATAATAAATTGGAAAATTTTCTGGAATGATCATTACTATGTACAGATTGTCATTTAGTATGAAATATCGCATTATATTTATGTTTGCTTTGTTGACCTCTTAGACACATTTTATTGTATATGTTGCTGTTTCTAGTGTTTCATCTGTCACAAATTTAATCATATTATTAATAATAATGTAATTTAATAGGAGTTTATTATAGCTTAAAATGTATTCAACTTTTGTATAATTGTAACAATATAATTTGTAAATGAATAAAGAACTAAGAACTATCGGCTTATTACGAAACTCAGTAAAGTTGGCGCGCTTCGACGGCGTCAGGCATGACGTTGGTACGAGTCGACGTGGCGTGACTGAGTTCGGGGACTTACAACTCTTCAAGGTTTGAAGTGGGCAAATACACCTAGAAACTGTCTCAATTTTCGTTGTGTCTGATTTATTGTGTCAAAGTGTATCACCTAAAGAGATCTTAGTTTAAACGCCCGTAGTGGGCGGCGAATGATCGATGTTGAAGATTCGAGTGAAAGTCCACCACCGCTTCCGACATATACAAAAGCCTTATCCTAATCTAACTAAAGTTATCCTTGGGCGATATAAGGTTTTAAATATAAAATTGTAGTTTTATCGAACTGGCCACTTTGGTCTCAAATATCTGGCGTTTGGTTCGGAGTTCCAAATTTAAATGTATTCATATTTTGTATATGTGTTTTGAAATTAGTAATTGATTTCGCGCTATTTGTTTTTTCTTTGACATCGTTCTGTTCACAAAATGAAAATCTTGAAATATTGTGTTATTTAGGAATATGAGTTCCATCATAGCACCAGCACTGCAGAAACAGCTCGGAAAATTAATTATGTCTGTTTTATTATATTAATTATAAACATGCAGAACATTATTTTACGTATCATCATACACGAAAAATTTATACTTGTCGGAAATTGTTCGTGTCAATCAGGGCCGGTTTCGACACATCTACACGGACATATTACATAGTGGCATACTTGGTAGAACTGGGCGGCTCTTCCCAGTGCGTGCGCATGTGTGCGGGTGAATTGTGGGACACATCTACACGGACCTATTACATAGTGACATGCTTGGTAGAATTGGGCTGCTCTTCCCAGTGCGTGCGCATGGGTGCGGGTGACTTGTGGGACACATCTACACGGACCTATTACATAGTGACATGCTTGGTAGAATTGGGCTGCTCTTCCCAGTGCGTGCGCATGGGTGCGGGTGACTTGTGGGACACATCTACACGGACCTATTACATAGTGACATGCTTGGTAGAATTGGGCTGCTCTTCCCAGTGCGTGCGCATGGGTGCGGGTGACTTGTGGGACACATCTACACGGACCTATTACATAGTGACATGCTTGGTAGAATTGGGCTGCTCTTCCCAGTGCGTGCGCATGGGTGCGGGTGACTTGTGGGACACATCTACACGGACCTATTACATAGTGACATGCTTGGTAGAATTGGGCTGCTCTTCCCAGTGCGTACGCATGGGTGCGGGTGACTTGTGGGACACATCTACACGGACCTATTACATAGTGACATGCTTGGTAGAATTGGGCTGCTCTTCCCAGTGCGTGCGCATGGGTGCGGGTGACTTGTGGGACACATCTACACGGACATATTACATAATGACATACTTGGTAGAACTGGGCGGCTCTTCCCAGTGCGTGCGCATATGTGCGGGTGACTTATGCGAGCCCGTCGCACGTTCCGGCGCCGCGCCGGGCTCCTGCTCTGTCTTCAGGGACGGCTGCGACACATCTACACGGAGAAATGATATATCTTGTACCATCCAGAAACAACTTCCGCTTAAAACTATAGTGGGTGAAGTACAAATCGCGTATACAATAACACACTTATTACGATCATCAGTATGTAACCTCTCACTGGTCTGCTCTCCTTTAAATGTGCAATAGTGTCAAACGGGTTAACCTATAAGTCAAAGATGAACGACAATCTATCCTCATATAGACCTCGCTCAATTCTACATAATCCAGATATTATGATCATCAGGATGCACCCTGTCACTGAAGTTCTCAATTCCGGAGATATGCCATGCATAAAATGGACTCTATATTATACAACCAAAACTTAGGATCGATCTAACTAGCTAAAGTATAATATCAATAGTATTGAGATGTTTAAAATGTCGTGATATTCTTAAAATAAATTCAAGTTAGCGGAACGCTCTACTAACTACATAATCGATGTGTAATTTAAAGATAAATGAATATATGATAAAATAAATAATAATGGCCCTATATGCTAGCCTAAGGGACTCCAGAAGGGATTTCCAAGAATCTCGAAACATAACTCAGAACAGAAAACAGCTAAAGTCAGTTTTTAACATAAAGTTTTATTCAACGGAATAGGTCACCATGTATTCCGAAGCTCCGTAGCTTTGCAATAAGTAAATAATCATTAATTTGGTCAAAAGCTTCGGAAAAATCTATGTATATGAAGCGAAAAGTTGATGCGAACTCCCGCTAACATTTCCAAATTGTTGCAAAATTGAGCCAACGATTGAACGCGGAGAGTGTACTAAGATCACACCCACATATCGTGTAAAATATGAAAGTACAGTAAGCTCCAAGAAAGTACTACTCTTAATTTATTTTTTATTACTAATAATGATATGAACTGTGAGGTAGTCCTACCTGGCAATCGTATTTCGTATGATAACCTTCGCATTGCCTAATGAGGCTATTTCCGAAACTGTCTCGTTCACCACCCATACGAATGAAAAAGAAAACAATAATAAAACAAAACCGATTCCCACTTATTTTATCTCTTTCCTTTCCTTGCAAATAGCAGCAAGTAATGGCTCTCGAGATACAAGTCAAAATAACAAAGTAGGTGAGGTCAAAGAGACAAGTAAACAGGTTCTAGATATGTAAATAGAATTAGGCAACCGAATACAAACCTCTGGCCCTGGGCACGTGCGGCATGACGATCATGGGCGGGATGCGCTTGCACTGGTGGTACTGCGCCTCCACCGTGTTCAGCACCACGCGCACCAGCGACTGCACCATCGCGCACACGCTGCCCGTGCCGTAGTGGTACTGCGCGCACACACACACATTTCTCATTCTATGTTCTTTTGCAAAGTTTATTCTAGGATTAATCTAAACTCAAAACTGAAGGCTTATAAATTTAATAGTTGTATACAAAGATACACACCGACAGATCGATTTACAAGTCCCCCTAGGGATGTTAATCCCTACATATAGGTGCGAACCATCAACTTTGTTTCTAGAAACATAACCAACGTGTGTACATATGTACACGGATAAGTGCAGTATATGGTCATAGTTTTTAAATCCGTAACAAGTGATGATATTATAAAAGCTTTTAAGAGTATTAAAAGGAAAGGCACAGAAGATTTGTGGGGACTGTCTGTTAAAGCAATTGAATCAATCATACTAAACATTGCTACAATCCTTGCAGCCATCTTCAATGGCTGTATAAGTGATGGTGTCTTTCCCGATTTAATGAAAATAAGTAAGATAATACCCATTTTCAAGGCAGGTTGTTCAAAAAATGCCACGAATTATAGGCCTATCTCAATACCGCCAGCTTTAAGTAAAATATTTGAAAAGCTGATGCTCAGCCAAATGTTGTCGCACTTTAACGTGAATGAGATATTGCATAACAAGCAGTTCGGGTTTACAAGGGGCCGCTCTACTCAGGATGCAGGTTGCACATTAATTAGGTCAATATTGGAGGCTTGGGAGGGATCACAGGATGTGCTGGGAGTTTTCTGTGATCTCTCTAAGGCTTTCGATTGCGTTGATCATCGTACGCTCGTTGTTAAACTGAAGTACTATGGAATATCTGGCACATCTCTTGATCTTGTGATGTCCTATTTATCGGGGCGACAAAAGATGGTTTCGATCGGCGGTGTCACTTCGGCACGTCATCCTGTGAAAATGGGGGTGCCCCAAGGATCTATATTGGGCCCATTTTTATTTCTAGTTTATATAAATGATCTCCCTTATCTGGTAGAGAAAGTATCAGACATAGTTTTGTTCGCTGATGATACGTCCCTCATATTTAAAGTAAATAGAAAGGATAAAGATCTTATTGAGCATAATAAAATACTCAGCTTTATATCAGAATGGTTTTCGGCAAATAATCTCTTGTTAAATGCAGGGAAAACTAAATGCATCAGGTTCTCATTGCTGAATGTGACTCAAATTGTACCAACAGTTGCACTTAATGCGAAAATATTAGATTTAGTCCCATCGACCGTATTTTTAGGATTGACACTTGATTCAAAATTGCAATGGGGTCTTCAGATTGAAAAGTCAGCAGGTAAATTAAGTTCGGCTTCCTATGCTGTCTGGAAAATAAGGCAATTGTCAGATGAACAAACTGCTAGATTAGTGTATTTCGCGTACTTTCATAGCATTATGTCGTATGGCATTCTGCTGTGGGGTTCGGCGGCTGACATAGGTACTATTTTTGTATTGCAGAAAAGAGCAGTCAAAGCCATTTATGGTTTAGGCAGTCGCGATTCTTTGCGAAATTTGTTTAAAGAAATAAATATACTTACTGTGCCATCGGAATATATATATCAGAATATAATGTGTGTTAGAAAAAATATCCATAATTATAAAAAGAAAAGTGAACTGCATAATATAAATACTAGGAATAAAAACAAACTAGCCATGCCAGGCTTTAGAGTAAGCAAAACTAATAAATCATTTTTAGGAAATTGTATTAGGTTTTATAACAAGCTTCCTACTCAAATTACTGATCTGCCTGACACAAGTTTTAAAACACATATTAAACGTATACTTATGGCTAGGGGTTATTACACCACTAAAGAGTACATCGATGACAAAGACGTCTGGCTCTCACTTCCTACCTGCACATTGCTCGCTGGAGATCTTGTAGCCATATAGACATGACTGATCTGCTGTGTTACGTGAACTATCTGTAAATGATTGCTATCATATACTTAATTTAAAATGATTGACTCTGTCTCAAAATGAATAATGTTATTGTTTCGAAGTTTTTCTTTTGTATACCTAAATATAATCTAAAATAATAAGCATTCAGACAACCGATCGAGCATATATTGTGTTTGCCTACTAAATAATTACTCTAATTGGACCAAATCCCGTGTTCATGCCCGCTTGAGTATGTTTCGCCGGACCGTCTCAACTGGGTCGTGTTGAAACCGGTAGTAGATGAACCCACTGAGTTTGTTTCGCTGGGTCTTCTCAGTTGGGGCGCATTGGATCCGGTGGCAGCATTAAAGCGCGACCGTCGTTATTAACACAAGGTCCGTCATAATAATAATACCTTTAATATAGACAGAACCATTGACAATATGTAGTAAAAACATTAGACTTAAACTAGATAATTAAACATAATCTCTTGACAATAACTTGATACGAGCTAGCTAAATATCATTTCTGTAATAAAATAAATTTTATAAATGTTTTCATACAAGATGTACCTAAATATCTATGTTACTAGAAATAATATCTAATGTATACAACTATATTACTACAAACATGTTCTGACTATTTACAAGCGCTTTTTTAAAGTTTTTTATTTTATTTATTATTTATTTTTATTTATTTATATTATACTTTGTCAACCTTAGAAATTGAAAACGATGCTGATCTTGACCTTGGTCTAGTGAATACGGAGTAAGTAATTCAAAGCCAGCATCTCAGATTGCTACAGACCTAATGGCAAACTTCTAGACATTATCCATTTTTTGCAATTAACGCAATTGTTTCCATCGTTCTGAACAGCTCCTTAGATTTAGGAACTGATGCCTGATGCTTCGATGTAAGTGTTCGGAAGGAGGGATGCGCGAATTTATCTACCTCCTCACTAGTGTATTCCCACGAAATTCCTTAATATATTTATTTCGCTAGCTTTCCTTCATTCATTAATTCAGCAATGATATAAAATAAGCTTCTTGATGCGAACTTTGATAGTTAAGTTAAAAAAAATTGAATCGCCTGTCAAATTTTTATTAACTGCATACGTAAGTATGTACGGTACTTAAAACAAAAAAATAATTTCATTCTTTTTTTCTGCTTGATTCGGATAATATCCAATTTTGCCGGGACTTCCACTGACTGCTAGTTTCTAAATGAATATATAACTAAACTACTAACCTTATACAGCACAACTAGAAGTGCGTTAAGCCAATGTCGTCTGACGTGCGGCTCGAGTGCGGCTAGCGAGTGAGTACTGCCGACCCCACAGGCACTGCTGCCCGCGCCACTACAGTACTACACAAAATAAAGCTAGTATTCAAATATCAAATCAAAATATCCACTTCTGAAAACCAGCAAAAATTCAATTAGAATGATAGCCAGTTCCTTTCAGTGATCCGTAAGTGACTGGCGAGGTTAAGCATCTAGGAACGCAGTCAGTCCACCCAAATCCACCAAATGCGATTTGTAGTCATTAGACCTCAGTTGCTAAGTTAGAGGCCTACTGGGCGGTTTGAACAACTCTGACATTAAATTTAAAAGAATTATTAAAGCTAAATTGTGTAGTAGGGCATATTACAAAATTGATTACTGATTATTTAAGTGACAAAAGTGCTTGGGATTGAGTTGTTCTGAGTCAACACACATGATTGTAATTAATCGTAAGTATATATTATTTTAAAAAAGGATTCCTACTGAGTTTTCTGGCAGTGTTTCTCAGTAGCTATCTCGAAATGCACTGCACGGTAGGTTAAAAAAATGACGATTCCACATAAATGTAATTTTTTACGGAATAAATGATATTTGACTTTGACGGTAACTACTACAAGCAAACAACTTTCGAAGCTGGTTTAACCACGATAAGCAAGCAACTTTTGAAGCAGGTTCATCAATCTGTCCGGTTCGTTCACTATTAGTATGGACTAGGGTTGTAACGGATCTTCGCCTCCGCTTCCGTTACTGCGGAAGTTCCGCATGAAATCGTTCCTTCGCCTCCGCCTCCGCTGATTTTTTGCGGAGTTATAACGGAGGTTTATTTACGGCATAATCATATATCTCTACATCACCCAAAGGTCGACTGGCAGAGAATGCCTTTGGCATCAATTCCACCTTTGTCATCATCATCATCATATCAGCCTAATGACGCCCACTGCTGGACAAAAGCCCCCCCCCCCCCCCCCCCAAAGATATCCACGATTGCCGGTCTTACGCTATCGGCATCCAGCGACTTCCAGCATCCCGCACAAGATCATCCGGCTCGTGTTCGCCACTCGAGAACCTTTCTGCCCCAGCGGCCGTCGGCTCTACGAGCTATGTACTTCAGTTTGGCAATTCTTCGGGTTAAGTAGGTTACTTTGGTTCGCCTGCGGACCTCAGCATTTCTGATCCGATCTCGCAGGGAAACTCCAAGCATAGCCCATTCCATTGCTCTTTCGGCGACCTTGTGCCGCCTGATAAGACCCATAGTGAGCGATGACGTCTCTGTTCCGTTAGTCATCACTGGTAACACACACTGGTTGAAGACTTTCGATTTGAGACACTGCGGTATTTGGGTCGAGAAGATATTAATTAGCTTCCTGAACGCTGCCCAGCCGAGTTGGATTCTATGATTTACCTCCTTTTCGAAGTTGGACCTACCTAGTTGGATGATCTGTCCTAGGTAAATAATATAGTTCTCTACAACTTCGAGTGCAGTCTCCAACCTTAAGTAGAGTGGGTGCAACATGGATGTTCGACATCATTTTCGTCTTATCCATGTTAATGTTAAGACCCACTTGTTGAGAGACTATCCTGAGGCCATTGAGAATTGTACCGAGGTCTTCTAGGGTCTCAGCCATGACTACTATACTGTCGGAAAATCGAAGGTGGGTTATGTACTCGCCATTGACATGGATGCCAAATCCTTCCCAGTCCAAAAGCTTGAAGACATCTTCCAATGCAGCAGTGAACAGTTTCAGAGATATAACATCTCCCTGTCTCACACCTCGCTGCAAGTGGATAGGTTCCTAGTTGCGGTCCGGGAGTCGCACTGACATAGTGGCGTTTTCATATAAACACTTTAACACCTCGATATACCGGTAGCCGATTTGGCATTTTTGGAGAGACCTCAGTACGGCTCAGGTTCTGATCAAATCAAAGACTTTTTCATAGTCCACAAACACTAAGCATAATGGCTGGTTATACTCTTCGATCTTATTTATGTGGTCTATGGTACTAAAGCCTTTATGGAATCCGGCTTGTTCGGGAGGCTGGAAGTAGTCAAACCTGCGTGCGAGACGATTCGTAATGACTCTCGAAAACAACTTGTAAACATGGCTCAGCATTGTGATGGGTCTGTAATTCTTCAAGAGGGTTTTTTCGCCTTTTTTGAAGAAGATTACCGCCACACCTCTGTGCCATACTTGTGGCGTTTGACCTTCTAGTATGACGGAGATCAATAACTTCTGAAGGGCCCGTAGAAGAGCTAGAAGCTGTAACTTGCTGTAACTCCATCATCACCAGGCGCCTTGTTGTTCTTAAACCTTGTTTTCGGTGAAGTCTCGGGTTAGTAGTGCTCTGGGATCTGAGGCACAACTATCGACAGGTGACTGGGTTCTCGTATACAGCTGTCCATAGAACCTCTCGATCTCTCCCGGCAACTCAGGTCTAGACGTGACGATTCTGCCATCCTCAGTCTTCAGCTTCGTCAGTTGGCTCTGTTCAACAGACAGTTCTCTTGCTAACACTTTAGAGCCTTTGTTCCACTCGATGGCTTCTTAATACATTTTGTATTAATTGGGCGCGTGTCGCGAGTCAAAGACTGTCTAGATCTGTCTGTTGAGCTGCCGGTATCTGGTAGCTTCGTCAGAGGATGTCAAAACGATTTTCCGTCTTTCTTCCTTTAGCTGCAGGGTTTAGTCACGAGATATTTTTGGTTCTGTTTGTACGGCGGGCCTTAAAGACCCAGCCGTATGGACAGCTTCTACGAACCTGTCGTGGTATGACTCCACTCGGTTTGCAGTTTGAGCTGAAAGGGTTCCGGGTTTTCGATGTGGATGGGTAAAGGTCGGAGCATAGACTTTATCAGTCGGGACCTCTGGAGCTTGACATTAAGGTTCAATGAGCCCCGCCTGTGATCGCTCCCGCTTTTAACCGTATTGATCACAAAGACGTCATTGAACATCTGTTTTATCGTCGACAAAATAAAGTCTATCTCGTTTTTTGTTTTACCTTACCCAGGTCCATTTGCGGTTATCCGGCTTCTTGAAAAGGAGTTCATCATAAAGCGTCCCTCCTTCTCTATGAAGTCAAATTGAAATTGCCCCACTTTCAGCTCATTCTTCATTTATTGAGATTAAAAAAATATTAATATTACTCATAAAATACTATTTTTTCACATCCACTTTCACCTTCGCATTCGCATCCGTTAACCTCCGCATCCGCGGAGGTGAAATCCGTCACCTTCGCATCCGCCTCCGCCTCTGCTAAGAGGCCTCCGTTACAACCCTAGTATGGACATTGGTTACCCTAGTGTCAGAATTCAACAAACCACCTTTAACTTGGCAAATTGGTAAATAATATTTCATAACGGCAACCTCTTTTTAACAGACTTTAAAAGATGGAAGTTATCAATTCGAGTACGTTTTATAAGTATGTATGTGACGCGATTTCTCCGGTACTTGTGAGAGAGTTTGGACTTAATGCTAAACGGAGTTAATTTATGTAGGTCTTCGTGCAGAAGGTACGAAATCAAAGTTAAAGGGGTCTTGTCAGCTCTCCGTACCTCAAAAAGTACGTTATGCCGTCGACCTACCGACCGAATGCGACCGAAATAGGCTCGTAGTCACTACAAGTTCCCATAGACAGCTGCCCTCACCGGTTGGGAGATCGGCAATGGGCATCTCTAGTCTATAGATGGATCACCGTCAGAATGGTTTAATTTCTAACCATCTCCGTGGTCCGGAGGACACGTTAAGTCAGTCCCAGTTGTAGTAATTAAGCAACTCTAGTTAAGCCATATCAAATCCTTATTGCGTAGCTTGAGCAACTCTGGCTCTGGGGTAACCACAGCTCATATGATAAAAATAGGAATAATCACTTATTTTGGAAAACGATTCCATAGATAGGTTAGTAACATAAAAACTTATAAAACTATGTTAGTATACAATTCACTTTGATAATAGGTAACAAATACATAACAATAAAACCTTATCATTTTATTAGGTAAATTACTCTCACCACCCCGTGTTTATGGATTGGACAGTAGTATGGGTCAGTGATCATTTTTATAATGCTGCTGGAGCTATTTAGTAGTAGAGAAAGCAAGACAGTAAATGATGTTTTCAAAGAATATGATGTAGATATATTTAATGCGAGTATATTTATTATTATTTATTTATTCAGAGTGAACAATTTTACAATCGTATTTGAATATTAACGAGACTTACATACTAGACACAAAAAATAAAAAACAAGGAATTTATATAATACCAATAAAAAATACAATAATGAATAAAGCTACGACGAAACATAATTAACAAAGTCACCTTAAAATTTCAATTCGTCTACTGAGTAATAGCACCCTTCCAGCAAGAGCTTTTTTAATTTATTTTTAAATATGTTAGGACTATCGATAGTTTTCATAATAGTTTTAATAATAATTATAGCGTCAGTAAGAAGGCTGATGATGAGCGCTAAGTTTTTCAATAATTATCTTAATGTTTAGCTTTCCAACGTAGGCTTTATAATTCTCCCTTTTGTTAATTGGATTTTACAAGTAACTTATTTTTTACGTTTTTTGGTTAAGTGTATTTATGTACTAACTGATAATATTTTTAACTAGATGTATAAAAGTGAAGACCTGTTATTGGCTATGCGTTGCTTATAACATCTATTTATTTTGTATTTGTTGCTGTTGGTTTTCCAAATAAATAAATAGAGAGATTGAATTGCTAAGGTAAAGTGAAGTTCAGGCGCTCGACTAATTCTGTCAATGATAAATTCTGGTCTGTGGCCACAACAGCGTAGACTTGAGCCAACCTTAATAGAAATGGGAAAAGGCAAAGAAGAAGACTTCATACCTGTAACAGAAGCAGTGTAGGCTCAGCAATACTGGCGCCCATCACATGGTTTTGATCCAGCACTTGAGGCAGGTTCGCCATAAAGGCGTTGAAGATTGACGACTGCCTGCAGAGATATATGAACATTAGTTAAAGTTACTAACCACTGCTGCATCAAACCTGGGAGGAAGCCGTATCATTGAAAGCAACCCCCAGGGGATCTCTATATAATTCAAAATCACAAATAATACCGTTCCTATTAGATTTAGTATGTTAAATTAATTGAGTAAATTCATCCTAGTTTAAAATGTTTATCATACATTTTATCTCATATTATAGTTTATAGGTCGTTTTGGAGGCTTTTGCGTCTACCCTGTCGCCTATCGCGTAATCTATTACACCAGAACAGGAAGGATCTACGCATGGTGATAGGCACAATTAAGGGACACTACACACTATACCAACACCTCTTCAAGATTGGCGTCACAGATAGCCCCCTGTGCAGAGGGTGCATTGAAAATGAAGAAACACCGGCACACGTACTGCTACACTGAAAGATTGTTGCTTACCAACGGGCAAAGTTCCTAAATTATCCGAATACACTACAGGACGCCCTCAGGCCAGGGTTTCGTGGTCTCCTGGACTTCTGGATGGAACTAAGATGGTTCAAGTAGCCAAACAAGTATCACGCACAATGGCCCAATTAGGAGGCTAAGTGCGGAAACCTATCGCCCAACTAACTAACTAACGTCTACCCTGGGCAATACCACTTACCTGAGCGTAAATGGCGATATATGGAAATATTTCTCCACGCTGTTGTACCCGAGTAGAAGGAATAGATGCTTCAATACAAGCTCTTGAGTTTTGGAAGACTGCTTGTCTTCTGTTGGGTGGGCTTGGTCTGACCTGTAACACAATAATGGTTAGAAAATCGCGTAAACGTTATAAAAAAGATTACTTTTAGTTACAATAGGTATATTATATTCAAACTTTGATTCGAAATAAACATAGAAAAATGTAAAGAGCTGTTATATTAGGAGGTTTATTTTATTTTTATAAAAGAACTTTCTAAAGTCAAGATTTTATAAATTAGGTACAAACGGGTCACAAAGTCACAAAAATTATAAAGTAGGGGAAGGAGGGGAAGGAGGGGCATAATGGGTTTAGTTAAGGGAAATAACAAAAAAATCCATAATCACTACATTTAGTACTCTTATTTATTTATAGCACATAATGTGGTCAATCTAACTACAATACAAATACTGAGCATCGGTAAGTACAATATACAATATAAATATCGAAACTATCTGTCAAATACTCGTTCAGAGAATAGTACACCTTGTTAAGTGTTTGTAACTTACGTTTTAAACATTCAGATAACTTCCAGAATGTACGAAGTTATTTAAAATATAGTTTAAGTAATAGCTTTAACTTGCGAGAAACAAAAATATGGTTGGTGTCAGCCTATTCTAGTAGAAATCAAACTGCATCGTACCTGGACAGGAACTGCATAAGTAGGAACACCAGCAGATTAGTAGTCTCTCTGTCAGCTTCCTCGAGATCGACAGCCTTTGGTAGCACATTCGTTAGAGTATCTTCTGTGGACCGCCCGGAGAGAGGGTGGAAACCATCTGTAGGGACATACGATGCTAACGTAAAGACAATTACAACATAAAGCAATGAGATGCGTGGTTCTGTAGGGTAAAAATAATAATAATAGCCCGCTATACAGTCTTACTGTATGCTTTTGTTTGGTCCACAGCATCTCACATCAGTGACAATCTACCTTCATAATGCACTTGCTCTAAGTTACGTAACCCAAACATTACGCTAGCATAAACTCTGCTATATAAAAACCGGCCAAGTGCGAGTCGGACTCGCACATGAAGGGTTCCGTAGCAGCAAGTAACGGGTGGCGCAAAAGTAAAGACCCTATTTGGTTCAGCTATAACATTTTTTCTAAATTAGAAAACTAGATTTAGATTTTTTTAAATGTATATTTGTGCCATTAAATTTCGTACCATTAGGATTTAAAGATGATGTCTTTTAAATGGTGACCTCCAGAGTTGATACACATTTGAGCCCTATTTATGACATTTTGCATAACTTGCCGTAACACTTCCTGCGATATGTTCGTTATTTCTTGACGAATGTTTTCTTTTAGAGCTGCGAGAGTCTGTGGCTTGTTCACATACACCCGAGATTTCAAAAAACCCCAAAGAAAGAAGTCTGGACTGGTCAGATCGGGTGATCTTGCAGGCCAAGGCAAATCGCCAAAACGAGAGATAACTCGGCCTGGAAAAGCGTCCCTCACTAAGTCCATAGTGTCGCGCGCTGTGTGTGCCGTAGCGCCGTCTTGTTGAAACCAGATGTGCTCCAGCCCCAATTCGTCCAAACTGGGTATCAAAAACTCACGTAACATGGTTCTGTAGCGTTCTCCAGTGACAGTAATCGCATTGCCTCCAGCGTCTTCGAAAAAATAGGGTCCGATCACTCTGTCAACACAGATGCCACACCATACAGTAACTTTTAGTGGGTGTAGAGGTGTTTCTTGAATAATGCGCGGATTATCAGTGCCCCAGAACCGAGTATTCTGCTTCGCAGGAAGTGTTACGGCAAGTTATGCAAAATGTCATAAATAGGGCTCAAATGTGTATCAACTCTGGAGGTCACCATTTAAAAGACATCATCTTTAAATCCTAATGGTACGAAATTTAATGGCACAAATATACATTTAAAAAAATCTAAATCTAGTTTTCTAATTTAGAAAAAATGTTATAGCTGAACCAAATAGGGTCATTACTTTTGCGCCACCCGTTATTTCACTTGATTAAATGAAAGCAAATTTATGACGTATTAAAAAAAACTACTCGCTAGATCTCGTTCAAACCAATTTTCGTTGTTAGTTTCCACGGTAATGTACATCATATGTATTTTTTAGTTTTCTCATTCTCTTATTTTAGAAGTTACAGGGGGGGAGGCACTCATTTTACCACTTTGTAAGTGTCTCTCGCGCAAACTATTCAGTTTAGAACAAAATTATATCAGAAACCTGAATATCATTTTTGAAGACCTATTCATAGACACCCCACATGTATGGGTAAATAGAAAAAAAATTGAGTTTCAGTTTTATGTATGGCGGTATACCAAGTTTCAACAGTACAACTCTTATAGTTTCGGAAAAAAGTAGCTGTGACATACGGACGGACGGACGGACGGACAGACATGACGAATCTATAAGGGTTCCGTTTTTTGCTTGGCTACGGCTAAAAATGTGCTGTATGTTCCAACGTAATAAGCAAATTATTAATATAGCATAAAAATAGTAATGAAAAAAGCAATTTATTTTTTCAATTGGGCTTTAATTTTCTGTCCTCATTAAGATTTTTTTGGGTTATTGTTAAAATATATTTAAGGTATTTGTGGAAATACACTTGGTGATATAATGTTTTCTCTGGTCTTGGAAAAGATGGCGTTAGTAATCATAACTTACTAACTACTAACGCCATCTCTTGCTGTAGTGATGTAGTTTACCATTTGAGTCGACACCTTGTTAACTGTTACTAGATGACGCTACTAGTTACAACGTCATAGTGTTGACGGTAAAATGCTCGCGCAATACAGAAATTAAGGGGAAGCGAGGATATGCGAAATTGTAATGACTTACCGTGTGTATTGTTGGACCTTTGTGAGCCGGCCAATGGCTGCGGAGCTGCAAGAAGTTGTCCCAGCCCAAAGCGAGATGTTTTGCGCTTTAGCAGTGGCGCCGATGACTGCCGCGCGTACACCTTCTCACGTTCTATTCAAGATACATTTAATTTTTAAACAACGCAAAGTAATGACCAGTTATCAATAGTAATTAACAATCGCAAAAACTTCATAATCGCATTTGATGTGAGTGTGTGTCTGTGTGTGTTTGTGTTTGTGTGTCTGTGAGAGAAAGAGAGTGAGTGTGTGTGTGTGTGTGTGTGTGTGTGTAAGGGTGTGTGACGTGTGTGTGTGTGAGGGTGTGTGACGTGTATGTGTGTGTGTGTGTGTGAGGGTGTGTGACGTGTGTGTGTGCATGTATCTATATATTGTGTGTGGACGTATGTTTTAGATTGTATACTCGTGTATGAGGATGTATGTTAAAGTACCTTATTATTATGTTTGTGTCTGTATGTGAGTGTGTGTACACATTTGTTTGAAGGTGACGCGTTTGCGATTAAATATTTTCCCAAATAATTAAATAACTGCTCAGAAAGCCACTTGTAGTAACAGCTGTTGTTTATGTACTATTGCTATTGTTAATAATGTATAACGCATAATTCGCTTTCAAACATGGCATTTGTTAACTTAATCTATATAAACTACAATTTTAGATGTATAGGTAAACTAAGAAGAAACCGGAATCCATCTTAAAAAAAAACCGCGCAGCAATTATCACTAACATTATTCCGCAAACAATTCAATCTCACCTCAATCTCGAAGTTGCAGGCCAATATCGCACTATCACTATAAACTAGTACCAAAAACCAACTGTTACACCTTTAATGCGAGAACACGAGTACTCACATTAAAGGCATAACAGCTAATGACGAACCGATCGTTCGTCCTTGAATAACCTCACCCCGACCAGCCATGCACGCAGGTGCATAGACAACAACCCTATTGCGCATATGCAATTCCCAACCCCCAGCCCTCAGTGCCTAGGCAACGGAGAAGTACTAAATCAATACAGCTAAGGGCGGGGGTTATTATTGTCGCCGCTAGGACTCAATCAATACCGATGTCTGGATTGCGCAATCTATACTAATATTATAAAGAGGTAACGTAGGTGAGTTTGTGACGTTGTAAGGGGTAATCTCTGGATCTACTGAACCGATTTTCATAATTATTTTACCAATAGAGAGCTACGTTATTGTGGAGTGTCATAGGCTAAGGAAAAAAAAATATCCCGAAGTATTACGCGGGACAAACGGGCAGGGACAAAAATATTTATAACGCGGAACGAAGTCCGCGGCCACTGCTAGTGATATATATTACTTGATATTTGAGAACAACTGATTAGGTGCCTATTTAGTACCAAACAAAGCTGCGAAAAATTAGTTTTTATTTGGGTAATAAAATCCTACTAATACTATAAATGCAAAATGTTGTTAGGATAGATGGAATTTTGTTACTACTGAACGAATTTTGATTGAACTGTATAGTAATGGCAACAATTTATAATGAATGTGTAATTTTACCATAATGTTACAATAACTATCAAGTAAGTAAAAAAACTTGCCCTCTAAGATTAACTTCGTTTGTGAAAAATTTCTAAATGAAGTTTATCACAAGTTTAAAAGACATAGGCTATTCTTTATTTACACAGTCCGCGGGCGGAACCTAGTAACTTAATAAAGAATAAAAATTGTTTGCACAGTAGCAAGGTAAGTAACTTAACAAGTTCGGTAATGAAGTAGTAGTCTAGTTATTAATTGCTCTGGTTAATTTTATTGCAAAAGTTCTGTGTGGTGTATATTAGTTAGTTTTAATTTATTTAATGTTATTTTATTATTCAATATTTTTGACTGTTTATGTAATTGTTTATTGTATTTATGTAATTGAAAATTGCTAGTTATAAGTAAATTTTATTTCGGACACAATGTATATTGTTAACGAATTAATAAATGAAAAAAATAAAATAAAAAATAGTGATTCATTTTCATGGTTTGCGAGGGGCGTTAAACTCCCTTACCAATTTTGGTGCATACAATGTTATTTCTGACTTAGAAATACCGCCCGGTGGCTTGGTGCCATCGGAAAAGTACCTGTTGAGTTCGAAAAAATATAATACCGCGTGTTAAGGGCGTAATTTCCTGCTTAACCTTGTCTAGTGGGTAGTGACCGTGACTGCTAATTCGGAGGTCGTGCGATCGATTTCGTTTTGTATTTAGAAATATGAAGTATGTTCATGAGTAGTCGGATTGCCATAGTACAGGCACTGCCTAGTATGGGATTCAGATAGTAGTGTGTTAGTTGTCTCAAGGTATTTTTATAGTGTTAATAATAACATTAATACGGTTACTGTTAAGATTAACTTTATTTCTCATAAAGAATTGTATACATAATTTCACTTACTGAGAAACAATTTTTAAAACTAAGATTATTAATTAGGGCGCACAAAGGTACGTATATAAATTAACAAAAAAAATATTCTTAAGTACAATCGAAATCAATCAAAACTTAACTTACCAAAAAACACTATAGACAAAATTCGGTATAATAATGAAACTGTAACTGACCCCAAAATTATTGCAGATATATTTAATGATTATTTTATAGATAAAATCAAACCTATAACTAGTTCGGGTACCACAGCCACTAAACATGTTTTTGGTAGAAAGGATTCTATGTTCATGGCCCCTAGTTTACCAACTGATGTATTAAAAATCATCATGGCCTTGAAAAGTACAAACAGTGTAGGATACGATGGTATATGTACAAAAATTGTTAAGTTGGTGGCACATGAAATCAGTAGCCCCATAAGTCATATTATTAATTTAAGCATAAGTGTAGGTATATATCCCATGGCGCTAAAAAAATCTATTGTAAAACCACTGTTCAAGAAACAAGATAGGGAGCTAGTGGAATTTTACAGGCCCATATCATTAATACCAATAATGTCAAAAGTTATCGAAAAATATATACATAAGGAAATTAATAACTTTATTGAAAAAAAACATGTACTCTGTGATGAACAGAAAGGATTTAGGGAGAAAAAAACAATTCACTTAGCTATATATGACTTCTTGCATAATGTTATGACAAATATAGATAAAAACACACCAGTCTGTGCCATTTTCTGCGACATGACACAGGCATTCGACCATGTACAACATAATATACTCCTTAATAAACTTGATGCATATGGTATAAGGGGAAATATATTAAATCTAATACAATCGTACCTGCATGACAGAAAACAAGTAACTCAAATTAGTAGAATAAACGTGGACACCAAACGCGAAGAATTTTTCACGTCATGTGAGCGTACCGTGCCTCATGGAGTTCCGCAAGGTAGTGTACTTGGACCAACCCTTTTTACTGTCTATATTAATGACTTCCCTAAAGCGATTAAACATCCTATGACTCTGTTTGCAGATGACAGTACGATAACTATACCATGCCACAATAAAAATAATTATGAATCGGACATAAGAAATACATTAACTGAAGCAATAACGTGGCTCAATAATAATAATTTGAAAATTAATATAGAAAAAACTTTGATAATGCATTTTAGCCAACGATCATCATTATACTCTAATACTAACATCGAATATAATAATAATAAAATACAGACAGCTAATAGTACAAAATTTTTAGGTCTAACAATCGACAGACATTTAAATTGGAAAGAGCATATTGAAGCTCTAGCCAAAAGAATAAGCAGTGCGGCATATGCGTTATACAAATTATCGCGAACTCTAAATACAGAAGCGCTACTAACGGCTTACTATGGTTTGGTTGAATCTGTCATTAGATACGGCGTTATCTTCTGGGGTAACTCAACAGATAGGGATGTAATTTTTAAAAGACAAAAATACTGCTTGCTATCTATGTTTAGTCTCAAAACCGATAGCTGTAAAAATTACTTCACTAAATATCGTATATTAACATTACCTTCACTGTATATATTAGAAATAATAATGTTCGTAAAATCAAATCCACATTTGTTTCCACGTAGGGCAGACCGATTTCCAAGAAATAGACGTGATGATAGTCAACTATGTTTACATACATCAAAAACTGCACTTATGCGCAAGAGTGTTTTTTGCATGGCACCATTTATCTATAATAAATTGCCCAAAAGTTGGAAAGAACAAACTATTCCTAAACTTAAACAAACAATGAAATTGTTTTTGGCACAGAAAGCCTATTACAATATTGCGGAATTTTTAAATGACCCCGTGATTAAAAAATAAATAAGTAGGTATAAGAATTAACACTGTCGTTATTAAGGTTGTTGTAATATGCCTATATAATTAATATTATTATAATTGAATGTTATTAAATATATTTAAAATCATATTCATTGTAATAATTAATTTGGATTATAATAATAATAAAAAATAAATAATTTGATAATGTAAAATATGAAATTGAATTGCTGATATTTAATGATATGTATTTAGTAATAATTGTAATTAGTAAAAATTGTAAATGTATTTAGTAATAATTGTAATTGTAATACCCAAGATATTTGCACGCCATGGAAAATGGCAGACATGTCATGAGTCACTTTTATTTTAAGATCTTGCATGCATTTATTTTTTAAATTCTGTATGCATACACATGTTTAAGCAAATAAAATTTCTTATTCTTATTCTTATACAAAATAAATATGGGTAAGTAAATATCATAACCATAATATCAGAACAAATTAATACGTTGTACCACTATTGTATATACATTGTCTTTAAAACCATTGCAAAAGACCAGCTTCACCGGCTGCTAGTTTTTATAAGACTGTCATTAGTAGTTTGTGGCTGACTTTCTCAAAAAATTAATGTTTAAATTAATAAATGAAGTTATTACTTCTTTTATTTAATTTCAGCCCTGGTTACTATAACGAAAATGAGTTAAGATTCGAACGGTTATATCCGTAATTCCCTTGTAAGTAAATGCAAAGCATGCATTATTATTATAGTATAAAAAGCTTTATTGCAGACCTTAGATGCTGCAGCATTTAGATTCCAGACCTCGTAGAGCATGAAGCTCTGATCGTTAATTCAAATTGTGTCGAAAGTTAGAGTTGGTCAATTAGTATTGTATTTTCGGAGATAATAATAAATATTATATCGGGGATTAATTTGTTTTTTAATCCTCCCGGCGATCTCGCAAAACATAACGCAAAGTATGAAATAATTAAATTTATTCAGCACTTGTGTATTAATAAATACTTGTATCTACTTGGCAAGCTGGCAATGCAGTACATAAAGTCAAATACAATATTAAAGTTATAACAAAAAAATGTATTTGTCCGTCCGTGACGTGTGTTTTATCACATATATTTTTTTAAATCCTTAAACAAATAACAAATACACGTTACCTAAGCTAATATTTTTAAATTAAGTACCACTATATTAAAATAAAAGAATTGAAGACAGAAACTTTTGGGGTTCGGGCCACAGCTCAGGGGGCCGATGAAGTAAAAAGACTGAATTCTAAATGAGGGTGTGATCATTTGCACAGGGCGTTAAGGGGCCAACGCGATCCTTGCCAGCGAGAAACATACCCTAGCTAACCTGCAGCTTTCTCTAGCTACCTAGGTGGACGACCCGGGGAAGAAAGCCACAAAGAAACTCTGGGCTTACTTTTTTTCGTCTTCTTTTGCTTATTTTTTTTATTTTAAGTTTTGATTTTATTCTTATAGTTGTACAACTATATTTTACCATCTTCTCCTATCCTAGTTCTAGAATAACTTTATCTAATTGAATAAGTCACAGCTAGATCAACAATAGAACAAGATAGATCGCACACGGATTTGTATGCAGTCTAACGACGCGTGTTACATATGCATAGCACAGTATAACCGCTGACTTGCATTTACCCCATTGTTACACTTCGCAACAGCGAGTCACACGAAGGCGCTTAATCAGGATAGCCGGAAAGCAACGTGACCACCGCTGCACCGGACACCCGAAGCCCGCTCCTCGGCTCCGTGGGACCGGTCAGAGGCCACTTCCTACTCAATCATCGAACGGTCGTCACCTAATTAACTTAGTTCATATAATTGTAATTCCTTGATAAGTAATAAATTATTTTAAGTTTGATCTTGTATTTTTTTGTGTCCTTGGCTGTCGACTTTAATATCTCGCGGCGACGCAGTCCGCTTGCTTTTGTTTATAATGCGTCGCCTTAATGCACATATAGAGTCAGTATTTACAAAGACACTTCTTGCATCTTTTAAGTAAACTAATGCATTATAGAGTAGTGACGACACAAAGACAGTAAATGAAAATACGATCTCCACTAGTAAATCAAAAGACTTTAAAATTATCAAATTAGATATTACACCAATAGTCTAAAATCTATTTTTTCAAACAAATTAAATGCTAATCTAAAGGAGCCTTATAATATATCCACTAACCTCATTCGAGCGAGGCTGCTGTAGCCACAGCACGTAAGAGCGGCAACATCAATCCCGTTCGTTAAATGAGTACTTACTTATATGGCGGTCTCTTTTAGTCATAACAGTTTAATTGATGTTGGTAACAATAATCTAAGAAGAAGGCATGCGACATTTAACTCCGCCCCTCTCGCAGCTTGCCAGCCCGTGCGATTTTTCTAGCACTGGGTCACGGTAATGTTACCTAAGAGTATTGAGCTCGGCCCAGTTTTTTTAAATGATTACCTACAGCCACGCGGTACGTAAGAACGGGATATGGCGACCCGTCTAAAGTATTTTAAGTTCATCCACCTACTTAAGATATTTGGACGTATTGGATCAGCCAATCGGGCCAAATGGACTGACGCGCGATTGTTGTTTTCTTTTGGTGCTTTAGCACGGTTTGAGTTCGGACACTTTTGATCGCAGACTCGACGTCCCATTTTTCAATGATAAGGCCAACGATAATGATTAATGTCCTCCTAGCCGAATTCGGCCACGGCGGCCAGTCTCAACAGAGATTAGTGCTCAAGTGTGTGCGCAAACACAGGAGCACTTTCTATTCCATCACTGTCATGATCCGATGGGACGCCTTAGCGACACGACCGGAAAGAGGTCAGGCACAGGACCGACGGCTTTACGTGCTCTCCGAGGCACGAGGGGGTATAATACCGCCAACTCCCAGACTTCGGGCTGATGCTGAATTTTTTTTCTTTTTATAGAAAAGTACCAAAATCATTTTTGGCTCGACCCAGGATTTGAACCCAGGACCTCATTAACTGCGGGTGAACACGCTACCGCTAGACCAACAAGGCCCAATGATTATGAGAATGTGTAATATATTATTATGCGGGTAACTAAGTACACAAGTAATTAAATAGCCTAGTCTAATGAACTAAGTACAAGTTTTTTAACATGAGCGTATGTAGGTCACTGCTGGCATTTAACTCAATGGAAAAAACGAAATACCTAGTGTTATATTTCTAGATAATTCAAAATCTCTCTCTATCTCTGGGTGCGTTATTGTCAAATTCAAGCAACCAAAAACAGCACAGTACAGTATATTATTGTTCCTTGTCGAATTAAGTAAGCGTTGTACTTATTACAATACATATTTTAGTGCTTACTAAGCGTCACACGTCTATTCGACCAGTATTCGCGACTGTTTATGTACAGAGTGTATACCGAACTCAGGCGAGTAGGTATGACTCTTGTTCCGATGGTGTATGATGATAGAATATTGTTAGATAACATTACGTATGAATTTTATCAACAGGTGCTGCTTGTGGTGACCGGTTGACTTGCCGTCGGCGGTGCCGCGGCGGTACATAGATATGAGGGTGACACTGAGAGTTCTTAGAAAATCAAAACATGAACAAACTAGCAAGTTATTAGTTTATTATATCTTTTCAAAATAGTGTCCATTTACATCAATACATCGCTGCATCATAGAACCACTGAGAAAAGCACTTTGGGGTCCTTGGGGGTCCTTAGGGGTCTCTTCGACGGCATTTTTTCAACGCATTCACTGCTTCCTCGGCGTTCATAAAACTTTATTTCGGAAATAAATAAAAGGCTCGAGGCTATAGGGCGGATGACCCAGTAATACCACGGCGGTGTGCCACGAGGCGATGTCGTGGTGAAGGAGAATCTTACTACGAGGTCGTTTCTCCCGAACTTTTTCTAAGACAAGTAGTAATGTATCACTCTGCAATAACTGTTTTTCGATCTTCTAAAACAATTGTTGCGTAATGACCTGTGTGAAATGGGCAAATAAAGACAAGACAAGACAAGTTCTTTATTTGCAATAAACATGGTATTAAGATGTTGGGTACAGTGTTCTATAATAATAAGTGTCCACATGTTTAGCGATACAAATTATTTGTAAAAATGCATGCAAAATATATCAATATTACAAATACAACCAATAATAAAATAAATGTCAAGTTTTCAGTTTTCCTAAATTTAATAACATTACATATAATTAATTTATAAATATTATTTCTGAATGAATATTATTTTGATGTATACTCATGTCTTAAAAATTCTCTTACGTCATAGAAATTATGTCTGTTCAGCCATTTATGCAGTGTATATATATTAAAGTAAATAAATGATTGATTGTCCTTCCGAAGAACGACGCTACCATTTTTTTTCCCACGCTTCGACCTCTCTTCACTTTAGTTGGCAACTCCTCGGAAGGAAACACCCGGACAGCCGACTGTCTGTTAGTTTCGGGATCATAACAATAAATCCAGCTTTCGTCACCCGTAAGTACATATATCGAAGACAGCATTTGAGTCACCTCCGTTAAATCTTTGAACCATTTCACGACACCAATTAACACGACGGAGTTTTTGGGCCTCTGTCAAATTATGCATATACACAAAACTTTCGGACTGCGGGGAAAAAGGAAAACTGTGGGGAACATTGGATTGGTAAATGATGCTTAATCAATCCCGCCAGACTATTAAATTATGAATTCTTAGATTTTAGTTTTAATTAAAAAGTTGATTAATCAACCGTAACTTTTGTAGGGCCACTTTGTGCCGCGCTAACGTTACAGTTTCGGGCCTCACCTTGCTCACATTGCACACACCGTGTCTAACTAGTGGTTCTGCAAAAGGATGTTATCAGCCCAGTCCTTGTGCTGCCAAATCATCCTTTTGTAGTTCTACTTGGTGCCGAAAAATATGCTACGCGTGTTGGTGTTACTATCGCGCGCCTTACCTTGTACACTTTGCACTCACCATGTATGAGTTAGGAATGTGGCCGCATAGTGGCAGGGACTGATATCCTTTTGTAGAGCTCTTTGGTGCCGAAAGATGCGCTCAGCGTTTTGACGTCGCTATCGCACTTCGCCTCTAGTATAGGTACTTAACACTCACCATGTCTTACATCGGGATGCGGCGGCATAGTGGCGGGCGCTGAAATGGTCCTCTTGTAGGGCCACTTGGTGCCGAAGGACGCGCTCAGCGTGTTGACGTTGCTTTTGCTGGTATAGGTACTTAGCACTCACCATGTCTAACATCGGGATGTGGCGGCATAGTGGCGGGCGCTGAAATGGTCCTCTTGTAGGGCCACTTGGTGCCGAAGGACGCGCTCAGCGTGTTGACGTTGCTATCGCTGGTATAGGTACTTAGCACTCACCATGTCTAACATCGGGATGCGGCGGCATAGTGGCGGGCGCTGAAATGGTCCTCTTGTAGGGCCACTTGGTGCCGAAGGACGCGCTCAGCGTGTTGACGTTGCTTTTGCTGGTATAGGTACTTAGCACTCACCATGTCTAACATCGGGATGTGGCGGCATAGTGGCGGGCGCTGAAATGGTCCTCTTGTAGGGCCACTTGGTGCCGAAGGACGCGCTCAGCGTGTTGACGTTGCTATCGCTGGTATAGGTACTTAGCACTCACCATGTCTAACATCGGGATGTGGCGGCATAGTGGCGGGCGCTGAAATGGTCCTCTTGTAGGGCCACTTGGTGCCGAAGGACGCGCTCAGCGTGTTGACGTTGCTATCGCTGGTATAGGTACTTAGCACTCACCATGTCTAACATCGGGATGTGGCGGCATAGTGGCGGGCGCTGAAATGGTCCTCTTGTAGGGCCACTTGGTGCCGAAGGACGCGCTCAGCGTGTTGACGTTGCTATCGCTGGTATAGGTACTTAGCACTCACCATGTCTAACATCGGGATGTGGCGGCATAGTGGCGGGCGCTGAAATGGTCCTCTTGTAGGGCCACTTGGTGCCGAAGGACGCGCTCAGCGTGTTGACGTTGCTATCGCTGGTATAGGTACTTAGCACTCACCATGTCTAACATCGGGATGTGGCGGCATAGTGGCGGGCGCTGAAATGGTCCTCTTGTAGGGCCACTTGGTGCCGAAGGACGCGCTCAGCGTGTTGACGTTGCTATCACTGGTATAGGTACTTAGCACTCACCATGTCTAACATCGGGGTGTGGCGGCATAGTGGCGGGCGCTGAAATGGTCCTCTTGTAGGGCCACTTGGTGCCGAAGGACGCGCTCAGCGTGTTGACGTTGCTATCACTGGTATAGGTACTTAGCACTCACCATGTCTAACATCGGGGTGTGGCGGCATAGTGGCGGGCGCTGAAATGGTCCTCTTGTAGGGCCACTTGGTGCCGAAGGACGCGCTCAGCGTGTTGACGTTGCTATCACTGGTATAGGTACTTAGCACTCACCATGTCTAACATCGGGGTGTGGCGGCATAGTGGCGGGCGCTGAAATGGTCCTCTTGTAGGGCCACTTGGTGCCGAAGGACGCGCTCAGCGTGTTGACGTTGCTATCACTGGTATAGGTACTTAGCACTCACCATGTCTAACATCGGGGTGTGGCGGCATAGTGGCGGGCGCTGAAATGGTCCTCTTGTAGGGCCACTTGGTGCCGAAGGACGCGCTCAGCGTGTTGACGTTGCTATCACTGGTATAGGTACTTAGCACTCACCATGTCTAACATCGGGGTGTGGCGGCATAGTGGCGGGCGCTGAAATGGTCCTCTTGTAGGGCCACTTGGTGCCGAAGGACGCGCTCAGCGTGTTGACGTTGCTATCACTGGTATAGGTACTTAGCACTCACCATGTCTAACATCGGGGTGTGGCGGCATAGTGGCGGGCGCTGAAATGGTCCTCTTGTAGGGCCACTTGGTGCCGAAGGACGCGCTCAGCGTGTTGACGTTGCTATCACTGGTATAGGTACTTAGCACTCACCATGTCTAACATCGGGGTGTGGCGGCATAGTGGCGGGCGCTGAAATGGTCCTCTTGTAGGGCCACTTGGTGCCGAAGGACGCGCTCAGCGTGTTGACGTTGCTATCACTGGTATAGGTACTTAGCACTCACCATGTCTAACATCGGGGTGTGGCGGCATAGTGGCGGGCGCTGAAATGGTCCTCTTGTAGGGCCACTTGGTGCCGAAGGACGCGCTCAGCGTGTTGACGTTGCTATCACTGGTATAGGTACTTAGCACTCACCATGTCTAACATCGGGGTGTGGCGGCATAGTGGCGGGCGCTGAAATGGTCCTCTTGTAGGGCCACTTGGTGCCGAAGGACGCGCTCAGCGTGTTGACGTTGCTATCACTGGTATAGGTACTTAGCACTCACCATGTCTAACATCGGGGTGTGGCGGCATAGTGGCGGGCGCTGAAATGGTCCTCTTGTAGGGCCACTTGGTGCCGAAGGACGCGCTCAGCGTGTTGACGTTGCTGTCGCGCGCCGACACGGACAAGGCCTCGTGCGCTCGCCGCACTTTGTACAGGAACCACTCGGAGTTGGTTTCACTGCTTACTAGCTCTGCATGGACAATGTGATCATCTAATTACTATAATCTTCATTACTATAGTCTTGAATATACACGCATCAAAAGTGTCTAGAAATTGGAAGAAGAGGAAAAGTACTAGCGATCTTCTTCCTCTGTGTTGGTTTTTCGAATAAATATAGTTTCAGTATGAGGCCGAATACAAGACGCAGTTGAGTTTGGAAGACTCGTTGACGTCAAGAACGTTTTCTAGGAAGTTTATACATATGGAGTGGGTATTGGTTATTGGAGTATTGGTTTGGGCCGTTATTTTGATCGATGGACGAACCGATCGCATCAGGGCAAAATCAATGCCCTGATTTATGCGGAGAGGATTGTTACAGACGTTATCATCCCTCTGCGAATCCAGTTGGATGATTCATCTCGGCTAATGCACGACAAAGCATGTGCTTTGTCGTGCATTGAGCGACTCTAGCCGTGTATGCATGTGCATACACGGCTTGAGTCGCTCGTCGAGTCAACGTTCTGACGCGACCTGCTCAATTGCCAGTCCCCAACCCATGCATGGGAAAAGCTGCCACGAAGAACTCTGCAGAGTATGAGAGCAAGAATTTTTTGACTAGTCAGAAAGTGGACGGTAATTTCACAAAGTGATTTTGATGAACTGATTTTAAGCATGCATAATCGCTGTGATTGTGTAATTTGTATCAATGGTGGAAACCTAGATTGTTATATTTTATCTTAATATTCTCAAAGACTAAAATCTGCATTTTGACTTTTATTTTTTTATTTTTGACATTTAATTGACGACTTGAACTTAAGTTAATTACGCACAATTTACAAAAATTGCTATTTTTCTTAATCCACCGCTTATTATTTCCATTTAAATTTCTGTTTCCCCAGATGTCCAGGAGTGTCGGGTCTGGGAATAGGGCGGGCCAAGGAATAGGGCCGTTTCTACCAATCTATTTGCCAACACGGCTGCCGTAATTTGGTGAAACTTGTTCTGATAGGCCTTTAAAAATATAAATGCCAAACGTAATTGCATTTTTATTTTTATTTTACTGCTGAACTTTCAATAAAAGAATTATACCTTACTGCAACGATTTCGGCCCCTAATTTGATAAGTTCTTTTTTATGTCTAGTATAGCAGGGCAAACGAGCAAGCCGGCCACCACGGTCACCATGGTAACCAGCGCTGCTCATGGACACTCTAAACTGCACGGGAAGTTTCGAGTGTACATTGGCTATATATCCAAGTCAACGCTAACCCGCAAGTATGAATAACATAAATGCTTGCGGTCGGGGGACCCCGTCATCAATAAAAGCACCTTCACGAATCCTTGCAAAATTGCAATAATGAAACAATATTACTTAAGTATAATTTTAAAATAAAAGCTAAGTAGTAAAGTAAGTTTTAAGCCAGCGTTGCACTCGGTAGATTCGCGCACACCAGCGTTTTTTTGTAAGACAGCTCAATTGTCCGTGACTTACATATGTAAGTTAATATCATCAGTTAATGTCATACTTAAGTGAATGTTCCGGGATAGTCACTAAGCACCATCAGAATAACCAGCGCTATAACAATAAAATGTTCTAGCAAATGCTGAGGTGGTGCCATTTCGGTCTAGCACAGACAACAAGTGTCTTTGTTTTGTTTTATTTTATTTTAATTTATATTTTATATTTCTGTAGTCTGTGCAATTTTTGAATAAATCTTTTTTCGTCTTCTTCTTCTTTATAATAGAAAGAAAGAGTCTTTTAGAATATATAGATAGATAGAGAGAAAGAGAATGTTAAAGTCAATCATAACGCTTTTTCCTTTCGTGTCGACTTCCACTGGTCGAACCTGGTTCAAGCCACGCTAAGAAACTTCGTACCAAAAGCAATAATAACACTATTAAGAAATCGAATAAATAAAAAACAAAAAAAAAATCTTAAAAATTGTACCAACCTCTCAAATTGGTAAAATCGATGGTCTTGTTGGAGTTAATCTGTGCCTCCAAGAACAGAGCTTCAAATCTGTTGAGGAAGAAGTCCCACGTCAAGATCTTGCGGTCGCTGAGCGTGTTGTGGAGCTGGTAGATGGACTGCAGGATCATGGGCCGGTCCACAATTACCAGGTCGAACTGGGTCTCCAGGCAGTACAGGAGGAGCTAAACAAGAGTAATTTGTGTTTAAATAGAAAATACACTTTTGTTAGTGATAGAAATACAGAATTGTTATCATTCCAGCTGCCACGGTATTGGGGTTAAGGTTCAAATATAGACACTACTAATGACACTTTCACCCAACGTTGGGTTGGGTGAAAGTGTCATTAGTTTCCCCTGGCAAAATAAAAGCCATTCCATAGGATTATGTGGTTGGACTAAATAGACTGATATGTTCATATAGATATCGTTTACCAACACTTTCTTATTATTGACTAAGTTTATTTTATTTAAAGAAGAATATTAATAGTATTCTATCGATGGAACTATTGTATAATTACTAGAGAATTAAGGTTCTATTGTCAAAGACTAGAGACATAGGATATAATATTAATATGTTCTTAGTTTTGCCACTCAGTCTGTCATCTCTTCTCAGTTTGTCAGTGAGTCAAAAGCATGGTAGTTTGTAGATTTTTGTAGGATATATTTATTACAATAATTTACTTATAATAATAGCTTTCTGCACTCCTTCACCATATAAACTTTTACTGTCCCAACTTTCAGTCCTAGCACAAAGTTTTTGCTTCACGTATTAACATTATGATAATAGTGATCCGAACTTAATCTCGAATCGCAAAACTTAGTGCAATTTAACCAACTACGCAGTACAAACTCGTATTATGCAGGAGTACTAAACACTATTATTTCACTGTGAGACGGCTATCGGACATGAACGGGGCGAAATCAGATGCAAGATTTTACGTGCTCTTCTAGGTACGGGCGTTTAAAGCGCCAAAACCCAGACTCCGAACTGCTACGGTGTGTTTTTCTTGACAGGGACCAAAACAATTTTAGCACTTTCTACGAATGCTTTACTTGCTATCCATAGATCGACTTCATCCCAAAATATCAAAATCTTACAACCTATACGATTTCAAAGTAACTTTTCTCATGTACGCTAAAGTTGTGGAACTAGTCTAGAAATATAAGGTCTCAAGAAAAACAGGACTGTCTTGGAAGTAACCGTCGAACGATGATGATTCGAGTGACAACCGCCAACTCCACGGCGACATATATCAGTTTTTCTGTCTAGGATCTAACCATATAGTATTTTTAGTGTCTAGGGACAAACGATAAGTATATTTCTTCGAAGCAGAGCTATTTTTCGTGCACTCACATCGATGGCATTGTCGTGCACGGTGCCGATGTACAGCGTGGCCCGCTGCGCCACGTACACGTTGCTGTACTTACGTCGATGGCATTGTCGTGCACGGTGCCGATGTACAGCGTGGCCCGCTGCGCCACGTACACGTTGCTGTACTTACGTCGATGGCATTGTCGTGCACGGTGCCGATGTACAGCGTGGCCCGCTGCGCCACGTACACGTTGCTGTACTTACGTCGATGGCATTGTCGTGCACGGTGCCGATGTACAGCGTGGCCCGCTGCGCCACGTACACGTTGCTGTACTTACGTCGATGGCATTGTCGTGCACGGTGCCGATGTACAGCGTGGCCCGCTGCGCCACGTACACGTTGCTGTACTTACGTCGATGGCATTGTCGTGCACGGTGCCGATGTACAGCGTGGCCCGCTGCGCCACGTACACGTTGCTGTACTTACGTCGATGGCATTGTCGTGCACGGTGCCGATGTACAGCGTGGCCCGCTGCGCCACGTACACGTTGCTGTACTTACGTCGATGGCATTGTCGTGCACGGTGCCGATGTACAGCGTGGCCCGCTGCGCCACGTACACGTTGCTGTACTTACGTCGATGGCATTGTCGTGCACGGTGCCGATGTACAGCGTGGCCCGCTGCGCCACGTACACGTTGCTGTACTTACGTCGATGGCATTGTCGTGCACGGTGCCGATGTACAGCGTGGCCCGCTGCGCCACGTACACGTTGCTGTACTTACGTCGATGGCATTGTCGTGCACGGTGCCGATGTACAGCGTGGCCCGCTGCGCCACGTACACGTTGCTGTACTTACGTCGATGGCATTGTCGTGCACGGTGCCGATGTACAGCGTGGCCCGCTGCGCCACGTACACGTTGCTGTACTTACGTCGATGGCATTGTCGTGCACGGTGCCGATGTACAGCGTGGCCCGCTGCGCCACGTACACGTTGCTGTACTTACGTCGATGGCATTGTCGTGCACGGTGCCGATGTACAGCGTGGCCCGCTGCGCCACGTACACGTTGCTGTACTTACGTCGATGGCATTGTCGTGCACGGTGCCGATGTACAGCGTGGCCCGCTGCGCCACGTACACGTTGCTGTACTTACGTCGATGGCATTGTCGTGCACGGTGCCGATGTACAGCGTGGCCCGCTGCGCCACGTACACGTTGCTGTACTTACGTCGATGGCATTGTCGTGCACGGTGCCGATGTACAGCGTGGCCCGCTGCGCCACGTACACGTTGCTGTACTTACGTCGATGGCATTGTCGTGCACGGTGCCGATGTACAGCGTGGCCCGCTGCGCCACGTACACGTTGCTGTACTTACGTCGATGGCATTGTCGTGCACGGTGCCGATGTACAGCGTGGCCCGCTGCGCCACGTACACGTTGCTGTACTTACGTCGATGGCATTGTCGTGCACGGTGCCGATGTACAGCGTGGCCCGCTGCGCCACGTACACGTTGCTGTACTTACGTCGATGGCATTGTCGTGCACGGTGCCGATGTACAGCGTGGCCCGCTGCGCCACGTACACGTTGCTGTACTTACGTCGATGGCATTGTCGTGCACGGTGCCGATGTACAGCGTGGCCCGCTGCGCCACGTACACGTTGCTGTACTTACGTCGATGGCATTGTCGTGCACGGTGCCGATGTACAGCGTGGCCCGCTGCGCCACGTACACGTTGCTGTACTTACGTCGATGGCATTGTCGTGCACGGTGCCGATGTACAGCGTGGCCCGCTGCGCCACGTACACGTTGATGTCGTCCATGCTGGAGATGAGGTAGCAGAAGGCCGTGGCCAGCGCCGTCTGCAGCGGCAAGCTCGTCTTCACGGGCGAGCCGTCCATGAACCTGCACCAGTCATACGAAACTAATGTACGCTGTTCACGTACTAGGTAAAGAGTTAGTTCACCAATAAATAAATATGCCATCTGATCCTACACTATAGCCTGTACAATGGCAACTAAACAATTAATAATATATTTCTAAATACATAAATTACACCCAGACAGAAAGTATTGACGACTACGAATTTCTTTTTTGTGTTATCAAAACTCCTATATTTTAATAAAATACCAAATACACAATACTCTTTTATTGATTATCACTTTCAAAATACCAACTTAGTACAATCAATAAATTATATGTGATCACTTCAACGGTTCGACTGCAAAAAGCCCCGCTTCGCTCGCGCACTGCCATTATAAACACTCTGTTCTTGTTGCAACTTCACCGCTAGATGGCGTTGTTGAAGCGATGTTGCCAACATTTGTACACATACAATTTTTGACAATTTATTTACATGTTCGTATGGTAAATGGTTGCCTTTCACACCGTGGTTCGATTCCCAACCAAGACAGATATTTGTGTGCATGAACATGTCTGTTTTTCCTAAGTCTGGGTGTAGTTATCTATATAAGTAAGTATTTACAAAAGAAAAGTAGTATATGTCATATATCAGTTATCTGGTTTCCATAGTACAAGCTCTGCTTATAAGTAAGTAAATAATGTGCCAGGATGTTATTATAGTAACGTGATTTTTTGTGTAAATTGCAAGTTAATAAAAAGAATTTGGTTCTGAGTACCGTCCAATATTATCTAATTTTAAATAATTGTAACTTAACATTCTGTGAGGCATTTTTTATCTAATATGACCTTTATTATAACAATCATAGGTCTCAAAACCGACCCACCTGATAATAATAGTAACCCTCTCCACCGCAGTGAACCGCACGTGGTAGTCATGGTGATGGAACTGATCCCTGATAAGATTACAGAACACGTCGGCTCCGCCCGCCAGCGTTATGCAGTGCAGCAGCACGGGCACCGCCACGGAACAGATGTGCGAGTGAGACGCGTTGCACACGTTCCATAAGCTAGAAAGAGACAACATTATTGTAACGAAGCATTGTTAGATGCGGGCAGCACAAGACCGGCTTTTGTGGCGATGCTTGGGGGCCTTTGTCCAGCAGTGGACGTCTTTCGGCTGATATGATGATGATTGTTATAGTGCTTTTAAGGGAAACAGTTGAAGGCCAAAACTTCAGCGCGCAGCTATCACACTCGATGTTTAATAACTATTATAAAGGTGAAAGTTTGTGAGTATATAAATGTGTATGTTTGTTACTTCTTCACGTCTAAACTACTGGAGCGATTTTAATAACATTTCGTATGGAGTTAGCTGACACCCTGGATTAACACATAAGCTATAGTTTATAAAGTTTAACGCGAGTAAAGCCGCGGGGCAGATCTAGTGTGTACGATATAAAAATACTGTCATAATTTACGATGAATCTGCGTCAGTTATTATATGAAATATATATAAATTGCTGTAGTCAAAAGCGGGTTAATTGATTACACCCAGACACAGAATAAATAATCGAGCTAAGACAATCGCCTCGCCGATTCGTGTCCCGGGTTCGGTTCCCGCACCGGATTTGTGTGACCAATGAAGTTGTTCTGAGTCTGGGTGTAACTTATGTCCGTCTATTATACATATTAATGTTTTTAAACTTTCGCGATTTATACACATTTTTATATACTGTGGACACGGGTCTCAATCGCGGTAAAGATATAGGCAAATTATTACCTTGGTTACCCGACGTTTCGGCATGGATTGCACCAGCCATGGTCACGGGACGACTGAAAAGCCGTGTCCACAGTATATAAAAATATTATACATATGTTTGTAAAGCACCCCGGGATTCATTAGAATCGTAATATGGCTTTGTCTTAAAAAAATGTTGTTCTGGGTGGGGATCGAAATCACGACCACTGGCTTAGCAGTCAGGGTCACTGACCACTAGACCAACATACCAGTCAATAACGGCCACAAGGCAAACCAACAAAAACCCAGTTCTTATTAAACAAAAATGTACTTAACTCACTTATCAATGAGTAAATTCTCCTGACACCATATCAAGAACCCCCTATGGTCCGCCAGCGCGTCCGTGTTCAGGACTAACACTTGTAAACATTGCAGCAGATGGTAGAGAACGTCGGGGCGGGAGGTACTCTTCAGCTCCTGAGGGGGAAAATTAATGTTATACTATCAACCCTTTTTTTATTGCATGACAATCTATAGACATAAACAGGGTAAAAATAACGAAAAATTACCAGTATTTGGGCAATTTCCATCATTTATTAGTTTCCATAAGTCGAAACCACCGCAGCTTAATATAATAGAGAGAGATTTTAATGTGAGGTGTTTGGGTCAAAAGCTCAAATTTACTCGGGCAAAAATGAAGGAAAGCTATGGTACTTAAATCTCAAAAACGGGAAATCATAAATTTAATCGTCCGGCGGGTCGCGAACCTTCACCATCTACCAATCCGGGGTAGGCGCTCTAAGCTACGAACGATACACGCTGGCAGATCAAATTTAGGCTTAAGTGTTAGCAAGGAAGCCTAAATTTGATCTGCCAGCGTGTATCGTTCGTAGCTTAACGTAGAGCGCCTACCCCGGATTGGTAGATGGTGAAGGTTCGAGACCCGCCGGACGATTAAATTTATGATTTCCCATTTTTGAGATTATATTAACGCTTTGCATCGCGAATAATGCTATAAAATTCCAATTTAATATGGTACTTACACTTTTATTACCTTTTGTAGGTCAATCTATTATAGGCGCCGGGAAACAATATATACAAAAAATAATGATAGTCCTTTTAATTCTGCGTAATAACTCTAAATTACTAGAAGTAATTTGCACCTGCAACAGCTGATGAATATATTGCAGCTCTTGTGGCAACTCTTCTATGCAGAAGTGGAACTTGCCGGCCGACGTCGCCCAGAAATTCCTCATGCCATCTTCTACGGGTTCCGCCATGCCTTCATGATCGCCTAGTAGATTTGGTGTCGACACCTGCGGAAAATTATTGATTTTAAGAGATAACAAAATTTAATCAAATGTTCCATGTTTAATTGAAATGGCACTTCAGTTTGGAAACTCTTTGGGCTATGTCGGCTACTTTCATTCGTCTGCGCATTTCGACGTTTCTGATTCGATAGCGCAAGGTTACTCCAAGCATAGCCCTCTCCATTGCTCTTTGGGTGACCTTGAGCCTTGTTAAGAGGCTCATAGTAAGAGACCACATAGCTCGTAGAAACGACAGCCGCTGGGCCAGAGAGGTTCTCAAGTGGCGACCACGAACCGGAAGACGCAGCGTGGACAGGCCCCCTAAAAGGTGGGTGCAAGGGTCGTGGGAAGCCACTGGATGCGGACAGCACATAACTAGCTGTGGAGATTCTTGGGGAGACCTTTGTTCAGCAGTGGACGTCTTTCAGCTGTCAGAAATGACCACCTTTTACAAGAAAGCCATTGCTATGAAAATGTAGTAGTATACTCACGTCAGCGGTAGCCGTGGCGACGTCCGTGTCCGTCAGCGTCACCGTGTGCGCCGTGGCCAGCGTCGGCGCGTCGGTGGGCGGCAGCGACACCGCCATGTCCAGCTGTTCCGTGATCGTCTCCACTGTGGCTGTCATTATCTAAACATCATGTTACACTAAAGAACTTGCACTCAGCAGTTTGCAGCAAGCGCCCTATGATTATGACATTCTGGTAGCTAGATAAGCTCTTAAATACTTGGTTATAGAAATTGAGATATGAATTAATAATTCATTGATTACAATTTGGTGTAATCTACTGCTATTCCTACAGCGTGATGTCTAAAACAATAAAAAGTGTTAATATAGTTGGGTCATTTTATAATACCCCGGGTTTATGCCCAATAATCGCAGAACAAGGTGTCCAAGCTTGTATTTAGTTCAGCAATATCCTATTTAGATATGACCTACTACTGTTTTGTTAATGTTTAATTTGCAATACATATTTCAAAAGCGATCTTTGGTTCAGTTTTTAAGTCTGTTTTGTTTTAAAATTATATTAATGTATGGACATTTAAGACCATATATTAATGTTGACCGCGATTAAAAATACATAGCAAAACATTAAAAATAATTAAATGATTTTAAACAATTGGAAAAATACAATTAACCTGTAATATGCTGCAAATATTTAGAATAATAATTTTGTTATATACTTTCAATCAAATTGTCGCGAAAATCATGTAGACATTTCACGACTACAAATAAACATCAAAAATCTAACGACTTCCCTGTGATAGATTGAGAACTTAAATTTAAGAAGTAATATAACAAAAACGAATAATTTTACTATCACACAGGAAAGTCCAAAGATCCATTTTACCTTACAGTTGCGTTAAAATATATTTAGCTAAAAAAATGTGAAATGGATTTAGCCACAATCGCTCTTGAAGGTAAGCTAAGATGTGATTTTACTCGCCTCGGAAAAGAGTTCAATGTATCTAAATAAGGCGATCTACCTTTAATTTGATTAAATATATAATTGTGCTAAAAATCGCCTATAATTCGACCACCACCGGATCTTTCTCACTTTTTTTTGCTTGCTAATGTTATACAGATCGTGATTCAAAGTACTCGTAGAGTCGCATCAAAGTGCTTTGTGACACAGGCCACGATAGTTAACGTAAAAAGTAACGGTCCGAACTACTCTTTAGGGTGCAAACCGCAAAGTCGGGGGGACTTAACAGTTAAGTCAGTAAAGAAACAAAAATTCATCTTCAACCTTAATATCTAATAATTACCCCATATATGGCTGTTTTAATGACTCCATTAGAACCATCAAATTTTGAAGATTATCACCGCAGGCTAGCTAGGGTGAGTTCCCCAGCGGCGAGGATCGCATCGGCCCTTTAACACGTCATCGGTAATCCCGTGCAAGTAATCAGACCCTTATTTAGAATTTAGTTTTTTACTTCAGCGGTATTAGTCGCTTAAATTAAGCTACTGGTTGAGAACCTTCTGCGCTAGCCAACTGCTCGTTATCTTCAATTCTCTAATTTTAATATAGTATTGCTAAATATAACAATAATAGCTTAGTAACTTGCTATTTATGATTTATTTAAGGATCTAATAAAAATATATGTGACGAACCAGACCGCACGGACGGACTAATTCAAAATATTTTTGTTACTTTAATACTGTATCCAACTATGTTTATGTATTACATTGCGAGCTTGACAAGTACAACAAGTGTATGTAAATACCCAAGTGCTGAACAAATTTCATTACCTATTTTATTTCATTATCGTCAATATTCGGTTATTTTTAGGATATGAGCGCACAATAGAAGGATGGTTATTACGAGATAATTAACATTTGCATATATCGCCTTGTTGTTTTTAAAAATATTTTCGTTATATTTAAGGTAAGGTAATATCGACCTTATGTCTAACACCAATAAAACAAAGCACGTCCACAATGAAAAAGCACAAGAGTAAGTAAGATAGATGCTTTGGTTGAGAGATGTATTACAGATGTATTTATAGTAAATATTCATTTACACTCCCTTAAAATCGCTATCTAAAATTTACTTCTTTTAGGGAGATTTAAAGTTTGACCAATCTCCTTTATCGGGTCAAAATCTGATGGGTGTTAGGTTTCTTTAAATTTCACTTCACGTGTTTAAGGAATTTTACAGAAAGTATATTACAATCACAAAATTACATTATTGCCGTATTAAGTAACAAAAACGTCAAGTAATATAGCCATGCTGATGTTTTCACCACTTTTCAGCGTTGAGAAATAAAGCTGTAGAGCCCTATAGCTACTTTAAAATTCTAAAGACAGTTTATCTGCACCATAACTATAGAAAGCGTGAATTATTGTTCATCGTATCAGCCAAAAGTAGTCTACTGGTGGACAAAAGCCTCCCCAAAGATCTTCACAATGGAATTGTGTCCGTTACTTGGGGAATATGTTATAATCTTTGGCAATCGCAATATTTTGCCCATTACACACAGAGAGATACATTTGCGTATTCCCTTGCGAAGAGTTCTACACGAGTGGTATTATCGCCATGTAATCGGCATTAATTAATGTGGATTATCGCCCTGGTGGATGCCTATTCTTGACCCCTTAAATGTGGATAATGGCAATGGTGGATGGCAAATCTAGACCCCTTAAATGTGGATTATCGCAATTGTAGATGGCAATTCTTGACCCCTTACATGTGGATTAACGCAATGGTGGATGGCAAATCTTGACCCCTTACATGTGGATTATCGCAATGGTGGATGGCAAATCTTGACCCCTTAAATGTGGATTATCGCAATGGTGGATGGCAATTCTTGAAAATACCTTAAAAGTTGACTATATTTCTCTGATGGTTTTCTACGCTATTTTTTAATATTTCAATAAACCACTTCGTCTTACCTAGTTTCAAAGTAAAACATCTCCCAACCGCAGCGTGTTAAAACACATAGTGACATACTTGCGTATCTTGCGAAGATTTAGTAATAGTGGCGTCCGACCCGACGTCGCTTATTAGTGAGAGTTGCATGAAATGAACAAACTATACAACTACGTTACAATATAGTTACGGTCTCCAAGGATAATATGAACCATTAATTATATTATCAAATTGGTATCAACAAAATAGTTTCAAGGTTACTGTTTAGCAAATGAGGAGTCATCTTAAGCCTTATTTCGAGGTTAAAGGATTCTTAAATCTTTCCAAATGCTAGGATTTATTTTTTAATTCACCGTAGACTATATAAATAATCTTCTGTTAGTTTGTTAATTCATAGAGATTTCTCCGATCCGTAAGTGATAGGAGAGGCAAAGCACTGGCATTTATATTCATATATAAAAAGTGATGGTTCATATTTTCCTCGTCGGACTTTACTAGAACATTGATTAAGTCTAGGCGGGAATGAGTGTTGGTGGCTCGATTAATCGTCGCGAACGTTACAATAATTGACGACTTTACATCAATAAGAAACATTTATCAGAGAAAACTTAATGCTTAATCGGCAGCGTTTATATTAATTAGGAAGGTATGTATAAAATCGGACAGGTAATCATGAGAATAGAAGAGATCGCAAGAAAACAAGATAATAAGAAATGCTATGTGGCTAAGAACATGCAATTCGACACGAATAGAGGAGGGTTGAAGGGTCGCGCGGTCGGTGGGAGCGGGACGCATACGCACGTGCGGCATGTGCACCAGCACGCCGCCCACGGCGCCGCGCTCGGCCAGCGGCTGCGCCAGCGCCAGCAGCGCGTCGGCCGGCGCGCGCGCCTCCTCCTCCGCCTCCCACGCCTCCTCCGCGCGCGCCTGCCGCACAGCGGTCATGTCTGAGGCGCACAGTGCAACACACGGAACGTGCATCCACGTGCGTGTTCTGTGTGTTGGACTGTGCGTTCTTTCTATACAAACGGAGATATTTACACACTTTGGCAGTTTGCCAATCACCTTACACTACTATTGGAACTTATGGCACCAACGAGGATAAATACTCCAAAACTGCAGTCAATTCGTGTTTTTATATGTAAATATGGTGAATTTTTCAACATAACGTCTTCGACAACGTACAAAAGGATAGAAAAATAAAACGTTACCGTATGATTTTCCATGTTGTTTCCAAAATTCCATAGTAAGCTCTAGTAAAGTTTCCCTACTTTACTTTGACACTATGACGGACTTAACTCAATTTCGACTTATTGACAAAAATACTGCATAATGTTAATAACTTCATTTATCAAATTACTGGACACTGGCAAAACTCTAAATGAGCGATTCCACATAAAAACAAAACTGGTGCTTTAGACTAAACGACTAAAGTTAAACTTCAAACATAACTGGTTATGACACAAAAAGAAAAAGAAAATGTATGCCTACCTTTATCTTGCCCCGACAGTACCATACGAAATAAATTCACACCCAAGGCGCCGATATTACTGACATGAAGATGCGTGAAAGAGTCAGTTATTAGGAGTTTTGCACAGCTTTGCTTTTTTGCAGTTTTGTTGATCTGCCTTGTGAATATGCGAAAACGCAGGCCGCTTATTTACTTGAGGATTAAAAAGAGGGAGAGAAGAGGTATCTCATCGATATGAATGTTAACTCAGCCACAAAAGGAAGGTTAAGCTTTTTGCTATTTACGACCCAACATCTCGCCGATTTCCAAGTTAGTCAATGGTACCTATTTAATATTATAGATCAAATGTCTGCTGGACCATGCATGACAGCAAGAATGTAATTTACATGGGTAAAGAACGACCGTATTGGTATTCATAACGGCAAATGATTTTAGCAAGCATAATACATGATGATCTTTAAACCAAGCATGGTATCCAATTTCTAATTACAATCATAATATCAGTCCAACACTATCCCAGATAATTTGCCACTGAATACTCATATTGGTAAACATAACAAAAAATATCGAAAATTGCAGCTGGACTTTGGTACTATAACGATCTGCTACTCCAGATGCCTTCGGGATCTTTTTATATTGGAATAAAATACGTAGGATTCAACTTTGATTTGACTTATATTTTCATAACTTTTACTATAATACGTTACAGCGTCTTCACTCTAGGGATTCTGTCGTAGAGAGACTGACTGTGAAAAAGAATTTTGTTTTCGTTTGAAATACTTTCAAACGATTTCTTTTTAATTATTTCTTTTTAAAACGTTTGTTTGAACGAACGAAGGTGTGCAACCAAGAAGGTCGTCACAGTACCGCTGCATATTTCTTCTAACTACCTAAGTCATAAGAAACATTGCAATAAGTCCTATTCTTGTCTTGTAATTTTCATAAAGATAAATACATAACAGTTTGTGTTCTACATTATCTACATCTTGTTACGTATGTGTGTGTGTGCATGCGACGATGCGTGTAAGTGTGCGGGCTGCGCTCCGCGTGTCACCTTCATCTGACATTAAATCAGTGTGTAACCAAATAGCGAGTTTCATTGATGTGCATTGCTTCTATCCTTCCGTGCAAATATATAACACATCTTTAGGTAAAATATTTTCAATAAATATAAATTTGGACCAAACGAAGAATGAAAACTTATACATATACATGAAACGTTATTGGCTATGAGGGAAAGAGAGAAAGAAAATGTGTGCTCGCACCTCTCACTCTTGCTCCTACAGTAATATACGAAACGTAACGCTCTCTTTTTCTATCTTAACTAACTTATTTCTGTTAAATTCCGTTCGCCTCGCCCAATCACATTTTCGTAACGGTCTCGTCGATTCCCCAGCTTACTTCCCAAGTCAAGAAGTTTTACTACAAATATCTAGTTACACCTTCTAACCATCGTTTAGAATGACAAGATTAAACATTTAAAGAAATTCTTCATTTCAATTTAAGTGTTAATTATTATTATTTTAGTTGATAAATGCCTATGTTAGCAACATCGGTTCAACAGCGCCATCTAGCGGTGAAGTTGTTACAAGACCCGTGTGATTATAATGGCAGAGCGCGAGCGGAGCGGGGTCTTTTGCAGTCGAACCGTTGAAGTAATAACATATAATTTATTGATAGCTCTAAGTTGTTATTTTGAAAGTGTTAATGAAAGAGTGTTGTGACTTTGGTATTTTATTAAAATATAGGAGTTTTGATGACATCTAGTAAAGATACTTACCGGCGGGGGTGGTTTAGGCTTGTCGGGAACCAGAGCCCGCACCAGCAGCACGGCGAGCTGGTGCCACAGCGCCGCCGCCTCGCAGTACGAACACGCGCCTTCCGCCAGGCATACCGCTACAAAATAACAAATTGACTAATATACAACATATACTGCTTTTCTTTTGTAAATACATATAAATAAGTACACTCAGACTCAGGATAAACAACTAGTTCATGCACACAAATATATTCCCTGGGTGGGAATCTAACCCACGACCTGCGACGTGAAAGGCAAGCATTTATCAACCACGCCAACCCGTTCATCGCTTAACGCAGAACGCGTACAATGGATTGGCAGAGGTTGCTGGTTCGAAATGCTTACAAAATATTTTTTTCTTAGAAATTGTTACTCTTTTAGATTGGCTCTTTTTAATAATGGCGATTTCGAGGAATTTATAGAACGACTTGGAAATTACTGTTAACCTGGGTTAACCTGGCGAAATGAAAGCAAAGCGAAATAATATTAGTTGGGAACGCTATTATATTACTTACCGTGCTCGATAGTGTTGGTCTGATTGGACTTGAGCATCAAACGCAACAACTTGGTCGCTTCACTGCTCACGTTCTGGCTGTTCATACGCCGTTGTTGTAGATCCATCTAGGAACAATATTGACTATGGTTAAAGAAATTTATTTCTCAAAAGAACGTATTACATTTACTTAAAGAGAAAAATATTTACAATAATGCTATGAGCTGACATAGAAAATACGACATACATAGTATGTACATAAAAAACAAAATATATTTTTTAATTACAATTATTGGGGATAAACTACATATACACGACGCGACGATGATGCTTGATGAACTAATTATAAAAACAAAATAATTGATAAACAAAATATATACATATCTGAAAGTACAGTCGGCGTCATGTCATTAAATACAATGGCACTACAGAAGCCACCTCATTATATTTAGGTAGTTATTCGTAGAGCTGGCAACACCCAAATTTTACCGTTGCATGATAATACCGCTCGTTACAGTTAACAAGTACGAGATAAAACAGCGAAAACTGAAATCTAACAATATTAGTTTATATGAATGGCTACAGACGCTCGCCAGTGGTGCCGGTGCCCGCCCCGCGCCTGCCCTACTCCGCACATCGCATAGCTAACACTGCGCTCCTTCCTGGCGCAGCCTCCTCATCTTCATAACACAAATTACTCCCGCTACATAGAGTAGTATTATTGGAAACGGTCACATAATTCAGTAGTTTCACTACCTTACAGCATAGCCGCAAAGCACATCTCTCGTGAGCAAAACACCCTACTTAAGTTGGCGCCCAACATGGGGTCGAGCGCATGTACACAAGTCATTTTGAGAACGGAGATGTTGCCTACAATAAAGGGATCCAAGGAAAAGAGGTTAATTTTAACGTTAGATATTGAGCCTTGAAAGGTTTCACATAGACAAGTCAGACAGTGTACTCTGTGGAGTGCCCCCGGCACTCGACAGAGGACATCCCTTCTGAAGTTTAATGTTCAGCTTGAGGCAGTTTCTGATGTATGGAAGTTTCGATTTTTCAGGGTCGTTTTGTACAACTGTCGCTGTCGTGTTAGTGACCTTCGTGAATGCTGTGATAGTATACAAATACTGCGCATCCATCAATGACGAACACGTCCTGTGAGATCTTACCGATGCTGCAGACTCGCACGGTGTAACATCAATATTTTTTCGTACTTTGGAAGCCCTATGAAACTATTTATGTATGAACTATAAACTTCTCATAGACAAAAACATTTTGTACGGGGAGGCCTTTATTTTTATGCATTTCATAACGGTATTCCTTTATTGTGCTTCTTAACTTTTCTTCTCTATTTATGTTACGCCTTTTATATGAAGAGGACTAGAACTTGCATGTACTGAAAGCCTCCATTTTTAAAATAGAAAAATAATATGGAATTTTACAACTTGCCGAAATACCTATAATTCTCAATAGTAACTCAATAACTTTGATATGTAACCACTTTGATGTGTATTTGTTTTAAAAGATGATGTTGGGAAGAAAATTAGAATTGTCCCTTATGTCGAATAAATTTGCATGCCGTCAAATCGGCGTAACATGCTGAACCTGTACAATTCTTTAAAACACCTTGTAACCATGTTTCTGGCGAATAAACAAATATTTCATTTCATTTCATTTCACAAAAAGAGCAATATAAAATATATTGCTCTTTTTGTGGGCAACGGTTTTTTCTCCGAAAGACTTCTAGTGATAGACAAAGGCCCAAATACCTCCACAATAGCCGTTCTAGCGACATCCCATTGAGCGGCTAGCAAGTCATCAGTATTAGTCACTAAACAGATGAAGTCAAGATCTCTATACTTTTACATTCATTTCAATGAGATATTGGTTTTTTGCGGTCATTCTTTCGTAGCGTGTCCGATCAAGGGTATGGTCACTACCACTGCTTCGAATTTAAAGAAGATCGGTTGTGCCATTCAGGGGCATTACGGTCAGGAACAAACGCATGAGTCGCCTAAAAAAGAGCTTTGTTTAGACTCAGCTCAATTAAGAATGTACGAACCTGTTTGAGCAATGTATCCAGCATCAGTATGCAGCAAGTCAAGTTCTGTGGTTTCATCTGATCATCTTTTTCCTTTTTATCTTTGTCGTTGTTTGGAGAGTCTTTGGTTTCTTTTGGTTTTGTACCTTCCGCTGTAAATGACAACAATTTATATATCATAAAAATCTATGTGCATTTTTTGCCAAATATTTTTCAGAAATTTAAAAGTACAATACATTTCTAGACCATCCTACTAATATTTTAACAAAATGCGAAAGAGAAAGTTAAGAGGATGGATGGATGGATCTTTGTTACTTTTTCAAGAAAAAACTACATAACACATTATGGTGAAACTTTTCGTGGTTATTCGTATATTCGGTATACTATATAGTTAGACATCCGAATAACACATAGACTATAATTTACAAAGAAACCGCGTGGTGCAGCTAGCTTTTTTTAAAAAGTAATTTAATGGCTTTCCGCGTTATCCACTCACAATTTTGATAAGTGAAAATTGATGTTGGGACTGTATGTTTCAAAATATTTGGCTATTTGTAAAAATATATTAGGTGAAACGTAACTCTGCCATTACCTGTTTGTGGCTTAAATATCTTCTCGGGCAAGTTGACAACGCAGTGACTGAACAAATCAAACAGTTGTGACAGCGGGATCTTCACCTCCAACATAGATATAGTCTAGAAAATAATTTGATGTTTAGTAAATAGTATTCGAATGCAATTTCTAATATATATTTCTCTTATATACTATTTTCACCATGGTGTTGTAACGGTAGCATGATCAGCTTATATTTGAAATAAAAATATAAATAGCTGCCTTATATTAAATTAATTTAATTTATTAATTATTTTGTAATTTTCTAAATAGTAAATTATGTTTGCATGCCGCTTCAAAAATTGAATATCACAGATACCTACATTTTGTTTAAATTCTTCGCATCTATTATGGGACAAATGTGTTACGCAAAATAAATTATAAAGCTTTTTGGCCCGACCCGCGATTGGAACCCAGGACATACGGTTAAAGGCATTCACATAAGAAAATTGTAATAGCGAGGTACCTGGAACCACTCCAGCACTGGCAGCACGGTGTCCGGGGTAGGCGTAGTAGTGACTTTCTGTACCGCAAACTTGTACAAGTTCTTCTCGTCGACTCCAACCATGATGCCTTCCGGCTCCAAGATCTTACCAAGAGGTACTTTCAACTCCATTAGTTCCTACAAAAACATAAACTATACTTGCGCCATATTCCGTCTAGAGATTTTGTAAAGAAACTTTGGCTATATTTTAATACCAATTGAACACATTATATATTAATTATTCGTTGTAATTTGTTTCTTTTTAATGTTTTTTGTTTCTTTTTAATGTTTTTTGTTTTCTTAATCATGTTTAGTTTTATGTAAGTAAATATAAGATTTGTACAACTTTTATTTTCAATGTGTGTGTGTGTGTGTATGTGTTCAATAAAAACATTTTCTTTCTTCTTTCTTAATACATTTTAATGTATTTAATAGATCTCAAATATGGGAAATCATAAATTAAATCGCCCGGCGGGTTCCGACCTTCTGTCTGTCCTAACAGCAGTGCGACAGCCCCGGATTTGTATAGCTAACTGGTTCAAAACCCACTGGACGATCACATTTAAGATTTTCCATTTTTAAGATTACGCCGCAACGGATTGAACTGGGAGTCCAACACCAATGGACATAAAGAGAAGACCTATACTAAAACGTATCAAAATATTTTTTCGCTGGACAAATTATAACGGTGGCTCGTGGGAGGGAATTAGGACCAAAGCTATGTGTATAAATTTTTTATGGAATATAAAATGCAACTAAATATACCTTTTCAGGCACATCAGTGCAAATGGCTTCCATCCATGCCGGCATGATGTAGTCCCAGATGGACTGGGTGATGACGCCATATGGGATCAAGCAGTACAGTCTGAAAGAGTATGTTATAAGTTACGCACTTTCGCTACAACATTTATTCTATGTTTTTGTGCGTGTATTAAAGAGAGCCTTTAATAATATGGCGTGCTGGGCATATTTTGGTTCGTCATTTATACATGACTATGGCAGTCTAAAGGTTTAACTCTTTATTGTACATAAATAACAAATTATTATATTAAAACGTTGTAAACAAGCCTTATCATTATATTCTCGTGTGGGAAGTAATTATTTAGTTAGGTTTCACAGGTAAATTCAGCTCCTTAACTTACGTCGTTTATTTGTGACACATAGTATAGTTGAAGTGACACCGTATATACCTGTTGAGCCCATCCTTCAGGTGGTGCGTCTTGGAGGCCAGGTTGTCCCAGTGGCCGGCCTGGCGCGTGTAGTGCGGCGGGTGCGGCAGCAGGCACGCCACCAGCACGGAGCGGTGTACAGTAGAGTTGGCACCGTATATACCTGTTGAGCCCATCCTTCAGGTGGTGCGTCTTGGAGGCCAGGTTGTCCCAGTGGCCGGCCTGGCGCGTGTAGTGCGGCGGGTGCGGCAGCAGGCACGCCACCAGCACGGAGCGGTGTACAGTAGAGTTGGCACCGTATATACCTGTTGAGCCCATCCTTCAGGTGGTGCGTCTTGGAGGCCAGGTTGTCCCAGTGGCCGGCCTGGCGCGTGTAGTGCGGCGGGTGCGGCAGCAGGCACGCCACCAGCACGGAGCGGTGTACAGTAGAGTTGGCACCGTATATACCTGTTGAGCCCATCCTTCAGGTGGTGCGTCTTGGAGGCCAGGTTGTCCCAGTGGCCGGCCTGGCGCGTGTAGTGCGGCGGGTGCGGCAGCAGGCACGCCACCAGCACGGAGCGGTGTACAGTAGAGTTGGCACCGTATATACCTGTTGAGCCCATCCTTCAGGTGGTGCGTCTTGGAGGCCAGGTTGTCCCAGTGGCCGGCCTGGCGCGTGTAGTGCGGCGGGTGCGGCAGCAGGCACGCCACCAGCACGGAGCGGTGTACAGTAGAGTTGGCACCGTATATACCTGTTGAGCCCATCCTTCAGGTGGTGCGTCTTGGAGGCCAGGTTGTCCCAGTGGCCGGCCTGGCGCGTGTAGTGCGGCGGGTGCGGCAGCAGGCACGCCACCAGCACGGAGCGGTGTACAGTAGAGTTGGCACCGTATATACCTGTTGAGCCCATCCTTCAGGTGGTGCGTCTTGGAGGCCAGGTTGTCCCAGTGGCCGGCCTGGCGCGTGTAGTGCGGCGGGTGCGGCAGCAGGCACGCCACCAGCACGGAGCGGTGTACAGTAGAGTTGGCACCGTATATACCTGTTGAGCCCATCCTTCAGGTGGTGCGTCTTGGAGGCCAGGTTGTCCCAGTGGCCGGCCTGGCGCGTGTAGTGCGGCGGGTGCGGCAGCAGGCACGCCACCAGCACGGAGCGGTGTACAGTAGAGTTGGCACCGTATATACCTGTTGAGCCCATCCTTCAGGTGGTGCGTCTTGGAGGCCAGGTTGTCCCAGTGGCCGGCCTGGCGCGTGTAGTGCGGCGGGTGCGGCAGCAGGCACGCCACCAGCACGGAGCGGTGTACAGTAGAGTTGGCACCGTATATACCTGTTGAGCCCATCCTTCAGGTGGTGCGTCTTGGAGGCCAGGTTGTCCCAGTGGCCGGCCTGGCGCGTGTAGTGCGGCGGGTGCGGCAGCAGGCACGCCACCAGCACGGAGCGGTGTACAGTAGAGTTGGCACCGTATATACCTGTTGAGCCCATCCTTCAGGTGGTGCGTCTTGGAGGCCAGGTTGTCCCAGTGGCCGGCCTGGCGCGTGTAGTGCGGCGGGTGCGGCAGCAGGCACGCCACCAGCACGGAGCGGTGTACAGTAGAGTTGGCACCGTATATACCTGTTGAGCCCATCCTTCAGGTGGTGCGTCTTGGAGGCCAGGTTGTCCCAGTGGCCGGCCTGGCGCGTGTAGTGCGGCGGGTGCGGCAGCAGGCACGCCACCAGCACGGAGCGGTGTACAGTAGAGTTGGCACCGTATATACCTGTTGAGCCCATCCTTCAGGTGGTGCGTCTTGGAGGCCAGGTTGTCCCAGTGGCCGGCCTGGCGCGTGTAGTGCGGCGGGTGCGGCAGCAGGCACGCCACCAGCACGGAGCGGTGTACAGTAGAGTTGGCACCGTATATACCTGTTGAGCCCATCCTTCAGGTGGTGCGTCTTGGAGGCCAGGTTGTCCCAGTGGCCGGCCTGGCGCGTGTAGTGCGGCGGGTGCGGCAGCAGGCACGCCACCAGCACGGAGCGGTGTACAGTAGAGTTGGCACCGTATATACCTGTTGAGCCCATCCTTCAGGTGGTGCGTCTTGGAGGCCAGGTTGTCCCAGTGGCCGGCCTGGCGCGTGTAGTGCGGCGGGTGCGGCAGCAGGCACGCCACCAGCACGGAGCGGTGGCTCTCCGCGATGTTGCGCAGCCAGCCGCACACGTGCTCGATCTTCAGCTTCTCCACAGCCTTTGCTGTTTCACCTGCACAGATATTATTGCCTGTGGTTAACGGCAAAGAATATCTGCACCCATTCTCATCCCGAGGGGGGCGGACGCTGAATCGTCCCGGAGGAAGATCAAGGGCAGCAGCGACTCTCTGTGTACTATGACTATCATACTTATTTACTTTCATTATTATTGTGACATTTATCTATACTATATACATACATACATACATAGACTCACGCCTGTTTCCCAGAGGGGTAGGCAGAGACAACGGATTTCCATTTGACACGATCTTTGCATACTTCTTTTGCCTCGATTACTGTCATTATATTCTTCATACATGCTCGCCGGTTTAGGGTACTTCTGACCTGCCCTTTCTTGAGAACATCTCCAATTTGGTCAGAGAATGTTCGACGTGGTCTTCCCCTTCCGGTTGTCCCATTCACACAGGCCAGGTATACTTCTTTTGTCAATCTTCTTTCATTCATCCTTTCTAAATGGCCAAACCATCTCAGCATGCCTTTTTCAATCTTTGTGACTACATCCTCTTTCACACCACAACGCTCTCTTACATCAGTATTTCGAATTCTGTCTCTCAAAGTCACACCACACATACTTCTCAGAGCTCTCATTTCCACTGCATTTATTTTACTTTCATTCTTTTTCTGCCATACCCAACTTTCACTTCCATACATTAAAGTTGGCACTAACACTCCATCGTGCGCGGCCAGTCGAGCCTTCTTTGATACTTGCCGGCTACTCATAAAGGCGTGTAGTGCCCCATTCACTCTGTTCCCCGCATTTACTCTTCTAACAATTTCTTTTTCATATTTCCCATCTCTCGTTAACAAAGTTCCCAAATATACAAACTCATTCACCTGTTCGACTTTCTCTCCTCCAATCACAATATCACACGTTGTCGTGTATTCATCCCTCTCAAATACCATTACTTTCGTCTTACCTACATTCATTTTCATCCCTTTCCTTTCAAAAGATTCATGCATACTTGTTACCATCACCTGCAACTCGTCCGCCGATGATGCAAGTAAAACTTGATCATCAGCGTAAAGCAGACATTTGATGAGTAACTCATTCATCCTTACACCGCATTCACTTTCTTTCAAATCTTTTAAACAGCTATCCATGAATAGGTTAAACAACCACGGTGACGCTACACATCCCTGTCTAACACCCTTTTGGATGCTAAACCACTCGGTGTATGACCCGTTGATCCTCACGCAAGCTCTGGAATCCCTATAAAGAGATTTTAGTGCTTGAACAAGGTTGTCGTTCAACACATACATGGACAGTACCGGCCATAGTTCACTCCTCAACACTCTATCGTAGGCCTTTTCTAAGTCTACGAAGGCACAGTAAACCTTTTGGTTTTTGCCCAAAAACTTCTCTACTATGCTTCGCAGAGAAAAGACCTGATCCGTGCATCCCATTCCTTTCCGAAAACCTGCCTGTGCATCCCATATTTTCGCATCGGTTTCTTTCACAACTCTTTCAACCAATACTTTTGCATACAACTTACCAACGACGCTGAGTAGACTAATGCCCCTATATTTTTTGCAGTCTTGCCGTGAGCCTTTCCCTTTGTAAAGAGGTACGATGACAGCCTTGCACCAATCACTTGGCACTTGGCCGGTGGTATAGCATAAATTGAATAGGCTGCACAGCTGACTCACTATGACGCCATGTCCAGCCTTCAGCATCTCGGAAGTTATCCTGTCATAACTTCCGAGATGGAATCAGGTAAGTCACCAGACTTACCTGATTTCATACCCTTAATAGCTTTCACAATCTCATCCATACCAATGTCATCTTTACATTTGTTCTTGTCTATACTTAGTGAACTACGTTCACTCTCTGTTACACCTCTTTCATACAAACTTTCAAAATACTCCTTCCAACGTTTTAACACGCATTCTTCCCCTTTCACTATATTTCCATCTTGGTCTCGTATGGATTTCAGTTCTGAGGTTTGAGTTATGCCTCTTACTGATCTAACGGATTTCCAGAAAAACTTAATGTTCGTCTGAAAATCCTTACACAACCTTCTATTAAAATTATCCTTTTGTTCATTTTTCTTTTCATTCACCACATCCTTTACAATTCCTTTCATTTTCCTATAATCATTCCAGGCCCTTTCTATATCCTCATTCGTCGCCTTATGCATTCGTTCGTTTGCTCTGGTGGCTAGCCAGTCTAACCACGCTTTCTTCTTTTCACATACAACTTTTTGTACACTTTTATCCCACCAAATATTCTTCATCTTTCTTCCTCTTCGTCTCTTTATTACACCACATACTTCACCAGCTACACTCACCACACCTTCTTTGACTACCTTCCATAGCTCTTCTACTTCTCTTATGTCTTCAGATCCCTCAAACTTCTCAACCAACTTACTTTTGTACTCATCTGCCACTTCTTCCTCTTGTAGTTCCTCTACTTTTATTCTCTCTAGTACACTTTTAGTCTCAGGGATTCGGTGGCGCCATCCTTTGAATAGACCACTTATTCGGCTCATTACCAGAAAGTGGTCTGTATGGATTGCGGTCCCACGATAGACTCTTGTGTCTAGAACATTCTTTCTCAGTCTTTCATCTACAATCACGAAGTCAATCATACTCTTTCTCACATTTTTCCTCTCTCGTGTAAACGTATGGATTCTTTTATGTTCAAACATAGTATTTGTAACACAAAGACCCCATTCCAAACATATCTCAAGCAGACTGTACCCATTCATTAATAGCTTTCACAATCTCATCCATACCAATGTCATCTTTACATTTGTTCTTGTCTATACTTAGTGAACTACGTTCACTCTCTGTTACACCTCTTTCATACAAACTTTCAAAATACTCCTTCCAACGTTTTAACACGCATTCTTCCCCTTTCACTATATTTCCATCTTGGTCTCGTATGGATTTCAGTTCTGAGGTTTGAGTTATGCCTCTTACTGATCTAACGGATTTCCAGAAAAACTTAATGTTCGTCTGAAAATCCTTAGACAACCTTCTATCAAAATTATCCTTTTGTTCATTTTTCTTTTCATTCACCACATCCTTTACAATTCCTTTCATTTTCCTATAATCATTCCAGGCCCTTTCTATATCCTCATTCGTCGCCTTATGCATTCGTTCGTTTGCTCTGGTGGCTAGCCAGTCTAACCACGCTTTCTTCTTTTCACATACAACTTTTTGTACACTTTTATCCCACCAAATATTCTTCATCTTTCTTCCTCTTCGTCTCTTTATTACACCACATACTTCACCAGCTACACTCACCACACCTTCTTTGACTACCTTCCATAGCTCTTCTACTTCTCTTATGTCTTCAGATCCCTCAAACTTCTCAACCAACTTACTTTTGTACTCATCTGCCACTTCTTCCTCTTGTAGTTCCTCTACTTTTATTATCTCTAGTACACTTTTAGTCTCAGGGATTCGGTGGCGCCATCCTTTGAATAGACCACTTATTCGGCTCATTACCAGAAAGTGGTCTGTATGGATTGCGGTCCCACGATAGACTCTTGTGTCTAGAACATTCTTTCTCAGTCTTTCATCTACAATCACGAAGTCAATCATACTCTTTCTCACATTTTTCCTCTCTCGTGTAAACGTATGGATTCTTTTATGTTCAAACATAGTATTTGTAACACAAAGACCCCATTCCAAACATATCTCAAGCAGACTGTACCCATTCTCATTCTCACTCTCGTCACCGAATTGACCTAGTACTCTTTCAAAACCATCACGTTTTACCCCAACCCATCCATTAAAATCACCTAACATTATTACTCTTTCATTATACTGACCTAACCGCAACACATCTCTCAGGGTCTCCCAGAATGCCTTTCTTTCCTCTTGTTCTCGCTGTATTACAACTGCACCCATATCTACAGGAGCGTACACTCCTACTAGGAAGATACCAACTTTCATTCTCAACCACATAACTCTTGCATTCACGCATTCGAACTCAGTCACACACTCAGACATACTATCTATACCTATACTATATATATCTATACTATATATATCTATACTATAATATTATAAAGAGGTAAAGTTTGTGAGTTTGTGACGTTGTAAGGGGCAATCTCTGGATCTACTGAACCGATTTTCAAAATTGTTTCACCAACAAAAAGCTACGTTATAGTGGAGAGTCATAGGCTATGATTCATCAACAGAAGTTTTATTTATCCCGAACTTTTAACCCAAAGTATTATACGGGGCAAACGGGCAGGGTTAAAAATATTTATAACGCAGAACAAAGTCCGCGGGCACTGCTAGTCATTTATATTTTTATTTTGAGATATGTATTTAAATAATTCTCTTGTTTACTTCAATTATTAAGTTTACTTCCTATTTGCATGTAGTGTCGTTTAAATGAGTTGTGTTAATGTACTACTATACTTTTTGAGTTTAGCCCGGACATACATACAGACAAACAGACACACAGATAAAAATTCTAAAAACTAAATGTTTGGCTTCGATATCAATTGCAGATCACGCCCCAAGTATCCTTTAAAAAAATATTCAATGTACAGTTTCGACTTACCTACAATTTTATTATATGTATAGATTAGCTCTTAATTTGTATCTTATTGATATATAAGTCAACCCCAGTAAGTTAAATTGATACTTGTGTTAGGGTTGACTGGCTTCTTTCCTTAATTGCTAATAACGTGTTACGATGTTGTAGTTATTACATTGATTTTGACTTATATACCTGCTTTACTACTAAGTGTTACATGTATTGTTATATCGATTTATTTCCAAATAAAATAAAATTACAAAATGGTGAGACCTAATAAACATCAAAACTTAGACTAAAGTATACCTTTCAATATGTCCTTTTTATTATGTGTATTGTTGGTGAACCATATTATAAATAAATACTGCGATCGCAACCCGTCTGCCAAGCGTGGCGATTATGGCATATCCCTCCAAATGATGGACGCCTTCGTCTAACTGTTGATATCATTCAGCTGACATGATAATAAAATAAGATAATTGCATTGTACCAAAATACCTATCATCACAGTAATCGAATTCCCTTGCTTACAGATCAACAAAGCCTATGGGACGCACCTACATTCACTGTTAGGAACAGAAGATCTAAGTGCTATCCATAGACTTGGTTTCGTAAATTGCATAATAAAATAATGGCGGAATGTAGTCCTTTTTTTTGTACCAACTGACCGGTGTAAGAGAAGGACGTGACATGGAACCAGTGGAAGAGCACGGACAGCAGGCGGCCCAGGATCTCGTCCGGTGTGTCTGGGTTGGGCGTGCACAGCCCCACCATCAGCCATACCCCATATCTGTGGAGAGTATTACAACAATAAATAAATAATATCCTGGGACATTATTTACACACGGACTTCTGATCCCAAACTAAGCAGAGCTTGTACTATGGGAACCAGATAACTGATATACTACATACATTACTTTTGTTTTATAAATACATACTTATACATATATCATATCGAAACCAAAATTTTTATTTTTATTTCTATTTTTTTTTTTTTTTGTATTCTTCTAAAAAAAAAAAAAACTTTGTATTTTTAAAAGGGTTATGTTTCATCACTTATAAATACGGTCGAGCACTGACTTCCATCACACAGGTTTCCTCCTAGTTTGGAAGTCAGGGTTTAACAAGTAATTTGTACAGACTCCAGCGGGTCAGGCAGTCCGGGGTCAGGCATATCCCAAAAGAACATGAACTACCTCACAAACCATGTTTTTTATGTTATGTATGCGGGTTAACCTAGTGTACAACATGCTCATTGGATTACACTCTGGGCTGATGTATATTGGGTGCTCTTCGTGTACTGTACTGAAATATTTAAGTTACTGTAAGGAATTTTTTTTGACGTTGCTGTGGGTTGCCTGACGTGTGGGCCACCATACTATTGTAGGTACTATTTAGATTTACTATGAATCTGTACAAATCTTTTGGAGAATAAAGAAATTATTATTATTATTAAAAAAAGCCAAACCACCCCATCAATATCTAGGAAATCTAAAAGTACAACCCCGGCTGTTTCGTCCGGTATAAATAATATAAATATCAGAGAACGGGTGCCTTCGCCACCCGGCCACGCCGACCACATAACGCCTAGTTATGTGGCGGTGGCCAGAAAAGCAGCGGATATGAAAATTTGCGATAACAATGATAATGATTGGATAGAAGTCAGAAATAAAAGGAGGAATAACCCCATAAAAAGAGGAGGAAATAACTCAATTGTTACTCTAAAAGCGGTGGAACGTAGAAAATACTTACATGTTTGGAGACTGGAAAAGTGTACCACAGAAGATAATATGAGGGAGTATATAAAAAATATACTGGGAAATAATGATGAATACAGTATCGAAAAATTAAGACCTAAAACGGAGCGAGACTACGCCTCATTTAAGATTGGTGTTACGTTAACCAATTTTGAGAAGCTTTGCGACCCTGATGTTTGGCCTGTTAATGTGGAATTCAGTGAATGGATATGGTTTCGTCGCTCAACCGAGGCAAACAAAATGGAAGCTAACTAAATATTCTAACATTTTATACCAAAATGTCAGAGGACTTCGGACAAAGACTACCCGATTTTTATCCCTATTGGAATCTACAGGGTCGGATTTACTTGCGATTACGGAAACTGGCTTAAATGGAGGCATTCAAAATGCGGAATTCGTGTTACCTGGATACCAAATATTACGTTGCGACCGTGCGGATGGCCGCAAGCAGGGAGGCGTATTTTTAGTGGCCACACCGCGGTACGAATTGCGGCGGGTGGCGGTGCCAGGTGATGTTGATATAGACAGTAAAACGTTTGAACTTGTTTGTGCTGCTGTGTATGTACAAAACCGTTTTTTATTTACTTGTTGTGTCGTTTATATTCCGCCGCAGACTGATGAGAATGAATATATGTTGTTGTTTACTATATTAGAAAAAATAAGTATCAAATATAAAGGTAATTTAGTTATATTAGGAGACTTTAACATGCACTCGTGTAATAAAAATATATCTAATTATTACGAATATTTCATGGCCTACTGTGAGTTCACTCAGTGTAACACGGTACCTAATTGTAACAATAGGCAGTTGGACCTCGTGTTGAGCGCTAGGGGCGGCGTGTCGGTGATGAGGGCCTGCAGCCCGTCGACGCGCACCATCCACCGCTGGCGGTGCGCATTGACAGCGCGGCATTCGGTCGCCCCCACCACTCTTAGTGTCTCCCACACCACCGCGTATACCACCCACACTAAACTCTCGGTCTACGGTAACTCGTAAATGGAATTTTAATAAAGCCGACTTCCACCAATTATACCATTTATTGACTGAAATTGATTGGAGTGATATGTACTGTTTACAGGACCCGAGCGAAGTTCTAAACACTTTTTACAAGAAGATATATGAGTCATTCGATAAATGTGTTCCTCCAAAACATTTCAATTTAAAAGGTAGATATACTTACCCAGTGTGGTATACGGCCCAACTTATTAGGGATATTAAACTTAAATATGAATTACACAAAAAATATAGGTCAAGTAAATCACAAAGCGATTATGACGAGTTCGCACAACGTAGGGCAAGGGTTAAAATTGAGACTGCACGAGCGCATAACCAATACCGCGACCGTGTGCAAGGACATTTATTGAAGGAACCAAGGGCTTTTTGGAGGTACATACGATCTAGGAAAGGCGATTCGAATCATCGAAGGCTAATCAAAGATGGACGAGTATTAGCAGAACATGAATGTGCCAATGAGTTCGCTCGGTTCTTCCAGTCCGTATATAAATCAGAACCCCCCTTATTGAGCGTGGCTGCGGCAAGCGCGGGTGCAGCGGCGGGCGACGCGCCGGGCGCTTGGGCGCACCTTGCGTGCCTGCGCCCTGCCGACGTACAGCGAGCACTTGTACGTTTGTCACCGAAGAGTTCTGCGGGACCAGATGGAATTCCAGCTTTTATTTTTAGGGATTGTCGTTCAGTCTTGGCGGAACCGTTGCTACACTTGTTCAACGTGTGTATCAAGGCTGCAAAATTTCCGCATCGTTGGAAACTCACTCGGGTGGTGCCAGTACCGAAAGGCGGCGGAGGGTCAGCACCCAGTGATTATAGACCTGTGGCGGTTTTATGCACTCCAGCAAAAGTATTCGAGGCGACAATTCACAGTAGTATGTACCCACAAATTAGCGCTCTATTGTCCGACGCGCAGCAAGGATTCCGTCCTGGGCGGGGGACAGCGGGTAACTTGCTAAATTTAATGACACATGTGGTGCCGACGGTGGATGCTGGTGGGCAGGTGGATGTTGCCTACTTTGATTTTAGGAAGGCCTTCGATCTCGTAGATAATGACGTACTCCTGGCGAAATTGGCAAGGGTAGGATGCACGCCGCACACGTTGTCATTTTTTGCTTGTTATCTACGAGACCGATGTCAGTACGTTGACTGTAGTGGGTGGCTGTCCGAACCCTACTTTACTAGATCAGGGGTGAGTCAAGGCAGTAATTTAGGGCCCCTTCTTTTTATTTTAATGATTAATGACTTACCGGAAGTAGTGAACTCTAAGCCCTTATTATTTGCTGATGATCTCAAATTGGTTCAGAAGATAGAGCAGATGTCGGACCATGCAATGCTACAACGGGATATAAGTAGGCTTATGGAGTGGAGCATTGACAATAAATTATATTTCAATATGGCAAAATGTTCCGTACTATCGTTTAGTCGGGCACGTAACCCGAGTCACCATCAGTACTTTATGGACGGTACGCCGCTTCAGCGGGTTTTTGAGGTGAAGGATTTGGGTGTTTGCTTCAATACCGATGTAAACTTTCGGACACACATTACAAATGTTTGTAAAAAAGCCTATCGCAATTTAGGAATGGTCTTAAGACTAGCGAACCAATTTACGAACATTAGTGACCTGAAAGCATTGTATGGGGCGCTTGTAAGAAGTCATTTAGAATGGAATGCTATAATTTGGTCACCACACGAAGCGAAATATAAATTAATGATTGAACGAATTCAAAATAAATTCCGGGTTATCCACTATTATATCCTACTCTATTTATAATAGGCATGATAGGGTATTATAAACTAGAAATAAGAAGGGAAGTAGCTCTCACCATTTATCTTTTTAAATTATTAAGAGGAAAAATACATAACCCAGGTGTTCTAGAGACGGTTCGGTTGTTTGTTCCTGATGAGTACGTGGGACGGCGGCGGCGACCGCCTTTAATATGGGTGCCGCCAGCGCGCACTAACCTGCTGCAGAAGGCACCCCTGACACGGGCGCTGCACGCGGTCAGCGCGGTGTCCCAACATACTGATATGGGTGCCGCCAGCGCGCACTAACCTGCTGCAGAAGGCACCCCTGACACGGGCGCTGCACGCGGTCAGCGCGGTGTCCCAACATACTGATATGGGTGCCGCCAGCGCGCACTAACCTGCTGCAGAAGGCACCCCTGACACGGGCGCTGCACGCGGTCAGCGCGGTGTCCCAACATACTGATATGGGTGCCGCCAGCGCGCACTAACCTGCTGCAGAAGGCACCCCTGACACGGGCGCTGCACGCGGTCAGCGCGGTGTCCCAACATACTGATATGGGTGCCGCCAGCGCGCACTAACCTGCTGCAGAAGGCACCCCTGACACGGGCGCTGCACGCGGTCAGCGCGGTGTCCCAACATACTGATATGGGTGCCGCCAGCGCGCACTAACCTGCTGCAGAAGGCACCCCTGACACGGGCGCTGCACGCGGTCAGCGCGGTGTCCCAACATACTGATATGGGTGCCGCCAGCGCGCACTAACCTGCTGCAGAAGGCACCCCTGACACGGGCGCTGCACGCGGTCAGCGCGGTGTCCCAACATACTGATATGGGTGCCGCCAGCGCGCACTAACCTGCTGCAGAAGGCACCCCTGACACGGGCGCTGCACGCGGTCAGCGCGGTGTCCCAACATACTGATATGGGTGCCGCCAGCGCGCACTAACCTGCTGCAGAAGGCACCCCTGACACGGGCGCTGCACGCGGTCAGCGCGGTGTCCCAACATACTGATATGGGTGCCGCCAGCGCGCACTAACCTGCTGCAGAAGGCACCCCTGACACGGGCGCTGCACGCGGTCAGCGCGGTGTCCCAACATACTGATATGGGTGCCGCCAGCGCGCACTAACCTGCTGCAGAAGGCACCCCTGACACGGGCGCTGCACGCGGTCAGCGCGGTGTCCCAACATACTGATATGGGTGCCGCCAGCGCGCACTAACCTGCTGCAGAAGGCACCCCTGACACGGGCGCTGCACGCGGTCAGCGCGGTGTCCCAACATACTGATATGGGTGCCGCCAGCGCGCACTAACCTGCTGCAGAAGGCACCCCTGACACGGGCGCTGCACGCGGTCAGCGCGGTGTCCCAACATACTGATATGGGTGCCGCCAGCGCGCACTAACCTGCTGCAGAAGGCACCCCTGACACGGGCGCTGCACGCGGTCAGCGCGGTGTCCCAACATACTGATATGGGTGCCGCCAGCGCGCACTAACCTGCTGCAGAAGGCACCCCTGACACGGGCGCTGCACGCGGTCAGCGCGGTGTCCCAACATACTGATATGGGTGCCGCCAGCGCGCACTAACCTGCTGCAGAAGGCACCCCTGACACGGGCGCTGCACGCGGTCAGCGCGGTGTCCCAACATACTGATATGGGTGCCGCCAGCGCGCACTAACCTGCTGCAGAAGGCACCCCTGACACGGGCGCTGCACGCGGTCAGCGCGGTGTCCCAACATACTGATATGGGTGCCGCCAGCGCGCACTAACCTGCTGCAGAAGGCACCCCTGACACGGGCGCTGCACGCGGTCAGCGCGGTGTCCCAACATACTGATATGGGTGCCGCCAGCGCGCACTAACCTGCTGCAGAAGGCACCCCTGACACGGGCGCTGCACGCGGTCAGCGCGGTGTCCCAACATACTGATATGGGTGCCGCCAGCGCGCACTAACCTGCTGCAGAAGGCACCCCTGACACGGGCGCTGCACGCGGTCAGCGCGGTGTCCCAACATACTGATATGGGTGCCGCCAGCGCGCACTAACCTGCTGCAGAAGGCACCCCTGACACGGGCGCTGCACGCGGTCAGCGCGGTGTCCCAACATACTGATATGGGTGCCGCCAGCGCGCACTAACCTGCTGCAGAAGGCACCCCTGACACGGGCGCTGCACGCGGTCAGCGCGGTGTCCCAACATACTGATATGGGTGCCGCCAGCGCGCACTAACCTGCTGCAGAAGGCACCCCTGACACGGGCGCTGCACGCGGTCAGCGCGGTGTCCCAACATACTGATATGGGTGCCGCCAGCGCGCACTAACCTGCTGCAGAAGGCACCCCTGACACGGGCGCTGCACGCGGTCAGCGCGGTGTCCCAACATACTGATATGGGTGCCGCCAGCGCGCACTAACCTGCTGCAGAAGGCACCCCTGACACGGGCGCTGCACGCGGTCAGCGCGGTGTCCCAACATACTGATATGGGTGCCGCCAGCGCGCACTAACCTGCTGCAGAAGGCACCCCTGACACGGGCGCTGCACGCGGTCAGCGCGGTGTCCCAACATACTGATATGGGTGCCGCCAGCGCGCACTAACCTGCTGCAGAAGGCACCCCTGACACGGGCGCTGCACGCGGTCAGCGCGGTGTCCCAACATACTGATATGGGTGCCGCCAGCGCGCACTAACCTGCTGCAGAAGGCACCCCTGACACGGGCGCTGCACGCGGTCAGCGCGGTGTCCCAACATACTGATATGGGTGCCGCCAGCGCGCACTAACCTGCTGCAGAAGGCACCCCTGACACGGGCGCTGCACGCGGTCAGCGCGGTGTCCCAACATACTGATATGGGTGCCGCCAGCGCGCACTAACCTGCTGCAGAAGGCACCCCTGACACGGGCGCTGCACGCGGTCAGCGCGGTGTCCCAACATACTGATATGGGTGCCGCCAGCGCGCACTAACCTGCTGCAGAAGGCACCCCTGACACGGGCGCTGCACGCGGTCAGCGCGGTGTCCCAACATACTGATATGGGTGCCGCCAGCGCGCACTAACCTGCTGCAGAAGGCACCCCTGACACGGGCGCTGCACGCGGTCAGCGCGGTGTCCCAACATACTGATATGGGTGCCGCCAGCGCGCACTAACCTGCTGCAGAAGGCACCCCTGACACGGGCGCTGCACGCGGTCAGCGCGGTGTCCCAACATACTGATATGGGTGCCGCCAGCGCGCACTAACCTGCTGCAGAAGGCACCCCTGACACGGGCGCTGCACGCGGTCAGCGCGGTGTCCCAACATACTGATATGGGTGCCGCCAGCGCGCACTAACCTGCTGCAGAAGGCACCCCTGACACGGGCGCTGCACGCGGTCAGCGCGGTGTCCCAACATACTGATATGGGTGCCGCCAGCGCGCACTAACCTGCTGCAGAAGGCACCCCTGACACGGGCGCTGCACGCGGTCAGCGCGGTGTCCCAACATACTGATATGGGTGCCGCCAGCGCGCACTAACCTGCTGCAGAAGGCACCCCTGACACGGGCGCTGCACGCGGTCAGCGCGGTGTCCCAACATACTGATATGGGTGCCGCCAGCGCGCACTAACCTGCTGCAGAAGGCACCCCTGACACGGGCGCTGCACGCGGTCAGCGCGGTGTCCCAACATACTGATATGGGTGCCGCCAGCGCGCACTAACCTGCTGCAGAAGGCACCCCTGACACGGGCGCTGCACGCGGTCAGCGCGGTGTCCCAACATACTGATATGGGTGCCGCCAGCGCGCACTAACCTGCTGCAGAAGGCACCCCTGACACGGGCGCTGCACGCGGTCAGCGCGGTGTCCCAACATACTGATATGGGTGCCGCCAGCGCGCACTAACCTGCTGCAGAAGGCACCCCTGACACGGGCGCTGCACGCGGTCAGCGCGGTGTCCCAACATACTGATATGGGTGCCGCCAGCGCGCACTAACCTGCTGCAGAAGGCACCCCTGACACGGGCGCTGCACGCGGTCAGCGCGGTGTCCCAACATACTGATATGGGTGCCGCCAGCGCGCACTAACCTGCTGCAGAAGGCACCCCTGACACGGGCGCTGCACGCGGTCAGCGCGGTGTCCCAACATACTGATATGGGTGCCGCCAGCGCGCACTAACCTGCTGCAGAAGGCACCCCTGACACGGGCGCTGCACGCGGTCAGCGCGGTGTCCCAACATACTGATATGGGTGCCGCCAGCGCGCACTAACCTGCTGCAGAAGGCACCCCTGACACGGGCGCTGCACGCGGTCAGCGCGGTGTCCCAACATACTGATATGGGTGCCGCCAGCGCGCACTAACCTGCTGCAGAAGGCACCCCTGACACGGGCGCTGCACGCGGTCAGCGCGGTGTCCCAACATACTGATATGGGTGCCGCCAGCGCGCACTAACCTGCTGCAGAAGGCACCCCTGACACGGGCGCTGCACGCGGTCAGCGCGGTGTCCCAACATACTGATATGGGTGCCGCCAGCGCGCACTAACCTGCTGCAGAAGGCACCCCTGACACGGGCGCTGCACGCGGTCAGCGCGGTGTCCCAACATACTGATATGGGTGCCGCCAGCGCGCACTAACCTGCTGCAGAAGGCACCCCTGACACGGGCGCTGCACGCGGTCAGCGCGGTGTCCCAACATACTGATATGGGTGCCGCCAGCGCGCACTAACCTGCTGCAGAAGGCACCCCTGACACGGGCGCTGCACGCGGTCAGCGCGGTGTCCCAACATACTGATATGGGTGCCGCCAGCGCGCACTAACCTGCTGCAGAAGGCACCCCTGACACGGGCGCTGCACGCGGTCAGCGCGGTGTCCCAACATACTGATATGGGTGCCGCCAGCGCGCACTAACCTGCTGCAGAAGGCACCCCTGACACGGGCGCTGCACGCGGTCAGCGCGGTGTCCCAACATACTGATATGGGTGCCGCCAGCGCGCACTAACCTGCTGCAGAAGGCACCCCTGACACGGGCGCTGCACGCGGTCAGCGCGGTGTCCCAACATACTGATATGGGTGCCGCCAGCGCGCACTAACCTGCTGCAGAAGGCACCCCTGACACGGGCGCTGCACGCGGTCAGCGCGGTGTCCCAACATACTGATATGGGTGCCGCCAGCGCGCACTAACCTGCTGCAGAAGGCACCCCTGACACGGGCGCTGCACGCGGTCAGCGCGGTGTCCCAACATACTGATATGGGTGCCGCCAGCGCGCACTAACCTGCTGCAGAAGGCACCCCTGACACGGGCGCTGCACGCGGTCAGCGCGGTGTCCCAACATACTGATATGGGTGCCGCCAGCGCGCACTAACCTGCTGCAGAAGGCACCCCTGACACGGGCGCTGCACGCGGTCAGCGCGGTGTCCCAACATACTGATATGGGTGCCGCCAGCGCGCACTAACCTGCTGCAGAAGGCACCCCTGACACGGGCGCTGCACGCGGTCAGCGCGGTGTCCCAACATACTGATATGGGTGCCGCCAGCGCGCACTAACCTGCTGCAGAAGGCACCCCTGACACGGGCGCTGCACGCGGTCAGCGCGGTGTCCCAACATACTGATATGGGTGCCGCCAGCGCGCACTAACCTGCTGCAGAAGGCACCCCTGACACGGGCGCTGCACGCGGTCAGCGCGGTGTCCCAACATACTGATATGGGTGCCGCCAGCGCGCACTAACCTGCTGCAGAAGGCACCCCTGACACGGGCGCTGCACGCGGTCAGCGCGGTGTCCCAACATACTGATATGGGTGCCGCCAGCGCGCACTAACCTGCTGCAGAAGGCACCCCTGACACGGGCGCTGCACGCGGTCAGCGCGGTGTCCCAACATACTGATATGGGTGCCGCCAGCGCGCACTAACCTGCTGCAGAAGGCACCCCTGACACGGGCGCTGCACGCGGTCAGCGCGGTGTCCCAACATACTGATATGGGTGCCGCCAGCGCGCACTAACCTGCTGCAGAAGGCACCCCTGACACGGGCGCTGCACGCGGTCAGCGCGGTGTCCCAACATACTGATATGGGTGCCGCCAGCGCGCACTAACCTGCTGCAGAAGGCACCCCTGACACGGGCGCTGCACGCGGTCAGCGCGGTGTCCCAACATACTGATATGGGTGCCGCCAGCGCGCACTAACCTGCTGCAGAAGGCACCCCTGACACGGGCGCTGCACGCGGTCAGCGCGGTGTCCCAACATACTGATATATTTGAGTGTACTCTGAGTGAATTCACACGGGCAGCTTATTATGTAACAACACTATTGAATTAGGTGTAACCTGTAAAGATAGTTGTTGGTTGGTAATAAATAAATAATAAATAAAATATAGATAATTACACCCAGACTCAGAACAAACAGACATGTTCATGCACACAAATAACTGTCCTGGACAGGAAACGAACAGACGACCTCCGGCGTGAAAAGCAAGCATTTGCCAACCACACCAATAGGCCCATCAATAAATATATATAATATGTCGCAGTAGTTTTTGCTCGAATCTTCACCATTGGACATAGGGGTGGGCGTGTTTACTTAGTACGATAAAATATAAATAAAGTTGTACCATTTGACACAATAAATCAAACACAACGAAACGTGACAGCATTCAATCACAAGTAGGTCACCGTAGCCTAGTTGGCAGTGTTCCTGCCTACGAAGCTGGTGATCCTAGGTTCGAATCTCGGTAAGTGCAAATATTTTTGTGATGAGCACGAATATTTGTTTCTGAGTCATGGATGTTTTCTATGTATATAAGTATTTATCTATCTATATAAGTATGTATATCGTCGCCTGGTACCCATAGTACAAGCTTTGCTTAGTTTGGGGCTAGGATGATCCGTGTGACATTGTCCCAAGATATTATTATTCCAAGTTATTTATTTATTTTTCTTATTATTATTATTATGATAGATATACACGGCTATAGCTAGCACCGCGCGTCGGTTTCAACATTCGTCCGCACTGGCTGGCTGCTGCTCCACTAGTGTGTCGCGCGCCGCTCAGGCGGGGAATCTTGACTCCGTCTAGCGCCGAAAGATGGCGCTAGCATCCCGAGAATAACTCCATTGCAACAAATATATAATTTGAGCACATTATTACCACAAAAGCCAGTACATGACTGTAGCAGTGATATAGTTAGAATACGAACCTGCCCAAAAGTTGCCTATCCTCGACCGAGATGGGATCCGGCAGATCGAAGCTCAGCGGCGGCTTCAGTTGCTCGTACGAACTGTCCGGGTCTTCCATGTTGATAGGTTTCGCTTCTTTCAGCAGGCTGCAATGATTAACCATGTTAGCTAATGGGGCTGGTTAGAAGTAAATCAATAATTATATATAATATAATAAATATCCTGGGACATTATTCATATGTCTTTCTGTTCCCACGCCAAGCACAGCTTTTATTTTATTTTTATTTATTACAATTCAAGTTACAATATATTTACAGCATACACCAAAACGATATTATAAGCTATAATTACAATTTCATACAAAGTTTATACATAAGAGTTACATACAATGCACCTTTGCGCGACTTCTGCGAATTTTGGCAGGCTACAGTGATATATATCAATTTCCGCTGCTATTAAATTTATGAGTCGTATGGCACGCGACACGGGGGCGAACTTGAGTAAGTTCGTGCTGGCTACCGGCACGCTGGCGGCGGCGCGCCCACGTAGCCAGCAGGGGCGCACAGCCGCGGCTCCGAGAGCACGGCTGGGTGGGATAGGTGCCGCGCAGTACGCGCCACACGTATATGACTAGTGCCACCTCGCGCCGCACGCTTAGCCGCTCGTATCCGACCATACCAAGCACAAACAAGCTTGGGTACATCAGTGGGTACATGGGGTACACTCCGTATTCTTTGTTGTATAAAAATCGAGTGAATTTATTTTGAATTTTCTCCACCATAATGCTGTATTTAGCCTCATTTGGGTTCCAAATAAAAGATGTCGATTCGAGATGCCTCCGGACGAGGGCGTTGTATAACATCTTTACAACTAAAAGATTATTAAAATCTTTACAATTTCTCAAAATGAAACCTAAATTTCTAAATGACTTGTTGCAGATTTCAATAATGTGTTTACGAAACATTAACTCAGGTACTATTTCGACCCCTAAGTTTCGAGTATAATTAAAGCGTGGAATCAACGCACTATCCATTTTATATGTATAATGCTGTGTAGCTCTGGCCCGACTATAGCTTATAACTCCGCACTTAGCTACATTAAAACCCAGCTTGTTGTAGCTCCACTGCACTTTTCGGTCGATGTCTCCCTGCAATCGTCCAGCGTCCGAGTTATCTTCTATCGGTAGATACACCTTAAGGTCGTCTGCAAGCTGGACAACTGCCGGCAAATCATTGATCATAATAATGAATTCCAGGGGCCCTAGGTTTTAGACCCCTGACTAATTCCTGAAAGAGTAAAGTATGCCCTAGATTTATAACCCTCATACTCCACGTATTGTCTGTGTTCTCCCAAATAGCTTGCGAAAAATTTGAGTAAGTGCGACGTAAATCCAAGCGCCGCAATCATTATTAACGGTGTCAAACGTCCTCCGGAAATCGAAGTACGCGCAGTCTAGCTGCCCTCCTGCATCAATGACGGGTGCTAGGTACGTCATAAAGGACAATAGGTTACTTCGCCCTGGCCGGAAACCGTGCTGCGCGTCCGTAATTTGGGAGCTGATTTGTGTGTAAATACACGCGTGTAATGCGGATTCAAATACTTTGGCGAACGCCGACAGCACCGCTACCGGCCTATAACCACTAACGTCATTACTTGCACTACCCTTCGGGACTGGTATTACTCTGGTAATTTTCCATCGATCTAGATATAGGGCTTCCTTTAAGCACAGATTAAATACGTGCAACAAGGGCTTCCAGAGCACCTCGCGACAATCCTTCCCGATATACGGTGGTATCCCATCAGCCCCACTGAGTGCTTGGGCGAGGTGGTTGAGCGCTGAGCGCAGTTCCCGCGCGCTGAGCTGACCGACTCTCCCGGGCTCCCGCTCTCGTGCGCCGACCGCTCTGCTTCAACCGTATTTGAAACCGAGCGCTCCGTGCAATAAACGGAACGAAAAAATGAAGCAAAACATTCCGCACCATTTACTTCATTCAATACTACACCATTTTTACTATGGATTTTTTGTATTTTAGTATGGAAATAGCTGATATACTAGATAATAATATACTACTTTCTTATGTAAATACAGAGTTATACTTTTTTTTTACATTTTCAAGCCAAAACCGGAACTTCAAGTGCATGTTTACCTGATGATAGCCTCCACTAGGTTGGTCTGCATGTCGCTGTCCATCTGCCAGGCGAGCGGCAGCCGCGTGTGTACCACGTGGTCTCCGCCACGGCGACTGTTGTGGCGGTTCCCGTGGCATTGCTGACAATATCTACACACAAATCGAAAATATTGTTACTGGTTGCTGTAGCCTCGCAATGTCATCATGATCCCAAAATCCTTAAAAGAGCAAAACATTTTAACAGTTAAAAAAAAGGCTAATAGATAAATTAATAAAAAATAATTGAAATTGAATAAATGTCTAATATCAATAACAAAAATTTAACCAAATTTCAGACATATTTAGAATGAGTGTTTAATTTGAGAATGGGTGGGAAAAGAATTCACGAACCACGAGATTTCCGACCCCGTGGCACGGAATAAAAAGCAACGGCTACGCCCCCACCCCATAGTATTCGCACTCGAATTTATACAAGTCGTTCGATACTTGTAGCGTCCCCACCTGTGTCAGATGGCAATAAAACAGTGTGCTATTAGCTGTCAGTGGTTTCACTTGTTCCCCGTAACGTTCTCAACAGTTTTCGTGGATGGCGTTCAAATAAATAAATAAAGGTTAAAAATGACTTAATCCTCCGAGGATTTGTAGGAGAAAAGTAAAAACAGTGTCTAAAGATAAGTAACGATTGATTAAGTCTTTAACCTTTAAGTAAGTTTTTAACCTTTAATTATTTGAACGCCATTCACGAAAACTATGTTCGGCGACTTAACCGGTAGCAGGGGCTCTACCGGCTAAGTCGCCGAACATTCGTTTACATCGTTGGTTACATTCAAATAACTATGTTCTATCAAATATTATATTCTTGTATGGTTTTAAGGCTATTGAGTTTTGAGTCACGCTAATTCTAGAAGACGATTAATCATGTCCTCCTGGTCGATTTTCAGCCACATCGACCAGTCTCAATGGAGATTAGGCAATTGCGCGGGACATATTATAGAGCACAAGTTTGTGCGATGACGACCGGAAAAAGGTCAGGTATAGTAACGGCTTTACGTGTTCACCGAGGCAGGAGGCCAACTGCCAAACTTCGGACTGATACTGAAAATTTTTTTTGCAAAAAAATCTCAAGATTCCGTTTTAGCCTCCCTTCAGCCTCTGTAGTTGAACACGCTTACGCTACACCAAAAAGTCAGTCTTAATTAAGCAAGTAACAAGGCCATGGGACATTAAAGTCATCACTCACCTGATGGGATGATTCCCATTGTAGCTCGCGCACTCGTTGGAAAAGCAGATGGAGTACGCCGCCTTATCCGTCGACCGACAGTTCTGATTTCAAAACATATACAAATTGATAAGAAATATGTCTGATAATCGCAGTGACGTGTTGTGATGTACTTATAAAGGAAACCCGTCAATACAAAGAAAATCTTTTACAAATGCCACTTTTTTAAATTTGCTGCAATTACTTATTGGAGTAAATGTTGTTTTACGCACGCTAGACTTGGGGAGTAACCTGGTTACGAAAACGTGTGATCGAGCGAGGCGAACGGAAGTTGAGAGAGAGATCGAAGTTAGTGAAGATAGAAAGAGAGTTATAATTCGTATATTACTGTAGGGGCAAGAGAGGTTTCTCAAATCGGGCTTGCTTGCCTTGTCTTAAGTGTACAGCACGTCACGTCATTGCATAATAATAGTTTAAAATATTTTATTTTTTTTAATTACCTTGTTCTCACAGACCATAGAAACTTGCTGCTGAGGATGGAGAATGTCGAAAAACCGCTGGTTTGGATGTTCCCTAAACATATAAAAATAATTTAGTCTTTATTGTACACCAAAATAATAACATACTATGAAATGTGAACATGATTGAAACGATTTTGCTTTTTCTTTGCTTTTAAAAAGACAATTCCCGCACTAGGAAAAATAATCCCCTTGTCGCGGGGTACTTTATAAACATATAATTGACGAATAAAGTTCATCCAGACTTAGAACTACTATTTAAGGGTCATACAAAAACTAGTCATGCCCGGGAATTCAACCCGGGACACGAAGTGGCTAGGCGACTGTCTTATCCACCGCGCCACTTGTGCAGTCAAATTGTAAAATTGTACAAGTGGCGACCTTAGGAGAAGAAGAAGTACACTTTATTGCATATAACAATATTTTGCAATTGGCGGCCTCAACAGTAAAAGCGATCTCTTCCAGGCTACCTATTTACGTTGCGTTGGATGGACCAGAATTAAATGTCTCAAGGAGCTTGCAGAAGCAAAAATCTTTTTGCTAACTTCTTGCATTTGAAAGCCTCATAATGAGAGATTGTCCATAAAAATACCGAAGTTCTTGACTATGTCCGAGAAAGGTTTAATAGTACCGTCAAAAATAACAAGAGGAATGTGTGACCAGTCGATTTTTAAGATTTTTCGGGAATTACCAACAATACCTGTGACTTCATAGGATTAACTGTTATACCGTATCTCATACTCCACTTACTGATACGTGACAAATCCGCATTAATAACTTCAATGGCTTCCGGCAACTTTTTAAGTGGTGCTTGGCAGTACATTTGTATATCATTTGCAAAAAGGTGGTAGGAGGAAATTAATTGATCAGAGATAGCATTAATAAAAATGGCAAAAAGTAAAGGTGATAAAAAGCAGCCCTGTGGTACACCAGCATTAGTGCTACACCAGGAAGAGAAGGAATCTTCTATGCGAACACGCTGCTGGCGACCAAACAGGTAACTACGAAACCAGCCGATTACCGTTGGAGATATGTTAAGCGAAACGTAAGATAGCCAGTAGAATATCGAAATCAACAGCGCCAAATGCATTGTTGAAGTCCAACAATGAAAGCACTGTCAGATTTCCATCTTCCATTACTAACCTAATCTTCCGTAACATTGATCAGGGCTGTGGTGGTACTGTGACCGGGACAAAAACCAAATTGAAAAGGATTGAGGAAATTGTTCTTGGGTAAGGACGCGCTCAGTTGGGAATGAACGACACGCGCAAGAACTTTTGAAAGGAAAGGGAGTATAGAGATAGAACGAAAATCAGAAACTGACTTAGGATAGAATTTCTTGGGTATGGGAGTGATTTGCGTGGCCTTCCACAGACGTGGAAAAAGGCCTTGCGAGATGGAATAATAGAGGATGTGAGAAATTATGGGAAGGATGTCGTCAGGGATTGGTAAGATCATGTTACGGCTTACGCAATTGCTTCCAATAGCGTTAGCAAACATCACAAGCAAGAAATGTACTAAAGAAAAACTGCGGATGTTGAGGAGCCGGACAGGATGCTAAATAGTTGTACTAGTAAATGTACTAGTTTTTACTGTCGTATTAAAGTTGGGCGAAGCAGAAAAGTGCTGATTAAGTAAGTTAAAGTCAATTTTTTTTGGAATGGCATCCGGTCGAGATTTTCCGGTCCCCATAGATCTTAGGAATATCCACACTTTTGCTGGATCTCCGTTCTAAATGGACTCGTGAATATGCTGGCGTTGTGAATCTCGACACACTTTATAGCAGCGATTTCTATTTTTGGATTTCGCCGCAGCTTTTTTGTGAAGAAGCCGAACTAAATAGTGGTGTCTAGTCAATGTTATTAACATCACGTTATCGACACTTATCGTTAGGTACGATCTCTTCCAGGCAACCGCTGTAAAGACTACGAGTGAAGAAAAGGCAGTTATGAGTATTTATGGGCATATTGAGTGATAGGTTTTTTTATTTCAATAGAAGTTAAAATTCCACATGTGAGCCTGCAGCAGGCTGCAGCAGGTACCTGTGTATCTCGTTGGCGCACTCGATGCACAGGTAGAGCGGCGGCGGGCTGTCGGACGCGAAGGTGACGCTGATGCAGTGGTCGTAGCACACCTTGGCCGCCTCCGCCGTGCCCGCGTTGGGGACATGTGAGCCTGCAGCAGGCTGCAGCAGGTACCTGTGTATCTCGTTGGCGCACTCGATGCACAGGTAGAGCGGCGGCGGGCTGTCGGACGCGAAGGTGACGCTGATGCAGTGGTCGTAGCACACCTTGGCCGCCACCGCCGTGCCCGCGTTGGGGACATGTGAGCCTGCAGCAGGCTGCAGCAGGTACCTGTGTATCTCGTTTGCGCACTCGATGCACAGGTAAAGCGGCGGCGGGCTGTCGGACGCGAAGGTGACGCTGATGCAGTGGTCGTAGCACACCTTGGCCGCCTCCGCCGTGCCCGCGTTGGGGACATGTGAGGCTGCAGCAGGTACCTGTGTATCTCGTTGGCGCACTCGATGCACAGGTAGAGCGGCGGCGGGCTGTCGGACGCGAAGGTGACGCTGATGCAGTCAGTGGTCGTAGCACACCTTGGCCGCCTCCGCCGTGCCCGCGTTGGGGACATGTGAGCCTGCAGCAGGCTGCAGCAGGTACCTGTGTATCTCGTTGGCGCACTCGATGCACAGGTAGAGCGGCGGCGGGCTGTCGGACGCGAAGGTGACGCTGATGCAGTGGTCGTAGCACACCTTGGCCGCCTCCGCCGTTCCCGCGTTGGGGACATGTGAGCCTGCAGCAGGCTGCAGCAGGTACCTGTGTATCTCGTTGGCGCACTCGATGCACAGGTAGAGCGGCGGCGGGCTGTCGGACGCGAAGGTGACGCTGATGCAGTGGTCGTAGCACACCTTGGCCGCCTCCGCCGTGCCCGCGTTGGGGACATGTGAGCCTGCAGCAGGCTGCAGCAGGTACCTGTGTATCTCGTTGGCGCACTCGATGCACAGGTAGAGCGGCGGCGGGCTGTCGGACGCGAAGGTGACGCTGATGCAGTGGTCGTAGCACACCTTGGCCGCCTCCGCCGTGCCCGCGTTGGGGACATGTGAGCCTGCAGCAGGCTGCAGCAGGTACCTGTGTATCTCGTTGGCGCACTCGATGCACAGGTAAAGCGGCGGCGGGCTGTCGGACGCGAAGGTGACACTGATGCAGTGGTCGTAGCACACCTTGGCCGCCTCCGCCGTGCCCGCGTTGGGGACATGTGAGGCTGCAGCAGGTACCTGTGTATCTCGTTGGCGCACTCGATGCACAGGTAGAGCGGCGGCGGGCTGTCGGACGCGAAGGTGACGCTGATGCAGTCAGTGGTCGTAGCACACCTTGGCCGCCTCCGCCGTGCCCGCGTTGGGGACATGTGAGCCTGCAGCAGGCTGCAGCAGGTACCTGTGTATCTCGTTGGCGCACTCGATGCACAGGTAGAGCGGCGGCGGGCTGTCGGACGCGAAGGTGACGCTGATGCAGTGGTCGTAGCACACCTTGGCCGCCTCCGCCGTGCCCGCGTTGGGGCACATGTCGCGCTGGCACAGGAACGGCACCAGGTCGTCTGACAACAACATGCCATTTAAAAACTCATTATATGAATACGGGTCGCTAGAAACCGCTGAATACAGATAGCGCAGGACAAGCAATAGTAGAGATCTCTGGGAGGTCTTGATTCAGCAGTGGACATCTTTCGGATGATATGAGATGATGATGAACATGATTGTATCCTGGTAAGAAATTTTGAATGAAATGAAAATGGTGAAACATTTTGGTTTTATACAAAACAAACAAAAGTATATGAAACTTTCAAGTTTCAAAATCAGAGATATTTTGGAGAGTACCTGCACAAGGCCTTTTCCGACGAACAATCTAACATCGAACAACGGCCAGCAATAGCACAAGAGAAGCTTATTATTTACTTTTTTGGTTAAGTTTAAGTTTTAAGTTTAGTGTATTTGTGTACTAACTGGTAATATTTTTCTTGTCCATATTCTTTAACTAGATGTTTAAAAGCGCAGACTTGTAATTAGCTATGTGTTGCTTATAATATGTATTTATTTTGTTGCTGTTGGTTTTCCAAATAAATACAGAGCGTAGCGGACAACCGAGTGCTATGGTGCAAGTATTACAGATACGCATTAGAGCCATGCACAAGGCCTTTCAGCTGGGCATGGCGTTCCATGCCAAGCTTGAAAGAGACTTGTTCAAGATATCTCCAAATTTTCTAACTTGAAGGTTTCCAATTTCTTCCAGTGTGGAAGCAAAAGGTTGCAAATTCCTCCCAGTAAGATACCAAAATGTTTCTTGTGCAACAACTTGCCATGGAACGGTGGTTAGTAACAGATCAGCAGCTTAGGGGCAGTCAAGTAGTATAGCGTATAAGAGCGACTCGAGATCTTCCAGAAGAGGTTATTCCTCCGGCATCAAAGCGCGATGGTTAATAGTAATACATGAGCATTGACATCAATCAGGATCAGGGGCGCCGAACATCGTTTTTGTGAATGGCGTTCAAATAAAGGTTAAAAATGACTTAATCAATCGTTAAATCGGCTTCAACGTTGACAATCGAATACGGACCATTTATGACGTCACGGTCATGGAAGCCGATTTAACGATTGATTAGGTTGTTTTTAACCTTTATTTATTTGAACGCCATTCACAAAAACGATGTTCGGCGACTTAGCCGGTAGAGCCCCAGCCAGGGAAATGGTATGATGCAAGGTTTACAGATTCTAGAAAATGTACAATAAGCTCTTTCTTTCGAACAGGGGTCGGTAGTAGAACAGCAGCTTGTTTGACGGCAGAGTGATATGATGCAAGCGATACTGATACTCACTAGAGAACTTGCACAGGAGGCCCTTCCTGTCGAACAGCTTGGCATCGAACGGCGGCCAGTAGTAGAATAGCAGCTTGGCGGCCGACAGCCGGGCGCCCCATGTGCCATAGGCGATCACACACAGGATGTCTTTGACCACTGACTGTTTCATGGACATCAGACATTCCAGGAGTTGGCAGTGATGAGCTAGCAGAGAACATTAAATCAGTTACAAATACTAGGTGATCTAGATCGGGGTACTAAAACGAAAACATTTTCTTTTTTTTTTTCTCACGGATGTTTTGCAAAAATTACCTGGATTATTGGAGTGCTGGAACACCATCATAATAATGGCGGCAACTGACTGGGACGCTTGACTCTCTTCTTCCATACCAGCATACTTGCGAGCTGTACAATAATAATACATTGTGACATAACAGCATAACAGTGGTCAAGGAGTGGCACGGTTTACTGGAATAGAACTAAATTAATATTAATACTGTTTCAGGGCAAATTTCGTCTATGGCGGCCTATCTCAACGGATACTGGCCAATTACTCGAGAGATACTGCCTCGTTGGTCTAGCGGTAGCGTGTTCAACCGCAGATAGTGACGTCCTGGGTTCAAATCCCGGGTCGGACCAAAAAGTGATTAAGGATTTTACCGTAAAGACATTTTCTTATTATCAGCCCGAAGTCTAGGAGTTGGCGGTATTATACCCCCGTACCTCGGAGAGCACGTAAATCCGTTGGTTCTGTACCTGAACTCTTTTCAGTCATGTCGCTAGTCGTCCCATCGGATCATATAATGGAATAGAAGGTGCCCTGTATTTGCGCTCACACTTGTGCACTATAATATGTCTTGCGGAGTTGGCTAATCTCCATTGAGAAAAAAAATCGGCCGGGAGGACAATATTATTATTATACTGCAGGTGTCGTGCTTAAACACGAGGTACACACTCTATCCCCTTTCTGTCATAATCGCTCATAGCTAGATGCTGTCACCGGTCCGTAAGTGATCGGCGTGGTTAAGCAACTAGGCTTGCGGTCAGTCCATAGATGGGTGACCGCAAATGTGGTTTAATTCCTGAGCGTCTCCGTGCTTCGGAAGGCACGTTAAGCAGTCGTTATCGTATCGTATCCGGATATAGTCGTTTGACAACAGTCGTTAAGCCATGTCAGAGGCCTACTGGGCGGCTTGAACAACTTTGACACTAGGGTAACTACTGCCCATACGATAAGTAAGTCATAATCTGATGGGGTGGCAAGCAGACACGACCGGGATCGGTCCGGCGCTGAACTGCTTAATGCGCTTTCCGCTAACATCCAGACTCCGGGCTACTAGGTGTTATTCGAAAAAAATAAACTGAAAATGCTGCAATTTAAACCCGGGGGCCCCGTAGCAGCATTTCTGCGTTCGTGGGGCTCTTCCCATCAGGCGCCAAGAGAAGTCCACGACAGGTTAGGTTTAGTCCGTGCGAGTCCGGCATACATACCGCAGACACGACAACTTTTGCGGGTGGCATTTCCGCTACCTTATAAAAAAGGATCCTCTTCATCAGAGCTTTAACACACTACCGTTAGACATACAAGACAATCGAACTAAAACTACAACTCATCGTGTCAGCCTACAAATCACGCCCAGTGCTGCACGTAAGCCTCTTCAAAGAATTTGGAGTACCTATGCCATAATCGCCACGCTTCGGAAACAGATTGGCGAACGCAGTTTGATGGTCATAGTTCACAGAAAAACGCTGCTGCCCGTTCTCTGGTAGGTATTCCCCGGGTCGATTTCTACGCCCTCCACGGGAAGAGATGGGGTCATGAGAGTCTTTACCGTCACCACACAGCTTAAAACTATCTATAGCCCTAGAAGCCCGTGTCCCGTTTGGTTGGGAATATTGTTGGTAGTGTTAAATAAAAATAATCAGAGATTACAATGCATAATAAGTAAATATTTTATCTTATATTGATCTAGACCAAATTCCTAAGAATAATAATAATATAATATCTCGGGACAATGTCACACAGATCATCCTTGCCCAAAACTAAGCAAAGCTATGGGTACCAGGAGACGATATACATACTTATATAGATAGATAAAAACTTATATACATAGAAAACATCCATGACTCAGAAACAAATACCTATTCGTGCTCATCACACAAATATTTGCACTTACCGGGATTCGAACCCAGGACCACCAGCTTCGTAGGCAGAAGTTCTACCAACTAGGCTACGGTGACCGTCAAGAATAAATGCGATATACAAATAAGTATAAAATTTTGTAAATGGATAAAAGTGTACTATGCGCCTACAATAATATATGCGCCAACAATAACATTGTTAGCATTATTCTGAGAAAAGACGTAAATAAATAATAGATGCACAGGCGTTTTAATGGCTTTTATTTTATTTATTTTATAGGGCCCCCTCAAAGTTGTGTAAAGATATAATGTTAAGGTAGAAAATAGGTAGCAAATATATAAATAAACAAAACTGTTAATATGACGCTAAAACTATGAGAACTTGAAAGTGATCGGTCAACCTAACGTCAGAATGACTGACCACTTTATTTCTTTAATATATTCCTTAACGCAAAGGTAGCAAATATTTCATTACTGGTAATAAATAGTAGCAAATAGGTAATAAACATGGGCATGGTCTCATGTACATATCTCGTTTGGTCCAGCCATCCTCACGGTAACTGATACCGAGAATTAAAATAAACAGAAAAGCTCCCATTTCCCTTTCTGGCTCGATCCAGGATTTCGGGCTAAAGAATTTTAATTTTAATTAAAAAAAGTTTAATTTAATTTCTGTATAATAAATTACAAATTCCACTTAAGTACTTGAGATAATTTTTAACATGCATAATTTGAATACCAACCACTTAGAAAGACATATTTTAAATTTACAGTTAAACATTATAATCACAATCTATCTATACATTATAATAAAATCGTAGGAACTTCAAAACTGTAAATTGAATATTTGTTTAAAACGATACTTGGTGCGTCATCTGCAATCGATATCGAAACCAAAAATATAGTTTTTAGAATTTTTGTCTGTTTGTCTGTATGTATGTCCGGGCTACACTCAAAAAGCACTGCATGGATTTACTTCAAATTTTGCATGAATATTACTCAGAGGTCGGGTCAACATATAGGCTATATTATCACTCTATCACCTACGGGGGAGAGGCTGTTATAGTTTATAAAGTTTAACGCGGGTAAAACCACGAGTCACAGCTAGTGTAACATAAATAGTAAACGAAATCCAAACAACGCACGAAATTGGTCAAAATAAATAAAATCGAGAATATTGAATGAGGAAATTTATTGAAATATGTCTCGTCCGGCGTCCCCCATGCATATAGATCGTTCTCTGGCAGATATTCCCTCGGGACGATTTCTACGACCCTCACAGGCTGTGCTGGGGTGGTAATATAAAGTTGACAATGGAATTTAAAATTATACACAGAGTTAACTTATTTACAAACAAATTGAAGACATATTTATTGAAAAAAGGCTATTTTATTATAGTATTAATTAATGAGCTCAGAAATAACGAACGAAAAATATATCTAATAATGTATTCTTGTCAAGAGTCACATCAGAATGTATGATAGTTTTTTTATACCTATATTGAATTTATATGTAATGTTAGCATCTTATTGTAGGTACAACACATTTTTCAACACAATTGTTGAGAAATAAATGACTTATTAAGACTTACAGAACAATACTGCAATGCCCTCGCGTGATAATTGCTGTAAGCTAATGATTACAAACCGACGGTAAATACTACGACTATTGTATTAATCTTCGCAATAATGTTATTGCCTCTTCAGTTCAAGGTATAACGATATTGAACTAGACATTTAAAAAAACATACGGGACAGTCTTTGGAGACTGCCGATATAGTAGTGAAATATTTTTTTACACTTCTAAACTAAATAATCTACAATATAATAGTTATACATATAGCACATGGGAAGCATTACGTCACGATGACGCGAGTTTCAAGCTTTTTGTTTACCCAAAAAACTTCCCTCCCCGCTCCACAACGGGTCAATGTGACAGAGATTCGCTGTAGAAATTATAGATAGATAGATAGATAGAATACTCTTTATTGTACACACTCAGGCGGAAAGAAAATACATCGGATATAATATAAAGAACATAAGGTACAATGGGCGGTCTTATCGCCTTAAGCGATCTCTTCCAGACAACCTTTGGATGGATAGGAACAGAAAGTAAAGTAAACAGTAGCAGGAGTGCAACAAATAAATTATACTAAGGAACTGTGATAAATATAGTGCATACCAAAAACTTAGTATGACTTCACAATCAACGTATGTTAATAACATATCATACACTAATTATATATACACATATTATATATATATATACATAAATACATACATACATATATATGACAATAATAAATATATAAATATTATATTCAAGTGTAAGAAATTATGAACATAGGTAGTGATCCTTAACAAGTTTATTGAAAGTAGGGAGAGTCTGGGCACGTCTTATAGAGATTGGCAGAGCATTCCACAATCTCACGGCTTGTACAACAAATGACTTATCCATAAATGTAGTTGAATGTGTAGGTATATGCAGCTTCAAGTTATTTGTTGACCTTAGGAATCGCGAATGTGTGTCACAAAGGAAAACAAAACGTTTTTTGAGATAGTCAAAGTCAAAGTAATTTTATTCCGTAAAAATTTTACATTTATGTGGAATCGTCATATTTTTTTTACCCTACCGTGCAGTGCATGACGTGGCAGCTACTGAGAAACACTGCCAGAAAACTCAGTAGGAATCCTTTTTTAAAATAAAATATACTTAAGATTAATTACAATCATGTGTGTTGACTCAGAACAACTCCATCCCAAGCACTTTTATCACTTAAATAATCAGAAATTTTGTAATATGCCCTGCTACACAATTTGGCTTTAATAATTCTTTTAAACTTATTCGTAGACAATTCTCTAATAGTAGATAATTCGGAGTACAGGATTCGATTAAGTTTAAACTTTTGTGTGAAATCCCGGGGAGTATATTACTTATTCTTTATTTTTACACATTCATACTAACCTAACCAACCATTTATTCGACTCATTGGTGTGAGTCACGTCCAATTTCACACTGCCATATTCTGTCTCCATTTGCTTGACGTACATTGTGGAAGCAAATTCGACGACTTAATTAGCTGGCTACAGACATCACACACTTCAATTACTCCATAACTATACTGATATAAGATTGGCATTCGATAAATTTATTCCTATCTACACATACCTACTAAGTTAACTTGACTAGACCCTAGTAATGAACTCTGATTAGGTGTCATATAGATAAAGTTAAAAGTGCCCCACTACAGTTTGTTCTAAATGTTTAAGTGTTGCTTTATCATAAATCTATTATAAAGTTAATTGCCCATCTGTCTTGTATATACTTACTTATATTATTTCTACCTATAGATCTCTGTAGTTTATTTTTCATATCTCACTCCTTTGACTTCAAATACATCTTAACCTCCTATTTCTGTCTAGTTTTCTGTTCACCCTCTCTTTGTTTTCAGCCCATCCTCATTCACCTCACATCATGCAGACCCGAAGCATGGCTGCAACTCAAGTAGCTGAACATAAGTTGAAATCAGCTCTCAAGGACTTACAGACATACCAAGATCAGTGTCATAAACTTGAACAGGAGCATGAGGAGAATGAGGTAGAGATAAAAAGGGTCATTGATAGTAACACATCACTGAAAAGAGAACTTGTGAAACTCAACCACCAACTAGAGTCTACTATTGAAGAGCGAGGCAGACTGCATGCGGAGACAGAGTCTTTTGATAAGTGTAGAGTGTTATATGAAGAAGCACTGTTCAAAATTAGAGATCTTGAATTAGAATTAATTAATTGTAATGAGAAGTTGTCAAATTATGTAAAAAACACAACTTGTCCAGTAGCTTCCATTAATCAGAGCTTGTATGACGAGTTGGCCAGTCCGGTGGATCTCCCTATTAATACAACGGTGACCATTGATTTGACTGGCGATGACTGTGTAGACTGCCAGCCAAGCGTTAATTCCGTAAGTAGTGACAAGCTAAAACAATATATACTTGAACTAAGTAAAGAACGTAGGGCATTATTAAACAAATTAGAAAATTATGAAATTAAATTAGAGGATAGCAAACTAATTTATGAAAAAGATACTCAGTATTTGCTTTCTGAGATAAAAACTCTTGAGAAGTCCCTAGCAATCTCATATCACAGTTTCCAGTCATACAAAAATGAAATGCAATTGCTAGCTGGAAAGTGTAATCCTGAAAGCAATAGGACATTGGAACCGATTAACACCAGTAGTGCAGTAGTGGAGTCATACACACAGCTGGGATCAGAGTCACCAGTATCTCCACAAAATGACAAAACTAAACATAGCTCCATACTGTATTCCGATGAAATGGGTAAGGGCCTTGGTACCTTGCTTTGTAATAAGCTGAGTTGTTCCTTTGTCAACTATTGTATGCCAGGATTACATTATAAAGATATAATAGATAAATTAATTCAGAATAAACACAGTGACAAATCAGGTATAACTCTAATGGTAGGAAATTGTAAGAACTTAAAGAAAAAAGACATTACAGATAGTTTCACTAAGATGTTAGAATTAGACTGTAATAAGATAATATTGTGTGCCTTCCCCTATGTGTTCAATGTGCCTGATAGTACAAATAATTATATCCACAAGCTAAATATGCACCTACAGTTTTTGGTTAGCCATTATAGTAATAAATTTATATTTTTGGACACAAATAGTTTTATAGATTCTTGTAGGGTAACCATGAGTACAGTTACTGTCTCAAGAAAATTTTTGAACATACTTGCAACTTTAGTAGCGGCACATATTAACTCAGTCATAAGTGGTATGACGAAGTCACTTTTTATACCATCTTCTAGTAATGTTATTAAAATCAATTTAGTTAGTAGTTTAAACATGTAAGCATGACAATAGAGAAGTGTGATAACTTTCTAATTCTATCACATCAAAATATAAACCGCTTCTCTAGCAAAATTCTAGACAGAACTTTTTAATGAAAAGTATGAAATAGATATCCTTTGTTCAATTGTTTTATATAAATGTGTTACGTGAACTATCTGTAAATGATTGCTATCATATACTTAATTTTAAATTATTGACTCTGTCTCAAAATAAATAATGTTATTGTTTCGAAGTTTTTCTTTTGTATACCTAAATATAATCTAAAATAATAAGCATTCAGATAACCGATCGAGCATATATTGTGTTTGCCTACTAAATAATTACTCTAATTGGACCAAATCCCGTGTTCATGCCCGCTTGAGTATGTTTCGCCGGACCGTCTCAACTGGGTCGTGTTGAAACCGGTAGTAGATGAACCCACTGAGTTTGTTTCGCTGGGTCTTCTCAGTTGGGGCGCATTGGATCCGGTGGTAGCATTAAAGCGCGACCGTCGTTATTAACACAAGGTCCGTCATAATAATAATACCTTTAATATAGACAGAACCATTGACAATATGTAGAAAAATATTAGATTTAAACTAGATAATTAAACATAATCTCTTGACAATAACTTGATACGAGCTAGCTAAATATCATTGCTGTAATAAAATAAATTTTATAAATGTTTTCATACAATATGTACCTAAATATCTATGTTACTAGAAATAATATCTAATGTATACAACTATATTACTACAAACATGTTCTGACTATTTACAAGCGCTTTTTTAAAGTCTACGTGAATAAAAACCTTTTTTATTTTTTTATTTTATTTTATTTATTTTACAGGGATTGAAAAGTATATTATACAATAATGAAAGAATATGGGCATTCCGACGAAGACGAATTGGCAACCACTTAAGCTTTATACGAAATAATGAAACATGATCATATTTGCGGAGACCAAATATGAATCTAATGCAAAAATTTTGGAGTCGCTCAAGTTTATCCAGTTGTTCTTCTGTGAGGTCAAGAAATAGCAAAAACATATATATATTTTTTTTGCTATTTCGTGATTGTTTTGTGACACGTGTTCTAATTCTAGTTTGTTTTAATGTTGAATATTAATCTGTAAGTTGTTTAAGTTGATCAATTCGTCGTTTGGTAAGTAAGTTTACTTTTATCTATACCTATATTTATCTTTATCTTGAGGATACCGCGTAAAAAGTAACAGACTGTGTATTTCCAGAAGCATTGAAATTGTCTATTGTAAAACCGCTTTTCAAAAAAGGAGACATAACACTAATGGTCAATTATAGGCCGGTGACGTTGATCTCCATATTGTCAAAGGTTTTTGAAAAGGTATTCTACACTAGGTTAATTCATTATTGTGAAAAAAATAATATCATCCAAGACGAGCAAAATGGATTTCGCAAAAATCACAGCACCTCCTTGGCAGCTTTTCAACTTATAAAGACCATAACTGATTGTATTGAGGAAAGCATACCAGTTTCAGTTATTTTCATGGATATGAGTAGGGCTTTCGATTTTGTATGTCATAAACGCTTGCTCGACAAACTTTTTGCTTACGGAATCCGGGGATTAGCACATAACTGGTTAGAATCATATCTAGAAAAAAGGCGACAACGCGTTAGAGTTTCTAAATATAATGAACGTTCTAAAGTACTGGAATCTTCACTATCAAATTACCTGGAAAACAAACATGGTGTACCCCAGGGTAGTATACTGGGTCCACTTTTATTTCTATTGTACATCAACGACCTGCCCAGTGCTTTAAATCATAAATGCGTGTTATTTGCTGATGACACCTCGATTGTGATAAAGGGTACTAACAGACGTGACTATGAATCCGATATAAATAAGGCTCTTGCCACAGCTATCGAATGGCTCTCAGTGAATAAGCTGAGGGTTAATATACAAAAAACTCATTTCATGCAATTACATACCTACAAATCAAAACCTCTAAAGTTAAATATTTCATACGATGGGGTGACAGTGTCAGAAACAGGGATTTATAAGTTCCTCGGCATCACAATCGATCGTTTTTGTAATTGGAAAAGTCACATAGCAGATATCTGTTCAAGATTAAATAGTTTTGTATATCCGTTGAGACGAATAAGTCAAGTTGTTTCTAAAGAAGCCGCAATGACGGCATATTATGGGTATATTGGTTCCATACTACGTTATGGTATTATCATTTGGGGCAGAAGTGTAGATATAGACGATGTGTTTATAATGCAAAAAAAATGCCTAAGAACCATATTTGGGCTGCAACAAATAGATTCTTGCCGGCCATTTTACAGGCAATATAAAATTTTGACTGTTCCATGCTTGTATATTTTGGATGCATGTATATTTGTATTTAAGCATAAGAACCTATTTCAGGAAGCCTCTAGTTCTTATAGTAGACGGGCGCGTCATCAGCATAAATTATGCAGACCTTTTACTAAACTGACTTTGACATCTAATAATAGTTATATAATGTGTATTAAAATATTCAATAAGATTCCTAATAATTTTAAATCAATGACATTTTCTAAATTTAAAAAAGAGTTAACGCGGTGGCTTGCTGAAAAATGTTTCTATAGCATTCATGATTTCTTTGAATTTAAATTATAAATTGACATTATATTGTTAGATTGTGCTGTTGAAAAACAAGAATGTATTTAGCTTCTTAAAATATTTGTACGCTCGTAAGAGCAAAACATAGTGGGCCATGATTAATTTATAACACCTTTAATGTACCTGTGTTTGTTGTCAAATAAACATTATTCTATTCTATTCTATTCTATAGACCTTTGTTAACGCGTTAATATGAACTTGTGTTTACATTAAAGCGCTTGGGTATTTGTGGTGAATAACTATGTCAAAACAAAATGATATTCCTCCTGATACCCTATATACTAGCCTATACCTATTAGTTATAGGCCGGAACGATGGCATCTTACTTATGCAACGTAACTTCAGGAGAGAGTTGGAAAATCTAGCTCAAACTTGCTTTACAATAATAATATCTATAATATCTAGGGAGAATGTCACACAGATCATCCTAGCCCCAAACTAAGCAAAGCTTGTACTATGGGTATCAGGCGACGATATAAATACTTATATAGATAGATAAATACTTAAATACATAGAAAACATCCATGACTCAGAAACAAATATTCGTGCTCATCACACTAACATTTGCACTTACCGGGATTCGAACCCAGGACCACCAGCTTCGTAGGCAGGAGCATTACCAACTAGGCTACGGTGACCGTCAAACAATGCAGCTTGAATGGGGTAAAATAAATCTCCTAAGATTTTTTCCTCATAAAACCTACCAGCTTCTTAAGGTTCAATATCCCCCAAATAGCAAAAGCAACTGATTTGCCACTCTATAAGAAAATAGGAAAGAGCGAATCAGAACTCAATACAGTAATCTTTTGCGTGCACATGGCTATAATACTGCGCTATTGAGGAAAAGTATATTTAAAATGACTTCTCTAAATACAACAAAACCTAACCTAACCCAACACTTTGAAAAGTGAGACTATTCTCTATTAAGAATAAACAAATGGTGGAAAAGGCGCGGGGAGAACGTTAGTGCTTGGCGGCCGAGAGACTCCTTTACGTATATAATAATAGGTCTTTACCTATGAAATTGCCGTTTTGTATGAAAAAATTTAAACGAATTTTTTTCATGAATTTTTTTATTTGTATTAATCGAAGTAATCACCCATGCAATCAATGCATCTTTGCCATCGCAGTGGCAGTTTATTGATGCCCTTCTTAAAGAAATCAGCTGGACGGGAGGCAACAAATTCTTCAAAGGCATTTTGTACTGCCTCTCGGGTATTGAATTTTTTTCCCGCCAAGAAGTTATCCAAATTCTGGAAAAAGTAGTAGTCTGTAGGCGCAAGGTCTGGTGAGTAGGGCGGATGACGGAGAGCTTCCAACCCCAGTTCTTGCAACTTGGAGACCGTATGCTGTGCAGTATGAGGTCGCGCGTTGTCGTGCAGGAGCAGCGGAGACGAGCGATTGACCAATGCTGGTTGGAGATGCGCCAGCTTCTCCATCATTGTGCTCAGTTCTTCACAGTACACATCTGCAGTAATGCTCACCCCGTTTGGTAAGAAGCTGTGATGAATCACACCGGCGCTAGACCACCAAACAGTGACCATCACTTTTCTAGGGGTAAGTTTTCGTTTAGGGCATTGTTTAGGTGCTGAACCAGGATCCAACCAACTTGCTGAGCGCTTGCGGTTATCAAACAGAATCCATTTTTCATCGCAGGTAACAATGCGGTTCAAAATTCCTTCATTTGTGTGTCTGTTGAGCAGTGCAAGGCACGTCTCGACGCGTACTTCGCGCTGGCGATCATTGAGTTCGTGGGGCACCCATTTGTCAAGCTTTTTTACCTTGCCAATTTGACGCAAATGGACCAATATTGTTTTGACGCTAACGTCGAAAGCTGCTGCTAATTCAGCCGTAGATTGTGTATCATCAGCTTCCACAACCGCCTTTAATTCGTCATTGTCGACCAAAGTCTTCGGACGACCGCGAGGTTCATTTTTCAGGTCGAAATTTCCAGAACGGAAGCGAGCAAACCAATAACAGGTGGTGCGTTGGTTTGTAGTGTTAGCTCCGTAAACGTCGTTGATGTTGCGTGCCGCTTGTGCCGCGTTGCTGCCACGACGGTACTCATATTCCATAATTACTCGAATTTTTAACGTATCCATGATGACGAAAAAGATTGAAATGCGATGAAAATGTAACACTAATCAATAAAGAAATGACTACTTTTGGAAAAAAGAATCCATGTTTTTAAAATAAAATTAATTTGAAATTAGAATTCTTAGCCAAACAAAAATTATTTTGATTTGAAATGGCCAGTACTGCAGAACGGCAATTTCATAGGTAAAGACCTAATATATTTATTTTTCCGGTTATTTTAACCACTGATATCTTCTTAAGTATTCATAAGAATAAAATACAATTATAGTCTCCATAAGTATACCTGGCCTGTGTGAATACCTGGGACCGCACGTGCGGCTCAGCCGCTAAGACAGTCGCCTCGCCGTTTCGTGTCGCGGGTTCGAGTCCCTCGCCGGACAACTATTTGTGTGACCTATAAGAAGTTGTTCTGGGTCTGGATGTAATTTGTGTCCGTCTATTACATGTTTGTAAAAAAAAACGGAACGGAAGATCTCGTAGAACATTCTTTGACCAAGTCGGAGACGTTCTCAAGAAAGGCCAGATCAGAAGTACCCTAAACCTGCTAGCATTTATGAACAATATAATGGCAGTAAACGAGGCAAAACAGGTGTGCAAAGATGGACAAATGGAAATCCATTGTCTCTGCCTACCCGTCTGGGAAACAGGCGTGAGTCTATGTATGCATGTATGTATGGTCTACATTTCATGCCTAAGAATATATTATTTGGATAATATGTCGCATTCGAGCACTCGACGAGTTAGGATGTTATGAGAATGGTCCGTGGAGGACTGAAACACGTCTTGGGTATCGTACCGGCACATGTTATTTTCATTTTTAGTGTTCCGTAGCCAAGTGGCAAAAAACGGAACCCTTATAGATTCGTCATGTCTGTCCGTCTATCCGTCCGTATGTCACAGCCACTTTTTTCCGAAACTATAAGAGCTGTACTGCTGAAACTTGGTAAGTAGATGTATTCTGTGAACCGCATTAAGATTTTTGCACAAAAATAGAAAAATAATAATAATTTTGGGGGGTCCCCATTCATAGAACTCAAACTCAAAATTTTTTTTTCATCGTACCCATACATGTGGGGTGTCTATGGATAGGTCTTCAAAAATTATATTGAGGTTTCTAATATCATTTTTTTCTACACTGAATAGTTTGCGCGAGAGACACTTCCAAAGTGGAAAAATGTGTCCCCCCCCCCCCTGTAATTTCTAAAATAAGAGAATGATAAAACTAAAAAAAATATATGATGTACATTACCATGGAAACTAACAACGAAAATTGGTTTGAACGAGATCTAGCAAGTAGTTGTTTTTTTAATACGTCATAAACCGCAATTTGCTTTTATTTAATTGTAATATTTGCTGCTACGGAACCCTTCATGTGCGAGTCCGACTCGCACTTGGCCGGTTTTTTATATTATCCTTCTTGTACGTGCATATTTATGTGGGTGGGAGGGCGGTGCATATTCCATCCCGGCTTGATTACACTGACAATTAGCGGAATTAAGACTATATATTAATTTTGTTCCCGAAGCAACCACACCCCGAGAGCATCTGCGTCACCCAAACGACAGGGAGCCGTGCCACCTTCCAAACCAACGCTCGAGCACCGGCCGGACCGCCTCGATAGTGGCGAGGCCGGCGGCGGTTGGGCGTGAAAGCCTGTCCCGCTATTCCGCCACCAGGAAGTATAGGCCTCCTAACCTGACTGTAAACTTCACCTCAACAATGGGACCTACAAAATTGGACCTGTATTTGACTGTGCTGGAGGCTCTTAGTAATTCTTAAACTTTAATCTATTTATACACCCATCACGATCACGGTGATAGGCTACTTAAACGGTAGCCCCCTGATGTGGAAAAGACTTCGAAACTACTCTACCCGAATATCTTAGTATAGGCCGCTGAGTTGGTTTCGCTGGGTCTTCTCAGTTGGGGCGCATTGGATCCGGTGGTAGCATTAAAGCGCGACCGTCGTTATAAACACAAGGTCCGCCATAATGATAACATCTAATTCGTACCTTAATATAGACAGAACCATTCAGACAATATGTAGTAAAAATATAGCTAAAATTTAGGTAATTAAACCTACACATGATCCTTGACAATAACTTAATTTTAGTTAGCTAAATATCGTTACTGTTATAAAATAAACCTTATTGTAAATTATTTCCTACAATCTGTGCACCTAAATATCTATATGTACCTAGTAATAATTATAAATTAATTATATATTACTGCGAACATGTTCTGACTATTTACAAGCGCTTTTTTAAAGTCTACGTGAATAAAAACCTTTTTTTATTTTATTTTAGGGTAAATACAACACAAGTCTCTCGCATCTCTACTAAGCTCGAGCAATTAAATCATAAAATCTCATGTTGAAACAGTGTCCTAGTCCAGTATTATCTACACCAACTTATTAAGTACCCTCCTTAATACTTTCGGTGCCCAGCATCCGACTAATGGGTTGAATACACGTTGGCATGCCCAGCACCTGACTACCGTATTAGTGACGTGGCTGCGAAAGTGTTAACATGGCACAAAAAATTATAAAAACACAGCAAATATTACACTAGAACGGAAAGCATACTCACTGATGGTGAAAGGCAGGATATAATAGCAGAGCAGATGGAGAATCTCCTGATGCAGTGGAACCGGGAAGACAGCCACGCAGTACGCCACCAGATACGGCAGGTTGTCGATCATGTCGTACTCCAAGAACGGCAGCAGACACCCCAGACATTGTAGGATGGCTGCACCGAAAGCTATGAGAGAAATAAGATTTTAAAACAACCTTAACAAAAAGCCTAATTGAACAGCACAAATTATTATTTAGATTAAATTACAAAAGGGCTTGGCAAATCTTAATAAAAATGTGTATTAAACTATTGTACCACTTAATAATTTGTTATCTTAAGCAAATTTTCAAAGTGTTAATCAACAGCTACCACGTCATTTTCTGCGCAGTAGGGAAAACGACTGTGTTTATCAAAAGCTACCACGTCATGCCATGCGCAGTAGGAAAAATGACGGTTTCTCAAAAGCTACCACGTCGTGCCCTGCGCAGTAGGGAAAATGGTTGATGCCAAATATTATCAGAAATTAATATTCAGACTATTTGGATTCAACTTCACTTCATTTGGATTAAATTACGAATGTAACACCCATGAAGATGCAACAGGTCCATTTTTATATCCAGGTCTTTTAAGGGACTTTGGTATCTCCCTGCAAGATTATGCCAATACTACTCGATTTACTGAACACTTGACTGCACGTGTGGCGCAGCGGCTTAGACAATCGCCTCACGGCTTCGTGTCCCGCGCTGGACAACTATTTGTGTGACCCATTAATAGTTGTTCTGAGTCTGGATGTTATTTGTGTCCGTCTATTATATGTTTATAAATTACCCCGCGACACAGGGATTAAAGAGCATAATGCAGGCGTTGTCTTTAAAAAAATAACAAAATATAAAACAAATCAATTTGGAATACATTTTACAGTACTTATCAAATACATACATTGTATCCCATACTGCAGATGTGGCGCAGCGTCTACGAGCTGAGATATGGCATTGAAAAGACCTTTGTAGTCAAGATTGGGGTACAGGCCCATTCTCTCAGAATCGTTGTCTGCATCACGGAGCATTTCCAGCGGTGAACGTGGAACATCTTTGAGGACGCCTGGGTAAAAGAGAACAAATCTGTTGAAAACTTTCGGAAACATATGGCCTGTTGGTCCAGCGGTTCGTATTCCTTCAGAGCCAGAGTTCGATTCGAATCTTTGTGTAATGAACACGATTATTTGTTCTGTTTATTATCTATACTAGCTGTGCCCCGCGGTTTTACCCGCGTTAAATTTTATAAATTATCACAGCTTCTCCCCCGTAGGTGATAGCGTGATAATATGTAGCCTATATGTTGACCCAACCTCTTAGTAGTATTCATGCAAAATTTGAAGTAAATCCATGCAGTACTTTTTGAGTTTAGCCCGGACATACATACAGATAAACAGACAAAAAATTCTAAAAACTATATTTTTGGCTTCAATATCGTTTGTAGATCACGCCCCAAGTATCCTTTTAAAAAATATTCAATGTACCGTTTTGACTTTCCTACGATTTTATTATATGTATAGATGTATTTAGAAATATCTTATATATTTCTAAATACATCAAGACAAATTAAATCGTCCTCATCAAACAAAGATTTGTCCTGGGTGGGGATCGAACCCACGACCTCTTGCGTAGCAGCTACGGTCACTAAGCACTAGGCCAACAGGCCAGTAACAATTACTAATGTCCTGTAAACTACTAAGCTAGTCTTCTTCTTAGCTACCTAGTGCGGGCAATCTATATATTGATGACCTATATATATACCTTCGGAGTCAATCTGTGCTTCCGAGGCCCCTTACGAGACGTTACACAACAGTCCTGAAGCCACGTCAGCGGCTTGATCTACTACGGCTAAATAAATCAATTAAAAAACACATGAGATACTCACTGAGCAATGTCTGAGAGAAGTACTTGACGGTGTTAGCGATGTCAGAGCCGGAGGGCAGCGGTTGTATGTTGTGCATCAACCGCAGCTGACAGTCGTACAGGCTGCGGATCTTCGCTGTAACTGTGCATAACAGTCTATCATTTCGCAACATTTCTGAAGACTTTTGTTCTTCGTTCAAAGCGCTCTATCCAAATTTCCTTATAAAAGCTGAATAAGCTGATGCTGCAGTTTCTTTAGCCTTTAAAAGCTGCCGGCACTCGTCATGCACTCGCTTTCATTTTATTTCGATTCAGCGCTGTATGTCCGCTTCTGGCGTTCATCTTAAAAGCCACTCACGTTTTAAATAATTGAGCGATAAACTGAATATTTATAGCAAACAAACTTCAAACTTATTCCGCAATGATAACGTAATTAAAAGCTACTTCGATGTGACGTGTTATCAATTATACGCGAGGGGAATTAATGCGCGATCCGAGCACATATTGATCGCTCCGAGACGAGGTACGGTCTAGGCCAAAAAGAGATGAACTGAGCTGTATTGATTTAGTGCTCCCCATTCTCCGCGGAGGCGGGTTGCCTAGGAACACAGGTAGGGGTGGGCTGGGACCTGCATATGCGCAATAGGGATACCGTGGACACGTAGTGCACTTGCGCGGTGGACACCGCATATTGCACTGAGCCCCCGGTGGAATCAACTTGGGGTTTGGTACAATATCTATAAAACAATCTTTACTAGCAACAACAACATTTACATTGTTTAAATCGGCCACGTATTAATCGAAAGGAGGAATATTTTTCCCGATCGGTTAGCAACAACCAGTGACGCCGACACGTCGCGGCGTCACGGCGTCGCGACGAGACTACACTAACTAAATTGAGGGCCAGCCGCAAGGGAATCGGGTTAGAAGTTTGTGTTATCAGACACCTGTTACATTTTTATATAAGGCCAATTCCTTACTTAAGCAGAAAAGAGTGCGGTACTTTATGTAGTTAATACTTTAGTTTTCTTGGATATAATTGTTTAAATTAATGGATTCTATGCTATTATCATTCGTCCTTTATTATACAAGGAATATTGGTATACAGAGGGTTTCGGTAATTAATATTGACCGTCTAAAAAAGCTAAATTATTAAGTTCATACAAAAAAGGAACATAGAAAATTAATTATTTTTTGGCTTTATTGTTATCTAATAGAGACAAACACATAGAACCTCTTGGGACAGTTAATATTAATTACACTTATTTAACATAACCACTAGGTTAAATTGCAATACTTATTTACTAAAGAAACTATGTAAAAAATTTTAAACAACTCAAAAGTAACTACCTACTTTCAATTCTACGCAATCCTTTAATTACTGTGCAACTACTTTATATTAATACTAACTGTGCCCCACGGTTTTACCCGGGTTAAACTTATGAACGGATTAAACTTTATAAATTATAGCCTATGTGTTATTCGGATATCTATACATATAATAAAATCGTAGGAAAGTGAAAACTGTACATTGAATATTTTTTAAAGGATATTTCGGGCGTGTTTTACTATCGATATCGTAGCCAAAAATATAGTTTTTAATTTTTTTGTCTGTTTATCTGTTTGTCTGTATGTATGTCCGGGCTAAACTCAAAAAGTACTGCATGGATTTACTTCAAAATTTTCAAGAATATTACTAAGAGGTCGGGTCAACATATAGGCTACATATTATTACGCTAACACCTACGGGGGAGCAGCTGTGATAATTTATAAAATTTAACTCGGGTAAAACCGCGGGGCACAGCTAGTATAAACTATATTACTACAAAGTTTCCTAAAATCCGTTCGGTAGTTTTACGTAAAAGAGTTATAAACCTCCATACTCATAAACTTTCGCATTTATAATATTAGTAGGATTATTCTGTGGATACCGGTGTACCTTGCGAAATTTTATAAGAGCTGTTGTAGAAATAAGGTTTATATTGTAACATATTAAAACACATATGTTCGTTATCCCAAATTAAATTAAATGAAAACTTACATCTCAGTACAATATAGACGTAATAAACTGTGAGAATTAGTTAGCGCGTTGTTTTTTAAATTATGTTTCTGTTTTAAGTACAGTACAGTGACAGTGTGTATTTTTAAACGATAAAAAAATAAGAGCAGGGCCTCAATTCGTCTGGACTTTTTAAATGTTTGTTAGCTCATTACTTTCGACTAGGTGAATCGACGTTGATGATTTCTTTTTTATTTGAAAGCTAGTGCGTCCCGTGCGGTAATTTGGTCCAGTTCTGACAATGGCATCCATGAAAACCACACCACATTGTTGATTGATTTAACGATTGTTTAAGTCATTTTTAACCTTTATTTATTTGAACGCCATTTAAGAAATCGATGTTCGGCGACTTAGCCGGTAGAGCCCCTACCTAACGTGGACCAAATTGAAATAGGAAAATTTACAGCTCCTCGTCCTGAACTCGGTTTGTTTTGTTTCATCAGATAATTCAACCGTACGGGTTGAATTATCTGATGAAACAAAAACCTTACCAGCAATAGTGATATATCAGGTAGCGCTGTATGTAAGGATAAACTAGGGCCTCTGCCGGCTAAGTCGTCGAACATCGATTTCTTAAATGGCGTTCAAATAAATATAGGTTCAAAATGACTTAATCACCGTTACATCTGCTTCAACGTTGGCAATCGACTCCGGACCATTTATGACGTCACATGTGCTCATGGAAGCCGATTTAACGATTGATTAAGTCATTTTTAACCTATAATTATTTGAACGCCATTCCCGAAAACTATGTTCGGCGACTTAGCCGGTAGAGCCCCTGGACCTATACACGAAGCAAAGCGATGTTCACTCGTACTATACTCCCTGGAAGGATAAATTGTCACTAGTGAATAGAACACTAACAAAGTCAGCAAAGTCAACTCATGTTATGGGCCCGGCAGTTTATAATCTCCCAGAGAGCATAGTAACCGCCCTAACTCTCGCAGGTCTCAAGGGTCGGTTAAGACGCTGGTTAGTCGAGCAGGCCTTTTACACTTGCGACGATTTTTTTAAGTTTAAATAATATTTAGAATACGTTGACTTATTTAATTGTATTATCATTTTATTTCTATATTAGGACAAATTGTCAAAATATTAATTATATTTACGTTTGACATGACTACCTATTATTGACATTGTTTGTGATGTTATATTATAAAAAAAGAAAAAAAAATGTATATAATTAATTCGTTTTAGTTTATTTTTTAATATCTAGCAGTAGTATTTTTTAATTCTAGTGTTACTGTTTAAATAATAAATGCATACGGTGACGCCTTAAAAAATTGTGCATTACGATTTGTATTCTTGTGTTATTCATTTGTAAGAAAAATTTAACAATTACAGGCTGTCCTCAATAAATAAATAAAATAAAAATAAATTATCGATGTGAAGATTTTTGACATGTAGGTAATTAACATTGCCAATAAATTACTATTGACTACTACTAATCTAAGGTAATAAACTACTTACTATTCTAACAAAGTATGTAGTATCCTTATACTACATACTTTGTTTGCTACCATTACTTCTGCTACTAATTCTAGCCACTATTTTTAGACTGTGGGGCGTAACTGGAAGTTTTATTGGGCGTGGTATGAAAACGGAAAAAGCGTATTATTTTTACTTAGTGGTTTTAAAATATGGTGCGAAATGAGAAATATACGATTTTCGGCCAATTATGAGTTTCACTAGTAGAAAAGAGACACGCACTTATAAATAGAAATAAAACACAATTAATTACACAGGGTTTTTGGACAATTAAGTTGTACAGAATACAGCTTAACAAATTTTTAACCTCTTAAAGAGTTCAAGAATGGGGTTCTCAATTCAAATATATGTTTTTTGTTGTTAAAATACATAACACCGATTCCATATTGATGTTACATATTGATATAAAGGCCTCACATTTAATACAGAGGCTTTCAATGCTTCACCGGGTAAAAGAGGTGTCAGCGGGGAGAGCAAGGATTATTGTAAATACTATACAAAAATATACTAAAAGGTTTACTATGACCAGCGAAATATGACTAGAAAAAGGTTAACTATGACCAGCGAGGTTGAACACATAGGCACGTGGTCAGCATATAGACGGGTGACCGTTTATGTAGTAAAATTTGCGAGCGTCTTCATGCTTCGAAAGGCATGTTAAGTTGTCCGTCCCAGTTGTAGATATTGGACAACAGTCGTTAACCTTTCCCAGAAGTCTACTTATTATCTACTTATGGCCAGTGGTTATCCTGGTGTCAGAGGTGTTCAAGCCGCCCAGTAGGCCTCTGGCATAGCTTAAGAACTGTCTAACGACGAACGGGATAGACACTTTAACGTGCCCTCCGAAGCACGAAGATGCTCAGAAATTAAACCAGTCTGACGCCCAACCATCTATAGACAGGCCGCGTACCTTCTTAACCTCGTCAACCACTATTTGGCCCAGCCCAGTAGAGAACTCTCTATGAGAAGTCTACTTGGCGGCTTGAACTACTGGGTGACAAGGGTAACCAACGCCCACTCCAGAAAGAATAAAATATGAAGTACGTAAGCGACGAAATAATTTAAAAATTTGATTGCGTAAACTTCGTTCCTTCGGTTGTGAAAGAAATTTGCAAACAAGTAAAGTACCTTTACTGAAATAGATTTCTTTCGCAAGCGACGGAACAATCAACAAAAAACATTTAATATAAATACATTTTTAAGTCTTCCTTTGCGAAAGACTTAGGGAGTTTACTTTCATAAAATATTTTCCTTTGACGTAGCTAATTAAAAATTGTTTTGTTGTGAGTGGGTCGCAAAACGTGACTATTTGGAGAGGAAATATATTTTCGACAGAAATTTTGATATTCTTTAAGCATTTGTACGTAATCTTCGCCCATGTTTCTTAAGAGTTATTTCTAAATATCATTTCCCTTATAAACGTAATTTTCCTCCGTAGGTATAAAGATAATATTTTTTCGCAATTCAGTTCAGATACCTATTACTAATACTAATTTGGTTATAGGATAAATCTATTGTTGTAGAAGAAATAATTAAATTTATTCAGCGCTTGGGTATTTACACTTGTACTTTTCAAGCTCACAATGCAATACATAAACAAAGTCGAATGCAGTATTAAAGCAACAATAATATTTCGAATAAGTCCGTCCGTGTGGTCTGTTTCGTCACATATATTTTTATCAAATCCTTCATAAAATAATAATTAGCAAGTTACGAAGCTATTATTAGTTACATTTAGCACTACTATATTAAAATTAAAGAATTGAAGACAACGAGCAGTTGGCTAGCGCAGAAGGTTCTTAACCAGTAGCTTAATTCAAGCGACTAGTACCTCAGGACACGCTTATGTGGTTCGAGCCACAGCTCAGGGGGCCGCCGAAGTAATAAGACGGAATTAGAAATGAGGGTCTGATCACTTGCACGGGAATACCGATCACGTGTTATGGGTTACGCTAGGCTGCGGCTTTCTCTAGCTAGAAGTTATGAAAATTCTTCAAAGAATCAATATAATGCATAGGCATTATATTGATTCTTCTTATGTTTAGATGTGTAACTAAACATAAGTCACCATTAATCCCTTATAAATAATTTCATTTATTTCTGCTTCATGCTCGCGTTGTTATTATCAACTCTTTTATTTATGAACAGCCCTCAAATAGTTTAACTAAACTAACGCCTCCATTAGAATCTAATAAAAGAATAACATAACCCTATATTTTTTTTAAGAAAATCTACAGATTACGCCGTACAAAGCCAATGTATGGAGTATATTATCTAGTAGTATGAGCCAAATACCTATCTACGTCATATAATGACTCTAAAGCCGGTAGTAAAAATCACTTATCCGAATTTTTTTTTCTGTCTAGTCTGCGGTATTGCTGTTAGGACGACATTTTATTTCTGAATGTTTAGTTTGTATGAAAGTTAAGTTATTTTCTATAAGCTAATGTCTTTTATAAAAGAATTATAACTATAAAGTAGGCAATAGCAGAAAACATGTGGCATAAACAAATGACCTTAAATCAATTGTTTTATACATTATTATAAAACAGTGTAGAATCTGATGATAAATCACATATAAAATTGATATGATACGCTCTAGATATGTTACACAAGAGTGTACTTTACAACTTTATTTAAAAACTCTTCTTAATTATAAGCCGGCCGCTTAGCCATGGGTTATCAATATTTTCATTTAAAAACCCGATTTAATTTTGAAACGCAGTTAAGTGTTGGTAAAGCGGTTAAGCAGTTGAAAGTCATTATCATAAACTTGAAAAATTCATCAATGAAAATCAAAAGTTCTGTAAATTGCCCTGTTAGGACAATTTACAGAACTGATCTACCATTCCATCTTCATTTAACATTCGAAAGAGCAGCATCGATTAATCAATTTTCGAAGAATCGTTCAGTCGAACCAGCGTTTGGCGAGAAAAGGATGTTTTGCAATAAATTTTTACGCGCCCTTTACGTGCGTCTACCGCAACTAAAATGCACTTTCTGTACTGTTTAAAAGTACCGTCAAACGCGCGACAACTGTGCACTGTACCACTACGCATAAAAAATGAGTGAAGTAACTACCCCTGAGCCAAGCAGTGGACTATTATGAGACCACATCAATTTCTATCTTATCACTTTGAGATAAAATTAATTACGAATAAATAAAAGGTACCGAACCGGAAGACGCAGCGTGGGCAGGTCCCCTACAAGATGGACCGATGATTTTGTGCGGGTCGCGAAACTGCTGGATGCGAATAGCGAAAGACCGGCAATTGTGGAGATCTTTGGAGGAGGCCTTTGTCTAGCAGTGGTCTTTCCGCTGATATGATGATGATGATGAAATAAAAGGTCTTTCGAGGGGCCTGTCTAACTAAATGCTAAAAAAATCCATTATATTATACCCTTGAAACTGAAAATCTGAGCAAGGTTAACAAAAATGAAAAAGGTGAACTACCAGAGAGTGAATAGAATCTTTGCCTTTTTCATTGCGTCGTGCCTTTGACCGCGCCGTCAATGAGTGAAAGCTGCTTGTATCTAAATAGAAATATATTGAAAAGGGTGTTTTATGCGCGTTCAATAACATAAAAAAATAGCAATAAGTGCGAGTCGGACTCTCGCAACGCGGGTGCCGTATGCCGTACCTGCCATGAACCTATAGAAAAGTATAAGTGATATATCACTAAAACCTGGACCTCGGGATTAAGTAAGTCTATATTTTTGAGGTTTCCAATAAATTTGCACCAATAAGCAACAAACAACACTTTAGGTAGGTTCTCCCTCGGAAGATTTTTACGCCTCCACGGGATGAGATGGGGTGATGATGTGTCACCAAACAGCACCCACGCACAGTTTTAGCAGGATATATTATTATATATCCTGCTAAAAATATTATTACTAAGCGTGGTAATTCTAGGTGGCGGTGGATGCAGTGAGGTCAGCCTATGTGAAAAACGCAATTGTTGTTGGCCGCTAATCACAAAATATGGACAAAAAATGTTATTTTGCAAACGGATCCCTGTAAAGGCAAATGTTTCGAAACATACCTCCAATATTAGACCCAACATCCCTCACTATAGAATTGCCGAACAAAAGATTTACAGCCGAGCTTTACATATTACGGAGAAATTCTCGCTTTGAATACGGTGTATTCAAAGTGAGAATTTCTTTTATAATGAAACTTTTAGGCAGCGAATCAATAAGATGGGAATTAAAAGAAAAGTTCTGAGCACTCGCTACTTTTAGGTACATACAGTTGAAGATATAGCGTAGAGAAAAAAAGTTATATACATATTTCAACTCCAACGCCTCAGACGTGGAGCACAATGATATTAAGCTATAACCATACAGCGCAGCGCCTCGGACGGGCGCGTTGTAGATGTACACCTCAGACGCTATATATGATCTATGTACGTCTACGAGGTGCTGTCTAAAATACGCGTAGCATTTCAGATGTTCAGCTGACATACTACGCATAGGATGTGATATTAATTGTTTTTAGTGATATACATATAATAAAATCGTAGGAAAGTCAAAACTGTACATTGAATATTTTTTAAAAGGATACTTGTGGCGTGATCTACATTGGATATCGAAACCAAAAATATAGTTTTTAGTATTTTTGTCTGTGTGTCTGTATGTATGTCCGGGCTAAACTCAAAAAGTACTGCATGTATTTACTTCGAATTTTGCATGAATATTACAAATAAGTCGGGTCAACATATAGGCTACATATTATCACGCTATCACCTACGGGGGAGGAGCTATGATAATATATAAACTTTAACGCGGGTAAAACCGCGGGGCACAGCTAGTTTTTAATAAATTTCACTTCTATCACCAGTTACGTGTGTGCAATTTTATTTTACATCTTTGTAGGCACTATTAATAATAGGTCTTTACCTATGAAATTGCCGTTTTGTATGAAAAAATTTAAACGAATTTTTTTCATGAATTTTTTTATTTGTATTAATCGAAGTAATCACCCATGCAATCAATGCATCTTTGCCATCGCAGTGGCAGTTTATTGATGCCCTTCTTAAAGAAATCAGCTGGACGGGAGGCAACAAATTCTTCAAAGGCATTTTGTACTGCCTCTCGGGTATTGAATTTTTTTCCCGCCAAGAAGTTATCTAAATTCTGGAAAAAGTAGTAGTCTGTAGGCGCAAGGTCTGGTGAGTAGGGCGGATGACGGAGAGCTTCCAACCCCAGTTCTTGCAACTTGGAGACCGTCTGCTGTGCAGTATGAGGTCGCGCGTTGTCGTGCAGGAGCAGCGGAGACGAGCGATTGACCAATGCTGGTTGGAGATGCGCCAGCTTCTCCATCATTGTGCTCAGTTCTTCACAGTACACATCTGCAGTAATGCTCACCCCGTTTGGTAAGAAGCTGTGATGAATCACACCGGCGCTAGACCACCAAACAGTGACCATCACTTTTCTAGGGGTAAGTTTTCGTTTAGGGCATTGTTTAGGTGCTGAACCAGGATCCAACCAACTTGCTGAGCGCTTGCGGTTATCAAACAGAATCCATTTTTCATCGCAGGTAACAATGCGGTTCAAAATTCCTTCATTTGTGTGTCTGTTGAGCAGTGCAAGGCACGTCTCGACGCGTACTTCGCGCTGGCGATCATTGAGTTCGTGGGGCACCCATTTGTCAAGCTTTTTTACCTTGCCAATTTGACGCAAATGGACCAATATTGTTTTGACGCTAACGTCGAAAGCTGCTGCTAATTCAGCCGTAGATTGTGTATCATCAGCTTCCACAACCGCCTTTAATTCGTCATTGTCGACCAAAGTCTTCGGACGACCGCGAGGTTCATTTTTCAGGTCGAAATTTCCAGAACGGAAGCGAGCAAACCAATAACAGGTGGTGCGTTGGTTTGTAGTGTTAGCTCCGTAAACGTCGTTGATGTTGCGTGCCGCTTGTGCCGCGTTGCTGCCACGACGGTACTCATATTCCATAATTACTCGAATTTTTAACGTATCCATGATGACGAAAAAGATTGAAATGCGATGAAAATGTAACACTAATCAATAAAGAAATGACTACTTTTGGAAAAAAGAATCCATGTTTTTAAAATAAAATTGATTTGAAATTAGAATTCTTAGCCAAACAAAAATTATTTTGATTTGAAATGGCCAGTACTGCAGAACGGCAATTTCATAGGTAAAGACCTAATATGATGTTTCCAGTTTTTTGTTTTGAAAATCAGATTGACATACCGTAGCTATGAGTGAGGGTAAAAACATACGGTCGAATTAAGAGTAACTGCCTTTGGATTTAAACTTTTCTGACAATTTCTTAAGTGAAAACTTCTTTCTTTGAGCACTTTTGAGTGAACAATAATCATGGAACTCGCGTCATCGTCACGCAAGCTTCCCAAGAGCTTCACGTACGTATACTGTGTATATGTATAATGTACACAGATATAGCTCCGGCCGATATTGGAAACTATTTATTTCACTTCTATTGGAAAGTCCCAAAAGACTGCCCCGCGTGCTTTTTTTAAAATTAGTATTTAAAATTATTTAATTATAAATAAAATTGTTTGATTGAATTTTATATAGAGTTTAAGATAAAAAAAAATTATATAGAGTTAAAGATTTAATTATAAATAATCCAAAAGTATAATTATTCTGGTCTTTTACCAAATACAATAAAAATGGTCTTAACACTTTGCCTTCTTTTATGACTTACGATGACGCCACTGCAACCACTGGAGAAGAAATATGCCTACTTTTTTCGGGCTACTTTCAATCAATGTTTCTTTCTCCCTCCACCCCCCTCAACACTCGACCAAGCAGCAATTCGTGTCACAGTCAAGCAATTAGTGACATAGAAATTACTCCTGAAACGGTGCGAAGATTTCTTAGGACATTAGACATCACCAAACGGGCTACGATCTTCTCTCTTTCTTTCTTTTATAATAATTTTGTAATTGTATAGTTTTATGCATACCAAGTTATATAGTCTGTAATATGTGGAAAATGTTAAATAGTCCTAAGTTATCCTTATTTTAGACTACCCTAGATAATTGATACTGTAATTTTCCCAAATAAAATAAAATAAATAAAATAACAATAGTCTTATTGATTTCTTACATGGTGTAATTTCTCATTTATGATATTAGTTAGGCGGGTCGCGTACAATGGCCCAATCAGGATGCTAAGTGCGGAAACCAATCGCCCAACTAAGGGTGGGTCTACCCTTGCATAGGACTGGTATACAATTGTTACTTTCTTTATTAAATGATTAATATAATTATAAGGCTGTCTAACAAAAGTAAGTTAATAATGTAATGTATAATTAGAACTTTAGAACCTTTAAAAGGCCTAAATGGACCAGGACAATATATTATTTTAACATCTACCATGTACCTGCCAATATTAAACATATAAAGTGATTTGATTAAAATAATAAAACTGAATTGCAAATAAGAACAGGAACTGCAAAGCTGAAGTGGCACACAACACGTAGAACGATGAACACATGAACACGGAGGCGATGGCTGGCCCTCACGTCATACTCGTGAACGGGTGCTGCTTGCGGTAACTGGTAGAGCTGCTGCTGGGGTACTCTTTTTTTTTGGTCTCATACAGTCATCGCCTTTAGTCGACTTCGTGTGACTTGTTAATTTTGTAAATGTGCGCGGATGCACCCACCGGTTGTTCATCTTGCAAGAGGTTATTTTAATTTCTTGAGCGAAATGGAATGTTATTGTTGTACCTCATAATTATTTTGATTAACTAGATGTCATCGGTTCTGTGCGTGCATTAGCCCACATACCAGCCAATCACAATGTAAAAACAAAAAACAATGTTAAAAAAAGATATAAAATAAATCGAAAACAAAAAGCAAAAGAAGACGAAAAAAGCAAGCCCGGAGTTTCTTTGTGGCTTTCTTCTTCGGGTCGTCCACCTAGGTAGCTAGAGAAAGCCGCAGGCTAGCTAGGGTAGGATCCTCAGCGGCGAAGATCGCGTTGCCCCCTTAACACGTGATCGGTAATACCGTGCAAGTGATCTGACCCCCATTTCGAATTCCATCTTTTTACTTCAGCGGCCGCCTGAGATGTGGCCCATAAGGGTGCCCTCAGGGTATTAGTCGTTTAAATTAAGCTACTGGTTGAGTAGACCAGGGTCGATAATTTTTAAAACCAAAAAAGATAATAGTAGGATGAAACCCATTAGAAAAGGAGGGGAATATTATAAAAATGAAAGGAAAAATAATTTACGGGCGATCTGAGGTCGGGAAGGGGATGGGGGTGAGTTTTTAAGGGTAAAAAACGGTTTTTCTCGATTTCCGGCAAAACTAAAAGTCCTATCGAAAAAAGTCAAATCGCTAAGTTGTAGGTAATAAAAAGATCTAAAACTTGTGTATTTACACTTTTTTCACATAACCTCAATATTTATGTGGAAACTTCAAGAAACCAAGTTTTTGGTTTTTTATTTTTATCTTTTACAATTTTTTTTCTTTTTTAACGAAATTTGGTGAAAACTTATCTTTTTATGTCCCAAATACGCTGTAATTTATTTGATGAAAAATATTTATGTTTTCACCTTATTTTTTAATTAATATCGAAAAAACACCCTAACTTTCAATCGAAAAGTCACCCGTCAAAATATCAGCTTTTTTCAAAAAGTTGGTATGTTTTCTGTTTGTTGAAATCTCTACTTTCCGATGGTGAAAAAAAAATATATATGTTACTATAGTAAATCTTCTCAGAAAATGCAAAAAATATATATATATATTTGAATTATTATAAAAAATTTTGAGCTATTTATTAAAATTAACACTTTAATTACTCGAAAAACATTAGATTACATGTTACATTGATTAAAAAAATTGCAAATAAAAATATACTACTATAATTAACAAACAAATAAGTTAATAAAATTAATATTTAATAACACATCTACAATATTTGGAGAAAGTTGTCGAATCTTCTTTAAATTATATGCGTAGATGTCTATTTATATTTTAAGATAAATTATATACCTGAGTGACCTACAAAAAATAGTAGCCCAGGTATTTCATGGAGAAGTGGGGAAGAGGCTAGGCGGGTCTGGGTCTTACTACATACATACTAATAATAATCTCCTTAATTTTGCACAAACAAATTTGGTTAATACCTTGAAAAAAAATATATTTTAAAATACATAAAAATATATTAAAAATCTATAAAAAATATATAAAATATATATCGTAAATATATTTTTAATAACAAATGTTTGGCCGATTTTCATATAATATATTTCATACATTTCAAATATATTTCAGATATATTCAAAATAAATGAAATATACATGAAAATCGGCCAAAAGTTAGTTATTAAAAATATATTTAGTATACATATTTTTTATATATTTATAAATAGATTTCTTCATTTTTCATTTTAAATAGATTTCTTTAATATATTTGTGTTTAAAAATATTGTAATGAATAACGTAATCAGAATAAAGTATATACATTTAATTGTACGATTTACATTTATATTTATATATAATGAGATTTTCTATGACATAAATGTAATTAGCATTAAATAAATCAACTTTTTAATTGAAACAAATTGCAGCAATCACATTTTTAGATGATTTTTTTTATAATAATTTAAAATAAATTTCGAGTATTTTTCGATTTTTTGCATTTTCTGAGAAAATTTACTATAGTAACATATATATTTTTTTTCACCATCGGAAAGTAGAGATTTCAACGAACAGAAAACATACCAACTTTTAGAAAAAAGCTGATATTTTGACGGGTGACTTTTCGATTGAAAATTAGGGTGTTTTTTCGATATTAATTAAAAAATAAGGTGAAAAATAAATATTTTTAATCAAATAAATCAGCGTATTTGGGATATACAAAGGTAAGTTTTCACCAAATTTCGTTAAAAAAGAAAAATTTTTGTAAAAGATAAAAATAAAAAACCAAAAACTTGGTTTTTTGAAGTTTTTGCATACATTTTGAGGTTATGTGAAAAAAGTGTAAATACAAAAGTTTTACCTACAACTTTGCGATTTGACTTTTTTCGATAGGACTTTTAGTTTTGCCGGAAATCGAGAAAAACCGTTTTTTACCCTTAAAAACTCACCCCATCCCCTTCCCGACCTCTGATCGCCCGTAAATTATTTTTCCTTTCATTTTTATAATATTCCCCTCCTTCTCTAATGGGTTTCATCCTACTATTATTTTTTTTCACTTTTTATTATTTTTAAAAGCTTCTACCCTGGTCTAGAGAGCCTTTTGCGCTAGCCAACTGCTCGTTGTTTCCAATTATTTAATTTGATATACTATTGATAAATGTAACAATAATAGCTTAGTGACTTGCTATTTATTATATATTTAAGAATATTAAAAATACATGTGACGAAACAGACCGCACGGACGGACTAATTTAAAATATTTTGTTACTTTAATTACTGTTTTTAAACTGTGTTTATGTAATACATTGTGAGCTTGACAAGTACAAGTGTATGTAAATACCCAAGTGCTGAATAAATATCTTTATTTCATAAAAAAAAAAAGAACTAACGCCCGTTAAGTTAAGTTAAGAAAGGTTCCCGGGTGGCGACCACGAACCGAAAAACGTAGCGTGGGCAGTACCCCAAAGACGATCGCTGGAAACCGCTAGATGCGGATAGCGCACGACTGGCAATTGGGGAGATCTCTGGGCGGGGCCTTAGTCCAGCAGTGGACGTCTTCCAGCTGATATGATAATGATGAAATAAAATAATAATAGAAATTTCACACAATTTCAAAACAAACACGTAAAATTTTAAAAAAACCTCTTGTAAATAGTCAGAACATGTTTGAAATAATATAGTTAAGTATTATTTGTTTTCAGTATTTATTGTTGTTTAAAATGCTAAAAATAATAAATGAAATCATATTTAGGTAATAATAAAAACTATGATTTAATAAATATTCAAAAATGAATAATTTAAAGCGCCATCTGATGGAATTGTCTGATCTTACTATTGGCATTCCAGCCGTTGCCGCGTTGTTAGCTGTGTAGGTTTCGGTAAGATGGCGTTAAAGCGCCTTAAATGCCTTAAGAAATATCGAATGGATTGTATAAATTCGAAGCGCCAGTACCACGGTGCGGTTAACGCACATGCGGCCGCATATACCGTGGTTAAGAGTTCGATTCCCACCCGAACTTAAAGGAGAAGGAAATGACTCCATACATTCCTGGGCCCAGGTGTTAACTGAATCAAACTAGCCTTATTCGTGAGAGGACATAATAACAAGACCTCACTGAAATTTTGGTGAAATTTGGCTATCCAGGAATCAAGTTACATGAACTATAGTAAAAGTGAGGTTATATTATAACATTGTAGATTTTTACAAAATATTTTTGAATGGCTTCGGTTGTGTTATAGTTTTATGCATGGAGAGTGTGACATGTCGAAGATCTGGCACGTTTGGATCCCCCACGCCCCGGGCAGTCACTACAGTCGAAAAAAACTGCAAATAAAACATGGAAAATACGTGCGCACTTAAAACGAAAGACAACGAACGAGTGACAGTCAAAGAGCATGTAAAGGCTGTCAGCCAGATAAGTGTTTCCCGAAGAAAAATTAAAGGACTACGATCCGCTATGAATCGATTCCACGAAAAAACACTTGTCACTCGATTTTCAAACATATTCTGAGATTTTACCGATTTGTTCTTAATCGATTGCTAGCAATTCATCATTATTTTATCGATTATTTCGTTTCATAACTTAATTTAAGTTTTCTCGCTTCCTAGATAGAAACATGATACCATATTTTGTGATTTCCTTTAGAAAAATATAACGGTTTTTTTAATCCACATTTCAAGTAGTTAACTGCTGGGCCCAGAAGTTTCCTTCTCCTTTATACAATTCATATTAAAATGTCTGAAAAACAAGTCACGTATATCTGTATCTAAATATCCATATTATGGATATTTAGATATCAACGCGTCTTATATGAAAACATTTAGATATAAAATTTAATTTATGATAGTAATGATTTAGTTACTTAGCTTGCTTGTTTAAGTTATTGTCAAAGTTGTCATTTGACGATTACGCTTTTGTTGTCGAACAAAATTTTATATATTTTTTTAATCGATATGGAACGGTTTTGGAATACTCCAACATACCTACAATAGGTAATCTATAAGAAACGTTGAAATTGTTTTTATATCCTTTAGGGTCATTATTAACATTTATTATTTAGTGTTAAAAATTTGTTTGTAAAAACTTTTTTTTATTTTATTTATTCAATAGGTATATATTTAGATTATTATTTATTTAATTAGCGTTGTGTAATTTTTAAAAAACTAGTCAAAATAAATAAGTAACAGAAAAATCAATCGGTGCTTGCGGTGTGATTTTTTTCCATAAAAATCATAATAATATAGAATGCATTATTCGTCAAGAAAAAACAAGATCAACAGTAGATATATTCATTATTGTTTTCGCGTATACCGAAAGTGTTATTTTAACAAATATCATAATAAAAGTATAATCTGAAATACATAGAGGAATTTTCTAATCTAAAAGCTAACCTACTGATTATATTACCAATAAATACTATTGTATATCTATGACATATTTTCAGGTCTACTTAAAACTATACAATGTGATAATAAGTACATAAATAGCATGGAATATTCAATGAGCTCGATAGACACCTAAAACTGAGAAAAAGTTGCAAAATTCTCTAAAACAATTATTGTACAGACGCCAACACATCAAGCTACCCCAATCTGTCAAATTTCTCCAATTGAAAGTGAACCTTATGCTTTTGTGATAAAGTTGAAAATCTATAAAAGAAATTTGACAGATTGGATTAGCTGGATGTGCTGGCGTCTGTACCAATCAGCTAACACACTTTGTTTATAAAAAGTGTGAAAACATTATTTTACTTAGACTGGTACAGTCGACACCATAACATACACTATGAAAACCCTCAAAGTTGTCTAAATAACAAAGATGTTGTCAATGTCAATTTGACACTGACGTGACATAAACTGCGGTACTAAGTGATTAGAGTATTTTTTTAAGATTCTATTACAGGGTCTATAATGGTACCCTTTTCGCTATTCCATATGAATACCGTAAGACAGGAAACCCGTAACTCAGCTGAGACGTACAAGAACAGGCTTGGGCACCATCCGAATGCCCTGACATGCCAGCTGCCGAAAGATGCGCGGGTAACACGACTTAAACGAGTGATTCTGAAGAAAAAATCTTCATATATATATATATATAATATAGTTGGTAAATATGAGAAGATATTCCTGATGGGGAATACGCTCGGAAATACAAGGGACACCTCAATCAATTTGCTTATTTATATTATTAGTCTGTGACTGATTACAAATAAAAAAAAAAAAATCCTTTTCGTATTTAGAACTCTTTTAATACCCTTAGGCTTGGGTATAAAAAAAGTTCTAAATACGAAAATGAATATTTTTTTGTTATTTGCGTAACACTGATATTTAGGTTTTATCCGTAGGCAGGGTCATCTAATAGTTTTCTGGTTGTACTAATTTCATGAACCGTCAAAAACCGTCGAGGGCGCGGTGGGAATCACATCGTCATCTTACCCATATGATGTCCGACCGACCGAATTTCGGCCACGGCGGCCAGTCTTAATGGAGACTAGCCAATTGCGCAGGACATATTATAGTGCACAAGTGTGTGCGCAAACACAGGGGCACTTTCTATTCCATCACTCTCATGATCCGATGGGACGCCTAGCGACACGACCGGAAAGAGTTCAGGTACAGGACCGACGGCTTTACATGCTCTCCGAGGAACGGCGGTGTAATACCACCAACTTCCAAACTTCGGGCTGATACTGAGAAATTTCTATTTGCGGAAAAATCTCAAAAATCACATTTTGGCCCGACCCGGGATTTGAACCCAGGACCTCATTATCTACGGTTGAACACGCTACCGCTAGACCAACTTGGCAGTCTCTTACCCATATAATTGATCCATAAATATGACACGATGCCTTAATTATTGCATCCAGTATTGTTTTTATTTTCTTTTTTTACATAACATTTACAATTATTACCCTAGGAGGCATGCACTGAATAAAAGAAGTGAGCGACGCTCATGCCATCTACCAAATAAGACTATTAACTAGGGGTGACTCCCTCACCTCCCCCTCTCCTTAATTTAGGGATAAAAATTCACCCTTGACTTAGGGCTGATACTGTTGCTGCTTAAGTATAAGTAGTTTATTTTAGGTACGTTTTAACGCATTTACTTTGAAATTGTTATAGAAATACATTTCCAGGCTGTTATAGGTATGAAAATACGAAATTATTTTTAAGAATAATTTAATAGAAACAATAATTAAGAAGTAATCTATAAAATAAATAAAATTGATTTATCTGTTTGTAATGTTTAAGTAGCAGCTGTTTACATAATGTATAAAACAAAACAAAAATTTCCCTGTATTTGTTCCCAGCTAATCTCCAAAATGGCTTGTCTGATTTTGAAGGGGCTTTTACTGGCAGATAGCTGCTGTCATAAAGTACTTTCATCAAGTGAAAATACTGTGCCAAAAGAATATAAAAATCAGTTTTATAATCATAATAATTTACACAGTCAGAAGCTATTTAAACAACATAATATAAGGCAATATTTTTTGAAGAATTTTGTTGCTCCAAATATGCTCATAAGTATTCCACACTACCTCATAGAATACAAAAACTAGTACTAGTAATTACTTTGCTTAAGATATGCTTAACTATAATTATTAAAAATAAACTGTAGGCAGAATTTTTGCCACCTTCCAAATTGTTTTTTCTTCCTGTCTCTTGTCAATATTTTGGTACTAGAATATTTGAATAGTTCATCTCAAAGTTACTAAAACACTTTGGAGATCATTTATTAAGTTGGAAACAATATCAAATAGTGAGATTTTTTTCTTTTTATATTTAATAAAATATAATTGATGCCTATGAAAAATTTGGAAGGAGGTAAAAAACCTTCTATATGTAAAAAGTTTAAGGATAAGCTAGTAAAGAAAAAGCGGTCCAGAGCGGGGATGGGTGAAGGTATTCCAGGCAGATAGTGTAGTGATCTTGTAGAAAGGTGAGTCACACAAACATGGGCCAGATTCTGCTAACTTCTATACCAAAGATTCTGTGTATTTGGCAGTATATATTATAGAACATTTTGTAATAAATAATTCAAGACACTGATACAACTGTCTTGCCAATCTGCATTTTAGAATTTTAAGTAATATTTACAGTTTAACTACAAAGACCTAAGAATTATATTGCAATTCCACAATAGGGTGATCAGACTGATGTAGAAATAAAACTTTTAAAAATCTGTTGATAATCTTTTTAAATATAAATATGTAAGTATTTTAAATAACATTAAAAATCAACTATCTATAATTTATCTTGAAGTGGTCAAATATATTAACTGAAAAACTAAAAATATAAGAAGACAACCTCACACACACAGTTCAACTAACATTGAACAGATTCACACATATCACATGTTACAACAAGACATAATAACATCAACATAACATCAGACAACATTCCTTCTTTGGAGTAAATGACACAGTTCACACAAAGCATATGGGTACCAGGGTATCGAACCAAGTCAATGATGGGTCTTTGGATCTTGGGCTCATTAGGTAGCTATTTATAGTATTACAGTATTTTATGATTAAATATGAACATTCCTATTTTTTTAATACTTAAAAATGAGAAGTGAATGATGTTGTTAAACAAAAGTTGTGTATTTTCCCATCCCATATCACAATACACTCAAATTCATGCCGGAATGACATGGATTGTCAGCTATGCGGCTATATGAAGAAATAATAGATTATTATAGAAATTTGATTTTGAATAAACTATAAGATTCTTGTTCGTATTCTAATGTATTGAGTAATAATAGCGATTGAATAGAATCTGGACCTGTATTAATCATATATTACACAAAAATTGCAAGAATAAAGTAAATAATCAATTTTTTATGTATTTTCAAAGTATGGGCAGTTTACACACTAGTCAAGTAAGAATAAATATTTTTTATGTATAAAGATATTTCAGACATATATTATAGATAAGATTATAATATTAAGCATTCACAAGCATAGTATTTATTTTTTATTTGATACTATGTGACTTTAGAGGAGTGAAATGTATGTATGAAATTTATTATTTTTATTCCAATGTTTTATTTAAATTATTATGAATACCCAAGTTTCCCTACCAAAATGATTTTAATTTGAAATTAGTGAATAAGTGAAATTTGATCTCAGTGAGCATTTAATTTAAAAACTTGTAACAAATTTAATTTGTATTAAAAATGTTTTGTTTGCTTTTGTATTTATTACCAAATATTAAGCAAAACTATATGATAAAGTGATGGATAGATATTTTCTCAAATATAAAATATCAATTTTATTCTTATTCTTTATTGCACACAGAAACATACATACAAGTCAAAAGTTACAAGAAGAAAAGGCATGTACATAGGCAAGCTTAATTCATTAATGAATTTTCTTCCAGCTAACCATCAGGCCAGTGACATTTTTAATATTATGGGTACAGGCAGTGTACAACAAAATATTATAATTATGTACCTATTTTACACTATCCTTTAAGATTAAATTCACTAATATTAAAGCAAACAAGTGGTCAATACATGTTTTGAGGCAAAGATGTAAGTATTGTTAACATTCTTACCAATAGAATAAAAATATTTTTTTAGGAAGAATAGCACACGCAAAGGTACCAGGTTTTTATTATTATATGATTATTTAGGTACCTACTGACTACCTAATGAAATAATAATAAGGCTTAAAGTGAAAGAAAGTCTCTAAAATAGTATATTCACACAGGGATAAATGCTACAAAAGGTCTTTTAAGAAATAGATGGTACCCAAACAGGGGACAGGGCAAGCAATCGTGCCGGGATTAGATAGTGCCACAACAACACGGCTCGCTTGTACGAGCTCACCTTTCAAGCACATGGGCTCCAAAACCAACTGCATGTTATCGCTCCCAAATCCCTGCATAGGACATATAAAACACTACTCAATGCGCAATGACTTCTTCATACAACTCTGAAAAACAAAGGCGTTATTGTCCATGCAAGCGATCACACTCGGTATTCATCATCAGAAAGCCTTTTCCAACTTATTTGTAACACTCACATGCCGCCGCCCGCGTCCCCATGTTTATAAGTTGTATCTTGAAACTGCCCTGCATTGGACTGCCGAAATTCTCTCACTGTTATCATGTACACAATCAATAAAAATAGTTTTATGTCTTTAATCGGTAACTGACCGGGCGAAAGAGATAAGACCTGGATCTAGATTTCCTGTTCTTTTCGGACTATTGATCTTATTTATAAAGCGCGCGCATGGTAAACTTGAAGTTTAAGTAATGTTGCCAGTTCCGACCACCATGTTTGGTAGGAAGGAAATAGTTCGTTTATTGAGGATAAAATACAGTTATCAGGTTCTTTATAAGTGAGTACGTTAGAGACTATAATTTTTATTGGTAGTCAAAAATCAAGAATTCATTTTCAGGATGTGTGAGATATTGTTTTGAGTATTATATAACAAACGTTTGAGTGAATGCAGCCTACACTTTTATATTTCAATGTTCATAATAGTATGAAATAGGATTCGATTTAGGAACTTGTTCCGTTTGCTGGTAGCTGATCGGCACGGCTCGGCTGGTTCTTTACTGGTCACTATGCGCCTATCTGACTTACATAAAACATGTATTCGTATGCTTATTTGACATTAATTAAGATAACGGCAATAAACTAGAACGATTTCTTTTTTCCTACAATCCACTAACTTTCTTTGTAACGGTCTGTTGTAAAAATCAGAAGGCTAAAGACTTCATCTTCTACAATATTTTTTCTGCGTCCCTAGTTTCAGTGCTCCAAATTACTTTTCTTATTACGCAGTATAGATATGAACCAGATGAATAACAAACTTATACCAGGCTCCTTCAATCGGCCGTACCTACAGCGATAAGTACTTTTCGCGCAGCTTCGAAGTCATACCGCCAGCCGATGCGACTTCGAAAAGTGTTAGTTGTATTGTTTCATATCAAATAAATAAGTATTTGCAGTCGTATAGAACCATAGTTTTAACGTTTAATGTTTGATAAGATTGATTTTAAAAGTATCGTTACGGGTTTCATACGTGTTAGATAACTAATTCCGAAAGCAACTTCATAATGTGATTATTTGTTTGTTGAGATATCTTAAAGATGTTGATATTTTAATTTGATTTGTCAAATAAAAGATCTACATCGTCCATCGTCTAACGAAAATCGGTCCACGCGTTTCGGAGATAATTAAGTAGTGGAATGGAATCGACCAGAATTTTTGTGGATTTTTAACGAACTTTTTAATTCATGCCAAATGTGAAAAAGCCAATATTTGTAAAGTGTAAAGTAGGTGATAAAGGGAATTTATTTACATTGACTTCATACTCACTACGTTGCAAAGAATAAACACAGTGGTATCTATGTTTGTTTGCATTAGTTAAAATTTACCGTGTAATTATACGTATCAAAATTAAAAAAGATTTCGTGGTCAAGTAGGTATATATACGATGAATAGGTATTATAGTAGCAGCGGCACGCGGACTACCCCAGCGACAGCTTGGAACGCGTTAGAAGAGAGCGGCAGCGTTTAGGTGAATATCATGCTAGGCTCTGATCGTTTATGCAAGCTGAATTGCATTTGTTACTTAGCAGCAAGAGTCACTATTTCTATGAATTATCGCGCGAAGTGCTACTACTTCCAGTAGTTATTATTAGTGTCAAAACCAATGGCAAATACCATTGGATGGTATGGCACCAAAGTTACTGAAAACCGTACATTTTTATACGATCTGGAAACACTGCTTCCGTAAACCCTATATTGGTTTTGGCGCCAACACAAAAGAGACGCATTGAGGCATTGTTGCATTCATTTCCATTTTCTAAAACTACTGGTGTAAATTCAAGTTTTTATATATTGCTGGGAATTGTGATTTTCCGTGTTAATTCGAAAACTCCATAAAAGCCTCTAGTAAAGTCTCCACTGCCTTATTGGGGAAGTACTTGACCGTGACTGACTTAACTTGACTTTGACTAAATTACGAAAACGCTGCATACATTATATAATGAAACCATTACTTATTTATTACGACTGAAGGATTATTGCGACTATTGTCAAGAAAAAAATTAAAAAAAAGAAGTTGCATGCTAATTTTTTTATGTTTTGGGGGTCTCTTTGTGGTTGTACCTTATAAATATGGTGAATAAAAATGGTCAAATCCAGAGTTCAATGTCATTGACTTTAAACCTATTTCCGCGAAAATTATTTCTATTCAATTATTATTATTTTTTCAAATACTTTACAATGTAAATATTTCATTACTTCCATTTAATATGCGTTTAGAAAATATTTTAATTTTTTTTTTTATTTAATAATTAATTAAAATTTTCATTAGTAAATTGCGTTGATTCACAATTTACCAATTCCCATAAAAGTACTGATATACATTATTTCCTTTTGGATATGCGTGCTATTCTTACCGCGAATATTTAAATGAATATGCAAACATTACGCGTCACAACAGTAGGGACATACTACTTTTATTTCAAAATATTGCTTGGATTTTATTGTTAGTCTGTTTGTTCAGATGTCTTGTAAATATTTTAAATATTTATCCCATTACTAGGAGTCCGCTCAAAACTAATGAAATTAAATAAATTCTCTTTTGGTACGACTTAGTACGTCAGTCGGTGGATCATTGGGGCCGGTGGATGGTAGATAGTTGTGTATCACGCCGCAAGTCGTAGGTTCGATTCCCACCCAGGACAGATATTTGTATGCATGAACATGTTTGTTTGTGTGTCCGGGTGTAATTATCTATGAAAGTATTTATTTACAAAAGAAAAGTAGTATGATTATGTAGTTTATCAGCTATCTGGATTCCATAGTATACGCTCAGCTTAGTTTGGGAGCAGATGGTCGTGTGCTAATAATGTCCCATCCAATATGTCTCAGCTTCGACTAATTCTAGTGGTTTTAAATTTGGAGAACGTATTATCCCCCGTATCTTATAGAAAAGAAAAAATAGAAAACATTTGAATTGAATATATTTGGAAAAGTGCATCATATATGTACCTCTTTTGCAAGTTCCAAAACAGACCATTGCTCTGGTAATAGTTACGTAAAACGCAATTGTTTTTACCTATAAACACATTTCAATTCACAAATAAACTTAGCTATGCGGTCAGGGGAGCTACCGGCTAAGTGGCCGAACATCGGGATAGTGATCGGCGTTCAAATAAATAAAGGTTAAAAATGACTTAATCAATCGTTAAATCGGCTTCGATGTTGAAAAATCTATTCCAGACCTGGGACTCTACCGGCTAAGTCGCCGAAAATCGATTTCTTAAATGGCGTTCAAATAAATAAAGGTTAAAAATGACTTAATCAATCGTTAAATCGGCTTCAACGTTGACAGTCGATTCCGGACCATTTATGACGTCACATGTGCTCATGGAAGCTGATTTAACGATTGATTAAGTCATTTTAAACCTTTATTTATTTGAACGCCATTTTAGAAATCGATGTTCGGTGTCTTAGCCTATAGCCCCCCAGTTTTTAGTTGTAGGTATATGACTTAGGTACCTACTTAATAGATTTCTATAGATCTGGAAGGCACGGTACCCCTGGTGCGTGGGTCTGACTCGCAAATTGTTCGTATTATATCCTCAGAATAACTAGGAGTCATTGATATAAACAACTACTGTGATTGATCGACACTTCCCATGATTAGAGGGCTGGCCTATTCTTGGGTCAGAGGATCAGCATTGCCATCCAGCGTAGCAATGCGGTCAGCCTTCTGGGCCCTTTTCCCTTACGCGGAGGGATTATTCGACGCCTATTAGTGTAAATAGGGTTTCTGTAGTTTTTTCTAATTGTTAGCTCATATATTATTGTTGGTTCCATTATTTAATTGAATTATTTACTTTCAATTGATACACAACTTTGTTTAACTTACACTGATTCATATCGTGTTTAAACTTAACTAAAATATATTTCCAAAAATTTCTATTTATAAACGTGGACTGCACGTGTGGCGCAGCGGCTAAGACAGTCGCCTCGCCGCTTCGTGTCGCGGGTTTGAGTCCTGCGCCGGACAACTATTTGTGTGATCCATAAATAGTTGTTCTGAGTATGTATGTAATTTGTATCCGTCTATTATGTTTGTAAAGTACCCCGCGACACAGGGATTAGGTTCCCTAGTGATTTTAGTTTTTTTTTTAAAGACAACGCCCGTATCGTCTTTAATAAATACCTAAATTAAAACTATAAAAACGAGAACAAAATTTAAAAATATTTTATTGTCAAAACTTTATTCATTTATTTATTTATTTAATACAAGTAATACCTACAATCACAGTGTCCAGTGCTTTTTGCATCAAACAAGATAAAAATAATAATAACTGAGACTCCATTCATTTCCAGTAACTATTGCGATTAAACACTTTTATGAAAATACTATTAAATATCGAAGATCTCATTATGGTGATGATAAAAATCGTTCCAAATCATACAACAAATTAAAAAAGGGGACAGCCTTTTAATATTTAGTATTTCGGTAGTAACTACATGAATAGAGTCTAAATTTATACCCCTATTACGCCGGATAATTAAAAAAACCTTAGTACCTATTGTAATACCAATACTAAGGTATTTTATAGTAGAATAATATTTCTACATAAAAATACGGCGCAATTGGCTTATACTACATATCTACGTCTAGTTAAAACATAAGAGATAAAAAATATCACCACTCAGAATTTAAGTCCGCTAGCACAAGGAGCGAATATCGTACAATACACACTGTAGTTTATTGACTTGTGTACAGTGGCATTGAAAGTAAACGGAGCCATTATATCATCAACGGTCCATCGCGCCGGCGAGCGCCTGCTGTAACACAAGCTGCTGGGCGTTTATCAGCTTCTTTAATTCCCTCACTTCCTGAGTCAACTGACGCACGTTTTCAGATGTTTCATCTAACCTCGCTTGCAAACTTCCCAATCCAGATGAATAACCGTATTCTCGGTAGCCACAATCATTATTGTTCTCATACTTTTTGAAGCAAGAATAGGCTCCAGTCGTAGAGCCACTGGATGAAATTGTGTGCCCATATTGTTTCCTCATCTTGGCAATGTCATAGGCAGCCATCATTATATCCCGGGGCAGCCGTTTTTCGCTTGGATTTAGTGGTTTAACACTCAGCACGACCCTGTATGCCTGAGGGGATACTAATGCTGATGAGTGTAAGATTTTCAGAAGACATTTGGGCAAGTAGCCATTGAATAACGCCAGCTCCATATACGATATAAGCTTAGTTTGCCGAACTAATTTAGATAGGCCTGCCGTTTTCCTCAACCCCTGAATGTCATGGACAGCTATACCCACCAACAGATTCATTAGAACTACAGTAACGAACATTAAAAATAAAACATAAGTGATTTGTGCAGAGAATTCTAAAAGAACTGGAGGATCATTTCCATCAGGTTCATTCAGAAGTAAATCCAAATTGAGTTCACCAATCATCATTGTCAGGACTGTAATGAAACCCATGAAAGGATTTGCGAAAGATGAAGAATCAGGAAATATTACACAGAAACTTATAGTAAAGCCGATTAATATACAGGAGTAGGCCATCAACAATTTGGCAAACTCCTTTTGAACTTTTTGGTACATAGCTACATAAGTCCCAAAGACGGGCAGTTGCCCAATCATCATCATGAGATTCGTCCACCCAGCCAGCACTGCAAACGCTCCTACGTGGTTTTGCCAAGTGTACGTAATGTTGGTATAGATATAGGATATCAAAAATACGCTGATAATCACAAACCACTCAATGATATTTTCCGATTGCATCAAATATTGCTTTACGGTAGAATAGCCAGCAATCCCATACACTTTTCTGAAAATCTCGAATATTGTAATACCGGCTAGCACCCACCATTGCATTTCGATAACGAACGGATTTTTTCGCAATAAATCTCCAAGTATGGACTGCTTTTGGCATAATTCTTGCTCTTGTATAGTTTCCTCCATATCTTTGCTGCCATTGTAACAATTATGCGCCAAAGCGGTCAACACGTACAAGGTTAGACACATTATAAATATGAAACTGAGAAATAGCCTGGCCACGTAATATTTACGTATTTTCTCCCATTTTATGTGTAAAAATGCTGAGCATAGCGGATGTAAAAGGACTTCTTTTTGCCCTTCGTCAACGAACGTGTTAAGATAGCTAATCTCCCGCGGGTAGCAGTGGTGCAGGATGCTACGAAAGTCGAGTTCCAATTCAACCTCTCTGTTGCTCGTTTGCGAGTGGCGCAACGTGATCGCGCAGTCCAATTTTCTAGTTACCATCGCAAGAGATGCCGGCGTTTTTCTAGCTATTACATTAAGCGCCGAGTTTCCTTTTTTAGACCTTGTCGTTACGTCAGCACCGTGATAGATTAATGTCTCCACGCACGCTGACAACCCGTCGAGGGCGGCCAGGTGCAGCGGAGTGAAGCCGTATTCATCCTTCTGGTTCACATTAGCTCCCCAGCTAATCAACGTTTCAATTATGTCGCACGCACTGTCGGACTTGCCGATGGCCGCGTGCAAAGGTGTCCTCATGTCGAAATCGTTTGCGTTCGGCTCCGCGTTGCCTTTTCTTAATAACGACTCGACGCACTCCAAGCTCGACGCACGCGCTGCCAGATGTAATGCCGTGAACCCTCTGTGGTTTTTTAAACTAGCGTCAGCGCCTTTAGATAATAATAGATCTACGCAATCTACGAAACCGCCGTCGGCTGCGAGATGTAGAGCCGTAGATTCCCTGTCCCCGACCCGCGTCCTCACGTTGGGGTCGGCGCCGGGCGTCTCGAGTAGGATACTTAGGCACTGGAACATTCCTAAATCGGCGGCGAGATGAATAGAGTTAGTGCCGCCGGGCTCGATTTGATTCACGTCGACTCCATGCGATATAAACAATTTGAGACATTCCACGGAATCGGCACGCACTGCGCAGTGGAGCAGGCCACCTTCACAGTTGACATACTTGACAGCCGAGTGTACGGATGCACCGCGACCTATTAGCAAATTAGCCACTTGCACCGAGTTTCCGAATGCGGCACAATGAAGTGGGGCGAAACACCGCGGCATGTAATTGGGATCGCACCCGCGTGACAGCAGGTACGTGGCGCACTCCACCGAACCACTGAACGCGGCGGCGTGGAGCGCCGACAGGCCCAGAGCGTCGAAGTGTAGCACATCCGCACCCGCATCCAGCAGCGGCTCCAGCAGGTCGGACAGTTTCAGGAAAGCCACCCAGAACAGACACACATTGCGCTCGGCTTCGGAGGCGTTGGCGAACGTAGCGGCGGCGGAGTCCGACGCGACGGCGCCGCTCTCCAGCTCGTCCAACAAGCGCAGGCGCCCGCCCACGGCGCGCATCTGCTCGTGGGCGCTCTGGCGCAGCGAGTCGGCGCAGATGTGCGCGGTGAGGTCGAGCGGCGGCTCCTCGAAGCTGTCGTACATGTTGGGCGCGCTCTCGGCGGGCGGCGACGAGCCCGCGTTGACGTACTCCAGGTGGCCCATGGACGGGTAGGCGCGCTCCAGCTCGTCCTCGTCGCGCGGGCGCGCCGGGGCGGCGCGGCCGGCGCGGGCGGGCGGCACATCGTCGTCGGGCGGGCGGCGCCGGAACCAGCGCGCGGACAGCAGGCGCGAGGCGGGCATGCGGGCTTCGGCCACGGCGGCGGACTGGCACTGCCGAGCCGCTATTGTGCGCCAATTGTCGCGAGTCGTGCGCACCTTGCGGGGTTAAGGCTGATTGCACACGTATCGATGCCTATGCGCAACGAGAAACGTGACTTTTTTGTATTTACATTTAGTACAGATAAAACAGATCGCAGATAAAATTAATTTATAATTTTAACCTGGAAAGTTTTATAAAATCGTTCTCATAATCGAAGATGACGCGCAAGGTACTAAATAATGACACCTAGGTACTGCTCAAGTACACAAAGAACCCTCTTGACCCTGACTAGCCCTGACATAGCTATTAGAGTTAACAGAATTGACATTGGCAGTGGTGCGACGTCATAAATATAAACCCATAATTTCTTCGACGATTATATTGTTGCGTGGCGGTTGGATTGCATGTTCCATTGGCACTGTACCGCCGACCTAACAAAACTCCTACTTCTACCAACAATAGTGTCCAGAGACGCTTATTTACTAACACATTCCGCGACGATATCATTGTCTTCTGTCAGCTTCTAGCAAGTAGGCCATTACTAATGCCATTATAGCCCATTGGACGTAATTCGTTAGGTGTGAGTCACCGTTTACTTGGTAAACCTGAACTTCGTCGGGATCAAGATCTTTCAAAGTCAGATTACTTTGTAACTACGTTGTCATTTTGTATGTCGAAAGATAATAGAGGAATAGTATTGGTAATCTTGCTGTAATAAGTCTTTGGGTGGTTTAATATAGACTCACAATATAGACTGCCTCGTTGGTCTAGCGGTAGCGTGTTCAACCGCAGAAAACGAGGTCCTGGGTTCAAATCCCGGGTCGGACCAAAATCTGATTTTGAGATTTTTCCGTAATAAGAAATTTCTCAGTATCAACCCGAAGTCTGGAAGTTGGCGGTATTACACCCTCGTGCCTCGGAGAGCACGTTAAGCCGTCGGTCCTGTACTTGACCTCTTTCCGATCGTGTCGCTAGTCGTCCCATTGGATCATGAGAGTGATGGAATAGAAAGTGCCCCTGTGTTTGCGTACACACTTGTGCACTATAATATGTCCTGCGCAATTGGCTAATCTCCATTGAGAATGGCCGCTGTGGCCGAAATTCGGCCGGGAAGACATCGTAGACTCAAATGATTATTCAAGAACGCATTGTGTAAGCTGTCAAGCCTTAGCGCCCGGGAGATCGTGGGTTCAAATCTCACACTGAACAATATTAAATTAAAAAAAAAATGGTTTCGTAGTTTGATTGGTTAAGGGAAACCATATATAGGTTCTAATGTAGCGGTTTAGAAGTTGCCTATGAGCGCCTAGTCGCCGTCGCTATGGGTACTGTAAAGACTTTATTTCAAAATTTTCTGTCAAACAAGTCAGTAAAACGAGTACCCCACCCTTAAGAAACTAAGGAACCTTTATCACTCCTTTTTCAGATTCAATCCTTGACAAGTACAAGTGTATGTAAATGACTGCCTCGTTGGTCTAGCGGTAGCGTGTAGGTACACCAGAGAATCCCGGGTTGGGCTAAAAAGTGATTTTGGGACTTTTCTGTAAAAAGAAAAAATTCCCAGCATCAGCCCGAAGTCTGAGAGTTGGCGGTATTATACCCCCGTGCCTCGGAGAGCACGTAAAGCCGTCGGTTCTGTACCTCACCTCTTTCCGGTCGTGTCGCATAGGCGTCCCATCGGATCAAGAAAGTGATGGAATTGAAGTGTTCCTGTGTTTGCGCACACACTTGAACACTATAATATGTCCCGCGCAGATGGATAATCTCTGTTGAGACTGGCCGCTGTGGCCGAAATTCGGCTAGGAGGACATTATTATTTATGTAAATACCCAAGTGCTGAATAAATTTCATTATTTCAATCAATTTGCCGAAAGACTACGTTGTTTATTTAGTACGTAGAACATATGTAGGTACTTAAAAAAAACAACGATTAGGCGCCAGGTTTAGGGTGTCAGACTGTGGTGCCAGACTGTGGTAGCTAGCCATACCATTAAGTCATACAGAGAAGCATGCTTGATTTAAATAATAATAAAATATTTATTTCAGCTCATAAAGGTATGTTCTTGCTTTATTTTTTTTTATTCTTGGACATTATTCACACACGGTCATCTGATCCCAAACTAAGCAGAGCTTGTACTATGGAAACCAGATAACTGATTTATTACATATATACTAATTTTCTTTTGTAAATAGATACAAATAGATAATTTACACCCAGACTCAGGATAAACAGACATGTTCATGCACACAAATATTTGTCCCGGGTGGGAATCGAACCCACGACCTGCGGCGTGAAAGGTAGCATATCTGCCAGCCACGCCAACAGGCCGTCAATTTAGAATACAAAATATTCTTAACATTAAGGTAAGGGGTCCAGCAAACGCCCAGATATGCACTGCGTCATGGAGAAAAGTTTTGGATTTACGAGTATGGTTGAGTGTTGCTACATGCAACATTGGACTGGCCAGTCTGATCGTCAGCCTTACCCCTAATAATTTGTAATGATTACGACACGAAATTTGACCACCGTGCGGTAGAGAAGTAGTATATTCTATCCCGCCCTCACACGGTGACTATAAAATAAAATAAATAATAAAGGTTTTTATTCACGTAGACTTAAAAAAATCGGTTGTAAATAGTCAGAACATGTTTGCAGTAATATATAATTAATTTATAATTATTTCTAGGTACACGGATTGTAGGAAATAATTTACAATAAGATTTATTTTATAACAGTAACGATATTTAGCTAACTTATATTAAGTTATTGTCAAGGATCATGTGTAGGCCTAAAATATTTTTTATTTGAAAATGAAAAAAGTGAGTGTCCTTTTGATCACACGACTGAAGTAAAACTTACATAAAGGAAAAACGATCAACTAACTGTAATTGGCTAAGAGAGAAAGAAATTGTGTGCTCGCAACTCTCTCTCTCTTGCCCCTACAGTAATTTACGAAACGTAACTCCCTCTATTTCTATCTTCACTAAATTATATCTCTCACTCAACCGATCACACTTATCATAATCACCGATCACTCTCTCGTCACGCATGTAGCTTACGCCGCCAGTCAAGCGTTCTTAAAAGAGTTCTGCTTTCAAACCCCCCAACAATGTAGCTGGATCATGAATGGCATACAATGAGAAGGGGTATAAAACGTTTATGAACTATAGATACGTTCCAATCTCATGGTTACGTCTAGAAGGATAATATTAATTGCCTATTTCCGCTAGCACAGTAAACAATAGAGGTATTTTTAAAATAACTACGTAGGTAGGAACTAATGGATGCGCTCTTATGTACTTGTAGGTTGTCCAGGACCAATGTACGTAGACCCTATTACAGATGACGATGATGTCTGTATGACTGTTAATTCTATTAGCGAACCGCATCTGCACAAATTTCGATTTCAAGTGCAAACGTTTGAACATTACAATAAGCTTTTTGAGCACTTTTTGGGCGAATTAAAAGCGTGATTTTCGCGTCATCTAATGGATATTGTGAATATATGTAGGTACATAGATATATCTCAATGCATTATCAGTATAAGTAAAACATTAAATTCAAAAATATTATATTAACAAATCATCTTATAAAACTCCTATAATACTACTATAAACTTTAACAACAACAATTTGATTGATCTTGTCATAGTAATATTAATCTGATAATCTTTTCGCTTTAAATCCTGACATTTTTAAATTAAAATTTGGCATACTTAATAATTAAACTTTTTATTATTAACAAAAAGCCTTCTTCCTCTCTTCTACTATGCTGTGCCCGACGAGGTCCATAATTGTTACATAATTATAAGATTATTATACCATCTGTTATACATTGTGGAAGGAATAAACGATTGAGTATATATTATATACAAATAAAAGATAAAAAAAGTACCTAGTATCTTTTCCACTCCAGCCCATGAAATTATATCTAATTGTTTATTACCGATTTGGCAGTTAAGTAAATTAGAAAATATATTTCATTGTGTATCTAATTCTTCTGACCCTGTCATAACAAATTTAAGACCGTCGCAAGTAGTTAAAAGAACACCTGAATCCCTAACCTGTTCTGAAGTTACAGATTGCTCCTAGATTAAGTATTGATGGAATAGAAATTATATAATATGTCCTGCGCAAATAGCTAGTTTCCATTGAGACTGGCCGCCATGGCGGAAATTCGACCAGAACTACAATATTGAGCTAAGTGAAAATGAAGCTCTTTCTTAGGCGACTCATGGAGTTCATACCTGGTCGTAATTTTCGTGAACGGCCGAAACGATCTTCTCGAAAGGAGATCGGACAGTTTAGTATGGACTTTGGTCCAAGTGGCGTCGGATGATGAGAATTGCTTTATTTATTCGATAATTTAATATTATAACACTTACTATACCCGCAAATAAATCGACACATGGAGAAAAAAGTAATTGACACATAGGTATATCACCCATATTATTTTGATGTAATTTTTTTTTTTACTGTTTATATGCAGATTATTAGAAAAATACGATATATATTACATGTATTCATTAAAGCACACATAACAACATAACATAACGCCTGTAAACCCCGAAGGCTTAAGCAGAGGTATACCTATTATAGTAATAATTATGTGTTTTATTTATATATAATAAAGGTTAAAATAAAAGAAACATGAACGATTAATATGTATTTATTATATTAAAATGTGGTGAAACAATATAAAAGTTTAGACAGCTCTATATTTACAAGCAGCAGGATGCCTTGCAGACCTAGTTATTCTCTAAGCTACAGAAGTGCTTTTTCTTCCATTAAAACTGACAACACGTCTATCTGACCCTAGTTTTAGTTAAAATACTCCTAATTAGTTATTGTAATATAGTATACTTAGTTATTTTTATCATTTTATATATAATTAGCTGTGCCCCGCGGTGTTACCCGCGTTAAATTTTATAAATTTTCTTTGCTATAAACCTCACGGAGCCCGAGACCTTTCCAACAAATGCAAAACCGTGGAAATCGGTTCGTGCGTTCTGGAGTTATAGCGTCAGGAAGGAAAACCCGACTTATTTTTATATAGTAGAATATATCTTTAGGCATATTATTTATTAAATAAAAAAGATTCATAAATTAACTGTAACAAAATAGCCTATCTCTTTAATGGCTTACAAACAGAATATTTAGAAATATTTTTTAATTTACAGTTCTTTTATATATTCATAAAAAGAACTGTAAATTAGAAAAGTAAAATGGCACTTTAATTTCTAAGCTGAGCTTACAAGGTTTGTTTGGCTTGTACCTTTTCCACCTACATCTTCCTCTATAGGCCACAACATTTCATTACCCAATTCTTGAAACACTAGGATAAAGCAGCTGTTACATCAGCTAATTTTCTTCCCTTCATTGTAGAAAAGTCATCTATTCGAAGAGCAATCAAAATGATCTGAAATATTTCTTTCGATTACAGCTCTGAAAATGTATCCCCAATTACCATCAGCTGCAAATATAGCATTCAAATCCTCATGATTGGTAAATCAAAATCCAATCAACGCACTATACAGGGTGGCCAAGGAGTTGACGTTCTAACGCAAAATTTAGATACATTATGATGAGGAGTATCCGAATCAAACCCATGTATGTTCTAGGATTTTGCGTAGGTTTTTTGAGTCTGTTCACCGTAGCTTAGTTGGTAGTGCTCCTGCCTACGGAGCTGGTGGTCCTAGGTTCGAATCCCGGTAAGTGCAAATATTTGTGTGATGAGCACGAATATTTGTTTCTGAGTCATGGATGTTTTCTATGTATATACGAATTATACCGTCGCCTGGTACCCATAGTACAAGCTTTGCTTAGTTTGGGGCTAGGATGATCTGTGTGACATTGTCCCTAGATATTATATTATATGTCGGATGATTTGACCATTCAACAACTGAGAAGCGTTTATTAGAAGCCATTTTACCGTACAAAAACAAAACACAAAATAAAAATTTACATTTACACTGACAATACGTCTCATAGACGTCAAGAAGTCCATATTTTCTTTTAGAGTCAAGAAGTCAATAATACCTATTAGAGGCGCACTGCATATTCATTCGCCACCGTTGCGCGCACGTCACTAGATTATAGAAAGGTACAGGAAAGGACAAGACGTAGGTACTAAAATAAAAGTTATAATAGTTTTAAATGGGGGCACACTTAAAGCTATTATAACTTTTATTTTATTATATTATATAAGTACGTCACTCAGACGTACCTCGGCGATTAAGCGTTTTCAATGATGGTCATTATGGTTATCCTATGACTCTATAAATTTTTTCAGCTATCATTCAGGAAGCCTAATTACCTTAACCAATTCGATAAAGGCAGGATTTCCGCTGGACTGAGTTTCCACAATGATATTAATTTCAGCCATTGTGCTACTTGTATGTCCAATCGATCAAGAGGATCCCATGGTTATCACAATGCGGTACAAAGTTCACATGGACCACGTGAATGGCAATGAGTTTGGTGGGAAATATTTCTGGTACACGCACGGTATTTATACTTTTATGCAGTAACACGGTTGCTCAGTGAACATTGCGATGTAAATAAGTACTGGTTGGGTTGGTTTAACGGGACTAGACTCTCCCTCGTACCCACCACTGTAACTCCTGTAAGCCAGGATCAACAGTGGCACACAATGAAATGACACGCAGCGGTCAGGCTCAGACATGTCCCGGGGAATCGCTTTAACTGTCTTGGATCCCGCAACGAATTTAATCAGAAAGAAAAAAGGAGTTAGAAATGAATAGTTGCACTTCCCTCCAGAGCAAAGCGGGGTACAGAATGATATAAAGAGTCTATAGCCTCATAAAACGAGAGAATTGCAACAAGAGAAGCTAGCTCATAAGTACCGAGGATCAATTTAAGGGTCCTAAGTGAGCTGTTATATTTGATTCCAATAGTAGGTATGGCAAAAGCGCTTAAACGCACGGACGTTGTGCCTTGTTGCTACAAGATCCGTATAATAAACTACTCCAGATATTGTTTGGCGTAGTTGGTAGATAGTTGGCTTTCACGCCGCAGGTCGTGGGTTCGATTCCCACCCAGGAAAGATATTTGTGTGCATGAACATGTCTGTATGTCCTGAGTCTGGGTGTGATTATTTTAGGTAATATATCGTTACCGTTTAGTCCCCACTAATATGCTAGTGGGTATGTTTTCACTTAGTCTCGATGTGGACCATTGTACGTGAGCCATGGCGGCCTTCACTCCATCCAGCCCACCACCTTTCAGAAGCATATTAGGGCTCTCAAACTTCTCAGGGCATCCGTAAGAGTTCTTGGTGATCCCAGGGTTTCCCTCCAAATTTTTGCCTGTGCACTCAGGAGCACGTGCGTAGTTATATATAGCGCGCTTTTTTATTTCATTTTTATGCTGAATGGGTTTGCGCTTACCCACGATCTCACCTGATGGTAAGTGAAGATGTGGTCGAAGATGGACCGCGCGTACCCATAAGATGCCTGTTCACTCTAGCCTTGAATAAACCCATGTTGTATGAGTCTGGAAACACGTCGTTCGGGAGGGTGTTCCACTGCTTAGCCGTGCGTATGATGAAGGTCGAAGCAAAGCGCTTCGTACGGCAGAATGGGATGGCAACAAGAAAGCGGTGAAAACCCTCCCAACTCCTCGTAGTCCGATGAAAAAAGGGAGAAGGATGGATAAGTTCATGGAGGTCTTTAGTAGTATATCAGTTATCTGGTTTCCATGACACAAGCTCTGCTTAGTTTGGGATCATATGGTGTGTGCATAATGTCCCATGATATTCTTATATAAGTATGTCAACTTTATTTTATAATATTAATAATACGCGGGATCGCATTGACTTATGAAAGAGCAAGTTCAGCAAGGCCTGGTCCTGACGTGGACTTACAAACATTTCTTCGTCTTCGACGACAGGACAATGACTCGGTAGTTACCTCCTATAAATAAATGATAGAACTTACCCTCATAATAATATATAGCAGTCTCTGTAGCGGATATTTTTATGATTATATTTATCGAACAATACCATAATTATTTTGATCTAACACGATTACTATTACTTCCATTGTATTTAAAATACAATGTTTATTCAGACACGCTAAGGAAACCAACAATTTGCGTTGTCTCGTAACGTTATTCTAAGAACTGTTACGAGTGCCCCGATGGGCTTCATTTTGTTGTGTACTGAATGGTAGAGAGAAACCTTATTATTTTTCTAAGCATAATATATTTTGAACATGTACAGAATTTGAACCTGCATCCTCTGGGTTAAAGTCGTCAATGCTCCTGCAATTAAGCTACAGTGAATCCTGTTTTTGTTGCCAACATTTCCAGTTCTTTTCAGAAAATTAAGAGTTCAGGTTTATGTACCGTTCTAATAAGATAGAAAATAAACCTACTACACTACCTACATTATGTAATAATTTCTTCGTGGTCGAATTTTGACCACGGAGACCAATCTCAATGGGGACCTGCCATTTGCGCGGGACATATTGTAGTGCACAAGTTTGTGCGTAAATTCAGGGACATTTTCTAATGATCCAAATGGACGTCTTGCGACATGACCGGAAAGAGTTCAGGTACAGGACCGACGGCTCTAGGTACGTGCTCTCCGACGCGTCAGCACCGCCAACTCCCAGACTTCGGGCTGATACTAAAAAATTGTTCTCAAAAAAATAGAAAAATACTAAAATCACTTTTTGGTCCGACCTGGGATTTGAACCCAGAACCTCATTTTCTGCGATTGAAAAGGCTACCGCTAGGTAGTCGTACTACTACTACTACTATAGGAGACTACTATGATTATGATCATCAAATGTAACACAAAAACCCCACGACTGCATCTACGACACCTAGTGAGGTTGATCGTAACATCTTTATTCACATTTTTTTTTGGCTGACGGCAAAGAATATCACCACCCCATCTCATTCCATGGGAGGCGTAGAAGTCGTCCCGAAATTATATCTACCAGAGAACGTTCAGCAGCGTCTCTCGTACCATTATACTGTAGGTGCCAACCCGTCTGCCAAGCGTGGCGATTATGGCATATCACTCCAAATGATTGACACAAATTCACTGTGGAAAACTTTTGAGGAGGCCTGGTCAAGCAGTGGTCTTCATTCAGCTGACATGATGCTAATCATATTAAAGCCACCTTTAATATGATTCACCCTTTCAATTCAATGTAATTACCTTTAATTCAATTCTACCCTTTCACTACTGCGTATTTTCAAAGAACATAAATATATTTTCTCCTTTCTTACCTATAATATAACTAATCGAAATTTCTTATCGCAATCATTCTTATTTCCTTTCACTTTGACCCTTACGGAACTTTTATTATTTCTTCCACTTTTACATTTTTTTTAAGTCCTATAGACTCTATAGGGTAGTAGAAGCGTAATTCGTGCAAACGTTCTCAGCGTTTGCACGAATTACGCTTCTACTACCCTATAGAGCCTTCCCTATAGGAAGGCCTAAGTCTCCAGGTTCTGGGTATGCTATTCCCAAGTAGTCTATCCTACATTTTGCCAAAGGGTTGCATTTGCAGATTATTTGCAACATTACAAATTTTACTTGACACTGGTCGTGTAGATCGGGCTGCCGGACAGGCTCATTCTGGTCAAATTGCTTGGGAACTGGTATTAACCTCTAGCCTCTATTAGTTTCTGCTTTACCTCCATAGGGTTGTGTAAATGTTTTTTTGTGGTTTTCTCCTATAACGTTTTAGTAAATCCCTACAAATGCCTGTTCTGGGCAGTGCGTCGTCTTTTTATTGCCCTCGACTCATGTATGCCCTGGTAATCATACATGTATGCCCTGGTAATCATACATTGTCAGTTCCACTGAGCCGGGATACAATTAGCACCGCCATGCCGCCCGCTAAAAATACACAAGCATGAAGCACAATAGGTCTACTGGAAGAGATTTCTTTAGAAATAAGTAGTACCTTTTTTTATTCTTTTTTTCTTTATCCTATCAGTGTGTACATAAATTTGAAAATGAATAAATATAAACAAGCAAAATAAATGCGCCGATATGATGCCCGACACGTATTTCAATCCTCCACGGACCATACTCAACTCACTCGTGGAGTGCTCGAATGCGAGTTTAGTGACAATTAGCGAAATTAACACTGCATATTATTTGTATGTAGTACCCTAAACCGGCGAGCATGTATGAACAATATAATGACAGTAATCGAGGCAATAGACGTGTGCAAAGATCGTGACAAATGGAAACCGGTTGTCTCTGCCTACCCCTCTTGGAAACACGCGTGAGTCTATGTATGTATGTATATCTATGTATTTCTATGTGTGTATTATTTGTATTTTGGTTATTATGGACTTCCGCAAGGTGATTCCGTTACTTTATTTTGTTTACCAAGTTTGTCCAGAGTTTTTTAGCATTTGAAGCTATGTCCCTTTGACAGACGAAAGGATGGACAGACTGAGTAATACTATAAGGTCTATACCACAATTTCTTTTTACCATAATATATTTATATAATTTGACTAGACTGTTGGTCTCGTGGTTAGTAAGGGGGTTCGATTCCCACCCGTGACAAATATTTGTGTGATGAACATAATTGTTTGTTCTGTGTCTGGGTGTATTTTAACTATAATATGTATGTATTTAGAAAATATATAAATATGGTTATCAGTTGTCTGGTTGCCATAGCTCTGCCTGCCTAGTTTGCCTGCCAAGATATAATAAAAAAATGAAACACAAATGTTGTATAATTCAAATATTTAATGTTATACAATTTCCTGCTTAAACACATAGATAATGTACATATAGTTAACATACTTACAAGTGCAATCACATAGTGTTAATACGTGTAGACAGATTACTACATCATAAGTGTTAGAGGGCACAAACCAACTATATAGATTCATATAACATGGCACAAAATAGCTTAAGTTCCTTGAAAAATACACATATGATATTTATACCACAACGAAACATATAGCATATCTAAATTCAAAACTGCGAAAAAATAACTTTGATCTCATGGCAAGGATCGAACCTATATCCTACACCAATTGTCCATAGCGTAGCCGTAGAGCACTTACACTTATTTAAAGAGGGTGCAGATTTGATCTCCGTCAGAGAAATTTATGATATCCCAGTTTTGATTTAAGACAAATTAAGTTACTTTTTTTAACTTCCATCTCAATAACTGGCAATAACTGGCAATAGAAGCCAGTTAACAAATACACTACAAATGAGTAAACCACCACCTTTGGGGTTCGAACCCCGCGGTTTCTAAAGTGGGGCATGGTAGGTCACGAACAGCTGTACCTTTTAGATAGATACATTCGTTCATGATTTAGATTAGTATTTTAATTAATTACAAAACTCTTACAATGTTTTTTCAGTACTTAAGCCATTTTGCATTCATAAAAAAAAACAATAATAAAAATAAATTTATTAATCATACACATTTTTGGATGGATTATGTTTCTCGTTTACACTAAAATAATAACTATTAAAGCTAACCATTAAATCGTACTACAATATAAATTAAAATCTATTTACAAAATATTACAAAGTTTAATATTATATTATTTAAACAAAAAAACAACTCGTTTTATTAGCAAAACATACAATATCAATAAAACATCAATGGTATCTTAAATTATATTGTTTCTGCTTGTGTACTTGTGGGGACAAGACAACATATGACATGGCACAATTAATCAGAAAATATAATATATGATCTTATAATACTGTGACAATGTCGAAATTACGAAATTATTATATTATGTGCATTATTCCAGGGACCTATTCTCGCATCAAACATAATCTCTCCTCTTTTTTACTTTCTTTCTTCTATAGAGAAATCATATTAGATGGAACTTAAGGGTCAGTTCAGACCGAGAAGAAGAAAAGACCGAAATAATCGAGCAATTTTCTGACTCAATTGAAAATAGGACCTAATTACCTTAACCATATTAACCATACGCGAGTTGAATATGAATATGTTATGATATTCATGCAATTTTCTACCTTAGACTATGGTCATAAGGTCTTATTTTCAATAATAATTGAGACAGTAAATTGTTGGAGCATTTATCTTCTGGGTCTGAACTGACCCATAATGGCCTCTAGTACGACTAATATAAATTGGTATACAATATCCATGTAATATAATTACACGTGGGTTCCAAACAAAAAGATAATTAGTACGTGTTTGCACACCAAAACACGACTTAATTTCTCCAATACTCCATTGAATAATCCCATTTTTTACAGACTTAGGCCAATACCTGGTCTAAAGGACTATAACACGGTGGAGTTACGCATTATCGACCTTATTGTATCGCCAATTTATAGTAATCATTAATATAAAATCATTAGTATGATTTTAATCAAAAGCGTGCAATAGCCGACTCAGAACTTTGCTGAGTCGCTTAGACGTTTTGGAGATAAACATGAACATAAAGACAAACAGCATGGTAGCTAACTATCGCGCTTATGTCTATATATTATTCACAAAAAAATTAAATGTCGAATTTAAGGCTAAAAGTTTATATATTGTACTTAAATAGCAGTTATTTGGCCATTTCTTAATTTAAGTTTATTAAAGTACAAATAATATAGTGTTTATGTTAAGTTATTATACATTATTCACATTTAAGATCTTTCAGCGTACCCCTTTGAAGGCCTAACTTAATCTTATCCAAATAACTAAGGAATTATATATTTTTAATTGGCATTGAATATTAAAAAGTGACAATTTAAAAATAGCAATAATCTTCTTAGTGTTGCAGTATTTTAAAGGTGAGATAATAATTTCTTTGGATGTGAACATTTTTATAACATAATTTTGTTGAGTTCATTTGAATTTTTTATCTACTATGGAGTTTCAAAATTCAGTGTTAATTATTATCCATTTTACTGAACATCTTTCTTGTTAAATTCTTGTCCAGCTATACTGTTATTTTGTTCAGGTTAAGTGGATCGAATTTGTTTAAGTACCTTGAGATTTTATGTTTAACAGTAACGTATTTTCACATGTTTTTCATTCGGTAATAGTTTTGCTTCTGCAGATTTATTGCTTTTAATCTAATACGGTGGCGGAATAGTTACAAATGGGGTCAAGCCACAAATCACGGCGGTTCTAATTATTGATGTACTCAAGTCCGGGGCCCACCTGCACTTATCAATTTATAATAACAGTGTTCCGAATACGATAATGGAAATTGTGCCTGGCACGCGGCCGGCGCGCTACACGGCCGAGTACTTGCGGCCGTCGTCGGAGGAGTAGCAGTGCTGGCAGTGCAGGCGCGCTACACGGCCGAGTACTTGCGGCCGTCGTCGGAGGAGTAGCAGTGCTGGCAGTGCAGGCGCGCTACACGGCCGAGTACTTGCGGCCGTCGTCGGAGGAGTAGCAGTGCTGGCAGTGCAGGCGCGCTACACGGCCGAGTACTTGCGGCCGTCGTCGGAGGAGTAGCAGTGCTGGCAGTGCAGGCGCGCTACACGGCCGAGTACTTGCGGCCGTCGTCGGAGGAGTAGCAGTGCTGGCAGTGCAGGCGCGCTACACGGCCGAGTACTTGCGGCCGTCGTCGGAGGAGTAGCAGTGCTGGCAGTGCAGGCGCGCTACACGGCCGAGTACTTGCGGCCGTCGTCGGAGGAGTAGCAGTGCTGGCAGTGCAGGCGCGCTACACGGCCGAGTACTTGCGGCCGTCGTCGGAGGAGTAGCAGTGCTGGCAGTGCAGGCGCGCTACACGGCCGAGTACTTGCGGCCGTCGTCGGAGGAGTAGCAGTGCTGGCAGTGCAGGCGCGCTACACGGCCGAGTACTTGCGGCCGTCGTCGGAGGAGTAGCAGTGCTGGCAGTGCAGGCGCGCTACACGGCCGAGTACTTGCGGCCGTCGTCGGAGGAGTAGCAGTGCTGGCAGTGCAGGCGCGCTACACGGCCGAGTACTTGCGGCCGTCGTCGGAGGAGTAGCAGTGCTGGCAGTGCAGGCGCGCGCCGCGCACGCGCACGTCGGCGCCGGCGCGCCCGTCGCCCAGGCGCGCGCCGCACACGGCGCACGTGAAGCACCACACGTGGTAGCACAGCGCCAGCGACTCGATGATCATGGCCGCGCCGCGCCCTGGGACACACCACACGTCATACAACACTTCCTAATCACATGTTTCAAACTAAAATAATTGATAAAACAGATGTAGCTAAGGCCCAAATGGATAAAAATAATCGAAAAGAGGTGACTAAATCCAATAACTGTACTTAAAAGTAACTCAAAGACGTACATATTACGCTAGCACGCAACAGAAAACCGCATCGGACAATGCCAAACCCGAAGCCTCATGCTAAACATAGGTCTATAATTGACCAGGCCCATCATGCCCCCTTCCCCGTCAGAGTCACCCAAACATGGAAGATCGCTCTTGCTCTCTCCGCAGCCTCTACATCTCTGAGGAGTGATCGCTAGATCGAAATATAACGATAAAAGGTTGTCAATCAACGTGAGCCAGTTAAAAAGACACCAAGCAATCTCTAAAGTCACCATCTTCTAACTCTGACTTCTAAACTCAGTCTCAATCCTTCCACCTTAAAAATTGTCATAAATCACGTACCTTTCAAAAATATAAGTAATCAGGTTGAAGTAATTTACACCGATTACAGTAAGGCCTTTGAGTGTATAGACCATGCCATACTCTTACATACGCAAGCTGTAGTCTTAAATAATTACAAGTCGAGCTGGGTTCACATTCCCAGTGGAATTCTACAAGGTTCTTTACTCGGACCTCTACTTTTTATTATTTATGTATATGATATCAGCCATTTTCTTAGGACTTCTAATTTGTTGTGTTTTGCTGACAATATAAAAATCTACGATACAACTCTTCTCCTTCAGATTGCATCACTCCAAGCCAACTTACAGCGTCTTGAAGTATACTGGTTAAGCCAATAAACTAGATCTAAATACATCGAAATGTTCAGTAATTAGCTTTAATAGCGTATAGAATAATCAAGTTCCTTCTAGGAACGATGATATATCAGATTATGTGTCTGGTTACCCATTCGTGAAGACATTTAAGGACACTGACCACACTTAGTAACGTTGTGGTGGACGACTGACTACAATGTATTAGCGAAAGGTGCTACAATACTATGCTGAAGACAACAGTCTTTATAAAAGGGAACCCGGAAAATATAATATGCTGTCACATGCAATCCGCCTAAAATAAAGTGAAGCGTTATCAAGATTATAGTGTGGGATCGTAATTAATATTTCAAAATGTAATTCAGATTAGCAGAAGGTGACTTTCCTTGGCTACAAGATTTCTGCAGCAGGAGAGCAAGCATTGCAATCCACAGCATAGGCAACACAGAACCTCTTGGTACTTAGAACCATCAAGGAATTCAAGAGATTTCTGGAAGTGATTATTTTATCCACGTTGTATCCCTGTGCAGCAAAGGCACCTCTTAATGCAGGTACAAAAACAGGCGCAGCACCGTAACATGAACACCGTAAAATTAACGTCTAAACTTCGAAAAGATTTTGCTAAATGTTGTTTGGCCACTAGTCCATCCCAATACAGTCGCTGAGTTGCTTGTTCCACCAATGCAGACTGAATTCAGACTGCGCTTAGGGTCCAAACGGAGAATTTTGCCAGGTTCTTGAACCATTGACTGTCGCGGAAGTATTGTCCTTATTATCGACTGGCCTAGTCTGGTCTAGTGGTTAGTCACCTTGACTGCGAAGCCATAGGTCGTGTCTTCGATCTCATGTAGTTGACACACTGCATTATTGAACTTTCTTTGCCACATCCTAGCCACACACAGAATGCAGACGGCAAGCTGCGAGAGCTTCTGACCAATGGCTTAAGATTGGTATTGAAGGAGATAGTTTATACTAGGAATAAAGACAAACTAGCCAGGCTTTAGAGTCAGCAAAACGAATAACTATTTTTAGGAAATTGTATTAGGTTTTATAACAAGCTCCCTACTCATATTACTGATCTGCCTGATGCAAGTTTCAAGACAAATATTAAACTGGTACTCATGGCTGGGAGTTACTACACCACTAAAGAGTACTTTGATGACAGAGACGTCTGGCGCTCAGCACCTACCTACACATTGTTCGATGGAGAACTGGTAGCCATCTAGAATGACTAATCTGTTGAGTTACGGAACTATTTGTAATATGAATGCTAACATTATACTAAATTTAAAATTATTGGCTCGGTCTCAAAATTAATCGTATATTATGTAATTGATTTAGACAATGGACAATGATTAGCTAAGTTTTATTAGATAAAACGGGGTCTTCTTGGCGGAAAACAGACACACCTGTGTTTTGGTGGCGTTGAAATCGACCCTGTTTACAAGAATCGGTTGTGCTGCTACTAGCTTGTGGATCGGATATGTACCTCTCTGAAACTGTGCTGTCATCTGCGTACCCATAAATACCGGGCAAAAGCAGGTCGTTAATGTGCAGCAAAAAGAGCGTAGTAGAGAGAACAGATCCCTAAGTAACACCAGCATTAATGGCCGCAATAGACCGCCCAGTCACGAAATCCGAAATCCAGGTGCACAGGCCAGAAGGTAGTCCATATGATGGAAACTTGCTGAGCAGACTATTATGCCAGACCCTATCGAAAGCCTTCGAGATGTCAAGCGAAACTGCTAAGGCTTCACCGTGCTTTTCAATTGCTTTCGACGAAAGCAGAATTGGCGATCACACAGAAGATCATTGTTCTCGAGATGCTTGAGGATTTGGGCGTTCAATACACGTTCCATAATCTTACAGAGTATGGATTTGATTCCGATGGGTCTGTAATTCGACGGGTCTGTACGACTACTCTTCTTAGGTATGGGTTGAACATTTGTAAGCTTCTATGATTTGGCTACACGACCCGATCTCAGAGAGAGCCAGAATAGGCATGTGAGTATAGGGGACAACCCAGGTGCACATGACTTAAGCACTATCGCCGGGATTTTATCGGGCCCACTGGCCTTACTCACATCTAGTCCACGCAGCGCTTTTAGGATCTCTTTTTGGTGTATACGGATATCCGACATTTCGGAGCCACAGTGAGGTATCTGTCGTGGAGGTTGGCTGCATGTATCTAGGGAAACGGTTCGCGAGTTATTACGCTTTCTCTTTTACATTGTGGGCCAGTGACCCGTCGGGCTTTGTCAGTGAAGGTAGTGAAGGACGGCAAAAGTTGGCTTCAACCGCTTTGGTCAGGGACCAAAAAGCTTTGCTACCTTTACGGTAGCTAGCAAGTTTGGAACCATTCGGTCGATGTGTTTGAAACGGGCTCTTTCTAATACTTTTTGAAGATCTTGGCGGCTTTACAGGCTTTCTTTTTATTACGTATATATATATTATACGTATGTATTATTATACGTATGTATATATATATTCGCTTCTTTTGCGCAGTGTGACTCTGAATACCATTTTTCTTGGAGAAGAGTTATCAACAAGCAAATACCAACAGAATATCATCAGACTCAACAGCTAACTAAACTTCAGCAACTACAATAAATAAACTTTATTTACCTAATTCTTCTCCACAATGCGAACACTTCCTGCGACCGCTAACGCTGAGTAGTTTCTCTTCGCGTTGGTCTGTTCGTACAGGTCGTTGCTCCGGAGATAATTGATGTTGACTGAAAAAGAGACAAAAAAATATAGATCTCATATATAGGTTGTTTTACGGAGGGTTCAAACTGTGTTTTACAATTATCAAAGTTGATCAGCAAATTTGTCATAATTTTGCCTGTTAACTAACACAATTGTTTCATTATATATATCAAATTTCTATCTAACTCACCAGTAGTTCAAGTATATTTAAAATCTATCATAGATGACAGTGCCATCAGTATTTCATCTATTTTCTTCCCGCTCATACAAGTTGTTTTTTAGTCATATATAGGTGCAAAGATATGGATTAAGCCAGGCAAGATCAATCCATGATGCATGATTAATCCACTAATAAAATTTTCATTTGTATTATTTTTATATGGGTATTTTAAAATTGGAACAGTTCTTGGCATTGCATTGAAGGAGGGCAAAATTGGAACACTATACAAATTGCAATGAATAGCGGGAAATATCGAAATAGTATACAAATTCCAAGGAATACTGGGTAAAATTGGAACAGTATATACATTACATTGAAGAAAGAGCAATATTGTAGGTCTTATCACAAAATGTAATCAAGTCTGCACATATTACAACTGACCTGGCGCTAAGCGCGTGCGCAGCGTGCAGCGCGGGGGGCGCGGGGGGCGCGAGGGGCGCGGGGGGCGCGGGCGGCGCGAAGGGCGCGGGGGGCGCGGGGGGCGCGGGCGGGGCGGCGGGCGCGCTGCTCTCGTGGTAGGAGTGGCGCTGCGTGCTGCGCCACTTGCTGCGCTGCTCCTCTATCCGGCGCTGCTCCGCTTCCTGCCACGGTAAACATGGAGATAAGAGTGGGTTCCTAAATCAACTGCAGATGTTCTGGACACTAACATGCTTTTCTTTTACCACTGACCTGCACCGGAGTCAATAGCCGCCCATATATATTGCAAAGACATAAATTCGAAAGTTCCTTAAAAACAATACATTGAAATAGATGATGGATATTTAAATAGAGGATAAAATTATTTGTATAACTGACTTGTGTATAAGTCAAGATAATTTTAAATGAGGGAAATGTATCAAGGATTAAGCAAACATTTCTTTAAATCATGTCAAAAGTATTTTTTTTTTTTTGCACCTACTATATTTTTCTTTTATTAATTGGCCAATATTTCCCTTTGTATGTGATTTCTCCATTGTTTGCAAACTAATTTTGATAATTATATTATTGATGATGATTGGTCCGAACGATTTCAGCCATGGCGACCACTTCATAGGCGGTACGACATTGGTGCGCCCGAAAATGACTGCCACAACCGATCTCCTTAGTAACCTGTCGTGCACACACATTTAAGTTTCCAATCAAGTTAGGTTTCGTATAACTAAGTTTTATTCAGTCGTATGGTCATTTTTTTATATGTACAGCATTTATTTCTCTCTTCAAATAAATATAATAATAAGATTTTGCGTTACATTTCCATTCTGTTGGGCTCCACGATTGTTCTAGCTTTAGAAGACGTAACCTCTACTTCATTAGAGCATCAAGACAGTTTTAGAAGGTCCTGACCTTATTAATAATACATACTAGGGTAATATGTATTAAAACGCTGTGAAATATTGGGCCGGAAAACATTTACTTTTTCTTAGTATATTGTAAATGATACAAAGACTGTGCTGCGTGGCCGGGGCGGTAAATATCAGAATATCATCACCCCATCTCATCCCGTGGGGGCCGTAGAAGTCGACCTGAGAGAATATCTACCAAAAGACAGGTAGCAGCTTCTTTCCGAGTATTATGACAGTCATACTGCGATCGGCAACCGGTCTACCAAGAGCATATCACCAAGATGAATCTTGGGGGAGGCTTTTGTTCAGCAGTGGGCTTCACTCAGCTGTTATGATAATGATATAGAGTCTTGAGAAGGACTTGAGATGTCCATGTGTTTGGTTTAAAAAAGCTAATATCAATAGTGAATTTACCTGTATAAGCCAATGCTGGTTGTAGTTATAGTTAGCGGGCTTAGGTCTGTTCTGACTCCGCGCCTGCATCCAGTCTGAGCTCGAGATCAACTTAGGAGTGGGGGCCGCGCTTAACGCCTGCAAAAAGCAACATTACGTAGTTTCAGTCGAAATAATTGAGAAAAATAAACATGGTTATTTTCAACCTTTCCATCATCCCTGAAGAGTTCTGGCAACATTACTCATGCGGTGGGTTATGATATTTCCTTTTACCAAAAGCGTAAAGGATTGTGTGCTTTCTAGAATAGGCAAGTATAGCTAGCTGTAGGAGCGTATTATGCCCTACATAATACACTCCTACAGCTTGCTATACAGCAGCCCCCTGGCTGGGGTGGTTCCCCAGTATGCTGCTCATAAAGAGAAACAACACTATGTCCCATCTCATTTTAATGATTTTGGCTTACTATCGTCTACCTATATATCTGTCATTAAGTTCTCAGTTAATATTACTAAATAAATTTAATATATAGGTCACCCAAAAAGCAATGGAGAGGGCTATGGTCGGAGTTTCCCTGTGGGATCGAATCAGAAATGTCGAAATCTATAGGCGAACCAAAGTCACCGACATAACCAGAAGAATTACAAAAACTGAAGGGGCACAAACCTCCGTAAGATAATTAGGAAGAGAACTCGTAAATTGATCTGCCGGTGTATCTCGTGCTTACGCTTTCCATTGCGAAAAATTCTTCAAATATTTTTTTGTTTCACTCATTTTAAATTTCGTATTCTATCTAAGACATTGTCTGTGCACCAGATACATCAGGTAGGAAAATATTAAACAGATTTAAGAATTTGAATAATTACCTGCAGCGTGTGCCTGGTCATGGGGTGGTAGTGCGCGCCGCTCCCGTTGGCGGCCGGCTTCTGCCGGAGCTGCACGTTGGCGTACTCCACCGCGGAAGGCACGCGGCTGCTTCTGTAATGTTCACATATTATCTTATAAATAGAGGTCCAGATCCCAACGAACAATAACACCAACCAAAGAGGGCCTGTTGGCGTGGTTGGCAAATGCTTGCTTTTCAGACACATATTTATTGCACAGGACACATACTTCTTTGCATGAACATGTATACGTTGTAAATCATTTATCTGGTTTCCATAGTACAAGCTCTGCTTAGATTGGGTAAGATGGCCGTGTGTAAATAATGTCCGAGGATATTAAAGATAATATCATTTATCATACAGTTATCACCTACAACTTTTAGCTCGGCGGCACTAACTATTATAAGTATTTTGTCGTCACTCATCTTTATGTCAGCCGAATGACGTCCTGCTGACTACTGACTGAAAGCTGGACAAAGGCCTCTCCAAAGGATTCCCACAATGTCCCTATATCCATCATTTGGAGGGATATATAGCATATTAGACAGAGAAACTGGTGCCCGTTCCCTGGGAAATATTCTACTACGTACTAATACAACGTTTAGCAACACTAATTTAGCATTCTCACTATCAACACAAATTGAAATTTTTACTTCTATTTCTTTTTAGGATTATCATAACGCTCCCATTTTTGTTCACGGGTAAGAGAAAAAGAAAGAAAAAAGAAGACTAAAAATGTTGGATTTTCATTCTTCTTTTCAGGGTTCCGTACCCAAAGGACCACGCATGAACCGTGATAGTTAGACAGTTGAAACTTTCACAGATGATGTATTTCTGTTAAGAATAAGAATAATGCTATAAAAACTAATACTAAAAAACAATATAACACAAATATTTAAGGGGGCTCCCATACAACAAATTATTGAGAATTTTAATCTCAAAAATGGGAAATCATAAATTTAATCGTCCGGCGGGTCTCGAACCTGCACCATTTACCAATCCGGGGTAGGCGCTCAGCGTTAAGCTACGAACAATACACGCTGGCAGATCAAATTTAGGATTCCCTTGCTAACACCCTTCCGGAGGATGTAGGTATTATCTATCGGTTTTGTTTTCTAGGAACATGGCCGACTGATATGTACGAGACCTGCCGGACGATTAAATTTATGATTTCCCATTTTTGAGATTAGATAAACGCTATGCATTGCGAATAATGCTTTAAAATTCAAATTTATTGAGAATTTTGCTCGGTTTTATAGATAATAGTACGGAACCCTTCGTGCGCGAGTCCGACTCGCACTTTGCCGGTATTTTTTCTTACTCCATACTTGACTCTTTTTATTAAAAATGTGTGTCTCACATTTATATCAAATCTTCTTACTTTACCGTATGTACAGTTAACGGTTAGCAACTGTGTAACAGTTAACAGTACATACGATAAACTTAACCCTAGTGTCAGACTTATTTTATTACCCAGAAGGCCTCTGGCTTAACGACTGCTGTCTTACGAAAACAGCTGAGACCAACAGGTTAATCTCCGTGCTTCGGAGGGCACGGAGACACTCAGAAATTAAACCAGTTTGGCGGTAACCTATCTATAGACTGATCGGCTATGACCGCATTCATAAAATAAAAATATGATGCTTATTATTGCTATTTAACTTATTATTTGCATATATTGTGATGTGCCTAAAGTTTGTACACCAGACTTACCGCTCGAATATGATAATTAATTTTAATGTTATGTAACACATTTATTACTCATGTACTTACAAATTGACAACTTTATAAATTTGACTACCTCGTTGGTCTAGCGGTAGCGTGTTCAACCTCAGATAATGAGGTCCTGGGTTCAAATCCCGGGTCGGGCCAAAACGTGATATTGGGATTTTTCCGTAAAAAGAAATTTCTCAGTATCAGCCCGAAGTCTGGAAGTTGGCGGTATTACACCCCCGTTCCTCGGAGAGCACGTAAAGCCGTCGGTCCTGTACCTGAACTCTTTCCGGTCGTGTCGCTAGGCGTCCCATCGGATCATGAGAGTGATGGAATAGAAAGTGCCCCTGTGTTTGCGCACACACTTGTGCACTATAATATGTCCTGCGCAATTGGCTAGTCTCCATTAAGACTGGCTGCCGTGGCCGAAATTCGGTCGGGAGGACATCACTTACAAATAAATTATTTTTATTTACTAAACTAACTTACCTCATGGTTATCTCCCTTTCAATGGACTCCCTGCTCTTCGGTTTGGGAGGCAGCACTGGTTGGGGTACTCTCGCGACCTGTCTCCTCACATCCTTCTCGTACAGAACTCTCCTACTCTCCTCTATGCCGAAGTGCCTCTGCATGTGTTCTTCTGAGACGAAGGGTTTTCTTTTATCTTCTACTACTCTTTCTTCTACCACCTGTTTAACATTATATGATATATTTAAAACAGATTAATGATCTACAAGTGCTGGAGTAATTCCTAAACTACTAAATACTAAATCGTATAAAAAAGGGACACATACTTTTTACACTCCACACAAATTATACACACCGGGCTGCAAATTGACGGATCCACAGATTTTTTTAATTGAGCATTTTTGTTGTTCGGGTATAATAAATTTAGCGATTTATTATTCAATTTGTACCCATTATTCAGCTGTTTAATCACACTAATATTATAAAGGCGAAAGTGTGTGAGTGTGTATGCTTGTTACTTCTTCGCGTCTAAACGGCTGGAGCGATTATAATAAAATTTGGTATCGAGCTAGCTGATACCCTGGATTAACACATAGGCTATCATTTATAAACTTTAACGCGGGTAAAACCGCGGTGCACAGCTAGTTATGAAATATATTGGATCATCATACTGCGATCGCCAAACAGTCAGACAAGTATGGCGATTATGGCAAATTTCCCTAAAATCGCTCTTTAGCGGGATATCCCATAATCGCCAGTTCAGCAGTGGACGTCCTTTCAGCTGTACATATATTTAATATCACTACACGTTTCAGGTACTAACAGGACGCTACTTACATACATCATTGAAGAGTTTTAAGCTCATTTTAAATTGTCTTCGAAGCGCTAAGTAGAAGTAATAAAAATACAAGTTTATCTTTACCTCTCTCTCTGGTACCGCAGGCGGTATAGCGGGATAGTTCTCATTTAATTCATTTAACAATAAATTTGGCATCGAGTGTCTGTAATTCTGTAAACTCTTGGGGCGGGCTAGCAGCGGCGGCTTCGCAGGGGCTGAAGGTATCGACGATACGTCCTGAACTGACTTCTGAATGATTCTGTTCTGATCTCTGATGAGATTCTCTCTCTGACGACGTAGTTCTTCCTGTTCTAGCTGTAGAAGCTCTCTTTCGAAGCGTAGGACCTCCTATTTATGGGAATATTGAGATATTTTTATCTATTGTCGATCCTATATGACATGATTTTTAGTAAGAGTGAATGAGAAGGTCTTAGTGATATGTTAGTTTGATTTAAAGTAAGTTTAAGATCTATATCTTCAAAACATTAGAGTTTCATTGTAACTAAATAAATGAATTAGTAGATAATGATTTAAGACCTAATTAAAAATTTAAATTTAATTGTTATAATTAATTTATAGTATATATGTTATAGTGCATGCTTCAAGCTAGCGTGGATACACATTGCCACATTAATTTGATAGTGATTTATTGGAAAGTGTGTTAAGAGAAAATTCGATTCATTCATTGCGATTTTGGCCGAATTGCTAACATCTACCAAACCAAAATGCTATAAGTATACTTTTTGATAGCATTTTTAATGTTTGATATATGTTGCTTGTTTTGTTAGATATTGCATTAAGATTAAGTGGTGTAATTATCAATTTCTATGACTATGACTATTGACGAATTAATAAATACACCACTTAATGTTATAGAAATTTCTCTAAAACTCCATGTTTTTGTTTATCGAATCGACTTTTCTCTTAGTGGAAATGGAGATATGTAGGTACATAACGTCACCTCAGTGGATACACTTATTTCTTTGAAAACCGTGCTTCCAAAATAGTGACACTGTCGATTAGGGATGTTATCGATATAGAATTTCGAATGTGGATACGGATAGAAGAATAAAATTATATCGGTTTCGGATACAGTTATGTCATTATTTAGGACTATCCGATAATTTCGGTTACGGATATTCGATGTTTAAGGAACTTTAAAAGTCAAATACAAACTTAACACAACGTTTTTTCGTCATTTTGTCGAATGAAATACGTGTAAATATAAAATTGTAAGTAATATAATACCGCAATGACTGACTACATAAACGATTGTAAACAAAATATGCAAGACTCGCGCAAGCGGTGTGTCGGTTCCTAAAACAAAAACCTCTCATAACATGATTCATTTAGACTCCGGCCTTATCCAAAATTATTCGAAACTTATATATAATAGTATCGATGGTGAAGTGTCAATATCTACTAACTACCAAAACAAAAATACTCAAAATCAACTTTAATGCTTACTGATATCAGTTCATTTAAAGCTCAATTTCGCGTGCGTTATTTAACGCAGTTAGAAGATATTGCGTCTTCACCGTCGGTATGAGAATTACTCTGATTACTCTTCAAATACGATGCACGGTAAAACACTAATGAGTTACACCCTTATTTAAAAACGAAGTCTAAAGTTAAACTGCAGTTGAACTATGGATCAAGCAATCTCATTGGATGGTTTTCGACTAAACCTAGGATCAACTACAGTTTAACTTTAGACTTCGTTTTTAAATAAGGGTGTTAATGTTTACCTACATCATTCTGTTTATGTATACCTACAGGGTATAGTTTTAAATAAATAAATTAAAAAAAAAATAGGATTCGGTTATGAAATTGAGTCATTTTTATTCGCATATCCGATAGTTTCGGTTACGATTGCGGAGCTATAACATCCCTGCTGTCGATGTCAAGGTGTATCCACCGAAATGACGTTGATAGTACCTACGTAGTACGTAAGTGTAAAATGTGATTCACCTTGGTATGAGCATCGTCAAAAGCCCCGTCGGGCCAATCCTCGTTAGTGCCACACGCCTGCAAAGTTACGCCGCGACGGCCATTTTGTTAAATGTTATTTACAACACAAGATGGCGGATGGAACCATAGTATTTAAATGTAAAATAAATATAGTGTTATTAAACTTATAGTTGTCTATATTAATAAAGGTTAGAGGTAAGTATTATGAATTCAATGAATTCAATGAGTGTAAATGTTTTATAATATGTATAATTAATTTGAATTACGAAAATGCCACAGATAATTTTCAACAAAAATGTTAAAGATATATATAAATAAAAGCAGAACTTAATATCTTGATATTTATACAAGGTGTAAGATAAATAGTGAAGCAAACTCAAGTCACTCTTTTCGTCAAGGACCCATAAAACTGAACTAAAGAAATAATCTTCTGGCTCCCGAAACAAACTGCATCAGGTAATCATTATTTTTGTATGGGAAGTTTATATTTTTCGTGTATTTTAAATGTTGTTCAATATCATAGACTTCACTCATAGCTAGATGCTCTCACCGGTCCGTAAGTGATCGGCGATGTTAAGCAACTAGGCTTGCTGTCAGTCCATAGATGGGTGACCGCCAAAGTGTTTTAATTTCTGAGCGTCTCCGTGCTTCCGAGGGCTCGTTAAGCTGTCGGTCCCAGTTGTAGCCATTAGGCCACAGTCTTTAAGCCATGTCAGAGGCCTAATGGACGGCTTGAACAACTCTGTCACTAGGGTACCGCTGCCCATACAATAAGTAAGTATTAAGTTCCCTAAGTTACTTACACTATTCACTTACACCTTGTACTTTAACTTAACTTTTGGGTACTATAATTGAAAATTTGAGAAAAATATATAATAGATGTATAAATAAGGGCTTCTTATATGATTAAATAATACGGTTCCGGTGTAATATTAATGTCAATGGTATCATTAAATGTTGAATATGACACATTTAGCTATGATTAGAAATAATAATATGTTTATAATTGAAATACAAATTAAAATAATGTTATCATGCAACCTCTAGCTTTGCAATCAAGAGATTTCAGTCCTTTTCGGGACAAACATACAAAAAGCTACGTGCCAGTGCATTCTAACGAGCGCAGTGCATAAATAAAAGGCAAATAATAAATTAAAATAAATAATATTTATTTAAATAATAAAGTAACAGACAATCAGTAGTATTCCGAAACTAATTTAGGCATGTTTTTACTAATTTTAATGATATATTTATAATTTTACTAATTGCTTGTTCGACTTCGAATACAATTTAAATGAGAGAAATAAAAGCGTTAATAAAAAGCAAAATTGAGTTAATATGCCCGCAATAAACATGTTTTAAATACCACGTAATATAATGTATATACAATAACTAACCTAAAACAAAAATAATGGCTCTGATCCTAAGTAAAACTAACATAACAAATTTTAAAATCATTGCATCTCTTTCTAAAGAAGATCAAATGAAAAGGACAGGTAGTGCTGTCAATATAGATTTACAGTTTAATACTAAGAGGAAATTAGCCAGAAGGAAAATAGTCTTACTACACACGCCAGCACATCAAGCTACCCCAATCTGTCAAATTTCCTCAATAGAAAGTGAACGTTATGCTTTTGTGATAAAGTTGAAAATCTATAAAAGAAATTTGACAGATTGGGCTAGCTGGATGTGCTGGCGTCTACGCGTCTGTACTTTGACAGTTCTATGTATGCTCTCTCCCTCTCATACAAGCTATAATAGAAAGAGATGTAATGAGATTTTAATTGCTTTTAATTGTAAAAATGAAGAATCGGCAGCGAATAGAAGTAATTTTCTTACAGTCTATTTTTCCTTACTTGTCTTATTTGGTAAACAAACACTACTCGGTACGAAAATCACTAGTTTCTTCAACAATCATGCACTTTTAGTTAGGTATGAACATCTTGATTGTTGGAAGAAACACATACTATATAAATAACACCAAAAACTGCTTCAAATTAACCATCCAAACACATTAATTCTCGTAAAATCAAAATAATATCAGAATCCATTTCCACATTTTAAAAATTATATTGGCAATTTGACATTTCAAAATGCTAGTTTGTCTTTGGAACTTAGAGAAGGGAAAAGTGAATGAATGATTCTGACCAGTGTGAACTGTATAATTTTAATGTAAAAAACTAAATAATAAAGCAGAATGTTTATATATACATCAAGTTATGTGTGTATGGTAATGCAAGGCATTATTTTTAAAAACTAAAGTTTTAGTTGTAACTCGTCGTAGACTAAAAGTATTATTTGACAAGTGAATTTTTTTGAGTTCAGTCCTTCATTCGATAATTTCCCAACTCTATCAATTGTCATTGGTTACCAGTACGCCATATTTGTTTACCAAATAAGACAAGTAAGGAAAAATAGACTATAACTATAAATACCAAAAAAATTCTTACAATAGAAATAATTTTGAATTTGTATACTAATTGTATCCAATTTCTATATAAATCAATATAATTACTTTAACTTATAATAGAGAAACAAGCCTTCTCATGCACAACCAATAAACAATTACCTTCCGATCTATTGCCACCTCACTTACACACATTATTCAATCCAATAGTGCGTGTGAGATGACACGATATCGTAAGCCTATTCTAATTAAACTTTATTTGTATAGAAGATACCTAATATTATTAAAAGTGGTATTTAAAACGATAAATTAATCACATAAATACAAGTAGTAATAAACTTAGGCTTAAGTGCTAAAGTGCTAAGCATAATATACAGTGTTTGGGCTTTACCATCACAGGGGTGAACATAGCCTCTTATATATCAGGTTTGATTACTTTCGCTTATTAATAAAGTACTGTGTGAGTGACGGCAAAGAATATCACCACCCCATCTCATCCCGTGGGTATCCCGTCAAATAAAATAAGTGTTTTCATGTATCCTTTAAGTTTCGATTATGCCAAATAATTGTTTGACTATTAACGTCTTAAGAAATATATATTAACGTAAGCGTAATTATAAGCGATTACAGTAGCCTATAACGCTTGCAACACACATAGCATCACTCGATGCCAACATTTCCCATTCCCCAATGACCTCTGGCAACCTTACTGACGCTCGGGACGTCAAAATAGAAACTAATGAAAATAAAAAATCAAAATTCTATCCGTTTACATAATCAAACAGAAAATGAAAGTTAAGTCTATGAAACAAAGAATATCGTGAAATTATTAATCCACCCTGAAGGCAAGCGAAAGTAACCAAAACAATTACCCGCTTAATTAATATCTAATCACCAAAGCGTGTAGAATCAACTACATTTTTCCCATACAAAAGCCTACAATAAGAGATCTACAGCGTTGTACATTGTGATGCACGCAGAAATATCCACCTTATTCACATTCTAATAAGACTCATATTTCTACCACAAGTGCAGTCACACACTACTTAATAAATAGAAATATTTAAATAAGTATATAACATTTATATAAAACTTCTGAATAGCATTTCAGCGTGTATGAAATGTAGAAGCTATATATTGTACAAGTTTTAATTTGACACGAAATAGATTTAACAAGCATAATTAACTGTACTTAATTAATAATAAGACATGCGTTCCCGTTGAGAACAGGATTACAAATGCGATTTCGTATTTCCGTCTCACTCACTCTGTAACCAAAAAGCGAGAGGCAAATAGAAAATGGCGTTATTGCAACCATATACTCGTTGAATCGCATTATGCATTAGTGCTTATGCAACAGTAATATAATTTACCACCACCATTAAGAATGCGATCATAATATACTTAGAACTTATGTAAATGTATTTAAAGGCTAAATGGCTGTGCATTGATTTTTTTATACAAATAATAGGTTGATAATCTATCAGTGAGCCAAACTCTGCATCGTAAGATCACATAAAAAAATGTTAAAATTAAAAATAAATCAACGCGAAAGAACTCGTGCAGGACTATACACCTAATAGAATTGAAAACTTTTTTAGTAATCTAACTATGCTTGGTACATATTTAGCGTCTGAAGCATACAATTAACAAGAACGACGGTAACTTATACATCGCTTTGCATAGTTGTGTATTCGTCGCTCTTCCTTGCCCCAGTCTTTATATCTACGTAAAGATATTACGTACTCTGGACACCACACGAATAGCCTCTTCAGAAACAAAACATACAAATATTCTTATATCTTTGTTCAGTTCAATAAAGTATATCTCACTAAAATTAACCGAATCCAGTATAGTGTAAAGTAAAAGGAATGAAATGTTTGTGAATGTGCAAAATAAATAATAATTAATCAATGTATTTACTTTTGTATTGTGAGAACTAAGTTCCTTGTTATATTTTTGGTTAATTTAACATCATGATTAGATGTGCCATATTATAGTGGAACGCTATTAAATATCTAGACGTTTCTAGAACAACTGAAGCAAACACATTAATTTAATTAACGGTCACGTTACCAATTATAGAAAGTATATAAAAATGTTTATTTCTAGTTGTGAAAGTTTAATATTATAATGGTATGTATTTAATATAATTATAATTGTTATTTAACATGTCTATTTGAAAAAAATATTTACTTAATTATCGTATGGGCAGTTGTGAGGTTGTGACCCTAATCTAAGATTGGTTCAAGCCGCCCAGTAGGCCTCTATTCGGTCTTAACGATTGTTGTCCAATAACTACAACCGACTGACAGCTTAACGTGCCCTGTGAAGCACGGAGATGCTCAGAAGTAAAAACAATTTTCTTAACCTCGAGCAACAGGCTATAATATAATAATTATATTTAAAATTTAAATACAATATTTTTCTTTTCTAAACATCATATAAAAATAAGGTCTCTTTATTCTTCTGGTAACGTTTAAAATTTAATTTTACCATTACTGTAGTGCGAAAAAGTCTCAAAGTTTCAGGTAAACCTGGAAATTTTATCAAATGTCATAAATAATTTTGCACATTCCAAAAACTTGCACTAGCTCTAATAGATGCTTACCTAACTACAATATTCCGTGCCTAAAGGTCCAGCCAATACCATTCCAGCTATCTCATCCTCGAATAAACCCATCCCTTATAGTTAATTTAGTACCTGTTGTTGCTGCAATTTCTTGTCCAACGTGTCTATAGTGTCGGGGCTCTCGGTGAGCTCTGTCAGTTTGGTGTTCAGGGTGCTGGTGAAGGTTTGCTCTTGTTTCTTCACTGTTTCCTCCTCGTCTGAGGTGACGGTGACGTGGGTGTATGGCTGGAATGATTAACGGATAGTTAGTGGACGTAGAATAGATACAATTATGTCCGTATAGGCTGGAGGTTTGGTAGAATGTTTATTTAGAGACGATGCGGCCATGAACAGAAATGTGCAATCAAAGAAGTATGTCAGCCGAAAGCCGTCTACTGCTGTACAAAGGCGTCCCGCAAAGATCTCCACAATTAGCGGTCTTCCGTTATCCGCATCCACGGGTTTCCAGTGATTATCACAAGATCATCGGTTCGTGGTCGCCACTCGAGAACCTTTCTGCCCCAACGGCCATCCGTATGTGCCCCGCCCACTGCCACTACCGTTTTGCAACCCTTCGGGCTATGACTTTGAAATTTCCTTTTTTTTCGATTCGATCTCGCAGGGAAACTCCGAGAATAGCCCTCTCCATTGCTCTTTGGGTGACCTGGGCCTTCTGATAAGGCCCATAGTGAGCGACCACGTCCCTGTTCCGTATGTCATCACTGGCAACACACACTGGTCAAAGGCTTTAGAAAAATAGAAAAACACCTAATATCATCCTGGCGTCAGAAAGTTTTAGAAAAGCCCGCCCTCTCCTGTTTTCTCCCCGGAAGTGTCTCATGCGATAATGAGAGTGAAGGAATATTTTGGATTTGTGCAATAAAATATGTCTTGCATCGTTGGCTTGTCACCATTCAGTTGACACTCTAGTTGCAATTTGGAGTAGAACATTAAGTTTTTTTACCAGAGTAACAGTAAGGATTAAAAAGTATGGATAATCTAGGTTACTGTTATCGGTCATTTAGCTTTAGGAGACGACGATTAACTAAAGTTTACACTGTGAAATAATGTACCTATAGGCTTAGCAAAAAGAAGCACATGCTTTTACAATGATGCTACTTCTAAATTAGTCATGGGCCTATATTGGTATTGGGATTATCCTAGCTAGAAAATCTCTCAATAACAACCCGTATTCTATCGCTAATTTCTCTCCATTCCTGTCAGCTAACTCGCCTTATGACCATGAAGATATGGGAGTACACATACTTGTGCATAATAATATCACCCGGACAGGCCTGGATATAGACATAACATCGATATAGAAGTAATGACCGTGAATTATTATCCTAAATGTTAATCTCTTATCTGTGTTCTATATTTTTGATAGATCCTTAAAGTGAGTACTTGAAGCACGAAGCAGTACTAAACAAATAAAAACACAGAGATACAGCCAAGCGGAAGTTGTCAGCTTAGCGATGAAGCCTGGTTATGAGCAAGAGATGGAGACGAGTCGGTACCAATCCCCTCAAACTTCTTTTATCAAAATGCAGAAGGTTATTTCGCTGTCGCATGCTAAAAGAGTACGGCTGTGACAATCGCTATATCCATTCAGTTGTTTAAGCCACCCCGACGGTACCTAACATTATATGATATCTTATGACTACATCTGGGGCTAAAATTGCTCTATGAAACACGCTTAGAAATTAAACCACTTTTGAGGTCACTTTTCGATAGACCGTCCACGCGCGTAGGCGCAAACCTTATTAATCGTTTTTGGATTGGAGAGGGCATTGTAGATGCCTTGTTCACATCATAAACAGAAAAAAGGAAACTCACCTCACTATTCTGTCTGCTATGAGGGTTGGAAGTCTCCGGCGATGAGTGTCCTTTATACCAGGCCTCTGCCGATGGTCCTCTATCCACATCCACTCCAGAATCTCTACTCTCCCTTAACTTAGCATCCATGTCATGAGACAACGTCTTCTTGTATAGCAGCTTCTCAATCTTAGTCTCCTCTTGGAGGAAAGAAGTGATGTCAGGTCTTGGGGCCATAGTGAGGTCTACATCCAGATAGCTGTCATCTTGCCCTTCGATGCCGAGGAAACTGGAACGTTTGTTTCGGATCTCTTTCTTGATGCGACGAGCAGAGCTGGTATGTTTAAAGTTACCCTGTTAAGAAAAATATTCATTAAGAAAAAAACACACCAAATGACTTAAACCATAAAATTGCAATTTGACGTTTTAGTGTTGCAACACTAAAACGTCAAATTGCAATTTTATATTTTGTGGTTAAAAACTCGTATGACAGCTCATCACGAAATATTGACTTTGGCTACATTGTGTTGGCTAAATCACTATATTGGATACCACTGTGAAGCTCATTAAAGAAGGCCTTTGTCCAGCCGTGGACGTCTTTCGGTTGACATCATGAAACCACTACGGCTACAAACTAAAAATTAAGTAAAATGACTAAAAAGCACAAAATAAATAATATATTTTTACCAAACAATCCAAAATAAACATTATGCAATATTAACGACGTTCCAAAATGAATGAACAGATTAAACTAGAACTGGTCCAATTAAATAAACTCGTACGCACAAACGTGTAAAAATGGTAATTGATAAATTTCGTAATAGATAGCAAACGATTTTATGTAGTAACGACGACGCATTGTATATCATACGAGAAATAATTTCCTGACGCACGCACAATGCTTAGTGTAAAATGCTTAACACGACATTTAATTGTATATTAAACACGTTTACCACAATTTGGTTGCACTCGGTAAATAGGTACGAAATGTGCAAATACATCTGGACGATCCAAGGCTTTATAAATGTTGCATTATCGATAACAGTTTGAAGGCCGGCGAAATATGTTTCCATCATATCAACCGAGAGATGGACTGCTGGACCTTTCTCCAGGTTTGCATGGTGGAAAGGCCACGATGGAATTGTGTTCATCGTTTGGGAAGAATATGCCTCGCTTGGCAAACAGGGGGCCTAATTCGCCATTTATCGTGATCGTGATCTAATTCCAAATAGATGAAGGTTAAAAATTACCAAATGATTCGTTCAATCGGCTTCCATGAGCACATGTGACGTCATAAATGGTCCGGAAAAGATTTTCAACCCCATTGAAGGAATGATTTAGTAATATGTAATTTTCATCTATATGTCACCGATCATGATGTTCGGCTAATTAGGTGGTACCACCCATGGTTGGTCGAAGTATGGCACTGTGCGGAGACGCTGCGCTCCGTTCTCTAGTAGATATTCCCTCGGGACTAGTTATATGCCTTCCACGAGATGATCATATTCGATTAATGTTTCGATTATGTCAATTAACCATAATAAGTTAAGGAAATGTCTCCTTCTTACTGAAAATATTTGAGACGCCACGAGAAAGTATACATTAAGACTCTTGGTAATACAGTGGACACGGAGTAAGGGCGATGTATATGGATGGCAAAAGGTTATTTATAGTCCTTAATATCTGTTCAGTAAGAAGGAAACACTTAAAATAAATTTAAGCGTATCTACTTACAGTACTCATACTATTTATAAAAAAAAAATAATGGACATATTCTAAACTTCAAAATTCAATACTAGAATAAGGATAATAGTCCGCTGATTTATATGAAACCGAATTTACATTGAAACCGATTCGCTAGGATAACAAAGTGTTCTTAATAGATAGAGAATGGGTCAGTTATGAACTCACATTGCCAAGAAGCTCATCTTCTGCACTATCCTCAGTAGGTGGCGGAGGAGGTTTCTCCTTCGGTGGCTCTAGCACATTGGTCGGCATATCCAGAGGAAACGCCTCCTCAGCATTCTGATAGAAAATATCGATATTCTCGTACAACGGAGCCACTGTTATCTTTTGATCCACAAAGTCTAATTCTTCCGTCTTCTTATCTTCTGTTTTCTCCTCCATGACTGCAGAATCTTCGGAATCCAGCTCTTTGAATGCCAGCTCCAAAGCATCAAGAACCTATAGATATAAATTAAGTTATAGCTCTCGTAAATTGTTTTTAGATATTAATTAATTACAACATCTACAGTGTAAAAGCATTTTCTATGTAACGTGAAATAAATAAATCATTTGAAAAATCGATGTAACAAGCTTTTATTTTATTGAAAGGAACTAGTATTGAGAAACCAATAACTAACCGTGAATTCATCTACGGCCAGAATCTTAATATACAAAACAAAGAACTGAAGCTCAGGGGCGTTGTATTAAGTTCCAGTACCCCTTTCCAGCTTCCTTCATCAGACTAACGCTTGGAATATTTCATCCAATTGATGAATTATTATATTCGTGTATAAAACTTAGGGTCCGATGAACTGGGTCAAATTTTTATGATTAGAATTTTATCACACAACCGCCACCCCGTCTTTCTTATCTGGAAAAAGCCTCAAAGCATGCACCATAATTGTTCGTCGATTGCTAATTCATATGACGTATGACAAATCATAATATGAAATTGCAGTTCAAGAGCAATTATTGCACAAACTACGCTTGGCTTCTGAAAGATGCGAAATAAGGACGCGGGATAGGTCTAACTTTATAAAAGCTTGTAAAATCGCTTAATATTATAAGTATTATTTATCAATTAAAATAATGACAACTATGAAACTTCTATGTTAAATTATTTCTTCAGACAATCATTATCTAAAATAAATTTAAAAAATACGTAAAATGCTTCTACAGTGCAAAAAGAACATTACCACAAAACTGAAGGCGTCATTTACAGAGGCAAATTTTAATTAAAAACAAACATTAACACATCTAATTGGAAATAAATTAATAAAAAATATTTTATTTAAGAAGGAACATAATGGAATAAATTACTATTAAAATCCAAATATAAACATTTTGATAAATCCAATTTTTCATTGAGTTTAAAATTAAAAAGAGTCTATTATTAAATAAGAAAAAACGGCGGTAAGGGCGAAAGATGCATGCATAAGCGAGATAAGGATATACTATCAATACCTGTTTAAATTTCAACTTTAAGACACGTACACAAAGTTCGGAATCAATTAGCAGGTTTTAATAATATACCCCTTTTTGTTAATTTGAAATGAAAAAGCGAACCCACTACTAATAATGATCTCTTACCTTAGAGGCCCATCACCAGAATACGTGAAACAAGCCTACACTCGGAAACTACTCTTATCAGACTAACGTAATGATGTGCCGAGAGATAATACCATATTTGTTCTAGATATACTCCCGGCTGATAACAATAACAAGAACACTGTTTTTTATTACCATTACTATGATATTCTTGATCTCATGGCAAAATAATCGTTGTACAATAGCTATATTAAACATACGTATAAATTTTGTATCAATACTACTACTTATATAAGGTAAAACAAATGAACGGGCCATATGTATGCTATAAATTACAATAGACCTTTAAAAATACTAATAATAAATGAAATAAACTTTATGAAACTGAAACGGGTAACTCACGTCTTTAATTTAGTTTTGAAATAGCCATATGGTTAGGTGAGTTACCTATCGTGGCAAAAAAGAAATAGAATATATATATACATAAGGTAACTAAATGGGTACCTAACTTGCGTAATTAATGTTGGTAATGCTCGGCATGCCCTTTTTTTCAATCTACTGATGACCTAGCTCTACCTACATTAATTACGTGAGTTACCCGATTACTCGCAATATCTCACAGACCTTTTCAACGATGTGTGAGGAGTGAATAAAGGAATTAAAAAAATGCTTCATTCGCGAAATGTTCTTATAGCATGCTCTAATATAAAAATTATGTACGACACAGATTTTATTTTGTTTCGTTTATCATCAATCATTTTTGTATTTTATATTTGATTAACTATCATAGGTTCCGTTCACTGATATAATAATTTAACTAACTATGAGGAAAATAAAATCTCGTTCAAAATGAAAAAGTCTTAAAAGTTAAATGGACAATAAATACTTTAAACGTATTATATAAGGTGCTATATTATATGTACATAAATAAAACTCATACATAACAATGTAACATGTATTTGATATAATGAACATTTACATATCACGATGATTAAATGGATAAATACGTAGGGGTACTAATCTATATGTATATGAAATATATTTATACAAAAATTGTTGTATGAAATTACGTGACCCTGTACAACTAAGGGCTCGCTCACACGAGCTACACTGGTGTGACGATTTGGCCGGGAATATTATACCTACATGATCATGATAAACTATCGCTCATGATAATTTTAAGGGCCTACCTCGAAAATTTAAGGTCATGGGTATTGTGATATGGTTCTACTCAACAAATACAATAGTTTATTGATAAAAAAGAACTATATTTCGAATTACAATAATGCTTTTGGGACATACGTTTATTTATTAAAGAAAATTGTTCTTCCTATTTCGTAAACGTATTGTGATGGTAAAACAATGACATTTTTAGAGCCCGCTTGAGAAATCTTTTCTATCGAGAACATTTCAAGCAAACTTGTTTGTTTTTGGCAACAGTAAAGCATATAATTAAAATACATATACTAACAAATAAAGTTTCTACTTTTAATAAATTAAATTCCTAGAAAATGGTGGATGGAAAACCCAGAAATTTTCGATGTATCCCTTAATTTAAGTAGTTTATTTTATATTAATATAGAAAATACTCTACTATGCTACGATTAATAATCATAATTTAAATAACTTAACCTTATTAAAATACTTTAAATGTCGATGAGCGATAGCGATATATTTATAACACTTTAATTGCTTGTATATCTTACGATTAATAGTGCTAGGATTTTAGTTTTAGCACAATGGAGTTTGAAAGAAATTATTTTAATGGGTCTACAGTAAATACGAATAATGCAAAACGATTAGTTGTGACTGGTGAGATCAGTTAATCGAAAAATACATACCAAATGATATCCATAGTAATTCTCATCTAATCTTGCGAGGCAATGTATGAGAATGACATGGAAAATGAAGATTTTAGGCCGTTTTACTTACTTTCGTTGGTTGCTATGTTTCGATGGCTACAATTTAGTCGCATTAAAATGGGACCACGTGGACTTGGCTTTAGTTTTAGTACTAATCGTGCAGTTACTGGCTAATTGGATTTATACAATGAAGGTGGGTCTGCTTATAAACGGGTGTTTAACTTTGGTAAAATTGAATTCATTATACTACCTAATACGAAGTACCTTACTAAATATGTAAGTGCTATACAAGCAGGCTTGCCACTTATTTTCTACAAGGTGTGTGTTATATTAAACATTGAACGTGTGAGGTGTTTTAACTATCATATAAAGGAGTAAATATTATAGTTGTTAAGGTATAATTGACTAATTAAGTCATACCTTGAACTAATTGGAGTCGTGACAAACCTGCGTGCAAAGCGACTAAAATCGCTGTCTTAGTTACCCTAGTATGGCATTAATTATCTACCCATGCCATTGACGTCCGTACCCATGATGCAATATTTAAACTAAGCCTCGTCATTGGCGACAGAGTTAGCCAAAGTCGTAGGAGTTAATTTATTTTTATTATTAATAAACAATATAGTTTTCCGTCTATTCGGTTCTATACTACGTTTCGTCCGCTTCTCCCAAAACGGGTTCCCGTCCTGTGAACTACTTACCGCTACTTCCCCATTGTTAGCTGTAATATCACGATTCTCATGTATATTATATATATTATCTTTATGACTTACAGGCAAATGAGTTGGATTATCTACTTTTACAAGCGAACTTTCAGTTGTATGAGATAAATCAACTATTTCATTACTTTTTTGCGATTTAACAGAATTTTTAGGTGAAATGTTAGTAATAGTGGTTATATTAGAGACAGTTACCATTGACATGCTGTTAGTAGAGTTAGCATTGTTAGTTTTCCCAGCACCAGCGTTGTTGCAAATTTCATTCAGATTCAAATGTATAGTCATTTTCCCCTCGAACACCACTGTGTCGCTTTCCGACGCGGTGGAAACAGGCTCATTCAAACTTACACTGGTGTCCTGGTTATCCAAACTTTTAAGTGTATCTTCATCGTCTTTATCGAGTTGGATTTCAGTGACTTCAGTTACACTTAGTTCTTCGGGCTGCGAAACAGCTTGAAGATAGTTGCTCGCGCTGTCGTCATCCGTTTTGATGTCTTGCTCGTCAATTTCCTCAATGATGATATCTTGCATCATTTCAACCGGTTCTTCATCAATCTTCTCAAATTCATCGATCTTCGTCTCTAGTGTAGTTCCATCTTCATTAGAAGATTCATACTCGGAGACTTCCGCCGTTGGCTCTCCAATTGGAGATGCCACTTGTGTGAGATCAGCGATATCATCTGCAGGTGCACAGGAATCTCTAGCTGTATGTATTCCGCTGTCTTCCGTTTCAATATCACTTGGCACAGTATTATTCTGCATTTCAGCGCAATCGAAATCTTCTAAGCTTTGAACTCTCTCAAATGAGTTTGGAGATGACTGTCCATTAATATCCAAGCTGTCTAAAGACCGGCAGAAGCTCTGCATTTGGCTTTCTATTCCAGACAAGCTAGATTTCAAGGAGCTGTCTGTCATTTGTTCCTTAACCTCCTCGATTTTATTTTCGATTTCTTTGTTATGCGCAATTTCCTCTTCAACGGATATTTTTGGTATCTCTTTGTTTTTAGCTGCGTCGAGGCAAGATAAGCGCTCTTTAAGGCTCATAGACACATCCTTGACTTCTCTTTTTGCTATCTTTACTTCTTCTTCTGAAGTTTGTGATTTCAGACTTGATAATCGTTCTTTCAGAGATCTTGTATTACTTAGATCTCCATTTGACAGCCGTTTTATCTTCTCGGGTTCAGTAGATTTTACTTTCTCGAGTGAAGAAAGACGTTCCTTCAACGGCCTTACTTCTGTGGGCAATTTGGTAAGGTCGCTTGTGGATTTCTGGACATGCATCTCTTCTGTAAACTTTTCTAAATTTGACAGTCTCTCCTTAATTGATGTTTTGTTCGCGATTTCTGGTGGTTTTGGTCTATTCGTCTGTGATTCTTGTGAGTTTTCTCTTTCAAATTGTTCTCTCCTCTTATGTATATCAACTTTTGGTAAGTCTTTCTTTTGATTGTTATTTGTTAGATCATTACTTCTATCTCGTTGGAAGGAGGATAACTTCTCCTCTATTTTGTTGCTAACACTCGTCCTGATTCTGTTCAAGTCACCGTTTTTCTCCGGTGATTTTTCTTTGAAGTTGTCGTTTACAACCGTTTTGACTATGGTGCTATTGGTTTGTGAGATGATTCTGGACTTGTATCCTTCGATAGCTCCTTCATAAGTGTACTCCTCTGGCTCAGGAGAGCTGATCGTGGTGGTCGTGCATGTATCGTATTCGTTGGCGCTGGAGCCAAGCTTGCGATTGGTATCGCAGTTTGACATGTTGTCGACATCTGAATGATTCTTATCCAAGTCCATACCGTCGCTCTGCAATTAAATAAAGTTATGATTTAATAATATTCTAGTCCTAAGTAACCTATAACAAGCTGCGGAAAACATAGTCAAGAAAATTTGTTTTTGCTGACGATGACTGATTCAGATAACACTTTCCAAATTATTAGCATTCAAGGGTAATATCTAGTTTTACCAAAGTATTGAAAAATACCAATATTGTGCAAGATACGTATAATAAGGGGGTAGGTTTAGATTTGAGCTTAGCTTTGAGAATTTAATAGTCACGGTCATATTCAATTTGGTATTTTAAAAGCTTTGAAACTTGAGGTTATATTAAGACTAGGAGAACTCACAGCCAAACTGTGTGTATCGCAATCTTCGCTAAGACTGCTTTTGGTGCTGGAGGTACCGATGCCGAGGTCGCTCAGGTCGTGCCCATCGTCCTCCGTGTATAAGGCGAGGTGATTTTTCCTTCTGCGTCCAGCCCTGTAACAAGGAAAAAGAAAGTTAGGAATTGTGCCTCGTCACTTTCGAGGCATATCGAAAAAGTCCTTTTCAAACTTCCTTTAACAGCCTTTATGCATTTCATGCTAGATAGGTGAATGGCAATTTTTTAAACGCGTTTGGTTTTATTGTTCGGATTTATATGAAGAAGATTCATATTACTTTGCAGTCTATGACAGCGAACAGCTGGAGTAGTACAAAAGCTGTAGAGATAAAAGTCTTCTTCGCCATGTTGGCTCGGTTGACATTCAATCCTTATTTGATTAACATTATGATGGGATACAAACATTGCATTGTGTATCGCAAGTGTCCACTTTGGGTCCCATTATGTTTATAGATAGTAAACGTCTTCACCTATATTTGTTTGTTAGTCACTCTGTCTACGGAAGTCTAGATGGATTGGTCATGTTCTTCCCAGAAGTACTAAAGCGGACTTGAGTGCTGTTCACAGTTGTTCTATTTTTGTTATTGCTAACAAAGGGTGCGGGGAATTGTATCTATTGCACGTTAGTTGATAAGGTACATTGAATTGATAGTAATAATTGATAGAAAAGGTTCATTAACCAGAACATTTTACATACATATATGAATCACTGCATCATAAAAGAAGACTTTATAATTCTGAGTTAGTAAAAACATTATTTTGTTGCAGATTATTTTTTTCCCTCGCTCATTACCATAAGACGGTCATGTTTCTAAAAAGTAGTCAATAGATGGCATCTAAATCCACTGTAAGTTAACTCGTAAATTCGATCTGCCGGTGTGTATTATTCGCAGGTTAACATCAGAGTGCCTGTTCTGGATTGTCAGATGATGCAAATACGAGATCAATTTATGATTTCTTTAATTTTCTAAATAGAAGACACGAACTTTATACAGTAATAAGTAAGTAATAAATAAATATCCTGGGACATTATTCACACACGGCTATCTGATCCCAAAATAAGCAGAACTAGTGTTGAAACCAGATAACTGATATACTACATACATTACAATTACAATTTTTCTTTTGTAAATACATACTTATATAGATAATTACACCCAGACTCACGACAAACAGACATATTCATGTACACAAATATTTGTCCTGGGTGGGAATCGAACCCACAACCTGCGGCGTAAAATGCAAGCATTTGCCATCCACAGCAACATGCCCGTTATTTTGATGCCGATTATTTTTCCCTCACTTATTAGATTTAGACAGTCATGTTTCTATAACGTAGCGACAGTTGCACAAAACGTCAGTAACCTCTCAGAGTCAGGGTTTGAACCCCAAAGGGGATGTCCGCCGCCGTGGGAACTTAGTTTGTAGTATCTTATTAGTATTTTTTACTAGACGGTCGATGAACTGTAAGCCTCTTAGGGTAAACGAAAAAGTCAAACGTCTAAATACCGTAATACAAAACAGGTTCAGCCTAATAATAAATATAACACTTAATTTACACATTTGGAGTTACATATTAAACTACTCCTATCTAGCAATATAACATTTCTAAGAATAAATTTATTAAGCGAGCATACATGCTCGTGAAATTAAATAGCTACAATTATATAGCTTTGTGAAGTAACGCCGAAATTGCAGTCGCACAGTTCTAAGGTCAGGCTATTGCGCCTGACCTCACATTATTTTAGTTACGGCCGTCTTGTGACTGGTCGGGCTTGTAATTAGTCTGAGGTTTTATAATGTCAAAGTTAGATCATAAAGGCGAATGTTTGAAGCGATAGTTATTTAAGAGGAAACTGTGGTGACGAAACTGTCTCGCTCTTCACACATACGTGTGATAAAGTAAACAATAATAATGAAGTCGGGGTTGTGTATTATAATAATATTAATATACTGGGACATTATTTACACACCATCTGACCCCAAACTAAGCAGAGCTTGTACTATGGAAACCATATAACTGACATACTACACATAGTACTTTTCTTTTGTATATAGACAAACAGACATGTTCATGCATACAAATATCTGTCCTGGGTGGGAATCGAACCGAAAATTTTCTTGAGCACTATGACCATCTTACTGCGATCGCCAACCCGTCTGCCAAGCGTGGCGATTATGGCATATCCCTATATCCCTCCAAGATGATTCTAGCTATAAGAAGTCCACAGCTAGACTTTTGTCCAGCAGTGGACTTCTTAGCTGTTTTGATGATGATTTATTAACAATTTTTTTATCTGTAAGCTTTACTTTTTACTTGTAATTTTGTATTTTGATTTTAAGTTTTATAATGCAAGTTTTAGTTTGCACGTAGTTTCAATTCATTTCCAATGTTTATGTATACTTATGGTTTTATTTATAAGAATTAACTAATGTAATAAAAAAACTTGAGAGGTGTCAAGGGACGCCCGGATGGAACGAAGTTATTTCTTATTATTTATTATGTACAAAAAACCTGTATACACTCAATAAAAATAATCGTCGCGACACCACACTGTTCAATGCGAAATAGAAATGACAATATCTGGCTTGCTTTCTATAAGAGAGAGAGAGAGCGACAGACAGAGAAACATGCGCACGCCGCACAGCTCCAAAAAGTGTCGTGACAACTTTTCGTAAGAATTTTTTCCGTCTAGCCCCCTTTCACAACGCGCGATAAGGAACTTCGTTCGAAAAGTATAGGTAACTACCATTCTCGCAAGCCGCACTTCATCTTACAAATAAATAACATGTAAGTGTTAGATAAGATGCGCAAGACACCGATGACATGCAAAAAACTGCAATCACTTATCTTGATTGATCGAACATCGAAACAAGATGGGAAACATGCACTTGGCACAAACGACGTCACTAGAAAACGTAAGCGTTAGCTAATCACACGCAAATCTATCATAAATCAGACATTATCAGCTGTGGATTTTACTTTCTATTCAAATTACGTCCATACGTGTCTTCTTAGAAATTGAATTCACTAGTTTGATATTTATATATACTGCCTCGTTGGTCTAGCGGTAGCGTGTTCACCCGCAGAGAACGAGGTCCTGGGTTCAAATCCCGGGTCGGGCCAAAAAGTGATTTTGGGAATTTTCAGTAAAAAGAAAAATTCTCAGCATCAGCCCGAAGTCTGGGAGTTGGCGGTATTATACCCCCGTGCCTCGGAGAGCACGTAAAGCCGTCGGTGCTGTACCTGACCTCTTTCCGGTCGTGTCGCCTAGGCGTCCCATCGGATCATGAGAGTGATAGAATAGAAAGTGCCCCTGTGTTTGCGCACATACTTGTGCACTATAATATGTCCTGTGAATTGCCTAATCTCCATTGAGAATGGCCGCCGTGGCCGAAATTCGGCCGGGAAGACATCATCATCATCATCTTTAATAACATCACGTGAGATTCCTGTACATAAATAATGAACAGGTTTTAAATAAATAAATAAAAAAGGTTTTTATTCACGTAGACTTAAAAAAAGCGCTTGTAAATAGTCAGAACATGTTTGTTGTAATATAGTTGTATACATTAGATATTATTTCTAGTAACATAGATATTTAGGTACATCTTGTAAGAAAACATTTATAAAATTTAATTTCAAAGGTAATTCTATATCATCAGGTGGGGGAAGTTCTATCCAAGTTGTATGATAACGTTTCGTCGCAAGCATTTCCAGTCCATCATAAATCAGCCATTATCAAAGATGCTAACTGCTTTCTATTCAACAAGTGTTACGGCGAAAGTACCACACGAGTTTCACTTTCTTATATCATTGGTGATAATGATTCGGTTGCGTCATTCACCTTGAACGAGACCGGTTTGATTTGCCTTAGTTTTGCTTTTCAATGATTTTATTTAAATTTTGTTGACCATGTGTTTGGATAACATAACTAATTGGATAGAAACTTTACCACGAGGCGGAAAATGGAAATTTTTGTGAACGGGATTCGGTGTAACTCTAACGGCATCAGAAACAACATAAACGACAAAATGTTTAAGCCAAACATTCGTTAAAAAGGAAGAAATAAATAAATTTTCTTTGCATCGAATTCAAATCATCATCATCACCATATCCATTCCAGAACCATTCCACAATATGTAGTAAAAATATAGCTAACAATTAAAATTTTGATAATTAAACCTACACATGATCCTTGACAATAACTTAATTTAAGTTAGTTAAATATCGTTACTGTTATAAAATAAATCTTATTGTAAATTATTTCCTACAATCCGTGTACCTAAATATCTATATGTACCTAGAAATAATTATAAATTAATTATATATTACTACAAATATGTTCTGACTATTTACAAGCGCTTTTTTAAAGTCTACGTGAATAAAAACCTTTTTTATTTTATATCAGCCGAAAGACTGCTGGACAAAGGCCTCCCCCAAGGAACTCCACAATAGCCGGTCCAGTGCTGCCCGCTTGCAGCGGCTTCCCACGATCCTTGCAAGATCGTCGGTCCACCTTGTAGGGGGCCTGCCCACGCTGCGTGTTCCGGTTCGTGGTATCCACTCGAGAACCTATGTGCCCTGCCCTGGTAGTCCACTTCACTTTGGCAATTCTTTGGGCTATTTCGGCTATTGAATTCTATATACCTTGAACTAAAATACTTATGCAGTCGCGAATTAAAAAGAAATAATGTGTTATCCATTTAATATTATATCAAGAAAATGGTTGAGTGGACCTGCACGCGTTTACGATCTATCTTTCCCGACACCTACGATCCAGGAAATGCTAGAAACTACAGCAAAACAAAAAGGGAACTATAACAGGGATCGCAAACCTATTGGCATGCTTTTTATAATGTGCAGTAGTTTGACGTTTGCAAGTGTGTATTTAAATTACAGTTAATTGACATATTTACAGTGTCTTGGCAAGTACAAGTGTAAGTTTATACTTAAACGCTGCATAAATTCCATTTATTTAACGCTACTCTTATTTATCCAATGTCAAAGCTTTGACTGCACGTGTGGCGCAGCGGCTAAGACAGTCGCCTCGCCGCGTTGTGTCGCGGGTTCGAGTCCTGCGCCGCACAAATATTTGTGTGACCCATTAATAGTTGATCTGAGTCTGAGGTAATTTGTGTCTTTGTTTGTAAACACATTTAAAGAGGTCCTGCGCACATGAGACCATGTAGACGTTATTATAATTATGTCAAGCTAGCACACCATAGGTTTACCATCGCTGATTAACACTCACGCATTCCATCTCTCAGTATGGGAACATATGGGGGGTAATTTTCGCCAGGATCCACTCTTGCGCAACCCAGCGCGTGCAGTGAATCACGAATCGATTTACTTCCATTATACAGAGCGCAGATTCATCTAATTGGCGGTTTATGGTTTTATTAGAGATTTGTAGAAATATTGAGCTTAAAATATTGCAATGATTTAAAACTCTACGATATTTGAAATAATCTACAGATTTTAAGGCGGGAACCTCTCATTGTACCTTCCCATTGTAATTATCTGTCAATAAATATCAATCTAAGGTGGTACTTGCGAATAAATAAAAGAAAAACTATTTTTATTCACATAAACTTTAAAAAGTATCGTAAATAGTGTGGAAATGAATTGTAGTTTTGTATTACAAATAAACCACATATATTTAATTCTAGGTACAAATTGATTATTAGATTATGACTAATATTTGATCATATTGAATTATAATTTAATATTGGCTTTCGTTTAATAACTAATTTGTTGAAGTAATTGTCGAAATCATTATTTGTCATTACCCTTATATGTTTTAGATATATTTTATATATTATTATTTTTTTAAGACGGGCCTGTTGGCGTGGTTGGCAAATGCTTGCTTTTCACGCCGGAGGTCGGGGGTTGATTCCCACCCAGGCAAGATATCTGTGTGCATGAACATGTCTGTTTGTCCTGAGTCTGGGTGTAATTATTTATATTAGTATTTGTCAGAAATCGAATTGGAGTAAATCTTTCCACTTAAAAATGTATACTAGTTCTTACTTATATGTGCAGTATAGAATAAGAATTATTCACTAAAAGAGAAAACCCACCTAAAATACTCACCTCTGAACTCCTCCGTCCAAACTTCCCGAACTTAACAAATCACGTTATAATTATAAAATTTAACTATATCGCGTGAACACACGTCGTGTACTCGTGGGTTCGTGCACGGTGTGCCAGTCGGCGCATTCCAACTGAATTGAACCAGCCATGTCAATGTGCGGTGTTTAGTGTTTACGTTAAGATCAACTTGCAGACTTCTTGGATATGATGGCATAGGAGCCTGTAACTAAATGATGCCTCTTTACTGTCCTGCCATAGGTACTGGTCCTACCATAGGTAATAGTGTCAATTTACTTAAATGTAAAAAACAAACCCCAATTTGTATGAAGAGCTAACATTTTCCAAGTGGTTCAGTATTGAAGATTTATTTTAATTAGCTTTGTAATGCTTGGTAGCTTAATGTCCTTCTAATCGATTTCGGCTACGGCGGCCAGTCTCAATGGAGAGTAGCCATCTGCGCGACATATTATAGTGCACAAGTGTGTGTTTGCGCACACATAGGAGCACTTTCTATTCCATCACTCTCATGATCCGTCGGGACGACTAGCGTAACCGCAAAGAGGTCAGAATGGCGGCATATTTTCATCATCATGACGTCCACTGCTGGACAAAGGCCTCCCCAAACGATTTCCATAATGGATTTGTGTCCAATAATTTGGAGGTATATGCCATAATCAATAAGTAGATTGAGATTTAGAAGAACTTTTACTTATTCATTTCTTAAATTAAAGGTGACACGCGCTCTAAAGAAATAAATCCCTGTATAATAATATCTCGGGACAATGTCACACAGATCATCCTAGCCCCAAACTAAGCAAAGCTTGTACCAGTACATGGGTACCAGGCGACGATATACATACTTATATAAATATATACATACTTATATACATAAAAAACATCCATGACTCAGAAACAAATATTCGTGCTCATCACACAAATATTTGCACTTACCGGGATTCGAACCCAGGACCACCAGCTTTATCGCTGGGACTTTACGAACTTGCAATTAATATACACGTGTCACACAAACAATCTCCATAATGGAGTTGTGTCCATAATATGGAGGGATATGCCATAATCGTTACGCTTGGCAGACGGGTTGGCAATCACAGTATCATGCTCATAGTGCTCAGAGAGCCGCTGTTACCCGCTCTCTGGTAGATATTCCGTCGGGATGACTTCTACATCCTCCACCGGGTGATATGGGATGATGATATTCTTTGCCGTTAGCCTCACAGCAACGGCGCACTTCATAATTTGCAATTCACAAAGCCTACTTAGACTCACAACATCTGTATATGAGCCACACAAACAGTTGACCTATGGGAATTGGCGGTATTATACACTCGTGCTTCGAAGAGCTCGTAAAGCCGTCGGTACAGGACTTGACCTCTTTCCGGTCGTGTCGCTAGTGTCCATCGGATCATGAGAGTGATGGAATCGAAAGTGCACAAGTGTATATCTCTATTGAGACTGGCCGCCGTGGCCGAAATTCGGCTAGGAGGACATTATTATTACGGAGATCGAACCGAACTTCCATTCAATTTGATATGCTATATACTTGTGAATAGTCTTCTATCTATTATTGTATCGTATTAAATATGCAATTCCCAAATACTCAGTATTATCTATCCAAGGATCAGCGATTGTCCAGCCGGCAATCAGTTAATCTCTTTTTAATTCGGCCATGCCTCTAAATATGTCCTCAGCCTGTGAGAATATTCGCAACCTGTCCATTGTAACATTGTTGACTCACATAACAGCGCTGGCGCAATGTGTATGAGAAAATTTACCTTATGAACGAATTATGTACAGTCAACAATATGAATACAATACAGTACCACACTACCTACTATATTGAATGTGATCTTCAGACCGATTACTGCTACGTTTTTGAACCGATTTTCTCTATATTTTATTGATATGAATACACACTATATAAAGGAGTATGCCTAATTACGGAATAGTTAAAATTTGAGTTGGGCCAACTCATGTCATTATTAATTTTTCTTTTTATTTATAATAGCATTATCCATCAAAAATAAATTTTGAAGAAGTTTTAAATTTTATTCTTATTAGATTATTTTTTTATTTTATTTGTACATGGTCATACTAATAGTAATATTAACCTTAACATTTATTTAATCGATTTTTAATCGATTATTTTGTTTTGTGTACGGTAAATTTTGTAGCGACATCGTCCCAAGTCAAATAATCAGTTATGTTGTTTATATGTAGTATTTTTTCCAAGCGTTTGAATATTCCATCACCGTAGCCTAGATGGTAGTGCTCCTACCTACGAAGCTGGTGGTCCTGGGTTCGAATCCCGGTAAGTGCAAATATATGTGTGTTGAGCACGAATATTTGTTTCTGAGTCATGGATGTTTTCTATGTATTTAAGTATTTGTCTATATATATAAATATGTATATCGTCGCCTGGTACCCATAGTACAAGCTTTGCTTAGTTTGGGGCTAGGATGATCTGTGTGACATTGTCCCTAGATATTAATTACAGGGTTCTGTGAATTTGGGAGTCCGTCTTAGATAATATTCTGGGGATGAGATGGGGTTGCGATATTCTATAGCGTCAGCAACACAGCGACTGTGCCACACTTGCAGTAAAATTTTACTGACTGTACTTATGTGGGTAGAATTGAACGTGATCAAGTGTAGATTTTTTAGATATTCTGTCGGCGTGACGTTGTCAGCTTGCGTCGTGTTTGATACATTTACACGACAGAATTTTAACACCATCTCTTACATTTTTACGTGGATTTCCTTATCGCAGCAGTTCTGTGTCGCAGATCATAATACCACATTGTAAGATGGGAGTATGTGTTTACGATGGTAAAAACCGTTTTGAAACCTTGCCAGCATTATTGAAATAATAATAGCTCACGCTTTTACATGTATTATGGGACATATGTATAATAGCAAGGAAAACTACAACGTGGGGTCCCAGACAATTAGTGATCACCGACGCTCATAGAGACTTGCAACACCAGAGCCGGAAGTGAGATACCAGTCTTTAAAAAAAGGATAGGCTCACTTCCTGAATAATTTCATGATTTTTGAATGGGTTCAGATCTTATAGAGACACTAAATACTGAAATATTCATCACATGTTTTCATTATTTTTTTTCTATTCAACAAAATAATGGGAAAATCCGTTTGTCACGCTTTTTATTATCGTTTAAAATAGGTCTGCAGGGTATTCTGCTGCTTGCAAATATTGTATTGAGTGAAGTTAAGCGGATGTCTATACTTTTGCATTGATTTCATCTATCGGTGATTATTAAGCCGGTTTTTATTTATTTATTAATTTATTTATTTATTTATCGGAAAACCAACAGCTATTTTACACATTTTTAGACATTGCAATACAAAACAGGAAGCCAATTACAGGATTTCACTAATAGTAATTGATTATACAGTTAAAAGGTGTAAATTCCATATTTAGGTTTCTTAATGCTAATGATATATCGCATATATGTACTACACATCACTTACAAAGAAATCAAGGCTTAGACACCGCTTTGCTGCACTATTCGTAAGTGTGTATGGATCTAGGTTATGCTTTTTACATAACTTATTAAAATTTTTGCTCGCTCTTATCAGGAAGGAATTTTGACGATAGTTAGTTGAAACTCTGGGAATAAACAAGGGGGGATTGAAACGGGTTACACTTGGAACATTAAAATACAACTTACTGAGTAGTTCGGGAACGTCAATTTTACTAGACATAATGTTTAATAAATATAAAATATCAGATGTATCGCGACGTATTTTAAGAGGCAGAAAGTGAAACTTTTTACAAAGCTCGAGATAATTCTCCGAACTATATCTTACCTTTTTATGAATTCAGATATTTCCTCTCACGAGTATGGTCACTAAATATAATAACTTTATGACAGTAAACGAGGCAAAAGAGTTGTGCAACGACCGTGACAGATGGAAATCCGTTGCCTACCCCTCTAGGAAACAGGCGTCAGTCTATGTATGTATGTAATAATGTTATGATTTGTAAATTCTTTAGTTTTCGAAAGGAATGCTTTCGGATTAGCTCTGAATACATTTTGTTGAAATCGACTGTAAGGAAGAAAAGTCAAAGTTGGTTGAATATTTTTTAAACAGTATCTAACTATAATTTATTCAAAAAATTTGACTACTTAATTATTTATGAGTAAATATTGTCATCGATGAAAATCCGGCAAAAAATTAGTCGGTTTGCGACGAGGAACTTCCCCGGGGGCGGAAACTAAGAGAGGAATCTCAGTCGCAAATTTCTCATCCTATAATATTCCTCGTACCAAACTAGGCAGGGAGCTCACACACGACCGTAAGCCATAACCGCGGAGACATTATTGCTTTCGAGTCGCGCCTTCTCTTTAATTGGCGTGCCTAGGAAGTTGGACGCCGGTTTTTGTCTTGTATTCCAGTGACTGAGATGCACTGTGTCTTAGGGCATAGGGCTACCACTTCGCAGTTTCTCCTCGAGTTCTTTACTCGAGTAAAAGCCATTGGTAAAGTTATTCATCTGTTTACATGATATATTATAGTAGACATTTATATTTATTTATGACCTGCTATGCCCTGCGGTTTTACCCGTGTTAAACTTTATAAATTATAGCCTATGTGTTAATCAAGGGTGTCAGCTAACTCCATACCAAATTTTATTAAAATAGCTCCAGCCGTGAAGAAGTAATAAACATACACACTCACAAACTTTCGCCTTTATTATTAGTGTGATATATCAGCCGAAAGACGTCCACTTCTGGATCAAATCTTCCCAGGGTTCTATAATTGTGTGCATATTTGCATGCCATAATAGCCACGGTTGACAGAAGGGTTGGCGACTGCAGTATGGTGCTCATAGTACAAAGAGACAAGCCACTGTCCGTTGTCTGGTTGATATATCGACTTCTTCGCCCCCCACGGGATGCGATTGAGTGATAAAAATTGTCGCCGTCACCAGACAACGAGGCTTTCCTTACGACATAAAGACACTATATGAGTCCTCACCGCCATACTAGCTAGGATATAATGCAACATAATGCTTTCGAAAAAGAGCAGGAAATCTTACAAAAGCTTGCTCTTTTATAAACGATTTTAATCTCTTTCCCAACATAAATTTTGTGATTATGGCTCCCATTGGAGCTGTCATATGAATAACATTATTAATATTATTTAATATTAAAACCACTCTTACGAACAACAAACAAATTAATATGTAAATGAATAATCTTTGGTGTTATGAATATTTTCAATATCAGTTTTGTTACGTCGCTTTCATAATTTAGAATTTCCATATTTAATTAGGGCTAATTTCATAATTAAAATGTGAATTTATAATAGGCATATCAGATAACAAATTAAGAAAACATATTTCACAAGGATGTATTGGTACTTCCTTCTAAATTAACTCATTTATAATAAAGTTTCTTTTTTACATTTTAATGGATAAAATAAATAAAATCATTAGTTCATTATTGTCCGGTAAAGACGTGAATGCTTTCTAGACGAAGTATTAAAGACATCCGAAATAATAATTGTCTTTTTTTCACACCGATTATTTTTGTTATTTTTTATACATTGTATATATGTATAAAATATAACAAAAATAATCGGTAGCGCGACTTTACCAAAGGAGACAACTGGTTTTAAGTTAATATTGGTATAAAGATAATAACCTGTTTATTAGTTTGGTACATCTTTACGCTTCATAGCAAATAGTTCGTAATGATTGTTCTTTTTCTGCAAATCGCCAACCCTAAGGCACTAAGCTCCAGCTGCCTCTAGTCACCGCGTCATGACCCAGTCTAATGTGAACAGACCTTAACGCAAATGTCTTCCACCGGTCTGCCTATAACCGCCTAACGGCTGTTTCATTATTCATAATGTTTTTCTCTGATTGTTTCTCTTGGTGAAACTGCGTGATTGCTCGATTACAATCAAATAGGTTAGTTAGCATCAATCAATGGAAGATTTCGTCTCGAAAAAGGAATAATATTGTGGTCCTGGTCCAAAAAATATATGTGACGAAACAGACCGCACGGACATGGACTAATTCAAAATATTTTGTTGCTTTAATTACTGTTTTAAACCGTGTTTTTTGCATTGTGAGCTTGATAAGTACAAGTGTATGTAAATACCCAAGTGTTAAATAAATTTCATTACTTCATAATTATTTCATTAGATAGATACACTTTATTGCACAAACTATAAAAAAACATTATAACAGAAAAAAACTTAATTTTAAATAATGTACAATTAGCGGTCTTATCGCATAATAGTTATTTCTTCCAGACAACCGCAGGATGGACTAGCATAATTGAAAATGACAGGCACCTGATAGTGTACTTGATAATTATTTCATTTCATTTCATTATGCGCTGAGCTGAGGAGACGAGCTAGCCGACACGACCGGAAAGACCTTCACGCACTCTCCGAGGCACGAGGGTGCAACCCGACTGACTTCCAGGGCCAAGGCTGATATTAATAATTTTTCGTATCAGACAAATACCAATATTTAGACGGTCACCGTAGCCTAGTTGGTAGTGCTCCTGCCTACGAAGCTGATGGTCCTGGGTCGAAACCCGGTAAGTGTGATGAGCACGAATATTTGTTTCTGAGTCATGGATGTTTTCTATGTATATAAGTATTTATCTATCTATATAAGTATGTCTATCGTCGCCTGGTTTCCAAAGTACAAGCTTTGCTTAGTTTGGGGCTAGGATGATCTGCGTAACATTGTCCCTAGATATTATTATTATTATATCACATTTTATAATCTGCGATAATCATTGGATAGGTAGAATAAGTAAAAATACTATATAAAAAAAGTAAACTGACTGACTGACGGACTGACTGACTGACTACGGCTCGGTGAGAGCAGCTGTAACTGACCTTATCATTCATAACAGAACCAGATGACAAAACTTTCTCAACTGAATGGTGAATGAGCTCATAAATTGATAACATTCATTTCAGCCGTTTCAATTCAGACCTATTATCGTTTATTTTATCTATAGATAAGCGGGATTAGATCATAACAGATAAGTGACTGAGATACCTTTCAATCCGTTTATATTAGAATAGCAAATGAATTGCATGACGTTTAGGGCAGCATAAATACATGCAGTTGTTCAACTCGATTTGGTATACTTGCAGTTCGGAATAGTCACGCAGGCCGGAATATTGTAGACGCGTACCCCGAGTTTGCTTTATGAACAATTCCGAGCTGTCATATCACCATGTTTTTTCGCGTAATGTTCGCCCACGGGTATAGTACGGGTATAGTACATAGTGGACATTTCTTTCGTGCTTCATTTCTCTTTTTGGGTAGTTAAGAATACAGATCGCGCTCCGATTAAAATATTTGGCTAACCATCTAAGTAAACGTTGACATTATCTCTCTACGATATACTGATATTGGTATATATAAATAACCTCCCTATTTATGCAGCATTAGTATGTATTATAAGTATGCCATAACAAAACCCTCACTAGCTATGCTCTACATAGTTTCTCCTAACGTGGGTCTACTGGCAGGGATTTCTATTGAAAAAGCAGTATTTTTGGGCAATATTTTCTTTGTTATTTATTACTAGCTGTGCCCCACGGTTTTACCCGCGTTAAACTTTATAAATTAACACAGCTCCTCCCCCGTAGATGATAGCGTGATATTATGTAGCGTATATGTTGACCCGACCTCTCAGTAATATTCATGCAAAATTAAAAGTAAATCCATGCACTTTTTGAGTTTAGCCTGGACATACATACAGACAAACACAAAAATTCTAAAAACTATATTTTTGGCATCGATATCGATTGCAGATCCAAGTATCCTTTTAAAAAAATATTCAATGTACAGTTTTGACTTTCCTACGATTTTATTACATGTATAGATAGATATAGAAGATTGTTATTAGTATTTTTTAAATAAAAGATTTATTAACACAAATATATAAATATTAACCTGAATACTACCACTACAGTTGTCGTTATACTATGGTTAGGGACTAGATTCTGCACGCGACTCTCCTTGGATAGATATTAAAGGCTTCCTGTCTGGCCTTAATTGTCAGAGTCAATTAAGAATGCCTAGGGTTTAATTTTACAATCAATAGTTGGCAAATGAATGCTAATTTGTCTTTATACTTGTCGTTAATTTATTGCCTCCTGTATCTACGGGTAGCGTGATTCTTCGCAGATAAAGATAACCAGGAATTAAACTGGAACCGGAGATAGATCAGCGTTGCTATCATGGTGGCGAAGAATTATGTCTCCACGGCATTCGACTAATGAAATTGCAGAAAAACACACGGGTCTACATTCCAGCATGGAGATTGGTCGAAGACAGCATCGACCGTTTTACATGCTCTTAGAGACACAGGGTGTAAAAGTTCCAACTACCTAACTCGAGGCTGTTATTGAGATTTTTTTCTTTCCAGAAAAAATCTAGTATCACTTAATGCCCCACCGCCCATGGATTTAAACTCAGGTTAACTATGGAAGCCACGGCTGCTGAGTTCTTTCACTCACAATAGTCACAATTCATAGTCTTTAGTCCACCACGCCAGCCTTGTGCGGATTGGAAGACTTCAAAATCATCGAGAACATTTTATAGATCTCTCCGGCATGCAGGTTTTAAGAGGTTTTCTTACACAGTTTTAATTTAAGTACGAGATAATTAATTTATTATACGCACATAATACCGCAATGTCAGTTGGTGCACATCTTGGATTTGAACTGGTGACCACTATACGCCATACTCCACAGTCGGTTTAACCACTAAGCTACTTCTATTTATAAAGTCTTCATATATAAAAAAGGGAAATAAAAAGTTATCCAGGACAATTTACATTTTGTCAACAAAATGAACTTTCATGCAAATACCACTCTTATTCTAACGCACATAAAGTATAATTCACGTATTAGGTGTCATTTTGCAGGTAAGTTGTGAGCACTCGCGAGCGGAGACAGGTCGTAATATAATATCCTGGATGTAATGTAAGGATGTGACGTAAGAGAATCTAGACTAACACACTAGTAACATAATACTACGCGACATTCGCGTAGGTTTTATATTACAAAAAACAGACCGAAATTTCGTATACTTAAAATAAAAAAATAATAAAATTCGGGTGTTTTAGTTTTAATGAAGAAGTTGAAGGTACTTCTTCCAAGAGGCACACATTCCAGACACAAAAGAAACACAATGGAGTTCAATCTATGTGAGTATGATCGCAGCAAAAGGGTACACGAACTACCAAGTTCCAGACATCTTTAAAATTAGTTGTAAACATTGAAGAGTAGGTGGGAACTCACGTATAAGGCCCATTATGCGTTAACCATTTCACCAGTAATCATTATTTTATGGGAATATTATGGTACCGAAACCACCGCCCAAGTACGTAACCGAAATTTTGTTCACTCTCATAGCGAGTTTGCAACGCGTGAGTGATGCAAGCGTGATGAGCTACCATAACTGCAAAAAGAACGCTTGTTCTTTTTTTTCGGGACTAGTCCCTCCCTCTTACCCACCACTGCAACTCCTGTAAGCCAATCAGGATCAGCAGTGGCACACAATGAAATGACACTGAGCGGTGACCGTATGCTTGTCTGACAGATGTCATAAGTTGGTGGTGTGGGCGCCCCAATGTCACATATACCAGTCCTGCTCATCTCAACACCTATCTCAAAAGAAATAAATTACAATCCAGGTGCGTGGGCGCCAAACTAATATCAGATGAATAGAGATACTCAAATAAATGTTGAAGGCAGTAAAACAAAAGTTTTAGCGGTAAAGCACGCAGCCCACGGGCCCAGGTCACGTGCTGAGGTCATTCGTCAAGCCCACGCGGTCATTTACTTTGGATTGTAGCTACATTGTAAATTGAAAACCAAAGTGTAAATAATGCTTGTCATTTTAGACATGTTTATAAGTAAGCTGTTAATAAATCAATTGTATTAGTATTACTTAAGGCGTTACCCAGAGTTAATGCTGTTTGTCTGACGGCAAAGAATATCAACACCCCATCTAATCCTGTGGGTATTAGTCAACCCGAGGTAATATCTCCCAGAGAACTTTCTGTAGACTATGACCATCATACGATCACTAACCCGTTTGCCAAGCGTGACGATTATGGCATATTCCTCCAAATGATAGACATAGCTCCATAGTGGAAATCTTTTGGAGAGGCCTTTGTCCAGCAGTGAATGTGATGATGAAAATTTTTCCATAATTGAATTTAGTAAAGTAAGTCACTTGGCAAAAATGCCGTATGGAATATTTTAAACAGATATTTATGATAATAAATAATAATAATGCAGCTTTCCCACTGCAGGGCAATGGCGTCCTATCACAATGAGAGGGGATAGGCCATAGTCCATCTCCCTGGCCTAGTGCGGGTTTGTAGACTTCACATGTCATCAAGAACATTTTGGTGAACTCCCAGACATGCAAGTTCCTTCACGACGTTTTCCATCACCGTTTAAAGTACGAGCTAATACGCATATGAGTGCGACAAGAGGTGCATCACTCGGGTTTGAACTCTAGACCACTGATACTATAGTCAAACGGTTTCAACACTGGGTTATCTCGTTAGGTAATAACAGTATCCATAGCTCACATGTTAGTGTTGGTTGTATAGAAAACGGGCGCATATTTATAGTGGAGATACTAAATGTTTTATTTTAAACCACATAAAATACCCGCACCGCGCGTACACACGGCCACATCGAGTTATACATTTCCAGTATAAGCTGATCCCGCATTGTTTAGGATTTCCATACAATGAGAGGTCAGCATATAGTGGAAATGTATAACTTGATGAGTAAGGTACCACGGCTACTCATCAAACATATAATTTTCGGACATAAAGTACATCCAGACTGGACAACTATTTATGGGTCACATAACTACGAAGACTAGCGACTGTCTCAGCCGCTGCACCACAAGTGCAGTCCAAATGATATTCAAGACTCATTATTTATCTTTTAAAGTTTATAGCCCTAGTGGTTTATATTAAAGATGAATTGAGCGCCTACCTTATTGATAGGCAATCTTAAAGGTTAATTAAACTACCTACACTGCTACATATAATGTTATTAAAAAAGAATAAGCCAATTAAGTTTTATTAAATTGCAACACATCTTATTCTAATTAATTCCGTCATTAAAAGGCTTGCAAGATCTTTTCATTACTATTATAACATTCAAGTCTTTAATGCATTGCGTAATGGTAATAATTACTTATTAGCGTCATCGATCAAAGTCTGCCCACGTTTAAGGACGGTGCGTGATCTACCTAGCTTGTTGTATAGCACTTTTTTATTTGTATTTAGCCTAGTAGATTATTAAAGGTTTAGTAATCTTAAGCCATCTAGCAAACTAAAACCCAAAAATATGTAACCTAAAATATGTGTATTGATTGCAAAGTATTTTTATGTTATATGTGTGAGTACTCGGCGAGAGTGTGCTGGGCAGAGTCTAAGTCGACTTAGACTCTGCCCAGCACACTCTCGCCGAGTACCCGATATGGCAGGCCGAAAGGCGAGTCTTGGTCGCAGAGACCGGACGGGATCTGTCCCCGCCTGCAATCGTAGGTACGATGCTGGTGGGTCGCCATGGTCTCCTTCTGTGAGGCAGTCATGGTCCAGAAGGAGGCCTTCGAGCGGGATAGGGAACTGGCCGATCCCACTTGCAGACGGAGGAGGCGTAGGGGCGGCGGCGGCAGCCGGTAGCCCAACTCCCCTCGGGGCTGCGGTGGCAATAAGAGAAGTGTCTTCTACTGTCACTACTTACAAGCAGCTCCGGGAAGACAGCGATATGTTTATGGGGCATTCGCTGTGCCGGACTGGCAGGAGTCGGTACTTCCGCCACGGTAAACTCGATCGGTATTATTTAACTGAGCTATAGAGATCAACAGTCACTCTAAAATATAATCTGAATATGTTCGCACGTCCACTTTAGGTGAATAAATCAAAGGTACAACGCCCCCTCGAGTCAGATTGAACTTTATTACAAAACCACGAGAGTAGATTTCTTTAAGCGTCTTGATGAATCTTCTATGCATAGTAAGGATTCTGTTACTAAGGTAACGGCTAACCATCGGGCGTCTGCGCATATTCCAATTTGATTGCATAAATGAAATAAGACGCGGTAATTAGACAACCCACCACAAACAATATGTTATTACCAATCACATGAAATACATCGTTTATACAATGTAATACAAACAAACATGACGCAAGTCAGCTAATCAATCAAACATATGCGCCTACGCAGAAATAGTTCGGAATTCTGATTTTAGAAGGTTACTCGTTTTAGCATAAGTTTAGAAATATATTTGTAGAGTGTCAAATTGTTTCCAAATTGAAGGTTAGGGTTTATTTTGTAAACACTCATAGCTTAGGTTACTAAAATGGCACAGCGATATTTGTATACTGCCGTGCCAGTTTGCCGTGCAAGTGCTACAGTAAAGAGGAGATGCAGCTGCTATCTGTTTATCTTTGACTTATTCTGTCCCCTTGACTTTGTATGGTAATTTCCACCCATTTCGTTAATTATGCCCATTTTCTCCCTTTTCTTATTAATAGTTATTTCAACCATATTTACAAAGTATTCCAATACCGCAAATAATTTACTAGCGGGTTAGCCAGCACTGTTGTGAGGAATTATTATCCTAATTGTAGCTATTAACTGGTTCATTCCTAGAAAATGCGTGTTACATAATTGTGGCGTATTGGCGCTACAAAGTTGAAAAGAAAAGTGGTTTGCTATTAAAATTAATTTTACACTTTCATATAAGTATATTTCTTTAAAGCTTCATCATCATACCGCAGTGTCTCAAATCGAAAGTCTTCGACCAGTGTGTGTTGCCAGTGATGACTTACGGAACAGTGTAAGCGACCACGTCGGTCTCTCACTATAGGCGTTATCAGACGGCTCAAGGTCACCCAACGAGCAATGGAAAGGGCTATGCTTGGAGTTTCCCTGCGAGATCGAATCAGAAATGCTGAGATCCACAGGCGAACCAAAGTAACCGACATAGCCCGTATAATTTCCAAGCTGAAGTGGCAGTGGGCAGGGCCCATAGTTCATAGAGCTGACGGTCGCTGGGGCAGAAAGGTTCTCCAGCGTGCGTGGGCAGGCACTCTACAAGATGGACCGATGATCTTGTGAGGGTCGCTGGATGCGGATAGCGCAAGACCGGCAGTTATGGAGGCCTTTGTCCAGCACTGGGCGTCTTTCGGCTGATATGATGATGGTGATGATATAAGTACTTTTCTTTATAGCTTAAAGAGAGCCTAGTGGTGAGTCCGTTGGACTGTGGAGTTCAAATCCAAACCACCACTGCGTTTTCCAATTCATGTAAGTATTAGTAATTAATCATGTCGTACTTAAAAAGGTGAAGGAAAACATGATGAGGCGACCTTCATGCCCTTCAAAATTTTGGAGAACACCTTCTCCAAAATTTTCTTGATAGCATGTGAAGTCTGGCAACCAACATTAAGCCCGCGTGATGGAACTTGGCCATCTACTATGGATATGGTATAGTTTAAGAAGAGATCTTTATTAAGATGAGTAAGCATATCATATGAGTATGGCATATCTCTCGAAACGATGCACACAACTCCATTGTGGAAATCTTTTGGGTAGGCCTTTGTCCAGCAATGGATGTCATTCGGCTGACATGATGATGATGATGAAGATGAGTAAGATCGCCAGAATACATTCTCAAAGTGGAGTGTTTAAGCCCCTTTACGGTAACCGATCGTATTCGTCTTTGCTAACTCAATGGTATTTAAAAAAAAAACATTGATATTTTATCCTGTAAATCCGTACCATAAAGCAGAGATTGCATAAAGATAGCCTTTGTATTAAGTGACAACATAATAACCACAAATACTCGGGTATCTTTGCACCCGATCCCATCATAATTCACCTCACACAGCCTATAACTATTATTACATATCCACAAACATTTGTGCAATGTGCCTATGCGCCACAAATGGTCAAACGATTTACGATGGATACTGCGTGCGGCAAAAATATAAGTCTCACAAAAATGAGTTAGGCGCAATCCCTGCAGTACATGCTCTGAACATTGAGGCTTGTAGCAACTAATATGGAATTAATTATGAGTGGCGCATGGGAAAAGCGGAAGCGATTTAAAGATATTATTTCGCCAATAGGGACATAGCGAGACATTAATAGAATGGTCAGTATCTTTTAAAATTAGCGGAATGGATTTATCTATAAAAATATTTTGTGGTGTCTTATCCAGTAATATTCAAGTGCAAATCAATGAGAAAGCAGTCAAAATTGTCACAATAACTTAAAATATTCCGTGGATTCTCATTTGACACAGTTTTTTTAAACTAGCTCATCATCATCATCATCACCTGAACAAAGTCCTCAAACGTTGCTACAATGTTTCCATTTGGAGGTGTTTGTCGTTGTCACCATTGGCGTTGGCATGCAAATTACCTACTGCAGTGAGGTGGTTGCTAGTACATCTATATGTACTTAGTATATGTACCTAGAAATAATTATATATTACTACGAACATGTTCTGACTGTTTACAAGCGCTTTTTTAAAGTCTACGTGAATAAAAACCTTATTTATTTTATTTATTTATATTTTATTTTACACAGGTAACGCTGCTACGCGACTACCCGTTGTATCGCTTAGTTTTACAACATCCACGGGATGGTGTGGGTTGGTCCTATTATTCTTTCTGGGCCGGTAAATTCCGCTACAGTCCATGACTAGGACCACCGCCCTTTCGCCAAATATGGTACATTCATACAAGGGCCTAGTATCATAACTGCGGCATAGTTTATAGCGATCGCACGTAAGAACCCTATGAACGTTCCCTGTTTTGCCCTATTGAATTATATTACATATAGAAACCATTGTGCTGAGTTCGCGTATGTTTTAGTGACGTCGATAAGAAGTGAAGTAATTTAATGTTAATCCTTGAATGTTTTGTGATTCCTGTATTGTCTTATATGGAGCGGCGCTTATGGCGGATTGAATTCAATGATGGGATCAATAGGGATAAGTTACGTCAGCATTTAGTTTATTTTATTTCCTTTATTTTGATTAATTTATGTACATTATTGTTGCTTCCGTCCGTGCGTCACTATACCTGGGTTGCCAACTGAAAACCAGCGCTAGGTGTATCCCACTTAGCTGATGCTGAGGTGGTGACCCTTTCGGCAGAACATGCAAGACACACCTGTCCCATTATATGATTGTTACCTTCTTTCTTTTCCTTTTCTCTGTATTGATGTCGCTTTTTTTAATTTATTGTATTTTTTGTGTGTTGTGCTGAATAAATGAAATGAAATGATCATTTCATTTCTCATTCCATTTCATTTCATTTCATTTAGTCCATAAATCAATCGCAGATGGTAAGGACTATTTTGAAACTAGTTGTAAGAGATAACGTTTTGGTGGTACACGCCTTAGTATTCTCATTAATTAATTATAGCGCAGTGTGCTTCTTGACATGGCTGACTGAGAGCACAAATGACGCGATTTTCTAGACTCTCCTTCTTACTTAGCATCTCAAGTCCAGTACCTCTGTTCAAACCACAGCAAAAACCTCAGTAATTCCTTCTCTATAATGTCCTAACTGGTTACAAAATAAATGTATCAAGAACATAGCACCTACCCCCATAACTAAGGTAATGAGCAAACAAAACCACGGGCATTTATCACTCAAATCATAGTGAAAGTACGTGTCGTATCGGATATCACAATTGCAGCTCAGCCCTCGCCCGGAGCTGTCGTAATGATAGAGTTCGCGAGAAAGCGATTGCTAACAGATAACATTTTTGCATAAAATTACTCTGTGGGCGTTTGGTAAGTGAAATGGTAATGCAGGTGTTTGTAATCTTAATTGAAGGCATTTAAATAATATTTTGTGTAGTTTACATAGAAATTATCTGGTTTGACTGCTTTGACTGGACTGTTGGTCTACTGGTAAGTGATCCTGACTGCTATTCCAGAGGTCATGGGTTCGAAAACCACCCAGGACAAATCTTTGTGTGATGAGCACGATTACTTGTTCTGTGTCTGGGTGTAATGTATCTATAATAAGTCATTCATATATAATTTATATATTGTATTTTGATATATATAAGTATGTTTCGCTGGATGCGGATAGCGCAAGACCGGCAGTTGTGGAGATCTTTGAGGGAGGCCTTTGTCCAGCAGTGGACGTCTTTCGGCTGATATGACGATGATGAAGATGATGAAGTATGTTTACAAATGGCAGTTTGTTAGTAGTCCCAACTAGTAAAAATAAAATGTCCTTTTTTCGCGGTGGTATTAAATTTATGTGAGATTTCCTTTCACCCTATTTCTTTCAACTTTAGGAACTTTATTGGTAATAAGGATATTTATTGTGACTATAATAATGTCACTAACAAAATCTTTGAAAAGTAGTACCTATTTTTTTTAGTTGCATTTACAATATTTTACGCGTTAGTATTATAGATAACTTAAGTAAGTGAAACATTATAAAGTTATAAACTCAACTCGAACATCCAAACTAAAAATACATTCTACTAACAAAAAATTGCCTTCAAGCTGCTATCTCCGGGTTATAATGTTCACCAGGTAGAATTTTGACCACGGCGGCCAGTCTTAATTAAAACTGGCCGCAGGACATATTATAGTGCACGTGCGCAAACGCAGGGGCACTTTCTATACAGTCACTCTCATGATGCACCATAGGTTATTTGGCAAAGCATTGGGGTCTCTAACAAATAGAATACAGATTCGAATCCTGTCGAATATCTAAAAGAGAATGGCAGAATTCGTATCGCATACTTCTGTTGTTGTTCAGCTATATAATTTGTACCACTTGTTAAGACAACTAAGGTATTGATTTTAATGTAAGTATAATATTTTTAGAACTTGGAATTAATTAATAAAATCAAAAAGAATATTTCAATTATTTTCAATAAATAAACGTAATAAAATCGTAAACTAAACGCAGTTACGTTTACAAAAATTGCCATGTGTAAAATAATATAAATGTCGAAATTATAATTAATTATTTATAAATGGGAACAACATTACATATAAATCATATAATAATATACTTATTTATTAAACCTAAGAAAGCACAGTAGTTGCATTAAATCGTAATAATTAATGATTTAGAATAGAAACGATTTTCGTCGACAGTATTTTTTTTTGTTCATGGTAATTATTTATTGACAGGCAAAGACAATCTGTCAGGTATTTATTGCTGTTGTTTTGATACATGTCATCAATTTAGCAAATAATCTTGCAGATATTACGTGAGTTCAGCATCAGTTCCTCCGTGCTATAATATATATCTGTTGACAGTGGATTCACGAAAGGACGCTTTATCATTTAATTAAAATGACGAGTTTGCAATGTGTTAATTGCAACATTCGTTTGCCCCGACTAAGAAGACAAACATTATCCGAAGAGAGTGAAGTTCTCAATAAACCCAATGTTGCTTTGTGCTATGTGATAATTATTGTTTGGTACTTATATGAAGATATTCTTAGATGAAGTAATACTTATGATAAATTAATAATAATATCAATAAGATTAATGTAGTTACAAAAAACAAAGAATCTATTGTTTTATTAATTACCTCCACTCAAAACCTCATATATAACCCCTCGCAACCTCACACTATGTAATTAATGGCAATAAAGACCTTTTCATTATTTCAACAAATAATAGCTTTTTGCATCTTCCTAACCTAACTCGCGACCCGTTTAGGGTTTTCAGGGCAGGTTCGGAATAAATCAATGTAAAAAACTATAAAAAGAGCTACAACATTTACTTTATCACCATAACAATGTTTATGTAATAATAATAAAAATATCTAGGGGCAATGTCACACAGATTATCCTAGCCCCAAACTAAGCAAAGCTTGTACTATGGGTACCAGGCGACGATATACATACTTATATAGATAGATATATACTTAAATACATAGAAAACATCCATGACTCAGAAACAAATATTCGTGCTCATCACACAAATATTTGCACTTACCGGGATTCGAACCCAGGACAACCAGCTTCGTAGGCAGGAGCACTACCAACTAGGCTACGGAGGCTACGGTGTAAATATAATATGTAACAATCTTCATTGGTACACTAGTTAACACTAGCATTTCATTGCCACATCAGTAGACACACTTTGATATTTACAGTATCTTTATTACTTAGGCAGTAAGAGTGATTTCTGAACTGCAATGTTTCCACGGTCATGGGGTTGACCTACAGATTACCAAACGTAACCTTAAAATAAAACTGGCTATAACTTTTATATCCCAACTTCTAAAAATCTAAGAAATTAAAAATGCCTTTTCTATCGCATTAACCACCAATTAAAACATAAAATATCCCGAAACACGAAATTTTACTAGCGGTACAAAATTCTCAGACATTCTTGCCGTTTACCTAACAATTCAACTAGAAATGTTCAACAAAAATATTTGCACTCGCCAGCCTAATTACACAAGAAGTGTATGCCAGAGTTCCATTTAGAGACACGAACTGACAGACAGACGGACGGACGTCCAGTCTTTACTCCATCAATCGTGTTCGTGCATCGAGCGCTTTCTATAACAATTAGGCGTATTCGTGGAGAGCACCTAACCTTTAGTTACCGTGGGATTTCCTAACGATAATTACGTAGGGACCTAGTACCTCATCTAGGTACCATATCAATAAGAATAATTGTATTTCAAAATACAAAATCAATATGAATCTAGTGTTAATTCCGCCAATTGTCAGTTTAATCATGCCGGGATGCAATTTGCACCGTCCTCCCGCCCTGCCCTGCTAACTCGTCGAGTGCTCGAACGAGACCTTGTCTAAGAAAATGGAGACAGGTAATAGAGGAAAAACGTATTCCTCAGTGTATGGGAAATTTCCAGCAGTAATGGCTTAAAGGAGTGTCTAACATCATTACTCATAAAATACAGATAAACAATATCCGATATTAAAAGGAAATGAAGAAAATCGTCGCAGCTATGAAGTTGATTGGCTACTAAGCGAAATGCCGCTTGTACACACGGCTACAAATCAAGCTATACATTTCCAGTATAAGCTGATCTCACGTTGTGTAGGATTTCCATACAGTGATAGGTCAGCTTATATTGGAAATGTATAGCTTGATATGTAGCCGTGTGTACACTGAAATTATAATTTCTATAATTAACTATTACAACTTGCTATTTATTAATTTGAACTTTTACTCAACGTTTTACTTTCACGGATATGTATGTATAGGCTCATAGCTAGATGCTCTCACCGGTCCGTAAGCGATCGACAAGGTTAAGCAACTAGGCTCGCGGTCAGGCCATGGACGGGCGACCACAAAGTGGTTTAATTTCTGAGCGTCTCCGTGCTTCGGAGGCCATGTTAAGCTGTCGGTCCGGTTGCAGTCATTACACAACAGTCGTTAAGCCATGTCAGAGGCTTACTGGGCGGCTTGAGCATCTCTGACACTAGGGACCACGGGTACCCATACGAATTCCAAAAAGCAAAGGATTTTCTTCCTCTATAGCGGCTTAAGGCTCAGACTTAGTGCACAGTCATCTCGCTCGCACATCGGGAATGATACGCCCCGGTCATCTAGTAAAACTAGCATACCAAAACATTCTGAAAAAGTATTAATTTTCGTATTTATTCTAGGAAAACATGTTGTGAATTTATTTTGCTTATGCAATTGGTCACCCAAAGAGCAATAGACAGGGCTATGCTCGGAGTTTCCCTGCGGGATCGAATCAGAAATGTCAAAATCTGCAGGCGAACCAAAGTCACGAAGAATTGCAAAACTGAAGTGGCAGTGGAGGGGCACTTAGCTCGTAGAACCGACGGCCGTTGGGGCAGAAAGGTTCTCGAGTGGCGACCACAAACCGGAAGACGCAGCGTGGGCAGGCCCCCTACAAGATGGATCATAATCTTGTGCGGGTCGCTGGAAACTGCTGGATGCGGATAGCGCAAGACCGACAATGTCCAGCAGTGGACGTCTTTCGGCTGATATGATAATGATGGATGAAATTAGAAATTAAAACTGTCTAGATTCACGTGGTTCTGAGTGAAAGGTCGCTAGAGGTTTTCGGAGCGGAGGACATCGACAACGCGTAATTGTGAGTGAATCCATGAGTCGCAAGCGTAAAAGCATACGGAGACCACTTGCCATCAGGTGGTCGGTATAATTGTTTGTCGATTTGAGACTACAAAACAATATGTGCATATCAATGAATCTGTAGCGACGGCCATTTTGAAATGACTCGCAATTTTGATGGAATAATTTTCGAACTGTGATCAGATGATATTGGTGAGCAATAGTGATGGCAATCGGAATTAAATGCATGCCGCAATTTCCTGCAGGCGTAATCTTTCAAAAACCATTGCAGATGGGAATTATTGATATAGTTAAGTAGTTTTAAAGTAAGCTCTGGATTTTGCCATCTCGGGTAATTTATATAACGACTTATGCTGGAAATTTATTGCGTTTATTTAGATTAATATTGCTCCACTATAGATTGCCGATATAGATTGCTTAAGAACTTATGACTTATAAAGAGGCGCACACTGCTTAACCGAAGAATAGAGACTTCATTTCGTATAGCAAATAAGACCACGAACTAACTAACCCTAGAGCACATACGCAATGGGGCGGAGATGCATGAGGGTCGAATTTCAGGGGTTTTAAGGGTGTTTTGTGCAACTGTCGTCCTACGTTTATTCGAGAAGACGTGGGGATTTCGTCTCTTGGGGGTGGGGGGCACTTCATGACAAAGAAACCAATGCAATATAAGAGTCATGGAGAGCGATGGTTTACATACCTTCAGCCAGGGAGTACGTTACATATAGTATACATAAAGTACCTACATACGTTATATAATTACGTCCAATAAATCATTCATTCGTTTAGGCTGTGTATAGTTTGATTGGCTTTTGTCAAAGTTGTTAAGGTCGCGTAGGGGCTACGGTCTATAGAAGAATAAACTGTAAATTTATAGCAGACCTCTTTTTTTCGTCCATCTATCGCATGTCGCATTACGTCGGCGGCGCCAATGTCTCGCATCATTTGCATTCTCACTCATTTGTAATTTGGTATAAATAAAAATAAGTCGGGTTTTCCTTCCTGACGCTATAACTCCAGAACGCACGAACCGATTTCCACGGTTTTGCATTCGTTGGAAAGGTCTCGGGCTCCGTGAGGTTTATAGCAAAGAAAATTTATAAAATTTAACGCGGGTAACACCGCGGGGCACAGCTAGTTTGGTATAAATATTGTTGTTCACTTGATCGTGATGGACAACGAGACAGCTAGTGAGTCAAATAAACCGACGAACGAAGGAAAACCAAGAATAACGCGAAAACATCCGACAATTAATGAATTTAACGCCTAGGAGACAAAGTTCTACCTGCATCGTGGCATAAAACCACACAAAGCATTTTCTGTCACAGTTTGGCAACCAATGAATGAATGAAATGAAAAATGAATATTCTAATACAAATGATATTAATAAGACCGTTTATTACTAACATTACATAATACGTGTAAGCGATACAGTACCAACGACCCAATTGTGGTGATCAGTGGGGTGACCACTCGACCGGGACGCGCGTGGGATAGGCTCTGATTTGATTGTCTTAGCTAGTGAGATTTGATTTGTAAAAAACACAATAGTTGTATGTACTGTAATCTTAAACAATGGTAGTGTGTAAGAACCATAATCTTAAATATTACCATGATTATAAAGAAAAATAAAGTCTGTTAAAATTGTTTCAAAATCTTATAAATGATATATTACTTCTAGAAAAATTGTAAGATACCTACTATTCTTTATGCATCCAATTATTTTTTAAGGTATTGCCCGCACTAGGGAAACCTGTTTTCGTGTCGAAGGGTACATACACAAAATTGACGGAGACAAAGTACGCCCAACCACAGAAGAACTATGTATGAGTAAAACAAATAGTTGTTCTATGCTGGAATATTAAATGGCGAAGCGACTGTTTTAACCGCTGAGCCACACATGCAGTCAGAGTATACTTTATTCTTAAAATAAATAGATATACCTACTCAAATTAAAAGAATGCAACCCAAGTTATAAAAAAATTACCTATAAAATAATGTAACATATCTTTATAGAACTCATTGTTAAGTCAAAATATGTTTTTTCTCGTTTATAACAATCTTTAAATTTATTATATATCTACCCATACGTAGATGGGGAGAAATTATTGCGTAGAAGTTATAGAAACTTAATCTCACGCGGTCAAAGTGGACCATGGAAGAAAAATAATAGATTTTTCTATTACTAAACACTTTATAACATGTCCCATTTACTCATGACAAACCACGTTTGAAATAAAATAAAAAAGCTTACTACACGTTTTTTAATTACATGTTTAGAACTAAAATAAGAGCAGAGAGGATGTGGTTGGGCGTCATGGCGTCAATGAAAAGGGAAATGCTGTCGGATCAAGTTGCGTGATTCTGCGGTCTCTTGGCTATTATATGTCCACTATAATTTAAAGCAACACATGGATTCAAAAGGAAGTAATATTGCCAAGACTGTCTAGTTCTTAAAGTCAACAAAAATCGAGATTTTGTGTTCTCTTATTACTTTCAATATGAGTTCATTATTTTCATGCAATAAAACACAGATAGAAAACTGGCTTTACCCGACTGTTGAATTTCTTTTTAACCGTATTCAAAAGAAGGAGGTTATCGAGTCGACTGTATGTTTTATTGTTTGATTTCTAAGATGTTTGTGAAATGAATTTAAAAAAAATGTGACATTTCCGATACAGTATCAAAATTTTAGTTGAAACGGTTGTTGCAGAAAACTTTGAAGGTTCATTTTTTATAACAGAGGTTACTCTCGTCATTATTTTTATTATATAATTCATTTACTTATATAAGATTAGATAAGATAAAGATTTATTTAACAAAATTATTTACAAATAACTATTTTACATATAACAGTGAAATTACAATTTTGTAACAAAAAGGAAATATCTGTCATTAACTTATGACCTCCACACTAGGTCGAGTCTGTCTCGTGGAACTATGACTACCAAAATGGGTTTTTCAAAAACATATAACATAGACTTGTGACTACCAAAATGGGTTTTTCAAAAACATATAACATAGACTTATATGATCATAGCATATATTGAGTTATTTATTTTTGTTTAGTCTAAGAAACCAGAGAAGTAAACGAAAAAAAACGTTTGTGCATGAATGGCAGCTAGCACTGACTCGTAACTCTATTAGGCTAACCGAACTACATCAATACGTTTTCCTTGTTATTTAGGAACAAGCGAACAATAGTTTTTTGTCTGCTTAATACTGTGACAAATTTACGCCACACTACGTGTCTGATTGCAAAATTTCAGCTGCATAGCTCAAGAAGTTTTCAAAATATCGCGTTTAATTTGGAATGAGTGACCTTTCGCTTCTATGTATGACGATCTACGTAGGTGGACTCTAATCGGCAACATTGATTACTGACAATAGAGCCATTTGAAATGTTAGATCGTCAATTTTAGCCGCAATTCATTGATAACTAAACAATACTGTCCATTTCATTTTGGCTTTAATGATAAACATGACCAAGGGCCTTGGCCTTTATGTTATCGCACGTAATGGTTTCAGTGAATCTTCTTCCCACGTAGGTTTTGTAATATCCCCACCATGGTTTACTCAAGAGCTGCACCATGACGTCCATTAAAAGCGAGATAATATATTTGCTTTGAAAGTATGTACAAACTGTCATTTGTTTTGAGATTCAAAATTTCAGACACATCGAATATAGAACAGTTCTAAATTCAAAATTTCCGGGAAATATGGAAACGACAGAACTTAAAAGGCATGCCTAATACCATGTTTAGCGTAGGGGTAATGTTAATAGTTTCTTAGTCTCTAAATAAATACAAAAGGTTTTTATTCAAGTAGACTTTAAAAAGCGCTTGTAAATAGTCAGAACATGTTTGTAGTAATATATAATTAATTTATAATTATTTCTAGGTATATTTAGGTACACGAATTGTATGAAAAATTTACAATAAGATTTATTTTATAATAGTAATGATATTTAGCTAGCTTATATTAAGTTATTGTCAAGGATCATGTGTAGGTTTAATTATCGAAATTTTAAATTTTAGCTACATTTTTACTACATATTACTAGTCTTAGTCCACTAGGCCTAGTCTACTAGTCTTAATCCACTAATCTTAGTCTACTGACATTAGTCTAGTCCTAGCCTACTTATCCTAGCCATCTAGTCTTAATTTAATACATCGTTAATATTAGCGTATATAGCAATGTTATATCAACCGACAAAGGGCACTATGTTTGTTTAGTGAAAATGTTTCCTTATCCGGTGCGTAGTTAAACATGGTGAGTCTCATGTCTATCGAAATTATTGGCATTATGAAGATGTGGCTGATGTAACGTGTTTCAACCAAAACGAGCTGTGGTGTTAGAAAGTACAGATGCCTTTGCCATGTTTGATCAATATCACGCAAAATAAGTACACAGGAAAGATCAATCGCAATTATAAAACCACAAAATATATGAAATCGAATGTTCTGACAATACAAAAATAATATAGCAAACTATACTTATCACTAGTCAAAAAACACGCATATTTTCTAAATAGATTCGTTTTCACAGGCGATTCATAACTATAAAAAACTGTTATTGCCATTTAAATATCATAAGTTACATTGAGAGATTGTCTATGTCCAGCGAAGAATGAGGGTGATTGTATAATACTGTATTATTCACCTACAATATAGTGTATTTGTGTATCTGCCTGTGGTATCGTATCGTGACTTTATCATCTAAAATCCAGTTCCCAGAAACTTATTAAGTTTAGCTACTTTTTCATAAAAATCGTTTGAGACATCAAAAGTTACAGCTCTTTATCTAGCCAATCAAATTCTGATCTAGAGTATATTCTGCGAGGTACTTTCTTAGAGGTATTCTTTAAACAATCCTCAATCGCTTTGATCTGACTAACTTAAAGTAAAATGTCATCATTAACATATTATTATCTGCACTAATTTCCTACAAGTTGGATGAGTTTAATATATAAATTGTTCCGATGTATATCTGAACTGGCTGTTCCTTGCGGTTTTACCCGCATTAAACTTTATAAATTACAGCCTATGTGGTATATGGACATATAAGCTATATTACTACAAAGCTTCATCAAAATCCGGTCTGAAATTTTTGCGTAATAAACATCTATACTCACAAACTTTTGCATTTATAATATTAGTAGGATATATTTAAACTGTCCGACAGAAATAACACGTCTTCATGGCCCCCCTACTATGGCGCTAACAATAACTATAATTACAGTTTGTAACACCAAATTAGTTAGGTAATAATTATTGTAATAACGATAACTAGGTCTCGAGTCGCCTGCGCCGTTATTATGAACTGTTAGTGTTTCAATAAATACATAATACACTGATGTAATCTTAATCGCTTGTTTGGATTACCAATGTTAATTTAATAACTAAATAGATACACGAAGTTAATTCGCAAGGATTCAGCATGTACTTTTTGATTAGGTATACAATGAGACAATATGTAGTAAAATATAGCTTAAACTATAAATTTAATAAGTTGCATCTCTACTTATTCATTTTTTAATTTTTGTTTATTTAGATATGAAAACCAGCAGCTATTTAACATAAAATCAAATATAAACTAAGCAAGAGTGAGCCAATAACAGGTTTTCACGAATTGCAACAGACATATCAGTGCCTAGGTGATAATCAATATATAACTAAAGAATTACAACTAACTAAATAAAATATTACAAAATTTAAATACTAAATTACAGAAAAATGATTTAGGTTAAAAATATTCCTTGCCGTACTGCTTTTTGTGATGAATTGGTCTAATGATAAATCTTTGCATAATTTGTTAAGATCCTTGCTTGCTCGTATAAGATATGAATGTGTATTTGTTTGTAATCTATATCTCCTGTATTGTTTTCTTTGATTTCCTGTACGTCTCTATTGATTCCACAATACAGGCTTGCCTAGTATGGGTCCACAGAAAATTTGTAACAACTATTTAATTTATTGCGAAATAAAGATTTATTATTATTATTAAAAGTATTCTATTCTAAATTTCTATAATTAAACCTAAACATAATCTCTTTGACAATAACTTTATACAAGCTGGCTAAATATCATTACTATTATAAAATTAATTTTAAATATGTTTTAACAATCCGTGTACCTAAATATATATGCGTAACTAGAAATAATTATGTTTACTTAAAACAAGTTTGAATATGTAGGTAAAAACGTTCAAAATATTTCCGTATAGATCTACTTTCATGAATTCCAGTGGATTGTAACTGAAAACGCATGCAATGCAAACATCCTTTCATTTTCATAACTAACCACAATATTGTGTACTATTGATAAATAACTTTAAATTCTTCGAACGTATGATACTAATACACAGAATTTACAGGAACATTCTAAATCGATAATACAGAATAGAGTCGACCCGTGACCACGGCTGGTGCAATCCATGCCGAAACGTCGGGTAACCAAGGTAATGATTTGCCTATATCTTTATGGCGATTGAGACCTGTGTCCACAGTATATAAAAACAGTCTAAATGTTCTTAGAAATGGGAAATCATCAATCAATCGTCCGGTGGGTTCGAACCAACACCAGAGGGTGAAGGGTGTACGCGCTCTGCCGTTAAGCTACGAATGCTACAGATTAGGAGATAAAATTTAAGGTTTTCTGGATAGCGAAGCCGATGGATCTCACGTACACTGACAACTACCCCAACTTGTTATTCCATATTTCAATCCCTACCTAGGTTCTCTGGAAGATCACTTGTAGTGATAAGGCCGCCAGTTGTTTTACTATTAATTAATCATAGTGTACAATAAAAAGTAATCTTATTTTATAAAAAGTGTTGAAAAGAATTTACTTACAAAAATATGCTTTATTTTTGAAAGAGTTCATTATGAACACCGATTTGTAAACAAAAATTGATTTTCTCAAAGGCTGCCTTTATTAAGAAAGTGAAAGCAGCAAGCTAAATAATATGATTCTCATAATAACCAAGCCCAAATAGAACTAGCCACGGCCAAATAACTTAAAGACATTTTAATTATCTTGTCAACAACAGTTTGGAACAAAACGGAAATCCGGAAAGACTACCGTAGAACTTCTGTTACACAACTCAATAATTGATTTCCTATTAGAAATAATATAACTTCAAATATAGTTAATTGGTCCATTGTGATTATAATTACGATAAACGACTACAGAAGAATTGTTGTAGACATAATGACGTTTTGATTTTTGATAACGCAAGGTTTATAGATGAATTATCATAGTTGCATTCGTAACGATGAAATCTCCCCTCCGATCCTGAAACGCCGAGCGGCCCTCTTGTCTTCGGGCATAAACGTAGAAAGAACCCTGTTAATACTACCTGTTTATTTATATTTAGCCTAGAAGTGTCCTCTTTTTTAAAGGGACTAGTCTCTCCCTCTTACCCACCACTGCAACTCCTGTAAGCCAGCATCAACAGTGGCAAGCAATAAAATGAGCGGTGAGGCTCAGGCATGTCCCGGGGAATCGCTTTACTGTCTTGGATCCCGCAACGAATTTAATTAGAAATAAACATGGAGGAGTTAGAAAATGAATAGTTCCACTTCCCTCCAGAGCAAAGCGGGAGACAAAATGACATAACGAGGTTGGAGCCTGAATAAATAAAAGTAAATTAAAAAAATATATATCTGGGGACAACTAATACATTGATATCTGATCCCAAATTAGACAAAACCTCTACGATGGCAACCAGAAAAGTTATAAACTAACTTATACATGTACTTCAAGTACATAAAATTTATTTGAAATCGTTTGCATTTAAATTAAACGTTCTTATATAAATCAAGCTCCTCATTTCTTTCATCATCATCATACCAGCCGAATGACGTCCACTTCTGGACAAAGGCTTCCCCAAAAGACACAATGGAGTTGCGTCCAAAATTAGGAGCAATATGCCATAATCGCTACATTTGGCATAGTACACAGAAACACTGCTATCCGTCTGAAACCGTTATTTGGACAAAATAACGGGTTTCTCGGTACATAAATTATTTTATCACTCTTCAATAGCTTGTATAAAAGCTTTGAGACGATGACAATAGTTCTTGATTTGATTACTATGAACCGTCTAATTCACATTGTTATAGCGTTATTATTATATTAAGTAATTCGATGCAGTCTAGATAACCAAAGCTATAAATGACGTAACAAAACCTAGGAATGCTGTAAATGTTTCATTACGTACTGATAAGGACAAATGTAGGTCATTTTGTAACTCTTCAAGATATAGTAGAGAATTGTCTAAGAATAAGTTTAAAAGAATTATTAAAGCCAAATTGTGTAGCAAGGCATATTACAATATTTCTGATTATTTAACTGATAAAAGTGCTTGGGGTTGAGTTGTTCTGAGTCAACACACATGATTGTAATTAATCTTAAGTGTATTTTATTTTAAAAATACCGGCCAATTGAGAGTCGGACTCGCACATGAAGGGTTCCATAACAGCTAGTATTTCAGTTGATTAAATGGATGCAAATTGCGGTTTATGACGTATTAAAAAAAAACTACTTGCTAGATCTCGTTCAAACCAATTTTCGTTGTTCGTTTACGTGGTAATGTACATCATATATTTTTTTCAGTTTTATCATTCTATTATTGTAGAAGTTAGAGAACACTTCCAAAGTGGTAAAATGGGTGTCCCCCCGACACCCAGTTTACCACTTTGGAAGTGTTTCTCGCGCAAACTATTCAGTTTAGAAAAAAAATATATTAGGAACCTCAATATCATTTTTGAAGACCTATCCGTAGATACCCCACAAGTATGGGTACAATGAAAAAAAAATTGTTGAGTTTCTGTTCTATGTATGGCGACCTCGCAAAATAATTGTTCTTTTCAGAATAAATCTACTTACCAAGTTTCAGTAGTACAACTCTTATAGTTTCGGAAATAAGTGGCTGTGACATACGGACGGACAGACAGACAGACATGACGAAACTATAAGGGTTCCGTTTTTTTGCCATTTGGCTAATGGCTACGGAACCCTAAAAAGGATTCCTACTGAGTTTTCTGGCAGTGTTTCTCAGTAGCTGCCACGTCATGCACTGCACGGTAGGGTAAAAAAAAATATGACTATTCCACATAAATGTAATTTTTTTACGGAATAAATAATTTTTGACTTTGACTTGTCTTATGACATAGCTCGATTTATTTCCCGCTGCAATACGAATTCAGTTACGATCTGATTGTAAAGAAGCCTGCCTCGTTGGTCTAGCGGTAGCCTGTCCAACAGCAGACAATTACGTTCAGGTTCAATCAGATTTTTTGGAACGAAGTTCCTTATCGCGCGTTGTGAAAGGGGGCTAGACGGAAAAAATTCTTACGAAAAGTTGTCACGACACTTTTTGCAGCTGTGCGGCGTGCGCATGTTTCTCTGTCCGTCTCTCTCTCTTATAGAAAGCAAGCCAGATATTTTCATTTCTATTTCGCATTGAACAGTGTGGTGTCGCGACGATTATTTTTGTTGAGTGTATACAGGTTTTTTGTACAAAATAAACAATAAGAAATAACTTCGTTCCATCCGGGTGTCCCTTGACACCTCGCAAGTTTTTTGTAAAGTTTTCTCAGTATCAGCCCGAAGTCTTGTTGGCGGTGTTGCGCCCCCGTGCTCCGGAGAGCTCGTTAAGCCTACGGTCCTGTGATTATCAGAAACCCTAAAGACATTAGAATTCAGGAGTCATTAAAACGACTATACGACAAGGCGATTTTAACGCACGTGTGTTCTGAAATGGATAACTTTCTATGCTATTGCTCCAAAATTATTACAGGATTAAATTGACCTGAGCAGCAGAATCGCGGAAGTAACTTTGTAAGGTTGGAAGTAACAATAAAAATAAAGCAAATGTTTTAGAATAAATAATTTCGATTCTAATTTTAAAAATCCTAACAGAATGCAACGCATAGGTGCGCAAGCACATGTAATCCGATCATTCTCATTCGTGCGGCGCCTGCCGACCGAAACGGACATGTAACTAACACCGGCTGTCGTCACGAAACCCGATTTCCTTTGGGGGAGAGTTCAGATAGAAACAATTTCAAATTGTATGGCTTCATTTATGAATGAGAGAATCTAATATTAATGGTATTTTAATTTCTAAGATTAATTAGTTATTTAACTAGATCATGATGTGATTGGCAAATGCTTGCTTTTCACGCCGGAGGTCGTGGGTTCGATTCCCACCCAGGACGGATATTTGGGTGCATGAACATGTATGTATGTTTGTCCTGAGTTTGGGTATAATCTACTATATAAAAATAAGTCGGGTTTTCCTTCCTGACGCTATAACTCCAGAACGCACGAACCGATTTCCACGGTTTTGCATTCGTTGGAAAGGTCTCGGGCTCCGTGAGGTTTATAGCAAAGAAAATTTATAAAATTTAGCGCGGGTAACACCGCGGGGCACAGCTAGTTATTTATATAAGTATGTTTCTTTATACAACATGTAACGTAATTAACGCCCTTCCTGAAAATAGTTTGTTCAGAATCCTTTACTGAATCGAGTTATATCACTTTTAATATAGGTAATTTTTTAATCCAAAATAATTAAAACTACGGAAATTATTTTATATCAACCCTGTAGAGTCAAAACCAATTGAAATGGACCGTAAGTCCAAGTAATAAGACTTATAAAACGCAGTTTTATTTGTATTCATACAAATTCCATCATTCAACACCAAAATAAAGAAAAATAAACTTTATTCCAAGAAACTCATTTAGTAAATAATAATGCATATATATATTAAATTCAAAATTCAGTATATTTATTATGATTACAACATAATATTCTAATTGGGGTGTTTGAGGGTGTGTGTTAATTACGTTACATGTTGTATATGTAAGTGTATATTATTATTACTATTCAGTTAAATTCGAATTCTATGTGACGGGTTGGTTGGCGTGGATGGTAGATACTAACTTTTCTCTTTCAGGACTGATCGTTATGTGCATGAACATGTCTGTTTATCCTGTAAATACATACTCATACAGATAATTACACCCAGAGTCAGGATAAACATACATGTTCATGCACACAAATATCTGTCCGAGGTGGGAATCGAACCCACGACCTGCGGCGTGTAAGGCAAGTATTTACCAACCTAAACCAACCGGCCCACCGTTTGTCCACCTTGTAACGGCCTGCTGACTAGAGATGTAAAATGACTGAATATGACTAGTCACAATTGTCATAAACCTTAAATGACCGGTCATTTATTGTCAAATTCAGTCAATTTGACTCAAATATTATTGTCTATTCTCGACTACTACCCAATTATTTATTTCTTAAGGTACCCTATTTATATGCAAGTTTAAATGAAGCAACGTTTTATTTTGTATTAGATCATGAGAGGATAAGACGCCATGAGAGTCGATGCGCGAGGCGATGCGACGTTGCCATTTTGTCTTAAATGCACGCATGATTAGAAATGTAAAATGATTAACACTATATAATAATACTATAAGTCATAAAAACCACTTCTATGTTTCAATTTAGAAGTTGGTACTAAAATATTACTGCAATCAAATTGACTGAAAATGACCATTTTTATCAGTTAATGACCATTTTTGACCAATTTGACCGTAAATGACAGTCAGTCTAATTCAGTCACTTTAGTCATTTTCAACACTACTGCCGACGCTGCGTCTCCGGTTCGCAGTCACCACTTAAGACCCTTTCTGCACCAGCATTAAGTCTACTTATATTTTTTCAACCTAAGAAAATCGAGAATTTTTCTTCGACTGCACGTGTGGCGCAGCGGCTAATACAGTCGTCTCGCCGCTTCGTGTCGCAGGTTCGAGTCCAGCGCCGGATAATTTGCGTGATCCATAAATAGTTGTTCTGAGTCCGTCTATTATATGTTTGTAAAGTACCCCGCGACACAGGGATTAGATTCAAGGGCGGACGTTGTCTTTAAAATTATAAAAAAAAAGAATGTAGATAAACGTTTACGATTTTTTGTAGTAAAACGCAACCACTGTGATGTTCAGGAGATTACTGCTCATGCAATACTTGCGTAACAGCCATTATGTAAGCGCCTGTATTTGTTTCTAATCTCATTATAATTACCAGCAGACACAAATTGGTACAGCTACCAGTTATGGCCGCTATGTAAAAGCTGTGCAATTGACTTTGAGGTTAATTGAGTTATTGGAGAGCCGATAGAACCAAATTATATGTTCCTAAAAAGTAAATTTGAAGAAAATACAACTATCCACAAACCAAGTACTGTAGGTATTTCATTATACTACCACGCAGGAGCACTACCAACTAGACGGTCACCGTAGCCTAGTTGCTAGTGCTCCTGCCTACGAAGCTGGTGGTCCTGGGTTCGAATCCCGGTAAGTGCAAATATTTGGGAGATGAGCACGAATATTTGTTTCTGAGTCATGGATGTTTTCTATGTATACCTATAAGTATTTATCTATCTATATAAGTATGTATATCGTCACCTAGTACCCATAGTACAAGCTTTGCTTAGTTTGGGGCTAGGATGATCTGTGTGACATTGTCCCTAGATATTATTATTAGATATTATATTAATGTCATATATTCAAGAATACATAGATAGTTCTATCTATCGAATTCTGGAGACTGTACCTGAGTTCATGCACACTCACCTCCCTTCATACTTTTATGTCCTACATTGTTGGATAGTTTCCTGGCAGAAAATCGGCAGTTCTCTACAACATGCAACATAATTAACGCACACCCTCAAACATCTAAATTAGAATATGATGTTATAATCATAATACATACCCAATTTTTTTTATTTGACATGTATATGCATTGTTATTTACTAAATTAGTTTCTTGGAATAAGTTTCTTTCTCTTTATTTTGTGTTGAATGATGGAATTTGTATGAATACAAATAAAACTGCCATTTAAAAGTCTTATTACTTTGACTTACGGTCCATTTCAATTTGTTTTGACTGTACAGGGTTAATATAACGATAACTTCCATAGTTCTAATTATCTTGAAAAAAATAACCTTTATTAAAAATGATATAAATCGATTCAGTAAACGATTCCGAACAAACAATTTCAGGATGTGCGTTAATTAAGTTACAAGTTGTATATATTCTTGAATATTAATATACTGAAACATGGACTAAACTACTGAAAATGACTAATATACTGAAACATGAAACATATACTGGACATTAATATAATGAAATGACTGTGCCCCAGCTATGCGATACGAGAGGCAGAGGTCAGTCCTGACAGAAGAACAGTTTTACGTGCTCTCAGAGATGGGTGTCTAACACCACCATATTTCAAATGCAATTACTGGTTTTACCGCCACACATACAGTCAAAAGTAAAATTCCATATAAAATCCCTAATGCCGAGTCTCTTAAGCATCCATCCGTCAATAACGGGTCTGGGGAATGCGTCTGGCTCGGGTCACTAAGTTTGTAGTTTCAATTTAGGCTTTATTGTCTGGTGAAGCATTGAAAGCCTCGTAAGCCAACTGTAAATAAAGACTACGTTAAATTTGTCGACTGCCAACAAATCTTTCACTACTTTCACTTCAATCTGTGCCATATGATTTATGGTCCAAATCCTGACCGGTATATTGATAAAATCCTAGTTGACATTAAATCGTAGTAAAGAGATCATACCAAATACGTCGTATTTCTATTCTAAGCCGACATTTATTCTCGTCTGCCTCATACCGGACAGTATTGGGGGTAACTGTAAGCTATAATGATACTGTACCAACTAAAATGATTGTGAAGCATAAAATGTAGGAGTGTAAAATACTAGATGTGCCCCGCGGTTTTACCCGCGTTAAATTTTATAAATTATTATAGCTCCTCCCCCGTAGGTGAAGCGTGATAATATGTAGACTATATGTTGTCCCGACCTATTCATGCGAAATTTGAAGTAAATCCATGCAGTACTTTTTGAGTTTAGCCCGGACATACGTACAGACAAATAGACACACAGACAAAAATTCTAAAACTATATTTTAGGCTTCGATATCTACTTTAGATTACGGCCCAATTATCCTTTTTAAAATATTAAATATACAGTTTTGACTTTCCTACGATTTTATTATATGTATAGATAACTTAGAAAGTCTATAAAATATAGTAATATCTTGGGACAACTAACACACTGCCATCTGATCCCAAACTAGGTAGAGGCTCTGCTATGGCAACCAGACAACTAATATACATACCTACTTACATATTTCTAAACACATACATACTGTAGAAGTGTAGATAAATTCTATCACATATTCTTCATTTCATGGCTTAAAACTCACTCATATTCACACTTTTTTATTTATACAAATCACATTGCACAGTTCACTATTTGGCACCCACATATTAATACACTCATATAGTGATCACCCACAATCTTCTAGAGTATTTCTAGCTCTTATTCTGTCTCAGAATAGTCGTGCTATGTCTAGGAGCTCTTGGAGTATCGCTTCCAGAACTTCTTGACGTCGTCGTCGAATTACACGCAGACACAGAAAAAATAGCCGTGGTCTTCACACAAAGATTTGCCGCGGTTGGAGATCAAAGCCAAGATATCTGGCTTAGCAGTCAGGCCATGGGTCGGGCCACGAACTGCTTATCAAACAAGCCAAATTTTAACAAATTTCGATTAAAAAATAATTGTACAAAATCTAAATCTCGTAATGATATATACTTTTTTTTTATTTATTTATTGAGTACAGTCACATCATAAACATTATCAATTCACATAACAAATATTATAACAATGGTCACTGATGCATATGACAATAACGGCGTACATAATAATCGCCACATTTAACAGTTATATAAGATTAAACTAAGAACAAAATTAAAATAAAAAAATAAATTTATATTACATTTACAAATTATATTATGATGACAGTAAATGTGATATAGTAATTAAATTAAACAAATTATATCTATAACTAACTAGATTAAACCAAGCGTAACTAATAATAAACAAAACAAGAATTTTTAAAGTAAACTGTCAATATGATGTTCATCAATATAAACATACAATATAAAGCCCCAGTCTTTTTAAGCAGATACACAGCCATTATTTTTATTCATTGAATTAAGGTATACAAATCAGCCTCGCAATTACGATACTTTAATCCTAAAATAAAGTAAAAAATGGCTTTTCCAAGTCATATTTTTACCAAAGACTTCGTGATAAAAACATATTGAGCACACGCTCCCACAGATTACGAGGAATGAACCGTAAACCAATAAGAAGCACAACCAAATATTTCTCAAGGCAAAAAACGTCTACAATCGATGCTATAACTACCGAGCACAATCAATTGGAGTGACCTGAATTGCTATTATTTCGAATGTTATTGGTGTTATTGCATTCTTATAAAAGGTTTTAGTTCAGTCGTGTAGTTGAGGTTAAATGTATTCACAGTCTTTTTATATCAATGTTGTAACCAATTACTGTCAGAGTAAGACGGATATTTACATCTGAAAAGAAAGGACCTACTCGTAGTGATAGCTAGACACAGGCATTCTCAAACATCTTCTTATTATTGGCGTCACCGAGAGCCGAGGATGCATTGAAGCTGATGAAACTGCACGTGTGGTGCAATGGTTAAAGTGCTGCAGTCGCTGCTACCTCGGCGCCATGGTATTTATAATATAATATAACATCTTGGACAATGTCACACAGATCATCCTAGCCCCAAACTAAGCAAAGCTTGTACTATGGGTACCAGGCGACGATATACATACTTATATACATAGATAAATACTTATATACTTAGAAAACATCCATGACTCAGAAACAAATATTTGTGCTCATCACAAAAATATTTGCACTTACCGGGATTCGAACCCAGGACCACCAGCTTCGTAGGCAGGAGCACTACCAACTAGGCTACGGTTAGAGGTCCCCACAAGGAAAACTATTTGTGTAACCCATCGATTCTTTATCTAAATCTGAGTGTGCTTTGTGTCCATGTATTGTATGTTTATAATGATTTTATTTTGATATTTATTTTATTCAAATGCCAGTGATAAATGTTCCTGAACTAACTGAAATCAATGGGCTTCTGAACGGCACTGAAATGGCTCGAGTAGCCAAGATCAAGAGGATAAGAGCGGAACCGAATACAGGGATTGATATTTCTAGTGAGAGTGATATCATTTAAAAACAAAATAAAAACGTATATCTATCTACCTAGGCTTACTCCAACTTAGGGTCTGCTCTCCTAGGCCCGACTAGAGACTCCATTTATAGCAACATAACAGTCACCAGGATTTTCTGTGCTGTTAATCCTAATCGCTTTTGGAACGAAGTTCCTTATCGCGCGTTTTGAAAGGGGGCTAGACGGAAATAATTCTCACGATAAGTTGTCACGACACTTTTTGCAGCTGTGCGACGTGCGCATGTTTCTCTGTCTGTCTGTCTCTATCTCTCTCTCTCTCTCTTATAGAAAGCAAGCCAGATATTTTCATTTATATGTCGCATTGAACAGTGTGGTGTCGCGACGATTATTTTTGTTGAGTGTAGACAGGTTTTTTGTACATAATAAATAATAAGAAATAACTTCGTTCCATCCGGGTGTCCCTTGACACCTCTCAAGTTTTTACATTTAAATTGTCAGGCTAGAACTATATTAATTTAGGCCACCTCACGACCTCGGGGCCGTTCACTCATTTCCATTCAATCAATATATGAACACGTAAGATTATTGGCACATATGAAAACTGAACATGGCTACCTCAAACCACTTAAATCGGAGCCAGTGAGCAGCCGAGCTAAATAAGCCGCGCAATACAACACCGTGTATCGAGTCAATGACATCGATATTATATTACAACGAGAATCGATAAGCTTACTGTATCACAGCTCCAGTACGATAACGTAGCGTATGTATGTAGAATTGAGACTTGGTAATAACACAATTTGACCATTTTTACTTAATTATGCTTGTGGATAGCCTACTCATGATACTCGGAAAAGGCGCCTGAGGTATCTGCTGTGGGTCTGTCGGACTCGCACCGACTAAACCTAACCTGCCGTGAACTTCACATGGGGCCTGCGAAGCGCTGGGAACACGGGTATCCTGCTGCAGTAACACATATTTACCATACCTTCACCAAGTCAACTGGTTTATTTGAAAATTTGTTAAACTATTGGAAAATGTTTTAAGAATTAAATTGAATATTCGTGGAGGGTATCATTAGAGTTAGGTCTATATTCGTGAGGGTTTGGAGCCGTCATTATTGTGTTAACACAAAGATTTGTGTCCGGTTGATTGAAAGCACGTTCAAGCCCTAGGACCCAATAGTCGCGAGAACGTCTACCACAAGCTCAGCATCTTATGTAGTTTACGATCTACTATGTATTTCATAGGCAGTTCGAAGTCAATATATAAATTCTGGTAGCTAGCCGTACCGGTCAGAATGTGAGCAGACTAATAGAACTGGGAAAGAAGGAAAGGTACTCTAATAAAATTAGGAAAGGAGAGAAGATTCAACTAAATAACCCGGCTGGACAAAATCTAAACGAACTTTAAAAACCGCACAAATAAAAAAAAAAACAGTTTGAGAAATACGAAATATTTTTTTGCTCTCCCGGTAAATTATGTGTCAGTTGATCATATTTTTTGTATGGGAATGTAAATATTTTATTGAACAAACTCCAAAAGAAGGATATTATTAACTGCGCTGTAAGTTATTTTTATATGTATAATAATAATAATAATAGGTCTTTACCTATGAAATTGCCGTTTTGTATGAAAAAATTTAAACGAATTTTTTTCATGAATTTTTTTATTTGTATTAATCGAAGTAATCACCCATGCAATCAATGCATCTTTGCCATCGCAGTGGCAGTTTATTGATGCCCTTCTTAAAGAAATCAGCTGGACGGGAGGCAACAAATTCTTCAAAGGCATTTTGTACTGCCTCTCGGGTATTGAATTTTTTTCCCGCCAAGAAGTTATCCAAATTCTGGAAAAAGTAGTAGTCTGTAGGCGCAAGGTCTGGTGAGTAGGGCGGATGACGGAGAGCTTCCAACCCCAGTTCTTGCAACTTGGAGACCGTCTGCTGTGCAGTATGAGGTCGCGCGTTGTCGTGCAGGAGCAGCGGAGACGAGCGATTGACCAATGCTGGTTGGAGATGCGCCAGCTTCTCCATCATTGTGCTCAGTTCTTCACAGTACACATCTGCAGTAATGCTCACCCCGTTTGGTAAGAAGCTGTGATGAATCACACCGGCGCTAGACCACCAAACAGTGACCATCACTTTTCTAGGGGTAAGTTTTCGTTTAGGGCATTGTTTAGGTGCTGAACCAGGATCCAACCAACTTGCTGAGCGCTTGCGGTTATCAAACAGAATCCATTTTTCATCGCAGGTAACAATGCGGTTCAAAATTCCTTCATTTGTGTGTCTGTTGAGCAGTGCAAGGCACGTCTCGACGCGTACTTCGCGCTGGCGATCATTGAGTTCGTGGGGCACCCATTTGTCAAGCTTTTTTACCTTGCCAATTTGACGCAAATGGACCAATATTGTTTTGACGCTAACGTCGAAAGCTGCTGCTAATTCAGCCGTAGATTGTGTATCATCAGCTTCCACAACCGCCTTTAATTCGTCATTGTCGACCAAAGTCTTCGGACGACCGCGAGGTTCATTTTTCAGGTCGAAATTTCCAGAACGGAAGCGAGCAAACCAATAACAGGTGGTGCGTTGGTTTGTAGTGTTAGCTCCGTAAACGTCGTTGATGTTGCGTGCCGCTTGTGCCGCGTTGCTGCCACGACGGTACTCATATTCCATAATTACTCGAATTTTTAACGTATCCATGATGACGAAAAAGATTGAAATGCGATGAAAATGTAACACTAATCAATAAAGAAATGACTACTTTTGGAAAAAAGAATCCATGTTTTTAAAATAAAATTAATTTGAAATTAGAATTCTTAGCCAAACAAAAATTATTTTGATTTGAAATGGCCAGTACTGCAGAACGGCAATTTCATAGGTAAAGACCTAATATCTAGGGGCAATGTCACACAGATCATCCTAGCCCCAAACTGAGCAAACCTTTTACTATGGGTACCAGGCGACGATAAACATACTTATATAGATAAATAAATACTTATATACATAGAAAACATCCATGACTCAGAAACAAATATTCGTGCTCATCACACAAATATTTGCACTTACCTGGATTCGAACCTAGGACCACCAGCTTCGTAGGCAGGAGCACTACTAACTAGGCTACGGTATGTATGTATGTTATGCGATGTTCATTCGGGATCACGAAAAGTTGAAGCTAATTATTACCTTAAGTGTCCATCACTATTTATCTTACACCTTGTATAAACTCGTAACTAATCAAAGATTAGTTCTAATCAAATTCTCAGTACTTTGCAACATTAGAAACACAATTAAATATCATAATTTGGCGTCTATTGAGAAAGTCAAGGGCGATGAAACTAATAGAAGATCATTATTTGTTAAGAAATGCTTAATATCAGTACCTAATGTTAGTGATTTGCTATGACTTTGTGGTGCAATGTGGCATTAGTGGACCGTACGTGGTAACTTGGGTGGGAAATTATGTGTGAAACTATTAGTGGGATAATTTCGTATGAAAGGACGAGCCATGATTTTTAGTCATAGAAATAATAACAATTTACTTATTGAGTAATTGAGTTTCGAAAATTCACCTCTTAACGTGATAAAAGGGGGTAAAAAAATTATAATTTTTCTCGAGAGGGCGTTGTGATCAGCCTGGTGTGAGATCCTTTCCCACCGCCAAGTACGCCCATAATATGGCTTAGAGACTTTAGTTTAATGATGTCAACCCAGGCCGACAGCTTAACGTGCCCTCCAAAGCACGGAGACGCTAAGAAATTAGACTGACGCGACGGCGCTCCTAGCTTCTTGGCAGATATTCAAATTTATCAATACCTAATGTTTATAGGTGTCTTATAAAAAGGGGTTTTAGTGCATTGTACATGTAACTTGGATGACAAATTATGTGTGAAACACTGCGTAGGATATATTAGTACGAAATGTAATAATGTATAAACGTTTTAACATTTCGTGTACCTTAATATCTGTAATAAGTAACTAGAAATAATAACTGTATTACTACAAACAAGCGCTTTTTTAAAGTCTACGTGAATAATAACCTTTTTCATTTTTATTTTTTTATTTTAAAGAACAAATCATATTTTTTTACTTTAATAAATTATTGAACCTATAGTGTATTTGTTGAATACATATTTCATACATATATAAATATACATACATACATACATAAACTCACGCCTGTTTCCCAGAGGGGTAGGCAGAGACAACGGACTTCCATTTGTCACGATCCTTGCATACCTCTTTCGCTTCGTTTACTGACATAATATTCTTCATACATGCTCGCCGGTTTAGGGTACTTCTGACCTGACCTTTCTTAAGTACGTCTCCGATTTGATCAGAGAATGTTCTACGAGGTCTTGCCCTTCCGGTTGTACCATTCACACAGGCCAGGTATACTTCTTTTGTCAATCTTCTTTCATTCATCCTTTCTAAATGGCCAATCCATCTCAGCATACCTTTTTCAATCTTTGTGACTACATCCTCTTTCACACCACAACGCTCTCTTACATCAGTATTTCGAATTCTGTCTCTCAAAGTCACACCATAAATAAAATTTATAAATATATTTTAGAAATTTACCTCTTAACGGGATGAAAAGGTATAAAAATGATTTTATAAATTTCTATGCCATTATTACCCAACGGACGCATGTAAGAGCTGGCTGAAGCGTACGCGGTAGTATTCGGACCCTAATTTCTTATTCAAGCTCTAAATGTTCAATTTACAAGCTGCAGTAATTTCCCTTGTCTAGCGCACCTAATACTATGCAAAGCTAATCTGAATACTACAGCACTTGTAAAGTGTGAAGCGTCCATATATTATGTTTCTCTTTCGATGCGCTTGCGCACGCACGCTGGTGGTTGAACCCAATTGGATATTCATGAGTTAAACGAATATTGTTGAGCTGGCAGACATGTTGAAGAGTTTAAATCCTTAGGTATACTCAAACCGGAGATGTGTTCTGTATTAGTGATATATCTGGATACAAAGGCGATTTATCTATTAGTAATAAAATAATTCGTTAATGGTCTACAAATCCAAAACATTCAACGACCTACAAACTAAAGATTCAAGTCCAATTCTTACCCTAAGAATGTCATAACCTAGATAGAAGACGTGTTTATAAGGCAAGTACGTACCTTTCTTCCAACATCTCGTTGAACGTCTTAGACTTGGCTCTGGGCTGGCAGGGCTCGTGCTCCATGCGGCGCACCTCCACGCAGCGCTCGATGATGTGCTCCACGCGCTTCCGCCGGGAAGACTTCCAATTGTCCAGGTTCTGGAACAACACAGCAAGTTAACATTAAAAGAGGACTAATACAGTGTCATATATCGTTAGATGCCACAGGGAAATAAACATATAAAATTATATCTACTCTACTCCTACTACCGGACACTAGGCCCTCCCTCTTACCCACCTCTGCAACTTCTGAGCGATGAGGCTTAGGCATGTTCCAGGCAATCGTGTCAACTGTCATGGGTATCGCAACGAATCTGATCAGAACGAAAAATACTTCCACTTAGTAGCATTATGGATATTTGTGAAAGAGAAAAGCAGAAAGGAATCCTCAGTTTCTATTCAACCTTTGACCAATCGCCATCGTCGTAGTCTTTTTCTGCGATTTCATTAGGAAAACCCTGTAGAGAGACATGAGTCTTTATCGCAATGTTTGAGTGAGATCATACGATGATTCAAGACTGTCAAGATAAAGAGAAGGAAAATATAAACCAACAGCAAAACACTAATGCGACCATGCAACTCAACCAGATATTGCATCCAATAGTGACTGCACAGGTCTGTGCAGAAGCGAAGGTAGTCAGGACAACATTTACTATGACCTATTTAAAGTGGTCCATAATTCACGTGGGCAGGCCCCCTATAAGATAGACCGATGATCTTGGGAGGGTCGCTGGAAGCCACTGGGTGTGGGTAACGCAAGACCGGTAATTGTGGAGATATTTGAGGGTAGCTTTCGCCGGCTGATATGATGATGATGAAACTCTTCTGGGATACAGGATTTCAAATTCCTAGTGCAAAGTAATTATAAAAAAAAATGCTCAAAACCTTACATTACGAAGTTTTTCCATTCTCTCCTTTAAACTTTTGAATTTATTATCCATATTTCACACTACAAATAAACAGCACAACTTGTTTTCTACGGATACAAAGTAAGAATGAAGTAAGCATGTTTACAAAGAGACAGACGCAGTCTTGACCTACGACACTGTTGCAGACGCAATAAGTCACATCCGTGATCTTTGCAGATACGATTAGTAGGTATATTACCAACTTTGTCATCTTGTTTAGAATTTGACCAAGAAATTAATATAAAGACTCAGAAAAAAAAATAGTAGTAGGTATAGGTTGCATGCAGTACGCCTGGTGTCGACACCTGGAAGATATGAGTGAGGTCTTTGTCCAGCAGTGCGAGTATCATGCAGTTTATCATGATCCTATCAGCGGAATGATCTCCACTGCTGGACGAAGTCCTCATCAAACGATTTCCACACTGGAGTTGTGTCACCATTTGAAGTGATATGCCATAATCCACGCTTAGCAAACGGTTGGTCAGAGTACATAGATAGACGGTGCTGCCAGTTTTCTAAAGATATTGCCTCGGAAAAACTTGCTGGCCCTTGCGGGATGAAATGGGGTGATGATATACTTTGCTGTTAGCCACACAGTGAAGCATATATTCTTAAACTCCCAGACGATCGTAAACCTATTACCATACACTTAGTATTATCTTCGAATACGTACGTATTTAGATTTCCTAGGTTTCCTAACCCCACCAGACAGTAACTAATTACAATAAGTTCCACTACTTTTACTACTGCAACGTGTATTGCATATATTAATATATTTGTGCTATCGTAAATCTATAAAGAAATAGTTTCTCGGCTCTTCACGCTTTCTTACATTTGTTGATGAGCAGTAATAATATACTAATGAGATGTTAGATTAAATTATAGAGGCCCATGAAGTTAATGTGGACTTAGTTGGGTCAGTACTGTATTAGTCAAAGAAACATACGAGACATTTGCGCCCCCGATTATATACAATACCTAACCACCAGTAGCCGTGTGGTTTCCAACCTAGAAAGTAAAACAATGGATGTAGACCAAGGGATACAACAGGCAACTCGCATGCCAAGCGCGGTGACCACAGCAAACCTTTCCAAATGACAACCTTGTGGAAACCTCTAGGAGAGGCTATGTCTATCAGTAGACGACATTAGATAGATGATGAACCAACAGTAACGAGAAGTGGTACATTTAATTATCGTATTCTACTAATAATAAGAGGACTGGTACATTTAAATAACCTATTCTGGTAATAATAATGTCTTCCAAGCCGAATTTCAACCACGGCGGCCATTCTCAATGGATAAAATATTTATTACGGAAGTAAAACTTTCAATAAGACATCATCAAAATCATCATCATGTCAGCCAAATCACGTCCACTGCTGGACAAAAGCCTCCCCAAAAATAGATAATAACCCCCAGAATATGCCACAATCGCCACGCTTGGCAGACGGGATGGAATCACAGTTTGATGGTCATCGTTCACAGAATAAAGTTCTCTGGTAGGTATTACCGCAGACGACTTGTGAGCCCACCACGGCATGAGATGAGGTGATGATATTTTATGCCGTACGCACACAAGGCAATAGTTCATAATGACATAGAATTATCGACACTACGACTAAATGGACACAGTTGCGCTTCGATGACAACCCTTGCTACCTACTTAATTAAGACGCTGTCATGATCCAAGTTCATTTATAGACTGATATTGAAAAAAAACCAAAACCCTGGCTTATTTTGTGAGTGATTTATAAAGGACCAGCCAAACAACTAGTCATTAGAAGAAAATAATCTTGCACACAGGTACCTTTTATGAGATAGGATTTGTGAGGCTCCTAACAGCGCGTTGCCAAAAACCCAATTAGGAACTTCTAATTTTAGTTAATTAAGACAGCTCACGGTTACCCACAGAGCAATGGCGAGGTTTCCTTGCGAGATCGAATGAGATATGTTGAGATCGGCAGGAGAACCAAATTAACCGACATAGCCCGAAGAAATACCAAGCTGAAGTGGCACTGGGCAAGGCACAAACCTCGTATAACACGACTACAAACCGGAAGAAACAGCATGGGCAGGCCCCCTACAAGATGGACCGATGATCTTGTGAGGGTCGCTGGAAGCTGCTGGATGCGGGTAGCGAAAGAGCAGCACTCTAGGAGATTTTTGGGGCAGGACTTTATCGATGGACGTCTTTCGGCTGAGACTAGTATAAGTATTATGAAAGAAATCAGAAGCTTAAGTAACATAAGTACCTTTAATTTAACTACAAAAGAATAAAGCGCTTAAGACGTAAGGCCTTATACCACATGAAGCCTCAGTAAGCACAACTTAATTTAATTACAGCGTGAGGCCCCTTAATATGCCGGTTGGTATATCCACATCGACTTCAACGCTACTGTAAAGGAGACGAAGGATTTGCAGCCATAAGCTAGAATGTCCATATTATTATAATCATAATCCTTCATCCAACTAGACCCAACAATTACTAATAGCAAAGAGAGTGGCCACTGGCCAGTCTGTGCGTCATAAGTTGCGTGCTGCAGTAGCGAATGTTTTTACTATTTCGCTGGCTACAACTATCAGTAAACGCTGTCATTTTGTGCGGTACAATCTATAAGAGACAGCGGGTCAATATTTTTGGAGCCGTTTACATGTTCTACTTAAAATCTTGATAATTGTTATCATAATCTAGTTAATAAATGCCCAATAAACATTTGTACACCATCCAAAATGGTAGAAAAATAAGTCGGGTTTTCCTTCCTGACGCTATAACTCCAGAACGCACGAACCGATTTCCACGGTTTTGCATTCGTTGGAAAGGTCTCGGGCTCCGTGAGGTTTATAGCAAAGAAAATTCAGGAAAAATTTCAAAAGAAAAGCGGGAAAATCTTTAATTTATTAAATTTATCGCGGGTGAAACCGCGGGGCACAGCTAGTTGCTTATAATTATGTATCATCACATTTATGTACTGCACCTATGTTCACAGATGAATAATTTTTATTTGAAGAATTTTAAGATAGATTGCCTCTTTAGAAGTCATTATCGTTCAAAGATAGGCAGGTAGAAGAAATATCATATAAACCGTCTAACCGTGTAACAAAAGGGTATCCTTAAACAGTTTGATAAGATAGGGATAGTGTAACGCCTCAGCTCGTAAATGAGTCCACACAATTAGTCGACAAAACTTAATAGACCTATTATTGAGCCGGTAGGAAATACAGATATTTTTAAATCGTATGTTGTGCAACTGGCAGTTTAACGACGTCTAATCTAGCTAATCTGTGTAATAGCAATAAGGGAATGTTGAAAAACAGCCAATGCAAGAGTGGTAGAGTTTTTGTCGCACATTCTTGGCCAGCTGTATTGGAATGTTAGGTGGGGAATTTTTAAATTTAAAAAAATAAGGAACGACTGTAAAAAGTCCCTGTTATTAAGATGCTGATAAAAGCAAATAGGACAAAACAATCGAAACAAAGTTTATATAAATTCAGAAAAATAATATAGATTAGATAAGTAATGTTAAACCTATTGTTTCAATCAAAATATATATGTATGTGATTTATAGCTTCAGATATTATTATTTTATTTTACAAACAAAGTAAGTACACACAATACAGTTGTAGATATTTCAATATTATTAGTTTACGTATTATTCCCTTTATTATTCATATCCTTTATAAGTATATATCATATTTATCAATATATAACGATATAATACAATTATTCTATTTTATTTTTTAGACATAAGAGGGTCCAGTTGAAAATCAGTGCCACGCCCCTGGGTTGGCTAATGCTGAACTGGATACCTAGGTACTTGCTGCAATTGACAGACACATGCACCCACTTGAATATTAACTATTTTTTTTTATGTTGACAAGACGTATATGTATTTGTGTGTAAAGTGTGTCTTTCAATGTTAGCAATAAATTTTCTTTTCTTTTCTTTTCTAATGTAATCAGGCGTCACTTTGGGGAAATCCATAACAATCAAAATACAAAATCAATATGTAGTGTTAATTCCGCTAATTGTCAGTTTAATCATGCCGGGATGCAATTTGCACCGCCCTCCCGCCCGCAAAAATGTGCACATGCAAGAAGGACAATATAAAAAAGCAAATTACATGCGCCAGTACGATACCCAACACGTGTTTCTTCTCAAGAGCTGCTAACTCGGTGAGTGCTCGAATGAGACTCATATATATATATATATATATATATAGTTTCAGTTTGTGCAATGTCTTCTGTTTTTTTATTCATTCCTTCTTTTATACTTTTAGATATATTAATTTGAAATAAATAAATAAATATAATTGGTCGCCGGAAGTCGTTGAACGCAGACAGCGCAAGACCGGCAATTCCTCAAATACCTATGTTTGGGGGAGGCTTTTGTCCATCAGTGGGCGTCTTTCTGCTGATATCAAAAGTCTAATAAGTTAAACTAAATGAGGATTAATCTCAATATCAATATTAATTTGATCTTAAAAACACTCTCTCACACATACATGGCCCATGGGCTCATGGGCCATAGCCGGACGGATGGCTAGACTCCATTGAGACTGGCCGTAGTGACCGGAATTCTACCGGGAGACATTATTACTATAATATATATCTATATATATGGTATCACCCTTATTACTCATATGTTAATGTCGACTCAGGTGAACTCTAACGATCTTCATCAACAACGTGTGCCTGGCTGCTGAACTTCGAGCAACTGACAAGGAACGTACAGATACCAGTACATCCAGCTGCCCCAATCTGTCAAATTTATTTTATATCCTTTCAACTTTATCACAAAAACATAAGGTTCATTTTTATTTGGGGAAACTTGACAGATTGCGGTAGCTGGATATGCGGCGTCTGTACCACCCGTAGCCATTCATAAAATACCTCGAACAAAAAAGATCAAACCCAACAAATAACAATGTAAATAAAGACTTTTAACGAGCAACTGGTCTCGAAAGATTCCTCATCTCGACAACATTTAAAGCATCTGCTAATTGTACTGCGCCGCCGCTATATTGCCAATTACGGGCCCAGAACAAAAGCACGCTAGCGCCGGAAATGACGCGAATGCTTCTGCCTGTCACTTCCGGTGAGTCTTAAGGGGCTACCTCGAGAATTTAGTGAGTTTACCATTATAATATTTCATTGAATTAAAAAAGGAACCTAATTTTTATGGGTGTATGTATCTTGATTTGTGATCTAGTGAAGTTGAAATAATAATAAATATCTTGGGTCAACCAACACACTGCCATATCCATGCCTTTTTTACGTGGTGGAAATGCTCAAGTCTCACGTTGTGTGGGGCTCGATCCACTAAAACCACCACGGTAGCCGGCCTCACAGTACATTGTAGCGGGGACTCTGGGTACTCGTGAACGATACAAGACGAGTGGAGTTCTTTTCCTTCAAACGCCAGCGGTCCCAGGGGCGGCGCCCAATCGGGCAGAAGATAGCCGGGCCGAGCCATATCCATGCCTATGATTACCAGACATCGGATAGATATACTTGTATATTTCTAAATATCGTAGGAAAGTCAAAACTGTACATTGAATATTTTTTTTAAAGGATATTTGGGACGTCATCTACAATCGATTTCGAAGTCAAAAATATAGTTTTTAGAATTTTTGTCTGTGTGTCTGTTTGTCTGTATGTATGTCCGGGCTAAACTCAAAAAGTACTGCACAGATTCACTTCAAATTTACTTCGGGTCAACATATAGGCTACATATTATCACGCTATCACTTACGGGGAAGGATCTATGACAATTTATAAAAATTAACGCGGGTAAAACCGCGGAGCACAGCTATCTATAATATATCTGTTATAGATAAATTACACCTAGGCATATAAGAACAAACTGCAACAAGTCTGCTGTGTGGTGACGGCGACAAATATCAGAATCAGAATATCATCATCCCATCTCATCCCGTGGGGGGCGTAGAAGTCGACCCGATGGGAATATCTACCAGAGGAAGGGTAGCAGCTTCCTTCTGATTACTATGACCATCTCACTGCGATCGCCAACCCGCCTGCCAAGCGTGGCGATTATGGCATATCCCCTCAAGACGATTCTTGAGGGAGGCTTGTCCAGCAGTGGACTTATTTAGCTGTAATGATATAAGAACAAATAATCATGCTACAATCATTTATCCTGCGTGGTGATCGAAACTGATGAGTTAGCACTCGGGGTCACTAAACACTAGACCAACACATAAATATACCATTGTTAAATGCCATATACGGTATTAGTCTCAATTATAAGTTCAAAATATACATATAATAAAATCGTAGGAAAGTCAAAACTGTACATTGAATATTTTAAAGGATACTTGGGGCGTGATCTACAATCGATATCGAAGCCATAAATATAGATTTTATAATTTTTCTCTGTTTGTATGTATGTATGCCCGGGCTAAAACTGTCCGGACGGCTCCGAAAGCTTCCCGTATTAACAAAAAAAATATAAAAATCGGTTACCGCACAACAGAGATAACGCCAAACATACAGACAGTCTAATTATTAATGGCAGTGAGCCTTTGTTTTCATGACCTCCAATGCCTCTGCCATTGTTTATAGTTTGTCTAATTACTACGTCCACTCCAAAGGACGGAGACAATCAGAAATTAAAGCACTTTTAAGATCACCTATTCACAGACTAGACGCGTGCCTACTTGCTTAACCTAGTTGATGATGTTCAAATAGCTATAAGCGCCTCTGCAAGCTACGTCCCATAATTTTCAAGGGAGACCCTTAAGTAAAGTGGGTGCCAACACTTTTTGTGAGTAGAATTTACTCTGATTTAAGGGAGGAAATAAATGGCTTGAGTGACGGGGAGATGGATTTAACAAAGGATGCATATATCCTTTTATGGAATGAGCGAAGGAAGCGTTAAGAAGCTGACAAGACCCAATATCATCTTTTCACGCCAATGCCGACCGTATAAGCTTATGCGTGTTTTCTCTATTCGGACCCATAAAGAAAACATAGAAAAATATCAAAATCTAATGAAAAGCAAGATGAGGTCAAACATAACATATGGATATTTAAAATGATATAACAATTTTTCATGCACGGAAACTGCAAAAACATCCTTCGGTGATCTCGTGCGATTAATATTCCAAAATATTCAAAACAAGTTTGAAAAATAATAAACGACGAAAACTACTCCTGAATTATTTGGAAATTTAATTACAATAATTTTATCCTTCACAATATCTACGGCTAGAAGTCACAAGCTATCAGATGAAGTAATGGAAAATGACTTTATTACGTAAACTAATAGCTCAGTTTAAGACATTACGGAGTGCACTGCGCTCTTTTTTCTGTGCCATTTTGTGCGTATTTTTTTTCAATTTACTGCAACCGCACTAGCTCGCGCTGTGTCAGGCTTCCTTTTATTCAATGTAGATTCATAACATTAGTTCCTATTTGAATGTCCTAAGTGTAATACGTGGGCAAGCGCATGAAAAACCTAGTTAAACCTACGTGCAGGTATTTCATAACATGCAACCAATATGGTATCGCGTGGGCATTGATTTATTACTTGTGTAAATCTTTCAAGTATACCAATTGTGTTGTTTTTGTTAGTGTTGAAGACTATACGCGATCTTTAACTAATTATAATATGTTAATTGACAGGCAATGTGTATTTCATTTACAAAAAAGATAGTCTTAAGTAACGTCCTCCTAATCGCGGCCCGTTTATTGAGTCAACCAAAATGATGACACTGAAGCCCATTATTGCTTCACTGCAGAGCAAGGACCTTCTATTACAATAAGAGGGCATAGGCCATGGTCCATGCGGCTTGGCAGACCTCACATGCCATCTACAACATCTTGGCTCTTGCCATCAGCGAGGAGCATATAATATTGGACAAGTATGCCACAGACCCAGATAAATTTCTAATGATTCGATGAGACTTCAAACTCTGAGCTGCTCCTGAGGAATATGTTCGTGATGGGAAAAATTGTAGTAACACTTTTCAGCCCGACCTGGGATTGGAAGGCAGGAACTCATAGTTTCCGGTAACATTCTACGGCTGGATCAATGAGGCAGACGAAATATTATCTAGGTCAGTCATGAAAATTGGATAACGAATTAGAATCCCGGTACATATGGACGGGCGGACGAAAGGCAGAGTAACAGGATAGTGGATATGTTTTGACCTTAGGACACGAAACTCTTAACAAAAAGGTTTACACTACTTACAGACTGCCACTCCTCCTGCCTTTCGATTTTCGCAGGGTCAGTCCTCTTTGCTAGCTCAGCGCGACGGAGCTGCTCTCGCGCGCGACTGCCGAGGTCCGCGGGTCCAACCCGCACAAACTGCAGCGGGTTGCCGGCTGGCTTCCCGGGGATGACCGCGGCGGTGTGCGGCCGGGTCGCCAGGAAGTCTGCACTGTCTGTTGTCTGCAACAAGAGAACCGAAAATTAGATACAATTGTATTTAGGTACTACCGAACTACTAAACGATCATAACATATATATTTTTTAAAGAAGCTCATGGTCTTGTCAGTCTTGCCTTGTAAAGACAACACAACACGTCATTGACTCTACTGGCTAGGCTCATTAGTTTTGCCCCTGCCTGCCTATGGTTGAATAGAAGATGATCATGACCATCAGTTGAGGAATCAAAGTCAATTTATAAGCTCATAATGGAGTTGTGAATAGTTCTAAGCATGGCGTCATGTAAGTTGAAGTAGAATAAAAACGTCAGCCTTTAGTGATGCAATATGATCTCCTAACGACAACGTTACGAGGTAATGAATTACACCACAACGTCTAGGTCGGTAGGCTGTTGCCCTATAAGTAACTTGATGCGTTCCATCAGGTCAGATCACTGTCTTCAATGTTAATAAGATATCAATAGAACAGTCTATTAATTTTTTTTTGGACAATGTCACACAGATCATCCTAGGCCCAAACTAAGCAAAGCTTGTACTATGTGTACCAGGCGACGATATACATACTTATATAGATAGATAAATACTTAAATACATAGAAAACATCCGAGTCATGGATGTTTTCTATGTATTTAAGTATTTATCTATCAAACAAATATTCGTGCTCATCACACAAATATTTGCACTTACCGGGATTCAAACCCAGGACCACCAGCTTCGTAGGCAGGAGCACTACCAACTAGGCTACGGTGAATTTAATCTCAAGAATGGGAAATCCCATATTTAACCGTCCAGAGGGTCTCGACTCAGCACCTTCTCCCAATCCGGGCTAAGGGGATCTTAAATTTGATCTGTCCTTAGCTTAACGCAGAGTACCTATCCCGGATTGGATGTTGGCTCGTGACCAGCGGGACAATTAAACTTATGATTTCCCACTTTTATGATAAGATTTACGCTTTACATTGCGAATAATGCTATAAAGCTAAAAAAATTATAGTTTCTTAACTTAAACGTAATCCAAAGAACCACTCAGGCAGTCCGTCGGTCTATAATTGCGTGGCAAAGTGGTTTATATGTGAACGGCTCCGTCCTTTGGTGGGGTAAGGTCTTGGTTCCGTTTGTTATTATACATCAGTCATAAGCCATGTCCGGGGCATACTGGGTGGTTTAAAGAACTCTGGCAATAGGAGTAACCACGATCAAATGAGGTAAAATAGTTTTTGTGGCTTTGACCCTGTTTCGTTCTTATAGTTAGGAGGTTGGGCCATCATGTGGGGCCTTATTTGGCTACTCAAACCAATCACTTTCCATCCAAAAATCCAACTCAACTACAAAGTGCTAGTGTCTTCTGCAGCCTCGTTCATAAACTTCTACGCTTTTGCAATGCAGCAGTGAGTTTGTTAGTAATCACCATAAAACGTTGCGGTTGCATTAAAAATCATTTATTTTTTCCTTCTTAACTGGCGTCAGGCATCCCCATTCGTGACGCTAATATTGACGAAGCGTTTGTACAATGTACTGTCCGATAAATGTACCTGTCACCATCCTTGTTTTCAAGGTGATTTTATTGCATTGCTAAGAAGCTGTCATTCAATAAGACATGACTAAGTATTAATAGAAGGATTTGATTCGTCGACGTCGTCGTTCGACGTCATAAATGACTTCACCAGTTGATACCTGGTGATTAATAGTAAATACGTAAAGGATATTTCAAGTCTTTGTCGTGTCTGTCCCAATTTAACATTGCCAATCCTAAAACTTGAATCTGTTTCACTGAAAATATGGCCGTATGTTTCAATAATGTACAGTAGCCGATAATTCTACCTATCACCATGCGTGCATCCTTATTTACAAGGCGATTGCATTGCTAAGGTGTTATTCGATTACACGTGATTAAGTTGTAATGATTAGATTCAATCACTTCGACGTACGTCATAAATGACATCACCAGTAACTTACCTGCTGATCAGTAATATATACGTAAAGGAAATTTCAAATCTGTGTTGTGACTGTCCCAAAAAAACATTGCCAGCCCTAAAACCTGAATCTATTAACCTGTATTTTTCAACAGTGTACAGTATCCGATAATTCTACCTATCACCATGCGTGCATCCTTATTTATAAGGCGATTTTATTATATTGCTAAGGTGTAATTCGATTAGACGTGATTAAGTTGTAATGAGTTGATTCAATCATCATCTTTGACGGAGTTCATTAATGACTTCACCAGTCCAATATCATACCTGGAGAAAATAAATTCGTGAATACGTAAAGGAAATTTTAAGTCTGTCGTGACTGTCCCAAAAAAACATGGTCAACCCTAAAACCTGAATCTGTTTAACTGAAAATATTGACGGATGTTTCAACTGTAATTTGTTTGGATAATATTTTAACATATAACCGTTCCATGATACGGATTATAAGTAAACTACTAATTTCACACCTTTTTCAGGCTTAGTATCTACTAGCCTACAGAAACCGAAACATATTAACGAATTCGTGCTGAAGATGGAAGAAAGCATTTTGATTGGCATAACTTATAACTCCATCACGACGGTTACTAATCATATCGCTGCATGCCCGTCAAGAGCTCGATTTGGTTCCTACGTTTCGTTTTGGAAACTCATAATAACGTCACTAGTCCAAAGACATAGAGGACCAGTTATTTAAATACATATATCGATATATCTCATACATTATCTGCTTCTTCCGTGCTTTTTAACAGAGAACTTTAAAAAAGAGGAAGTTCTCAATAGGACTATGTGGTGTCATCATATATTTATTTATTGTTCATTTTTTTTTCCAAATTTATTCCAAAATGATACGTGATATCCTCGTTATTTGGAATTTGATTAAGAGATAGGAGATTTTTTATTATTTGATAGGGACTTTCGACATATCCTACTAATATTGTCAATGCGAAAGTGTGTTTGATGTATGGATGGATGTTATCTACTCTTTCACGCAAAAACTTGATAAAAAACGATTTTGATAAAACTTTTTAATCTCAAAACTTTTTAGCAATATATTTTTAGGTATACTTCCGAATAAGCATAGGCTAAAATTTAAAGTATACACGTGTTCTTAAAATCTGTAGAAAACTAAAAACGTGCTCTCTAATTCTAACAATTATATGGTCTAAATACCTACACAATTATCTAGAATTTATAACAAGAAACGTTTCTCAATAGATTACGTGTAATCACATAATATTTATGAGTAATTATGTTCAGCACCACGCCCTTAAGATAAAATGTTAATGATGATTATGACAAAATTACATAGTCTAAATGGAATAGTGGGACGAATTCGTGGTTATAGGTCGCGGTATAATGCATAATACTTACCAGTGGCAGAGGTGATCTGTTTCTTACGTAAAGCCGAGTGTATACATATTAAAAGCCGGTGTGAGGCGGTTTGATGCTTAGGTATAATAATAATAATGTCCTCCTTGCCGAATTTCTGCCACGGCAGCCCGTCTCAACAGTGATTAGCCATCTGCGCCGGACATATTATAGTGCTAAAATGTGTGCGCAAACACAGGCGCACTTTCTATTCCATCACTCTAATGATCCGATGGGACGCCTAGCGACAAGACCGGAAAGAGGTCAAGTACAGGACCGACGGTTTTACGTGCTCTCCGAGGCACGGGGGTATAATACCGCCAACTGCCAGACTTCGGGCTGATGCTGAGAAATTTTTCTTTTTACGGAAAAGTCCCAAAATCACTTTTGGCCCGACTCGGGATTTTAACCCAGGACCTCATTTTCTGCGGGTGAACACGCTACCGCTAGACCAACGAGGCAGTCATGCTTAGGTATACTATGCAAGCGGCTATATGACGAAAATAAATAAACCGCATCGAAACCTCATGGATGTTCTTTAGAACATATGAAAGAGTCATAAGTCGTGTTGAAAAATTAGTTATACGGTAATAATACATTACATTAAATTCTATTGCATTTAAAACGATCATCTTACGACAGTGTTTTTCAACCTGTGGGTCGCGACCCCCAGGGGGGTCGCGAAACTTCTATAGGGAAGCTAGTCATAGGGTCGCAAATGAATTTTGAGTATTATGATTAGCCTTGCTGCAAATACATTAAATGTTTAGCGTGAAGTTCCAAAACTCTGGCTAGTACTTTGTCTCTTGACAACCACCTAACCTAACCTATAATTCAGAAATTATAAAGTAAATTTTGGTGGAGTGTGGTGAAATTTTGGATTCAATATGTGTCACAAAATAAAAGAAACATGGAAAAAAAGCGGTTAAAAATCGGGTAGGGGGGTCGCGTGATGAAAAAGGTTGAAAAACACTGTCTTACGACATACATACGTAAGATTTAGGAATACTTTATCACATTTGTCGTTTATCAGTTATGAACTCATCAATAGCTAAGTCATAGGAGCTCTGATACCTGCATTGGCTAAACATGGTGCCCTCCCTGTACAATGTTAAAACACCCCACAGGCACATGGCTTTAACCCCAGCAGATGGTTCCAATATGGCAAGTATTCATTTAAGTATTCATTGAGACCGTGTGAAAGATGGTCTCACGTCCACCATCGCTGAGCAAGTGGCCTTTGTCTTAGGTGGCGCCGGAAGAATTCTTACGACAGGCGGCTTAGACTACTGCTGAGCTAGAATATCGTTAGAGTCATGTCTCTGGGATGTGTGGTGACAACGGAAAATATCAGAATTTCATCATCTGATCCCGTGAGGGTGTAGAAGTCGGCTCGAGGGGATATCTACCAGAAGACGGGCAGCAGCTTCTTTTTGAGTACAAAGACCATCTTATTGCGATCGCCAACCCGTCTGCGACGCGTGGCGATTATGGCATATCCCGCCAAGATGATTCAGGGGCTCTACCGGCTAAGTCGCCAAACATCGATTTCTTAAATGGCGTTAATATAAATAAAGGTTAAAAATTACTAAATCAATCGTTTAATCGGCTTCCATGAGCACATGTGACGTCACAGATGGTCCGGAATCGATTGTCAACGTTGCACTGTGATTCGCGTAGAACAAACTAGCTGGACAAAAACAACTCTTCAATTCCTAATAGTTAATTATTAAGATGAACTCATTAGCCCTATACATTAAGGAATACATCTATTAATTTTCGTAATTACCCTCATTAGGCCCGTCATTAAGGTAAGTATATAAAGTGTTGATAATTCAAAGTGCATTCATTTGCATTTTTACACCATATTGTTAACATTATTTTAAGTCACTAAAAGAAATTTGTGATAGTGTTTTTGTGATGGATTGTGTACATAAGGGTAAGTAGTTTTGTTTTAGTTAATTTTTATCACAGGATCATTATTTAATTTTATTAAATTAAATGTTTCGATAAAAGTGGACTTTTTCACCCATATTTTTGAATTCAATAGTCAAAATATTACATGTCCACTCATGTCCACTCTGTAAAATCTATTTTATATGATTCTCACAAGTATCTAGTAGTAATTAGTAGAAAAAAATATTGCGAATTATTTGCACAACTAATTTTTTTCTTTTTTTTTCTTTAAACAGTTTTCACCGTCTCAAAAATGGACTTTTTTGAAGAATGGCTAAAACACCCGAAGGAAACGCGAAACGTTGAGCTCTTTCGGTTTATATCTTTGAGACATGACTTTGATGGTGTTACGGAGCAGTCCCTGAGAGACGTCAAGGTCATCATCTCAAAATATTCTTCAAAATTGGCTGAAAAGTGGAGCAGCTGTGCAAGAAATAGCAGCTGTGCAAAGAATAGCTACGAATAGAGATTTACTTAATATGTTATTGATAACATCTGACCCTGTAATAAATGGTTTAAGAGAAATTCCCCGGAAGAAAATAGGTTCATTCCCTATCGAAGTCCTAGATTTATTAGTTCAACCTAGCTTTAAGGAACAAAATGTTAATATAGTTTCTAGTTTTCATAGTTCTGCCACTCATGATCATGACTATTCAATGGATGATTCATCTGATGATAGTGATGATGAGTGATCGATTTAGTTTTTAAATAGGTATTTTATGTATCTGATATTAGATTTTATAGTTACATTTATAGTTAAATTTATTTATAAAATTGTTTAAAAAAATATTGTGTTTTTATTTCACTATACCTGCTCAAACGACCAATGGACCTCAAATAGTATTATGACCCTTATATCTTTGCTTAATAACCTCATTTATAAATAAAAATCGAAACAAATAATATTGTCCAGCTAGCTTGTTCTACACGAACCACTGTGCGTTGAATCCGTTTAAACTATTGATTAAGTAATTTTTAACCTTTATTTATCTGAACGCCATTTAAGAAATCGATGACTTAGCCAGTAGAGCCCCTGGGGGTGGCTTTTGTTCAGCAGTGGACTTCTTTCAGCTGTTATGATGATGTCCTACGGGGTTAGACCAATCACAAGTTCGCTGCTACAGACTCATCTGTTTTTCTGTAATTTCATTAATAGAATTTTTAAGAAATACATGAGGGTCTTCGACTCCATTTCAGCGATCCAAGGCCGTAACAAAGACACCTGCTTATATATTTATTCTGTGAGTGTTGCAGTGACAAGTCCCTGAGTACACTCAAAGATATCTGAACCATTTCCGGTAAAACAGTTGTCAGCACTGAATCATGTAGTCCGAAGACTAAGGATATAGTTATTTTAATTATTGTTCTGGCCACCGTGGAAATGTGCGCTATTCACAGTTTTAACGGATTAACCTCGGTCTGGATATAGAAAAAGAGAACGGATTTAAGTATATTAAAATGCTGTTTGAAAATCAGCCTGAGTTGACATTTAATTTTGCTCTGCACATGTGGCGAAGTGCTTTGCGTCAGTCTTTGTTGATGCCCACTGTGGGCCAATTAAGGCCTCCCCAAAGATCTCCACAATTTTCGTTCTTGTGCTTCATCCAGTGGCTTCCATGGGTTGATATTTTTAAATGTATATAAGAGGCAGTACAAAGGAGCAAGTGGGTCACCTGATAGTAAATGACGACTGAGGCCCATGTACACTTGCAACACCAGAGGAGTCATTCTTTGGGTCATGTCGCTAGTCGTCGCTCCATTGTGACTGGCCGCCATTGCCGAAATTCGATGAAAGAGAGCAACTTGGCTGATGTCAGTACATTACCAACTTCAGCTACATCATGTCGCACACCTACTGCTTACCCCTTCGTTACAAACCGGCGTGATAATACCATATTACACTATATCACGTAACAAGTAATCCAAGCTGTCATGCGGTAATAATAAATTACTGAGAATTACTTGCGTTCGACTCTATCGGTGACATTACTTTCTATTTACGTAAAATAATGATAGCACCAGTTTCTGTGTGCTCCACATTGAACACATTAATTCCACGTGTAAAAACATGTAATTGTGCTCAAAGAGGAAGTTTTAAGATGGCGCCAAGATAATTAGGGGCATACCTAAATCACAATAATAATAATATTAATGGTTTTCTGAGGCGCTCATAGCTGGATCCGTAAGTGATCGGTGAGGTTAAGCAACTAGGCTCGCGGTCAGTCCATAGATGAGTGACCAAAGTACTTTAATTTCTGAACGTCTCCTTGCTTCGGATGGCACGTCAAGCTTTCGGTCATTAGACAACATTCGTAATGCATGTCAAAGGCCTACTGGGTTTGAAAAACAACAAAGTTATCTGGTTTCCGTAGCACAAGCTCTGCTTAGTTTGGGATCAGATGGCCGTGTGTCACTAATGGCCCACGATAATATTATTATTATTTATTACCGTTGACTTACAAATATCATCGCACAAATTTTCCTGACTCACCATAAAAGCCTACAAGAATTAGTAACAGCATTTGCTCTGATTACCCCATTACCCACCGCAAGTCATTACATATTCTGCAACACGTTCACGGCATTCAAATTCCACATTTAGCACGAATACACAAACTCGCATCTTCCACCGGATACCGATACGCATTATAAGTGCCATTTCGTAAGGTTTACGTGTGAGGCGTAACTATTGGGTTATATAAGATGGTGGTTATGAGGTTGCCCCTATTCTGGACTCTTCGTGAAGGTATTGTCTAATACCACATACAGACAGAGGTCGAGCGGTAGCTTTATCAGCCTTTGTAAGGTACGGTTTTTGATGTGAAACATCTATAGCCGCACGTAAAACAGATTTCTGGCGTGGCGACGCATGCCGTGGCGCATGCGCAATCGACTTTTTATTTTATCATTATGACATATTTAGTTCCTATCACAATATGTTCTTTTCTGCATATTACTTTTACAAAATAATGTCGATGTTTCACATCTGCCAGGCGTCCCGTGACGGCTCTCATTTTTAGCGACTCTTTCTCGTTCGCTACGATCAGGCTTTCGTTCAAAAAAGGTTTCTAAAGGTTCGGCAGCCACTTACCATCAGGTGGCCATGTGGTATATGATATAGTGGAGGTAAATAATGATAATTATTTGTGTAGCGGATTAAAAATTATTCGTTCCACTTAAACTTTCGATTAAGTTATGCACCCTGCCATATATTGGCTCTTTGCCAAGTAAGGGCTAAATGAGAAATTATGACCTACTTAAACTTCCTCCATAAATAATCTTATTTGCTTTGAATAAAATGTAATAGCTCAGAAGCACTTTATGTGACCTACCCTGGTTTCGGAGGATGTATCTACCATATTTAAAAATATAAATTCAGATTTTAAATTGGAATTTAAAAAATCTTTTTTTTTTTATTTATTTAAAAGAAATGATTTTTAATTGGAATTTTACGCCAAAAATGGCATTCATAGATAATTGTTTGATACCTTACATTGGGTTACATTACTGTTATTTTTGTAGGTATTTCCCATGATACTCGCTGATAATGTAACTTTCAAGGTGTAGGTGAAATAACATTTAAAATTAATTAAGTTAATCTCAGACCGCCGGCCAATTAAATTTATGATTTCCCATTTTTGATATTGCTTAGATTTACGCTTTGCATTGCGACTAATGCTATAAATTTAATATTTAATTAAGTTGTTTTCGAGTTTGTACATACAATCGAACATAAGTAAAATAAATAAATAAAATAAAAAAAGGTTTTTATTCACGTCGACTTTAAAAAAGCGCTTGTAAATAGTCAGAACATGTTTGTAGTAATATAGTTGTATACATTAGATATTATTTCTAGTAACATAGATATTTAGGTACATCTTGTATGAAAACATTTATAAAATTTATTTTATTACAGAAATGATATTTAGCTAGCTCGTATGAAGTTATTGTCAAGAGATTATGTTTAATTATCTAGTTTAAGTCTAATATTTTTACTACATATTGTCAATGGTTCTGTCTACATTAGTCTACAGTACATAAAAATATAATATTTTCATCATCGAAGCCCGTTCCCAATCATTAAACAAACATTTAAATTGAGAACCTCCTTTGTCGAAGCCGGTAAAAACAATTTGCCATGAAGTCAGAACCGCGGGCACCCACCCACTCGTTACATAAACAAAAATACTCCAAACTAGTATGTTCGCCGCAACGGTAATAGCTAGCCATAAAGCAATGCGAACGCGAACATAACTCCGTTAATTAAATACTCGGGGATTATTTGCTTTATGTAATCTCGTTATTAACTTTTATCTTCCGTTATTTGGGTTTCTAGATTATTGATATTATTATGATTTGTTTTTATTGTGGTGGCCTCTATTTCTTTATTAAATTATCGATATTAAACTAGCACTTCACCCACGGACTTTCTTTTCGTCTTTCTTTCAAAAAATACCTACTATCTTCGTATGAAAATTTTCAGTATCTATTTTGGAAGATGATATGTTTGTCCTAGACTCTTCTCCTTCTATTTATATATTTATCATGTCAGTCTAAATACATATATTCACTGATGGACAAATGCCAATCCTGAGCTACCCACAATCAGTGTCCTCCAGCGACCCTTACAAGATCGGTGTGATGTAACCATTTTGACAATAACTCCTCAACTTCATAAGAATTCATAAATTAAATTATAATTCCTGTTCGCTTTGAACGCTTACGGCCTTACCTCACTTACCCATGGCGTAAAGTTCATCCTACTTCTGATGTAATCTAAACTCTAATAAAATACCAAATACACAATACTCTTTTATTCATTATCACTTTCAAATAATTTATTTTCTTAATTGATTGATTGTACTAAGTTGTACAATCAATAAATTATAAATGTTCACTTCAACGGTTCGACTGCAAGAGAGTCCACTCCGCTCGCGCACAGCCATTATAAACACTCTGTTCTTGTTGCAACTTGACCGCTAGATGGCGTTGTCGAACCGATGCTGCCAACATTCCATATTATCAAAAATTATCAACGGTATAATATTCTATTTATACCCAGAATTAATATATAGTTAATTTGTAATACAGCACATTAATTCCTCGACTATTAACGATCGCCTTTTTTAAATACGTATTGTTTTTTGAAAATGGCGAACTGGCATGCCCCTGTCTTAACTTCATTTTATATGTCAAGAAAGGTGGAATAAAAAAAATACTTCGTAATTGGGAGCCATTCCACACGTCATTTGGCTCCTAAAGCAGAAAACAAGAAGGAATATAACACATTCTTGGTGTACTTCTTAAACCCAGGGAAGGTAGGCATTGACAATTTTCTTCAACTAGAATCAAAACATTTACGCATGACTTAAGACTGTTCCTCCGCCATTGAACTTCAAAGATTATGAAACAGGTACCCACCATTTAACACTTTCACTTCATAAATAACGCTATTAGAGTTTGATCAACTGGTTATTAGTTGATTTGATCAAGTCTTGATTTCAACCAATTAGCATCACACGATTATTGACAGTGGTAAGGCTAATTTACAATGCGGCAGGCAATGGCGCTAGCAAATAAAATATATTTTTTTAAACGAAATTATAAAATTTATTCAGCACTTGGGTAATAATAATAATGAAATGAAATAATGAAATTTATTCAGCACTTGGGTATTAACATACACATGTACTTGTCAAGTTCACAATGGAGTACATAAACATAGTCGAATACAGTATAAAAATTACAAAAATATAATTAGTCTAAAAAAATTAATCTATTATTTTGAAATTAGTTGTACAATATTAAAATTAAAGAATTGAAGGCAATGAGCATTTGGCTAGCGCAGAAGGCTCTTAACCAGTAGCTTAAATTAAACGATTAATACCCGAGGCCACCCTTTTGGGGTTCGGGCCACAGCTCAGGGGGTCGCTGAAGCAAAAGGACAGAATTCTAAGAGAGGGCGTGATCAGTTGCACGGGCTCACCGATGACGTGTTAAGGGGCCAAAGCGATCCTCGCCGCTGAGGAGCCTACCCTAGCTAACCTGCGGCTTTCTCTAGCTACCTAGGTGGACGAATAGTAGTTGGTGGTAGGTATTAAAATACTTCTGTACCTTGTCGAGCTCGAGAAGTAAAAATATGTTGAGAAATACTTAAATAAATCACAAGTTATTTAAGTACAACGTATTTATGAATTTAGTACGAACATATGTAATAGATAGCTAAGTCATCATCATCATTATGAGCCTGATATCGTCCACTGCTGGACATAGGTCCCTTCCAAAGGTTTCTATGACGTTGTCATTTGGGAGGGTTTTCTTAGTGACCGCACTAGGGCATAGTTTCTCATTAACAGTTAGTGAAAATGTAGTCATTAGCAAGTTTAAGACATTTTAATAAGTCGTTGTCAAATAGCTCGCAGTCTACCTGCGCCAACCTCTCAAGCAGTAATGAATTGTTTGATGTTGGTTGGGATTTTTCTATTACGTAAAGAGTCTCAGTATCTGCGCCGAGTCTGGAAGTAAACGGTGATCAACCCACGTGTCTCGCAAAGCACGTAAACCCATCAGTTCTGTATCTGATCTCTTTCCGGTGTACATTGAGGGTGGCAGCCATAGAAAACTCGACCAGGTAGTTTAAAGTACATTAAGTTGGGAGTAGAGATGTAAAATGTCTAAATATCACTAGTCACAATTGTCACAAACCTTAAATGACCGGTCATTTACTGTCGAATTCAGTCAATTTGACTCAAATATTATTGTCTATTCTCGACTACCACCCAATTATTTATTTATTTAGGTACCCAATTTATATGCAAGTTTAAATGAAGTTTTATTTTCTATTATATCATGAGAGGATAAGAAATCAAAGACGATGCGCGGGCGATGCGACGCGACGTTGCCATTTTGTCTTAAATGCACGCATGAGTAGAAATGTAAAATTATTAACACTATATAATAATACTATAAGTCATAAAAAACATTTTTTGTTTCAATTTATAAGTTGTAGGCTTTTATCAACGACAAAAACTTAAAAGGTACTAAAATATTACTGAAATTAAATTGACTGAAAATGACCGTTTTTGAAAGTTAATGACCAATTTTGACCAATTTGACCGTAAATGACAGTCAGTCTAATTCAGTCATTTTAGTCATAGTCATAGTCAGTCATTGAAGGGCTTGCCAGAAATCACGCTGCGGCTGCACTAACCGCTTACTAAAAGGCGGTATGAAGGATATTTGGTAGAAAAGAGAAAAAATAATCATCTTCATCGGTGTCTAAGTACTGCTGAACTGCTCACTTTATTTTGTATCAGTAAAATAGTATCCTTGGACTGTTGTCGGAAGTAAAAAGTGTCCACCTAATTATTTTATCGTAGCTCTGATAAAACAATCACTGCGGATATAATTTCAATTTATCTGTCATCGACTGGTCAACCTTCATTCTGTCGACGACAACGCAAATTGTAAACGTAATTTAATTTATTTATTATAGATAGACACACCAACACTTAAATACGTACGTATACATACACAACATTTAAATCTTAGCTCACCATATAATTCAGTTCTTATATGTACACCTATTAAAGGGCATGCCTTTAATAGGTGTAAATATAAGAACTACAACACACAGTAAACATAGACAACGTTGACATACAATACCATTTATTTTAAATTAAAAACAATCAAAAATACTATAACTAACACAGATTAAAATGCATCAAAGACAATTAAAAAAGTTCTTATTGGACTAAGAAAAAAAAGGAGTCCCTATGCTAACGCTTCCAATAATTTTCAGTAATGATTGATACGCACTGCCGCCGCACCGGTGGACAGTTACTGACTCAATGTAAATGAGCCTTAAGTTCTAGTTTAGATAAGATCCATATCTAGATTAGTTTCGAGTCCAAGTTAAAGTAAAATTTCTTCTTAATTATGAATAATTACCGGTTCCAGTCAGGAGTCATCAGAATATCTGTACCTCAATCAACCGTCAATTCGAAAATACCTGGCGTGACTTAAGATACCGTAAAACTATCTTATCTTATCTTGTATATGTCTTATAAGAGTACAATACAGCTTTTCAGAGATAGCAAGTTTATGAAATGATTTTTATGAAGTACTAGGTGCGCCCGCGGTTTTACCCGCGTTAGACTTTATTAATTATAGCCTATGTGTTAATTCAGGGTGTCAGCTAACTCCATACCAAAGTTTATTAAAATCGCCCCAGCCGTTTAAACGTGAAGAAGTAACAAACATACACACTCACATACTCACAAACTTTGGCCTTTATAATATTAGTGTGATGGTTCAAGTCCAGTATAATCGGAATATTTGTATATTGACTGCACGTGTGGCGCAGCGGTTAAGAAAGTCACCTCGCCACTTCGTGTCCCGGGTTTGATTCCCGCACAGAACAATTATTGATCCGTATGTGATGTTTTTCAAAGTCTGGGTGCAGTTTGTGTCCGTAAATTATATTATATGTTTGTAAAGCAGAAAAACTGAAGACAACAACCGGAAATTGAGCTATTTTACATGGTTCCATCATAAATCAGCGCTGCAGCAGTTAATGTTGCAGCTAGTGCTGAGATGGGATCAATTCGGACTCGCACAGATAACCATTAAGGACTTCTGTATGTGTACCTATTTATATATTTTATTATTATTATTATATGTGCTTGTTTACTGAATAAATGTATTTTCTTTCAAATTTAAAAGGATCTGAAGTGGTAACGGGCCCTCTGAAGCAAGAATGTCAAATGTCGAATGATGGTGTCGAAATGGATTTGTTTAATTGGTTCAATTTCATTGGTAGATAGCGCTAGCGCTTCTTGACTGGCGATGTCTGTCCGTTGCATCGTAGTTCCTAAACGGAAAGACCGATTTTGATGCGGTTTTTTTCAATTGAAAGCGAGTTTCCTTGCGGTGGTTCTTAGCTATGTTTGGTTAAAATCGGTCAAGCAGTGTAAGAGCACTTTTCAAAAATGATGTAATTATAATTGGAGTCGCACATTTTCTTAAGTTAGGTTATTCAGTGGGGTTTGTGTATGATTTTTAAAGATTTATCCATTAGATACAATTAACTTGTCACTTGTCATTTAAAGTTTCTCTCAACATTGTTGTATGGACAAGGCGGAATCCATAATGAACGATGTTTTTTTTTAACCACCTCATTTAAAGTGCAAATCGATGCACTTATCGATCAATCCTATTATTATCTCAACACGATCTCAAAAGTTAAATATATATCTTAACAATAATAATAAATAGTTTCTGTAATGACGGCCACGGCTACGGTCACCGTAGCCTAGTTGGTAGTGCTCCTGCCTACGAAGCTGGTGGTCCTGGGTTCGAATCCCGGTCAGTGCAAATATTTGTGTGATGAACACGAATATTTGTTTCTGAGTTATGGATGTTTTCTATGTATTTAAGTATTTATCTATTTATATAAGTATGTATATCGTCGCCTGGTACCCATAGTACAAGCTTTGCTTAGTTTGGGGCTAGGATGATCTGTGTGACATTGTCCCAATTATTATTATAATGTTATTCGGATGATTATTAAAAAATTGTATTTTTTTATTGGTTTTGTAGGCAGACGAGCCACCGACCCACCTGATGGTAAGTGGTAACCGCTGCTTGTGGAAATTCGCAGTGCCAGGGGGCACAACAAACCGCTGCCTACCGTGATATTAATACTCTTTTTAAACCTCGTTTGAAGAAGGACATGTAGCGCTGGGGAAACATTCCCTATTATTAGAGGTTAGAAAAAAGACCTTATTGAGAAATCTCTATAAGCGTATGTATGCTATAAATAAATATCTTCGGACAACCAACACACTGCCATCTGATCCCAAACTAGACAGACTTATAATCAGTATTGCATACATTCTTCAATTACCCGCACCTACATAATTCAACGCTCTTCCTTCGCGGATAAATTGGAAGTCATTATTGTCAATGTGCTTGCAGTTTAGTGAGGTGACTTTATTATGATATTTAGGTAGTGTAATAAGGCCTGCGGCCATACTAATTAACCGTATTTCTATTAAATAATCATAAAAATCAACATTGAAGTCATAACGCATGCGTCGGCGAGTCATTATCATGTCATACAATTTGTGGTTGAAGTCATTAAACACGTACAAAACTAACAAATACTAGCAAAGCACGCAACGTTGCATAACATTGTGCCTCTTTAAAACAAAACTATTAAAATAATACCAGCGTAGTACAGTGAAAGTGCATTAATAGAAAATATTTACAAACAATTTCTGATGGCAGCGGTTACCGCCAAACACGACACTTTCTCTATCAATCGCAATTATTACTAAAGTTTAACAATCGTTCGTATCACGCCCCTCGGTCACGATCGTCGATCTAAACAGTATCATTTCATTAAATTTTAAACTTACGTTCGAAAAGAAAGCGGAATCCCGTGACAAAGTTCACGCTGGCAGCTGCATTCGGGGTTTTAAATTTAGAACATGCAATCCGTTGGGCGTTCTATATTTCCGTTCGGTATGCGTGTTTAAATTTAGAACCAGACTTAGTTCACTGTTCGACACTGTCGTTTGTCACTCGCTCGTTCTATTTTTAAAGTAATCAATCGAAATTTTAAATTGTTTTTTAATGTTTCGTTTTGTTATGTATCGAAGTATCGAGTCCGATGGTTGCACGTTAACTGCGTCGAGAGGTAACTTTCGCAGTTTTCCAAGCCCCCGAGAGAGGGGAAAGTATGTGTGTAAATAATTAATTCATTATTTTAACTGTGGAAATAAGCGTGGCGTTTAATTGATACGTAGAGTTGCGTGTTTCGTGACTATTATGCGTACCGTTTTGTTAATTTTGAGTGATCGGAATGATCGAGTCTGATTTGTGGTTGTATTAAAATTGTTTATGGCAATCTGCGAGTCGTTTTATTTCGAATAGTCTCTAATAGGCGTAATCAAAGAGCAGAAATTAGACCTCGAGTATTATTTCGGCACGATATGATTGAAGATCGTGTGTTCATAAATTTTGATTTTGATCCTAATAAGTACTTGGTTGAGGGTTGTAATTACCTAATCACTGACCAATTAGAAGTAGCCATTTTAGTACAAACTATTTATATATATGTTCTGCTCTGTCTTGGCCACTTAACGGCTAGAGTTAGCTTAAGACAGACGTCAGACTGACAGACTTCAGAAACGTATTGCGTATGCTTATATGATAGTATACAGTACTCCCGTAACAGTACTCAGTACAACAAACTTCTTCTCAGAAAGCCTCTTGATTGCAATTTGAACAATAATAATTACCTGTTGCGGTATAAATGCACGGCATATTACACATTTTAAGAGGCTATTTCATAAGAAGATGTGAATAGCTAAATTCATCAATTCAACGCCTACCATGTCCGCCAGATTTAGTTCTAGTAGCCCTTCACATGACCACTGGGTAGCAATGTCAGCTACATTTCAAGTGAGGTAGAGCATGGAGTCCATTCCTTCTTGGACCTGCTCAACTGGGAAGCACATCCACATAACATACATATATATGGCCTTTGCGTCTATTACAGACGATTTACGGCGCATTGTCTGAGAGACATTTATATTTGTGGCTAAACAAACCAATGCGAGAGCGACATAGTCTGCCGCAGGCCTGACAAGGGAAGTTGTAGAAATCTGCCGCATATTTCGGGGTGGACCCTACTCGCGCCTAACGGAGACCCAGTTCCGGATTTGTGATCAGAGGTTTCCATCTCCTAGATGAGTTGCAGGCCAGTGCTTAGAGGCTCATCTCCTCTACTACCGTAGGCCTCCTAGGCTCTAGAATCTTTCGATTCTAGAGCCCCCGATAGAGGCAGTTTGTCATACCCGGGACCAATATACCAATAACAGACAACACTTAAGGTAATACACAATAAAATATTATATTGATGTTGTGGTCTGTGCAAGGTCACCAGACCTCATCAGAGAAGGGGGACTTGAATGATGTCATGTGTCAATATATCACAAGCGTTATAAGCTAGGGTCATAACCTAGCCGTTAGAAAACTACCGACTCTAACTATAATTTCATAATTTTGGAAAAGAGCTGATAATCTTACTTACTAGACCGACATTAACGAAACATAGCTAAAAACCACCGCAAAGAAACTGGCTTTCAAATGAAAGAACCGCATCGAAATCGCTTCATCCGTTTGAGAGCTATGATGCCACAAACAAACATCGCGTCAAACTTATAACACCCCTCTTTTTGCGTCGGGGATTTATCAGGTAGGACGTAAGCTTGGTAGTTCAAAAACATGGAAAATGAGTATTTTTTTCGAAATCGAACCCCATAACCGATCATGAAGTTTAAGACTTTAACACTAGTAGACGATCACTTCGTACATTCTAAGCCATGTATATAAATCTTTCTTAAAAAGATTATTATTTAAATAAGACAATAGAATTCTTAAGTGACATGAATTGGTATTGTTTTGTTTTTATTGTGACTATGGATACATGTTTATGCCCTGTTAATCATAACATAATAACAATCAATCTCATTAAAATGGGTACAGCGGTTTAAGACAATATTTTCATAGCATATATTTTCTTATTGTTTTAACATTAAAAATAGGGAATCGGTTAAGTTTGCAAAATCTCAATTTTCAATTTTGTTGGTACTATGCGGCCGAAGCGCGGCAGCGGCTGCCGAGTGCCAGAAACAAATCATTTTTTTATTGATAAAAGATATATTCGATTGAGTGTTCGATTTATTAACTATTCAATATCTAAGACGATAGAGAATTAAGACGATTAATTGATATTAGATTATTTGGCATATTACTATCTTGGCAGTAGGGATTCCTATTAAGATATGAATTGTTCTCTAATTCCAAAACATGTTTATTACCTTGATAGTTCCATAAATAAACAGAAACACTTACCAATAATCGATCAAAAACTTCTTTTAATTACAGCTGCAGACCACTTCAAACGCTTTTTAAATACCCTTCTGAATAGTAGCACCAGTAAAGTCTCGTCAGAAAATATATTAAACCCTACTTGCTCTTAATCTTTATGCCAATTTGTAAAATTGTAAAGTTACTACTTCCTATATGTCCTTGAACAAAATAGGTGTATATCCTAAGCGCAGTCCTCACAAACTGACACAAACGGCTACACGATCCTGTACTTTCACCTAAAACGTGATAGTATTCGTAAAGCGCACACGCAATCACCATATTGTATGTATGCAGTGTGAACGTGGCTTTACATTATAATCACCATATAAGCGGTCTATACGTGGTCTTACTTCAGAATTGGTATTATGTCAATACATAATACCAATTTTGAAGTACGTCCACGCGGGGTGTACTGACGTGAATTCCGATTTGGTTATTTGGGTAACGCTTATGTAGCTATTTGACAGTTATTTGACACTTTTACGGTCAGACCATTACTTAGGTGAAATTTAATAAATGGAGGTGACTGACCACTTAGGGCAATAATGTGTCATATTTGAGTATAGATTTATGCTTTGCTTTGTGAAGACAGCTTAGTGGTTAGAACCCCAAGGCACCAGCGACTTTTAGTATTTATTAACGTCATCATCATCATCATATCAGCCTAAAGACGTCGTCATCAACTGGACAAAGGCGTTAACTCGAGACCTCCACAATGGCCGGTCTAGGGAACCTCACAAGATCATCGGTTCATGGTCGCTACTCAAGAATCTTTCTGCCCCAGCGGCTGTCGGTTCTACAAGCTATATGCCCTGCTCACTGCCACCACTTCCACTGCCCATTAAAACGGAGAAGGGAAAAAACCTGCATACTTGAGAGTTCTCCAAAAAATTAATGATGCTCGAGTGTCAACCAGGAACCGAAAGATTAACCGTGGGCAGGCCCCGTAAGAGGTGAACCGATGAGGTTTTTTTTTATGTTGTATGGGTTTGCTCTTGACCACGATCTCACCTGATGGCGTGCGTATGAGGAAAGGAAAGGAGGAAGCCAAGCGCTTCGTACGGTAGAATGGGATGTCAACAACAAAGCGGTGAAAACCCTCCCGACGCCTAGTAGTCCGATGAAAAAAAGGGAAAGGAGGAATAAGTGCATGGAGGTCTTGAGCGCATTCTCCATGAAATAGCCTATAGAAAACCGATAAGCTTGCAACCTGATGCCTATGATCCAAGCTTTGCAGCTTTTTATAATGAGGGTATACCTTGTGAGGGTCGTTGGATAGCGTTAGATGTAGGTAGCGAAATTATGGAGATCTTTGGGGGAGGCCTTTATCCAGCAGTGGACAACTTTCGGCTGATATGATGATGATGATAAACTACAACCAGATAAAGAACTAATAGGGTTCATCAAACAATGATTTGTCCTCGGTGGGGATTATACAGACGTTTAATATATAAAAGGGGTTTGCCTGGGGGAAGTATAATATTCAACCCCGTTCTCTCACGGGGCTTCCTCCTCAATTATCACGAGACTTAGCAATGTGATTTACAATTCAAGCCCAAACGGTAGCTATGGGCTCAGCTGGAGGCTGTACACCCGTCGAACAACTCGACAACTCTCACTCTAAGCGAGTAATAATACCTATTACACAAACGTATTGATTACGAGAATCCGACACAGATTACTGTGGACTATGGAAAGCAATTGGTGTTTGTACATTTATGGGCAGACGGGTTTTTAGGATTTCGTACCCGAACGGTGCCTCCGTCTATATGTCAGCGGGCTGTATCTCATGAACCGTCATAAGTACTTGGGTACACCTGAAATTTTTCTAAAAGTGATACAACAACAGATCATCAAAATAAAAAGTAAGTTAAACCTTCGTGTGCGAGTCCGACTCGCAGTTGTGATGGTAAACGGTTATCGTAGTCTATGACGCTTGTAACACGTACTATCACATTTGCAACACTCATTAAATAAAAACAGTGTTAACATCACAAGAATTTCAATAAATGAAAAGATTGTTTTTATGGTGTGTAGTGATTTAGTTCTATGTCATTGTCATTTCAGCCGAAAGACGCAGAACGCTGAAGGCCTCCTCCAAAGATCTTCACAATTGCCGGTCTTGCGCTATCCGCATCCAGCAACTTCCAGCAACCCTCACAAGATCATCGGTCCATCTTGTAGGGGGCTTCCCACGCGAATGATGCACTTGATATCTATGATTAGAAAGTTTTATCCCTTCTTTGACCCATATTATTTGGACTATTTGGGCGAGATTGGCATAATAAGACAACATTGTATATTCTCTTGCTTCTTACATTCGGTGTTCGATAGGGACAATATCTTGCTACTTAAGTTCCCTGCTGAATTACAGACGGGTACCTACATGGTTATAATCCCTCAGTCCGTTTTCAGTAAAGATTTTTGTAATCTTCCACTTCCTCTATATTAAATACTTGTCTGTAAATTAAGTGAAGTAAACAGCTTAATAACCAGTATACTACAGCAGCCGTGGCTACTGGATAAGTCGATAGTTAAACTTACCGTTTAACTATCGACTTCTCCAGTAGCCTATAATATACTGGGCTTGTTAAAGTATAGACTATAGGCTCCACAGCATGGTGCCCGTGTGAAGGTCGAAGAACTTTAATTAGATGCATGAAAGAGAAGCTGAGATCTAATAACTTTAAGAACTCCGGTGATTCACTACAATTATTACATCGCCCAGCCTCCAGTACTTACAGCAGGCCACTGTATCTTTTTGGTAGAAGTTAAAAGGAATATACTTACTACGAATTATTTAATTTTCTTTCTTTTAAAACAACTTCAGTCATAAAATTATTTTAACACCTGCCTGCTCCTAAGTTGATGATTTTCTTCTTTACACTTAGTAATACTTTCTAGCAATGTTTGTATTCGAAGAGAAACTAGGGTCCTTAACGTATTAACGAGAGTCATAGAACAATCGTTCAGCCGACATTCTGTTCATCGAACATATGACTCTCGAAACTACGCTATGGACCGGAGAAGTTAAGTCAACCGAGCATGCCAACGAAGACTCAGGTCTCTCTGAACACAGAACGTTCAACCAACCCCCACTCTAGCAATCACGAACTCGTATGGTCTTCTGTGATTCCATTGGTCTAACACACCCTGTGTGGAAGTATTATAGTAATATATTTTGATTATTTGTCTGATGAATTCTTTTTTTTTTATTGCTTTAGGAAGCAGACGAGCTAGCTACCCAGCTGATGGTAAGTGGTAACCGCTGCTAATGGACATTCGCAGTGCCAGGGGGCACAGCAAACCGCTGCCTACCGTGATATTAGTACTCTTTTTAAACCTCGTTTGAAGAAGGACATATCGTAGCGCTGGGGAAACACCGCAGCAGGTAATTCATTCCAGAGCCTACACGTACGTGGAACGTATGAACGCTGAAAGCGAACCGTGCTTGACGAGATCGCTTCCAGGTGGTACGGGTGAACCTTACTGCGAGTGCGCGTCGTGCGATGATATAAAGGGGACGATGGCACCAGCTCAAACAGTTCCTCAGAGGAAAGAGTGAAAGAGACGGTAGTACACGCAGAGAGATCCAAAGTCTATCCGCTGCTCTAACGACTCCAATCTGTCCGTAAGATTGGAATCCCCAACGATTCTAATAGCACGCCTTTGGAGGGAGTCAAGTGGGTCGAATTCTATTTTTACTGTTTGCATATAGGATGATAGGCATCGAAATAACAATAAAGAACAGTTTTATTTACCATGTAAGAAAATAAACATAACAATCACAGTAACAATCACAGAAGAATTGTCTTCACTGAGATTGTTATGTTTATTGTAGACTGTTTAATCAACAATATAGGTTAATACATAACAACAAAAATATGATTTAAACAAAAAATATGTGTGGTACAGACGCCAGCACATCAAGCTACCCCAATATGTCAAACTTTCCCAATTGAAAGTGAACAATTGAGTGATAAAGTTGAAAATGAGGATGGATGTGCTGGTATCTGTACTTGACATAATTCAGGTTAAATTTTTTAACATATGCATGTTTTATATAATTAATGCTAATTTTACACATTGTAAAAATAACTGTGTACACATTTTCATATTTTATAAAGGCGGGCCTGTTGACGTGGTTGGCAAATGCTTGCTTTTCACGCCGGAGGTCGTGGGTTCGATTTCCACCTAGGACAGATATTTTTGTGCATGAACATGTCTGTTTGTCCTGAGTCTGGGTTTAATTATCTAGTATGTACTTACAAAAGAAAAGTAGTATATGTAGTATATCAGTTACCTGGTTTCCATAGTACAAGCTCTGCTTAGTTTGGGCTCAGATGACCGTGTGTAAATGATGTCCCAGGATATTATTACTATTATTATACCCCAGGATATTATTATTATTATTGTAGGCATTTCTGTATCTTCAGAAACGCCTGCAAAACTTTCAGGCCGGAGAAAAGACAATACGGGAATTTGTTACTTTGTGAAACTGCTATTGGACTTATGAACATCACGGTACTGCCAAAAAGCCTATATTATGTTTTTTGCTCTATGCCTTCTAAGCACGATCAATATTCATCAATGGTAATAATCAATGTTATCAGAGGCAGTCCTCATTATGTCAGCTATGCCCACGCCGTGATAACTATAGCGTGACGCAATAATATGTTACATGCGTGTTACTGACCCCCAGTTTGTTTTGTGACTCTACAATGATACGAACAACACGGTCCCGTGTGAGGACGGGACATAATTGTATACTTCTTCACAGTACGCTTGGATAGAAATAAAACCCAGCATTACTAGTCAATAATGACAATTTTTGTCACTTATTTGAATTATTAGAAACTCTCGTGACGCTGCACACAATCAGATGTATCCCAATCGCCTTTCAAGAGTACGACCGCGAAAGCACCGGTACCGCCATTGCACTCTATTGCCCTTATTTGATATACTTCCTCCGATCCTCAATAGTATAATACATGATTTCTTTTCAAGATATGAGTTATTTATAGGTTATAAATAACTCATTAAATATTTGACTTTCCGACCAACTATGTATTGTTATTATAAATATTCTTTCACCCACACAAGCTAAATTATGAGCGAGTAATATGAGGATTATTTTTTACCAAAATAAATTGTCAAATGATGTGAAATTAAAAAAAAATGATAGATATCCAAACTGGAAATCCGTTGTCTCTGCCTACCCCTCTGGGAAACAGGCGTGAGTCTATGTATGTATGTATGTATATCCAAACTATACAAGTCTATAGAAATCTAAAATAGTTATTTATTTTTCTATCTATCTACCCCAGCGTATCTGAGACGCTAGGTATTTTGTAAGTATTAATATCCTATTTAAAATTTGTTGTTTGAAACAATTTGAACGTCCATAAACTAAAACATTCTACTAGATTCTAGACTACCTTCGGTAAAGTGTTTCTTCTAATCAATACCTCACGAATTTTATGATGAAGAGTTGTTGACTATACCCATTGCGCACGCGCAGCCTACGCGGTGACACGCTTGTGACGTAACTAGGGTCACTTCGGTGTGAGTGACCCTCACGTATTGTTTTGATTCTATATTATTATTTGTTTATGGTTTTATGTGACTGGTTATGTAATATATCTCACCTCAGTGATAAAGTCCAACGAACGATGATCCAATGGGCAATTAGCGTCACCCCCGGAAGGAGGTCAGGACCGAAGGTTTAATTACTCTTCAAGGCATAGAGGTGTATGGCGGTAACTCCCAGTCTGTCCTGAGTCTGAGTGTAATTATCTTTATACGTACTATCTGGGCCCCGCGGTTTTACCCGCGTTAAAATTTATAAATTATAGCCTATGTGTTATTTGGATGTATAAGCTATATTACTACAAATTTTCATCAAAATCCGTTAGGTAGTTTTTGCGTGAAAGACTAACAAAACATCCATACTCACAAACTTTCGCATTTATAATATTAGTAGGATGTATTTACAAAAGAAAAGTATATGCAGCATATCAGTTATCTGGTATTTACAGTACAAGCTCACTTAGTTTGGGATAAGATGGCCGTGTGTGAAAAATATACCAGGATATTATATTAATTAATTCTAGGCTCATTTTAAGTACATATTCGTATATATAAAACTACGGTAATTAAACTTAAACTAATAATCTTAACTTAGTCAAATAATCTCTTTGACAATAACTTAACACAAGCTAGCTAAATATCATTACAATTATAAAATAAATTTTATAAATGTTCTCATACAATCCGTGCACCATCTATGTAACTAGAAATAATTATGTATACTTAAGTATATTACTACAAACATGTTCGGACTATTTACAAGTGCTTTTTTAAAGTCTACGTGAATAAAAACCTTTTTTATTTTATTTATTTATAGCTAAAAATAAGCTGAAGTTTTCTATTATTTCATGTTATGTGGGTCCTAAAGAGATGTGGTGCCAATAGTACGAGAAGAAGAAGAAGAAAACATTACACCAAAGGTATTTATGTTAGGAGGTGTTATCAGCGGGTTGTATAACTTGTGGTGTCAAAGTTCATTGCCTGGGAAAGTACCGCGACTCGTTGGGTAACCGCGGATATTTGATACGAGTGATAAAAGTGGTATTTGTCAGCGTTTTCGTGAAATCTGTTAGAGGGAAATACATTATCAACCTGATTTCGTCCACTGCTGAATATAGGCCACGCCCAAAGGTTTCTATAACGCTGCCATTTGGAGTGGTATGCCTCAGTCGCCGCGCTTGGTATGCGAGTTGGCGTATTTTTTTGTCAAACGATTTTAAGCCTTATGTGTTGTTATAAACCCATCGATAGGGATTATTATTTTATACTAGCTGTGCTCCGCGGCCCGCAGATTTACCCGCGTTAAATTTTATAAATTATCACAGCTACTCCCCCGTAGGTAGCAGCATGATTATATGCAGCCTATATGTTGACCAGACCTCTTAGTATATACATGCAAAGTGTTTGAAGTAATTCGATGCAGTACTTTTTGAGTTTAGCCCGGACATTAATACAGATAAACAGACTACAAATCTAAAACTATATTTTTGTTTCTATATCGATTGTAGACCACGCCCCTTGTATCCTTTAAAAAAATATTCAATGTACAGTGTTGACTTTCCTATGATTTTATTATATGTATAGATTGCGATGGGACTACTAGCCGTCACGACCGCAAAGAGGTAAGGTACTGCTCGCAGGTACACCGGGGATCGTCAAGATCCCAATCCCGGAATCATACCGGGATTGGGATCTTACCGTAGCCTAGTTGGTAGTGCTCCTGCCTGCGAAGCTGGTGGTCCTGGGTTCGAATCCCGGTAAGTGCAAATATTTGTGTGATGAGCACAAATATTTGTTTCTAAGTCATGGATGTTTTCTATGTATTTAAGTATTTATCTATCTATATAAGTATGTATATCGTCGCCTGGTACCCATACTACAAGCTTTGCTTAGTTTGGGGCTAGGATGATCTGTGTGACATTGTCCCTAGATATTATTATACTTAACTGAGATTGGTTCTTAACTACATACAACACAAGCATGTCTCATACATCGACTGCACGAGTGGCGCAGCGGCTAAGACAGTCACCTCACCGCTTCGTGTTGCGGGTTCGAGTCCCGCGCCGGACAACTATTTAAGTGACCCATAAATAGTTGTTCTGAGTCTGTATGTAATTTGTGTTCGTCTATTTTATGTTTGTTAAGTACCTTGCGACGGAGGGATTAGATTCCAGAATGAGGGCGTTGTCTTTAAATAGAAAATATATAAATGTCGTACATAAATCAAAATCAATTCTCCCAATTAAACTTATGTACGCTGTCACATTAACGCAACTCCCATTTCTCATACACAAAATGTCTTTACATAAACATATATGTATTACATAACATACAATTTGGAATAAAAAGTGTATGTAGTACATACATGACCTTTTCTTCCGCAAGCGATCAAACGGTCATATTTGCTATGCTGCATTATAACAGCCACAGTAAAAGTCTGAACAGAGAGATCCTAGGTGAAATGCGACGTATACTTTATTTATTTAATAATATAATAATAATAAATTTATTCAAGAAAAAATGTGTAGAAAATTTTATATCTATTTATATTAAAAATAATTAATACTAAGCTATAGACAGTTTGTGCCTGTACTAGGTTATTTGGATTTTCTTGGATTTTATTTGGTTCTTAAACAAAAAATACACCTTACATGCTAATAATACAGCTATTATACATTTTTCCATGTACTCCTTTAATTATAGGAGATCATATAATTAAAGGAGCACATGGAAAAAACGTCAATACGTCGTTGTTCGAGCGGTGGCGAGTTTCAGGTTGAAAAGTGATACTGACATTTCAGGCAGTTAAAGCAGCCTAGCTGGATTAGAAGTTCATAGCCTGGCATTCATACCAGTCTGTAAGCAACTAGGCGTCTTTCTAAAGTAATATACATATGTCACCACCTCGCGGTTGCGGTTAATACAATCGCCTAGCCACTTCTTGTTCCAGGTTCGCCGCACAGAACAACTATTTGTGTGACCTATATAGAGTAATTCTGTGTCGGGATGTAATTTATGACCGTCTATTGTATGTTTGTAAAGTACTCCGCGGGCTGCGACACTGGGATTAGTTTCACTAGTGCGGGCGTTGTGATCAATGACCTTGGGTTTTTGTTTTAAATCCAAGGTCATTGCTATTGATTAGTCAAACCATTTAGTAGTCAACTCTATTGTAGCAGTTAGTCGTATTGATTCCATTGACCAACATTTCAATGGCAGTACCGAGTTTACCTACTGACTTATGTGACTGTGCGCAACACAAAAGAGTGTGGTGGGTGTGAGAGGTCGTCGACCTCGCTATCGGTCAGTCAGACTATTTGCTCTGCTTGATTGCTGCGATAACACGGATTTTCTAAGAGTGTTGATTCATGGAATCAGTTTAGTTACCAAAGGAATAACTAAGAATAAAAAGTGACTCTTGTATTTTATGCTTGAGTATCATTGCAGAACTGACTTAGGATTTCGAAAGTTCGTAATTAGGGTTTCAGCTCAGGACTTATAAATTTTCAAAGTATCAATAAAACGCAAAATCGTAGAACATACATGGGGGTGATTCGGATACTCCTCATAATAAAGTATCTAAATTTTGGCTACGTACCCGTAGGACCTCCTAGTTTGGACCTCGTCTAAAAAGATGACCCTTTGGACCCCTTTGTACCGTTTGGACCTTCAAACTTGGATGTTGTCTATACTTGATTACCCATTAGACCCTCTATTAAGCAAAGAGTTCCGTTGGACCTCATTCACATGTCTTCGTATAAAAAGTTAAAATACACTCGTGCACAAAAGTAACACACCTTATTAAAAATAAAACACTACAATATAAATCAATGTTATTAATCAAAAATATAAAAGATCACAACGTTATGTAACAAATAAAATCACATACTCCAGTTACATTTTTCTAATTAGACAGATCTTCAAGACCGTATACATAAAAATGCATACTATATATTAATTTTGAAAGTTTATATCACATTTTAAAAGAAAGAAACACTGATATAATAATGTAAGTAAATCTAAATCTAAATTGTATGCCGTAGCAACTGAATTTGTGAAAATTGGTTTTACAGGCAGCAACTTAATTAAATTTGTAATTATAAGATATCTTTGTATTTTACATATTTGTAAATCACTTTTCAAGTAATCACAGTCTTACACTCGTAGATTTTTTGTAAATTTAAAATAATGTATATAAGTAAAATAAAGTATATAAATCACATCAAATGTTAAAATCAGTCTTATTTTTACCTATGTAAACTAAGTACACTTAATAAAAATATCATACTATATATCATACATAGTTTTCTATCATAAATCTCGCAGATAATTATAATAAAGTATCGTATTGCCTAACATTAAGATAAGCTTTTCAAAAACAAAAACAATTATGTTATTAGCTATAAACCACAGATCAATCATTATAATCACAGTATTATCGTACAATTTAACTAAACAAAATTTGTTACTAAAACCTAAGAAAACTGAACCCTATCTAATACATAATAGATCACAAATATCAGGTCAAGTTTAGACAAGTTTAGTCAAAATCTTTAAATAAATTAGTGGAAAAACATTAAGTTTTGTCAAATAAAAATCTAAAATACATATGTAAGTAACTTTTCTAAGCAATGACCTACACTTATATAATTACTCTCTAATTGTTCTAGATTAAAAGTGATTTTTTCATCCTTTTCAATAAATTGTTTGCGCTTATTTAGTAATTCATGTCCATTGTCTAGTTTTGCTATATTCAAACTTGTCACTGATGCGTCTGTTTTTATTATGCTCAAAAATTGCAAAATACTCGGTTTCGAAATACCACACAGTTTTTTATTAATATTCGAGTGCCACGCTTCTACACTATTAGTTGTATTAGAATTCTGGTTAAACATTTTCAACACAACTGTACCTTTTTTTACTAAAATAACGCCGGGCGAATACTAAATAAAAACATATTTTATTAAGGTCCAAAAGGTACTAGAATTGAGGTCCAACAGGTTCATCTTTAGTAGTTTTAATTTTGAAGGTCCAAAGGGTACTTAAAAAGAGGTCCAATGGGCACATTGATTATTATATTTTAAAGAAGGTCCAAAGGGACTTAAAATGAGGTCATACGGGTACTTTTGCGATAGAGGGTCTAATCTTGTAGGTCCAATGGGTACGCAGCCTAAATTTTGCGTTTGAACGTCAATTCCTCGGCCACCCTGTATTTTTAAGAGCCCTATCAAAAGTTCGGGCATTATATCATAAAATAGGATATTGTAACATCATGGCAGTGACAATGACCTCCAATCAAACCTTATGATGGATGACCGTTAATCTCGATAGAAGCATACCCTAAAACAAAGACCTCTTTGAACATTAGAAAGCTGAAGGTACATGTGTTGATAAGCGTAATGATTGATATACCAGATGTGTAACTGGCCGATAAGATGAGGAAGCTTGCAGTCCACTGACTAAAAACTTCATGCCGAACATATGTTTCATAAGTTCAGGGTATGGATCATGTACCAGGTTATTTAGGGCTAATTACTGAGTCTGTGTTTGCTTTTTGTCCGTCTATAATAGGTTTGTAAAGTACACCGTAACAGGGATTCATTTCCTTAAGGCGGTCATTGTCTTTTTTGGGAAAGAAAGTCATAACCCAAAATATATGCACACATTTTTGTTAGTAGATGGTGTAATCATCGTTTTAGATCGGGCTATGGTTTCGTCCACAAAATGTGATATTAGACCTATCAATACCGTGGTCGCAACCTAATCTAATGGGAGTTACCTTTGTGATTATTTTATTATTAATTTACTTTACTTGACTTACTGGCTATCCTTGAGGACAATTGATATGTATCCTTTGATTTTTTACCGTTGATGATATCAGGTCCTATTTTTTGAAATAACAGTAGCAAAGTAGTCTTGAGTTTCTTTCTTAGTAAGGTTATTTTAAAGGTTTTCTTAAATTTATATTGCATTGCTTATTTGTTTTTAAAGTTATATTTTTTAGATTAAGCTAGAAGTAAGTAGTTACATTGGTAATCATTCAAAATTATCGCGGACGAAGTCGCGGGTACCAGCTAGTCTACAATATAAAAGTTGTAGATATATATATATAGCTCATGGGAAGCGTGACGTGACGATGTCGCGACTTTCACGCTTTTCGTTCAACCAAAAAGAACATATACATATCATCATCATCATATCAGCGGAAAGACGTCCACTGCTGGACAAAGGCCTCCCCCAAGGATCTCATATATACACAGGATATATCGACGGCCCGGTTGCCGTTCATGCGACAGGTCTTGAGTTCGATTCCCACCCATATTTGTGTGTAATGCTCATGTCTGTATGTATTTACAAAAGAAAACTAGTATATGTAGTATATCATATCAGTTATCTGGTTTCCATAGCACAAGCTTTGCTTAGTTTGGGATCAGATAGCCCTGTGTGAATAATTCTCGAAAATAAAATATGATGTCTATAATGTATTATTTTAATATTATTATAATAATAAAATAATATATAATAGGTTTAAAATATACTGTGACCATCCCGTGCTGACTGACCGAATGGTAGGTGCCAATCGACCCGATATTGTCGTCATTGACAAACAAACGAAAAAGACATCCTTTGTTGATATAACAATATCGTATTCTGAAAGCATATCTAACGCAGAAAAAGAAAAAAATTCAAAATACCTTGATCTGAGTTTTGAATATGCTCAAATTTGGAGAACCGAAACACCTGCGATCACCTATTGTTATATCCACAAATGGAGTTATTCATAAATCCCTGAAAATCAACCTTGCTAGTTTAGGGCTTGATATCTGGCTGGAGAGTTACATGCAGAAGGCGGTTTTGCTGGCGAATGCCAGGATTGTGCGGAAATTTCTCTCCATGTAGCCCATATATTTTATAAGTTGTATCAGTATTAAAATACCCTTATATAATATATTGTAAATAATAGTGGTAATAAACATGTGATAATAAGGGTTTGTAATGCGAATGTCGAGTAACTTTAAGGAGGCAAAAACTTTGAAAATCTTATACTGTACATTCGTACGCAGCACACTTGAATATGCTAGCCAAGTATGGAATCCACGGTATGGTACATACATATCTAGAATTGAATGTATTGTAAATGTAAAATTTCTAAAATTCCTATGCTATCGTATAAAAGACAAATTTAGATCAGAAGATTATTTAAAATTATGTGCTAAGTTCCACATTCTTCCTCTAGTCGAACGTCGTGACATATCCGATATTATTTATCTACTTAGCATTATTTCTGGTAAAATTGACTGTGCGGACCTCCTCAACAAAATTGGGTTTTTCATTCCCACTAAAATATCGAGACACTATACGCCAATGCACCTTCCATTGGTATCTTCCAACTATCAACAGAATACATTCTTGTGGCGAGCGAGCAGCAACGTTAATAAACTTATAAAAAAATTAGACTTTGACATATTCTGCAGTAAACCTGAGACAGCGAGACGGGTACTCAGCCTAGATTTCTTTTCAAAATTTAATGTCAGTCGTCCGTAAAATTAGAAAATTGTGAATATATATATATATATATATATATATATATATATATATATATATATATATATATATATATATATATATATATATATATATATAATGGTAACACCATCTAAATTGTACACAGACATTTACTCGTGGAGACCTATAATTGGCCTACTGTTTAATATTTAAATTATTTTGAATATGTTGTTAAGTGCTGTTGGTCTTCCAAATAAAATAAAATAAAATAAATAATACCCTGTATTATTATTATTATCATTATAGACATAGCTCATGTGAAGCATGACGTCACGATGACGCGAATTCCATGATTTTTGTTCAACCAAAAGTGCTCAATGCGTCAAGAGAGCAGAGACATTGAAGATCGAAGGCAGTTAAATCATTATTAAAACCCGTCGACAGCTAAAGTTACAGAAAAAACCCACGCTTCATCATCAGTCATCATTCTTAAGTGACGCGTACTTACAATTCACAATAACTACCGCTACGGTGTTTGTGTACGGATTCCGGCGCACACGCATTGCCCCAGTTATACATAGTTAAACTTTTACTGACAGTGTCACTCGTCACTTGTCAAAGTATACTTTCTCCTGGATTTAAAGGAGATTGAGACTAATCCCTACACGATTAATAATGGAGCTTTCTAAGCAAGTGAGGGTATGATAAAGTGGGTTTTGGATTAATCTGTATTTAAGTATTTATGTTTTTGCAGTGTAGATATAAGGTTCGTAAATATGATTGGGGCTGTGGATAAGTTAGGCTCCCCACTTCTATCTCGTGTTCCGGGTTCGATTCCCAAAAGGATATATTACTTGCCTTAAAAAACAAGCGTAGTAATTGTTTGTTATTATGTTTCATAAGGTATGTTAGAGTGAAACACAAGGTATGTGAGCAATTTGGCTTGACCACTGACATCATCAGACGTAAAATCACCTTTATTTATTTTATTATACAAAGTGTAAGATAAATAATAGAAAAATTTAATTTACCTAGGAATTGAATGACGTGTCGAATATGGAATTGCAAAATACACAAAAGAATATTAATTTCTAATAAAAAATGTCGATTGTTCTTAAACAAATAAATTGTTTTACTATCTATTTTTATCCTTTTGATGGGCAGAGGTACCTTTATGTTACAGCTTGTATATAGGTATTTGATTAAATTCTCACATATACAACAACCTTCAGATCAATTTAGGGTTGCCAGGTGCCTTTGTCTGGCTTGTGTGAAATTCCTATTGTAGCTTTAATTAATAAAGTGCGGTACCTTCAGACTTTCAGAGCCATATAATTTAGGAAGATTTTATAAACGAAATATCCTGCTTCTTGGCCAACATTTCTAGGCGAACCTGGCAACCCTAGATCCGTATCCACTCCATCGCTTGATAACTACTGGGTACACGCATAAAGGCCATGGATTCCCATACAACAATAGACAATCGACAATGGTGACACAGTGAACACGACCTTGGTGGGAGAAAGTCTACTACAAGCCAGACATGATGTTTATGAGTAATTAGCAATACGCGTTTACATAGAATTAATTACAAACAAGAACAAAAGTGGTGATTCCCATCATATGTCTCGAGAAAGTCTAATAGATGATGGACAAAGAGCATCAGGTCCATCATAATATTAGCTATAACTTGCTAGTTATTGCTACCTTATGACTTTACCAATCACATTAATATTATAAAGGCGAAAGTTTGTGAGTGTGTGAGAGTGTATATTTGTTACTCCTTTACTTTTTAACGGCTTGAGCGATTTTAATAAAATTTGGTATGGATTTAGCTGATACCCTGGATTAACATATAGGCTATAATTTATAAAGTTTAACGCGGGTTAACAGCGGGGCACAGCTAGTAAGTTATAAGCGAGCCAACAAATGGGACAAAAGCGGCGAAATTGCTTAAATTATTGCCTTGTCACGACTTTTCCTCCGAAGACAGAAAATGGATGACGTATTTCTCAGATGATATCAAACTAGTACATAATATTCAAATTCAAATTCAAATACATTTATTTCGGAAAAATACCCATATAATGTTAGTATAACTTAGCCTAATGTAAGTATCAATTAAATTAACAACAGGAACTCAAAATTGTAAATTATGGAACGAACCGGAGTCATTAATAGGTATCTAAAAATATCCTGGGACATTAGTCACACAGGGCCATCTGATCCCAAACTAAGCAAAACTTGTTCAATGGAAACCAGATAACAGATATATTACATATACTACTTTTCTTTTGTAAATACATACTTATAGAAAATTACACCCTGACTCGGGACAAACCGACATGTTCATGCACACAAATATCTGTCCTGGGACTCTACCGGCTAAGTTGCCGAACATCGTTTTCGTGAATGGCGTTCAAATAAATAAAGGTTAAAAATTACTTAATCAATCGTTAAATCGGCTTCCATGACCGCATGAGACGTCAAAAATGGTCCGGAATCGATTGTCAACGTTGAAGCCGATTTAACGATTGATTAAGTCATTTTTAACCTTTAATTGAACGCCATTCAACAAAACGATATTCGGCGTCTTAGCCGGTATTTTATTCAATTTCAATTTCATTTATTCATAAACAATATTTTACAATTGTGTTAGAATTCAATCTTTATCATACAAGATCATGCAACAGGTATACAATAATAAGAAAATTACAATTATGTCAAAATTTAAAATAGTTAAAAAGTCGAGATAACATTTACACAATCAAATAATAATAAATCAATATGTAGCATTACAAATGTCAACAGGTAATATTATAATCAAAGAGACACTACAATTTAGTTACAATGCGGAAATAATTAATTGTTATATGTTAATTTAACAATGGTCACAGTTCATCTATACAGTACAGACATTTGTCCAAGAGGATGAGGAGGATGTAGAACCCCATGGGTGGGAACAAACCCACGATCTGCGGCGTGAAAGGCAAGCATTAACCAACCACGCCAACCGGGACGTATTTATATTATCTTATGGTGCACCATTTATATATTATATCCCCGGTAGCGCATCTGTATCATAACTATCATAAAAGCTAAAGGGCGGAACACGGATATACGAAATGTCATATCCCGTATTGGGGGCTCCCCACACATCTGCGGCTTCTCAATGGCTTCCATTCATAAAGACCCACCCAAAAAACCTAATGAGTTCCACGTGACCGATCTTTATGTAACACCACTATAAAATACTTAAAACCAACATTTACTTCAAAGAGAAACGGAAGAACATCTGATCAAATAAGTCGGTAAAATTATAATTTGGTGGTACACCCGACCTATTGAGTCCCTTGACCTAGTGAACTAAATATTGGGAACATCTGGGTGTTGGTACGTTTATGCAGCTGATGTCGTCACTAATGATCCAATATTTATCTTATCTACCACGCGGTTTGGGTGATGTGAATGGGCTTTTACCTTTACAAAGAAAGTAATAGTCCAGGACGACGTTATTTTGTATGATATGCTCATACAAAATAACGTCGTCCTGGCCGAATTTCGGCCACGTCGTCGGTCAGTCTTAATGAAAACTGGACAAGACATCTATGTGAGACATATTATAATGCACAAGCGTGTGCGCAAATACATTCTGTCTATTCCATCGCTCTCATTGTTTTTTTTTTTTTTTTATTCACGTAGACTTTAAAAAAGCGCTTGTAAATTGTCAGAACATATTCGTAGTAATATATAATTAATTTATAATTATTTCTAGGTACTTATAGATATTTAGGTACACGGATTGTAGGAAATAATTTACAATAAGATTTATTTTATAACAGTAACGATATTTAACTAACTTAAATTAAGTTATTGTCAAGGATCATGTATAGGTTTAATTATCAAAATTTTAAATTTTAGCTATATTGTTACTACATATTGTCGAATGGTTCTGTCTATATCCGATCCGATGGGAAGACTAGCGACACGACCGGAAAGAGGTCAAGTACAGGACCGACTGACAGACAGACTTCGGGCCGATACTGAGAATTTTTATTAACCGTAAATCTCGTCGTAAATCAAAGTAGCTTTTTGGGCGATCCAGGATTTGTACTCAGGACCGCTTTATCAGCGATAATGATTTGTTGAACACGCTAACGCTAGACCAAGAAGGCAGCATTGAATACCTACAAAAAGTAATAAAAACATAGAGTAGAATTTGTACATTCTCATTTCCTCCAACGAGTTTTTGTACTGGACTGGAATAATGCGCCAACACCACGCTTTTGTCAAAACTCTTCAATTAAACTAAATAATTGGACACATAATGAAATTAATATTTTATATTAATATATGCCATATTACAATACCCCTAATCAAGTCCACAGTTCCACACCCAAGCTGTGATAAAAAGGACCTTCCAGAAGCAAAACAAAGCATTCATTCCCATAATCGAATCATTCGTAACTCATTCATTCGCTTCGGTTACAATACTTTAACCTTACCATTTAACTTGAGAATTTAAATTGCTATAAGATTAGTTACCAATATCTTGTGACATGAATTTAAGTATTATAATTTGGTTTTGAAATTAGCCGGATTGGGTCGGAGTAAATCGGAATGTTGTATTAAATATAGCTGATTAAATCTAATCTGATTGGTAAAGACCTTGACATTTGATTGTGGATATTGGTTTTGAACAGGTACAATTTGGGAGGGGCAGCAGTAACATTGACCAACCTTAACACTCAGAAATAAGGACTGTTTTCGGTTAAAAATGTTTCTATTGATATGAGGTTGTCTGTGTATACATAGCAATATTGAATTGGTGACAACACGTATATTTTGCTATACGATTTTAAGCTTTATGTGTTGTTATGAGCCCCTCAAAAGGGTTATTATCGCTAAGCTGAGTAAGCTGTTATTTTATATTGCGGTTTCACCGTCGCTAATTTTGTAAGTTCCGGTTGTGTTTGATATAATTGGTTCCGAATTGTTGGTATAATGTTGTTTTTTTTTGGCACTGAGCCAACAAAAGGTTCCTTGTCCAGAAATACCTTAGCCTATTCGTAGTAACTTTAAGAATTACATGTCTTTCTAGTTTATCAGGACTGGGCCAACCGGAGCATTTATTGAGGAGGGTTCAATATTAGATCCACATCATCAGCCTAATATCTTCCACTGCAGGACATAGGCCTCCCCCAAAGGTTTCCATAACGTTGTCATTTGGAGGGGTTTACCGTAGTCACCGCGCTTGGCATACGAGTTAGTGACCGCAGTTATATAAATAATAATATCCTGGGAGATTATTCACACAGCTTGTACTATGGAAACCAGATAACTGATATACCCCATATACTAGTTTTCTTTTGTAAATAGATAAGTATATATATAATTACACTCAGGACTCAGGACAAACAGGACGGTCACCGTAGCCTAGTTGGTAGTGCTCCTGCCTACGAAGCTGGTGGTCCTGGGTTCGAATCCCGGTAAGTGTAAACATTTGTGTGATGAGCACGAATATTTGTTTCTGAGTCATGGATGTATTCTATTTAAGTATTTATCTATCTATATAAGTATGTATATCGTCGCCTGGTACCCATAGTACAAGCTTTGCTTAGTTTGGGGCTAGGATGATCAGTGTGACATTGTCCCTAGATATTATTATTGTTAGACGGTCACCGTAGCCTAGTTGGTAGTGCTCCTGCATACGAAGCTGGTGGTCCTGGGTTCGAATCCCGGTAAGTGTAAATATTTGTGTGATGAGCACGAATATGTGATTCTGAGTCATGGATGTTTTCTATGTATATAAGTATTTATCTATCTATATAAGTATGTATATCGTCGCCTGGTACCCATAGTGGTATGGTAGCTTTGCTTAGTTTGGGGCTAGGATGATCTGTGTGACATTGTCCCTAGATATTATTATCTATTATTGTTAAAAAAAAAACAGACATGTTCATGCACACAATTATCTGTACTGGGCGGGAATCGTACTTCCGACCTGCGGTGTGAAAAAGCTTTTACCTACCACGCCAACCAGCCCTTCAAAATCTTACAAAATATCTTCTTACTTCTGAAACCGAATCTGTACCTTCTTCCGAGGTCAAAGTACAGAACACATCGGAGACAATACTAATAAGTTCCAAGAACTGAGCGTCAACTCCACCTTCTCATTACCATACAAGGCTACACAAAAAGTATGAAACAAAGCTACCCAATTAAGGCCGCGTTTTCATACAAATTGGTATTATGACAAAAAGTTGGGCGGTCAGTGTGTCGCATACCGCCGCGTCGAGAGTGAAAAGCTGAAATCCCGTTCAGTCCAATCGCGATCCTGCTAGGCCGTTTGAACTGCTCTGGTACAGATGACGGCATGTCTGTGGACACACTTTTACTTCCAAATCCGTCCTTATTGCTTATGTAATATTAACTATATGATGGAGAATTTTACTCTTCCGTCTAGCTCAGGTTTGTATTGAATTGAAGTAAAACTTCTTTACGCACGCTTGACGTGAGGAGTAAGCTGGTGAATGCGTGACGCGAGCGTTACGAAAAGTGTGGGGTAGACCGAACGGAAGTTGAGAGGGAGATATAAGTTAGTGAAAATAGGACAGAGATAGATACATTTCGTATATTTCTGTACGGGCAAGAAAGAGGTGCACAATTTTTCTTTCTGTCTTTCTCTCATAGCCAGTTTTATATATCTAAGATGTACTTCAGTATTGTAGTCTAAACCACACTAGTTATTTTTTATGAATAGATGAAATTATATCAAACTTAGTCTTAATAATAATAATAAGACTAAGAATGAAATATAATAATTTGAATTTAATGATTTATTTTAAATCATTATACCTATTTACACAACTGTCTATAAATGTATATTGCATAGATGTAGACCAGGTATTAACATACTATATCCTTTTTTGATATTGTCCCGTGCGTGACATATAGGCAGAACTTAGGTCACTCTGACTTCATTATGTTTTATACGTTAAGGTGTTATTATTATTATAATTAGTATCTACATATACCCTAAGGCTAGGGCACTTCAAAAGCAATTTTTCAATTTATAAAACGGTAAAAGATGGTGAACAGAATTGGAAATAAGGTCCATAAATAATTACACTTTTGTTCCAGTGTCTATTCACCTAGGGAGTTCTACGGTTTAAATAAATAATATTACATTTCAAAAAAACTAATTAAAATTTGTTAACAAAATAATTTTACAAAACATCACATACAAAAAGTTACAAACTAATTTACTACTTATTTATTGTAAGTAATTACAAAATTATATTGTATTTTTATTTGGTACTATAATTGTATCTATTTAAAAGCTAAATAGAATTTCTTCTTCCCTTTAAGTAAGGAGTTCTAAAAATACGACATAGCATTGTTTTTCATTTCTCCCCAACTTTATTTCTAAAAGATAATCCCTTCATTTCTCTGACAAGAAAAACTTAATACTGAGACAGTTATTTTTAATGATCAGTTTACTCCGAAATATTGAAATGCTGGCAACGGCACATCAACATATTTTTTTTATATAAAAATGGATCTTATTATTTAGTTGTTAAGGTTGCTACGTTTGTGTCGATGACCGTACCTTCTCGCACATTAACTATAGAGTAACCATCGCCATAACGCAAGTGTTAACATGAAGCCGAAGCTATTCCGATGTGGGTACTACCTAGTACCTATGTGACCCATTTACCCAGTTTGAATAACTGCGGTGCAATTGAAGACAAAGAAAAGAGTGTTCCGATGTACTGGCTAGCGGAGTTTCAACAGATATCATATATACGTTAACTTGTATGTGGTTGGTAAATGCTTGCCTTTTAGGCCGCAGGTCGCGGGTTCGTTTCCCACCCAGGACAGATATTTGAGTACATGAACATGTATGTTTGTCTTAAGTCTGAGTTTAATCTGTACATATAATAAAATCGTAGGAAAGTCAAAACTGTACATAGAATATTTTTTTTAAATGATACTTGGGGCGTGATCTACAATCGACTTCGAAGCCAAAAATATAGTTTCTAAAATTTTTGTCTGTTTGTCTGTATGTATGTCCGGGCTAAACTCAATCAATCAAATCAATCAAAGATAAGATAATCATCATAAGAGGTCGGGTCAACATATAGGCTACATATTATCACGCTATCACCTACGGGGGAGGAGCTGTGATAATTTATAAAATTTAACGCGGTTAAAACCGCGGGGCACAACTAGTTATCTATATAAGTATGTATTTACAAAAGAAATGTAGTATATGTAATATATCAGTTATATGGTTTCTATAGGACAGACACTCGTTAGCAGATGGCAGTGTGTGAATAATGTGCCAAGATATCTTTTTTTTTAAGACAACTCCCGCACATTATAATTTAATCCCTGTGTCACGGGGTACTTTACAAACATATAATAGACGGACACAGAGTACATCCAGACTCAGAACAACTATTTATGGGTCACACAAATAGTTGAACTGCGCGGGACTCGAACAAGCGACACGAAGCGGCGAGGCGAGGCTGTCTTTGCCGCAGCGCCACACTACCTAAATCTATGAAAAAAAAAATGTTGTTTAATTTCGATACAATTTAAAGAAAATAGAGAATAGCATATTTTGCTCTACGCGCATCTAGACGGCGAAAGTAACTTCCCTTCATCAAACAGAATGCCGCTGCCACATAACTTCCACTGGATCCCACCGGAGAAGATAGAAGATAGTCTTACAAGGTCAGAAGCATGACTCTTTCGATAAGGACGGTTTTGTTACATCAATAATAACAAAAAGAAAGTCAACTGTCCATAGCGTGTCTGTTTGAAGATGGCCGCCGGAGTCAATTGAGTGAATTGGCTCGTCCGCCGCGAGGTCACATCACATCTGTCAGTAGCGGATCCGAAACCAAAACTTAACCTATAGGTGATTGAAATAGCTAATCAACTGGTGCAACTGGCATTTCGGTATTTGAAGGAACGTAAGTAACGTAAGTCGCTAAGGAAACGTCGCAAGCGGCGAATACAACTTTTTGTCAGATACCATCTTCTTTTTGTGCTAACAGACTCGAAGTGTAAAATAACAAATCTATACAGGGACTATATATTGTCCCTAGATATTATTGTCCCTAGATATCGATTGTAGATCACGCCCCAAGTATCCTTTTAAAAAAATATTCAATGTACAGACGCCAGCACATCGAGCTATCCCAATCTGTCAAATTTATTTTATAGATTTTCAACTTTATCACAAAAGCATAAGGTTCACTTTCAACTGGGGAAATTTGATAGATTGGAGTAGCTTAATGTGCTGGCGACTGTACAGTTTTGATTTTCCTACGATTTTATTATATGTATAGATTTGTTATTTTACACTTCGAGTCAAGTCAAAAATAGTTTTTAGATTTTTTTTCTGTGTGTCTGTTTAATTGATGTATGTCCGGGCTAAACTCTAAAAGTACTGCACGGATTTACTTCAAATTTTGCATGAATATTACTAAGAGGTCGGGTCAACATATAGGCTACATATTATTACGCTATCACCTACGGGAAATTTGTATTCAAACAAATTCCATCATTCAATACAAAATAAAGTAAAATAAACTTTATTCCAAGAAACTAATTTAGTAAATAACAATGCATATACATATTAAATTAAAAATTCAGTGTATGTATTATGATTACGACATAATATTCTAATTAGGGTGATCGAGGGTGCGTTAAATATGTTACATGTTGTATATTGTATGCCCTGCCCGGTGTCAATTCATTAGAGGGAGAATGGCCAACTACCTTTTATTTAAATCAGATGGATGATTTAATGTGGGACTGGTGTGCGGACAAGTAGGGACCTGCCACTATTTAGAGGGGTAAGTATGCCACATTGTAGCGGATATGTATATATGGCCTTTGCGTCTGTTACAGACGATTTAAGGCGCATTGTGTCAGAGACATTTCTTTTGGTGGCTAAACAAACCGATGCGAGAGCGACATAGCCTGCCGCAGGCCAGACAGCAATTTCCCAGCTACAGTGGTCAATTTTAAAAGCGGTCATATCCCGCTTGGTGAAGTCTTTAGCGCGAAGCAGAGGTCTACCGTCATTGCGCTTCACGTTAGCTACCGCACCCAACAGAACACCGTGGTATTCGAGTGGGTTCCATTCTGTGCACATGCCCCAACCAACGTAAACGCTTCTGTTTAAGAAACGCTGTCAGGCTAGGTAGCTGTGCTATTTCTAGAACTCTCTCGTTAGTGACCCTATCTTGCCATGTAATGCCCAAGATCTTACGGAGACAACGCATGTAAAAGGAACCTATTCGGCGCTCCTGTTTCGCATACGACGTCCACATCTCTGCTCCGTACAAGAGTATGCTTAAGATGGGGGCCTGGAAGACTACCATCTTGGTCTTAATTGTAAGTAGTTTATTATGCCATACTCTCGTACCAAGCTTCCCAAACATGGTCGCCGCTTTCCCGATGCGAGCATCTATCTCTGCGTTAAGTGAGAGATTATTCTCTACGGTCGATCCAAGGTAGCAGAACCGATCAACTTCCTCTAACTGCGTGCCATTCCAGAGAAATCTCTGGGGCCACATGTGTGCCATGTGCTAGCACAACTGTCTTTAGTAGTTTCTGAAGAGCGGAGATGAGAGCCTACGTAATAATAACATAGCCATAATGCACATTAAGTCATGACAGAGGCCTATAGGGCGGCTTGAACAACTCTTACCCTAGGGTATAACCACTGCCCATACGATACAGTAAAGATATCTCAGATGGAAGTAAAAATTACTGGTCATCCTAACGAAGCTACTAGAACATTGTAAAATGTTATCTTGTCATCAGAATTAGCATTGAAGCCACCGGCCATTCACGTAAACATAACTTAATCAGTTAATGCAGTATTAAGTAATCCAAGGGCGACTTATAACTTGAGAGGGGACTTAACAATCGAGAGGCTATTAGCAAACAATGCCGTCGTGACGGCAATTGCGACTTTTTGTCAGAGACCAACTTGTTTTTATGCTAAAAGACTTCAAGTGTCAATGGTCTTGCTGAAATAACAAAGATATATATTAATATTTATGACGGGTTTTTAATTTGCAGTTTATTGTGTTTACTGAGAACCTTATTATATTAAAACAATAAGCTTTAAATAAGCTTTCAATTCTATACTGTTGATACTTTTACGACGTACTCTGAAGACAGTAGATTATTATCTGAGCCCGTAAAATATTATGGTATCGTATCAATAATTCCACATGCATGGAATTCTCTATTGGGCTAATCCAGAGACATACATTCAAGGCCACGCCCGATTCCCCTAGACTACATCTCTTCTCACCATCAGGTCATCATCATCTTTATCTAGAGAGATAAAAATCGCTTGATTTCAAGTGGACTCGAGTAACCCGTTAACCGTCACCGTCTCAAGCGTGACGGTTTATTTACGTTCATTCCACGGCCAAACGCACCTAATAAAGTTTTCACACCGACAGCAATATAATAACTGTTTTTGAAAACATACAATGGATTTCAACAGCGGTCCAGCAGTCGAAAGACGTCCACTGCTGGACAAAGGCTTCCCCCAAAGATTTCCACAATTACCGGCCTTGCGCTACCCGCATCCAGTGGATTCCAGCGACCCTCACAAGTTCTCTTTTCAACAACCATATGGGACAACAAAGGGGAAACCAAGGAACACATTATAAAAAAAAATAACACAAAATCCAATTAATTGCGTCCTCTTTTCTTTGTAGTTGATTAATAAAATAATAAAAACAAATCAAATAAAAAGGTTACATCATCTTTTAACCTCCAAACAACTCAACAGAATATTACAAAAAATACTGTCTCACATACGAAACAATGGCCATTTGAACTATTAGGTATATAGTGGGTGTAAAACGTTCTCATACTATAAGTACATTAATATAATACACAATACAACCTTCAGTCAATGTCGTTCAGATACACATCTATGATGCAATCTGATAGGACGATTTAGTAGTAAAAAATTAACCTTAAGTACTACCAACTTACCTACTTTAAGTTTTATCGTAGTTTGGAGCCCTTATAACTTAACACCTAGATGACTGAATTAAGAAGAGCCTTAACAATACAAAGCATTTTACGCTTAAAGGACAGATCCTACTTTATTTTTTTAATTTAAACTTTTTAATACTATAATTATTAAAGCACCTAGGCATGTGGTCAGTATATCGATGACTGACCGTCAATGTGGTTGCATTTGTGAGCGTCTCCGTGTTTCAGAGTGGACCAAAAGCTGTCGGTTCCACAACTCAAATAGTTAAACATTGTAGCACCAGGGTACCACCACCAAAATTAAAACTTGTCCTGAATATTTTGGACAACTTATTCCATAAATGACCGAAGCTATATTTTGACGACGTGTATACAATTATTTTATATTATGTAAAATATCTAAATGTTCCTTAAAGAGTAACATAAGTACATAATATCTTGAATACCCTCTGATCAACCTTGAAAATGTACGTACGGACATGAAAAATGATACAGACTGGCCAAATAATCGCACATCGTTAATCATTTTCAGCTTAACACGTCTTTTTAAATAACTCAAAATAAGGTTCGGTTCACATTTGGCAGAGGTGAATAACTTTAAAAAATGCGACCAAAGTTTAACATTGTATAAAAAAATAAAAGGTATTTCTTTCAGAATCACGTTATAAGAATTGACGGCAACCCTTTATGCCTGACAGTATTTCTGGATTGTTGAGATGTTGTCTAGGATGGACCGCGCGTACCCACGACTTTTAATAAATCCATGTTTTATATGTCAGGAGACGATGTCACAGCTTGGCCACACGAATGAGAAAGGAGGAAGAGAAACGCATGGTACGGCAAGAGGAATGTCAACGACAATGGATGGGGACTCCTCCGTAGCCTAGTAGCACGAACAACGAACGAGGATGGATGTGAAAGATTATGGGTATATATATTGTCTGTCCAATGTGAATGTTCAATGATATCGCAGATAATTGTCACGAACATCACGTGATGCAAGACTTCGAATCAATGCATTTAAGCGGGCTATAAATTGGACGCAGATTATTTGATTTGTGATCTGTAAATGCAGACTCTTGTAAACATGCTAATTGTTGTTGAATATCATGCAGAAGGACATTACATATCTTTGATATGTATTGAGATGTATAAGATATATGAATTTCTATGGCGCATGACTCGTCCTAAATCAGCCGAAAGACGTCTAATACTGGACAAATGCCTCCCCAAGAATCTTCAGAATGGAATCATGTCCATTATTTGAGGGACATGCCACAATCGCCACTTTCGTTAGACCGGATGGCGATAGCAGGAGCCGAATTGTATAGAGAGAGACGCTGCTGCTCGTTCTATAGTACATTCGTTGCCGTCACCACTCAGACATCCTGGCTACGTTATGTCAGAAAATGGACAGGAATCCGCGAGCGCTACAGAACTTTTCCGTCTTGTGAAAGACAAAAATAGATATAGAGCGTTGCCGAAGGCTGACTTTAAGAAGAATAAGTAGTCTCATTGATCAAACGCAGTAGAGACTCATAAGTTTATGCTGCAATAGTTAATTACAACGAAGTCATAATTGAACCAACAATTACAAAAGGGTATAAGAAACACGCAACGACAGATTCATTGTGAATCTTATGCCCTAATGACTTTGGTTTTGAAAGTAACTTGACAATAGCGTGGTTTTATTGCCTTTCGTACCATTGGTGGTCACATTTTGGTACGACAATAAGTCGTTATCATCATCATTTTGAGCCTACTCCGCATGAACAACCTCAATTTTGTGCCATGTCCCACTGTATTACGAAAATAAGAGCGAAGCAATTAATTCTATTGACGTTGTGACATGTGATAGAGACTTAACATGATCTTCCTTTTTCATGCAAGCTTTACAGCGTAAGATAAAGAAGTTGAAGTAAAATAGACCATAACTTGCTCATCATAGTAATATTATAAATACATGGGTATTGATTATTGTTACTCTTTCAAAAAACTACCGAACGGATTCTGGAAAGTTCGCAGTAATATAGGTTTTATATCCGAATAATATGTAGGTATAATTAATAAAGTTAACAGGGGTAAAACCGCGGTGCACAGCTAGTACCTAATAAGGAAATATGATCAAGTTCAGTAAACTATTATGGCGAATATATAAATGGCAAAGTTATAAAACCCTTTGCGGGAGGCCTATGTCCAGAAGTGGACGATATCAAGCTAATGATGATGGTGAATTGAAAATTAAATTTATCTTAAATAAATAATAATCCAAGAAAAAAATATACATTGTTGGCTCTAAATTAAGTATCCATTGACATTATAAACGACTGACATTATTATTCATTAACATTGTTTTTATCAAAATTAACATTAATTGACGTTAATATTGAATTTATTGGCTGACATTTAATTAGCTTAATTTAATTGTAATTTATACAAAGATATATTGTAATAATAATCTTAAATGTCAATGTAAATGTACTAAGATCTACTATTTCATGTGAAATAACAAATGAAAAAACAAGTATTTGCATCTCTTAAGTAAGAATACAGACCACAAATATCAACCACTTTAACAACTTTTGAGTAATAATCTATATTCAGTGAATACAGATCATTATAACTAATTTATTATTTGTAAATTTTCTTAGAGAATTTTGGTCCGTGATATAATCAAATAACCAATAAAGGACCGAGAATGATCCCTTGAAGAATGCCAATAAGACGTAGATTAAGATGTCATTATAAAATAATATCATACAGGTTTCCATCTGAATTATATTTTATTTCATTGTTAAACTATTATAGTAATTTTCGCTCCAAAAGTTATTGAGATCGGGACATTTGTCATTTTTAATTTTGCGGCGCTAATACAACTGCCGTTATCACGCAAATATTCCGGCAGTTTAAGACTTTCTTTTGGTCATGGCACTCCCTCAATTTAATTGCCCAAATATCGGAAATATTGTTCAGATCTTTATAACTATTATAAGTACTAAAGATGGTACTTTATTAAGATGAATTCGCGAGATTCCTTATCTTAGCTGATGTTTTATTATTTAGCCCTTATCTCTTTCATCTTCTCTTAAGGCTCTGAGAATAGTTTGCAGGTCCTTTAAAATGCCTTATATAGTCTCCTGGTTCGGGATATGCTAGGGCCGAGTAATTTATCGTGTATTTTGCCTAAAAAATTTAAATTGAAACTATGATCTCGCTTTCATGTTAACAACGACAAACTCAATTATAATTTTACTTGGACTGGCTGAACATGGTCATTATTACAGCTGGCATTGTGCAAGCAAAACCTCACGTTAATGTCCAACTATTTCTGCTTTTGTAATTTGCCAAGGAATTTTAATCGGATGTCAATCATTAGTTCGGCGTTATTCTTTGAAATTAGTTAGCTATATATTAACAAAATGTCATGAAGAAACAATGGAACAATTTGCTTGACAAAATGATTAGTCAAGGCATTTAATAAACCTAGAGGTTACCTGTTTAAGATTAGTTTTGCTTAATCAACAACTAGGCAGATAAGTTGAATTTGACATTACACTTCAAGGCGGAAGCAAATAATATACAAGGATAAAAGATACACAACTAACAACTAAAACTGTTGGTTTGGGTGTCATTATTGTCACACAAATTGCATGCCCAGGTTACCTTTTTTATTGTGACACAGAATCCCACTGGAACTTATAAAGTGGTCCAACAAAATTACATTAAATTGTGTTCAGTTATATTCGAAATACTGACTTGACCAACAGTAGTCCGAGTGCGGATTGTTAAGATGAAGAGTACATACCTGAAACAAAAGAAAAAAGGATAAGTAAACAGCAATTTAGAAAAAAACACCATAAGAGCAGTACCATTTTCCAAAACTTGCTCCTAGATAGATGTAAGTTGTAATATACAATAATGTAGCTACTGCATAGACAAAATAAATATTGTAATAATTATAAAATATACAAAACATTGCTGTGTTTGATGGTAAAGAGTATCGCAACCCTAGTACAAAAGATCCTGAAGGGTGGAAGTGCTGCACGCAAGTACACCCCATCAAAGATAAGATAAGATCACAACCCTATCTCATCCCGTGGGGCGCATAGAACTAGTCCCCAGCGAGGTTTTATTTATTTTAATAATATATATAATATATAAGGACAATGTCACACAGATCATCCTAGCCCCAAACTAAGCAAAGCTTGTACTATGGGTACCAGGCGATGATATACATACTTATATAGATAGATAAATAATTATATAGGGGAGACCGGGGCTACAAGTTCCGATTTTCAGTTAACCTCAAAATTTGTTAAGAATTTTCGTATTTAATAGTCCTAGGCTGCAATTAAAATCAGCCTACATATTTCACTTTACTATTAAGATAGTATTCTAGGTCATTTATTGCGAGATTTATTTGTTATTAATTTTTTTATAACCAAAGCCGGAAAGTAACAACTTACCCCAACTCGGGGCAAGTTGTTCAGAAGCCGGGGTAAGTTGTTACCATATCTGTTAATGCTATTGTTTGTGAAATAATAAATAATAATAGATTATAATTGGTCTGTTATTCAGTAGTAATTAATCAGCAATTAGGTAAGGTAAACATATACATATATGTTTTAACATTTAACTATTATTTATCCTTAAACAATTATTGAAGTCACAATGAGCAGTTCTCAAAACTTGCATCTCAAGTCTTGGTAATTATTTTAGTCCTAAATAATTTGTCTTCTCTTTGGCTTAAAATATCAATTATATAACAAAAAGAAACGAGTAGGTAACTATAATTTGTATTTATCCAATTAATAAACATTAAGAGCTTATCAAATAACTTGCAGCTAGACATAATATGTCGGCTACTTTAGTTCGCCTGCGGATCTCAGCATTTCTTATTCGATCTCGCAGGGAAACTCCAAGCATAGCCCTTTCCATTGCTCTTTGGGTGACCTTGAGCCGCCTGATAAGGCCCATAGCGAGCGACCACGTCTCTGTTCCGTAAGTCATCACTGGCAACACACACTGGTCGAAGACTTTCGACTTGAGACACTGCGGTATTTGGGATGAGAAGATATTACGTAGCTTCCCGAACGCTGCCCAGCCGAGTTGGATTCTACGATTGACCTCCTTTTCGAAGTTGGACCTACCTAGTTGGATGGTCTGTCCTAGGTAAATATAGTTCTCAACAACTTCGAGTGTAGAGTCTCCAACCTTAACTAGAGTGGGTGCAACATGGATGTTCGACATGATTTTCGTCTTATCCATGTTCACTTTCAGACCCACTTGTTGAGAGACTCTACTGAGGCCATCGAGCATTGTACCGAGGTCGTCAAGGGTCTCAGCCATGACTACTATGTCGTCGGCAAATCTAAGGTGGGTGATGTACTCGCCATTGACATTGATGCCAAAGCCTTCCCAGTCCAGAAGCTTGAAAACATCTTCCAATGCAGCGGTGAACAGTTTCGGAGATATGACGTCTCCCTGTCTCACGCCTCGCTGCAATTGAATAGGTTTCGAGTTCTGGTCCTGAAGTCGGATTGACATGGTGGCGTTTTCGTACAAACACTTTAACACCTGGACATACCGATAGTCAATTTGGCACCTTTGAAGAGACCTCAGCACGGCCCATGTTTCGATAGAATCAAAGGCTTTCTCATAGTCCACAAACGCTAAGCATAATGGCTGGTTATACTCCTCTGTCTTCTGTATAACTTGCCGCAGCGTATGTATGTGGTCTATGGTACTGTAGCCTTTTCGGAATCCGGCTTGTTCGGGAGGCTGGAAGTCGTCAAACCTTCGTGCGAGACGATTCGTAATGACTCTCGAAAACAACTTGAAAACATGGCTCAGCAGTGAGATGGGTCTGTAATTCTTCAATAGGGTTTTATCGCCCTTTTTGAAGAAAAGCACCACCACACTCCTGTGCCATGCTTTTGGCGTTTGATCTTCGAGTATGACGGAGTTGAATAACTTCTGAAGGGCCCGTAGGATCGGTGTACCACCCGCCTTCAGAAGCTCAGCTGTAACTCCATCATCACCCGGCGCCTTGTTGTTTTTTAGTTGTTTGAGAGCCATTCTAATCTCGTACAGGCTGACGTCCGGTCCAAAGAATTGCCAAACTGAAGTGGCAGTGGGCAGGGCACATAGCTCGTAGAACTGACGGCCGATGGGGCAGAAAGGTTCTCGAGTGGCGACCACGAACCGGAAGACGCAGCGTGGGCAGGCCTCCTACACGGTGGACCGACGATCTTGTGCGGGTCGCGGGAAGCCGCTGGATGCGGGCAGCGCAGGACCGGCTAGTGTGGAGATCCTTGGGGGAGGCCTTTGTCCAGCAGTGGACGTCTTTCGGCTGATATGATGATGATGATGATGAGACATAATAAGCTTTAACCGTAATAATTATCAAGGCTGATTGATAATTATTACGGTTAAAGATTATTATGTCTTCTGTATCTGTATCATAAATACTGTCTATATACACACATCAACACAATCTAGGGATATTGAACATTTCATTGATTATCTAGAAAACTATAAACATTTTGTTATGACTGTAAATGGAAGAATTAAAGATAATTTCATGGCCGATATTTAAACATTAACAACACGATGCGATTTTGTTTTTCTAATTAATAAAAGTCTTAAATTAATTAAGCCATAGAAAATTACTGAGTGAACAAAAACATTTTATTCTTATAAAATTATTCAATCGAATTAAATGAATAAAAATCTTACCAAATCTGATAATCAGTAATCGGTATTTCCTCCTCTAACATTAATCACACAGCGGCAACGATTTTTCATACTTAAAATTAAGGTGTCAATGTCTTGCTGGGGTATGCAGTCCCAAGTTCTTTTTAAATGTTCGAAAAGTTGTTCTTCTGTTGTCAAGTTGGGCGGAAAATCCCTCAATGCTCTTCGCTGTAACATGTCCCAGGCGTGTTCAATTGGGTTTAAGTCTGGCGACTGTGGAGGCCAATCTAATACCTGAACATCGTGTTCTCGAAGGGCGGCCCTCACCAGCCGCGCTGTATGGGAAGGTGCATTGTCATGCATGAGCTGAAATTCTTGCCCCGTTAGGGCCCTGAGCGGGACAATGACACGTTCTACTACCTCCTCACAGTATCTATGGGCAGTCATGCTGCCCTGAATCCAAATGAGTTGGGTTCGTCCGCCGATTCGTATTCCTGCCCACACCATAATTGTCCCGCCTTGGTAAGAGTGGACCTCCTGTGGATGTCGGAGACGGCTGACCCTGCCTGGAGTTCTCCAAACGCGTGTTCGTCTCGAATCTGGATGAAATCCATAGCGGGACTCATCAGTGAACAGCACCAATGACCATTGTTGATCACTCCATGTCAAATGTTCTTGAGCCCATAAAAGTCGCCTACCGTGATTGCCACGTCGCAGCGCTGGGACTCGTAGCGGTCTGCGAGCATGAAGACCAACTTCATGCAGCCTCCTTCGCACGGTTTGGTCGCTCACCAGCAGCTGCTGACCCTCCTGGAGCCTTTGCACTAGTTGCATCGCTGTGATATTGGGTAGTCTTCTGGCGGTCATTTGGAGAAATCGATCCTGTCTCTGAGTGGTAACACGATATCTACCTGTGTGCCGTTCTGCCACATCTCCAGTAGCGCGATAACGTGACCACAGCCTGGATACCACATTTTGGCTTGTGCCCAGAGACTCAGCAACGACGCGTTGAATAGCACCGTTTTGTAACATGCCAACTGCCCGTAACATTTCATCTCGACTCAAATGATGGCGTGGCATGACGCTAAAAAGCTTACACAACCAATTGAGAAAAGAAAATAAAACAATTTATCAGGTTTTCTTCAATTAACACGCAAAAAAAATTTTAATGCAACTTCTTGAAATTAGATACAACTCAAGATTGCGCTGTGCTTTGCGTGTTTTCATTTGTTTCTCATTTTAATTTTTAAATTTTGAATAAAGAATAGACAAGGTTTAAATCTGTAAATAAACTTTTTAAGGAAACTAAATAGGTTTTAAACAATAAAGCCATGTTTGATTTCAAAATAACGTATCCCTAGACTTTGTTGATGTGTGTATATCATAAATATATAAAGAAATGCCATCATAGGCAAAAATACAAATAACTTATAATTAATCTTCTGAAGATATATCGGAAAATGCCTACAACTGGAATAGGGCCAGTTCTTACAATCTTGACACTCAACCCATTCTTCTCCAGCGCGGGAACTAGAGTAACTATTACAACACACTAGGCAATAATACTCTAAGTTGTCCTATTCACTGTCAGAATTTTCACCACTTTTTAATACCTCGTTTGATCGTTTAGCAGATTTTGCCTTTCCTTTTCCATTTCCTTTCTGTATTTTAATCTTCTTTTATGGTTTTCCTTTTCTTTTATATTTTGCTTTCCTTTTCCTTTATATTTTTATTTCCCTTTCCTTTATATTTTTTAATTTCACTAACATTTATTTTCTTGCTTTGCTCTTCTGCTAAAACCGGTTTGTCAGGGGTATCCGTCAGAATTGTGGACTTTCTTATACGTCTTTTGTGCGTTGGCTTCGAGGTGTCTTTGGAAAACCTGCTGTTTCTGGAGGAAAAAAGTCATGCTTTCCAAGTTGTTCTCCGATAACACCAGAAGATGGAGGCAGATTAACACCCCTGATGGCTCTGGAGCACTTATTCTTTTGGCAGAAGGACGAAGAAGATTGAACTACAGTTTAATATATGCCGACTTATCTTCCTGTTCTTCTGTAAATACGGCTCTTGCTTTTTTGTAGCCAGTTGTGATATTTTCATCTCCAGATCTTACTTTTTTTTACGAATCTGTAAAATGTCATATGGCAAATGTGGCAATAGTTATAATATTTCTGCATTCTTTAATAACTGGATGCGCTGCTGTTTGCAGCAACTCCTTTGAAACTGAACCTCATGTCGTTTTCCGTGTGTAAATTTGCATGCTATAAAAGAAAATAACAATATGTATACCTCATTTTTGATACAAATGATTTAGGGCAAGTAGTTCCGAGGTCACAACCTGCCCCCAAAAAAAGGAACATCTAACCCCAATTATAAGTGTTGAATAAAAATCAAAATATAGGTTAGGTTACAAAACATATGTTATTTACGGATAGTGTATCACATCAATATATAAATCTTCAGATTGAAATAATAAAACACTGAACGCTAATGGTTAAAATTTGTGACACTGACCAAAAATGCTAAATCCGAAAATATTTACTACGTGAATCAGCGACACACGTGCTGCCGTTCCAATATTCCCGGCGGCACTGGCCTGTCAAAGATAGTCGCCATCGGTGCGCTGTGGCATTGCATTTTATGACGCGTTTAAACAATATTCCTATCCCTTCTCCTCGAGGAGTTATTTCAATCGGAACAACTTACCCTGGTAACTTCTAGCCCCGGTCTCCCCTACATAGAAAACATTCATGACTCAGAAACTAATATTCGTGCTCATCACACAAATATTTGCACTTACCGGGATTCGAACCCAGGACCACCACCTTCGTAGGCAGGAGCACTACCAACTAGGCTACGGTGACCGTCATATACCTAACAGAGAAATGTCAGCAACACTTGCACTCCATGTATTTTGTCTTACTGTCAATACACCCATTATCTCATTCAAAACCTCCAAAACAAAATGTATTACATCCACAATAACTTGCTGTAGCCATTAGTACAATTACCTACTACATTTTATCCTCCAGCAATCAACAGCAAACAAGGCGTGGCGTTGCAGTTCTAATGTCAAACAGTATTACATTGCCCATTCTTGCTACACTAAATACCAAGGCTATGGGGCTGTTGAGACTAGGGTTATCACCGTACAAAATAGTCGATTTGTACACCGATAGTGAAGTGATGCCTCGCTTTGAATTAGAACAGTACAACAAGCAATCGTTTCGTGCGCGAAATACATTAGTAATCTATTTCTGATTATTCGATAATATAATTAAACCTAAACCTAGTCTCTTTGACAATAACTAATGATATTAGCTAGCTTGTATTAAACAAGCTAGCTAATATCATTATTATTATAAAATGAATTTTATAAATGTTTTAGTAATCCGTGTACCTAAATATGTATATGTAACTAGAAATAATTATGTATACTTAACTATATTAATACAAACATGTTCTGACTATTTACAAGCGCTTTTTTAAAGCCTACCGGAATTAAAACCTTTTTTATTTATTTTATTGAGTCAATTGTCAGTCCTATTTACTTTTACAATTCGCGCTAATTCTTTATTGAATATAAATATTGACATTACATTTTTACACATGTTTTTGAAGAATGCATTTACCTAATATGAACGTTATAAAACCTTATCTCTAAAATGGGAAATCATAAATATAATCGCCCGGCGGTTCCTGAACCAGTACCCACTACTAATCCAGGGTAGGCGTTTTTCTTTAAGCTACAAACTATACACACTAGCAAATCATCATATCATCCGTCAAAAAGGCTCTGTTTTCTTTCTAGAAAACAAAGCCTCTTTAGGTTAGCTAGTATAATATAGTTCAAAGATATAATATTATCTATCACCATGTTGAATTTTTCTTGACAAAACCGAATTGGTTTTGTAGCTATAGCGTAAGATAAAGAAGAAAAAGAGAAAGATTTGTTCTCTATTTGGCATCTAGTAGCTGCGGCTACCATGAAACGTAGATATTACGTTATATGTATGTGGCATAATGTTCCTTCCAAGGTAATTTAATAGACAGAATGGGAGATGAAATTACTCTGTGATTTAGTCACCATAGTGAATGGTGGGAAATATGAACTCAACTGGTGGAGTAATAATGAAGAGTTAGCCTGAGAAGCAGTCCATACAACGAATTACCTCGCCTATGAAAAATATATAATTACACCAATCATACTTGGTTTAGACTTTGTTTTATTATCATTTAAAGGTAACGCCCTCACTTTTTTAATTTTATAAAATGTATTTCGGATATAAAACCTACGCAGACTCAGAACAACCATTTATGTCTCACACAAATAGTTGTTCTGTGCGGGACCCGGAATACGAGGGAACCGAGGTGGTAGCGAGTTAACTGCGACACAAGTGTCGTACAATCATTTTAATAAAACGATTTTTTTCTGATAAAGTTCGTATGATAATAACAAATCACAATATTTCGTACTAAATGTAGTACAAATAAGAAAAGATTAGTATTATTCTTATTTAAGACGATGATTATAAGGTCACATTACTGGTGTTGTAGGTGCATCCTATTATAAAAAATAACTCTTTTTCTTCTTCTTTATGTAGACGTTTCGTAAGTACATTTTTGTAGATATATTTAATGTTCAAATATCAAACACGACCCGATTTAAGTTCTATTTCGAATAGCTACAATCTAAGTTCATATTTTTTCTTCAATAAAAATGGCATTTTACTGGCAACCCTAGTATGACAACTCCAAAACTTGACAAGGCTAAATAATAGCTGGGATGGGCTAGGAATAGCTGGAATTTAAGGTCCTATATATTATCTTCAATAAAGATATTATTATTGGCAACCTTAAACTGACATCTCCAAAACATGACAAGGCTAAATAACCATCCCAAGATGGACAGTAATTAGGTAACCCTTCAAGCGCGCCTGTCAAAGTGATTAATCAATCATTGAAGTTAAATTATGACGTTTATTTATAAACATTATCAACGCGACAACATTTAAGTTCTATTACGAATAACTGGAATCTAAACCCAATACTGTCTTCAATAAAACTAGAATTATTGGCAACGAAAGAATGACAACTAGAAAACTTGACAAGGCTAAATTACCGTCCAAAAATGGACAACAATTAAGACACCCTTCAAGCGTGTCTGTCACAGTGACTAATGAATCATTCAAGTTAAATTATGAAGTTTAGTAATAGAAATTGCAAACGCGACCCCATTTTCGAATAGCTAGAATCTAAGGTCCCCTATTTTCTTCAATAAACATGGCATTTTACTAGCAACCCTGGAATGACAACTCCAAAACTTGACAAGGCTAAATTACCATCCTTAGATGAACAGTTATTAGGTAACCCTTCAAGCGTGCCTATGTCTCAGTGATTAATCAATCAAGCTAAATTATGAAGTTTAGTAATAGGAATTTTAGAATAGCTAGAATCGAAGGTCCCATATCTTCTTCAATAAAGATGGAATTTTACTAGCAACCCTAGAATAACAACTCCGAAACATGACAAGGCTAAATTACCATCCCAAGATGGACAGTTATTAGGTAACCCTTCAAGCGTGCCTATGTCTCAGTGATTAATCAATCAAGCTAAATTATGACGTTTTGTAAGTGTATTTTTGTTTGCTATTTACTTAAGATTTTAAGATAAGTATGTGTTCGCTCCGGGGCGTCGTAAATTGTTTTAGATCGTGCATCGTGATGTGGTCATGTAGTCTATGCTATTTTAAGGTCATGACGTGTGAGCTGATGATGATTATATATTATGATTACTTAATAATTTCCAAAGAAGTTACCTCCGGGTAATATTAGACCATTGCCAACCTGGGGAACAGACTAAGCACTCAGGTTGGTAGATCCAAAGAAAACATTTACAAATGGGGTTATATTCCCAGATCACAAATCATGTGCGAATATGGCCCTGCGTCTCTCTTGTCTAGTCTCCTGCTCACAGGAATTGTGGGAAGCTTCAACGAACGCTGTCAGCGTTACCGAGTTTTGGGCACTCACAATATAAGCCTTACTATCGACCTTATAAGAAAGTAATGGTTTATTAAATGAAGCTACGACAGTTATGCACCGGATGATTAAATTTACAATTCCCTAACTAACACCCTTACGGAGGATACATAAATGTGAATATATCAGTCGAGTGGTTGCTAAGGGATGCCGATAGATGTTACCAACACTTCCTGCAGAATGTGATAGAAAAATACTTATAAATAAAAAAAAATGCGACATAACTGGATTTAACCTTCAAAGCATTGAGAGCTTCACTTTACTCAAATAATATAGTTCCTTAAGTAGATGCAGGTAATATGTTATTTTATACGGGACTGGTATATTATCGTATTAAAATTTAAAAGGCACTAAGCGGCGAGGCCTTGACCCCGCAAATAATTGAATGAGATATAAACAATGATGTGTTAGCAAGAAGTAGCTTCAGTTGCCTCCAGAGCAAAGCTGTAGACAGAACGACATAACGAGGTTAGAGCCTCACAACACGAGAGAATTGCAACTAGTAATAGCCACTAGTTGCAATTCTCTCGTGTGTAGGGTTAGGTGTAGGTAATATTTTATTCATAAGATTAGGTACTTTATTATTTACTTATGTATAAAACTGCTCGTGAAATCTAAATTTCCCCAGCCGTGCGGCGGAACAACGCATAAGGAAACAGTAAAGCCTCCGAGCGTTACCCACAAACGTTCTGTTAATTACTGATTACAATCACGCGACTTCACCTGTTGCTAACAACCAACTAAATACGATACTCATTTTACTATTTATGTACTTTCCTTACTTATAACTCTAGTGTGGGAATTAAAAAAACAACAGATAGTGATGTAACAATGGAAACGATAAGCACTTCACGAGAAGCAAGCGTCTCTAAACACTATAGACTCAGCATGTATCATCCAAATCCCTCCTTGGTCACGGAGAGTACAGGTGTATTCTACTGGGACAATTCAATCGAGCACCGTTGTCCCAAAAACGGTGTCGTGCCCACTCAGGTTTTTGTTCCTTCTTTATCATTTGGGCGGTAGTAGGGTTGATTAAGCTGCCACAAATGCCTCTGTCATGACTATAATAAACGGGACTGACGGTTAAAGTAACCTCCGAAGCCCGGAGACGCTCACTGAAACTAAACCACTTTGCCGGACGGTCACACATCTTTTGACTGACCGCTTGACTAGGTGCTTACCCTCGCCGATTATTAACGGACCGGTGCAATTCGTTATACCTCAGTGAGGCACTCCAACGAGTAACATTATCTAGAGGTGACTTGGGTTCGAAATGGGATCTCCCCAGGACCTCATTATTGCATATGATGAGGCCCTGGGAAGATCCCGGGTTGCTAATCTCTTGTGTTGTTAGATCTCTCTTTATGTCTTTCTGTCTCCAGCTCTACTCTGTAGGGAAGTGAAGCTACTTCTTCCTGATTGTCATTGCTTCTTTCTGATTAATTTTGTTGCAGAATCAAGATATCTCTACTAAGTGTCTTTTAAATTTTAATACGATAATAATAATAAACAGAAGTTACAGTTTAACGCGATTCTACTAAATCATCGAGAACTCATAACCAGAGAAGGCGCTCATAGCCAGATGTTCTCACCAGTCCGTAAATGATCGACGAGGTTAAGCAACTAGGCTCGCGGTCAGTCCATAGATGGGTGACCGCCAAAGTTGTTTAATTTCTGAGCGTCTCTGTGCTTCGAAGGGCACGTTAAGCTGTCGCTCCCGGTTGTAGGTAGGCATCAGGCTACAGTCGTTAAGCCATGTCAGAGGCTTGCTAGGCGGCTTGAACAACTTTGACGCCAGGGTAACCACTGCCCATACGATAAGTAAGTAAGTAATCGAGAACTATATATATGTAATTTAAAGGTACGACAATCATGTTAGCCAAAGTACGTCCACTGATGGACAAAAGCCTCCCCAAACAATGGGGGAATATACCATAATCACCACGCTTGGCAGACGGGTTGGGGATCGCAGTTTGATGGTCATAGTTCACAGAAAAACGCTGCTGCCCGTTCTCTCATAGGTATTCCCTCGGACGCTCCCCACGGGATGAGATGGGATGATGATATTCTATGCCGTCCCCACACAGCAATCAAAAATTAAAGGTACAAGAATAATAGCAATGAAATGCGTCACTTTACATATTGCAACACGATTGTTGACAAGTCTAAGATCGGTCACGTACTGCTGGGGTTGAAACGGCACGTACTGTCTATGGCACGGATTGTTGGCAAGTGTAGCACGGTTCTATATTATGCAAGAACACATAATCCACTACAATTTAATTAATAATAACCTTTATCTCTGCGAGCCGGTTGGCGTGGTTGATAAATGTTTGCCTTTGACGCAGCGGGTCGTGGGTTGGACTCCCCCAGGACATTGCGATTTTGTCCTGAGTCTGTGTGTAATCTATATACATAAAATAAAAATCGCAGGAAAGTCAAAACTGTACATTGAATATTTTTTTAAAAGGATACTTGGGGCGTGATCTAAAATCGATATCGAAGCCAAAAATATAGTTTTTAGAATTTTTGTCTGTGTGTCTGTTTGTCTGTATGTATGTCCGGGCTAAACTCAAAAAGTACTGCATGGTTTTACTTAAAATTTTGGATGAATATTACTAAGAGGTCGGGTCAACATATAGGCTACATATTATTACGCTATCACCTATGTTGTGATAATTTATAAAATTTAACGCGGGTAAAACCGCGGGACACAATCTATATGTATGGAAAGAAAAGTCGTAGGTATATGTAATATATCAGTTTTCTGGTTTTCTGGATGGTGGGATCTGAGCAGTGTGTTGTCCCAAGATGTTTATAATTATTATCAAATAAAATTCCTTGAATAATGCTTTGAAATAAGTCAAGTAGAGTTTTTAAACAAGGTCATCTAAGTCATATTGGCAAAAACATGCGGATAATACCAATGTTGCTGTTGTCGGACCCTTAAACTGTACAAATTGTAGGCACAATATTAATTGTGCCTACAATTTGTGCCTACAACAAATTTAGCGTTTAGACGCTTGACCCATGGGGTCCAAATGCGCGCACCCTATTTCGGGATATTGCAAAATTGATCATTGACACATCATGTGACCAGAAGGCTGGCCTTTATTTTGGTCAATAAGTCAGTATTGCCATACAACGTGGCAATGCTGCCAGTCTTCTGGGTGCGTTCCCCGACAACGATGAGGATTTTTTGACGTTGTTAAGATTTAGTTTATTTTATATCTATGTAGGTTTAATGTAGTTTTTAATTTTTATTATATGTATCTTTAGGAACTATTAATTATTATAATGTTATTTATAAATAAATGCCTACAACTGATTTGTACAAATTGTTTATTAAAACAATGGCATCAGCCTGTTTGTTGCCATGTTCGCAGTTAAAGGGTTAATAGTTAACTGGTATTATATACAATTATGTGAATAATGTCCCAGGATATTATTGTTACAACTGCGATTGCCGTTGGCACTACGAACCGGAAGACGCAGCGTCTCTGGATGAGGGTAGCGCAGGACCGGCAATAGTGGAGATCTTTGGGGGAGGCTCTTTTCCAGCAGTGGACTTCTTTCGGCTGGTTTCCACAATGCAATTGTGACCATCGTTTAGCGGGATATGCCATAATTGTCACCCTCGGCAGACGGGTTAGCGATAGCCATATGATGGTCAAAGTACACAGAGAGACGCTGCTGCCCGTTCTCTGGGAGATATTCCCTCAGGACGATCTACTCCCCCCACGGGTTAAGATGTGGTAATATTCTTTGCCGTCAGACACAAAGCCTTTTGGAACGAAGTTCCTTATCGCGCGTTGTGAAAGGGGGCTAGACGGAAAAAATCTTACGAAAAGTTGTCACGACACTTTTTGCCGCTGTGCGGCGTGCGCATGTTTCTCTGTCTGTCTCTCTCTCTCTCTCTCTCTTATAGAAAGCAAGCCAGATATTTACATTTCTATTTTGCATTGAACAGTGCGGTGTCGCGACGATTATGTTTGTTGAGTGTATACAGGTTTTTTGTACATAATTAATAATAAGAAATAACTTCGTTCCATCCGGGTTGACACCTCTCAAGTTTTCTTCTTCAAGTTCAGTTTTCTACTACTAGTAATTAGTAGAAAAAGTAAGCAGAGTCGGGGGTGATGACTAGTGGCTTAACGGACAATGGTCCAAGTATTGCTAAATTGGCTAATTCGTTTCGTGGCAAAGTCGCTTTGTCCTGTAATTAACTACATTTGTCACAATTACGCCACAGCGGACGAAAGAAAAACGAGTTTCTTTTTTTAATAATTTTTTAAACAAAGATTTTGTTATACCAACGTACTTATTTTTCCAATAATATTTATCTATCTCAGTTTTGACACTCAGTCTGCCTAAAACATGGTTATGTTCTTAATATTTATTGTATTAAAAAAATCTCCTTCTTAAGCCTGTTATAATAATATAATATCCAGGGACAATGTCACACAGATCATCCTAGCCCCAAACTAAGCAAAGCTTGTACTATGGGTACCAGCCGACGATATACATACTTATATAGATAGATAAATACCTAAATAAATAGAAAACATCCATGACTCAGAAACAAATATTCGTGCTCATCACACAAAATTTGCACTTACCGGGATTCGAACCCAGGACCACCAGCTTCGTAGGCAGGAGCACTACCAACTAGGCTACTTTCTACACCCCTTCCCCAAATGAGTTTAAACTGTTCCAAGTTTCATACTCCTCTGTCCGAGCAATTTTCTTAAAAAGGTGTACAAAGTTTTTGTTTCACGTATGAATATAATGATGGCATGAGCAACAATCACAATGATATCACGATTGCACAATAAGGAGACGTCTACTCGTCTCACCATTGTATCAGCACTAATGGGTTTAAAGCGCAGACTATTGCATCGATAGAGAATGATTATGAGCCTTCAACACAAAACGAGAGATTTATTTTAAATTTAAAAACGATGACTTGTCTTTTTCATTAACATACAAGTTCACCATGTTCTCTACGAGCATGCAGCGCTATGATTGGTTACTGACGTGATAGCGTGATAAGTTTAACCAATCAAAATGCTTCGTTCCCATCGGGAGCTCGAATTGGTTCATACGTTTCGTGTTACGTAGTAAGCTAATAATCAGCGAATCAGCCAAAAATATTCCGCTAGTATAACAAGCCGCCCAGTATGACTCTGACATGAATTAACGACTGTTGCTTAACACGCCCTCCGAAGTACTTGACAAAAGCCTCCTCAAAGAATGGATACGACATGATCGCCACGCTTGGCAGACGGGTTGGCGATCGCAGTTTGATGGTCATAGTTCACAGAAAAACGATGCTGCCTGTTCTCTGGTATGTATTTTCTCGGTAGATTTCTACGCCCCCCACGGGATGAGATGGGGTGATGATATTCTATGCCGTCACCACACAACCTAACCTACTTATGCTGCTACCTATCCGTATACGTTTTTTAATTATAAATGCATTTTCACTACCTATTAAATACTTAACACAAGCGTTTAGTTATTATAGGTAAATAACTTAAGAGTAATATGTATGTTTTGTTCATTGTCTGCACGCAAACGTGAGAGAAAAAGTGACGTCACGAATAGCTTCATGTCTATAATCTATGCTTGAAAAAATACGCACTTTGTTTATGGTCATGCAAGCAAAACACATTATTGTAAATAAAGACTGTTGGTAAATACTTGCCTTTTACGCCGCAGGTCGTGGGTTCGATTCCCAACCAGGACAGATATTTGTGGGCATGAACATGTATATTTGTCCTCAGTCTGGGTGTAATTATCTATATAAGTATGTATTTACAAAAGAAAAGTATTATAATATGAATAATATCAGTTATCTGGTTTCCATAGTACAAGCTCTGCTTAGTTTGGGATCAGATGGTCCCAGGATATTATTATTATCATTATATAGTTGTAGCAGAAATTAGTTAATTGTACTTTTGCTATGTATCTAATAGTCAAGCATGCGGTATTTATGTGGTGAATGTTAAAGACAATAATTAATAGGTATTTCCATCTATGAACTAATCAGAAAAGATCACCGTGAATCATCGCAATGCGTAACAATCTACGACATTGATAGTAAGAAAATTATATTAATTAAGTGTTAAGTCTCATCTATAATATCCTGGGACAATTCACACAAGCCATCTGATCCCAAACTAAGCAGAGCTTGTACTATGGAAACCAGACAACTGATATAACTACATCATATACAACTTCTTTTGTAAAAACATACTTATATAGATAATCTACACATGCAGATTCGTCGGATAAACTTAAAGAGACACGTAAAAGTAAGTTACAATACTATGGTTATACTGTCCATTTAACCTTACCACGCCAGGCACTGTCCAAACTATAACGAAGGAAAAATTTCTTAATTCTGTTAACTTTTTAAGAACACATTTAGTTCTAAAGAAAATTTTGAATTTGGAACTTTTTTTTGAAATTCGTACTGTTACTAGACAAAGAAATAAGAAGAACTGGGAAAATCGATTGTGTTTTGTTTTATTCCAGAACACAATCAATTATTCACCATCGTGGCTGGAACAGTTCCTGTCAAGCTTAAAAACGTCATAAACGTCAACGTTCGTACACTTAAAAGTGCCCTTCGAAGCAAACAAGGATTTAAAAAAGGATATTAAAAATATATGTGACGAAACAGACCCCACGGACGGACTAATTCAAAATACTTTGTTGCTTTATATTATTATTTCATTTTATTACTGTTTTTTAACTGTGTTTATGTAATGCATTGTGAGCTTGACAAGTACAAGTGTATGTAAATACAGAAGCGCTGAATAAATTTCATTATTTCATTATTACACTTTTTGGTCACTAACCGCGCTCCTAATTGCTCGTTTTCAGATCGGTAAGGTGAAAAGGTTCTCTAGTGGCCACCACGAACTGGAAGACGCAGCGTGGGCAGACCCCCTACAAGGTGGACCGACGATCATGCAAGGGTCACGGGAAGCCGCTGGATGCGGGCAGCGCAGGACCGGCTATTGTGGAGATCTTTGGGGGAGGCCTTTGTCCACTAGTCCTAAGATGGCGTACCACAACATAATGACAGAAGTGCAATGGTGCCCTAAGATATAAATTATTAACCTCAAAATAACTCTTATCAGTAGATAATTAAATTTTATGGCAGTGTTTACAATATTCTGCGATAAACAGAGAATAACGTGACTGTTTTGTTTCCTTGTTAATTAATTAGATGATGCATTCGGTAAGTGGTTTGAAGTATTTATTATACCAGCACGTGATGTACATGATAGGACGCTGATTAGGTTGACCTGCAGTCATAATTTAATTTTAATTAACTCACTGTACGACTGCAATATAGTGATATACACAAACAGCGTAGTTAAAGTCGTGACACTGTATAGAATTTGACATATCGTAGGCCATATTACAATATATAATTCATATTACAATATATGTGGTGACGCCGGAGAATATTAAATAATTAAATATTTTTTCTTTTAAAAAGGCAACGCCCGCATTAGGTAATTTAAGCCCTGTATCCTGGGGTAGGTACTTCACAAACATATAATAGACGGACACAAATTACAACCAGACTCAGAACAAGTATTTATCTATGGGTCACACAAATAGTTGTCCGGCGTGGGGGACCCGAACCCGCGACACGAAGCGGCGAGCCGACAGTCAACCGATTTACTTTGAATGGAACAAAATTGAGAGGATCTAATGAAGGTAGCAGAAGGTGTACTAATTGCAATTGAAATGTTATGAATCTATATATATAAATATATGTACAAATTTATACATATATAATATCTAATAATAATAATATCTAGGGACAATGTCACACAGATCATCCTAGCCCCAAACTAAGCAAAGCTTTTACTATGGATACCAGGCGACGATATACATACTTATATAGATAGATAAATACTTAAATACATAGAAAACATCCATGACTCAGAAACAAATATTCGCACTCATCACACAAATATTTGCACTTACCGGGATTCGAACCCAGGACCACCAGCTTCGTAGGCAGGAGCACTCCCAACTAGGCTACGGTGACAGTCAAATATATGAATGTATATATCCCATAGTAGTATAAACATTTGTGAACACAGTCGCGTCATGTTTACGAGAACTGTGCAGTCTGCTCCGGCGTCCTAGATAGCCATTGTGTTCTGTGCTAAATACTCGGCCGGCGTACTAAGGCTTCTGTTAATTGTATCTGTTTTTACTTGAACATATTTTACGGATTTATGCTAAGAAAAATATGGTGAGAGGTCATTGAATTGTAGACAATGGTTTGAAGGGTTTTGAAAGTTACACCGTTGGTGGATTGCTTTTTAGGGCTCCGTAGCCTAAAAACGGAACCCTTATGGATTCGTCATGTCTGTTTTCTGTCTATCCGTCCATATGTTATAGCCAATTTTATCCGAAACTATAAGAACTATACTGCTAAAACTTGGTAAGTAGATTTATTCTGTGAACCGCATTAAGATTTTGTACACAAAAATAGAAAAAAAAAAACATACATTTTGGGGGTTCCCCATACTTAGAACCGAAACTAGAATTTTTTTTCATCGAATCCATACACGTCGGGTATCTATGGATAGGTCTTAAAAATATATATTGTGGTTTCTAGTGTATTTTTTTTCTAAACTGAATAGTTTGCGCGAGAGTCACTTCCAAAGTGGTAAGATGTGTATCCCAGTGTTACTTCTAAAAAAGAGGATGATAAAAGTTTAAAAAAAATATATGATGTACATTGCCATGCATAGTTCCACCGAAAAGTAGTTTTAACGAGATCTAGTAAGTAGTTTTTTTAATACGTCATAAATCGTAAACCGCAATTTACCTTTCATTCAATCAACCCGAATACTTGCTGCTACGGAACCCTTCATAGGCGAGTTCGACTCGCACTTTTTGTCTATACATATACGTCCCATTTGCTGGTAAGCATATGTCTTGCGAAACTCTTGTATGGGGGGGATTTCATCTTAAATCAATCTTATCCAAGTTCAATGATAATAAAAAGTATCAGATCATGATCAGTGACCGCAAAATGAAATTGAAATCTGTAGCAAGGAGAATCACGAGCGGCCTCCATATTATTTCTATTCTATACGTGGCCTTGTCGACTTATATTAGTACCTCAACAATATTACAATATCGATTGGATTACTTTTTTATTCGTGGTCAGATGAAAAAGTGGGTGTTAAGTATGTAGTTATACGTTTTTATATCTTATTTGTGAAGGAGAATATTGCTCTATTAGAGTTGTTATATTGCTTCACTTAGATACTTATTATTTATGGATTCTGGAAGTCCCTAAATTGACTTCGAACTCAGAAGAAAACATCTCTAGGTGGAGACTGTCGAGCAACCCCAAAATAGACTGTATTTGTGGAGCATTGGTTCAATCCATGGCCCACCTAACATCGTGCCCAACCTGCCCTGCCACGTGTTCATGGCAGGACCTTAGGAATGCCACAAGCAGGGCAATCAGTGTGGCCACGTTCTGGGCCATGGAAATTTAATTTGTTTGCCATCGTCACGCTAAGAAGAAGAGACAGATTAGACGAATTACTTGGTAATCCCGTGATTACTAAATGATGACACGCGCTGGCGAGAATCTTATTGTACCTAACCTGCAATTGCCACCAGTTCCCTAAGTAGATTAACCTGAAAAAAAATATCAGAAAAAAATAATCTTTGTGCCGATTTTGAAAGAAGTTATATTATAATAAAATAAATATCTTGGAACGACTCACACACTGCCATCCCAAATTAGCTTGTACTGTGGCAACCAGACAACTGATAAACATACTTATATATTTCTAATTACATACATGTTATAGATAAATTACACCCAGACACAGAACAAATAATAGTACTCATATACACAAAGATATGTTCTGCGTTGATGGAACCCACGAGCTCTGATTTAACAGTCAGGTTCACTAGCCACTAGACCAACAGGCAAGTCAATTCAGCATTAAAAGCGTTATCAAGAAACTGCAAGACAGTTCTGGATCTTCTCAAAGTATTAAGTCTTCTCAAAGAAAAAATATGTCAAGCGCCAACGGCGACGTTTTACTGAAATGTAGGTCTTTTTAGACATGTAAAGGCTCACTGGCCTTTGGAGCATGAATTCATATTCTTTCATATATTTCAAAGAAACTGTGCAGGATAGATAAGGGCGAAAATGAGGGTAGAATTGTAGGCTTGTAGCGCACTGTTTAACCTATTTCTTTAGTGAAATGAGGCCGGCCATTCCTTTGACATTTGAGCTAACGAGGAAAGATGTTTTCGCCCAGGAAACAATACTTCCTCCACTGAGGAAACGCGTGTGGTACAGTTTACAGATATATAGAAGATGTGTCTAATGGCCCCTTAGTTATCTTGGTAGCTAGACGGTATGAAACTAGTGAAAAAAATACTTGCAAATGGGTAGTAACTTAATTTTCTTAACACAAAAGTGAAACAATTTTAAGTACACTTCTAAAAATCTTCGAAAAATTTATCATTCTAAAACAAGCGGGTGTAGGCTTCAGACGCTATACTCTTTTACTGATTTTCACCACTCGCTGGTCTACTGGAAGAGCTTCTTTTGAAATAAGCACAACCTTAATACAACCTTATTCTAAGCAAATGAACAAAATATAATCGCGCGAAAATATGGCAATTATAAAAACAATATAAAAATAATGTGGAAATTTATACCCAACTTTCATTTCGCAGATTCAATCTCTTGCTTCATTTCTGAACAAAACCTACAATTATTTAAACAAAACATTACTCTCGATGGCTTTCTGGCACGTTTCCGTCACCTTTGACTTGGAATCGAACCTGTAACATTTTTATCAAAGAGACTAGAACAGCGCACGTTTCTACGGACGTTTTATTATTAATAGATTTAAAAAACAAAAGATAGTGAAAAATAAGATAGTGGCATCAGAGTTATACTTGGAAATAAAAGAAGTATTGAGAGCAAAATAAACTTGGGGAGCACACTTAACTTGGGGAGAAAACGTTACGAAAAGTGTGATCGGGAGAGGCGAACCGAAGTTGAGAGGGAGATATAAGTTAGGTACAGAGCACACATTTTCTTTCTCGCTTTCTCACATAGCCAGTTTAAAGCACACTTGTTTCTTCACTATTTAACTGTGCACTTTTAGAATAAATGCGATATTGACCTAGGAGGATTTCACTGCTTCACTCACAAGAAAGTGAGGACGAACGGGGGTTCAAGCTATGTAGTATAAAGACTAGAAACTAAGGGTAAGAAAGCAAAATTGCGGCAATCGGGCGCATTTAATCAAAACGATGGAATTAACTGTGTTCATTCTTTGTTGGAGATCCTAAAAACCGGCCAAGTGCGAGTCGGACTCGTGCACGAAGCGTTCTGTACCATTATCTATAAAAACGAACAAAAAATTTAAGTTTGTTGTATGGGAGCCCCCTTATATATTTATTTTATTTTGTTTGTATTTGTTGTTATAGCGGCAACAGAAATACATCATCTGTGAAAATTTCAACCGTCTAACTATCACGCTTCATGAGATACAGCCTGGTGACAGACAGAAAGATAGACAGACAGCGAAGTCTTCGTAATAGGGTCCCGTTTTACCTTTTGGGATGGAACCCTAAAAAAGGTTAATAGGGCTTTCAACGTCGTCAGTAACGGCGTGGTAGAAGGAATTCGGTTTGAAGAATGTCATACGGACATTCCGAAGTCTGCCGGTAACACCGCACTAAAAGTATTAATAAACATAGAAACAGAATGTTCAGTGATGTTGTGTTCTTAACGTGTTAGTTGTATTGGACACACACGATTCCATGTTCTAACGGTCGCATGTTCAACCGACATGATGAGATCCTAGGTTCAAATCCCGATTTAGGCCAAAAAGTGATATTGAGATTTTCTATTAAGAAACCTTCTCATTTTAAGCCCGAAGTCTGGAAGTTGGCCGTATAATAATAATATCCTGGGACATGATTTACACACGGCCATCTGATCCCAAACTAAGCAGAGCTTGTACTAGGGAAACCAGATAACTGGTATACTACATATAATACTTTTCTTTTGTAAATAAATACTTAAATAGATAATTACAGTAAAAATGTAATTACATAATTACATTACACCCAGACTCAGGACAAACAGACATTTTCATGCACACAAATATCTGTCCTGGGTGGGAATCGAATGACTACCTCCGGCGTGAAAAGCAAGCATTTGCCAACCTCACCTCCCTGTTCTTCGAAGACCACGTAAGGCCGTCTCTCCTGACTCAGAGCAACAATTTATGGGTCACACAAATAGTAGTCATCTTGGAGAATATTAATTGGTACGTATATAAACAGAAATAGAAAGATAGGAAGAAAAAAAATTATAATAAACATCTAATTCCATTAAATGGGTGCTTAAAATAAAGCGAAGTTTTGCTGTGTATCATAAATGGATGCCAACTTCAGCATTGTCTACAGCAAGAATTGCTGTAGTGCTGGTAATGTAATTGGCCCCAGTGATTGACGCCATACTTTTTTTCTGTATAAGTATTTATTACAAAACTTAAATAAATTACACTACAATAAATTACTTACAACGAAAAACCATTTAAACGCAAAAGTGTGCTAAGATCGTGACAAAAGGAAATCCATTGTCTCTGTCTACCCCTCTGGGTAACAGTACGTGATTCTATGTACGTATGAATATGAATGATTATAAACATTAACACTTACTTGCACTTACTCGAATAAAAATTATGTTTACTCGAAACTGTCGTAAAACTACACAATCCGTGCTGGCTGCAATACTCCCAATGAAAGGTTCTTACTCCCAATGAAGTCTTCCATCCATCCTATTTAAATATATTATTATATTTATATATTTATACACCGTATCAATGAAATTCCTTAACAAATAACTAAGAGATGCTGTCCACGCGTTTTTAATTTTTTTGACAGCAAGGTAATGGAGGAAATAAAACAAAAAGGGGTTTTTATTCACATATACTTTAAAAAAGCGCTTGTAAATAGTAAGAACATGAATTGTAGTATTCCAAATTAACTATTTATATAAATTCTAGGTACTACTAGGTAGGTAGGTTCAAATAGATTATTAGATCGAGACTTATATTTGGTCATATTGAATAATAATTTAATTTACAATAGTAATAATTGAGTGAAGGTAATATCTTGAAGTGTTATTTATAGTTTTAGACATATTTTTCTAGATCTTGTATGATTCCGCCGCCGTACTGTAGTGTTCGGACACGAATTTATAGATTATACAATTAATTCGAAGCTCCATTACCTGTAAGGCGCTTAGCGAAAACTTCGAATATAAATATCTCATGTACCTATAGTACGTTGAAAAGAACTGGTACAATTCTCCAAGGTTACCGTTTCCTCGTTTTACCGATGTTTGTAAGCCACGTAGAAATACGAGACATTTGTATATAAAAAGAACTGTATTATATACAACAATACCTACACCTAACTATAGGTATTATACTATTGGTCTTATTGTGAGGCTTTCCGAGACTTCTGAGGGTCAGAAGTATTTGATATCAGTCCAAAATGCGAGCACCCAAGGTTCCACACTGAGCACTTGACTTTTAAGCAATCGATCCAAACGCCGTCTGCACTAATGTGGTCTATAGAAATCGCCAGTGATGATTACATATCAGCAACATTTGAGAAGACTTAATCGAAATAATAATATCAATTCCTTTATTAAAACACGCGTGACAAGCCCTGTGATCATCATAACAGCTATATGAAGTCCATAGCTGGACAAAAGCTTCCCCCAAGAATTATTTAAAGGGGATACGCCATAATAGGCACCCTTGGGAGACACCCGTCTGCAAAGCGTTCGCAGTAATATAAAGTAAGTTCATATAACTCAGAAAGAAACTGCTGGCCATCCTCTGGTAGATATTCTCACGGACGGACTTCTACGCCCCCCACGAGATGAGATGGGGTGATGCAGTAAATATATGCGCGAGAAATATATCACGCCTCTTACAGATACCTTAAATCTACCATGTTATACTAAATTTTTGGAATGATCCTGGGACATTATTAACACACGTCGATCTGATCCCAAACTAGCAGAGCTTGTACTATCGAAACCAGATCATTGATATACTACATATACTACTTTTCTGTTGTAAATAGATAATTACACCCAGACTCAGGACAAAAAGACCTGTTCAACTTTCATGCACACAAATATCTGTCCTGGGTCGGAATCGAACAAGCATTACCGACCACGCCAAACAGCCTGTCAAAACTGTTTACTCTTCCGACAACCTCCTAGACTTTCCAGTACCCGTATTCAAAGGAAATAGCCGCTTTTTACAAAATGTCACTCGAACCCAAGACAATAAGACGCAATCATGCAAATCAGCGCGACAAAGGCTGCATTAGGACCATTTTCGTACCGCGAGCACAACCGGTCCGTTTTAAGGTCAAGTGCGAGTTTCATTGTTACTTCCTCATAGATTTGGTATCGAATCGGTCACCCAGTTTCCTAGAGAGTGGCACGGAAATAATTGTCACAGATACTATAGGGAACATTATCTTAGTATGACTTTCTCAATTACTTATTTAAACCTGTTGCCTGTTGGCGTGGCTGGCAAATGCTTGCTTTTCACGCCGGAGGTCGTGGGTTCGATTCCCACCCCCCCTGGGTGGGAATAGATAATTACACCCAGACTCAGGACAAACAGATATGTTCATGCACACGAATATCTCTCTACTCTCTAAATCACCTAGCTCTACCGGCTAAATCACCAATTTCTTAAATGGCGTTCAAAATATAAAGGTTAAAAATGACTTAATCAATCGTTAAATAGGCTTCCATGAGCACATGTGACGTCATAAAAGGTCCGGAATCGATTGTCAACGTTGAAGCCGATTTAAAGATTGATTAAGTAATTTTTTACCTTTATTTATTTGAACGCCATTTACGAAATCGATGTTCAGCGACTTAGCCGGTAGAGCCCCAGGACAGATATTCGTGTGCATGAACATGTCTGTTTGTCCTGAGTCTGGGTGTAATTATCTATATCAGTATTTATTTACAAAAAAATGTAATATATGTAGTATATCAGTTATTTGGTTTCCATAGTACAAGCTCTTCTTAGTTTGGGATCAAATGGCCGTGGGTAAATAATGTCCCAGGATATTATTATTATTAACTCAACTGTTTTGACTGCTCGTCTAGCGCAGTGGTTTACGTAGTCCCCTCGCTACTAATTTGGTGCGATCGTGTTACGGGTTCAAGTCCCGTTAGGTACAGACAAATATTTATGTGACCCATAAATTGTTGTTCTGAGCTGTGTACTTCGTGCAAGTTCATGTTTGTTAATAAGGTTTTAATCGGCGCATTAAATTATATATTATATATCTCACTAGCTGTGCCCCGCGGTGTTACTCGCGTTAAATTTTATAAATTTTCTTTGCTATAAACCTCACGGAGCCCGAGACCTTTCCAACGAATGCAAAACCGTGGAAATCGGTTCATGCGTTCTGGAGTTATAGCGTCAGGAAGGAAAACCCGACTTATTTTTATATATATCTCATATGTCTAAGCTTTTTTTTGAGATGACTGCGGTTTTTTCCACTATCCTGTTGGTGTAGTGTTTAGTGACTCCGACTACTGAACCAGAGGTCGTGTGTTCGATCCCAGCCAAAAACAAAATTATTGTGTGTTGAACACTATTATTTGTTTTATGTCTGGGTGTAATTTACCTTTAATATGTATGTATTTAGAAATATATAGAAGTATGTTTATCAGTTGCCTGGTTACCATAGTACAGGCTCTGCCTAGTTTCGGATCAGTTGCAGTGTGGTGTCCCAAGATATTATTATGAAATAAAATTAGCTGAATCATGTTTTGGAATAAATCAAGTAGAGTTTTTAAACAAGGTCATCATGTCGTATTGGCAAAAAACATGTGGAAAAATACCAATTTGGCTGTTGTAGGACACTTAAACTGCACACATTTGACTGTACGTCGTAGCGGCTAAGACAGTCGCCTCGCCGCTTCGAGTCCCGCGCCGGACAACTATCAGTATATATTAGTTATAATATTAGTTGTTCTGAGTTTGGATGTAATTTGTGTCCGTCTATTACATGTTTGTACAGTACCCCGCGTCACAAGGAATAGATTCCCTAGTGCGTGCATTGTCTTAAAAAAAAATTGTAGACACGATAGTAAAACAACGGCATTAGCCCGTTCGTTGGCATGTTCACAGTTAAACGGTTAACATTTTACTTGTATTATACATATATATTTATGTCCGTACCTTATTAACAAATCGTGAGAAGATCTGTATAAGGTTTATCACTATAGAATCTTAATGTTCTCACCACAAATACATTACAACACCTACATTTTATTGGCTAGTAATAATTCGTTGAATACGCAACAGACTAACAGATAAGTTACAACTTTAAAGGTTACACCTGACGAGGTCGCGGTAGATACCTACTTGGTTCAATCTGATACTGTAGTAATAACATTGTAGTTATATCAGAAACAATCTACTTTGTACATAGATTAATTCTTTTATTCATAAACTTAAAATATATCTTAGTACTTACTTACTTGTTGTATGGGCAGTGGTTACCCTAGTGTCCCTAGTGTCAGAGTTGTTCAAGCCGCCCATTAGGCCTCCGTCATGGCTGAACGACTGTTGCCTAATGGCTAGAACCGGGACCGACGGCTTATTGTGCCCTCCGAAGCACGGAGACGCTCAGAAAATAAACCAATTTGGGGGTCACCCATCTATGGACTGTGTGACTGTACCTAAATATCTATATGTACCTAGAAATGATTATGTACCTATACGTAACTATCTTATCTACTACAAACATTTTCCGACTATTTACAAGCGCTTTTTTAAAGTTTACGTGAATAAATTTCGCCTTTAATTTTATTTAGTTTAACTTACTACTGTAGTTTACTGTGGCTTACAATTAATAAAAAAAACGAGTGTGCTTTATCGTTTTTTTTTTATGAATTGTCAATTTTTTTGAGGTTGTCCCTTATAAATTTAGATCAAATAGGATACAAACTTAATAAAAAAGAAGTTGAAGTCGGCTGTTTATTGCCTTAAAAAGTCCTTTTTTAAAACCGACCATTACAGTAGACATATTAAAAAAAAAATTAAGTTACTTCTTGCTATATAATTCACTGCATTATGGTAAAACACCTAACTTTCTATTCCCGCAAATCCTAAATACAGGATGCTATCAGTTTGTCCACAAAACAAGTTTTTTAAACACTCGTATTTCCAGCAAGCACCAATAAATCAATTATCAGACACTTTTCACTCTCGAATAAATTAGCAATGCAAATTAAAAAGCATAACATTTACAAAAAATGTCAAAATGAACGCAAGCCCATGCCCCACGATGATGTAACAACTTTCTTTCCGTCAGTTGTGAGAAAGAAATGGAGTGTGTGTATCTTAGTAATATAATAACTCTTTATATTAGGCGGTCATAGCCGGCTTTCGTAACTGGCCGTGATCGACAAAGTTTAAGCACCTGGTTACTCTATAAATATAATTCAATATAAATACAAAATGTATTTAGTCTGTAAAACAATTACATTTGTGTGGAATCGTCAATTTTTTTACCCTACCGTGCAGTGCAAGACGTGGCAGCTACTAAGAAACACTGCCAGAAAACTCAGTAAGAATACTTTTTTTGAATATTTATTTCGCAAGCCGTTTTGTAACTAAATAATCAGAAATTTGTAGTAAGCCCTGCTACAGAATTTGCAGCAGAACCATCATACCAGCCAAAAGATGTCCACTGCTGGACAAAGGCCTCCCCAAAGACATCCATAATGTCGGTTTCACATATCCGGATCCAGCTGTTTATAGCGAGCCTCACAAGGTCATCGGTCCATCTTGTAGGGGACCTGCCCTCCCTGATTCTTAACTTCACGCGGTCGCCACTCAAGAACAATTCTGAAGTAGCACAGGCTATATTGCTAAATCCCTGGCAACACTGCAGAGCGTAGGAGTTCATAATATTTTGATAATGGCTTATGTTGAGATATTGATGCTAAACGGCTTTGCTTTGGAATCAAATATATCAAGTCACAGATCATTGACTTGTCATAATATTGCTATAATTTATCACATCATAACAACTTCAGACATTTATGCCCCAGATTTATAATAAGAGTGAGGTAATAAAGAGCGCATTTGTGTTTTCCTATACAATAGTATTTCCTGCATAGTCGGCTTGTCTACATTGAGAATGGCCGCTGTAGCCGCAATTCGGCTAGGAGCTGACTGATCTGATCTGTCTTGACTGCACGTGTGGCGCGAGGCGACTACCTCCGCGAATTCGGGTTTAATTTCCGCAGGACCAACTTTAGTTCAGACAGTCTGCAGATTCAGGGTTGTAATTGAAATTATTTCGTAACAGAAAAATTCCGATATCCCTTACTGGGATTCGAAACAAAGACCTATTAATGTTAGGTGCTTATATATCCTAATTCACTCCTCGTTACTTCTAACGAGACAGCTATCGAGGCAGTACTGTCAATCTGTGGTGGCAATGCTATGAAGGCGTTTTTTTTTTATATAAAAGCAAGGCTAACGAACTAGCAGATCACTTGACGGTAAGTAATCACCGCCGCTCATAGACACCTGCAACACCAGGGAGGCTGCGAGTGCGTTGCTGGTCTTTGAGAAAAGAAAAGGTTCGATTCTTGAAGCTTGCCATGTCATACCGGATCGTAAATACCTGCGCAGTTAATTGATTCCAGTGTGTTAATGTGAGCAAAGTTTCTTGTGAAACGCACGGTGATACGAAATATTATACTGCCAACGAAATATCAATAGATAGGGTATTTGAGTGCTGTGGTATTGAGATCCCGAGTTACAAATGTATAGTTTTATGCATATATAGAACACCTAATTCACCCGTATCATTAAGACGACTATTCATCCAGGGGATGTGGATGAAATTTCAACCTCTGGCGAGAGGATATGTCTCGGAACGTGGCGGCTGGTATAAGTTCAATTCCCAAGAACAATTCCTCAGAATATTAAGATTATTGAGTTGTTAAAATAGTCGTAACTTTCACCAACAATCTTGTTGAGTCTTTTTTGCTCGAATAAAGAAAAATTCTATTCTATGTGAGTAGCTCTCATCAAGTTATACATTTCCAGTATAAGCTGATCTTGCGTTGTATATGATTTCCACACAATGATAAGTCAGCTTATATTGGAATGTATAGCTTGATATGTAGCCGTGAGTACCAAGTTCTTATCGAGTACCTAAATATCGTGTTCATAACGATAGTTACCGACAGTATGATAGACAGTTTAAATTTCAATGACCGCCGGAAGTGTAATAGCTGGAGGGGTTAACTGTATGTTACAGCATTGAAGCTCGTGTGAGCTCTAAAAAACAAATTATATCAGTCTTTTAGAATGGACAATGACCCTGTAGCTAACAGTAGTAAGTAGTATTATTGAAATTGATATCTTTAAATATATATAATAATAATGTCCTCCTAGCCGGTTTTTGACAACGGCGGTCAGTCTTAATAGAGATTAGCCATCTGCGCGGGACATATTATAGTGCACAAGTGTGAGCGCAAACACAGGAGCACTTTCTATTCCATCGCTCTCATGATCCGATGGGACGACAGCGACACGACCGGAAAGAGGTAAGGTACAGGACCGACGGCTTTACGTGCTCTCCGAAGCACGGAGGTATAATACCGCCAACTCCCAGTTAATCAACGTCAAATATAGTCACGAATTTACATCAATACTTTAGTATAAGTAAGTGGTAAGTATATAATGAAAGTTCTTTTAAGGAAACTCGATCCAATTCATATTACCGAAATCCCTTCAAACTCGTGCAACTCCTAAAATTAAATTAATTAAATGTACCAGTCTGTTTCTGAACTGCAGCCGAGATTGGACTGCAAGCCTTCAGGCCCATTGATGGTTGCAAGTAATTCATGACCTATAGCATTTCGGAACGATATACGGATCCCAAACGTCTGAAGGCCGACCGGTGCGCGGGCGCGGCGAAATGTCAGTGACGGTAGGGTTGTCCCTTCACATTTAGAAATGAGAAAATGTCTTATAAAAGAAACTAATCAAGCACAAAAACACACAGAATAAATTGGACATTTCATGCTATAGTCAATCATAATTACGGTCAATAATAATCTATACATATAGTAAAATCGTAAGAAAGTCAAAACTGTACATTAAATATTTTTTTAAAAGGATACTTGGGGCGTGATCTACAATCGATATCGAAGCCAAAAATATAGTTTTAGGAATTTTTGTCTGTTTGTCTGTATGTATGTCCGGGCTAAACTCAAAAAGTACTGCATGGATTTACTTCAAATTTTGCATAAATATTACTTAGAGGTCGGGTCAACATATAGGGTACATATTATCACGCTATCACCTACGGGGGTGGAGCTGTGATAATATATAAAGTTTAACGCGGGTAAAACCGTACGGCACAGCTAGTTTAATTAATAATCATATTAATTTATTTTTAAATCGTAAAACCGATTTCCTATTTTTTATGACAACCGGATTGAACCAAATTTTTATGGAATTCAAAGCATTTCTCATTGAATTGTCGGTTCAAGATAACGTGGAAACAAATAACATTCTCATTAAAAAAAATATAACAGACTAAATGATAACCACTTTTTTTTTAAATTGGGTTACATAAACGTAATCATACTCCATCACAAAAAATACCGTATGTAAGTATGTGTCTATGTTATCTCAGTTCTATTTTAGGGCGTAAATTATACTTATCGGGTTAAATAAAATAAATAAATAAAAAAGATTTTTATTCACGTAGACTTAAGAAAAGCGCTTGTTAATAGTCAGAACATGTTTGTAGTAATAAATACAGTTATTATATCTAGTTACTTATTACAGATAATATTTAGGTTAATTTTAAGAGAGGTAGGGCACAGCGTTCTTTCGCTCGAAGAGCAGCCCGACTGGGGAAGTACCTCCACCTTACAGAAGACATTCCTTAATAATAACATTAATAATTTAATGTTGTGTTTCTGAGTGTGAGTAAGGTCGCCAGAGCTCATCGGGGTGGGGGGGAAGTTTCAGCAACTCTTGTTGCTGACTTTTAAAGGCCGGCAACGCACCCGCGACTCCTCTGGTGTTGCGAGTGTCCATGGGCGGCGGTGATCACTTACCATCAGGTGACCCACTTGCTCGTTTGTCGACCTCTGACATAAAAAAAAAAACAGGTACACGGAATGTTAAAACATTTATACAATCTATTTTGTAATGGTAGTGGTTTTATTGTCACCTTTCAATTAAAATATCTTATTTGGATTTCTTGACGTATATTTCAAAATATAGTAGGTATGTATGGAATGCGGATTATTTTATGCACATACACACTAATTACCCTGACGTCAAGAATGCGTTATGTTACTAAGTATATCCATTGTTATTTTTATAAACATTATTTTCTTATCAGATTTGAGTTTTTATCAACATGTAGTTAATAATACTCGTATGTAGGTACAAGTATTCAATTGATTATTTCAAATGACTTTCAGTTTCAAACTTTATGAAACGTTTTGCTTTACTAGAAAGGAATTTTTGTATGTTTGTTTTGTTTTGCATCAGTATGACCGTAAATCCATTTTTTTTATATGTAACTTTATCAAAATTTAGACTTCTTTAAAATGAGTTGTATAAATTTAAGTGCGGGGGGGAATTGAACCCAAGAACCACGGGTTATCCGCAATAAATACGCTTAACGTCATCTTACCTTTCCTCGGCTTAGAAAGCTGGAATGTCAATACTTAGATCTGGACCATAACTTAAAGACGGAGCTTTTGAAATTATCCTTAAATCATACTTTTTATCATTAACTATGTTATTCTTTTATTTGTAATTTAGTATTTTTATTTTAAGTTTATAATGATAGTTTTAGTTTGTACGTAGTTTTAATCTATTTCCAATATCTATGTTAGTATAGTTTTAATTTATTTATTACATTTATACTTAGTTATTTTTTTTATATCAAATTTAATGTCAATAAATTATTAATACCTTTGGACTACACACTATGTTTTATTGTTGTGTATAAATATGCTTAACTAAAACCGACTTCAATATATTACTACTTATCCTCATTCATTCCTATGGGCGGTTCTTGATCTTCCATCAGAGTTGTATAAGCCTTAGCCTAGTAGCCCGTTGGCCACTGTTAACATATAACTATAGACGGTATCGACAGCTTAAATTACCGTCTTAATCACGGAGCCGCCTCCACCACAAAATAACCGTCCACGTCGGCGGCGCTTCTATTTATCGATTGTGTATAAAACGGACATCTGACTATAATCGCTTTTTATGTACCTATACACTTCTTCACTATTTCTTACGTAATTGTCATATCAGTCGAATGACGTCCATTGATGGACAAAGGCCTCCCCAAAAGATTACCACAAAGGAGTTGAGTCATTTGGAGGGATATGCCATAATCGCTACGCTTGGCAGACGGGTTGGCGATCGCAGTATGATGACAGACACATACACATAGAGACGCTGCTATCCGTTCTCTGGGAGATATTCCCTCCGGACGACTTCTACGCGCCCCACGGCAACGCGCTAATGATGCCACTGGTTTTGCATGCGTTCATAAGCTACGGTGACCCCTTACCATCAGGTGGACCGTATGTTTGTTTGCCAACTAGGTTGTATATAAAAAGGTACAATCCTTATCCCTTCTTAGTAGTGTATCGACTAATACATGTTATTATGTACAATTTTCCATATAGACACATTATCAGCACTGTGTATATCTTTGTATAGCCTTACAAACATTTACACATTGCCGCTAATGTGTACCTAGCAGATCTAACTAAGTCTTCGGGGAACACAAGCTATTATATGTAAATAAAACAATTATTACAATCATAAATATTTTTATTACTAGTTATTAATATACAATGGAGTTGTATTGAGTGTCAGCCCTAGCTCTCCGGGCGACAGGTGCACAAAAATAACAGATGCATTGTGCAGAGATTGGCCCTGGACCTATATTATTATAAGATATCTACCTGCCCCGTATCCGAGCGCAAGGATTATAATATCTGTATAAGGAAAAAGTAGTATTCGTGAGGATTTTGCAAGTTTGTATGTGAATTTATTGTGTTGGTTACTTACCTGGACTGTATAACTTGTAAATAAAGTGGAGTTAATAATAAATACCTATGCTGTTTATTTTTTATCTAGATATTTATGAACATAAAAAATGTAAATAAATATTGGTTCATCTAACTCATTGGTTGTCTGGAAGAGATCGCTTTTAGCGATAAGGCCGCCTATTGAATTAAGATAACTGTTGTTTATTTTTCTGGATTGTTAATGAAATGGCACAATAAAGTGTACTTATTATTATGTAAAACAGTTCGAGTAAAAGAACAAATACATGAGCGATATCTATACATATAATAAAATCGTAGGAAAGTCAAAACTGTACATTGCATATTTTTTTAAAACGTTGCTTGGGACGTGATCTACAATCGATATCGAAGCTAAAAATATAGTTTTTAGAAATTTTGTCTGTGTGTCCGTTTGAATGTATGTCCGGGCTAAACTCAAAAAGCACTGCATGGATTTACTTCAAATTTTGCATGAATATTACTAAGAGGTCGGGTGAACATATAGGCTACATATTATTACGCTATCACCTACGGGGGAGGAGCTGTGATAATTTATAAAATTTAACGCGGGTAAAACCGCGGGGCACAGCTAGCTTTTATAATTTGTCTTCTACAGTTAGCCTAGACGTTGAAAGCATCACTGAATGATGGAGTCGGGCAGTGCCTCAAGATGTTAAGGTAAAGAGACTACAAAATAAGCCGCCTGCACCAGAGGGTTGACGTTCGAACCTCAGCTCAGGGTGGCTACTCACGTGGAGATGAACGAGACGATACATAGATTCACGCCTGTTTCCCAGAAAGGTGGGCAGAGGCAACGGATTTCCATTTGTCACGATCTTTGCACGCCTCTTTTACTGTCATTATATTCTTCATACATGCTCGCCGGTTTAGAGTACTTCTGACCTGGTCTTTCTTGAGAACGTCTCCTATTTGGTCAGAGAATGTTCTACGAGGCCTTCCCTTTCCGCTTGTACCATTCACGCAGGCCAGGTTTATTTCTTTTGTCAATCTTCTTTCATTCATCCATTCCTAATGCCCAAACCACCCCCGCTTATCTTTTAAATAGGTAATTAAACTGCACTATAATACCTAAGTAATAGCTATAAATTAGAGTTAGTACTAGTCTAAAGATATTAATATAGGTATGCTAAACAGAATGTCCTTGTTTAGCGCCTTGGTGCAGTATTATCAGTGATATGAAACGTGTGGTGCACGGACCGGTTCCGCGCCCTTGCCACGAGAAAGGACCTGTAGCGACTTGGCGACCTTACTCTTCATTATATAGAACTTAATATGCAGATATAATATATGCATTATTACTACCTGATACTGACCACACAAAAACTTTATAATTACTTTTAAAAAGCTGTCGTTGTAGCGGTAGCGTGTTCAACTGCAGTTATGACGTCCTGGTTTTCCATCCCAAGTAATTATGATTTTTTGGAAAGAAAAGTAACTAGTATCCCGGAATCCGGAAGTTGGGAGTTGTTCTATGCCCTAGTCTTCTAAAGAACGTAAAGTCGTCGGACCTACTCGGAGATTGCATTGATTGTAACAGAGATCGTGATCGCTTACTATGGGTTCCATAGGAAGACTGAAGGTCAGTAAAAAACCAATGGAGAGGGCTATACTTGAAGTTCAATGAAGAAAAATTTCAAACACCGCAGGCGAACCGAAGTTACTGATATAGCCCGAAGAAGTGCCAAGCTGAGGTGGCAGAGGGCGGGGCACATAGCTCGTAGAAGCAACGGCTGCTGAGGCAGAAAGGTTCTAGAGTGTCGATCACGAACCACAAAACACAGAACGGATTTTGTGAATGTCGCTGGAAGCCGCTGGATGAGGGTAGCGCAAGATCGGCAGATTGTGGACATGGATGTCCACAGTGGAGGTCTTTCCAATTTCATGACGATAATGATGTTGATTGAAACTAATGCAAACTAGGTCACGGAGGAAGTTCGGTTATGCACTAAAGTCTTTTTTCTTCTTAATTAAAAACATACAGCTAGGTGGTTCAAAATTTACAGACGAGGAAGTAAATGTCCCGTTACATAAAATGTAATACAACATTTATTTAATACAATTTAATTCGTTAACTGTAGAGCTATACTTTGATACATCAGATTAGATGCTGATCCTCGTGAAAGATGTAAGTTACGTGAGCTCAGATATTTTACAAAACTCGAACTTGAATTTAAAGTAAGGATCTCAAATGAGCAGGTGTGCTTATTAAAGTTTAAACGTGCGAAGGTGCTACGTGGTAATCGGGCGAAATATTTAGTACAAAGGGCGAGGCACGTCCTTGCTATCACTCGATCTTAACTCTCAAGTATAACCTTTGGAATAGGCCGTAACATCTGAATCAAATATTGCTGCAGTTTATGCACCGTATTACATACATAATAGAGAATGCCTCGTCAAGTCTAGCGGTAGCGTGTTCACCCGCAGAGAACCAGGTCCTGATTTCAAATCCCGAGACGGGCCAAAAGTGATTGTGGGACTTTTCTGTAAAAAGAAAGATTTCTCAGTATCAGGCCGAAGTCTGGGAGTTGGCGGTATTATACTCCGTGCCTCGAAGAGCACGTAAAGCCGTCGGTCCTGTACCTAACCTCTTTATGGTCTTGTCGCTAGGCGTCCAATCGGATCATGAGAGTGATGGAATAGAAATTGCTCCTGTGCACACTTGTGCACTACAATATGTTCCACGAAGGTGGCTAAGCTAAAGGCTGGCCGCCGTGGCCGAAATTCAGCAAGGAGGAAAATTATAGAGGCTCTATTCGTTGACCTCAATTAGAGATTTATTGATTTTACATATTCGTTATAAGTGAGCTGTTAAATTCGATTCCGATAGTAGGTTTTGTAATCATATATGTGATATATATATCAGTACTCTTTAAAAACACCTAAAACTGATTTCTTTATAACATCCAAGTTTAGACTTTAATACTCAATAGTTTATTGAATATTGCATTCCATAATTCGTAGTAAGAAGTGGGGTTATAAAAAAATTAACAATTATGGATTCTGTAGTGAGCTGCAACCTTGTTACATAGGAGAAAGGAAGACATCCAAAATAATAATATCCTGGGACATTATTCACACACGGACATCTGATCCCAAACTAAGCAGAGCATCCATGTTGATAGTTTTCCCTAAAACTGATGTTGAAATATCAAAATCTGTTAATAAACATCACAGAAATTGCGTTACTTACATAATGTTCCAATGAAATCATCTACAAAATTCACTAGAGACCAAAATTACGACAGCGCCAAATTTACTTTTGTAGACATTCTCATTAGAGCAAATTTATATTAACGTTGAATTGCATAATCAATTGACATTACTATTAATAGGCTATTTAGTAATATCTACTTAGTGAATAATTAAATAATTACCTACATTATAATGTTTCTGTTATCATGATTATTACTTTTTTACTAATCATTGCATTGAAATTACATAGGTATCTATAATCTAATTATCGTTGTTATAATGTGTGACTAAATTATAATTAAAGATTGATTGGATGAAAATACCTTTGGCATGTAGTCCAAAAAATTAAAACGTATTTTGCCGTACTTTAGGTTCCGTACCTTAAAAGGTAAGAAGGTACCCATAAAGAATTACTCCGTTGTCTGTCTGTCAAGACTCTTTTTCTCAGGAATGCGTGGAGGTATTACGTTGAAAAAAACATCACATACTCAGGTCGGCAAGATTCGGCGAAAAAATCTATGTTTTTAAGTCTTAACCAGTTGTCCTAACATCATGAAATTTATGTCCTAAAGCACTAGTACAGAGGAAAATTCGAAATCAGTAAATTTATTGTAAAACACCATGTCATAAATTTGTAGGGAACACTCGGTGCGCGATTCCGACTCGTTATTGGCCTGTTATTTTTATGAGGGAATTGTTTTTAATTATATATAATTTTAATAATTAATTAATTAAACTAAGAAACTTTACTATATCGTACTATGCCGTACTATAGTTCGATATGAAATCATACTTTATTAAGATTATTGACGATTCTGTCAATTCCCTTGACTCGAACGTGGATGTGAACGTGGAACGTGGATTGTAACGAAACTATTGTTGTACTAATTGGAAAATGGATGATTTTGGATAATACCTTGAATACAGTTAAAAGTATTAGCATTCATTCAAGAATATTTGAGTCACATATACTATACACTATCTATCTACAGGCAGGACATTATTACGAAAGTCTTCATTATAGTCACACATATAAAAAAGTACTATAAATTACCATCAGACATTATTTTAATAAAATAAATGCATAATAACATGTCCAATAAAACTTCCTCCGCAAGCTATACAATGTCCAAGAAATATCTGTTTAATATTATAGACCTTATACAGTTCCAATAAATTTCGAAATCATAATACGTATGGTCAATGTAATCGACATGGAGCCACCGTGAGAAATATAAGGAATACTAATTAATAGTCATTAATCGAGAACATCCTCAATGCTCGATATTACGATAATATCGATGTCCATTCGATTCCAGTATCGAGTGAACTAATGCAGTAAGCGTGCTCGTACACTGTCAGGGTAAATACCTGATTCTGGAAAATTTTAAGTGCGTTATCCATAGATTTAGTACGTTCATAGATCGGCTTAATTTTGTTTTGCGGCAGGACGATTTTCAAACATGTTATCAGTCCATTATTAGTCAATGTTAACATTTTCTTTCTAACGTAGAAAGAATTTGAATCAACGCAAAAATCTTTTGGGTTTATAATTTAAACAGTATTTATGGCGCCATTTAATACCTCTTCCTACCTATGAAATTGCCGTTCTGCAGTACTGGCCATTTCAAATCAAAATAATTTTTGTTTGGCTAAGAATTCTAATTTCAAATTAATTTTATTTTAAAAACATGGATTCTTTTTTCCAAAAGTAGTCATTTCTTTATTGATTAGTGTTACATTTTCATCGCATTTCAATCTTTTTCGTCATCATGGATACGTAAAAAATTCGAGTAATTATGGAATATGAGTACCGTCGTGGCAGCAACGCGGCACAAGCGGCACGCAACATCAACGACGTTTACGGAGCTAACACTACAAACCAACGCACCACCTGTTATTGGTTTGCTCGCTTCCGTTCTGGAAATTTCGACCTGAAAAATGAACCTCGCGGTCGTCCGAAGACTTTGGTCGACAATGACGAATTAAAGGCGGTTGTGGAAGCTGATGATACACAATCTACGGCTGAATTAGCAGCAGCTTTCGACGTTAGCGTCAAAACAATATTGGTCCATTTGCGTCAAATTGGCAAGGTAAAAAAGCTTGACAAATGGGTGCCCCACGAACTCAATGATCGCCAGCGCGAAGTACGCGTCGAGACGTGCCTTGCACTGCTCAACAGACACACAAATGAAGGAATTTTGAACCGCATTGTTACCTGCGATGAAAAATGGATTCTGTTTGATAACCGCAAGCGCTCAGCAAGTTGGTTGGATCCTGGTTCAGCACCTAAACAATGCCCTAAACGAAAACTTACCCCTAGAAAAGTGATGGTCACTGTTTGGTGGTCTAGCGCCGGTGTGATTCATCACAGCTTCTTACCAAACGGGGTGAGCATTACTGCAGATGTGTACTGTGAAGAACTGAGCACAATGATGGAGAAGCTGGCGCATCTCCAACCAGCATTGGTCAATCGCTCGTCTCCGCTGCTCCTGCACGACAACGCGCGACCTCATACTGCACAGCAGACGGTCTCCAAGTTGCAAGAACTGGGGTTGGAAGCTCTCCGTCATCCGCCCTACTCACCAGACCTTGCGCCTACAGACTACTACTTTTTCCAGAATTTGGATAACTTCTTGGCGGGAAAAAAATTCAATACCCGAGAGGCAGTACAAAATGCCTTTGAAGAATTTGTTGCCTCCCGTCCAGCTGATTTCTTTAAGAAGGGCATCAATAAACTGCCACTGCGATGGCAAAGATGCATTGATTGCATGGGTGATTACTTCGATTAATACAAATAAAAAAATTCATGAAAAAAATTCGTTTAAATTTTTTCATACAAAACGGCAATTTCATAGGTAAAGACCTATTATAAATAGAAATTTTAATTTTCGGTATACACATAAAAATATATAATTAAATTATCGCCATAATATATTTTTTTTATAAACTTATAATCTATTGATGTTTTAATACATTGTTGTTAAACTATATCTAAATATTTTATTAAACTCTACGCAAGATATCATCACACCTCACCCCCTAGAAATTGAGATCCTTAGGTTTTCATATTATATATTTACTTCATTAGATAAAAATAGTGTATAACAATTTCAAATGTTTTATAAAACTATTAAAAATATATCAATTGTGCAATATTATAATTAGAATTGCAATGTCTATAAACTAAGCACCCAAATATTTTTCCTCATTAAGATCTGTACAAATCTTAGTTACAAATAAACTTTGCACTGGAAGCTTTACAATCTCCTAAGACGTGCTTTCAGCTAATAACATGCCATCATCCCACAGACGCCGAGAGAGGTTCTCCCTTTATCTCAAGAGACTACAACATGGACCCTTCAAAACAATTATGATAAGATTTCTAACAATGGATGCCGCAAGTATTGCAAGCGTCATGTCCACATACGAGACGTCCGTATGTTTTTTTATAAATCAGTAAACAAACATACGACCATCAAGTAGGCAAACCTGTCTACTTGATGGGCATATGTTTGTATATCCTTGACCTTAAGTTTGCATATAAAAAGAGGATAAATTCACACACAAATTCGATGTCAAATATCAGCCGATCTCTGTGTTATATTATCTATGGCCTGGTCATACAGCGACAGGCATGCACCAGCCATTTGTCCTCAATTCTTTTTCATCTTTTTAATTTGGCAATCGGCTACAGTGTTGTACAGTGCGCTCTTCGGTGACATTAACCCAGCATTAGTCAGCACTAGCTATTAATACAGTGACGTTATCTAGGCAATAGGATTAGCTGATATGTGCATACTACATGACAGGGCCAAAATTATGCTTAAGAGGCATCATCATCATATTAGCTGAACTACGTCCACAGCTGGACAAAAGGCTCCCCAAAGATTGGGGGGATATGTCTTAATTGGCCACGCTTGGGAGACGGGTTGGCGATCGCAGTTTGATGGTATATGGCATAGTTCACAGAAAAAACGTTGCTGCCCGTTCTATGGTAGGTATTCCCCCTCTCGATTGCTACGCCCTACACGGGATGAGATAGGGTGATGATATTCTATGCCGTCACCATACAGCAGATAAACAAGAGGCATATCTGTCTCAATATCTCGCTTACCACGCATACTTGCACAAAAAAAAGTACTACAATCAATTGAAGTATCGTATTCTCCTTTTTCTTCCCCAAATTGGACCAATTGGGGTTCTTTTCTTCAATATAATCTTTATCATCGTCATGCCACTCAAGACATCAACTGCTTGACATAGTAGGCCTCTCAAAGATCTCTTCAATTGCCAGTATCGCGCTACCAGCGGCTTCCAGTGTCCCTTACTAAATCATCGGTCCCTTTTATAGGGGGCCTATTCACTCTGCGCTGCGGTCATCCTGTTCTATAATTAAACAACATGAAAATAGGCTCAGCCGAACCGATGTTTTCTTTCAAGTTGTTAGATTTGTTTACAATAAATTTATTTTCGAAAGTTTGAAGTAGGCTTTCTATTTATTTTTAGTATACATAAATTTAAATTATGTTCGTATTAATATATAGTTTAATTAATCCACCGTCAGTTCATTACCCAATCTATTAGTTAATTCCACTTGTAATGTAGCAGAATATGCGTGTGCGTCGGTCTTTAAAACAAGGTAATGAGTACAGTAAATCTTATATTAGCCTGTTATTAGTGATTACGCTCATATATCTAGTTATTTTAATTTGTCTAATGAGCTGTATCGCTATGCAGTTTTACCGTATAGGGAAGTGAAAACTTGAGTTTAGTAAGGTATGTAAAATTATTATGGAAGATTTAGAATTATGGATTACCTCTGCTAAACACATAAAGAAGAGCTGGAAATGATAAGATAAAAAGATATTTATTCTAAACACCGCAGGCAGTAAAAATGCTGTGACACTTGATACGGAAGGACTGTTTCAAAAGAAACTTTATGGAAAAAAATGTATAGGTGAATTTGGGGCATATTACTTGGATCCATTGGTGTGCACAGATCCCAAGCTCTTTCATGAAGCTCTGGACTTATCGAACTCAGGATACGTATCATGAATTGTGGACCAAAACAGTGTGTTACATGTAGGTAGGTTTCCATTCGTATAATGAAACTTTTGAAACACTCTTTTTACTGAAAAAGGTTGAAAACTAAATTTAGATGTTTGGGTAACGTAAATCATTTTCGTTTGTATTAACCAAGGTACCTTGACCAGTAGTCGTAGTAATAGGTGTCCCCAAAACTAAAGGTTTGTTTGACAGTCGGTCGTGTAAGAGAATGTTTAACCACAGAATAAAAAGTACTTAGAATAAAAAGTACTTACGTACAGAAGCGGCTCTTCGCGGAACAATTTATAGAAATATCGACTCCTGCTACTAAGCAACTAAGTGCAATTCAGCTTGCATACGCGATCAGTGCCTACCGCGATATTCACCTAAACGCTGCCGCTCTCTTCTAACGCGTTACACTGTCGCTATCGGACACGGAGTGTCCTGGCGTAGGGTTGCCGGCTTGCCGCTGTTACTGTGATACCTATTCATCGTCTATCTACTTATTAACCACATAATCTATATTATGTTTGATCCGTATGATTACACGGTCAATTTTTACAAAGGTGATATTTTTGTTAGGTTATTTAAGCTGGCTCGACGAACTTTACTATACTAATTCATAAATATCTCCTAAACGCGTGGACCGATTGGCATTACTCAAACGGATAAAATGGTTTAAGACCTAGATCTTTCATTTGACACCAAAATCGTTAAGATATCTCGACAAACAAAAAATCACATTTTCAAGTTGCTCTCTTAATTATCTTACATGTTTGAAACTCATACCAATTATTTTTAAAACTATTTTGGCCGTCAAGCGTTAAAACTAGTCTATACGACTGAAAACACATTATTTGGAATCTAATTATAAATAATGAACACCTACAAAATCCCTACTTTGGTATTTCAAATAATAATTTGAACTAACCTTTCCGCAACTGTAGGTAATGTAAAAACTGATAAAACCTTGTCCCCTTTTTTCGACAAACATCCAAATGAACAATACCTAGCACCAGATTTGTGATGATGAGACATTTATAATGTTCAATATTTATAGAATTAAGTAGAGAGCTGCCAGTACTTTTTAATCCGTGGCGTATGGCGCTGCGCGCGAGCGGTCGGCGACGGCCCTCTGGGCTACGCCACTGCCAAGGCGCGCGAAAGTGTAGGTAATTATCACCGTAGGTATGGCCGAGTGAAGGGGCCCTGGTTTAAATGCGAAAATTCTTCCGATATCTCGATATAATTTCAGTTTCTTCTTCTAAATTGGTAGTCAATCTTTCGATTTTATCCTGAACTTAATAAAATTTCTTCATATTTATGTATTGACGTAAGTCTTGTATGATATTCAATCTCAGAAATTGTCTGTAGACTATTAAAAATATTCGAAATATGTCCCCTTTACATAACTTCTAGCACGTTTTAATTAAGTTATTTCTCCTTCTATCGTCGCCAATTTTAAATACAAATAATATAATGTACCCCAATCTGTCAAATTTTTCCAAATGAAAGTGAAACTTATGCTTGTGTGATAAAGTCAAGCAAAAAATGTATAAAAGAAATTGGACATTTTGGGGTAGCTAGAATCAATCCATTTATTTATGAACCGATTGTCAAAATCCAAAATGTGTATTCATTTGTCTGATAAGTGGTTATTGCAAAGAGAATATATTATATCAATAATAAAAGTTGAAGTCGGTTGAATATTTTTTAAACAGTACTTATATTTCTTAATCTATCTTTAAATGAGGCCAGAATTTATAGCGGGCTAAGTAAAATCGTTATATCACCGCGTGCAGTTAACCTTTTGTTTAATATAATTAATAGGTATTATTATCATCAACCTATGGCAGTAAGTGCGCAACAAACACGCCACAATTCCACAATTACCAGACAATAATTACCCGTAATCACATAATTATCAACGTGATTCAGAATAACACATTCTTTTGTGTCTGTTTTACTCTGTGTTAGGTTTTTTATACCATTAATATGAATGTCAAAGAAAAATATATGCAGTGATTAAAATCTTATTCGTATAAAAGCATTAATCCCACTAATAATATTAATTCTTAAAGTATGCGAGTATGAATATATAGGGTGTTTGTTAATCTTTCATGCAATAACTAACGAATGGATTTAGATGAAACTTTATAGTAATTGTAATGGACTGGGACTGGTAATTATAAAAAGAGCTGGTTCAGATATAATATGGTATAATAATTTTTCTCACAAGCCAACTGACATAACAAAAGACTACTATATAGAACACGTCAAAATTAGAATAGTAATAAAAAGTATTTATATACAAGGAGTTTATATATATAAAGAGGTGCGTTGCGCACAGTAATATCTATATATATAAAAAACAATGCCACTTTTCGTTGTAATGTTATAACTCAACAACGCCTTTACCGATTTGGGGAATTTTGGTCTTGAATTATTTGTGGAAGTCCAGGGAAGGTTTGTACGTAGATAAAATTTAAATACAGTCTTGAAAAAGTGTAAAATCAACATCTTGTAGCAATTAATTTTTTTTATAATAAATGAATTAATAATCATATTTTTTATTACTATGCCTTATACGTAGCGAAGCACGTACCGGGCCGCTAGTAGCTTATATATCCGAATAACATATAGGGTACTTTTGAATAAATTTGACGTTTTCAGTTAGCCCAGGAAACTAACACTGCTTCACTGGACAATCGAGACGGGGGCCCAAGGCGTAAGCGCATAGCAAATAGTCGATGTCAAGTAATATGCGTGATGATGTCTTCCCAGTCGAATTTCGGTCACGGCGGCAATTCTCAATGGAGATTAGTGCACAAGTGTGTGCGCAAACACAGGGGCATTCCATCACTCTCATGATCCGATGGGATGACTAGCGGCACGACCGGAAAGAGGTCAGGTACAGGACCGACGGCTTTACCTGCTCTCCGAGACCCGGGGGTGTAATACCGCCAACTTCCAGACTTCGAGCTGATACTGAGAAATTTCTTTTTACGGAAAATCCCAAAATCACTTTGTGGCCCTACCCAGGATTCAAACCCAGGACTTCATTTTCTGTGGTTGATCACGCTACCGCTAGACCAACGAGGCCGTCTGTAACTTTCCTAACTTTCCGCTGCAAATGTGTATAAAATGTTCGGACCACAGATAAATTCAACTCGTCGACGTCAATGCATCATTGGCATGTAGGTATGAAGGTACACATGAGCAATAAATGTCGTAATAGGAATTTGTCTTAGTCATGTGTTTTCAAGGCTACCGCCAAGATGTTTGTTTTTAATATTATTACTTTTATAAGTAAAAGCACGCAGCAAAGGTATATTCTTTAATACGACGGCAAATATTCGAACTGTTTTCTTTCTATATGTATCATTAACAATGATGCCAACTCGTCGAGAATTCGAGGAGTTAGCATCGCTTGAGAATGGTTCGTAGAGGACTAAACACGTGTTGGGTATCGTACCAGCGCATGTAATTAGCATGTTTATTTCGGGCGGGAGGGCGGTGGATATTGTATCCCACGTTGATTAAAGTGACAATTAGCGGAATTAACACTGTATTTTGAATTACATTTCGCAGCCATACATTAATATTGTATATTTTTAAATATATTTTTCTTCTTGTGCATTGGGGTATGGGTTAGAAAGTCTCAAATTGATTGACCAGAATTCTTAATAAGATTAAGTATACGCTCCTATACACTGATTGCCTATAGCTTCTTTAATATTCTTGCCTATGAGAAGATCATTCAGTCTATTACGAAGAAAGCTATTAGTTCAAATTTACAGTTATTTCCCATTTGCGCCTAAGTAGCCTATAAAAAATAATAACAATGCTCAATAGATTCAATCTGGCAAAGAAAAATAACGAAATTGTCAATCATACCGCCCTCAAATAAATAAACAACCGAGCCGACTTTCGCGAAATAGTAGCAACTATTATTGGTCGGTAGTGTCGGTACAAATTATTCCATCGTCCAGTGCGTAACAAGAGAGTGGATAACGGATTATTTTATACAAAAATAACAGAAAAAATATAACAGGTTATTTACTCGAAATAACGATAGTGAAAGTAGCAGTTAACGCATCACTGGACACCTTATTTAACTTCGCCTAAACGTTATTTTTAAATTAAATATTGGCTTAGTTGGTGCCGGAGCTAATCAATTGGCGACTGGCAAAAACGTGTTTACTCAAGGTGTGGTTAATGAAACAATATTATAGTATTGTTGCATCGGTCTAACAGTAGCTTGTTCAATTGCAGTTAATGAAGTCTCAAGTTCAAATCTCGGTTAGGGGCAAAAATTATTAAGCTACTGGTTGAGAGCCTTCTGCGCTAGGCAAGTACTCGTTGTCTTCAAATTTTTTATGTAGTTACTTGTTATTTATATAAGTTTTTTTTTTTTTTGCTTTAAACTGTATTTGTCTACGTTAATGTATTGCATTGTGACCTTGAAGCCTCTACAAGTAACATACACTTGTACTCATTATTAATCATAATCATATCATCATATCCTCCCGACCGAATTTCGGCAACGGCGGCCAGTCTCAATAGAGACTAGCCAATTGCGCGGGACATATTATAGTGCACAAGTGTGTGCGCAAACACAGGGGCACTTTCTATTCCATCACTCTCTTGATCCGATCAGACGACTAGAAAGACGACCGGAAAGAGGTCAGGTACAATACCGACGGCTTTACGTGCTCTCCGAGGCACGGGAGTGTAATACCGCCAACTTCCAGACTTCGGGTTGATACTGCGAAATTTCTTTTTACGGAAAATCCCAAAATCACTTTTTGGCCCGACCCGGGATTGGAACCCAAGACCTCATTATCTGCTGTTGAACACGCTACCGCTAGACCAACGAGGCAGTCAAGTATATGTTATAATACCCAAGTGCTGAATAAATTTCATTATTAGTAAAATCACTTAGGTATTGAAATTTTTCGGGCAAGAAGGAACACTCAGTTAAAGCCCCGTCTGGATTAGCGCCTGATTTCTCCCGGATGGTGTTGGATAGGCCTCCCATCGGAGCATGAGTGTAAAGGAATAGAGTACCTACAATCCGTGTAACTAATTATCTATATGTACCTAAAAATAATTATAAATTAATTATATATTACTACTAACATGTTCTGACTATTAACAAGCGCTTTTTAGGGTTCCGTAGCCAAATGGCAAAAAACGGAACCCTTATAATGAAATGAAATAATGAAATTTATTCAGCACTTGGGTATTTACATACACTTGTACTTGTCAAGCTCACATTGTATTACATAAACACAGTTTAAAACAGTAATTAAAGTAACAATATAGATTCGTCAGATATATAGATAGATATATAGAATATATAGATTCGTCATGTCTGTCTGTCCGTATGTCACAGCCATTTTTTTCCGAAACTATAAGAGCTGTACTGTTGAAACTTTGTAAGTAGATGTATTATGTCAACCGCATTAAGATTTTTACACAAAAATAGAAAATAATAATAATTTTAGGGGTTCCCCATACATAGAACTGAAACTCATTTTTTTTTTTCATCGTACCCATACATGTGAGGTATCTATGGATAGGTCTTCAAAAATGATATTGAGGTTCCTAATATCATTTTTTTCTAAACTGAATAGTTTGCGCGAGAGACGCTTCCAAAGTGGAAAAATGAGAGTCCCCCCCCCCCCTGTAACTTCTAAAAAAAAGGGAATAATAAATCTAAAAAAAATATATGATGTACATTACCATGTAAACTAACAATGAAAATTGGTTTCAACGAGATCTAGCATGTAGTTTTTTTTTAATACGTCATAAATCGTAAACCGCAATTTGCTTTCATTTAATCAACTGAAGTACTTGCTGCTGCGGAACCCTTCATGTGCGAGTCCGACTCGCACTTGGCCGGTTTTTTTTATTATATTTATTTATTTTAGAGTGTGCACCAGTGTTTAGATACACACGAGTACTCTATATGATATATTCTATGTAGTTGGCTAATAGGCAGTTAGGAGTAGGGGGGTACCGGAGCAGCATACCCGCGTTCCCGGGACTCCCCCATCAGGCGCCAAGAGAAGTCCACGGCAGGTAGGTTTAGTCGGTGCAAGTCCGACATACCCACCCGCAGACACTTTTTGCGGGTGGCATGCGAAGGCATTCCCCCTGCCTTATAAAAAAAAAAAAAAAAAAAATCCAAATATTGAGTGGATTACTATACCATTATGTTGTAAGTCCATATTCTTTAAAATTAATATATTTATTGCTTGTCATGATCGGGTCTCAGCCATTCCAAATTTACACCTACCTACAATCGTGAAAGATCTTACAAAGTACACTGAATACAACGGTGAAATAACACGGCTTTGGCATCTACATACATACATAGACTCACGCCTGTTTCACAGAGGGGTAGACAGAGATAACAGATTTTCATTAGACACGATCTTTGCACACCTCTCTTGGCATCTACATAAGTAAATAAAAAAAATAAGCGTTAATTCATGGAGACTAAAAATGAGGTTGTAAATTCAAAGATTCATTTATTCCATAAAAATTTTACATTTATGTGGAATCGTAATTTTTTTTTTTTTTCAGATTAGTCAGTAATGTGACAATATGCGATAATATTTTCTCATACACGTGTAATCCGCAAGCAGATACACCACCCGGGAAGAGTCCTAATCTGGGAAGGTTAGGACGCTTGCCGGTTGGTGTAGTGTAAAGCAATTATATGAAATAATTTCAAGTTTAAACTTAAATACGGTCAGTAACATTAAGTAACATGTATTCCGTTGGGATGACTCATCCAGTACAACCAACACCAACATTCTTAAATGACCTCTGAAGCCATGAGACATTCAGATGTCAAACCACTTCAACTTCACCTATCCAAAAACCTTAACATTATATAACATGCAACTAAGATTACAGTAGAGTTTAAGGTCGTCGTTGTGCAAGTTATCGCTTCGTAAGGACTAAACTCTATATATACACTAGCGGCCCGGTACGTGATTCGCTACGTATAAGGCATAGTAATAAAAAATATATATTATTAAGTTCATTTATTCAAACAAAAAAATATTAAAATTGCTATAAGATGTTGATTTTACACTTTTACTAGACTTTTTTTAAATTTTCTCTACGTACAAACCTTCCCTGGACTTCCACGAATAATTCAAGACCAAAATTAGCCCAATCGGTAAAGGCGTTGTTGAGTTATAACATTACAACGAAAAGTGGCATTGATTTTTATATATATAGATATATCTCAATATTATTTTTGGCCTTAAATGAATATACTATTGGCGAATAGTAAAAAACAATGTATATAAGCTTAGACTTTACATCTTTCCGTTGGTCATTCGTAAGTTGCAAGTGAATAGAAAGCAATTTTTTTTGTAATATAACTAATATTACAAATGCGAATGCTAGTTTGTTAGTTAAGCTAAGAGCCCTCGACTACTCAACCGATCATGATAAGATTTTGGCTAAACAAAGGTATTGCAAAAGAACATGACATAGAGTTAATTTCATCCAGAAAATAAGTACACACCCCAAACGGATAACGAGGATGAAGCCGTGGTTAAAATATAGAATTAAGATGTAATATCCTGGGATATTATTGTCACACGGCCATCTGAACCCAAACTAAGCAACGCTTGTACTATGGAAACCCGACAACTGATATACTACATGTACTACTTTTATTTTTAAATACATACTTATATAGATAATAACACCCAGACTCAGGACAAACGGACATTTTCATGGACACAAATATCTGTGCGGCGTGAAAGGCAAGCATCTACCAACCACAAACTGGCCTTATATCAGAGGAACCGGTGGTATTTCATAGGAAACAAAGCTAATTTCGGCACCAGTTGATCGCGTTGAAGTCGCGTTTATGATTTTATGAATATGCTTTTCGTGAGTACGATACTCATGTTTCCCACATCATGTAAGTATAAAAGATACCCCTTGAATTCCCTATATAAACTGAAAGCTAGTAAATATATGTTTGGTTCGAATTATTCTGCCAAACAAAGTTAATTTCGGCACCAGTTGATCGCGTTGAAGTCGCGTTTTTGATTTTATGAATATGCTTTTCGTGAGTACGATACTCATGTTTCCCACATCATGTAAGTATAATAGATACCCCTTGAATTCCCTATATAAACTGAAAGCTAGTAAATATATGTTTGGTTCGAATTATTCTGCCAAACAAAGTTAATTTCGGCACCAGTTGATCGCGTTGAAGTCGCGTTTATGATTTTATGAATATGCTTTTCGTGAGTACGATACTCAGGTTTCCTACATCATGTAAGTATAATAGATACTCCTTGAATTCCCTATATAAACTGAAAGCTAGTAAATATATGTTTGGTTCTAATTAATGCACTCCACAAAATTTTTAGACCATTCCTTTTCCGTACAAGCTACCAGATTGTGGAATGCTTTGCCAGAGACAGTGAGAGGTGCTCAGTCACTGGACATTTTTAAGAAAATGGTGAAGAGTTACTATCTTTCTCTTTAACGTTAAATTACTGTTTATCTTATTCTGCTATGACCTGCCTTTTATATATATATGTATGTATTTATGTATTGTAAAAAGTACCCATGGTCCAAAAAAAAAAAAAAAAAACGTTTCTGCTAATTATGCCAACAAATACCCAAATGCCTTTTCTATACTCCTGGTCCATTCAACGGTTGCCTGGAAGAGATCGCACTTAGCGATAAGGCCGCTATTTGTACAATCTTAACATGCTCAAAGTTCTTTTTATGTATTATTTTTTGGTGTACAATAAAGAGTTACTTACTTACTTAATCTGCCAAACTCGTAACATGAACGTATTATTATCTGTGTCCGTAATGAAAACTACGAATGCATTAATGAAATAAAACCGGTGACTTAGGTAACAGCTCGTAACTTATCATCACATTTGAAATTTATTCGTCAGTTCCAATTCTAATTTGCATACGAGAATGCGTAATATATTCAAGCGCCAATGTAATTTCGTTTTCACCGATTCCGGTATATTTTCATGCTACTAAGAAACATTAATAAAACCTTTTGACATAATACAACATAACAAAAATTAACGTATTTGAAATCTGGTGTTGGTCAAGAATGGAAACAGGGAAACTAATAAATATGTGCTGCAAATGGTAGATGAAAAGATGATGGCAATTCTAAACACCATAGAGAGTAGAATAGGAGAGATATTGGGACACATAATGGAAGGAAAAGTGGGAAGACGACAACGATGTGTTTTCAGACTCATATAACATGGGTTTATTCAAGGCTAGAGTGAACATTTACATACATGTGTAGCAGAGCACATTACAAAATTTTTGATTATGTAAGTGACAAAAGTGCTTGGGATTGAGTTGTTCTGAGTTGATTTTAGTTAATCTTAAGTATATTTTATGTTAAAAAAGGATTTCTACTGAGTTTTCTGGCAGTGTTTCTCAGTAGCTGCCACGTCATGACGTCATGCACTGCACGGTAGGGTAAAAAAAAATGACAATTCCACATAAATGTAAAATAATTTACGAATAAATGATTTTAGACTTTGACTTTGAACAGGTATCTTATGGGTAAGCGCGGTCCACCTTCGACCACATCTTCACTACCATTAGGTGAAATCGTGGTCAAGCGCAAATCCATAGAGCATAAAAAATGAGAAGTTGGGCCAAGCCAAAGATAACTCACGTGGATCAAATCAGAGCAAAAGTGGAGGTAGGGTCGTTTCAAGAAATCAAAGCGCTTGCTGAAGATAGGGAGGAATGTAGACAGTTCCAATAATAGATATATAGTATAGCTCTTAAATGAAGCACATAGACTACTTTACAAGGCCTGCAAGAATATAGTGGGAATATCGTTAAAGTATGGCTTCTAAATATTTTTTTTTGTAATAATCGGCCCTAATGTGGCAAGTTTGTAATTAATGAACTGAAATTAAAAATGTATTAAGTAACTAGTAGGTAATTAATTAATGATTACCTACTATCAATGTCATATCAATTCAAATTCAATATAATTAGGGTGCACAACTCATAACGCAAAAAAGAGATCTTAAAAAAGGTTCGATTAAACGTGTCCATAATTGCACGTTATTTTTCATGTTATTTATTATTTTCTATTTATTTGGAGTGTTGTTGCGATAATAAAACACCACAGTTAGATTACAGGGATATTTACGACAACTTTATCAGTAATGTATGCAATGTTATCAGACTTTGCCTATTCGTTACGAAAGTGCCTTTCGATTTGAAACAGGTAATTGGATCTAGTTCCAAAACTACTGAGACACTTATAGCTTTAATATTATAGTCTGGCAACACAACGTAATCCTTCATTTACAATCACTAATTTGCATATTTTTCGAGTAAATTTGGCTCACCGATTCGGACCATCACACTCAAAATTGTACTATAAAAGTGTAGTTCCCATTTTATATTGCATCAACATTTTAATAGAACAAAGACTGTAATAAAAACTGACGAGAGATGCATTGCACAAACATTTTGAAAGTCGTTAAGTAACAAAGTACGTAAATTACCCAAACATTGGAGCAATAAAAAGAAGAAAAAACTCACTGCTTTAGAATATCCACTGCCGGCGGATCCATCTGAAGAGTTGCTCAATCTCCTTTCGGAGTTGGAGGCTGGCGGAGACCACGCCGAGCCACTGTCTGACGGCATTTTCACTAACACAACAGTAACCGTCTCACATCATAGCTATCAACCACTTTTAACTCAGTATTCACCGTTATTCACAACACTAGCACATCACTATCGGAGTTCCGCGGTCCATTTTACTTGTCCCGTTTACCTGCGGAGAAAAAAATGTCGTTAAAAATTTGTTGTTGAAATATAAAACTATCTGCCGCTATCAGCGTCAAGAATATACTAGATAATTCATAAAATCTGACGGGCGTTGATAAAAAAACGTGTCCGCTCAAGATTACACGATAAATCAGTCGCTCAACACTAATTCTCGAACAATAAGAAAAAACAACTCACACAATTACTGCAATATACAACAAAACGTATAACAACAACAAGTATAGGAAACAATCGATCGGTTATTAATGAAATAGCCGCTATTGTCACACGTCCGCTCGGGGGCACGCCGCGCGCAGCACTGCCGTCGCGCGCGCACTTACGCGGAGAGACCGCGCGGATAAAGTATAATATAATTTCTTAATAACCAGTTACATTAGTTAAATCTGTTTTTATATTATTTTGTAACGTTATTTTTTGCTAGTTTTAAGATGTTTGGCTCGTTATGCATCATTGCAATTAGATTTAAATTGGATTCATAGTATTATTTATGTAACTATGCGGGTGTTACAAAACGTTTCAATTGTCATTGACCAATATTATTCTGTTGTTTGCACCGTTCGTCAAGTTTTTGTGTCATCACTTTTAGTTTTTAAGGATTTATGTAGCAATTGTATTGAGATAGACAGTTTTATCTCATCTCTAAATCTCCATCTCAAAAGACTTGTTTACTTATGTAATCTTTATCTGTAGGTATAATCAATTGATTGTGGTCTTACAATATTTACAGTTACCCTACTTTTTATTTTAACGATTTAGCGAATATCAGATTAATATTGGCGACAAACAATTGGGGCGATGTTACAAAACATATGGCTTAACACACGCGTTGCCGAACCAGGCCCCCGTCCCGACGAACGCTGGCGCTGGCGACGTCATTCTCTTTTCGCCAATCACTGATTTGGGCGGTTATGTACCTACTATCCGTGAAAACACGGTCTGAAGTACTCGTAGAACTATTTGTATGATGTATGGTCCGAGTTCTCTCAATCTGTATTTAAACGGATTGGCGATTTTTAGAACTAGGCTTGCGCTCAATTTATAGATGGGTCTCCGTGCCTTGGAGGCCACGTTAAGCTGTCGGTCCGGGCTGTAGCTATTAAGTAACAGTCGTTAAGCCATGGAAGAGGCATACTGGGTGGCTTGAAGAACTCTGACACTAGGTTAACCACTGCCCATACGATAAGTAAGTAAGTACACGGATTCGGATCTGAAGTGCAGAACTGTCTTTACGGTCGTATTATGAACTAATATCGCCTTCACATTTTGAGAGGTAAAACAACCAAGTATCTTTGCTCAAATATAATGGTTAAATTTATTTATGTACTAACTGGTAATATTGTTAAAGTGAAAACCTGTAATAGGCTGTGTGTTGCTTCTAATACGTATACATATATTTTTGTAGTTGTTGCTGTTGATTTTCCAAATAAATAAATATAAAAATAATTTTAACAAATACACGCTCATATGTAAACTTAGTATGTTCGCAATGAAACAAACCTAAAGTCATAATAAATTGTGCTTAAAAAATAACTTTCTCTTGACACCGTGCCTTGAGCAGACTACGAATATGCTCCAAATACTTAACAAATCTGATCTAAATGTGATTTGTTAACACGCCACCTAATCAATAACGACAGTGACAGTTGCACATGACACGTGCGTTATCGGCACTCGTGGAGAAATGGACGCATTGTGTTGTAGGGTCCCCAGGTGTGACGTCACCGAGTTAGGACAGTCCTGAAGTAGTTACAGAAATAGGTTACGATGTAATCATTTCTTTAGTTTTGCTAACAAAACTGTTAAACTTACATAGACACAGTAATTTACTTGTGGATACCTATAATTGGCCGACTGTTTTATATTTTACTATTTTTCTATAGAGCTATCTTATTAAGTGCTGTTTTCTTTATTTATTTATTTCAAAACTTTATGCACAAAATTGTACAGAGGTGGACTTAATGCCGTAGGCATTTTCTCCCAGTCGACCTTGAGGAGGTGCAGAGATTAAACAGTGGGTAGGTGCACTAAGTAGAGATTAGATTCGATATATAATTAACTTAAATAGATAGTTATATGTATGATGACCTTGCAAATAAAATAAAAATAATGATAAAAGTACTTCGTCGGCTATTGTACCGTAAATAGTAGTTATATAAATTGTAATACCAAAATTATGGATTCTCATATATATATTCTCTAATATTGGCAAAATTGAGTTAATAAAAAATATAAAGAAAATAATAAAATATCTTATCAAATAGCAAGACACACGAATATTAAAAAAATAAACCTATTAAGATCTGAATTAGAATGTAATATATTAAACAAACATATAAATGCAACTGTATATTAATATACACCAAAAGAGCACAAAATTAATACAATTATGTATCTAATATCGGAAAGTTACATATTTATCACCATTATACTAAATGTTAAGGATACGATTTACGACTGCACAAATGCCAAGGCAAAGCCAAAAAGACTTCGACAGGTTTATTAGAAATAGTAAAAAAGAATGCAAGAAACATAAATAGATTCATTGCATATATTGATACTCGTCTACGAATGAATACCTAGCTGATTTGAGCTGTGGCGATTTGACTTCTAACAGCTTGGGTGACATCCGCTCAAGTGACATATATGTATGTATATATCTTATTCTTGCGAAGAAGGAAGAAGAACTAACGTACATACATACTTCTACTCTTATGTTGGCTTGTAACAGACTTAATAAGAGAATAATTGACAAATAAAGCATCTCTACACGGTTGCAAACCAACTTCCCAACAGAGGTCACCCTGCTGTTTGCCTTCCATCTAGACACTACACAACTGCAGTCTGCAACCGTTTGTTTGCAACCGTGTAGAAGATGCTTAAAATAAATAAAGTCGCGTGAGAAATAAGTTGATTAGTGAGTTAATATTTTATACGTAAGGAGATTTAGATAAGAAACCAAGAACAATAATATAACTTTAAATTTGTTTTTAACAGAACCTGTCCAGCCAGGCTAGTTCAGTAAAGATTCAAGTTAGAAAATATTGAAGAAGGCCCATTAGTGAACAACAAAAATATTCATACATATTAAATAACTACAGAGTTAACTGTCCATAATCCGTGGCCCATGAACAAAAAACCATACCACATATCTATACAACAAGGAAAACTGCATCAAAAACGATCCCGGAGTTGAATACTTTATCATTTCCAGTCAGACACCTATATTTTTTGTTTGTCATAATTACATAGCTAAGTCGTTAGCACTTCCTGATCTATATAAAAAAATGCACGTAATTAATAATTCAGTATCGTACAATGGAATCAGATATGTGACGAGAATTATATAAAGCTATATTGATATGAACCGTTGATATTATGAATATTATAGGAAATGATATCTTTTATACATATAGCTAGGCAAACAAGCAAGTGGATCACCTGATAGTAAGTGATCACCGCCACCCATGGACACTCGCAGCACTAGAGGGGCCCAAAGAGCGTCGCTGGCCATTAAGTAAAGAATAGGCACGCTTCTTCAATAATTAAAAATTAAACAGCCATAAATTGTTTATTAGATACCAACTTCAGATGTGAATTTTTGTCTAGTAGTTTTTGCTATAGTCTAGACAGGAAATTCAATTAATTATAATCATTTTTAATGGTTTCATTTGTGAATGAAATAACTGCAGCTTATATAATAATTATTATAATTTACGTAATCTATTATTCACACAGTTTCTATGCAATACCCACTTATAGGAAGCGCCACAATGGACGAGGAGCTATTAAGGATTTTCTACCAAATATTTACTTTTTAATTCATCATCAACCTGCTCCTAAAAGTTATCACATACCTTTACCATGTGTCATAGATGACCTTTCTAACCTAAACATCAAATAAACGGGAAGAGGCAACTTGTGTTAGCTGCAGTTTGCCTACGCAAAAGGAGTGTATCGGGGTGGCATCAACATCTTTGCCCCTGTGGGAGAGCTTCTTTAAGTTGCATAGGTGCAATTATAGTGGTTCCGGATGGAGATCATCTCGAGTTCCCGGAGCCATCACCAACAGCACTGAGAGGCTATGTGTCATGAATTTAGACCTTCATAACCTAAATATCTACCACTTCTCCTCAGTAGCAACCACTTAAACCAACTATGTTCGACATAACAGTCTTATATACGTATGTAGTATAAAGCATTGAAATAGTACGACCTCAACATATTTTATTTTATTATTCAACATACTTGGGTGATAAGACTGACGGACGGACTAGGTCAACCGCTAAACTTAAGATATTTATGATGTTAGCAATCGTATTATATTTATCAGCAGCTGCTTATTTTGTGACTAATAAGTATCTTCAAGTTTATGAGCTAAAAAAAATTGGTATATACACTCATTACTATGTATATTTGAAGGAATATCTGTGAAGCATAAAATAACTGTTAACAATTTTGGTCTTTTTATTCCACAGCCAACAAAAATATCATTTATCTTTGCCAAAGACGCCACTAAATATCATTAATCCGCCGAAAAAGGATATCATAGTCCAACCGGTTATATAAGATGACATTTTTGTATAGCACTTACGTCATTATCATGGCATTTAGGTGATTCAGACAAGTACCGATATTTTAATTGTATGGCCTTCACCTTTTGCGATGAAATTGAAGCAAAAACCTGACGGAACTAGCTGATGAGTTAAGTGGAAATAGTGATGCCGTGTTCCGTATACTTTTATTAAAATTACATTTGAAGAGAAGATTTGAATTTAAGCATGGCTTTGTTCTGACTTTCTAAATTCTAATTTGTGTGTATCTTAATTTTTATATTGTTTTTAATTTAAAGACGATTGACTCAATTTTCATTTGGTGTTTGGGTTAATTTACTATTGCATATATTTTGAGACATCTCTAAAATTGTATTATATATTTTATAATGTAATAGACGTTACAGAACAAAATTAAATTAAATGTAACACAATGAATATCATTTACAACCTACTAAGTATAAAAGATTGATAAAAATATCTCATTTATGTACGTATGTTGGTTAATCGAATATAATTGAATTAATTACTTCAACTTTAAATAAAACACCATAACACACTAATATTATAAAGGCAAAAGTTTGTGTATGTTTGTTACTTCTTCACGCAAAAACTACCGAACGGATTTTGATGAAACTTTGTAGTAATATAGATTATATATCCGAATAACATAAAGGCCATAATTTATAAAGTTTAACGGGAGTAAAACCGCTGGACACAGCTAGTACATCCATAAAACATAAAATAATCCACATCCTACTTTACGCACATAATCATGGCTACTCTACCAATGGGACACTTTCTAGCCGAGATAACGGCGAAATTGTCTCGCTGAATACAATAGATACGCACACCTTTATTTCGACTAGCTTAGGGTTCAAGTTCGTAAAGGAAATGTCAGGTCAACGTGTAGACAAAGGGCTAACGAGAGAAATCGGGCCCCGTGCCCTTATTCGTAGATTTATGTAATAGTGAGTTAGTAAGGAGTTATGGGTAGTTTGCTTATGAAATATCTTGTTGCTAGGTTTCTGGGGTGATCTAAATGGAATACCATAAAGTCGAGTTGAGTGCGATTTAATACTCCAAGGCTGTTTTGAAGGATTGGTAAGCAAGTTTAAAATAAATAAAACAGAAACGGTTTTTTTTGATAGACTAAAACAGCGGTTGTAATTAGTCACAACATGAATTGGTATTACAAATTAACTATATTATTATATTCATTCTAGATAAAAATAAATTATTAGATGGTGATTTATATTTGTTCACATAGGATTATAATAAATTTAGATCAGATAGAATATAGGTAAGGATAACAATAATAATATCCTGGAACATTATTCACACATAGCCATCTGATCCCACACTAAGCAGAGCTTGTACTATGAAAACCAGATAACTGATAGTATCTCAGTTACTACTACATATATTACTTTTTAACCGACTTCCAAAGGAGGAGGTTCTCAAGTCCACCGGTATTTTTTTTTTTTTTTATGTATGTACGCCGATTACTCGGAGATTTATGATCCGATTTACGTGATTCTTTTTTAATTTGATGTGGAATAGTTGCCATTTGGTCCCATAAAAATTTTATATAGATTGGCCCAGTAGTTTTGATTTTATGGACATTTTTGTATGAATTTTTTTGTTTAAGTGGACGATGTCGATGATGCACAGACGTTTGTAAATCTTAGCTAGTCAAGCTAGACTCATCCTGTTCAAGTGTGTCTTGGCATGAACATAAACAACAATTTCAGACGACTAGCGTTTAATACGCACTTATAAGCTTTTTTTTTGGAAGCGCATGTAGGCGCACCTTTTAGCACCAGCGTATTTTTTATGTACAGACGCCAGTACATCAAGCTACCCCAATCTGTCAAATTTCCCCAATTGAAAGTGAACCTTATGCTTATGTAATAAAGTAGAAAATCTAGAAAAAAAAATTGACAGATTGGGGTAGCTGGATGTGCTGGCGTCTATACCTACGTACACCGATTACGCTGAGATTTGTAAACCGATTTACGTGATTCTTTTTTAGTTTGATGCGGAATAGCTGCCATTTTAAGGGTTCTGTACCCAAATGTCTTTCACAAAGGTTCTTCTTGATTTGTCATGTCTGTATGTCTGCCCGTCCGTATGTCACAGCCAATTTTTTCCGAAACTATAAGAACTATACTGTCGAATCTTGGTCAGCACATGTATTCCGTGAACCGCATTAAGATTTTCACACAAAAATAGAAAACAAACAATAAAATTTGGGGGTTCCCTATACTTACTTAGAACTGAATTTTTAAAACATTCATTATACTATCATCATCATCATCATCATATCAGCCGAAAGACGTCCACTGCTGGACAAAGGCCTCCCTCAAAGATCTCCACAATTGCCGGTCTTGCGCTATCCGCATCCAGCGTTTTCCAGCGACCCGCACAAGATCATCGGTCCATCTTGTAGGGGGCCTGCCCACGCTGGCATCCCCACATTATACTATACATGTGGGGTATCTATGGATAGGACTTCGAAAATGATATTGAGGTTTATAAAAATTTTTTTTGTTCTTAACTGTATAGTTTGCGCGAGAGACACTTCCAAAGGCGTAAAATGTAAAATAAACCGCAATTTACCTTCCATTCTATCAACTCAAATACTTGCTGCTACGGAAAGAAACATTCCGCCTTTCACGGGCGAGTCCGTCTCATTATCTAATCAATGATAAATAAGACCTAGGCTATCAGCCCTCTGCTCAGTAGACTCGTTGGCTAATCGATCATTAATAAGACCTAGTCTTCATAGACTCATACCATCTTTTCAGCAGACTAGATGGCTATTCGATCATAAGATCATTCGATTCATAATAAGATCTAGTGTATAAGCCCTCAGCACACAGACTCGTTAGCTAGATGGTCATAAATACGGCCTAACCTATGCTCTTGCTGTTCAGACTTTCATAAATCTTAGCTAGTCTAGACTCGTACTGTGCAAGTTTTCTTAGAGTGAACGTAATTTCATGTAGTTTTTCTTACTTTACAAACGGTCTTTTAGATCATTCACTGTCTCACAAGAACGTGAAAAAGAGTTTCGAACAACATTTTTTCGGAAGATGTTTCTCTTTTCCGTTCTCGTTTGTTGGGATCTATAGTTTTGAGGCGCGCGGCACCTTTCGAAGTCCTAACCATAGCTAGACACTAAAAAGTAACAAATAAAAAAAACTTCGTTTAAAAAAACCGACTTCAAAAACTAAAAAGTATAAAAAAAATATCTTAATAAAGATTTAATTTAATACATCACTTATAATGTAATATTAATGAAATAATATAATTTGAATGTGCTACCTATTGATAGGTTTGAAGTCGGTGCCAAGCCCTAAGCAAAATAAAAGTTAATATTACATACAGCTTTTATACTTTGTGATGAAACTCCTACACTAAAGATTAACCTAAGTAAATAAACTTAAAGAACAATATGAATTAATATGAAACAGATGAAACCGTATCATAAAAATATATGACGACCGTCAACGACGTCTGCACGCTTGGGTTGTTTGTGTAGAAATACGAAGCTATCCCGCTGAAAGTAACACGCGGCGAGTGTGGTACCTACTATTACATTTGGCTTGGCACCGACTTCAAACCTATCAATAGGTAGCACATTCAAATTATATTATTTCATTAATATTACATTATAAGTGATGTATTAAATTAAATCTTTATTAAGATATTTTTTTTATACTTTTTAGTTTTTGAAGTCGGTTTTTTTAAACGAAGTTTTTTTTTATCTTTAGTAAATTTTATTAAATATGTACATACAAAGACAAATAGAAATATTTACGCACACAAATGTCTGGCCTGGGACTTGGGGTGTGAAAGGCAAGAATCGACCAACCACGCCAACCTAACCCGTCAGTTTTTGATATATTTTACTACATATTGTCCAAGTGGTTCCGTATATATTGAGGTAACTAGTACTAAGTATAACTATGGAATATTGTCAACGCTGGCAAAATTCTGTCTTTTACACCACTTTATCATGTCAGCCAAAGTAAGTCCACTGCAGGGCAAGACCCTCCCCAAAGAATGGGGGGAAACGCCATAATCGCCACGCTTGGCAGACGGGTTGGCGATCGCAGTTTGATATTCTCAGAAAAAACGCTGCTGCCCGTTCTCTGGTAGGTATTCCCTCGGACGATTTCTACATTCATACTATTAAAACTGCTTAGAATACGCTCGCCGGCCATAATTGGACAGCAGGTTTCTTACAAAGAATGTTAAAAGGGAATGTAATGATATTTTAATTCATTTAGTTATTATTTCATTGAAGCGGGGGCAATAAATACAGCACCAGCCTGTTATTGTCAACTGCTAGACTCTCTCTACCATATGTTTCAAAAACGTTACCATTTGAAGGGGTTTGCCGTCACCGCGCTTAGCAGTTAGGTGGCAGCTAGTAGTGCTAGTACACAGGTGGCGCTGCTACCCGACTACCTGGTGTATCGCTTAGTCACCTTTTACGACACCCATGGGACGGTATAGCCACCCTATACCGTCCCATGGGTGTCGTAAAAGGTGACTTTATACTTTCCCGGTCGGAAACCACACGGCAATATTATGCAGAAAAACTGTTTTAACCCTAAACCAGGCATTGCTTATATTTTTTTCATTGTGGACCTTATTCCAAAGTTACAAGGTTGAAAATTTTGAAGTTTTATTGCCCTGGTTCGAATTTAAAAAATCTAGGAAATTAATGCACTGATTCGAATTTTAAAAATGTAGGAGTTTTATTGCATTGGTTCGAATTTTAAAAATCTGGGAGGTTTATTGCACTGATTCGTATTTTAAAAATGTTGGAGCTGTATTGCAATGGTTCGAATTTTAAAAATCGAGGAGAGTTATTGCACTGGTTGGAATATTGAATAAATCTAGGAGTAGGTATACGTCAATACAGTGGATACGCTTGGGTCGCTTGGCATTTAAAAGAATCTCCGCGTTGCAGGAAGCACCGAGGTCGACTAGTGGCATACACTCCCTTCGACCAAGGATACCGCCGTATTCATACATTCTCTTCCCTAAGGGCTGGCCTCAAGGCCCTTGGAATCGTGATAGTATCGGATATACAGATGAAAGGTACTTGATAGTTAAGTGCTTGTAATTAAAAAACTCGAAACGTTAAAATTTGTAGCTCAGTATCTTTATCCTACTTCCTATTAGAGGGAGGCAAGATACAGCCTGAATTAACATACAAACTATATAACATTGGTAAATCGAGGGTAACACGGAGGAGGGCCAATACTTATCTCTAAATAAAAGATAACTAATAGTTTTAAAAAAATCTAACTGTGTTAGTGTTAGTAACACACACACACACACACACGCGGGAACTTTATAACTATTGACACCACGCACGCCCGCTTTTTTACAATAACAATACATTGCTTTTTTATATTAATTTTTTTATTTTGATTCCCTATTAATTGCGTTATAATGACTGCACGTGTGGCGCAGCGGCTAAGACAGTCGCCTCGCCTCTTCGTGTCGCGGGTTCATGTCCCAGGGATTAGATTAACTAGTCCGGACTTTTGTAAAAAAAAATGAATTTTCTGGTGGCTTAACTCCAGATTCTCTGTCTCCGATCTTAATTAATGTAAAGGGTCTGTACTTCGTGTAGATATAGTTCTACGATTTCTTTCTAAAGAGGAAAATGTATTGAGAGAATCTTGCATCTAGAATAGAAATTGAAATATCAGTTTCGAAAAGTATATTCTCGTAGATCATGTATTACATTCAATCTATATTCAAATCTTACAACAACGCTAAGAGCAAAAGAGACAACAACACTCCAATATCATAAAAACGGTAGCGTAACGGTGCGCCCGCGCATCGCTTGCTACAATGTTCACTGTGGTCAGTAACTGCCAAATCGAAGCCCAGTTTTTGTTAAAAAAAGTTTGCTGAAACTAATTTCGTAGTTTGAAGACATAACGGTCTGGTAAAGGTCTGAAATTGGATGAAATTGAAAAATATAAAAAGATATAGCCCAAATGTGTTTAATGAATTAGATTTTATGTTGATTAGTTGGTGTAGTGGTTGCAAGCATGACTGTTTGATTTCACGTTCCAGTTTCGCTTACCGTGCATACAGGCGCGACCAGACGGTTTACTCAGCTCACAGGCAGAGGTCATCCATTATTTTATACGAGTATAATATGCTAATAAAACAAAGGTTTTTGGGACAAAATTGTAATTCATTCCGTACCTTGTTACTTTGCGTATTTTGCACACGGCGACATATTACGCAAGTAAACGCAGTACCAAAACTGCGCATGCGCATCTCATTTGCAAATTTTTGTATGTTACATGTGAATAATGAATAATTTTAGTAATTAATTGTTAAATAATAGGAGACTGAGATGAATGAATATGTACTCCTTACGTGAATCTTGTACGTGCATTTTTACTTTTGTCGTTTTAAATGTATGGCTTTAACTTTTCAGAATTGAATGACAGAGGAGAGAACTCCAATCCAGGGGATAATTAAGACACAAATTTCAGCACTATACTTCAATATAATCTTCTTAGTCCGTAAACCATCTTGCCTCCATCTTCCCAATCCCCCGACCAACTCTTTCACCCTCCTCATCGCTTCCACGGGGATTCAATCGGTGGTAGATTGGCAGCACTGGGGTTGCAAATTTACCACCGATTGATTCCCCTCACCGCTTATTTATTAAATCGAATATAGAGAAATCGATGGCCAGTGTGAAATATGTTTTTTTTTAATAATTCTTATGAATAATGTGGTGACAATGCCAGTATAAACAAACTGAATGCCAGACGTTTATTTAGATAATAGTTTGCACTGAAATGTCACCTTCTAATTATGATATGACTAATGGCTTATAGAAGCAAGTTACAGACAAATATATTAATTTAAGCGTTTGTGCAATGTGAGGTATATTCCAAATGTTATTCTTATTCTTATTATAACATTTTGATCACCGTCATATGAATCGAGTTATTTGTAAGGAATACCAATGGATGCCACATACAATACCCGTAGAAAGAGTTGGAAACGATTTCAATAAAAAATGTTTTCACCGTCGCTTCATTGGCCAAGCTTTGGGTCCAACCGAGATGATGAAAGTTCAAATCAGAATCATCATAACAGCTGAAAGGCGTCCACTGCTGGACAAAGGCCTCCTCCAGAGACCTCTGCAATTGCCGGTCTTGCGCTACTCGCATCCAGTGACCCTCACAAGATAGTCCATCATGTAGGGGGCCTGCCCTACCTGCGACTTAACAAGAATAGAAGTCATCATCTACTGCATATACTTATTGTTGTAAAAGTTTATATTTTAACATTTTTTAACATTTATTTGTTAACATTTTTATATTTTAACATATAATAATGTTAACAAATTCGGAAGATCTCTTCAGAAAACCATAAAGCAACAAATTAAAATAACTAATTAAAACACAACGCTCTATAAAAGTACCCACGCAGTCTTTAGGCATTTAAATAGAAATTAACAACGAAATATTCGTTAATTAATACAGACATAACCAGACAACTTTCGAGGCGAATATAATTAGGCAGAGTTTTTATGTTTCATAAAGATTATGTTACCGTCAATTTGTGTAATTAAGACAACGTTTCATTCTGTGTGGCTGATGGTAAAGAATATCGCCACCCCACCTCATTACGTGGGGATATAGACGTCGTCCCCAGGGAATATCTACCATTAAATAGCCTCCGGGGACCTTCCTCCTCTAAGTCAGAGTAGGTTGTAGATCGGCTCCTGCTGGGCCTCACCTCACGCCACGGTGTCACACCTCGGATCTCCCGGCGCTGTGAAGAGAGGGGCAGTCAATACAAACTCCCTCATTGCTGTCACTGCCTAGGCTGGCTACTACTTTCAACTGTGACCCACCCGTAGGTTAACTTGCCACTGCCCTACAAGTAGGACTGCTACAAGGACCTACCCGTATTTATGGGTAGCGAAGGATATCTCGGGCGGGGGGCCAATGCCCTGTACCCGATTCCTCCGCCCCCGTGAGGGGACGTGAGAGGACCCGTTCAGGCTCTACCATTAACTCTCTGTGTACTATGACTATCATACTGCGATCGCCAACCCGTGTGTTAGTGTGGGGATTATGGCATATCCCTCCAAATGACACAACTCCATTGTGGAAACCTTTTGGCGAGGCCTTCGTCCAGCAGTGGACTTCATTCGGCTGACCCGGTGATGATATATCTAGATTAGATTTAACTTTATCTATAACGGTATTAAGTTTTGTTCAGCTGGGCCTCATAAGAAGGTTGAAGGTCACCCAAGGAGGATCGCATCAGCCATATCGAAATCCACAGGCGAAGTAAAGTAACTGACATAGTCCGAACAGCCGAGAGATAGATTGAGTGGCGACCACGTACCGGAAGTGGCAGGCCTCTCGCAAGGTGGTCCGATGACCTTGTGAGGGCCACTGGAAGCCGTTGGGCGCGGGTAGCCTCATTGGTCGTGCGGTAGTGTATTCAAACGCAGATAATGAAGTCGTGGGTTCCAATTCCCAGATGAGGGAAAATAGTAACTCTATAATTTTTCTGTTAAGAATTTTTTTCAGTATCAGCCCGAATTCAGTTAGTTGGCGATGTTCTGTACCTGATCTTTTTCCGTTCGTGTCGTTGGTTGTCTCAACGGATCATAAGAGTGATGGAATAGAAAGTGCACTATAATATGCCCGCTACGATGGCTAGTCTTCATTGAGACTTTTTGGTCGTAGAAGAACCGAATAACACTTTTTCTAGAAACCGGATTTTAAACCAGGACCCCGTTATTTGTGATTGATCTTACAACGGGGCAAGCTAGGAATATAGAATGCTATATAGCACGAAGATGTAACCAATCCAACAAGTGGTACAGAAGCGTTACGTATGAACCAGTGCTAACTATAGAACTATGATTGAAGAGCATCCTAAATATAGAACGAGATGCCGATGGATGCTCTTTATTTGCACTAGAAACCGTGATCGATAGTCGTCTGTACTATCTAGAGGGATGCTAGAAATTAAGATTCTATTTTCATGTACTTAGAGATCATATTCGCATTTGTGTTTTGGATACTTCTTTGCTCTGAGTCTGCGAGTCTAGTAACCGCCTGATGAGCGAGTAATTTGTCGATATTTCGTCAACCTACACGTTATTCCAAAGTAAAGACAACTTCTAAAATAACATTTTATTTGTTTTAGTATATATATAACGTACAATGTGTTTAAAATATCAATTTCTGATAGTTACAAATTACGTTTAAGAAATAAAAAAACCGATTTCAATTCTTCTTTTAGACAACCGATTCGGACAAAACTTCAATTAAAACTATAAGCTATTTCAATGAAAAAAATATTAAAATAGTGTCACAAAATTGACCGACTCAGCTAAAAAACATGGATAAAATAAATGTAATGTATATTGATTGTGTCATAGTCGAGTCATTTTTCTAGGTGTACTTATGTATTGTTATGGACAATTTATGACAAGAATGTCGACATTATAACATTTATTTTATATACTGTCTGTGTTATGCATTTCCAAATTTTTAATATTTTATTTTATAAGTTCGTTTTTCCATACATTTATTTTTTTATTATGGAAAGGTACTCTAAAGATGTAACTGCGAGCTGTACACTATTGTCCGTCAGTTATTTTACGTGGTTCCATCATAAAACCAGCGTTGCAACTGTTAATGTTGCAGCTAGTGCTGAGATAGGACCAATTCGGACTCGCACAGATAAGAATTAAGGACTTCTGTTCGTGTACCTTTATATATATTATTATTATTATCTGTGTCAGTTTACTGAATAAATGAATTTTCTTTCTTTCTTTCTTGCTTTCAAAACGTGTGAAATCGTGTAACTTACATACATAAAACAACAATAAAACGAGTGTACTTACGTAATAAATAATAATACTCATCACATCTAACCCAGAAGTCTTAAGATCGATCCCCACCCAGCACAAGTCTTAGCAACTGACTGGCATGTTGGTGAACTACTAGTCCAACATGCCACTTGATATTTAAATACTGTTGTTAGTCCAAGCGCTGACATCAGCCAAATTTTAGTGTTTCCGCAAGTTTATAGCCAATATTACGAGGTGGAGGAGGGCACGGTAAGCTGTCGGTCCCGGTAGGAGTCCAGTCCAGTAGGTTGTAGATTACGGTCGATAAGTCATGTCAGGCGTATACTGGGCTGCTTGAAAAACTTTTACCAGAGTTGAGCGCTCATAACTAGATGCTCTCACTGCTCCGTAAGTGATTGGCGAGGTTAAGCAACTAGGCTCGCGCTCAGTCCATAGATGGGTGACCACCAAAGCAGTTTAGTTTCTGAGCGTCTCCGTGCTTCGGAGGGCACATTAAGCTGTCCTGGTTGTATTCGTTAGACAACAGTCATTAAGCCATGTCAGAGGCCTACTGGGCGGCTTGAACAACTCTGACACTAGGGTAACCACAGCCCAAACGATAAGTAATTAGGTACTAGAGTAAACACTATATATATATATATATATATATATATATATATATATATATATATATATATAGTAAGTAAATAACATTTGTATGAATGGCCAGTGTTCATAAAATAAATTGAATTTTAAATTTGCATTTGAGTGTCCAATACGTTTCCTTAGTGAAGTTTTCTAACTGCTGTCGTGTAAGAATCTATTTAGTAAATGAGATTTAGGTATAATATCGTAACCAGCGGAAATAATTAGAGAATGCTGTGCCATGTCATTGAATGTCAATTTAGCATTGCACTTTTCAATTTTCTTGATAACAATGCGTGACATTTTGCTAAGTAATGATCGGAGTGTGAAACTAACAATGTCGCTTGCTTTTTACAATAAATGTTTTTATTTGCCTCTTAAATTAACAAGGCGAACAAGCACACGATTCAAATTAGTGGTTACGAAGTATATGATGCTTGCAATACACATGGCATCACTCGTACCCAGGAACAACCCACAATATCGACATATAATCGGGCCTGTTGGCGTGGTTGGCAAATGGTTGCTTTTCACGCCGGAGGTCGTGGGTTCGATTCCCACCTAGGACAGATATTTGTGAGTCTGGGTGTAATTATCTATATAAGTATGTATTTACAAAAGAAATGTAGTATATCAGTTATCTGATTTCCATACTACAAGCTCTGGTTAGTTTGGGATCAGATGGTCATGTGTAAATAATGTCCCAGGATATTATTATTATAATGCTAAGATAAATGATTTAAAAAATATATAAAAATTACTTTGCAAAAAACAAGGACACCTTAGTCATTGGCTTTTCTGTGAATAATATTTCTTCTCTCTCTATTCTGTAAATTTCTTATTATCAATGAGAATATATTTTTTAACACTTAAATCCTGGAATAGTTCGTGTTAAAATGGTAATATTTATGAGTACTTATAATGAAATTAAGACTACGAGTATTTTTATAAAAAAAGACAATAAAAAATAAAAATTAGTAACTAGTATTAGTAGAGAAGACCGGAAGGCGCAGCATGGGTAGGCCCCCTACAAGATCGACCAGTGACCTCGTGAGGGTCGCTGGAAGTCGCTGGATGTGGATAGCGCAAGACCGGCAATTTTGGAGATCTTTGGGGGAGGCTTTTGACCAGCAGTGGGCGTTTTTCGGCTGATATGATAATGAATAGTAGAGATTTCATGCGGTAATCGTCTTGGCATGCTTTCTACCAGGCTTTTGATGGTGTTGTTGCCTGATAACCGCTAAACCGCGAAAAGTAATTAAAAAAAAATACACAATATTTCACTAACTGAAAGATTGATTATTATTTTTATAAACAAAGGTTTTGAATTTGAATTAGACATTTCCATACCCAGATTCTATATTAAACATAGTTTGGCTATTAAAATATCTTTAGAACTAAATGATTAGGTACCAATAATATAGAAAATCCAACGCTTGCTTTGCAAACAACAATATACACTATATTGAATACTAAACATCAGCATTCTGCATCGGCGTCCAAATTTGAACGGCAACTATCCATCTACACAGGATATATTATAGGGTAGAAGTGTGTTCACTCTCTATGCCATCAATCACATATCCGATGGATCTGCTTTTCGACAAGTTCAGGCGCGACAGCTTTACATGCTCCCCGAGGCTAGACGATATAACACCCAAAACCCGAACAAAAAACCCAGATACACTTTGAGGTCCGAGCTGGGATTTACACCAGGACTATGAGTATCTGCACTTAACTAACGCTAGTCCTCCGTCTAAAGACCGTAGTAACAGCATTAAAAACAGAAGCCGAGCCTACATTCCACGGTAGTTTGCAACACAAACTAGTTGGCAGGCCTTAAATGGTGTTGGCACATGTCCTGCCAAGTGCCAAGTGTCCAGTGTCCATGTATACGCTGACGAAACTAGACCCCCCGACAGATGGGCAAGTTGTATAACATGTGAGGTGAGGGAGATTGTTAAGTTGTAACTTTACGCGGAGTAGCCAAGCGTGGTGGAATGAGGAAAGATTGCGGATGGGTGTCGGGTGGCGATTGTATTCAATTAGCTTCCTTGGAGATTGAAAATAAAAATAAATGTCTTGGGATAAATAATATACTGCCATCTGCCGTCTACCACGGCAACTGGACAACTGATAAATACTTATATATTTTGAAATACATATATCATCATCATATTAGCCGAAAGGTGTCCCCCAAGGATCTCCAAAAGGTGACGACCTTGCAAGGGTCGCGGGAAGTCGCTGGATGCGGGCAGCACAAGCCATACGTATACATTATATTATAGATAAATTACAAACAGACACATCAATCGTGCGCATCTCACAAAGATTGGTTCTGGAAGTAGATTGAACTCACCACCTCTGGCGTAATAGTAGTCAGAGACAGAAACCACGAAATCAATTCAATTTATTTATTTCTCTTTTCACAACAAAACTCTTCAAAACTAAATCAACAGGCTTTAAATGTATCTTAATTTGCGCACGATTTCTATGGAAAATGTATCTAAGTATAACGACGGCCACACAACTTCTAGGTAGGAAGACGTGTTAATAAGAGCTTGCCCACACTTTCAAATTTGACGGAAAATGTTCTGTTGGAACAATTGCATAGTTACTGCCGCTCATTAATTTCTTAAATTAATAAGATAGTTGATTATTATGAGTAGACTTACGACCACTGTTGTACGACTGCCTCATTAGACTAGTCGTAGCGTGTTCAACCACAGATAAAGAGGGCTTGGGTTCAAATCTTGGGTCGGGCCATATAGTGATTATGAGATTTTTCTGTTAAGAAAATTTCTCAGTATCAGACCGAAGTCTGAGTGTTGGCGGTATTACATTAGCATTTTACAGCAGATTCCATCAACCCTTACAAGATCAACGTTCTATCTTGTAGGGGCCTGCCCATTCTTCGTCTTCCGGTACGTGATCGCCACTCAAGAACCTTTCCGACACGTATAAATCTATGATATTCTCCTCATCTGGAATACAGTTACCTACAACAAAAGTAAACCAATGAATATAACATGAATAGAATTATTTGAATAAAAGAAAAACTCCCAATCTAAACCAACAGTTACTCTAGTACATGTACAGATGTTAATAATTATAAAATCATTACACGATCAGACAAGTGTTATTAGTTCTAAAAACTAACTGTACCGAACATCAAAATTGTACAAAGATACCATCGACATAAGCCAGAGTTAGGAACAGACATTACAACCTATCATTTGGTATGCCCAAACGAAAAAACTTTTGCAAAAACGAACACAACAGATGGCCCAAACGACCTTTGAAATTCCAATGATTCCACAAACACAAACAAAAATGAACTTTATCACGTAAATATAACATTTAAAATTAAACTCCTAAGTGAGTTTATTTACGATGTTATGGTTGCGGTAAGGAAGAAAGGTACAAAAGTACAAAAAGAGAAGAACAAAATTGTGAAGCGGTACCCAAACGACCTTGGGTTACTGTAGGCCACAGACCGGCTAGCGGGTGTTGCTCTTAGGTTCAAAGCCGGTTGTTTTTGTGGAACCACTTTTAGGTCGAGTTTGATGGATGGATTTTTAAAGTACTTGATTTGGAGAGGTTTTATTCAAGTTTTTGATGCTAAGGATTTGTTTGGTGTATTTAAAGCAAAGTTTTAAATATTTTTGAGTATTTATATTATTTATGTTTGTATAATAATATGAAGACGGAAACGACTTTTTGTGTAGATACAATAAAGAAAATAAAAAAAATAACTAAAACTAAAATAAAAAAAATATTTAATAGGTTCAACATGGTGCGTACTTTGCTCTTTAAGAAGTTCTATTGAGAAATTTCTTTCAGTATACACTTGAGGTAATTAGAACTTATTTATTAGTGATTTGCGGCTGTGGTCTGTGTGGCTGACGCCAATGAATATCAACACTCCATTTCATCATGTATTGTCTAAGGTATAAAAACTGAAAATTCATTTTCTTTCGAGTTACTAGTTTGTTCGATAACATTCTTTTCTTGCCTCATTATTTATTAAGTTAGCGTCTTTTACAGGACAATAGAAGCAAGTGTGGACCTCACAAGACATCCAGTCAAAGACTGGGTGGTTAGGCGTGGAGATGCTGAGAGTATTGGTTGCGTAGAGACTTTTAAGCGAAGCAGCTGACCCGGGGAAACACCTATTTATATATGTATGTCATTATCATAATCATCATATCAGCCGAAAGACGTCTACTACTGGACGAAGGCCTCCCCTAAAGATCTCCACAATTGTCATTCTTGCGCTATTCGCATCCAACGGTACATAAGTATTTCCAACGGATAAGTAGTATATGTAGTATATCAGTTATCTGCTTTCCATAGAACAGGCTCTGCTTAGTTTAGGATATGGCCGTGTGTGTATATTATTATATACTATTTATATTGTAGATTATTTGAATAGAAGTGTAAAAAATAGTTTTCACTTTTACCAGCAGTCCACAAAGCCTGCCCCGCGTGGTTTTTTATTGTTATCGCGACAGTCCCATCCTAAATACATTTTGTTTAAATCAGTTTTTACTAAGAATAGTTGAAGTAAGTTCTATGTTTTTAAAAATAATATATTTTTGTTAAATCAGTTATTAATTACCCACACATTTAATACTAATAGACCGTAAATCACCAAATTGATTATTGTTCTATAGAAAACTTTCGTTTTCTGGCCGAAAATTCGTCGGCACACTTCCCCGGCCCTGCACCTCTCGTTTGGCGAGTTTAGAGTTACTTGATGTAGCTTTTCTATGCAATTATTAACTTTTACTTTCTTTGGAGATTTTTTTCTTGAGATATTCGATGCAAATGCGAGAAAGCTCCGGGATCGTGGGTGAAATTCTGTTTTAGTATGATAAGTATCTAACGCTTTAGTCGTGAATTACTTTTCTATTTGTGGAAAATCGTAACTTAATAATATATAGTAGAAAGCTGGATTGAGGGGTGATACAGAAGTAGAACTAATCAAGGCACGCATCGAAACACCCCTTCAAGATTGCCAGCACAGATAGACTTCCAGTGCAGAGGTTCTTTTTAATACAAAAATATATGATTTATTTACTTTTCACAAGAAATACTGCAATGAGTAAATTCAGATTTTTGACGTAAAATTTCTTTGCGCCCGTTTTTCTTGAGGAGTAAGCGGGTGAATGCGTGACGAGAGCGAGAGGGAGATATAAGTAAGTGAAGATATAAAGAGAGTGTTACGTTTCGTAGATGATGCTAAACGTCATCCGCCGTAAGCGCAATCGTTCCAGGAGCATTCAAAACGATCTGAAAGGCTACCTAAAATAAGTCTAGGTTATATTGCGACAACGTTCCTAATCTATCCGAAGATCCTTCAGAATGCACTCAAGCTTAGCTTCGACCCCCGTTGGACTTCTGGATTGAAATGAAATGAGCCAAGTAGCCAAATAAGTTCACGCACAATGGCCTAATCAGGAGGCTTAGTGCAGAAACCAATGGCCTAACGAAACTAAATTGAATAGATTTAATTTAGTTCAGTTAGGCGACACAAAAAGCGACTAACTACGAAGTTATTAGCAAGTTTTGTGTCGCTGTTCATAATCCGGAATATCGTACTCGCCGGCCAAGAGAACCCTACGCGACCCATAGTTTGCATACGTCAAAAAACGGCATCGAAATCGGTTCATCCGTTTGACAGCTACACAGACTCACACACAGACAGACGTCGACGTGAAACTTATAACACCTCTCTTTTTGCGTTGGGGGTTAAAAATAGCACTGCACGCACGAGGAAGAAAATCGAGGTGTACACAAAAGTACAGCTATGTATATCTAAAATCAGTTGTGAATGGCTGACGTTCACCAAATTGTATAATTGTAGTAATTATAGTAATTTTACAATCAGACCGGTGGTTGTTTACCGGTGCTTTGTAATAAATTATAATTTTGATAATCAATGCGTAAGTTGTAATGTAAAACGGAATAAGTATGCATGGGACGAACGGTAATACAACACTCGTTAAATTTATGTACAGACGCCAGCACATCAAGCTACCTCAATCTGTCAAATTTCACCAATTGAAAGTGAACCTTATGCTTTTGTGATAAAGTTGAAAATCTATAAAATAAATTTGACAGATTGGGGGAGGTTGGATGTACTGGCGTCTGTACATAATAGAATAGTGTTTAACTGCGAATCATAAATATTCCTTAAGTATATATATGGCCTTTGCGTATGTTACAGACGATTTACGGCGCATTGTCTGAGAGACACTTCTTATGGTGGCTAAACAAACCGATGCGAGAGCGAATTACTTACAAATAATCTATATTCTAAAAAAATATATTGATTGCACACCAAAATAGTTATTTCTACAATCTTAGCAGCAATTTAAGATCGGGGCGCATTGCTTTTTATTTAAAAGTGGATTGTTTGTGTATATAAATTTGTTTCTGGCACTCGTCGGCTACTGTCGCGGCTCGCCACAGTTCCAACCTACTTTTCTAGTAGCGAAATACGCCCGGGTGTAATTGATGTGCAATAAAATTGATATGGGTGATAAGTTGTTAGATGTGAATTTAAAAAAATCTCGAAAGAATATAAAAATAAGGGAAAGTACCTAATCTATATTTAGTACAAACCTCATCCGCGGAAAAAATTAATCGTCTGATCTCATCCAACAACAAACTTATAACCAACTTCATAAAAGAAAGAAGTTCTCAATTCAACGGCTTCCATTTATTGTGTACTAACTGCCAACCGCTAGTTTGCTTGTTTTACTCCTTAACTACTCAACTGATCATCATAAAGTTGTGCACGGACGTTGTTAGGGGTACAGAAAAAGACATATACCTCTTAAGAAACTTTTCACTAACTTTTCACGGCCGAATAATTTACGTTGGCGGAAAGTAAACGACATAAAAAAAATATTCATAAAAGGTTATTGTTATCAAAAGTTCCCACTCATGATTCCCAAGTTGAAGTTTGTCATAGTTCTGAACATTGTAAATCTTTGGTTTTCGAGATATGTATGTACAAGTGTTACCACATGTTTTCGTTTTTATCCCAGCAAATGTTGCGCACGACACTACAAAAAAATATAGAATCCCTTAACCATTTACCTACGCAGTAGTTTATTTTATTATTTATACAACAATTAAACGCAAAACCTCCAAATAGGTTTAGATCATGATAAATATCATATAATATTCCCTGTCATACAAACCATGCCTTATTTAGGACTCTAGTACTTAATAAGGGACAACAGAATAGCTAAAAGGAACTAAAAAAAACTTTTTAAAAGTACTAAAACTTAACGTAGTTGCAGTTGCACAACACTTCTTAAAAACAACCGATCTTCCCATAAGTAACCACTCAGAGTCGAGGTTCGAACCCCAAATAGGATGCCGGGTATTTATAAGCCTCGATCCCACACAGCTCACATAGCCACATCTATTATACGGCGAAGCAGTGAAGCCTAGTAAGCTAATTCTAATTGTAAGTCAAGTAAAAAGAAATATTAGACTTTATTACTTCATAGCTGTGCCCCGCGGTTTTTCCCGCGTTAAATTTTATAGATTACACAGCTTCTCCCCCGTAGGTGATAGCATGATAATGTGAACCCTATATGTTGACCCGACCTCTTAGTAATATTCATGCAAAATTTTAAGTAAATCCATGCAGTACTTTTTGAGCTTGAGAACTACATAGATATGAGATTTTTTTTCTGTTTAACTGTATAAACAGAAAAAAATTCTCAAAACTATATTTTTGGCTTCGATATCGATTGTAGTACACGCACCCAGTTTCCTTTTTAAAAAATATTCAATGTACAGTTTCGACTTTCCTACGATTTTATTATATGTATATATAGATTGTGAGTTTGTGTACATAAGTGTACCTATATGTCGTATTGAAGTAGTTCTGCATCGGTACCACTAATGAACAATATCTTCGCCATGAGTATTTTGCCATCGTTTTCTCCCTTTAGATCTGCAGACAATTACACAGTTTCCACTGTCAACGGCGCCCGCGCCGATTCCAACGCTTAACAACGCGATATTGTTGATAGTACTGTCAAACCTTTAAGTGCTAAGGGTCTCAATTTAGCCAGTAAGTTGAACATTATTAACTGGTACAAGTAGGGTTGCTTGAGGATAATAATAATAATGTCCAGGGACATTATTTAAACTGCCATCTGATCCCTAACCAAGCAGAGCTTATACTGTGAAAACCAGATAACAACATATATTATTTTTCTTTTGTAAATACATACTGATATAGATAATTACACCCAGACTCAGGAGAAGCAGACATGTTCATGCACACAATATCTGTCTTGGGTGGGATACGAAACCACGACCTCCGGCGTGAAAAGCAAGCATGTGGTCCGTCAAAAATGGACTTGTTAGTGGTACGCACACGCAACAGGTTTCTTGAGGATAGATGTTCCAATAGAGTTATCGGTGTTCTTCCATATGTGTTGAAGAAAGCCACCGAGATGGTTCATCGATTGAAATCCATCGCCATGATAAAACCCATCGCCTTACCCCAGGCGATTGGTATCAAACCAAGAAAGCCTGTGGTTGGTAAATGCTTGCCTTTCACGCCGCAGGTCGTGGGTTAGATTCCCACCCAGGACAGATATTGGAGTGCATGAACATATCTGTTATCTGTCTGTCCTGAGTCTGGGTGTAATTATCTATGTAAGTATGTATTTCCAAAAGAAAAGTGGTAGGTATGTGTAGTAGGTATATCAGTTGTCTGGTTTCTATAGTACAACAAGCTCTGCTAAGTTTGGGATGAGATGGCCTTGTGTGAATAATGTCCCAGGATATTATTATTATCAGGATATTATTATAATAAAAATTTCCGGCTTTAACCAAAATGTTTCGCTGTTAACCGATAAATCAGGTAAACTATTTTCGTGTTTGGGAGCGATTATGGCGCGTATCTAGGCTTGGTAGAGCCGTGTCTGGATTTTATATTTTAGGAGCGGACATCCCTAGTTACCAGATAAGTAGAAAATACCAATGAACAATAGTTTTAATGAAGCGAAACGTCTGTAACAAATGCCATGATAGGATTTAGAAGAGTGAAAACCAATACTTGTTAAATTGAAGAAAGTGGTTGTTAAAATGTTTGTGATCGCTGATAATCATCTATAGTGATAAATATATCTGTGCATTCCATTCTCGGCATCATTTTATATTTAGTTTTGTTTGGTGCTGAAGTGAGAATATATTATAATTATTCAAAATAATTACGATGATACAACAATTGTCAAAGTAAATAAAACCTACCTTTTATCACGTTATCACAATGAATTTTAAGTTTTGTTATTTATTCATTATTTAACTATATTACTATGTAAGTCGCTATTTATAACTATGATATCCAAATCATATTGTATATAAGACAATTCTAATCATCGCTATTAAATGACTATTTAGCGACTCTAAAAATGTGAAGTAACTAAAAACAACCAAAGTACTTACTAAATAAATTGTGTTATTTTAATAAAACATTTACAATCTGATTAAACTATAATTTGACAACATTATGTTAAATTAATTTAAAGAACTCCAACTGGAAAGAAAAACCTATATATTAACTCCACCAAGCACAGATAATCCTTAACTTAACTTAGTTTACATCAAAGACAATATAACTAATTACGTTTAGTTTACTTATCACCTGTACAAATAGTTTACAGTCGACGGTCGGTCGAACTTCGACTAATTATATTATTCACATCACAACAAGAAGCTAAAACTCAGCAGGTGCCGTAACTGGAATATAATTTAATAAGTTTAAAGGTATCGTCGGAATTAAACTGGCGCAGCGGCTGAGACAGTCGCCTCCTTGCTTCGTGTCGCGAGTACGAATCTAAAGTTATTAAATTTAAATTTGTCGAAAACTAGTGCGGGCGTTGTCTTTTTAAGAAATAAAAAACACTAAAATAAAAATGAGCAATATTGGTGCCCAAGTGGAGCCCTGGTGGATTACAAGGATTTAATTTTAAGGCGCATTTGTAAAGTGATAAATATTCCATACAATAATCTTAAACAATGAATAAAAAGACACCTCCATCATGGACAATATTGAATTTCATACTAACAAAACAAACACTAGATATCATAAAATTACGTAATCCTACTGACTTCTTGATTCGACAATACATAAAAATAAAGAATCTGTAGGTATAATATACATATTTGTATTGTATGTAAGACCATTTATATAATATTGATGAGTACAATTAGGGAAATTCAACTAATTGTACACATCATAATAAGAAGCTAAAACTCAGCAGGTGCCGTAACTGGAATATAATTTAGTAGGTAGCTGTCTTAAGGCCTTATTGGAATAATGGCACTAACCATGCAATTAATATTTGTGCCCAGGGTGGATTTCAAGGATAGATCGAATTTAACATCGAATTCATTTTAAGACCCATTTGTAAAGTGATGATGATTCCATATAATAATATAAACAATTAATAAGAAGATACTTACATAATGGACAATATTAAATTTTATACTAACAAAACAAACACTAGATATCATAGAATTACGTAATCCTACCTGACTTCTTCATTCAACAATATACAAAAATAAAGTATATAAAATATACATATTTGCGCATAGCATTAGAACTGTGCGCGTGGGCAGAGTTATTCACAATTACATCCTTTTAAAGCTCTATGATACTTAAAAGGCAGTCAGTCACAAGTATATGCAAATTGCGTTTAGCTTCCAGTTGAAAGTGGCGCTTTTTAAAATCTTTAAATATCTAGACAGAATAATTAATAAGGTAAATAATTTAGGACCTAGAATCTGCTTGGATAAAAAGTATACGTATATAAAAATACAAAAAAATCCTTTTTACTAATATGCCAACAAATACCCAAATGCCTTTTCTTTATTCCAGGTCCATTCAACGGTTGCCTGGAAGAGATCGCGCCAAGCGATAAGGCCGCCATTTGTACAATCTTATTAACATACTCATAGTTCTTTTTATGTATTATTTTTTGGTGTACAATAAAGATTTACTTACTTAGTTACAAAATCTCTTTTTTCGTTTGTATTTTGTCTGTATGTGTGTAGCTCCTAAACTAATATGCTAATTTTAAAGCTTTTAATCCGTGATACGAATAGATAAGAGTTCTAACTTATGGCCGGTTCATCTGTTTGGCGCCCTACCGATTCTCAATCGGACAAGTGGCGCCGGCGTCTTCGCGTAATAAACTAAAACTAAATTAAAAATACTAAATTAAATATATTTTAAATTAAATTTAGTTTACAGCTGAAATTAATGTCAACTATCTGTTATATGTTAAAATTTAATCGGACGAAGGCTTTATTTTTATTTTTTATTTAAACTTATTTTATTTTTATATGTGTTGGTTTCCTCTTCTTCTTATTGTATGGGCAATGGTTAACCTGTCAGTTGTTCAAGCGGCCTAGCAGACCTGACATGGCTAAACGACTGTTACCTAATGGCTAAAACCAAGACAAACAGCTTAACGTGCCCTCCGCTCAGAAATAAAACCTAAACTTCGGCGGTCACCCATCTATGGACTGACCGCGAGCCTAGTGGTTTAACCTTGCCAATCACTTACGAGCTGGTGAGCGCCTCTTTGTTCATGAGACAGAGCGCGCTGTCAGACAGACAGAAAGACGGACAACGTAGGCTTTGTAATAAAATTCCGTTGTTACCATGTGGGTACTGATCCCTAAAAATAATACCCACAATCGTGCGTAACGAACGTGGTAGTCGAGAACTCCCTCTTTTTTAGGCTGGTTAAAACAGTAAGAACCTGGCAACTTCGCAGCCCATTGTCTAATCCATCTCCCCCAACAGTCAACAACTCGTGCAGAATGATAATCAGTACTTACGTCTCATAATACCCTCGTAACGTCGTTATACTATACGACAAACATTTAAATTGATATTTCATGACCGAGATAATATAGTTATTTGAAGGGTTTACTAACAAGTAACAATGTTGTAATGTTGTCTTTTCAGACATCTAGGTATTGTATTGCGTCATGGTGATACAGAAATGTGGCCGGAATACTGAGAGAGGCAGCTACAGTACTATTGTTGAATATTTCATATTGGGAAGCTTTTGTTGGCGAGGCGTGTGTTGAAATTGAACTCTGGGCAATTGTTGAAGTTTATATTGGGTTCAATGATATTGTTTTAGCTAGGCTACAGCTATTTTTTTTTTTTTTTGATAAGGCAGGAGGAATCATGCCACCCGCTAAAAGTGTCTGCGGGTGGGTATGTCGGACTCGCACCGACTAAACCTAACCTGCCGTGGACTTCTCTTGGCGCCTAATAGGGGAAGCCCCGAGAACGCGGGTATGCTGCTCCGGTGCTCCCCTTTTGCGCCATGTCCCAGATGGTCGGGACAAGTACCCTGGGAAGACTATGGATTGTCCTCCCCTATTGCCGACTCCTGCCAGTCCGGCACAGTGACTGCGCCACAAACAGATCGCTGTCTTCCCGGAGCTGCTTCCACGTGGTGGCAGCAGAGGACATTTCTCATACTGCCACCGCAGCCCCGAGGAGAGTTGGGCTACCGGCTGCCGCCGCCGCCCCGACGCCTCCTCCGTCTGCGAGCGGGATCCGCTCGCTCCCGATCCCGGCGGCCTCCCTCTGGAGCATGAATGCCTCACAGAAGGAGACCACGGCGTCCCATAGGCTACCCGTAAAGATTTCCAAAATAAGTACATCGTTTGGAGGGATATGTCCTAATGTTACACTTGGTAGAAGGGTTGGCAATCGCAGTATGATGGTCAGTGTAGACAGAAAGACGTTGTAGCTCGTTCTGTGGGAGATATTCCGTTATTCGACTTCTACGCCCCCCACGAGATGAATGTGCGCTAGTACGGGAAGGCGCAGACCGCTCGTGTAATAAAGAAGGCTGACTGGCCATTTGGCTTAGTGACCGTGACTGCTAAGACAGAGGTGACAGAGGTCGTGGGTTCAATCCCTATCCAGGACAAATCTTTGTGTTATGAGCACGATTATTTGTTCTGTGTCTGTGCAATTTATCTATAATATGTATGAATTTAGAAATACAATATACCTTACCGTAGAGTAAAGTTACTTCTGCATAATCGTTACTTTAGAGAAGAGCGATTTGAAATTTGTCTAGTACAAAATCAGCTATACATTTTACATAATTTTAATTTTTCTATCAATTTGATTATCACACTAATATTATAAAGGCGAACGTTTGTGAGTGTGCGAGTGTGTATGTTTGTTACTTCTTCACATCTAAACGGTTGGAGTGATTTTAATAAAATTTGGCATGGAGTTATCTAACACCCTGGTTTAACACATACGCTATAATTTGTAAACGCGGGTAAAATCGCGGGGCACAGCTAGTTGTTCTATAAATATTCAAATATTCAGCCAAAAATTATGTAAACTTTTAGGCTGAATTTGTATTAGACAAATTTGAATTCGCTCTGTGGTGTGGCTGTGTGGTGACGGCCTAGAGAATATCACCACCCCCTCTCATCCCGTGGGGGGACGTAGAAGTCGTCCCGAGGGAATATATTCCAGAGGATGGGCAGCAGCGTTCTCATGAGTACCAATTTCTACCTTACTGCGATCGCCAACCCGTTTGCCAAGCGTGGCGATTATGGCAGATCCCCTCAAATGAAGGACACAATTAAACCGCAGCCCCCAGTCCCCGGCAGCCCTGCTATTCCCAGCCGTGGTAACAGCCGTGGTTACGGCAGGGCAGGGGGTGCTAAGAATCCCCGGCAGATTCCGCGTTACCAACACCGACGACCTCTGGCCCTGGCAACATACAACACACGCACACTGCGGACCGACGAGAAGATGAACGAACTGGAGGAAGAATTGAGCAGGTTACATTGGGACATAATAGGATTATCTGAAGTCCGAAGAGAGGGGGAGGACACGATAATCCTGAAATCCGGGAATCTGTTCTATTTCCGGGAAGGCGACCAACTCTCCCAAGGTGGTGTTGGGTTCATAGTCCACAAGTCCCTCGTCCACAACATAGTGAAAATCGAGAGTGTGTCGACTAGGGTTGCGTACCTTATACTCAGAATTACCAAGCGGTATTCGTTGAAGGTCATACAGGTTTACGCGCCGACTTCGACGCACTCCGACGATGAGGTTGAGGTCATGTATGAGGATATTTCTAGAGCCATACATACCTCGAACTCTTATTTCACTGTGGTCATGGGGGACTTTAACGCGAAGCTGGGTAAACGATTCGGGAATGAGCTGAAAGTGGGGCAATTTGGAACTGGAGACCGGAATCCCCGGGGCCAAATGTTGGCCGACTTCATGGAGAAGGAGGGACTCTTTATGATGAACTCCTTTTTCAAGAAGTCGGAAAACCGCAAATGGACCTGGGTAAGCCCCGATGGTAAAACAAAAATGCCACTATGTCAGTGCGACTCCAGGACCAGAACTCGAAACCTATCCACTTGCAGCGAGGTGTGAGACAGGGAGATGTTATATCTCCGAAACTGTTCACCGCTGCATTGGAAGATGTCTTCAAGCTTCTGGACTGGAAAGGCTTTGGCATCAATGTCAATGGCGAGTACATCACCCACCTTCGATTTGCCGACGATATAGTAGTCATGGCTGAGACCCTTGACGACCTCGGTACAATGCTCGATGGCCTCAGCAGAGTCTCTCAACAAGTGGGTCTGAAAATGAACATGGATAAGACGAAAATTATGTCAAACATCCATGTTGCACCCACTCTAGTTAAGGTTGGAGACTCTGCACTCGAAGTTGTAGAGAACTATATTTATCTAGGACAGACCATCCAACTAGGTAGGTCCAACTTCGAGAAGGAGGTCAATCGTAGAATCCAACTCGGCTGGGCAGCGTTCGGGAAGCTACGTAATATCTTCTCGTCCCAAATACCGCAGTGTCTCAAGTCGAAAGTCTTCGACCAGTGTGTGTTGCCAGTGATGACTTACGGAACAGAGACGTGGTCGCTAACTATGGGCCTTATCAGGCGGCTCAAGGTCACCCAAAGAGCAATGGAAAGGGCTATGCTTGGAGTTTCCCTGCGAGATCGAATCAGAAATGATGAGATCCGCAGGCGAACCAAAGTCACCGACATAGCCCTAAGAATTGCCAAGCTGAAGTGGCAGTGGGCAGGGCACATAGCTCGTAGAGCCGACGGCCGCTGGGGCAGAAAGGTTCTCGAGTGGCGACCACGAACCGGAAGACGCAGCGTGGGCAGGCCCCCTACAAGATGGACCGATGATCTTGTGCGGGTCGCTGGAAAACGCTGGATGCGGATAGCGCAAGACCGGCAATTGTGGAGATCTTTGAGGGAGGCCTTTGTCCAGCAGTGGACGTCTTTCGGCTGATATGATGATGATGATGAATTCGCTCTTCTCTAAAGAATTATGCAGAAGTAACTTTATCCACAGGTCGGTTTACGATCAGATGGCCATGTGTTAGTTGTCCCCAAGATATTTCTGGGGGACAATGTCACACAGATCATCCTAGCCCCAAACTATCGTCGCCTGGTACCCATAGTACAAGCTTTGCTTGTACTATGGGTACCAGGCGACGATATACATACTTACATAGAAAACATCCATGACTCAGAAACAAATATTCGTGCTCATCACACAAATATTTGCACTTACCGGGATTCGAACCCAGGACCACCAGCTTCGTAGGCAGGAGCACTACCAACTAGGCTATGGTGATTTATAAAGGGTATGCCGAAGATAGGGAGCTATGGAGGCAGTTCCACCCCAACCAGCATAGCAGTTTGATTGGATATATAATTAAGTGTTACAATGATCTTATAAAAGGTAGTCAAATAAGTCATTAATTTTGTTCAGTACATCAAAGTGACATGTAACCTATCGCGTTATCCAAATGTATGCTTTAAACCTTCGTACCATGACATAAAATCTAACAGCAAATAATGTTACATGTCGCCTTATAGGCTGGTATTCAAATATTACGATTACTCTATTAGAAATAATTGCAATTATAATAGTAATTGAGTGCAAAGTAATAATAGTTAAATAAATATTGCGTCGTTTGGCCATCAGAAGTGTATTACGAATAATATTACTGTAATTAAAATTTGTTTACTTATAAGTAATTGAGCCTGGTATATAGCCAGGGTTATCAAAGTCGTTAAATTATAAGTTAGGCATAATATTTGATATAATCTTTATATTATTATCTATATAAAACTTGTGACATGAGTAGTGAAGGACTAGTAATTAAATAATGGCGCTCTTAGCCAGATGCTCTCATCGATGGCGAGGTTAAGCAACTAGGGTCGCGGTCAGTCCATAGATGCGTGACCGCCAAAGTGGTTTAATTTCTGAGTGTCTCCGTGCTTCGGAGGGGACGCTAAGTTGTTGGTCCCGGTTGTAGCCATTAAGCAACAGTCGTTAAGCCATGTCAGGGGTCTACTGGGCGGCTTCAACAACTCTGACACTAGGGTAATCACTGCCCATATAATGTCCTCCTAGCCGAATTTCGGCCACGGCGGCCAGTCTCAACAGAGATTAGCCATCTGCGCGGGACATATTATGGTGATCAAGTGTGTGCGCAAACACAGGAGCACTTTCTATTCCATCACTCTCATGATCCGATGGGACACCTATGCGACACGACCGGAAAGAGGTCAGGTACATGCCCTCTGCCGGTCTGTAGGTCTGCCCATATGATAAGTTAGTAACGGGGCGAAATTTTTTATTGATATGTAATTATAAGGGATTTTAATAATAATTAAAAATACATTATGGTATCGCGTCGCATGGCATTGACAAGAGAACAGTACCTATCGACTAGTATCGACGATGCGATTCAAAATGGCGACAGTAGTAGACAATATATAGATCGCGGCAATGGTCAAATGTCAACAGGAAGAAATAATGGGAAGGAAAGGCGCGATCTACCTATTCTTTTTTTCTTTATTTTTCATGGTCTTTGAGTCAATATATGACTTTGTCAGTCCCGTACAGACAATACAAAAAAAAAACAAACTAATAAATTGTTTAAATGTTATAGAAAATACCATAAAGTAAATAAATGAATGATATTAGAATAAATGTAGTGGAATTGAGAGCTCTGAGAAGTATGTGTGGTGTGACTTCGAGGGACAGAATAGAAATCCTCAGCATTTCTATTCTGAGGGAGTGTTGTGGTATGAAAGAGGACGTAGTCACAAAGATTGAAAAAAGGAATGTTAAGATGGTGTGGGCATTTAGAAATAATGAATGAAAAAATATTGAGAAAAGAAGTATATGTGACCTGAGTGGTACAACCAGAAGGGGAAAATTTCGTTGAACATTGTGGGACCAAATCGGAGATCAGAAGTACCCTAAACCAGCGACCAAGTATAAAGAATATAATTACAAGAAACGAGGCAAAACAATGAATGAATTTATTCTGTAACGGGCAGCAACCAAATATAGTTAGGCAATAACGATCGGCTTGCACTTGGCCTTTTTATTGTTCATTAAGAGAAGAATCATAATTACGATAGCAATAATATTGTTATTAAGTAATTATTGCGTTATGATAGAAAAAAGAAACACGAGCAATTAGATTTGAAGTAACAAAGCTAAAGTATGAAATATATTGTGAAGGTTACGCGGCGAAAGGGAGTCATGGTGAGAAATAATTTAGCATCAATAAAACCATAAGATCGTATCAATGTTGCCAATTAATAACTAATAATAATTAAAACTAACAAATGAAAAACGAAGTCGACATAGCCTAGTAGTTGACCGTAGGGCTGTGGAAACTGTGGTCTCGAGTTCAAATTCAAGGCGCGCACCACTGAACTTTTTAATCCATGTGCGTATTAGTAATTAAATATCTCGAAAAATGTCGGAAAACATCGTGAGGAAACATCCATGCCTGAGAGTTCGCCGGAATGTTCTTGATGGAATGTGAAGTCTGCCTACACTAGCCAGCCTATGGCCTCTCATTGTGAAAGGAGGCTCTTGCCTTGCAGCAAGTGCCTTGCAGTGGGTCAGTAATAGGCTGCACTGTAAAAAGAATCAAGCGGGGAAATGCACCAAGGATACCCGTCACTTCGGGTAGAACAACGGACTACTACGGACTCTAAGTCACTAACATGGTGGCTTCCTTCTGGAAGAACAGTGGCAACTATTATGGGAACGTCTCGGTGCCCCACTAATGTGTCGCTGAAGCATTTCGCAAGGGGAATACAATTTTTCCTCTCAAACTTCTTGTTTCAATCAGAGTATGTGACTGCAATAACAGTGCTTTGTGTTCCCACTCAAGACACCAATAGCCATGAAGGTCCCCATCATAGGCAAGGGTATACTCTTTCAGTTATCAAACAAAAAGAAAGTATGCCCATGGCCGTATGAAATAAGCACTCATTAAACTATACAAAAATAGGTTTATCCGTCAAAAAGAAACGGTACGTCTTCACTTGACCCCTGGCCTCAGAAACGACGACAACTTGTAAAACGATGATTCTTGAAATGAAGGGCGTTGACAGTGAGAGCGAATATGATAGCTCATAGGTTTGCGAGTTGTTAAAGGTCAGAAAACATTACACTTTTTAAAGAGAACTGCTTTTCGTTTCATACGTGCAGCCAGATACACTCAGAAATCTTACAACGCTCTACGAATTCAGAATAATAATGCGTGCAGGGCCGGGTGCTGTTGGGTTTGAAACGTTTCTGTAGCGCATCGGGCGTATTTGCCGACGCCAGAGAGGACTGTTGCTATACAGGAATGCTCAGAAGATGTGCATCCCTGGTACGCAGGATTCGAGGTCACCCAAACAACATTTGACCATGACTGCAGTCAGACTTAGCTGCCCCTGAATCACTGCTACGCCATTTCTCACGAAATAGGGCGGTAGTGAATTTATCTATGCACATAATTTTGTCGTTTTTTCACAATGTATTTTAGTAACAAAGAATAAGTGTATGTAATACTAACAAACTTAAAGCTTACTTACATAAATAAGATTTAGTTGTTATGGTCGTGGTATTTATTGCGTCAAAAGATCATAGGACTTGTCTTAAAATCTATTGAATAAAAAAAATAAAAAAAACGGCCAAGTGCGAGTCGGGCTCGCGCACGAATGGTTCCGTACCATTACCTATAAAAACGAGCAAATAATTCACGTTTGTTGTATGGAGCCGCCTTAAATATTTATTTTATTTATTTGTTATTATAGCGGCAACAGAAATACATCATCTGTTAAAATTGCAACTGTCTAACTATCACGGTTCATGAGATACAGCCTGGTGACAGACGGACAGACAGACAGCGAAGTCTTAGTAATAGGGTCCCGTTTTACCTCTTGTGTACGGAACCCTAAAAAGGGGGCAGTCTTCGGGGACTGCCGATAGAAGTGAAAACTATTTTTTACTCTTCTAATCTAAATAATCTGCTTTAGACAAGCTCATGGGAAGCGTGATCTGACGATGACACTAGTTTCACGCTTTTTGTTAATGCAAAAAGTACAGACATATACACAGTATACATATAGGTAGCTCATATGAAGCATGACGTCAAGATGGTGCGAGTTCCATGATTTAGTCCTAGAAAAAAGTGCAACATTCCAGAGCCTGTACGACGTGGGATGTTTGAACGCTGAAAAGCGAACTGTGCTTGACGACATCGCTTCCAGGGGCTCTACCGGCTAATTTGTCGAACTTCGATTTCTTAAATGGCGTTGAAATAAATAAAGGTTAAAAATAACTTAATCAATCGTTAAATAGGCTTCAACGTTGACTATCGATTCCGGACCATTTCCGACGTCACATGTGCTCATGGAAGCAGAATTAACTATTGATTAAATCATTTTTAACCTTTATTTATTTGAACGCCACTTAAGAAATCGATGTTCGGCGACTTAGCCGGTAGAGCCCCTGGTGGTACGGATGAACCCTACAGCGAGTGCGCGTTGTGCGATGTTGCTACTTATTCAGCCACTTAGCTTACTCAGCTTATTACTGGAGCTTTTTATGAGAATAGACTAAATAAAAAAGAGTACACTGCCTTCGTTAAAATGGCCGACAAAGATCAAGATTTTACGTAAGAAATACTCAGCAATTTAAACTTCATATTTGATCTACGCTAATGACGTTAAAATAACTATAGTGAATGTTAATTTTCGCTGTGTACGGTACCGAGTTCATTGCCCTTCGTCCGCCATATTTGACCATAGACTATGGACTAGTGTTGTCGGTTAACAGAGCATGACCATAAATTACAAAAGCCTCCTATTTGCTTGTTAGTGAGTTTTGTGACGCATCAACGAGTTTTTATTTGCGTGGACTGACTTTGTTCTATGTATAGAAATATTTTTACTTTTATAATGGCAATTTTTATATTTGTAAGGTTAAAGTGAGGATTTTTATGAAACGAAGCCGGAAATAAACTTATCTGCAATCTACCTGATCGTTTAGTTAATCTACGGACGCTTGCAACAGGTAAGTGTCTGTACACCAATAACGGTAGCCTATTTAACAGCAAATATTGAGGTCCTGGTTCCAAATCATCATACAACCCCCCCGCCCCCTTCGAAAGTTTGTGAGTACGGATGTTTGTTACTCAATCTCGCAAACAACTACGTAAACACAATATGTGTATGTCTATTAAATACTAAACTAACATAAAATAAAACTATAACTACGTTTAACATTTAAAATACTTAGAGAGATCTTAGGTAAAAAAGTTTTATTGGGATTTTCTTGGTAAGAAGAACATTCACTAATAGCCCAGAGTTTGTACAGTGGTGGTGTAATACAATACACACGTGCCTCGGAGAGCATATCAAGCTGTCGGTCTTCACCTATCCCTGCACATTATGTAGACCTAAATGTTAGACATACATTTTGAGCTTCATAATGAACATGGATCTTTACAGACAGACTGACAGATGACGTTGTGATTCATAAGTGTTCCAATTTGCTTTTGTGGTGCGGAACCGTTCTTGATTTATTGATGGTATGGGCAGTTGCTAGTTAGCAGAAAAACCGGGACCGAAAGCTTAATGTGCCCTCCGTAGCCCAGAGACGCTCAGAAATTAAACCACTGTGATAGTCACCTATTTAAAGACTGACCATGTGGTCCCTCGCTGACCACTTATGGAACGGTGAGTGCGATTTGCTATGAGCACCTCTATAGAACCCTAAAATCTTTTCGCTCAATTTATATAATTTATCATTTATATATTTTTTCTATTTTATTATCATTATTCACGGACCATTCTCAAGGGCTGCTAACTCATCGAGTGTTCGAATTTGCACCGCCCTCCCGCCCGAAAAAATGTGCACATGTAAGAAATACAATACAAAAAAGCAAATTACATGCGCCAGTACGATACCCAACACGTGTTTCAGTCCTCTACAGACCATTCTCAAGGGCTCCTATCTCGTCGAGCTCTCGACGAGTTAGAGTTGCTTTTTTATGTTGTCTCATGGGCGGTGCAAATTGCATCCCGGCATGATTAAACATGACAATTAGCGGAATAAACATTTCATATTGATTTTGTATTTTCATTGTTATGGATTTCCGCAAAGTAACGCCTGATTCCATTACTTATATAATTTATTTAGAAGCAGTGCCCAAGTATTGCATTTCTGTGAGAAGTTAGCTAAGTACATGCTATGTCTCAGTTAATCAAATTCAATGGAATTTCTAAGCTCACAAATGCGACTGTTGCAATACGAGATGAGAAAATAAAAGCAACAAATAATACTGGTTCCTTACGACATTCCATCTATTAAGATAATACAAATAGTGAAGTTGCAGATATATTTTTTGCTGTATTCTAAGAAGTTTATAAGAAGTCCTCGTTTTGAAATAAGATATTATCGCACGCACTGCAATCTTTGTTGTATCATTTGATTTTATCTTAGTGATAGATTATCTGCTACTCATCATGTTTGGTAACATTAATGTAGTTGTCGAATTTGATAGCCATTGGATTTGACACTCCGCATAGCTTGATTATCAAGCGATGCGGGGTCTCAAATCCCTGGTTGTAAAAATAATGTTATTAGAGTTTTCCTGGCACCCAGTAACAGTTCGGAGTCTGAAAAATGGCTGCGGTATACGTCGTTCCTTCGGCGACCACGTAGTGCTGTAAGTCTTGCGCCTGACCTATTCCCAGCCGTGACGATTTGGTTTTTGCGTATTATTATACACTTCTTCATAGGAGCGTACTTCCAATTTGGCTTTGATTTAACACCGCGCTCCAAATGCGGTGATACTAGGGTAGCCACTACTCCACCTGTCAGGCAGCCACTTTCAAATTCTAAAGGTTGTAATTATATAAATGTCTATGGTTACTTAAGTAATCAGCTTCAAAAAATTAATGAAGTGTTGGTTTCCAAACTGACCGGGTGTTTTCTTACTTTTGTCGAGTTAGTTTTAAGGTTGTTCTATGAAAATTTGTTCAGACATTCTCAAGTGAAATATTTTATTTTTGTTGAAGCTGCGAGTTTTATTGACCTTCAAAGTTGGTAATAAAAACGTATCTATCGCAATGAAGATTGATTAAATCAATTTATTCGAACCAGTTTAACACCTTATCTCACTGTTCAGTTAAACGCATCTATTTACTTGATTGAATAACTCACATATTATCAACCACCAAGGTTATTAAACTGGTATTCCGACATTCGACCTCAAGATAGCCGGGATGATAGTGTCAAAGCAATTTCTCTGGAATTATAACAGTAACATTTGATAAAGAAATAAACCGGTCCTATAATAAAACCTTGAAGTTCGCCCAAAGCGAAATAACAAATAGTTTTCACTTCGTTTCTAAATGGCAGTTTAAAAAAGCTATTTTTTATTAAACAAACGACTTTAAATATTAGTTTTTAAATGAGTTTGGTTTGTTTTAGATGTTCTAGTAATAAAATCGACATTGTAGGCGTTAATTGCCTCGTCTTGTATTCAGATGCTTCATCATCATCATCATCATATCAGCCGAAAGACGTCCACTGCTGGACAAAGGCCTCCCCCAAAGATCTCCACAATTGCCGGTCTTGCGCTATCCGCATCCAGCGATTTCCAGCGACCCGCACAAGATCATCGGTCCATCTTGTAGGGGGCCTGCCCACGCTGCGTCTTCCGGTTCGTGGTCGCCACTCGAGAACCTTTCTGCCCCAACGGCCGTCGGCTCTACGAGCTATGTGCCCTGCCCACTGCCACTTCAGCTTGGCAATTCTTCGGGCTATGTCGGTGACTTTGGTTCGCCTGCGGATTTCGACATTTCTGATGCGATCCCGCAGGGAAACTCCGAGCATAGCCCTCTCCATTGCTCTTTGGGTGACCTTGAGCCTTCTAATAAGGCCCATAGTGAGCGACCACGTCTCTGTTCCGTATGTCATCACTGGCAACACACACTGGTCGAAGACTTTCGACTTGAGACACTGCGGTATTTTGGACGAGAAGATGTTACGTAGCTTCCCGAACGCTGCCCATCCGAGTTGGATTCTACGATTGACCTCCTTCTCGAAGTTGGACCTACCTAGTTGGATGGTCTGTCCTAGGTAAATATAGTTCTCTACAACTTCGAGTGCAGAGTCACCAACTTTCAATTGAGTAGGTGTAACATGGACGTTTGACATGATTTTCGTCTTATCCATGTTCATTTTCAGACCCACTTGTTGAGAGACTCTGCTGAGGTCATCGAGCATTGTACCGAGGTCTTCCATGGTCTCAGCCATGACTACTATATCATCGGCAAATCGAAGGTGAGTGATGTACTCGCCATTGACATTGATGCCAAAGCCTTTCCAGTCCAGAAGCTTGAAGACGTCTTCCAATGCAGCGGTGAACAGTTTCGGAGATATAACATCTCCCTGTCTCACGCCTCGCTGCAAGTGGATAGGTTTCGAGATCTGGTCCTGTAGTCGCACTGACATAGTGGCGTTTTCATACAAACACTTTATCACCTCGATATACCGGTAGTCAATTTGGCACCTTATGAGAGACCTCAGCACGGCCCATGTTTCGATAGAATCAAAGGCTTTCTCATAGTCCACAAACGCTAAGCACAGTGGCTTGTTATACTCTTCGGTCTTCTGTATAACTTGCCGCAGCGTATGTATGTGGTCTATGGTGCTAAAGCCTTTTCGAAAACCGGCTTGTTCGGGAGGCTGGAAGTCGTCAAACCTGCGCGCGAGACGGTTCGTAACGACCCTCGAAAACAACTTGTAAACATGGCTCAGCAGTGTGATGGGTCTATAATTCTTCAATAGGGTTTTGTCGCCCTTTTTGAAGAAGAGCACCACCACACTTCTGTGCCATGCTTGTGGCGTTTGACCATCTAGTATGACGGAGTTAAATAACTTCTGAAGGGCCCGTAGGATTGGTGTACCACCCGCCTTCAGAAGCTCTGCTGTGACTCCATCATCACCAGGCGCCTTGTTGTTCTTGAGTTGTTTGAGAGCCATTCTAATCTCGTACAGGCTGACGTCCGGGATGTCTTCGGTGTAATGTCGGGTTAGTCGTGCTCTGGGATCTGAGGCATGACTTTTGACAGGTGGCTGTGTTGTCGTATATAACTGTCCGTAGAACTTCTCGATCTCTCCCAGCAACTCAGGTTTAGACGTGACGATTCTACCATCCTCAGTCTTCAGCTTCGTCAGTTGGCTCTGTCCAACAGACAGAGCTCTTGCGAACACTTTAGAGCCTTTGTTTCGCTCGATGGCCTCTTTAATACTAATTGTATTAAATTGCCGCGTGTCGCAAGTCAAAGACTTTGAGATCTGTCTGTTGAGCTGTCGATATCTGGTAGCATCATCTGAGGATGTCAGAACCATTTTCCGTCTATCTTCCATAAGTTGCAGGGTAAAGTCAGAGATCTTTTTAGTTCTGTTTGTACGGCGGGCCTTGAAGACCTTAGACCCAGCCGTATGGACAGCTTCTACGAGCCTGTCATAGTATGAGTCCACTTCCTCGCAGTCTGCTAGGCATTCGAAACGGTTTTGCAGTTCGAGCTGAAATGGTTCGGGGTTTTGGACATGGATAGGTAAAGGTCGGAGCGTAGACTTTATCAGTCGGGACCTCTGGAGTTTGACATTAAGGTTCAATGAGCCTCTGACCAGTCTGTGATCGCTCCCGGTTTTAACCGCATTGATCACGGAGACATCATTGAACATCTGTCGTCTCGTCGACAAGATAAAGTCTATCTCATTTTTAGTTTTACCATCCGGGCTCACCCAGGTCCATTTGCGGTGATCCGGCTTCCTGAAGAAGGAATTCATCATAAAGAGTCCCTCCTTCTCCATGAAGTCGGCCAACATTTGGCCCCGGGGGTTCCGGTCACCAGTTCCAAATTGCCCCACTCTCAGCTCATTACCGAATCGTTTGCCCAGCTTCGCGTTAAAGTCCCCCATGACCACAGTGAAATAGGAGTTAGAGGTATGTATGGCTCTGGATATGTCCTCATACATAACCTCGACCTCATCGTCGGAGTGTGTCGAAGCGGGTGCGTATACCTGTATAACCTTCAACGAATACCGCTTGGTGATTCTGAGTATAAGGTACGCAACCCTCGTCGACACACTCTCGATTTTCACTAGGTTGTTCACGAGGGACTTGTGGACTATGAACCCGACACCACCTTGGGATATTTGGTCACCCTCCCGGTAATAGAGCAGGTTTCCGGATTTCAGTATTATCGAGTCCTCCCCCTCTCTTCGGACTTCAGATAATCCTACAATATCCCAATGTAACCTGCTCAATTCTTCCTCCAGTTCGGTTATCTTCTCGTCGGACCGCAGTGTACGTGTGTTATATGTTGCCAGGGCCAGAGGTCGTCGGTGTTGGTAACGCGGAATCTGCCGGGGATTCTTAGCACCCCCTGCCCTGCCGTAACCACGCCTGTTACCAAGGCTGGGACTAGCAGGGCTGCCGGGGACTGGGGGCCGCGGTTTGGTTGTGTCCATCATTTGAGGGGATTTGCCATAATCGCCACGCTTGGCAGACGGGTTGGCGATCGCAGTAAGGTGGACATGGTACTCAGGAGAACGCTGCTGCCCGTTCTCTGGTATATATTCCCTCGGGACGACTTTTACGTCCCCCCACGGGATGAGAGGGGGTGGTGATATTCTTAGGCCGTCACCACACAGCAGATTCAGATGCTTATCTGTTTTATAAACCATTTTTAGTATAAACTTCTCTTAAGTTTTATGCAATAATATAATATTGAGATGAACAAAATGGAAAAGAAAAATTTAGTGTCGAGAGTCGGACTCGCCAAGGAGGTTCCGTATCATCGTCATTCAAGCAAATATCATTGACAAATTATCTTGTATACTTGGGACCACTTTTAATGGTTAATTTTATGTATTTGATTGAAGTGGCAATATAAATAGAGATTCTGTTTTCATAATATTATTATTTTTAATATACCTAATATCAAAGTAAACGACCAAGCGGGCCACCCGATGGTAAGAGATCACTCGGAACACCAGGTCTGTAAGTGCGTACCCGGCTTTTAGAGAAAGGAATTATTTCGCTTCTTCGTATCCAGTTTTCAAATGTAAATTTTTCTAGTAAGAAAACACTCAGCAGCAGTCCGGGCACTAGAAATTGGCGGTGTTTAAAATTCAGAATCGCAATAGTTTATTATGCTTCAACAGTATACATAAGAAATATTAGTTTTTAAAGTTTCATTTTAAGCTAATAAAGCCTGAAGGCCAGAATATACGCCTGTGTCTCGTAGAGTATCTATAGCTATCGGTCCTGTGCCTGATCTTTTCCCGATCGTTTCGTATAGCTGATTATTAGAATGAGGCTAAGGAGAGTTCATCTGTGATTGCACACACACTCTACCATAATATGCCCTGCGTAGTCTGCAAGTCCTTGTTCAGACTGCACACCATAGCTGACTTAGGCCAATAGCACTTCATGCGATACACGCTTCTGACAGAAAGAGGGACGGGCAGGAAGCGGAGGCTAACTAATGAGGTCAGTTGACACTTTGCGTACGGAACCTTAAAACACGAGTCATGCTATATAGAGAAACTTGTTTAATATAAAATCAATTTCATATTGCCTTAAGAACAAAAATAGTCACTAAATTAGTTAGTTTTCTCTTTTACACCAATAAGTTGAAGAAGCTATAACTAATTTCGCCGGCACCAATGCTTTGTTTAACTCCGTACTAATTGTCCCTAGAGGATAGTACAATAAAAAATTTGTGACCCACATTCTTATGCGAAGCACTACCATGTCAAATGCTTCCGTTAGGTCATTTTGTTTCTCATTTTCTATTATAAATCATGTTTTCTTCATTTTTTAAAAGACAACGCTCGCACTAGCAAATATTGATCCCTGTGTCGCAGGTTTTCAAACATATAATTAATGGACCCAAAGTACATCCAGACTCAGAACAACTACCTATGGGACACACAGTTAAACCATAGGTTAAACCAGTGGCAGCCCAAAATTTAAAAACTGACAGAGTAATACTAATTCATTTCAGGTCGTGCTAGATGACTCCCCTCGGATTAAGAGGGTGAGAGAATAGATAGTCCATCTGTAGTAGGTCATCTGTATTTCGTACACGCCCCTATAGTATAAGTCCTGACTTTGTTAAGAATAACCGCTGAAGCCAGAATTTGGCCAGCGGCACTATAATATTTAGCGTTGCCAGGCGTCCTGAAAAATCCGAAATGATGCAGGCTTTTTTATTTAATAATAATTTATCTATTATATATATGTATGTAATTAGAGGCTCCGTGGCTGACGGCCAACAAGAATATCGTCACCCCATCACATCCCGTGGTTCCCTCCCCAATTCATCCCGAGGGTATATATTCCATTGAACGGGCAGCAGCATTTTTAGAGTTTTATGAGTCTTACTGCGATCGCCTACCCGTCTACAAAGCGTGGCGATTATGGCATATCCAAATGATGGATACATTATATTGTATGTCATTCGGCTGACATGATGATGATGATGATGATGTACAGACACCAGCACCCCCAACTACCCCCATCTGTCAAATTTCTTTTTTAGATTTTCAACTTTATCACAAAAACATAAGGTTCACTTTCAATTGGGGAAATTTGACAGACTGGGGTAGCTTGATGTGCTGGCGTCTGTACTTAAAAATATAAATACGGTTATCAGTTTTCTGGTTCCGCCTAGTTTGGGATGGGATGGCAATGTGTTTGTTTGTCCCAAGATATTCAATATTACTATATCAGCCTCGCAACTGAAGCGAGTATTTTATAATGCAATAGAAATAATGTCCATATATCTTTATACAAGATTCCACTAAAATAGCAAAATTTCATGGAATTTACAATAATTTACCTCGATTATATCTCCGTATCAGTTACGATTCGCTTCCTACGCTCAAATTGGCTTATCTTAATATTAGATAACGGTTTGGACCAGTGTTAGGCAGCTCTGACTCAGAACACGTCTGGTGACAAGAATTAAATTGCTTCTTTATACCTTTCCTCGCTTGTTTAGAAAACCACATATTACTAACTATTATTGTGTAATAAAATCTGCGTATTATTATGGTAAAAGGAAATTCTTATTACAATAAGAGGATTTTGTAATTGGTTAGTGCCTTTTATATTAGTAGCTCCTGACAAGTACAATCCTCTTTCTTTTTACAGACGCCAGAACATTAAGCTTCTTTTTTTTCTGTTTAATAGTAGTATTTATTCTGGAATTCTCTGGGTAGGTTACATAAAAATACATCTGAAAATTAAAATCAATGAGCAAAACTTACCTTAAATGTCTTAAATCAATGCCATTGTATAGGGCAGTCACGAAGTCGCGGGAGAAGTAGTAGCATACAAACCAATTATAGTCAACTAGCTGTGCCACACGGTTTTACCCTTGTTAAACTTTATAAATTATAGCCTATATGTTAATCCAGGGTGTGAGCTAACTCCATACCAAAATTTATTATAATCGCTCCATCCGTTTAGACGTGAAGAAGTAACAAACATACACACTCACCCAGTCACACTTTGGCCTTTATAAAATTAGTGTGATGGTAACCTTCCATATTGAACGATTTACTAGCCAACATCGAAGAACAATTTTATGTGATACCACTAATAGTCTCCACAAATTTTATGACTCCACAAGTTCTATATCAATAACAGATTTCATAACTCAATCCAAAGTCAATAACAATCCACTTTTATAGTCCCTAATTGGGCTTGAACCTCAATAGCACAGAAACCACATAGTTGCGCGGCTGACCCATGGAACTGCAAGCCTCTGGCCATATTTCATTCAGTGGGTGTCAGAATTAGCCATAGCATATCTATACATATAATAAAATCGTAGGAAAGTTAAAACTGTACATAGAATATTTTTTTTAAAGGATACTTGTGGCGTGATCTACAATCGATATCGAAAGGCAAAAATATAGTTTTTAGAATTTTTGTCTGTTTGTCTATATGTATGTCCGGGCTAAACTAAAAAGTACTCCATGGATTTACTTCAAATTTTGAATGAATATCGGGTCAACATATAGGCTACATATTATCACGCTATAACCCACGGGGGAGGAACTGTGATAAAAGTTTAACGCGGGTAAAACCTCGGGGCACAGCTAGTACTCGATAAGCAAATGTAACGCCCACTGCCTTTCATAATACATGTGGAGCAATGAGCCTTCGTATATGGACTGCCTTGTTGGTCTAGCGGTAGCGTGATCACCCGCAGAGAACGAGGTCCTAGGTTCAAATCGGGACAAAAGGTGAACTGGGACTTTTTTGTAAAAAGAAAAATTTCTCATCATCAGCCCGAAGTCTGGGAGTTGGCGGTATTATATACCCCCGTGCCTTGGAGAGCACGTAAAGCCGTCGGTCCTGTACCTGGCCTCTTCCCGGTCGTGTCGCTAGGCGTCCCATCGGATCATGAGAGTGATGGAATAGAAAGTGCTCCTGTGTTTGCGCACACACTTGTGCACTATAATGTCCCGCGCAGATGGCTATTCTCTATTGGGACTGGCCGCCGTGGCCTTAATGCGGCGAGGAGGACATTATTATTATATGGAACGTTATTAATAATGTAATAAATAATAATATTTAGGGACAATGTCACACTGAGAATCCTAGCACCAAACTAAGCAAAGCTTGTACTATGGGCGCCAGGCGACGATATACATACTTATATAGATAGATAAATACCTACTTAAATACATAGAAAACATCCATGACTCAGAAACAAATATTCATGCTCATCACACAAATATTTGCACTTACCGGGATTCGAACCCAGGACCACCAGCTTCGTAGACAGGATCACTACCAACAAGGCTACGGTGACCGTCAAAAATAGACTTGCACTTGTGATTTCGTTGCGGATTAATTATGAGACAGTGATTCTCAAATTGAATGATTTGATCTGGTGTATTGGTGGTTCACCTTTGGAGTGGATTAGTTCTTTCTTGTGTTACGTCAGATGTCATTTATCCTTTTTTGTCTGCGTTTGAGCAGTGCTCGTAACTATAATGCCATAGCGTTTCGGTATTTAACTTCTCTGTAAGTATTCTAATAATAATAATATAATAGTATCTAGGGACAATGTTACACAGATCATCCTAGCCCCAAACTAAGCAAAGCTTGTACTATGGGTACCAGCCGATGATACACATACTTATATAGATAGATACATACTTATATACATAGAAACATCCATGACTCAGAAACAAATATTCGTGCTCATCACACAAATATTTGCACTTACCGGGATTCGAACCCAGGACCACCAGCTTCGTAGGCAGGAGCACTACCTACTAGGCTACGGTGAGCGTCAAATAATCGATCAATGTTTGGAAAGCGAAGTTATTTGGCTTGTCTTTTTTAATATAACTAGCTGTGGCCCGTGGTTTTACCCGCATTCAACTTAATAAATTATGACCTATGTGTTATTCGGATATGTAAGCTATATTACTACAAAGTTTCATCAAAATCCGTTTCGTAGTTTTTGCGAGATAAAGTAACAAATATCCATACATCGATACTCACAAACTTTATTAGTAAGATAGCAACAAAAACGAACGAGCGGTTGTTACCACCGCCACCCATGGACACCTGCAACACCGAGGGGCTGCAACTAGTTGCCGGCCTTTGAGAAAGGAATATCTATGTTTGAAAACGGATTTTCTTGCGCAATCCTGCTAATATTATAAATGCGAATGTTTGTGTATGTTTGTTACTTTATCTCGCAAAAACTACGAAACGGATTTTGACGAAACTTTAAACAAATAACACATAGGCTATAATTTGTAAAGTTTAATGCGGGTTGAACCACGGGGCACTGCTAGTTAAATACAATTTCAGCATAAAATTTGTTAAATATTTCATCAGCAGCTTAAATTTGTGTTTTGATCCCATTACTCAAATGTTGTTAACTTGAATAAAGAACTGGTATCGTCTTTAGCAAGCAGTTTACCAGGTTCTTTATTATTGAACTGGTTTTGCCCCTGTTGACCTGCGACCTGCGCAATTTTAAAGGAGCTAGATTTTCACAATAAGATGTTATCTAACAACTGTCATGGTATGGAATTTAATGAAAGAAATGTTTTTTTTTTTAATTAAAAGGGTATTGTAAACCATTCGTTCTTTCTATTATAGAAATAGACTTTATTTATTTTGTGAGTTTGAATAATTTATAGCCATTTGAGCATACACGAGCCAGTGGGGTGGTTGATAAATCCTTGCCATGTCTGATTGTCTTGAGTCTGGGTGTAATTATCTATGTATGTATGAACAAAAAAAAATAGTATATGTAATACCTATATCAGTTATCTGGTTTCTATAGTACAAGCTCTGCTTAGTCTGGGATCTGATGGCCGTGTGTAAATAATGTCCCAGGATATTATAATTATCTGTAGCCAATATTGGAGCCATCTAAATCAAAAGTTGGCTATAAAACATTTCATTTTGCATTTATAATGTTGGGAACATGTGTCCAAGTCGCTTACAATATGTCATACAAATATTGCTGTAACAATATGGGCTTTGGCAAATATATGTACAAATTGTATGTAATGTATGAAACCATTAAGATACGAGTATAACCTTTGAACCCGTTGTTTATACATGTTGACGCTTTGACTACATATTTCGAGATGAATTATCAACTTAACGTTGAATTTTGTATTAAAGTTGCTATGTTTAACTGTGAGGTGACAGCTTAAGATCCTACTAATATTATAAATGCGAAAATTTGTGAGTATGGATGTTTGTTAGTCTTTCACGCCTGAACTACCGAACGGATTTTCACTGTTAGTCTTTCACGAAAAACTAACGGATTTTGATGATACTTTGTAGTAAAATAGCTTATCTATCCGAATAACACATATGCTATAATTTATTAAGTTTAACCACATGATAAAGCCAGACGCGGGCAGCGCAGGACTGGCTATTGTGGAGATCCTTGGGGGAGACCTTTGTCCAGCAGAGGACGTCTTTCGGCTGATATGATGATGATAATGATGAACCACATGATTGTAAGGGGTGGCTCTGTTATGCTTTCTGAGCCGGAAACTGTTTCTGCACAAACACTTGGTCACTATATGTCCTGCGCTGATGGATAGTCTCCATTAAGACTGGCATGGTCGAAATTCGACCAGAACGACATTATTGTTATTAGTTTAGACAAGCAACGTCGACGTAAATGCTCCATTACGTAATAAACATAAGAAACAGAAGTTAATGTAAATCGATAACAACATTAACAACGCAATTGTACAATAACATTATAGGAATAAAATTGAGGTCGAAGCTTTACAAGTGGATTCCTTAACCTCGACGCAATCACGAGGACCTTAAATATTCACATTACGTGTTTGAAGTCCAATTTAGTATTAATGATAAGCATTATGTTGCGATACTATTAATTTATTAACAACTTATACTATATTTTTTTTGTATGTATATCATCCTACACACTAATATCTTCCTCTCTTCCAAAATCTCCTCTTGCAGGTCTAATGGAAGAGATTTGTTTAGAAATAAGTAGTACCTTTGTGCAACTCTTGTTTTTTATTCTTTTATACTTTTAGTGTGTAGGTACATACATTTGAAATAAATAAATAAAAATAAATAAATAATTTTAAAACCTTCATGATTAGAGCTATAAGTTTTTTGTATAACATAATAACAATATCCTCCTAGCCGAATTTCGGACACGGCGGCCAGTCTCAACAGAGATTAGCCATCTGCGCGGGACATATTAAAGTGCACAAGTGTGTGCGCAAACACTGGAGAACTTTTTATACTCCTATTCTCCCTCTTAGATTCCGCTCTCGTCACGCATTCATTAAGCTTACTCCCCAAGTCAAGCATGCATAAAGTTTTACTTCAAAAAAAGTTACTACTTATCCAACTTATCAATTAAATTGCCGCAATACGATTACTGCGTTTTTATGCAAATACAATTTAAAGCGCAGTTAAACAAAATTAAAATACTCAAAGCTAACAATAAATTTTCAAATTAATCGTTTAAGATAACAGCAGCATCATCTTCTGTAATCTCGGCAAATATACATTAAATTAATAGTAATAAGATTGCTTATCAAGCTGAAAAGTATATAGAAATAATTAGTAATATTTTAAAATTTGAAGGGCCTGTGGGCGTGGTTGGCAAATGCTTGATTTTCACGCCGGAGGTTTTGGGTTCGATTCCCACCGGGACAGATATTTGTGTGCATGAACATGTCTGTTTGTCCTGAGTCTGGGTGTTAATTATCTATATAAGTATGTATTTAAAAAAGAAAAGTAGTATATCAGTTATCTGGTTTCCATAGTACAAGCTCTGCGATATTGGTGTGCATGAACATGTCTGTTTGTCCTCAGTCTGGTTGTTAATTATCTATATAAGTATGTATTTACAAAAGAAAAGTAGTATATCAGTTATCTGGTATCCACAGTACAAGCTCTGCGTAGTTTGGGATCAGATGGCCGTGTTGGAATAATGTTCCAGGATATTATTATTAATTAAATTTAACGAGACTCCAATTCTCTATAATATCAGTTGCAAACGAATTCAATCCCAAATGGAGATTAAATTTCCATACATTTTTATATGGAAATATTCATCTTGAATTTTGATTGGACGTGGGTCTCCTACAAAGATATTTAAAATAATGATCTCGGTTCACCCATGGATACTATTCTGTCCGTCATACTGACATGACATACAAGCTGAAGATAATTGATTAGGAGAAAAGCTGTGTAAGAAATTACTGGTTTCGTTATATGAACATAGAATATAGATAACATTTAGCATTGTATAGACGCCAGCACATCAAGCTACCCCAATATGTCTAATTTCCCCAATTAAAAGTGAACCTCATTCTTTTGTCTTAAAGTTGAAAGTATATAAAAGAAATTTGACAGATTTTTAGTTGCTGGATGTGCTGGCGTCTGTATGTTTTAGCGATTATACTTTGCTGTTTGTGAGATTTGATGATTCAAGCACTTTATTGCCAATCTTTTTACTTGAGTGGCTTATGTGTGACGTATACGGAGCGATTCTAATGATTGAATGCTGTTGGGGTTGCCGTGACTCCGGTGTTAGCACGGACGATTTTAAAGCACTAATCCGTAAAAAATCAGCTTCTCTGCTGCAGCGTCTGGGGAATGCCAGCGACAGCATTCTGAAAGTCATTACTTCTAGGTTTCACTGCCCTATCCAAAAACTCTGGGTAAGTCAATGGACTACTAGACCTACGCTAAGAGACCGCAAAAGACCAGCAGACAACAGGGTGGAAGACGTACTAAAGAAAATAAGACGGTTAAAATGGCGAGGAAAAGGACATATGAGAAGCGAAAACAGAATGAAATGGACTAAAATTATAACGGAATGGCAGCCACGTGACGGCGAAAGAAAAAGAGGTAGGCAAGTTGGATGGACAGATTATATCAAGATGATTGGAGGGACAATCTGGTCCAGAAAAGCTACCGATAGAGAAGAATGGAAGCAGCTGGAAGAGGCCTGTGTGTCGCTGGACACGCTGACCACTGAACCGGTAAACCCAATGTATTAGATTAAAAGAAAATAAAATAAATAAAAAAGGTTTTTATTCACGTAGACTTTAAAAAAGCGCTTGTAAATAGTCAGAACATGTTTGTAATAATATAGTTGTATACATTATTATTTCTAGTAACATAGATATTTAGGTACACATTGTATGAAAACATTTATAAAATTTATTTTATTATGGCTACGATATTTAGCTAGCTTGTATCAAGTTATTTGTCAAGCGATTATGTTTAATTATCTATCTAAGTCTAATATTTTTACTACATATTGTCAATGGTTCTGTCTATATTAAGGTATTATTATTATGACGGACCTTGTGTGTGTGATTTAAGTTAAAACATTTGCTACTGTTTGTAAAACCATTGCTTAGTATCAGCAATAAAGGCTAACAATAAAACACTACTAACACTATGTTAAAGTTAAAAAGGTTTCAATGTATAACTCACCTTTATATGTTCCCGATGTTCTTTGAGGATTGATATTCTCACACAGTATCTTTCAATCTGAGAACTTACTTAATCTGATTTCCTCACACATATTTATATGTAATAGTGCTAAGGAAATTATAGACAAAATAATATCCTGGGACATTATTCACACACGGGCATCTGCTCCCTAACTAAGTACTATGGTAACTAGATAACTGCTATACTACATATATACTAGTTTTATTTCGTAAATACGTACTTATATAGATAATTACACCCAGACTCAGGACAAAACAGACATGTTCATGCACACCAATATCTATCCTGGGTGGAATAGAACTCACGACCTCCCAACCACGTCAACTGGCCCGTCAAATGTTTAATAAGGTGCTGTTCGTAGCTGAGTTATGCCGTAATGCGACTGTGACTTCCTTCTCGTCCAGGTAGGTGATGTGGCACAAAACTCTTAATCTCAAACCTCAGCGTAAAACTAGATGTTATTCCAATGTTACGAAAGATAATTCCTGCATATATTTGAATGCAGGAATATTTTAAGCATATATTACGAGATTTAGTAATCCGCTTGTTTTATGTTTTTATTAATGTTTCGTAAGGAGCAGAGGTCGAATATATTTGGTTTGATAATGTCTGTGATAACTATGGCGGTTTTGCGAGAATGCAAATTTTTTGGGCGCCGCTTTTGTATCGGAGTTGCGTTGTATTTTTCTCTCGTCTTTTTTGACCCCCGACGCAAAACCGACGGAGTGTTATAAGTTGAACATGTCTGTATATGGCAGCTACGTTGCCCACATGTTTTTTTGGGTTCCGTATCCAAATAGCAGAAAACGGTACCCTTATGGATTCGTCATGTCTGTCTGTCCGTCCGTATGTCGCAACAACTTTTTTTCGAAACTACAGGAACTATACTGTTGAAACTTGGTAAGTAGATGTATTCTGTGAAACGAAAATTAGAAAAAAAACTTGAGAGGTGCCAAGGGACACCCGGATGGAACGATGTTATTTTTTATTATTAATTATGTACAAAAAACCTGTATACACTCAACAAAAATAATCGTCGCGACATCACACTGTTCAATGCGAAATAGAAAGACGAAACGAAAATATCTGGCTTGCTTTCTATAAGAGAGAGAGTGAGAGACAGACAGAGAAACATGCGCATGCCGCACGGCTTACAATAGCTTACTATAGCAAAAAGTGTCGTTACAACTTTTCGTCTTAATTTTTTCCATCTAGCCCCCTTTCGCAACGCGCGATAAGGTACTTCCTTTCAAAAAACAATAAATTTTGGGGATTCCCCATGGTCAGAAATGAAACTCAAAAATTAATTTTTCAGCAAACCCATACATTTGTGGTGTCTATATCACAAAATGGCGAATTACATTTTTATTCACAACTACACAATATGGGTTTCGATTGATTGGGCTTGAAAGAATATATCTACACAAATTTCGGGGAATTATTATTTTTAAATTTATGTTATTGTTATGTGTGTTAAATAAAATAAAAATCTTTTATTATCATAAACCTATTAAAAGCTCTCGTAAACTTAAAAATTATTATTACTTTTAAACATGTAATTTGAACCATACTGCTAAATTAAAGATAATCGATAACAAGCCATAAACAAAAAAAAAATTAATTGCTATACAGAAGGTAACTATTACTTGGCTTCATTTCTAAAACAATATACTCAATGTACTCTTCTTCCGTTTTGTACTTACATGAGCAACACCTATACACAATACAACCTATTGAGTTAGAAGTAAAAATAAACAACTATTATGCCCTATTTAGGTCAATAACACCGGAAGCTATTACATTCAAAAAGTCAAAAGTAACGACCATCGTTTACGGTGGATCATTTTCTTTGTACTCGAGTGAAAGTAAATTTAAAAGAATAGAGATTTTACTTTAACTCATTAGTTAACGATAAAGCTTCACTAGAAAGGAAATTATGAATAAACATATTATTATTAATCGCAAGACAGTGGCGCAATCGTTTTAGATCATTCTATTATATGAAGAAACCATTGTGCAAATATAACTTACTAGCTGTGCCCTGCGGTTTTATCCCCGTTAAACTTTGTAAATTATAGCCTATGTGTTAATTTAGGGTGTCGGCTAACTCCATAGCAAATTTTATTTAAATTGCTCCCGCCGTTTAGACGTGAAGAAGTAACAAACATACACACTCAAACAGTCACACACTTACAAACTTTCGCCTTTATAATATTAGTGTGATATTACTACAAAGATTATTATTTATTTATTTATTCAATTAAAGGCCAACAAGGACCAATTATAAAAATACACTAATACAATACAATACTTAAAATAACATACAGAACAATTACATTACAATACAATACAACAAAACAATCAAAACAATATTTCGACATCATCCCGTACATGTACCATGTCACAGTGATACATGTATTAATCAAAATCCGTTCGGTAGTTTCAGCGTGAAAGCATCCATACCCACAAACTTTCGCATTTATAATATTAGTCGGATTTTATAGAAGACCTAGTGGCTGTGCTGCTAAGCCAGAGGTCGTGGGTTCGATCCTCAACTTTTTCTTCATCCAAATCTTTTTGTGATGAGCACGATTATTCGTTCTGAGTCTGGGTGTAATTTATCTATCATATGTTTGTATTAAGAAATATATAAGTATGTTTATCAGTGGTCCGGTTGTACAGGCTCAGCCTAGTTTGGGATCAGATGGCAGTATGTTAGTAGTCCGAAGATATCTTTTTATTAGTTTACGCTATTTAATGACTTTTAGAGGGAATTTTTTGATACCTTGCGTTATATATTGTAATTTTCGTAACGATCTCAAATTATCTTGAAAAGAACTTAAAGTCCACATCAGTAGCTGATATTCAAATAACTTTTTGTGGTTATGTGCCGTCACCACACAACGGTATATGATACGGCTGAGATAGTCCGGCGAAAAACACTCAAGTGTGAATGTAGACGGCGTTTGGTCCACTTGCACATCCACACATAAAAAAAACCACTTCTGCTCGGTCTATTTTATATTATTTAAGTTTTTTTATTATTTTAGATTGAATATTTCAGTGAGATTTTTAGTTACAAATACATACATACATACATAGACTCACGCCTGTTTCCCAGAGGGGTAGGCAGAGACAACGGATTTCCATTTGTCACGATCTTTGCACACGTCTTTGCCTCGATTACTGTCATTTAGTTACAAATCATACTAAAATAACGTGTAGTGTCAGCTCATTATGACATAATATGTTGCCAATTAATTAGGATACACATTAACTTATGCCATAACTTAGCAGTTACCACCTAATCTAAATATTAAGTATAAATAACTATACACGATGCATACAAATGCCGAATATTGTTGACATGTTTATGGTCTCCTAATGGCAATTTCTTCCAACACGTTTATAATAAACATTGACATTTTATATGACGGTGATGGTGACATGTGAATATTTTTGCAAGTTATATATGTATATCTTCGGATTAGTTCACGTAATAAGTTCATTGTACCTCGGATTAATCCGTCTTCATATTTATGGTCTGCTTATTGCTATTCAAGCACCCATATCGGGGGGCCTTTGGTGGAGATGGTCTAGTCGCACGTGGTGTGGGGCTTGACCCACTAGAACCACCACGGTAGCCAGCCTCACAGTGCCTGTAGCGGGGGCTCTGGGTACTCGTGAACGATCTCGCCAGTATCCCCGCTGTACACTGAGTTAGGCTCTCACCCGGGGAGGGGAGGGGCCTGAATGCCTCCCCCCCTCACCAGTACGCACAAGCGTATTACCTGAGCTACAGCAGATTACCCTTCCCGGGACCGCTGGCGCTCGGGGGAAAAGAACTACTCCCCCAGACGTCCCAGAGATATCGGGAGGTCTGGCTAGATGCTGATATACATATGCATAGATGATGGGGAAAAATCTAACTGGTGCCGCAACTACAAATTTAATCGATAGAAAAGATAGAAAACTTACATAGCAAACAATTTAGCGTTGACCGCTGAGCTACAGAGACCTTGCTTAAACGCAAGACCACGTTCGGTTCGTTGTCGCCATTCGATAACCTTTCTGCCCATACGGCCGTAAGTACTACTAGCTATATGTCCTGCCCACTGCCACTTCGGCTTGGCATTTCTTGGGGCTATATACCATTATGGCTTATCTATCATTTGTGATTCGATCTCGCGGGTAAACTCCGACCATAGTGACTGAAGTATATTTTGTCAAGTCCCCAGTTGCGAAAATGGGGACATAACGCTTTTTTGTTACTTGATGATTATTACTTGCAACTTCTACCGAAATCCCCATAAGAAACGTCGTTTCGAACTATTTTTTATTCTTGCGAGTATCAAAATTAAAAGCTATATGCTAGTGGAGAGGTCGAACTCTTTCGTACAGTCAATGCGTCTTGTGTGGATTGCAGTATCATTCGGTCCAAAAACTGTAGCTTCATACTAACTAATTTGTAAAAGTCAGCGACGTACCTGAAATAGAGAAGAAAAAGACATTAGACAATGCTATCGCTTTTTTCGCTTTGCTTTCACGCCGCAGGTCGTGGGTTCGAATCCCACCTAGGACAGATATTTGTGTGCATGAACATGTCTGTTTTTCCTGATTCTGGTTGTAATTATCTATAGTATAAGTATTTATTTACAAAAGCAAAGTAGTACATGTAGTATATCAGTCATCTGGTTTTCCTAGTACAAGTTCTGCTTAGTTTGGGATCAGATCGCCGTGTGTGAATAATGTGCCAGGATATTATTATATTGGTAGACACATGTTGAACTTGAGAATGTGTCTATTGCGTAGGCAGTGATAGCGTTATTTTTCATACAAGAGGTTAGCAAGCTCTTTGGTCTAGCAGTAGCGTGTTCAACCGCAGACAAAGATGTCTGAGGTTCAAATCCTGGGTCGGCTCTAAAAGTGATTTAGGGATTATTCTGGAAACAAAATTTAGGACAGATATTTGATCTCCACCGAGAACAAACCTGTGTATGAAGAGCACGATTTTTAGTACTGCGGGAATTTAGTACATAAGTATTTTATATTAGTCGTGAAATTTCGTAGGTAATTTTGTAGATATAAAAAATTAGGCTGAACAGTTTATGAACTAATGTTTGCCGGGTCTGTGGCGTGGTTGGTAAATGCTGGTTTTGCATGCCGCAGGTCGTGGGTTCGATTCCCACCCAGGGGATCTACCGGCTAAGTCGCCGAACATCGATTTCTTAAATGGCGTTCAAATAAATAAAGGATCAAAATGACTTCATCAATAGTTAAATCGCTACTATTTTTAGTAGCGATTTTAATATTTTTGATAATTTTTATATTTGTACAATTGATTTCCTCGTTCATTTAGATTTACAATTGGACACGATAGGTGGCGCTGCGATGAGGCAGTACAGTTGTAAGACAGTACAACGATTGAGCCATCAGCGCTTTATTTTTTAAGCATGTCAGTAATGGTGTACTTACTGGCTTTTGGGCCTTATCTTACATTCTGCCTCGTTGGTCTAGCGGTAGCGTGTTCAACCGCAGAAAATGAGGTCCTGGGTACAAATTCCGGGTCGGGCCAAAAAGTGATTTTTGGGATTTTTTCGTATAAAGAAATTTCTCAGTATCAGCCCGAAGTCTGGAAGTTGGCGGTATTACACCCCCGTGCCCCGGAGAGCACGTAAAGCCGGTCCTGTACCTGACCTCTTTCCGGTCGTGTCGCTAGTCGTCCCATCGGATCATGAGAGTGATGGAATAGAAAGTGCCCCTGTGTTCGCGCACACACTTGTTTACTATAATATGTCCTGCGCAATTGGCTAATCTCCGTTGAGAATGGCCGCAGTGGCCGAAATTCGGCCGGAAAGACATCATCTTACATTGCTTTGCACGCCGTTCTTTGCTATGCCTTGCAGAATAACTTTATGTCTCTTAATTACAAAATTATGAAGCCACATTAAACCTGCTTACAAAAGACGACTTCAAAAATTTAATATATCAGTCCCTGCCACGTATATAGGTATGGCATTTTACTTTGTTCTTGACATTTTGTATTAGATTTTAAATATACATGATATTTAGCAGACATTAAATTTGAATTTTTATAGATTATTCTTACCTAATGATATATTCTGCGACAAATTTAAAACAAGAAATAAATAAATATCTTGGAACCATTACCACACTACCATTTGATTCTTATTCTTAATTGCACACAAAAAGATACACTTAAGTCAAAGGTTACAAAAAAAAGTACTGTACAGACGCCAGCACATCTAGCTTCCCCAACCTGTCAAATTTATTTTATAGATTTTCAACGTTATCACATAAGTATAAGGTTTACTTTCAATTGGGGAAATTTGACATATTGAGGTAGCTCGATGTGCTGGCGTCTGTACATAGACGACTTTAACGCCCGAAATTAATAAACGATCCGCAATCTGTCAGTCAGTCCTATCTCTAGATTAGCTCTATCGCTATCTTGATCTTTACCTGCGTGCCAATAACAAAACATATCAATCCATCCATTTTTTGCCCAGAGATTGGGGTGCGATCTTTTCCCTCTGCAGCGTTCCGTTTTATGCAGAACTCGGTAACTCAGGACACAATTATACCATTTAATTTAAGAAGATATGTAATTTATTTTTAAATATATTAACGATATGTCATAAATACTGACTTATTTCTAGGTAGGTTAAAATGTTTTACTAGACGACTAGGGTATATAATAATAAAATGAAACTTAATTGGTCAAACATTATGTTTTGGTGGAACGGAACGTATCAAAATTTGACAAGCAAAACGAATCGGATCAAAAACAAAAAAGCAGTAAGTTGGTTGTTTGTTTTTGTTGCAAAGCATTTATAACTAATATACAAATAATTACTTATTAATAAATATAATACCTATAATGGATTGTGATATGATAAGCAATAATTTTATTATTGATTTCTGTGTTTGTTTTACAAATAATTTAAACAGTGACGTGAAGTGGTTGCCGCCTATTTTGTAAACAAAAAATATTCTTATGATTAATTATTTATATGCAAAGCCATTTTGGAATATAATGAACTATTTCACAAATTTTATCTGTAGAACCAATCGTCAATCCACCGAATTTCTAGGATTGCAACTTTAGATTGTTTTGGCTATCTAAGCTTATGTCAAAATTAATGGATTGGTTATTGGCACGTGCAACCTGTCATTTTAGTACAGAGGCCTATCTTTTTCTATGATCCGTCCTCCCAAAGATCGCCCGTTCGGAAAGATTGCTTTTTCAATCTGTGGATGCTTTATTGGCACGGTTTAATAGACAAATGGATCGAAATTGCTGTCGTAGATAGCATAAAATGGATTAGGATCGTTTATTAATTTCGGGCGTAAGTCATTAACGAATTTTTGATCCAAAACTAGTCAGAGCCTGTCCTATGGTAACCTGGCAACTGATAAACATACTTATAAAATAGTAAAACTTTTTCTTTCTATAATTTTCACATGAACTGTCTCGTCGCCCTAACTTAACTTATTTAGAAATGTTGTTTTCTCATATAAGTGAAATGTATGTATTTCTTTTTGAGAAAATAAAGTTCTTAAACCTTATATATTTCTAAACAGACACATATTGTAGATAAATTACACCCAGACACAGAACAAATAATAGAGCTCATCACACAAAGATTTGCCCTGAATTGGGATCGAACCCACGACCTGTGGCTTTAGCAATCAGGGTCACTCACCCCTAGACCAATAAGGCCAGCCGAGGAAAAGTTAGTAAGTGTCAATTTCGCCTTTATTTTATACTAGCTCTGCCCCGCGGTTTTACCCGCGTTAAACTTTATGAATTATCACAGCTCCTCCCCCCGTAGGTGATAGCGTGATAATATGTACCCTATATGTTGACCCGACCTCAGTAATCATGCAAAATTTGAAGTAAATCCATGCAGTACTTTTTGAGTTTAGCCCGGATATACATACAGACAAACAGACAAAAATTCTAATAACTTTATTTTTAGCTTTGATACCGATTGTAGAGCACGCCACGAGTATCCTTTAAAAAAAATATTCATACAGTTCATACAGTTTTGACTTTCCTACGATTTTATTATATGTATAGATAGACAGCTTTACGCATATGTACATAATTATAGAATTAAGTGAATACACACTTGCATCTACACTACAAATTCACGACATAAAATGATTTACAATTATCTTGATAGGCAATTCCATGATAAACTACTATTATTATAATTCCACTGTTAGCAATAAATGCAATTTATCCATTTAACTTCTTATAGGTTCTAATCGGTGCCCCCGTCCCCTTACTCACCTGTCTCCCCTACTACTTGTCACACAGCCCATCAGTGTCGTAATGTCGTAAGCTGACATTTTGTAGAATTATCAATTTATGCTGTGACAAGTAAATGCGAATTTAATGGTTGGTTCCATTGCTAATTTTCAATGTGGATACTTGGGATGTCTGTCTGTGGAGAATCGAATTTTCGGCTGACTGTTAGTATTTCCACCTATTCGCGGAATAAAGTTATAATAGAGGAGAGCGACTAGAAAAAGTATGTAAAATGTTATAGCTGATTTTGTACAGACGCCAGCACATCAAGCTACCCCAATCTGTCAAATTTCCCCTATTGAAAGTGACCCTTACGTTTATGTGATAAAGTTGAAAATCTATAAATGAAATTTGACAGATTGGGGTAGCTGGATGTGCTGGTGTCTGTATATGACTTTTTATTGTAAAATTTGTATATAGTCAATCGTTTATCCCATAAACGATTGACTATTAAATCGAAGCTTTTAAACGTTTAACTTCCAGAAAAATCTAGAAGAATCACAACAAGCGACAAAATAGAATAACTATAAATACTTGTCAGAATACAACTATAACAAGTATATCAAATAAATATCTCTATAATATAACATGTTGAATGTACAGACGCCAGTGCCTCTAGCACGAGTTCCTGCAGTTTACTTACTCGATCACACGTACAGTTTCTCCCATACATTGAGCACCAGCGCCTCTCGCGGAAACTATTAAGAAGTAAAACTCTGGTGCTCAATGTATGGGACGAAACTGTACGTGTGATCGAGTAAGTAAACTGCAGGAACTCGTGCTAGAGGCACAGCACATCAAGTTACTGCAATCTGTCAAATTTCCCCAATTTAAAGTGAACCTTATACCTTTGTGATAAAGTTGAAATGGCGTCTGTACAGAATCACTGCGAGCTGTAATCAGATTAAAAGATCACAGACTTGTAAGTTTTCTATGCCATAAGACCGGTAATGGTGAACTTCGTGAATTTGCCAATGAACAGTATCTTTGCAACAGATGAAAGAGTTCATTGCAACGTTTAACACAGTTTCATGCGTGACGCAAGGATCGTGCATTTTATAAGAACTCTCATTACTCTATGTGACATAATACAAGTAACTATGAGTTTAAGGCATGAGCTCAAGCGAGAACGACTGAGCATTTAATCAAAATTTTAATCATTTCCTGGGACATCATTCACACACGGCCATCTGAAAACCATCTAAATTAACCAGAGGCGAAAAGAAAAAAAATATATGAGTACCCCAACAGCTGTGATCGTGGAAGCCGATTTAACGATTGACTAAGTCATTTTTAACCTTTATTTATATGAACGCCATTCATGAAAACGATGTTCGGCAACTTAGCCGGTAGAGCCCCAGAGCTTGTACATGTAAACTACATAAATGATATACTCGTACATATACTACTTTTCTTTTGTCGATACAAACTTATATAGATAAAAACACTCAAGACTCCTGAGTCTGGGTGTTATTATGTGTACATGAACATGTATCTTTGTCCTGACAAAGAGACATGTTCATGCACACAAATATCTGTGGTAGTTGGAATCGAACCCACGAGCTGCGGTGTGAAAGGCAAGTATTACAACATGAAAGCAAGTACTAAAACACGTGTTGGGTACCGCCGCAGGCAATTTGCCCATTTATACTGTTCTTCTTGCGTACCTATGCATACTTTTTGCGGGCTCGAGGGCGATGCATATTGCTTCCCGGCTTGATTAAACTGACAATTAGCGGATTTATCATTACATATTATATTGTATTTTAATGCCTTTATTAAAAATGAAGTCAGAAAACGCTACAGCTCCCAAATTGTTCCAAACCTTACCGTATGCAACCATGATGTGAGCGAAACTAGTTAACTTATGTACTTGTGTGCAACATGTTCTATTGTCTGCACAGACAGACACACATTCATACGAAGTTCTATGTGTTTATGTTTCAATTACTTCGCCGCTAACTGCCAACATGTGACGAAATTGTAAAAAGTGTTTTGATATCAAATGAAGATTGAACGGTGGACTGATTTAGAACATGTGTATTGGTGTTTCGCAATAGAATGAAATTTCCTTTTGATATTAAACATGGGATATGGCCGTGTGGTTTCCGGCACAGAATGTATAACAGGGTCAGCCTATACCATCCCGTGGGTGACGTAAAACCAGGTAGTCCAGCAGCAGAGCCTGTTGTGTACCTACGAGACTGCGGTCACCAACTTGCATGACAATCGCGGTGACTACGGCAAACCAAATGGTTATAAAAATCTTTGGGGGTGGCCTTTGTCCAGCAGTAGATGATATCAGGCTGATGATGGGAGCATATCAAATACTTGGTATGTTTAAATATGTGGTAGAGAATATTTATAAATATAATACAGTGTATAACATATAACATTAAAAATATATAAATATTTTGTGCTAACTGTGCCCGCGACTTCGTCTACACATTTTGTAATGACCCCGTAAAGTTACATCAGAATATCTCTAATATTTTGTCTCTTGCCGCAAACTTTTAAAACATTCACATACATAAATAAGAGTGGATGAAAGTTTGTATGGAAATATGTAAATATTTCCATACAAACTTTCATCCACTCTTCTCTACCGTAATTTACACCCTTGAGCGTAAACATTTTGCAAACTTTGAATGTCATATTTATTTACATTGAATAAACAGCCTAAAAATGTTCAAGATAGATAGATAGATTACACTTTATTGCACCAAATCGAAGCATTACATTATAACATCAGTTAACTTATATACTATGGTACAAACGGCGGTCTTATCGCTAATACAGCAATCTCTTCCAAGCTTTCCAAGCTTCTAGCTCTAAAAATTACGTGCCTTCTATACAACTTTCACTCCCCTCTTTCAAGCTCTTACAACCTTTTTTTCGCATTAAAAAGCGGCTTATGTCCTTTCTTAGGCTCTATACTATCTGTGTACCAAATTTCATTTGATTTGGTTCAGTAGTTTTGGCGTGAAAGCGCGAGAGACAGTCAGACAGTAACTTTCGCCTTTATAATATTAGTGTAATTATTGAAATTTCTAACAGTCATTGAACTGGTAAACATCTTGATTGTCAAATAAACACTCAAGAATAAAACACATCTCAAAAAACGCTTTATATGTTTTATACTTTTATCATCTGTCACGTTATCAATAGAATGTATTGAAGTATGTACGGCACTCCAGTGAAGATCTACGGATTGATATTGATAAGAATGTTTTCGCAACCATCTATGTACAATGCTATCAATAATCCTTGATAGCACTGTTATCAGTTCAGTGACGCAATACATCAGCTGTCAAATATTGACACAAGTTCGGATGAGAATTTATTATGAAATATTATAATATTCATAAATTTTATCTTACTAGACAATAAACAATAGAATAGAATAAAGAAATATTGTAACACTCCCTCCCTGATTCGAAACCCTCGTGGTTTCGAATCAGGGCTCTAGGGGTAAATTCAAAATGACAACAGCAAGGGTAAAACACGAATTATGTACTTTATGTTATAATTATAAACTATTTTCATAGCACATTACTATTCTTTAGTATATCACTTTTTAAACTCACGTCAATTTTCACTCATATTTTTAAATGAATAAAACCCTATGTCCAATTCAAACCCTATGTCCAGCTATTTAAAAAGAATAAATGTTTTTTTAAGCTCCGCATTCTCAAAACAAGTTTTATAGGAGGATAAAATCAGGTAATATCTTTACAATATCTACGGACACTAGCATTATTATCCCAAACGAGGTAGATAGAGCCTATACTACGGCAACCAGACACTGATAAACAAACTTATGTATTTTTAAATACATACATATTATAGATAAATGACACCCGGACACAGAACGAATAATCGTGGTCATCACACAAAAAAGCGTCCTGGGTAGGGTGGGATCGAACCTACAAGCTCTGGCTTAGCAGGGACATGGCGCAAAAGGGTGGACCCGGAGCAGCATACCCGCGTTCCCGGAGCTCCCCCCATTGGGTCCACGGCAGGTAGGTTTAGTCGGTGCGAGTCCGACGACATACCCACCCGTAGACACTTTTTGCGGGTACTTTTACCCTACCCAAGGGTAGGGTAAAAGTACCCGCAAAAAGTTCCTTAAAAGGATCCTAACCTAACTAGACCAACAGGCTATAGAATATCCTTATTTCCTTTGAATGCAGTGTACAAATATTAATTGTTACAATTTTATTTTAGCGTCCTTGTCCATTCTGCTTTGATACATATATAGCATGCAAATACTTTATACGATATTGATATGTTGTTAGATGATTAATATCTGGTTTAATTACATTTGCTTGTCTGTTAAGAAATCTTGCACTGCATAACTAATAGGGCAGTAAGTACAACATTCTTAAATGTTTCGTAATGGTATAATTTCGCCTATACATGTCCCACTGCAGGACTAGGCCTCCTCTCACGATGAGACGCGATAGCCACAGTTTACCGTGCTGTCCTAGGCAGACTTCACATGCCATCAAGAACCAGCCTGAAGGTCTAACCAATAGGCTATCTTTTACTTGTATCGCTGTTTCCCGCGCGCTATTATCGACTTTACTTCAGAAGTGCTTAGGTTAATCCAGTGTTTTTCAACCTTTTTCATGACGCGGCCTTTTCAGTATGATGAAATATTATGGCGACCCCCTTACCCGTTTTTTACCCGCTTTTTTCCATATCGTTCCATCATAATGTCAGCTAAAGTATTTCCACTGCTGGACAAAAGCCTCCCCGATCAATCAATGGGGGGATATGCCATAATCGCCACGCTTGGCAGACCCTGTGACTAGCTTTCCCAACCTTTTACAACTTCACTATAGAAACTTCGCGACCCCCCTAAAGAGGCTCCGCGACCCCCAGGGGGGTCGCGACCCACAGGTTGAAAAGCACTGGTTTAATCGATATTGAACTTAACTATGTTTATAATATTTTTAGCTATTATTCATTCATCTAAGTGAGGCGCTCATAGCTAGATGCTCTCACCGCTCCGTAAGCGATCGGCCAGGTTAAGCAAGGTTGCGTTAAGTTGGGTGACCGCCAAACTGGTTTTATTTCTCAGCGTCTCTGTGCTTCGGAGGGCACATTAAGTTGTCGGTCCCGGTTGTAGTCATTAGACAACAGTCGTTAAGCCATGTCAGAGGCCTACTGGGCGGCTTGAGCAACTCTGACACTAGGGTTACCACTACCCATACGATAAGCAAGCAAGTAAGGAACAAAAATGCAGAGAAAATATAGTAAGTAATATAATTGCATCTGGTCAACGACCGACCCAGTTAATTTAAATACATATGTAGTTATTATAATGCTATCTCCCTTATCAAAACAAGATAACAATGCTAAATTAAATATAGTTAATCTAGATCTTGTGATGTGCCTAATTAGCTTAATGATAATAAGTTGCCTTTGTCAAAGTCTAGACCTAGAATGTGGGAGGTATATTTACATAGCTTGTGAGATAAGCAGTGTTTATTTACATGGTTTAGGTATTAAATAAAGGTATTTTCCATTTCAAGTGAAGGTTTTATGGGACATTTCGTATAAAAGTTTTACAATGCAAATACTACGTGGCCCGTGGTGTTTGTTTTCAAGCATTTACCAAGGATTATATGAAATAAATTATTTAAGAAGATTACCTAATAACATACTTATTAGAATAACACAGAAAAATTTCTACTTATACTTTTTGCGTTGTAGCATGGTGCGGGTTTGCACTTTAACAATAAAAATTTACCTATGCACAAAATACGTTTTCTATTATACATAAATATCGACTACCCATCGTAGCAGTTCATCCCATCACTAAATACGTCTATGACTTTACGTTATACGCATAACGCTTTGCTTATTTTTTCATTCAATTTAATTTAATTTGTAGAGATGAACATTCTGGTTGCATTTAATTCAATTTACTACAGTTATTAATGATTTAATATGTAACAAATGTGGTACAGCTGAGATACTAAGACATAATTTGTAGATCGCTGTGCCTTTCAAGAGTGAAACGTAATGTTACTGAAACTGTCAACCGCACCATGCTATAACGCAAATAGTATAAATGTTAATGATTAAATGCTTCGGAGGGCACGTTAAGCTGTCGGTCCTTGTTGTAGCCATTAGGCAACAGTCGTTAAGCCATGCCAGAGGCCTAATGGGCGGTTAGAATAACTCTGGCACTAGCGTAACCACTGCCTATACGTTAAGTAAATAACTACTGCCAGGAATTTGAAAAAAAGAGTAATGGAGAGGGCTATGTTCGGAGTTTTCCTGCAAGATTTAATCTCAAATGGCGAAATCTGCAGGAAAACCAAAGTTACCGACATAGCCCGAAGAGGGGCAGGGTATATAGCTCATAGGACCAACGGTCGCTGGGCAGAAAGGCTCTCGAGTGGCGACCAAGAATTGGATGACGCAACGTGAGCAGGTCCTCTTCAAGATTGACCGATGATGAATTTAGAACTACGGGTTACGTAACATTGTTTTTTAAGTCCTAAGACGGCGTAGAATATCATCATCCCATCTCATCCCGTGGGGGGCGTAGAAATCGTCCCGAGGGAATACCTACAAGAGAATAGGCAGCATCGTCTCAGAACTATAACAATCTAACTGCGATCACCAGTATGCTAAGCGTGGCGATTATGGCATATCCCCTCATTCTTTGGGGAGACTTTTGTCCAGAAGTGGACGTCATTGGGTTGACATGGTGAAGGACGGTCGCGTAGAGATTCTCTGACGCATTTTTTAAATTGTTTATTATTATACTTTAAACTTTAGCTGTGCCCCGCGGTTTTAACCGCGCTAATCTTTATAAATTATAACAGCTTCTCCCCCGTAGGTAATAGCGTGATAATATGTTGCCTATATGTTGACCCGACCTCTTATTAATATTCAGGCAAAATTTTAAGTGAATCCATGCAGTACTTTTTGAGTTTAGCCCGGACATACATACAGACAAACAGACAGACAAAAATTCTAAAAACTATATTTTTGGCTTCGGTATCGATTGTAGATCACGCCTCAGGTATCCTTTTTAAAAAAATATTCAATGTACAGTTTTGACTTTCCTACGATGTATAGATTAGTTTTAACCTTAATCGGCCACTGGTATAATCGCCAACACCTTATTTTAAACTCTATTGTGTTTAGCAATAAGGGCAAAAACCCAATGAATTATAAACATAATAGCATTAACACGACAAACTAACATTCTATATACTTTGTATCTTAAGTACTTTATACTGGGATGCTTCTCCACTTGGTAAGCTTAACTAGTAATTAGCAAGGATATTATCTGCGCGTGATTATTGATATTAACAGTCAGTAATTACACTAATAACACTTAAAGCATGGGAATAACTATCACTTAGTGATTCACGTTGATATAAACGCGGACATTCAATGTCCTCTTTACTGTAATCTCAATGAAGAGTCTGAAGTTCACATGTTTTCAACATATCCGGTAATGAGTTACAAGTTATCTAGTACTATTCAGGAAGCTATTATGAAGACTAATATTTAATAAGTGTAATATGGTATTATCACACCGGTATTTGTTACGTAGGGCTAAGCAGTGGGTGTGCGACAAGATGTAACTGAAGCTGGCATTGTACAGACGCTCAAGCTACCCCAATCTGTCAAATTTCCCCAATTGAAAGTGAACCTTATACTTAAGTGATAAAGTTGAAAATCTATAAAAGAAATTTGACAGATTTGGGTAGCTGGATGTGCTGGCGTCTGTACTGACACCAGCGAAGTTGCCTTTTTTGTGAATAAAATATATAACTATAATAAAAAAGGTTTTTATTCACGTTGACTTTGAAAAAGTACTTGTTTAGTCTGACATGTTGGTAGTAATATAGTCAAGTAAACATAATTCTTTCTAGGTACATATAGATATTTGATTAAAGGGATTGTATAAAACATTTAGATATATTTAGATTGATAGTAGTAATAATGTCCTCTTGGGCGAATTCGGCTACGGCCGCAAGTCCCAATGGATGCTAGCTATCTGTGCGGGATATATTACAGTGCAAGTGTGTGCGTAAACACAGGGGCACTTTTTATTCCAACACTCTGATGATCCGATGGGACGACTAGCGTCTCGTCTGGAAAGAGGCCAGGTACATGAACGACAGCTTTACGTGCTCTCCGAGGTACGGGGATGGTATACTGCAAACTCCCAGACTTTGGTCTGATGCTAAGAAATATTCTTAACTAATAAAATACTTGGCCCCAAATCCTTGCTCTGGCATGGCATGGTCTGTCTGTCTGTCTTCATACTTTATTTGTTACAATTAACGAACTGAATTGCTTTTCTTTATATTTTTTTTTTGAATTTGTTGAAGTCCATATTTATGCCTCTTGGTTTAGTTGAGTTTTACAATTCGAATCTAAATTAAAAGTCCTCAGCTAACTAAACGTACATAAAAGCTACTGACCTTACTTAAACTTAACGACAAAACATCACTTGATTACTTAACTACCGTTTAGCAATTTTTTGTTTACTTCGAAAAACATCGAGTAAAAAGTAAAATGTCGCCAAATTAAATGCAAACTCATTAGTTTCGTCAGGATTACGCAAGATGGCGACTGACCTACGACATTAATTTGGCGCCAAAGTCTTTTTTTTTTAACTGGCTACTGCGTAACTTGTGGTCAGTGGCCTGTTTTGCGAAACCCATTGTTTAAAACTTATTTTTGGTGAGCTCATTAGTCTTGAATGCTTCAGTTATTGTTTTGGCTATTATGCCACTCTCGCGCCAAATTACGTCATAGACAATAGCCATAGACGAAGTAATATGAAATGAAAATAAAAGGTCTATGCCCATAGACCTTTTATTTTCCTTTGAAGTCTTAACTAAACTAGATATTCTTCTAGTTTAGTTAAGACTTCAAAGGAAAATAAAAGGTTTTAACAGCTCCAAATTATTATAAAATTGACTGCAAGTGTGGCGCAGCGGTTAAGACAGTCGCTTCGCCAGTTCGTGTCTCGGGTTCGATTCCTCCATAGGACTACTATTTGTGTGAACCATAAATAGTTGTCCTGAGTCTGGATGTACTTTGTGTCCGCATAAATAAGAGACAAACATAACATATAGTGTTGAAATAATAATAATACTGATAATACCTAATATCCTGGTACATTATTCACAGACGGCCATCTGATCCCATCTAAGCAGAACGTGTACCATGGAAACCAGATAAATGATGTATTGCATACTACTGTATTTTACAACTATATTATTTACGGTTTAATAAGTCATTGTTAAGTTACTCTTAATAAGTTGGCCACAACACAAGCTAAATGAACAGAAAACATTAATATAAATGAAGTTTCAGTATTTGGGGTGAAAGCTAGTGACTGTAAATAAACAATATAATAAATCTACTTCGCAAGCCCCATTAAACATTAATAAAATATCTACTTAGTTCCAAAAGACCGCCAAAGAAAATAATTACGAATCCTAACAAATAAACAATACTTTAACCAGGCATAGACAATAATTTCTCTAGCAAAGGTTATTTGCTTATGGTAACACAAAGTGCCGCCAGAGAATGGCAACATTGCCAACAGAAATTTGTAACACGTTGCGAATAAATATCGTTCGGAAATTAACGTTTTCTGCTCGAGGCTCCATTGCAAGGAATTTTCCGGTCGTAAATGATATAGTTTGTAAGGCTTTCGTCATAATAATACTGCTATTAAAACTTGCTTAAGATATCTCTATGCTATGCTTGGGAATAATATTAACAGTGAGCTTGTGTAATGCAAGACTTCTACTTTGTTGCGTTAAAACATAAATCTTTCTTGTCAGTTGAAGGGAAAAAAATAAGAAATATCTCTATGGTGTTAGTCTATAAAGTTTTCGATAATTAATGCCCATTTTGTATTTACTTGCTAACTTATAAGTCCGTTTACAATTGGCGAGTTTAAGGCGATCGCTTAAGTGGTTTTATTTCTGACGGTCTGCGAATTCGGAGGGTACAGGAGGCTGTAGTCGTTAGACAACCGTTGTTAATCCATGTCAGAAGCGGAATACTATTTAGTCCTTCGAATTAGAAGTTCACAAGCTATTGGTTCATGGTAAACACGGCCCTGTTAGTTACTATCGACGAGTTAATGAACAGAGGCAAAAGTATATTTTTTTGCGTCAAAAAAATTTTTTGAGGTGTGTTTTGCTGAGAGTGAACGTAACTGAACCGTTATGCCTCGGCCGGTGACGCTAAGTCGGGTTTACTCCTGTCCACTAGACATCGCAATCGGATTGGTAACACATAATTTTTTTTATTTTTTTTCATTAGTCTACGTCAGCCATGTTTACCGTAAAATATTAGATTTTTTTATAATTTGCCACTTCTATCGTGTGGCCATAAACACCGATGTTTTATTCTACAAATAACCTGTTTGAACATTATATGATTCATTCAGGGCTTGAATGGTTGTTCCATATTGTGTGTGAGGTCATATTGTAGCCGCTCGGTTAATCCTGATAGCTAGCAGTTGAAACAGTGAGAGCTCAACAGAAATGGGAGAAGAATGTGTATGTTTGATATACATGTATCATGTATGTAAGTCCATTTTATTGATGTTTTTGTTACGATTGTATTCTTATATTTTATTAAAAGATTATGCTTTCGAAATGGTATATCAACATTATAACCAAGTATATATTACCAAGTCATAAAGTAAGTATAAAGCTCTCATAAACTTTTTGTTGAAATCGCATTACAATGTTAAGCATTTTATTTATGGATATACCACAACTTTGGTAAAGCACTGGTTTCACACCTACTGCTATTAGTTAATGTTCAGCTCGTATCCTATTCCTCCAAAGGATGTTAAAGAGATCGTTTTATGTGATTAGACCACCCTTTATACAACTTGTCTTAAATAGACAACACATCTGTCATATGTTAAATAAGGAGTAATTTATTCTTTTCTATTTTAATAAAGTAAATCATCAAAGTAAAGTACATCCTGTATGTACCTAGTTTTTTAAGCGAAATAAATACTTACTTACTTAAAAAGATAGGTGTTAAAATATTAATATAACCGTTTTCTAATTACAGTTTTACAATAGTTTCAAGGACTATGGGAAATTTAAGATAGAGTCGAGATGGTCCAGTGAAAATTAGATCCTGCACAAGGTTAATTCTTGCCCTAAAAAGATCGACGACGTTTTTAGAAAGGTCATCGACTCGATATACCAATCGCAGATGAAGCCAAATATTTCATAAAATCTTGGCTAGGCATGAGATCAACTATCATTCCAATGGCGCAACACGTAATGAGGGATCTAAATCTAATGAAACAGTATTCAACATGATTTGCTATAGTCCATGAGTGGTGTAGGGAATATCTATCAGAGAACGGGCAGCGTCTTTCATGCAGGCATGCAGGTTTCCTCATCAAGATTTCCTTCTCCGTTTTATGCACGAAATATTTTTTGAAGTTATACTTCTTTTGGCGCGATGGAGAAAAATGATGAGAGTGAATTTTTACGATGCGCGCGCACACCGACACCAAAAAATTTAACAGCATGAAGTTAGTTCTAGGTGGTATGAGAGTGAATTTTTACGATGCGCGCGCATCGTAAAAATAACAGCATGACGTTATTTCTAGGTGGTATGAAAATTGATAACTATGTTCAAGTTGTATATTAAGAAGTATAACTTCTAACGCGTGTACATAAGTACACACAAGCTTTTTTTTTCTAATATGCACATGAACAAAAAAAAAAAAGCTGTATAGCTGGCAGCCAAAAAGAATATCTCTACCCTATCTCATCGCATGGAGGGCGTAGAAGTCCTCCCGAGGGAATATATACCAGAGAACGTGCAGCAGTGTCCTTCTGAGTACTATGACCATCTTACTGCGATCGCCAACCAGTCTGGCAAAGTTAGCGATTCTGAGATATACCCCACAAAACGAACACAATTCCATTGCGGAGATCCATCCAGCGGAGCCCCTAACACAATGGAATTGCCATTTTCTAGCAGTGGACGTCTCTTGGTTTTCAAATATAGAAACTTACGAACTTGGAATTTATCTGTGGAGTCAGAGTTTTCGAGTGCAAATCAAAGATGCAGACCACTTTATTTATATTAATATTTAATGTTATCCATGTGCGTATTGGAAATAAATTATTTCGTACATAAAACGGTGAAGGAAAACTTGTGAGGAAAGCGTTATAGCAGCTCTTGTTTTACGCTATTACTACTCACTTTACCTATTTGAATGATCAGAAAGCCTACCCTCAAGATGATTCTTGGGGAGGCTTTTATCCTGTAGTGGACTTCGTACAGCTGTTAAGTTGATGTGTTGTTGGCTGGCTGGTTGTGTCATAGGCTACAGCAGTGTTTTTCAACCTGTGGGTCGCGACCCCCTGGGGGGTCGCGAAGCCTCCGTAGGGGGGTCGCGAAGCTTCGGAAAAGGTTGGGAAAGCTAGTCACAGGGTCGTAAATGTATTTGTTGTAATATGATTAGGCCTGCTGCAAATACATTAAAAGTAAAGCGCGAAGTTCCCAAATTCTGGCTGTATTTTGTCTCTTGACAACCACCTAACCTCTGTATGATAAAATAAATTCGGGTGGAGTGCTCCCACATCTTAAAAAAATCGAAACAGACGTATCCGAAACGCTTTTTCTTTAATAGAATTTACAATTTTTATAATCATATTTAGAACTCGGCTAAATAGGCAAGGTTTTGACCGCAAAAGCTTGACGATGGAGAAAATTATGCGTAGTGCTGTAGTATTCGTGGGAAGCGCTATACAGAAAAGTATTTCTTCCATTACATTTTCATTGGATACGAATGTTTTGGTAGCTAGAAAATGCACACATTCCGCAGTATCCGTAGATTCTTTATATCAAGGAATCTTCGAAACCTAAATATACATAACAATAACTAAATATAAGCTAGCTAAATATCATTACAATTATAAAATAAATCTTATTGTAATTTTTTTCATACAATCCGAATTTTAAGTAACAGTCGTCATGAAGAAGTTATTTCTTATTATAGTTTCGTGACTCCCGCTAGAAGTTGACGGTTCTGTTGGTCTTTTCAGAGATTTATCCATTTTCAATAATTCAAAATCACTGTTAAATACGAAAAAAATGGCTGGCGCCCGACAAACAGTAACCGGCTGACGGTCTGACTACTCGCAAAACATGCAAGTCGCGATCGCGCGTGCCGCTCATTGCGTCTCGCTTACTCATTCGCTAAAATTGCATTTTAAATATGTATTTATCCGAACCCTAATTATGAAAATGAATAAATATGTTGGATTCAATATTTGTCACAAAATAAATAAAATACAGGGGAAAAAAGGGGGTAGAAAAACGGATAGGGGGGTCGCGAAAAATTTCTTCATACTAAAGGGGCCGCGTCATGAAAAAGGTTGAAAAACACTGGGCTACAGTAACCACTTACCGTCAGGTGGACTGTAGCATGAGTGCCAACGCATCGACCCCAGCACATCAAGCTACCCCAATCTGTCAAATTTCCCCAATTTAAAGTGAACCTTATGCTTCAGTGATAAAGTTGAAAATCTCAAAAGTCGGGGTACCTGGATGTGCTGGCGTCTGTACTTTGCTGTTATAATTATACATTAATAATGGCATATCTTTACAATTTCGTAATGCATTTACCTGGCTATAACAACTAATAGAATAAGCAATCAAAACAAATGCCACTTACGCAAATACGTTCTAACTAAGGGCTATTTAATAATGATAGTTAATTAATCTTATCATACTAAGTCCTTAAGTTTAAGTATATAAGTTTTAGGTAGCAAATAACCCGAAGCGACTTTGATGATGGCTTCAAAGCAAATGCATTTTATTATATTCATTCCAGCCGAAAACAAATAAAACAATTAAAAATATAAGTAATATGTGTAGGTACTAGACAATAAAGTATTCAATTACTTAGCCGAATGCCCTTAGTTCTATGGTTTCATGCTAACCCCGTCCGTCTAAACTTTAAACTTTAATCTGAGAACTGAAAGAAGCTGACTGTATCTAAACAAAAACATATTAATGTTTTCCGAATTAATAACGGACCAGCCAAAAGTTCATCAAACTAAAAAATATATTCATGGGTCCATAACTTAAAAATTATTAAGGGCATCCATTATCTTGAAAATCAATCTGTAACCGTTGATCCTTTCGTTTCAGTCGAGTTCTGTGTACCACAGAACTATAAAATCTTTATCACAAATCAGTTATAACATGCTCTTTCACAAGTGACATAGTAAAACCAATCCTTAGACCAAATACGACAAATACTATCAACAAAAACTTAATTTGACATTAACTAATATATTTTGTTAGCAACATGCGAAACGAGACAAAAACGTATGACCTCCAACCTCAACAATAGCATATCAAATTCTCGTCACAGTTGCTAGTTAGACCGGCAAGCGTGACGATTGACAATGGTTGGGCACCTCTGACCGTTTGTACTTTCGTTGTGCCGCGCGCTCGTCAGCCAATCGTAAAGCCCTATGACGTCAGAGATGCAGTTAGCGTCAACATTTTAAGGGTCAATTAGATCAAATCAATTATGTTTTTCGATTAACTAATAATAAAGGTGTTTGTGATAGAAAATACATAACTTATCAAGGTGTTGTTGGTCTGACAAGGGGAAGGAGCCGGATCTCTCTCTAAAAAGAAGCCTATACGGATGATTTCACGCAATAAACAAGCAGAAGAAATCCTCACTATGGAGGAGAATAAGATTTTATTCAGTTTTATTAGTTGCTATAGTTACTCTTTATAAAATCATATTCTCTACGGTGGTAAAGACGGTGGCACAGTGCTTATATTGTGATTTTGGTGAAAATCATGCAAAGAGTGATAAGTTGAGAGCTATTCAGATCTGATCAGAAGCTCCCGCGTTGTTTGTAAAACATAATCACTACACTAGATTTTAAGTTATTGGTTACTAACACAAATAGATCTTTGGTGTCCGTAATAAAGGTATTCGTCCATACTAGATAATAGGTCTTTACCTATGAAATTGCCGTTTTGTATGAAAAAATTTAAACGAATTTTTTTCATGAATATTTTTATTTGTATTAATCGAAGTAATCACCCATGCAATCAATGCATCTTTGCCATCGCAGTGGCAGTTTATTGATGCCCTTCTTAAAGAAATCAGCTGGACGGGAGGCAACAAATTCTTCAAAGGCATTTTGTACTGCCTCTCGGGTATTGAATTTTTTTCCCGCCAAGAAGTTATCCAAATTCTGGAAAAAGTAGTAGTCTGTAGGCGCAAGGTCTGGTGAGTAGGGCGGATGACGGAGAGCTTCCAACCCCAGTTCTTGCAACTTGGAGACCGTCTGCTGTGCAGTATGAGGTCGCGCGTTGTCGTGCAGGAGCAGCGGAGACGAGCGATTGACCAATGCTGGTTGGAGATGCGCCAGCTTCTCCATCATTGTGCTCAGTTCTTCACAGTACACATCTGCAGTAATGCTCACCCCGTTTGGTAAGAAGCTGTGATGAATCACACCGGCGCTAGACCACCAAACAGTGACCATCACTTTTCTAGGGGTAAGTTTTCGTTTAGGGCATTGTTTAGGTGCTGAACCAGGATCCAACCAACTTGCTGAGCGCTTGCGGTTATCAAACAGAATCCATTTTTCATCGCAGGTAACAATGCGGTTCAAAATTCCTTCATTTGTGTGTCTGTTGAGCAGTGCAAGGCACGTCTCGACGCGTACTTCGCGCTGGCGATCATTGAGTTCGTGGGGCACCCATTTGTCAAGCTTTTTTACCTTGCCAATTTGACGCAAATGGACCAATATTGTTTTGACGCTAACGTCCAAAGCTGCTGCTAATTCAGCCGTAGATTGTGTATCATCAGCTTCCACAACCGCCTTTAATTCGTCATTGTCGACCAAAGTCTTCGGACGACCGCGAGGTTCATTTTTCAGGTCGAAATTTCCAGAACGGAAGCGAGCAAACCAATAACAGGTGGTGCGTTGGTTTGTAGTGTTAGCTCCGTAAACGTCGTTGATGTTGCGTGCCGCTTGTGCCGCGTTGCTGCCACGACGGTACTCATATTCCATAATTACTCGAATTTTTAACGTATCCATGATGACGAAAAAGATTGAAATGCGATGAAAATGTAACACTAATCAATAAAGAAATGACTACTTTTGGAAAAAAGAATCCATGTTTTTAAAATAAAATTAATTTGAAATTAGAATTCTTAGCCAAACAAAAATTATTTTGATTTGAAATGGCCAGTACTGCAGAACGGCAATTTCATAGGTAAAGACCTAATATTTTATTACATTAACAGTGGAAAACGCTCACGGTACGGCAACATCGAATCAGTCGGCTAACCATCACAATATTGAAGAATTATGCAAATTGCTGCTGATATGATCTGCCATTAATTTGATACTGGAAGCTTGAGTCGAGATGCCATCTCAGTTAATTATCAAATAACCTTTGGCTTTTCTAAAGATTTATTGAAATGGGCGTTGACAATACCATGCTGCGTGTTTTTCGAAGCGTAAATAACCAATTTTTACTTTATCCTCACGCCTGCCCCCAGAGGGTTAGGCAGACACATTACTTTTGCGTTTTTAATCTCATTTCATTTTACCTAAATAAACGTCGTTTAAGTGTACTTCTGACCTACCCTTGTTCTTTTTGTATATTATTAATTATAAAAACCCGTACCATGGTGACTCTATCCTATACGAGGTTTTCAAGCTTTATGGGTGGAAGCTGAAAATCAGTGTTACAGTAACATAATTGACGGACACAAAGTACATCCAGACTCAGAACAATTATTTATGGGTCACACAAGTAGTTGTCATGCATGGAAAGCTAACCCAGGAAGATATACTGAGCTGCAGCCATTTTATACACATCTATATACAAATAAATAAAATTGGAGTGTCTGTTTGTAATATTGAAATAACCATTTTTTACTACATGTATACGAATATATATACGGTACATACTCCAAAATATTTTTTTTTTCAATTTTTGTCTGTCTGTCTGTTTGTTCCGGCTAATCTCTGAAATGGCTGGACCGATTTTGACGGGACTTTTATTGGCAGGAAGCTGATGTAATAAGGAGTAACTTAGGCTACTTTTATTTTTGAAAAGTCTTTTATATTTGAAAATCTATGTACAAATAAATAAAATTGGAGTGTCTGTTTGTAATATTGAAATAACCATTTTTTACTACATGTCTATGAATATATATACGGTACATACTCCAAAATATTTTTTTTTTCAATTTTTGTCTGTCTGTCTGTCTGTTTGTTCCGGCTAATCTCTGAAATGGCTGGACCGATTTTGGCGGGACTTTTATTGGCAGGAAGCTGATGTAATAAGGAGTAACTTAGGCTACTTTTATTTTTGAAAAGTCTTTTATATTTGAAAAAACAAAAATAAACTTATTAACACGCGGACGAAGTCGCGGGCACAGCTAGTACTTAATAAGTTTGGGCTTGTTTATAAATATCGTATTGCAGCTTTTATGTAGGTACTAACTTATTCTTCTCTTCGCTGTTATTGTTTATTTCCCTTAATATTAATCTTATAGAAGTTAGATTTTGTTAAGTGGTGATTTATTTTTATGTGAATACTTTTGAACTTGAGCAAGGGCTTTCACTAGTCTGCTGACCCTTATTTATTAATGTTTTCTTTTTATTGCTTTAGGAAGCAGACGAGCTAGCGGTCCACCTGATGGTAAGTGGTAACCGCTGCTCATGGACATTCGCAGTGCCACGGGGCAGAGCAAACCGCTGCCTACCGTGATATTAATAATCTTTTAAAATCTCGTTTAAAGAAGGAATGAATGGGACAACCGGAAGGGGAAGACCACGTCGAACATTCTTTGACCAAATTGGAGATGTTCTCAAGAAAGGGCAGGCAAAAGAAGTATGCAAAGATCGTGACAAATGGAAATCCGTTGTCTCTGCCTACCCCTCTGGGAAACAGGCGTGAGTCTATGTATGTATGTATTAAAGAAGGACATGTCGTAGCGCGGAGGAATGTAGAAGCAAACGGGTTCAAAATTAAACATAGTCCAAAATATTTAAACGAATGTAGATTCCTTAACCTGAATAATATAGAAAAACCGGCCAAGTGCGAGTTAGACTCGCGCACGAAGGGTTCCGTACCATTATCTATAAAAACGAGCAAATAATGTACGTTTGTTGTGTGGGAGCCCCCTAAATTTTTATTTTATTTTCTTTTTTTTTATATTTTTTGTTATAACGGCAACAGAAATACATCATATGTGGAAATTTCAACTGTCTATCACGGTTCATGGGATACAGCCTGGTGACAGACGGACGGACGGACAGACAGCGAAGTCTTAGTAATAGGGTCCCGTTTTACCCTTTGGGTACGGAACCTTAAAATCGAGCAAAAAATTCACGTTTGTTGTATGGGAACCCCCTTAAATATTTATTTTATTTTGTTTTTTAGTATTTGTTGTTATAGCGGCAACAGAAATACATCGTCTGTGAAAATTTCAACTGTCTAACTATCACGGTTCATGAGATACAGCCTGGTGACAGACGGACAGACAGACAGCGAAGCCTTAGTAATAGGGCCCCGTTTTACCCTTTGGGTACCTACGGAACCCTATAAAACAAATGTGATAGCAACTTTAGCACCGGAAGCCGTAATAAAGTGTTGCCTTGACACGTCGGATTAGTGTCGCCAAATGCAAATTTATCCATACATTTCTTAATTTTATTAAGAAAGGAAGTGAGACACACTTCGAAGAAAAATGTAGCGATACTCCTATTAGCATAATCTAATAGGTTTCGATCTGAATTACTTTAAATTTAAATGTATTTGGAACATAAAATTCTATGTTTTCCATATATATCGATGGGTTTTTTCCTTTAATGGTCATTAGATAGAATTTTGTAATAAAATACTAGAGCACAAATTTGCATATTGCGACACAAAATTCCAACTATGCGGTGGTAAAGATCAATTTAATTATCGTTAGTTTCTGATGTTAATTAGAGAAGAACTACGAATAGAATATTAATTCAATGGTTTTTGACGGGCCGGTTGGCGGTTGGTAAATGCTTGCCTTTTACGCAGCAGGTCGTGGGTTCGATTCAAATCAATTAAAATTCCATAGAACAAGCTCTGCTTAGTTTGGGATCAGATGGCTATTGATAAGATATGATTATTATTCTTATTCCAGGCTTGTGATTTATTTCATTTTTTTTACTTAGCCTACAGCTTAGTAGCCTACTACTACTATTAAGGATTCCGTACCTAAATGGTGCCAGCGGTACCCTATTACCAAGTCTCCGCTGCCGACCTTTGTTTGTGCAATGAAAAATTTTAATAACTTTAGTTTGTGCTCGATGAGGTAGTCCACGGGCAAGGGCACCCATCTGAATGGCACCTAGCCTAGTCCACGAAAGGCACCTATCAATACTTTTGGCAGGTGCTCTTCGTGGATTCAATTAAATTTTTGCATTCTTGTCCACGAAAGGCACCTACGTTAACCGTTACAGTAACCTAGGTTATTAAATGAAAGATATCGATAAAAATCACTAGAACGTTTATTAACACTACTAATATTACGCACTTTAAGACTAGTATTTTCTTATGTTTAAGCGAATGTTACACATTGAAATGAAGAGGTAGTCCACGAAGGGCACCCATCTGAATGACACCTAGCCTAGTCCACGAAAGGCACCTATCAATACTTTTTGCAGGTGCTCTTCGTGGATTCAATTTATTTTTGCATTCTTGTCCACGAAAGGCACCTACGTTAACCGTTACAGTAACCTAGGTTATTAAATGAAAGATATCGATAAAAATCTCTAGAACGTTTTTCACTTTAATAGTAGTATGTTCTTATGTTTAAGCAAATGTTACACATTGAAATTAAACTACTACCTATCCGTTAATATCCGCTTAAACATAAATAAATACTAACGTCTTAACGTGCGTAATGTTAATAAATGTTCTAGTGATTTTTATCGATATTTTTCGTTTAATAACCTAGGTTACTATAACGGTTAACGTAGGTAAAGGCACCTACGTTAACCGTGGACAAGAATGCAATAAATAAATGGAATCCACGAAGAGCACCTGCCAAAAATATTGATAGGTGCCTTTCGTGGACTAGGCTAGGTGCCATTCGCGCCGGTGCCATTCAGATGGGTGCCCTTCGTGGACTACCTCTGCTCGATCTTAATAATAGCTGTATCATTTGATCTGCAATTATTAATTTTTATTAAATCTATTTTTATCTTATCTAATTTTATCTAATTTTTATTAATTCAATGGTACTGTGCAGTTAACCGAGCAGCTTTCAACCTGTCGACTATGATCCAGGATTTGCAGATTTTTACTCAGTACGTTGTCATGAACCATTATTCCATGAGCGCGTCTGTCAATCGAATCCAAAACCAAGGTGATATTTTGCGGAGATGTATGCTCACCAGTGGGAGACTCATATATGGTGGAGTTCACCCAATGGATGTTCAGCTTGTCCTATTTATTTCTTCCTCCGCCCATTCATTTAAATATTTATCTGTTTCAAAATCACTCTACTATTGGTACCAAATCAGAAATTTATAGGCTTGTTCTGCTCTCTGGCAACATGTTTAGACCAGTCGCCAATTATTTATAACTAGCTGTGCCCCGCGGTTTTACCCGCGTTAAACTTTATAAATTATCACAGCTACCGTAGGTGATAGCGTGATAATATACCCTATATGTTAAACCGACCTCTTAGTAATATTCATGCAAAATTTGAAATAAATCCATGCAGTACTTTTTGAGTTTAGCCCGGACATACATACAAACAGACAAAAAATCTAAATACTATATTTTTGGCTTCGATATCGATTGTAGATCGCGCTCCAAGTATCCTTTAAAAAAATATTCAATGTACAGTTTTAACTTTTCTACGATTTTATTATATGTATAGATGTGATTATTAGAATATTAGAACGATTGCAAAGGGCAATCTTAACGAGTAGAACGTACCCTGTAAGTGCAAAGTTAACTGCATCTTAAATGAATATTATGTGTGTCTAAAGTAATAAATGAAGTAATCAAAGAAATCGTGACTGAGTTATAAGTTATAACTATTTCATTTACATAGGTGCTATAAACGCAGGTGTACTTAACTTTAAGGTGCGTTCTATGATCTGAAGAACCTAGAGTATAGGTGATTATATTAGACGAATCTACCTTCTGATCCAAAAGTTGCGGGTTCGATCCTCGTACAAGGTAAATATTTGTATTCATGTCTTGTCTGGGTGTTATCTATATAGCTGAGTCTTCTAAGTTAGGGCGATGACGTACGCGCTTGAATGCAACCTGGTGGTTGCATTAAAGCACGCCCGTAATCGCTCGCTATACGCACAAGTCATAATAATAATATGGAATTCTTACCTCGATATAGACAGAACCATTCTGACAAGATGTAGTAAAATATACCAACATAAAACTATAAATAAAGTTTGTGATGATGGATGTCTTCTTCCCTGACTTACTGACATGAGGTGAGAGGTAGAGGATGCGTTAAACTACTGTTTAACGCATCCTCTAGAGCATAGAGACGCCCAGAAATTAAACCACATCGGCAGTCACCCATCTATAGGTTGGCCGCATGCCTAGGTGCTTAACTTCGCAGATTACTTGCGGACCGGTGAAAGCAACTGAGTATGAACGACTCCTTAATTATTATTGGTGATTGAGGATTTTTGATTTAGTATTGTTTTTTTTCTTAACGTTTGCATAGTCTATAGTCTCGTCAGGGAATTTCTCTTACGTTAAACTTTGAGAAACAGTGTGTATTCTACATATACCTATATAAATATACTGAAATAAGAAATAGAGATATTTACATACTTAATTGATAGTTTAAATATTTAAGGAGTTCAGAGGTTGATCTTTATGCATGTTATACGATATTTAAATACAGGAAGTGCTTCCAAATTAATTATTTGATTGAATAATTGTATTATTTATGGTGATTTAAACTTTAACGAATTAAAATATGCGTCGGTAGTAATATTTATATTTTAGACGGAAAACAGCTGCTCATGTAACGAGTGGTGTTACTAGTCAATATGGTAGACTATAGAGAATAGAGGATGATCAAAGAGAAGACAGATTGTGTGTATGATCAAAAAAATGATAAGCTGTCAATCTGGTACTGACTAATGATCCGGGTGTCAAAACCAGTGTGTAGAAGAGAGATACCACCCAGTGAGAGATACCATCCTGATGCCCGTAATATCCGGTTTAAGTAAGATATCCACCAGGCCTTTTACGCCGCAGTTTGTGGGTTCGAGTCCCACCCAGGACAGATATTTGTGTGCTGGAACATATCCATTGCCCTGCGTCTGGGTGTAATTATTTATATAAGTATTTATTTACAAAAGAAAAGTATTATATGGAGTATATCAGTTATCTGGTTTCCATAGTACAAGCTTTGCTTAGTATGGGATCAGATGACAGAGTTAAAAATGCCCTAGGATAATAATAGTAATCATTTATTTAACCACTCACAAAGAATTACAATACACGAATGGTACATTTTGTTAAATTATAACTAGATATAATTATTATTATTTAACATACCAGTACATACAAGTCGAAAGTCTTCGACCAGTGTGTGTTGCCAGTGATGACTTATGGAACAGAGACGTGGTCGCTCACTATGGGCCTTATCAGGAGGCTCAAGGTCACCCAAAGAGCAATGGAAAGGGCTATGCTTGGAGTTTCCCTGCGAGATCGAATCAGAAATGTTGAGATCCGCAGGCGAACCAAAGTAACCGACATAGCCGTAAGAATTGCCGAGCTGAAGTGGCAGTGGGCAGGGCATATAGCTCGTAGAGCCGACGGCCGCTGGGGCAGAAAGGTTCTCGAATGGCGACCACGAACCGGAAGACGCAACGTGGGCAGGCCCCCTACAAGATGGACCGATGATCTTGTGCGGGTCGCTGGAAATCGCTGGATGCAGATAGCGCAAGACCGGCAATTGTGTAGATCTTTGGGGGAGGCCTTTGTCCAGCAGTGGGCGTCTTTCGGCTGATATGATGATGATGATGAACATACCACTACGCCGCGCCGGTGGGCACGCGGCGCAGTGGTATGTTTATTTATGCGTTATTCAATATAGCATGGGACACGGGGCCTGAGAAGACAATTACGTCTTCCTTACCCGCCTTTCAACTGCCACCACATCATGAATCCGCTTGCTACCTTACCTGACTACTAAGAGGTGTCGTCCGGATTCTCATAATATTTTATCAAGTTCGACATACACGGACGCTCTATTCCACGTGGCGCTAAAATACTTAAGCCAAGAAGATTGGCGTCAAGCGTATATTCACGATCACTCTCCAATTTCAATCCATTGCGCTTGCAATTGTCTACGCCAAAAAACAACGTTAAAGATCATTCCGGTGAAATTATTTTACCAGGATACCAAACAAGCTAGTGTTACAATAAGCTATTAATCCTAGTTTTCGAGTTAAGCCATATCAGGGCCGTACGGATTAATTCTGACGCAAGGGTTACCAATTAACCACTGCCTTATTTCCAATGCCTTGAAGAAAAATTGGTAAACGTTTACATTTAGTTTGTTAATAAATTTAAATTGATTATTATATGTAAGACATTTGCACGCCGAAAGGCTAATATGGAACGGAATTTATACTTAGCAATAAGAACAATGTAAGGCCCATATATTTACAAATAAAATGATTTGGTTGAGTTTCCTCAAGCTCTTATTAGTAACCTTGTTGGTTACAGGCGGTGCTCCAAACATTGAACTATCATTCAGTCCACAAACTGTTATCTAATACTAACCAACATGTGAGAGACAGAGGTCAACGTACCTGGAACAGAAAATAAAATGTCAATAAATATTTTTATTGAATACATTATGTTTAGATGGGTCGGTTGACGTGTTTGGTAAATGCTTGCCTTGCATGTCGTGGCCGGTCGTGGGTTCGATTCCCACCCAGGACACATATTTGTGTGTATGAATATGTCTGTTTGTCCTGAGTCTGGGTGTAATTCTATATAGTATGTATTTACAAAGTAGAATATGTAGATAATATATCGGCTGCCTGGTTTCCATAGTACAAGCTCTGCTTAGTTTGGGTTTAGATGGCCGTGTGGTCGATATAGGATATTATATATAACCAATAAACTAGCAATAACAAGAGGGCCACTACCCTCTCCTAGTTTAAAGCATATATGTAAAATTTGACTATATTGCTGATCCCAAAAAGGCGATGCACCCCTAAAAAAGCATATAACTAGAGCATCTCAAAAATATACAACTGAATTGAAATTTAGAAATGAGACTAAAAATCATCTAGCCGAATCTCAATAACGACTAGCCATCTATGTTGAATATTGGCGCGTGCGCGCCACGTGTGAACTCTCACAGTGTGCTTGTCGCCGGGACTCTAGATACTTGTTCCGTGATCTTAGTGGTGCACCAATTGTCACTGTCAACGCCAATAAAAGTTCCTTCGCAAACACTAGTTTCCTTTCCAATCTCGTGACTCACTGCTCGCCACAATATGTTATAGTGCATGCGTAAACATGGCTGCACGGGTGTCTATTCCCTCACTTTCTTAATCCGATTGGACGCCAACACGGCCGATGAAAATGAGACACAAGGTCACCAGACACACAATACGCAGTAAATTATAGCATTAGGAAAAGCTTTGTACGTTATATTTTGTCCGCAATGAATGTTCAATTTCACCAGGATATTATTTTGTTTTTATAGACAATGCCCGCACTAGTGAATCTAATCCCTGCGTCGCGGGGTACACACATACAATAGATGGACACAAATTACATCCAGACTCAGAACAACTATTTATGGGTCACACAAATAGTTGTCCGGCGCGGGACTCGAACCCGCGACACGAAGCGGAGAGGCGACTGTCTTAGCCGCTGCGCTGCTAGTTTTTATAGTTTTCAGTTTACTCCATTATGACGCGTATCTGTTACTTTATACGGACGGGATTAGCGTGATACAAAATAATGACGATGATACCAAATAATGAGAATGAATAAGGTGTATCATAAGGATTATTTTATCTAACTATCTATGTATATTATTTCAAGGTTTGGGGCATAGAAATTGAGCGGCACTCTTTATTCTTTGTAAAGTTATTGATATTGCTGACAGTACATACATACAAACACACAGTTTACAAATTCCAAACAATCAAACAATAATTGTTTATTTTGTTATCGCTACGTCAATAGCTGTGGGAATGACGGTGTCGACAGGAATTGTGCTAAATAAACATTTGACGCTTAAATTACACGTGGACAGACCATTTCTTTCAACCATTACTCATGTTCTGGTATACCAAGAAAACGGAAACAGCATTATATTATTATGCAAATAATTTTAAATACATATATAATTCAAAACTATGTTTAGGGCATTCCTGGACATTAACAGGACGAATAATTCAATTTCATTAGCATCATGTCAGCCAAAGTACGTCCACGGCTGGACAAAAGCCTCCCCAAATAATAGGAGGATATGCCATAATCGTCACGCTTGGCAGATGGGTTGGCGATCGCAGTTTGATGGTCATAGTTGACTGAAAAACATGGTGATTTACCTGTATAACTGCAGTTCTGTTACGGCGATCTAGTGATTGCACGGCAGTATTGACTGTCTACCCACTTTTCCCACTATGCCCCAGTAAAATCAGCGCTCCTTTCCGTTTGAACTCCGCTAAATGTCATTCTCTACATAGAAAATATTACCACTGTACTTAAACCAAGAACATTAAAGGTTAATGACCACTATTATCATAATACATAGTTAACTTTTAATGTCGTAATAATACGACATTACTCAAAACGGTAACTTTATAGAAATAATTAGATTTTTTAGTGGTAAAGCACTGTGAAATGGGATATTACCTAGTCGAGATTGTGATTGTGGTTTTTCATTATAGGGATGAAGTTAAGATAATTATCTAAATTGCTGAAGAGAAAACTACTGTAAAGTCTTTCGCTGCTGCACCGGACCCTAGTGGTAAGCGAAGGTTCAAGCCGTCTAACAAAATACAACTAAAAACTAAGTAACCTATTGGTTCGAAGCTCGGCACGGGTCTATTACTGACGTGGGGATCCATGAGAGGTTCAATTTTCAGAGTTGTTTCGTGAAACTATCGCTCTACGTTAATACACAAAGACGCGAAGTTAGACAAGAGACATAAGGCACTTCCAAGTTAAGACAAGTCAAGACAAAACTTAACAGTATTGTGTACAGATAGAGCTACAATTTTTTGAACTTGTTTTCATTTCATTTATTTATATAAATAAATAAATATTTTGGAACAACTAACACAGGTGCTGTCAAGTTTGGGATCAGGTATCAGTCCTGAACTGATAAACATACTTATAGATTTCGAAATACATATTATAGATAGATTTCACCCAGACATAGAATTTGTTTTGTGCCCGAATGGGAATCGAACCCAAAATCTTTGGCTTCAGTGAAGATCCCTAACCATATACCAACCATATACCATACTATACCAACACACACACACATATATATAAACTAATACTTTTAAAGGTCGCTCCAAGCCTGAATCATAGTCATATATATTTTGTGTGGCATATGCAAATTATTTACGAACCCACCTTCAATAATATTTCAAATAAGTTATACTTTTTTTAAGCTTACCGACTACCTGATGTGCACGAATCGCATAACTCACGGAAGGCATTAAGCAAACGGGTCTTGGAAAATTGGACATTCCCTAACCATGTCAATCCTTTAGCTGCTTCGTTAGCGACAGCATTTTCAACTGCATGCTGGCAAGGAAATCATGCTGTGAGTCACAAGAAACCTTATTACGCCTTATAATGCAGTGAAAAGATTACATAAGAATGTTTTCATGAGAGGCGAGAATAAAGAAACTAATATCGTCGCACAGATAGTATCGTATCACTGCTTGCAGCTGATATCGAGTGACAACTTTCTATCTAGAACTTTCCATCTGGCGGCTGGCGGTTAGGGTTTCAGGGGAAATGTGCGGTATTTGTTTTACCACTCTCCTACAATACTTATTGTATGTATCTTTGTTGTTTGTATAAGAAGGACTGGATTCGTACCGATGTAATGCGTTTGCACAGTAGCAATAACCGTCCCTACAACTAACCCTCCGATGCATTTCGACATCAGGTTCGTCCATGAGCTGAGTTTTGAAGCGTTGTGGGTTACTTAGTTTATAGCCTTATTTACCTGCCTTTATTGTCAGGTGAAGCAGTGGAAGGCCTGAAGGCCGAAACGTCATATTTAATAAAAATATCCTAGTTTCTGTGGTTGCTATGACAAAAAAATCATTATAGGTCAAATGCTATTACGACCTTAGGCTTCAGTTCTAGTCACCATACACGTGGCCCCTGGCATACCTTACATAATGTTCTCTATTCTTACATTTTACCTCCCGAAGACAAGCAGTGGACGTAACAAGCATTTAAACGCGTTTCCGTCTAAATGATGTATTTACCCAATTATATTGAGCATATATTTGTCCAGCAATGAATGTCTTTCGGCTCCTCAAGAATATTAAACATCAGGTCTGAAACTATGCGAAAAAATGTATCCACTTAATCTACAAACATGTCAAGTGGCTGATCTTCTACATGTTCTTCTATTTTATGGAAAGCATCGGTTCGTTTAAATCTTTTATTATTCATGTTAGGTACACGTAGTATAATTGAAATCCCATATTCAAACGAAGGAAGCCCATCCAAGGCCAAAACGTAATGCTTTTACGTAAACACAAATCCGCTTAAGTAACTTACTTATTATACTTATTAAGCTTATACAGAAACTGGGACAATTTGCGTACTTCAAATGAGGAGTTACAAAATCAAAATGAATCATGGTGGCTCAGTTATGATGATGGAAATGAAGTTGATAAATGATTGAGTTGTAGAATTTGAATTTGATGGGAATTAGTGTGCAATCGAAATATAACGCAATTGATCATGTAGAAAATTGTAGGGAATTATTTGGGTATGTCTGACTCGATTGCAGTATAGTCAACAGAATTCGTTTCATTAACACTAAACGTTCTCTAACTATCGGTAAATTATAGCTGCAAATAACTAATTTACAGCCGGCATCGCGTGTGCCTGTGTGTTATATTAGGTCATTTCGTGAAAAAGAACCCGCTAAATGAAGGATCGTACCGTACCGACACGTATTTAGATGGTACACGTAGCAGTCTACGTGTACCATTTAAATACGTGTGCAACTTAAAACCTTCTTAGCCTCTCTGGTCGGTGAGCTGTTGCAATCGGTTGTTTCGTTCCTTCATTCATCGGGTTTTTTTTAAAGACAACTCTTCACGGGGTACTTTACAAACATATAATAGACGGACACAAATTATATCCAGACTCAGAACAACTATTTATGGTTTACACAAATAGTTGCCGGCGCGGGACGCGAACCCGCGACACGAAGATGCGTGGCGACTGTCTTGGCCGCTGCGCCACACGAGCAAATTGATTGAAAGACAGAGTTACGCTGAAGAGGCGGGCATGGATGAAAAATACAATGAGAGTAGACGAGGCAAAAGACACGCGCAAGGATCATGACCAATTGAAATCCGTTGTCCCCACCTACCATTGGCATTAATACCTGCGTACATTTCAGGGCAAGATGTCTTTGAATGATATAGAAATATAACGAATATCTCATTAAATTCATAGTTTTAATTTCTTCAGGAGATGATCTGCATTACTTAAGTTACCCGTAACAGTTCTAACTATGTTCACTCCTCACGTTAGTTATAATAATAACTTTGTTTTCAGCACTATTATCAGGGGATCATATAGCAGGGGAAACTATATTTAATACACGTCCTTGAACCAACGTAGTTAGTATAGTACGAGGAATACGATAACCGTGCCACGAACGCCGACACCTTCAAAATAGAGATCGTGGTCACAAGGTAAGCTTTATTAAAATAGTAAGAGCTAAGGAAATCGGGACGAGTCGCTCCCTCTTACCAACCACTGCAACTCCTGTAAGCTAGGATCAATAGTGGCACACGATGAAATGACACTGAGCGGTGAGGCTCAAACATATCCTGGGGAATCTGCCTTGGATGCCGCAACGACATTAATTAGAAAAAAACAAGGAGGTGTTAGAAAATGAATAGTTCCACGTAAGCTTTAAAGCTAAGGACATAAGTATCACGTCTAAAATGGTCAAGATTTACTGCCAATGTTTTGCCGTTCAACAATGATTACAGACACAACTGCAACAACCTCTCACCAGCAGGACATTTAAGAAACATGTAAGCCCCACATGTACTACTCCATATTCAGCAGTAAGTTCCTAATATGTTAATGCTTCTCGTGGGCGTTGAAGCTATCAGAAGATCTAACCATTTGTTTCTGCGGATTGAAGAGCTTGTATGGAAGGTCATTCGGACTAGGAAGTAGTCAATTAAAGACTAATAACTGATATGGAACTATAATCGTTTGTGTAAAGATCTATTTGGTTCGAAACCTTGTCAGTCAGATCGTCTAAGATATTAATCTATGGAAATAAATAATAAATAAATGTCCTCCTAGCCGAGATCCGGCCACGGCGGCCAGTCTTAAAGGAGACTAGCCATCTGCGCGGGACATATTATAGTGCTCAAGTGTGTGCGCAAACACAGGAGCACTTTCTATTCCATCACTCTCATGATCCGATGGGACGACTAGCGACACGACCGGAAAGAGGTCAGGTACAGGACCGACGGCTTTACGTGCTCTCCGAGGCACAGGGGTATAATACCGCCAACTCCCAGACCTCGGGCTGATATTAAGATTATTTCGTTTTACAGAAAAATCCCAAAATCACTTTCGGCCCGACCCAGGATTTGAACCCAGGACCTCGTTATCTGCGGTTGAACACGCAACCGCTAGGCAACGAGGCAGTCAATCTATGGAAATACATGGTCGGCAATGTGAAGATATAGCGGGTTTCAATACATTGGCATATGCTTACTTCTTACGTGTTTTGGTCTGTCTAAACTAGAGAAACGCATCCCTATATCGCTGGGGATTTTACAAATATATAAGTCATAGACACAAAGCACATCCATACTCAAAAATCTATGTCTAAATGACACAAATAATTGTCCTTTGCGGGAATGAGACCTGGGGCTGTACCGGCTAAGTCACCGAACATCGATTTTTTAAATAACATTCAAATAAATAGAGGTTAAAAAAGACTTAATCAATCGTTAAATCGGCTTCAACGGTGACAATCGATTCCGGACGATTTATGACGTCACATGTGCCCATGAAAGCCGATTTAACGATTGATTAAGTAATTTTTAACCTTTATTTATTTGAACGCTATTTAAGAAGTCGATGTTTGGTCGATGCAATTTAGCCGGTAGAGCCCCTGAAACGCATGGATTTGGACGTAGCATGTTACATGTCTCAACTAGATAGAATACAAAACTAGTAAAAAAAATACACAGCACACTTAGTGAATTACATACATCTGATACTGTTATCCTGATATTATTATGTTTCTTAAGTAAGTAAGCATTTATTTGCATAAACATGTGTACACATACAAAAAATATTATTGCATGCAAGATGTTTGATGTAGTGTGTAGTGATGATTCTTTTATTATTATTTAATAAAGTACCAAGAATAAAGTACTTTATATGTATTACAATCTAGTCTAGGGACTAATAATATTATTATGTGATTGTAATTTATTTATTTACTTACACAATAATTCACATTCAAATCACTTTTGCAACTGTATAAAAACCGATTTGATCAGAATATATCACACTAATATTATAAAGGCGAAAGTTTGTGAGTATGTGTTTGTTACTTCTTCAGGTCTAAACTGCTTGAGCGATTTTTATAAAAATAAAATTTGGTATGAAGTTAGCTGACCCCTGGATTATCACATAGGTTAGATTTTAAAAAGTTTAACGCGGGTAAAACCGCGGGGTACAGCTAGTTGTACATAACTGACATTTGTATTGAACTACTAGCTGTATCCCGCGGTTTTACCCGCGCTTGATTTTATAAATTATCACAGCTCCTCCCTAGGTGATAGCGTGATAATATGTAGCCTATATGTTGACCCGACCTCTTAGTATTATTCACGCAAAATTTTAGGTAAATCCATGCAGTACTTATTGAGTTTAGCCCGGATACATACAGACAAACAGACACACAGACAAAAATTCAAAAGACTATATTTTTAGCTTCGACATCGATTGTAGATCACGCCCAAATAATCCTTTAAAAAAATATTCAATGTACAGTTTCGACTTTCCTACGATTTTATTATATGTATAGATAAGACTCTCCAAATTTCATTCTGAATATTGCATCACATCCCAAAATAATCTCACGTTTCCTGTATTGTAACTTACTATTGTAGTTCTAATTACAGCAGAGTGCGTTACCCTTGACTGTGTGTACGTTTGTGTGTTCAATAAACTTGATACTTTAATGTACGATTGTTTTGTATTTGTGGAGAGGTAAAATTAGAAGCTTTCAGGGTGAGCTCATTGGTGGAAATAAACTGTTGAGGCGGTGGGAACCGTTGAGATAAAGTTATATTTGCTTGGTTTTAGATCCCGCATAATTTAAATTTTAACATGCTTTCACTGCTTCAATAGACGCAAGCAGAGGCTCACGCCGTCAAAGGATTCAATCTCCATTTGCTTCTACTTTACGGTAAGGATAAGTACAAGAACCTTTTGAAGTTCGAACCTAGACTCAGAGCGGCTACTGACTATGAAATGGAAATGTTTGAGTGAGTTTTGTGCAACTGCCTTATTGCAGATCAAGACCTCCATGAACTTATCCCTCCATCTCCCTTTCTTCATCGGACTACAAGGCGTCGGTCTCCATCGCTATGTCGTTGACATCCCATTATGCCGTACGAAGCGTTTTGCTTCCTCTTTCATCATACGCACGGCTAAGCTGTGGAACAGCCTCCCAAACGACGTGTTTCCAGACTCATATAACATGGGTTTATTCAAGGTTAGAGTGAACAGTTATCTTATGGGTACGCGCGGTCCACCTTCGACCACATCTTCAGTTACCATCAGGTGAGATCGCGGTCAAGCGCAAACCCATTTTGCATAAAAAAAAGAAAAGATCAGAGACGGCAATTCATTGATACCGATGCCAAATGACATTCATGGAGGGCGATGATGGTCGCGGCGCGTTCAAAGTCGTGCTAACGACGTACGATATTTCGGATAGTATACAACGGTCTTGCGCGACCTGCATCAAAAATCTGATCTATGTGAAATATATTTTTTAATAGGTAATTATTTAAAATATATTCGATTCCTCCCAATAGAAAACATGTTCATGCACACAAATATCTGTTGTGTGCATGAACATGTCTGGGTGTAATTATCTATATAAATATGTATTTACTATATCTGTGTATAACATCAAGATTAAGAACTTTATTGTTGATGTATTATGTTTTTCATACTATCTTTTCTCTAATTTTTGCATACTTGTTCGACTCTCAATTTGAACTTACTCATATGTTTTAACTTTATCTGTGGTAAACGGTGTGGATATCATAATTAATTAATTATATTGTATAGCCTAAACATTATAATAGTGTAATATTGTGATTTATTAGTTTACCCAATAATATTTAAAAAAAAAAAATCTCAGTTACCTGGTTTCCATAGTACAAGCTCTGCTTAGTTTGGGATCAGACGTGAATTATGTCCCAGGATATTTTTATTATTTTCTCAGAACAAGAAGGCCTAAGTTGTCCATTTAGTGCAAAAATGACAGTCAAAGTGTAATCAGCCCCTTAAGCGCTATAGAACAGATTTGCGCAGTAGTCAATACACACAAGCCAGTCACTTCCGATACCGAACGGTAAATATTTAGCGTTCTAAAGAAACAGAGCTCTGTTCTCAAATTAGTGTGGGCGTTACTAATGATAGAGTTTACTGAACCTATTCCGATACAATTTTATAGAATTTGGGTAAATTGGGTACTTGCACTGTTTGTTATTGGTTTCTGCTTCCGGGGAATTTTGCTGGTTTTAGTACATGATTGAATTAGTAAGGTAAAACATTAGTACTAAAACCAAAACAAAATTTGACGGGTCGGTTGGCGTGATTAGGTAGTAGCTCGTAGGTTCGATTTCCGCTCAGGACAGATATTTGTGTACATGAATATGTCTGTTTGTCCTGAGTCTGGGTGGAGTTGCCTGTATTAAGTATGTATTTACAGTATATCAGTTGTCTGGTTTCCATAGAACACAAGCTCTGCTTAGTTTAGGATGAGATGGCCGTGTGTAAATGATGTCTCAGAAAAAAAAATTGTCCGCTAAACAAACAATTTTATAAAAAATACTAGAGACAATGTTTATCTCAGATCCTTTCACTTTTAAGTGAACACAATTTGTTCTTGAGATGAGTCTTAATTAAATCCTTAGTAATATTACAAATGCGAAAGTAAGTCTGTCTGTCTGTTGTACTTTCACACCAAAACTACTGAACCGATTTAAATGAAATTTGGTACACAATTAGTCTAGAGCCTGAGATAGGCTACTTTATAATGCGAAAAGGGTTGTAAGAGGTTTAAAGAGGGGTAGGGGGTTAAAATTTGTATGGAAGTATCGTCATATGGCAAATCCTCCCATTCTTCGTGGAGGCTTTGGTCCAGCAGTGGACGTACTTTGGGTGACATGATGAATCATATATAACTAAATAGCAAAATGATAATGATTAAGTAAACCGTTTTATAAGTGTCGATGGATTGGTCTTAAATTCTCATCATAAATCATCACATTAATAAACCGATTGCTATTTGCTCGTTTATTGAGATTAGTTCACTTCTTGTGCTGGTTTTTTTCATAATGTATGCGCTATGAAGATTATGGAAAGGTGGTAAAAACTCGATTCAAAGTGATCAATGAGGACGCATATGTTTTACTGGGAGGTGCGCACGCGCGATACTTGCGCATTCGGTTTCACCGTGCGTAGTTTCTTTATGTTGGAATATTTTCATTAATTTGAAGAAAGTACCTTTTAATTCATTACTGGCAACACATACTGGTCGAAGACTTGAGACGTGGTCGCTCATTAGATGACTCAGGCTCTCCAAAATTGCAATAAAGAGGGCTATGCTCAGAGTTTCCCTGCGAGAACGAAGTAGAAATGTCGAATTCCGCAGGCAAACCAAAGGCTGAAGAATTGCAAAGTTGAAGTGGCAGTGGACGGGGCACATAGCTCGTAGAACCGACGGCCGTTGGGGCAACAAGGTTCTCGAGTGGCGACCATGAACTGGAAGGATCGCTGGAAACAGCTGGATGTGGATACCGCAAGACAGACGATTGTAGAGATCTTTGCGGGAGGCCTTTGTCCAGCAGTGGACGTCTTTCAGCTGATATGATGATGATGATGACGACCTTTTAAATAACAGCTTATCATTTAGAGTAGTTCTTGTTATATTGGGAATACCCTACTGCCTTGGTATTTCTGCTTACCCCACAAAGGCATATGATTTATGCAGACAGATTTTACCGCACTCAGTTCCACATTCCCAAACATCAATCTCGGAGAACATTAGCAATCGATCATGCCGCGCAAATTAAGACAACGTTGGCTAATATAAACGCAAAGGTTATTTAGTATTTACGCTTCGCATATCTTTTTGCTGGAAATCAATCATTTGGACTGGGTTGGGAAACGAGGAGTGGGTAGCTCATCAGTTTAATGAAGGTTTAAGGATGAGTGGATACTTGGAAACGTGAGTCACTAAACATAATATCTTGTCTTCTTAGCATCAATTTAATAATAAAAACTTGAGAGGTGTCAAGGGACACCCGGATGGAACGAAGTTATTTCTTATTATTTATTATGTACAAAAAACCTGTATACACTCAACAAAAATAATCGTCGCGACACCACACTGTTCAATGCGAAATAGAAATGAAAATATCTGGCTTGCTTTCTATAAGAGAGAGAGAGAGACAGAAAAACATGCGCACGCCGCACAGGTGCAAAAAGTGTCGTGGCAACTTTTCGTAAGATTTTTTTCCGTCTAGCCCCCTTTCACAACGCGCGATAAGGAACTTCGTTCCAATTAGGGACGGTAATTCTGGAGATCTTTGGGGAGGAGGGTGGGGGACTCCACAATAATTACCGGTCTTGCGTTACTTGTCCAATATTTTTGGAGAGTTCTGCCATAATCGCCACGTTCGGCAGACGAGTAGACGATATCAGTATGATGGTCCTAGTAATCAGAGCTGCCTATTTTCTGTATATAGTCAGTAATATAGTCGGGTCAGAAGTTAACCCCCGGGTCGACTTCTACGCCCGCCATGGCTTCATATGGGGTGATGATATTCTATAGTAATAATATCCTGGTACATTATTCACACACGATCAGCTGATCCCAAACTGAGCAGAGTTTCTACTATGGAAACCAGGTAACTGATATACTTATTTTCTTTTGCAAATACCTACTTATATAGTTAATTATACCCAGACTCGGGACAAATAGACATGTTCATGCACACAAATATTTGTACTGGATAGGAATCGAACCCACGACCTGCGGTATGAAAAGAAAGCATTTGCCAACCACGTCAACAGGCTGCCAAATTGAACGAGTAAATTATATGTATGCCATTTAAACTTGAAAAAGTATTTTCCAACCAAGCCAACCGCGTATATACCGCCAGCAAAGAGCTACTAAAATGCATGTTCTGACTATTTAAAAGCCCCTTTTAAAGTATACTTGTATAAAAACAGTTTTATTTTTATTTAAATACTAGCTGTTACCCGCGACTTCGTCCGCGACAATTTTGAATGATGACCAATGTAACCTACAACAAAAAGTCCTAACATACGTGCAAGACTCGCTTTTAGAAACTGTGTAAAGAATGTGAATAACTAAGGATAGGCCATTTCATTAAAATATTAATTTTTATGAAAATATTTAGCTATAAACGGCCGTGTTTTTTTTGCTGTATACCGTTTCTGACAGAAACGGCACACAGAAAAAAACACGGCCGTTTATAGCAAAATAGTTTCATTATAAAATATTTCAGTAACTGTAACCGTCAAAATCGGTGCATTCAGAGATTAGCCGGAACAAACAAACAGACAGACAGACAGACAAAAATTGTAAAAAATGTTAATTTGGTGTATGTACCGTATATAATAGGTCTTTACCTATGAAATTGCCGTTTTGTATGAAAAAATTTAAACGAATTTTTTTCATGAATTTTTTTATTTGTATTAATCGAAGTAATCACCCATGCAATCAATGCATCTTTGCCATCGCAGTGGCAGTTTATTGATGCCCTTCTTAAAGAAATCAGCTGGACGGGAGGCAACAAATTCTTCAAAGGCATTTTGTACTGCCTCTCGGGTATTGAATTTTTTTCCCGCCAAGAAGTTATCCAAATTCTGGAAAAAGTAGTAGTCTGTAGGCGCAAGGTCTGGTGAGTAGGGCGGATGACGGAGAGCTTCCAACCCCAGTTCTTGCAACTTGGAGACCGTCTGCTGTGCAGTATGAGGTCGCGCGTTGTCGTGCAGGAGCAGCGGAGACGAGCGATTGACCAATGCTGGTTGGAGATGCGCCAGCTTCTCCATCATTGTGCTCAGTTCTTCACAGTACACATCTGCAGTAATGCTCACCCCGTTTGGTAAGAAGCTGTGATGAATCACACCGGCGCTAGACCACCAAACAGTGACCATCACTTTTCTAGGGGTAAGTTTTCGTTTAGGGCATTGTTTAGGTGCTGAACCAGGATCCAACCAACTTGCTGAGCGCTTGCGGTTATCAAACAGAATCCATTTTTCATCGCAGGTAACAATGCGGTTCAAAATTCCTTCATTTGTGTGTCTGTTGAGCAGTGCAAGGCACGTCTCGACGCGTACTTCGCGCTGGCGATCATTGAGTTCGTGGGGCTCCCATTTGTCAAGCTTTTTTACCTTGCCAATTTTACGCAAATGGACCAATATTGTTTTGACGCTAACGTCGAAAGCTGCTGCTAATTCAGCCGTAGATTGTGTATCATCAGCTTCCACAACCGCCTTTAATTCGTCATTGTCGACCAAAGTCTTCGGACGACCGCGAGGTTCATTTTTCAGGTCGAAATTTCCAGAACGGAAGCGAGCAAACCAATAACAGGTGGTGCGTTGGTTTGTAGTGTTAGCTCCGTAAACGTCGTTGATGTTGCGTGCCACTTGTGCCGCGTTGCTGCCACGACGGTACTCATATTCCATAATTACTCGAATTTTTAACGTATCCATGATGACGAAAAAGATTGAAATGCGATGGAAATGTAACACTAATCAATAAAGAAATGACTACTTTTGGAAAAAAGAATCCATGTTTTTAAAATAAAATTAATTTGAAATTAGAATTCTTAGCCAAACAAAAATTATTTTGATTTGAAATGGCCAGTACTGCAGAACGGCAATTTCATAGGTAAAGACCTAATATATTCATATTTATGTAGAAAACAACGGTTATTTCAATATTACAAACAGACACTCCAATTTTATTTATTTGTATAGATGACAATAGCTGTACCTGCGCTTCGCCCGCGTGTCAATTAGTTTATTTAGTTTGTTCTTGATTTTTATAAAATAAAAGATTTTTTCTTAAATAAACGTAACCTAAGTTACTCCTTATTACATAAGCTACCTGCCAATAAAATTCCCGTCAAAATCGGTGCAGTCATTTCAGAGATTAGCCGGAACAAACAGACAGACAGACAGACAAAAATTGTAATAAATGTTAATTTGGTGTATGTACCGTATATATATTCATATTTATGTAGAAAACAACGGTTATTTCAATATTACAAACAGACACTCCAATTTTATTTATTTGTTTAGAAGATAATAATAATATATGGGAACAATGTCACACAGATCATCCTAGCCCCAAACTAAGCAAAGCTTGTACTATGGGTACCAGGCGACGATATACATACTTATATAGAAAGATAAATACTTATATACATAGAAAACAGCCATGACTCAGAAACAAATATTCGTGCTCATCACACAAATATTTGCACTTACCGGGATTCGAACCCAGGACCACCAGCTTCTTACTTAACCTTAACCTTGACCACAATCTTACTTAAAATAATCTATCAATAACGAACTCCATGGCCCTCTATCTTATACCCCTTGCTTGCTTGCGTATCGATGAATTGCCACCTCCAATCCTCAATCGGCTGAGTAGCCCGCGTCTTTACGTCTTGACGAAGAACTTGCCGGTCACACAAAGCGTCCATAAAAACCGCTTCTAACCCCAAAGGGGATGACCACTGGCGCGGTTAACTTAGTTTAGTATCTAATTAGCTAGACGGTGTGCCCTCGGTCTCCTCTCTCGTCCGGTGAAGCAATGAAAGGCTCAAAGACTAACTGTAAACGTCATGTTAAGAAGAGTATTAATAGACATTATTATTGCTAGAGTTGCCGACTATATATAGTAGCCCTGGCCAATGCAACTACGTTCTAATTTCATCTACCTTAGTATTATTTTTAACTTCATACTCGAACCGATCTATTTGCTCACCGGTAGCACATTTATCATTCATTCAATAAATTGAATGAATTTGAATGTAGATAGTTGATACCATAATGAACTTGCTAGCTCAGTGGGCCTTGGGCCTAATGATAAGAGCCAACAATAAATCTTCATTAATCAGGTCTAGTTTAACCCAGATTGTGGAAATTGTAATCTTAGTGGTGTTCAAACCCGCTTGTGACAAAGTCAGGCCTCACAGTCAGCGTGTTTTTTAGTTACTGTCGATATTTTGTGGCCGTAGTATTGTTATTAATTATATAAGTTAGCTTCTCTCGTGTTTTCTCTGAGTGTAGTTACTACGTGTGGTCAACAATTGGATGTGCGATTAACGCTTATGCGACAAAACTGTACTGCGAGTCACCATAGTTAGAATGCACGCCAGTGCGACACACTGAAGATCGACATCTCGCTAAACGATCAATAGGTTTAGGTTTGGTTCGGTTCGGTTAGATAGAACATGACAAAACAACGCATGCGAAGTGCCGGAAAGTCAATCGCTTTTTACGAGATGACCTATGACAAACTCAAAAAGTATTGCATAGATTCACTTCAAATTTTTCATGAATATTACTAAGAGGTCGGGTCAACATATAGGCTACATATTATCACGCTATCACCTACGGGGGAGGAGCTGTAATAATTATAAAATGTAACGCGGGTAAAACCGCGGGGCACAGATATTATCTATATAAGTATGTATTTACAAAAGAAAAGTAGTATATGTATTATATCAGTTATCTGGTTTCCATAGTACAAGCTCTGCTTAGTTTGGGATCAGATGGCCGTGTGTTAATAGTGTCCCAGAATATTATTATTATTTATTATTATTATTATAAGCGTTAATCGCACATCCATTTGTCGACCTCACGTAGTATACTCGTTTTCTCTCGGGAACAGCAATTATATAATAGTGCAAGGGCATAACATACACCAATTGTACTTGTCAATATCACAATGCAGTACATACGAGTAAATATGTATAGTCAAATACAATATTGAAGAAACAAAAAAATTAACTAGGACGTCACAGTGGTTCGTGTAGAACAAGCTAGCTGGACAATATTATTTGTTTCGATTTTTATTTATAAATGAGGTTATTAAGCAAAGATATAAGGGTCATAATACTATTTGAGGTCCATTGGTCGTTTGAGCAGGTATAGTGAAATAAAAACACAATATTTTTTTAAACAATTTTATAAATAAATTTAACTATAAATGTAACTATAAAATCTAATATCAGATACATAAAATACCTACTTAAAAACTAAATCGATCACTCATCATCACTATCATCAGATGAATCATCCATTGAATAGTCATGATCATGAGTGGCAGAACTATGAAAACTAGAAACTATATTAACATTTTGTTCCTTAAAGCTAGGTTGAACTAATAAATCTAGGACTTCGATAGGGAATGAACCTATTTTCTTCCGGGGAATTTCTCTTAAACCATTTATTACAGGGTCAGGTGTTATCAATAACATATTAAGTAAATCTCTATTCGTAGCTATTCTTTGCACAGCTGCTATTTCTTGCACAGCTGCTCCACTTTTCAGCCAATTTTGAAGAATATTTTGAGATGATGACCTTGACGTCTCTCAGGGACTGCTCCGTAACACCATCAAAGTCATGTCTCAAAGATATAAACCGAAAGAGCTCCACGTTTCGCGTTTCCTTCGGGTGTTTTAGCCATTCTTCAAAAAAGTCCATTTTTGAGACGGTGAAAACTGTTTAAAGAAAAAAAAAGAAAAAAATTAGTTGTGCAAATAATTCGCAATATTTTTTTCTACTAATTACTACTAGATACTTGTGAGAATCATATAAAATAGATTTTACAGAGTGGACATGAGTGGACATGTAATATTTTGACTATTGAATTCAAAAATATGGGTGAAAAAGTCCACTTTTATCGAAACATTTAATTTAATAAAATTAAATAATGAAGATCCTGTGATAAAAATTAACTAAAACAAAACTACTTACCCTTATGTACACAATCCATCACAAAAACACTATCACAAATTTCTTTTAGTGACTTAAAATAATGTTAACAATATGGTGTAAAAATGCAAATGAATGCACTTTGAATTATCAACACTTTATATACTTACCTTAATGACGGGCCTAATGAGGGTAATTACGAAAATTAATAGATGTATTCCTTAATGTATAGGGCTAATGAGTTCATCTTAATAATTAACTATTAGGAATTGAAGAGTTGTTTTTGTCCAGCTAGTTTGTTCTACGCGAATCACAGTGCGTCCGTGCGGTCTGTCTCGTCGCAAAAAAATAAGAAGTTACTTATTTATTTTAAAATTTAGTACTATTAATAATTATAATGTATTTAAAAATTAATTTTTGTTCAAGTCTATAGGACAAATGGTATCTTATATCTTTCTGTGCCTCTGACAATGTTAATGCAAGATTTCGCGATTATCGGTAGAGTAGTAAGGCATGGAAGCGTAACTCATTTGAAAAACTCTGACACAATAGTCACCACGACCTGTACGATAGGTAATAAAAAAGAAAGAAGATCGACAACATTTGTTTTGCTACAACAAGCTACTTAGCGCAAATAACGGACTGACTAGGTACTTTTTTCCGGTGAACAAAAGGCAAAACAAACTGCACTCGCGCACGAAGGGTTCCCTACCATTATCTATAAAAATGAGTAAAAAATTGGCGTTTGTTGCATTGGAGCCCCCTTAAATATTCATTAAGTATACTGATGTAAGAGAGCGTTGTGGTGTGAAAGAGGATGTAGTCACAAAGATTGAAAAAGGCATGCTGAGATGGTTTGGCCATTTAGAAAGGATGAATGAAGAAGTATACCTGGCCTGTGTGAATGGGACAACCGGAAGGGGAAGACCACGTCGAACATTCTCTGACCAAATTGGAGATGTTCTCAAGAAAGGGCAGGTCAGAAGTACCCTAAACCGGCGAGCATGTATGAAGAATATAATGATAGTAATCGAGGCAAAAGAGGTGTGCAAGGATCGTGACAAATGGAAATCCGTTGTCTCTGCCTACCCCTCTGGGTAACAGGCGTGAGTCTATGTATGTATGTATGTAAATATTAATTTTATTTTGTTTTTTTAGTATTTTTTGTTATAGCGGCAACAGGAATACATCATCTGTGAAAATTTCAACTGTCTTAAAGGATTAGCTATCTTCTAAAAGATATAAATATATTTATATTATATTTTAAATTTGTTGTTACGACAATCACAAATGTAGAGGAATACCGAAGTGGTAATAATATTATATAATATTATTAGCACTTGTGTCTGTAATGAGTAGCACGAAACTTATTATAATAAAATTTATTTCTAATTATGAACTTAACTTAATCCAGTAGTTACTATGGTGGCCACTTAACAGAGTGTCCAAGTAATTTATAGTACAGTAGTGTAGTTACGCTTCGACCTTAACATAGTTCTTATTACGTAGTACCTAAGAGCGGTTTTCGTAGTACAATTGTATCCACTAGCGTGGAGTCAATTGTTCAATACAAAACTGTCAATGGAAACACCTAATAATTATTCCGATTTAGAACAATAAGATTAACGTTGAATAGTTAATAGGGTACAAATACGTGAGTATAAGTTTAGAATTAATGATGGCTTAGTATTAATACAATGAAATACTATCTTATTAGTTTGGCGTTGGATTGATAATCAATTTATCCATAGAAACGTAATTAAAGTAGGCGCTATACAATCTATAAAAACGAACCAGAAGTCGCATATGCTATGTACATCTAACATGTTATATAATAAAATTGCATTGAAATGTATGTGAAACCAATTTATAAAAAATGTGATTGGTTGAATATATGATCGCATACACTATGTTGGCTGACAGTAAGCCGACATAACGTCACTCTATCGCTCCGCCACCGTGCGCGCTGATTGGCCAAATCAGCGCTCGTATCAGCGCTTCCCCGCTTTCCCGTAACACATTTCCGTTCCTTTCTTAAAATCTCTGAAAACTCTAACAAAAAATATCTAGCGATACGAGAGGATAGATATTACACATTAAAAGAACGAATTATCGTAAGCTTCTGTCTATGACTACAAATTAAACTAAAAGGGATTTAGGATAGTTTTAGACATAAACATACCGCATCGATCCCGGTTTATCCATTTAGGAACTATGACAGACACACAGACATAGTTTCAAACTTACAATGCCTAATTACGGTGGGTAAACAAGCCAAACCAGCTTGTCTATTTGTTTGTTACCCTGCAACTGCTGGACAAATTTTCCTGATATTTAGAACGACGGCTGATCTTAGCCCAACGTAACATCCCGCATAGAAACTTATCAGAAGATCGATTTTCCCAACAAGAGCCACGGATCAAAATTAGTACATAAATTATTAACTATGGTGGATAAACCAGATTCATCATATCAGCCGAAAGACGTCCACTGCTGGACAAAGGCCTCCCCCAAAGATCTCCACAATTGCCGGTCTTGCGCTATTCGCATCCAGCTGTTTCCTGCGACCCGCACAAGATCATCGGTCCATCTTGTAGGGGGCCTGCCCACGCTGCGTCTTCCGGTTCGTGGTCGCCACTCAAGAACCTTTCTGCCCCAACGGCCATCGGTTCTACGAGCTATGTGCCCTGCCCAATGCCACTTCAGTTTTGCAATTCTTCGGGCTATGTCGGTGACTTTGGTTCGCCTGCGGATTTCGACATTTCTGATACGATCCCGCAGGGAAACTCCGAGCATAGCCCTCTCCATTGCTCTTTGGGTGACCTTGAGCCTTCTCATAAGGCCCATAGTGAGAGACCACGTCTCTGTTCCGTAAGTCATCACTGGCAACACACACCGGTCGAAAACTTTCGACTTGAGACACTGCGGTATTTTAGACGAGAAGATGTTACGTAGCTTCCCGAACGCTGCCCAGCCGAGTTGGATTCTACGATTGACCTCCTTGACTTTCAGCCTCCCGAACAAGCCGGTTTCCGAAAAGGCTTTAGCACCATAGACCACATACATACGCTGCGGCAAGTTATACAGAAGACTGACTCTGCACTCGAAGTTGTAGAGAACTATATTTACCTAGGACAGACCATCCAAATAGTTAGGTCCAACTTCGAGAAGGAGGTCAATCGTAAACCAGATTAGGGAACCAAAATTTCTGTTACTTGTGACCCTCTCCCAGATAGAAAACACGCATAAAACACACACACACACACACACACTCCCACACAACTAAATGCTGCGTGGGAGCTAAAATATACGCCTTGGCTTAATTTAGACGCCAGATCTCCCATACATAGCAAGTTACCCGTATATAATAATAATTTTTAATTTTGAGAAGATGAAATAAAACATTTATGTACTAATTTCTTGGTAACACAAAATCGTTGGCTCCGTGGCCCGCGTAACCGCGGTTGCGTTCCACAAATCATTGGATCTATGTATATTAATGTCGAACAAAACAGCTAGGCGAGTTAAACAGATCTCTGTCTAATGGCGTCTGTCACTGTCAGCTAAACTAACCTTTCATTTAGAAGTGAGTTCGTTTTGTTTAAATAATGATAATGTCTGATTTAATATGCTACGATACCATGGTAAAGACTGCTTAGTTCGGGATTAGATGGCGGTGTGTTACTTGTACCTAGATATTTATTTTTTACTAGCTGTGCCCCGCGGTTTTATCCGGGTAAACTTTAGTTTATTAATTATATGTGTTATTCGGATACGTAAGCTATATTACTGCAAAGATTCATCAAAATCCGTTCCGTAGTTTTTGCGTGAAAGAGAAACAAAAAGTTCCTTAAGTAGGTATCGTAGAAATAATATAATAATAAGTGTGCCAAAGTCATCGGAATCATTGAACTGATAGTGTCACAAAAGTTTCTTGTTGATAATATGTAACCTACAGTAACATATCAGCCTGATATGTGTGCTCTTCGCATGCTGTGATTTCAAAAGCATTTTACCGTGACAATGTAATATGTATGCATAAAGTAATCTTTGATAGAAATAATAAATTAAAATAAAATAAAATACCGTCCACTGCTGGACCTAGGCCTCCGCAAAGGTTTCTTAAACGTTGCCATTTAGAGGGGTTTGCCGTAGTCATTGCGCTTGTCATGCGAGTTAACGATCGAAGTACCTTAATATAGACAGAACCATTCAGACAATATGTAGTAAAATTTAAATTTCAATACATAATATTAAAAACTTCAACTAAACATAATCTCCTTGACAATAACTTGATACAAGCTAGCTAAATGTCACTAACATTATAAAATAAATTGTATAAATGTTTTAACATTCCGTATACCTAAATATCTGTAATAAGTAACTAGAAATAATAACTGTATTACTACAAACATGTTCTGACTTTTTTAAAGTCTATGTGACTAAGAACCTTTTTTATTTATTTTATTTTATTTTATTATTTAAGTTAGTATATAGGAGGAGCTGCTGCCCGATAGGTGTATCCCTAAGTCGCCTTTAACGACACGCACGGGATGGTATGGGTTGACTCTGTCGTCCTTTCTGTGCCAGAAACCACACGGCACAACGCACAACACACGGAACCTACAGTACCACATCCCAACTCAGTTTACAGTAAACTCAACTTACCTATTATCTCCTACTAGTTAGAGGTAGCATTTCTAGCAAAAGTGTTTTTCAATATCTCTACAGGAATTGCCATTAATTTAGTTGTGCGCTGTAACTTTTAGTTCAATTAGGGCCACGGCAGACAGTTATTGAGGAAGTGGCTAGCCGGATTGTTAAGGCAGATATTGTTTGAAGACCACTAGCGTGTAGGGTATATCCTGGTTTTGTACGGTAGACAAGTACTCTATTGTTCGATACATTGTATGTTTCCGTAATTGTAATATGGATACGTGGTGATGTTTAAAGATTTTGACTTGCCTGCTGGTCTGGTAATTAGTGAACCTGACTGCTACGCCAGAGGTCGTCATTTCGAACCCCACTCAGGACAAATCTTTTTGTCATGACCACATTATTTTTTTTGTGTCCGGGTGTAATATCTATATGTATGTATTTAGAAACATCAAAGTATGTTTATTAGTTGTCTGGCTGCCATAGTACAGGCTCTGTCTAATTTGGGTTCACATAGCGGTGTTTTAGTTGTCTCAAGATATTTATTTATCATTTATTTTGATGTCTCCTACCAACGCCTACTACTCTTTACTGATTTGAGTTGGAATACTTCTTTGCTGTGGTGAAGGCATAGAATATCATCACCCCATCTCATCCCGTGGGAGCGTAGAAATCGACCGAGGGAATACCTACCAGAGAACGGGCAGCAGCGTTTTTCTGTGAATTGTGACCGTCAAATTGCCGCTTGCCAAGCATTGCGATTATGGCATATCCCCTCATTCTTCGGGGTGGCTTTTGTCCAGCAGTGGACGTACTTTGGCTGACATGATGACTTGTTTGCTTGCTTTAGCCTTTTGACGTACGGTGAAGTTAAGTAATGCCAGCCAGACTTCCTCCTTCACACATATGCTGAGGCTGCGGACTCTCTCCCTGGTCTTATATGGTAACGTTCCTCAATTAATGACGTCCATTGCTAGATAGAGGCCTACCCAAAAGGTTTCCATAATTTGGAGGGATATGCCATAATCTCCACGCTTGGCAGACGGGATGACGATCCAAGTAGGATGCTCATAGACAGAGATCCACTGCTGGATAAAGGCCCACCCAAATGGTTTCCATAATTTGGAGGGATATGCCATAATCTCCACTCTTGGCTGACGGGATGACGATCCAAGTAGGAAGTTCATAGACAGTGAGACGCTGCTGCCCGTTTTCTGGGAGATATTCCCTCGGAACGACTTTTAAGCGAGGGGGTGAGATAGGTGGTGATATTCTTTGCCGTGAGCCACACAGAAATATATCACATGAAGTTGGATTATGAGAAACTTCCTCCCTTGTACGCTGGGACGGGATGGACTTACCACGTAGGTACGATTCCCAAACTAAGTATACTATCCTAAGAGTGAATCGCATTGGTGTGAGTTCTACTTTTACTAACCGATTCACTGCCCAGCACTAGAAGTACATATATGTGTACGGTTACCAACAAAATGGACATTTATTATTTATAAAAATAGACATACACAAATCATTTTAGTCTTGAGTGTCGGTATTAGACAACACGTTTTTAACTGTTAAGAAAGTATTATTTTTGAGTATTATTTATCTTCTTTTTCTTGCTGTGTGTGTGGTGACGGCAGCAAATATCAAAATATTATCGCCCCATCTCATCCCGTGGCGGGCGTAAAGGTCGACCCGAGGGAATATTCCCGGGTCGACTTCTACGCCCCCCACGTGGTAGATATCTACCAGAAGACGGGCAGCAGCTTCTTTCTGAGTACTATGAATTACCATCATACTGCGATCGCAACCCGTCTGCCAAGCGTGGCGATTACGGCGTATCCCCCCAAGATGATTCTTGGAGGAGGCTTTTGTCCAGCAGAGGACTTTTTCCAGCTATTATGATGATGTTTTCAGGTATTATACACACACATGCAAAGACACACACACACACTTTTGAACTATAATTTTTCTTGCGTTGGCTTGATATTAGCCGCCTCTCACCACCCGTTGCTCCCAACGGCCCCTAAGTGACCGCTGAGACTAAAGAATGAAGGCGTGCCTAGACGCTTACCTAGGCACGCGTCCAGTCTATAAATAGGTGACAGCCAAAGTGCTTTACTTTCTGAGCATGTCCGTGCTTCGGCGAGCAAGTTAAGCTGGCGGTCCCTGTTGTAGTCGTTAGACAACAGTCGATGAGCCATGTCAGAGGAATACGGGGTGGCTTGAACAACTCTGACACTAGAGTAACTACTGCCCATACCATAAAGTCAAGTAAAGCCGTCGTAGCTACAAATAATTCCGCCAACAACAGTATCTAATCGTCTTTATTTATCTATGTTAAGGTGCTTCCGTTACTGACCGTACTTTGGTCGTCTTGCAGCCATAGTGCTGTTACTATAGACACCATAGTATAACGGTATTTGTGTCTGTAGCACATATGTGTTATATTTCGCTGGACAAGGTCGCAGTGCCGTCACGCGTTCCTTACCTTATGCCATGGTACAAGGCACAGGATGATTCGAGCGATATACATACATAATTATTATATACTTGCTCTGCCCGCAACTTCGTCCGCGTATAATAGTGACATGGGATAGCATTCGAAAAACAGCAGTGGCATTTGTATGGCGCAGTCGTCTGCCCGTTCGCGTAAGCACACTTAGGCATATTTCAATACAATATACGACAGACAGAGGCAGATACAATTACTGTCGCATTTATAATAGTAGTATGGATTAAACCTGACATTAGCATCAATTCGACAATATATTTTATTGTATGTAACGCGTTGTTGGTAAATCGATTTTAATCATTTTTTTTAATTGGTAGCAGTGGCTCTTATTTTTTTTTTATTGATTCCGGACAAATATAGCCGATAGTTATTCGGATATGTATGAGCTATATTCAAAGTTTCATAAAAATCCGTTCAGCAGTTTTGCGTGACGTTTTTACAAACATACACCCTCACAAACTTTCGCTTTTCTAATATTAGTGTGATACAGCGCCTTTACTTTAGCGTGAGGCAAGCGTAAATTATTCGGTCCAATGTGATAAAAAATATTGATGTAGGAACTCAATTTCTATATCATTATTTACATTTTTCGTAAATTATGAAGTATCTAGTTAACAATACCATCGTCGATTAAAGAGTTTTTCTATAGAAAAACTATTCCGCTCTCACTTATCGATTACACCAATCCGTTCCACTTGAACATAAGCGTGATAAATAACTAAGAATAATGTATCGCAAATACGTTTTGTCAATTTTGTAAGTGAATGCTTGACGAATCATGGGCAGGTAAATGACGTCCGACCTTCTTGTGTTTCCATCTCAGCCAACAATACTGTATGGCACAGCATATAGACAATTACGAGTACCCATAGTAGTTCATCTTAAAACTGAGCGTGGATATAACTCACGCATGTCGTAGCACGTTTGCACAATAAATAGACATAGCAATAGTGGAACCAGCAAATGTGGAAAACTGAGAAACAGAGAAGGTGAGCGGTGGGGTGAGGTGGGGTTTCTACACACTTAAAAACCTATATGGTCTACTAACCCGTTCCACAGGACTTAATCACTCTTTAATGGTTCTGCCAAGAGCTTATAGCATTGGGCTGTTCAAAAAAGGAATGATAAGGTTAATAAAGAGTTGGCAAAGTGGGGAAGGAAGTGTCCAAGTGAAGGTGACCGCTTAACACCAGGCGGCACTATGCTTGCTGCCGACTTATTTCTATAAAAAAAGGTGGACGGTTTCAAAGATTCAAAGGTAGCACTGAGAGACAGAGAAGGTGAGCGTTGATGCATCCCAGGGGGCCCCTTAAACCTACATCTGAGTCGCAAGTCTCAGACTCTGACGAGTGTTCCCTCTTCCCGATGGACCGTCCTGATGGACCCGGTTTCCACACGGTGAATCCATGGAACGCTAAGAATTAGGTCTTTAAAGTATTCAAGCACCACTTTACTGACCTTAGTTATCACTTTCGACACCCAGCACCCACCTGATGGATGACAGATAATTTCTTCAGGTGCCCATAAACCCGCCCAGGTTTCCTGTCTATAGGTAGCTATAGGAGACACATTGCTTTGCACCCTACATGACTAGCTGGCACATATGGATGCCAAAAAGTTATTAGAACTCATTTTAAATTTTTAATATCGCTTTGTTTATTCCAAAGTCTCTATAATTCAACGCTGGTAACTCCATCGCTCACGACAGGAGTAAGCGCCAGGATCTACCTCGCAACAATATTGTTATCTCCATAACAGCTTCCATTACTTATGCATAAGTTTCTCTGCTTTCTCCCAACTAATTGACGCAAACCCGAGGCCCATTTCCGCATAACAATTTCCAGTATCTATCTGTACAATAGAAATTACCGTTTTGGGTACTGTCTGTGGGCGTTATAGCCGGGTCAGAACTAATTCTATTAAATTATCGAGTATGCCTCTAATTACTGACACTTGGTATCTGGTCCGTTACTGGCGGTCATTGTCACACTTACTGGGACAATTAGTATGCTGGTGGCAGCAGTTTTTGCGCTGGTGGCTTATTCGGTCATTGGTAAGGTAATGGTTACGTTACGGAGCTGGATTATGTGCTGTTGTTGGATAATTATGTTGAGCAGTAATAAAAAGGTGGCCTGGTTTGATAAATTCAGGTCAGCGTATAAGCATAGAGTTCTTAATAGTCTGGTGCTCCTGGCTGTTAATTTCAACTAACTAAAGGGCAGGACTGCTTAACAATTAACTGCTTAACATTTTACTTATACCCCACTTATATAATCTGCTCTCTGAAGCACTACCTATTCAGTCATTTCATTGGTAAGGTAATAGTCACGTTACGAAGCAGAATCATATTCTGTTGTTCCATAATAAAATTATGTTGGACATTATTTAGTGAACAGTAGGACAGTCACCTCACGACTTCATGTGCCGGGAATGATACCCGTACAGAATAACTATTTATGTGACTCATAAATAGTTTTTCTGAGTCTGGATGTACTATGTGTCCGTCAATTATATGTTTGTACTAGCGGCCGGGTACGTGCTTCGCTACGTATAAGGTATAGTAATAAAAGTTTTTCAAGACTTTTTTTAAATTTACTCTACGTACAAACCTTCCCTGGACTTCCACGAATAATTCAAGACCAAAATTGGCCAAATCGGTAAAGGCGTTGTTGAGTTATAACATTACAACGAAAAGTGGCATTGATTTTTATATATATAGATAATGATGTTTTAAGAAGAAGTCAATACCCCAGATAAGTATATTTGAGGCGATCACAGCCAGTTCTCAGCGGTTCGTAAGTAATCGGTCATTTCTGAGGGTCTCCATGCTTCGGAGGCCAGGAGTACAACGGGCTACGATTGCCTCTACCATACATTTGTATTATGAACGATTCTCAAAACAATAACCTGAAAATGCCAGACGTTCCAAAAGTTGAAAACAAGTTTTCACGAATTAGTCATGCTAGTTACGTTATGTGACATACACGTGACTTTAATGCGTCGAAATCAGCTAAAATCCTCGAGCTTGAACTAATCTAATTTAGAATGGTAATTGTACACTATTTGGTCCGTTTATTTATAGACTAATTGTCAAGACTTGCCTCTGTTTCTGCGGTCAAAGTCACAACTATGTTTTTTATTTTATTTTAACATGTAAGAACACCATAGTGCAAAGTAAATGTACACTTACCTAAACGAATTTCGGGCACAGGGGCCAGACCATGGAGCTATTACAAAGAGGAGACGTTCTTTCGATTTTTCTATGAAACAAAGCGTGACATTTTGCGGGGGGGAGAGGGTGTTATATCCCGCCTACTTCTTTATTTTCCATCTACCGGTCAATAGGTAAACTATTCGCATGTTTTGTCGACTATAATTAGTAGTGACGTAACTTTCTTACACTAGATGTCACTAGTGTAGGATGCAACAGGGCCGGACTCATAACTTCGTACCAGGGAGTACTGTAGCATTCTGTAGCAGTCTGTCCGAGTAGTTTTTACAAGATAAAACACAACACTTCATAATTTTTCCTTTCTAGCGCAAATATTGCTGTAAATTGTGAACGTTCGCGTAGTTGTGCACAGGACGAACGCCAACAATACATTGACTTAGGCCACGCCTACATGATGACGTCAGGCCTCAGTTGAAAATCACAGTGCTCAGTTGCTTAGGCCGTCTCCTCTTTGTAATACCTCCATGGGCCAGACTCACTCAATGAAGCGGGACGTATTATAGTGCAGAAGTGAATGGTGCAAACACAGGGGCACTTTCTCTTCCTACGTCTCCACAAAATAAGTAACTCTTTTATGGGGCAATGTATAAGATTCTATAACAAACTTCCCAATGATATTAGAGAATTATCTACGAATAAGTTTAAAAGAATTATTAAAGCCAAATTGTGTAGCAGGGCATATTACAAAATTTCTGATTATTTAAGTGATAAAAGTGCTTGGGATGGAGTTGTTCTGAGTCAACACACATGATTGTAATTAATCTTAAGTATATTTTATTTTAAAAAAGGATTCCTACTGAGTTTTCTGGCAGTGTTTCTCAGTAGCTGCCACGTCATGCACTGCACGGTAGGGTAAAAAAAATATGACGATTCCACATAAATGTAAAATTTTTACGGAATAAAGTTACTTTGACTTTGACTACACTCTCATGATCCGATGGGACAACAAGCGAAATGACCGGAAAGAAGCCGGCTTTACGTGCTCAGAAGACCTCGTAGAACATTCTCTGGCCGAATCGGAGATGTCCTCAAGAAATACCAGATCAGAAGTACCCTAAACCAGCGAGTTTGTATGAAGAATATAATGACAGTAAACGAGGCAAAAGAGGTGGGCAACGACCGTGAAAAATGGAAATCCGTTGTCTCTGTCTACCCCTATGGGAAACAGGCGTGAGTATATGTATGTATGTATGTATTTATGTTACATCTTGTATATTTTATGTGCTGTTTAAGTTGAATTTCGTTTACTGCTGTATAGTTGAGGATTTCTGACGGTTAAGATATCTTCGCTTACGTATAAGCAATGAGAAAATTATTAATGCTTTCGTTATTATACTGGTAGGACAGTATTGTGGGGAGGCTTTTGTCTAAAAAAGAATCTCCGTGTAGTGGGGTACTTGACACTGACACACTTGACTTGACTAAACATACAATTGACGGCCATACAGTACATCCAAACTCAGAACAACTATTTATGGATTACTCAAATGGTGTCTTGCGCGGGAATCGAACTAGACACGAAGTGGCGAGGCGACTGTCTCAACTGCTGCGTCACACCTGCAGTTAACTATCTTTCACAGCATACAGCATAGCTTCCGTAATGAAGATGACTTCAAGGTATGATGGGTCATCATGGATGATGTCCAGTGTTGCAGATCCGTATATAAAGGTCGACGCACACCGTACGCACCGTTAGAGGCGAGTATTTAGGTCGCCGCACGCGCCCGCTACAGTATGCCACATTCGGCGACAGTGCCGTGCATAAGCGGCAGCGACTAATTAAAGAGATTAATGGATGGAAACAATTAGTCACTTTTCATTGTCTTATTACAAAGGGTTATGGAACATAATTATACAGTAAAATAGGTTAATTTTGCCTTTATCCACTGGATCCAATTTGCAAAATAATTATATATTTTAATTTGAGCTTATTTTTATTTATTGATGTGTGGTGACGGCGACAAATATTAGGATCGGAATATCATCACCCCATCTCGTTCCGTGAGGGGCGTAGAGGGGCGTCAGGGTCGACCCGAGGGAATATCTACCAGAGGACGGGCAGCAGCTTCTTTCTGATTGCTATGACCATCTTACTGCGATTGCCAACTCGCCTGCCAAGCGTGGCGATTATGGCATACCTATCCCCCAAGATGATTCTTGAGGGATGGTGAAGATGATTTGAGCTTATTTATAGGTTTAATTATCGAAATTTATAGTTTTAGATATATTTTACTACATCTTGTTTGAATGTTTCTGCTTATATTAAGGTAATCAACTTCCAAGTCGGCTGTATTAAGTATACTTTTTAGCGCATGTCTGTTTTATGAGTCGTTATCCATTTATCGCAGTGTCATGTCTGGATTCAAATTTTATAATGTATATTTAATGATATACAAACAACTACTATATGTCTGTTCAGTGTCACATGTTGTCTAATAACTATATTAACGAGTCCACGCAAAAAAATAAGTTTACTGGGTAATACGACAATGAAAAACCCACGTTAATTAGATATGGTAATAGGTTGTCTTGAGATGTGAATTCAAGTCCTGGCAATTTATTAATTGGATTTCGACTTCAAGAGTAATCTTGTTGACTAGATTATATAAATGTTATTTTAGTCCAACATTTGAATTCTTCTTGTCTTTATTAATTCGTTTCCGTTTAAATTCCAATTGAAACGAAACTTTTATAACGCCATTTCGATAGCATTCCCCCTCTATTCTCTAAGAATTATGATAAATCAGTACTCAAATGTGTACCGAAATTATAAATGTATTTTATGTTATGATGTTGACTAGAAATGAAAACGGCTACATTTTGGACATAAAATACTGTTTAAAATGATAGTAGGTATGATGATACAACACTATAAAATTTATTTATTTTTGTTTTGTTTTTATATTGAGGATACTCAATATTATTATTATTAATATTAGTGTTTGTGTTGCCCTAACAGGGTTCATGTTGATACTTAAATTATAATTAATAAACACTGTCTGTACACACGATGGCAATAAAGATTTGAACCTCAGACCTTGTTCTGCGGTTGAACACGCTACCACTAGACAAGGCAATCTTCATGATAGGAGTATGAGGTTGAGTAAATCGCTATAATGTTATCGCTTAAACCAATGTAGCAGAAACAGTAATCTAGGATGTTATGTGTTATGTACGTGACATGTCAGCATTGTGAGGGAATGCTACTGATTTTACAACATGCCACGCCAGTTGTTAACCAGTCAATGCACCCAGCTGACTCATATAATGCAGATTCTCTTAAAGGACTTCACTGATAATTATAATAATAATAATATAATATCCTAGGACATTATTTAAACACTGCCATCTGATCCCAAACTAAGCAGAGCTTGTACTATGGAAACCAGATAACTGTTATACTACATATAGTACTTCTATTTGTAAATACATATTTGTATAGATAATAACACCCAGACTCAGGCAGGACAAACAGACATGCACACAAGTATCTGTCCTGGGTGGGAATTGAACCCACGACCTCCGGCGTGAAAAGCAAGCATTTGCCAACCACGTTCAATCGGCTTCCATGAGCACAGGTAACGTCATAAATGGTACGGAACCGATTTTCAACGTTGAAGCCGATTGAATGAATGATCCCTGAGTGTACATGATCACTATGCTGCGATCACCACCCGAAGCGTGGCAATTATGGCAAATCGCCCCATATGATGGACACAAACTGCATGTGTGGCGCAGCGGCTAAGAAAGTCTCCTCGCCGCTTCGTGTCGCGGGTTCGAAACCCGCGCCGTACAACTATTTGTGTGACCCATAAATAGTTGTTCTGAGTCTGGATTTAATTCTTGTCCGTCTATTATATGTTTTTAAATTACCCCGCGACACAGGGATTAGATTCACTAATGCGGGCGTTGTCATTAAAAAACATCTGTTGAGAAAATGTTACGGCAGGCTTTTGTCCAGCAGTGGACGTCTTCCAAATGAAACGATGATAATAGTTTTCATGGTAATTTTACCTTACACGCCCATAACACGTGTATTCATATAATAATGAGCAAACAGCTAGTTCATTAAACTTAATTTAGCGTCACGTTGTTTTATTGGTTTGTGCGAATTACGAGGCCGCGGGTCAGTCTGGTGACCTCGTTGATAGTTTTGGTGAGGATAAGGACTCCATGTGGAAGTGAAGTAGAAAGAAAATTTACTCCAATTTGAGTGCCCCAGACTAGATATATTAGAACCTGTCTGTGCTAACTAGGATTAGGCAAGGCTAAGGTCGAATAGGTCACGAAGAAAAACATTGTAGTCTCAAAATGTAATAATTGCGCATTACATTTTGAGAATAAGATGTTTTCCTACCGAGAAATAGTAGTTGAATCGCGTTTATATATTGTGGGATTCTATTCACACACGGCCATCTGATCCCATAATTAGCAGAGTTTGTACTATGGAAACCATATAACTGATATACTGTAAATGTATACTTATATAGATAATTACACACAGGCAGAGGCCAAACAGACATGTTCATGCACACAAATATCTGTCCTGGGTGGGAATCGAACCCACGACGAATTTATCTACCAACCACGCCAACCGGCCCAATCAATGAATATCTTGAAAATTTTGTCAATTTTGAGTTTTTTTAGCTACATGAATCGGATAGAATTGGCTTAAAACTTGCGAATAAAATCAACTTGGCCGTTATCAGCCCATTAATCCTTAAAGGCTGTGCAAGTTCAGAATAAGGTCCAAAACAATAAATATAGCAACGCCTGGTTAAGGGCTGAATATATCCCGTCAAAAGTAATATAATAATAATAATAATTTCTGGGGACAATGTCACACAGATCATCCTAGCCCCAAACTAAGCAAAGCTTGTACTATGGGTACCAGGCGACGATATACATATCTACTTATATAGATAGATAAATACTTATATACATAGAAAACATCTATGACTCAGAAACAAATATACGTGCTCATCACACAAATATTTGCACTTACCGGAATTCGAACCCAGGACCACCAGCTTCGTAGGCAGGAGCACTACCAACTAGGCTACGGTGACCGTCGTAATATCCCAGAATCTTATTTCAAAGACTAAAACACTTACCATTGAATAATTTCTAAGTAATCCCAAAATATCGGCTGACGCATCTGCAAAAGGAAAAGAGACAGTTATAAACACAGCAATACTATAATAATAATAATTTAAGTGAAAATTAGAACAAAAATTTGCAACAAATTATGTGTTCAACATTGAAAAGTGTAAGGAGAGCAAGGTCAGGACATTCGCGCAAAACAATTCACGAATTTAGGTAATACTAGCTGTGCCCCGCGGTTTGACCCGCGTTCAACTTTATAAATTATAGCCTATGTGTAAATCCAGGGTGTCAGGTAACTCCATACCAAATTTTATTAAAATCGCTCCAACCGTTTAGACGTGAAGAAGTAACAAACATACACACACTCACAAACTTTCGCCTTTATAATATTAGTGTGATGTGATTTGCTGTGTGGCTAGCATAGAATATCGTCACCCCATCTCATCCCGTGGGGGCATAGAAGTCGTCCCGAGGGAATATCTACCAGAGAACGGGCAGCAATGTCTCTCGGTGTACTATGACCGTCATAGCAGTATGATAGGCATAGTGCATAGAGAGACGCTGCTGCCCGTCGATCGCCAACCCGTCTACCAAGGGTGACGATTATGGCATGTCCCTCCAAAAGGTGGGCACAACTGCATTGTGGAAATCTTTTGGGGAAGCCTTTGTCCAGCAGTGGATGTCATTTGACTGAGATGATGATTCAAGTAATATTTGGTCTGAGCCGCTTTCACGAACTTTGATTGGTTCGCTAAAACTATATGCGGAATTAACCATGACGAATAATAATTAGAAAAAAGTTTGCAAACATTTGTGTTCAGTATTAAAAAGCGTAAAGAGAGCAAGATCAGTCACATAGAAAAATGGAAGCAATTAGGTGATATTTGGTGAACCATGAAGTATTGAATCCTGTCTGCGAAATTTGATTGAAATGTGTAACGAGAGTCAAGGGCAGGTAGCCCCTGACACTCGTTACGCGTTTCAATGCTATACACATAATACCTATTTGTAAACTCTTCGGTTCTAATTATAACTTTAATGCGAATGAATCAAATTTCGCAGACAGGAGTCAATACTTTATGGTTGACCAAATATCACCTAATTGCGTCCATTTTTCTATGGGAATGTCCTGATCTTGCTCTCTTTACGCTTTTCAATACTGGGTATTCTTATTCTGAATATTCACACACACCTCGAAATTAATTTCTTCGCTAAGAATATCTGCGAAATCATCTAGTCTTGAATTGAGGTAATTCAAGCAGAAAAAAGGACGCAATTAGGTTAAATTTGGTCAACGATAAAGTATTGACCCCTCTCTGCAAAACTTGATTTATTCGCAAAAACATCTTCAAAATCATCTAGTCTTGCCAAATGAGGCACTAAAACCCATCTGATCCCAAACTAAGCAGAGCTTGTACTACGGAAATCAGATAACTGTTATACTACATATGCAACTTTTATTTTGTAAATACATACTTATATAGATAACTAGCTGTGCCCCACGGTTTTACCCGCGTTAAACTTTATAAATAATAAGCCTATGTGTTAATCCAGGTTGTCAGCTAACTCCATACCAAATTTTATTAAAATCGTACCAGCCGTTTAGACGTGAAGAAGTAACAAACAAACACACTCACTAACTTTCGCATTTATAATATTAGTGTGATTAAACCCAGACTCAGGACAAACAGATATGGTTAGCACACAAATTTTGTCCAGGGTGGAAATCGAACCCACGACCTGTGGCGTCAAACGCAAGCATCTTTTAAAATATAACTTAACTTATCCTTTCAAAATATAAAAATTTAAATGACTTACCGAATGCATGGCTAAACTAGTCTGTACACAGTGGGAAAAGTTCAATACAAATATTCTAAATGTCTCACATTGACCCAATAGCAGATAATTTGAAACAAAACTAGGGTACTGCTCACTAACAACATAACTACCCACAAAAATGTCAATCCACAATCGAGAACGAAAGTTATGGTAAATATGAAAATAATGTCAAAATAATGACGCCCGTGTAATTATCTGACCATTTCAGAAAACAGAAAGTCATTGAGAAGGCCGGAGCAATGATCTTAACAACATTTGTATATCCAAACTGACTAGATAATGAGGCCTTGGGTTTGAACCAAAAAGCAGCAGTTTTAAGTCTAAGGCTGAAATCTATAGAGCGTACTTAGACTTTACTCAATTTTTACTTCCGTAAAACTTTGCTAAATGTATGCTAAGCTATACCTAAGCTTAGCATACATTTAGGAAAGTTTGCTAAATGTATGTTAAGCTTTGATTTGGTATTTATAGACTTTTTGAAGTCAACTCTTAGGCTGAGATCTATAGAGCGTACTTAGCCTTTGCTCAGACTTTACTTAGACAGACTTTGTCTGCCTTAGCTTATGCTAAGCATAATCATAAGCTAAGGCAGACAAAGTCAAAACACCAATTGTAATTTCGTCACATGCATTAACTTCTGTCTAAGTAAAGTCTGAGCAAAGGCTAAGTACGCTCTATAGATCTCAGCCTAAGAGTTGGCGGTTGCAGGTAAAGATGTCCGACTTGTATCTGTACCATTTCCGGTGGGACAGGCTTGTTTAATGATTACGTTGGGTATCAACATCTTCGAGTACCCTCTGAAGCACAGGGACACCCAGAAGTTATAGTACCCACCTTTGTGGTCACCAATTTACTAGCCTGGCTTACTTTCGGAACTGGCAATAAGAATCTTTATAAAGTAAAATGCATGGAAGTAATTTCGACTGCACGTGTGGCGCACCGGTTAAGGCAGTCGTCTCACCAATTCGTGTCTCGGGTTCGATTCCCGCGCATGACAGCTATTTGTATGATCCATAAATAGTTGTTCTGAGTCTGGATGTACTTCGTGTCCGTCAATTATATGTTGGTCAAGTAACAGACACAGGGATCCATTTCCCAACTGTCGGCGTTCTTTTTTTTGAAGTTATACTTCTTTTGGCGCGATGGAGAAAAATGATGAGAGTGAACTTTTACGATGCGCCCGCACACCGACACCAAAAAATTTAACAGCATGACGTCAGTTCTAGGTGGTATGAAAATTGATAACTATGTTCAAGTTGTATATTAAGAAGTATTACTTCTAACGCGTGTACATAAGTACACACAAGTTTTTTTTATTTATATTAATATTAACTTCGCCTAGTCTAGCATCCAGTGTGTCTGGTACTTTATCATTTCGAATCTTTTTTAGTGAGATACCAGTTTTTGGGGCGTCTTCAAACTCTAAAACCTATATGGTTTATTAATCCGTTTCAGAGGACTAACTGCTACTAAGTTTCAGAGAACTATCTTCACTGGTTCTGCCAAGAGACTACAGCAATGGGCTGTGCCAAAAATAATGATAAGGTATATAATAAAGACTTGGCAAAGTAGGATCCCTGGTGTAGGAAGCGGCCATAGGTGATCGCTTACCTAGCTGCTTGCTGCTGACTCAATTCAATTGTATGTATAAAAACGGTTGACGGTTTTTTTAATGTAATTTGGCTAGGAAAATGGGGGGGGGGGCACTGAGAGACAGAGAAGGTGAGCGTTGATGCATCACAGGGCCCTAAAAACTACGTCTGAGACGCGAGTCACACTCGACAGAGTCTGACTCTGTCGAATGTTTTCTCTTCTATACATTGTCACATCGATTTAAAAGTTCCAATTGAAAAATCTTAACAATACACTTAATAGTAAAGACCGTGCAACTGGACTAATGAAGAATTGTCATTGGAACAATTCGTTCTATGAAGCTTCAATCTTAATTAAAAATCAGGACGATGAACTGAGCACGGTATAGAGTTTCTCAATTTATGTCAGCAGTGTTCATACGCTAAATGTTTTCGCCATTATTTCATTGATTTATGAGGCTCCTGAACTATTTAGCTGCGCTATAAAAAAAGATTTATTATTAAAACTGACGTGCCTAGTTAATATACTGTTAATATAACGTGGAACTCACGTATTTATTATATTATACTAGCGGCCCGGTACGTGCTTCGCTACGCTTTTAAGTATTAGTACAAATTGTTTGTATATGGGAGTGCAGAAAGATGTTGATTTTACACTTTTTCAAGACTTTTTTTTTATTTTCTCTACGTACATACCTTCCCTGGACTTCCTCAAATAATTCAAGACCAAAATTAGCCAAATCGGTAAAGGCGTTGTTGAGTTATAACATTACAACGAAAAGTGGCATTGATTTTTATATATATAGATTAGTTTGAGTTAAGACAACCGTTGCAATATCTTCAGGGCAAATGCAGATGCCGTGTGGTTTCCGGGCTATAAAGAATAACAGGGCCACCCCATACCATCCAGTGGGTGCCGTAAAGGCGATTAAGTGATACTGCCCGACTACCAAGTCGGGCAGTAGCGCCTACTGTGTACTAGCCACCACCTAACTGCGGTCACCAACTCGCACGCATAGAAACGTTTGGAGGAGGCTTTTGTCCAGCAGTGGACGATATCAGGCTGATAATGTATGTATCTATTTTTTTTCATTTTTTTTATATCAGAGGGCGACAAACGAGCAAGTGGGTCACCTGATGGTAAGTGATCACCGCCGCCCACGGACACTCGCGACACCAGAGGAGTCGCGAGTGCGTTGCCGGCCTTTTAGAGACAACAAACAAGTGTTGCTGACCCTTCCCCCCACCCCAATGAGCTCTGGCGACCTTACTCACACTTGGAAACACAACATTAAAATTATTAATGTTATTATTAAGAAATGTCTTCTGTAAGGTGGAGGTACTTCCCCAGCCGGGCTGCTCTTTGAGCGAATGAACGCTATGCCCTACCTCATTTAAATTTAAAACCTCATGCAAATGTAGATGATCTCCTGATGTGATCAAACTGGTATGTCTAACTCAATTTTTATGTGGGTATAGATTCTGAAACAGAGGTATCTCGGAAAAAGGTTTCACTGCCGAATGAGCCTCTGAGAGTTTCGGATCTGGTGTCTGTTCTAACCTAAATAATAAAGATCTTCCTGCAACTAACACACCGTCATTTGATCCCAAACCATGCAGAGATTATACTATGGCAACCGATAAACATACTTACATATTTTTGAAATACATATCTATATATATATAAAACTCAATGCCACTTTTCGTTGTAATGTTATAACTCAACAACGACTTTACCGAAATGGCTAATTTTGGTCTTGAATTATTCGTGGAAGTCCAGGTAAGGTTTGTGCCTAGAGAAAATTAAAAAAAGTCTTGAAAAAGTGTAAAATCAACATCATTTTAGCAATTTAAAATATTTTTTTGTTTGATTAAATGAACTTAATAATATTTTTTTTATTACTATGCTTTATACGCAGCGAAGCAGTAGTATTATATATAAATGACACCCAGACACAGAGTAAATAATAAATAATCGTTTTTACAAAGATTGGTCCTGGTTGGGGATTGAACCCACTAACTCTGGCTTAGCAGTCAGGGTTACCAATAGACCAACAGGTCTTTCGTTCTGTCGGCGAAATTTTCGTGTTAGGAAGGTCCTGTCGTCGATTCACTCATGAATAAATCGTTCTGGCGACGAATCGTTCGCAGTTGAAAGGTTCTGTCATTGAAAAACATATTAATGAATTTGTGTCGACGGCTCATTCCGCTAAGAGACGCTTGTCGGAAATACGTTTCACGTGAATATATCATGGCCCAAATGCTCATAACATACAAATTTGACGGACACAGATTTCAATACATAAAAATTTGACGGACACCGGTATCTATCCCACCCAGGACAGATATTTGTGCGCATGAACATGTTTGTTTGTCCTAAATCTGGGTGTAATTATCTATATAAGTATATATTTACTGAAGAAAAGTAGCATTTGTAGTACATATTTGGTAAAACCGCGGGGCACAGCTAGTATTATGATGAACATAATCGTGAGCAAGTAAACACAGAAATATAATGAAGATCCGGGTGTGAATCTAAAAGCCCACTAACGCCATGCGTAACGAATCCACTCATCTATTAAGCCAATTACGCGGCGTGTGCGCAAGAAGTCGCCAGTCGCACGACCACATATGAGCCAGTAGGTTGAGGGCTGAAGGCGAGAGTGGCGCAAAAACTGATGAAGGTAGACTTAGGATTGGAAATAACTGGGCTTAATGCAGGTATAATTGGACACCATTAGTCATGTATCAAAATGTTATTGGTGTAGCCGTGCCATGTACGACCACAGATTATTGCGTCCTGGGTTTATAGAAAGAATTTATTTTTATTAAAAACTTAGGATAACAGTACATGTACAGACGCCAGCACATCCAGCTACCCCAATCTGCAAATTTCTTTAATAGATTTTAAATTTTATCACGAAACCATAAGGTTCACTTTCAATTGGGGAAATTTGACAGATTGGCGTAGTTTGATGTGCTGGCGTCTATACATCAATAACCAGTGGTTAAAAATACATACATATGTGTCTGTCACAACCTGATAAACACCAAGGAAACTACAAAACAAAACGTACAGCCAGGAGTTTCTTCCTGATCTCCCAGCCAATTGCAACAACCATGTCTCACAGTTGTGACTTAACCTTATTGGAATGTTCTGATTGGCAGAAGAAATGTCTAAAGCGATTCGCTCCTCGATTGATCACTTAGACCTGGTTATATTCGTGCATCTTTTGGTTCATGAGAGTCAGAAGGTTTAAGGTATGGTTAAAGGGTTTCAGGTTATGGAAATCGGTCACCAATAAAGTGTCAACAGGACATGAACAATTTAAGAATCAAATGGCCTTACCAGGTCACCGACACTGACATAAACCAACATTTTTCTCAGAACAAAAGGCCTGAGTAGCCGCCATTGAACAATAACAATAAAAACTAAATGGTTGTGCGCACGCGCCGCACTGGGTCAATCTGCGTGTCCAATTGACAACACGAGTGCCCCAGAGGCCTGGTTACCGAAATGTTGAAGTGTGAAGGGGCGGATCCTAATGAAAATGTCACGAGGATATAATAAATTATCGGACTAATAGCACCGGGTAAAGCCGACCTCATAAAACAGTTTGCGAAATTCTTGAATAACAATGGTCGCAATTCTAACATAACTTTAATTTCATTGGATGTCTTTCAATCGTAGATCTTATTAATCGAAGAAGTCTCCTGCACTGCATCAAATAATATTTCACAAATAAAGAGATCTTAACATCAATTACGATAATTGTGCATGTCACATTAATACTAATGTTATTTGATTACTGCAACTGCAGCAGTAAATTAATTTAACGATGTTTATCTTCCTACTCATAATGCAGTTACAGAATAATGTATTCCACTATTCAAAGACGCAAAACAATACAGCGCACTGACCGACCAGCCAAGTATGACCTGGACCACTACATCCACTATAGGACTCCATGACCCTTGCTGCATTTGTATCAATCAAATACCCTCTCAAATCCTCAGGCTCCTTTTCAATCATAGATGTGCTATGCAGCTATGCTACGAGGTTTGGAAGTTAAGTTACGCAACTATGTTGCTGTTTCCACTGATGGTAAGGAATGGGCGAGGAAGCATATAAAAAACAGCTTAGTTGAACCCGTTTCCACCAGTGCTAAGCTATATGGACCTCGGATGGGTTGGTATCAAACGCATACATAGCAACGTAGCATATCACATGTCTGGTGGAATAGCACTCTTAATATGTCAAATGGTCCACGTTTTAACAACGTATCGTGAAAATTGCACATGACGTTTTTAACTCGCAACCTTTCCTTTAGACCTCATTCCAAAGGGATAATGTTGAAAGTTGATGTGGTCTCGTATAGGCCACAGCCTATTTAAGGGTTAAAAACCGACCTTCTCGTGCATCTTCACGTCAGTATTTGCTCTGAGCCGAAATGTGCAATAGAGGGTGTGGTGGTGGGGTCTAGGCCACCTTGAAACTACTATTGTCTAATTACTACATTCGGGACCGATAGCTTTACGTGCCCCTAGAATGACGTGGAGGATCAATAATTAAACCACTTAAGCGAACACCCATCTAGTATATATTTGTGTATGTATCATATTTATCAATATATAACGATATAATACAATTATTCTATTTTTTACACATAAGAGGGTCTAGTTGAAAATCAGTGCCACGCCCCTGGGTTGTCTAATGCTGAACTGGATACCTACTTGCTGCAGTTGTCAGACACATGCACCCACTTGAATATTAACTATATATTTTTTATATTGACAAGACGTATAATAATATGTATTTGTGTGTAAAGTGTGTCTTTCAATGTTAGTAATAAAAGTTTTGTTTTATTTTTTTTTTCTTTTCCATCTATATAAACTATTATAAACTTACCACCGGCCTAGGTTCTTAACCCCTTTGCTTAAAGACTTGGCTATGACCGGCTATGGTAAAAGGGCAAGGTCCCAGTGACCTTCCAGGCGCATCAGCCGGCAGCGCATCAGCCTGGACGGCTATCGCTCGGACACAGTAGTAACGCAGAATTCATTCAAATTCCATTAAGTTTAACTGTGTGCGACGGATGCAAATAACCGTAATGCGTAAGCTACCACGGTTATGTGTCTATGGCACGACACATTGAACATATGGTCGCTATCAAGACACAGTTTCATTGAATTATAGCATAACTGTAGTATTCATATTCCTACGAGAAGAGGAATGTTTTCTATTCATTGCGAAATATATGAGACAGCTTGACTTCATAGATACGCTGTAAGTTTATAGTCATAAATGTCCATGGTTATAAATTAATTTTATGGGACCTCTTACCTAACATTAGAACTCCTGCAAGCCAGGAGACTAACTAAATTAGAGTGCTTGAGAGAAAGAGTGAAATACGAAATATCATTCTTTGGCGCCCCATACAAAACGCATCAGCTGATATTATTGTATGATAAGTTTATATTTGTTTTCTGTGTATTGTTCAGTTTTATATAAATTATAAATAATAATATCCTCCTAGCCGAGATCCGGCCATGGCGGCCAGTCTTAAAGGAGACTAGCCATCTGCGCAGGACATATTATAGTGCTCAAGTGCGTGCGCAAACACAGGAGCACTTTCTATTCCATCAATCTCATGATCCGATGGGACGCCTAGGCGACACGACCGGAAAGAGGTCAGTTACAGGACCGACGCGACGGCTTTACGTGCTCTCCGAGGCACGGGGATATAATATAATACCGCCAACTCCCAGACTTCGGGCTGATATTAAGATTATTTTGTTTTACAGAAAAATCCCAAAATCACTTTCGGCCCGACCTAGGATTTGAACCCAGGACTTCGTTATCTGCGGTTGATCACGCTACCGCTAGACCAACGAGTCAGTTTTATATACAAATTGAGCTTCATGATTTTCTGTTTATGTCACAACTTGTATAACAAACTGTACGGAGAACTAGTTTAAGAGGCTCAAAAGGTTCGACAGATCACAAAAAATAAGTGCACAGATTAATAAATCTGCTATGGGTAAGTACCAATTCAATATTTTTTAAGGTATATGCTTCGATCAATAATAGTACTATTATTGATCGAAGGGTATATGGGATAGTCTTATGCAAACGTATATATATTTTTTTTTTAATTTCGTTATATGAGCCTTCAGTAAATATATTTTTATAACATTAGCTTTCGTCATTGAGTCAATGTCAAGCAAAGTCCGTCACAGTCAAGTCATACGTAGTCCTTGTCCTACCCCAGTAAAGCAGTGGAGACTTTACAGAGGTTTCTATGGAGTTTTAGATTCAACGCAGAAAATCGCAATTCACGGCAATATGGCACTTTCCTTCACTTGTGTACGTTGTCGAAGATTTTATGTCTAAAAATCCACCATATTTACACATAAAAATCGAATTTACACCAGTTTTTGAAAATGAAACAATGCCTCGATGCGTCTTTTTCCACGTTGGCGCCAAATTCCCGCAAACGTGGATCCCTGGATTTGTCCTAGTTTAGAGGGTGTCCGGGGAACGCCCGGGTGGGGTTTTCTCTGTTGTCCGGGTTGAAAAGTACAAACCGCCGAACAGACCCTGGTACTGGCAGTGAGACGCAGGACGGTTGTTGACGTGTGAATCCGGGATTTTTACGTGTTTGGTCCTGGTTGGTTTAGAGATGGCAATTTTTTTTTTGTTTTACCCGGTGGAAATGCCATTCGCTCGTTGTGTAGGGCCGACCCACTAAAAACACCACGGTAGCCAGCCTCACAGTGACTGTAGCGGGTCTCTGGGTACTCGTGAACGATCTCACCAGTGACCCCGCCGTACACTGAGACTCTCACCCGGGGACGGGAGGGGCCCGAATGCCTCCCCCTCCCCATCACGCACGAGCGTGTTTAGGCAACCTGAGCTACAGCAGGTTACCTCTTCCCGGGACCGCTTATACAAGACGAGTGGAGTGCCCTTCCTCCAAACGCCAGCAATCCCAGGGGCGGCGCCTAGCCGGGGAGAAGCCTGACACGTAGTTGACGTTTTGGTGGAAGTAATGCTTACGTCAGGAGCCGCAAACACTGCGTACCGTTCTTTGGGTGACTGATCTCGGCAATAAGCGTAAGCCCAGGAATGTGAGGCCGACCTTGAGTCGCAATCCGATGAGTCTCTTGGACGCAAAGAACATCGTAATCATAGACAAAATAAAGACATCATGTCCAATTTTATTATTTATTTTTTATTTAATAATACACAGATTCCTAACGTGCAGAGCATGTTTTGTTTTATTTCGTCAACACAAACGTAAATAGATAACTACACCCATACTCATGAATAACAGACATTTTTATGTACACAAATATCTGGTTGGGAATCGAACCCACGACCTGCGGCGTGAAAGGCAGGTATTTACCAACCACACCAACCGTTATGTTTTCACTGATAAAAGCGAGAACAGAAGAATTGTGTAGGTAATAAACGATAAGCATTAATTAAAAACTACCCTCTAATAATAAAACTTATCCTATAAACGTTCCAGTTTGCAATGTGAGTAGTGCTGGCGGTATTGCAACGTTGGTGGTCAATATACAGACGCCAGCATATCTAACTACCCCAATCTGTCAAATTTCTTTAATAGATTTTCAACTTTAACACATAAGCGTAAGGTTCACTTTCAATTGGGGAAATTTGACAGATTGGGGAAGCTTGATGTGCTGGCGTCTGTACTTACATACATATATTTTATGTTACTATGTACAGTGTAATAGGTACTGTTTACAATGTCTCTGTTCACCGAACTGCCCCAATGACTCCGTTACTTCGTCTCTACTTTGTTGGTTGCGTGGAAGAGATCGCTTTATATGACAAGGCCACCCATTTTATACCTTTAACATTTTATGTGTATTGGTTGTTAATGCTATTGGTATGTGCAATAAATGAGTCTATTTATTCTTAAAAGTTAATACATTTATAATTTATTTAATCTAAAGCTATTGTACTTAGACGAGCGTAATTAACTCAATATGAGTTTTCTTCCAGCAAACCCTTGTTGAAGTGAGATTTGTGTGAAAGGGTATACATTCAATACATAGTGCACAACACAATTATAATTAATACGACATTAATATAAAGAATTGATTCATCTGATTATTCATCTATGTAATTATAATTTTCGCTACATATCAAATAAGAATTTAAATTTAGCGGTTTTGTTTCTTTTTTGTAAAAGCATTTTTTTAATGGTGGTATCGACTTTTTGTTCTGCAAATTAAGGAAAAAATTTAATGGTATTTTGGGATTACATACTTGACTTCTAACGGTGTCTGCTTAACTTGACTTAAGCACGGAGACGTTCAGTGAAAACAATACACTTTTGCGGTCACCCATATTTATACTGACCGCGGCCCTAAGTGCTTAACCTTGCTGATAATTTACGATCCGGTGAGATCTACGAGGTTTGAAAGCACCTTGGGATCAATCAGTTGCTTAAAATACGATCGATATTAACATACTTATATTAATAGAGACAAAAACAAATTGGCTGTTGTCTACTCCTTAAACTCAAGGTAGGTACAAAAGTGTTCGTTAGCGTGTCCCTTACACTCGGTATAAACATAAGTTTTTGCCATATCCTTATCAGAAGTCACGATTAATTAGAAAAAAGTTTTTGTCGCCATGCCGCCGCGTTTCGCGACACGGTGTCAATCGTGACTTGTCCGACTTGAAGAAAAGTAAGTTAATGTGTTTGACATTTTCGTAATACGCTCCGAGGAAAAGTTGGCGGTTAATGAGCCTTGTGGAAACGTCACGTATCGGACATTGGTAAAAATATCCTTGCTTTTCGACTGGCGCATGGCGTAGCGGCTAGGACAGTCGCCTCGCCTCTTCGTGTCGGTTCGAGTCCTGCGCCGGACAACTATTTGTGTGACCCATAAATAGTTGTTCTGAGTCTGGATGTAATTTGTGTCCGTCTATTATATGTTTGTAAAGTACACCGCGACACAGGGATTACTATCACTAGTGCGGGCGTTGTCTAAAAAAAAGTAGTATTAGTAGTATAGTATTTTTATAGTTACTACTTCAAGACCTCAATCAAACTGATATATTATTGGTATTAAAATATTAATGTTGAAATATCGTACGATTTACCTATGACTACTGAGGCAGAAAGGTTGTCGATTGGCGACCTCGAACCGGAAGGTTATGGACCCTCAGAAGGTGGACCGACGATCTTATGAGGGTCGCGGGAAGCCGCTGAAAGCGTGTAGCGCAAGACGCCCGTCGTGGGGATTCTTTTCAGATTCATATTCGTAATCATAGAGTTTTACTGTGTTGTTAAGCCGCTGAAAGCGTGTAGCGCAAGACGCCCGTCGTGGGGATTCTTTTCAGATTCATATTCGTAATCATAGAGTTTTACTGTGTTGTTAAGCCGCTGAAAGCGTGTAGCGCAAGACGCCCGTCGTGGGGATTCTTTTCAGATTCATATTCGTAATCATAGAGTTTTACTGTGTTGTTAAGCCGCTGAAAGCGTGTAGCGCAAGACGCCCGTCGTGGGGATTCTTTTCAGATTCATATTCGTAATCATAGAGTTTTACTGTGTTGTTGTATATAGTTCTAACATCTAAGCATTTAGCCTTATTGCATAGAAATAATATTTATCATTTATTCCTAACCCAACAATTGTTTACAGTTAAGAGCAAAATAATCGGTATGTACGGGTTAGACCGGAAGATTTACACAAAGTTAATGTACCCCTGACTCTGAAAGACTAGGGTCTCTACCGGCTAAGCCGCCGAACATCGATTTCTTAAATGGCGTTCAAATAAATAAAGGTTAAAAATGACTTAATCGATCGTTAAATCCGATTCCGGACCATTTATGACGTCACATGTGCTCATGGAAGCCGATTTAACGATTGATTAAGTAATTTTTAACCTTTATTTATTCGATCGCCATTTAAGAAATCGATGTTCGGCGACTTAGCCGGTAGAGCCCCAGGTTAACTTTGCTATCAGAGTCAGTGATTAGTAGTAGTAGATAGTATAGGAATATCAGTCACTAGTATTATATTACAGATTTTCTCAGTATCAGCCCGATGTCTGGGTGTTGGCGGTATTACACTCCCGTGCTTCGGAGAGTACATAAAGCCGTCGGTCTTGTACTCTTTCCAGTCGTGTCGCTAGTCGACCCATCGGATCGTGAGAGTGATGGAATAGAAAGTACCCTGTGTTTGCGCACACACTTGTGCACTATAATATGTCCTACGCAGTTGGCTAGACTCCGTTGAGACCGGCCGCCCTGGTTATTACAGATAATTGTCGAATTTAATTACTGTTCACCGGTTTTTTGATTAAATCATTATGCATCGCTCAATCGAACAACAACATTTTATATCACAAATAAGTGAGAATGTAAATGCTACACGGTCAGATGTGAGCCATGGGCGCCGCCATATTGGCCGTAGCCGGCTGTGCGACATGCGATAGACGGATGAAAAAATTTGGGTGATGAAATAAATGTGTGTATCAGTAACCGACTTCAAAAAGAGGAGGTTCTCAAGTTGATTGGTGTTTTTTTTTATGTATGTACACTGATTACTCGGAGATTTATGATTCGATTTCCGTGATTCTTCTTTAGTTTGATTTGGAATAGTTGCCATTTGGTCCCATAAAAATTTTACGTAGTTTGGCGCAGTAGTTTTCATTTCAAGAACATTTTTTTTATAAAGCAATATTAGAATATGTGTTTAAAAACAAGTCTGAAACCAAATCGAATCACAAACGTAGCAAATGAAAGTAACACTTAACCGGGCCGTGGGAGGCTATCAACAATATGTCATCCACCGACAACCGTGAGATTGAAGTGATACGCTAAATAATGACGCTAATCTATTCAATATTTGTGTACAGAGCGAAACTTATTGAGAAATGTGTCACTTGCTCTTTGGCTTCGGAAGGAATGGTTTACGTTTTACTTCAGTCTTTGGAAGTAGATCGGTGGGAAACGCTTTAAACATAACTATGTTTAGAGCGTTTAAAAGAAACACGACGTGAAAATAGGCTATACCTGACAGATTTATTTTCGGCAGTGTGAATGGTCTGCAGGGCCACGGTCGCGTCAAGAGTGACGAGAAATACAGACCCAATAATATCGCCAACTTCCTCGATCACTAAAGAAATACGGAACGGTCCGGACTAGCCGGGCTTTTCGATGTACTCGTAGAGTCGTATGGCACTTGGCGAGTGACACCACCGCCTTCAGACGGGCTATTGTGAGATTTTCTTGCCATAAATGGGAACTCATTAACTGAGACCACCGAGACAACGAAGCAGTCATTGATCTTTCCATAACACTTAATTAAAAATCAGAAGTGGGATTAAAATTAATCCATAGATACAGTGATTCAATCTAAAGATATCATACTGGTTTTGGCAAAATTAATTGCAGAACCAGTTTGAATAGTCGCATCTATTATAAATTTTCGTAATTAATATAGTTAAGTGTATTATGATAAAGTAGTATGGCGATAGTAAAAAGTCGTGACTCTGGCACACCTACCTTGCCACAAGTATACCTGCCGTATTAAGAAAAATACATTAGTGCTGTAAGGTAATATACGGAAGCGAAGCTATAAATGTTTTTCTTCATCATAATAGCCGTAAAAAGTCCACTGCTGGACAAAAGCCTCCATCGAAAGATGATTCTTGGGGGGGATATGCCATAATCGCCACGCTTGGCAGACGAGTTGGCGATCTCAGTATGATGGTCTGGTACTCAGAAAGAAGCTGCTGCCCTTCCTCTGGTAGATATTCCTTCGGGTCGACATTTACGCTCCCCACGGGATGGAGTGATGATATTCTGATATTTGCCGCCGTCACCACACAGCAATGTTTTTCTTATTATTTATCAATTAGAAAAATCCAATATAAAGAGACGACATGTGTTAAAACGGCGTAAACCTGATATTAAGTTGAGCTTACTTTGAAACGTTGAAGTGGCAGTAAAAGTGTTGATAACCTGCTTTAAAACTGTCTAGTTTGAGAAAGTTCAAAGGATAGCCAACGCTACCCAGCGGCCACCATACTTGACCCTTGACATAATCTTTATTCCATACTCCATTAGGGCGGTTTTCGTAATGCAAGTGTATCTACTAATGTGGCGCCAACTGAACAAGTCAAATATATGTATGCCATTTAAACTTTAACCTTTCCTTCCATTCATAAAATACTTTCATTTGACTGCATCGTTGGTCTAGCGGTAACCTGTTCAACAGCAGATATGGACCATTGGAATTCTTCTGGCAGAAGAACACCAAGTAACAGTTTGAATTTCGGAGGTTGGCGTCGTTGTATGTCCGGTATCCTATCTTATCTGATCTGCTCGGTCATGTCCGAAAGACGTTCCAATGGATTAGAAGAGTAGAGAGTATTTGCGCTCACATTCCTCCACTTGATTGGCACCTGATTGGCCCCTTGTATATATTCATCCAATATTTCACAATGTCCAATCGAGGTGTCAACGTCAAAATATTTGTGACAGCTCTTATCTTGATGTCAGGAATTAACTTATTTGTACGGTTCAATGATACCTAAGATCAACTAGTTTGGATAGGAGAAACTTATGGTCCCAATTAAAATGACATTACACCAATCCTAATAACTATGAGAGATTAAATCTGATTAGGGTTGGCGAGGCTCCGTTTTACGCCAGAAAAATGTTATGTCTTGTACTCGTAGTCTCGGAGTGGAAGAAACTTAATACATTTTTTCTGCCCACCTGACTTTTGTTGGTGTTTTTAATTAAATAACGTGGTAGGTGCACATATCAACCAAACGGTAAGGTTTATGTAGCAAAAGGCAAACTAATAGAACAGACATGTAGCTCTAACAGTAAAATACTATAATATAATAATAGTTTATGGATGCGAGGATTCTGTCGACAACTTCCTGAGGATATGCAAACCTGTCTTTGAATAGAAGCTCGTAGATTTCCAGATTTCGAGGGGCAGCATTCCCCTGATGAATAGACTTTTCAAAGAAAGAGGAGTACATGAAGCGATGACCACTTGAGAGGAAAATGGATGAGTAGTAAATAGTCACATTAAAACTTCGCAAAGTTGACGCAGATACCGATATCCGATCTGATATAGCTGCCAACCCTGCTGGAGAAATGTGGGTGAAATTATGTTAGGTTTCGCGCGTTGCGTGGTCATTAGCTGGTTATGTTCCACTTGATTAACGTAATGCTAATGAGAATTAAACCAAGATCGCTGTTTTATGCGCCAAGTGTTACTTAGTATCATATCCGCTTAATACACCCATGACATTTTGCGTTTCTCAGTTAGCCACCTGTGGCTGATAAATTGTATATGACGTTTTGAGGGTGGTGAAAACTTTAACATGCCAGTGTTCTTTATTGCGGCGCCCCCTGTCGAACGACAGAGGTATTACGCACGCTTGAAAACCTCACATGCTAAGATCTTTGCAGCACTAGGGACGGGCATAGGTTCCGATGAAAATGTGTCAAATTCACGTTGCTCTTCGTCGTGTCATCTAAGCACGTTTTATGTCGTCACATGGCTTCTTATGATATCTGATATGTATAATGAGGTGTGATACGAGGAGTGAGGAAGCGGGAAAAGATGAAATGAGTCAGTAAAACGTGCGAGGATACTATTAGTTGTAGTTTATGGCGTTAAAGCGCTGTATGCTCTTTAGCTAATTTGGAAACATAAAACCAAAAAAGTTCCTTTCCTCCAAACTGAAGTGCCTCAAAAACTGTGAAAGAGCAATAGTATTCTTGACTTTATTTTTTTACAAGTCTCTGAATTTAATTAATTCAATTTAGACTAAAATTAGCGATACAAAGATGTTATTTACTAAATCTCGGAGTTCTCCGAAGCTGTTTACACTAATAAATTATGTAACTAGTCGGTCGCTTAAATTAGTTAATAAATCACTTTAGCCCAATTGTTGTGACAGACCATTAACTCGGTAACAATGTGTAACAAAAATATGGAGTCATAGTAGTCCGTCAACTTCGGTGTGGATACAGCAACTGATAGATTTATTTTTATGCAATTTAGTCAGTAAATAAACTCAGTGCAGCAGTTTTATTCAAATATTTCTAATACAAACTTAGTTAAGCAGTCGTGTTTTAGTGTTATATTACTGACTAAGTTACTTGGAATATTAGACATATTAAAAGTAATTCAGTTAGTCATATACTCGACGACCGACGAAACACAGTTTTATTTAAGTCTTTCAGATACTAAGTTAGTTATGCGGGCCGATTTTTAGGGGAATATAACTAAGTTACTTTTAATATTAGACGAATTAAAAGTAATTAAGTTCGTCATATACGTGAAGGCACGAAATCCTCAATGCAGCACATTTTATTGAAATCTATCAAAAATAAACTTAATTATGAGGTAATAGATCATGATAATATACTTAATCTATAAATCTATATTATGAGGTGCGTTTTTTGGTGGTATATTCTTGTAATGATATTGCTTTCCTATACAACTTCTTTTGAGAGTTAGAAGCTAAAATCTCTTTTCATTCTTCTAAAATAGTTAGACATAGGATTTGAAGTTAAAACGTGTAAATAAATCCATAAAAAAATATTGAAATGATGTCAGTGAATTTAATTTATTTTGTGGTAGAGTGTAAGATTGGTGTCTTAAATCATTATTGTGATCGTTGTATCTTAAAATAGTATTCAGAACGTAACTGTGCTACACCCCAGTGAAGTTTAATTGATAGAAAAACTTCCCCTTGAAATCCCGGATGCTGTACCCTCTCGTAGCTAGTGCGGCGAGTGTTGCATTACTAAGTTACTTTTAATATCAGATATATTAAAAGTAATTCAGCTTTATACTATACACTTGAAGGCACGATCTCCCCAGTGCAGTACAGTTTTATTTAAATACTAGCTGTGCCCCGCGGTTTTACCCGAGTTAAATTTTATAAATTATCACAGTACCTCCCCCGTAGGTAATAGCTTGATAATATGTAGCCTATATGTTGACCCGACCTCTTAGTAATATTCATGCAAAATTTGAAGTAAATCCATGCAGTACTTTTTGAGTTTAGCCCGGACATACATACAGACAAACAGACGTACATACAAACATTCTAAAAACTATATTTTTGGCTTCGATATCGCCTGTAGATCACGCCTCAAGTATCCTTTTAAAGATATTTTATTAGGAAAGCTTAGTTATGCGGTCTCTTTTTTAGTGGTATATATCTGACTAAGTTAATGTTAATATTCGTCGTATTAAAACTAACTTAGTAATTCATACTTATACTAGAAGGCACAGAATCCTAGGTGCGCAACTCCGACTAGCACATTTTTTGTTACACAAACACTTCCTGCAAATGGATTTATTTAAATTAATTACCCGACACCTGACAAATTAGCAATCTCATTCGACAGTTATTATTATCAGTTCGGTATCTTTTTATTTCTTTCTAATTAGTGGATATAGGATGTTTACCGATGTATATGAATGTCATGGAATCCGCTCTACAGAACAGTTATCGACGGAAACCACATTTTATGGTGTAAGTTTGCTAATTTTGGGCATAATGTCCACCTAGTAAAATATTTGTATTTAGCTTCTGGTTGTAGCATTCACACAAAAGCCAGGCATACTTATGGCAGGAGATTCAAAACATGCTTATTTATATTTATTTATTTTTAATATGAGAGGGGCGACAAACGAGCAAGTGGGTCACCTGATGGTAAGTGTTCACTGCCGCCCATGGACACTCACAACACCGGAGGAGTCGCGGGTACGTTGCCGTCTTTAAGAGTTAGCAAGCATGTGTTGTTGACCCTTCCCCCCACCAAATGAGCTTATTTCGAATTAACTGTATACGGCACCTTAAGGTCAATATTTCCGTAAAGTCAATTAAGATATCGTGCCCCAGCTATGCGTATTTCCTGTCGCTTTGTTTTGTTTGTATGTTAATATGTTTAGGCGCCCAAAAATAGGAAACTGATTCACCGGATGAGAGCGTAGTATATTTTATAGTGGAAATTTGCTAATATTGGCCATAATGTACAGACGCCATACATCCAGATACTCTAATCTGTCATATTTCTTTTATATATTTTCAACTTTATCACATAAGCATAAGGTTCACTTTCAATTGGGGAATTTTGACAGATTGGGTTAGTTTGATGTGCTGGCGTCTGTATAACTGGACGTGTTATCACGATAAGAATTTATATATCCCCCCGGAAAAATAAATTAATTTAAATTTCTTTTCCTATTTGAGGTCAGTATTTCCATAAAGTTAATGAAGATATTGTGGTATACGTACTTCCTGTCGCCTTGATTGTTTGTATGTTAATAGTCGCCCAAATTCCAAGATTATATGGAAAGATGTCACTTTTATTTTATTAACAGCTTTATTTTTTAAGTGAAATCTTGAACACTTGTTGGGAGATCATAAAGTCGCGTCATCGTCACCGCACGCTTCCTATGAACTACATTGTAGCGGTAGCGTGTTCACCCGCAAAGAACGAGGTCCTGAGTTCAAATCCCGGGTCGTGCCAAGAAAAGTGATATTGGGACTTTTCTGTAAAAAGAAAAATTTCTCAGCATCAGCCCGAAGTCTGGGAGTCGGCGGTATTATACCCCCGTGCCTCGGAGAGCACGTAAAGCCGTCGGTCCTGTACTTGACCTCTTTCCGGTCGTGTCGATAGTCGTCCCATCGAAACATGAGAGTGATGGAATAGAAAATGCTCCTGTGTTTGCGCACACACTTGAGCACTATGATATGTCCCACCCAGATGGCTAATCTCTGTTGAGACTTGCCGCCGTGGCCGGAATTCGGCTAGGAGGATATTATTATTATATTGTGTATACATATATATATACATAAATATACCTCGGTGTGTTTAAATTTATTTTTATTTTAAATAATAATCTTAGATTAATTAATCTATCAGTTAGACGATACACATATCACAAGTTACTTAGTTTTCATTTCTATATTTTTAAATATTATATTTCTAAAAGACTGCCCCGCTTTTTTTTATATAATAATTATATGTAATCGACATCCTATACTAACGAGCAATTTTATACATAAGGAAATCAATCTAATATCAACTAAGAACTAAATATTGTCTAAAAAATTAACTTCCTTGAATGCGAATTAGTAGTCGCACATTATACGAATCTTAAAAACTTAATAGCTTTAGTGTCTGTTAAAAACTGATGTTAAGCATTTTAATCAGTTCCGTTGGTCTGTTTAGCTTCTAAACTTAAGTCAAAAATTATTTATTCCGTAAAAATTTTACATTTATGTGGAATCGTCATTCTTTTTACCTTACCGTGCAGTGTATGACGTGGCAGCTACTGAGAAACACTGCCAGAAAACTCAGTAGGAATCCTTTTTTAAAATAAAATATACTTAAGATTAATTACAATCATGTGTGTTGACTCAGAACAACTCAATCCCAAGCACTTTTATCAATTAAATAATCAGAAATTTTGTAATATGCCCTGCTACACAATTTGGTTTTAATAATTCTTTTAAACTTATTCGCAGACAATTCTCTAATATCATTGGGAAGGTTGTAATAGAATCTTATACATTGCTGCATAAAAGAGTTACTTATTTTGTGGAGACGGGTTGTATCCAATATGACATTATTCTTATATCTAATATTTACATTATGAAAGTTAACTATTGCAGTTTAAAATTAACTATTGCAGTAAATTTCCATTTGCTTTACTTTTATGAGATGCTAAACATATTAAAAACAAATGACGATTCCATATAAACATAAAATGTTACGGAAAAATAGAATTTCGAATTTGAATTTGAAATTAACTATTTACTTCATTTGTTTGTATGCGTATCGCTATAGGGGTCTCGATAACGGCTGTAAAAAATTCCATACAATTTATAGAGACTCGAAATTAAACTGCGAGAGACGGAGAAGTTGACCCGGGCCAAGACTTGGCCTACGGTAGGGTATACCGTAGGCCAAGTCTTGGCCCGGGTCAACTTCTCCGTCTCTCGCAGTTTAATTTCGAGTCTGCCTGTCGCAAGCGGCAACTAAAAGGGTCCGAGGAGGATGGCGTCGGTAGTTTATCGAGGGTGGTCCTGAAGCCACGACTTGAGTGGGATACAAAGATGTTGTATTATATTTTCCGTTATAAAAATTTAATCTAGTGTTGAAAAATGGCTGATAGAAAATGCGTTTTACTCGGCTCAAGAGTTTTTAAATCATAACTGTAGAAACATTTATCAAAAGTAATCCATACACAGAGTACCGATTATAATCATTGTGATGATGCCCTATTAGATGCTTTTCCATTTTGACGTTTGTTAATATTTGCATGCTATTTTTATAGCTAAATGGGCTTGTTCTCACTTCACGTATCACCCTTTTTTATCTTTATTTTTTAGGGATTTTTGTCCAATGAGGATATGCCAACCCCATCATACCTTATAACATAGTAAATAGGTACATAATAATATAAATAACACATAAAGAAGCTTAAATTAGAGGTACTAAAAGAACAAACGCTGCTGCTCACTGCTGAACGACTAATACTAAGCTACATAACTTTTTTGCTGCCTTGATAATTTGAATATAATTTATGTTACATCTAACATAGTCAGCCCTAAGCCAGCGATCATGTATTAAGAATATAATAACAGTAAACGCGGCAAAAGAAGTGTGCAAAGATCTTGACAATTGGAAATCCGTTGACTCTGTCTATCCCTTTGGGAAGCAGGCGTGAGTCTATGAATGTATGTATGTATAGTCAATTAATTGACATTGTCAATGATGGATGTCCTCAACCCAGTCATCTTCCATGTAACATGACCCAACAACAAGCATAACCCATTTAATCGTTAGTACAATTAACTATCCGCTGACATTGAATCCTGTCAATTCTTGTTCATTGATAAGCATCTGAATGGTGGCCACCGAGCCGTGATGTCGCCATTTGGATTCAGTCATACATAGTCGCCATATTTCATATTATGATTATGTCGGCACTAAAATGAGTATGGTTTTAAGCTCTATCATGTCCAGGATATGACGATGACGGTTAACTCTGCATGATGCATGGAAATTTAACTTCAATGTTAACGAGTATGAATATTTCAAAGACCATGTCTTGTAAATAAAAAAATATATATTAAAGCACCAAATATTTAATGTGATTTTGATTTTCGTTTACTTTTTTTTAAAGCGACTAATTGGCTTAGTAGGAAACGACGGGGGATCACGTCATCCAGCAAATAATACTACAAAACAGGTACCCATGCCAGAGGTGTTGATTGATTTCATCATCTAACTCCTCCTTATTTCTTTCTGGTAAATTCGTTGCGGGATCCAAGATAGTTACAGCGATTCCCCGGGACATGCCCGAGCCTCACCGCTCAGTGTCGTTTATGTGTGCCACTGTCCTGGGTTATAGGAGTTGCAGTGGTGGGTAAGAGGGAGGGACTTGTCCCGAAAAAAGAGGGCACTTATTGACAACCCTGTTAGTCTAGTGGTTAAAGGCCTTGACTGCCAAGCCAGAAATCGTAGGTTTGATCCCTTACTAGGACAAAATATTTGTGTGATGAGCACGATTATTTGTTCTGTGATTGTAGTTTATCTATAAGAGGTATGTATTTAAAAATATATAAGCATGTTTATCATTTGTCTCCCATAGTACAGGCTCTGCCTAGTTTGAGATCAGATATTAATGTATTAGCTGTCCCAAGATATATATTTTTTAATTACTTCTGAGATCATCGAATAATTTAAAATTGACAATGCCAGCACATTCCACAATCTTTCTGGACAAATCGTTTGCTGTGCAAGGAGCTCGCTTGTGGTATGAATTGCCATTGTCAGTAAGCCAAGCTTAATCTCTACGCAACTTTCAGAGTCTAGTGAAAGATCACTACCTGTCCCTGCAAAAAGGTACGAAATAATTTACTTTCGACTAGTTTATGAACTTCCGCAATGGTTCCTACTTTAGTTTTGTTTTATGATAATGTATGTATTTATTTATAAAATATAAGTATATATAATATAGTATGTAGGTTAATATATATGTAATTTATCTTAAATGACTTTTGACATTTTTTGTAATGATACCAGTGCGTATCATTTCTATACTCATGTGCACTGACAACTACCCTATCTCGGTTACTCCATACTCCAATCCCTGCCTAGGTTGCCTGGAAGAGATCACATTTAGTGATAAGGCCGCCAATTGTACCATTTTTAAATGTATGCTATGGTATTCTTATATTTTGTAATGTTTTGGTGTACAATAAAGAGTTATCTTATCTTACTTTTATGCGCGAAGACAAGGGCCGCTCGGCCGATTCAGAATCGAAGTTGAGATTTCATCGTTACGAATGGAAACTAAATATCATGGAGGGCGATTCGTTTACTTTCCTTTCTCTCCAACATCTCTTGATTAAGAATCTATTGTGTTTACGTAAAACTTAGCTATACCAGGTATCAATATAAAATAGCACAATACCAGGACGTCTATTAAGTCTTTGAGCGCGCGGTTAATCATCGACTAGGGCCTCTACCGGCTAAGTCGCCGAACATCGTTTTCTCGAATGACGTTCAAATAAATCAAGGTTAAAAATGACTTAATCAATCGTTAAATCGGCTTCACAGTTGACAAAAGATTCTGGACCATTTATGACGTCACATGTGGTCATGGAAGCCGATTTAACGATTGATTAAGTTCATTTTTTAATATGTAACTAGAAATAATAATTGTATTACTACAAACATGTTCGGACTATTTACAAGCGCTTTTTTAGAGTCTACGTGAATACAAACCTTTTTTATTTTATTTTTATTTTATTTTTAACCTTTATTTATTTGAACGTCATTCACGAAAACGATGTTCGGCGACTTAGCCGGTAGAGGCCTAGGTTATATTTTTCATAGAAGTTGTACACGCGGTTTCACATTGCTTTGTCATTTTTTTTTTGGATTTGTACGGTTGTTTGGGTGTGCACGAAAGCCTCCCCAAGTGTCGTACACAGAAGTCAGTAAAACCCCACTCTGGCTGGCAATCCCCAGTTCATGTTTATCCAACTGATAATGTTTGCTTCTGTCATCATTTTATTCGCGTAGAAACGCTACTGTCAAGGTTTCCATTAGTAGGAAATTGAATTTCAGAGAAACAAAAATAAAAACAAATTAATATGTCAACGTGTTACATTCCCGCTGGGTGCCAAATCTTTGGCCTTGCCTGGCATTGAACTCCATTACACGAATTACGGAGTCTCCGATAATAATGTCACTGGGAGAGCCCAGCTTTATGTATCATAAGAACTTGTTCACAATGGTACAGATATGATGAGTCAGAGTTCTACGTGTTACTAGGCAGTTTGTGAGTGTGTATGTTTGTTACTCTTTCACGCAAAAACTACACAACGGATTTTGATGGAACCTTGTAGTAATATAGCTTATATAGCCTATTAACACGTAGGCTGTAATTTATAAAGTTTAACGCGGGTAAAACCGCGGGGCACAGCTAGTTAGTAATAAAAAGCTATGCGCGCAGTGATTAGTACATTTTCTTTTTACTTTTTTCGTCCTTTAATATTCAAAAATTTTATTGACTAACAGACAAACAATCAATGCAGAAATAATTATAAGCAGTATATTTTGCAATAAAAAACCAAAGAAATTAGTATTACAACTCACAAGGCTATCAAGAGCATAGCTTTTAAATAATTATGATGATGAATTCGTAGTTTAAATTAACAAAGTAAAGTCCAGACAGCAAACCCCAAAATCCATACATTTCACCAGTTCAAAGGAAAAATGTTAGTTACTTAACCAGACATTTGTGCCCTGAGCTATGCGCATTGTGTAAGCTGCCGGTTAAACCAGTCGCCTTAGAAGGGTAAGCAGGATTAGCAATGCTGTTTCGGAAAGATTTTTGTTACTGTTAGCAAGTTAGGTTCGCAATTTCAAGTCAACTCCATTTAAACATATCTTGTCCTGGATAAAATTTTGAAATCTTGAAGTTAGATTAGGCAGGTATATAGGGAACGGACGTTCTTTAGATGATCATAGATAATCTGTACCATTACACCCATCATATACCCATACCAAATACCAAAACGACCCATCCATTTGAAAACTACGGTAACTCATATACAAGGTGTACCGAAAATAGTGGAAGAAAGTTAAGAAGGGAAAGTTTTGTCCACTATTCATGTTTTGGTCTACCCATGAAAGTAAATTTAAAGAAAACCGGTTTATATTTTTATAGGAAAAAATGACTCCCCGTAAAAATTGCATCAGCTGATATGGGAAGTTAATTTTTATCAGATTATAATATGATTCTTTGTGTAATTTAGGTGTTCAGTTTCGTAGGCAACTTAAACTCCTTAAATTTTCGTTATACCTTTTATACGTTTCAACCTTATTTATTATACAACTCTTTTTAGATGAGGAGTAAAAACAATGTAATAATGTTTAAATAAGATATTAATTCCATATTGAAGACGTATTTTCTTGCTTTATATTTTCAACAGACCTATGAAATGGAGCCATGTTTTCTTCTTTGTTTGTGTATCGGTTTTAATAAAGCTTTTTGATTGGAATAGGAAATGGTTACCATTTATATTGGACCACCTAGAACAAGGCATTTCCTATCGAATAGTCCAACAGTTAACGTGTGTTCATTTAAAAATCTGCCAATAGTTATTTAATGTAAAAAATACTTGGACGAGCCAAAACTTGTCAAACTGTCCCCAATAGTAGAACCACGATCTAGTCCAGAAAAATATTTATTAGATTAACAGTACATCGACTCGTGCGCACTCGCCAATCGGCAACAATGACGTGTTGTGTCAAATCGGCCATCGGCAATACGGTTTACGGCTATACGGCCATTGTTCAAAACTGTGCCGGTTGCAAAACATTTTAATTCAATAAAGCCATTCGATTTGCTGTAAATGAGACGCGGAATGGCGTAGTTATATTATACAACGGAAATTATAATAATGGGCCCAAGAATTGGGGGATTAGACACGGGTTGGGTAATTTTGGATTGGTATAGAAAACTGATTTGCCGGACCATGGACTGCTAACACTGGATGTCGAAGGTTGTTTAAATCATTGACACTTGTAGGTAGATGCCAAAGTACGTCCACTGCTGGACAAAAGCTTGCCCAAAGAGTGGGGTTTGATGGTCATAGTTCACAGTTCTACATTGCTACGCGATAATGAAGCCACATTCCGACTGAGGATGTTTGGCAAGTCGGGCATTTCATCGATACGATTTCAAACTAATATGTCGTCATACGATATGTTGGATTGCGTACAGTGTCACGAGAGTTTCTAATAACCTTCACCTGTTCTAGGTAAGTGGTGATCTTGTAGTCCGAATAGTTTAAGACGTTCCTGGCACGAGGCAGTTTACAGAAGTGGACGAACAGCAGGATTTTTTTTTATAAAGACAACACCCTCACTATGGAATCTAATCGCCGTGTCGCGGGGTACTTTACAAACATATAATAGACGGACACAAATTATATCCAGACTCAGAACAACTACTTATGGGTCACACAAATAGTTGTCCAGCGCGGTAATCGAACCCGGGACACGAAGCGGCGAGGCGACTGCCTTAGCCGCTGCGCCACACGTGCAGTCATTTGACTGCCACGTCCACGAAGGGTAAGGCTTTTAATGCAGTAAAAGCATGATCAACTTAATTATGTCAATATGCTCCCACTAGCCAAGCCGTAACCCTGCTTAATGGCCTGATTGCCAGTGAACCAGATGCCTACATTTTTTATAATAATGTAAATGAATTTTTGTCCTTTTGTAAACTTTATTTAATGTGTGTAATTAGTTCTTAATATACTCGTAATATATAATGTGCCTATGTTGTAGTTCACTACACGAATTGGCGGCAAAGTGTAAGTGTAGTGAACATTTGTTTAATAAATAAATAAATGTCACTCGAAAGGCATTCATCTACTGCTGGACAAAAACCTCCCTCGAGGATTTTAGGGGATATGCCATAATCACCATGCTTGGCTAACTGATATTCCCTCTGAACTTTTACGCCCCCATGGGGTAAGATGGGATGGCCATTCTTAGCACCGAATTGCAGGAAATAATCAAATGATCAACTGATACAGACTAACTAATAATGCTGAGTTTAACTGGATATGGAAGGCGGAAGATGGGTTACGTAACCCATGTTGCAAGGGACTTAAATGCGTCCAGATGTTGACTGCAATTGCCTTAATTGATAACTGATCTACTTGATATGTCGGCTTCTATAGGTTTATTGGATAAAGATTATATCGGAACATATTCTACTTTCCTTATCATCGAGTTGATGAAATTGAATCCATAAGACCGTAAAAAGACTTTTATATTAAACTTTCCGGGCATATATTTTTTTTTAAATAATATCTAGGGACAATGTCACACAGATCATCCTAGTCCCAAACTAAGCAAAGCTTGTACTATGGGTACCAGGCGACGATATACATACTTATATTGATAGATAAATACTTAAATACATAGAAAACATCCATGACTCAGAAACAAATATTCGTGCTCATCACACAAATATTTGCACTTACCGGGATTCGAACCCAGGACCACCAGCTTCGTAGGCAGGAGCACTACCAACTAGGCTACGGTGACCGTCATATATGCCAGGAAAGTGTTTTTCCCAACAAGGTCTTTATTTTTATGTAGATTGGCCACAATCTCACTTAGTGGAATTATAGATGTGGTTTAGGATGAACCACGGCTGCACGCAAGGTTACATAACGTGCGCCTGGAAGTGAATTTCAGACCATAGCCGGGACAATATAATAATAATATCCGGGGACATTATTAACACACGGTCATCTGAACCCAAACTAAGCAGAGCTTGTGCTATGGAAACCAGATAACTGATATACTACATATACTAGTTTTCTTTTGTAAAAACATACTTATATAGATAAATTACACCCAGACATGTTCAAGCACACAAATATCTGTCCTGGTGGGAATGGAACCCACGACCTTCGGCGTGAAAAGCAAGCATTTGTCTACCCCGCCTACAGGCCCGTTAATCAATCAGAATATGAAATTACGAAACGCTACAATTCACGCGAAACTTCCCGATGTCTTCGAACTTTTGGTCAGTCTTGAAGCAACTTATCTACAGACCGTCCAATATTCATGAATAAAGATTATATTAACCTTTGGGCTTTCAGTCGTACTTAGCAGTCAGAGCACTGCTAAACATTACTGGATATCATTATTCATGTCTTTGAATAAATTGAAATGTAAAGGTACATACCACAGCCTGATTCAACAGTAACCAAGTATTCAGGCTATTCATATGTTCACGCATTCAACTACACTGAGTCAGAAATACCGGAGAAAATTTCATAACAGCATTTCATTACGCCATCTCCACACAAACATTTGCACATCTCATTGAAATTCGCTTTTAAAAACCGCAATGGAATGCAACCAAAGGCATTAATATGCTAAAGCAGTTCGCCGATTCATCGGGAACATGTTAAAGTACAGTTTGGCAGAGTACGGGACACATAAACACTAAAACCAGTCTTGGAAACTTAGTAATAGTCCGTTCAAGTAATGTCCTATAATTTTGATGTTGGCAGACTTGTAAGACAGTTGGAAACATGGAATTAAACAGGAGCACTAACTGGAAACTAGAATACATATTATTAAAGCAAGACAACTGCGCGGAAGCCTCGCAGTTGTTGTGATCATTTACTTTTCTCATGACAAACTAAAACCTCCATTACATAATCAGAATAGAATAGAACTTTATTAACCAAGACTTAACATGTTTATACAGAGTTGATGGAAAAAGTGAACTTTGTCAAAAATAAATATGAAAATACTAAACTACCTGCACTAGTTTGAGCCTGTCCCGCGGGGAGCTTATTAACCTATGAAGAAGAAAAGAATAGAAATCAGATTATGTCTTTGTATAATCTGGTAGAACAAATAACCACAAATATTGCGTCTTTTATTTCACAAACGGTAACAAAATTAAGTTAATATTTCTAAGTGTTTTTGGCACAAAAATAACGCTGAATAGCACGACCTGAAAGGTAAAAGTGCATAGCATTTCTTTCACTCCAAAAGCAGCCAGATTGGTGGAGGAGGAACTTCTCCAGTTGGGCTGCTAATGAGAGAAAAAAACTACTTAATGATGAATACATTTAGAAATATTAACTTCAATTGGTTACTGTGTGTGAAAATAAAAGTCGATAAAACAGTGCACGTGTTTAGAAATATTGGCGGGAAATCCGCAAATTTTACCGCACCAGTAAATGAAAATAATTGAATCGAACTACAAACTGGTGTGCCAAATTGCGTACAATGTGAAACACGTTTTAGTTTGAAAATCTGCCAGAGCGTGTGACCGAAAGCAGACAGTTGAAGGCGAGATTAAGTAATCGCCCAATATATTTACGTGAAACTGTGTTTTTTCGACGACCTTGCTTCAATTGATGAATGAAAGTCTCTTTGCGTGGGTTTGAGAAATAAAAAAAGAATTAAATGTATGCGTTCATCGTGAGTGAAGTTTTTTTTTAACCAGGTGTCATGCATATTTATATCTCGAAATTGCTCCAATGTTTTTATGGGATGTAAAACCGTTATGAGAAGTTTAATGTGGTTTTCGCGAATTTCTATTTTGTGCGCTTTGAAAAGTTGCAGTTTAGTTGTTATTATTTATTATATCTACGTTTTATGATGAATACCAAGGCCATTTTAAATTTACTGTTTGTTTGCAATTATTCTTTAGCATAGTTGTAGAATCGTAATAGTGCTGGCGGTTCTATCTTTTACATCATTTAACTAATTTAAAATGTCATTAGTGTCAGTAAATAATTATCTAAAGGTTGAATGTAATTTGTGTCCGTCTATTATATGTTCGTAAAGTACCCCGCGACACAGGGATTAAATGCCCTAATGCGGGCGTTCTTTAAAAAAAAAAAAATTTAGTATGGTTGTAATGGATAAACTCAAAAACGAATTAACTGATTTTAAAAACTCTACTACATTATCAGGAAGTGCCATGGGTTGTGTATTTACAAAACAATTACATTTTCAAATTTCTATCCATCCACCCGTGGGCGGCCGGGGCGAGTAACTGTATAAAATATATTTAATATTACGATAATGTAGTTGCCAATAGGTTAAGTAGTTCTAACTTTATCAATTACAAACAAATCTTTGTCACTATACTATAAGTTAGTTAAAAAAAAGAAACAGTTGTTTTGATGATATCCCAAACTAGGTAGAGCCTGTATTATGGCAACCAGAGAACTGATAAACATAATCTATTGACATTAATCTGTCTACTGTGATGGAAATTGAACCCCAGCTAAAAACCTATTTCTTAAATTATATCCTCATTGCATTAAACAAGAAATACAGTGTATACATTTTACATCTTTCAGTGTTAATGAAAATGTTCCTTAAAGGAGGTTAGTCCCGTATCTTAAGGAATAATGTTCAGCTCTAAACAATTTATTTCACACCCAGTAACTAAAGCTGCGTCGATGTTGTAGATTAAGCCAGTTTCTATTTTTATTCCCTTTCCATTTGCCCACTAGCCAAGTATTCTAATTTTCTCCTTCATCATCTAACTGTATCACATATCTGCTAAATTGTTCATAAGATAACGCCAAGGTTTCGCGTGATCAAAATAAAGATTTCTAGGTTTCTAATGTTTTCTAGCTTTCAACGTTAGCAGTCATTTCGTAATGACACACAAGTAGGACGTTTTATTTAGCCTTGGTTTTACTTGGATCAGGCTATATTATGCGTTTGTCGACCGTTTTTAGTTTCAGAATCTGACTCAGTGAATATTTTAACATATATGAACTATACAGGGTTGTCTCCATTTCAATCTACGGAGGTGCACCCTTTGAGAGGCAATACATTTAGATAAACTCGACAATTTCTACTTTCTTACGGAAATTTAATCTCAAAAATGGGAAATCATAATTTTAATTCTCCGGAGGTCTAGAACCAGCACCGTCTACCAATCCGGGGTAGGCGTTCTGCTTTAAGCGACGGATGTTAGATGTCACACATCGGCAGATCAATTTTGGAATTCTCTGGTTAACCATTTGGGAGGATGTAGGTGATATCCATCTAAGAAACATGGCCGGCTGATAAGTTCACACTTGCATGAAAGATCATGTCATATTGAAAACACCTTCCAATTTATTCAGTTTTTTTTAATAACAAAATAAAATTTACGCTTTTACCTACATTAACACCTGTTGCCCATAGGGGTAGGCAGAGAAAACGGGTATTCATTAGTCACTGTCTTTGCACATTCATACATATTTATGCTTTTCATTAATTACAATGGTTAAAAACTAAATTTGAATGCTTTCTAACGGGTTTCTGTATGATGGAGGTATTCTCCCAATCAAAAGGACAAACGAGGCGAAAAAACAAAATTGCCCCCAAATCAGAACGAGTAATCCATGAACACCAATGATAGACAAAAAAAAATAAAACAAGTCAAAAACAATAAGAGCAAATTTGCTTTCAAAATCTCATTGTCAATAATAGTCTGGCGCTGAAGAATGCAAAGACTTACTGAGACATTTAAACTTCAAATACCCAACCATAGACACCTGACACAGACATCGCCATTTCACAAGACAAAACAAACTGGCCCGTTCAATATTCATAACATCATCTCAACAAAAGATATATAATAAGACGCACACATTACTGATGCAGCATGCGAATCCATCATTATGCATTCTTCAACTTGCATGCTTTGAAAATGTACTTGCATCTACAAAGTTCCATTTACCATCGCCTAAATCAAAATTCTATACCATATCGAATCACCTTTAAGTTTGAAAAGTGCAGTGGTAAGTTTGTCGACGCTTGCCTGACTGCTCTCTCTGGAGAATGACAAGTTAGAAGTAATAACGGGTATTTTATAACAATAACTTTTGTCTCTGGTTTTGCTCGTGTATTGTGCACTTGTTTATGATATAGGTACTGATAATGATACAATAAATGCTGACAATAGTCGCCTTAAAGATATGTTAAGATATTGGTGCGGCCTGTTGGATTAGTGGTTAGTAAACTGCATCGTTAGCCTAGCGGTAGCGTGTTCAACCGCAGATAATGAGGTCCTGGGTTCAAATCCTGGGTCGGGCCAAAAATTATTTGGGATTTTTCCGTAAAAAGAAATTTCTCAGTAGGAGCCCGAAGTCTGGGAGTTGGCGGTATTAAGCCCCCGTGCCTCGGAGAGCACGTAAAGCCATCGGTCCTGCACCTGACCTCTTTCCGGTCGTGTCGCTAGGTGTCCCATCGGATCATGAGAGTGATGGAATAGAAACCCTCCTGTGTTTGAGCACACACTTGACTACTATAATATTTCCCGCGCAGATGGGTAATTTCTGTTGAGACTGGCCGCCGTGGCCGAAATTCGGCTAGGAGGACATTATTATTATTAATCCCCATAGTTACGAGTAGCACAAATGCCTTCTAATATGTGACTAAGTTACTTTTAATACGTCGGTTATTAGCGTCTGTTGGCGTGGTTGGCAATTGCTTGCTTTTCACGCCGGAGGTCGTGGGTTCGATTTCCACCCAGGACAGATATTTGTGTGCATGAACATGTCTGTTTGTCCCGAGTCTGGGTGTAATTATTTATTTAAGTATGTATTTACAAAAGAAAAGTATTATGTGTAGCATATCAGTTATCTGGTATCCATAGTACAAGCTCTGCTTAGTTTGGGATCAGATGGACTTGTGTAAATAATGTCCCAGGATATTATAATTATGTTAAGATATTGGTCCATCCTGTTGGTGTAGTGGCTTGTAAACCTGACTGCTAAGATAGAGTTGTGGACTCAATAATCCCCATAGATCAAATCTTCCTGTGACAAAAACAATTATTTGTTCTGTGTCTAGGTGAAAAAAAAGGCCCGTAGGAGCTGTAATATCTAGGTTAAAGAGAATAGTAAAATAAGATAAATGTTGCCAACTTGCGTTTAGTTAATTGTTATGTTCAACTTTCTTGTTTTGATCGTGATCTCTGGCAGCTAACCTACTGTTATGTGGTTAAGATAAAGTAAAGGTCATTGACCTCTTAGGAAGGTACGCATAATGCTTTAAATAATATTGTAAACAACTCCTTCTTCCTTGCCTGCTCTGACATGTAGCTAGCTGTCCAGCTAACTACTGGTAACTGCCATCCGACCTTCAAATTCGTATGGAATCAGTTACTATTTCGGAAAGATAAGGTATCGGGTGATTATAGCCTGATGCTATCACCAATCCGTAAGTGATCAGCGAGGTTAAGCAAAGAGGCTCACGCTCGGTCCATAGATTTATGACCCCAAAAGTGTTGCTTCGAAGAGCAAGTTAATCTGTCGGTCCCGGTTGTAATCATTAGACAACAGTCGTTAAGCCATGTCAGACGCCTACTGAGCGGCTTGGACAACTCTGACACTAGGATAACCACTGCTCATACGATAAGAAAATAAGTTATTTGGCTTCTAACTCCCTATACATATTATCCTAGATGTTCTTAACTTAACCCGCTTAACATGTTCGAAGCACAGACATCAACTTTAAAATTCTAACTGGCCTATTGATCCAGAGGTTAGTGATCCTGAATATTAAGCCAGATGTCGTGGGTTCTATCCACACCCAGGACAAATTGTTATGTGATGAGCTCGATTATTTGTTCGGTGTCTGGGTGTAATTTATCTATAATATGTATGTAGTTATCAGTTGTCTGGTTGCCATAGTACAGGCTCCGCTAAGTTGGGGTTTGGCTGGGAATTTGTAAGCTATCCCAAGAAAATGATTTATTTGGAAATACGTGTCCATAAACAATTCTGACAATGTTTTTAATGATTAGTAAAGGATCATTGCTCTGAGTGTACTCAGCAGTGTTTCTTTTAAAGCTAGACCCCAATTGGCAAGCCTCCAATATTTATCTCCCCTCTTTCCGAGGGTTACTGCAGTAAAAGTACGTGCAATATTCATTACCAGAGGATGATACGTCTGTCTCCACAATTGTCATTTCAATTCAAATCCCAGACACCTAAACTTCCCGGAAGGGTCCATCCAAGATCACCTTTAAATGAAAATATACTTTCACTCTCCAAACATACGGCTTGAAATTGCGTGATTTTGAGGTGTCACACATAATTAGGGGAATCTCAATGTTATACAAACAGAAATAGGGTTCAAATTTCAATGCTTTTTGTAGAAAAGAGGCGCTACGTGCCTAACAGCTGTTTTGTGTGACTATTCCTTTTGTTTTACAATTTTCGACGACGCCAAGGACGTACAAAGGACCCTTTTGTGGTCCTTTATGAACGAACCAGTGCTTCAAGGAAAAAGAAAACAATAATAAACGTGATGTTGTCTCGCTTGTTGAAACTGTTGACAAGTAGGCAAGGAAGTATACCTATACGTCTAATCCTCAATCAGACGGAAGCTCGCGTTTTAACTTAATTTTATATTTGAAAAAAAAAAAAACGATATTACATTACACATAACACTTATTAGTAAAGTAGGTATATAAGACAAAATCAATGTAATAACTGGGTCAATCAACTTTTAAAGTACTCCTTTCGTGTCCCTATGAAATTAAAATCCAAAAACGATATTAAATATGAATATTTTGTAAATATTGTTGTTATATTATGGAATAAGATGCTTAGATGTTATGTTACTATGTTTATATGTACAACTTTTTAAATTATTAGTCGCTTTTTTGTAAAAACGCAGGGGAACACTGTCGATATTCGTACAAAAACAGTATGTCCCCAGGTATGGGTCACAACAAACATTTGCCTTTTTTTCGGCTTAGCTGCTTAGAGACATAGGTTTTTAATATTTTTATTTGATAGCTATTAGAGTAAGCTTAGCTAAAAAGACAGTTGATACATATTTTTTTAATTATAACGTACTTTTTTATTTTTTTAAGTGTTTGTCCCCAAAGAGAATCTGAAACATCAATTCTACTGCGTTATATGAAAAAATTACAAAATTTCTCGAGAAATAGCTCTAAGCTTTAGTTATTAGCGAGAGTGATTGTCTCTAACTACGTTGGCAAGCCGCAGCAAGATCAATGTCTCTCAGGTCGGCCGTCACTGTGCGACAAGCTCTCAAGAGGTGTGCGTGGTTTTATTACCGCTCTACTAAGTTACGACATAAATTTGGGTAAGATTTTATAATTAGTTGCTTTTGTTATTTAAATTTAAAGCCTTTTTGCTCTAATTTTAAAATTAGACCACTATCATTTCGTTTCAATCCGTAAATGTGAATTTATAATCGATTTTCTGTTATTTTTTCCCCCGCGTTTCTGTAAATTTCTCTGGCGTTGTGGGTAACCTTAGAGAATGTATGGCAAAGGTGATACCGATTTTAATCATAATAATTCGTCTTTATTTGTAATATTAACGTCAACTTTCTATTAATTTTAAAATGTTTGAATTAAATATTTAAATAACTGTATTACATATAATTGCAGATTGAAATAAAATACAAAACAAAAAGTGTAAATGTCAATTAGTGCGGCTGAAAAACAGTAACTTTATAGAGAACGATTGGAAAATAATTCCGAGAGTTACGAAGAGGCAAAGAAAGCCAAGGGAACGATATCCCGAAACATAAAGATTAGTCAAAGATTTGACTCCAAAAGAAAATAACGAAAAATATGTTAAACAAAGTTTTGGAAAATACACCGCCAAGTTTTCGGAGACCTGATATTACGATTTTAGAAATGCGGAAAATCACAGAAAATTATGAACATTTTTATATTCACTCCAATGATGGTACGGTAAATAATGATGCTCACCAATCTTGACAAACAGCTAAATCTTCGGACGATGATGAATCCTTGGTTGCTCTCAAATTTACCAAAGGACATTACTAATAAGAGGCGCAAAATATATATGTAGAGGTATATTCCCAGAGCACTACTAACCCAACACTTTACCGAAGACATCCCGGACGTCAGCCTGTACGGCATTAGAATGGCTCTCAAACAGCTTAAGAATAACAAGACGCCTGGCGATGATGGACTTACAGCAGAGCTTCTAAAGGCGGGTGGTACACCAATCCTACGGGCCCTTCAGAAGTAATTTAACTCCGTCATACAGAAGGTCAAACGCCACAAGCATGGCACAGAGGTGTGGCGGTGCTCTTCTTCAAAAAGGGTGATAAAACCCTCCTGAAGAAGTACAGACCCATCACACTGCTGAGCCATGTTTACAAATTGTTTTCGAGAGTCATTACGAAACGTCTCGCACGCAGGTTTGAAGACTTCCAGCCTCCCGAACAAGCCAGTTTCCGTAAAGGCTTTAGTACCATAGACAACATACATACGCTGCGGCAAGTTATACAGAAGACCGAGGAGTATAACCAGCCATTATGCTTAGCGTCTGTGGACTATGAGAAAACCTCGGATTCAATCGAAACCTGGGCCGTAATGCGGTTTCTCCAAAGGAATCGAATACCGGTATATCGAAGTGTTAAAGTGTTTGTATTAATACGCTACTATGTCTATGCGACTCCAGGACCAGAACTCGAAACCTATCCACTTTGCAGTAAGGTGTGAGACTGGGAGATGTCATATCTTCGAAACTGTTCACCGCTGCATTGGAAGATGTGTTCAAGCTTCTGGAATAGGAAGGCTTTGGCATCAATGTCATGGCTGAGACCTTTGAAGACCTCGGTACAATGCTCGATGGAGTCAGCAGAATCTCTCAACAAGTGGGTCTGAAACATCCATGAATCACCCACTCTAGTTTAGGTTGGAGACTTTGCACTCGAAGTTGTAGAGAACTATATTTACCTAGGACAAGATCATCCAACTAATTAGGTCCAACTTCGAGAAGGAGGTCATTCGTAGAATCCAGCTCGGCTGGGCAGCGTTCGGGAAGCTACGTAACATCTTCTCGTCACAAATACCGCCGTGTCTCAAGTCGAAAGTCTTCGACCAGTGTGTGTTGCCAGTAACGATTTACGGAACAGAGACGTGGTCGCTCACTATGGCCCTTATCAGATGGCTCAAGATCACCCAAATAGCAATGGAAAGGGCTATTCTTGGAGTTTCCCTGCGAGATCGAATCAAAAATGCTGAGATCCGCAGGCGAACCAAAGTAACCGACATATCCCGAAGAATTGAGAAGCTGAAGTGACAGTAGGCAGGGCACATAGCTCGTAGAACCGACGGCCGAAAAGTTCTCGAGTGGCGACCACGATCCGGAAGTCGCAGCGTAGGCAGGCCCTCTACAAAATGGACCCATGGTCGCTGGATGCGGATAGCGCAAGACCGGTAATTGTGGCGATCTTTCGGGGAGGCCTTTGTCCATCAGTGGGCGTCTTTCGGCTGACATGACGATATATTCTTCTGATGATGAACAACCTTTTTCAAGTTACAATGAAGAAAATTCTAAAATCACAGTTTGTGATCTACTCCTTAACATTTACGCAGATTCTTACAAAATTTAAAATCAAAAGTTTAATTTTATGTTGATATAACTCGCGAAATATTAGTTTAGAAAATAATGAAGAAGGTTATATTAAGTATTTATTATTTGAGAAGATATTTTTCATTGCTTTTATTTTATAATGGTTTCTTAGATCTCTTTTAGGCCTTAGATCTCATTTATTTTTAACATGCGGATTTTCAACACATTCTCTGTTGTTACCAAATAGTTTTCTCTAGCGTTACTAAATGTCCCTACCTTTTCGATTTTGTTTTGGTAGTTTGTTACAACATTTTCACTCATTTATACATAAAAACTAACAAAATGTAAACCTTAATACCTGCTTGTTGTCATATTATATAACTATTAATACTGATTATGTTCAAGTATGATTATTTTAAAAAATAAGCTGTAGCAATGGTTATGGTAACACCGTAGACCTTAAAACATCATTTATTATGTAATATTATAATGAAAAAGAAAGTCTGATTATATTAATATCTACTGTTTGATTATCTCTAACCACTAATACAATTTGTATAAGTAATATGTTGTGTTTTACTCCATAATAATAAGTCCTAATTTTAGTAACGCGAGAGATCCATAATCATAAAGTATAAAAAATATCCGAAAATATAACAAAATCTTCGCAGCTACTACGAAAAACATAAAATTCAATGAATTTCCTTGGTGACGGTACAATAAGTTTATTAAAATATGTAAAAATATATTTTCAAAAAAATCTTGTTCAAACCATTGAAAGGAGCACTTTAAAAGTAGATTGTACCAACTACAACATTTTCCACGTATTAATTAAGAGGTATGCTGTGATGAAGAATCAAGGGATCAGTTAATAATTTATATTACATTACAAAACTAGTGCCCTCTGAGTTCAATTTAATCATGCGTTCAGGATGCTGATGGGGCTGCGGCGATTCTGTAGTGCATCAGGGATATTTGCTGAGCATCGCGTAGATTGTTTCTACGCTACGATGCGTAAGAGTTGCGCATCTCTGGTGCGCAGAATACGTGGCAGCACCAACAGCATCCTTCGCATGATCGCTAGTCGGCTAGACTGTATTTACGTCAGTCATTGCTGCGCCATTTCGCATGGAATGACGCAGCAATGAATGGTAAATGTGTTACATATTTTAAAATACATATTACTAACACTAGATTATAAGAAAGTTGTTACTTACTGATTGGACACTAATTTGGTCTGGAAATAAAGTCTTATTATTATTACAAACTAGTCAGTTACCACTAGATTCAACATTCAAGTTGTTCAATACTTTAATAACTTGGGCAAGAAAAGAAATTTTATTTAGCATGAAATATATCTTTTTTTAACACACACAATGACGTTAAAACCAAAGAATCTCCAAATCAGTAGGTAACCGCTCTGTGGTTCTAACCCAACGAAGGTGCCCTCTGACGCATAGTTTTTAGCATTCCGTACCAAAGGGTATAACAGGGCCCTATCACTAAGACTCCACTGTCTGTCCGTCTGTCTCCAGGCAGTATCTCAATGACCGTGAGAATTAGACAGATTAAATTTCCACAGATGATGTATTTCTGTTGCCGCTATAACAACGAATACAAAAAACGGAATAAAATAAATATTGAAGGGGGTCCTAAACAACAAACGTGATTGTTTTTGCGCGTTTATGCTCGATATTGATAACAGCAACATGTACACGCTCTATGAAGCCATAAATAAGCTGGCCTTCTGATTGTATGTATTTTCTAATTAATGTCAAAATGTTACTAGTTTAATTTGTCTCTTGTATTATGTGGAGAGTATGAAGTAAGATTTGAACAGGACTGATATAATCAAATATTGACTCAAAGTTTTACGTCACGAATACTCTATTTTATAAAGTCCCTTGATAATTACAACAAACACAGATACGAAAACATCTGAGTAATACCCTCCCTGCTACCCTTTCTACAGTAATTTTTTAATCTCCTTAATTTAATTTGTGCTACTCTCGTACATTAAAAAAAAACAATTTTATTTTTAAAAATTGGCAGCTGAATTTGTAATGGGCAGGGCACATAGTTTGTTGAAAGCAGAAAGGTTCTCGAGTGGCGACCACGCACCGGAAGTAGCACCGTGGGCAGGTCCCAGACGATTTAGTAAGGGTCGCTGGAAGCCTTTGAATGGCTGGCAAATGTGGAGACCTTTGAGGGAGGCCTATATCCAACAGATAATGCAATTCGCCTAAAAGATACTGATGAATACTTTTAATATACTACTCAAAGTGGCGACATGTTCTAGAGCAATATAAACTTATTCAAACCTTAGTACAAATAATTTGACTAACAGCTCAGTAGCCAGTATAGTGATAGTAAACCCCTCGGATCCTCGTAAATAACAACGACAGCACATAAATACCCCTTTCACATAAGATTTACAAGGAATCACTACAATACAACTCTTGCGCAACAAGTTATCATGGGGTAAATCTCGCAAGTTTAATGTGAGAACATCCAAACAATACAGAAAATCAGGAAGGCACGGCTCATCGGCCTAATGACCACCGTCTTTAACCAACCACTATAAAAAGACCTCCTCAGCACCTTTAGAAACCCCATCATACCTACTATTTGTAGGTCAAAAGGGGGGTGTGGTAGGTCTAGGTAGTTTGGACTTGTATACCACGCGAGTCGGCCATTTCTCGTGCGTGATTACTTTTTAAATTGTGGGAAGAACTATTAAATAGGATATGGTGTGGGTAATTTGGTTTGAAAATCTTATATTTGTATCGGTTATTTTGTGTTAGAACAAGTGTTTTGGAATTATTTGAGTTTTTATAGTCACGCTATTGATAAAACGATTGATGACGCGAAGTCTGTTTTACAGTTACCGCAGTACATTGCAAGGGTCAGGAGAAGACTAGGTAAGGTTCTAATGCCTGTAATATCTGGGCTATGGAATATAGAGCGAAGTCAATAATAAAAAAATGAATGTGCTCTAGACCACATTACTTAAGTAAAACTTAGATAAACGAAACGTAACTGGCTATGAGAGAAAGAGAGCAAGAAAATGTGTGCTCGCACCTCGCTCTTTTACCCCTACAGAATCTATATACGAAACTCTATATACTATATAATATATAGGGACAATGTCACACAGATCAGCCTAGGCCCAAACTAAGCAAAGCTAGTACTATGGGTGCCAGGCGACGATATACATACTTATATAGATAGATAAATATTTATATAGGTACATAGAAAACATCCATGACTCAGAAACAAATATTCGTGCTCATCACACAAATATTTGCACTTACCGGGATTCGGACCCAGGACCACCAGCTTCGTAGGCAGGAGCACTACCAACTAGGCTACGGTGAACGTCACTCTGTTTCTGTCTTCCCTTCGCCTAATCACACTTTTCGTAACGCTCTCGTCACGCATTCACAAGCGTACTCCCCAAGTCAACCTTGCGTACAGAAGTTTTACTTCATTATTACTGTACTCATGGCCGGAATTTGACCAGTAATTTATTTGGGACATATTATAGTAGACAAAACTCTGCGCAAATGCAAAGACACTTTCCCTGTCATGATCCGAAGGGAGAGCTAGATATCACGACCGGAAATAAGTAACACCGCCAACTCCCAAATTCCGGGCTCATACTGAAAAATTTTCACTTCCCTTCATTTTATTGTCGGGGTTTGATCTCCGGACTCCATTATTTGAGGTTTGATACCGCTAGACCATGTAACGAAGATGCAAGACTACACGTGTGGCGCAGCGGTTAAAACAGTCGCCTCGCAACTTTGTGTCACGAATTTGATTCCCGTACATGACAACTATTGCATGACCCATAATATTAAGTAGTTGTTCTGAGTCTCGGTGTACTTTAAGTCGGTCAATTATACATTTGTATAGTAGCCCATGACACTGATACATTTCCCTAGTTGTAAGAACCATTACCACCAGCAAACTTGCTCGTTTGCCTTTCTATCATAAAAATAAACCAGCCAAGTGCGAGTCGGACACGCGCACGAAGGGTTCCGTACCATTATCTATAAAAAGGAACAAAAAAATTCAATTTATTGCTCGTTTTTATATATAGGCTTAATTATTTATTTTATTTTTTAGTATTTGTTTTTACAGCGGGAACCGAAATACATCAACTGTGCAATTTTCAACTGTATAACTATCACGATTCTTCAGATACAGCCTGGCAACAGACGGACGGACAGACAGACAGCAAAGTCTTAGTAATAGGGTCCCATTTTACCCTTTGTGTACGGAACCCTAAAAAACATTAACAGTATAACATTCCTGCACGTGATTTTGGCTTTTATTGAACGTAGTTACAGGTTTACCGATACACATAGATAATTATCATAACTGCTAAGTACCTACTACGAATCGTGCAATAAAATCTAATTGCAAGGTAGTGGCCACACTGATCCATATCTGGTACATTGGGCACGACAGGTTGGATAACTTTGCGATGAGGTAACTATGTCACCATAAACGTGAATTCTTATCCCCACCAACAACGCTAAGAACATTATAACGTAGAGTACTATTTTCACAATCATAATATATCTACTATGGTACTACGACTTTGTAAATTGTCCATTAAAAAAATAGCACCATTCTCACATGTTTTTTCAGGGTTCCGTACCCAAAGGGTAAAACGGGACCCTTTTACTAAGACTTCGCTGTGTGTCTGTCCGTCTGTCACCAGGCTGTATCTCATGAACCGTTATAGTTAGACAGTTGAAATTGTCACAGATGATGTATTTCTGTTGCCGCTATAACAACAAATACTAAAAAACTAAACAAAATAAATATTTAAAGATAGATCATGGTACGGAACCCTTCGTGCGCGGCTAGCACTTGGCCGGTTTTTTTTTAAATTTAATACTATCTGCATTCAGTGCAGCAGCCAGTATAAGGAGAACATGGGTAAGTAAATAAAACACCAAATCCAGAAACGTAGTACCTAAGCCTCTGGCTTAACGACCACAGGTAGGACCGATAGCTTAATATGCCCTTTGAAACATGGAGACGCTCAGAAATTTAAGCACTTTAGCGGTCACCAATCTTCAGATTGATCGCGCACCTAAGTATTTTAACTCGGTAAAAGGGCGCGCCCGATAAATGTTTAGGTACATAATGCCTAAAATAAAAGTGTTTGAGGGTAAACGGGAATATTTTTGTTACACAATTCTACTATCTTTCCATACGAACCAGACGTGCCTGCCGTTGCCTAATCACAATATTAACTCCGTAATTTTGTTACTGGCAGTTATTCTGAAAGGTAATGTGCTTCCTCAGTTGAATAGCTCATAGGGTGAACAGGCCTCTCCGACGGCAGACGCCTTACTCTTTGAACAAGACTGACTGCCGCCGTTACATTCTCACAAAACATCTGCGAGTGCGGTCTCTTCTCTCTATGATCTCATATCTCTTGTTCCCTTCAGGACTTGTATGACGTTTCAGCGAAAGCGATCGAAGATGCCTAATTTTGGGAAGATAAAATCTAACCTTACCATCGACACGACAAGAAGAAGACTGCCGCCGTACACAGAGCTCTGCACAAAGTCACTCTAATGACAGACATCAAGGTTCGCCCTAATATTGACTATTAAGATAAAGTTAGTCCTAACCCCTAATGAATTATACAATAAAATGCCCGCATAATATAAGCAATAATATAAACGTCCTAAAATTATTATGATAAAAATACCTTACTATATATACTTTTTTCATAAAAAGACGCGGGTTATCAATACTTAAGACAAAATCTATTAGGGTTGCTACCGATCCGTAACAGTAAAAGATCATTAAAAGGACGCCAAAAAGGAAGGTCACTCAAGGGGGGTGTAACCTTCTTTTTTGAAGATAGACTTTAGACCAGATAAGCTCCATATGTTGGCACATTTCTTCAAAACAACCGTCGACCATGGCACATGAACACGTTTGACGATAATCCACTGTGACGAAAATAAACCGGAAATCTCGAAATAAGACAAGTTTACATTACAATTTATATGTATATTCGTAGTGTTATGAGTACTCGGTGAAACGACCTTGTGGTACACCTCTTACTTTAATATTATTTAAACTAAGCTATGTGATAAATAGGTGATTATGTAGTTGCTGTCTGTTTGTGGATATCAGGCAGCCTTGAATGATATGGTAAACACGGGGAGCGGCTTGAAGGTCCGGCACTACTGGCGATAGATTAGACAAGTTTACCGCAATATCTATGTATCTATCTTATATAAAAGGTGTTCTTCCTGATTCCTCTATATCTTTGGAATTCGAATCGCTTGTCAAATACACTCCTATATATCCTATAAATCCTTCGCAGTTCAGAGTGTTCGTTTGTGGAATGCACTGCCAATAACAGTGCACCACAAAGTTTACACAAGCTCCAGGGAAGTGTAATGGATTACTATTTATCATAGGATACATTGAAAGAACAAGTAGGCAATATGTAAGTATACAATACATAGTATTATAGGTATGTATGTATATAGTATGCTCTTGTTCTGAGTACCAATGGGTACCTACTGTTAACAAGGTTTAAATACACCGACAACTGCCCCCTTAAATAATCCCTATTATTGTCTATTCCTTGGTTTTCTGGAATAGATCACATGTTTGTGATAAGACCGCTAATTGTATAGCTTTTAAGTATATGCTCCAGTATTGTATGATTTTACTATTGGTGTACAATAAAGAGTAATTATATCTAATCTATTTATCTCCGATCGTCCTCTCCCGTAAAGCTCCCGTACCGTTGTCCCAGGCACGTTCTAGACCCCTGGGACCGCTGGCGTTTGGAGGAAAACAACTCCACTCGTCTTGTACAAGCGGTCCCGGAAAGAGTTAACCTGCTGGTTATGGGAGGCATTAAGGCCCCTCCCCTCCCCGGGTAAGAGTCTCGCGGACGCTCAGTGTACAGCGGGGGTACTGTCGAGATCGTTCACGAGTACCCAGAGCCCCCGCTACAAGCACTGTGAGGCTAGCTACCGTGGTGGTTTTAGTGGGTTCGACCCCACACAACGTGCGAAGCAACGGCATTTCCACCACGTAAAAAAAAACACCTAGACGATCCGGATGACGAGATCTCTACTTATCTAGAGCAAGTGGCAATTCCATCCTTCTGGATGAATAGTCATCTACCACCGTGCGTTTCACAAGAAACTTTATGCCGCGCACACCGCTCTGTGGAATCGATTAACTGCGGAGGTACTTTTGATCTGGTATGACATGGAAACCTTTAAGAAGCGAGCCTATTCTTTTCTTAAAGGCCGGCAACGGCTCCTTGAGTGTTGCGAGTGTCCATGTGCGGCGGTGATCACTAAGCATCGGGTTACCCACGTGCTCGTTTGCAATCGTATATTATACTCGTAAAAAAATCAGACTATGAGAAAGTGCTTAATATCTATGGGTCTTCATTCTCCAACAACAGTCGATATGCCATATCAGTAGCCTCTTGACTCTTATTCATAATAATAATATCCTGGCACGTTATACACACGGCCATCTGATCCCAAACTAAGCAGAGCTTGTACTATGGAAATCAGATAACTTATATATTACATAATATACTACTTTTTATTTTGTAAATACATACTTATATAGATAATTACGCCCAGATTCAGGAAAATCAGGCATGTTCATGCACACAAATATCTGTCCTGGGTGGGAATCGAACCCACGACCTGCGGCGTGAAAGCAAGCATTTGTCAACCACGCCAACAGGCCCGTCAAAGTTCATGTATGGGAAGTTAATTTTCTTGTTGGTTCATGTGCTACACGTTGTTCAGTTACTGCAAATAAGCTCCTCTATTCTTAATTCTCCTTCTCCTCCTACGTATCTTATTCTTCATTTTCAATATGTATGCTCTAATCACAGCAAAAATCTGAGTTCAACCTACAACCGTCTTCTACAATGTCCTTCGCATCGCACTGATTTTCTTCATGTTTCCTTTTTCGTGCAGTCTATACTTCTCTGGAATGCGCAACCTCCGGAAATTATAATATAATAATAAAATTATTTTCAATCAGATAACAAGGATCCATTTTGATTAGAATGGCTTAGAGTCGATTCTCTTTCAAAAAGAAAACACGTGAGCACATTTTAAATAAAATAAAGTCAGGAACCTCTCATCAATCTTATTTCTGTATGTATTTATTTATGTATTTATGATAATATATATTGTATAAAATAATATTTGTAGTAAGAAGTTATGTATTTATTTTTATACAACATGTAACGTAATTAACGCACTCCCTCAAACACCCCAATTAGAATATTTTGTTCAAATCAAATCAAATCAATTTATTAATTGCAAACACAGGTACAAACACAGGTACATTGTAGTCATAATACATATATGTACTTCCTGAATTTTTAATTTAACATCTATATGCATTGTTATTTACTAGATTATCTTCTTGGAATAAAGTTTAGCATGAAAACAAATAAAACTGCGATTTTAAAGACTTATTATTTTCATGTACGGCCCATTTTAATTTGTTTTGACTGTACAGGGTTAATATGATAATAATTTCCGTAGTTTTAATTATTTTGACAAAAAATACCTATATTAAAAATGATATAAATCGATTCAGTAAACGATTCTGAACAAACTATTTTCAGGATGTGCGTTAATTAAGTTACATGTTGTATAGAGTACAAAAGTATCTACAATGTACTGAGAAGTTCATTCGTACACCTACCATATTATCTCTGCATCACCCAAAGGTCGATTGGTAGAGAATGCCTTTGGAATTAAGTCCGCCTTTGTACAGTTTGTGTACAGAATAATATCTAGGGACAATGTCACACAGATCATCCTAGCCCCAAACTAAGCAAAGCTTGTACTATGGGTACCAGGCGACGATATACATACTTATATAGATAGATAAATACTTAAATACATAGAAAACATCCATGACTCAGAAACAAATATTCGTGCTCATCACACAAATATTTGCACTTACCGGGATTCGAACCCAGGACCACCAGCTTCGTAGGCAGGAGCACTACCAACTAGGCTACGGCGACCGTCAGTTTAAATAAATAAATAAGCTCCTTAAGTAATGTCTACTATTCATGTTACACTTTGTATAGAATGGTCACATTCCAGTCTAGCGATGTCATAAATAACTCTTAAGTATAAAATGCTATAAAAGCCGAGTTAACGAAGTGTAATACAATTTACTCGTCTAATAACAATATGGCGCTTATTAGTATTAATTAACAGTGTTTATTGGGCCGTATCCTGAAGGCCGACGGTTGCATTGTAACCTGGGGCGCTGTAGAGGTTCTAATCCTGTTTTATGACGACTTGTTACAAGATAATATATAAGCGACTTCAATAATCATACTAATATTATAAAGGCGAAAGTGTATGTTTGTTACTGCTTCACGTCTAAACTGCAGGAGCGATTTTAATAAAATTTGGTATGTGGTTAGCTGACACCCTGGATTAACACATAGGCTCCATCCTGAGTCTGGGTGTAATTATCTATATATGTATGTATTTACAAAAGAAAAGTATTATATGTAGTATTTCAGTTACCTGGTTTCCATAGTACAAGCTCTGCTTAGTTTGGTATCGAATAACAGTGTACTAGTTGTCCAAAGATATTTACTATGTAGGTCACACACAATTGTGGCGAAGTTAACCACTGAGCCACACATGTTATCATTTTCTTTCCATGTATTTATATATTAAACGTAGCTATGAAGGAATATTTTGACTGTTGTCTCAAATATTCTAAAGTATACACGAGCCGAAACTACCTAAATAATAAAATCCGAAATAGCCACAGCAGGATGTTCCGCACCACGTTATGCGCAAGCGCATCTAAATTTGGCGCCACCTGCCGGTCAATGGACGAATTAGGTATTTTAGGTTATTACGCAGTTATGGTACAGATAGCTTTCTAACAGACATGTTCTAGTTGCAATTGTTTTTTTTTTAATATAAGATATATGCTGCAGTGACATATTTTTTTCAATACTCAACTTACAAGTTTTATTTTTAAAACAATACTTAAGTTAACTTTTTAAATTTTTCTTAGCTAATAACTTTAATAATAATAAATCAGGGATCGCAACTTAACACTACAGTCCCCGCACGTCGATGGAAACACTTTCACCAAAACAGTATCTTTATTACGTACGCAGTAGTAAGTGCTCTTTGTTTAGTGTGTTTCCTTTGATATAAAATCGCGGCGTGTATTGGCATTTTTAATATCTGCAAGTTAAACTAGGAGGCTTTCATTGCTTCACCTGACAATAATAGCGAGCGAGGGCTTAAGGATTTAATAAACATGTAATTGACGGACACAAAGCACACAGAGTCAGAACAAGTACAAAAAACTTCAAATACGGAGATCAAACCCGTAACACAACAAAGCCAAGGTAGGTAATACCGAAGACTTCCATAACTATTGCACCACACGTGCAGTTAAAACTAAGTAACTTGCGCCAAAAGAGTTCGAACCTTGACTCTTTGCGGCTCCACGTTATACGTGAAGGCGCTCATACGATTGAGGATCGGAAGAATTCTACCGTACATACTAATAACTTGAAATACATTTTTATTCATAATTACTAATACTAATTTTACTAATTAGTATTAGTAATAGTAAACTAATTCATAATTACTAATAATTATTTTTTTTCGAAACCAACTAATACGAAAGAATGCCGCAACAAATCTCTAATCCCATAATTGTATGTTCCCATGTTCTGGGAGTCTAATGACTATTGACACATAAAAATTAGAGCTGTCCCTTGTAAAGGAACAAACAGACAAACAGACGAACTAACAATGCGCCCACCCCTTCCGGTTCTTTGAGGGAATGCGCTATGGGTACTATTGGCACAGAGTAAATAGTCCACTAGAGAGAATGCAATGCAACCTAATAATTCCACACACGTACGCTCATTCTTATTCGTTACGTACGCCAATAAAATAAATATATTATTATATAATAAATTGAAATTAAATAGTCTGAAGTCAAATGTTTGTAGTAATACAAGTTAACCCTCAGTTTGTCATAGCTTATTATTAAATCATTAGTTTTAGTTTTTATTAGACACAATTAAAAGATTAAAATAGTAAATAGAGTTTTTATTGGAATAACATATTTTTTTGGTTTGTAAACCCACCAAACTGCGCAACAGTTTGTTGGCGGGATTAGCGCTTGTTTTAAATTTCTTAAACTAAGTACAAACTAGCTGATTACATATAATTTTGATAAATATTTGTAACTGTAGTTATTTTGTCAAACCACTTACAAAACATAATCATTCACAAAATTCAGTTAGCAGTATTTGTCTAACTTTATTTTTTAGGGATGCTTTACTTATCGTACCATGTTCTTTCCTAAGCCAAGAAAATTGATTATATATAGTTGGGGTCAAATACTTGTTGGTTCTTTCAATAAAGTGGACACTATTGTACCATTGTCCGAATTACACGTACTTAATTACACGTAACGTTAACACTTACACGTAATTAATACTACGTACGTAGGATTTAGATTAGTATATAATTAATAATGATCAATGTTTACTTGTCACTGTGTCGGTAATGCACCAAAAAGTCAAAATCGAACTATAATATCCAATTATACCCAGTCTAGATGAATAGCGCCTAGGATAGCTCCCCGAAAAAGTATTGTTTATATGCATGTTTCTTGAAGGTTTACCTTTTAAAGACATGCTTTAAAAGTTAACCTTAATTAATCACGGTGAATATAGCTCCTCTAAGAAATGCAACTCTGGCTTTTGTATTAGTTATTTGATGCATTTAATAAATTGGAATTTCGTTCACGTTTAATATTCTGTGGATTATTTACGCGTGTGGTGACCACCGGTATTACGAGTAGATTGTAGGGAGATACGGGACTCAAAACATATGGTCACGAGTAGAAGGTAATTAATTATGTTAAGTGTTTTATGTTACCATGGTTACAGAAACCAGCTGTATAGGGTCAGCAGTTCTTGCGCAGTTATTTAACCAAATGGTAATTAATATGTGTGTATATCCTAACTAATATTATAAATGCGAGAGTAACTCCGTCTGTCCTTTGTCGGTTTTTCACGCCAAAACTACTGAACCGATTTAAATGAAATTTGGTACACAGATAGTCTAGATCCTGAGAAAGGACATAGGCTACGTATTAATTCAAAAAAATATTGTAAGGGGTTGAAACGGGGGATGAAAACTTTTATGGACGTATCGTAATTTTTAGAGCTAGAAGCTTGAAACAATCTGTTTAGGCTGTTGATTAATATTGTCATATTTATTTTATTTTTTATTTATTTTTAAATAAATAAAATTAAACAAAAAATAAAATAAATATGACAATACCTATAAATTAAATATGACATTAAAAGTTTTTACCCTCAAATGTGTAAAATATCAATAGGGGATGAAAGTTTGTAAGGAAATATGTAAGGTATATGTGAATGCTTAATAAGTCTGCGACAACAATATTAGAGATATTCTGACGTAACATTTACAGAGACATTACAAAATGTGCGGACGATGTCGCGGGCACAGTTAGTACGGTTATAAAATTCAAACTATGTACGATTGCTTAATATTTTTTACGACTACTAAACAATGATTTTTACGAACAATTTCACGGGATTAAAATATATCCACGAGCTTGAACGTTAGCAATAAAAGATAATGCTTATTTTGTAGAGCTTATGGATGTTGAATAATATTTTGAAAGTATAATCGACGGACTTCACTGGTTACTACGAAAATCGCCCTTACTACGAAAGTAAAAAAGATGCCAACACAAAAGCGCATCATTCCGTCTACTATACGATACTATATCTTATTTCCAATATTATGTAATCTAGTTACATGAAATATAAGAATAAATTTATACTAAAATAAATTGAATTATATTACTTTTTAATTTCTTCTTCAAATAGTTGGATCACCGAAAATTGACCTGGGTGAGTCCCGATGGTTTAGCCGTGTGGTTTCCGGCTCAGAAATAATAACAGGGCCACCCCAAGGCCCAATTCAGCAGCGCCAGCTGTATACTAGCTACCACCGAACTGCACTGCGGTCATGAAGTCGCATGCCTAGCGCGGCGACTACGGCAAACCTCTCTAAATGGCAAGATATCAGGCTGATAGTTCACAAGTTTGTGCACAAAGGGGCACTTTCTATTCCATGACTCTCTTCATCCTTTGGGATGACTATAGACTGGCACAAATTTATGACAAGTACAAGTGTATGTTAATACCCAAGTGCTGAATAAATTTCATTATTTCATTTCATAGCCATCAGGTACAGGACGGACGCCTTTTAAAAATCTCCGAGTCACGAAGCTTTAATACCACCAACTCTCAGACTTCAGGCTGATACTAGGAAATTATCCTTACAGAAAAATATCAAAATTACTTTTTGACCTGACACGGGTTTTTGAATCCAGGACTTCACTATCTGCGGCTGAACTCGCTACCGCTAGACCAGTGTTTGTCAACGTGTGGGTCGCGACCCCCTGGGGGGTCGCGCAGCCTGTTTAGGGGGGTCGCGAAGCTTCTATAGGGGCGGATATATTTGTCACAAAATAAAATACATGAAAAGAAACTTAGTATTCATACTAAAGGGGCCGTGTCACGAAAAAGGTTGAAAAACACTGCGCTAGACCAACGAGACAGTATACGAACGTAGTAGATGTTCCTAATATAGTATTACACTGAACCTTAAAAAGTCATAAAATAAGCGGGACATCCGTAATATTTACGATAACGCCTTTTTATTTTAATCCGGTCATGAAAACGTCGTAAAAACACGTAAATGTTAAACTAAAAAGAATGATATTAAATTTGATTCTCTAAGTCCAATGGCTTTATGTAGTTAGCCGTAAAATATTTACTATATTACATGCAGTACACACGGCTACACATCAAGCTATTCATGTCCTGATCTCGAGTTGTACAGGATTTCTATACAATGACAGGTCAGCTTATATTAGTATCCATAGTACAAGTTTTACTCAGCTTGGGCTAGGTAGCGCTGTGTGTGTGTGTGTGTGTGTGTGTGTGTGTGTGTGTGTATGCATTACTTAAGTATATGTATAATATAAATACACATATAAATAATGATTTTGTTTAATTTTACCCTACATATTCAACTCATAATCATAGTTTTATGTTCCCGTTGTGGCGTACTTGTGGTATACATACGATTAAAATAAGGTGTTCTCAGTTTCTAACCCAATCACACTAATATTGTAAATTCGAAAGTTTGTGAGTGTGTATGCTTGTTGCTTTTTTACGCAAAACTACCGGACGGATTTTGATGAAGCTTTTTAGTAATCTACACATATAATAAAATCGTAGGAAAGTCAAAACTGTACATTGAATATTTTTTAAAAGGATACTTGGGGCTTGATCTACAATCGATATCGAAATCAAAAATATAGCTTTAAGAATTTTTGTCTGTGTGTCTGTTTGTCTGTATGTATGTCCGGGCTAAACTCAAAAAGTACTGCATGGTTTTCCTTCTGTTGACGAATTTGTATTGAACCGAGAAACATCGACATTATAATTGACAATTTTTTATTTTTTTTTCTTTTTCTTTTTTATTATTATAATTTGTTGTTTTTTATTATTTATTGTATTGTATTCCATAGACAATTTAATGAATTTCTCCCATAATAATTATATAATAATGTACATTTAGTTATAGAAAATTCAGACACAATGTAAAAATTGTTATTGAATAAAAACAACTAAACTAAACAACTAAATTGTGCACCAATGTTACTAAGAGGTCGGGTCAACATATAGGCATTATAGGCTACATATTATCACGCTATTACCTACGGGGAAGGACCTGTGGTAATTTATAAAATTTAACGCGGGTAAAACCGCGGGGCACAGCTAGTACTTAATAATAAAACTAGTAATAATAATAGACTCATGTTGTAACTTAATACATGAACAAGAGGCCACTGTTTCCCACACAAAACCAACAATACCGCGTTTTCGTACTTACGTCATACAACTTGTGTTTAACTATGGCAATAATACCAGTAATCGCGAGTGTACTCAGTAACACGCCTTTGTTTATAAGAAGGATAGGCTGACGATAGCCATAGTTAGAGTTGCCATTCGTCCGGGTTACCCCGGATTTGTCCTAGTTTAGAGGGCGTCTGGGATAAGGCCAAATTTTAGAGCCAAATTTTAGAGATGACAACCCTAGCCATAGTACTCTGATCGATAGGGGAAGTACGTCATAGAATGCACTAACATTAATGTCTTAATGATATGGGTCTCGGGTGTGAGTAAGGATCTAGAGTTAATCGAAGATCAGATAATAGATTGTAAATTCACCCAATCGGGTGACTTTTGAGTCTCTACGGAGAATAGCAGGGCCACTATTCGTTCCATCACACTCACGATCCCACCATATTATATTACCATAGTTGTCACACCGGAAAAAGTCCACGCTCCCCGAGTTAGAAAAATTAGAATGTGGCTAGACAAAAAAAATATATGAAACTTTTTGTTCCGACTCGATTCGATCCCAGGACCTAATTATTTACGATTGAACATGCTACTGCAAGACAATCTGGGTATTTAATCGTTGAGTTAAAAATCTCATATTTAAATTAATCTTTTTACATTACATTATCCACCATATTATCCTACATAATATGTATTATTATATTATAATATGCTAGATTGGCATTTTTTATAATTTGGAAATAAAAAAAATATTACACGTACTTACATTGGCGATTGTTTATATGTATGTGTGATCTTCCATAACTTTTCACTATCAAAACGCTTTAAGTACTTGAAAATTTTTACCATCTATACAGTTTTGTCTTGATAGTAATTCTGTAAGTTCTCTATAAGAACGGGTATTCAAAGCGGCATTATCAGGATCATACCCATTTTGCCTAGGAAGAGGGGGGAACACTGAGAGACAGAGAAGGTGAGCGCTGATGCATCATAGGCCCCTTAAACCTACATCTGATCGCAAGACTCAGACTATGTCCAGTGTTCCTCCTATATCACGGGATGGACCCGGTTTCCGCACGGTGAATCTATGGAATGCTAAGAATTAGGTGTTCTGTCTACTAATATAAATATATATTTGTTTCTGAGTCATGCATTTTTTCTATGTATAATAATAATAATAATAAAAAAGGTTTTTATTCACGTAGACTTTAAAAAAGCGCTTGTAAATAGTCAGAACATATTCGTAGTAATATATAATTAATTTATAATTATTTCTAGGTACATATAGATATTTAGGTACAAGGATTGTAGGAAATAATTTACAATAAGATTTATTTTATAACAGTAACGGTATTTAACTAACTTAAATTAAGTCATTGTTAAGGATCATGTGTAGATTTAATTATCAAAATTTTAAATATTAGCTATATTTTTACTACATATTGTCGAATGGTTCTGTCTATATTAAGGTACGAATTAAAATGTTATTATTATGGCGGACCTTGTGTTAATAACGACGGTAGCGCTTTAATGCTACCACCGGATCCAATGCGCCCCAACTGAGAATATATATAAGTATATATCTATCTATATAAGTATGTATATCTTCGCCTGGTACCCATAGTACAAGCTTTGCTTAGTTTGGGGCTAGGATGATCTGTGTGACATTGTCCCCAGATATTATTATTATTATATTTGATTGTACTCGGCTAATATATTTATAATTTTATTTTCAATAACTAGTAGTGTGCCACGTCATGCACTGCACGGTATGGTAAAATAAATTACAATTCCACATAAATGTAATTTTTTTACGGAATAAATAAAGTTTGACTTTGAACAGTGTGCTACATTCATATGCTAGTTATTAGGTATCTATATAAGTATGTATATCTTCGCCTGGTACCCATAGTACAAGCTTTGCTTAGTTTGGGGCTAGGATGATCTGTGTGACATTGTCCCCAGATATTATTATTATTATATTTGATTGTACTCGGCTAATATATTTATAATTTTATTTTCAATAACTAGTAGTGTGCCACGGCATGCACTGCACGGTATGGTAAAATAAATTACGATTCCACATAAATGTAATTTTTTTTACGGAATAAATAAAGTTTGACTTTGACTTTGAACAGTATGCTACATTCATATTATGCTAGTGTCAAAAGTACATAAGTAATAAATGTGTGTGTTCGATTAATCCCTCTGACCTTATTTCCATTCGCTGTGGTTATACGGCATAATAATAATATAATAATACACTTTACGCACTTAAATTTTCTTTGATTTAATGTGATTCCAATTAACCTCCCTGGAACTGGAGCTGACCGTTATCCACAAATCATGGGAACATAAATATTGTAACGGATAAAGCCTTATTTTAAGCGGATACATCGTTAACACAGAAATGGAAGTTATTGAAAATGTACATATTTGCGTCCAACACAAGAACTCACTCGAAATAATATTGACGGTCCCACAAAACTCGAAAAAATAGCAAGAAATAATATTATACATGAATTGATTTTAAAGTATATTATTTTTGCATAGTTTTGTTTGGCGTTCGACCATAGATTATGACTTATAAATAAACCATAGTCTATAATCCTCTTAAGAGGAAGCCCTACGGCCGAGACTGTCGTGCTACTAACACATACATTTAAATCGAGGTATCATCTCCTATTCCCTCCCCTAAACTTAAATTTCCTTCATTTGTCGAAGAACAAGAAAATAAAAGGTAAAAATATCAGGTAATATAAAACAAAAAAGTAAAAAACTTTTTTGTTTTATGTTACCTGATATTTTTACCAAGCTTTTATTTTAGGCAGTTTCATATAAACTTATTGGGTTCCGGTATAGAGGGGTGCCAACCTTATTACTGTAACATCTCGAAGCATCCACTGTTTATCTGTCTGACTGTGTATCTGACTATTTCTATTACCGATGTAACAATAAATAGTAAGGAAAATATTAAATTGTAAGCTATTGTCTTTTTAAAACAAAAAAGAAAGTAGGTAATGTGAAATTTCCATGTATTTTGCGCGATGACTAATACTTTAATAATATGGTACGGAACCCTTGACCAGCACTAAACCGGTGTATTTATAAAAATTTGGAGGGACAGATAATAAAAAATATGGTATATCCAAATACGAAACGGTTGGGTGTAGTTGTGGCAGATACCTATCTATTTGGGTCACACACATATCATACAATTTTTTTATTTTTGTAAGTTTCGGGACTTTGGGACAATATTTGACTATGTCAGTACTGTTGATCTTACAACATACTCTAAACACAATACAAATATCATACAATAATAATAATATAATTTTCAGACTACACTTGCTGTCGTTCTCCCATACAAACGTATTCGTGGCAGCCAGCAATGGCTCTTAACTATGGAGTAAAATGTATAGTCATCATAGAATTGTATGCATTGCCTACGCCAATATTGCCATAGTACAATGTTATACTAATGTAAATTAATGTATACCTACCTAGTCAAGCACTTAGCGTGAAGTAGATTCACGTGCCAGATATATTTTAGCCAACTTCAAAAGTGAGGGAAGTTCTCAATTCGAGCTGTTATTTCCTTCCTTCGATGCTTCGAAGTTTGTTAACCGATTTTTATCGTTGTTTTTTTTATTTATATGAGTATCCTTGTCTTTTTTTTTGTTCAGATGGTTTAATAAGCTTAGAACTTTCATGATAGTTTGAAGTTGGTGTCTATACTCCAACTTCAAATTTACTAATTTATTACTAATACTTTTAGTCAGTTTTAAAATGGTGTTCTTTTTTCATAAGACTAATTTATTAATTATAGCTGGTTGGTAACATTGGGTGGGCTGAGTTGTACGTCTGCTTAGTCATTTAAGTCTTGATTAGTTTTGCTCCGAGTGAGGACTGGAAATAAATGAATACTTCCTTTTTTATGGTGGTAAAATCAAGTATTTTATAAGTATAACTCGACAGAGTTTAGTTGGCTTATACAATAGTTGATTATCACCTGGTTTATTTTTCTTAGAATATCATTTGAGAAGTGAATAACATTGCTACCACCATGTTCTCCCATGACTGCCATTTTGGTCTAGTGGTTAGTGACCCTGACTGCTAAGCTGTGGGTTCGATTCCCACCCGGAACAAATCTTTGTGTGATGAACACGATTCTTTTTTCTATGCCTAGGTGTCATTTATGTATAATATAATATCCTGGGACATTATTCACACACGACCATCTGATTCCAAACTAAGCATAGGTTGTACTATGGAAACCAGATAACTGATCCACTACTCGTACTTTTATTTTGTTAATACATACTTATATAGATAATCACATCCAGACTCACGACAAACAGACATGTTCACGCACACAAATATCTATCCTGGGTGGGAATCGAACCCACGACCTGCGGCGTGAAATGAAGTCACTACCACAATACATAAGTATTTTATCATTTGTCTCGTTGCTATAATACAGACTCTGTCTAGTTTGGGTTATTATTACCTACTTTTTATAAAACCTGCAATAAAAATTCAAAAAATATAAACTTGTTAGCTATTCTACGCTTTCGTGGCTCTGTGGTGTGACTAATAACACCGTATAAGACAATAACCGAGAAATTGGTCCAAGTCGATATTTTAGTCAGATTGCGACCCGTGGGCGTCACCTTGAAACATTAAATCGGACGAGGAAAGGTACGCATGCCTTATTTATATTTATTTGTTGTTTTGTGTGTCTGGATATGGCGTCATCGGTTTATAAAGTAAGTTTGTTTATCTATACATATAATAAAATCGTAGGAAAGTCAAAACAGTACATTGAATAAAATTAAATTTTTTAAAAGGATACCTGGGGCGTGATCTATAATCGATATCGAAGCCAAAAATATAGTTTTTAGAGTTTTTGTCGGTTTGTCAGTATGTCTGTCCGGGCTAAACTCAAAAAGTACTACATGGATTTACTTCAAATTAAGCATGAATATTACTTAGAGGTCGGGTCAACATATAGGCTACATATTATCACGCTATCACCTACGGGGGAGGAGCTGTGATGATTTATAAAATTTGACGCGGGTAAAACCGCGGGGCACAGCTAGTCGTATTATAAAGATGAATACTAAGAAAGTATTTAAGTGCAGTGCTAGATTATGTAAAAGGCGAAAACTAGTACAGTCTTTAGTAACTATTCTACTATTATTATGGACAAAGGACTCGCCAATATATAATTCTTAAGTTATATTACAAATATATGATATTAAAAGAAGAAAAGAAAATTAAGTGCAAATTAAAAAGAATTATTACAGAAATGTTATAATTCTTTTTAATTGTTAGTTAGAATTAATCATTTTAGTTTAAATAGCTAGAATAGTGCGCGGTGAAATTTCTTGTGAGACGCACGGTGGTAGGCGACCATTCATCCAGATGATTTAAGTCAAAGTCAAAAATCATTTATTCCGTAAAAAAATTACATCTATGTGGAATCGTTATATTTTTTTACCCTACCGTGCAGTGCATGACGTGGCAGCTACTGAGAAACACTGCCAGAAAACTCAGTAGGAATCCTTTTTTTAAATCTTAAGTATAAAATATACTTAAGATTAATTATAATCATGTGTGTGTGTGACAATTCTCTAATATCATTGGGAAGTTTGTTATAGAATATTATACATTGGCCCATAAAAGAGTTACCTACTTATTTTGTTTATTATTTATTTAGATGAAGCATTCAAAAAAAAATCTCGACGTAAAAGTAGTGTTTAAAGTTTGAAGCATATCTGTCTGGCATATGGCACCGAATCAACGCACGTTAACTGAACTTTTGGTGTAAGGGTTAAGGCGGCCCCATCGCCACTACCTTGGCTTTCAAGTTCGAGTCCCGCACATGACAACATCCGTGACCCATAAATTGTTATAAAAGTCTCTCTGTACTACATCCATAGTCTTGTGGTTTAACCATTGGACTGTGGAGTTAAAACGGGTGTTTAAACCCAAGATTGGCTTTATTATTTCGACTTCGTGTCCATCAAAAGGTTGACTGGAAGAGATCGCTACCTGCCATAAAGCCGCCTGATAACTAACTTATATCTCCTTAGTAATTGATGTCCTATAAGAGTATTTATTTTATCCGAGGGCACGTAAAGCCATCGGTCCTGTACCTGACCACTTTCCGGTCGTGTCGCGTGTCGTCCCATTGAGAGTGATAGAATAGAAAGTGCTCCTGTGTTTGCGCACGCACTTGAGCACTATAATATGTCCTGCGCAGATGGCTAGTCTCCTTTAAGACTGGCCGCCGTGGCCGTATTTCGGCTAGGAGGACATTATTATTATTATCTTGACGGTCACCGTAGCCTAGTTGGTGGTGCCCCTGCCTACGAAGCTGGTGGTCCTGGGTTCGAATCCCGGTAAGTTTCTGAGTCATGGATGTTTCCTATGTATATAAGTATTTATCTATCTATATAAGTATGTATATCGTCGCCTGGTACCCATAGTACAAGCTTTGCTTAGTTTGGGGCTGGGATGATCTGTGTGACATTGTCCCTCGATATTATTATGATATTATTATTATTATACATCTGTTCTTAACATTCTCCTAAAGATATTTTCCTTCCTTACTTTGCCAAAACGTGCCATCATTAAGTCAAAACTTAACAATTACATTTCTACCTTTATTTTATTTTAACAATTCAAATGGCTGTTTTACAAGTCACATCCACGTCGGCGTCTATTTAGTTACAAATGTAATAATTAATATTCTGTCTCCGTCCTTATACGGATGCCAATAAAAACATCGCTGATGATGGAATAGCAATCACTTCTTCGAAACAACCGGCGATACTGTCTCTTGAAGATACTGAGAAAAATTATGTTGATATATACGTGGCGTGGTGACTGCCACGAATCACCACCCCATCTCATTCCGTTGGGGGGGGGGGGGGGGGGGACGTAGAAGTCGTCCCGAGGGAATATCTACCAGGGAACGGGCAGCAGCGGCACACATGAGTACTAGTAAATTATACCAACATGATAAAGCTGAAAGTGTGTTTGTCTGTTACTTCTTCACGTCTAAACGGCTGGAGCGATTTTAATAAAATTTGGTATGGAGTTAGCTGACACCCTCGATTAACACAAAGGCTTTATAAAGTTTAACGAGGGTAAAACCGCGGCGCACAGCTAGTAATAAATAAAAATATAAAGCCATATATTTCTCGCAAGTGTGTTACAGAGTTTGAAAGTAGGTACGAAGAATAATAGAAATAAATAATTTTAGTTAAATACAGTTAATAAAAAATAAAAATAATCTTATGCAAAAACCCCTCCTTAGACGAAGATGAAGGCCAGAATTCCAGTGGTCTCTATCTTGAGCTAGTTCCGGCCATTAGGGCCAGCTATTTTTGTATTCTCGTCTGCCCATCTTATGTGTGTTCTGCCTTGAGACGCTTGCCGTATGGACCCTTCCACTTTGTAACCCTGCTAGTCCACCTCTCGTCCTGTAGCCTTGCTATGACTACCATATTGCGATCGCCAACCCGTGTGCCAAACCAGAAATAGGTATTAAGTTATTGTAATCCTTGGTCCTCATTAACGCTAGACAAAAAAGGCAGTCAGATCCAGATCCTGGTATGATATATCGAGCCACTGCTTAAAAATTAATTTAAAATCTATGAGAACTAGTATTTATGAAAGTGTTAAAATATACTTAATGATTGATTCCGAAGTGAAAGCAATTGTATGCAAAAATATTCAATATGTAGGACTGGAGATTGAAGATTAATTTCGTATATATTAAATAGCTTATGAGCCCACATAATAATGTGTTTTACCATCCTAATAATAAAGTTGATAATTAACTGGGTGTTTCTTATGCTCTGCAGTTATCAGCCGTCAACCCCTTTCTCTTGAATGGCATCAAAGAAAAAGTAAGTTCGTTTGAAGAGTGACCTAAATACTTGGACAGGTTTGGCGGGTGTCGGGTTTAATCCGCGGATCATTTATCTGGAGTATGAAGATCATGAAGCATTAAGGACATTGGTTTCATTGAAATAAGATAATTTCATGGGTAAGTAGCATTTGATTGCCCCGTTGGTGTAGTGGTAGCATGTTCAACTGCAGATAATGATGTCCTAGGTTCAAAGTTTTCAGCCTCGAAGATATGGAATGACCTTCCTCCTCCTCTTCGTGAGATAAACACTGTATCTACCTTTCGTAAAAGGTTTAAAAGATATTTGTTGGAACGCCAAAAGCAATCCGAGGATGTCCTTCAGTATAGATTGCCAGAGTCCACAGTCAGGAACTAGATATGCCGTAGCATAGTAAGGGTTTTATAAATTTTTTGCCCACGTCTCCGCTAAAGCAGTCAGAATCACATATTATGTTAGTGTATGAAATGTATTTGTGTTAATCTAGTATTTAAATTATTCTATCTAATTGAAATTGTATGAATCTCATTTATAGTATTATCTTGTGATTTAATGCTATTTTTTTTTTTCGACATACTTAGGTACATATTTCTATCTTCTTCACAATATTAAATTCTTTTATTTGTATTATTAATGTATTTAGTTTATCAAATATCTGTTATCTCATTTCATTTTTTTATAGTATGTAATGGGGGTTGACTATCCGTGGACCCCACAGTCGGGCGCTATCAGAATATCAGCGCAGTCGCAATATTGCGACGGCCAATGCTGAGATAGATGCCTTTTCACCCAGAACAGCTAATATTAAGTATAAGATTTTCATTGTTTGTTTTTCTGTTATTGTATAATTTCATTGTTATGTCCGTCCTGGTAATGAATAAATGAATTTTTCTTTCTTCTTTAATATCCCGGGTCGGTCGAAAAAGTCATTTAGGGTATTTTCTGTTAAGTTAATTCTCAGTATCAGCCCGAAGTCAGAGAGTTACTAGTACTACTTACTTATCGTATGGGTAGTTGTTACCATAGTGTCAGAGTTGTTCAAGCCGCCCATTGGGCCTCTGACATGGCTTAACGACTGTTGCGCAATAGCTACAACCGGGACGAACGGCTTAACGTGCGCTCGATAGCACGGAGACGCTCAGAAATTAAGCCACTTTGGCGGTCACCAATCTATGGACTGACCGAGAGCCTAGTTGCTTAACCTTGTCAATCACTTACTGATCGGTGATTGACAAGGCCTAAAAAAGACAAGTTCATACGCACAAATATCTGTCCTGAGTGGGAATCGAACACATGACCTGCGGCGTAAAAGGCAAGTATGCACCAACCATGCCAACCAGAAATTGTATTGAGACACTAAAGCTTCATTAAACCAGAGAATTGCAACTAGGGAAGCTAGCTACAAAAGCATTAAGGGTAAGCCTTAAGGATCCTATCCAATGACCTGTTTAGTATCCTATACTTGAGGTTTTCTATTACGGCGTTTCAGGGTTATATTGCTACCCACGTGCAACCCAAAAACGGCGTCGAAGTTGACCCAATATGACCCAGAATGTATATCATTCTTTCCAAAATTTATTAAGCATTTAACAACCGACAATTAAATGAAAACAAAGACAAATTGTGTTTGAGTTGGAAACATAGCCTTAAACAACAGCCATGGCGAATATTTTTACCATAAATATAAACAACTAGTCGTTAAAACCGATCGGTGCATTTACATTTAATTGTTTCCGTGGTGTTTGTAGGAGAAAGCATTATTCAGAGGAATTAAATGTACAGTCGACAACATTTTATTTTATTTGGGAAGCTTAATAAATGCCAATAACAAGCTTCCACTATGAGTTTACAAAATGGTGGCATCTCCGGTCTCCTTAATTAATTACAATAATGACTACCTTACAAATGGTTTTACAAGATTAAGCCAATAGTACTATACAAAGATTTACACATTATCAATGAAATATCTAGTTAATTTGGACCTGGCAGAATTTTACTAGTAGTAAACAGATCAATAAAATCAAAACGACTGTCACCATTTAACTTGTTAAATTCATTGAAAACTCTAGGCAGAACGTTATCCACTAAAATTGGTGTAGCAAGAGATTTTTACGTAATTTTCGTACAGGTATTTGATTGATCATATTTGGTTCTTATTGACAAATTGATTTTTGAATTTGGTACACCTCGGAACGATAATTTATCGATATTTGATATATTATCGTTCGTGGCTTGTGTGAATGGGACAAACGCAAGGGGAAGACCTCGTAGAGCATTATCTGAACAAATCGGAGACGTTCTGAAGAAAGGCAAGGTCAGAGGTACCCTAAACCGGAGAGCATGTATGAACAATATAAGGACAGTAAACAAGCAAAAGAGGTGTGCAAAGATCGTGACAAATGGGAAGCCGTTGTCTCTGCCTTCCCCTCTGGGAAACGAGCGTGAGTCTATGTATGTGCCGACGGGCTTGTTGACGTGGTTGGCAAATGCTTGCTTTTTACGCCGGAGGTCGTGTGTTCTATTCCCACCCAGAACAGATATTTATGTGCATAAACATGTCTGTTTGTCCTGAGTCTGAGTGTAACAATCCAACTAGGTGTATCCCAGCAGTGGACATTTCCGCTGGTATTATGTTACTGGAATCTTAAGAAATATGGCCATGATTGTAAATACATATCATCAGATACTTCTACAAAGTCGTCATCAATTGAAATAGCGAAGTTTATCTAAATAGTAACATATAATAACATTAATTTGCCGAGATTAAATTCCATAGACCGTAAGGTATCGTCGTAATCTCGATATCTATGTCAGGAAATACCAAGAAAGTACTAAATATAGATAGAAAACTAATAACGGAAGCGGATCAAGTTGCAATGTTACTGCCTGTAAATTATAGTAGTTTACCACGATTATGAGTTGATACCGTAATATGAAGACCATTTGTATCTTAACTGCGAAGGCAGCTGCAATAAGTCACAAGCTACTTCTTGAAGTGTAGAAAACTTAACTTTATTAGGCAAGGAGTAAAGTTCACTTTGTATTTTTCGCTCTATGAGCGGTATCATATTTATTATTTGTTCATAAAAAGACAACGCCCGCACTCAAGACTTGGTCTTGTCAGGGACTTTGATGATGCTGTCCACTTCTGTCCACTGCAGGGCAAGGGCTTCTCGCAATTAGAGGGCATAGGTCATACGCCACCACGCTGGCCTAGTCCGGGTTGGGAACTTCAAATACCATCAAGCACATTCTTGGAGAACCCTCAGGCATGCAGGATTCGTTCACCGCTTTTAGTTGGAGACAATTGATTTGGGTTTGAACTCGAGCCCACCGACTCTACAGTCCAACGGCCTAACAACTAGGCTATCACGACAGTGTGGGACTTTACAAACATGCAATTCCGGGACACAAAGCTCGCTCAAACGCAGAACAAGTTCCATGTGGGTCACACAAATAGTTGTCCTGTGCGGAGACCGAACTCGAAACACTTAGGCGCAGATATGGTAGCAAAGCGACCACTTTAATTACCGCGTCGCAAGCGACGACATGTTTTCGTATTAATTAATCTATACCTCAAATAGGCTAAGTCATAATATCTTTCTGGTCGAGTTTAGGCCATGAGGCTTAGTCTCAACGGGGGGAAACATAGTAAGTTAGTTGGGCGATTTGTTTTCGCATTTAGCCTCTAAATCAGGCCATTATGCTTGAACTTATTTGGCTACTCGAAGCATTTAATTTCCATCCAGAAGTCCAGGAGACCACACAAGCTTGACTTGCCTCTTGTAGTGTCTTCGGACCATTAGGTCCGGCGCCCACTATCGGTCGGCATCGGTGCGGCTCGGTAGAGCTCGGGCGCCTTACGGTGACTTCGGGCACCTTACGGCGGTTTCGGGCGCCTGAGATCTACATCTACAGTCGTAAGCATACCTAAGGACGCCGCAACTGATTTTGGATAGCCACAGAATAGTTCAGGCGGCAGAAACATCGCAGATCAGTCGTAACGTTACGTGAAAACAGTTGTGCGTCTGTATTTATAACGGTGGATTGGGACTTAGTTCTCATTGTACATCTTGCTGAAGAAGAGAAACTTGGATCCTTAAGGCAAAGAAGAATATTTTGGACTTTATGCTGGGTTGCCGATTTCGTCGCATAACATAGGCTTCACCAAAATTCTGCTGCCAGACTACCTGATGTATCCTTTTTACGATACCCACGGAGTGGTTTGGTTGGAGCCTGGTTCAGAGTACTTGCTGATAAGAGATAGAAGCGACATGAAAGCGGCTCGGCACCAACCACCGCAAACTTCTCTTGTCAGGCCTGCGGCAGGCTATGTCACTCTCGCATCGGTTTCTTTAGCCACCAAAATAGGTGTCTCTCAGACAATGCGCCGTAAATCGTCTGTAACAGACGCAAAGGCCTATATTGCTTTACTAACCTACTATGGACTGAACTGGCCTGAAATTATTATATATTTTATGTTATATTATTAACTACTCTGTAAAGAAAGTACCGGGAAAAGATCAATAATATGTCTGTATGTGATGATATATAGGAGTGGTTTGGTATGGTTCCCGGCCAAAAAAGAATAACATTTCTGAGTTGGGAATCAAACGGCTCAGTTTTAAAGTTAAGATGATTGTAATTCTACTTTTTCCTGCACACTTTCAAAATCTGTACGACAATTTAGATTTCATATAAGATACAGGCTAAATATATTCTCGATACGAATCGATACTAAATTTTAATTACATTCATGTGTTCCCAGAGACACCTATAAAATTAAATACTTTTATTATTATAGTAATCTTGGAAGATATCAAAATTACCCTTATGTTTGTTTGAATGTAATAAAAATGTTGCCATTAACATTGGAAAGATTGTTTTTATCTAAAGAGTTTGGTTACCACAAGCCATGCTCAGACAGAGGCAATAATATGTATAATATTGACCCGACAGACCTGGTCATGTCTTAACGGTGACTATTAACGCACGCTATCTGTCAATACTATGTCAAATAAAAAAAAGTTACATTAAAAAAGGTTATATTGTCCAAAGCGCTAAAGTTAGATTAGAAATAATATTTGGTTGTGAAGTATTCTTAAATTTTCTTATTTTCCGCGCATATTTAAATTCTTTTTTTTACATAAGAAACACAATAAAAAAAGAAATAGTGAAATCGGTCCAGCCGTTCACGCGTGATGTCGTGACAACGGAAAACGGGTTTCATTTTTATATATATAGATGTAATATTTATATTGTTTGACTGGGGTTTGGTACTAAGCATGGTGGGCGCCGACGGTTACGTTATAAATACATAGAAAATATATTTAAAACTTAACTCTTCTTTGTTTCTATAAACTTATTGCATTAACAGGCTGTTTTATACGGCAGTGCAAAAGTAAGTTACGCGTATTTACTTTACTTTATAATATAGGCAGTTATTTGCTGTGTGGTGATGGCGGCGAATATCAGAATATCATCATCCCATCTCATCCCGTGGGGGCGTAGAAGTCGACCCGAAGGAATATCTACCAGAGAACGGGCAGCAGCGTCTCTCTGTGTACTATGACCATCGTGGCGATAATGGCATATCCCCAAGACGATTCTTGGGGGAGGCTTTGTCTAGCAGTGGACTTTTTACAGCTGTTATGATGATGGGCAGTTATTACCCTAGTGTGTAAGTTAGTCAAAGCGTGTTTTAAGCCTCTGACACAGCTTAACATGTCCTCCGAAGCACGGAGTACCCCTAACCCTTATGGCTAGCTCCTTTTGACTCCTAACCCTAAACTTGACCGAAAAAAAACGTCGTCGACTACTTGAGAATCAATTAGAGCAACTTTTACACATATTTTATTTTTTAATGTGGGGATCAAGGAGATGCTCCGCCCTGGAGCGATATGCCGGACTCATACCAGCTAAAAGCCCACAGTGGCCGCCCTCAGCACATAGTGGAGGGACAATGGAAACTCCAGTGGATCGCACTGGGATCCCAACTGTACTATGGCGACGTTCGTCCCGGTAGGAAACTATATTGCCTCTTTCCAAACCCTCGTTGCCTACAAACAGCGCATGAAAGTAACATTGTGAGTTATGGTATCTACTGAAGAAGATGTAAGTTACTTGTGGTTACCGCCTGGATAACATTAAGGATACGTCACGTTCATGGGGATACTACGACACCACGAAAGGGAAGCTAATCACAAAATATCAGCAAATCATGAATAAAGTGGTGATTAAAATTATGTGAAGCCGCTGAATGTGGGTAGAACAATTTTTTTTTAAAGACAACCCCCGCACTAGTAATCTAATCCCTTTGTCGCGGGGAACATTACAAACACACAACACGGACACAAATTATATCCAGACTCAGAACAACTATTTATGGGTCACACAAATAGTTGTCCGGCACGGGACTCGAACCGGCGAGGCGACTGTCTTAGCCGCTGCGCCACACGTGCATAATATTAATTCGCCAATTGTGATGATCTTTGGAGGAGGCCTTTGCTGGACTGGATATTTTTGGACTTTAAAAAATAAAATAAAAAAGCGCTTGTAAATAGTCAGAACATGTTTGTAGTAATATAGTTGTATACATTATTATTTCTAGTAACATAGATATTTAGGTACACATTGTATGAAAACATATATAAAATTTATTTTATTATAGCAATGATATTTAGCTAGCTCGTATCAAGTTATTGTCAAGAGATTATGTTTAATTATCTAGTTTAAGTCTAATATTTTTACTACATATTGTCAATGGTTCTGTCTGGTATGATGATGTATGCCTCAGACGCTACATATGAACCGTGTGGAAGCACACTTACATACGTATGTACATACATTTACACGTACTATTTTAAAACTTTTATTCCTATCGCTACATGTATATTATTTTAAATGCGTTTTTCAGTACAAAAGCATACAATTATGATATCATAGAATTATGTTTCATTTAGTTAAAATATTTACCAGTGCCATTATTCAAGCAGAATTGACTGATACGATCAAGCTCAAAACAAACATTAGTCATACAGTCATGATACTCTAAAATTATCAAACAAACAACTGGTTGGAACTACCTTCAAACGATTGTCAAGGTCAACAGATCTTGGAAGCCGGTGAAAAAATACAAAGATCAATCCGATACGACGACATGGAAATTTAACAATGCACGTTTTAGAATACATAATGGCGGCACGTGAATTTATTTTTTGATATTAATTTGTGGAGAACAAAAGAGGTAATTTTTAGACCGTAGATTTAGCATTCAGTCTAGATCGGTCAAGTTTTTGGTTTTACGTGTCGTGGGGTAGAGTGGGGATCCACTCTCAAAGCAATAAAAACAATAAAACAAGACTAGATCGGTCAAGCTTTTGGTTCTAAGATACGTTTAATGTGTCGTAACAGAACAGCTAAAAAGCTTTGAGAGGTAGCCCAGGTGGGTACCCACTCTCAAAGCAATAAAACAAGACGTTCAAACTCTTTCTCCAATGCAAACAGAACCTCAAAAATTTACCAGTTTGACCGGAACCCACCTATACAGTGACCGTGTGACTAGGTGCGTAGTCACGTACGGGCCGATGAGAGTTAGTGGCTATTAGAACCATAGGACTTATTTTCTAACATAGTTAATTGAAACAAGTTTCTTTAGTAGGTAAATGTTTCAAGATTGCTTTTATATTGTAGGTACGGTAAGAGTGACAAAATTTACATACGAATTATAACTATCTACTCCCTCTTTCGCTCTTTAAATATCTTTAAAACTATTGTACCTACATATAACATTGAGTATGGTTTGTGGTAGCTATTAGTAGTATCAATCTAATGTATCGTACATTATGTATTGAAAATAAATATATGTCTATGCATATTCTATGCTGGTTTGTGAACTGTCAGCCGGTCTATGTGTTGTATATATCTATGCTTAAAACGGGCAAGTAACAACTTATGAGGGAGATGACAACCAGATTGATAGAAAAGATTAGCTACAGACTACCGGACTAGTCAAGTAATTTGGGATGGAGATATAGTGGTATTTATTTTGCAGAGAAACAGATACAGTCAGTATAATATGATAGCTATGCCAGGCGAGTAACTCTGGTCGCATATTATATAGGATTTCATATTAACGTAGATTTAGAAAAAAGCGCAAGTCTCATCATGTCAGCCAAAGTACTTCCACTGCCAGGCAAAAGCCTCCCCAAAGAATGGGATCCCCCATTCTTTGGGGAGCCATAATCGCTACGCTTGGCAGACGGGTTGGCGATCGCAGTTTGATGGTCATAGTTCACAGAAAAGCCCTGCTGCCCGTTCTCTGGTAGGTATTACTCGTATGACTACTAGATGGGGTGATGATATTGCTATATATTGTATATATGCCGTCACCACACAGCACCATTTATTACATAATTACTCCAAATTATTACACTTAATCATAAAAATAACTTACGCTGGCTACTGGCTCGATGGACGTTTCACCTACCATGTTTTTCTCGGCATTACCCTAACTGGGGGGCTACCGGCTAAGTCACCGAACATCGGGATAGTGATCGGCGTTCAAATAAATAAAGGTTAAAAATGACTTGATCAATCGTTAAATCGGCTTCAACGTTGACAATCTATTCCGGACCATTTATGACGTCACATGTGGTCATGGAAGCCGCTTTAACGATTGATTAAGTCATTTTTAACCTTTATTTATTAGAACGCCATTTAAGAAATCGGTGTTCGGCGTCTTAGCCGGTAGAGCCCCTGGTAGAGAATTGGTTAGGTTGACTGGTAGAGAATGCCAAAGTCCTTGAGTCATTGATGTGCTAAAGATTTAAATGAAATAGAAGCTTTGTTTTTACAATGAAGGCTAGTACCGAACCATTGTTAGTTTTTTTTAACTTTTAAGATCATATTGCAAGTAATTTTATCATTGACAACTTTGCTTTATTACTCCGCATCAGTTATTCACGGCAAATAATATTTGTTACAACGGATGCAGTACTAATTTAGATGCTACTAAAAATAATATAAAATCTGCGAACATGGACAAACACAGCAACGACGCGAAACTGCGGACCTAACGATAGCTATATTTCTTTACAAAGGAATTTATTGTCGATATTTTCTTCTTTGTGGCTTTATTAAAAGAAATATTTAATGACATTCCACGTTATCCACGAGAGGTATTGTGAATCAAGTCACAATTGATATTCTGGACGTATATTTTTCAGATAATTGGAGCAATAAATATGGATAAAATAAACGTACAAACGCCAGCACATCCAGCTACCCCAATCTGCCGAATTTCGTTTATATATTTTCAACTTTATCACGTAAGCATAAGGTAAAATTTTTATTGGGAAAATTTGACAGATTGGGGTAGCTTGATGTGCTGGCGTCTGTAAATTAAGACAATTATCATTCACAGCAGAAAGCTGAGTGTAATCTAATTTATTCTGTCTATATCGTGTATATCTGTTACTGCCTTACTATTTTGTCTATTGGAGCAGATAAACCTAGAAAAGAATAGAATAGTTTATTTGCTAGCTACGCTTCGAGGTGACGAAAAAGGGACCACTAATTGTGAAATAGAGAACTCTAATGCTAAATCTTTGATTCTTTGTGTGTTTTAGCCAGTAGTATTGCCTAAAAACTGTGCTTTATTAATTATTAAATTTCATACGTGGCTGTGTGGTCACGGCATAGAATATCAACACCCCACCTCATCCCGTGGGGGGCGTAAAAATAATCCGAGGGAATAACTACCAGAGAACGGGCAGTAGCGTTTTTCTGTGACCATCAAACTGCGATCGCCAACCCGTCTGCCAAGCGTGGCGATTATGGCATATCCCCCATTCTTTGGGGAGGCTTACTTTGGCTGACATGTTGATGATGATAACATGATCACCTGTTTAGGGTACTCTTGACCTGGCATGTCTATTAAAATTGGCGAGTTCTTTTATGACTTAATATCTCAAATATGAATCAAGATATCCTTGCGATCAATATCTCACACAAATGACACACCCACGTAATAATTATCACAATATACACAACACAAATCACTTAATACAACCTTGGATAAATCATTCCAATTATTACACCGTGCGACAATGTTTGTCCACTTTCAATGCGAGTTATAATATCCGGATCATGTACACGGTATATCGTATTAATTTATACGTTATAATAATATATGCCTTAATGTTAGGTTACATTTTTTGACTGCCTCGTTGGTCTAGCGGTAGCGTGTTCAACCGCAAATAATGAGGTCCTGGGTTCAAATCCCGGGTCGGGCAAAAAGTGATTTTTAGGATTTTTCCGTAAAATAAATTTCTCAGTATCAGCCCGAAGTCTGGAAGTTGGCGGTATTACACCCCCGTGCCTCGGAGAGCACGTAAAGCTGGCGGTCCTCTACCTGTACTCTTTCCGATCGTGTCGCTAGGCGTCCCATCGGATCATGAGAGTGATGGAATAGAAATTGCCCCTGTGTTTTGCGCAAACACTTGTGCACTATAATATGTCCTGCGCAATTGGCTCCATTGGGACTAGCCGCCGTGGCCGAAATTCGATCGGGAGGACAAAATGTAATACATTTGTTGAAAGGAATTCGTGCCAGTTAACATCAACATATACGATTACACAATTGAGTGTGGTTAAGATTCAATAAATTTTAATCTAACTACTATTTGCCACTCCTTCGGGTATACAGTGTCTTGCAAATATGATTCCTACTGCTTTATTAGTTAACCTAGATATTACGGATAGAATGAGCTCTACTTTAAAGAGCCTAGTCGGTAGTGCTCCTGCCTACGAAGCTGGTGGTCCTGGGTTCAAATCCCGGTAAGTGCAAATATTTGTGTGATGGGCACGAATATTTGTTTCTGAGTCATGGATGTTTTCTATGTATTTAAGTATTTATCTATCTATATAAGTATGTATATCGTCGCCTGTTACCCATAGTACAAGCTTTGCTTAGTTTGGGGCTAGGATGATCTGTGTGACATTATCCCTAGATATTATATTATTATAACAGGCTTTAGAAGGAGATTTTTTTAATACAATAAATATTAAGAACATAATCATGTTTTAGGCAGACTGAGTTTCAAAACTGAGATAGATAAATATTATTTGAAAACTAGAAAGATACATACATAAGACTCACGCCTGTTTCCCAGAGGGGTAGGCAGAGACAACGGATTTCCATTTGTCACGATCTTTGCACACGTCTAGAAATAATAGATAGATATTATTATTAATAATAAAAATAATGTCTACCTGGCCGAATTTCGGATCTCAGTCTCAATGGAGATTAGCCATATGTGCGGGCCATTTTATAGTGCACAAGTATGTACGCGAACACAGGGGCACTTTCTATTCCATAACTCTCATGATCTGATGGGACGACTAGCGACACGACCGGAAAAAGATCATGTACAGGACCGACGCCTTTACGTGCTCTTCGATACAAGGGCTGTAAACAGCGCCAACTTCCAGACTTCCGACAGATGCGAGATTTTTTTTTCTTTACAATAAGTATATTCCTAAAATCACTATTTTAACCGATCCAGGATTTGCTACCGCTAGATCAACGAAGCAGTCCTAAAAATCACCCACTTATTACACCAGTGACCAGCGATTTAAGGGGCCTTTTACAGTCCACTAGCGCCGCCAATCGAAAAAATGTCATAACTCGTAAATAGAATCAAAAATACAAAATGTGGTCTATTATTACTGTAGAAAAGGCGATAACGTAATTTTATAACACATTGTCAACACTTGAAATATAGCTGTTTAGCTAAATCGTGCATTTGTAACAAAAACGGCCGTTTATGTTTTGAATGCACGATTTAGCTAAGAATAATAGAACATACGAGTATTTTGTATTTTTGATTCTATTTACGAGTAATGACATTTTTTCGATTGGCGGCGCTAGTGGACTGTAAGAGGCCTCTTAAATGCGATTATTCTAAAACGACCTACAAACCATCCTTATAATGATCTCTTTCTACGTTACATACACTAGACATTACGGACAGCTTTAGCTAGTTTTCTATCCCTTATAAAGTAGATACTCTAGTAGCAGGTAGGTTAAACTGGGTCTCTGTAGCGAGCGAGACTATATCAGCATATTAAGTTCACAGTATGTTCCATCAGCCAGATACTACTTATACTTATTTATTTACTTTAATTAAAACGGTAGAACACCAATTACAGTAATTAAAGATAATTATTACACTAATCAATTAAAATATTTTAAAAGAAAAAAACATAAACATTGATTTTAAAACACAATCATACATCATTGTCACAGAAACGCAAACATTCTGACAATATTTCCGACTATCCATCTGCAAACACTGCGTGAGCTAGTTTAAGTTAGTTTACGTAGTCTGTCTGTGTACTCTAAAAACACGCGGGTTAAGAGGATACTTAAAAAATTGTATGTTATGCACAAATAATAAAATCATTTAAAAACAATATTAATGATATTCAATATAGAATTACGATATTTACGGCTAAAGATTCTTTATTTCTCTTAAGAATATGTACATTCACTTGCAGAGAAATTAAATACTTAATATAGGACGCCAAGCGTGGGCTACTTACCAATACTAAACTAAAATACTAAACTATACAATACAAATAAACACCTAAACAATTTTACAAATAACACAAATACACAAATTCCATACATCCATGCCGACTAGATTATAATGTTATTTTTTTTGTGTTGCGGTGGGTAGATATGTACGAACCGCACACGGCGCATATCATATCATATCATACATATCTTTATTATTTAATTAGATTATTTTAACTAGCAATACTCAATTGCAAATGTTTAATTCAAAAGAGGTTGTAAATTATACATTAAATACTGGAATGAGATCTCACTACTAATACTATCAGTTTCTAATGACCGCTTCAATTATTCTACATGATTGTAACCATTAAGAGGAATTGCTACCGTCGTCATTGTTTCGCTCTCCGCGCTCGCATCATACAAAGAAAACAATAATAAAATCGAGGTTTCGTGTCCAAAACTTCCTCCAGCAAAATTCAATCATGAGGGAAATTCAATCATGAGGGAAATTATATTGGCGGGCCGATGGGCGTATTTTTTATTTATTTAGGTTAGCCAACAATTGTTCACACAATACATTTAAAGTTATACTTGCTTATTAGTACGTTTATAAGTGCGACAATTACTTACAGGCTAACACAACATGCACCAATTATGGTTATATAAGTAAAATATAATAGTATAAAGCCAAAAGAGTAAATACAATTTAAAGCCATTCAAATAGGTAATTTAAACAAATAATAGCGTAGTTGGTAAATACTTGCCTTTGACGTCGCAGGTCGGTAGGTTCGATTCCCACCCAGGACAGATATTCTGATTGTCTTGTGAATGGGTGTAATTATGTATATAAGTATGTATTTACAAAATAAAAGTAGGTACTTTATGTAATATATCAGTTATCTGGTTTCCATAGTACAAACTCTGCTTGTTTAGGATCAGATCGCTGTGTGTGAATAATGTCCCAGGATATTATTATGTTCATAATAGACGATATAACAAATCTGGTTACTAGACAAAAAATAAATAAAAGAGTCGAAACATAAAAAAATAATGTGCCATTAATAAATATCGTAATATAATAGGCTTTATTATTTATTTTGCAAGGTCACAACTAACAAAATAAATTTAATAAAATAAAATATTGGCCTTGTCTTAAAATCCAGGGAGTGGATTGGAAAAATGATAGCTAGTATTGGCTCTTAATATAACTTACTCACTTATACCCAGTCGTGATCATATTCCAGTTATTGACTTAATTAATGACCAATGAACCTGCAATACTTAAGGCCCAGAAACCTCGGTGCAGCTATTGGGCTTGCCTCCGAAATATTAGCTGCCTCGGTCATAATTTAATTGAAATAGCGAAAACTTGTCATATTTTTTTTGGTTATTATTTATAACCTGCTGTGGGGTGACGGCGACAAATATCAGAATATCATCACCCCATCACATCCCGTGGGTGGCTTAGAAGTCGACCCGAGGGAATATCTACCAGAGGACGGGCAGCAGCTTCCTTTTGATTACTATGACTAGTGCGATCGCCAACCCGCCTGCCTAGCGTGGCGATTATGGCATATCCCCCCAAGATGATTCTTGAGGGAGGCTTGTCCAGCAGTAGACTTATTTACTGATGATTATTGATGATTATTTATAACCAAATAAAATTATGTTTTTATATAATAACCAACAAAATTATAACAAGTTTTTTTTAATATATTTTCGGTATTTAATGTTTGTACAGCAGTGGACTTAGAAAGACCAATATAAATAATATATTCCAACCTTTTTTGTCATAACAAGAATAATCGAAAAAGACGTTTATAACAAACACGCAATCAAGTCTACTTATTAATATTATTTATCTCACAAGATGATCGAATCATATTTTTCTAAAGTGCAGATAAACTTTCACGCTCGGGATTTAGCAATTTATTATATGTGTTAATTCATGGTAACCCATCATCCCATCTCATGTCAGCCGAATGAAGTCGACTGCTGGACAAAGGTCTCTACAATGGAATTGTGTCATAATTTGGAAAGGATTTGCCATAATCGCCAAACTTGGCAAAAGAATTAGCGATCGCAGTATAATGGAGCTATAATCGCTGCTCGTTCTCTGGTAGAGACGTGGGAGGACTTCGACGTCCCGTACGCGTACGGGATGAGATGTGGTGGTGATATCCTTGCCGTCAGCCACACATTATTACCGCTAAATCACCTATAAAAAATCTATATCTGTTTCAAATATCAACCAAATCCGTTGACGTTTCCGCTTAATTGAGTAACAAAAAATATTTAAAACAAATAATTAAAAAGTATAATATTAGCAGGATAATTCATTAAAATACGCGCGACACTTGCGCGCCGAATTCCGGGCCTTAACAACATCGTATACAGAGAAAGGAAGCCTTGAAGATTGCAGTTATTAAATCATACAAATCTGTATTTTCTGACAGCTGATCCATTAATCTGGAGGTAAAGGATGTGCAGATATTAATATCAGATAAAAATACAAAGATAAATATTTCAATGTCGAAGTTTTACTTGGAGATACCACGTGACATATAAGAAGGGAATGCTAAACCAGGAAAACATTTCTTTAAGATTATATTTGAATTGATGATAAATCACCGTGTTAATAAAATGTTAATCCGCGCGTGAAATTTGAGTGGGATGATATTGAATGCATGTGTGGCGCAGCGGTTAAGACAGTCGTCTGTTCCGGGTTCGATTCCCACGCAGAATAATTTGTTACCCAAAAATAGTTTGGATGTAAATTGTGTCCCTCAATTATACGTTTGTAAAGTACTCCGCGACAACGGGATTCATTTGACTACGTTGTCTTTATATTTATAGTTAGCCTAGGAAGCTTTTACTAATTCACCGGATAATAGACGAGAGGGGAGGGGGGTGTCCAGCTGTCTATCAAATAATACTACAACTTAGAAACCCCCACCAGAGGAATCTTTCTGTGTATACCTTAGGAATTCGTACCTTAACTCCAAATCAAATCAAATTTATTTATTTATTTCTTATTACAGTTGAAAAATTTGGTTTTGATCTTATATTAAGTATCTCTGTAAAAATTTGGTATTGATCTTATTAAGTATCTCTGTAAAAATTTGGTTTTGATCTTATATTAAGTATCTCTGTAAAAATTTGGTATTGATCTTATATTAAGTATCTCTGTAAAAATTTGGTATTGATATTATTAAGTATCTCTGTAAAAATTTGGTATTGATCTTATTAAGTATCTCTGTAAAAATTTGGTATTGATCTTATATTAAGTATCTCTGTAAAAATTTGGTATTGATCTTATATTAAGTATCTCTGTAAAAAATTGGTATTGATCTTATTAAGTATCTCTGTAAAAATTAGGTATTGATCTTATTAAGTATCTCTGTAAAAATTTGGTAGGTATTGATCTTATAATAAGTATCTCTGTAAAAATTTGGTATTGGTCTTATGATAAGTATCTCTGTAAAAATTTGGTATTGATCTTATTAAGTATCTCTGTAAAAATTTGGTATTGATCTTATATTAAGTATCTCTGTAACATACCTTTGAAGTACATTCTTCAAACGAGGTTTAAAAATAGTAATAATATCACGGTAGGCAGCGATTTGCTGTGCCCCCTGGCACTGCGAATGTCCATGAGCAGCGGTTACCACTTACCATCAGGTAGGCCGCTAGCTCGTCTGCTACCAAAAGCAATCAAAAAAAGTTTGCAATATTTTATACAATATTAATTTTAATGTTAATATGTATTAATATGAATAGCTCATTAGCTATTTACATTAATACATATTATTAAAACGTTCCAGATATATCATTCCTTATAATTAATTAATTTTATTGATTGCACGTGGGGCGCAATGGTTAAGATACTCGCCTCGCCACTTCATGTCCCGGGTTCGGTTCCCGCACAGGACGTCCATTTGTATAACCCATAAGTAGTTGCTCTGTGTCTTGTAAAGTTCCCCGCGGCACATAAATTAATTTCACTAATGCGGGTGTTCATAAGCCAGTAGATCTATAAAGAACATGGCATTCCTATTTCAAAACTCCGTGTGGACTAATGACGAACCCGCCAGCACTCCTGTCTAAGAAAACTTATTCTTGGTGCAGTATAATTACGACTACACAACAGTATCAAACGCTTTAGTGAAGTCGAACATGTGCTTTCGTTTATTTTTATGCCCTCTGAAGCCATGTTTACATTAGTTTATTTTTGGAGCTCGTGTTTACACCTTTACTAAAGATTTGAACTTCGGACTGCACATGGTTTAAGTTTGTAACAAAGAAAGAAATGTACGGCGCGTGCTTGGTGAGTGTCAACGTGGTCATTATCTGACTTCCTTTGCTATGATTAGTTGTTCAAACAGAGGAAATGGGCGTGCATCAGGGACTCGAACTTTCACATTTAAAATTACGTCATTGTATAGTAATTTTTTTTTTTTTTAAACAATTGCTGACTTTCAATTGACCAACACCTACAGAGAACTAACTAAAAAGAAAGACTTATCCTTTTAACAGAACAACTGATATGAACTAAAGGTATAAGGGAATATTCCGAAAGAATTCCCTATCAATTGAAAAAGTATTTAAAATCGATTCCCAAACATCAGACGATCTCGACATACCTACTTTAAAAAAATAGTTCGGCACGAATTTACACATTTCATTCGATGCTGTATTAACTTTTACGCCATTTTTAAATGTGTTAAGTTATATTTTTCATATAATTATACAGACCGTATATAATTGATAACGGTTATATAAAAAAATATAACTTAACACATTTAAAAATAGCGTAAAAGTTAATATAGCATCGAATGAAATGTGTAAATTCGTGCCGATTACAACCGTGCGATGGTGGAGCGGTTAACTAGCAGGGCCGGATGGCCCATGGTTCGTAGGTTCAATTAGCGCAACACGCACCTAAATAGAATCACTTATGCGGTCATTGTTTAGTTCAACTAGTCAATATTCCCAGATACGATCACTTGCCGACCGGTGAGAACAATTAGCTATGTATCGCTTATACGCCCATAGTTACTATTGAATTGTAAAAAGCATTAAAATAACTTCTACAAGAAAAAAGGAGGAAAAAAGGGGGTGATTCTCTGATCGGGTATTATTATTGGATTTTAATGGGTAATAAAAATCTTAGTAATTCGGATTTGAGTCAGAATAAACAGAATTTACTTATTTGGCGGGCCGGTTGGCTTGGTTGGTAAATGCTTGTCTTTCACGCTGAAGGTCGTGGGTTCGATTCCCACCCAGGACAGATATTTGTGTGCATGAACATGTCTGTTTGTCTTGAGTCTGGGTTTAATTATCTATAGTATGTATTTACAAAAAAGAAAAGTAGTATATAAGTTATCTGGTTTCCATAGTAAGTAAAAGCTCTGCTTAGTTTGGAATCAGATGGCCGTGTGTGAATAATGTCCCAGGAAATTATTATTATTAGCATTAAATAGGAAAATATCGGGTGTTACATCTCATGGATCGGAGCACAGGCCAGAGAGATCCAACACAAAAACGTAGCACATCTGTTTATGTACACACTTGTGCACTATAAATATCCCGCGCAAGGCTAGTCTCCGGGGAGTCGAACCACCATGGCCTAAATTCTACCAAGATATTAAGAAGAAGTATGCCACTGACAAGCAGGGACATCTTACCATTAGCACAATAAGAACTCTTTTAAAGTTATTTCAACTAAATGTATTAGAAAACAAAATTGACTTAATTATCCGAATAATAACCGGAAATAAAGATAATATTTACATCACTAACGATTACGTCACAAACGGTGAAAACAAATTATTTATGTACTGTCAATATAATTCCTAGAATGGTAGCAAAAATTAACATCGCAAATGATTGCAAAATGGCGGCGCTCGTTTTGGCGGGATAGCGCCATGTCAAGGCGACATTAGACAGCCTTTTTTGCACGTTGCAAGAATTTCGTAGTTATCACAAAAACTATTCTAACCACGCTCACTTGCTAGGTATTTTATCTCCTCGTTGGTTCAGCGGTAGTCCGTTCACCCACAGATAATTTAGTACCTGATTATTGGGACTTTTTAAACAAAAATAAATCTCAGTAACAACCAGATGATCGAGGGTAAAACATCGCTAACCCATGCTGTTAGTGATGATTTACCCTCGAACCGAGATCATGTAAAGGTCCAACCTTTTTTCCGTTGGTGACAGTAATGAGTGCTCCAGGCAAGATTTTATGTAAGACTGCCTATCTTAACGGTAACTAGTAAACAACAAAAAGAATATTATTCTGCAGGAGTGTATGTGCAAGTATTGGTGCAAACTGTAGTCATTAACACATCTCATTATGAGAGTAAAGGGTTTACTCTCATAATAAGACGGGTTGATGGTCTAACACAACATAACCGAGTTTAGGTACAGGACTCCCAACTTCCAGGCTACTATTTGTTTGTCTTGCCAGAAAAACCCCAATGTGGCATGTACGAGAAGTATAAGATAGTATAAGATATAAATAGTATGTAAATATTATATGGGTGTTCATTTGATGATGACACTTCATCTTTTCCTTAAATAACGCATTCTAACACTTGCACCTTGAACACAAGGCACCATGTGCTTTCTGTTGTGATCAGACATAGATAGGGCATAAAAACAACAAATCACTTTGAATCCCGACTGAAACTATGGACATAAATTACTGGCCTGGTCTAGTGGTGGACCTTGACTGCTTGAGCCCGATTTCGTGGGTTCAACCTTTGTGTTATAAGCACGGCTATTTGTTCTATTTCTGAGTGTTATTAATCTATATTATTAGTAGTATTAAGAAATAAAGATTTATTCAGTTGTCTGTGCTCTGGGAGCTGAGTCTGTGATCAAAGAGCAGTGTGTTAGTTGTCCCAAGATATTTACTTACTGTGCCCCACGGTTTTACCCAACGTATTATTCGGTTTTACAACATGTAACGTAATTAACGCACACCCTCAAACACCCCAATTAGAATATTAATGTTGTAATCATAATACATACACTGAATTTTTAATTTAACATGTATATGCATTGTTATTTACTAAATTAGTTTCTTGGAATAAAGTTTTTTTTTTTTTGTATTTTGTATTGAATAATGGAATTTGTATGAATACAATTAAATTGCGATTTTAAAAGGCTTTTTCCTTTGACTTACAGTCCATTTCAATTTGCTTTGATTGAACAAGGCTAATATTACAATAATACAAAAAAAAACTACGGACGTAATTATTTTGGAATATAAAATTACCTATATTAAAAATGACATAAATCGATTCAGTAAACGAGATTGAACAAACTATTTTCAGGATATTAAGTGACATGTTGTATAAGGTTTATTACTACAAAGTTTCATCACAATTCGTTCGGTTGTTTTGCGAGAAAGAGTAACAAACTTTCGCATTTTTAATATTAGTAGGAAATTAATACCAGCGATTCTTTAATGATACTGAGTGTACTTGGAAAAGATAGCTGATCTAGATTGTCCTCTTGCAGCTGAGTACTGAGTGACTTCTTCAGTAGTACATATAGCTATATTATTCTGCCCTCCTATATTCTGATAATCTTTTTTTAACGTAAAGTAAGCGATTAATCCGGTACATTGATCTGATCTGAATTTTTATCGGCCGTTTTATGGTATTTCTTTCTGTTTAATGTTTCTCTACCGGACGCAGTGTTTTGAACTGCGGGGGTGTGTGTGATTCAGACAGACATTTTGAAATCATTCCGAGTATATATTGCGAATATTGAGATTTCGTCGAAGGCGAATGCCTTCTTGGTATTATAATTCTCCAAATGCAGTCGTAACGTGTGACTTTCTCAGTGTGAATACGGATAAGAGTATAACACAAGTCCAGCGGTCCAGCATTACTTGCCGGTTCGTTTTTCGCCGTGTTCTATTATAGAAGTACAGACGCCAGCATATCAAGCTACCCCAATCTGTTCAATTTCTCCAATTGAAAGCGTACCTTATGTGATAAAGTTGAAAATCTATAAAAGAAATTTGACAGATTGGGGTAGCTGGATGTGTTGGCGTCTGTACCGGTGTATTGCGGCCTACGTACTCTGCGCCTCTAGCACGAGTTCCTGCAGTTTACTGACTCGATCACACGTACAGTTTCTCCCATACATTGAGCACCAGCGCCTCTCGCGGAAACTATTAGGAACTAAAACTCTGGTGCTCAATGTATGGGACGAAACTGTACGTGTGATCGAGTAAGTAAACTGCAGGAACTCGTGCTAGAGGCACTGATCATGACCGAATTTTCTAGAAACATTGCCGGCATTGGCTCGCTTGGTCGTAGGATCCACATGCGGGTCTACCGCCTTAATCGCCGGTTATCGTGATAGTCGTTCACGTAGATGAAGGTAAATAATTACCGAATCATTCGGTCAATCGGCTTTAACGTTGGAAATCGATTCCGGACCTTTTATGACGTCACTTGTGCTCATGGAAGCCGATTGAACGAATCAGGTACAGGACCGTCGGCTTTACGTGCTCACTCAGGCACAAGGATATAAAGACACCAACATTAAGACTTCGGGCTAATTCAAATATATTTTGTTACAGAATATCACCTTTTCGCCGGACATGGCATTTGACCCCACGATCTCATTATCTGGGGTAGAACACGCTACCTCTAGACCAGCGAGGCAGTCAGTACCTACCGCTTAAGTCACTGTATTTAAGTCAACAAACTTCCAAACACAGTCAGACGATATTGTCTGTGGTCTTAATAAGATTAATATTTCTATTGAAAGAATTCCAATGCTTATGTTTGAAGTTGGCATCACTGAAGCCGTACTGATGTGAAGCCGTGCGTTTCTATTACAAAAGGTAGGTAGTCTATTTATGAGATTAGGTGGGTACGTACAGACGCCAGCACATCAAGCTACCCCAATCTGTCAAATTTCTCCAATTGAAAGTGAACCTTATACTTTTATGATAAAGTTGAAAATCTATAAAAGAAATTTGACAGATTGGGGTAGGCGGATGTGCTGGCGTCTGTACATTTCGCTTAGAATTTTAACTTAACGATAGGGATATTTAGATTGCTATGTGTATAATGTTTATTTTTGACAAAACGATATCTTACCAAACCGTAACCGTAAAAACTCTAAAATCTTTTTAAACTTTGACAGTATTGGTAGGTAAACACTCCGTCCATGGTTATATTATGTATATTCTCTTTGATGACACTTATGGTGGTTGGGGTCGCAACTAAACGCTACATAATAATAATATCCTGGGACATTATTCACACACGGCCATCTGATGCCAAACTAAGCAGGGCTTGTACTTTGCAAATCAGATAGCTGATATACTACATACTATATTACTTTTCTATTGTAAATGCATACTTAAAATGTTGATTAAACCCAGACACAGGACAAACAGACATGTTCATGCACACAAATATCTGTCCTGGGTGGGAATCGAACCCACGACCTGCGGCGAAAAGGCAAGCATCTAGCAATCACACCAACTGGCCCGTTTGGCCCGTCATTTAGGTATTGTGCCCTATTTTGGCACGATTGCAGCAGAAGGGATATTATGTCTCGCGTGTTGGCCGCCACCGGGAGCACTATTATTAATAACCTACCTAATTACATATCTTAATTCTATCTAATAAATTATTTTTATTAACTATCATCCTCATAGAATGTATTATTAGTATTTAGTCTATTGTTAAGTCTAAATTGCATATAATATTTATATGTATTTATATATATGTGCAATTATTAGTATGTAAGTGTATTATAGACCTACACACATTATTATAGCTCTTTAAAATTTTTCCTGTCGCGGGTCTGCTGGAAGAAATTTCTTGCGAAATAAGCAGTACCTTTGTACTATTCATCTCGCCGTATTTTTGTTTATTTTTGTTGTCTATTTATTGTATGTTTTGTGTGTTCAAGAATTATTAAATAAAATAAATAAATAAATAAACAATTAAACCGATGTACTCATTGTGATGAAACTTGGAAACGAGTGCGTAGGCAATAGTAACCCTAGTTTAGCGCTACCCATGTATCGTACCCATGTAGCGCTAAACGGTAGCAGAACACTCTCTGCGTTCTTTCGACAGACAGAGAAAACATTCCAGGAAATTGCATTCATATTTACGTATGAATGCAAGTACCTGAAATTACTTATCGTATAGGCAGTGGTTACCCTAGTGTCAGAGTTGTTCAAGCCGCCCATTAGGCTTCTGACAGGGCTTAACGACTGTTACCTAATGGCTACAGCCGGGACCGACAGCTTAGCGTGGCCTCCGAAGCACGAAGACGCCCCGAAATTAAACCACTTTGGCGGTCACCCATCTATGGACTGACCGCGAGCCTTGTTGCTTAACCTCGCCAATCACTTACGGATCGGTGAGACCATCTAGAATGTTTTCTTGTGAACATGGGTCTATGATCGCGAGAGCTCATTGAGAAGAATTCATCATCATCATCATTACAGGTGTAAGAAGTCCACTGTTAGACAAGCCTCCCCAAGAATCATCTTGAGGGGATATGCCATGATCGCCACGCTTGGCAGCGGGTTGGAGATCGCGGTAAGGTGGCCATAGTAACCAAAGGAAGGTACCTCTGGTAGATATTCCCTCGGGTCTACTTCTAGGCCTCCCACGGGATGAGATGGGGGGGAAGATATTCTGATATTCACCGCCGTCACCACACATAATTAATTATTAATAATTAATTTATATAATATATTCTAAGCTTTTCTAAAACGCTTAAGACTGTGGATTGTTGAAAGGGATCCGACTTAATTAAAAACGATTTGGGAACATCCACTTATCAAATTTAAATCTGTGTTAAAACGGTGGCTGATACAAAAATGTTTTGATTTTTAGTGAATATTTTAACAGAATATGGCGTATATAAATATAGTACTTACTTAGGTTAATCTTATAGTGTTTTACTTAAACTAAGTATTTTATACATTTGAATTATGAATTATATTCATACATCTAGTAAATTGTGGAGATCTTTGGGGGAGGCCTTTGTCCAGCAGTGGGCGTCTTTCGGCTGATATGATGATGATGATCTTGTGTGTCAATCTATGTAACAAGGATTTAGTTTTGATTGACACTTCATAGCTTTGTCAACAGCTCCCCAAAAGATTTTAACAACGGAGTTTTTTGTAACTACACAATATCTCACATGACTACTATCGGCGAGTTTTGAGATTCATTTAAATTATTGTTTTTAATTTTTACTATGTACAGATTATTATTATTATCGGTGTGTACCATATATGGAGAATAAAGATTATTATTATTATCGGCACATACGTGATAAATTAATATTACAATCGTTACTGTAACTGCTTAACTGTAAGTTGGTTGACCGACTTGGTAATACAGACGCCAGCACATCAAGCTAAACCAATGTGTCAAATTTCCCCAATTGAAAGTGAACCTTATGCTTTTGTGATTAAGTTGAAAATCTATAAAAGGAATTTGACAGATTGGGGTAGCATGATGTGCTGGCGTATGTACAAAAAGCCTTTGAAAATAAAGAATTAATGTAGGTAGGTATTAAAATGCGATAAAATTTTAAATTCCGAATTTGAAACTTCGATCGCATTTTGTATTCGATATCTTTATACGATCTTAATATTTGTGGTCGGTTTCTATAGGTCGTTGATATGTCGAAATATTTGTAGGTACTTTTTTCTCTACAAACTGTTAAATGTAGGTACCTAAAGATTAAACTACATTCATTGTAAAGGGGATAATTTTTGTTTACTTAAATAAGAAGATGCCTACCTGCCATAAATTTGACAGATTCGGGTAGCTGGATGTGCTGGCGTATGTACAAAAAGCCTTTGAAAATAAAGAATTAATGTAGGTATTAAAATGCGATTAAATTTTAAATTCGGAATTTGCAAATTCGATCGCATTTTGTATTCGATATCTTTATACGATTTTAATATTTGTGGTCGGTTTCTATAGGTCGTTGATATGTCGACTTATTTGTACTTTTTTCTCTACAAACTGTTAAATGTAGGTACTTGTAAAGGGGATAATTTTTGTTTACTTAAATAAGAAGATACCTACCTGCCATTTCCTCTCGAATTAAGTCGCATTAAGTCAGGTAAAAAGGGGATAATACTTGTTATGAACATAGACAGATAACGTATATTTAATATTATTCTGCACCATCTAGTTGACAAGGCATTGTTTGAAAACAAAATTAAGATAGGTAGTTACATCTGGCATGATGTAACCTATTTTGATTCGAACGAGCGAGATGAAAGATATCTAATCACGCCTACATTCATCATTAAGAAAGTACTTAGGTAGCTAGGTAAGTATCTAACTACTTTCATCAAACAACCGATCAATTCCAAGCTATCATTTGCTTTTTTACCTCGGTACCTCGCCGGTGAGTTTTATTTGATACAGCAGCTATTAAAACCGCAAGGTTTACTCACAAAATCTCTCAAAAACCCGCAAAACAGGGGACAAACACCTCTATCACACTATAATTAGCGAAAAAACTGAGCATTAAAATGTAAATCATCAACCAACCGGTTTAAAACGTCATGTTTTTACAGACCTAATCTTTAGAACACTCGTAGTTTAAATTCGGCGAGATTATAGCTCGGTTTACGACCTACTTCGACAACAGATCGACTGCTCGAGTTCTATTCAGATTATACAATAGGTACGTACAATTCTAGTAATACGAAAGAGATATTTTTCCGCGAATGCGTCTATCTAAGCGGCGTGTCTCAACAGAGCAAGAAAGTACAGTTAAAATAACTTTAGAATACTCACGCAACTCAAGACAGCACTGGTAGATGCTTAGAAAGATTACGTTTTTTTCGAACGTTGTTCACTGATTTAGACACACAGGTTGATCAGTTCACTGTTATGTTATGATACACTGAATGTCTTTATTTATAGGCAAACTTATCTGAGTAATTCACAGCTGAGTTCAAGAAGCGGTTCACGGGTCGGTACGGCGAGGAGCGACGAACCTCCTACATACGTTTCATCGGCACGACGCAGCGCGGCGAACTGAACGCGAGCGAAACGAAACCAGTGCTGCCAACTTTTACCCCCGGATTTCAGTTGACCCTTTTCGGTAATTGAAATAATGCAGCAAATTCAGTGCCATTTCAAATGGCTAGAACAAAACTTCGAAAAGATGGAAATATAGATATAATGTCTACTTTCGTACTAACGTTGTCTTACAAATCGCAGACACGATAATTAAGTATCTAATAGGTTCAGAGTGCGTGGTGTTAACGGAAGCTTTACAACGGGGTCGCTGAGTTAATTGTAAACAAAGCGAATATCCTTGAGAATTCCACGTAGTTATGTAAAAGTGATTATATAGGTCGAGGCCGGCAACTGTGTGTGGAGGTGTACTTATGTAAAGTTGATGGGTACCGAGCCAAAAGATATTAACGATGACTTAAAAAATACTGTTATAATAGCGGTGACTGTTATATATTATATCTTGAGCTAGGTAATATGGCGCAGTCATGTTTGAGACATAATCTCTTAACATTAACGATCTCTTAAGTTTTTATATCTTATACCTAATGCAAGGATATGAATAATTTAATTTAACCATCGATTATAATAGATAATAATTATATCCTGCGACATTATTCACACACGGCCATCTGATGACAGATTGGGGTAGCACGATGTGCTGGCGTCTGTACTATGGAAACCAGGTAAGTAACTGATATACTACACATACTAGTTTCCTTTTGTAAATACATACTTAGTTATATATATATAACTACACCCACATTATTAATATTTCACATTTATTATTAATATTTCTTATTTATTATTACTTAACTAAAGTTGTTTTAATAGATTACTTACCAGAAACAATAACAGAACTTTCATAACTTACCTAAGGCGAGCTAGGAAAATTGATACATTTGGCCAAAAATGTGCAAGTTGGCAGCATTAAATCAAACGTCATAGTTCGCGATCTCGATCTCCCACTCCTGTCTCCCTGCGATCAATTTGTTTGGAATATAGCAATGGAATATAGATAATAAAAAAATGCTAAATATCTAACAATAACTTTTTTTGACTTGTACTTAAAGTTAAATTTTACTGGTATGGTGTAGTGGTTTGTGATCCTGACTGCTAAGACCGATGTCGTGGGTTCGATTCCCATTGTATGATGAGCACGACTATTTTTTTTTTATCCTGGGACATTATTTACACACGACCATCTGATCCCACACTATGCAAAGCTTGTACTATGGAAACCAGATAACTGATATATTACATCTATCTACTAGTTTTCTTTTTTTGTAATTACATACTTATATAGATAATTACACCCCGACTAAGGACAAACAGACATGTTCATGCACACAAATATCTGTCCAGGAGCTCTACCGGCTAAGTCGCCGAACCTCGATTTCTTAAATGGCGTTCAAATAAATAAAGGAATCGTTAAATCGGCTTCAACGTTGATAAGTTAAAAAGTTTCAACGTTGATGAGTTAAAAAGTTATTAAGTCATGTTTAACCTTTATTTATATGAACGCCATTTAAGAAATCGATGTTCAGTGACTTAGCCGGTAGAGCGCCTGGGTGGGAATCGAACCCACGACCTCCAGCGTGAAAAGCAAGCATTTGCCAACCACGCCAGCAGGCCTGTCAATTTTTTTTTATTTGTTTTGTGTCTAGGTGAAATTTATCTACAATATGTAGGTATTTAGAAATATTTAATGTTGTTCTCTTAGTACAGGCTCAGCCAAAGTTAATTCATTACTTGTACAGTCACACGAGAGTTTCTAATACCTTTGCCTATTGAAGGTAAAACACACTGTGCGCCCGGATTCAGAGGTCTCCTTGGGAAGCTATTGTAGTAATTAAATTCACTCTAACTTAATCAGTTTTCAAAGAGGAGGGGCATCTTTGACAACTGACCCTCTCTAATCCCTTAAACCCTTTCATATCAAACTTTCATTCAGGTAGGTGTCCTGTAGATCAAAGGGTTTTGTTTTCTAAGACCAACCAGACATAAAGGATCTACCCCATCCCCTATCGTAAATGTTTTTTAACGCGTAAATAATTTATCTCACGACAAAAATATACATTAATTTACATGTGAAAAATACACATTAAAATACATTTTTAACGTGATTGTGATATTTTTGACTGCACGTGTGGCGCAGCGGCTAAGATAGTCGCCTCGCCGCTTCATGTCGCGGGTACGAGTCCCGCGCCGGACAACTATTTGTGTGACCCATAAATAGTTGTTCTGGGTGGGTGTAATTTGTGTCCGTCTATTATATGTTTGTAAAGTACCCTGCGACACAGGGCTTAAATTCCCTAGTGCGGGCGTTGTCTTAAAAAAATACAATGAAAGCTAAATAGGACCTCTATATTAATAATCTTCCCGGTCGAATTTATAACACGGTGGAAGCATAGAATAGCCATGTGCGCGGTACATATTGAACCGCACAAGTGTGTGCACAAACACAGGGCTTATCTTATCTTGGTGGGTACTTGCGTACAGCACTACGACCCTTCAGGATCCTTTGTACTATCCCCCACTGGTTTTTATTCTATCCCTAGAGCTTTGAATGAAGTCTGCACAGAATCCAGTACGCTTCATTGGGGTAGATCCTTGTAGTCTCCTGGTTCTGGATATGCCAGCCCCAGGATGACCATCTATCTCATCTTGCCAACGCATCGCATTTAGGTACATATTATATGCAGCATTGTTTCATTTTCTTCCCCACAGGTCCTGCAGATCGGGCTATTCGACAGTCCCAGTTTGTGTAGGTGATAGTTGGTGCCGTAGTGACCTGTAAATACTGCTACTATTAGTCGTAGCTGGTTTCTGCTGTACTTCCAAAAACACAGGAGCACTTCCTATTGATGATATGATCCAATGGGACAGATAGTTGTCACGACCGGTGAGAGTTCAGGGACGCCAGCACAACCAGCTACCCCAATCTGTCAAATTTCTTTTATAGATTTTCAACTTTATCACAAAAGCATAAGGTTCACTTTCAATTGGGCAAATTTGACAGATTAGGGTAGCTTGATGTGCTGGCGTCTGTACATGAAAGACGGCTTGTGCTTTCCAAGGGAGTGTGACACCGCTAACTACCAGACAATTGGCTGATGCTAAAAACTTACCGTAAGAAAGACTTATTTAACTAAAGCATTATTATCTTAAATTATATTCTACTTGATCAAATATATGTAAGTCACGATCGAATAATTTACTTGTACAGACGCCAGAACATCAAGCTACCCCAATTCGTCAAATTTTCCCAATTGAAAGTGAATCTTATGCTTTTCTTATAACTTAAGCTGGCGGTGGACGAACGGCTTATTGCGGCAGCCTAAGCTGAGATAGTATCGAAGCCATTTCTGCGTGCACTCATTACTATACATATTTAGATGCGGTGTTCAGACTGCAAAAAAAATGCATTCGCATTCTAACTAAAATAGAGGGAACAGAAATTTGCAGACCTCATTTTATTAAACTTTGCATATTGACCCTTACTTCACTCTACATCCTGGAAATTAGTCTTTTTGTAAAACAGCATTTACACTTATTTCCAGCAAAACAAGAGCAGTACACAACATCCCGTAATTTAAGGCATAAGAACAAATTAGCACTACCTCCTTCAAAATTAGCAATGGTCCACTCTGGACCCTACACCATGGCGATAAAAATCTTTAATAACATTCCAAAACCTTTGAGAGACATAACAAATTTTAATATATTTAAAGCAAAATTGAACAAATTTCTTATTCAAAAATCATATTACAGCCTGAAAGAGTTTTTCGAGGACAAATTTAAAATGGACATATTTAAAATTTTAAAATATAATTTAAAATTTAAAAATGTAGTATGACAATATGACATGATCAAAATTTGAAATTTGAAATGAGATAATGACATGATTTGACATTTATCTAAATTATAATTTTGTATCTTTTATTGTATATTATGGGATTACTTCATCATTTGACATTTATTTAAATTATTGCTATTATTATTATTTATAATTTTAATTGTATAATGATTATTTAAAATTTTATCCTAAGTACCTATATAATAATATTAATTTAAAAATTATATATTCATAGTAATTAATAAGGTTAGATTAATTTGAAATTATTAAAAGCTATTATATTCACCTTTTATATAATTTAAGATGTTAAAATTTATGTACTTTAAGATGATATAAGAAATGTATTTGCAACACCCTAACAGGGTTCATGTTTGACACAAATTATATGCATTAACACCTATTGTAACACATGAATGCAATAAAGAACTTGAACTTGAACTATTTTACGTAAGTCAATTAAGATAATTAATACTTGGAAAATAAATATTTCCATATAAACGAAAAATTAAATTATTAATGAATAAATACTTTAAAGTACAAGATATAGCTAATTTAAAATGATATTCGATATACTCACAAAAATATTAAATCTAACAGTTTTAGAAGAGTTTTCTTCTGCCAGCACATGCAAGCAGCTCCGGAAACACAGCGATCGAAGAGTCGGCAATAGGGGAGGCCAAACTAGAGCCTTCTCAGGGTACGTGTCTTGACCATCTGGGACATGGCGCAAAAGGGGCACCGGAGTAGCATACCCGTGTTCCCGGTCTCCCTCAAACAGGCGCCAAGAGAAGTCTATGGCAGGTTAGGTTTAGTCGGTGCGAGTCTGACATACCCACCCGTAGACACTTTGCGGGTAGCCTGCGTAGGCATTCCCCCTACCTCTGAGTTTGTTTCGCTGGGTATTCTCAGTAGGGGCGCATTGGATCCGGTGGTAGCATTAAAGCGCGACCGTCGTTATTAACACAAGGTCCGTCATATTAATAATACCTTAATATAGACAGAACCATTGACAATATGTAGTAAAAATATTAGACTTAAATTAGATAATTAAACATAATCTCTTGACAATAACTTGATACGAGCTAGCTAAATATCATTGCTATAATAAAATAAATTTTATAAATGTTTTCATACAATGTGTAACTATGTATATACATATCTATGTAACTATAAATAATAATGTATACAACTATATTACTACAAACATGTTCTGACTATTTACAAGCGCTTTTTTAAAGTCTACGTGAATAAAAACCTTTTTTATTTTATTTTATACCTTACAAAAAAAGGTATCATACATTGAAACGTTGCGTCGATACCATTTAGGTGCGAAGCCTACTCCAAATATGCTTAAACTTTGTTCGTCTGACTGATCTTGTCCTCCCTAAGACTGACAGGAAGAATACGCTGTCAGCCTGATATCGTCCTCTGCTGGAGATAGGCCTCCGCCAAAGGTTTCTATAACGTTACCACTTGGAGGGATTTGCCGTAGTCGCCGCGCTTGGCATGCGGGTTGGCGACCGCAGTCGAGGGAGTGGTAGCTAGTACACAGGAGGTACTAATGCCCTACTACCTAGTGTAACCCTTAGTCGCCTTTTACGACACCCACGGGATGGTATACCACCCTATACCCCCTTATTTTGGCTGGGAACCATACGACTTTTATGGTATGACCGCCCATTGTAAGCTAATTAATGTTTGTAGGGGGTGGGTGTAACGTAAAGTCCAAAGAACACTGTTATAATAGTTTATTAACGTTACAGTAGGAGTGACATGAACTTAAACACAAACTTCAAACTACATATATGAAAAGGCGCGAAACGTAGGAGCGGCTGAGAACGTGCAACTCTGCGCATTGTGCGATACCGGGCGACTATCTCTGCTGAATCTCTTTCGCGGGCCTCTATGCGACAGGCAGCGCAAAGTACCGAACGTTCCCGACCGCTTACGAATTATAGCGAAGAGGGAGCTTACCCCTGGTAGTGCGAGCGGGACGGTCACACGCTACATGTTATTATTTATTACTGATTATTTAGAGGCGATTTCACCGTTAAAATTAAACGCGATCAATGGACGCTAAACTTAATTACAGGAAGCGGAACCGAGTTTAGCGCGCATTGATAGCGTTTAATTTTAATGGTGAAATCGGCTCTTAGTCAGAAGTAGGTACCCTAACCCGGCGAGCATGTATGAAGAATATAATGACAGTAATCGAGGCAAAAGACGTGTGCAAAGATTGTGACAGATGGAAATCCGTTGTCTCTGCCTACCTCTCTGGGAAACAGGTGTGAGTCTATGTATGTATGTATGTATTTATTACTCTCACATGTAAAACTTAGTACTTATCCAATAAAGAGTATTGGTATTGCATCAATATACCTATCAGCGCCACCTATCATCGCCGCGTCGAACTACGTTCGCTATGCACTTCGCCTTCACGTTCGCATGACTTACCATCGCACACTCTTTAGTTCTTTACATTTAAAATAATAGCCGGTATGGTAATTCGCAGATCACCTTGTAAGGGGAAGGGACTGACCTGCTAGTGTCACATGAATTTATAACTCACAGAGCAACAGCTGCAGCTGCCACTCACACATAAAATAAAAAATAACACACTGCCATCTAATCTCAAACTAAGCAGAGCCTGGCAACTGGACCAAACATGCTTATACCTCTATATTGCTAAATACCTACACAAGATAGATAAATTGTACCCAGACAGATAAATATAATATCTCAAGTTTAGCCACATATTTATGCTATGCACATGATTCTACTAATGTTTTTATCGCCTTACTTACAGAAAACACAGCAGCGCGGCTATATGTAAATCCGGGACTTCGACGCAGGAATGTTCCTGCCTCATCAGCAAGGTGTTCCGACTGCCCTGCAGACATATATTGATGCTAACCACTGAGCTAAAGACATACAAATTTTAATAATACTGTTTTTAAACTCACTAGTCACTAAATAGTACGTAATCACTATGTATGCCCTTCTTTTTAGCGTGTCGATGGCAAACTAGTTAAATTGTGGCCCAGAACGTGGCCACACTGATTGCCCTCTTCCTTGTGCCATGAACATGTGGCTGGAAATGATGTCAAGTGAGCCACGGATGGGACCGATGCTCCACAAATGAAGTCCATTTTGGGGTTGCTCGACAGTCTGTACCTTGAAATGTTTTCTTTGCTTCGGCACACCTGAGTCTGGAGTCTATTTAGAGACTTCCAGATCCACCACGGCAATTGATACCAGGCGAGAGGCTTTCAGAAGGCGTGATAAAATTATATAAGCATCATTGTGCAGATGTTGCATCCCGCTCTTCAGTATGCCCTGTTCTTTTCATACGAGCTGTATTAATGAGAGATGAAATGATATTTAAATTAGTGTACCTAGTGGTGTTAACACCACTTTAAATATCATCGTTATTCAATAATCACTCGATTATACCTCTATCTTTTTATATCGATTTTCGTATCGATTTCTTAGGACTTGTAATAAGTCTACACTCTACAGGTATGTCAAGACACAATCTTGAAATAAGTCTGTTTGTATTTTCAAACTCACAAAGATTTAGGACTGGACATGACATAACATGTGTTCTATTCTATCTAATCTGTTACGCCAATTCAATAATTTATAACGCAATGTTATTCTCGAGTAACGATATTTTAGTCGCCATACTATACTTCTATTAAAATAATTAATGGGTACGTTTATAGCTTACTATAAAATGATACTGTAATCGTGGTCCAATTTGGGCTATGGCGGTCAGTTTCTGCCTGTCTGTCTGTCTGCGCAGGATATATTATGGTATGTGTGTGTGCGCGCGCTAACACAGGTGCACCTACTAACCGTCACACAACTCTCTGGTGGATTACTCATTCTGTGTAGTGCCTAGCTTAATGTCATTGCTAATGGATCTAGAATTCTACACTGATGTTGAATTATTAGGAATAATTTGTCTTGTTATGCGCAAGCGCCTACTTTACACCTACTGACTATATGTTTAGTGAATATTCAATGAAAGATTGTTGTGTACTTAGTGTAATCACTTACTTACTTATCGTATGGGCAGTGGTTACCCTAGTGTCAGAGTTGTTCAAGCCATCCGGTAAGCCTCTGACATGGTTTTACGACTGTTGCCTAATGACTACCGGGGCCGACAGCTAAACGTGCTCTCCGAAGTAATTAAACCACTTTAGTGGTCACCCATCTATGGACTGACCGCGAGCCTAGTTGCTTAACCTCGCCGATAGTTTACTTTTTGTTATGTATTTAGATATTTTACCGCCTTAATTATAATAAAGAATTATATCCTGCTGGTCTAATCTCGGATTTCGAGTTGGTCGAATTTAAGTCGTAATGGAGATTAGCTATCTGTGCGGGAGATATTATAGAGCACAAGTGCGTGCGCAAACAAAGGGGCACTTACTTATCTCTTACTCTCATGATCTGATGGGACAGATGGCTGAAATGACCGGTAAACCATCTTCTGCACAACTGAAGTCTACATGAATGGCAACCACCAGGATGACCTTATCACCTGGATGAATGGTCATCCACCACTGTGCGTTTCACAAGAAAGTTTTTGCCGCACACTACCGCTCTGTGGAATCAATTAGCTGCGGAGGTATTTCCGATCCGGTATGACATGGTAATCTTCAAGAAGCGAGCCTATTCTTTTCTTAAAGGCCGGCAACGCACTTGCAGCTCCTCAGGTGTTGCGAGTGTCCATGGGCGGCGGTGATCACTTACCATCAAGTGACCCACTTGCTCGTTTGCCATCCTATTATATAAAAAAAAAATGTCCTCTGTTGGGACGTTGGTTTGCAACCCTGTAGAAGATGCTTAAGAGTTCAGGTACGACGACGGCTTAAAGTGCTCTCCGAGGCTCGAAGGTGTGAGAATTTTCCTCGTTTACATCGTCCACTGCTGGACATGGGCTCCCCACGCTTACTATGAGTGTTGGTAAACACAGTTAAACTTTATAAATATTTATTTATACATCACAACTCCTGCCCCGTAGGTGATAGCGTGATAATATGTAACCTATATGTTGACCCGACCTCTTAGTAATATTCATGCAAAATTTGAAGTAAATCGATGCAGTACATTTTGAGTTTAGCCCGGACATACATAAAGACAAACAGGCAAAAATTCAAAAAACTATATTTTTGGCTTCGATATCGATTGTAGATCACGCCCCAAATATCCTTTAAAAAAATATTCAATGTACATACAGTTTTGACTTTATTGTACGATTCTCGATCCTATGATTTTATTATATGCATAGAATATGTATTTTTATTATTTGTCAAGTATTTTAGTAATTTTTATTATACTTTGTCTATAGTGCACCTACCATTATCTATGCATCACCCTAAGGCTGACTGGCAGAGAATGCCTTTGGCCTTTGAACAGTTTTGTGCAAAAAGTATAAATAAAACAAAAAACAAATATGTAATTAGAAGGTAATTAAAATATTTTATATCTATCAAAATACAAAATCAATATGTAGTGTTAATTCCGCTAATTGTCAGTTTAATCATGCTGGGATGCAATTTGCACCGTCCTCCCGCCCGCAAAAATGTGCACATGCAAGAAGGACAATATAAAAAAGCAAATTACATGCGCCAGTACGATACCCAACATGTTTTTCAGTCCTCCACGGACCATTCTCAAGGGCTGCTAACTCGTCGAGTGCTCGAAGGAGACTGAACTAAACTGATAATTAGCGGAATTAACACTACATATTGATTTTGTATTTTGATTGTTATGGATTTCCGCAAAGTGACGCCTGATTCCATTACTTATTTTTTTATCTATTTTTCATTTATGGACCTTTAACAGAGGATACACACAATACAATGTCGTTCGTTAAACAGATATACGTTTTCCCAGTGTGCTTCTCCAATTATAGGAAGTGACAGCATGCACTATTTAATACCTACGTGAACAATTTTGAATATAGTATAATTGAGTAGGTATATATAAAATGTGACATTTAATTATTTTATCTGGAATAACATTCGAATATTAATCAGTTAATTATCAAATATATTCAACATTTGGCTATTAACATACACTTGTACCTACTTATTAAGCTCACACTTCAGTACATAAATAATATAGTATTCTTATTCTTCTGGTGGCGGCTATTTCCAGTCCCCGGAGGTCCTGGTAACAGTGCGTCCAGTGATGAATTGATTGTGCTCGCCGCTCCAACTAAACTTCCCTGTCTAACCCTGCAACATTTATCTATGTTAAATGTCACATTTTATATAATATACCTACTCAATTATACTATATCCAAAATTGATCACGTAGGTATTAAATAGTGCATATTCTGTCGCTTCCTATAATTGGAGAAGCACACTGGAAATCGTGCATCTGTTTAATGAACGACATTGTATTGTGTGTATCCTCTGGTGGAGGTCCATAAGTAAAAAATTGATAATAAATAAATATTTCAATTACCTACTAATTACATATTTCTTTTTTTGAAGTTATACTTCTTTTGGCGCGATGGAGAAAAATGATGAGAGTGAATTTTTACGATGCGCGCGCACACCGACATCAAAAAATTTAACAGCATGAAGTTAGTTCTAGGTGGTATGAGAGTTAATTTTTACGATGCGCGCGCATCGTAAAAATAACAGCATGACGTTAGTTCTAGGTGGTATGAAAATTGATAACTATGTTCAAGTTGTATATTAAGAAGTATAACTTCTAACGCGTGTACATAAGTACACACAAGTTTTTTTATTTATACTTATTGCACAAAACTGTACAAAGGCGGACTTAATGCCAAAGACATTCTCTGCCAGTCAACCTTAATAACCTTAATGGTAGGTGCACTATAGACAAAGTATAATGAAAATTACTAAAATACTTGACAAATAATAAAACTACATATTCTATGCATATAATAAAATCATAGGATCTAGAGTCGTATAATAAAGTCAAAACTGTATGTACATTGAATATTTTTTAAAAAGGAAACTTGGGACGTGATCTCAATCGACATCGAAGCCAAAAATATAATGTTTAGAATTTATTCTGTCTGTTTGTCTGTATGTATGTCCGGGCTAAAGGCTAAAAGATTCTGCAATTTATAATAAATTAGATACATATATTGTAGAACTGGAAACTTCAGTAGTGGGGATTTTTTATAAAAAGGCGATGCCTCGCCGGCATCGCTCTCTTTGGCTTCCCAACAGTTGTCGAGGCTGTTACTCTGTCCAATTGTGAATCGATTCGTATAGTCTTTGTTTATAATTGTTAGCCTAGTTAGTGTAGTTCGGGTGATTTTACTTCTTTTGTTTGTTTTCTTTGTTTGAATTAAAATTATTTGTCTTTTAATATTTTTGTGATTATTGTTGTCGTAAGTTGTATTAAAATTTGTTTTAAAAAAGCTACTTCTGGTCTTATTCCTTAGATCAGAAGTGGGACTCTTCTTTCGCCCACTTAATTATTTGTGTGTTTTGCAATTATCGGTGAGTTCAGATTTTGTTTTTGTTGTTGTTGTGCAGTTTTATGTGGTTAATTGGTTGGCTTTTGTTGTTGTTTAGTGGTATTATTTTCGTTATGTCGAATCGTGAGCGTGATTATAGTGTGAATCGCCGGGATGGGTATAGTTCTGGGCACGGTAGTCGCCACAGTGAGCGTCGCGAGCGATCGCCAGGCGAAAATTTTAGGTTATGGCTCGAAATGCAGGCAATGCTTGATCGTCTTAAGGCATTAGAAGACGCGTCTCGTTTTATTTATTATTAGGTAGGGCCGTTTTTTGTTTTTGTTATTGGTGCGCTGAGGTAGACCGTGCAAAATCTTTAAATAATTGGAGTGATTTTGAGTACCTCGTTTGTGTGTTTTACTTTTGTACAGTGTGTTCCTGTAAGCAAAATTTAATTGTATTTCGGTATCGGTTGCTTTTAAAATTTAAGTACCACGTGCTTGTTGTTTTGTTTTTGTGTGCGCCCTAAAGTATAAAACTAATCTAAATTGTGATTAGTTCAGTTTCACTGGTGACTAAAGTAAATAGAGCGCACACCACGCAATGATTCGCATAGTTGTCACGATGATAAGTGTGGAGATTATTGCCGTGATACACGAAGTAGATCTAGGCGTCGCGACAGACCGGATAGTTTTGAAAGTTCTCGTAAACGTGTTTGTTTGCGGTTAGTTTGCCAAAAACTGGCTGATTTCCGTTTACGTTCCTTGAGTGTTAGCAGTATAAGATCATATAAGTGTGAACCTGAAGTGTCATCCAGGGCTCAAGAAAATCTACACCGTTGTACATTGCATATTATCATGATTAGTTTAGGAATTATCGAAAGTAATTTTAGATCTGTAAATTGAACTAAAAATGTGGGTAGTTCGGCTACTCGGGCAATTGTTGACGTGATCAGTCAGATATTTCTAGTCGTTCGTTTTGTTTAGATTTGTTCTAATCACTATTGTGTTTTAACCGTTGCCGAGTGTATTAACTGTGAGCGCAGTCTACGAAGTGTACATAAATGTGTTTTGTTTTGGTAAATTTTTGTGTTGTGTGATTTACGTAAGTAGATACAATTTTATTGTTTTGTATGTGAAATACCGCTATGTATTTCACGTGGCCGATCAACACTTTTCTTGAAAGGTGAATCCCATATCAGGGCGTGAAACCATTTACTTAGTTTGTCGCACGGTAGTTTGCGATATTCCGGTGAAGCAGTGAAAGCCTCTTAGGCTAACCGATTCGTCATGTGAAAATTAAAGGTAGTTTGCGATGTGTGTTACGAATTACGAACTAAGCTCGATCAGTAGACGTCGTAGTGTTGATAGCTGTCGCCAGCGCCGCTCAGTATCATGTGCATTGCATGATAGCCATGGTATATAGCTGTAGATATTGACCACCACTGAGGAATGTAACCTCAAACGGTTGACATCACGGTGTTGTATAAAATGTCATGCCGTTGTTTTGCGCCTAATGGTAGTGAGAGGATTGAGTGAGGAGCTGAAAAGCCTATGCTACAAGGTATTGACAAAGCTTACTAAGTAACACTTGATATGAAATGAAATGAAATGAAATATTTATTCAGCACTTGGGTATTAACATACACTTGTACTTGTCAAGGTCACAATGCAGTACATAAACAAAGTGGATAGTAAAAAGTTACAAAAAAAAAATTAATCTGTCAGGCCGTGCGGTTTGTTTTATCGCATATATTTTCTGAAATCCTTAAATAAATAACAATGTACTAATCTATTATTTTGAAATTTAGTTCTTCTATATTAAAATTAAAGAATTGAAGACTAAAGCAAAAGACGAAATTCTAAGTGAGGGTGTGATCACATGCACGGGATCACCGATCACGTATTAATGGGCCAAAGCGATCCTCGCCGCTGAGGAACCTACCCTAGCTAGCCTGCGGCTTTCTCTAGCTGCCTAGGTGGACGACCCGGAGAAGAAAGCCACAAAGAAACTCCGGGCTTGCTTTTTTCGTCTTCTTTTGCTTTCAGTTTACGATTTTTATTTTTTAAATGTCATGTATTTTACTTACATTGTGATTGGTTGTTATGTAGGCTAATGCACGCACAGAACCATTGTCATTCAGTGAATCATAATAAAATAAATAAGCAATAGCATTCAATTTCACTCAAGCACTTAGAATATCCTCTTGCTAGACGAAAAAACGGTGGGTGCATCCGCGTACATTTACAAAATTAACAAGTCAAACGAAGTCTACCAGAGGCGAAAAAGAAAAAAAAATGAGTACCCCAACAGCAGTTCGACCAGTTACCGCAAGCAGCACCCGTTCACGAGTATGACGTGTGGGCCAGCCATCGCCTCCCTCGCCATATTAGAGGGAAGGAAACGACCCGACCCACAACGCCACCGCAAGCATTAACAGACAATGGGAGCATGACGAGCTTACAGAGGGGAGTTCATATTGAAGTCGTTAACAGCCTTCGGCCGAACAGCGTTTGACATGTTCAAGATAATACACATTTGTTTTAATAATAGGTCTAAAAATCTATAAAGTTAAATTATTACAGCATTATTTCTATAGTCGATTGAGAAACATATACATATATATCCTTAACATAACACTAAGATGTTGCTCTTGTTTAACCAAGCGACCAAGCGTTTTTGTCGCCTAAATAATCATTTAGAGTGTAATAGGCTTTTTTCATTAAAATATTCTTGATCTCTGATTTAAATTTAGCATAGGACAGTTCCTGAAGATTTGTGGGTATTTTGTTATAAATTCGGATACTCAGTCCGACAAAAGAACCTTTTGTAAACGATGGGATTTTGCACACAATTTGTGTTTATTTCTAGTGTTTATCGTGTGTGTGTCACTTCTCTTTTGAAACAAATTCAAATTTTGCCGCACATAAATTATATTAGCATAAATATATTGCGAAGATACCGTTAATATATTTATCTCCTTGAAAAACTCTTTTAAGGAGAATCTCGCACCTGGCTGATAAATAGCTCGTACTGCACGTTTTTGTAGAATAAAGATACTGTGGATGTCAGCCGCCTTACCCCACAGTAGTATACCGTAAGACATAATACTGTGGAAGTAGCTAAAATAAACCAGGCGCGCAGTATCTATGTTAGTAAGTTGTCTAACTTTTCTAACAGCATAAGCAGCAGAGCTTAATTTTCCAGCCAAGCCGGATATGTGAGTACCCCATTGAAGTTTTCTGTCTAAAGTTAAGCCCAGAAATGTAGTAGATTGAACAGATTCCAACACTTCATTGTTCATTACCAGATCTGGACCAACATTACTCACATTAGGTGTGGTGAATTTAACGCACTTCGTTTTTTTGGCATTTAGAACTAAGTTATTAACCGTAAACCATTCGGTAATCAGTGTGAGAGCACTATTTATTTCATCAAGGTTATCTCTGTTTCGATCTACTTTAAAGATAAGAGAAGTGTCATCCGCAAAAAGTACTACATCACAGAAGTTTTTTAAATAATGTGGTAAATCATTAATATACACTAAAAACAAAAAGGGACCAAGAATGGACCCTTGTGGCACGCCTAAAGTGACAGGTAGATCATTTGACTTAACTCCACCTACGTCGACACACTGAACTCTCTGATTAAGGTAAGAGGATAAAACGTCAAGCGCAACTTCCCTTACGCCATAGTGTCGTAATTTCAGTTATAGCGTGTCGTGGTGAACGCAATCAAACGCTTTTGAAAGGTCACAAAAAACTCCAAAAGCATTCTGTGACTTCTCCCATGCATCAAATATATGTTTTATTAGTGCAATCCCTGCATCTGTTGTAGATCGCCCTTTAGTAAACCCAAACTGGTTCTGGTGCAAGAGGTTGTTTACATTAAAATGCTTGAGTAACTGCTTGAGTATGAGTTTTTCAAATATTTTACTGAATGCTGGTAAAATGGAGATGGGGCGATAATTAGAGGGATCGTCTTTAGAGCCTGATTTAAACAATGGTATGATTTTACTGCATTTCATTAGGTCGGGGAAAGTACCTGTATCTATACACTGATTATAAATAACCATTAAGTAAGGCGCTATTACATCAATTATGGTTTTTAAAATCCTTACGGATATACCCCATAAGTCACCTGTATTTTTTTGCTCAAGCGTCTTAACAATATCATATATATCAGATACCGTAACATGTTCAAAATTAAAAATTACATTGCATTCTGGCACGCTATTACGTAACAGCAATTCGGTGCCAATTTCGGAGGAGTTTAAGGAGCGAGTGGTGGTTACAGGTATGGCGGCAAAAAAGTTATTTAACTCATGAGCTACGTCAGCTTTATCACTAATAACTGTATTATCTATTTTTAATTCCAAATAATTATCACGTCTTATATTCTTACCACTTTCTTTATTAATTATGTTCCAAGTGGTCTTTATTTTATTATCTGCTTTTTGTATTTTTCGACTAATATAATTAGATTTAGCCATAGTGCATATTTTTTTGAACGTATTTGAATAATTTTTGACATATTGTAAAAAATCTGAGTCAAATCTGTATTTTTTCATACCGTATAACTCGTACAATTTCGCTCGACTTTTATATATACCAGGAGTTGCCCACTCATTAAATTTACTATTGGAAATCCTAAGTTTTTTAGTTTTAAATGTACTCTGAAACTCAGTTTTAATGACACTAAAAACGGATGTATAATTACTATCCGGATCGTTATTTTCCAGCAGAGCGGGATTCAGCTTAGATAGAATACTCTCTTTGAAACTATGTAACCGATAACTAGTGATTGGTTGGCAGGTTACATGAGATGTTTTTATCTTTTTATAATTTTCAAATACTGCTAACTGACCACAGTGCTCCGATGTCAGATGACTTATTATTTTAGGATTCATTGCTTCACAGTCATTGCTTCGCATGGGAAAAATATTTGTGTGAACCATGAGAAGATGTTCTTAGTGTGGATGTACTTTGTGTCAGACGATTATATGTTTCGTCATATGTAATGATGTTATGTAAAAGACTTGGTCATATTAAAGGACAAAGGTTACACCAAAGTGAGATCAGTCATGTTAGCAATCTCAAATCAAGTGAGTTATTGTCAGGTGTAGCTGAGTCCAAGAAAGGTGGTTTGGTACACATTTCTCCGCCACAAAAAGTTTGACGGAAATGACAAATGTTTAGTCTCTGTCTCCATTATCTCATAGAAGTTATTTATAATTCTCGATTGTATTGCTCTGAAATATACCGAGCGTTAATGTGATCTAATATGTGTGTTGCGCGTTAGTGCATTGTTTTCAGGATTTTGTTTTAGAAAGAGGATAATGATGCCACATACTGATTGATTTTGATGTTCTGCCAATTAGGGTTCATCAGATTTCTATACCTTGTAATTGGACACGAATAACCCAGGCAGCGAACGAAGTAATTCAATCGCCTCAGAATGGTAGTTTGGATGCAATTAGCTGCGTAAGACAATGATTTTTGTATTTCTTCTATAATTCGGTAAGTTAAGAACCCAGGTGGTTCTGATGTTACATGAAGGGTCCTCTGTTGAGTTCTTCAGGATTTACGTAGAAATACGTTTCGTATAATTGTTACATCTAATAACGTGTATAAGTAAAAAAAAAACTGTCGCCTTTATTTTGAATAATGCTAATTAAAAGAGTTCACGTTTGGTGATCGTTTGGTGATGTTCTCTTTGTAATTAAATTCTCTTAGTCCACAGGATATGCGTGGATCCTAGAAGGTGTTAAGCAAACTATGGGTGCAGACTGCGGCCAGTACATGGCTTGCGTGGCAAGGTTTGTCAAGCGAGTGGTGTTGGAGAGAAAAGGCGAGTGTGTCACTTGCTGTTTGGAGCAGGCTGTCGGCGTGACCCGACGGCTACCTTCGGGGCTGGGGCCCTGAGGCGCCTGGTCTGGCGGGCGGCTATGGGACCTTAAACGCAGTTAAGTACATGATCCCGTGGCGTGGTGAGAGGACTCCCGATGTATGTGGAGTCACTTTCCATGGTGCGTGACTTTAATTATTTAGGCACTTTGATATTTTGCTTAAACTAATTTTGTAAAGTTTTTGTGGACATGCTTGTGTGCTGAGCATTGTGTGTTGTTTTGAGAATTACAAATTGATTTAATGATTCTCTATTTGTGCAAAGTGTTTTTCGCAAAGGGCAAACACATTAAGGGAAGTTCTATCTTGCGGTTGGGATAGTCTCTGTCTTGGAGGTCCTCGTACTCAGATATGCTGTCCTGGCTGACGGATACACTTCAAGTAAGGTAGGGTTTCATGTTATTGGATGCTGTCTTGGAGTGCGCTCGGGCATGCGATCCTAGTATATGGGACATGCCTGGTGTGGTTTTGTGTCCCTTCCTTTATGCTCGGACGTGTGGTCCTGGAGCTGTGCTACACGTAGGGTCATGCCACAGGTTGGCCGCTGACGAGACGTGGTGCTGTGTGTTACACGTAGGGTCATGCCACGGGTTGGCCGCTGACGAGACGTGGTGCTGTGTGTTACACGTAGGGTCATGCCACGGGTTGGCCGCTGACGAGACGTGGTGTGAGATATGTTTGTGTGTTAAATATTGACTGTGTTTTATTGATAATTCGGGTTGAAATACGCTTTTATCTGGAACTGATTAACACACGCAAAGTTATGTCTCACGTAAGTGCGCGTAGATCTCTAGCGAGTCGTGAGGTGGCACTCCCCCGACGGGAACTGCCACGAGTGAACGTATAGATATCAGTTTATTTTATACTCTTGTGGTTAGGCTGAGTTAAGTGTGCTAAGCCTACATATGTGTCGAATTGTTGTTTGATTTTGGTGCGACACAAAGATTATGTTTTGAAGCTATCTCTTATCATTTATGGACATGTTTTTGTGCTGTAGTTTTGTGTGATTACAGAGTCTGACAATGACACAGAGGAGTCGAGATGCCTGATGAAGTTGATGAGCCACAATCCAGCACGTCCGCAACACGTGCTGCTGAAAGCTTGAGGATGTCGTTGCCAAGCCTGGAGACTGATCGCCAGAGTTGAAAGATGGAGCCCGTGGACGGCCTCCTGTCAGAAAGGGCCGTGTAGAACTGGAAACTTCAGTAGTGGGGATTTTTTATAAAAAGGCGATGCCTCGCCGGCATCGCTCTCTTTGGCTTCCCAACAGTTGTCGAGGCTGTTACTCTGTCCAATTGTGAATCGATCCGTATAGTCTTTGTTTATAATTGTTAGCCTAGTGTAGTTCGGGTGATTTTACTTATTTTGTTCGTTTTCTTTGTTTGAATTAAAATTATTTGTCTTTTAATATTTTTGTGATTATTGTTGTCGTAAGTTGTATTAAAATTTGTTTTAAAAAAGCTACTTCTGGTCTTATTCCTTAGAATATATATATATATATATATATATATAGTCGTTCAATAAGATAGTAGATTAAACTAACAAAAATGCTGAACTAGTCTGACCGTGCGGTCTGTTTTAATCACATATTTTTTAAATGACTAATATACCTACTATTGAATATGTAACCAATTACGTAGTTACTATTTTTTATACTATTTTTTAGTACTATTATATTATTAGCTAGCGCAGAAGCCTCTCAACCAGTCGCTTAACTTAATCGACTTATTCCTGAGGGCAACCTTATGGGGTTCGGGAAGCAACTCAGGGGGCCCGTTAAGTAGTGAGTAAAAAGACGGAATTCTAAAAGAGGGCGCGGACACGGCCTCTAGGCTAGGGATCACCGATCAGAGGCTAAGTGACCAACGCTAGCCTCTCTGACGAAGACCCTACCGTAGCTAACCAGTGGACCATTCAAGGTATTGTGTTATTTTGTGCCAAAAATTATGTCGTTAGAGTGAAAATTCAAAAATTTTCTTAGTTTATCCCTCTTACCGGCGAGCATGTGTAAAAAATATAATGACAATAAATGAGGCAAAAGAAGTGTACAAAGATCGTGACCAATGGAAATCCGTTGTTTCTGCCTACGCCTCTGGGAAACAGGCGTGAGTCTATGTATGTATGTATCTTATCCCTTGCTTTAAAATATAGAAGATTTCTATCTATTTCTAACCATCCCACGGTTCCTATCAATAATAAAACGTTACATTTTATTTTACGACGCGATATTAAAAGGGCATCAATAAGATTTATGCGTCTGTTTACGTCACCCGCATCGGGGTCCTATTGTGGGATGTCACAGGAAGCTAGACCGGTGCTGTAAATATGGTATATATATACCTAGACTCGATGGTCTAGCGATAGGTGTTCAACCGCTGATATTGAGGTCCTGGGTTCCAATCCCTGGTCGAGCCAAAAATATAAGAAAAGAGGTAGGGCACAGCGTTCATTCGCTCGAAGAGCAGCCCGACTGGGAAGTACCTCCACCTTACAGAAGACATTCCTTAATAATAACATTAATAATTTAATGTTGTGTTTCTGAGTGTGAGTAAGGTCGCCAGAGATCATCGGGGTGGGGGGGGGGGAGGGTCAGAAGCACTTGTTTTCTGACTCTTAAAGCCCGGCAACGTAACCGCGACTCCTTTACGATTTTCTTGTAACGATCTCAGTGTAAGGCCGAAGTCAAGGATTTTGCGGTATTTACACCCTCGTGCCTCAGAGAGCATGTTGAGCCGTCGAGCCTGTACTTGGTCTCTTTCTGGTCGTGTCGCTAGTCGTCACATTGGATCATCATAGCTCATAACTAGAAGCTCTCACCGGAGTGTAAGCGGTCGGCGAGGTTAAGTAAGGCTCGCGGTCAGTCCATAGATGGGTGACCGCAAAAGTGGTTTAATTTCTGAGCGTCCCCATGCTTCGGAGGTCACGTTAAACTGTACGGTTGTAATCATTAGACAACAGTCGTTTAGCCATGTCAGAGACCTACTGAGCGGCTAGAACAACTCTGACACTAGGGTAGGTAACCACTGCCCACACGATAAGTAAGTAAGAATTAGAGTGATGGATAGACCTACTGACCCTATGTTCGGGCACACACTTGTATATATGTTAATATGTCCCGCGCAGTTGGCTAGTCTCCATTGAGATTGGTCGCCATGGCCGAAATTCCACGAGGAGTAAACGGTTGGCTTGGTTGGTTAATCCCTGTCTTTCAAGCTGCAGGTTCAATCCCCACCCAGGACAGATATTTGTGTGCATGAGCATGTCTGTTTGTACTGAGTCTGGGTGTAATTATCTATATAAGTATGTATAATAAAAAACATGAGAAAAATGGTATATGTAGTATATCAGTTATCTGGTTTCCATAGTACAAGCTCTGCTTAGTTTGGGATCAGATGGCCGCGAGTGAATAATGTCCCGTCCAGTAATTATATATTACGACGAACATCTCCTGACTATTTACAAGCGCTTTTTTAAAGTCTACGTGAATAAAAACCTTTTTTAATTGTAATTTTTAAATTTCCCAGGATATTATTATAATTTTTAATACTTATTTATTTTTCCAGTTTCTATCTAAACGTGAGAAGCTGGGGTGGGATGCTAGTATAACTCCTCCAGTCCCTCTCTCCCCCCACGCCGACTAAGAAGGGGATTATACCATGATCTGTCACAATCAATATGTAAATAGATAAAATCACGAGCCGCACGCAACGGTACAGTAATAGCAACAGTTTCACCTATCAGTGGTAGACATGTCGCTTCCTTTATTTCTGCTCGCTACAAATTGCTCGGATTTACTTATACCTGTTAGGTAGTTGTGCATGGCGTACGACACAGAAGCCTTGCAATTCTAATAAGTCAAATATGTATGTAAGTTTTAACTTTCATTCGCCAAGAGAAGTCCACGGCAGATTTAGTCGGTGTAAGTCTGACATACCCACCCGCAGACACTTTTTGCGGGTGACACGCGTAGACATTCTTTCCGCCTTATCAAAAAAAGTTTTTTTTTCACTTTTTGATAGGAATAATGTTCTAGACAGGGCTAGGTTAATAATAAGTTTTCACGCCAGACCGGCAGAGCATAGTGACATGAAGATTATAATAACATCTGGAAATGAATTTAAATGTAATGTATCTGTTCGGAAATAAATTTATGATTATGATTAAGTATTGCCACAGTCAGCTCTAACCGGTCCCTAAATGATTGGTGAGGTGAAGCAACTAGGTAGGCGGTCTCTCCACAGATGGGTGATCACCGCAGTGTTTCGAGTGGTTCCGTGCTTCGGACGCACGTAAAGCTGTTAGTTCCGGTTGTAGTCGTAAGACAACCAGTCGATATGCCACGTCAGAGGCTTAGAGGTTGTTTGAACAATTATGATAATAGGGTAACCACTGCCCTTACGAATCGCCATGCTTTCGGTCCCATTTATTATTATTGAATAGAATTATAATGTCCTCCTCTCAGCATATTATGGCGGCGGAGACTCATACCTACCTCTTTACGGCGCTGCAGCGTTCAACTGCTGTCTTTGCTCACAGTCATACACTCGTGTGTTTTTCTGCGATTTCATTGGTGGAACAAGACGAAGAGGCCGAGAGGTGTTTTTTTTAATTTCTTTATAGTTATAATTCTGACATTTCATATCAATTTTTATCGACACGTTCTTCAAATCGACAACTTTTTTTATTACTATATGGTTCTAATGTTATAAATGCGAAAGTTTGTGACTATGGATGTTTGTTACTCTTTCACGTAAAAACTACCGAATGGATTTTGATGAAACGTTTTAGTAATATAGCTTATATAACTGAAAATCACATAGGCTATACTGTATAAAGTTTAACACCATTGTCGTTTTCCCATTGTCGACTATGGTGATGTGTGCTACTTTGACCTAAATGCAGATCTTCTTAACAAACTTGACCGACTTCTGAATAACTGCATTCGATTCGTGTTCAATCTACGTAAGTATGATCATGTATCTGCTTACCGTACCCAGTTAAACTGGTTGCCCATTCGCCAGCGACTATAGCCCATATACCAAGAAATTTGAGGGCGCTCACCACACTTTTCTCCATACTGGAATCTCCTACTGTTCCTTCTTATTTAACGCCTCACTTTCAATACCTTTCTGATAATCATAGTAAGAATCTCCGCTCTAGTCATAATCGTCTTTTAAGATGTCCATCTCATAGCTCTGACTTCATTCACTGCTCTTTCTTTGTCCAATCTATACTTCTTTGGAATGAGCTTCCTGTAGGAATCAGGATGGCTAAGACTCGCTTCACGTTTAAAATGAAAGTTCGTGAGTATATTTCTAAGAAACTTCACACAGAAATGTCTCGTCAATAATTATATTTATTATTGTATAGTATGTTATAGTATAGTATTCATTAGATTAAAATCATATAGTATTTATTGTATAGTATCTATTATATATATTATATATAGTGTTCGTAATTATTATTAGTTTAATTATACGAATAATAAGTAAAAATACATTTTATATAACCCAAATGCACCTGCCACGATCTCTCTGCACTACCCTAAGGTTGATTGGTCGAGAATGCCTTTGGCTTTAAGTCCGCCTATGTACATTTTCGCTGTACTAAAGTTTAAATAAATAAAATAACACGGGTATAACCGCGCGGTATAGCACACCTTTCAATTTTTATCGACACGTTAACCTAATGGAAAACTACTTAAGAATTTTCACGTCTGCATCCAATCAAATGGAACCACCCAACGTCTACTACGCATCCAGATAACATCCAATACTTCTTTTATAATCAGCACCGTATTTGCTTTCCTGGACCGCACGGGCGCCCGAGTGGGTACAAAACGATGTCGCCCCAAAACACGGGTTCAAAATTAAGTTAGAGGAAATTTGTCCACAAGTTGTTATGCAGGAGGTTATTTTGGTTATATTTATATTTGATAAGGTAGCAGTTTAAGACTCTTTTAATCATTACCACTTGGATTTTAAAACCTTTCTTGTTCAGCACCTAAAAAAATACTTAAATTAAATTTTTTTGATCCTTTGAAGGCCCATCCTCACGTGGGATTAGGCTTCGTGATTTATTTGTCCATTATTTACTATAAGAATACAATACAGTCTTCTTCTCCGAAAGCAAATTCAGCTAGTACACAAACAAAATGGCAAACAATATTTTGAACTGCACGTTACAGACACAGATGTCTATTTATCTATGACAGACAACGTAAGTGAACCCTTGAAGCATTTAAGTAGACCTTGTCTACCTGTCGTATGATTGAATCATTGGTATATTATATTATTGTATTTGGTTATTCAATGGATGCTCTTGACGGCCCCTGTCATCCTTGACGTAAGCAAATTGTACTGAGTTGGTTCATAATTTATGGTCTAGTATTTCGCTTCCCAGTTCGTAACATTATATCTTGTGCTTATAACAAAAGTACTTACTTATCGTATGGGCAGTAGTTACCCTAGTGTCAGAGTAGTTCAAGCCACCCAGTTGGCATCTATCATGGCTTAACGACTGCTGTTTAATGACTACAAACGGGACCGACGGCTTAACGTGCCCTACCAAGCACGGAGACGCTGCGAAGTTAAACCACTTAGGCGGTCACCCATCTATGGACTGACCGCGAGCCTATTTGCTTAACCTCGCCGATCACTTACGGACCGGTGAGAGCATCTAGCTGTGAGCGCCATGAAGAAAAGTAATATTTATTTATTAGTAGTTTATGACGGTATTGCATATAGTCCCCCATCTTATCTCGTGGGGGCGTAGAAGTCGTCCCGAGGGAATAGCTATTCCCTCTGGTAGCTGCTTCTGGTAACTACCAGAGAACGAGCAACAGCGTCTCTCTGTCAACTATGACCGTCATACTGCGACCAACAACCCGTCTGCCAAGCGGCGTATCCCTCCAAATGATGGACACAACTCCATTGTGGAAATCTTTTGAGGAGCCTTTTGGGTTAATGAAAAGGAATATGCTTATTTCTTTCAGCTTTCAGACATAATAGCTAAATTATTTAATAGCTAAAATTATAGTACCAAAACTTGGATCATGTAAAAGCTCATGATCAAAGCATTCTGAAGTCATTAATGTCATAAAACAAGAACAAGTCCTCCAGCTAAGGAAATAGTACTCAATATCAGCCTGATATCGCCCACGGAAATAAGCCTCTTGACATTGGCCTCCCCAAAGGTTTCTATAACGTTACCATTTGGAGGGGTTTGCCGTAGTCACCGTGTTTTGCATGCGAGTTGGCGACCACAGTTAGGTGGTGTATCCCTTAGTCGCCTTTTACGGCACCCACGGGATGGTATTGGTTGGTCTTGTTATTCTTTCTCGGCCGGAAACCACACGGCTTCAAATTTTGCAATAGTACTAGGCGGTTACAAAACTAGTAACGGAGTTAGGTTAGTTACCTCGCTAATGGGGCGCCATTGTGCAGTACACGCGTTCCAGATCCACTAAGTACGTCCCTGCTCGTAACGGAATATCTTGCGCATGTCACAAAGGCTCAGTAATATTCGTTTTATTAGTGGTTTATGAAAGGAATAGGCTTATTACGTCAAGTATATATATTAGGGTAAGTGGATTAGAGGCGAGCATACAGATATTTGCTTGATGGACAAGTATTAAGAGCACATTTGCCACGCGCGTTTCCGCAAACGCAGAGGCAAACGCGAAATCAAATCATTATTTGTTGCTAATGTTTGCCAGTAATTGTACAAGCCGCTCTAAGTTAGGTGCTCATAGCCGTGCTCTCCGATCCGTAAGTGATTGGCAAGGTTAAGCAACTAGGCTCGCGGTGAATCTATAGATGGGTGAACGCAAAAGTGGATTAATTTCTGAGCGTCTCCGTGCTTCGGGGGAGAGCTGTCGGTCCTGGTTGTAGCCATTAGGCAACTGTCGTTAAGCCATGTCAGATGCCTAATGGGAGGCTTGAACAACTTTGACACTCGGGTAACCACTGCCCATACGATTAGTAAGTAAGTACCGCTCTAACACAAGGCCGTTGGTATTATGGTCTTTTATACATGGTTGGTGACGATCAAGGCATGCAACCCAAATGGTTCTATATACATTTTGTGAGAATGGAACGACCCGGGATTTTAACCTACAACCTCATCGCTTGCGGTTAAAGAATTCACCGCTAGACCACAGTACTGTCAATATATAATTACCACATAATATACACAGTGGAATCGATTCATAGCGGGTCGTATTCCTTTAATTTTTCTTCGGGCAACACTTCTCTGCCTGACAGCCTTTACATACTCTTTGACTGTCACTTGTTCGTTCTCTTTCGTTTTAAGTGCGCACGTATTTTGCATGTTTGATTTGTGGTTTTCTTCGAATGTAGTGACTGCACGGGGCGCGGCGGATCCGAACGTGCCAGATCTTCGACATGTCAATAATATTTTGTAAAAACTACAATGTTATAATTTAACCTCACTTTTACTATACTTCATATAACTTGATTCCTGGATAGCCAAATTTCACCAAAATTTCAGTGAGGTCTTGTTATTATATCCTCTCACAAATAAGGCTAGTTTGATTCAGTTAACACCTGGGCCCAGGAATGTATGGAGTAATTTCCTTATCCTCTAATCATCATCATTATCATCATATCAGCCGAAAGATATTCACAGGTAGACTAATGCCTTTACCATAGAAATCCTTCGCTACCCGCATCCAGCGGCTACAACGACTCTCACAAGAACATCTCCATTCGGAACTCGAAAGCGTTTCTGCCCAAGCGGCCGTCGGTTAAACGATCTAAGTGCCCTTCAGCTAGGCAAAGAGATATCCTTGCGGGAGCCCCTTGTACAGCAGAGGTCGTCTTTTGGTTGATATGATGGAGTGGTCCGAAACAAGGATTATAATGGATATATATTTTTTTTTATGTCAGAGATCGACAAACGAGCAAGTGGGTCACCTGATGGTAAGTGATTACCGCCGCCCATGGACACTCGCAACACCAGAGGAGTCGCGGGTGCGTTGCCGGCCTTTAAGAGTCAGCAAACAAGAGTTGCTGACCCTCCGCCCCCCTCCCCGATGAGCTCAGGCGACGACTCAGAAACACAACAGTAAATTATTAAGGAATGTCCTCTGTAAGGTGGAGGTACTTCCCCAGTCGGGCTGCTCTTCGAGCGAAAGAACGCTGTGCCCTACCTCAAAACTCTCAAAACTTACTGTTGCACAGCTGCCTTGCATGGCAATGGGGAGATCCTCGGGGGGAGACCTTTGTCCAGTAGAAGCCGTATCTCGGCTGATATGATGTAGTGGTCCGAAATAAAGATTATAATTATTATTACTGTAGTTCAGCTACTCTGTGGAATTCAAAAAATGATTCCATTAACAAGGAACTGCACAATTAAATCACAATGTAAATAAAAGCACCTGCAAATGTCTCGCGGAGTGAATGGCACTGACCTTGTGTGGCGAGTGGGCGGTGAGCTTTATCATACCTACTAGATTGACAAGCTTTAATAAAATGTCAATACCTAGTAGATACAAGCCTTTGCCCGCAACTTCATCCGGTTTTTTTATACTACCAATATACGAAGCTGTTGGTGACGATTGTAACAGATATGTCATCACTCACACATCACCTTTCCTCCTTCCCCGATATATGCATAAGAAATACTACCCTACAGGAAGTACGAAACATGGCATACAAGACGACAACATAAGGGGGAATAAATACCGCGTTAGCACATAAATCATCTCTATGTAGGTTTAATGTAGTTTTTAATTTTTATGTATGTATCTTTAGAACTATTAATTATTATAATGTTATTTATAAATGAATGTAATGTATGATTTACTTTGTGAAATAAATAAAATTATATCATTAAAAAAAAAAATCATCTCGTGAACATGTCCTACTCGACGACAAACACAGTTTCATATATATTTACCTTACTTATAAGTGAGGATTATACATAGTTATCGAGGATCTGGGCCATGGCACAAAAGAATGCTGAAGAGAGAATATGCTGCTCTGGTGCCCAGAGCAGCATACCCGCTTTCTTTGGGTTCCCTCACCAGGCGCCAAGAACCTACTTACCTACCCGTAGATACTCTTTGCGCGGGGCACATTGATATATAAAAAACCCGTGGTTTTTATATATCAATGGGGTGGCATGAATACGCATTTTCCCTGTCTTAACCAAAAAAGTACTATAATTAGATATGAAGACAAGACTCGTGGTTAGATCGTAGGACTGTGAGTCAGTGGAATCAAGTTCAAATCCAAGTGACCAAGGCGCGAACCACTGACTTTTCGAATTCATAATGTCCTCCTAGCCGAGATCCGGCCACGGCGGCCAGTCTTAAAGGAGACTAGCCATCTGCGCGGGACATATTATAGTGCTCAAGTGTGTGCGCAAACATAGGAGTTTCTATTCCATCACTCTCATGATCCGATGGGACGACTAGCGACACAACCGGAAAGAGGTCAGGTACAGGACCGACGGCTTTAAGTGCTCTCCGAGGCACGGGGGTATAATACCGTCAACTCCCAGACTTCGGGCTGATATTAAGATTATTTCGTTTTTACAGAAAAATCACTTTCGGCCCGACCCAGGATTTGAACCCAGGACCTCGTTATCTGCGGTTGAACACGTTACCGCTAGACCAACGAGGCATGAGCAAGAGGTTTCGAATTCATATGCGTATTGTAAATTACAGGTCCCTACAAGGTGGACCGATGATCTTGTGCGGGTCGCGGGAAGCCTTTGGATGCGGGCAGCGCAGGACCGGCTATTGTGGAAATCCTTGGGGGAGGCCTTTGTCCAGTTGTGGACGTCTTACGGCTTATATGATGATGATGATTGTAAATTAATCATCTCGTACTTAAAATGGTGAAGGAAACCATCGTGAGGATACCTGCATGCCTCAGAGTTCTCCATAATATCCTGGATAGCATGTAAAGTCTGACAACCCGCACTAGGCTAGCGCGGTGGACTGTGGCCTATGACCTCTCACAGTGAAGGGAAGTCCTTGCGAATAAAATAACAACAAACAAATTGATAACAAAATGTTAGGTGATTGAAAAATGTTATGACACTGTTGAAGACTTCCTTGATAATAATCTCAGATGGCATGCTATTTGACATTTATTTTTATTTGCCTAATATTATGACATTTCTATTTATAGTTATTTATTTTGCATTATTAATAAATGACTGTTGTGTGGCGACGGCATAGAATATCATAACCCCATCTCATCCCGTGGGGGGCGTAGATATCGTCCGAGGAAATAACGACCAGAGAACGGGCAGCAGCGTTTTTCTGTCAACTATGACCATCAAACTGCGATCGCCAACCCGTCTGCCAAGCGTGGCGATTGTGGCATACCTTCCCATTCTTTGGCGAGGCTTTTGTCCAGCTGTGGACGTACTTTATCTGAAATGAATTATTAATTGTTATTTGAATTTATTTAATATCATATTTTTTATACAACATGTAACTTAATTAACGCACATCCTGAAAATAGTTTGTTCAGAATCGTTTACTGAATCGATTAATATCATTTTTAATATACGTAATTTTTAATTCCAAAGTACATAAAACTACGGAAATTATTGTCATATTAACCCTGCACAGTCAAAACAAATTTAAATGGACTGTAGTGATAGTCAAAGTAATAAGACTTTTAGAATCGCAATTTTATTTGTATGCATACAAATCCATAATTCAATACAAACTAAAGATAAATAAACTTTATTCCAAAAATTTAGTAAATAACAATGCATATACATGTTAAATATAAAATTCAGTGTATGTATTATGATTACAACATAATATTCTAATTGGGGTGTTTGAGGGTGTGCGTTAATTACGTTACATGTTGTATAACTAAATACGATTTGTTTGCCAACGTGACGGTAGAACATGGAGCAGTATAACTATTATTGTACACAAAAAAGGACATTTTTGATTATAATGTATAATGGACTTCCAGTCAACCTTTGGTTGGATAGGAATTAAATGTATAGAATGTCGATAACAGTGCAACAACTATTTACATACAAACAATTATTTATATAGGTTTAACGTTTTTATTAATTTTCACTTATGTATAAAGTTATTACTCGTATTTAAATTTATTTTATATTGAATAAATATATTTATACGCTAGATTAATTTTTTTTTTTCTATGTGGCTGACGGCAAAGAATATTAGCCCCCTATCTCATCCCGTAGGGGAATAGAATTCGCCCCGAAGGAATATCTCCCAGAGAATGGGCGGCAGAGAGTCTCAAACTTTATCACATAAGCATAAAGTTCACTTTCAATTGGGAAAATTTGACAGATTGGGGAAGCTTGATCTGCTGGCGTCTGTACTTGCCACCGCCACCGCCACTTGTACTATTTCCATTTTAATGTAATCTTTTTTACTCTAAGTTATGTCTTTGGTGTGCAATAAAGAGTTATATATGTATCTATCTATCTATCTATTACCATCATATTGCGATCGCCAACGCGTCTGCCAGCGTGGCGATTATGGCATACAGTCCCACACTGTACACCGTTGGCATATTCGTGCTAATTGTGTGATCTTACGATTGCGCATTGTCTTCATTACATTACTTTAAAGTTACCTCAGTGCAACATACACACGTAAAGGGAATCGTCAACATTTTGGAACTGTAATAGTAAATTCAAATTCCAAATTCAAATAAATTATTTGCGAAATATGAGTACATAGTGGTGTTAGTTTAACATTAATGTCCTGTCCATATTTTACCATTTCGGTGTGAAAATGTTGCTTCGGTACACATTTAAAAGTCAAAAAAAAATGTTTGATAGTCTCATAAATTACAATTAATATCATGACAATTTTACATTATTATTATCATTACAATGACTATAATTACACTCTTAATATTATTACAACATACATAACAATTATATTTATTTAGACTTACTAGTAGTAATTAACAGATTTGTCATCAAAATATTCATGGACCGAATAGTAGCATTTGTTTGTAAGAAATTTATGGAGTTCCTTTTTAAATATTTGCTGATCTATTTTATTGCTTATACTAATTGGTAACTTATCATATATGAGAGGTGCTCTGCAAAATATGCTTTTGTGCATCATTGTAGTTTTGCAGGGTACAACACATAGTTTGCCCAAATGACGTTTTCTTTCCCTTTTCGCAAATAATTTTTTTTTGAATTTGAATTTGTAATAGTAATTGAAATATACAACCATTTAACTGCAAGCGACTCATGTGTAAGGTAGTACATCCTCCCAATGATGGAAACTACTTCACCGTGGAAATATTTTGGGGAAGCCTTTGTCCAGTTATGGACGTCATACGGCTGATACTTAACAAGTAATTGTGCTCATCATACAAAGATTTGTCCTGAGCCGAAGTCACTACCTCTGGATTAGCAGTCGGATTCACTAACCACTAGACCAATAGACCAACCAGGCCTGTCGAAGATCAAAGGTAGGACCATCCGCTTTCCAAGCTTTCCGATGGTCGCGGACCCCCACGTCCATACTCCGTGCTGGAACTGTAAGATTTTCTTGTCAGAAATAAGAAAATTTGAACCCAGGACCTCATTGCCTTGATCATTGTTCCAATAGACCAACGAGGCGTGACACTATACGATATATCCATTTCGATATCAAAGTGTCAATGAAACTTGACTATTTTAATATAGCGCTTAAAACGACCTTTGAAACAATTATTTTGCAGGTCAGTTGACAAATTACACAATACACACGGTAGCCCGACGGTAGTAGATATGTTAATTTATCGGCATCTACAAAACAAAAAGTAAAAGTCGATTTGGTTGGACGATATTGAACCGATGCCTCGATTGACTGCCTCGTCGGTCTAGCGGTAGCGTGTTCAACCGCAGATAATGAGGTCTTGGGTTCAAATCCCGGGTCGGGCCAAAAAGTGATTTTGGGATTTTTCCGTAAAAAGAAATTTCTCAGTATCAGCCCGAAGTCTGGAAGTTGGCGATATTACACCCCCGTGCCTCGGAGAGCACGAAAAGCCGTCGGTCCGGTACCTCAACTCTTTCCGGTCGTGTCGCTAGGCGTCCCATCGGATCATGAGAGTGATGGAATAGAAAGTGCTCCTGTGTTTGCGCACACACTTGTGCACTATAATATGTCCTGCGCAATTGGCTAGTCTCCATTAAGACTGGCCGCCGTGGCCGAAATTCGGTCGGGAGGACATAATTGAACCGATATTGAATATAATTGCGTATGGCACTGAACTCCATGTCTGTTGGGCGTTACTGACCTTTGCTCAGGATATGATTTTGGGAATTAGCTGTTAAGAAAATTTCCCAATATCAGCACGAAGTCTGGGAGTTGGCGGTATCACACTCCACCCAGAGCACGTAAAGCCTTCGGTCCTGTACCTGACTTCTTTCCGGTCGTGGCGCTAGTCATATCATCGGATCATGAGAGAGATGGAAGAGAAAGTGCCCCTGCCTTTTCCCACATGGCTAATCTCCATTGAGACTGGCCGCCGAAATTATTATTACAATCAGCCTACTAGGCTGATTGTACCCGTCATGTTAAAAAAGGACACTGGACCACGGTTTACTTAACATCGTCCTAGATCAAGGAAAGGGCCTTAAGTCTTTAAAGCTGGGTTGGGATTGAATCGCTTTCGGATATCGTATAGGCACTATAGGCCTGTAACAAGTAGAACCAGATGTCAAAACGACGCCGCGACGGGGTGTTAAAAGTTTGACGTGTCGGTCTGTCTGTGGCATCGTAGCTCTCGAACGGATGAACCACGTTTTTTTTTTGTAAACGATGTTCATTCCTACAAAATGGCGGATAACATAGATATATGACGGTACTGACGGTCGCCGTAGCCTAGTTGGTAGTGCAGGAGCACTACCAACTAGGCTACGGCGACCGTCAGGAGGCAGGAGCCTGCGAAGCTGGTGGTCCTGGGTTCGAATCCCGGTAAGTGCAAATATTTGTGTGATGAGCATGAATATTTGTTTCTGAGTTATGGATGTTTTCTATGTATTTAAGTATTTGTCTATCTATATAAGTATGTATATCGTCGCCTGGTACCCATAGTACAACCTTTGCTTAGTTTGGGGCTAGGATTATCTGTGTGACATTGTCTCTAGATATTATAGATATTATGTATGTGACTAGTGGAAAATACACTACTATACACTATGCCAAATGTCGGAGGCTTTTAAATTATTTTTGTTTGTAGATGACATTACTTAACTGGTTAGTAACTGAAGAAAGGTGAATTATCAGCGAGTAACATGACCGTAACTTATTTTTAATTCCAATTGAAATCCCTATGTAAATTGCAAAAATATACCCCGTGGTTTAAAAAAAATGCCCATAAAAGATGATAGTAACTATTCATCGAACGGACGATGTTATCGATACTCCTGCCAAAAAGATTCTGCAATTTATCTATGTTGCAGGGTTAGACAGGGAAGTTTAATTGGAGCGGCGAGCACAATAGTTCATCACTGGACGCAGTGTTACCAGGAACGGAGACTGGAAATAGTTGACACCAGAAGAATAAAGAATAAAGAACTACTCATAATTACTCACCAAGAAATCGGTGAGGCTATATGTCTAACTATTATAATACTAATTATGATTTTGAAGGAAATACTATTTTATCTGACACGGGTCGCGAGTCAAATAATATTAACTAACACATTGTATATAAGGAAAATCCATCTCGTTATTTTCGGTTTTTTTTCTTTAGGTGACCGACTTAGTCAAACTTACATCTGATTAAGAATATTACATAATCACTTTGATTTACAATATTTATGTAGGAAACATTATTAAGGTGACGTAAAGTGAACTTTCGACCTAACGGTGTGACCCGGTCAAATAATGTTTATGCGTTTTACACTGTGATTTATTATGTCACTAATATAAAACATTTTATTGCAATATTATCAACTGTGCCTCTTTGAGATTGATTTATTATTGTTGACTTTAAAAAAGTACAATCATAGTAAGCAAAAGACATCATCATCATCATCATTTGTCCCCACTAATATGCTAGTGGGTGTGGTTTCCGCACTTAGTCCTGATGTGGGTCATTTTACGTGAGCCAAGCTAAAGACATATAGGAATGTCCGCTGATTTGATCCGCTAATTCTTGTCTGCGTTGCGAAGGAGGATTTTAAGAAGGTAATCCAGTGGCCGTGAGTTCGATTTCCAACCGGATCAAATCTTTGTGTGATGAACACGATTGTTTGTTCTGTGACTGGGTGTAATTTATCTATACTACGTATGTATTTAGAAATATATAAGTGTCTTTATCAGTTGTCTGGTTGCCATAGCACAGGCTCTGCCTAGTGTGGGTTCAGATGGCAGAGTGTTAGGACCGTATTACAATACAGGCTGCGAACAGTCATAATCTAAAACCCTTTAAAAGGCCTCTTTTGCAGTTGATTCTATCTAATAATATGTTGTTACAAACTGCCGCTTTACATTCCTAGCGCAGGACAGGACGGCCGGAGCGTCGTATTAAAGAGTTTTATAGAGTGCGCACCTGATTTATAATATTTGTTGCGAGTGACCTAAGCCACGGGCGACAGCGATTTGATCGAATACACAGACAGATTGAATATATGTACACCATGTAAGGTAATTAACGCACACCCTCAAACACCCCAATTAGAATATTATGTTGTAATCATAATACATGCACTGAATTTTTAATTTAACATGTACATGCACGGTTATTAACTAAATTAGTTTCTTGGAATAAAGTTTATTTTTCTTTATTTTGTATTGAATTATGGAATACAAATAAAACTGCTATTTTAACAGTCTTATTACTTTGACATAGGGTCCATTTCAATTTGTTTTGACTGTACAGGGTTAATATGTCAATAATTTCCGTAGTTTTAATTATTTTGGAATAAAAAATTACCTACATTAAAAATGATATAAATCGATTCAGTAAACGATTCTGAACAAACTATTTTCAGGATGTGCGTTAATTAAGTTACATGTTGTATACATATTACAACTACAACAAGTATATACGCATAAGACTCGGTTCACTTTTAATAAAACCGTTAGTACTTACAATCATCTCCACTGTAGTGTTTATTAGATAAAAATAGTAATAACATACATTATATATTTATTTAAAAAATGTTTCTCATTAAGTGAATTGTATATATGTACAATTCTTTATGAGAAAGTTGTTCTTAACCGTAACATCCATATAAATAATCCATTATTTATATGGATGTTATTTCCGTTGTGTGCAACTTTTTATTCTTTCTTTTTTAATTAGTAATTTGTATTTTTTGTCTTCTAAACTTCTTTTGTCTTATATCCAAATTCATAATGCATCTACCATAATTTATCTGCATCGCCGAAAGGGTTGCTATGTAGCTGACGGCATATAATATCACCACCCCATTTCATCCCGTGGGGTAGAAGTCAACCCGAGGGAATATCTACCAGAGAACGGGCAGAAGCGTCTCTGTGTACTATGATTGTATCTGTGTACTCCGGATTAGGTTAGAGCCACTGGATGATTAATTTCCCATTCATGTGTTGATTTAAGTATCAAATTAAACTTTTATTACAACCAATTTCATATACTAACTTTTATATCGGGAATAATAAATTTAGACTAGCTATTGTATTTAAACCTGGAAAATCGCGCATTTTCTCCAATGATCTGCCCGTTAGGTTGTTGAAACTATCTATCTCATTATTTTACGATGTTCAGATGTACGTGTAGCGCAGCGGCTTAGACAGTCGCCTCGCCGCTTCGTGTTCCGGGATCGATTTCCGCGCCAGACAACTAAGTGTGTAACCCATAACTAGTTATACTGAGTCTGGATGTAATTTGTGACCATTTAATATATGTTTGTAAAGAATAAAAAATCATGTCTCATCTAAAACATTCTACGGAGAAAGTTGGCGCCATCTATCAGCATTGCATAGCAATTTATTAAATCCTCAAAACGCTATATCCCTTGACTTATTCCGCAAAAACAAAGTAAGTTGGAGACACATCTATTTGTCGGGACAGCATCCCTGTCGTCAACTGCCAACTGCTCAGCGTTGCTCGAAAGTGGCTGACTGCGAACGTATTTAAAATGCATAGAATTCCTCAGTATTTATTACTTATTTCCTAGTCTGAGTGTAAAAGGCATTTTGTGCCATCCAGATTAATATTATTCAGATACTGTATGATACAATTATTATACTCTAATATGCCTAAATAAGGCAACTTTTAACGTGAGTATTGGAATTGACCTGGTTTTTACGTGAGTGTTGGATTTGACCTGTGTTTTGACGCGAATGTTGGAATCAACCCGTTTTTTGACGCGAGTGTTGAAATTGACCTGTTTTTGACGTGAGTGTTGGATTTGACCCGTTATGAGGTGGTTTTTTTAATTGATCAGTTTTTTTATTCCAAATAAAAAGAAGGAGGTTTTCAATCAAACGGTATGACAATATAATATGTAATTAATAGATACAATTCCAATTTCTATGATAGCTGTTTTTAGAATAGTCCCATGTACCAAAATTTTGTTAAAATCAGTTGTTGCAGAGTGAAGTTTAAGCGGATTCATTGTATTTTTTTATTATAAAACATCACTACCATTTATTTTATTGTATTTTATTTTATTTTATTAGGGAAGCTAACAGCTACATACAATTGGTTACAAATTTTGGTAAATAAATGCCAATAACAAGCTTCCACTACTAGTTAACTAATGGATGCATCTCCAGTCTACTTAATTAATTACACAGTCGATATCACCCTGGGCAATATTAAGAAAAAAACGTTATATCAGAAATGTTTCGTCTTACATGCAATGGTAGAATATGCAGTATCTGTTACACAAATTGATGTCGTGCGCAAGGCACTAGCGAGGTTGCACTCACACCAGCCAAGCTGTAGCTCTGCATAATGGCCTTATTGCCAGTAAACCAGATGCTAATGGTCAGTGAATTTTAATAATATATGTATAAAAATAAGAATAATATTTGATGTACAGACGCCAGTACATCAAGCTACTCCAATCTGTCAAATTTCCCCAATTGATAGTGAACCTTATGCTTATGTGATAAAGTTGAAAATCTATAAAAGAAATTTGACAGATTGGGGTAGATGGATGTGCTGGCATCTGTACCTATGTTGCGGTTCATTACACGATTTGGTTTCAAAACTGTAAGTGTAGTGAACATTTGATTCACAAATAAATAAAATAATTTAACCCCTACGCCATACGTGATGTCGTTTTGGAGGTGAACATTAATTACTTGAATCTCTGTATATAAATTACATAAATAGTTTTTCTATCGGATATCGAAACCGAGACACATGGACGCCGAGTTAGTTGCAAGGTTATCTTTACCTCTGCGCCACACATGCAGTCCAAACCCTCCGTAACGTTGTGTCTTAGACCACACACCCTAATCCTTTGGGCAGGATATCGCTGGCTGCCGCGTCAGTTAGGACGTAGATCACACCAGATATGCGAGGAATGTCAAGATGGATGTACAGGAACACGATGTGAGAATTGATAACAGATTTAATGCTGGAGATTGCTGGAAGTTTACATTTAATGGATGAACAGAGAAATCTACGTAATTGAGAGTACTGTTATTTAAAAAAAGCTAATTCCTTTTAAGTAAGAAAAGCCTATTACAATCTTAAAGATGATTAAATCAGAGTGTGGGTGTGTACTTTGTATATTTGCAAAATCCGTTGCCGGCAATGTCGCAAAGAAATCTTAAACTGCACTAATATTATAAAGAGCAAATATTTGTATGTTTCTTTGTAATGGATAAACTAAAATACTACTTAAGACATTTTAGTATCACTTTCACTTTTAGTAAGCTGTATTAATTTACCTCTAAAAAACAAATGATGCCTTAAAAATGATAATAGCCCAAAAAGTTGACTGTACAAGTCCTTACTTGGCATACCCTGGGAAAAATATTGATGTTAGATATAGTAATGTACGCACGGCTAAATATCAAGCTATACATTTCCAATATAAGCTGAGCTGTCATTGTATGGAAATCCTATACGACGCGAGATCAGCTTATACTGGAAATGTATAGCTTCAGGATCAGAATCAGAAATATTTATTGCACTTAGGAACACATGGTACACTTATGCACGTCAATAATTAAAATTATACATAATATACAGAAAATAGAAGATAGGTAGGTAGATAACATAATATTATTATATATTCACAATATCACAAATGCAATAAAATTTAAAAACATCCATTAAAAAAATCTACGTAATTTACTATACTAAATATTAATATTAAATGTCACAAAATGTCAATATTATAATTTTGTTATATTCGGCTTGGTAAACACCAAGCGTCGTTATTATTAAAATAATCATTAACCGAGTAGTAAGCCTTTTTTGTTGATGGTAGTACTCATCATTACCGACAGTAAAAAACATCCCTAAACTATTATAGCACTTACAATAATCGTTTTTGGTTGGAATACTAATTTATCATTCTACTATCTGTATACTATCATGCGAAGATGTGGCGAGTCACTACTCTCAAATAAGACAACAAATTTTATAAAAGTACCTACATACGTTATTATAGGTAATAGATCGTAATAAATTATTTCATATCACTTATATCTGATATTAGTTTATAACTGTGAAATATTACAACTCTGATCTCGGTTATCTGTATTATGATTATCGTCTGAAATAACTGTCGCTATTTTCATAATAAGCTCTTATTAATAAAATAGTTGATAGTTAGTTTACGTTAGCAGTTAGCCAGGAGATATCGTTTAATTAATATCATCGTAATTGTCAGTTGGAATCCTTTCTGCAGGGACTAACTAGCTCTTCTCTTCTATTGAGGTTGCGTATTTGTTAAAAGGTATCTCTACGGCGGAGCCCTGTATATCGTCGTATTAGTTAATAGGACTCCCTACTGCAGAGACTACCTAGCTCTTCACGCCTTCGCCAAAAAAGAAAACATTACTAAAATCGAGAACACGGTGCGGTGTAGACCTTCGCGGTTGGATAATCAGTACAGATGTACTGATGGATTTCATGCCAGCATCCGCAAGGAAACGGCCTCGCTCCTGAGCAGAATTAGAGACAGTCACAATAGCATCCTGAAGGCTGTGGCGGCCGATTCCTCCACCATAGTAAGACAATTTGTGAGAAAACTTATACCCTAGCTTTGGGTATTTTAATGAATGGACGATCCTCTCATTAATTTTGTCTTTAGTTATACGGGTACTAACAATAGTTTATAAGAGTAAACCTGTTACTCACAATTTATGGTTATTTTAGTTGTCCGAAATAATTCCTATTAACCAATACAATATAATAATAATATATAATATCTAGGGACAATGTCACACAGATCATCCTAGCCCCAAACTAAGCAAAGCTTGTACTATGGGTACCAGGCGACGATATACATACTTATATAGATAGATAAATACTTAAATACATAGAAAACATCCATGACTCATAAACAAATGTTCGTGCTCATCACACAAATAATTGCACTTACCGGGATTCGAACCCGGGACCATCAGCTTCGTAGGCAGGAGCACTACCAACTAGGCTACGGTGACAACGATATTATTATTATTAATCATTATTAATAATAATAATATCGTTGTATTGGTTAATAGGAATCCCTACTGCAGAGACTAACCAGCTCTTGCCGCATAGGGGTAAATAATAATAATAATAATTACTCATATGTCAGTCACACAGTAATCGTGTTTATTCTCTCTCATAACTCGATGGGACGGAGAGGCAACAAGGCTGGATTGATAAAGGCGCAAGCCAGCAGCGTTTACATGTTCTCGGAGGCAATGGTGGCTGCGTCCTACTGGATATTGTTCTTAGCAGAAAATTCTCAACAAAGATTTCTAAAACTACCCGGAATTTGAATCTGGGACTTCATTACCTACGGTTCAACACACTACTGCTAAACCAATGAGGAACTTACCTTGTATTACCTACAGGAACGTATAAATCCACGTCGAAGTGTCGCCTATCTCAAGTTGTGGAAACGCAGACAACTCTTAGTGACAAATAATAATTGGTACTAATCCAAAGGCCAGATAGGCTGTAACAATAGTTCTTAGCTGCCCTTTGCTTACATTGGCCAATGCGCACGCGACCTTATTATCGTAATGGTAGGGCTGGTACAAATAAAACGCAAATATTGTAAATGCATTGGGTGTAGACTAAAATATTTATATATTTTTGACATTTCCACTAGCTTTATTATTCTTTTCACTGCCTTTTTTTTTAAGACATCTACGCCGCATTCGTAGAGAACCTTAAATAAATAATGAATAAATATCCTGGGACATTATTCACACACGGCCATTTGATCCCAAACTAAGCAGAGCTTGTACTATGCAAACCAGATAACTGATAAATACTATTTTTCTTTTGTAAATACATCATTATTTCAGCGTTACGCAGGAAACTTTACCGAGCACGACCACTCTGTGGAATAAATGACTAACTGCGGCGGTATTTCAGATCCGGTATGACATGGGAACCTTCTAGAAGCGAGTTTACTGCTTTCTTAAAGGCCGGCAACACACTTGCGGCCGCTTTGGTGTTTCTCATTATATAGATAACTACACCCAAACTCAGGACAAACTGACATGTTCATGCACACAAACATCTGTCCTGCCTCCTGGGTGAGAATCAAACCCTGGACTTGGGGCGTGAAAGGCAAGCATTTACCAACCACGCCAAAATTGTGGTGGGAAAAACGAGTGTGCTTTAGACCACACGACTGAAGTAAAACTTAGACATACGAAACGTAATTGGCTCTTAGAGAAAGAGACAAAGAAAATGTGTGCTCTCTCTCTGGCCGCTACAGTAATATACCTAACGTAACTCTCCCTCTTTCGATCTTCACTAAGATAGTTCATAATAAACAGATATTACCTTAATAAGTCAAAGGCCAACCACTTATTTTTTCAATATACCTATTCTATTTTTTTGGACAATCCATTTTGAAGGCGTTCCTTTTATATCTTTTACTTTACTTTTTAATATGGGCAATGGGTACCATAATTGATCCAGCTACTCACTAGGCTTCTGATATGGCTTTTCGAGTGTGGTCTAATGACTAGCAGGGATAGTTAAACACGCCCTCTGTAGCGTGGAGACGCACTTACATAGGTGCTTAACTTAATCGGTCATTTTTAGATCAGTGAGGGTGCTCAGGTGACACGGAAAACGGCAACTTATGACCGCACTGTGCAATGCGTATATTGAATACTGCTGTCAGGGCTCGGGCACCATAGTATCAAGTTCTTCCCTTTGATCGCTTTCCATGCATGTGGCGCCGCTCGAATCGTACACTCGCTTGCTCGGCTTGATCATCTTGACTTGCGGAGAAGATGACGCATCTTTGTATATATATTATTATGTCTATAAATTTAGCTATACCATACTTGAAATAACATGTTATCTCTCAAATTTGCAACGCCTAAGTTCGCCGACTAAGTTTTAAGCACCACTATTGAGTAATAAGACCGAAAAAAATGATTTTTATTATATATATATCTTAACCACATTTAATACTCCCGTTTCCATATTCAACCACAGATCCTCTCGCCTGACGTGTAAATTTCATCCATAGCACCTGAATGAATGGTCGTCTACCACCGTGCGTTTCGCAGGAAAATTTACCGAGCACGACCACTCTGTAGCATAAATGACTAACTGCGGCGGTATTTCAGATCCGGTATGACATGGGAACCTTCTGGAAGCGAGTTTATTGCTTTATAAAAGTCTGGCAACACACTTGCGGCCCCTCTGGTGTTGCGAATGTCCTTCTGTACTTACCATCAGATAACCCGGTTGCCTTGGTATTTATTAAAAAAATACATACACAATCTGCAAATTCTGCTCAAAATTATATAATTTATGCACTTACCAACCCTGGCAAGTACCTCAGGGGCATTGCTAACTATTCGCGGAGCTGTCGAGAGGCAGCCGGAATGATTTACAGTGTGTTCGCGCCCTTAGGCTCGGATATCATAGCCAGGTTAAAATTAATGACAACTAGCGTTTATCAAACATGCTACGTTAGTTTGCAATGTAATTACTATTTAAATCACTGTATTATTTACTTCTTGGACTAAGCGGAGAGTTTGTAAACTTTACGACGGTAACAAAGTAGGTAGGTACTTTTTATTCTGTGACAGTAGGTCCTGCTGTGCGGTGACGGCGAAGAATATAATGACCCCATCTCATCCCTTGGGGGGCGTAGAAATCGTCCCGAGGGAATACCTACCAGAGAACGGGCAGCAGCATTTGTCTGTGAACTGTCTGCCAAGCGTGGTGATTAAGGCATGTTCCCCCATTCTTTGGCGAATCTTTTGTCCTAAAGAAAAGAACTAAGTAATTTGGCTGACATGATGAAGTCCTACACAGTTCATGTCACTCCTGGCTAACGGTAACGACCTGCGGTACTCTCCGGTTTTAAATTTTGGCCATGGGTGTCAGTCTCAACAGAGACAAGCCATCTGCGGTGGCCATACTATACTGCACAAGAGTGTCAATACAGATGCACTTTCTATTGACTCACTCTTATAGTCTGATGGGAACCTCGCTGACACGCCAGGAAATAGTTCAGGTACAGACGCCAGCACTTCGAGCTACCTCAATCTGTCAAATTTCCCCAATTATTATTGAAAGTGAGCCTGCTTATGTGATAAAGTTGAAAATCTATAAAAGAAATTTGACAGATTGGGGTAGCTGGATGTGCTGGCGTCTGTACAGTCATTCGGTTGACATGATAATGATTCAAAGAGGTTAACATTCTAACTGTACCATCTCAGTATATACATGAAAACTTACTATATGTGCATAAAAATATCGATTCCTTCTGTAAAAGGAGCGATACACATAATGTAAATACTAGATATAAGAATAATCTCATATTGCATACTACCCGTCTCCACAAAATAAGTAACTCTTATGGGCCAATGTATAAGATTCTATAACAAACTTCCCAATGATATTAGAGAATTGTCTACGAATAACTTTAAAAGAATTATTAAAGCCAAATTGTGTAGCAGGGCATATTACAAAATTTCTGATTATTTAAGAGATAAAAGTGTTTGGGATTGAGTTGTTCTGAGTCAACACACATGATTGTAATTCTAAATCTTAAGTATATTTTATTTTAAAAAAGCATTCCTACTGAGTTTTCTGGTAGTGTTTCTCAGTAGCTGCCACGTCACGCACTGCACGGTAGGGTAAAAAAAAATATGACGATTCCACATAAATGTAAAATTTATGGTATACGCTGTAAGAGTGCCGGGCATGGGACTCCGGCAGGCGTATATGCGATGCATTTGGGCGGTTTTTTTTTTTTTTTTTTTTTTTTAATATCCTGGGACATTTTTCACATACGGTCATCTGATCCAAACTAAGCAGAACTTGTACTATGGAAACCAGATAACTGATATACTACATATACTATTTTTCTTTTGTAAATACATACTTATATAGATAATTTACACCCAGACTCAGGACAAACAGACATGTTCATGCACACAAATATTTGTCCCGGGTGGGAATCGAACCCACGACCTCCGGCGTGAAAGGCAGCGTATCTACTAACCACGCCAACAGGCCCGTCTAACCGTAAACCCGATTCCCCCACAGTTATATTCCAGAAGGTGGCCGCTTAGCGGGATCGGGAGCGAGCCGATCCCGCTCGTAAAAGGAGGAGGCGTCGGGGCGGCGGCGGCAGCCGTTAGCCCAACTCCCTTCGGGGCTGCGGTGGCAGTGTGAGAAGAGACATAAACTGGGGGAAATCCAGAGCCCTCCGAGGGTACATGTCCCGAACATATGGGACATGGCGAAAAAAGGGGGCAACTGCGAGCAGCATAGCCGCGCATTCCTGGGACTCATCCCATCAGGTGGTAGGTTTAGTCTGTGCGAGTCCGACATACCCACCCGCAGACACGAGTGTGGGTAATAGGCATTCCCCCTTATAAAAAAAAAACCGGCCAAGTGCGAGTCGGGCTCACGCACGAAGGGTTCCGTACCATTATCTGTAAAAGCGAGCAAAAAAATTCACGTTTGTTGTATGGGAGCCCCCTGAAATATTTATTTTATTTTTTAGTAATGTCTAACTATCACGGTTCATGAGATACAGCCGTGACAGACGGACAGACAGAAAGCGAAGTCTTAGGGTCCCATTTTACCCTTTGGGTACAGAACCCTAAAAAAAGTGCAGGTAGATATATATTAGATACATTAGCGTAAACATAGGTAAAAATAATAGAATTTAATATGTCTAAATAAATTTCAAGATGCACATTATTAACTACAAAATGGAAAGGACTAATACTAGGCAAAAGGAATGTGGGAAGACCAAGCAAACGGTGGACTGATGACCTTATAGAGATCGCAGGAAAAAGAGACTGTATGTACAGAAGTAAAGACAGAAAGCTATGGAAGAAACTGGAGGAGGCCTTTACTCTTAACGAGATCCATAACCACAGAAATACAAACAACTAACATTACTATTATATTGTTATAGATCATTTTATTGCCAGTTTCTGGCAATGAAATGATCTATGTCTATGTCTACTAAAAATATTGAAATGTAAAATTTTAATGAGTTATGGAATAAAGAGGCTTTATTATTATTATTATGTCTAAATAAAGCCCTCTTCCTGTTTTCAACATTTGCTGTGCCCGACAGGGTCCATAATGGTGCCATGTATTATTATAACACCTAATTGACATTGTGGAATGCAAATAAAACATTGAGTATTGAGTAGATGTTTAGATATCATTTCCATTTTGAGTGTTTTTTTATTGATTGTTTTCTAGCCGTTTATTTTCTTGAAAGCAATTAAAAACTAATTACTAATCAAAACTTTATATCCACTTAAAATATTAATCATACTAATTTTCTAGTATGAAATTATATGCTTTTCGAATTTCAATCGAATACACTGTTAACTATAAAACATACTGTCATGTTATTTTTCAGTTACGTTTTGTTACAAGGTGAGTACGAACAATATAATAATAATAATATCCTGGGACATAATTCACACACGGTCATCTGATCCCAAATTAAGCAGAGCTTGTACCATGGAAACCAGATAACTGCTATACTACGTATACTATTTTTCTTTTGTAATTACATACTTATATACACAATTCACACCCAGACTCAGGACAAACAGCCATGTTCATATTTTTATATACTGTCGGGTCTCAATCGCGATAAAGATATAGGCAAATCATTACCTTGTTTACCCGACGTTTCGGCATGGATTACACCAGCCGTGGTCACGGGTCGACTCGTGACCACGGCGATTGAGACCCGTGTCCACAGTTTATAAAAATGTGTACAAATCGCGAAAGTTTAAAGACATGTTCATGTACACAAATATTTGTCCCGGGTGGGAATCGAACCCACGACCTCCGGCGTGAAAGGCAGCGTATCTACCAACCGGCCAACAGGCCCGTCAATATGGTTTCATTATCATCATCAGCCTGATATTGTCCACTGCTGGACATAGGTCTCCACCAAAGGTTTCTATAACGTTGCCATTTGGAGGGATTTTCCGTAGTCACTGGGGTTGGCATGCGAGTTGGCGACAGCAGTTAGGTGGTAGTTAGTACACAGGTGGCCTGGGAGGCCGAGAGACGAGTCCTGGTCGCTTAGATCGGACGGGATCTTTCGCCGCCAGCAGTCGTGCATGCGATGCTGGCTGGCGACTCCACCGAATGGGACGCCGTGGTCTCCTTCTATGAGGCAGTCATGCTCCAGAAGGAGACCGCCGAGCGGGATCGGGAGCGAGCTGATCCCGCTCGCAGACGGAGGAGGCGTCGGGGCGGCGGCGGCAGCCGGTAGCCCAATTCCCCTCGGGGCTGCGGTGGCAGTATGAGAAGTGTCCTCTACTGCCACCACGTGAAAGCAGCTCCGGGAAGACAGCGATCTGTTTGTGGCGCAGTCACTGTGCCAGACTGGCAGGAGTCGGCAATAGGGGAGGGCAATCCAGAGCCCTCCCAGGGTACGTGTCCCGACCATCTGAATCTGGCGCAAAAGGGGAGAACCGGAGCAGCATACCCGCGTTCCCGCGACTCCCCCAATCAGGTGTCAAGAATTTAGGGTACAGAGGACGATATCTATAGTGACTAACAAACTACACAAGAAAGATTGGTTATAATTGCGCACGCACATTTATTTTTCTCAACGTACGACGTAGAGAAAAGAAATGTGCGTGCGCAATCGTATGGGATGGTTTTCTGACACGACCACGAATAGATCATGCGCGGGACCGAGAGCTTTAGAGAGGTATATGACTGCTACTGGATATTTCTGAATATAATTGAAAAATATGGTTGTCATATCATATTTTTTTATAACACCAAAAGTGTTAATTACATTAATATTATAAAGGCGAAAGTTTGTGAGTGTGTGAGTGTGTATGCTTGTTACTTCTTCACGTCTAAACGGCTGGAGCGATTTTAATAAAATTTGGTATGGAGTTAGCTGACACCCTGGATTAACACATAGGCTATAATTTATAATATATTTAACGCGGGTAACACCGCGGGGCACAGCTAGTAATTATATAGCTGTGTGGTCTATGGTCTACAAATAATGCCAGGTGGTGTCGTATAAGGCGTCTAAGGGACTAAAGGACACCTGGTAGTCGGACAGCCGTGCCTCCACGTTCCTGTAGTCACTAACTCGCATGTCAAGCGTGATGACTTAAGAAAACCCCTCCAAATGGCAAGGTTGTGGTATTATTTAGGGAGGCATACGACCAGCAGTGGACGAGACCAGGCTAATGATGAATAGCTACATAAGCTATAGAGTATGTCAAACCATAGGATATGATCATATGCTTAGCACGGATATGCCAAATTATCAGCAGTATTCCATATATCTGACCTTTCCTTTAATGTTTTCATCTCTTGCTAAGATATCGTCCATAGTTAATATGCAATGTACAGTCAGCAGTTAGCCCATATGCACTGAATTACGATGAATTATTATTTGTAGTGTTGGGTTTAAACGTATGCAACAGCATACTCTTGAAAGGAGGAATGCGACGGCTTGAGGGATTTCAAGCCCACACTAACACTAAACGTTATGGTATAAACTCAACTCCTGTGAAGAGAAGAGTTCCAAATAAAGCTACAGGCCTACCATCATTCGTTGAACATTTGATTGAAACAGGAGTTAAAACGCTTAATGACTTGGGTAATAATATTACAGAAGAAATGAAGCTAAATAAGGATTTAAATGTTTTGCTCAGATTATTATCTGATGATTACGAAAACATGTTACAAAACCGTTTTGAATACATCTCAAATGAGAAAGTGGAATTGAATATAGAAGATGATTATATTTACTTAGATTTAATAGAAACAGCTACTAGACTTCTCTATAGCGAAGAAAGGAAATTAATGTCAGAAGTAGTTAGTATACTATTTCCAAAAGTGAATATCACAACAACCCCAACAACATTTACAGGTCGCAGTAAACGGACAATGGTAGAAATATTGAGATTGAAAAAAGTTAAAGTACTAAATCATAAGATTTACGAAGTAGCTCAGGACCATAAGAAGCAAAATTTAAATTATATTTGTGATACTTTCGACATTTGTAAAGAATATCCCGCATTTATTGATTATTGTGCTGATTTCATACGTGAAATTTTGGGACTGCCTAATGATAAATTAGAAATTTTTCTTCAAGTGCTTGCAAACATTTTCAGTAAGAATTTGGATTTATTTGGCAATGTTATTGAAAATGAAGACAAAAATATGATTATAGAAGAACTAAATAACGCTATGGGTGACACTAAGAAGCTAAAAAAAATGTTGATGGTGTTAAGAGCGATTATCACACAAAGATTTAAATTAGTGTTTGTCGATAGTGAAAGACTTAAATTGAGGACTAAAGCTTTGAGAGTACTATTTGAAATATTAGAGAAAGCTTTTGAAAACGATGTCAATGGACTGATTGCCATAGATTTTGATAATACTTTCAGAGCAATGAGAAGGTGGGCGGCTGGTAAGAGACAAGACATTGGTAACGTTATAAATGAATTTCTCAACAACCATTTATTAAGGACTTTAAGAAGAAAACTTACTACAACTGCTAAGAATGAAATTAAAGTCCTTGTTGAATTAATAATGCAAGGTAGCAGTGGACAGAAAGAAGTCAACGATCATCTAATGACAAAGGGTTCCAAGTATGTGTTAGGAACTGACACTGAAGCATTACTCCAAATATTATATTAATTTAAAACAAAGTAAAACTTTTGAAGATGTTGAAAATGTTGAAGATATTTTAGCTAAATCTAAATAATTATATCAAAAGGCTTATTTTAGTAATATAAATACATTTTTTTATATAATGGTTATAATATTTTATTTTATTTTGTTCGCTGCAACTCGCTGGATGCGGATAGCGCAAGTCCGGCGATTGTGGAGATCTTTGGGGTAGGCCTTTTTCCACCAGTGTGGCAGTCTTTCGGCTGATATGATGATGATGGTATTTTATTTATTTCAATTAAATGCACAAAATTTTACAATAGAGGACTGTAAGCCAGAGGCTTTGTCTACCGGTCAACCTTTGGGTTATGAACTGATAGTATGGTAGGTGCACTATAGATAACTGTATATAAAAATTACTAAAATAAGGTACAGCTAATATTAAATACAAATAATGAAATATTAAAATATAAATCCCATTCTTCTATAACAGCTAAATATAATGTAAATACATCATAATATAGATATCTATATACTATAAAATTGCCTTGTCACAGTGTTTTTAATCAAACTTCCGATTTTTATGGTTTTTTGTGTATATTTGGTATACCCTTTATATTCACCCTTCTGCCACCAACCCCCATCTTTAATAGCGATATTAGTACTGTAATAATCTTCAACTCTCAGTAGTCAATATCTGATCAATGATCAATCGATCAGTAATCCCCGCCAGCCGCCTACTGGTGTCACTACTCAGTACAGACGCCAGCACATCAAGCTACCCCAATCTATCCAATTGCCCCAATTGAAAGTGAACCTTATGCTTATGTGATAAAGTTGCAAACCTATAAAAGCAATTTGACATGTTTTTTATGCAAAATGGGTTTGCGCTTGACCACGATCTCACCTGATGGTAAGTGAAGATGTGGTCGAAGGTGGACCGCGCGTACCCATAAGATGCCTGTTCACTCTAACCTTGAATAAACCCATGTTATATGAGTCTGGAAACACGTCGTTTGGGAGGCTGTTCCACAGCTTAGCCGTGCGTTTGATGAAAGAGGAAGCAAAACGCTTCGTACGGCATAATGGGATGTCAACGACATAGCGGTGGAGAGCCTCCCGACGCCTTGTAGTCCGATGAAAAAACATATTGGGGTAGCTGGATGTGCTGGCGTCTGTACTACTCACCAAGAAAACAGAACGGAGTAGGGGTAAGAACGAAGCCGGTCTCCTCTCTTTCTTCTACACAGATTTCGGTCATTATTATTGTTTGTGCATCGATCGTAGCAGTGTCGCTTATAATTTAACTTTCTCAGTGCAATTCTCATGTTAATTATATTATTATGTGTTCGAGACGTTTTTTTTTTAATTTTAACCGAGTCTTAGCCATACTGATTTCCTGAGGTAGCGCATTCCAAAGAAGGTACAGACGCCAGCACATCCAGCTACCCCAATCTGTCCAATTTCTTTTATAGATTTTCAACTTTATCACAAAAGCATAAGGTTCACTTTCAATTGGAGAAATTTGACAGATTGGGATAGTTAATGTGCTGGCGTCTGTACAATAGATTGTAAAAATAATAAGAATGGAAAATGATGATTGGATTTAAAATAATGGGGATATTTGTTGTGAGTATAAAATATTGGTGGTAGGAAGCTAAGTATGATAGAGAAATCGGTTAGACAAGAAGAGAAAATACTGCCCTTAGGTTTCCGCCGTGCCGAATTCGCATCACATATGTATACGGCTTTCTCCAGATAATGCAGGCGAGCGGGGCGCAAGCCGACTATCAAATAAATCGACAGGTTAAGTGGCTTTTGGGATCGAAACTCAGTTCTGAGACTGTCGCGGAGATGCAGGTGAGGGCAGGATGCGGTTACATTTGTATTTCAAGGATACTCGATTATTTTCTCTTCATGTTTGTGCCTATATCTCTTATCTTTTCACATATCATCATCACAACAGCCGAAAGACGAAAGCCGAAAGACCTCCCTCAAAGATCTCCGCAATTCCGGTCTTGCACAATTCACATATCAAGCTTCACGATAACAGCGTGCCAAACACGCGCCACACATGCAGCCTAATTGAAATTGGACGTGTTGAAAGCGAAATCATCACCATCAAAGTACGAATTCTACGAACTTGTCACTGAGTCTATTGTTTGGTTTTTGTACAGTATATTCCCAGGCAGATCGTTTTCTCTAGACTATTTACGTAATCAGTAGTAAGGTGTAACAATTATCACGTGGGAAATAGCGACAGTTTATATTGTTGGAAGTTTGGTTCATTTTCATTTATTTATTCAGTAACAAGTAACTTGTCCTGAATGTGATCACAAAATGACACAACAACTAAAATAATTTAAATTTGATTTTTTTCATAATTTGCATCAACAACATAACAATAATTAATTTACATAATTTGTTCAAACGTAAGTAAGTACACATCACCTTAAATATTTGTAATACTATCACATTTAAATAACAATAAAATTATAAATTAAAGACAGGCGAGAATAGATTGAAAGACTTCGCAAAAAAAAATATGATATTCAATTAAAGTTTATTTATTTATTGGAACTAAAAACAGGTGTACATTAAATTCTCTACTTAAGTGTTAAAATACAATTTAAAAAAATAAACTTCCATCAAAATTGTCTATATATTACTTAATGAGTAAATGTATCTTAATACTAGATATCGCTATGAGTAAACAACAATTTTAAAAGCATTTAGGTAATATTAATCGGGGTCAACTGCTCTCTTATGTAGTTTTATTTTATTATCATCATGTCATCCAAAAATACATCCACTGTTGGACAAAAGCCTCCAAAGAATGGACGGATATGCCATAATCGCCACGCTTGGCAGACGGGTTGGCGATCGCAGTTTGATGGTCATAGTTCACAGAAGAACGCTGCTGCCCGTTCTCTGGTAGGTATTTCCTCGGACGATTTCTATGCCCCCCACGGGATGAGATGAGGTGATGATATTCTATGCCGTCACCACACAGCAAATTGTTTAATTATATTCTTTTTAACATTAAGCTTTTCAATGTAAATGCTGACTTCGCAAATGTCAACGTCAATATATTCAAAATGTGAGTTCAACGAGTCGTATGACTTCAATAGTTTGATCAATAAATCAGAATGAACAAAAGGCAATTATAGTAGGGCCAATTTAATACATCACATTTGACACTTAATCAAAATTCAACAACGTAACCTTAACCGGCGGGCATAGAATATTATTTATTTTTAGGGTTCCGTAGCCAAATGGCAAAAACTTGTGTGTACTTATGTACACGCGTTAGAAGTTATACTTCTTAATATACAACTTGAACATAGTTATCAATTTTCATACCACCTAGAACTAACGTCATGCTGTTATTTGTACGGTCATGCGCGCATCGTGCGCGCGCATCGTATAAATTCACTCTCATACCACCTAGAACTAACTTCATGCTGTTAAATTTTTTGGTGTCGGTGTGCGCGCGCATCGTAAAAATTCACTCTCATCATTTTTCTCCATCGCGCCAAAAGAAGTATAACTTCAAAAAACGGAACCCTTATAGATTCCACACTTACACACACTCATTCGCCTTTTCATCCTCTGCATATATTTGTATTTTTCTTTGCTTGTGTTTTTAACTTATATTATTACTGTCATAAATCAATGTAGCTTTAACAGCAATTGTAATTTCTTTATATCAATATGTTACCTATGGAGTGGGCTCTGGTGACCTGTAATACAGGTTTTTATTAAACCTACCACGGGCACCAGCTCTCATAAAGTAGATTTGACTTAATTATATCCTTCACTGTTGTTGCTAACCTACTTGTGTAAACTTCATGAGAGAAATAAATGATTTTTATTATTATTATTATTATTCCTCATGATGTCTCTCCGTCCGTATGTCACAGCCACTTTTTTCCGAAATTATAAGAGGTGTACTGTTGAAACTTGGTAAGTAGATGTATTCTGTGATCCGCATTAAGATTTTCACACAAAATGTGAGTTATATAAAATAATAAATAAAATTGTAAAAGAACAATAATTTTGGCGGGTTCCCCATACATAGAACTGAAACTCAAAAGTTTTTTTTTCATCGTACCCATCGTATCTATGGATAGGTCTTCAAAAATGATATTGAGGTTTATATCATTTTTTTCTAAACTGAATAGTTTGCGGGAGAGAAACTTCCAAAGTGGTAAAATGAGTGTGTAACTTCTAAAATAAGAGAATTATAAAACTAAAAAAAATATATGATGTATATTACTATGCAAACTAACAACGAAAATTGGTTTGAACGAGATTTAGCAAGTAGTTCCCGTCATCGTAAACCGCAATTTACCTTTCATTTAATCAACTGAAATACTTGCTGCTACGGAACCCTTCATGGGTGAGTCCGGCTCGCATTTGGCCGGTTTTTTCGTAGCTAAAACTGCACATTTGCTTATTTTTTTTCAATTACGATTGATCTTTATTGTAATAATTACCAAATAAAGTCATTTTCACTTCACGAGTAACTTACAGATGTCAAGTGTGATCTATTAAATTGGCCCTACTATAGAATATCATAGAAATAATGTTTTTGACTTGTTGGTTCAAATGGTTGAAATCGTTTAATATGTTTTATTTTTATATTATAGCAAGGCAAATGAGAAATTTGGTCAGCTATTTGGTTGTTTGGTAGCAGCAGTTTGGTTTGCTATGTGGCCACCGTCACCCAAAGACACTCGCAAGACCAGGGGAACCGCAAGTAGGGTTACCATATGTAAATAGAGGAATGCCTGTCTATGGTACCTAAAATGCCTGAATTTTGAGAAAAATGCCTGTCTTAAGCAAAACGCTTTAGGTAATAAGTAAAAGCTTTAGATAATAATGAGGAAGGATATTTGTCCTTTGATATTTGTCAGAGGACATTATTTTTTTTAATAGTTCTCTCTTTTCTCATACAACATGTAACGTAATTAGCGCACACCCTCAAACACCCCAATTAGAATATTATTTTGTAATCATAATACATACACTAAATCTTTTATTTAACATGTATATGCATTGTTATTTACTAAATTAGTTACTTGGAATAAAGTTTATTTTTCTTTATTTTGTATTGAATGATGGAATTTGTATGAATACAAACAAAACTGCGATTTTAAAAGTCTTATTACTTTGACTTACGGTCTATTTCAATTTGTTTTGACTGTACAGGGTTAATGTGACAATAACTTCCGTAGTTTTAATTATTTTTTGAATAAAAAAATACCAATATTAAAAATGATATAAATCGATTCAGTAAACGATTCAGAACAAACTTATTTTCAGGATGTGCGTTAATTAAGTTACATGTTGTATATAAACGTAAAAATATTCACGCGATAAAGTTTTGCATTTATGCAAGCGCCATGCGAAAATTAAAAAAATGCCTGTCTCAGACCAATGCCGGCCGCACGCATGTCTAAACCTTAAAATGCCTGACAATTGCGGCTAACGCCTGTCATATGGTAACCCTAACCGCAAGTGCGTTACCGGCCTCTAAGAAAGGAATAGGCTCGCCTCTTGAAGGTTGCCATGTCATACTGGATCGGAAATACATCCGCAGTTAACTGATTCCACAGAATGGTAGTGTGCGCTCAAAAGTTTCTCGTGAAACGGTGGTAGACGATCATTTATCTAGGTAATATGGATGAATTTTCCACTACAGGCGAGGGGGACTGTGGTGGAATAGGTTCGAATTGTGTAACACTTCCAATCCCCACATGCCTAAACATCTAGTGGCTTTAACACGGTTAATTTACCTAACACCCTGTATTACAGGCTGTAATACAGGGTTTAAAACTAAAGGACCAGATTTTAGCGCGATTATTTAAATCAATTAATCTCAAAAACTGCTGTGTGGTGACGGCCTAAGAATATCACCACCCCCTCTCATCCCGTGGCCCCCCACGGGATAAAAGTCGTCCCGAGGGAAATATATACACCAGAGAACGGGCAGCAGCGTTCTCCTGAGTACCATGTCCACCTTACTGCGATCGCCAACCCGTCTGCCAAGGGTGGCGATTATGGCAAATCCCCTCAAATGATGGACACAACCAAACCGCGGCCCCCAGTCCCCGACAGCCCTGCTATTCCCAGTCGTGGTAACAGCCATGGTTACGGCAGGGCAGGGGGTGCTAAGAATCCCCGGCAGATTCCGCGTTACCAACACCGACGACCTCTGGCCCTGGCAACATATAACACACGTACACTGCGGTCCAACGAGAAGATAACCGAACTGGAGGAAGAATTGAGCAGGTTACATTTGGATATTGTAGGATTATCTGAAGTCCGAAGAGAGTGGGAGGACTCGATAATACTGAAATCCGGAAACCTGCTCTATTACCGGGAGGGTGACCAAATATCCCAAGGTGGTGTCGGGTTCATAGTTCACAAGTCCCTCGTGAACAACCTAGTGAAAATCGAGAGTGTGACGACGAGGGTTGCGTACCTTATACTCAGAATCACCAAGCGGTATTCGTTGAAGGTTATACAGGAATACGCACCCACTTCGACACACTCCGACGATGAAGTCGAGGTTATGTATGAGGACATATCCAGAGCCATACATACCTCTAACTCCTATTTCACTGTGGTCATGGGAGACTTTAACGCGAAGTTGGGCAAACGATTCGGTAATGAGCTGAGACTGGGGCAATTTGGAACTGGAGACCGGAACCCCCGGGGCCAAATGTTGGCCGACTTCATGGAGAAGGAGGGACTCTTTATGATGAGTTCCTTCTTCAGGAAGCCGGATCACCGCAAATGGACCTGGGTGAGCCCCGATGGTAAAACTAAAAATGAGAAAGACTTTATCTTGTCGACGAGACGACAGATGTTCAATGATGTCTCCGTGATCAATGCGGTTAAAACCGGGAGCGATCACAGACTGGTCAGAGGCTCATTGAACCTTAATGCCAAACTCCAGAGGTCCCGACTGATAAAGTCTACGCTCCGACCCATACCATTCCACCTCCAAAACCCCGAACCCTTTCAACTCGAACTTTAGAACCGATTCGAATGCCTAGCAGACTGTGTAGAAGTGGATACATACCACGACAGGTTCGTGGAAGCTGTCCATACGGCCGGGTCTAACTTCTACAAAACCCGCCGTACAAATGGAACCAAAAAGATCTCCGACCATACCCTACAACTTATGGAAGAAAGGCGGAAAATGATACTAACATCCTCATGTGATGCTGCCAGATACAGGCAGCTCAACAGACAAATCTCAAAGTCTCTGACTCGCGACACACGCCAATTTAATACTATTAGTATTAAGGAGGCCATCGAGCGGAATAGAGGCTCTAAAGTGTTCGCAAGAGATTTGTCTATTGGGCAAAGTCAAAACCTGAGTTGCTAGGAGAGATTGAGAAGTTCTACGGACAGTTATATACGACAACACAGCCATCTGTCAAAAGTCATGCCTCAGATCCCAGAGCACGACTAACCCGACATTACACCGAAGACACCCCGGACGTCAGCCTGTACGAGATTAGAATGGCTCTCAAACAACTCAAGAACAACAAGGCGCCTGGTGATGATGGAGTTACAGCAGAGCTTCTGAAGGCGGGTGGTACACCAATCCTACGGGCCCTTCAGAAGTTATTTAACTCCGTCATACTAGATGGCCAAACGCCACAAGCATGGCACAGAAGTGTGGTGGTGCTCTTCTTCAAAAAGGGCGACAAAACCCTATTGAAGAATTATAGACCTATCACACTGCTGAGCCATGTTTACAAGTTGTTTTCGAGGGTCGTTACGAATCGTCTCGCGCGCAGGTTTGACGACTTCCAGCCTCTCGAACAAGCCGGTTTCCGAAAAGGCTTTAGCACCATAGACCACATACATACGCTGCGGCAAGTTATACAGAAGACCGAAGAGTATAACAAGCCACTGTGCTTAGCGTTTGTGGACTATGAGAAAGCCTTCGATTCTATCGAAACATGGGCCGTGCTGAGGTCTCTCATAAGGTGCCAAATTGACTACCGGTATATCGAGGTGATAAAGTATTTGTATGAAAACGCCACTATGTCAGTGCGACTCCAGGACCAGATCTCGAAACCTATCCACTTGCAGCGAGGCGTGAGGCAGGGAGATGTTATATCTCCAAAACTGTTCACCGCTGCATTGGAAGACGTCTTCAAGCTTCTGGACTGGAAAGGCTTTGGCATCAATGTCAATGGCGAGTACATCACTCACCTTCGATTTGCCGATGATATAGTAGTCATGGCTGAGACCATTGAAGACCTCGGTACAATGCTCGATGACTTCAGCAGAGTCCTCAACAAGTGGGTCTGAAAATGAACATGGATAAGACGAAAATCATGTCAAACGTCCATGTTGCACCCACTCAATTGAAAGTTGGTGACTCTGCACTCGAAGTTGTAGAGAACTATATTTACCTAGGATAGACCATCCAACTAGGTAGGTCCAACTTCGAGAAGGAGGTCAATCGTAGAATCCAACTCGGCTGGGCAGCGTTCGGGAAGCTACGTAACATCTTCTCGTCCAAAATACCGCAGTGTCTCAAGTCGAAAGTCTTCGACCAGTGTGTGTTGCCAGTGATGACATACGGAACAGAGACGTGGTCGCTCACTATGGGCCTTTTAGAAGGCTCAAGGTCACCCAAAGAGCAATGGAGAGGGCTATGCTCGGAGTTTCCCTGCGGGATCGAATCAGAAATGTCGAAAATCCGCAGGCGAACTATATATATATATATATATATATATATATATATATATATATATATATATATATATATATATATATATATATATATATATATATATATATATATATATATATATATAACTATATATACTAAAAAAAATTGTATTAACCTGGTGCACCAAAATATTCAAGGTTTGATGGGAAAAGAGCTAGAATTGGAGCTGTTTTTGAATTGTAACAATATAGATATTTTATGTTTAACTGAGCACTGGCTAAAACTCCATCAATTCATTTTCAGCTTCAATAATCACCAGGTTGTAAGCTCGTTCATCAGGGAAAAATATATTCATGGTGGCTCTCTAATTCTAATAAATAAGTTGTTAAAGTTTAAAGAAAGAAGTGATGTTCTGAGCCTCTCTGTTGAGCGAGTTGTAGAGATTTCATGTGTTGAGTTGGAGCAATTTATTGTTTTGAGTCTTTACAAACCTTCTTGTGCGCCATTTGATACTTTTTCAGATATTATGGAGGATGCATTAAATAAATTATCTTTCAGCCATAAAACAGTTATCATTTGTGGAGATTTCAATATAAACATTTGGAGAAAAGCACAATAAGTTGCAATTTATTAAATTTGTTTTAATCCTATAATTTATATCACAATTTTACAGAACCAACTAGAGTTACTGCTACAAGTGCTACATGCATTGATAATATATTTAGCACTGTAAAACCTTTATTTAAATCAATAATCAATAAAATTCAGTTAGATCATTCAGGTCAGTTGGTAACTTATTCAAATACTCCAAAAATTAAAAGAAAACTTATAAGCTATATTCCATTTAGTGAAAACCGCTTACAAAAATTTTAGTGTAATATAGTAAAACAAATAGCATGGCTGCCCTATCATGATAATCCGGATCACTTGTACAATTCTCTTTATTCAATTTGATTAATGATGAGTTTTGCACAATATTTACACCCAAACAACTGTCTGTAAGTGACCGTCTGGTATTCAGTGATTGGGCAACTTCAGGCATCTATAAAAGTCGGAATCGGTTGTATGAATTGTATGAAGAAAGATCCCATAATCATATTACAGCTTTTCAAGAATATGTGAAACAATATGCCAAAACATTTAGACGAGCCTGTACCGCTGCTAAATCTTTGCACATAAAAAATATACTTAAATCTTCTACAAATATAATCAAAACTACTTGGAAGATAATTAATGCTGAGACAGGTAAAACAAAAATACGTGGTCGTGATTTTAACTTAGTAATAAACAACATAGATATTAAAGGCGATTTGGAGATTGCGACTGAGTTTGAAAAATATTTTTCGAATATTCCAGTCATAATTACTAACTCTCTTTCATATTCTTCTACATCTGCTGAGCAGATACTCAAGCTAAGCGTAGGGTCGTGTGACACAGTTTTTGAATTTTCGGGGGTTAGCCCTAAAGATATTTTAAATGATTTCAAGAGTATTAATATGAAAAACACAAAGGATCTGTGGGGTCTATCTGTTAAGACTGTTTCATCAATTATTACTATAATCGCCCCACACTTAGCTACTGTGTTCAATTGCTGTGTTGCATCAGGTGTATTTCCTGACTTGATGAAGTATAGTAAAATCATTCCTTTGTTTAAAGCTGGTGATACTTCAGACCCTTCAAATTTTCGACCTGTTTCCGTGCTGCCCACTCTTAGTAAAATATTTGAAAAGCTTATGCTTAGCCAGCTGCTCAGACACTTTAATATACATAATTTACTACACCGGAAACAGTTTGGATTCACAAAGGGTTGTTCAACTATAGATGCAGGGGTCAACTTATTAAAAAGTATATTCGCGGCGTGGGAAGACTCGCAAGATGCATTAGGTATCTTTTGCGATTTGTCCAAAGCGTTCGATTGCGTTCGTCATGATACTCTGGTCAGAAAATTACACCACTACGGTATTAGGAACAAGGCTCTCGAACTTCTGACTTCTTACTTGGGCAATAGAATTCAGAAGGTCGAAATAAACGGTAAAATATCTCCGGGATCTCCAGTGGTAATGGGCGTCCCACAGCGGTCAATTCTTGGCCCATTTTTGTTCTTAATTTATATAAATGACTTACCTTACTATGTAAGGGATAAGCATGAGATTGTGTTGTTTGCAGATAATACTTCCCTGACGTTCAAAGTAAACCGACAAGTAAGCAATTTTGACGATGTTAATGATGCAATCTCTAAAGTTGTTCATTGGTTTAATGCCAATAATCTTGCGCTTAATGATAAGAAAACTAAAGTCATAAAATTCACTACACCGAATGTAAAACCGGCGACAACCAATGTACAACTTAATGGAGCTAGGTTGGACCCTGTTGAATCAACTGTGTTCTTGGGTATCACTATTGACTCAAAGCTACAATGGAGCCCACAAATAGAAAAACTGTCCGGCAAATTAAGTTCTACAGCATATGCAGTGAAAACTATTAGACGGCTGACTGATGTTGACACAGCTAGAATGGTTTATTTCAGTTATTTTCATAGTGTAATGTCCTATGGAATTCTTCTCTGGGGTAGCTCTGCTGACATTAACACCATATTTGTATTGCAAAAAAGAGCTGTAAGAGCTATCTATAATCTTGGCCCGAGAGTGTCTCTAAGAGAAAAGTTCAAAGAGGTCAACATTCTAACTGTACCGTCTCAGTATATATATGAAAACTTACTATATGTGCATAAAAATATCGATTCCTTCTGTAAAAGGAGCGATACACATAATGTAAATACTAGATATAAGAATAATCTCATATTGCATACTACCCGTCTCCACAAAATAAGTAACTCTTTTATGGGGCAATGTATAAGATTCTATAACAAACTTCCCAATGATATTAGAGAATTGTCTACGAATAAGTTTAAAAGAATTATTAAAGCCAAATTGTGTAGCAGGGCATATTACAAAATTTCTGATTATTTAAGTGATAAAAGTGCTTGGGATTGAGTTGTTCTGAGTCAACACACATGATTATAATTAATCTTAAGTATATATTATTTAAAAAAAAGGATTCCTACTGAGTTTTCTGGCAGTGTTTCTCAGTAGCTGCCATGTCATGCACTGCACGGTAGGGTAAAAAAGTATGACGATTCCACATAAATGTAAAGTTTTTACGGAATAAAGTACCTTTGACTTTGACTTTGAACCAAAGTCAACGACATAGCCCGAAGAATTGCAAAACTAAAGTGGCAGTGGGCGGGGCACATAGCTCGTAGATCCGACGGCCGTTGGGGCAGAAAGGTTCTCGAGTGGCGACCACGAACCGGAAGACGCAGCGTGTGCAGGCCCCCTACAAGATGGACTGATGATCTTGTGCGGGTCGCTGGAAACTGCTGGATGCGAATAGCACAAGACCGGCAATTGTGGAGATCTTTGGGGGAGGCCTTTGTCCAACAGTGAAGGTCTTTCGGCTGATATGATGAATCTCCAAAACTGATCAAAGTACATTCTTAGGAAGTAGATACTACATGCCAGCCTAATGACATCCATTGCCGGAATAGCCTCCCCAGGACCCCTCATTCCTGGGGAGGCTATTCCGGCTATATGCCATAATAGAAACGCTTGGTAGATTGGCGATTGTAGTATGATGGTCATAGTTCTCAAAGAAACCCCGTTGTCAGGAAGATGTTACCTCGGGGCTACTTCTATGCCCCCTACAGGATGCGATGCGGTGGTGGCCGTTAGCAACAGACAAAAATTCATTCCGGTTAATAAATGTCGAAATGTTAGTTTTAATTCTAATTATCTGATGGTTTCTCAAATAGAGAATTTTTGCGATTGACGAGACAAAAATATGTTTTAAACCAAAAATCTGACTCGTGAAGGACTTGAACCTCCGCCCTCCGATGATCAAGAGTATCTTTATATCGGTGCTCTAACCTACTGAGCTAACGAGTCTGTTACCCGATGGCACAAAATAATGAACATCTTCTGCGGAATTACAGTGCAATTGGACTTTATCCAATATCACTCCGTTTATGAATGGAGATTAATCACCATTTTGCGGAATAATGTTGGAAGCAGTCCAAATGCAACAAACTTCCGCGGAAAGTTGCAAACAAATTGTAACATTGATTGTAAGATACATTTGGTACATGTCAGATCACAGGCCTTGGGAATACATGGAAATTTCTTTCGAATTTCCTTTCACCATATTTCTTTTAATTTACGAATTTGATTTTGCATCAAATTTTGCATAAAAAGGAAACACAATAGTGTGTTTTTTCGATAGCCAGATCGCTAGATGCTCTCGCGAGGTTAAGTAACTAGGCTCATGGTCAGTCCATAGATGGGTGACCGTCAAAGTTGTTTAATTTCTGAGCGTCTCCGTGCTTCGGAGGGCACTTTAAGGTGTCTGTTCCGGTTGTAGTCATTGGACAACAATTGGCCGTTAAGCCATGTCAGAGGCCTACTGGGCGGCTTGAACAACTCTGACACTAGAGTAACCAGTGCCCATACGATAAGTAAGTATTTGTATTGTAAAGTATGTTTGTATTTTTTTAATACATCAGTCAAATAGGTCGCCCTACATGATCTTTAGAGCTGATCTAAAGATCGGATCGACAGTTTAATTATTGTAGTCCAATTTTAGGATTTCGAACTTAAAATATAGACAGAACCATTGACAATATGTAGTAAAAATATTAGACTTAAACGAGATAACTAATTAAACATAATCTCTTGACAATAACTTGATACGAGCTAGCTAAATATCATTGCTATAATAAAATAAATTTTATAAATGTTTTCATACAATGTGTACCTAAATATCTATGTTACTAGAAATAATAATGTATCCAACTATATTACTACAACCATGTTCTGACTATTAACAAGCGCTTTTTTAAAGTCTACGTGAATAAAAACCTTTTTTATTTTATATTATTTTTTATTTATTTTTATTTTATTAATTTTTTATTTTATTTTTTATTTGTTTTATTTATATATAAAAAAAGTGCAGGTCTTACTTCTTAGTGTGATACCACCGTTGGTACTGAGCGTCGATTCACCGCTGCACAGTGGTTCGTGTAGAACAAGCTAGCTGGACAATATTATTTGTTTCGATTTTTATTTATAAATGAGGTTATTAAGCAAAGATATAAGGGTCATAATACTATTTGAGGTCCATTGGTCGTTTGAGCAGGTATAGTGAAATAAAAACACAATATTTTTTTAAACAATTTTATAAATAAATTTAACTATAAATGTAACTATAAAATCTAATATCAGATACATAAAATACCTACTTAAAAACTAAATCGATCACTCATCATCACTATCATCAGATGAATCATCCATTGAATAGTCATGATCATGAGTGGCAGAACTATGAAAACTAGAAACTATATTAACATTTTGTTCCTTAAAGCTAGGTTGAACTAATAAATCTAGGACTTCGATAGGGAATGAACCTATTTTCTTCCGGGGAATTTCTCTTAAACCATTTATTACAGGGTCAGATGTTATCAATAACATATTAAGTAAATCTCTATTCGTAGCTATTCTTTGCACAGCTGCTATTTCTTGCACAGCTGCTCCACTTTTCAGCCAATTTTGAAGAATATTTTGAGATGATGACCTTGACGTCTCTCAGGGACTGCTCCGTAACACCATCAAAGTCATGTCTCAAAGATATAAACCGAAAGAGCTCCACGTTTCGCGTTTCCTTCGGGTGTTTTAGCCATTCTTCAAAAAAGTCCATTTTTGAGACGGTGAAAACTGTTTAAAGAAAAAAAAAGAAAAAAATTAGTTGTGCAAATAATTCGCAATATTTTTTTCTACTAATTACTACTAGATACTTGTGAGAATCATATAAAATAGATTTTACAGAGTGGACATGAGTGGACATGTAATATTTTGACTATTGAATTCAAAAATATGGGTGAAAAAGTCCACTTTTATCGAAACATTTAATTTAATAAAATTAAATAATGAAGATCCTGTGATAAAAATTAACTAAAACAAAACTACTTACCCTTATGTACACAATCCATCACAAAAACACTATCACAAATTTCTTTTAGTGACTTAAAATAATGTTAACAATATGGTGTAAAAATGCAAATGAATGCACTTTGAATTATCAACACTTTATATACTTACCTTAATGACGGGCCTAATGAGGGTAATTACGAAAATTAATAGATGTATTCCTTAATGTATAGGGCTAATGAGTTCATCTTAATAATTAACTATTAGGAATTGAAGAGTTGTTTTTGTCCAGCTAGTTTGTTCTACGCGAATCACAGTGCGCTGCCCAGTTCGTTTCAAAGTAGTTTAGTGGGCTTTCATCATATCAGCCGAAAGACGTCCACTGCTGGACAAAGGCCTCCCCCAGGGATCTCCACAATAGCCGGTCCTGCGCTGCCCGCATGCAGCGGCTTCCCGCGACCCGCACAATCTCGTCGGTCCACCGTGTAGGAGGCCTGCCCACGCTGCGTCTTCCGGTTCGTGGTGGCCACTCGAGAACCTTTCTGCCCCATCGGCCGTCAGTTCTATGAGCTATGTGCCCTGCCCACTGCCACTTCAATTTGGCAATTATTTGGGCTATGTCGGCTAGTGGCCTTTAGTGTACAATATTTGCCTACGTCCTGGTTCATTGTCATCATCATATCAGTCGAAAAATGTTGACGGCTGGACTAAGGCTATCCAAAGATCTCCACAAGTGCCACATTCAGCGGCTTCCAGTGAGTAGAATGAGCTGGTCACTTCTTACCAGCATAATTTACTATGCCTTTTTGAATGTTAGACTAGCACTTGTAATTTGGCTGACGGATGTCACCCACCGACGTGCCTAACTGTTGCACTTTGGAATTGATATCGTCAATCCCAAAGTGCAACAGTTAGGCACGTCGGTGGGTGACATCCGTCCGACACTTCCGGTATACGAATAATATATGAAAGTACACCCCCTTTGAATGAAATATCCTTTTACATATTTGTTAGAAATAAAGACATAATATATGTTGATTTATCAGACAATTATAACTCAAACTTTGTGCTGTTATTGATAATATAATAATCTACAACAAAAAAACAAATATTTGACTCGTGAAGGATTTGAACCTCCGCCCTCCGATGATCAAGAGTGTCTATATATCGGTGCTCTAACCTACTGAGTTAACCAGTCTTGTCTGGAGTGCATCTAAATATTGAGAGCTTTCTGTGATATGACGATGGCTTTGGATAATTTCCAAAATGTGTATCATATTGGAAGGTATCTATGAAACGTATGATTCAATTCACTACGTATTAATGTTGGCTACAATTCAAGTGCAACGTCATTTGGCCGAAAGCTCTCAATATTTATACACGTCGCAGTACTAGACTCGTTAGCTCAGTAGGTTAGAGCACCGATATATAGAAATTCTTGATCATCGGAGGGCGGAGGTTCAAATCCTTCACGAGTCAATATTTTGTTTATTATATGTATAATGAATTTGTTTTGCTTCTACCCTTTACTGAACTCGGTAAAGGCTTTATCTTCTCTTAAATAAGCATTTGTTAATATTTCTTCAAAATTCGACCTAAGTTGATTATTTTGTGATTGATTAATTCTTCTGCTGCCTTTTGTAAAAACACAGCCTATTATGGTTCCACTGCAGGGCAAAGGCTCTTCTCAGCATAATAGGGGATACACAATAGTCGACCACCCGTCGCAGGCGCCAAGTGCAAACCACAGCAGGTTAGGTTTTAGTTGGTGTGAGTCCGACATATCCCCTGGAAACACCTTCTGCTGCTGGCATGCATAGGCATTCCCCCGGCCTTAACAAAAAAAACGGCGATAGTCCACTAACCATGCTGGCATAGTGCGGGTTGGCAGACTTCACATGCCATCAAGAACATGTTGGAGAACCCTCAGATCTTCAAGTTTCTTCAAAACGTTTTCCATCCATCAAACGCCTACGGATTCGAAAAGTCAATGGTTTTGAACTCGAGACCGATGACTCTACTGTCCAATATTGTCCTTTGCTTAGTTGGATTCAATAATTTGCTTTTATATTAATGGTAACTACAACGCCAGTATTCAATGATATCTACCATAGTTAGTGTTTAAGATATAATCAGTAAGCGGGAACGGGAGACAAACAATTTCACTAATCAAAAACACAGGCGCACACAGCCGGCTTCCAGCCTCGTCGAATACTTAGTATTCGGCGAGGTTAAGCAAAAGTGGTTTAATTTCTGAGCGTCTCCGTGCTTCGGAGGGCACGTTAAGCTGTCGGTCCCGGCTGCAGTCGTTATACAACAATCTATAAGCCATACCAGAGGCCTACTAACTTAAACAGCTCTGACAATAGGGTAACTACTGCCCATACAATAAAGTATAAACAAAAAATTGTAACTTAAAAAAACTAACTTGAACTGAAAGATTTGAACCTCCACCCTATGGGGATCAAGAATTTATATATATTATTGCTTTCAACTCATTCTTACTGCTTTTGAATGTCTGATGATATCTCAAATACAGACTTTTTCTCTTGAGTTACAGTAGATTATTGTACCTATTTGTGGCTGACGACAAACAATGTCACCACACCATCTCATCCCTTGAGGGACGTCGAAATCACTTCTAGGGTATATCTACCGGAGAACGGGTAGCAGCGTCTCTGAATACGCTTGTCAAACGGATTGACGATTGCCGTAAGATGGTCATAGTATAGAGAAGCTGCTGCCCTTTCTTCGACTTCTACGCACCCCACAGGATGAGATGGGGTGCTGGTATTCTCATGTTCGCCGTCGTAACCACACAGCACACTGCATGATGATATTGCAGTGTCAATTGGTCCTCAGTTAATTAGCAGTACCAGCTTCAAGATTACTGTTATAATCTTGAAGCTGGTACTGCTAATTAACTGAGGAATATTTTGAAGAAATTCTATAGTATGACAATAATTCTGTGCCCAAACACAACCCAAAGTGGAACTATTCGTTTTCGAACTCCTTCTTATTTCTCTCTGATTTAATTCGTTGCGGGATCCAGTGGTGGGTAAGAGGGAAGGACAAGTAATAAACAAGAAAAATATCTAACCCAGTGTGGCGAAAAGACACATCCACGGTCGGCCGATGTATTTCGGCTCGTGGTCTATATAAGAGACAATATTAATAAGGTTGTCTATTCTAGCATTCGAACTGGGAACAAAAGACTACAATTCAAATTCGTCTCTCTCTCAGATTATTTTTTCTTCAATACATTCTGTTTAAATGTAATATAAACCTTTGCAATTACTATAGTAAATGTACAGACGCCAGCACATCAAGCCACCCAATCTGTCAAATTTTCCCACATGAAAGTGAACCTTATGCTTGTGTGATAAAGTTGAAAATCTATAAAAGAAACTTGACAGTTTGGGGTAGCTGGATGTGCTGGCGTCTGTACTGTGTAACTATATTGGAATATATTTAAAAGATGACAACGCTGCATAGAATCCTGTGGTTTCATTTTATACTTCTCTGTCAACATCCTATACCCAGAGTCTGATTTAATATCATTATTTTCTCCAAAGCCAAATCCCTCCAAATGGCAACATTATAGATACCTACATATATAATGTTGCCATTTGGGGGGTTTTCTGTAGTCACAGCAATTGGCATGCGAGTCGGCGGCCGCAGTTAGGTGATAGCCGGTACACACTTGGCGCTGCTGTTCGACTACCTGGTGTATCCCTTAGTTGCCTTTACGACACCCACGAGTTGATATGGTGTAGCCCTGTGATTATTTCTTGACGGGAAACCACGGCACACGGCAACAAACGGCGACAACACGGCTAAAAATATATACTATTAACTGCATATGTGGCGCAGCGGCTAAGACAGTCGCCTCGCCGCTTCGTGTCGCGGGTTCGAGTCCCGCGCCAGACAACTATAAGTGTGACCCATAAATAAATAAAATAAAATAAAAATAGGGTTTTATTCACGTAGACTTTAAAAAAGCGCTTGTAAATAGTCAGAACATGTTTGTAGTAATATAGTTGTAAACATTAGATATTATTTCTAGTAACATAGATATTTAGGTACATCTTGTATGAAAACATTTATAAAATTTATTTTATTACAGAAATGATATTTAGCTAGCTCGTATCAAGTTATTGTCAAGAGATTATGTTTAATTATCTAGTTTAAGTCTAATATTTTTACTACATATTGTCAATGGTTCTGTCTATATTAAAGGTATTATTATTATGACGGACCTTGTGTTAATAACGACGGTCGCGCTTTAATGCTACCACCGGATCCAATGCGCCCCAACTGAGAAGACCCAGCGAAACAAACTCAGTGGGTTCATTTACTACCGGTTTCAACACGACCCAGTTGAGACGGTCCGGCGAAACATACTCAAGCGGGCATGAACACGGGATTTGGTCTAATTAAAGTAATTATTTAGTAGGCAAACACAATATATGCTCGATCGGTTGTCTGAATGCTTATTATTTTAGATTATATTTAGGTATACAAAAGAAAAACTTCGAAACAATAACATTATTCATTTTGAGACAGAGTCAATAATTTTAAATTAAGTATATGATAGCAATCATTTACAGATAGTTCACGTAACACAGCAGATCAGTCATGTCTATATGGCTACAAGATCTCCAGCGAGCAATGTGCAGGTAGGAAGTGAGAGCCAGACGTCTTTGCCATCGATGTACTCTTTAGTGGTGTAATAACCCCTAGCCATAAGAATACGTTTAATATGTGTTTTAAAACTTGTGTCAGGCAGATCAGTAATTTGAGTAGGAAGCTTGTTATAAAAACTAATACAATTTCCTAAAAATGATTTATTAGTTTTGCTTACTCTAAAGCCTGGCATGGCTAGTTTGTTTTTATTCCTAGTATTTATATTATGCAGTTCACTTTTCTTTTTATAACTATGAATATTTTTTCTAACAAACATTATATTCTGATATATATATTCCGATGGCACAGTAAGTATATTTATTTCTTTAAACAAATTTCGCAAAGAATCGCGACTGCCTAAACCATAAATGGCTCTGACTGCTCTTTTCTGCAATACAAAAATAGTACCTATGTCAGCCGCCGAACCCCACAGCAGAATGCCATACGACATAATGCTATGAAAGTACGCGAAATACACTAATCTAGCAGTTTGTTCATCTGACAATTGCCTTATTTTCCAGACAGCATAGGAAGCCGAACTTAATTTACCTGCTAACTTTTCAATCTGAGGACCCCATTGCAATTTTGAATCAAGTGTCAATCCTAAAAATACGGTCGATGGGACTAAATCTAATATTTTCGCATTAAGTGCAACTGTTGGTACAATTTGAGTCACATTCGGCAATGAGAACCTGATGCATTTAGTTTTCCCTGCATTTAACAAGAGATTATTTGCCGAAAACCATTCTGATATAAAGCTGAGTGTTTTATTATGCTCAATAAGATCTTTATCCTTTCTATTTACTTTAAATATGAGCGACGTATCATCAGCGAACAAAACTATGTCTGATACTTTCTCTACCAGATAAGGGAGATCATTTATATAAACTAGAAATAAAAATGGGCCCAATATAGATCGTTGGGGCACCCCCATTTTCACAGGATGACGTGCCGAAGTGACACCGCCTAACGAAACCATCTGTTGTCGCCCCGATAAATAGGACATCACAAGATCAAGAGATGTGCCAGATATTCCTTAGTACTTCAGTTTAACAACGAGCGTACGATGATCAACGCAATCGAAAGCCTTACAGAGATCACAGAAAACTCCCAGCGCATCCTGTGATCCCTCCCAAGCCTCCAATATTGACCTAATTAATGTGCAACCTGCATCCTGAGTAGAGCGGCCCCTTGTAAACCCGAACTGCTTGTTATGCAATATCTCCTTCACGTTAAAGTGCGACAACATTTAATTTTGGCTGAGCATCAGCTTATCAAATATTTTACTTAAAGCTGGCAGTATTGAGATAGGCCTATAATTCGTGGCATTTTTTGAACAACCTGCCTTGAAAATAGGTATTATCTTACTTATTTTCATTAAATCGGGAAAGACACCATCACTTATACAGCCATTGAAGATGGCTGCAAGGATTGTAGCAATGTTTAGTATGATTGATTCAATTGCTTTAACAGACAGTCCCCACAAATCTTCTGTGCCTTTCCTTTTAATACTCTTAAAAGCTTTTATATCATATCATCACTTGTTACGGATTTAAAACTAAAGTTAGGTACAGTTTGTTTTACGCTTTGATTTAAAAAGAGTTCAGCCACATCTGGTGATGATGCGAGACACTTAGTAATATCCACGGGTATATTTGCAAAAAAAGCAGCTATATATCAAGTATAATAGTTGTTCTGAGTCTGGATGTAATTTGTATCCGTCTATTATATGTTTGTAAAGTACCCAGTGACACGGGGATTAGATTCCCTAGTGCGGGCGTTGTCTTTTAAACCAATACTTAAACAAAATGGTAATAGAAAATATAATCATGTTTTGATAGAGAAGACATATGTACGATCCTGGCTGATAATAAAGATAAATAAGATAATAATCAACAAAACTTTCTGCCGAATTATGTTGCACTTGGATTACAGCCAACATAACTAATCCAAAAAAAAAATTACTACACCGAATGTTGTATTTGACGCATTGCACACTCACGTCTGATTCCCAGAGGGGTAAGCAGAGACAACAAATTTCCATGCATGATGATCCTTGCACACCTCTTTTGCCTCGTCTACTCGCATTTTATTCTTTATACATGCTCGCCTATACACGAATTGCAGTACAAGGAAACTAGAAGTTATAATAGTAGTAGTAGAGACACCCGCTGTTTGTTTCGCTGGGTCTTCTCAGTTGGGGCGCATTGGATCCGGTGGTAGCATTAAAGCGCGACCGTCGTTATAAACACAAGGTCCGCCATAATAATAACATTTAATTCGTACCTTAATATAGACAGAACCATTCGAAAATATGTAGTAAAGTTATAGCTAAAAATTTAAATTTTGATAATTAAACCTACACATGATCCTTGACAATAACTTAATTTTAGTTACTTAAATGTCGTTACTGTTATAGAATAAATCTTATTTACAATATATCCGTCAATATATCAATCCTACAATCCGTGTACCTAAATATCTATAATTACCTAGAAATAATTATAAATTAATTATATATTACTACGAATATGTTCTGACTATTTACAAGCGCTCTTTTAAAGTCTACGTGAATAAAAACCTTTTTTATTTATTTATTTTATTTAATATATTCCAGCCCATTACTCTACTCGTCTTTCATTAGGACCATCGCACAAAAGTCCAAGTAGCAAGTCAGTGTAATTAGTGAAACTGTTGTCGATTTAGCCGTGTGGTTTCCGGCCTTGAATGAATAACGGAGCGACCATACCATATCATACCATAATACTATTGACGGGCCTGTGGCGTGGTTGGTAAATGCTTGCTTCGCACGCTGCAGGTCGTGGGTTCGATTCAGGATAGATATTTTTCCTGGGTGGGTATTTACAAAACAAAAGTACCTAATATATGTTATCTGGTTTCCATAGTACACACAGCTACACATCAAGCTATACATTTCGAGTATAAGCTGATCTCGCGTTGTATAGGATTTCCATACTATGAGAGGTCAGCTTACATTGGAAATGTGTAGCTTGATATGTAGCCGTGTGTACAAGCTCTGCTGATGATGTAAAAATGAAAAAAAAATTGAGCGCCGTGGTTCTTTTTGTTAGTGCCTTCTGATCCAGAGGTTGCGAGGATCCTCGTACATGACAAGTAGTTCTAAGTCTTGGTTTTAGGGTGTTCTGTGTTGTGTGTGTATAGCTATATCTATATTTACAAAAACTATTTAAGTTTCTATGCGTTGTCTAGTATCCAAATCCATACTACAAGCTGTGCTTTGTTCGGGCTAGATGGCGCTGTATTATAAATATTTGAACCTCCGCCCTCCGATGAACAAGAGTTTCTTCTATATATCGGTCCTCTCATCTAACCAGCTAACGAGTCCGTCCGGAATGACGTTGCACTCGGATTACAGCCATCATAATTATTTTGTTTATTTAATAATATGTTTTATAAATGACCCAAGTGAAAAGTCATATAACCGAAATATTATTTAGATGCACTGCAGTAATGAATCAACCACAAAGTAAGAGTTCGTTCTACACTTATACAGGGTGTTTGGCGCATGGACCGACACAATTTTTTCAGGGATTTGGGAGGTCATTAGCTAGGTTCTACCCATACACCCTTTGTCCCAAATGTCACGGTTGGTTACATATGATTTTTTTATTTAAATGAAAAAAAATGCCCAAAATGTTTCCTTTAATTCGAAATAACTTATTTGTTTGTGGGTGTAGTGGCACAAACAAATTTTGTATATAATAATAATAATGTACTGAGACATTAACATTCACACACGGCCATCTATCTGATCCCAAACGAAGCTTTTTGTACTATGAAAACCAGATGACTTAATATAGAAAATTTCACCCAGACACAGGTCAAACAAACATGTTCATGCACACAAATATCTATCCTGTGAAAAATGTATATATCAGCAAAGCTCGAATTTCAGGGTAAGCGTTTACGAGATTTATTAGAAAATATAATATACATATACCTATGTTGATTAACCCGATAATTATAGCTCCAACCTTCCAGCTGTAACTGAGAAAACATTGAGAGATTCAAAGAAACACTAAATTGACTCACGAAGGTTTTCTTACGTTATTTATTAGGTATACTAACTTTATGTTATTTATTCAATAATAAATGTCAAGTCTGATTTCACGCATATTGGAAATTATCCAAATGCACAGAAAGTACTGAGAATTTAGACGCGTTGCAGTACAAGACTCGTTAGCTCAGTAGGTTAGAGCACCGATATATAGACATTCTTGATCATCGGAGGGCGGAGGTTCAAATCCTTCACGAGTCAATATTTTATTTTTTTGTGTCTGAATGTTTTCTCGCTCTATAATCACCCGATGCGGGTTGACAGACTTCACATGCCATGGAGACTTTTCAGGCACGCTTCCTCATTATGATTTCCATCAACCATTCTAAGTACGAAATAATTAATTTCAATACGCACATGAATTCGAAAATTCTGTGGTCCGTGCTTTAGGTTTGAACTCGACACCTCTAAGACAGAGGTCGTAGCTTTGATTCCCACTCAAGATAAATATTTTTTTGGTGCACACAATTATTTTTTCTATGTGTAGGTAAAATAAAATAAAATAAAAAAGGTTTTTATTCACGCAGACTTTAAAAAAGCGCTTGTAAATAGTCCGAACATGTTTGTAGTAATATTCTTATTCTTTATTGCACACAGAAAATAAATACATAAGTTAGAAGTAACAAAAGAAAAGGCATGTAGGTACATAGGCGAGCTTAATTCATTATTGAATTTTCTTCCAGCAAACCATCAGGAAAGAGAGATTTTCAAAATTATGGGTATAGGCAGTGTACAACAAACTATTATAATAAAGTACCTTGTCGGGTAAATATATTGATAAAATACACACTAATAATTACATACTATACCTTATAAAAATATATATCTATTTAATAAACTACATAAACCTACATACCTTATATATACGTAAGTTATAGAGATAAGAAGTGATTCTTAGTTCTGCTCTTAAAAATACTCAATGACGAGCTATTACGTATGGAATGTGGTAAGGAATTCCAAAGGCGTACTGCGCGTACAGTAAATGAACCATTATAGCGGCTGGAAGTATGGGAAGGAGTCCTAAGAAGAAGAGATGTAGCTGTGCGACAAGGTTTGCCACTGGGCACCAAATACTCAAAGCGTTCACGGAGATAGATGGGAGCAACAGGGTTATGAAGGATGGAAAAAAGTAGATTAAGAATATGACAGACCCGACGCTGCCGAATAGGCAGCCACTTCAATTGCAACCGGAACTCCGACACGTGGTCGTACTTCCGTAGGCCGAAAATGAAGCGGATGCATAGGTTCTGCAGGCGTTCGAGCTTATCTAGAAGTTCTTCTGTTGCATCAAGGAAACAGACATCAGCATAGTCGAGAAGAGGGAGTAAAAGCGATTGAGCGAGAGTGACTTTAGTCTGAAACGGTAAGAAATTTTGGAGACGTTTGATGGATTGAAACGAACAGTATACTTTCCTGCTTACTTCTGCAACGTGATTGTTCCACGAAAGGTTACAATTGATTAAAACACCTAAATTTTTGGCAAATTTTGTATAAGGTAAGGTAAGGTAAGGTAAGTAATATAGTAGTATACCTACATTATTATTTCTAGTAACATAGATATTTAGGTACACATTGTTTGAAAACATTTATAAAATTTATTTTATTATAGCATTGATATTTAGCTAGCTCGTATCAAGTTATTGTCAAGAGATTATGTTTAATTATCTAGTTTAAGTCTAATATTTTTATTACATATTGTCAGGTAGGTGTTATTTATCTAAGTCTAAGTATAAATCTATGTATTTAGATGTATATATAAGTAATATTTGACAGGATAGATATTTGTATACATGAACATGTCTATTTGTCCCGAGTCTGGGTGTCTATATAAGTATGTATTTACAAAAGAAAAAGTAGTCAGTATATGTATTATATCAATTACCTGGTTTCCATAGTACAAGCTCTGCTTAGTTTGGGATCAGATGGCCATGTGTGAATAATGTCCCAAGATATTATTATTACGCTTGAGTAAATTAAATTGAATGTGATAAACTTTTTAAGTGAGAAACATTTTAGAAAACCAGTGGAGAAAATCAATTAAATTGAAATTCAAAATTCATTTATTCCGTTAAAATGTAAGGCTTTTTGGTCTAGTGGTTAGTGACCCCGACTATTAGACCAGAGGTCGTGGGTTCGATGTATGTATGTATTTCGAAATAAACAAGTATGTTTATCGGTTGTCTGGTTGCCATGATGTCCTCCCGACCGAATTGCGGCCACGGCGGCCAGTCTTAATGGAGACTAGCCAATTGTGCAGGACATATTATAGTGCACAAGTGTGTGCGCAAACACAGGGGCATTTTCTATTCCATCACTCTCATGATCCAATGGGACGCCTAGCGACACGACCGGAAAGAGTTCAGGTACAGGACCGACGGCTTTACGTGCTCCCCGAGGCACAGGGGTGTAATACCGCCAACTTCCAGACTTCGGGCTGATTCTGAGAAATTTCTTTTTACGGAAAAATCCCAAAATCACTTTATGGCCCGACCCGGGATTTGAACCCAGGACCTCATTATCGGCGGTTGAACACGCTACCGCTAGACCAACGAGGCAGTCCTCGTTGCCATACTACAGGTTATATTTAAAGATACTCGAATGGCATTAGAGAAACCGTTATTACATTTGTTTAATCTCTGTATTTTGACTGCGACATACCCTGAACGATGGAAGCTTACCCGGGTGGTACCCGTTCCCAAAGGCAAGGGTGGTTCGGAGCCTAGCGATTATAGACCTGTGGCTATTTTAAGCACACCGGCCAAAGTGTTTGAGACGGCCATTCACAACTGTCTATATGCACAGGTAGATGCCCAGTTGTCCGACGCTCAGCACGGATTCCGTCCTGGACGTGGGACAACGGGGAATCTACTACATCTCATGTCCAGGCTGGTGCCTTCGGTGGATGCGGGCATCCAGGTAGATGTGGCTTATTTCGATTTTCGAAAGGCATTTGATACCGTTGATAACGACGTTCTTCTCACGAAATTGGCCGTTGTGGGATGCACACCGCACACTTTAGCATTCTTTGGAAACTATCTGCGGGATAGGCGGCAATATGTAGATTGCGGAGGGTATGTTTCGGAGCCCTATTTCACAAGGTCTGGTGTCAGTCAAGGCAGCAACCTGGGCCCTCTTCTTTTCATTCTTACCATCAATGACCTTCCAGAAGTAATCAATCGGTCCACATGTCTCCTATTTGCCGATGACTTAAAATTAGTGTATGAGATTGAACAAACATGGGATTGCGATCAACTACAGCTTGATATAGATGCAGTTGCTGAGTGGAGTATGAGAAACAAATTGTATTTTAATGTATCAAAGTGTACAGTGCTCTCATACAGTCGCGCCCGCGCCCCGCATCACCACCAGTACTGCTTGGGGGGAGAACCACTGCAGCGTGTCACGGAGGTCACGGACCTAGGTATCCACTTTACTGCCGACGTTAACTTTCGATCTCACATTACAAAGGTATGTAAAAAGGCGTTTCGTGGTCTAGGCTTGATTCTGCGGGAAGCTGGTCAATTTACTGACATTCGTGCGTTGAAGGCGTTGTTTGAAGCATTTGTGCGGTCGCATTTAGAATGTAACTCTATGATTTGGTCTCCACATGAAGCCAAATATATTACCATGTTAGAGAGAATTCAAAACAAGTTTATTAGGTTTATGTATTTAAAACTTTATGGAGTGTACCCAGGATTTCCGCTTTTGTATCCTACTCGTTATATTTTAGGAATGGTAGGATACTTCCAACTAGAAGTAAGGAGGGAAGTAGCTCTAGCCACCTATATTTGGAAAGTGATTCGTGGAACGATACACAATCCAGCCATTCTCAAGGACGTTCGGTTTAGTGTTCCGGATGCATTTAGAGAGCGACGGCGTCAGCCACCCTTACTGGATGTGCCGCGCGCGCGCACCAACCTTCTACAGCGCGCACCGGTCAGTCGTGCGCTGCGCGCGCTCAATAACTTAGTAAGTACGGGACAACTGGATCTGTTCTCGTGTACGCAGAGTGAATTCACAAAGGCTATAAATATACTTATAGGCAATAAGGCTTTTTGATATTGTTTAATATTGTATATGTAAGTAGTTATAAGTATAATTTAAGATTGTTATGTTTAACTTATTTTTCATGTTGCACTATTGCATTGGTTGTTAAACTGTAATGATAGTGTGTAATTTGGAAATAAATAAATAAATATCTAGTTTGTGGTCATATGACAGTGTGTTATTTGTCTCAAGATATTTATTATTTATAATAATACCATTCTGTGTATCACTCCTTTTACGGAAAAATTCTATATTTTTATGCACATAAAGCAGATTATATAGTTAATATAAATAATATAATAAGCTTACTCGTCTTGCCAAAAATACGAACAAATTATGCTAAGAAGAGTATTACCTATGTGGGAGCACAACTATTCAACCAATTACCCTCCTATCTAAAAAATGTTAACTCATTCGGCAGTTTTCGGGCTCAGCTGTTTGAATATATATATAATGGAACATTACCCTGTTAAATCTTCAGCGTAATTTCAACATTTGAGATGAAAACTGTGGAGTGTCTATCACACATACCTTCCTAAAAAGGATACCTATATTATGTATTTATACCTTAATATAGACAGAACCATTGACAATATGTAGTAAAAATATTAGACTTAAACTAGATAATTAAACAAAATCTCTTGACAATAACTTGATACGAGCTAGCTAAATTTCATTGCTATCATAAAAAAATATATAAATGTTTTCATACAATGTGTACCTAAAAATCTATGTTAAGTACTAGAAATAATAATGTGTACAACTATATTACTACAAACATGTTCTGACTATTTACAAGAGCTTTTTTAAAGTCTAAGTGAATAAAAACCTTTTTTTTATATTTCGGTGACGGTTACCTTTATTAAATTTGCCGAATGTATTGTTATATTCTCATGGAAGTGGCTCTGTCTTTTATGAGAATAAATTATTTAAACCTAGTAATCATCATCATAAGACGGCTAATTGCATTAAAAGAAACTAATTTCCTTGTTTGTATCTATTGTTCTTTTTAATTGGTTTTGCAATAAAGTGTCCTCCTTCTCCTTCTTTTTCATCATGTTGGGATGTGCATATCTATCCGCCTGTCACCAACTAAGTAGATGCGATATAACTAAGTAGATGCGATATTGTATAAGCTTTCTGAATTTGATAGAAAATTCTGATTTTAAAGTCATAACCATAACCCCGATTACAACTGTTAATTATAATATATGTTAATAAATAATTAAATAATAATAAAACAAAACCTTGACTTGTGAAGGATTTGAACCTCCGCCCTCCGATGATCAAGAGTATCTATATATCGGTGCTCTAACCTACTGAGCTAACGAGTCTTGTCTGGAGTGCATCTAAATATTGAGAGCTTTCGGGTAAATGACGTTGCATTTGGGTTATTGCCAATATTAACACGTTTTTTGTTATAAAATCATACGATTCATAGATTGTGTTGTGTTGGAAAGGATCCAAGTTCAACCTCATATCATAGAAACCTGTTAGTAGCTACATATTTAGATGCACTGTAGTACAAGATTCGTTAGCTCAGTAGGTTAGAGCACCGATATATAGAAACTCTTGATCATCGGAGGGCGGGGGTTCAAATCCTTCACGAATCAGAATTTTGCATTAACACATTATTTTTTAGAATTACACTAATATTATAAAGACGAAAGTTTGTGAGTGTGTTTGTTACTTCTTCATGTCTAAACGGCTGATACGATTTTAATAAAATTTGGTACGGAGTTCGCTGACACCCTGGATTAACACATAGGCTAGAATTTTGAAAGTTTAACGCGGGTAAAACCGCGGGGCACAGCAAGTTTAAAATAACTACATGAGTATTGGAGCAATCACTGTCTGAAGTATAGCGTACAGTCTACAATCACAGTATCTTTATCTATCAACAAAAGATATATGAATATGTATATATAGTTCCATGAGTCTTTTTTGATAAAAATGATTGCAACCAATATAAATATGTTAATGTGTCGACTTATAAATGTCTTATTTTTTATTATTTAATCAAGTAGGACAGGAACACAAGAAGGTGATCTGGCTTTCAATATTATTAAATAAAAGAAATTGACTTTATATCTTAGCTATTGGTATAGAACAATTTTATTGTATGTTAATGAATTTACACAAAATAATATAAATGAAAAAAATATGCGAAAACCTAATTACAATTATACCCACTGAGTTTGTTTCGCTGGGTCTTCTCAGTTGAGGCGCATTGGATCCGGTGGTAGCATTAAAGCGCGACCGTCGTTATTAACACAAGGTCCGTCATAATAATAATACCTTAATATAGACAGAACCATTGAAAATATGTAGTAAAAATATTAGACTTAAACTAGATAATTAAACATAATCTCTTGACAATAACTTGATACGAGCTCGCTAAATATCATTGCAATAATAAAATAAATTTTATAAATGTTTTCATACAATGTGTACCTAAATATCTATGTTACTAGAAATAATAATGTATACAACTATATTACTACAAACATGTTCTGACTATTTACAAGCGGTTTTTTAAAGTCTACGTGAATAAAAACCTTTTTTATTTTATAAATAAATGAGGGAATTTTTAAATGCACATCAAACGTTCGTTAAAAGTACACTTCGTTAACACGCTGTAAAATTATCTGTAGTATATTGTACTTTACTAATAAATAGGATATTTGTAATCGGGTAGATTGCAAAAAAAAAGATTGTTATCTACCGTCTCATAGTATTAATTTGTCACTTAAAATATAGTTGTTAGATATTATTTATTTTACATTATAATATCTATTTCGCTGGTTTTAAATAGAACTTGTACAGACGCCAGCACATCCAGCTATCCTAATCTGTCAAATTTATTTTATAGATTTTCGACTTTATCACATAAGCATAAGGTTCACTTTCAATTAGGGAAATTTGACAGATTGGGGTAGCTTGATGTGCTGGCGTCTGTACCTAGTATTCCGGACAAACCTTAGTGGTTTTTGGTCTACTTTTGTATTGTTTTATGTGTTTTTATACTAACATTAAATAAATAAATTAAAAAAAAAACATCTTATCACCCACCACATAATCAACCTGACATTGTCCACTACAGGACATAGGCTTCTCCAAAAGTTTCTATATCGTCACCATTTGGAGGGGTTTGGAGGGTTTTTTTTTTTAATTCGGGACTAGTTTAAGTCTTATCCACCACTGCAACTCCTGTAAGCCAGGATCAACAGTGGCACACAATGAAATGACACTGAGCGGTGCAGCTCAGGCATGTCCCGGGGAATCGCTTTAACTGTCTTGGATCCCGCAACGAATTTAATCAGAAAGAGAAAAAGGAGGAGTTAGAAAATGAATAGTTCCACTTCCCTCCAGAGCAAAGCGGGAGACAGAATGATGTAAAGAGGCTATAGCCTCATAAAATGAGAGATTTGCAACTAGAGAAGCCAGCTGCAAAAGCACCGCGGATCAATTTAAGGGTCCTAAGTGAGCTGTTATATTTGATTCTAATAGTAGGTATGGCAAAAGCGCTTAAACGCACGAAAGTTGTTCCTTGTTGCTACAAGATCCGTATAATGGGTTGGCGACCGCAGTTAGGTGATAATCAGTACATAGGAGACGCTTCTGCCTAACCACCTGGTGTATCCCTTAGTCGCCTTTTACGACACCCACGGGATGGTATGGGGTGGTCCTGTTATTCTTTCTAGGCCGTAAACCACACGGCCAAAATCATCACACATCAATTTATATTCATCAATTTTCATATAAAATATAGTGATTGCACATAAAATTTACCCGGGCATAACTGAAATGTATTTCGCTACTAAAAAATTAGGTTGGGTTAGGTTCGAACTCCGACCATACAACGGTCAAGCCTAGTGAGCGAAGCAACCCTTTTGCGGTAGCGGCCGGCGAGTGCCAGAAACAATTTTTTTTTTCCAAAAAAGTCCACTTTTAAATAAATAGCAATGCGTCATAGACTTAATTGCTCCTAAGATTATTTCGAGATCACTATTTTGCTGTGCATTCAGTATTTTTGCTTAGGATACGGTTTTTATTGTAATGCAACTGAAAGATTTTTGATCCACAGTTAAAGACTACTCAAATACTAACTTCCGGTGATATGCCTTTTAATATGGATCATGATCTATGGAACCTATGATTGATTGAAATAAATAAAAATAAAATAATATAAAAAAGGTTTTTATTCACGTAGACTTAAAAGCGCTTGTAAATAGTCAGAACATGTTTGTAGTAATAATGTTTAACATTTAAAGATTGAACACATAACTTAATAATGTTGGCTGTAATCCATGTGCAATAGTCCAGAGAGCGGCACAGCTACTCCGCATCCTCATCTACAGGTAGTGTTTCTAGAAGGGACCAGAAGGAGCGTCTCAACTGAGCCGTGTTGAAACCGGTAGTAGAGACACTCGCTGAGTTTGTTTCGCTGGGTCTTCTCAGTTGGGGCGCATTGGATCCGGTGGTAGTATTAAAGCGCGACCGTCGTTATAAACACAAGGTCCGCCATAATAACATTTAATTCGTAGTAGTAGTAAAAATATAGCTAAAATTTAAAATTTTGATAATTTAACCTACTCATGATCCTTGACAATAACTTAATTTAAGTTAGCGAAATATCGTTACTATTATAAAATAAATCTTATTGTAAATTATTTCCTACAATCCGTGTACCTAAATATCTATATGTACCTAGAAATAATTATAAATTAATTATGTATTACTGTCTACGTGAATAAAAACCTTTTTTATTTTATTTATTTATTTTAAAGAAGGGTGGTTTAGGGAAGGTGTAATATACATGTAGGGACACCGTGTTTTTGCCGCGCACTACCGTACCGCTCTGTGGAATCAATTAGCTGCTCTTTCCAATCCGGCATGACATGGCAACCCTCAAGAAGCGAGCCTATTCTTTTCTTGAAGGCCGGCAACGCACTTGCGGCTTCTCTGGTGTTGCGAGTGTCCATGGGCGGCGGTGATCACTTACCATCAGGTGAGACACTTGCTCGTTCGCCATTCTATTTTATAAAATAAAATTGAACGTTTCAACTGTCTTATCACAGTAATGACAACACGTGTGATGCAGTGGTTAAGTCGCCTTGTGGCCTTCGATTCCCTCATGGTTCGGATTCGATCACCAGACAGGCCCACTATTTGTGTGACTATATAAAAACAGTTGCTTTGGGTCTAGTTTTGCTTTCTCCAAGACAGCGACTTTATTACTCAACTCTTATGTGACTAATGTAGTTCGTTCCTGATCATTTTCCTCCTGAACATCTGAACCGATCTCCTTCATATTTGACACAGTGGTAGTAACCATACTGTGAGTGCATATATCTAAATTCATGAAAATCGGATCACGGAGGAATAATCACCGAACAAAACAAATGTCCCATTGAAATCAACGTAAAAGTATGGACATATTAGCGTTCCTACACTCAGTTAAATATTTGCAAGATATAGGATGTCTTGCAGACCTAATCCTACTAAAATTATAAATGCGGAAGATTGTGAGATTGGATGTATGGATGTATATATGATAAATTTTGATAATTAAACTTAAACATAATCTCTTTGACAATAGCTTAATACAAGCTAGCTAAATATCATCATTGCTATTATAGAATACATTTTATAAATGTTTTCATACAATCCGTGTACCTAGAATATCTATGTAACTAGAAATAATAATGTAGGTATACAACTATATTACTACAAACATGTTCTGACTATATACAGGCGCTTTTATATGGTCTACGTGATTAAAAACCTTTTTTATTTTATTTTTTATTTATAGATGCTTGTTACTCTTTCACGGTAAAACTACGGAAAGGATTTTGATTAAACTTTGTAGTGATATAGCTTATATATCCGACCACATAGGCTATAATTTATAATGCGGGTGAAATCGCGGGGCATAGTTAGTTATATACCTACATGTCGTGATCTAACAACATTATTAAATATCCTATTAAAAGGAGAGCAGCGAGCTTAATTACCTAAAATCGTACATAATAAAATTAAACAAAATTATACTGTCCAACTTGTCTAAATGTCGTATTCACGAAATGTCATTAAAGCGGGTTCAAGTGACTCACGCGCATACATTATACTTTTTGCATTCCAACCTTGACGGTCTGAATGCAAACCACTTTTTTGTTACACAAAAAGATGCAAGTTGAAAGGGAAAATGGAATTTTCCATCGCTGGCGTTTACGACATTTTGATTGTAATTAGCTTTTCGCTTTTTCACAAAACACATAATTATTATATATTTAGGTACATATTTATAATTTTCATCTACACAATATATTTCTTATTTTTATTTTATGCTTTAATTGTAGGTAATAAATGTATTTAGGTTATTGTTTTCTGTTTATAATATTGTCACTTAATGTTTTTCTAATCTAAATTGTAAATTTATAATTGGATATTCAAGTCTTCTACTAAATACATTTAGTGTATAGTGTGCAGCATCTTAATTATATGTATTCTGTGAATAACGTAGTGGATTACACAATTGTTTATTAGTGATAATATTTCTGTAACATTTATTGTGTAAATGTTTGTTGTTTCAAAATAAAATAAAATGAAATGAAATGAAATGACATGACATGATATGACATGACATGACATGAAATGAAATGAATAGAAACGAAATGAAATGAATCGCGGTCAGTCCATAGATGGGTGACCGCCATAGTGGTTTAATTTCTGAACATCTCCGTGCTTAGGTTAAGCTGTCGGTCCCGGTTGTTGCCATTAGGCAACAGTCGTTAAACCATTTAGTGATAATTGTAATTCCCAAGATATTTGCACGCCATGGAAAATGGCAGACATGTCATGAGTCACTTTTATTTTAAGATCTTGCATGCATGTATTTTTTTAATATTCTGTATGCATACACATGTTTAAGCAAATCAAATTTCTTATTCTTATTCTCATGTCAGAGGCCTACTGGGCGGCTAGAACAACTCTGACGCTAGGGTTACCACTGCCCATACGATAAGTAAGTAAGAAATTGTAATCATGCATGGAAACCGCTTGATGCGGATAGCTCAAGACCGGATTGTGGAAATCTTTGTCAAGCAGTGAACGTATTACGGCTGATATGATAAGGATAATCAGTTTTGTTCTACTTACATTACCGTTTTATTATTTACTTCGATAATAATAGTAATAAATAAATAGTGATTATCCGGGACATAGGTATCACACCATCTAGCCCAAACTACGCAAAGCTTTTGCTAAGCATACTAGATAATGGATAATTGACCGGATGGTCTTCTGGTTACTACCTAACCTTTGATGCTAAGTCAGAGGTCTTAGGTTCAATCCCCACCCAGGACTCATCTTTTTGTGATGAATACAATTGTTGTCCTATGTCTGGCTGTAATTTATCTATAATATTTATGAATTTAGAAATATATTATCACTTGTCTGGTTCCCTTATTACAGGCTTTGCCTAGTTTGGGGCGGATGTGTTAATTCTCCCAAGATATTTATTTAGTTTATTTTTTAAATATAGGTAGAATAATCAAAATCCAAAATCAATATGTATAAAAAGGCCCCAAACAAAAAGGAGTCTCCTTCGAGCACTCGACGAGTTAGCAGCCCTTGAGAATGGTCCGTGGAGGACTGAAACACGTGTTGGGTATCGTACTGGCGCATGTAATTTGCTTTTGTATATTGTCCTTCTTGCATGTACACATTTTTGCGGGCGGGAGGGCGGTGCAAATTGCACCCCGGCATGATTAAACTGACAATTAGCGGAATTAACACTACATATTGATTTTGTATTTTGATTGTTATGGATTTCCGCAAAGTAACGCCTGATTCCATTACTTATAGGTAGAATACACAGACAACACCCAAACTAAGACAAACGGACATGTTCATGAACACGACTATTTGTCTTGTACGAGAATCGAACCCCGAACTTTTAGATCAGAAGACAGGTTCAGTACCAACTGGATCACGGGGTCTTCCTCGTCCCCGTCGATACTTAATTGCTTGTTTCCCATTTAATTTTATCGTAAACTAATTGCCGCCGCTGTCTCGGTGGGAGGCCCCCGACATGATGCGCAGACGACATTGCAATATTAGCTGGGCGAAACTGGACGAGACTGGATTAAGATCAGCAAAGATGGCGTAATGGATAGGAGACCTACACCAAACAGTGCGTAGATATGCGCGGAATATTTAGATAGGTTTAAATGCACGTGTGATGCAGCGGTTAAGACAGTCGTCAGAGTCGTCGCCCGGGTTCGATTACCGCTCAGGGACATCATTCACACACGGCCATCTGATCTCAAATTAAGCAGGGCTTGTACTACATACATATACTTCTTTTGCTATGTAAATACATAGTTATATAGATAATTACATCCAGACACAGAACAAACAGACATGTTCATGCAAGTGAATGTCAAGCATTTACCAACCACGCCAACTGGCCCGTCAAATAGGTACTCTGAATCTGGATGAAATCTGTGTCCGTCAATTGTATGTTTATAAAGTACCCCGTTACACAGAGACCTTAAAAAAATACAAAGAATTGGCCTCTGATATGGCTGTTACAATTATCGACTGTTGTTTAATGATGATAACAAGGCAACGATTCAGTGGGATTAGGCACAGGGTCAACCTCTTCACGTGCTCTCCGAGGCACGAGAGCCAACTTTGAACACTCATCATCATCAGCCATCAGCATTTGGGGGGGTTTTGCCATTAGTACCTAGTCACCCTAAACCGGCGAGCATGTATGGAGAATATAATGACAGTAATCGAGGCATAAGACGTGCAAAGATCGTGACGATTGGAAATCCGATGTCTCTGCCTACCCCTCTGGGAAACAGGCGTGAGTCTATGTATGTACCTAGTCACCGCGAAAGGCATGCGAGTTGACGACCGCAGTTAGGTGGTAGCGGGCAACAACACCGCTTGTGTACTAGACATAGGTGGGGCGCGGCTACCTGCTGTATCCTTTAGTAGCCTTTTTCGACATCCATGGGACGGTATGGAATATCCTGGAATATTCTTTCTGGGCGGAAAACCACACGGCTACTACTAAAATACTATAAACTACAAAACGGCTGACCAAATGCCTTATTACTCATACCTCATATACTTACCTTTTGCATTAGGAGTCAGCTTATTTCTAAACGTACGATCTGAGTAAGTTCCTGCTCTTCTAATAGCCAATGACCTCTAGCATGGGACTGTGTCAGCCTAACAAATGAACAAAACACAATCAACAATAATTATTGACAAAAATATAACATATCTACTTAGTAATAAAACAGCAATTTTTTTTATATGGGACTACCGGAGTCCACACAGGTGACTCTAGTGACCTCATAATAAAATGTATACTATTTCTGCGATTATGAATTTATTAATAGTTTTTTTTTTATAAAGACAATCCCACTAAGCGTCCAATCCCGCGGGGTACTGTACAAACATATAATAAACGGACAAATTACATCCACACTCCGAATATAAGGGTCACACATATAGTTGTCCGGCGCGGGAATCGAACCCGGGACACGAAGCGGCGAGGCGACTGGCTGCGCCTTACGTCCATTTGTTAACATTCAACACAAAAGGAGTTTGAATAGTGGCACACACATCATCAGCCTGATATCGTCCACTGTTCGACATAGTCCTTCCCCAAAGCTTCTTAAGACTTGCCATTTGGACGGGTTTGCCGTAATCACCACGCTTGGTGTGCAAGTTGGCGTCCGCAGTTTGGTGGTAGCTATAGTACATAGTTGGCGCTGTTGCCCGACTACCTGGTATATTCCTTAGTCGCCTTTTACGACACAGACTGACGGTATGGGGCGGCCCCGTTAATCTGTTTATGCCGGAAACCACTGGGTTCTTCAGTCTTCTAGCTTGCAGAGTGTAATGCGAAGCTTGAAGGGTGTATTGCGTCTGAATCCTAGACGGATGGATCGATTTCAACGCGTGGGCGAGGATAAGCACCAAGGCACGCGCAAGCGCGTTTATTTAGATCTCTGACAGCTAGCCTTACTATCAAAATACAGGAGGCCACGGGGCGCCTCTCCTGCTTGCGCCTACCCGGCCCAGTAAGGACGCTTCCAATTTAGACGTTTCATGTCAGACCGCTGCGGTGCGAAGCGGTGCCTTTGTCGAATTGCGCACGGACAGTAGTTTATTTTATACAAATCAAATCAAATCAAATCTTTTATTTGCGAAAATGAGTGGTTTACATTAGTTATTACAAAGGTAGTAGGTATCACCATAATCAGCTTTTAGGCATGCAAGTATTAAAAAAAATGCTCGCAAAACAAACATTTACCTAAAATTACATAATATAAAAGTCATAATTAAAAAAAAATTAATGTCAAGAGAATTACATAAATAGAAAATAACTAATACCTTACAAATATAAAAAATACATTAATACAACATGAATTATAAATATTTATCGGTCAAATAGTCATTAACAGCATAGTAGCACTTTTCAATAAGCCATTTCTTAAGATTACGCTTGAACACGACAAAGTTTAATGTTTCAAGCAGTTTGGTCGGTAAGTATAAATTCGAGGGGCCATGCAAAATATGCTCTTATTTATGCAGTTTTGTTTAATGGAAACCATATTTTATAGTTATGTCTGTGATTACTTAATTTTTCAAACATATTTATATTGCTTCGAGTAAATAATACTAACGTCCTTTATTTTCATTAGACGTTTCATACAGTCGAACGAACAGAACGTCCTCAGTCAGAAGATAGACAGTCCCATTCCGGGGCACTAGGTTCAAGTACAAGTGCGTGTACCTGGATCCCCAGAATGTGGGAGATATTTAAATTAATTACTTCTTATTACTAACATAATTTTTAAGATGTAATTTACTTACAATATTATGGGCCAAGTGTCTGAAATAAAAAGATTTTATTTTTATTTTATTTATTTTTATTAATATCGGTAATAAAGCCCGCGGTGCGTCAAAAGTCCGGCATCAGTACAGCGAACGTTCGACAACAGGACGGCACCGTCGTCGTCCTGCTTGTGTCAACCCGGCCCACTAAAGGCGCTTTCAATTTGGACGTTTCGTGTCAGACCTTGTCGCACGTTTACCGTGCCGCTGCAGTACCTACGGTAGCAGTCCGATACTAAATGTATAAATTAAAAGTGTATGTGGCTGCCGCGCGCTAGTGATGTTTTAAATATATTTGACAGCAATAGAGCCATGGACTCTGACGAAGAAACATTATTGTTAGTGATCTTTTTGAAAAACATCAAATTGTTTCTAACAAAAGCAAAAACGACGCCCCCGTAAAAGAGGATCATCAATGTTTTCGTTGAGATGTAATTTTAGTGATTTCCATAAGCTTTCATCATCATCATCATATCAGCCGAAAGACGTCCACTGCTGGACAAAGGCCTCCCCTAAAGATCTCCACAACTGGCGGTGTTGCATTATTCGCATCCAGCAGTTACCAGCGACCCGCACAAGATCATCGGTGCAGCTTGTAGGGGGCCTGCCCACGCTGCGTCTTCTGGTTCGTGGTCGCCACTCGAGAATCTTTCTGCCCCAACGGCCGTCGGTTCTACGAGCTATGTGCCCCGCCCACTGCCACTTCAGTTTTGCAATTCTTTGGGCTATGTCGGTGATTTCTGATTCCATCCCGCAGGGAAACTCCGAGCATAGCCCTCTCCATTGCTCTTTGGGTGACCATAAGCTACCCTAGGTTAAAACAAAATCCAATCAAGTTTTTTTGACTACCTAAGAGTATCTAGAGAATGTTATGAATTCTATTATATGACCTGGAGATTGAGACGGTGCCATCCTGTGCCTTTAGCACGAGTTCCTGCAGTTTACTTACTCGATCACACGTACAGTTTCGTCCCATACATTGAGCACCAAAGTTTTAGTTCTTAATAATTTCCGCGAGAGGCGCTGGTGCTCAATGTATGGGAGGAAACTGTACGTGTGATCGAGTAAGTAAACTGCAGGAACTCGTGCTAGAGGCACGGGTGTCGAGCGTTCGCGAAATCGGACTGTTGCCGCACCGCGCGCTTTGTATTAAACGTAGCTAGTTATATTCTCTTTGCTTTGTATAAAAACAAATGAACGTTGCGTTTCGCCTCCGTGCGCAACACGACAAACAAACGGAAACACAGCATTCAACACGAAACGTTAAAATAAAAAATGCCCTTATACGATCGACATTTTATAAATATTTTATAATTTTATATAGGGTATATTATAATGGCCTGTAGGTATCGCTCGGGTAAGATTTTAAAAAATCAAAATCAAATTTCAGCTCTCCCGCACGGTTCTTGCGCCCGCGTCCTTATTCGCACAGCACTCGTTAAGCCATGTCAGAGGCTTACCCTGATGATGATGACATTAAGGTAAGGAAACCTTCGGATTTCGACTAGCGTGTTAGGGCTAACAAATACGCTGTTTATTTTAACGCCTTTTGAAGTTTTTAACTAGGCAATAATTGTGGTATCTATAGCGAGTTGTCCCCAAATTAATTTTACTTATCATACAATTATGATCCTTGGGAGGGCATTTGTATCCATTAGTTGGCATTTTACGGCATGTACGGCATGGTATGTGGTGGCCCTGTTATTCTTTCTGGGCTGAAAACAATATAAATGTCCTGTGTAATGTTTCTTTATATTTTAAGCTCACTTACGGTAAGAATCAAATAACCATACACATATGGTGCCCACTCGAACCAGATGGAACCTTATTTCCTGTCTACTAAAGTCACTATTTATTTGTGTTGTTTTATATTTATTCTCGTGTTAAGTTAACCTATTGCCACCTTCTTGCTGTGCTACTCTTTAAGGGTCAATTCATACCGAGATGAAAAATACTCGATCAATTCATTGAATATAAACCATATTACCATAGTATAAAGTAGTAAATTGTATAACTATCAAAGTATTCAGCTCGCGTTCGTTCGCATTCCTACAATTTTCTACTCTAAGTCATGGTAATATAGTTCTATTTTCAATTGAACCAGTAAATTGGTCCAAAATTTTTCCTCTTGGTGCTTTCCAGCTACCGATTATAAAAGTAGTTAACTAAAATAAGGAGCAATGAAGTCAAGCTGTTTTATTAGAAGCTCGTGCCACGAACAATGGCTTTCGCCGTATACGCGTAAATACTCATTTTATTTCCTGAAGGTAAAGGTCTTGCGTGTCGTTACTGCGAAATAAGGTGAAATTAATATGTTGAAAACACGGTATGCTTCCTAACCACAGGTCGAATTTTGGCCACAGCGGCGAGTCTCAATGCAGGCTAGCCATCTGCGCGAGACATACTTATATTATCGTGCACAACTGTGTGTAAACACAGGGGACATTCTATTTTACAGTCTCATGATCCGATGGGACTACTAGCGACAGGAGCGGAAACAGATCAGGCACGTACAGGACTGACGGCTTTACGAGGCGCGGGGTGTAAATATAAATCTACAATAATATAGTTATAAAAATAGCTCAAGGGAAGCAGTACGTGTCTATGACTAGAGTTTCTTACATTTTGTTCATCCATAAAGTACACACATATATGTATATCATCATTACAGCTGTAAAAAGTCCGCTGCTGGACAAAAGCCTACCCCCAGATTCATCTTGGGGGATATGCCATAATCGCCACGCTTGGAAGACGGGTTGGTGGTCGCAGTATAATAATAATGTCCTCCTAGCCGAATTTCGACCACGGCGGCCAGTCTCAACAGAGATTAGCCATCTGCGCGGGACATATTATAGTGCTCAAGTGTGTGCGCAAACACAAGAGCACTTTCTATTCCATCACTCTCATGATCCGATGGGAGCCTAGCGACACGACCGGAAAGAGGTCAGGTACAGGACCGACGGCTTTACGTGCTCTCCGAGGCACGGGGGTATAATACCGCCAACTCCCAGACTTCGGGCTGATTTTGAGAATTTTTTCTTTTTACAGAAAAGTCCCAAAATCACTTTATGACCTGCCCGGGATTTGAACCCAGGACCTCGTTCTCTGCGGGTGAACACGCTACCGCTAGACTAACAGTATGATGGTCATAGTACATAGAGAGTCTTGAGCTAGCTGGACGCCTATTCCATTTTGATTTTTGTGAAAAGTGCTCAAAGCGCCTAAAAAAGCTTTCACTTAAAAAAATCAAGTGGTTGTTTGCAAAATAAACATTTTTCATTCCATTTCATTGTATTTTATGGTAACGCAGTAATTATTACTAAAAATCTAATAGGTCCTTTTATATTATTTAGCTATATAATTATGTATACCCTACTAATGGAAAATTATTATTAAGGCCTGCTACTGAGTAAAATAATTGAAGTAATAAGTTGTACGCGAGATACCCACTTACTTCTAGTTAGAATATAAAGGCGTTCTTATCTATAAATGGAATAACATTGTAACCGTCTATTAATAGTTATTAATTGAGATTTAATTTACGATACTATGGCGTATAGATCATAATTTTGTTTGTAATGAATGCAAAAAAGATGTGCATCCTGGCTTCATAAGGAGGCATCCATCGCAAGCTAAGCGAAAATGCTTATAAATACGCTATATGCGGTTAGCCGGAATGCGGTCAGCCGTCAGCAATCAATATTGCTGAACGGCTGCCGGATCACAGTGCGAATAAAAACTACTTTCTCGCAAAAATATCTGAGTACGGTCAGCCGCACGGCTGGCCACAGTGCGGCTGGCCGCGTTGCGGCTAGCCGCGTAGTACGTAGGAGGCCTAATACTTCTCGAATAATTTAATACTAACAAAATAATCCCATGGTCTGGGCAAAGAACCCTTCTCGAACTTGGGCCGCGTTGAAACCGGTGTAGTAGATAACCCACTGAGATTGTTCAGCTGGGTCATTTCAGGAGGGTTTAATTGACGAAGAAGAATAGTAGAATTAAACAGTGATCGTCATTTTACACAAGATTTACAATATCCTTTCATCGGTGCGTGGTTCTATTTGGCCACAGGTAGGCGTGTGTGAACGCACTTTAAAAATAATTAATTCAATTTCAATAAATAAATATTTAAGAGAGCCTCACATAGAAGAAACGTGACTTTTTGCCGTTTTTATAGATGTAAGGAACCCTTCAAGCGCGAGTCCGAGTCTCACTTGGCCGGTTTTATAAAATTCGTCTCGGCTGTAATCTATTTTTGAAAGTGTTAATTGTAAATGAAAGAGGATGCTTATTCAGTGCAAGTATATCTTCATGCAATTTTAGTGAGTATTTTCGAAATACTCTCAGGCATAATATTATATATAGCGAGTTGCCATAGTATTCTCTTACATAAACGATACTAGAAACAAGTAAAGTAAAATACTCTTTATTGTATGCCATAACTTAAAATTAAAATGAGCATTATAAATTAGGTACAAAGGGTTTATCGCTACTGCGATTTCTTCCAGACAACCAATTATGGAGTGGATAGAAGAAGGAAAGGGAAAACAGGGTAGATAGGTGTAACAATAGGTCAACTTAATGTAAACTTAAACTAATACCAAATAATAATAAAAAGTAAAAAAAAGGAAATACATAGAATAATTAAAAACCATGACGCTTATACCCTTACTCTCCCACAGGACAACGACAGTTATGATATGGAGCTGAGACAAGTGCATAAGCCGCAGAAAACATTCTTGTTCGACCTTGAATCTCTTTTTCTTGGATAAAAATAACAATAGCAAAATATTGTTAATATTATTGTTTCCATAAATTAACAGGCGTTTTACATCTGATATTTCTGAGAACAGCCAATAAAACATGGAGGAACAATAATTTCACGGCCCTTAGTCGCTCCCTATGGGTGGCGTTAAGAAGGAGCAACATTTAGTTGAATGGGAGCATAGTGTTCTACCGCTCCATGAGCAGCTCAAGTGAAGGAAGAAAACAAAGATGGCCGTTTCCAGAATATACGGTCTCATCGCCGTACATTTTTCTGCTTACTCTGCAAAATCTTTTTGGGAGGTCTTTGTCCAGCAGTGGACGTCATTCGGCTGACATAAAGATGATGATAGTTCAGTAAATATACGCGTTCAATTATCGCCCAGCTACACGTGTACCCCAGCATTACCGAGTACTAAAACTAGTCATTTATCGATCTGGTATAATTAAAATCCCGGCAGATGGCGCGGACCATAACTCATGCAGATAGTGCTTGATTGACGCTGCTATCTATACGTATAAATATTGCTGTCTGTCTGACTTCTAGATACGTAAATAAGTATACGTGTGGCGTAGTGGTAAATGGAGTTTATTCGCTCCCTTGGCGCCTTCGTGTTTTGGGTTCGACGAGTATTTGTGAGACCCATATAATATAAGGTGTAACATAAATATATTACGTTTCCATAATCAAACGCCAAGAAAGGATGTGTGTCTATTTGGTTTATTCAATGGCCAGATTTATTCACAAGGTATTTTTGACGTCCACGGCTGGACAAAGGCTTCCCTCAAGGATCTCCACAATGGCCGGTCCTGCGCTGCCCGCATCCAGCGGCTTCCCGCGATCGTTGCAAAATAGTCGGTCCACGCTGCGTCTTCCGGTTCGTGGTCGCCACTCGACAACCTTTCTGCCCCAGCGTCCGTCAGCTCTACGAACTATGTGCCCTGCCCACTGCCACTTCAGCATCATATTAAATGAAATAAAAAATGAAAATTAAATTAAATGAAAAATGAAATGAAAAATGAAATGAAAAATGAAATGAAAAATGAAATGAAAAATGAAATGAAAAATGAAATGAAAAATGAAATGAAAAATGAAATGAAATGAAAAATGGCATGAAAAATGAAATGAAAAATGAAATGAAAAATGAAATGAACAATGAAATGAAAAATGAAATGGAAAATGAAATGAAAAATGAAATGAAATGAAACACCTTTTTTTGATCGACATAATACCGCCATACTATAATGGACTCAAAGTATTTGTTACAGGGTTTAAATGCCTTGTAGTACAATGATGCAAATCCGGACCATTAGCCGGTAACAGATGCAAACTTTGAAGTTTTTTTGTGGATCCGATTGGCGTAGAATAGCTATTTTGCGACGAGCGTTCGTAAGGTAATATTCCGTTCATGCTCTTAGATCACATGCCTATGCCCCTTCGTATTTAAGATAGCCCCTTAAATCGACATGTAGCAGATGCCACATTTTTCAATTACTATTTCTATAAAAACAATCAGTAACTGACTAAAATCTTGTTTACTTCTCGCGCTACGAGCAATAGGCGTCATATCATTCAACACATGGGCATTATGAAACTAATCCTTATTACTTACGCAATAGAGATGCTATCAAGGTCAAATTGTATCCACCAGCGTGCCGTTGACTGAACCTACATACGGTAGTAGAAAGGTTATGTTTATACATCCTGATTGGGCGTAAACAATGTTTATTTCTGATCCGTATGCGGTCAGATTCTTAACCTCGGAGCATTGGAGCATTGAACTTAACCGACCGAACTGAGATGAATGGTACATGTGAGGGAATATCTGCATATTAGGTAAGTACATAGGTATCTATAGGCGGGCCTGTTGGCGTGGCGCGTGGTTGGCAAATGCTAGCTTTTCACGCTGGAGGTCGTGGGTTCGTAACCCACCCAGAACACATATAAAAAAAAAATGACAACGCCAACCCTAGGGAATATTTTCCCTGTGTCGCGGGGTACTTTACAAATATATAATGGACGGACACAAATGATATCCAGACTCAGTACAACTATTTATTGGGTCACACAAATAGCTGTCCGGCGCGGGACTCCAACCCACGACACGAAGCGGCGAGGCGACTGTCTTAGCCGCTGCGCCATACGTGCAGTCGTATTTGCAGCAGTATTTGTGTGTATGAAAAAAAATGTATATGTAGTATATCGATAGTTATCTGTTTTCGATAGTACAAGCTCTACTTAATTTGGGATCAGATGGCCGTGTGTAAATAATGTCCCAGGATATTATTATTATTAGGTCTTTACCTATGAAATTGCCGTTCTGCAGTACTGGCCATTTCAAATCAAAATAATTTTTGTTTGGCTAAGAATTCTAATTTCAAATTAATTTTATTTTAAAAACATGGATTCTTTTTTCCAAAAGTAGTCATTTCTTTATTGATTAGTGTTACATTTTCATCGCATTTCAATCTTTTGCGTCATCATGGATACGTTAAAAATTCGAGTAATTATGGAATATGAGTACCGTCGTGGCAGCAACGCGGCACAAGCGGCACGCAACATCAACGACGTTTACGGAGCTAACACTACAAACCAACGCACCACCTGTTATTGGTTTGCTCGCTTCCGTTCTGGAAATTTCGACCTGAAAAATGAACCTCGCGGTCGTCCGAAGACTTTGGTCGACAATGACGAATTAAAGGCGGTTGTGGAAGCTGATGATACACAATCTACGGCTGAATTAGCAGCAGCTTTCGACGTTAGCGTCAAAACAATATTGGTCCATTTGCGTCAAATTGGCAAGGTAAAAAAGCTTGACAAATGGGTGCCCCACGAACTCAATGATCGCCAGCGCGAAGTACGCGTCGAGACGTGCCTTGCACTGCTCAACAGACACACAAATGAAGGAATTTTGAACCGCATTGTTACCTGCGATGAAAAATGGATTCTGTTTGATAACCGCAAGCGCTCAGCAAGTTGGTTGGATCCTGGTTCAGCACCTAAACAATGCCCTAAACGAAAACTTACCCCTAGAAAAGTGATGGTCACTGTTTGGTGGTCTAGCGCCGGTGTGATTCATCACAGCTTCTTACCAAACGGGGTGAGCATTACTGCAGATGTGTACTGTGAAGAACTGAGCACAATGATGGAGAAGCTGGCGCATCTCCAACCAGCATTGGTCAATCGCTCGTCTCCGCTGCTCCTGCACGACAACGCGCGACCTCATACTGCACAGCAGACGGTCTCCAAGTTGCAAGAACTGGGGTTGGAAGCTCTCCGTCATCCGCCCTACTCACCAGACCTTGCGCCTACAGACTACTACTTTTTCCAGAATTTGGATAACTTCTTGGCGGGAAAAAAATTCAATACCCGAGAGGCAGTACAAAATGCCTTTGAAGAATTTGTTGCCTCCCGTCCAGCTGATTTCTTTAAGAAGGGCATCAATAAACTGCCACTGCGATGGCAAAGATGCATTGATTGCATGGGTGATTACTTCGATTAATACAAATAAAAAAATTCATGAAAAAAATTCGTTTAAATTTTTTCATACAAAACGGCAATTTCATAGGTAAAGACCTATTATTATATTATGTAGTTTAGTTTATTCTGGGCATAGCAAATTTAGACATTCAAAATACAAAGTATGTAGTGTTTATTATGCTAATTGTCAGTTTAAGCAAGCAAAATATGCACATGCAAGAAGATAATGAGCTCCGGGGTTCAAATCCCGGGTTGGACCAAAAAGTGATTTTGGATATTCCGTAAAAAGAAATTTCTCAGTATCAGTCCGAAGTATGGGAGTGGGCGGTACCTATTGCGAGCACGGCGGTCCTGTACCTTACCTCATTTTGGTCGTGACCCTAATCGTCCCATCGGATCACGAAAGTGATGGAATAGAAAGTGATACTGTATTTTCGCGCACTCTTTTGCACTATAATATGTCCTGCGCAATTGGCTAATCTCCATTGAGACTGACCGCCGTGGCCGAAATTCGGCCGGGACTTCATCAATCTTGATCATCATCAGGGCGTCCAAATGGAGAAGGTTAGTTTAAGTAGTAGTTAAGTAGCTTTAATATAGTGGTTAAGAATATTCATATAAGCTGATAGTGTACGTACACTCTCAGCTTATATGCCTCGTTGGTCTAGCGGTAGCGTGTTCAACCGCAGAGAACGAAGTCCTGGGTTCAAATCCCGGGTCGGGCAAAAAGTGATTTTGGGACATTTCTGTAGAAAGAAAAATTTCCCAGCATCAGCCCGAAGTCTGGGAGTTGGCGGTATTATAGCTCGGAGAGCACGTAAAGCCGTCGGTCCTGTACCTGACCTCTTTCCGGTCGTGTCGCTAGGCGACCCATCGGATCATGAGAGTGATGGAATAGAAAGTGCTCCTGTGTTTGCGCACACGCTTTAGCACTATAATATGCCCGCGCAGATGGCTAATCTCTGTTGAGACGGGTTGCCGGTTGTTGATCTTAGGGAATAAACTGATGTTTCTTACATTCCCATCTGTTTCATTGCATCTCACTGTTAACACTTAAGAATGCAAACTTATATTGTCCTTGCATGTGCATATTTGTTACGGGCGGGAGATCGGTGCATATTGCATCCCGGCATGATTAAACTGGACAATAGCGGAATTAACACTACATATTAACTTTGTTTTTAGGGTTCCGTAGCCAAATGGCCAAAAACGGAACCCTTACAGATTCGTCATGTCTGTCTGTCTGTCTGTCTGTCCGTCCGTCTGTCACAACCACTTTTTTTCCGAAACTATAAGAGCTGTACTGTTGAAACTTGGTAAGTAGATGTATTCGGTGAACCGCATTAAGATTTTTACACAAAAATAGAAAAAGAACAATAATTTTGGGGGGTCCCCATACATACTACTGAAACACAACATTTTTTTTTCATCGTACCAACATGTGGGGTGTCTATGGATAGGTCTTCAAAAATTATATTGAGGTTTCTAATATCATTATTTTCTAAACTGAATAGTTTGCGCGAGAGACACTTCCAAAGTGGTAAAATGAGTGTCCCCCCCCCCCTGTAACTTCTAAAATAAGAGAATGATAAAACTAAAAAAAATATCTGATGTAGGTACGTAATGTACATCATATATTTTTTTTGTTTTATTTTATGCAAACTAACAACGAAAATTGGTTTGAACGAGATCTAGGAAGTAGTTTTTTTTAATACGTCATAAATCGTAAACCACAATTTGCTTTCCTTTAATCAACTGAAACACTTGCTGCTACGGAACCCTTCATGGGTGAGTCCAACTCGCACTTGGCCGGTTTTAATGTTATGGATTTCCGCAAAGTAACGCCTGATTCAATTACTTAAATTTAGACAACCAACAAGATTAGGCGCTCATAGCTAGATGCTCTCAGCGCAGCGGTCCGTATGTGATGGCGAGGTCAAGCAACTAGACTCGCGGTCAGTCCAAAGATGGGTGACCACCAAAGTGGTTAATTTCTGAGCGTCTCCGTGCTTCGGAGGGCACGTTAGGCTGTCGGCCCTGGTTGTACTCGTTAGACATCAGTCGTTAAGCCATGTCAGAGACCAGCTGCAACTAGAACAACTCTGACACTAGGGTAACCACTGCCCATACAATAAGTAAGTAACCAACAAGATTTGACATTACATTCTTTGGGTAAAGTCCCTAACCCTGTTAGGTCGCCGAAAAACAATGATTCTCTTTCAAAAACATTTACGGGAAATGCGGCAAAAAAGAGAGAGCCAGTCTGCATCGATTCAACGGTCACCGTAGCCTAGTTGGTAGCACTCCTGCCTACGAAGCTGGTGGTCCTGGGGTCGAATCCCGGTAAGTGCAAATATTTGTGTGATGAGCACGAATATTTGTTTCTGAGTCATGGATGTTTCCTATGTATATAAATAAGTATTTATCTATCTGTATGAGTATGTATATCGTCGCCTGGTACCCATAGAACACAAGCTTTGCTTAGTTTGGGGCTAGATGATCTGTGTGACATTGTCCCTAGATATTATTATTATTATTAATTAACTCTCCGAGTAAAGTTAAGAAGTAAGATAATTTAAGTCATTTTCTACAGCACTGCTTGATCGATACATCAGGAGGTAAAAAAGAACAAATGATCTCATGACTTACCGTGTTCTCCCATCTATTTCTAGTAATTATTAAGGGTTTTCTTGTTAAAGTCTAATTTTGCCGCTAGCTACTAATAATAGTAATATTTTTCGCTATATGTTAATACTAAAAATAGTATTAATAAGTTTCGCTATATTTACACTGCCATCAGACAACTGATAAACATAACTATACATGTCTAAATAGATAGATACATCCATCCATTGCGCAGGACATTTTATAGTGCACAAGTGTGTGTACAAACACAGGGCACTTTCTATTCCATCACTCTCATGATCCGATGGGATGACTAGCGACACGACCGGAAAGAGGTCAGGTATTGGCCCGACGGCTTTACGTACTCTCCGAGGCACGGGGGTGTAATACCGCCCTGACTTCGGGCTGATATTGAGCAATTTCTTTTTACGGAAAAATCCCAAAATCACTTTTTGGCTCGTATACTATAATATGTCCTGCGTGGTTGGCTAATCTCCGTAGAGGTTGACTGCATGCATAAATGAAATTCGGCCAGAAGCACTATTAAGATAAAAACTAAAATTATTTCCCCCTACACGTCAGACACAACAAAAACAAGTGGGTAGGCAGGATATATTTTTAGCCACTTATGTTACTACACAAGGTAGGTAGCCAAAAGACGTCCACAGCTGGACAAAGGCCTCCCCCAAGGATTTCCACAATATCTAAGGAGTATGCCGTATGCCGCACTGCGCTGCCCGCCTCCAGTGACTTCCCGCGGCCCTTGCAAGATCATCGGTCCACCTTGTAGGGGCCTGCCCACGCTTTCTGCCCCATCGGCCGTCAGGTCTAAGAGCATGTGCCCTGCCCACTGCCACTTCAGTTTGGCAATTCTTTGCGCTATGTCGGCTACTTTGGTTCGCCTGCGGATTTCGATGTTTTTGATTCGATCGCTCAGGACACTCCGAGCATAACCCTCACCATTGCTCTTTGGGTGAGCTTAAGCCTTCTGATAGATACATATTAAAGATAAATTTTTGACGGTCACCGTAGCCTAGTTGGTAGTGCTCCTTCCTACGAAGCTGGTGGTCCTGGGTTCGAATCCCGGTAAGTATAAATATTTGTGTGATGTGCACGAACATTTGTTTCTGAGTCATGGATGTTTTCTATGTATTTAAGTATTTATCTATCTAAGTTTATAAGTATGTATATCGTCTCCTGGTACCCATAGTACAATCTTTGCTTAGTTTGGGGCTAAAATGATCTGTGTGATATTGTCCCTAGATATTATTATTATAAATTACATCCAGACAGAACAAATAATCGGTCCCGTCAAACAAAGATTAGCCCTGGGTGGGGACCTCTGGTTTAGCAGTCTACTAATACTAAAACAATTGGCCAGTCAATTCGCCATATTATATAACTTATTGTGACATATAATCTGTATTATTATGCCGATTGACAACAAATATTATTATATTACGTCTAATTTATGTATATTCTCATTCCTAGTCATGACCGACGGACTATGACGGACTTTGATCCAAATGAAACCATTTAAGTATCTTAGAATTTATATTATGAATTTATCGGTATTGATTTATGAAAAGATTTAATAACTATTTGTATATTTAGCCGTATATCTAATTAGCTTTTCTATACGAGTCACATTCGAGAGTTTTGCGATCATCGGAAAATCTTAAGTTAAAAATGCCAGCACATTCTACAACTTTTCTTGATAAATCCTTCGCTGTTCAGAGTGTTCGTTTGTGGAATGCACTGCCAATTACAGTGCGCCAAGCACAAAGTTTACACAAGTTCCAGCAAAGTGTAAAGGATTACTACCTATCACTATAGGATACATTGATAGAACAAGTAATATTGTAATTTGTAAGTTTCTATCCATTATAGGTATGTAGGTATGTATGTATATAGTATGTATGTATTTAGTATATATAGTAGGCTCTTGTACTGAGTACCAATGGGTACTGTTAACAAAGTTTATGTACACCGACAACTGCCCTTAAATAATCCCTATTATTGTCCATTCTTTGGTTGTCTGGAAGACATCACATTTTAGTGATAAGACCGCCTATTGTATACTTTTTAATTGCATGCTTCTGTACGGTATGATTTTAATATTGGTGTACAATAAAGAGTTAATCTATCTATCTTGCTTATTTTTTTTGGTTGTCTGGAAGAGATCACATTTTAGTGATAAGACCGCCAATTGTATACTTTTTAATTGCATGCTCCTGTACGGTATGATTTTAATATTGGTGTACAATAAAGAGTTAATCTATCTATCTTGCTTATTTTTTTATGGGCCTCATGTTAAAATGGCTTCGGAAAAGCCGTGGCAGGGAATTCATTCCACTGACGTGCAGAACATGAAAGGAAATTTCGCCGAAACCGTACTTTACCAAACCGTAAAGTTTCTAGGATATGACCGGTCTTTCGGTAGATAATAGTTGGTTGAGCTTGGTTGATGTGGTTGGTAGACACTTGCCATTCAACCGCAGGTCGTGGGTTCGATTCCCACATTTCCCACCCAGGGCAGATATTTTTGTGCATGAACATGTCTGTTTGTCCTAAGTCTGGGTATATTTATTCTATCAGTTGTCTGCATGTCATATATATTATACCAGTTATCTGGTTTCCATAATACAAACTCTGCTTGGTTTGAGATCAGATGGCCGTGTGTGAATAATGTCCAAGGATATTATTGTAATGCAAAATCATGTATTTAAATTCTATATATGTCTAATTATAAAATTTATATAAAAAAGAATAAAAAAAAAAATCCTACTAATATTACAAACGCGAAAGTTTGTAAGTATGGATGGATGTTTGTTTCTTTCACGTAAAAACGACTGAATGGATTTTAATGAAACTTTACTATAATATAGTTTATACATCAAAATAACACATAGGCTACAATTTATTAAGATATTGTGTGAATTGTCCAAAATATGACGATAAGAGTGAAGAAAGTAGGAAAAATCTATATATAGAGATTTTCCTGCGCCGGGGTTTGGCGCTCTCGATTGCCGGTAGACAAGGCGAACAATAATGTATAGAAAAATTTGTTATCGAACTAAATTACTTAAGTCCTATTTATCACTGCCGCCTTTGGTATTTTTCACGCATTCCTGCTCTCTTTTACGTTTTTAATTATAATGTGTATTTTTTTCTTTTTTATTTTTTTGTTTTATTTTAAGTTTAAGAGTATTTTACTTTACTTACTTAAGGCCGATATACCTAACCCACTAGAAGCTAGAAGGCATGTTATTTAATAGGCCCCACGCCACTGTAAACTATTTATGTATGTATTTGGTTCCACTTCGCCTTCTGACATTAATAGCTAGACTGTTCAAAGACAAGGCCAAACTGCATTTTAGTACAATATCGAATTATTAGAACATATTTGAATTGAGATCAACATGTTTATGAATGTCCTTGCTTCTGTTTATTGCTTGGTAGGTACCGTTCCACAGCTTTGTGTTTATTGTTATACATAGTAATTGTTTTATGATATCTCTATATTATGAAATGAGCAACAGCAATGTACTAAAACAGCCTTGCCTGTAACATGGCTGTAGTATTCGCATAGCAGATGCTATACCATGTTCGGATGATCTTGCTCGCAGATGGAGGAGGTGTCGGGGCGGCGGCAGCCGGTAGCTCAACTCCCCTTCGGGGCTGCGGCAGCAGTCTGAAATGTCTTGAAATAATGAAATAATGAAATTTATTCAGCACTTGGGTATTTATATTGGGTATTTTTTGCGTACTTTCATAGCATTATGACGTATGGCATTCTGCTGTGGGGTTCGGCGGCTGACATAGGTAGTATTTTTGTATTGCAGAAAAGAGCAGTCAGAGCCATTTATGGTTTAGGCAGTCGCGATTCTTTGCGAAATTTGTTTAAAGAAATAAATATAATTACTGTGCCATCGGAATATATATATCAGAATATAATGTTTGTTAGAAAAAATATTCATAATTATAAAAAGAAAAGTGAACTGCATAATATAAATACTAGGAATAAAAACAAACTAGCCATGCCAGGCTTTAGAGTAAGCAAAACTAATAAATCATAGGAAATTGTATTAGGTTTTATAACAAGCTTCCTACTCAAATTACTGATCTGCCTGACACAAGTTTTAAAACACATATTAAACGTATACTTATGGCTAGGGGTTATTACACCACTAAAGAGTACATCGATGACAAAGACGTCTGGCTCTCACTTCCTACCTGCACATTGCTCGCTGGAGATCTTGTAGCCATATAGACATGACTGATCTGCTGTGTTACGTGAACTATCTGTAAATGATTGCTATCATATACTTAATTTAAAATTATTGACTCTGTCTCAAAATGAATAATGTTATTGTTTCGAAGTTTTTCTTTTGTATCATCATCATCATCATTACAGCTAAATAAGTCCACTGCTGGACAAGCCTCCCTCAAGAATCGTCTTGGGGGGATATGCCATAATCGCCACGCTTGGCAGGCGGGTTGGCGATCGCAGTAAGATGGTCATAGTAATCAGAAGGAAGCTGCTGCCCGTCCTCTGGTAGATATTCCCTCGGGTCGACTTCTACGCCCCCCACGGGATGAGATGGGGTGATGATATTCTGATTCTGATATTTGTCGCCGTCACCACACAGCAGATATTCTTTTGTATACCTAAATATAATCTAAAATAATAAGCATTCAGACAACCGATCGAGCATATATTGTGTTTGCCTACTAAATAATTACTCTAATTGGACCAAATCCCGTGTTCATGCCCGCTTGAGTATGTTTCGCCGGACCGTCTCAACTGGGTCGTGTTGTAACCGGTAGTAGATGAACCCACTGAGTTTGTTTCGCTGGGTCTTCTCAGTTGGGGCGCATTGGATCCGGTGGTAGCATTAAAGCGCGACCGTCGTTATTAACACAAGGTCCGTCATAATAATAATACCTTTAATATAGACAGAACCATTGACAATATGTAGTAAAAATATTAGACTTAAACCAGATAATTAAACATAATCTCTTGACAATAACTTGATACGAGCTAGCTAAATATCATTTCTGTAATAAAATAAATTTTATAAATGTTTTCATACAAGATGTACCTAAATATCTATGTTACTAGAAATAATATCTAATGTATACAACTATATTACTACAAACATGTTCTGACTTACAAGCGCTTTTTTAAAGTCTACGTGAATAAAAACCTTTTTTATTTATTTATTTTTTATTTATTTACATACACTTGTACTTGTCAAGCTCACAATGTATTACATAAACACAGTTTAAAACAGTAATTAAAGTAACAAAAAATTTATATTAGTCCGTCCGTGCGGTCTGTTTCGTCACATGTATTTTTAATATTCTTAAATAAATAATAAATAGCAAGTTACTAAGCTATTATTGTTACATTTAGCAATAGTATATCAAATTAAAGAATTGAAAACAACGAGCAGTTGGCTAGCGCAAAAGGCTCTCAACCAGTAGCTTAATTTAAACGACTAATACCTGAGGGCACCCTTATGGGCTACATCTCAGGCGGCCGCTGAAGTAAAAAGATGGAATTCGAAATGGGGGTCAGATCACTTGCACGGTATTACCGATCACGTGTTAAGGGGGCAACGCGATCCTCGCTGCTGAGGATCCTACCCTAGCTAGCCTGCGGCTTTCTCTAGCTATCTAGGTGGACGACCCGGAGAAGAAAGCCACAAATAAACTCCGGGCTTGCTTTTTTCGTCTTCTGCTACTGCCACCACGTGCAAGCAGCTCCGGGAAGACAGCGATCTGTTTGTGGCACAGTCGCTGTGCCGGACTGGCAGGAGTCGGCAATAGGGGAGGGCAATCCAGAGCCGCGCATAGCTAGATGCTCTCACCGGTCCGATCGGCAAGGTTAAGCAACTGGGCTCGCGGTCAGTCCATAGATGTAAGCAGTAAATAAGTAATGGTCAAAATACAAAAGTTATTCATGTGTAGTGGTAATCGTCCGTTCCGCTTATCGTCAGTTTGATCAAACCGGGATGAAATATGCCGTATATTGGAGCCCGCAATAAACTTCCACATGCAAGAAGGATAATATAAACAAGCAAATTACATGTCGGTAATTGTACCGACATGTAATTTGCTTGTTGGGTATTGACCCAACACGTGTGTCAGTCCTTCACAGACATTCTCAAGGGAAGCAAACCCGTCGAATGCTCGAATGCGCCTTATTATTGATTTATTAATTTAAAATGAAATCGAAGGAACTATTTGTTAAGTAAGGAAAATTTGCGTAGCATGCATAATCATAACCTTTATAAGAATGCGTATGAAATATATAAGAAAGAAAGAAAAAATATATTATTACCATTATACCGAAATAAGAATTATCTTGTAGGATAACAGCTAAAAATAACCTTGGGCTCATTTAATTAATTCTTAACGTGGTTATGTACTGATTTAATATTTATTTGTGTCATTGAGATCAAACTCGATCAAATTAAATAAAACCGGCCTCTGTATATTAAATCGCATATCTTGTTTAAATGAATAATAATGCCCTCCTGGGGCTCTACCGGCTAAGTCGCCGAACATCGATTTCTTAAATGGCGTTCAAATAAATAAAGGTTAAAAATGACTAAATCAATCGTTAAATCGATTGATTTATTTATTTACTGTAAAGTTGTCCTGTACTATTTATATTGACTGTTTCAATTAATTATTATTATATTTGAATTTTTTTGAATTTGAATTGGTCCCGGGTATGACCTTAAACTGCCTCTATCGGGGGCTCTAGAATCTTAGGATTCATCAGAGGCCTACGATAGCATAGTTACTATCAGTACAGGATAGTAACTTAGAGCGGCGGCGGAAGAGTAGGCATAATTATGCATACCAACGGCGGCGCTCACAGGCCGAGTTAGCTGGCTTACTGTACGCTCACCGAGACGCAGGGGACGAGCACAAGTGAGCTATTTAGTCCGAGGGAGCATACCTGAAACAAAACCCCGATCCAAAGTGTTATCCGACCCGTGCTGAGGGATCCTTGGCCAGAGGGTATTCTGGTCGATAACGGAGGGTGTCTATATTGGCGGTCATAGGACACAGCATGGATCCGACTTACCCCCGTATAGGGCTCTGCGAGGGTGGACCGTTTAGTCCCTAATACTCGTGGGAACGCAATGGATATAATTCATTTTAATCCTTCAAATGGCGGCGACGTGGTCCGCCACCCGTCACGTCTCGTTTCCCGGAGAGGCGAAAAGTGGCCAACGGAGAGCCGTTTTGCTACGTTGAATGTGGGAGGAGGAATAGAAGGTAAGATGGACGAAGTATGTCAGCTGATGAGTGAAAAGCGGATCGATGTGTTGTGTGTGAATGAGACGAAGCGGAAAGGGTGTGATACTACAACACACGGACAATACACGGCGTATTGGTCTGGAGTACCGAACACCACCAGAGGTTGCCTAGGTGTGGGTCTCATTCTTTCCACAAGTATGTCTGAGTGTGTGACTGAGTTCGAATGCGTGAATGCAAGAGTAATGTGGTTGAGAATGAAAGTTGGTATAACCCGTATCTTCCTAGTAGGAGTGTACGCTCCTGTAGATATGGGTGCAGTTGTAATACAGCGAGAACAAGAGGAAAGAAAGGCATTCTGGGAGACCCTGAGAGATGTGTTGCGGTTAAGTCAGTATAATGAAAGAGTAATAATGTTAGGTGATTTTAATGGATGGGTTGGGGTAAAACGTGATGGTTTTGAAAGAGTACTAGGTCAATTCGGTGACGAGAGTGAGAGTGAGAATGGGTACAGTCTGCTTGAGATATGTTTGGAATGGGGTCTTTGTGTTACAAATACTATGTTTGAACATAAAAGAATCCATACGTTTACACGAGAGAGGAAAAATGTGAGAAAGAGTATGATTGACTTCGTGATTGTAGATGAAAGACTGAGAAAGAATGTTCTAGACACAAGAGTCTATCGTGGGACCGCAATCCATACAGACCACTTTCTGGTAATGAGCCGAATAAGTGGTCTATTCAAAGGATGGCGCCACCGAATCCCTGAGACTAAAAGTGTACTAGAGAGAATAAAAGTAGAGGAACTGCAAGAGGAAGAAGTGGCAAATGAGTACAAAAGTAAGTTGGTTGAGAAGTTTGAGGGATCTGAAGACATAAGAGAAGTAGAAGAGCTATGGAAGGTAGTCAAAGAAGGTGTGGTGAGTGTAGCTGGGGAAGTATGTGGTGTAATAAAGAGAAGAAGAGGAAGAAAGATGAAGAATATTTGGTGGGATAAAAGTGTACAAAAAGTTGTATGTGAAAAGAAGAAAGCGTGGTTAGACTGGCTAGCCACCAGAGCAAACGAACGAATGCATAAGGCGACGAATGAGGATATAGAAAGGGCCTGGAATGATTATAGGAAAATGAAAGGAATTGTAAAGGATGTGGTGAACGAAACGAAAAATGAACAAAAAGATAATTTTGATAGAAGGTTGTCTAAGGATTTTCAGACGAACATTAAGTTTTTCTGGAAATCCGTTAGATCAGTAAGAGGCATAACTCAAACCTCAGAACTGAAATCCATACGAGACCAAGATGGAAATATAGTGAAAGGGGAAGAATGCGTGTTAAAACGTTGGAAGGAGTATTTTGAAAGTTTGTATGAAAGAGGTGTAACAGAGAGTGAACGTAGTTCACTAAGTATAGACAAGAACAAATGTAAAGATGACATTGGTATGGATGAGATTGTGAAAGCTATTAAGGATATGAAATCAGGTAAGTCACCAGAGTATGACAGGACATGGCGTCATAGCGAGTCAGCTGTGCAGCCTTTTCAATTTATGCTATACCACCGGCCAAGTGCCAAGTGATTGGTGCAAGACTGTCATCGTACCTCTTTACAAAGGGAAAGGCTCACGGCAAGACTGTAATAACTATAGGGGCATTAGTCTGCTCAGCGTCGTTGGTAAGTTGTATGCAAAAGTATTGGTTGAAAGAGTTGTGAAAGAAACCGATGCGAAAATATGGGATGCACAGGCAGGTTTTCGGAAAGGAATGGGATGCACGGATCAGGTCTTTTCTCTGCGAAGCATAGTAGAGAAGTTTTTGGGCAAAAACCAAAAGGTTTACTGTGCCTTCGTAGACTTAGAAAAGGCCTACGATAGAGTGTTGAGGAGTGAACTATGGTCGGTACTGTCCATGTATGGGTTGAACGACAACCTTGTTCAAGCACTGAAATCTCTTTATAGGGATTCCAGAGCTTGCGTGAGGATTAACGGGTCATACACTGAGTGGTTTAGCATCCAAAAGGGTGTTAGACAGGGATGTGTAGCGTCACCGTGGTTGTTTAACCTATTCGTGGATAGCTGTTTAAAAGATTTGAAAGAAAGTGAATGCGGTGTAAGGATAAATGAGTTACTCATCAAATGTCTGCTTTACGCTGATGATCAAGTTTTACTTGCATCATCGGCGGACGAGTTGCAGGTGATGGTAACAAGTATGCATGAATCTTTTGAAAGGAAAGGGATGAAAATGAATGTAGGTAAGACGAAAGTAATGGTATTTGAGAGGGATGAATACACGACAACGTGTGATATTGTGATTGGAGGAGAGAAAGTCGAACAGGTGAATGAGTTTGTATATTTGGGAACTTTGTTTACGGGAGATGGGAAATATGAAAAAAATATTGTTAGAAGAGTAAATGCGGGGAACAGAGTGAACACTACACGCCTTTATGAGTAGCCGGCAAGTATCAAAGAAGGCTCGACTAGCCGTGCACGATGGAGTGTTAGTGCCAACTTTAATGTATGGAAGTGAAAGTTGGGTATGGCAGAAAAAGAATGAAAGTAAAATAAATGCAGTGGAAATGAGAGCTCTGAGAAGTATGTGTGGTGTGACTTTGAGAGACAGAATTCGAAATACTGATGTAAGAGAGCGTTGTGGTGTGAAAGAGGATGTAGTCACAAAGATTGAAAAAGGCATGCTGAGATGGTTTGGCCATTTAGAAAGGATGAATGAAAGAAGATTGACAAAAGAAGTATACCTGGCCTGTGTGAATGGGACAACCGGAAGGGGAAGACCACGTCGAACATTCTCTGACCAAATTGGAGATGTTCTCAAGAAAGGGCAGGTCAGAAGTATCCTAAACCGGCGAGCATGTATGAAGAATATAATGACAGTAATCGAGGTAAAAGAAGTATGCAAAGATCGTGACAAATGGAAATCCGTTGTCTCTGCCTACCCCTCAGGGAAACAGGCGTGAGTCTATGTATGTATGTATGTATATTTGAATGTATTATATTATTAATTTGATTTTATCGGGATTGTTTATCTTTGAATATTGTGATGTTATAAAAAATTGGTGTTCATTATTTTTAGTAAATTTAGATATTTAATATTTTAACTAAACATGACATTTTGTAAAATTGTGTACACCTGTGTGGTTGATTTTTGTTAACTAATTATTTATATTTAAGATCCTCCTTATACCAAATTTGATTGATTGATTGATTGATAATAAGTCGGTAGAGCCCCTGGTCGAATTGCGGCGACGGAGGCCAGTGCACAAACAAACACAGGGACACTTTCGTATCCTATCATCGATATAAAATCAACTATCACACGCTAACAATAAAACACCGATCTTTGCAATATCAGTCAACACTTTTAGCAGGCTGAGAATATTTACGCCGTGAGTTTTCATAAATTAGGTAGTCCATAAAGTAAATGTTTATACAATGTGCCTTTGCCCTCTGATTTATTTAAGCTGCTGGGTGATTCTCATTCTAAATAATAAAATATGTAACAAATAAAACGATAAGTATACATAAAGATTGGAAATGGATTAATATTATGTAACGTTGGGTCCGAGTGCCCGTGGTCTCTATCGCCAGATTTCGAAGCGTTTGGTTGACGCTTCCCGTGACCAGAGGGCTGGCTTTTTCTTTAGCCAAAGAATTAGTTTAGCTATACAACGTGGTAATGCAGCCAGTCTTCTGGGCACGTTTTCTCATGGCCTCGATTCGGAGGAATGATACGACGCCATCTGTAGTTAGTTTTAATTTAATTATGTATATAATTTACTTTTTCGTAGATTTAGTTTTTCTTTCTAATGTATGTAGTTATCTATATTCATAAGTTTATTTAGGTTCTTTGTTATTAAGTTAAGTTAAATACTTGGATTATTATATGAACTATTTTATATTATGTACAAACTTAAACTATCATTATAAACTGAAAATCGAATTACAAAATTGCAAATAAAAGTCCAGCTCACACTTATCTGCGGGTAAGGTGTAATAAATAAGTAAATATTTTAGGACAACTAACTCACTGCAATCTGTTGCCAAATTAGGCAGAGCCTGTGCTATGGCAACCAGACATTTGATAAGAATACTTATGCATAAAATTTTAATTTTAATCTATACATATAATAAAATCGTAGGAAAGACAAATCTGTACATTGAAAATTTTTTTAAAAGGATACTTGGGGCGTGATTTTCATACGATATCGAAGCCAAAAATATAGTTTTTAGAATTTTTGTCTGTGTGTCTGTTTGTCTGTATGTATGTCCGGGCTAAACTCAAAAAGTACTGCATGGATTTGCTTAAAATTTTGCTTGAATATTACTAAGAGGTCGGTTCAACATATAGGCTACATATTATCACCTACAGGGCAGGAACTATGATAATTAATAAAATGTAACGCGGGTAAAACCGCGGGGCACAGCTAGTATTAAATAATTTTATACCATTATTCGCAATGGAAAGCGTACATCTCATCTCAAAATTCGGAGATCATAAATTTTATCGTCCCGTGGGACCTGAACCAGCACCCTCTGTCAATCCGGGATAGGCGATTCACACTGAAATGTTATTAAAATGTCTCTTAAAAGCTGTGCCTGACATTTTATCATGCAAACGTAGTTCTCGTTTTCCTTCCTGGATTTAAAATCTAGACCAATATTTTTATATGCAATACCTATGTATGAAAATATGGGTCTGGCTTTACTAGCTAGCAATCATTTTCATACAATCCGTGTACCTAAATATCTATATGTACCTAGAAAAAATTATAAATTTATTATATATTACTACAAACATGTTCCGACTATTTACAAGCGTTTTTTTAAAGTCTACGTGAATAATATAAAAATCGGTTTGCTTTTTAAGCTAAACGTTATCTCTAACCGCCGACGCAAAAAGTTTGACGTCGCAGTCTGTGTGTGTGTGTGGTTGTCTGTAGCACCCCGTAGCTTACAAACAGATGCCCGGATTTTGATGGGGTCTTCCATCATCATTTGAAAGCCTGGTTCCTTGCGGTGGTACTTAGCTATGTTTAGTTAATATCGGTCCAGCAGTGTAAAAGTGTCAGCGTTTTTCCAAAATGATGTACAATACAATACAATATAATTTATTTGCAAATATAGGTATACATATAAGGTGTTACAATTTATTGATGTTCAGCCATATTTTACCGGTTAGGCATGCAAATTTAACATTTCAAATTAATTAAAAAAAAATATACTTGAATTCCGAATACCACATTAAAATAGAAATAAAAGTCACAATTAAAATAAAAAATGTCAAAAATTAAGGAATATGAATTGAGTACAATGTTCATTTTACAAATTATTAAAATTAATACAAAACACAATACGGCAGACCAATAATCTTTCAAAAATTCATTGACTGAATAGTAAGCTTTTTGAGAAAGGAGTGCATTCAGTTTATTTTTAAAAATATTTACGTTGGAAATGTAATTATAGTAGGAGTCGGAAGTTTTCTAACGGTTAAGTTATTTAAATTAATCATAATATAAACATTATTATAACAGCCTATTTCAAACTGCTGAAACTTAATGGCTGGTTTATTTATTACAGATATATTATCGCTAACAAATAATTACATAATATGGGAATTGGGTGACTAATCTGGCCATTTGAAACAAATGAAATAGTCACTCATCGTTTCTTGGCGTTTGAGTATGCAACCAAAAAAATTCGTTTAATTTTAGAGGAGGAAATAGGCAATACGATCCGTCTATTTGTCCATTTTTTCATGTACGTGTGGAGAGCAGAATTGTGAGCGTGAATAATCGTCCGTGTTACATTAAAGTGTGAATAACTTTCATTGAGGACGAAACAAGGTCAACTTTGTCTTCAGTAAATTTTGTTGGAGAGGTCATGGGTTTGATTTCGGGCGTGTTTCAATGAGTATATATATCATGGAGGGAATATTTTCTTGAACAGCGATAATTGATTTTAGCGGAAGGAATTGTGGATTATTTATCCAAGGTAACGCTAACCTGACGTTATGCTTTTATACAAAATATCAGGAAGTTTGTGTACAGGGTGTAACGTAAATAGAGGATGTAACTTCATCATGTCAGATAAAGTACGTCCACTGCTGGACAAAAGCCTCCCCCAAAGAATGGATGATATGCCATAATCGGCACGCTTGGCAGACAGGTTGGCGATCCATCCGATGTAACTTAAGAAGCTATATGACGGTCACCGTAGCCTAGTTGGTAGTGCTCCTGCCTACGAAGCTCGTGGTCCTGGGTTCGAATCCCGGTAAGTGCAAATATTTGTGTGATGAGCACGAATATTTGTTTCTGAGTCATGGATTTTCTATGTATTTAAGTATTTATCTATCGATATAAGTATGTATATCGTCGCCTGGTACCCATAGTACAAGCTTTGCTTAGTTTGGGGCTAGGATGATCTGTGTGACATTGTTCCTAGATATTATTATTATTATTAAGTTTAAATTGTCTATTAAACTCATCTACGTGTGCGTATCATCTTGCGAAATTCACATTAGTATTAACTTCCCATACAGGAATAATAATGTCCTCCAGGCTCAATTTCGATCACGGCGCGCGGCCAGTCCCAATGGAGACTAGCCAACTGCGCAGGACATATTATAGTGCACAAGTGTGTGCGTAAACATATGGGCACTTTCTATTCCATCACTCTCATGATCCGAAGGGAAAAGAAAGAAAAGAAAGAAAAGAAAGAAAAGAAAGAAAAGAAAGAAAAGAAAGAAAAGAAAGAAAAGAAAGAAAAGAAAGAAAAGAAAGAAAAGAAAGAAAAGAAAGAAAAGAAAGAAAAGAAAGAAAAGAAAGAAAAGAAAGAAAAGAAAGAAAAGAAAGAAAAGAAAGAAAAGAAAGAAAAGAAAGAAAAGAAAGAAAAGAAAGAAAAGAAAGAAAAGAAAGAAAAGAAAGAAAAGAAAGAAAAGAAAGAAAAGAAAGAAAAGAAAGAAAAGAAAGAAAAGAAAATTTAAAATGTTGAAATTTTTTTATTATTTAAAAGGGACGTCTAGCGACACGATCGGAAAGAGTTCAAGTACAGGTCCCACAGCTTTACGTGTTCTCCGAGGCACGGGTGTATAATACCGCCAACTTCCAGACTACGGGCTGATATTGAGAAATTTCTTTTTATGGAATAATCCCCCCGGCCGGGCGAACAGGGATTTTAACCCAGGACCCATCTACGGCTGAACACGCTACCGCTAGACTAACGAAGAATAACGATCAGCTGATTCATTTTGCATAGGGATTAGGGAGTAAAACAATATTTCTTAGAACACAAGAACTTGTTTTATTACTTACTTATCGTATGGGAAGTGGTTACCCTAGTGTCAGATTTGTTGAAGCCACCCAGTAGGCCTCCGACATGGCTTAACGACTGTTGTCTAATAACAACAACCGGGACCGACGCACGTAGGTAACGTCAACTATCTTCAAACTTCTTTATTTGTCAAACACGTGTACACAGATCTTATGTTACAACATTATACAGTGTGCGCTATATTTTGCCAATAATGACATACAAATTTTTCAAATATGTACAAGACTTATGGAGAAATTACAGTATATATAATAACATGAAATGAAATGAAATGAAATATTTATTCAGCACTTGGGTATTAACATACACTTGTACTTGTCAAGGTCACAATGCAGTACATAAACAAAGTGGATAGTAAAAAGTTACAAAAAAAAAAATTAATCTGTCAGTCCGTGCGGTTTGTTTTATCGCATATATTTTCTGAAATCCTTAAATAAATAACAATTTACTAATCTATTATTTTGAAATTTAGTTAAACACTATATATACACACACAATTATTGTATTACTTAAATTATATTACCATTAAAAAAAACTTGTGTGTACTTATGTACACGCGTTAGAAGTTATACTTCTTAATATACAACTTGAACATAGTTAGCAATTTTCATACCACCTAGAACTAACTTCATGCTGTTATTTTTACGATGCGCGCGCATCTGTCATACCACCTAGCTAGAACATTCACTGTCATACCACCTACAACTAACTTCATGCTGTTAAATTTTTTGGTGTCGGTGTGCGCGCGCATCGTAAAAATTCACTCTCATCATTTTTCTCCATCGCGCCAAAAGAAGTATAACTTCAAAAATCCTCTAATGTGTAATAATACTTTGTAACTAATAGCTCCCACAAAATGACTTTAAATTTTTTTACTGGCAAGCATTTTATCTTCTCAGGTATTTTATTATATTCACATGGCATAATGTGTTAATATATTGAGCTCGGATTGGCATTTTCTTAACTATAGCTAGTTTTTGAAATAAGTCTGGATTGTTTTTAATAAATAATGCGGTTTCAAAGATGTATAAAGACGGTAGCGGTAAAATTTTGTGTTTTTGGAAATATGGAATGCAACTATCAGTCTGTTTTAACACACACATCGACCGTATACATCTCTTTTGCATTTTAAATAGATACTAATTCCCTGTTTGTTGATTGTCCCCAAAATATCGCAAGCATAGTAACGTAAACTTCGCTATCCATTTACATATTTATTTTGATATGAATAGCAAACAATATACTATCATCTTATCAGCCGAAAAACGTCCACTGCTGGACATAGGCCTCCCCCAAGGATCCAGCGGCTTCCCGTGACCGTTGCAAGATCATCGGTCCACCTTTGTAGAGAGCCTGCCCACGCTGCATCTTTTGGTTCGTGGTGCCCGCTCGAGAAACTTGCTGCACCAACGGCCGTCGGTTCTACGAGCTATGTGCTGCAATATAATATAATAGCAACCGGTTTGAAAATGTATTTTTTATCTAAATTTTTTATGGTCTGTCGAAATAAAAAGACCAAATCATCATCGTCTGTGAAGATTTTCAATCGTAATTTTAAGTTCTGTTTTTGTTATTGTTGGCAACATCGATTTGACAACGCCATCTAGCGGTGCAGTTGCAACAAGAACCGAGTGTTTATAATGGCTGTGCGCGAGGGGAGCAGGCTCTCTTGCAGTCGAACCGTTGAAGTGATCACATATAATTTATTGATTGTACTAAGTTGGTATTTTGAAAGTGATACTTCATAAAAGAGTATTGTGTATTTGGTATTTTATTAAAATATAGGAGGTTGATTACATTATGTAATTAATTAAGATGGTGAAAATCTTTTAATATTACTAAGGTTTGTCCAAGTAGTAAGCCGATATGTGTGGTTGTCTGTAATGACTATAAATAAAACAAATATTTTTTACATCAACAAATGTTTTTCTATTGACTGTACTTGCCTGACAAAAAGACTAAGGGGATCAGACCATTCAGACAATATGTAGTAAAATATAAATTTAAATGCATAATATTAAAAACTTCAACTAAACATAATCTCCTTGACAATAACTTAATACAAGCAAGCTAAATATCACTACCATTATAAAATAAAATGAATAAATGTTTTAACATTCCGTGTATCTAAATCTTTTTTATTTTTATTTATTTTTTTATTTTAGACCGGAATGACGAAGTTTGCGGTGGATCAATCAGGAAATAAAACATAATAATAATCGGCAGGGGATCAGATCAGGGGATCCAACCGAAATAAACCTGGAAATCAGATAACAGATATACTACTTTTATATTGTAAATAGATACATACGAGTAATTACACCCAGACACATGCCAAACAGACATATTCATGCACACAAATATCTGTCCTGGGTGGGAATCGAACCCACGACCAGAACGCCAACCAGGGGCTCTACCGGCTAAGTCGCCGAACATCGTTTTCGTGATTGGCGTTCAAATATATAAAGGTTAAAAATGACTTAGTCAATCGTTAAATCGGCTTCCATGAGCACATGTGACGTCATAAATGGACCGGAATCGATTGTTGAAGTTGAAGCCGATTTAACGATTGATTAAGTAATTTTTAACCATTATTTATTTGAATGCCATTTAAGAAATCGATGTTCGGTGACTTAGCCGGTAGAGCCCCAGCCCGGCAAATAACAGTGATGATGAAAGCAGATAATTTTAATCTTGCATTAAATACAATATATCCTTGCGGAGTATGATAATCCCTGGTGGGATCCTATCGGCCCGCCATAATAATATATTCCAAGATAAAATTTAATCAGAAATGAATAAAGTTCATCGGTATTTTTCATTTAATGTCGATCGTTAAGTGTTTGTACCCATATTATAGATAACAGAAAGTGATTACAATAACTAATACTTCGTTTCTTAAGAGGCTGACAGTGCTTTATTAGTATAATAATAAATTAAATTTGAATTTTATAGCATTATTCGCAATGCAAAGCGTTTATCTAATCTCAAAAATGGGAAATCATAAATTTAGTCGTCCGGCGGGTCTCGAACCTGCACCATCTACCAATCCGGGGTAGGCGCTCTGCGTTAAGCTACGAACGATACACGCTGGCAGATCAAATTTAGGATTCCCTTGAACACCCTTCCGGAGGATGTAGGTATTATCTATCGGTTTTGTTTTTCTAGAAACATGGCCGACTGATATGTTCACAGTTCCATGTGAAAGATATATACATACATGCAACTGTGAACATATCCATCGGCCATGTTTCTAAAAAAACAAAGCGGGCTTGCAATGCTTTTTAGCTTGTGGCCAATGTAATGGGCAAGGTTGTCTCAATGCTCTACCATATCAGAGCGAACCTTTGACCCCGAAATCATGGAAGAACTTGAGACAAATGTCGTTGAAGACGATAATGACGATCAGTTTGAAATTTATCAGCCGGAAGACGACGATGATGAGGAAGAAGATGATGAAAAGTATAGATTGTAGTTTATGTAACCTTTATTACTTTTAACTAAAATAAATGTATTGAATGATATTTTTTAATAAAAAAAATAATTCATAATTAATTTACTTTTTTTCCATCATGTAAGAAGTTATTAATATTAATTAAGTTAAAGTTCAAATATAATTCCTGTATTTTCATTGACAATTCTGCAATTACATGGGCAGGTAAGTGTTGTTAATAAATTAATCTATACATATAAATAAAATTGAAGTGTCTGTTTGTAATATTGAAATAACCGTTTTTTACTACATGTACAGGCATATACAGCAAAATAACATTTTTAAAATTTTTGTCTGTCTGTCTGTTTGTTCCAGCTAATCTCTGAAATGGCTGGACCGATTTTGACGGGACTTTTATTGGCAGGTAGCTGATGTAATAAGGAGTAACTTAGGCTACTTTTATTTCAGAAAAATTGTTTTATTTTAGACGCGGACGATGTCTATCCACTTTTTTATTCAGTACTAGCTGTGCCCGCTAGTACTGAATAAAAAAGTGGATAGGTTAGGAAAAATAATGATAAAATTATATTATATTTTATCATTGTTTATCATTTTATCATAGTTAATAAAAATTTACAAATATTTATAATCATTGATTTATCGATAGTTCATCAACCATATATGGAGCGTTTTCGACCGGAGGCACCGGTTGACCTGAAATAATGCTGTGACCGCGCGCTCTCCGCCCTCTATCTCGAAAACAGTTCACCGTATACAAACATTTTTGAAACAAAATTTGTAGACAATTTTATATTCTACCTACAATATTGTTATTAATACAAATAGCAAAAAACCCATAGGAAATGAGATATTTACAAAAAAAGCGCAAGAAATAGTTGCGTACACCCTACCATATGTAGGTTTTGAGACGACTTTTAGGGTGTCAATATACAAGTATTTACAGACTTACAGCTGGGTATCTCGAATTCCGAGGTGAACTTACTAAAAAGCAAAGAGGCGGTAGAAGTAAAGAATTGAAAAGGACAAAACTTTACAGTTGGATAGGTTGTGCGCAACGCACCTCTACGCACACAACACACACACACACACAACAACGCACTCTTTTATATTTTTGACGTTTATAATAGTTGTGTTTTGTTTATGTCAGTTGGCTATGTGAAGACAAAATATTATACCGTATTATTATAATTTATAATAATATGAAAACCAGCTATTTTAATAAATAATAGTCCCAGTCCATTATTTAGGTAGGTTACGGAACTCTAAAAATCGCATTATTTCTATTGCAAGGCATCGCATCGTTAAGAGTTCGATATTTAAATATTCTGTCACCACCGCAGCATGTTATTTTCGTTGAATACTATTCTAGTGGCGACCCCTATCGGTATACTAACACATAAACTTCCAATTTTATGACTAACCTTAGTTTTTCTTCACATATTATGTCCTGTATGTTGATGCTAAAACATTTCAGCGTACGCAGATAAATACTCTTGTTTAAATGCGTTTAATTGCGTTCTTATCGTTGAACAGATCTTTTGTTTTTAAACTCTGGTAGCATGTTTTTTACTTTAATGAGCAAAAGTTAAATTGTAATGAGTACTAATACATTTTTTCGAAAGAAGTGTATAGTAAATAATTATAAATATCTTTGGACAACTAACGCATTCATAATCAAAAGTCATTTATTCCGTTAAAATATTACATTTGTGTGGAATCGTCAATTTTTTTACCCTACCGTGCAGTGCATGACGTGGCAGCTACTGAGAAACACCGCCAGAAAACTCAGTAGGAATCCTTTTTAAAAAAATAATTCTTACATAAAATTACATTGAATTTAAATGTGGTAATTTAGAGCGACTCAATCCCTAGCTGTTTTGTCACTTAAATAATCAGAAGTTTTGTAGTGTAAGCCCTGCTACACAATTTGGCTTTTATAATTCTTTTAAACTTATTCATAGACATTTCTCGGATATCACTGGGAAGTTTGTTATAGAATCTTATACATTTAACCCCATAAAAGAGTTACTTACTTTGTGGAGACGGGTGGTATGTAACACAAAGTTATGCTTATATCTAGTACCTATTTATATTATGAGTATCACTCCTTTTACAGAAGGAGTCTATAAATTTATGCATATAAATTAGATTGTCATATATGACAATGACATGCTACGGTCAGAATGTTAATCTCTTTAAATTGCCATTGCCATCGGTTCCCAAATTACGGCAACCAGACAATTGATTAATACATACATATTGTCACGTTCAGGCCTCAAACCCTAATACCACTAAGGGATTTTGGTGGCTTTTGAAACAGCGCTAGAATTTTCAAGATGATACCAGAACAAAAGAAAAAGGATAGCTAATGAAAGGGATATACAAAAATCCTAATGTAAAAATTGACATTAGATGTTTCCAGAATAATTAGAAAGAAATAGAGCGAGTTTTATGAATGAATAGAAAGAGATAGGTGAAGACAAGGACAAAAGCATTTCGACTTATCTGTCATACAGGCGAATTTTCTAGAAAGAAAAATATGACTTACGAAATGTTTCAAATTTGGAACATTTGGGGGTATGCAAGCGGAACAAAAGCAGAACAGTTAAATTGAATTGAAATCGAGGGTGAATTAAGAGGTAGAAATCAAAGTGAAAACTGAACAAGTGCAAGAGATCAGTGACAGCTTAGTAAACAGTGCCAAGTGTGTTGTTGTCATTGAGTTTTATATCAATGGTTGTTGTAGACACTTTGAAGTGTGCTGTGTACGTCGGGACTTTAACTTTGGCAGTGTTCGTCTTGGGAACATTGAAGTGCGCTACGTATGGGCTCTAGCAAAGAGCTAATCGTCGAGACTCTAAGCACGTGAGTTCCGTGATCTTAGTGGTGAACCAACTGACACAGTGTCGACGCTAAATAAAGTTCCCTTGAAAATACTAGATTCTTTTCCAATCACCTGATCCACCGTTCGTCACAATATTATAAAGAAATTACACCCAGACAAATAATCGTGCTCATCGCACAAAATTTAGTCCTTGGTGGGGATCGAACCCACGACCTCTGGGTTAGCAATCTTAGTTTAACGAATAAAATTTTCTCAGTCATGTCATTATGTAACATTTGGAATTCATAATATCTGGGGACAATGTCACACAGATCATCCTAGCCCCAAACTAAGCAAAGCTTGTACTATGGGTACCAGGCGACGATATACATACTTATATAGATAGATAAAAACTTACATACATAGAAAACATCCATGACTCAGAAACAAATATTCGTGCTCATCACACAAATATTTGCACTTACCGGGATTCGAACCCAGGACCACCAGCTTCGTAGGCAGGAGCACTACCAACTAGGCTATGGTGACCGTCATATTTATGTATTTTACATATTATCAATAATTTTACATAGATTTTATTATAGCTTTACGTGATTGGTTAATTTTTACAACAAAGAAATGAAGTGTAAATACTACTCTACAACTTCGAAACTGTATTTTCGTTATTTTTAAAGGTACTATATATTCTTTCTTTCTTTCTTATAAATTCATGGAATAGATAATGTTTATGCGTTTTTAATACTTGAGCTTAATAATAATATCCTTGGATATTATTCACGGCCATCTGATTCCAAAGTAAGCAGAAATTGTATCTATCTACTATGGGAACCAGATTACTGATATACTACATATACTACTTTTCTTTTTCTAATGCATACTTATATAGATAATTACATCTAGACTCAGGACAAATGTCTATTTGTCCTGAGTCTAGATGTAATTATCTATATAAGTATGTATTTGAAAAAGATGTCCGATATAGCGACCAAATAGTAAAGACTTGCAAGTTTTATAAAAATAATATTAAATTGTAAGAATAACTATCTATATGTCTATATAGATAGTTATTCAATTACATACAATACAATTTAATATAATTTTTATAAAACTTGTAAGTCTTTACTTTTGGTCGCTATATCGGTCACACAGTGCCATCTATCTAAAAAACAAAGCAAAGCTTGTACAATAGATACTAGAAAACTGATAGAAATACTTTTTTTTTGTACACACAAACATCCAGACCAAGGCAAATAGACATTTTTATGATCGCAAGTAGATGTCTTGTGCGTGGATCGAACTTTTATATTTTTTATTGGCTAGTTGGTGTGGTTGGTAAATACTTACCTTTCACGCCACAAGTCGCGGGTTCGTTTCCCACCCAGGACAGATATTTGTGTGCATGAACAAAGAGTCTGGGTGTAGTATGCATTTATAAAAAAGTGCATGTTGTATGTATATCAGATCTCTGATTTCCATAGTACAAGATCTGCTTAGTTTGGGATCAGATGGCCGTGTGTGAATAGTGTCCCAGGATATTATTATTATTAGAATTATATTATTTTTTTATATACTATGGACACGGGTCTCATCGCGATAAATATTTAGGTAAATCATTACCTTGTTTACCCGACGTTTCGGCATGGATTGCACCAGCCGTGGTCACGGGTCGACTGGTGTGGCTCGGCAGCGTCGTCTCCGTGAAGCTCGGGTTTCGGTATCTACCCTCGCATGGTCTTGATATTTTTCATTTTCCTTTACGATTAAATATAATTTTATTAATAATAAAAAATAATTTTATTATTTTTGTTAATCAAAGCCTTCCCGCTGATGTGTAACTGTTTTATTTCTTGATGTCAATATTGTCAACACATTTTGATTCATCTTTAGTAAGCTGATACTCTGGCTTAATAGAGTGTAATGCTATGGTCGGGTCGGTCACTCATCTGACAGTAATTATTTAATGGGGAGAGATATTACCGGATTATGGATAACGGGATATTGTGAGATGGCTAAGCGGGCTATTTACTTTATTTTTAATACGGATATGTTTTTTATTTTCTTTTCTATGTAAAATATGGAGTGTAAAGATTCCGAAATAAAGATTTATTATTATTATTATTAAATATGACTACGGCGACCTATTTCAATGCAGAATAATAATAAAAATATCTTAGGAAATTATTCACACACGGTCTATAGGTATACTTATAAACATAATTTCACCATGATCCAGGACACAGCCTTGTTCATGCACACAAATATCTGTCCTGGGTGGGAATCGAACCCACGACTTGCGGTGTGCAAAGCAAGTATTTGAGCCGTTGACGCACATGAGGCCGGATACCTCGTGGTTCGTGGGTTCGATTCTCACATACACTTAAGTTTATACAGCTCATTAAAAAAATACATACATAGACTCACGCCTGTTTCCCAGAGGGGTAGGCAGAGACAACGGATTTCCATTTGTCACGATCTTTGCATACTTCTTTTGCCTCGATTACTGTCATTACATTCTTCATACATGCTCGCCGGTTTAGGGTACTTCTGACCTGCCCTTTCTTGAGAACATCTCCAATTTGGTCAGAGAATGTTCGACGTGGTCTTCCCCTTCCGGTTGTCCCATTCACACAGGCCAGGTATACTTCTTTTGTCAATCTTGTTTCATTCATCCTTTCTAAATGGCCAAACCATCTCAGCATGCCTTTTTCAATCTTTGTGACTACATCCTCTTTCACACCACAACGCTCTCTTACATCAGTATTTCGAATTCTGTCTCTCAAAGTCACACCACACATACTTCTCAGAGCTCTCATTTCCACTGCATTTATTTTACTTTCATTCTTTTTCTGTCACACCCAACTTTCACTTCCATACATTAAAAAATAGATGTCTAAAATTTACTTTTCTATTGTGAGTTCATACTTATATAGATAATTACACCCAGATTTGAGCTCAGGACCTCATGTTGTTAGACGGGCCTGTTGGCGTGGTTGGAAAATGCTTGCCTTATACGCCGCAGGTTGTGGGTTCAATTCCCATGATGAACACGTCTGTTTGCCTTGAGTCTATGTGTCATTGTCTATATATAAGAAGACATGTATTTAAAAAAGAAAAGTTATCTGATTTCCATAGTACAAGCTCTGCTTAGTTTGGGATCAGATGGCCGTGTGTGAATATTATTATTGTCTGCGGTTGCAAACGCTACCACTACACCAGAGAGGCTAACAAGCAGTTTAATTTTAGTATAATAGTAACGGTACGGTCAGGGCCAGCGTTCCTAATACCGGTCGGGTGCGCCTGTCCGATCCATTGTCGCTGATCCTGAGATAAAGATTATGAGACAAATATACTGAACTTGACATTGATATGTCGCTTGTGCAAAGAGTATGTAGATGGGAGACATGTCTATCTTTATTTTATTTTTTATATCAGAGGGCGACTAACGAGTAACTGAGTCACCTGATGGTAAGTGATCATCACCGCCCATGGACACTCGCAACACCATAGGAGACGCGGGTGCGTTGCCGGCCTTTAAGAGCCAGCAAACAAGTGTTGCTGACTATTGACCCCCCCCCCCCCCCGATGAGCTCTGACGACCACTCACGCAGAAACACAACATTTAGTTTTTAATGTTATTATTAAGCAATGTCTTCTGTAAGGTGGAGGTACTTCCCCAGTCGGGCTGCTCTTTGAGTGAATGACCTCTCTTTTTCAGCTAGCTCCATAACTTTACTTAATTGAAGTCCACTGCTGGACAAAAGCCAAAAGGCCAAGACAAAAGGGGATATGCCACAATCACCAAGCTTGGCAGACGGGTCATAGTACACAAAGAGACGCTGTTCCTCGTTCTCTGGCAGATATTCCCTCGGGACGACTTCTACTGGGATGAGATGGGGTGACGAGTGGGAAGTGGTTATGCCCATCCATATATTTATTGAATTTCTCTCCCGCTAAATGGATCAGTGGTTTCTAAGCTCATCAGAAGCCCTGTTTTAAAGCTGTTTTTGTCTTTTTAGGAATGGGCTGTGAATGGCTTCCTTGTGTCAGAGTTGTTCAAGCCACCGACTACATCTCTGACGACTGTTGTCTAACGATAAAAACCGGAACCGACAGCTTAACATACCTACCTTCGAAATACGGCGCTTAGAAATAAAAATCTTTAAGGGTTGTCCATCTATAATAATAATACAATAATTTGAATTTCACGAAGATTCGCGGACTGTTTCTTTAGTTTCAGTTAAATTGTGGGGAATCTATCGGGAACAAGAACGACGACCAATATACAAATACAAAAATAATACAAATATTTTATTGGAACAAAAACAGATTACAAAATTTTTTAGTTCGCTAACAACCGCATTAGTATGGAATACTGTGTCGCAGCCATTAGCGCCCACCTCCAAGAGGGTAGACGACAGCGTTCCAGATATTGAACGATATAAAACAAAATTTTGAAAATAAAATATCTTAAGCACTAAGTATATATTGTTATTACAAAATATTATTAAATTAAATTACTAAAATTAAATTGTTTATGCATGTCTATGTGTGTATGTAGCATGAATGTATGTGTGTATGAGAGTGGGAGTGAGAGTATGTGTATATGTATATGTATGTTTATTCGTTTATGTGATTTGGAAGGGAGAGGGAAATGAATGAAAGAGATTTTTAGATGGTTACAAGATGTTCGAGTTCTTCGTCAGTCAAGGAACTGAGCCACTTATGTGTTATTGATTTACACTCACGTGAAGGAAGGGGATAGATGTTCAAAATCCCATTTATGTGGTTATACAATCTTGAGCTTATAAAGTAGTATTGTCGCCTGACTATTACGATGTTAGCTGGTACAACAGGGCATGCTTTAACAGGTCTACGTTTGAGCTTACTCTGGTTGCTAAAACACTTGTCGAAACCAAGTTCTGTATGTTTTCGTAAGATTGAGTTCAGAAGAAAACTTTGTCTTACTCTAGGTATTTGCAATAGAGCATACAGTTCGTCGGTTGGAAAACGGACTGGTTTGTGCGACATGACTTTCAGAACCGATCTCTGCGCTCTTTCTAAACGAAGCATTAAGCACTTTCCAGAACTACCCCATATGGTTATACAATAGCTTAAGATGGAATTTGCCAGAGCATAGTAGACTGTTTTAAGCGTAGGAAGATCAGCTGATGACCTTAATTTTTTAAAAACAAATATTAATTTCCTAACTCGTGCAACCAAAGACCCGATGTGATCGCTCCAGGACATAGTGCTATCAATTGTTACGCCTAAGTATTTTATACTATTTGTTCGCGAGATAGATTTGCAACAGCAGTTATTATTCATTGCGGACTGGCAATTGTGGATAGTCAAAGCGAAGGGTGATGCCGGTTGAGAAATGATGCGTGGAGAGAATGTGATAAATTTTGTTTTCTCCATGTTCAGGGTAAGCAAATTATTTGATAACCACTCAGAAACTATTTTCAACGCAGATTCTGCATTGGAGCGGGTTTCATGCCAGTCACTTCCTTGAACGATTATTGCCGTATCGTCTGCGTAAACTATAAGGTTCGAGTTTGGTACATTGAGTTTGCAGAGCTCATTAATGTAACACAAAAATAAGGTAGGCCCAAGAACACTACCTTGTGGAACGCCATAGCTCATGTTTTCAACGTCGCTCTTATGGTCTCCTATTTTTACAATCTGAGAGCGATTACTAAGGTAACTCCTAAAAATATCAAGTGGTACTCCTCTAATGCCCATTTTTTGGAGTTTATTCAGCAAGAGAGGAACAGAAACAGTGTCAAAAGCTTTTGAAAGGTCTAGAAAAATAGCAATTGATTTGGTTTTATTGTTAAAATTTTTGGCCACAGCACCAGTTAATTTAAGAACGGCATCTTCTGTGTTTTTACCTGATCGAAAACCAAATTGATTGTCAGCCAGAATATTTTTTGAGTTGAGATACTTAAGTAGCCTAAGATTAATGATTTTTTCCAAAATTTTAGATAAGGTTGTTAACACAGAAATTGGTCTATAATTGTTGACACTGCTCCTGTCCCCACTCTTGTGAATAGGGTGCACAATGGCTTTTTTAAAAACCGTTGGGAAAACTCCTGCCATCAAAGACAGATTAAATACATAGCAGATAATAGGAACAAGGACGTGTCTGGCTGCCTTAATAAGGGCGGCTGATATGCCATCCCAGCCCACCGCACTACTTAGTTTTAGCCCAAGTATTGTTCTCTCTATTTCGGCAATGTCTGTACTAAAAATGGCCATTGAGCTGGGATCAGTACTAGCGGCATTAGTGCCGTAAGAACTGTAAGCTTGATCGTCTCGTGGAGTAATTTTGGAAGCGAGAGTTCTTCCTATGCTAGCGAAGTGTTTATTGACAATATTAAGCGAGGCATGTGGATCGGAAGCAATTGTCAGCAGTTCACTAGCACATGATTTGTTTGTCTGAAGGTTAGAAATTTTTTTAATAAGATTCCATGTGGCCTTTGGATTTTTACGATTTTTTTGAAATTCTTCACGTTCGTATAGTCTTTTCAGTTTTTTGAGTAAATTATTACAAAAATGTTTATAACGCATGTAAGTCACTTTTAGGATATTATTATCAGGATCTCTTCTTGTTTTACGAAACATTTTGTCGCGGTTACGGATGCATCTAAGAAGGCCAGGGGTTATCCAGGGCTTTAATATTCGTTTCCTGCTTGGCATCACAGTTGTAAAAGTGTTGCTGTTAACCACATTAGAGATTTTGTTAACTAATTTCGTGGCTGCGTCATTTGCATCGTAGCAAGTGGTTATTGATGTAAAATCTGTCATTTCAAGTTCAGCTACACAGGCAACGATATCAACGCGTCGAGATGTTACAGGGGCTTTAGGACTACGATTCCGGAGTTTGCAAAACACTATAACAGGAGCGTGATCAGTTATAAAGGAATCAATTACCAGAGTGATGGCAGGTTTATCTGACTTAATTATCGCGTGATCAATGCAGCTATTACCACGGGTTGGAAAAAGATGCCCGGGCAGCATACCATGCGATGCCACAGTATTTAAGTACATATCCGAAATTGAGTCAGTATTATTAGGCAATATATTTATATTAATATCACCAAGTATCATAATTGTTTTATAAGCGTTGAGTGCACTCAAGCAGTTGTCTAAGCTATCAAGAAAGTTTTGGACATTACGGTGTGAGGGAGAACGGTAGACTGCCACTAGTGCAACATCTTTTTTAAATTTTATAATAATACAATTAGCATCCACCAGTACCTGCCGTTCAATAGTAAAATGCAAGTTTTGCTTAACGTATACTACTATACCGTCGTTTTGATTGGTGTATTCAGACTTGAAGCATTCAAAACCAGTTATTATAGGAGGCGATGGACATTTACTTAACCAACACTCTGACAACACAATGATGTCATACTGCAGTTTAGTTCTGTGCAACAGTATAAGCAAATTATCAAAATTAGCCGAATTACCTAAACTTCTTATATTAACATGAAAGATTTTTAAACCACTGCTTGGATCTTTGACGTACCCGCTACATTTTTCAGGGGAACAAAAATATGATTCTGAGACTGACAAGCGCTCGATGTCTTCTGCAATATATAAATTTTCACTATCCATAGCTAGGAAAAATTAACAGGATGTTTATCTTTAAGTGACATTGAAAATGAAAAATGACGATACATTGGTTGACAATGCATAGTGGCTGGGCTCGTGAATTTTTGCTAGTCCTTCCATTAGAGTATTTTTGTGTGAGTGTATGTGTATGTGTGTGGTACAAAGTAAAATTAACAGTAAAATTTAGGTTTCTAGGAGGTAATAGAAAGTTAATACAATTTATAACTAAACGAAAATAACAGAAATATAGATAAGAGATTGCGTAGCTATATAGTCACTTCGTATTATTCGTTTTGGGTATATCAGATTCCGTTTTAACTAAGATATGGGGGGCTCTCTCTTTTTCACGCAAGAAAATCTTGCCATTTGTAACCCAACAAAAACGATAATTATTGCTACTCGCAAAGTCCTTAGCAAGAAATAAGAGTCTTTTCGATCTTGCCGTAAGGTTTTCTGACACAAAGATTGGTTTGGGTGTTCCATTTATTTTTAGGTGCTCAGTAGATAGCTTTTTATTGTCTTCCTTCCCTTTATTATAGGTCTTATATTTTTGTAGAAAATTTTCTTTTTTTAGATTTGTGGTAAAATTAACAATAATCGTTCTATTATTAGAATCAGTCGGTCCAACTCGGTAAATGTCGTTTATTTCATGCGGTTGTATCGGGGCATTTAAAATAGCACCTACCTTAATAACATTATTTAATAATAAATCTTTGGTTTCAGACTTAACAACAGGGATGTTTCGAATTTCCAAACAGGACGATCTTGCACCTTTTTCCATTTTCTCAAGCTTTTCCTCCAAGGACTTCGTATATCCTGCGTTATTTTTACGTTCCGTGTCGAATTTGTTTTCTAGTTCATCAATCTTGGACTTTAGATTATCGTAATACTCTGATAAAGAGTTAACAGCTTTTTGAATGTTGGTGTTTTGTGATTTTATTTCCTGCATTGAATCATAGATCTTATCAATTTTATTGTTCTGTTCCACTTTCAATTCGTTGAACATAGACCTCATTTCAGCCATAAAGTTAGACAGTTTGTTCTCGTTTACAGCAATCGCTCCAACACGTCTGCGCTTGGTGGGGTGTGAAATACCAGAACAATCACTCTCGACCTTCTCCGCTTCAGATTCCATTAGGTTCGGCTCAGACAAACTAAGGTGCAGCGGACTCAAGAGGAGCGGCGTGGATGGCGCATCGAGTGACGTTATAGGTGGTGGAGTTCGGTTAATCGGCATGTTTGCAAATGGGCTCAGGTACCAGGGCACAAGAAGTTAGTAGGAGCTTAGCTTCGGTCACTACGTCAGGGGTCAGCAAACTGGTCACGTATCGATAAATTGGTACAATTGACGGCCACTCTAACTTGACCTTCCGGATTACATGCAAGAATTTATAGTGTTGTGTTTGTGTAGTTGAATTGTTTCATCAATGTGTGACGGTTCAAATCTGCGTGTGCAATCGTAGCGTATTTTCACACAGTGATGCAGGTATATGAAGACACTCACTCACGAAAATATTGTTAAGTAGTGCATAAGATTTAGTTTTAATGTTTCTCATAGTTAAGTGAACTACTGTAATGTTCTTCTGAGAAATAAATTCTTTAAACCGAACATAGTTTGTCCTGAGGACAAACTCGCAAATGTTTTTGTAGGTTTTATTGAATCTGGGACATGGCCATTGTTAAGGATGTCTGAATCTCACGGTGTCGACCATACGGTGTACCGCATCAACGTTTTTGTTATTCACAGTGATAGATGGATGACCAACGTGATATTCGTCACTGAGTTTGGGATAACCGTGTTTGAGTTAAGCGAACTAGCTAGCTAAAAGCAGTTGTCTTGTATGGTGCTTCTTTTTTGTAGGTGCTCTTCGCTTCTGCTGAGGTATCATACAACAGGGATGACGTAGACTACCTTTCTTTTATGAATAATAAAACGCCCGCACTATGTTAATTAATGCCTGTCTCGCGGTACTTTGCAAACATATATCTAATTAACAGACACAAAGTACGCCCAGACTTAGAACAACTATTTATGGGTCACACAAATAGTTGTCCTGTGTGGCAATTGAACCCGGGACATGAAGTGGCGAGGCGACTGTGTAACCGCTGCGTCACACGTGCAGCCAAAATGTGAAAAAAGTCACAAATAAATGAGACAACAACTGATCATCAAACCCAAAGTAATTATTCTTATTCTTTATTGCACACAGAAAATATACATTTTATACATGCGTATTTGTAAATTAATGTACAAAGGCGAGCTTAACTCATTTATGAGTTTTTTTCCAGCAAACCACTGACTGAGGGAGATTTGTAGAAGAAGGGTAAAAATAGTGTACAACATCAAAAGAAAAATAAAATTAAGTGGTACTAATTGCTACTACCAACTGGTAGAAATAGATATATATCTACACACTAATACATACTAATAATACAAACAAATTACATACTATACACACTAAATATATATATAAAGCTCCTAAATATACTAATACATAAATTATAGATTACAATGATTGTGACAAAAAATGTTCCCTTGCTCTTCTCTTAAATACCTCTAAAGATGAGTTAGAAAGAATAGAGTGTGGAAGAGAGTTCCATAGTCGAACGGCGCGTATTGTAAAAGAGCCATCATAACGGCTGGAAGTGTGAGAAGGCATACGAAGTAGAAAGGTCGTGGCTGTGCGACAGAGTTTTCCTCGAGGGACTAAGTACTCAAAGCGTTCACGAAGATAGACAGGAGAATTAAAGTAATGTAGGATTGAGAAGAGTAGGGAAAGAATGTGTCAATCTCGACGTTGCCGTATTGGCAGCCATCTCAACCACCTCCGAAACTCCGACACATGGTCGTACTTACGGAGGCCGAAAATGAAGCGAATGCACAAATTCTGTAGGCGTTCGAGCTTGTCAAGAATGTCTTCATTCAAATCCGGAAAACAGACATCAGCATAGTCTAGAAGAGGAATTAGGAGTGACTGTGCTAAGGATACTTTAGTACGGAAGGGTAAGAATTTCTGTAATCGTTTAAGAGACTGAAACGAGCAGTATACCCTTCTACTGACTTCCGCAACGTGAGAGCTCCATGATAAGTTGCTGTCAATTAGTATATCAAGATTTTTAACATTGGTCGCATAAGGTATGGGGACGTTGTCATAAAGAACTGGTGGAAGAAAATTGTTAGGTATCAAACTAAACATATGCCTGCCACCAATAATGATTGCTTGTGATTTAGTGGCTATTTTAACCAAGAGTCCAAAAGATTTCGCCCAATCACTAATGTTTCCAAGATCACTATTGATGGCATCAATGGCCAGACTAATATCCTCAACTTTAAAGTGTCGATAAAGCTGCAAATCGTCTGCGTAAAGATGGAATTTGGAGGAAACAATTTTTGTTATGGCGTTAATAAACACAGAAAGAGAAGAGGAGAGAGTACGTCACTTTGAGGAACGCCCGCAGTAAGATTACACCACTTAGAAGAAGCTTCTTCGTAGCGTATAGACTGCGAGCGTCCCCGAAGATATGAGTCAAACCATGTAGTTACTGAATATGAGATATTAAGGGAGGATAAGATGCCAAGGAGGATATCAAAATCAACTGAGTTAAAGGCACTACTGAAGTCCAATAAGACCATCACCGTGAGTAATTTCCGCTCCATGGCTAGTCGGACATCATCGGTAATTTTCACTAATCATTTTGTAGTCTTGTAAAGTTTTAAAATATTGTACAGGCTAGTCCCGGAAATGTTTAGTACGCCCTATGTGTTAGGAATATTCCTGCTGTAGGTAGAATACAAATATACCTATTACTACTATGACATGTCTGTACTATTATTATACTCTACATTGTTTCACTATCATTGCAGCACAGAAACTAATACATTGCACACTTTACACGGTACGAGAAAGTAAACAAAACTATTTTAAAATAGACATTTTTGTTAGTAATGCGGTGGATTTTGGTGATAAGAAAAGTATGGCCTTAATTAGTAAATTTAGTATGCATGATATAAACTCTTGATCATCTATTCTATATACATATAATAAAATCGAAGGAAAGTGAAAACTGTACATTGAATATTTTTTTAAAAGGATACTTGGGGCGTGATTTATAATCGCTATCGAAGCCAAAAATATAGTCTTTAGAATATTTGTCTGTGTATGTCCGGGCTAAACTCAAAAAGTACTGCATGGATTTGCTTCAAATTTTGCATGAATATTACTAAGAGGTCGGGTCAACATATAGGCTACATATTTATCACGCTATCACCTACGGGGGAGGAGCTGTGATAATGTATAATATTTAACGCGGGTAAAACCGCGGGGCGCAGTTAGTAAGAAATAATAAAAAATAATGCTTTGCCACTTTGAAAACGATCACCACGACGACTTTACGGACCACTTTCATAGACGGCAACGACACGACTCCGACCATCGTGTCCTTTAAAAGTTCCAAAACAAGTCTAAAATCATTGGCCCGTGCGCACGCAGCGATATTGACGTTATTCAACGAACATGAAATTAACCAGTGTCTTAAGAAAATCAAGCTAATGATGCTTAATATTCCTGAAAAGAAAGATGGCGTGTGTTTGGCCTGATAATAAGCATCAATATCATAAGATATAAGACAAGTATTTGCTGGGTTAGTAAGAACTTAGCTATTATCAGGATTAAAAAATAACCAACCAAAGTCACCGATATAGGCGGAAGAATTGCAAAGCTGGGTGGGGCACATAGCTCGTAGAACCGACGGCCGTTGGGGCAGAAAAGGTTCTCGAGTGTCGACCACGAACCGGAAGACTCAGTGTGGGCAGGCCCCCTACAAGATGGACCGCTGATATTGTGCGGGTCGCTGGAAACCGCTGTATGTGGAAAGCACCAGACCGGCGATTGGGGAGATCTTTGAGGGAGGCCTTTGTCCAGCAGTGGACGTCTTTCGGCTGATATGATGATGAAAATAATCTAATAATATATTTCACACAAGTGTCTCAAACCTGAAAAGGACTATGTGTAATAATTTCTTTGAGTCACATTGTTCTCAGTAGATTTTTTAGATTTTTTTAAATAGTAATTTAGTAATAGGTATGCTGTTTATTCTATATTTGTAATATGTACCTATACAATTTATTTATTTGTTTAAACTTGTAATTGGCCATCTTTTGTATAATTTCAAGAATTTGTGTAACTAATTGGCTGTAAGTTTTCTAAATTGGAAAGTAAAAAAAAGAAAAAAAAAATGTACCTAATAATAATGAAGGATCAATGGAGACTATTGGAGACTAATCTTCAGTACGGGACATATCACTGTGCAAAAGTATATGCCGAAACATAGTTGGTATTAGGTACTATTATATCACTCTTATTATCAGATGAAGTGATTACCAACACAACCGGGAAAAGGCCAGGTACATAACCAACACCCAAACTTCGAACTAATACTGAGAATTCCTTTTTTTCAAAAAAACACTTTTATGCTCAACCCGGGATTTGAACTCAGGACCTCAACATCTTTGGTGAAACACTTTACCTCTAAATGAATGCTAACCTGTGAAGTTTAATAAATATTCCACAACAAAACACTTTTATTTGTCTAATGTTTTTCTTCACCATTGAACGTGGTTTTACAAAATAAATACTAAAAACGTACATTATAATAATACTCCAAGACAACAGAGACACTATCACGTCACGTGATAGCAAGAGCGTGTTGTTAAGGTCGGTGCACACGTGTCCGGCGATTTACGCACGACTTCTCTTTAAAATGAACTTACAAATAACACGTGTAGATCTCTATTGATAGTGTCACGTGTCAATAGAGACAAGAGCATGTTTTTATGACAATTTGTAAGTGTATCAAAACAGACGAAAGATGTTCACAGCTGGACAAAAGCCTCTTGGGGATAACAGAATACCCGTTTTTATAAATATATCTCAAACTATAAGTATAGACAATTACTATTTAAAAATCCTTAAATAATCAACTCGACAATAAAATAAAATAAAAAAGGTTTTTATTCACGTAGACTTTAAAAAAGCGCTTGTTAATAGTCAGAACATGTTTGTAGTGATATAGTTATATACATTATTATTTCTAGTAACATAGATATTTAGGTCGTATGAAAACATTTATAAAATTTATTTTATTATAGCATTGATATTTAGCTAGCTCGTATCAAGTTATTGTCAAGAGATTATGTTTAATTATCTAGTTTAAGTCTAATATTTTTACTACATATTGTCAATGACTTAAAGAAATACCTATTTAACTAAAGCATTAATATTTCAAATTAAATTATATTCTATTTGATCAAATACCCATAAGTCTCGATCACCACGAGACCACTGACTTCACTGTCCACCGGTCTAACCACTAGGCTATCTTGCAATTTCTTTCTCTTCACAAATATAAAATTTTTAAGAAATCTTAACATTTTTGGATATTTCGAACATATAGTTTGCGAGACACTGGTGTTTGAACTAGGCAAGCCTAGTACTACAGATCTGCCGTAAGAAATTTCGTTATTGACTTAAAACTCGCTTATGAACAAGCCTTTCTATCACGTTCAATGTTGGTTTGTTTTGGTTCTATATGCAATAAAAGATAAATATACCATATTTGTTCAGATCGATCTGACGGTCTCATTCACACCCATGATGACACTGACCTATATTTTCATCATCGCCTTCCATAACCTTTAGTTCGCATTCGCATCACTGAAATTCCCGCACCGATCTTTGAACCCAGGACTTTATTATCTACGGTTGAACACGCTACCACTAGACCAAGGAGGCAATCTGTAAAAGGAGTATAATCTGTAAGCTGCAGATATTTCCCTAGTCTAGCTGATCAAAGAGAACGTAATGGTTTGGCACGTTAGAATTACTAAAGCTTTAGCCTACGGACCCGGTAGCAAACTACCATCGAGTTCAATTTAATTCATAGAACTGACAGCTGTCAAAAATACCAACTTAAGATAAAACAGCTATTCTTGTAAGTGTCTATGCTAAAAATATCCTACCAAAATCAAGGACAATATCCTTCTATCTTCGTGCGTCTAGAATGGCCTTTATGCCACAGATAACATAAGTTAACAGAACGAACATAACAGTCCGTCGTTCAATATTTGCGTGTGTAACGAGGTTGTTGTCCTGTCAGTCACTTTTCTAGTGACTTATCTACTTGGAAAATAAGAAACAATGCAAGTATGCAACATCTCTGTATGTAGTTTAGTAGGTACAGACGCCAGCACATCCAGTTACCCCAATCTGTCAAATTTCTTTTATAGAATTTCAACTCTAACAGTAAATCATAAGATTCACTTTCAATTGGGGAAATTTGACAGATTGGTGTAGCTTCATGTGCTGACGTCTGTACAATGGACGGCACGACAATGGAGACAATTGCATTACAATGACAACCTTAGTGCTTAAGTAATAAAATAGCTTTCAATATCAAATTGTATCAACATCTTGGCGTCAATTGTTCTGACTACATGATTCCTAGAAACATTATTAAAGGACATTTAGTGAAAATATTTGTTTAATTTGCGTGTTTGTATTTAAAATGAATTGTAAATTATACCAATTAGTAAATAATAAGTAGAAAGAAACTAATTAAGTTATTATAAATTTTGGAGCATTACGTCATGTACGAATTATAGCTCTCATTTTTAGAACTAAACTCGTATTTTATTTATTTTTATCATTTATTTATTTAAGGATCGTCAACGTTACCAACACTCATGCAGTTATTAGGGCACCTACGCCGTACATACCTTATTATATAGTTATATACTTAATAATGGTGCTCCAACACTTCAGGAAAACCACAGCATTCGAACGTTGCATTATTCAAGTTAAGTAAATTAATTTAAAAAAATTACACTAATTACTAACAAAATCCCTATACACATCGATACAAAACGTAACGATTAAATAATAGTCGAAAGATAAGGCCTAAATACCAAAAAATCGCATAATTTAATAATAATTAATAAATAATTATTGATATACTTGCATTATAATTATTTACATATAGAGAATGACTGACATTAACTGTGTAAATTATTATAGAAACGTGTATGGAACACCTAGTCCAGCTTTCGGTAAGCTGTCACCTACGCCTTGAAAAAACCAAACTGTGACGCAATAATGAAAATCCTACATTTAAGAGGAACAAATAAAAGAAAGCTTTAAAAGATAACGATCTCATTTGTCTTTATGTCACACGTTAAAATCTTTAAAATGATGTGTTAGTCAAGAACAACATCAAATTTCATTGAACATGGTCAAGATATTACAGGTATTGAAATTAAAATATGTTCAACATGTTTAACCAGGGACTAGTATACAAATTATTTAAAACATTACATAACAATTCATTACATTTACATATATGAAATAAAATTACATTTATATTTATTATTAAAATGTTAAATTATATTCATTATAGTATATTCATATAAAAAAATCCAATCAAAATCATTTCAAATCGAAAAATTCTTGAACAATGTTAAAACATTTTTCAATTAGCCATTTTTTTAATTTAATTTTGAATATTCTCAGGGGAAGTTCTCTTAGTGGTTTTGGGATTTTATTATATACCTTTTAAATACACATAAAAATTTCAAAAATGGGAAATATTAAATTTAATCATCCAGCGGGTCTCGAACCTGCACCCATCTACCAATCCGGGGTAGGCGCTCTGCGTTAAGCTACGAACCATACACGCTAGCAGATCAAATTTAGGATTCCAATGCTTACACCCTTCCGGAGGATGTAGGTATTATCTATCAGTTTTGTTTTTCTAGAAACATGGCCGACTGATATGTTCGCAGTTGCATGTGAAAGAGCATATCATTTTGATAATACCTTCCAAATTATTAACTTTTAATTTTTATAGCATTATTCGCAATGCAAAGCGTTTATCTAATCTCAAAAATGGGAAATAATAAATTTAATCGTCCGGTGGGTCTCGAACCTGCACCATCTACCTATCCGGGGTAGGCGCTCTGCGTTAAGCTACGAACGATACACGCTGGCAGATCAAATTTAGGATTCCCATGCTAACATAAACGCTTTGCATTGCGAATAATGCAATAAAAATTAAAATTTAACACATAAAAATGCTGTTCCGGTGATAAAATGTAGTTCTACATTTTATTACTCTGAGTTTTGTTGGATCTCTTCGACTAAGCAGGCTATTTTCACTGGCTTTTTAGGGCTCCGTAGCCAAATGGCAAAAAACAGAACCTTTATAGATTCGTTATGTCTGTCTGTCTGTCTGTCTGTCCGTATGTCACAGCCACTTTCTTCCGAAACTATAAAAACTGTACTGTTGAAACTTGGTAAGTAGAAGTGTAAACCGCATCAAGATTTTTACACAAAAATAGAAAAGGAACAATAATTTTGGGGGGTCCCCATACATAGAACTGAAACTCAAATTTTATTTTTCATCATACATACATGTGGGGTCTTCCAAAATGATATGGTGGTTTCTTATATCATTTGTTTCTAAACTGAATAGTTTGCACGAGAAACACTCCCAAAGTGGTAAAATGAGTGTCCCCCCCCTGTAACTTAAATAATGTATAAAATAAGAGAATCATAACACTAAAAAAATATATATGATGTACATTACCATGCAAACTAACAACGAAAATTGGTTAAAACGAGATCTAGCAAGTAGTTTTTTTTAATACGTCATTAATCGTACACCACAATTTGCTTTCATTGAATCAATTGAAATACTTGCTGCTACGGAACCCTTCATGGGCGAGTCTGACTCGCACTTGGCCGTTTTTTTTACAAATAGTTGTGAATGTTTTCCAACAAATAGTCCAATCTCTAGGATGTAGAGTGAAGTTAGTGTCAGTATGTTCTTTTCTTTTAAAAGAAACTCATCTAAACTAACGAATGTATTTTGATGAAACTTTGTAGTAACATAGGTTATACATCCGAATATAATATTAGTGCCTAAAAATGTTTCAATTTAAAGTTACATACATTTTTAAGTCCTTCTGCTGCGAAACGGAAAGTTTTCAAAATATTCCCATATATTTTTGTTCTAATATAGGGCAATTCTAAAGATTCCCTAACGATTACGAAATTCTTTTAAAATCGGGTAACATACATGAAAAAATAAATTATAAATATCAGTTTTCGGCTCAAAAAAAATATAATGTGTAGTTCTAATTACTCGAAGATATATAGTCAACTTGGCGGTCACACTGCTGTGCTCACGGCTACTACCAACCACGTTATCACATTCATGTTATCTACTCAATTAACAAACATCTCAAATTACATTTTTTCTCTAAATCTCAGCTCTACCATTAAAGATAAAGAACCTATCTATTGTTGTCACTTTGATATCGTCGTCGTACCTCAACACGTGCAGGTTTTAATATTTCCACGCCAACGAAAAGCAAAATAATATGGCGTCGTCATATTAAATCTGTTTACAAAGAAAAATCTATAATAACTGATAACATACATTAAATTTCTCAAAAACATGATAACTCATAATATCCCCAAAAGTCCCCTATAAGTTTATTTATATACATATATTGCGATGTTAATAAAAATATTTTCATAAATCATAATGTCAAACAAACCTACGTCTCAGTTTGTCTGAGCTCATAAAACAATGAAGATAAGATAAGGTGGCAGCATCAGTAGTCAGTCACGTTCCTACTATGGACAACTTCGGGTATCGCGAGATGGGATGGTCTTCATCCTCGCAGACGACTGCGACACCCTCACGGTCGAGATACTCCAGCAGCACACGCTCAAGATTTAGAGAACCGGAGGAGTTTCCACTAAATCCCAGAAATGTCCGGAATATCGACCTCTTGGAATCTGCTCGTGAGCCTGGCAAAATCAAAGAGTACCTCTTCGTCGGCCCCTCACCACCAGCTGAAGATGCTTCTAATATGTATCACAGCTTCGACATCCACGCTCCTGATCTTGAGGCCAGATTGACTGAAGAAAATATTCGACGAAGTTTGTGCGAGAAAGCTTATTCATTAGGAGCTGCAAGGTTTTTCGACGATGTTGAATGCGGCGTGATAACTATGGACAACATCGAAGGACACATCGTGTCGGCACCTGAAGTGGTTGTGAATTTAACTCTTTTGTGGGCTACGTTTTTAGTGCGAGAAGAACTGTTGCCTGCTATTTTGGACGTGGGAGCCGATATCCACTGTGCGGAACCACTCGGTTTGACGGCGTTGCATCTTGCCGCATTCAGTGGAGCAGGTAGGGCTGCTAGTTATTTATTGTCTCGTGGCGCTGATGTAGATTTCGCGCCAAAATATTTCGCCCCCCTCCACTGCGCTGCCTTCGGAAACTCTTTAGAAGTGGCTGAAGTACTAATAAGTAAAGGTGCATCCTTACATGCTGTTGTACAGCGAGCTGGGTGTGAAGACAACCTGGTTCATTGCGCAGTGCGGTCAGACGCTGTCGAGTGCATGGAACTCTTTATAGAAAAAGGTGTAGACCCAGGTTATATTACGTCAGGCGGGCAAAACGCTTTACATCTAGCGGCTGAACTTGGTGCCCTAAAGTGCCTTTCATATTTACTCAAAGAAACAAAAATAAGTGTGAACGGTGTAACTAAACAACGAGATAAAGAATGTGCAGCGATACATTTGGCAGCGGCGAGAGGTTTCGCGGAATGTGTCGAGGCTCTAATATCAGAAGGGGCTAAAGCGAATATGAAGAATTATAGAGGATTTACAGCGTTACACCTAGCTGCGAGATGTTCTAGTCTAGAATGTGTGGAAGTGCTGTTAAGAGATGGAAACGCTGATGCTAATTCGGAAGATTACGACAAAAGAACTCCACTGCACGCATCTATCAGTCGCTCGAATCGCGCATGTGACGTGATAGATTTGCTTGTCAGTTGGGGGGCGCAAGTAAACAAGAAAGACGAATATGGATATTCCCCGTTGCATTTGGCTGCAATGGACGGATTGACGCAATGTGTAGAAACTTTAATATTCCTCGGCGCTGATGTTACTTCAAAATCGAAAAAAGGTCACACAGCATTGAGTGTCATAGCAAGGAAGACCCCTAAGTCATTAGCAATATTAAAGCATAATTTAGACTGTGGCATATCGCTTAACCAATCAGCGGAATCCAATGAAGAAGTGCAAATTGAGTTTGATTTTGGGCGATTGCTGAAATTTTCTTATCCTCGCGAGATCACGTATTTGAATAATTTGGTCGATGAAGGTCAGAAAGATATTTTATTGCATCCGTTATGCTTAGCATTTTTATATATGAAATGGAGAAAAATAAGGAAATTCTATTTAGCAAGATTAATATTTTGTTTTCTTTTCGTGACATTTCTATCTATTTATGTGTTAACTGCTGTAGTTAAGACTTGTAAAGGACAATACAATGAAAAATACGGTGTTCTGAATGAACTTTGTCAAGATTCATCTTTGATTGGGGACATTTTACAGGATAACCCAATAGAATTTGAAAGATGGGTATTAATTGGTATTACGGCATTTGAAATCGTTCGTAAACTAACAGGCATTACGGGTTATTCTAGTTATTATCAGTATTTTACGACTTTTGAGAATTTAATGGAATGGTTTGTTTTGTTATCAGTATTTTCTTTGTATAATATCCATAAGGACTACAGCTGGCAAAACCATGTAGGGGGTTACGCTGTTTTGGGCGCGTGGACAAATCTGATGTTAATGATGGGTCAAATGCCAATGTTTGGTGATTACGTGGCTATGTATCAAAAGGTATTGACAGAGTTTTTAAAATTATTATTGGCATATATTTGCCTCCTCCTCGGCTTCACTATCTGCTTCTGTGTAGTGTTTCCTAATGAGGAGATGTTTGCAAATCCTCTAATGGGATTCATTACTACTTTATCTATGATGGTTGGGGAGTTAAATCTTAGTATTTTGATCAACGATCCCAGTCCCAATTGGAAGGACCCACCGTTAATATTTGAATTGTCATCTCAGATTATCTTTATTCTTTTCCTCATGTTTGTCACTATTATTTTAATGAATCTGCTAGTTGGTATCGCTGTTCATGACATCCAAGGATTACGAAAAACGGCCGGCCTATCTAAGTTGGTACGGCAAACTAAGCTGATCTTATTCGTCGAGATGGGTATGTTCAGCGCTTGGCTTCCAAAATGCCTTCATAAATATGTTTATAGAACTGCGCTTGTGTCTCCCGAAGCTGGAAAAGTGATTTTAAGTGTCAAGCCTCTGAATCCACGAGAGAAAAGATTGCCTACTGATATTATGATGGCAGCATACGAACTGGCACAGCTGAACAAGGTTAAATCTGGGAAATCTGTCAAAGAAGTTCTGTACAAAAATAAGTATTCGTCGTCAAAACTTAAAAGTGAGAATCATTCAAGTGATAGTGGTAATTTTAGCTTGGAGATAAGAGCGATGCAGGAGAAAGTAGATCAGGCCACCTTTAATTTGAAGAAGATTGATCAAGAAATGCGACATATGAACACTTTGTTGATGGATCAACAAAACCTTTTGCATAATTTCTTCAAATTTACTGATGTGATGCCGTACAGGGCTTCACACGTTTCAACTCCAGCTACGTCAGTATACACGTCAGATTCACCAGTTTTTTTTTCAAGTAATGTTTCTGAAATAGACAAGTAGCTTATAAGAATTAAAGCAGGGTTATTAAATTTGTATAATTTAGTTTATTAATCAAATTTAAAAATGAATCCTCTTTTTCTAAAAAGAGGTTCAAACAATGTGGGATCATGTTTGTATCTTACTATTTGTAAAACAGAAATACTAAAAACCAGGGTTATATCCTAAAGGGCAATTTGGAATTGCAAGTTAAATTTGGATTTACCATTGCCGTGTATTTGCAAGTACTATTTTATTTTGGAATACGAAGCATTTTATATTGTGCACCTAAGTCAACGAACTTTTTTGATATGTGTTTTTTTGTTGATATATATATATAGGTAATTTCCCTTTATTGCAGTAGGTTATTTCCTTATTATGTTTTTATTACATAATATTATGATAATAAGCCTAGTCTAAAATGTCATATTATATTATTATTTGTTGTTGTAAATAAATCAAAACATTATTAATAAAATCTATACCTCGTTGTATTATTGTTCTAGTACCGCATATCGTTGCTGCGACTTTAAAACTTATTTATGTGTCGAATAGACGTTTAAGAGAAATTCTATTAAATTCATTAAACACCCAGACTTGGAAATGAGTATTAGCCACACAAATAGTTGTCCAGTGCGGGAATTGAACTCGCTGAGGTAGAAGCAAGACTACCTTAATCATTGTGTCACTCATGGTGACAATTAATGCTTAAATAACAGTACTATTGATATAAAAATATTCTGAATGATAATTAATTGTATATAAATTAAGATGAAAAAATCGCAAACTCATGAAGTTCTATCGAATATATATTCGCTAGAAGTTAAAATTTATATTTATAAAAATAAGGTAAAGGATGCTACAACGTAATATATATACATAAGTATTTGTAATACCCAAATCAAAGAGTTTACCTATAAAATATATTAACAGTAAACATAATAATTATTTTCGTTTAGTTAAAACCAAAAATAAATATAATAAAAAATGAGTACTTTTAACTAAAAGTTTTAAATTGTGCAACGATGCTTTGTGTACAGACAATTACTCAACAATATTACTCTGGCATGACGATGGTGATTTAGCACTATAAATTCGCCCTTACTGCTTTATTAATAACGACGCTGTCAATATTGCAGTGTTTCCACCGTCGCGTCGTGACGTGTATCAATCATTGTAAGTTTGTAATTTGTAAGAATTGCCTCAGTATTGTGTGGTGTTATTGTAAAGTTAATTTAAAATTAAAAGAGTATATTTTGAATATTTTTATAGTTTTATTTACCTAACAAGACTTTAAAGAAACTGGAAATGGCCATAAAATGTAATTCTAAGATTATACAAGGTATAATATAAATAATAGAGAAAACTTAAGTAGCGCAAAACGTAAGTAAGCAATAATAATAATAAGACTTTATTTTCAGACCAAATTAGTGGCCAATAAGTAAGTAACAACTTTCTTATAAACTAGTGTTAGTAATATATATAAGTATTTTAAAATATGTAACAAATTTACCATTCATTGCTGCGTCATTCCATGCGAAATGGCGCAGCAATGATTGACGTAAATACAGTCTAGCCGACTAGCGATCATGCGAAGGATGCTGTTGGTGCTGCCACGTATTCTGCGCACCAGAGATGCGCATCTCTTACGCATCGTAGCGTAGAAACAATCTACGCGATGCTCAGCAAACATCCCTGATGCACTACAGAATCGCCGCAGCCCCATCAGCATCCTGAACGCATTATTAAATTGAACTCGGAGGGCACTGTAAGATTTTTGAGTATAGTTAGCCCACAGGCTGCACGTGTAGAATGATGTACAATAAGACCTAAAAAGTGTAATTGTAGTACAATGATTTCAATGAATTGTGTAAGGAGTTCCTTTTCTTACATCTTTTGAATACCAAAAGTCAGATGGCACGCAGGCAGCTGAACCTTCATCACCATTAGCCTCATATCATAGCTGGACATAGGCCTCCCCTAAAGGTTTCTATAACAATAAAATTTGGAGAGACCGCAGTTAGGTGGTATTTAGTACACACTTTTTTTGTCCCTAACGAGAGAGTTCTAGAAATAGCACAGCTACCTAGCCTGACAGCGTTTCTTAAACAGAAACGTTTACGGTGGTTGGGACATGTGCACAGAATGGAACCCACTCGAATACCACGATGTGTTCCGTTGGGTGCGGTAGCTAATGTGAAGCGCGATGTCGGTAGACCTCTGCTTCGCTTTAAAGACTGCACCAAGCGGGATATGGCCGCTTTTAAAATTGACCACTGTAGCTGGGAAAAGCTCGCTGAAAATAGAGTTTCATGGCGCAAACGTAGTGGAGGGTCGTAAGATCTGTGATGAAGCCTGGTTCGGAGTACTTGCTGATAAGAGACAGAAGCGACATGAAAGCGGCTCGGCACCAACCACCGCAAACTTCTCTTGTCAGGCCTGCGGCAGGCTATGTCGCTCTCGCATCGGTTTGTTTAGCCACCATAAGAAATGTCTCCCAGACAATGCGCCGTAAATCGTCTGTAACAGACGCAAAGGCCATATATAGTACACAGGACTCTCTGAGACACCCGCGGGATGGTCTGGAGTGGCCCTGTTATTCTTTCTGGGCCGGAAACCACACGGCTAAGCTGAACCCTAGCTTTTTCTAATTGTTTTTTATTATTGAGGTTTTTGACTTACCCTCTATTAGTGATATTTTTTCAGCTCTCAACGAGTATGTAACAATATGTCGTTACTCGAGAAAACTGTAATTAGTTAAGTTTATATAGCTAATAGCAGTAATGGATTATTAGATAAAAAAACATAATAGTTGGTGAAGTACCTGCTGCGGTGTTTACCCAGCGCTACGACATGTCCTTCTTCAAACTAGGACGTAATTACATTTTTGACGCGCTCAAATTCAGCCATCCGCACGCGGTGATCACTTACCATCAGGTGACCCACTTGCTCGTTTGTCGACCTTAGACATAAAAAAAAATATGTTCCTACTATAAAAATGCGGGCAATATTGCGGGCGTAATGTTTCTGGAAGTAAGATTTATAGGAGTCGAAATTATCACTATTTTACATGCCGTTTATAATCCTTCACTGCTTCACCGGACATTTGGCATTATCATTTCAAAGACAAAGTCAAAAATCATTTATTTCGTAAAAAAATTACATTTATGTGGAATCGTCATTTTTTACTCTACCGTGCAGTGCATGACGTGGCAGCTACTGAGAGTAGTACATTTTTGAGGCAAGGTAAAAATTACAATTACTTCTGTACCTACTATTACTCGACAAACGGTAACGACTTCAAAATTGCTCAAAATAGTTTTAAATATATAATATATAATAATATCTCGAGACAATGTGACACAGATCATCCTAGCCCCAAACTAAGCAAAGCTTGTACTATGGGTACCAGGCGACGATATACATACTTATATAGATAGATGAATACTTATATACCTAGAAAACATCCATGACTCAGAAACAAATATTCGTGCTCATCACACAAATATTTGCACTTACCGGGATTCGAACCCAGGACCACCAGCTTCGTAGGCAGGAGCACTACCAACTAGCTATAAGCTATACCAACTATGTCCGGGCTAAACTCAAAAACTACTGCATGGATTAACTTCAAATTTTGCATTAATATTACTAAGAGGTCGGGTCAACATATAGGCTATATATTATCACGCTATCACCTACGGGGAAGGAGCTGTGATCTTATCTATACATATAATAAAATCGTAGGAAAGTCAAAACTGTACATTGAATATTTTTTTAAAAGGATACTTGGGGCGTGATCTACATTCGATATCGAAACCAAAAATATATTTTTTAGAATTTTGGCCTGTTTGTCTGTATGTATGTCCGGGCTAAACTCAAAAACGACTGCATGGATTAACTTAAAATTTTGCATTAATATTACTAAGAGATCGGGTCAACATATAGGCTACATATTATCACGCTGTCACCTACTGGGGAGGAGCTGTGATCTTATCTATACATATAATAAAATCGTAGGAAAGTCAAAACTGTACATTGAATATTTTTTTCAATGGATACTTGTGGCGTGATCTACAATCGATTTCGAAACCAAAAATATAGTTTTTAGAATTTCTGTCTGTTTGTCCGGGCTAAACTCAAAAAGCACTGCATGGTTTAACTTCAAATTTTGCATTAATATTACTTAAAGGTCGGGTCAACCTAATTTTATGGGTGTTACCTTTGTGATTAATGCATCGTTGATTATTATTTTACTTTAGTTGACTTACTGACTTTACTTAAGGACAATTGATGACATCGGGTAATTTTTTTAAATAACAGTAGCAAAGTAGTCTTTAGTTTATTTCATAGCTAGGTTATTTATAGGTTGAGACAAACAGACAAAAATTCAAAAAACTATAAATAAGTAATGGAATCAGGCGTTACTTTGCGGAAATCCAGTAAAGGAATCTCAAATTTTGATTTGCCGATGTAACAGCAGACTCCATTTCCGAGGTAGTTACTCGGATATGTACATACGCCAGCACATCAAGCTACCCCAATCTGTCAAATATCCCCAATTGAAACTGCACCTTATGCTTTTGTGATAAAGATGAAAATCTATAAAAAAAATTTACAGAGTGGGGTAGCTGGATGTGCTGGCGTCTGTACATACCTCGGAAATATTATCTTTAACTATTGGTTTACGTTAACTGTGAAGAGTTTACAACTGCGAACTCGTCATCAAAGAAATGTTTGATGATAATATAATAATAATATCCTGGGACATTATTTACACACGGCCATCTGAGCCCAAACAAGGCTTGTACTATGGAAACCAGATAACTGATATACTACATATCCTACTTTTTTTTTGTAAATACATACTTATAGAGGTAACTAGCTGTGCCCCGCGGTTTTACCCGCGTTTAACTTTATAAATTATCACAGCTCCTCCCCCGTAGGTGATATCGTGATATTATGTAGCCTATATGTTTACCCGACCTCTTAGAAAAATTCATGCAAATTTTTAAGTAAATCCGTGCAGTACTTTTTGAATTTAGCTTGGACATACATAAAGACAAACAGACACACAGACAAAAATCTAAAAACTATATTTTTGGCTTCGATATCGATTGTAGATCACGCCCCAAGTAACCTTTCAAAAAAATATTCAATGTATAGTTTTGACTTTCCTACGATTTTATTATATGTACCTATAGATTACACCCAGACTTAGGCCAAACAGACATCTACATGCACACAAATATCTGTCCTGGGTGGGAATCGAACCTACGACCTCCGGCGTGAAAAGCAAGCAAGCCAACCACGCCAACAGGCCCGTCATGAGGATACAGAATGTGAGTAACGTGGGGTGACAACTGGCAAGTAAACCGCGATGGCTGCGTCGATAGCAATTACGCAGTAATGCAGTGACTTGCCGCCGACCTTGTGAGTTGCGCCTACGCTGCACTGTCGAGCACAATCGTGTTGAGATGTTTTACTTATTATTCTTAAGCAATAACTTTATTAGACGTAGTGTTAACACATACTTTAAAAAAATTACAGATATTGATATATTTAGCAATACATTAACTATGTTTAAATCTAAGATAAGAAATCTGCTCTTGGACAATAATTATTGTCATTAATTGTACCTACTACTTTTGTTATGTATGAATGCAAAGGTATACTACCTATAGCTTATTGCACAACCTTACCGTAAAAATAAACCTTTTCTGGAACTCTTTGTCTATAAGTATATAAGATATTTCATTATAAAAAAATTGTATGAGACTGTATGTTTCCTGAATAAAAAAAAATAAAAATCTTACGAAAAGTTGTCACGACACTTTTTGCAGCTGTGCGACGTGCGCATGTTACTCTGTCTCTCTCTCTCTCTCTCTCTGATGGAAGGCAAGCCAGATATTTTCATTTCTATTTCGCATTGAACAGTGTGGTGTCGCGACGATTATTTTTGTTGAGTGTATACAGGTTTTTTGTATATAATAAATAATAAGAAATAACTTCGTTCCATCCGGGTGTCCCTTGATCCTCTCAAGTTTTTATTTAACATGTGCATGCATTGTTATTTACTAAATTAGTTTCTCGGAATGAAGTTTATTGTTCTTTATTTTGTATTGCATGACGGAATTTTTATGAATACAAATAAAACTACGATTTAAAAGTCTTATTACTTTGACTTACGGTACATTTAAATTTGTTTTGACTGTACAGGGTTAATGCGACAATAATTTCCGTAGTTTTAATTATTTTACAATAAAAAATTACCTGTATTAAAAATGATATGAAATCGATTCAGTAAAAGATTCTGAACAAACTTTTTTCATGGTGTGCGTTAATTAAGTTACATGTTGTATATAGGTATGACTATGGCGGTCAGAAGTAACCGGAATTGTAATAGGATCACGATAATCATTAAAGAAAAGGAACCCGCATTTGAACCCATTTATAATTATCTGCAGTAGAACACGCTACCGCTAGACCAACGAGGCAGTCATCATCATCATCTTCATATCAGCCGAAAGACGTCCACTGCTGGACAAAGGCCTCCCTCAAGGATCTCCACAATTGCCGGTCCTGCGCTGCCCGCATCCAGCGGCTTCCCGCGACCCGCACAAGATCGTCGGTCCCCCGTGTAGGGGCATCTCATCGCATATCGAGGTGCTCACAGCTAGATGCTCTCACCGGTCCGTAAGTGATTGGCGAGGTCAAGCAACTAGGCTTGCGGTCAGTCCATAGATGGGTGACCGTGAAAGTGGTTTAATTTCTGAGCGTCTCCGTGCTTCGGGGGGCACGTTCAGCTGTTGGTCCCGGTTGTAGCCATTAGGCAACAGTCGTTAAGCCATGTCAGAGGTCTAATGGGCGGCTTTAACAACTCTGACACTAGGGTAACCACTGCCCATACGATAAGTAAGTAAGTATGACAATTATTAAAACGGTAGTTTATACCTATACAACTTGTGCCATCATAGAATCACGACGCGCTATCATTCTAAATGTTTTTATTAGCTAGATCACAAATGCCGCCTAGTTCTAGACCACAGTCTACAAGCCTTAGCAACTAAATACCACGCCGTTTACTGCCTAATAGAACTGAGTGGCAATCAAGCTTCTATTTCTAACTTTAAGGGCGTCTACAGACAAAAGATACTACGTATTTTATTGAAAACAAACGAGTGTGCTTTAGACTACAACACACTCATGATCCGAAGGGATGACTGGCGACATGACCGAAAGGAGATCAGGTGCAGGACCGGCAGCTTTACGTGGTTTTCGAGGCACGGGGGTATAATACCGCCAACTAGATTACGGGCTGATGCTGAGAAAATTGTCTTAACAGAAAAATCCGTCTAAAGCACACTTTAGACTACATCACTTTCATGATCCGATGAGATGACTGGCGACATGACCGGAAAGAGATCAGGTGCAGGACCGGCAGCTTTACGTGGTCTCCGAGGCACGGGGGTATAATACCGCCAACTAGATTTCGGGCTGATGCTGAGAAAATTTTCTTAACAGAAAAATCCTAAAAATCACTTTTTGACCCGACCCGGGATTTGAAGCTAGGACCTCATTATCTGCGGTTGGATATGCTACCGCTAGACCAACGAGGCAGTAAATAATGTTAATTATTAAAACGTTAGCTTATACCTGTACAACTTGTGCCATCATAGAATCACGACGCGCTATCATTCTAAATGTTTTTATTAGCTAGATCACAAATGCCGCCTAGTTCTAGACCACAGTCTACAAGCCTTAGCAACTAAATACCACGCCGTTTACTGCCTAATAGAACTGAGTGGCAATCAAGCTTCTATTTCTAACCTTAAGGGTGGCTGCAGATAAAAAAATATCCTATATATTTATATTATTAATCATTAATAACATTAATGTTGTGTTTGTGTGTGAGTAAGGTCGCCAGAGCTCATCGAGGTGGGGGAAGGGTCAGCAACACTTTTTTACTTCACTCTTCACTTCTTCCTGGAGATCCGAGTCAGGAGTATTTTTTTTTAAACATAAGGTGAATAGAAACAGTGTTGCAATGTACAAAAATGTACTTAAAAGAAAATATCTTGTAATATAAACTACATCTACTATTCTAACTTTTGCCATACCTATTATTGGAATGAAATTATAATGTAAATTTTTATGAGAGGTAGGGCACAGCGTTCATTTGCTCAAAGAACAGCCTGACTGGGGAAGTACCTCCACCTTACAGAAGATATTCTTTAATAATAACATTAATAATGTAATGTTGTGTTTCCCAGTGTGAGTAAGGTCTCCAGAGCTCATTGGGGTGGGGGGTTGGGTCAGCAGCACTTGTTTGCTGACTCTTGAAGGCCGGCAACGCACCCGCGACTCCTCTGGTGTTGCGAGTGTCCATGGGTGGCGGTGACCCACTTGATCGTTTGTCGCCCTCTGATATAAAAAAAAATGTCCTCCTAGCCGAATTTCGGCCACGGCGGCCAGTCTCAATAGAGATTAGCGATCTGCGCGGGAACGTGTGCGCAAATACAAGAGTAGGCACTTTCTATTCCATCACTCTCATGATCCGATGGACGCCTAGCGACACGACCGGAAAGAGGTCAGTACGGGACCAACGGATTTACGTGCCGCGGACACGAGGTATAATACCGCCAACTCCCAGACTTCGGGTTGATGCTGTGAAAGATGCCTTTACAGAAAAGTCCCATATCACTTTTGGTCCGACCCGGAATTTGAACCCAGTACCTCGTTCTCTGCGACTTCGTTCACTCTTAATAGGACCTTTAAATGGCAGCTAGGAATCCCTCAAAAGGTAAGACTAAATGTAATCGACTATTCTGTGCAGTTTGTATATATCCGGCCTTATTTCTAATAGACGCAGATTTAAAAGGAATCCGCTCCATACGGTCTACTAGACAGACGCCTGGGTTTCTGTGCTAACGGCAAATATAGGCTTTGATAAGTGCCCCTCATAATTATGTGCTAATTCTTTAGTTAAAAAGGTAAGTAAGTAATTCTTTTTGTACAACGATACAACGAACAAACAAGCATATAACCTGTTTAATATTTACCGTAACTTGCGTGGTTGGTAAATGCTTGCCTCGTCGTGTGTTCGATTCCCACCCAGGACTGATATTTGTGAACTTGTATGTTTGTCCAAAGTCTGTGTGCAATTATTTATAAGTATGTATTATGCTATGGTCACCGTAGCCTAGTTGGTAGTGTTCCTGCCTACGAAGCTGGTGGTCCTGGGTTCGAATCCCGGTAAGTGCAAATATTTGTGTGATGAGCACGAATATTTGTTTCTGAGTCATGGATGTTTTCTATGTGTTTAAGTATTTATCTATCTATATAAGTATGTATATCATCGCCTGGTACCCATAGTACAAGCTTTGCTTAGTTTGAGGCTAGGATGATCTGTGTGACATTGTCCCTAGATATTATTATTATTATTATATTTACAAAAGAGAAGTAGTATCTTTACATATAATAAAATCGTAGGAAAGTCGAAACTGTACATTGAATATTTTTTTTAAAGGATTCTTGGGGCGTGATCTTCAATCGATATCAAAGCCAAACATATAGATTTTAGAATTTTTGTCTGTGTGTCTGTTTGTCTGTATGTATGCCCGGGCTAAACTCAAAAAGTACTGCATGGATTTACTTAAAATTTTGCGTGAATATTACTAAGAGGTCGGGTCAACATATAGGCTAAATATTATTACGCTATCACCTATGGGGGGGGGGGGCGGAATAATTTATAAAATTTGACGTAGGTAAAACCGCGGGGCCCAGCTTCTAATATATCAGTTATCTGTTTTCCCCAGCAGAAGCTCTGCTTAGTTTGGTATCGGATGGCCGTGTGTGAATAATGTCCCAGGATATTAATATTAGTTTTATAAGCATTTTGGACTCTTTCTCTCCCTAGATTATAAACTGTGCTGGTACCGAAGAGTTCACTTTGCAAGAAGAATCCCAATAATATATTTTGGCTCGGTTGAACATGCTATCTCGGGCCTTGATCCTCGACTGTCTATTGAAAGAAAGAAAGAAATGCATTTATTTTTTAACTAACACACATTCAAACGAAATAACTACAAAAAAGCAAATAATAAGGCTGTATATTATTTGCTTTTCTGTAGTTATTTCGTTGCCGAGGAGTTGACGTTCAAACGCAAAATTTAGATACCTTATGATGAGGAGTATCCGAATCACCCCCATGTACGTTGTTCAATTTTACGTAGTTTTCGAGATAGAATTTTTTTATGTTTTTTTTCGTATATTGCACCTAACATCAGTTTTCGATTTTTTTTTCTCGTTCTGTTGAACATTTCTGAAAAAGTTTTTTTTGTGATAACTAAAATGAAGATCTTGAAGGTAAATCCCCAAAAAATAGAGTGTCAAAATTCACCGAGCATCTGAGACGGAAAAAGTACTTATGGTGGTAGCTCGTAGGACCGTCAACCGTTCGAGCAGAAAGGTTCTCGAGTGGTGACCACGAACCGGAAGACGTAGCGTGGACAGGCCCCATACAAATACCCCAGACACCCTTGTATAACAAAGTTAATAAGTTTGACGGTCACCATAGCCTAGTTGGTAGTGCTCCTGCCTACGAAGCTGGTGGTCCTGGGTTCGAATCCCGGTAAGTGCAAATATTTGTGTGATGAGCACGAATATTTGTTTCTGAGTCATGGATGTTTTCTATGTATCTAAGTATTTATCTATCTATATAAGTATGTATATCGTCGCCTGGTACCCATAGTACAAGCTTTGCTTAGTTTGGGGCTAGGATGATCTGTGTGACATTGTCCCCAGATATTTAATAAATACCTCAAAATTCATAAATTAAATCTATATGCATGTAAAAAGAAAATTTTCAATTGGTTAAGTAGCCTGAACTACGATAATACAGAAAGTCTGATACAACACCTTAAGTAATTGATGTATATAAATATTTATTTGCACACACAACATATACTCACCACACATACTCACCACCTTTACCTCACTTATTAATTGTAAAGTATTCGGACATTATTTTTACAAAATTGTGAATAAAGGGGGGCCTGGTGATCTGAGACACAGGTCTAGACCTAGTTCGGACACCAGCTTCTCATAAAGGACAAATTGTTAGGGGTGTAGCTGACGATTAGACTGGCCAGTTCAATCATGCATCTTCATTATTATAACACAAGTAAATCCTAAACTTTTCTCCATGACGCAGTGTTTAATGGGCATGTCTGGGCGTTTGCTGGACCCCTTACCTCAATGTCAAGAATATTTTGTATTCTAGATTTAACCAAAACTGTACATACCTTTATGAGCTGAAATAAATATTTTATTATATTATTATACAAGATGGACCGAGGATCTTGTTAGGGTCACAGTCACCACACACAAGCCGCTGGGGGCCTTTGTCCAGCCGTGGATGACTTCGGCTGAAATGTCAATGGCAATGATGAATTCTAAGTAGTTACAAGTAGATTATTAGGTCTGCGATTTATATTAAACTAGCTGTGCCCCGCGGTTTTACCCGCGTTAAACTTTATAAATTATCACAGCTCCTCCCCCGTAGGAGGTAGCATGATAATATTGTAGCCTATATGTTGACCCAACCTCTTAGAAATATTCATGCAAAATTTTAAGTAAATCCATGCAGTACTTTTCGAGTTTAGCCCGGACATACATACAGACAAACAGACAAAAATTCTTAAAACTATATTTTTCGCTTCGATATCGGTTGTTCATCACGCCGCAAGTATCCTTTTTAAAAAATATTCGATGTACAGTTTTGACTTGCCTACGATTTTATTATATGTATAGATAATTTAGATTCATAATAATAATTAGAAATATCTAAACTCATTAAAATTATCTGAACTCATTCCGTAGTTGGTCGGTGTATGTTTTATATAGTCGTCAGCGGTATAAATTGAGCGTTCGTTTGATTAATTCACTTGCAAATCTGACGCAAATAGACGGCGCCAGGTTTGAATACCGAGCTTTTGAGTGGCGAGATAATAATATATCATATTTATTATCGGCTTTGGTTAGCTAGTCGCGTCTGGGCCCCGAGTCACAGTACCCAAATCTGACGTTCGATAAGTCTGGGTTCAGATTATAGGTAAGCTTGGATTTTTCGAGTCAGGTCAGAGTCGTGTCTAAGGTTATTATGAGGCTAATGAGACCCAATTGAATATTTCACGTCAATCTCAATGACAATTCTGATAAAAAATCGCGCCAAAAGATAATCTAAGATGGCCGCCGTTGGCTGTCAAAGATTCCTGGTGTCTATTGGAAAACCCTGTATAAGCTTGGAAGTAAGGCTCATAATATTATACAACCAGAATATTTCATAACGAGTTAAAAACCGGCTAAAATAGCTAAATTATGAACGAAATATAAAATATGATACTGAAAAATATAACAGGTTTTCATCATTAAATAACTACTTACCTACATTTAAAATGGTGGTTATTGGTTAAATAATAATAATAATATCCTAGGAAATTATTTACCCACGGGTATCTGATCCCAAGTCGTCGTGGGTTCAATTCCCACCCCAGACACATATTTGTGTGCATGAACATGTCTCCTTGTTCTGAGTCTGGGTGTAATTATCTATATAAGTATGTATTTATAAAAAGAAAGGAATATATGTAGTACATCAGTTATCTGATTTCCATAGTATATGCTCTACTTAGTTTGGGATCAGATGGCCGTGTGTGAACAATGTCGCAGAATATTATTATTTTGGTTCCTTTTCGTATACATTTTTCAGTCAATGATTTTTATTGCTTTCTCGAAGAAGTCAATTTGACATGTACCCAAGAAGTCCTAGCTAGTAGTCACAACGCTGATAAATTGTCGTCAGCTACACTTGTCGTCATATTAGATGTATATATGTCCTTAGGTTAGTGCGCAGCGCAAAGTTATGTGATCTGAGTAATGAATACACGCCTTTACACCTGGGATTCCTCCACCAACGTGCGCCTACGCAATATCAGTTGAGACTGACATTCCAGGTCAGTCAAAAATATTTGCAGCACATAACTAATTACTATCATCTTTCTGTCTGTTTAATAATATATTCCTGACTACCGGGTTAAATAAACAATTTTCTTATTCTATTAGAAAAATACTTTGAGAAGGTATGCTTAGAATTATATTGTAGCTATCCACGGCAAGCAATTAATAATCACCACCTTCTGGCTTCCACCATGTTAATTATCCGCTTTATTACTTACATCGCGACTGTCATCACTCTCCATGACCCTTAGTTTGCATTCTTATCGGCAAATATACTCAAACACAATCGGAGGAGCGGATTCATGTTTTCCTTATAGCGGCAGCTGTAGGTACACAATTCGCATGGTTCCCGTCAGCTCAGAGACGAGGTCCTACGGAGGTGCCCACTCGCGTGGGATATTTTAGTTGTGCATATGCATACGTGGGGCCCGCCGTAAGTAAAAAAATGCGAAAAGTCACCTCGGGCCGTATAAACGGGTAATAATGAGTCCAGTAACGCAATTCTATGATTGAATCTCTATGTTTGAAAATAAATAATTACGTCAGGTACCCCTACACCTTTTACTAATTATTCTTTAATTTTTTTGACGAACTTACATGTCTGGTCTTAGTCAGAGCCTGACGTAAGTCGCAGCTATCCAATTATAATAAGTCGACTTCATCGTCATCATCATCATATCAGCCGAAAGACGTCCACTGCTGGACAAAGGCCTTCCCCAAAGATCTCCACAATTGCCGGTCTTGCGCTATCCGCATCCAGCGATTTCCAGCGACCCACACAAGATCATCGGTCCATCTTGTAGGGGGCCTGCCCACGCTGCGTCTTCCGGTTCGTGGTCGCCACTCGAGAACCTTTCTGCCCCAAAGGCCGTCGGCTCTACGAGCTATGTGCCCTGCCCACTGCCACTTCAGCTTGGCAATTCTTCGGGCTATGTCGGTGACTTTGGTTCGCCTGCGGATTTCGACATTTCTGATGCGATCCCGCAGGGAAACTCCGAGCATAGCCCTCTCCATTGCTCTTTGGGTGACCTTGAGCCTTCTAATAAGGCCCATAGTGAGCGACCACGTCTCTGTTCCGTATGTCATCACTGGCAACACACACTGGTCGAAGACTTTCGACTTGAGACACTGCGGTATTTTGGACGAGAAGATGTTACGTAGCTTCCCGAACGCTGCCCATCCGAGTTGGATTCTACGATTGACCTCCTTCTCGAAGTTGGACCTACCTAGTTGGATGGTCTGTCCTAGGTAAATATAGTTCTCTACAACTTCGAGTGCAGAGTCACCAACTTTCAATTGAGTGGGTGCAACATGGACGTTTGACATGATTTTGGTCTTATCCATGTTCATTTTCAGACCCACTTGTTGAGAGACTCTGCTGAGGTCATCGAGCATTGTACCGAGGTCTTCCATGGTCTCAGCCATGACTACGATATCATCGGCAAATCGAAGGTGAGTGATCTACTCGCCATTGACATTGATGCCAAAGCCCTTCCAGTCCAGAAGCTTGAAGACGTCTTCCAATGCAGCGGTGAACAGTTTCGGAGATATAACATCTCCCTGTCTCACGCCTCGCTGCAAGTGGATAGGTTTCGAGATCTGGTCCTGGAGTCGCACTGACATAGTGGCGTTTTCATACAAACACTTTATCACCTCGATATACCGGTAGTCAATTTGGCACCTTATGAGAGACCTCAGCACGGCCCATGTTTCGATAGAATCAAAGGCTTTCTCATAGTCCACAAACGCTAAGCACAGTGGCTTGTTATACTCTTCGGTCTTCTGTATAACTTGCCGCAGCGTATGTATGTGGTCTATGGTGCTAAAGCCTTTTCGGAAACCGGCTTGTTCGGGAGGCTGGAAGTCGTCAAACCTGCGCGCGAGACGGTTCGTAACGACCCTCGAAAACAACTTGTAAACATGGCTCAGCAGTGTGATGGGTCTATAATTCTTCAATAGGGTTTTGTCGCCCTTTTTGAAGAAGAGCACCACCACACTTCTGTGCCATGCTTGTGGCGTTTGACCATCTAGTATGACGGAGTTAAATAACTTCTGAAGGGCCCGTAGGATTGGTGTACCAACCGCCTTCAGAAGCTCGGCTGTAACTCCATCATCACCAGGCGCCTTGTTGTTCTTGAGTTGTTTGAGAGCCATTCTAAACTCGTACAGGCTGACGTCCGGGATGTCTTCGGTGTAATGTCGGGTTAGTCGTGCTCTGGGATCTGAGGCATGACTTTTGACAGGTGGCTGTGTTGTCGTATATAACTGTCCGTAGAACTTCTCGATCTCTCCCAGCAACTCAGGTTTAGACGTGACGATTCTACCATCCTCAGTCTTCAGCTTCGTCAGTTGGCTCTGTCCAACAGACAGAGCTCTTGCGAACACTTTGGAGCCTTTGTTCCGCTCAATGGCCTCTTTAATACTAATTGTATTAAATTGCCGCGTGTCGCGAGTCAAAGACTTTGAGATCTGTCTGTTGAGCTGCCGATATCTGGTAGCATCATCTGAGGATGTCAGAACCATTTTCCGTCTATCTTCCATAAGTTGCAGGGTAAAGTCAGAGATCTTTTTAGTTCTGTTTGTACGGCGGGCCTTGAAGACCTTAGACCCAGCCGTATGGACAGCTTCTACGAGCCTGTCATAGTATGAGTCCACTTCCTCGCAGTCTGCTAGGCATTCGAAACGGTTTTGCAGTTCGAGCTGAAATGGTTCGGGGTTTTGAACGTGGATAGGTAAAGGTCGGAGCGTAGACTTTATCAGTCGGGACCTCTGGAGTTTGACATTAAGGTTCAATGAGCCTCTGAGCAGTCTGTGATCGCTCCCGGTTTTAACCGCATTGATCACGGAGACATCATTGAACATCTGTCGTCTCGTCGACAAGATAAAGTCTATCTCATTTTTAGTTTTACCATCCGGGCTCACCCAGGTCCATTTGCGGTGATCCGGCTTCCTGAAGAAGGAATTCATCATAAAGAGTCCTTCCTTCTCCATGAAGTCGGCCAACATTTGGCCCCGGGGGTTCCGGTCACCAGTTCCAAATTGCCCCACTCTCAGCTCATTACCGAATCGTTTGCCCAGCTTCGCGTTAAAGTCCCCCATGACCACAGTGAAATAGGAGTTAGAGGTATGTATGGCTCTGGATATGTCCTCATACATAACCTCGACTTCATCGTCGCAGTGTGTCGAAGTGGGTGCGTATACCTGTATAACCTTCAACGAATACCGCTTGGTGATTCTGAGTATAAGGTACGCAACCCTCGTCGACACACTCTCGATTTTCACTAGGTTGTTCACGAGGGACTTGTGGACTATGAACCCGACACCACCTTGGGATATTTGGTCACCCTCCCGGTAATAGAGCAGGTTTCCCGATTTCAGTATTATCGAGTCCTCCCCCTCTCTTCGGACTTCAGATAATCCTACAATATCCCAATGTATCCTGCTCAATTCTTCCTCCAGTTCGGTTATCTTCTCGTCGGACCGCAGTGTACGTGTGTTATATGTTGCCAGGGCCAGAGGTCGTCGGTGTTGGTAACGCGGAATCTGCCGGGGATTCTTACACAAGTTAAAGTTGTTAAGTCGGCTTACACAAATTTTATTATTTGTTAGGATCTGGATGATCCTAACAAATAAAATAAAACACACACACAGACACAGATTACTTAATGTTTAACATTATCATCATCATCATCATATCAGCTGAAAGACGTCCACGGCTGGACAAAGTTCTCCTACGAAGATCTCCACAATTGCCGCTCTTATACTACCACCCAGCGGCTGCCAGCGACTTTCAAACGATCATCGGTCCATCGTCTCTCGTCATCGTCATCGAACCGTTCTACGAGCCATGTGCCCCGCCCACTTCAGCTTACAGTTTAGCTTGGCAATTTGTCAATTATTTTGTTAAGCATACCTAGTCATAAGTTAGGTACTCCGTTTCTATTAATCTTCAGTTATAGGGGTGAGATCCTGTGAAAATTCTAATAAACTTTCATTTACATAAAAAAATAAAAATTAGCCTATATATTAATCTAAAACATGCAGCATATACACAATTAAAAACTTAAAAATAATAAATAAAAAATAATGTGAGCCGTCACGGGACGCCTGGCAGATTTGAAACATCGACATTTCGTCGACGACGGGAGTCCCACTATTTGGCTTGATACTCTTACCCTGCGGAGAGACGTGGCGTCTCTATGTGTCCTTTACCGCATTTACCACGGGGAGTGTTCAGAGGAATTGATTATACCTGCCGCCACATTCCGCCACAGACCCTCTCGCCAAAAGTGGAAATTTCATCCTTATCACCTGGATGAATGGTCATCTACCACTGTGCCTTTCTCAAGAAACTTTCTGCCACGCACTACCGCTCTGTGGAATCAATTAGCTGCGGAGGTATTTCCGATCCGGTATGACATGGCAACCTTCAAGAAGCGAGCCTATTCTTTTCTTAAAGGCCGGCAACGCACTTGCAGCTCCTCAGGTGTTGCGAGTGTCCATGGGCGGCGGTGATCACTTACCATCAGGTGACCCACTTGCTCGTTTGCCAGCGCAATATTTTTGATATGAAACGCACGGACCGAAAATACAGTTTCCTTGCGTTGGTTTTTAGCTATGTTTTTTTTAATATAGGCACTATAGCACTGTAAGAGTATCAGTTCTTTTCCAAAATGATATAATTATAGTTGGAGTTGAGTGTTTCACAAAAGGTCGTACACAAAGGGTAAAACGGGACCCTATTACTAAGACTTCGCTGTCTGTCTGTCTGTCCGTCTGTCACCAGGCTGTATCTCATGAACCGTGATAGTTAGACAGTTGAAATTTTCACAGATGATGTATTTATGTTGCGGCTATAACAACATATACTAAAAAATAAAATAAAATAAATATTTAAGGGGGCTCCCATACAACAAACGCTCCTTTTTATAGATAATAGTACGGAACCCATCGTGCGCAAGTCCGACTCGCACTTGGCCGGTTTTTTTTTATAAATGCGAGTACGTGCATTTGTGTAATGCAATTACAGAACGCCTACTTTTCCATTCCACTTAAAAATACCTCTCTCATAAGTAATTACAATCATATTTCCGTCCGACCACCAATAACACATTCCTGCCCCCACAATATTTATGAACCGGCTAATAAGACAGATAACGAACAGATATTCCAGTCAAATATGCTATGCATCATCCAAGAATGTGTTTGAAGTGCGTTCTTAATATTTTTGCTAGGTTATAATTTCATAAGGCATGGTTTTAAACGGTAAAAAGGAATTCAAATGTTACAGTTCTGTATGTCAGATTCTGTCCGTCTGACAGAGTATATAATAATAATATTGGCCTCCTTACGATCCCGGTGGTGTAGACAGAGATAATAAAAAAATAAGTAAAATTAATATCCAGGGACATTATTCGCACTCGGCCATCTGATCCCAAACAAAGCAGAACTTGTACACACGGCTACATATCAAGCTATACATGTCCAATATAAGCTTGCCTACTATGAAAATCAGATATACTACTTTTCTTTTGTAAATACATACTTCTATAAATAATTTCACCCAGACACAGGACAGACAGACATGTTTTTAGTTGAGCTAGACGGCTAGAGTCCTCGCTCGCCTCTATAGTCCGGTGAAGCACTGAAAACCTCCCAGACTAACTGTAATGGAATCGAACCCACGACCTGCCGCGTAGAAGTATTTACCAACCACACCAACTCGCTAGCTGTATATCACAGCATCAACTGAAGCTATCGATTTGAAATATACAGAGTGCCACAGTTCGCCATGAGAGGTAAAGCATTAGGTATTTTAAGAGGAGTTCTTCAAAATAACTACACAAAAAAAGGTCTACTGTAATTCTCCATGCATCCAAAATTACAAATGTCTTAATTATTATAAATGAATTAAATATTAATTCATATATAATAATTAAGACATTTATCAGAACAGCTGTATGATATGCCATGATCGGCATGCTTTGCAGACGGGTTGGCGATCGCAGTATGATGGTCATAGTACACAGAGAGAGGCTGCTGCCCGTCCTCTGATATATATTCCCTCGGGACGACTTCTACGCCCCCCACGGGATGAGATGGGGTGATGATATACTGATATTCGCAATCGTCAACGCACAGCAACACATTAACCCATTTATTAATTAGTTAATTAATTCCTTTTTAGGTATTTCAATACATCTGCAATTCTACCAATCAATTATTTGATACTAGCTGTGCCTCACGGTTATACCTGCGTTAAACTTTATAAATTATAACTCCTTATCAAATTTTATTAAAATCGCTTTAGTTGTTTAGACGTGAAGAAGTAACAAACATACACACTCACAAACTAGCACATTTATAATATTAGTGTGATGCGATATTAATCTTAATCTTTTTATCTAGAATTCAAACACATTCTAGCTTTAAATCCTACGTCCAGCTATCTATTAGAATGAAAGAAAAGAAATTAAATGTAAACTAAATCGGTTCATCCATTTAAGAGCTACGATGCCACAGACAGACATCGACGTCAAACTTGTAACACCCTCTTTTTGCGTCGGAGGTTAAAAAGAGGTTACGACGAAGGTAATATCATTACAATACTTGTAGTACCTAAATGACATATTACGTCGTATTTTGTACATGTGAAACCTGTAGTTAAGAATTTGTTGTCATAGTAAATCGGGCGGTGCATATGCGGTGCGTCTAATTATAAAGCGTGGCGTCCACTGAATCAGTGCGCGTAAATAGATGCGCTACGCACGACTCACGCGCCAATTTTAGTGTCAAACGCGTACCGATTGATTCGCAAGCGATGACATAATAGGTTGTTTTTGTTTTCCAGTTATTTAAAGGAATATTAGAGCGCGATTTATTTTCTTATTATAGCAGAATACACGGAGAGGAAGACGCAGCGTGGGCAGGCTTCTCACAAGGAGGATCGATAATCTTGTGAGAGTCGCTGGAAGCTGTTAGATGCGGGTAGCCATTGTGGTGATCCTTGGAGGAGGTCTTTGTCTAGCAGTAGATGTTTTTTTTAACTTACCCACGTTTATATGTAGATGTTTTTTAAAGTCACATCGACAATATTAGGGCTAGAAAACTTGACTGCTATCATAGAAGTCAAGTTTTCTAGCCTTAATATTGACGTTGTGTGTGACTTTAAACCATCTCCTGGGTCAAAACTACTTATACTGAAACCACGGTGCTTATGGGAGAGAACTATTGGTTTTCTGCACTGAAAGTTTCAGGGAAAATTCACCCTAGGACTCTTTTGTTCTTCCCTCCCCATTCTCACGTCGACCAGGAGGCAGGAGGCGATTTGTTGTTCCCTTACCAACTTATTGTGCGAATTGCTAAACATAATACGGATAGACCAAAAAATCATCCTTAGAAATCCCGAAGATCATGCTTAAACAAGGACTCTGTCACAGACAGGGGAGCAGTACGAATGGCCCAACGGTGAAATGCCTCTCGAAGAACGTGTTTCCAGACTTAAGTGTGCCAGAGTCTTAGATCACATCTTCACTTGCCATCAAGTGATATTATTAGGGTTAAGCCCGAGCCTGCATATTTCTTTATCTATATAAAGAAATATGCAGGCCTATATGATCAAAAATAAAATAAATTTTAAAGAGAACTTAGTAAGAGAACGGTGTTGAATGAAAGAAGATTTTATTCAATCACGAAATAACCTCAGTTTTAGGGTGCCGTAGCCAAATGGCAAAAACCGGAACCCTTATAGATTCGTCATGTTTGTCTGTCGGTCTGTCTATCCGTCTGTATGTCACAGCCACTTTTTTCCGAAACTATAAGAGCTGTACGGTAAACTTATTTATTTATGAGTCACTCATACATAGATGCTCTTATTGGTCCCTAAGTGATCGGCGGGGTTAAGCAACAAGGCTCAAAGTCAATCCATCCATAGATGGATGACCACCAAACGTCTCTGTGCTTCAGAGGGCACGTTAAGCTGCCAGTCCCGTTGTAGTCGTTAGACAACAGTCGTTAAGCCATGTCAGAGGCCATGACCGGCTTGAACAATTCTGGCACCATGGTAACAACTGTCCATACGTTAAGTAAGTAAGTTTTATTTTATTGGCAATGATAATCACCACAATCAGACGGTCACCGTAGCAAATCGAATCCCGGTAAGTGCAAATATTTGTGTGATGAGCACGAATATTTGTTTCTAAGTCATGGATGTTTTCTGTGTATTTAAGTATTTATCTATCGATATAAGTATGTATATTGTCGCCTGGTACCCATAGTACAAGCGTTGCTTAGTTTGGGGCTAGGATGATCTGTGTGACATTGTCCCCTGGATATTATTATATTATATTATAAAATCTTGCTTCTAGAATATGGTGTCCACTCGTCAAAATCTTTGCTTCCTAGGGGTTAATCCTATCAGATAAACTATCGTGTTATATCTATTTTTATGAATTAATTGAGTCGGTTTATGGCGGACATATTTTATACAGATAAGTTGATAAGATATGTACATATTGATAACAAAGTAATATAATTTGGATAGCTCGCGGTAGCCATTGCGCAATTTATTGGCAGGTTAAAGAGCAATAATATTTGTGCTCTATAATAATAATGTCCTCCTAGCCGAATTCGGCCACGGCGGCCAGTCTCAACAGAGATTGGCCATCTGCGCGGGACATATTATAGTGCTCAAGTGTGTGCGCAAACACAGGAGCACTTTCTATTCCATCACTCTCATGATCCGATGGGACGCCTTAGCGACACGACCGGAAAGAGGTCAGGCACAGGACTGACGGCTTTACGTGCTCTCCGAGGCACGGGGGTATAATACCGCCAACTCCCAGACTTCGGGCTGATGCTGAGAAATTTTTCTTTTTACAGAAAAGTCCCAAAATCACTTTTGGCCCGACCCAGGATTTGAACCCAGGACCTCATTAACTGCGGGTTAACACGCTACCGCTAGACCAACGAGGCAATATTTGTGCTAGACTTCACAAAATTTTTGGGTGGGATTTTGTATCAGAGTATTTTAATGTCAACTGTTACATAACTATGAAACATCCAAATAAATACTCTCATTTCAAATATATCTCTATACTTACAAGTATTACTATCACATAATAATAAAATTGTCGGCCATGGCGGACAGATTCAATGGACCTCTGCGTAAAACATATTATAGTGCACAATTTTTATTGTATCACTGTGATCGGACGACTTGCGAAGTCGTCCCATCGGATCATCACAGTGTTAGAATAAAAAACCGGCCAAGTGCGAGTCGGACTCGCACATGAAGGGTTCTGTAGCAGCAAGTATTTCAGTTGATTAAATGAAAGGTAAATTGCGGTTTACGATTTATGATGTATTAAAAAAAAAACTACTTTCTAGATCTCGTTCAAACCGATTTTCGGTGGAAGTATGCATGGTAATGTACAATATATTTTTTTTAGTTTTATAATTCTCTTATTTTAGAAGTTACAGGGGGGGGGGGGGCTATTAGAAACCTCAATATCATTTTTAAAGACCTATCCTCACATGTATAGGTATGATGAAAAATATCAATAAGGGTTCCGTCTTTTGCAATTTGGCTACGGAACCCTAAAAAGCCACACTGGTACGACAGGATAAAGGTCAGGTACAGGACCGAGGGCTTTACGTGCTCAACGAGGCACGGGGGTTCAATACGGCCAACTTTCTGACTTCGGGCTGATATTGAACAGAATGATTGAACATTTTTTTTTACATTTTATATTAAACCCATACAGGACGACATATTCAGAGGGCAGAGGCTTAGCCTGTCCTTCCGCCACGACCGGCTACCCATGTAGCAATGTGTTTCTTAACAGAGAAATAAGTTTTTATGTGACTCAGGATTTTAACCCAGGATCTCAAAATTTGCAGGCATTAATATATATATATATAAGTCATGTTAAAGATAAGATTTAAACACTCAGCGACTTTTACGAAAGACAGAAGCCATAACCATAGCCATAACCATACTGCCTGACTTTTGTCGGCAGATATGCTGCCGACAAAAGTCAGGGAGTATGGTTATGGCTATGGTTATGGCTTCTGTCTACATAAAATAAATAAATGTATGGTGGTCATAGTACTCAGAAATACGCTGCTTCCTAAATATCTGGTACATATTTGGCTCAGGATGACTTTTTCGCCTCCCATTGGTTGGCCTCCCCCTAAGTTTTCTATAACGTTGCCATTTGGTAAGGTTTGCCGAAGTCACCGCGCTTGGAATGCGAGTTGATGGCCGCAGTTAGGTGGTAGCGGGATGTTAAGGGGTGGCCGTGTTATTCTTTCTATGCCGGAAACCACACGGCTATCCGGAAACACAATAGCTCTCACCGTTTCGTCAGTGAATGGCGAGGAAAAGCACATGCACGTGGTCAGTCGATAGATGGGTGACCGACAAAGTGGTTAATTTTCTGAAGGTGCTTCGGAGAGTCCAGCTGTTGGTCCCGGTTTTGGTTGTTAGAAGACAGTCGTTAAGCCATGTCACAAGCCTCCTGGGCGGCTTAAACAACTCTAAAACCACAGTAACCACGTAACACACTTGAAATAAATTTGTATTAATTCTAATATTAATATTAATAAATGAAGAAAAAGTCTAATATTATATAAATTACTTCTAAAGCTAGGCTACCGGGTGTTGAAAAAATCCTTCACATCCTCGGGAGGTAAAGTGCCCAGAAGGCTAGCCGCAATTCCACTCTAGACGGCAATGCTGATTCCTTGAAAAAAGGCCTCTCTGGTGACGAATACAAAATTTCGATCTCAATTTGGGTTGTGTGAAATAGAAATGTATCGTAAATTATCATTGAATTGTAGTTGCCTACTGTTGTTAGTTCAAAGATAATCATTACTCATTTTATAACTGATGTGAAGCTATATAATATTGTCAGATAATAACTTTAGTGTAGTAGATTCTAAAATGGCGGCGTTGGGTCTCCTTGTTCTGGCTTTGTTGGCAGGTATGTTATTTTATTCATTAACTTTTGTAGATTGTATGGCTGGTTCTCACAGCAAGTTGTTCACTATTTAACTGAATATGAGGCTCCTCCTGTGATGTGGTTTAAATTTTGTCCGATTCCATGCTTCGAAAGTCACGGCGCAAAGCCGTTTCTGAGACGACTATACGTCCTATACGGTGGCTTGAACAACTATGTCCCTTGGCCCATAAAATTAAATACTTAACTGTGTAAAGGTAACGCACATTGCAGTTTTTATCTACAATGAACATCTTATAATGGAGATTGATCATGGCAATAATGACCTGCACGCATAAGCCTCATTTTGTTTGCTCCTTATCCCAGTGTTAGTCTATACTATAGCAGCCGACGGCTATTAGTGTAATTCCAAAATTATATTTTAGCGAAACATAACGCAATTTTATTTAGGAAATACTACATTTAAAGCTGGACTGTACTCTTATAAAATGTCTTATATTATTCTTATATATTTTATAATTGTTTTATGTGGTACCTGGTGACCTGTAGTACAGGTTTTCATTCAAACCTATTTCAGGCACCAGTCTCTCACAAAGTTGGGGCTAGTTGGAGACATGCTTTGTATGTTGAAACGTAACAATAAACGTATATGTATTATGTAACCCCATTTGTGATGAGATAATAAATGGATTTATTATTATTATTATTATTACATTAGCCGAAAGACGTCCACAGCTGGAACAATGGGCTCCCCCAAGGATCTCCACAATTGCTGGTCTTGTGTTGCCCGCATCCAGCGGCTTCCCGTGCCTCTGGCAACATCGTCGGTCCACCTTTATAGCGCTCATACACAAAAACAATTGACGCAACATAGAAAATGTATATAAAATGAAAATGTACTTATATTAATAGTACTTAATAGGTGTAGACTTAATTATTAACACATATTTTTTTGCATATAGTGAATTGTACAGCACCATTTAAATAACAACACCTGTAATGTATACTACAATTCTGGCAAAATAAATCATTAAAAAAATTTGTTAACGGTCCGCCTGGAACGGAAAGATTTCCTCGGTACACAATTTAACGTGTGATTCTATCCAGGTGCCGCCTATGGCAACCGTGTCGCAGGAGGTGGCGCTTCCACCATCGACCGGCACCCATCGCTCGTCCAAGTGGAGTTTGAGGGGGTCTTCACCGGCATCTGGTCGCAGACATGTGCTGCTAGTATCCTGACGGCCTCATATATGTTGTCTGCTGCCCACTGTTTCGACGGAAGGTAAGTTAAGTGTCTGCTAACTTATTGTGTTCTGGAACTGCTAATGGTAGTCTTAATGGTAGACTGCACGTGTGGCGCAGCGCCTTAGATAGTCGCCTCGCCGCTTCGTGTCGCGGGTTCAAGTCCCACGCCGGATAACTATTTGTGTGACCCATAAATAGTTGTTCTGAGTCTGGTTGTAATTTGTGTCCGCCTATTATATGTTTGTCAAGTACCCCGAGATACAGGGATTAAATTTCCTAATGCGGGCGGGCGTTGTCATTATATAAAAAAAAAAAAATAAGGCTACGCTATATTTGGTATATTATGTATCTTTTTTACGCTCATAGCCAAGTGCTCTCACTGGTCTGTAAGTGATAGGCGAGGTTAAGTGACTAGGCTCGCGGTCAGATCATAGATGGGTGACCGCCTAAGTGGTTTAATTACTGAGCGTCTCCGTAGGGTTCGATAAGCTGTCGGTCTCGGTTGTAGCCATTAGGCAACAGTCGTTAAGTCATGAAGTCACTCTGACACTAGGGTAACCACTGCCCATACGATTAGTAAATAATATATAATTACAATAACTATATATAAATAATGTATATATCTATAATATGCACTTATTTAAAATTATATACTTAAGTATGTTTATCAGTTGCCTGGTTGCCATACAGGCTCTGCCTAGTGTGAATTCAGACGGCAGTCGTTCCAAGATATTTATTATTTTAGTAGACACATATATATATACACACATCAACAAAGTCTAGGGATACGTTATTTTGAAATCAAACATGGCTTTATTGTTTAAAACCTATTTAGTTTCCTTAAAAAGTTTATTTACAGATTTAAACCTTGTCTATTCTTTATTCAAAATTTAAAAATTAAAATGAGAAACAAATGAAAACACGCAAAGCACAGCGCAATCTTGAGTTGTACCTATCTAATTTCAAGAAGTTGCATTAAAATTTTTTTTGCGTGTTAATTGAAGAAAACCTGATAAATTGTTTTATTTTCTTTTCTCAATTGGTTGTGTAAGCTTTTTAGCGTCATGCCACGCCATCATTTGAGTCGAGATGAAATGTTACGGGCAGTTGGCATGTTACAAAACGGTGCTATTCAACGCGTCGTTGCTGAGTCTCTGGGCACAAGCCAAAATGTGGTATCCAGGCTGTGGTCACGTTATCGCGCTACTGGAGATGTGGCAGAACGGCACACAGGTAGATATCGTGTTACCACTCAGAGACAGGATCGATTTCTCCAAATGACCGCCAGAAGACTACCCAATATCACAGCGATGCAACTAGTGCAAAGGCTCCAGGAGGGTCAGCAGCTGCTGGTGAGCGACCAAACCGTGCGAAGGAGGCTGCATGAAGTTGGTCTTCATGCTCGCAGACCGCTACGAGTCCCAGCGTTGCGACGTGGCAATCGCGGTAGGCGACTTTTATGGGCTCAAGAACATTTGACATGGAGTGATCAACAATGGTCATTGGTGCTGTTCACTGATGAGTCCCGCTATGGATTTCATCCAGATTCGAGACGAACACGCGTTTGGAGAACTCCAGGCAGGGTCAGCCGTCTCCGACATCCACAGGAGGTCCACTCTTACCAAGGCGGGACAATTATGGTGTGGGCAGGAATACGAATCGGCGGACGAACCCAACTCATTTGGATTCAGGGCAGCATGACTGCCCATAGATACCGTGAGGAGGTAGTAGAACGTGTCATTGTCCCGCTCAGGGCCCTAACGGGGCAAGAATTTCAGCTCATGCATGACAATGCACCTTCCCATACAGCGCGGCTGGTGAGGGCCGCCCTTCGAGAACACGATGTTCAGGTATTAGATTGGCCTCCACAGTCGCCAGACTTAAACCCAATTGAACACGCCTGGGACATGTTACAGCGAAGAGCATTGAGGGATTTTCCGCCCAACTTGACAACAGAAGAACAACTTTTCGAACATTTAAAAAGAACTTGGGACTGCATACCCCAGCAAGACATTGACACCTTAATTTTAAGTATGGAAAATCGTTGCCGCTGTGTGATTAATGTTAGAGGAGGAAATACCGATTACTGATTATCAGATTTGGTAAGATTTTTATTCATTTAATTCGATTGAATAATTTTATAAGAATAAAATGTTTTTGTTCACTCAGTAATTTTCTATGGCTTAATTAATTTAAGACTTTTATTAATTAGAAAAACAAAATCGCATCGTGTTGTTAATGTTTAAATATCGGCCATGAAATTATCTTTAATTCTTCCATTTACAGTCATAACAAAATGTTTATAGTTTTCTAGATAATCAATGAAATGTTCAATATCCCTAGATTGTGTTGATGTGTGTATATATATATACTAATATTAGCACTTCTTGCCTGAAAACTGGAGATAACCTAGTTCAGATAGACCTGTTATATTTATACCAAAGTCAGACTAGGTATTTATAATTTTATTTAATTGTTTGGAACAATTTTGATTATTATTAAAGATAGAAGATAAATTACGCATCTGATCCCGGCGTCAACTATCTCCTAAAATTGTACATCCGCTTCAGTACACAAAAAAGGGTTCAAAATACCGTTTATTCGGATTATTGTTTATGATGCTTTATTATTCGGTTCTAAAAAGTGAAGACCTGTAATTGGCTATGTGTTATAATATCTATTTATTTTCTATTTGTTGCTGTTGGTTTTCCAAATAAATAAACTAATGTGCATCTAATCCACTGCGAGACCCACTCAAACATACTAAAGTTTCATCAAAATCGGCACAACCGTTTAGGAGTACAGTCACAACTGTTATGTATGAAGCTACCAACGATACAGACTTGCAGATCAAATATAGATAGGATTCCCTTGCTAACATCCTATCGTAGAATGTAGGTGTTGTCTATCGGCTTTGTTTTCTAGATCAGATACTTACTTATCGTATGGGCAGCGGTTACCCTATGATCAGAGTTGTTTAAGCCGCCCAGTAGACCTCGGACATGGCTTAACGACTGTTATCGAATGACGGACCGACAGACAACCGGGACCGACAGAAGCACGGAGACACTCAGAAATTTAACCACTTTGGCGTTTACCCATCTATGGACTGACCGCGAGGTTAGTTGCTTAACCTCGCCGATCACTTATGGACCGTTGAGAGCATCTAGCTATGAGCGCCTCTAGATCAGATAAAAATGTACATCATCATCATCATCATCAGCCGTAAGACGGCCACTGCTCGACAAAGGCCTCCCCCAAAGATCTCCACAATTGTCGGTCTTGCGCTATCCGCATCCAGCGACCCGCACAAGATCATCGGTCCATCTTGTAGTGGACCTGCCCACGCTGCGACTTCCGGTTCGTGGTCGCCACTCGAGAACCTTTCTGCCCCCGCGGCCGTCAGCTCTACGAGCTACGAGCTAAAAATGTACAATGTGTATTATAATAACATCCTTCTCTTTCCAGCTTGTACTCTCCCGAATACCGACGTATTCGCGCCGGTGCCACCTACCGGAACTCCGGTGGAATAGTCTCTGGAGTGGAAATCGCCTTCAACCACCCTTCGTATGGTCCCAACGGAGTGGATGGGGATATCTCTGTCGTCAAGCTTCTCGTGCCGTTGGTCTACAGCCCAGTGGTACAGCAGGGCACGATCGTCGATACTGGATTCGTTATGCCCGATAATGTTCCCATCACCCATGCTGGTTGGGGCGCAACTGAGGTAAGTTTGTTACGAGATAGATGAGGGATCAGACATTATATGGGACAATACAAAAAAATCCCATCAGATAAAAATAAATTATGAAAATCTGTTCAGAAACAACAAACACTAGGGGTTTTAAGATTCATCATCATCATCATCATATCAGCCGAAAGATGTCCACTACTGGACAAAGGCCTCCCCCATAGATCTCCACAATTGCCGGTCTTGCGCTAGCCGCATATAGCGATTTCCAGCAACCCTCAAAAGATCATCGGTCCATCTTGTAGGGGGCCTGCCCACGCTGCGTCTTGAGGTTCGTGGTCGCCACTGGAGAACCTTTCTGCCCCATAATTAAATCTTCCGTTCAATCGGCTTCCATGAGCATAGCAAAAAGCATAAATGTTCCGCAATCGATTTTCAACGTTGAAACCGATTGAAATAATTATTACGTTATTTTTAACCGTCATCTATTTGAACAACGATCACGATGATATGCGACTTTGGCGGCAAGTCTCTTGTTGAATGTTGTAGAAGTGTTTGGCAGTGGTTATCCTGGTCTGAGAGTTGTTCAATGTTGTCTATTAACTATAAATAGAGTGTTCAAACGCAGATTTTGAGGGTTTCCTGGGTTTAATGAAACCGGTAGTAGAGACACCCGCTGAGTTTGTTTCGCTGGGTCTTCTCAGTTGGGGCGCATTGGATCCTTTGGTAGCATTAAAGCGCGACCGTCGTTATAAACACAAGGTCCGCCATAATGATAACATTAAATTTGTACCTTAATATAGACAGAACCATTCGACAATATGTAGTAAAAATATAGCTAAAATTTAAAATTTAGATAATTAAACCTACACATGATCCTTGAAAATAAATTAATTTAAGTTAGTTAAAAAATAAATCTTATCTGTTATAAAATAAATCTTATTATAAATTATTTCCTACAATCCGTATACCTAAATATCTATATGTACCTAGAAATAATTATATATTACTACGAATATGTTCTGACTATTTACAAGCGCTTTTTTAAAGTCTACGTGAATAAAAACCTTTCTTATTTTATTTTATTTAAACGAACCTAGTATAATGTTGTTATCAATTCGATAGTTGTTCATAGCAAAAGGTTTGCCTGTGGCTGACGGCAGAGAAACTCGCCATCCAATGTAATTCCGGTGGGTGGCGTAGGAGCCGACCCGAAAGAATTTATATATACCAGAGAACGTGCAACAGCGTCTCTCCGTGTACTATGTTTATGGCATATACCCCTAATATGATTCTCGGGGGGAGGCTTCTTACAGCTGTTATGAGATGCTTATTTACCGGCATAGTATTTTATGGTAACCGGTTAAGTTTATGATGCTTGCGATACACATCACCAACCCTTCACCCCACCATTATGAGCTGGCGAACTACCTCACTATCAGCCTTATCATCCATTTATATAAACACTGTCGCTACATTGTTCGGAAATAAGGATCTCTGTTGTGAACTACTACCATTTTTTTGTTGCAGCCAGGTGGTATACCATCTGACCAGCTCCAAGTGGTCACACTTTACACCGTAAACAACCAAGAGTGTACCAAACTCTACGGAGATCTCTCCATCCCTATGCAAATTACTGAAAACATGATCTGCGCTGCTTCTCCTATTGGCGGAGCAGGTGGGTGCGCAGGCGACGAAGGAGGTCCGTTGTACGCTGGCGACATTGTCATTGGTCTGTTCGTCTCGAGTCTGGTCTGTGGGGACGATTACCCTTCGGTTGCGACTGCTATCTCTCCTTACACATCATGGATCATCCAAACTGCAATTTAAGAGTGTTTGATGAGAATAATAAGCTATTTATTGAGATTGACTTGGTTTTATTTCTACTAATACCCTTTTTTACTTGAGTTAATCCATCATGGGAGCACCGTGCAGTTGGGTGATGAGTGTGATGACGGATGACGTCAGACACGAATTGCCTAAAACCCCATGGCGAATTCATTCGCCTCCCGTGGACCATTCCGGTGCCTCTACTGTACAACATTGCTGTACGTGGTGTACCGCGCAACGGTTAAATTTGGAGAATATCGGTGATGTAAAGGCCTCGTAGAACCTTATCTGACCAAATCGGAGATGTTCTCAAGAAAGAGCAGGTCAGAAGTACCTACCCTAAACCGGTGAGCATGTATGAAGAATATAATGACAGTAATCGAGGCAAAAGAGGTGTGCAAAGATCGTGACAAACGGAAATCGGTTGTCTCTGCCTACCCCTTTGGGAAACAGGCGTAAGTCTATGTATGTTGAGATATCGGTGATTTTCGGGCTGATCGCCACTCGGGCAACTTCGTGTATTCTCGCTCCACTCGCGTCGTTCGCTACAGGCGCACGCGTTCTGTATGAACCGCTACTGTGTGTATTCTACAACATTGTGTTAATTTGTTGTATATCATCAGCTAGCCGGATCTTAATAGTGTATAGTGTACAATACAATCTCAGCTCATCCCATCTCATCCTCATCCGCCTAGAAACCAAATTATGGTTTTTTTCCAATGGAGGGCGTAACTTTGATCTATTTCCTAGCCATTTCCTGTAAAAGTTGTTATTAATACTTATTTATCTTATAGGCAGTGATTACCCTAGTAACAAAGAGTTTATAGCTGACCAGCATGCTTATGATATGGTTTAATAACTGTTGTCTAATGACAACAACTGGGACCGCCAGATATAACTTGCCCTTCAATGTTTGAAGACGCTCAGAAATTGACGACTGGGGGACGGGTGACCATCAACCCGTCGATAGACCTACCACGTGGCTTGTTGCTTACTTCGCCGATCGCTTCCGAACCGTTTTTTTTTATTCCGTTTTACGGCTCTGGCTTCTTTGGCCTTATGAGCCTTCAGTAAATATATTATTATTAAGTCCGTCACAGTCAAGTCATACATAGTCCTTGTCTAACCCCAATAAAGCAGTGGAGACTTTACTAGAGGCTTTTATGGAGTTTTGGTTACAACACGGAAAAATTACAATTCACGGCAATATCGCACTTTTTTCCACTTGTGTACGTTGTCGAAGATGTTATGTCTAAAAATCCACCATATTTACTCATAAAAACTCGAATTTACACCAGTTTTTGAAAATAAAACATAGCCTCGATGCGTAATTTTTCCGCGTTGGCGCCAAAACCCCCTTCCTAACCGGTGAGAGTAGGGTTACCATATATAAATAGAGGGATGCCTGTCTATGGTACTTAAAATGCCTGAATTTTCAGAAAAATGCCTGTCTGAAGCAAAACCCTGTAGGTAATAAGTAAAAGCCAACAGATAATAATGAAGAAGGATATCTATTACTGATATTTGGCAGAGGACATTATTTTTTTATAGTTCTTTCTTTTCTAATATATAAACGTAAAAATCTTCACAAGATACAGTTTTGTAATTTTCCTGTGTAATCAATATTGCTTTTACTGATTCAATTGTCAGCCGATTTCTTTCTTTACTCCACTGGGCGTTGACGAGAGCCTGCGAAAATGCCTGTGTCAGACCAATGCCGGCCGCACGCCTGTCTAAACCTTAAAATGCCTGTCAAATGCGGCTAACGCCTGTCATATGGTAACCCTAGGTGAGAGCAACTGTCTATGGACGACTAAATTGTATGCAGTCAAGTATGATAAAGCCTTACGCTTACGGTTTTCTAAAAACGACACAGCTCTCTTATTATCTTTGGTTTAAGGTTTTACGTTAGTATTAAATTATCTTTGGTATAAGAGATAATCACTAGCAATAACAGTTATTGTTGATTCCCAAGCTATAATAGTTAGGCATGGCAATAAAAAAAATTCTGTGTGTACTTATATACACGCGTTAGAAGTTATACTTCTTTGGCGTATGGAAAAAAAATAATTAAAATGCAGTAGTGATTAACGATAAATATTAAAATTAATCAAAAAGATTTTATTTAAATAAAAATACTAGAATCCATCGCGCCAAAAGAAGTATTACTTCGAAAATATAAAATAACGTTTATTTTCAGGCAACTTGACTCATATTTTGTACGTAGGAAATTACTCTATGACTGTATTAGTACATTAGGCACTTTTATATAAAAACATTACTCATAAATACAATATCAACGAAAATAACACAACAAAATACTAAACAACCCACTTAACAATATTATCCTAAAAAAGGAAGGTCTATCAAGGCATGTTGCATGACAAAAGTTCTACCGATTAGGCCCATCGAAGTAGGCCCATCTAACCTCTCTGCAAATATGATAGAGGTAACCTCACGGATTTTGGGCGTAATGATCAGTACTATAAATAGACGCAGAGTTCGGTAATATAATAATATAATAACTTTTATGGGCTTTTTGATATCTTGATTTGCAGATTTCGCAGGAATCTCAAATAAATTATCAAATTAAATACAGCCCATGTTACTCGCTGATAATGTTTATTTCTAATGGTGTAAGATTTTATAAAGTTAGATTAGTAGTTTTTGAGTTTATCCGTTAAGAGTCTATAATAGGGCTTACCTCAAATACCTATTTGAGGAAAGCCCTATTAGGTTCTCTTAATGGATGAACTCAAATATGATAGGTAATACGATAAAACCGGACCATAGTAACCATACTATGATCCGGTTTTATGTCAAAACTACTCCATCATTCCCTCCGTAATAAATATATGATAAAGTTGAGGATTGATTCTAAGAACTGGTACCGGGGAAAACATGAATAAAAAAATCGCGATAGAAAAACAAAATCACAAACCTCCACTCGGAACAAGAAACAGAATTTATTTTAAAAATACTTTAGATTTGACCTGTAATTTTGCATTAAAACTTAACTATATATAAAGCAGGTAACAAGCATTAAACAACCTCTTTTCTTTTTATAACATTAGTACTGAAGGAAATCTCCTTGTATCGTGCGTGATACTGAGGTCCGCCATCTACACAACAATCTCAGAACTATTAAAATGCCTAGTCCGGTTACAAGCGAGCGAAGTAGGCCTCAGCGCATTACTACGGAAGGTAAATTCTTACGAAGTTCGCCGAGTGGCATATAGATGGCGCTTTTAAATAATGTAAAACAGCATCAAGACGTTTGCAGGTAATTAGTACTTCTAAGAATTGAATGTTATCTTATCAATAATACTTACCTATACATACACTCGTCAACCTAATATCACCCTATTGTTGTGTGGGCGTGTTCGGAGAAAACTGATAAAGTTTTTTAATAGATTAATACTATATACATGGGTGGGAATCAAACTCACGACCTCCGGCGTGAAAAGCAAGCATTTGCCAACCACGCCAACAGGTCCGTCAAAAAAGATTATAGGAATAGGTTATAAAAGAGCCCCCATACGACATTTCGTCGTACGTGCGCTTAAAACAACACAAGATAATAAGAGCATTTCTCAAAAAAATTGTACTTTCTATATTATTCTCTGTACCATATTTTCAATTTTGTTTTTCTATACATAAAATAGATCATTACTAGTTTTTAATTAGTAAGTTAATTGCTCTAAGTAAAAACAATGAAAAATGTATAAATACAATAAGAATTTATAAAATATAAAAATATTTTAAAAATCGGTTTTATCTAGTTGTATGAAAAGTGAAGTGTCCCAATTTCATACCGTCCCAAACGATCGATTGTACTGAGTGAACTTCCGGATATTCTAGAATCACTTAAATGTATTTATTATGAAATAAAAGACCCCAATTAATTAATAAATAAATCTTTAGTCCTATAGAACAAATATATTTAATAAATAATTATTTTATTGTATCGCATAAAATGTTCCTTTTTAGTTTTCTTCTTTTGTGACCGTAATTTTGGAAAATATCACCGCCGATTTGGTATAAATATGTTTTAGACTAGTGGCAGCATTAGCAAGATCGGCATTCATCTTGTTTATGTTTAGATATTTCTTTTGCGTGCCTTGCGGGAACATTGAATGTTGTCCGCCTGGTTGCTGGTCCGAAAAAAATCCTAACTTTGTTACCCAACAATCAGAGCTAACCTCCAATTTTATATTTTATTTCTCCTCGAGTACCATTAAAGCTCTTAATCTTGATTTTGAAAGTCAAATCATAAACGAGTACTAGCTAGAGTTGTGCGCGTAAACAATTTTAATAATTTTTGTAACCTTAATTCGTTACCTCTTTTTTTGTTACTCTTGAGTGGTAACGTATAAATGGAAAAGTGAATAACAAAATAGGAAATTGTTAGGCGGAGTATTGACTGCCTGATTTTGAGTATAATTAAGGCGATGTAATTATATCAGTTTTAATAAAATTAAATATTATATCGTCATTTATTATATCGTCATTTTGCATGGTAAATGTAAGACTAACCCTGGCTGAAAAAATGAGGCGGTACTGGGAAAGATTACAAGAAACCCCTGAAAAGATTGAAGAGCAGAGGAAAAAGAACTTAGAAAGAATAAACTCAAAATACACCTCCAAAAAACGTTAAACTAATTAAGCTAAGAAAACTAATATAGAGATTATTATTATAGAAAATGAATGAAAAAAAAATTATAAACATTTATAAATATAATGTATGTATAGAGATTGATTGAGAGTAATATTGACGCCAACAATGTATAGTCCTAGAATTTTTAAAAACCTTTAAACTGTCTAATCGGTCGGGGTTTATTATTATTAGATTATTACGAAATATAAATGTTTCCTGACAGAGGTTCCTCTATCAATATATTTAAGTCCAATATAATTATTTGCACAACTGTGAAGTCTAGGCTTAAGAAATCCTATTTTGTTTCCAGATTTCTATTATTGTTACTGTCCCATAAAAGCAGACGCATATTTCTTTTCTTTATTTATATATTTTTAACATAAATACGTTTTTGTGATAAAAACTAATATATATGGTTAGTTTTTGCATTATGTATATATACACAAGTTTAATACAAAATAAAGTAGGGTCAATAATGTAAAGTTAAACAAGAGTTGTGGCCGAATAGTAACGTAAAGGAAATAATACCGCCTTTAATTTAAGATTTGCATATTAATATAGAGTGATTGACTAAAAAACAAGTAGAATGTTGTTTTATTATCACATTTAATTCAATAAATATTCCGATAATTGGTTTCTACATTAAATTTACGTAAACGAATGAAGGTAACCAAATAAGAATTTTTCTCTACCTTGGGTCTGTTTTTATGGATTTTGCTATTTATTTACGTTTCAAATCTCAAAACAAACCTTATATTACTAATCTTTAGGCATTTACCCATAGCCTAAAATAAAGAAATCAAGTATATTTCAATATTTTAATTTCAGCATCATTTCTGAGAAATGGTACAATTTTTTTGAGAAACGCTCATAAAATATAATTTGACATAAAGTATTATTAACCAACGATATTCTATTATATTCTATGGACCTTTGTACTCGCTCAATGTGATTGCCAACTAAGTAAATTTGATTTCGTGTTTGCTGAATGAGTCCACAGTGGCCAAAGATAAATTACTATGTGATAATAATGTATTGTATGATAATAATTTATTTGGTACTTAATATTTATTCAGCACTTGGATATAAACATACATTTGTACAGACGCCAGCACATCCAGATACCCCAATCTGTTTTATCTTTCATAGATTTTCAACTTTATAACAGAAGCATAAGGTTCACGTTCAATTGGGGAAATTTGACACATTGGGGTAGCTTGATGTGCTGGCCTCTGTACTTCTACTGTCCAATAATAGCAGTAACCATTAAACAGTAGTAGTGTAGGTAGTGGAGTCAAGCATACAACCGGGATCAAGGATCCAACCCTTGTATTTTGCTAAGCACAAAACTTTTTGCGGTTTGTTGGACTCGCGCCGACTAAACCTAACCTGCCGTTCCTAATGGGGATAGGACACGTACTGTAGGAGAGCTTTGGTTTGTCCTTTCGGATTGGTGACTGTTGCCAGTTATGCACAGGCACAAATTGATAGCTATCTTCCCGGAGTTGCTTGCGCGTGGTAGCATCAGAGGATAGTTAGCGGACTGCTCTGAAGGGGAGTTGGGCTTCTCCCGATCCAGCACGGTGGCCTCCTTTTGAAACATGATTACCTCACAGAAGGAGACCACAGCTAAATAGATCCCGTCTAATATTTGCGACCAAGACTCGCCTCTCGGCCTCCCAGGCCGAAGGGGACCACCGTGTCCCATTTGGTGGAGTAGACATGGCTCGATCTTGTTTTCAGATGATATGGGCCAGGGCCCTGATACCTTGCTTTATCAATATTATTTATACCCACTATTAACCACAATAATAATATTCTGCGTTTTTAAAATTACACATTGTTAAAGTTTATGTACCTACATACTTCACTTAAACTATTTTATACATATTCGTCTGACTATAAATACACATACAAGTAATATACTAAACAAAAAATACCAATAACACACGCCCATACGATATTCATCACCAATTCACTATCATCACACACACACACACACACACACACACACACACACACACAAGCAAACACCACAATCCTTAATACACAACACACTACCTTACATAACACTGAATACACAGCTGCAAGCAAGTTTTGCTTAAAATTAAGTTAACCCATACCTATTGTTTGTATTTTTCTTTTATCATTTATTTTTAGTTTTGTTAATACCTAGCTTCTTAAATTTTAATGACTTTGTTATGGAAGAGCGGTGCTTCCCAACACAGGCATTACTTGCTTAAAGGGAAGCTCCAAACACTAAAATGTTATGTAAAAACTTTTGAAGCAATAAAATATTTTGTATTTTGTATTTGTATTTTTGTATAAATACTGAGATATTGCTTTGTTAACTATAAGGAGGACCACATTATAAAGATATTGTAGATAAACTAATAAACACTGATAAATCACGTATATGGTGGTTAGGAAATAATAGGCGCTTAGAAAAAAGGATATTAAAGTTCTATTAAGATGTTGGAATTGGATTTTAATAAGGGGCTGCTGTGTGGTGACGGCGGCAAATATCAGAATCAGAATATCATCACCCCATCCCATCCCGTGGGGGGCGTAGAAGTCGACCTGAGGGAATATCTACCAGAGGATGGGCAGCAGCTTCCTTCTGAGTACTATGACTACTACCATCTTACCGCGATCGCCAACCCGCCTGCCAAGCGTGGCGATTATGGCATGTCCCCCCAAGACGATTCTTGAGGGAGGCTTGTCTAGCAGTGGACTTATTTAGCTGTAATGATGATGATGATGATGATGAAGGGGCTATGCACACCACGTTTTTTAAACGCGCGTTTTAGAAACGTCGACGGCGCGCTTTTATCCTACAAAGCAGTTTTTTATCGATATAAACGCGCGTCAACGGCGCGCTTAAAAAACGTGGTCTGCATAGGCCCTAAGATAATATTGTGTTTCCCCTGTAGGCCTGATATGACAGTTACTATATGAACTAGTTAAGTATGCATCTACAGTTTTAAGTTACTCTTTACAGTAATAAATTTAATAAAAAAATAGTTCTATGGTGACCATGAGTACAGTTAATATATCAATAAATCTTAGATATACGTAATTAATTGTTTCTTTAGTTTCCTCACATATTAATCACACTAATATTATAAAGGTGAAAGTTTGTGAGTGTGTATGTTTGTTACTTCTTCACGTCTAAACGGCGGAAGCGATTTTAATGACATTTGGTATGGAGTTAGCTTACACCCTGGATTAACACATAGGTTATAATTTATAAAGTTTAACGCGGGTAAAACCGCGGGGCACGGGTAGTAAAGTAATATGAAGAAGTCAATTTTTATACCATAAAACGTACCAAAAATTAAATTAAATTCAAATTGTGTAGTAGAAGGCATATCACAAGGTTTGTGAAATTGTGACCATGTTCATGATAAAACTCCTTGGGAATGAGTAGATTTAATTCAACGCAATCTTCTACTATATAAAAATAAGTCGGGTTTTCCTTCCTGACGCTATAACTCCAGAACGCACGAACCGATTTCCACGGTTTTGCATTCGTTGGAAAGGTCTCGGGCTCCGTGAGGTTTATAGCAAAGGTAATTTATAAAATTTAACGCGGGTAACACCGCGGGGCACAGCTAGTTAGATAATAAATAGTAACTAGATGTTAAGTTGATCCTGATATTTATTTAAAAAAACCGGCCAAGTGCGAGTCGGTCTCGCGCACGAAGGGTTCCGTACCATTATCTATAAAAACGAGCAAACAATTCTCGTTTTTTGTATGGGGGTCCCCTTAAATATTAATTTTATAGTATTTGTAGTATTTAGTTAGTTTAGTATTTGTATGTTATAGCGGCAAAATAAATACATAATCTGTGAAAATTTCAACTGTCTAACTCTCACGGTTAGTGAGATACAGCCTGGTGACTGACGGACAGGCAGACAGACAGCGAAGTGTTAGTAATAGGGTCCTAGGGCCTTTGGGTACGGACCCCTAAAATAGATTCTTACTGAGTTTTTTTGGCAGTGTTTCTCAGTAGCTGCCACGCCAAGCACTGCACGGTAGAGGAAAAATGTGTGTTAGTAAAGTTCATTTAGTTTTTCTTAGTGGAGGTTCGAGTCATTCGGCTGTCGTGATGATGATGATGATGATGATGACAGGGCATCAATGAGTCTGGTTATGGTTTGTACTCAATTTAGGCAATGACTCCGTCAACCTTGCGATCATTGAAGTTACTAAATATGAAATAAATACATAATTATCTTGGGACAACTAATACACTGCCATCTGTGCCTCTAGCACGAGTTCCTGCAGTTTACTTACTCGATCACACGTACAGTTTCCTCCCATACATTAAGCACCAGCGCCTCTCGCGGAAACTATTAAGAACTAAAACTCTGGTGCTCAATGTATGGGACGAAACTGTACGTGTGATCGAGTAAGTAAACTGAAGGAACTCGTGCTATAGGCGCTAATCCCAAACTAGGCAGAGCCTGTTATATGGCAACCTGACAACTGATTAACATACTAAGATGTACCGTGGACACGGGTCTCATCGCGATAAATATTTAGGTAAATCATTGCCTTGGTTACCCGACGTTTCGGCATGGATTGCACCAGCCGTGGTCACGGGTCGACTGGTGTGGCTCGGCAGCGTCGTCTCCGTGAAGCTCGGGTTTCGGTATCTACCCTCGCCTGGTCTTGATATTGAGACCCGTGTCCACAGTATATAAAAAATGTGTACAAATCGCGAAAGTTTAAAAACATTAATACTAATATGTTTCTAAATACATACATATTGTAGATAAATTACACCCAGGCATAGAACAAATAATCGTACTCATCACACAAAGATTTGTCCTAGGTGGGGATCACACCCACGATCTATGGCTTAGCGATCAAGGTCACTAATTGTAGCATTTCGTATCGAGTGTTCGGTTGTATTTGGAAGATGTAAATTAAAATTCCAAATAGGTAGATTGCAACCGTGTGCACTTTATTACAGCCACGACACAAGAGGCCCAATGTTGCCAATACTATTAATAAAACTACTAATTAATGTTGAGTTGTCAACACTAACCACTGAACTATCTTGACACAAATAAACACCTGTATAGGTTATCAGATGCCAGAGAGACGTTAACATTGTTGGCCAAATTTTATTAACAAGACTGAATGAAGAGGAGGTGTTGTCTGTTAAATTTGGAGCTGTGTATAAGTCAGTTTGCACGTTTTAAAATCACCGGATAAAAGCATTTGACGAGCCAGTTGGCGTGGTTGCTAGATAGGTACTTAGACCTTTGACGCCGCAGGTCATAGGTTCGGTTCCCACCCAGGACAGATATTTGTGTGCATAAACTTGACTGATTGGCCTAAGTCTGGTTGTAATTATCTATATAAGTATGTTGTGTTCGGTTGTCTGGAAGAAATCGCTATTATGCGATAAGACCGCCAATTGTACATTATTTTAAATATTAAGGTTCTTTCTTGTAAAGTTAGTAGTTGTATATATTGTGCAATAAAGTGTATCTATCTATCTATCTGTGTTATGTAGTTCGGGTTCAGGAAGCTACGTAATATCTTCTCGTCCCAAATACCGCAGTGTCTCAAGTCGAAAGTCTTCGACCAGTGTGTGTTGCCAGTGATGACTTACGGAACAAAGACGTGGTCGCTCACTATGGGCCTTATCAGGCGGCTTAAGGTCACCCAAAGAGCAATGGAAAGGGCTATGCTTGGAGTTTCCCTGCGGGATCGAATCAGAAATGTTAAGATCCGCAGGCAAACCAAAGTAACCGACATAGCCGTAAGAATTGCCGAGCTGAAGTGGCAGTAGGCAGGGCACATAGCTCGTAGAGCCGACGGCCGCTGGGGCAGAAAGGTTCTCGAGTGGCGACCACGATCCGGAAGACGCAGCGTGGCAGGCCCCCTACAAGATGGACCGATGATCTTGTGCGGGTCGCTGGAAATCGCTGGATGCGGATAGCGCAAGACCGGCAATTGTAGAGATCTTTGGAGGAGGCCTTTGTCCAGCAGTGGACGTCTTTCGGCTGATATGATGATGATGATATAAGTATGTATTTACGAAAAAAATATGTATATGTAGTAACAACTGTCAACACCGTAGTGATAAACTCCGAGTAAAATTAAGTGAAATAAAATAGCAAACGCAATTTCTGGTTGCTAGTATTCGTTGATAAAGTACTGGGACCTCTTGCAAGTGACTAAAAACATACAGTGAAGTGCGATTACTCGAATCCATCGCGGATCTACAACCTCAACATCAACTATTGGTTTAGAGGTTAGAAAACACGAAAACAACAAACTGTTCACTCAATGACACTTGTCGTAAACTTCAATAAATCTGACATATTAAACAGTGTTGCTAATTGAGAAAAATACTTCTACCATATTCTACTATTGCGTTTCGATACATGTACATAGTAAAATATAAGATGGAAGGTCAATTTCAAATATTATTTGAGAAAATGAAAATAGAGATGCAAAGTCAAAATGCTGAACTGAAGGACTCTATAACAAATATTATTATGGAAAAGATGGATGAAAAACTAATCCCTATTATAGAAGAAAATAAGAACTTGAAAACTAAAGTTGAAAAACTGGAAAAAGAAATAGATTATTTTAAGAAAGCCGCGAAAACCAATAATATTATAGTATTCAGCTTCGAATGAAAACGAAAAATCCTCTTTTGAACTAATACATACGCTCAAAGAAACATTCAACAAAGATTTGAGAATTAAAATGGAAGAAAACGATATCAACAAAATTTATCGCTTAGGAAAAAGAAAGAGAGAAAGCAACAAACCGAGACCGGTCCTGTGTTCGTTTACAAGCAACTGGAAAAAAACCGAAATTATCAAAAGTAAAAAGAACCTAAAAACTATATACATTGCGGAGGACTACTCAAAGGATGTGTTAGAAAAAAGGAAAGAGCTGCAAGCCAAGTTAACTGAAGAGAGACAAAAAGGCAATATAGCATATTTGAAATATGATAAATTAATTATTAAAGAGAACAACTACAGCCAAGAGAAAAGAAAAAGGGAAATATCCGTTTCACCTTCTTCAGATAATAATCAACCAAAGAAGCAACAAACCGTAAACGCAATGAAGACAAACAGGACAAATGCTTTTGATTTAATGCGACATAGATCCAGCTCCCTTTCGAACATACCTAATACTAATAAAAACCAATAGCAACTAAAGAACGGCAAACGGAAACCAAAACCAACCAAAGAAACTGCCAATAAAGAAACAAAAAAGGAACGAACTCCCCCAAGCCGACTGGTCCTCGAGGGGGAAAGCGACCACAACCCTCCAACATCTAATGACAACAATAACCGAAAACCAGTATTTTACATAGCATCCCTCAATGTACTCACCTTGGGAAAAGAAGAAAACCTTACGGAACTGACATATGCACTAAAGTCTATCAAATGGGACATAATTGGTTTGAGCGAAGTGAGAAGAATGGGTGAAAGTATTACTTGTCACCCAAACTATTTACTATATCAAATAGGGGAGACTCAAGGCCAATATGGGGTGGGATTTATTATTAAACAACACTTAAAACAATATGTGAAAGAATTCATAGGAATCTCAGAACGCATAGCGATTATGAATCTGAAACTACCAGGATATAAAAAGCCATGGTCTATTGTACAAGTATATTCACCTACAGAGCAATCAAATTTGGAAACGATAAATAACTTCTACCATAATTTAAACGAAGTCATTCAAGAGCATACCCACAAAAACCTTATAGTCATGGGCGACTTCAATGGTCAAATTGGAACAAAACGCCCAGGAGAAAACGCAATACTAGGACAATTTTCATACAGTAACAAGACCAGAAGCAGAAATGGGGAAAAAATTACAAACTTCGCGCTAGAAAACAAATTAACAATCTTAAATACTATGTTCAAGAAGAACCGAAAGAGCATGTGGACCTGGATCTCGCCGGATGGTAAAACAAAAAATGAAATTGATTTTATTATGACCAACAGAAACAGCTACTTCACAAACTTTACTGTCATTAAAAGATTTAACTTCAACACCAACCATAGGCTACTTAGAACTGAGCTCAAAATAAAACAACCAAAGAAGACTAGACCAAGACAAGACTCAGGAAACATAAAACTCGATGAACAGCAATTAGAGCAAATATCAACAGCCCTAAGGGCTGAATTTAGAGACTTCAAAGAGAACACTAAGGAACTAGAAACCCAAGATAAATACAAGTATCTAGAGAATATTATCAGAACCCAAACTAAACTCATAGCAGATAAGAAAATTGATGCAAAAGAAAAACTATCAACAACCACTATAAAACTTCTAGAAGAAAGAAATCACCTTACTAACGAAAGAAGTACACAAAACAGAAGACAGAAATTAGCCAAAATCAGCAAAGATATCTAGGAAAGTATCAGAAAGGATAGAAAACAACAAAGGATGCGAACGATCGAAACTTACATACGGAAAACCGGTGGAACTAAAAAAGCACTCAAGGAATTGACCAGCACGAAGAACTGGATTGTAAAAATGAAAGACAACCGAGGAAAATTCGAGAATCACAGAATTGACATATTAAAAACAGCTACGTCATACTACAAAATCTTTATCGAAACAACACTACGCAAGTTGAAATCAGTCTAGTGGAAACCTCGAACACCCCCAGCATTCTCCAAGCTGAAGTCAGCAAGGCTATCGATACCCAAAAGAGTGAGAAAGCACCCGGGCCTGACGGCATAAGCAATGAAGTCATTAGAAGCAGCAAAGAGATACTGCTACCTGTCCTCACAGATATATTCAATGAAATCATGAATACTGAAACCATCCCCCAGCAATGGACCGAGTCTCTCATCATCCTTTTGTATAAGAAAGGTGATAAATATGACATAGGAAATTATCGCCCTATAAGTCTTATGTCCAATATAAGATTTTTGCTAAGATCATCTTAAAACGGATAGAAATAACTCTAGACGAAAACCAACCTATAGAGCAAGCAGGATTCCGCAAAGACTAATCAGTGATCGACCACATTCACGTAGTGCGTCAAATTCTGGAGAAATACAACGCCTGCCAGCTCACATACTACATCGCATTCATTGATTATAGTAAAGCATTCGATTCTCTACATCATGACAAAATATGGGAGGCGTTACTAGAACAAGGAATTGAGCATAAATACATTCAATTAATAAGAAATATATATAGCTGCAGCAGAGCAAGAATCCAACTAGAAACGAAAAGTACTCCTTTCAGAGTGGAAAAAGGCGTAAGGCAGGGAGACCCTCTATGTCCGAAATTATTCTCTGCAGTATTAGAGTCAGTCTACCGAAGACTCAATTGGGAACATCTCGGAATTAATATAGACGGTCAACTGCTATCACACTTAAGATTTGCTGATGACATAGTGTTATTAGCAAAAACAACAGAAGACTTAACCAGAATGATAAAAGAACTTGCGAAAGAAAGTGAGAAGGTAGGGCTGGTAATGAATCCCGATAAAACTAGGGTGATGACAAACGGGTACAAACATACTATAGATCTAGGAAACACAGAAATCAACTATACAGACGAGTACGTATATCTAGCGCAGCTCATAACTCAAAAATATCCTATGCAGAAGGAAGTGGACAGAAGAATTACAAATGGCTGGAAGAGATACTGGAGTCTAAGAGAGGCCATGAAAGATAAAGAGCTCCATATAAACCTAAAAAGTAAACTTTTTAACACCTGCATACTACCTGTCCTTACGTACGGGTGTCAGTCATGGTTCTTAAATCAGGTCACCTCAAACAAACTAGCAACTTGCCAGTATGCAATGGAAAGGAGTATGCTAAACATTAAAAAGTCCGACAGAGTAAAAAAAATCGCCATTAGAATCAAAACAAAAACTAGCGATGTAATAAGCAAAATCAAAAGACACGAAATGGCGATGGGCTGGTCACCTGGTAAGAGGACACGACAAATGGAGCAAAAGGGTCACATGGTGGTATCCAAGGGAAAGCAAAAGGAAAAGAGGCCGACCACAGAAAAGGTGGGACGATGATATTAGACAAGTGGCAGGAGTCACATGGAACAGAGTGGCTCAAGAAAGAAAGGAATGGAAAAGGTTGGAGGAGGCCTTTGCCGATTGGCAAACAGATCTAGGAAAGATATCTAAACAACAAATCTTAGTTTAAATTTATTCATATCTATTAAGTTTAAGATTTTAATGCTAGTCCTTTACATACGTTTAAAAATTCATTGTACTAAGAGATCTGAATAAAAGGCTATTTTATTTTTATTTTATATATTCTAGTAATATCAGTTATCTGATTTCCATAGTACTAGCTCTGGTTAGTTTGGGATCAGATGGCCGTGTGTGAATAATTCATTGAAATAAGCGTCTAGAAAGTTTTCTAGCCTACCCAAACATAAACTTAATCAGACAACCTATCGAACAAATATTATGTTCTCCTGCTAAATAATTTAGTAAGTGGAACAACTTACAAACACATAATTGACGGACATAAACTACATCCAGACTCAGAACAACTATTTACGGGCCATAAAAATAGTTTTCATGAATGTGAATAATAAATAAAATAAAAAAGGTTTTTATTCACGTAGACTTTAAAAAAGCGCTTGTAAATAGTCAAAACATATTCGTAGTAATATATAATTAATTAATTATTGTTTCTAGGTACATATAATATTTAGGTACACGGATTGTAGGAAACAATTTACAATAAGATTTATTTTATAACAGTAACGATATTTAACTAACTTAAATTAAGTTATTGTCAAGGATCATGTGTAGGTTTAATTATCAAAATTTGAATTTTTAGCTATATTTTTACTACATATTGTCGAATGGTTCTGTCTATATTGAGGTACGATAACGACGGTCGCGCTTTAATGCTACCACCGGATCCAATGCGCCCCAACTGAGAAGTATAATGTCCCTAATGTCCCAGGATGTTATTTTATTGACTGATTAAAAAAAACATTTTCCTGCTACTACCTATAATTGTTACGCATATATTAAACCTACCAATTATATCTTAGATAAAACATTGCCAAGTATCGGACACACCTATGATAAATGATTATCATGCGTTTAGATGTCTGCAGTGATTATCTTTAAACTAGAACTTGACAGGCCTGTTGGTATAGTCGTTAGTGACCTTGACTTCTAAGCCAGAGGTCCTGGGTTTGATCCTCAACTAAGACAAATATTTGTGTGATGAGCACTTATTCTGAGATTAACTGTTCTGTGTCTCGGTGTAATTTATCTATGCAAATATTATAAAGAGGTAACGTTTGTGAGTTTGTGACGTTGTAAGGGGTAATCTCTGGATCTACTGAACCGATTTTAAAAATTATTTCACCAATAGAAAGCTACGTTATTGTGGAGTGTCAGGCTATGAAAAAAATATCCCTAACTTTTAACCCGAAGTATTAAGCGGGACAAACGGACAGGGACAAAAATATGTATTTATAACGCGGAACGAAGTCCGCGGGCACTGCTAGTCAATAATTTATGTATGTATTTATGTAGGTATTCGGCATAGAATATCATCATCCCATCGTATCCCGTGGGGGGCGCAGAGAACGGGTAGCAGCGTTATTCTGTGAACTATTACCAATAAATTGCGATCACCAACCCGTCTGCCAAGCGTGGCGATTATGGCATAACCCCCATTCTTTGGGGAGGCTTATGTCCTGCAGTGGACGTACTTTGGCTGACATGATGATGATGATGTATGTATTTTGAAATATATAAGTATGTTTAACAGTTGTCTGGTTGCCATAGTACAGACTCTGCCATCTGACCCCATGGAAGTGTGTTGTTGTCCCAAGATATTTATTATTATTAATTAAATACAACAATAAAAACCATAGGCCGCGACTTCCTCAATTTTGTAGTCGGCTAAAATCCGCTATCGCGCTCAGTATCAGCCCACAATAAGGGATTAAAGCAATAAATTGTCAAGATAATTCAGTTACAGCGGCTTAAAGTTAATTCGATATAAAGGCTGGCGATATTTTTATAACATTATACGATTGTAATATCTCAAAAATGGCCGCCCTCACCTGGACTATTGCTCTTCTAGCAGGTAAGTTGAAATATCTACGACAATGGACTTAATTTTGAACTTGCCTTTCACGCCGCAGGTCGTGGGGTTCGATTCCACTCAGGACAGATATTTGTGTTCATGAACATGTCTGTTTGTGCTGAGTCTGGGTGTAAATATCTATATAAAAATGTGATTACAAAAGAAAAGTATTTATCTGGTTTCTATAGTACAATCTCTGCTTAGTTTGGGATCATTTAATTTCATATTAATTCATTTAAGTAAGTTTTCTAACTTTCCCAAACTTAAATACTTACTTTAATAAATACTTAATCGTTCAACCGATCGAGCAAATATTACGCTGGCCTGCTATATAATTTCTATTAGTGGATCAAACCTGGTGTGATGTCCCCTTGAGCATGTTTTGCCGGACCGTCTCAACTGGGCCGTGTGGAAACCGAGAATCAGCCGTGACCACGACCAACTTAGTGGAAACGTCGAAAAAAAAAACCATAATAGTCGCGTTTATACCTGTAAACAATGTTATAATAATGTTTTTTTAGACAAGACAGGCAAAGTAAATATTTAACGTCTATAATTTCATGTTGTCTAATATAATATAGTAAAAACATCCCGAGACATCAATATCCTGCGACATTATCACACACGGCCATCTGATCTCAAACTAAGCAAAGCTTGTACTTTGGCAACCAGATAACTGATGTATAACATACACTACTTTTATGTAAATACATACTTATATTGATAATTACATCCAGACTCAGTAAAATTAGACATGTTCTTGCACACAAATATCTGTCCTGAGTGGGAAATGAACCCACGACCTGCGGCGTGGAAGGCCTGTATTCACCAACCACCCCAACCAAGTTGAATTCGTTCTCCTTGTACAACATTTGTATTGTTATCTGTGACGTCACTGATAAATTGAATATATCATCGCCGTGATAACTTAAACTGTTTTCTTTTAAATACAATATACATTAATCCCTGTGTCGCGGGGTACTTTAAAAACATATAACGAAGGGCGGACCCAAAGTACATCCAGACTCAGAACAACTATTCATGGTCACACAAAGGTTGTCCTGGAATTCAACCCGGAACTAGAAGTGTCAGGCGACTGTTTTAACCAGTGCAGTCAGTCGTGCAGTCTATCAAAAAACATTAATTTTAAAGATCATTGGGAGAAATCTGACCCAGTTAACGATAGTTTTCCTACAAATACCAAATTAGTTTTAAATTGTTAAGTATTAACCTACATTAAAATTTAGATAGTTATTTTTTTTTAAACCATGGGAATAAAATGTTTAAGATAAATAAAAAATAGGTAATAAATGTATTGATAAAACAATTCCAGTAAAGCATTCTGTTAAATAAATAAACAAAATAAACGTTTGCGCGCTATAAGAGTTAGTGATGTTCAAATCTGCTATAAACTATAAACGTGCTATAGACTATTGAATATATTTTTATACCATGCTATTTTATATGCTATAATTATAGCACGCTATAACAAAACGCGATAGTCAACGCGCAACTTTTATTCAGCAACGCGCTAAACGGGCGCAATAAATGATAAGTTTTAACGTGTATGTTTTAGGCGCTATTTAACATATTACTTACATGCCGAAACGTGTTTTTGCTTTAAATGAGTTTTAAGGTTTGTTATCGACGATTTTTAAATCATTATAATAAAATATCAGAAATAAAACCGGCAGAGTTTCGACGTATACTTTTAATCAACTCAAAAAGACACAGACACATAATTTGCGGCAGATTATAAAGGCTTGTCCCTTCCGCTGGCCGGCAGCGCGGAGTGGGGATAGTGGGGGAGCAGGCGTGGCTTGGCTGGCGGGCGATGTGGCGTTTGGCTCGCTTACGTCACTTGTTGTTTCATTCGGCCGTCCTGAAATTATTGCTCCCGCAATAAGAGAAAAACATACAATTAGCTTTCTAGCAAATCAATTAAGTCTTCAGTTTCTAGTTGTTCATCAGTACTACTAGCGCTATCTGACATAGGGGGTATACTTTTATAAGGCCTTAGTGAATCTACTGGCACTAGACCCAAAAATTTCTTATAACCGCGCATGCCTTTAATACTTCTAATTTTATACCTATCATTACCCATTACTTTAGTTATGATGTAGGGGCCGGAATATAAGTCATCAAGTTTAGTATTTACCCTTGCTGCGCTACATGTAGGAGCCTGATTCCAAAGAACGAGATCTCCTTTTCTATAAATATGAGCATCTTTCCGTTTTTTATCAAAATTGCTTTTCATTCGGGCGCTTGCTTTTTGTGTATTAAGCCGCGCTTTCATTCGCCGAGACTCTATGGGTTCAGATTCTTTTTCCGGGTTAGAAACATCACAAACAGGCCTACCAGCACGCGAGAACATGAGATCGTATGGCTTGTATTTAGTGGTATCATTAATTGTGTTATTTATTCCCCATAGTATATCCGGTAAAGAATTTGCCCAATTAATGGAAGCCTCGCTGGGATCAGTAGCCCGCAAAGCATCCAGAATAGTCCTATTTGTACGCTCAACCTGTCCATTAGCCCGTGGGCAAGCAATAGCATTCAATGTGTGTCTAAACTGCTTGTCTACAGAAAATCTTTTAAAATGCCTGCTTGTGAATGCTTTCCCATGGTCGGTTACCACTCGATTGGGGTATCCAAACAAACTAAATATTCTCTTTAATGCACGGATGGTTTCGATCGAATTAACTGTCCGTGTCGTTTCTGCTATTACAAATTTAGAAAAGGCATCAGTCATAACTAATATGTATTGGTAGCCTTTCTTTGTCCTACAAAATGGGCCGAGATGGTCAATATGTATCATACTCATTGGATCTGAAGGTTTTGGGATTGGGTGTAGTTTACCTTCTTTTCGACCGTAATTACCCTTGCCATATGCACAATGAAGACATGCAGTCACATATTTTCGAATAAATCTAGTCATCTTTGGAAACCAATATTCACTTTTAATCAATTCTAAACAACGATTGAAACCTACATGACCAATATCATCATGGTGCATTTGCATAATTTTCCACCTAGCAGAACTTGGTATTACCAATCGATTACCGTTTAGGGTCTTACGATAAAGCTTATCATCTAAAATTGCATAATTATTCGTAATCTCTGAATCAACCGAGTTAGATTTTAATTTATTAATAATGGTACCAAGTTTATCGTCTTGGTATTGTACTGTATAAAACCAATCGGTGGCCTCAAGGCGATTAACTTGCAGTGTACTAACTGGGTGTCTACTAAGGGCATCGACATGTTTCATTCTTTCTCCTGGCCTATAAACTATACTGATGTCATAGTCCTGTATAGATAACCACCACCTAGCTATACGGGGTATGAGGTCACGTTTAGTAAGCGTGGCTCGAACGGCGGTGCAATCAGTCACAATCTTAACATGTTTACCTACGACGTAAATACGAAATTTTCGTAATGTTTCTACGACTGCGAGGGTCTCGAGTTCATAACTATGGTACATACATTCTTCCCTGCTAGTGACTCTACTAAAATACATAACCGGTCTCAGAGAACTATCAGACTGTTTCTGTATCAATATACCTGCAATTCCTAGTTTACATGCATCTGTGTGGATTTCTGTAGGTAAAGTGGCATCATACAAAGCTAACACAGGTTTCGAACACAAGCACTCTTTTAGTAATTCGAAACTATCGTTCTGTTCTTTCGACCAAACCCAACACGTATTCTTTTTTGTTAGGTCGGTTAATGGACGAGCCAGTAGCGCAAATTTAGGTATAAATTTCCTAAAATAACTGCACAGTCCGATGAATTGACGCACATCATGCACTTTTTGTGGAACGGGAAAGTTTGAAACGGCTGATAATTTTGATTCACCAGGCTGAATGCCATGTGAAGATATCTCATGTCCTAAATAAGTAATTTTTGTTTGTAAGAAAGAACATTTGCTCATATTTAATTTTAAATTTTCCGATTCGAGTTTTGACAGCACTTTTTCTAATATTACTATACCAGATTCTACGTCAATAGACGGTAATAGTAGATCATCTAAAAATGCTAATATTTCGTTTTGACCTATACAATGACGTTCAGAATTTAATGCACTTTCAGTCCTACTTATAGAGTCTACTATTTTATTAATAAGGCGCATAAACACAGCAGGAGAATTGGCGAGGCCGAATGGGACCCTTAAATATTCGAATTGGCCGTGAGGTGTAATAAACGCAGTTTTATGGGTATCTTCTGGATTCATTAACACTTGATGGTAACCTTGAGATAGATCTAAACTAGTAAAGTACTTTTTACCTGCCAATTTGGAAACTTGATCTTCTATATTTGGTAACGGATACCTATCTTTTACTGTAATCGCATTTAAAGAACGATAATCAACGCATAGCCTACTGTCGCCATTTTTCTTTTTCACTAATATTATCGGTGAAGCGTAACTTGATTCGGATTCTTTAATTATACCGGCTTGTAACAATTCACTTACTTTTGAATTAACTATTGCCTGCTCGCTATGTGAAAGCCTATAAGGGCGGCGGTGGACGGGTTGATCACTAGTAAGCTTTATTTTCATTTGCACCAAACTTGTGCAACCCAGATCAAGCGTGCTAGAGGCGAAGCAATGTTTGTACTCAAGTATTAATTGTATTAATTTTGAACGTTCATGGTTATTTATTGGGCCTATGCAAATGTTATCTACTTTAACCCCTCCTACACTGGGATTAGTGGCATTAGTGTGACATGATACGGGCAAGATTTTGGCAAAATTAGGCTGGATAGAACGGCAACATACCTGTGTATTCTGCTGTGGCTCTTGACAGCTTTCGGCTCTCGTTAATATTTCACCTGGCGGCCACACGATGGTCTGGGAGCTCGTGTTGATAACTTTGATGTAACCGTCACTGCCACGTAGTAGGCTCGCTGGCAAAGAGTATGACACGCCGTGCAGCTCGTAGTGGCGGGGTGGCGTCACGACGTTATTATTAAACTTGTTTCCAAGGATGCGTACTGGAATGATAGAACTTCCTGGTGGCAGGCACTCCTCATTAACCGTGACTACTTTGTAACGGTCATTTTCCTCAATGGCCTCGATATTGAAGATAGGATTTGTGTCTAGATCCAATTTTGCTACTCCATTGCTGACGGTCAGCCTCATACCTTCACTATTTATTATTGGTTGACCGATTAATAAGTTAACCTCATTTAACTTCATTTCAGATAGTTGGGCATCACATGGAACGTTTATACCGTCAACTTCAAGCTGGAATTTCACTTGTCCTTGACTTGGAGCATGCCCACCTGAAAATCCTCTTAAAACCATGTTTGAAGGTTTAATTTCGAGGGACAGGGCACGTGCAACTTCCCGATTCAATACATTGACTTGACTTCCAGTGTCAATGTAAGCTTTGACGTGAATGTTGTTGATTTTTACCACCTTCTTGTAAATATCATTGTATGGTCTCACTAAATTAACTTCTTTCACGTTGTCACGTAGTTTCGATGTGCTTGGGGTATTTAGGAAGCAACGTGTGGCTATGTGTCCACTTTTTCCGCACTTATAACAAACACGTGTATCCGGTTGTATACAGTCGCGTAATAAATGGCCAGTTTTTTTACACCGTGGACAAGGATCTGTTTCAATATTTGGTATTTGTTTTTTATCCGATAAAGGTCGGCTCACAGATGACTTCTGATATTTTTGTTCTGTGGGTATTACACGATAATCGTCGAGTGCAGACAAAAATCCTTCATACAGATCTTCGGGGCGTGTACATTGAAAAGCCCGGGCGTTCGGCTGAAGGAATGTTGGCAAACCTCGAATTATACAAGAGATAGTGGCCTCGTCGGATAAATTGCACCGGAAACACATGGCAATTTTTTCCTGATAATATTTGGTCATGGTTTCTGTTGGCAGCTTTTTTCGTTGCATCATCTCTTCTAATAGGCTGCTATAGTCCTTGCGTTTAGGAAAAGCACGGAGCAACATTTCTTTCCACTCGTTCCATGAGTGATCATACGAGTCTAGTCGGAAGTACCATTTCTTAGCTTGGCCTCGCAATTTCTCTTGTAGATAGAATGATTTTGTAGTATTGTCCCAGTCATAGATTTGCCCGAGTTGTTCGATTTTATTTATCCAGGCGCGTACGGAGTAATCTTCACCATCTGGATCAAATTCCGGGATGAGCGAAGAAGCACGATGTTCATTTCTGTAGATACGTGTCGATTTTTCATGGAAGTCTTGTAATGTTTCATATACTTCCTTTTCCTGGAAGGCCTTCATCATCTTTTTTTTTGGTGGCGTAGAATCTGAAGGTTGTTCTTCCTCAAATTCTTCATTATCGTCTGAAGATTGAAAATCTTGAGATATTGGCGTAGGGTTTACACGTCTTTTCATGATCCCGACTTCTGAGTATAATAAAATATCAGAAATAAAACCGGCAGAGTTTCGACGTATACTTTTAATCAACTCAAAAAGACACAGACACATAATTTGCGGCAGATTATAAAGGCTTGTCCCTTCCGCTGGCCGGCAGCGCGGAGTGGGGATAGTGGGGGAGCAGGCGTGGCTTGGCTGGCGGGCGATGTGGCGTTTGGCTCGCTTACGTCACTTGTTGTTTCATCATGTTTACTATCAAAAAACCAATAAAAATGTACTAAGCCTTGTTATAATAAACCTTATTATTGTATTATTATTTTTTAGATTTATATTTTTTTCCCGTTGTCTGCGTTAATGCGACATATATATTCGTAAACTAGAGACGTTTATCTAAACATACGACCTATTTTTTTTTCTGTTCGCCGTGGGTATAAGTTGCATACTTAGTTGCCCAATGACCTTTCTTGTTAATATTTTGAAACAACTAACAAACCGCCATCTGATCCCAAACTAGACAGAGCCTCTACCATGGCAAACAGACAACTCATAAACATGATTATATATTTCTAATACATACATATTAAAGATAAATTATACCCAAACTCTGTATGTTCTGTACACATAATCATGCTCATCACACAAAGATATGTCCGGGTTGGGGATCGAACCCACGACCTGTGGACTTAACCGTCTGGGACACTGACAGTAGACCAACAGGTCAGTCAACTGACGTTATATACTGTTTGTCTTAGAATAAGAAAGTCCGATCATGAGACTTATTTGATCTAAGACATCTATTATCGTACGCGACGATCACCGTAGCTTAGTTGGTAGTGCTCCTGCCTACGAAGCTGGTCATGGGTGTGTATATAAGTATCTATCTGTCTATATAAGTATGTATATCGTCGCCTGGTACCCATAGTACAAACTTTGCTTAGTTTGGGGATAGGATGATCTGTGTGACATTGTAAAAAAAATAAAACAAAAAACATATTATACTGGGTTCCTTGTAAAACACCAACAACAACAACAGCAATAGATAATGGACACCATAAGCAACATCTTTTGTTCTACAACTTTTAATAATTTGTTAGATTTTATTTTCATACAAAAATAAGTATTCATATAGTTTCTCGCTTGAATATTTATAACTCTACACGCATGAGAGTAACTATATAAATATCAGGCGAAGAAACTGTTATTATTATTAGCAGCCCAATCGCGAGCGAGCCAGCGTATGAATCAAACATAGACCTACAAATGTAAATACAGTACAACAAAAAAATGATATTAAAAAAAAATATTTATTAAGTTATGTCCGAACTCGTATAATAAAAGTTGTTACTTATGTTGTTAGGTATCCAGTGCGGCGAGGTTGTTGGTGTTTTATAAGTAACTTCGTTTAATTAATTAATTTTGATTTTTAATAATTTTAATATTTATTCTGACGTGCAAAGAATTAGTTACTTAATTAGTTAGTTAATTAGCTAATTGATTATTTTTGTATTATTTTTGTGTTATTTATTATATATTCCTATTTTAAAGTAACGTAAATATTTAAGAAATTTTAAATTTGATGGACCAATTTGATTTATGCATGCTTAATATGTCATATCTGTGTATCTCATTCAAGCGAGCTGTAAAGTTCTTATGAGAAATAAAGTTCTTTAAACCTACTTCGTATACTATTAATTTAATAATAATATATTTATTAATTTAATAATAATATATTTATTTACTTCTACACAAAGGTAATTACAATACTTACAACTAAATTGATAATCTAGTATACATATTCCTTTGTGAGAGGGGGTCCTTTGGGGCGCATTGGATCCGGTGGTAGCATTAAAGCGCGACCGTCGTTTTAAACACAAGGTCCCTTATAATAATAATACTGAATACCTTAATATAGACAGAACCTTTCAGACAATATGTAGTAAAATATAAATTTCAATCATTAAACCTAAACATAATCTCCTTGACAATAACTTAATACAAGCTAGCTAAATATCACTACTATTATAAAATAAACTGTATAAATGTTTTAACATTCCATGTACCCAAATATCTGTAATAAGCAACTAGAAATAATAACTGTATTACTACAAACATGTTCTGACTATTTACAAGCGCTTTTTTAAAGTCTACGTGAATAAAAACCTTTTTTATTTTATTTTTTATTTTAGAACTGGTGTCTGAAGTAGGCTTCTTATAGAAACTGTAGTACAGATCACCAGGCCATTTAAGTTTAAGAATTTATTGTATTATGCGTGTGTGTTGGTGTGTGTGTGTGCGTGTGTGCGTTTGTGCGTGTGCATATATTCGTGTGAACATCTCACACGAATGAATTACTATGGAGTAAGTCGTAAATAATGTTTCGTCTCGTTCCAGGTTTAGCCTGCGCCAGCGGCCTCGGCACTCCGACCACCATCGAGCAATACCCAAGTCTGGTCCAGATTGAGTTTTCGGTCGGAAGTATCTGGCTGCAGCAGTGTTTAGGCACTGTTCTAACTTCATACCACGTGTTGTCAGCAGCCAGCTGCTTCGACACCCAGTAAGTATTTGGGCTATAGTAGACTAAGCAACAAATTTTACATTACTGACATAATTATTATAAGTGACTATAGCATTCCATAAATGATCGCTGCCAGAGCGGACTGTCTGGGGAGAGACAGTCCTAGGTCTAAATTAATGGATATTCTCTGTATTCTTGTGTGAAAACTAACAATAATAACCTATTTAAATAAACACCATTGTTACTAACACCAAAATACTAACAAAATTATGGACATGCCTTTTTTGTCTGAAATAAAGTCAGTTGTCTAGTGTCTAGCTTACACTTTAATTCATATTAAACAGCCATAAATCAGAGCTGCATACTTCGATTTGCATTATTTTGAGCAGATTTTTGAGACTAAAATTATCGAATTCTGCAAAATACTTAGCTGCAGAATATTTCCAAAACATGTACAACTTTTCGGCTATCGAACTACTACTAAACCTATCTGCCGTGGATTTCTTTTGGTGCCTGATTGGAGGAGCCCCGGGAACACGTGTATGCTGCTCCGGTGCCCTCCTTTTAGGCCATGTACTAGATTGACGTATCCTGGAATGGCTCTTGATTGCCCTCCCCTATTTACGACCGCGCCACAAACAATAGCCGACGGTCACCGTAGCCTAGTTGGTAGTGCTCCTGCCTACGAAGCAGGTGGTCCTGGGTACGAATCACGGTAAGGGCAAATATTTATGTGATGAGCACGAATATTTGTTTCTGAGTCATGGATGTTTTCTATGTATATAAGTATTTATCTATGTATATAAGTATGTATATCGTCGCCTGGTACCCATAGTACAAGCTTTGCTTAGTTTGGGGCTAGGATGATCTGTGTGACATTGTCCCAAGACATAAAATAAAAAGAAATTGCCGATACCTAAAACATATTTATTTGTTCCTTGTTTACAGAGATCCCAGTCGTATCAGAGCCGGTACCTCGACAAATGGTGTTGGTGGTCAGGTTTGCGAGGTCGGCACAGTCTTCAAACACTACAGCTACGGGCTCTACCCCGCCTTGGGCTCTGACGGAAACTTGGCCATGCTGCGCCTCGCCAATGGTCTTGTCTTGGGTGCTGGAGTCCAGCAAAGTGCCATCCTCGGTCAAGGCATTGAGCTTCCTGATGGCCTTGTATTTTCTCTGGCTGGATGGGGAACCACTGCTGTAAGTGATTTTCTCTATTTATCCTGGTATAAAAGTTGTTTAAGCCGCCCAGTAGGTATCTGTCATTGCTTATCAACTGTTATCTAGTGGCAATAACCACTCACTATGGGCCTTATTAGAAGGCTCAAGGTCACCCAAAGAGCAATGGAGAGGGCTACGCTCGGAGTTTCCCTGCGGGATCGTATCAGAAATGTCGAAATCCGCAGGCGAACCAAAGTCACCAACTTAGCCCGAAGAATTGCAAAACTAAAGTGGCAGTGGGCGGGGCACATAGCTCGTAGAACCTATGGCCGTTGGGGCAGAAAGGTTCTTGAGTGGCGACCACAAACCGGAAGACGCAGCGTGGGCAGGCCCCCCTACAAGATGGACCGATGATCTTGTGCGGGTCGCTGGAAACAGAAGGATGCGAATAGCGCAAGACCGGCAATTGTGGAGATCTTTGGGGGAGGCCTTTGTCCAGCAGTGGACGTCTTTCGGCCTATATGATGATGATGATGAATAACCGGAGACAGCTTAACGTGCTGTCCAAAGCACAGAGTCAACCAGGAGTTAAACTATTTTAACGGTGACATATGAAACACACATAAAAAATTTGAGCGTGACCATTTCGAAACCATACGCTTTGGATTTGGGTTATTTTAATTTGACGGGTCTGTTGGCGTGGTTAGCAAAAGCTTGCTTTTCGCGCTGGAGGTCGTGGGTTCGATTCCCACACAGGAAAATATTTGTGTGCATGAACATATCTGTTTGTCCTGAGCCTGGGTGTAATTATCTATATTGAGTATGTATTTACAGAAGAAAAAGTAGTATATGTAGTATATCAGTTATCTGGTTTCCATAGTACAAGCTCGGCTAAGTTTGGGCCGTGTGTAAATAATGTCCCAGGATATTATATTATCTATAAATATAAAAATGAAACCCGTTTTCCGTTGTCTCGATATCACGCGTGAACGGCTGGACCGATTTCACTATTTCTTTTTTTATTGTGTTTGTTATTGTCAGGAGAAGGTTCTTATGTAAAAAACTGAATTTAAAATTGCGCGGAAAATAAGAAAATTTAAGAATACTTCACAACCAAATATTATTTCTAATCTAACCTTAGCGCTTTGGACAATATAACATTTTTTAATGTAACTTTTTTTTATTTGACATAGTATTGACAGATAGCGTGCGTTAATAGTCATCGTTAAGACAGGACAAGGTCTGTCGGGTCAGCTAGTTAATTATAAAATTTGGTTTACAAACAACAGAAATATCGGAGTATAACAGTGGACGGCGTTCGGCTGTCATGATGATGACAGAACTAATAATCTTGATCATCACACATAGTTTTGTCCTGGATGGTATGGAATCCCTGGTCAGGGTCACTAACCACGGGACCATCAGGCCTGCCTTGAACAACCCCTATGATTGTATTGTCCTTTTTATACAATCCATAGACATCACAGTTGAGAAAACTTCTTTCCGATATTGACCAGTCTTACCATATGAACGAGTTTAATACTGATATTCTTTCCAGGAGGGTGGCTACGTCGGCGACGACGACCTCTACAGCGTTGAACTGGTCAACATCAACAACGAGCAATGCATGGTGACCTACTTGGCCAACGGCGTTACCATCACCGAAAACATGGTCTGCGGCGGTCTTTCTCCGTCCACAGGTCGCGATCTGGACCACAGAGATATTGGTGCCGGTCTCTACTACAGAGATGCTCTTGGGCAAGTCACCGTTATTGGTATTGTATCCGAAGGGGCCGCCAGCGCAGAAGACCAATTCCCCATTATAGGCACAGCGATTTCTTCGTACACCAGCTGGATTGTTGAAACTGCCGCCATTGTCTAAAAACTGATGTATCAATTTTTGTAAATTAAGCTACTTTTATAAATGAAAAGTTTTAATGAAGATAATGTGAAGTCTCCAACAGTAGGTAGATATAACCGAAAATATAAATAATTATTTATTACGTAATGTTTTATTGTGACTGTCTCCAGGTATCCACGTATCCTATATCTAGTTTCAACGTTTCTTGTAAGCCCTCCACGTGAGGAGACGTGTTCCATTGGACCATAAATGTTACCCTGATAAAGCCATCCATCTTTGATATGGATTATCAATGTAGTCTGGTGTGAGTTTGAGAGACAGAATACAAAATACTGATGTAAGAGAGCGTTGTGGTGTGAAAGAGGATGTAGTCAGAAAGATTGAAAAAGGTAAGGTTTGCATATTGCGTACTCGGATACCGCTAAGAATCTTGGGGTAATTATAGATCGGAACTTATCCTGGAATGCTCACATCTTCACCTTTCACTCACTTAGGTGCCTCCAGTACTTTTTGCCCTTTGAAACCAAAATCACTCTTGCTCAAACTCTAATCCAGCCCATTCTGGACTATGCTGATGCCTGCTATCTGGATGCTACCGAAGAGCTATTAAACAAACTTGAGCGTTTGCAAAATTTATGTATACGTTTCATTTTTAATCTACGAAAGTACGACCATGTCTCAGAATTCCGCAACAATCTCAAGTGGCTCCCAATCCGCCTTCGCAGGAATACTCGAATATTATGTCTCATCTTCAATATCCTAAATAATCCCGCATATCCCTCTTACCTACACGAGCGCTTTTCCTTTAAACATTCTCCCAACGCCCAATGTAGGTCACACCTAAAAAGCATTTTAAAATTCCCATCCCATAAAACTGATTTCTTCTCCAACTCCTTCACTGTTCAGGCGGTTAGGCTGTGGAACTCTCTTCCGCCTAACATTCGAAACTGTAACACAATCTCCACATTTAAAAACAAGTTAAAAGAACACTACCTCTCCTCTTTGCCTTAGATATATGTATTTTATGTAGTTTATTATTTAAAATTATGTATGTATACATTTTTGTGTATATGTGTATTTTTATCGTATGTATGTATATCATCCTACACACTCATATCTTCCTCTCTTCCAAAATCTCCTCTTGCAGGTCTACTGGAAGAGATTTCTTTAGAAATAAGTAGTACCTTTGTACAATGTCTTTTCTTGTTTATTCTTTCTTTCTTTCATACTTTTAGTGTGTACATAAATTGGAAATAAAATAAAATAAAAATAAGGTATGCTGAGATGGTTTGAGCATTTAGAAAGAATGAATGAAAGAAGTATACCTGGCCTGTGTGAATTGTACAACAGGAAGGAGAAGACCTCGTAGAACATTTTCTTACCAAATCGGATACGTTCTCAAGAAAGGTCAGGTCAGAAGTACCCTAAACCGGCTAGCATGTATGAAAAATGGTAGTTAACGAGGTGAAAAAGGTGTGCAAAGATCGTGTCAAATGGAAATACGTTGTCTCTGCCTACCCCTCTGGGAAACAGACGTGGGTCTATGTATGTATGGATTGACAGCAGCCGGATCCAGCGGATACATTCAGAAATTAAGCCAATGAGGTGGTCACCCATTGCTAAACTGTCCATGTGCATAGGTATAGACGCCAGCACATCCAGCTACACACAATCTGTCAAATTTCTTTTATAGATTTTCAACTTTATCACAAAACCATAAGGTTCACTTTCAATTGGGGAAATTTGACAGATTGGGGTAGATTGATGTGCTGGCGTCTGTACTTTACTTCTTTTTTTTTTTTTTTTATTATATACATTTAATTCCTCCGACAGGATCGGAGTTTTTTTTAACATCATTTCTTAATTCAATACTTAGTTCTAATTATATAGTTAAAGTTGAATCATATGCTTTCTTAGGGTGTGTTAAAATCTTATTTATCTATCTACTTACTTATTTAACATGCTATTGATTGTTTTATGTATATATATATATATATATTATTTCTGGCAAATTTATATTTATTTACTACACATTTCTATTGCAGATTTTACATGTATGATAATATATGTAATTCTACAGTATTTTCTTAAGGGCTTTTTTGTTTTTATATACCATATGTTTTAATTCCAACCTAATATTAATCTGTACATACATATACATTCTACACATACATGCCAAACAAACACTATACTTCATAAAGATGTCTCTCTTCTCCCTGTTTATCATTATTAAATGGACATTTTCAGCGTTGACTTGGTCATCCACCAGCTGCTCCATATTGTATCTTAATAACCCATAAATAGGGCATTCAAATAGGACATGGGGTACTGTCTCGTCCACTCCTGGTTCACAGGTGCAAGATGGGTTGTCTTTACATTTAAATCTATGCAGGTACTCTGAGAACCCACCATGTCCCGTCAACATTTGGGTGGTCATACCATTTGGCTGAAGTATCCTTATTATTTTGTAGGCATTGATAGCGTCAGGGAAGAATGTTTTTGTTGTTCTGGCGGTCGTTCCTGATTTATACCTTTTATTCCATTCATCAAGAGATTCGTCACGAATCCGTCTTTTGATGAATGATACCGGACATTGGTCATAGTCTGGGCTCTTTTTCAGCGTCAGGGCTGCATTTTTGGCTAATTGATCAGCGCGTTCATTACCTGTTAGGCCCGCGTGAGCCTTTATCCAAAATATAGAAACACTTTTATTTTGTCTAAGGGCTGTTTTAAGGTTTTGTCGAGTTTCTGCTGCCAGATAATGTCGGGAGCTGTGATTGACTATTGTTTTTAATGCAGCCCTTGAGTCGCTATATACTCCGTAACTCTGCTCTGAGCATTTTAGGATTTCATTCGTGGTTTTGCATATGGCCAGAATTTCCGCTTGATATACCGTGCAGTAGGATGACAGCTTTAGTTTTACATTTTTAATTTCTGTCTCGCCTGTCCATATCGACAAAGCGGCGCCAACTTTGTTTTCCACCTTGCTGCCATCCGTAAAGATGCGCACGTCTTGAGAATTTTGTTCTTCCACGTCTTTCTGATCTATCAAGCTTATGAACTTCAAGCTCATATGCTCAACCGGATGTCCTGAGTTGTGGTACGGTACCCTTTGTTCAATATCCCTCCTGTACTTTACTTCGCTAACTAATTAAAAACTTGCCACCGCAACTATAGCTATGGGAGTTTACTCGTTGTAATTTAATGAATTGTTAGGTCTGTTGTTTTTCATAAAATCTATAATTAAGTAATAAAACATTTTGAAAATATACATCGATAACGTTTCGTTATCTGGAAAAATTAAAAAATATGAAATTGTTGTGAGTAATGAAAAAAAAGAGTTGCAGCAACTTTATTTTTAATTGAATAAATATGAATACCTATGTCACCAAAACAAAAAAAAATGGTTTTGCAGCGTATTTAATTAAAAGCTTAAGTCCAACTTCGAGCTAGAAATAAAATTTCAAGTTAGTGCCAATAATTACATACACAAGTTCTCAATACTGGATGGCACCAAATTCAGATGCCCAATGACCCCATCATCATTATATCAGCTGAAAGACCTCCACTGCTGCAGCAAGGCCACCCCAAAGGATCTTCACAACTGCCAGTCTTACGCTGCCCGCTTCCAGAGGCCATTGACTAAGGCCACAAAATTAACATTGTTTATATCTGCTGTGTGGTGACGGCGACAAATATCAGAATCAGAATATCATCACCCCATCTCATCCCGTGGGGGGCGTAGAAGTCGACCCGAGGGAATATCTACCAGAGGACGGGCAGCAGCTTCCTTCTGATTACTATGACCATCTTACTGCGATCGCCAACCCGCCTGCCAAGCGTGGCGATTATGGCATATCCCCCCAAGACGATTCTTGAGGGAGGCTTGTCCAGCAGTGGACTTATTTAGCTGTAATGATGATATCTGAAGTATTGTCTAAGGTGACTGCCTCGTTGGTCTAGCGGTAGTTGTGTTCAACCAAAGCTAATGAGGTCTGGGTGCAAATCCCGGGTCGGGCCAAAAAGTGATTTTGGGAATTTTCAGTAAAAAGAAATTACTCAGTGTCAGCCCGAAGTCTCTGAAGTTGGCGGTATTACACCCCCGTGCCTCGGAGAGCACGTAAAGCCGTCGTCGGTCCTGTACCTGACCTCTATCCGGTCGTGTCACTAGTCGTCCCATTGGATCATGAGAGTCATGGAATAGAAAGTGCCCCTGTGTTTGCACACACCTGTGCACTATAATAATATGTCCTTGGCAATTGGCTAGTCTCCATTGAGACTGGCCGCCATGGCCGAAATTTGGTCGGGAGGACATTATTATTATTGTCTAAGGTGGATATACTTCTACAGCCTCACTTAAAATACCGGCTAAGTGCGTGACCAACAATGCACTATAGAGTTCCGTAGTTGCCCATCACAATGACAGGCCGGTTGGCGTGTTTGGCAGATACTTGCCTTTCAAGCCACCGGTCATGGGTTCGATTCCCACCCAAGACAGATATTTGTGTGCATGAACGTGTCTGTTTGTGCTGAGTCTGAGTGTGAGTATCTGTTTAAATGTGTATTTACAAATGAAAAGTATTATATGTAGTATGTCAGTTATCTGGTTTCCATAGTACAAGCTCCGCTTAGTTTGGGATCGGATGACCGTGTGTGAATAATGTCCAAGGATATTATTACAATAAAGCGTTATAATGCAACGTTAGCGATTTCAGTGGATTATATAAATAGAGCTTCAACAGATTTAAAATCACTGCCTATGTTCATAGTTTCTTACACTTGAATATTTATATATTGATTATTGTCATATATATGTATGTATGTATGTGTTTATATAATTACTGTATGATATGTTTTTTAACATACGTTAATTGTGAAGTCATACTAAGTTCTTGGTATGCAATATATTTATCAGAGTTCCTTAGTAGGTATAATTTATTTGTTGCACTCCTGCTACTGTTTACTTTACTTTCAGTTCCTATCCATCCAAAGGTTGTCTGGAAGAGATCGCTTAAGGCGATAAGACCGCCCATTGTACCTTATGTTCTTTATATTATATCCGATGTATTTTCTTTCCATCTGAGTGTGTACAATAAAGAGTATTCTATCTATCTATTTATCAAATTGCAATCGCTTGAAACTCGTCGTAAATGCTATAATCTTACTTGTCATCGCAAGTTAGTGCACTCCATAAACGAAGTAGGGACTTAGGAACAGGGGTAAGTCAGGGGACTTACCCCTGTTGGTATTTAAAGCATCTTCTGCACGGTTGCAAAACAACGTTCCAACAGAGGTCACCCTGGTGGTTGCCATCCATCTACATGTTTGGGACGTTGGTTTGCAACCTTGTAGAAGATGCCTTGAATTGGTATGTTAGCAGTAGATGTATGTAAGTATATTAAATTATTGAAAAAAAAACATACATACATAGACCCACGCCTGTTTCCCAGAGGGGTAGTCTTCTCAGTTGGGGTGCATTGGATCCGGTGGTAGCATTAAAGCGCGACCATCGTTATTAAAACAAGGTCCGTCATAATAATAATACCTTAATATAGACAGAACCATTGACAATATGTAGTAAAAATATTAGACTTAAACTAGATAATTAAACATAATCTCGTGACAATAACTTGATACGAGCTAGCTAAATATCATTGCTATAATAACATAAATTTTATAAATGTTTTCATACAATCAATACAATGTGTACCTAAATATCTATGTTACTAGAAATAATAACGTATACAACTATATTACTACAAACATGTTCTGACTATTTACAAGCACTTTTTTAAAGTCTACGTGAATAAAAACCTTTTTAATTTTATTTATTTAGACAACGGACTTCCATTTGTCACGATCATTGCACACCTCTTTCGCTTCGTTTACTGACATTATATTCTTCATACATGCAAAAAAAACTGTAATTAAGTATAATAAATCATTTTTGAAAATATTATTTGAATAGCGACAATGAAAATGGAAAAATGAAAGTACACTCCATAAACGAAGCCCTGACTTACCCCTGACCCCGCCAACCACATCTTAAGAGTTTTATTTTAAATGTTCACATAAATAATACATCTTACTACAATCCTGTTGTAAGAATATGTCTATAATGAAATCCTGCCACAACATAGTAACAAATTAGATATCTTCAACCTCAGCATCCAAACTTTAAATAGGAAAGTTAGACATATCATGTTAAAAAGTTAAATCTTACTTATTTAAACTTACTTACATACAATTAGTTTTAATTAATTAGTATTAAGTTATAAGTTACTGTATGGTGACGGCGGTGGTCATCAGAATATCATCACCCCATCTCTATTTCTGACTATTTACAAGCGCTTTTTTAAAGTCTACGTGAATAAAAACCTTTTTTTATTTTATTTTATTTTTTATCTCATCCCGTGGCTGGCGTAGAAGTCGACCCGAGAAAATTGCTACCAGAGGACGGGCAGCAGCGATCGTCAACCCGTCTGCCAAGCGTGACGATTATGGCATATCCCCCTAACATGATTCTTGGGGGAGGCTTTTGTCCAGCAGTGGACTTCATACAGCTGTTATGATAAAGGTATAAGTTCACCTAGGTACGACTTGATTTTATCTGTGTTAAGTATTAGACAATTTTACTTTCTGTATTGCGTCAATTTAACTTCTACTAAAATTGTCATGCTGTGTAGATACACTTGTTTAGGAGAGGGTGCGGCCAAGTTCATCAAAATTTTCAACTCCGATAATTGGAAATCCGAAAATGTTCTTCCTAACATTTTTCATCCTAACAATCACAATTCCTAACTACTCTCAAATCAAATCAAATGTTTTATTTGCGAAAATGGGTGGTTTACATTAGGTATTACAAAGGTAGTAGGTATCACCATAATCAGCTTTTAGGCATGCAAATATTTAAAAAAAATGCTCGCAATACAAACATTTACCTAAAATTACAAAATATAAATGTCATAATTAAAACTGAAAACTAAAACTAAAACTGTGATAAATAGACATTTATATTTTAGTAGCTATCAATTATTGACATTATTATATTATTATTAATCTATTATTTTATATGAATCATTTTTAATTTTAATCTGTGAACTTTTGTATTTATGTTATTTAATTTTTTCAATTTTAATTATGTTGACATATTTTATTAATGTAATTTTTTGAAGGAGTATCGAATGTTCATACGCCAAAAGGTAAAACATGGCGCTCGTCAATACTAATGTACAACATCCACTGTAATAACTGTGCCCATGTTTGTGAACAATAAATGAATTATGAATTATAAAAAAGAAAAAAATTAATGTCAAGAGAATTACAGAGAAAATAACGAAGAAAATAACGAATACCTTACAAATATAAAAAATACATTAATACAACATGAATTATAAATATTGATCCGTCAAATAGTCGTTAACAGCATAGTAGCACTTTTCTCTCTGTCTCTAATGTTCATAATTCTGAAGCATTAAACTACATAATGTCAGTAGCAATAAACATCTATTATACTTCTATTTGTTTTCCTATATTTTCTCAACATAAACATTTTTACACTATTATTCTCAGTCATACCTTTTTTGTATTTTCATGAAATAATATGGGTTCGGTTAAATAAGAACTGCGACCATCTAGCCCGTGAAGGTGAGCAAGCGTGCCGCGGCAGCGGTCGCGCTAGCGAACGCTAGATACTATCATCTTCTACCCACGTATTTTTTACACTTGGTAAATGTTTCTTTCTGAGTATGAGTGAAGAAAATATAATGATATAACAGAAAATAGTAGGAGTTTAAATATATTTACATTAATTGTAATTAATGATATTATTAATTACAATTTTCGGACACATGAGTGTTATGACCATCGCCGGTAGCACTACAAATAGGATGAATGAAAACTTTAGGATGAAAATATTTAGGAAGAGTGATGATTCTGATTACAAATCGGTAGGAAGAACAATTTCGGTTAAAGAACTTAATGTGAGCCAATATGGACCCTATTTTGGAATGTTGTCTAGTACTGATTCATAATGTATACCTCACTGTTATGGATTGAAAGTATTCTGTTTTGTGTCCAATAAAATAAAATAAAATAAAATAACGTCTAAAAACGGGCCCATATACGACGATGGTAACAGATTGCCAATCGATCTGTTTGAAACAATGTCCGTTGAAAGTAATTAGAAGGGCTATATCATTTTATTTGTTTATTTATTTTGATAAGGAACAAACGGTCATACAGAAGAACTTCAATATTTAATTTTTTACTAAAAGACCTATAGTTTCCTCATGGATTAACAAAGTATTAGTTGATGAGCTAAGTTCTAAGTTACTTATAAAATTTAAAAAGGTTATACTAAAAACAAAAACATTTTTTCAATGATGTTACTGTACAACAGAAAACATCAATGTCTGCTAGTTTTTCACTATTATTATAAAGTTCACAGAGACGCCTTACACACATGTTCTTACAATAACAGGTTCTACTTTTGGGGATAGAAAATAAATCCTTTTTACGGCATTGACGCTCTTATCCACGAGGTCATCCGAGGCCGAGGTCGAGGCATCCACTATACAGTATGTTAGGTTAAACGAGGGACATATTAAGGGAGGGTGTTCAGTATTCGATTCTCGTCCCAAATATTTAAAAAACTCATAACCTAAATTTTTGACGTAATTGTCCCATAAAATACATTATCATGAACACTGAGTGCGCAAGAAGTGAACTTGTACCTAATGTGATCACGTGGCAAAGCACGCGCCGAAAAGGAAGCTCGTGCGTAAACCCCGCCCTCCCCCTCGCCCTTTCTTTTGTGTTGTTCCGATGCACCGACAGGACCCACCCCCGCGCTGACCGCAGTCTTTGCGAGTGCGCCGCTAGTTCCGCATGTCTTGTGCTTCCGCGTATTGCATAAACAACCCCGCTTACCGATAAGTGTGTTCTGTAAACGTGTACTTGACTAACTAAAAATGACGTCATATCAATATTCCAATGAAGAATTCTGGGATATGGTTCTTACCTACGTGTTATCGAATGATAGTGTACGAGGAGCTATTAATTTGTACCGAGAGATGTTTCCCGACCGCCAGATTCCGTCGTACAACCTTATGCTAGGTGTCAACCAACGTTTGCGAACATTCGGTCAGTTCACCGTACCGACGCATGCCCAAGGACGAGGAAGGGAGCCATACCCAGTGCACCTACAAGAAGCCATTTTTGAATACTTCGAGCATCACCCACAAGAAAGCACTCGAAATGCTGCAAGACGATTCGGTGTATCACATTGGACTGTGTGGAAGCTGCTGCATGAAGAAGGAATACACCCATACCATTTTAGACCTGTTCGGTTTAAAGTATGAAGGGAAAATGGATTGTACCTAAAGGTCATTGACCCGCGCACATGTTCTGCGATAATACTAACGTTAGCGCAAGGGTGTATACACGTTGTGAGACTTTTGCGAAATTTTGGTATGGTTCTGTTTGTTATTTATCAGTGTTTTTTTTTGTTTATATTTTTATTAGTATCATTTAAGCATACACTATTGTGGGTTTGAATACGTCCCTCGTTTAAACTAACATACTGTATTATGAATAATTTTATAAAGCAAAATAAAATCAACACAGTCACAACGAAGTTTCAGGGTAGTGATGCCGTGACGCTTCAGTGAATTCTCATAATCAATGTCGACTTGACAAACTGTATAATTAAGTGTTTTAACAAATTTCCTTTGAATGTTCTCGATCCGGTTAATATGTACATCATAGTTTGGATGCCATACAGCGCACGCGAATTCAAGTCTACTCAAAACAAAGCTGTTGTACAATATTTTGTAGGTTAATGCATTCTTGAAAGGCTTACCAACCCAACATCAATCCAACCAATCATCATCATCATATCAGCCGAAATACGCCCACTGCTGGACAATGATAATAAATAAATATAAATTAAAAAAGGTTTTTATTCACGTAGACCTTAAAAAAGCGCTTGTAAATAGTCAGAACATGTTTAACATATAATTAGTTAATTAATTTATAATTATTTCTAGGTACGTACAGATATTTAGGTTCACGGATTGTATGAAAAATCTCATTTATTATTAAATTAAGGCAAGGCAATACTAGGATTATTTATTTATTGTAAATTATGTTTCATCTGTATTCTGTAATTGTATTAGTATGAGTTCCCATCTGTGAGCCAAATAAAATAAAATAATCATAGATCTTCATTCTCATAGATATATACATCTTACGCAATATTAATTAATTATAGGATCCTGATGAAAGAAATATAATTATGCAGGTACAGACGCCAGCATATCAAGCTACCCCAATCTGTCACATTTCTCCAATGGAAAGTGAACCTTATACTTTTGTGTTAAGTTGAAAATCTTTAAAAGAAATTTGATAGATTGGGGTAGCTGGATGTGCTGGCGTCTGTACATAGATTTCCCTCCGGTGTAGGTGGCGCTATCTAGTTCAGAATTAATCTTTTTAACTACATGGTGAACATCTGGGGTACAGACGCCAGCATATCCAGCCACCCCAAGCTTTCAAATTTCCTTTATAGATTTTCAACTTTATCACAAAAGCATGAGGTTTACTTTCAATTGGGGAAAGGTAAACGGCAGGTCTGTATGGGATTTTGTACCGCCAGTAAAATTTCGTGTTTCGGGATATTTTATTCATTGGTAATTATAGTGATAGAAAAGGCATTTTTAATTTCTTAGATTTTTAGAACTTGGGATATAAAAGTTATAGCCAGTTTTATTTTAAGGTTACGTTTGGTAATCGGTGGGTCAACACCATGACCGTGGATACATTGCAGTTCGAAAATCACTCTTACTGCCTAAGTAATAAAGATACTGTAAATATCAAAGTGTGTCCTACTGATGTGGTAATGAAATGCTAGTGTTAACTAGTGTACTAATGAATATTGTTACATATTATATTTACATAAACATTGTTATAGTGATAAAGTAAAATATGTTGTCGCTCTTTTTGTAGTCTTTACATGGATTTATTCCGAACCTGCCCCGAAAACCCTAACCGGGTCGCAAGTTAGGTTAGGAATATGCAAAAACCTATTATTTGTTGAAATAATGAAAAATTCTTTATTTCCATTAAATACAAAGTTCATACCCCAGTGTACATTTTTATACGAGATTTTGAGTGGAGGTAAATAAAACAATATGTTCTTTGTTTTTTGTAACTACATTTATTTTATTAGTATTATTATTAATTCATCCTTAGTATTACTTCATCTAAGAATATCTTCATATAAATACCCAACAATAATTATCACATAGCACTAAGAAACATTGGGTTTATTGAGAACTTCACTCTCATCGGATAAAGCATGTCTTCTTAGTCGGGGCAAGCGAATATAGCAATTAACACATTGCAAACTCGTCATTTTAATTAAATGATAAAGCGTCCTTTCGTGAATCCACTGTCAAAAGATATATATTATAGTACGGAGGTTAACTCAACGTAAAAATTTAAGATAATTTGCTAAATTGATGACATGTATCAAAACAACAGCAATAAATACCTGACAGATCGTCTTTGCCGGTCAATAAATAATTGCCATGAACAAAAAAAAATTGACGACGAAAATCGTTCCTATTCTAAATCATTAATTATTACGATTTAATGCAACTACTGTGCTTTCATAGGTACAATAAATAATTATATGATTTATATACAATGTTGTTCCCATTTAAAAAGAATTACTTAATTATAATTTCGATATTTATATTATTTTACACATGGCAATTTCTGAAAACGTGCGTTCAGTTGAGTTTTGGTTTTGGCGCCAACGCGGAAAAAGACGCATCGAGGCTATGTTTTATTTTCAAAAACTGGTGTAAATTAGAGTTTTTATGTGTAAATATGGTGGATTTTTAGACATAACATCTTCGACAACGTACACAAGTGGAGGAAAGTGCGATATTGCCGTGAATTGTGATTTTCCGTGTTGTAACCAAAATTCCATAAAAGCCTCTAGTAAAGACTCCACTGCTTTACTGGGGTTGGACAAGGACTATGTATGACTTGACTGTGACGGATTTTACTTGACAGTGACGGAAATAAATTATATAAAAATATATTTACTGAAGGCTCATAAGGCCAAAGATGCCAGAGCCGTAAAACGGAATTTAAAAAAAAAATGCGTTCAGTTTTCCATTTTATTACGTTTATATACTGAAATAATTGAAATATTATTTTTGATTTTATTAATTAATCCCAAGTTCTAAAAATATTGTACATACATGAAAATCAATGCCTTAGTTGTCTTAATAATAATAATAATTTATTAAATTCACTTAAGGTTTACAGTTCCTCTTATGTATATATAAACATGAATCTAAGAAATGAAGTTTATTAAAATCGTACCGCATACTTCATTTGGTGTTCAGCTACATAATAAGTGGTACAAATTATGTAGCTGAACACCAAATGAAGTATGCGGTACGATTTTTGCCATTCACATTTGACAGATTGGGGTAGCTTGATGTGCTGGCATCTGTACAATAAATATTAATTGGTACACAGCTATTTGTCTCCGGTAGTTATTGGAGAACTCCGTAAAATAACTAGAATGATTTTATAATTTTTCACTATGGTCATGCGTGCCGTGTTGATTCCGGCCTAGTAAAAATAACAGGACCACCCCATAACATCCCGTGGGTGTCGTAAAAGGTGACTAAGAGATAAGAGAGCGTTAGCATAGGGACTCTTTTTTTTTCTTAGTCCAATAAGAACTTTTTTAATTGTCTTTCATGCATTTTAATCTGTGTTAGTTATAGTATTTTTGATAGATAAGATAAGTCTTTATTTGCCTTAAACATGGTATACATATATATTGTGTTCCACATGTTTCGCTTACAAAAAAAAAAAATAATATGCATACAAAATAATTAATAATATATGGCAATATACAAATAAAACTTAAAATTGATACAATATAATCACAATAATTAATTAATCTAAGTATGTCGTCTAATATTAATTCAATATAATTGTAAAAATTGGTCAAGATCAAATTTTAAACATTATTAAGTAGTTTGTTAGTAAGTTGTTTGTTTTTAATTTAAAATAACTTGTATTGTATGTCAAGGTTGTCTATGTTTAGTGTGTGTTGGGCATGCCTTTAATAGGTGTACATATAATAATAATAATAATATCCTGGGACATTATTCAGACACGGCCATCTGATTCCAAACTTGCTTAGTTTGGAATCAGATGGCTTGTACTATGGAAACCAGATATACTACATATACTACTTTTTTTTTGTAAATACATACTTATATAGATAATTACACCCAGACTCAGGACAAACAGACATGCTCATGCACACAAATATTTGACCTGGGTGGGAATCGAACCAACGATCTCTGGCGTGAAAAGCAAGCGTTTGCTAACCACGCCAACAGGCCCGTCATAGAACTGAATTATATAGTGAGCTAAGATTTAAATATTGTGTATGTATACTGTTGGTGTGTCTATAATAAATAAATAAATAAGAGATACTCGAAGTAGTCGGGCAGTAGCGCCTCCTGCACAGTAGGCGCTGTTGCCTGGTACCTTTTTTTTTCCTTTTTTTTTTTGATAAGGCAGGGGTATGCCTTCGCATGCCACCCGCAAAAAGTGTCTGCGGGTGGGTATGTTGCACTTGCACTTGGTATGTGACTTCTCTTGGCGCCTGATGGGGGAGTCCCGGGAACGCGGGTATGCTGCTCCGGTACCCCCCTAAGTACACACTAGCTACCACCTAACTGCGGTCGCTAACTCGCATGCCAAGTCCGGTGACTACGGCAAATCCCCTCCAAATCGTAACGTTACAGAAACCTTTGAAGGAGGCCTATGTCTAGCAGTCGACGATATCAGGCTGACGATGTGATGTGACTATTGCCATGCACATCTATCGCACTTTATCCTCGACATCGTCACTAGTGGTTGCAGGCTTAAAGTTAAGGCTGAGGGGCGGTTTCAAGAAACTTTAACCAACAAATAAACTCTCAACGATCCCAATCCATCCGTATTTCAGCCACACAAAAAACACAAAACAACACACACAAAACTGTCGGCCACCCTAAAGTAAAAATGGCGTCTCGATTTAACTCGAGACACGTCACCTCAAAAGACTGACATAAATGATTTAAAAATGTGTTTATTCGTATAAAAAAGTGCATTGAAGCTAAGGGAGAATATTTAGACATTTTATTTTTATTTGACAATATTTTAACGATAAACTTATTTTGAACAGTCATGGTTCGCCAACACGTCCGCCAATCGTGGCGATTATGGCATATCCCTCCAAGTGACGGACACATCTCCATATTCTATAAATTAAATGCTCTATTTAACTTATCCATTACCCAGGGGACATGCGTAGGTTATCTTGAGCTGAATATCTATAATAAAACAATTGAATATCTTAGAAATCCATTTTGCCAGAAGGCGCACTATGTTAAGGGAGTATTAGCCACGGCAAAGACAGAATTTAATCCAAAATTGCATAGCATACTCCGCCTACGTAGCATTGACGCCTCAACCTAATTGGTGCGGAACATCTTTATTCATAATTATATTTTGAGAACAATAGTGAATCTCCACGGCGTCAATTTCTCTATCTAAATGGAGTCAACAGTAATTCTCGTTCTGCATGCAACCAAAATCTGCACTTCAGTGGAAGAAGACATTTTGTACACACCAAAATAATGTCATTCAAAAGATTATTTAAAGTGAAATATACACACCATTATTGGTTCTCTACCAATTATAAACTAAACTGAAAACTTTTGCAATCATCACTATTGTCATTTCAATAGAATAATTTTCACTGCTTGATACGAGCCTTCATCAGATAAGTAGTATCGCCACGGGTTGACGTTGACGAATGTATAAAAGATTCTATAACAAATTGAGAAATGTCTACGAATAAGTTTAAAAGGATTATAAAAGCCAAATTGTATAGCAGGGCTTTCTGTAAAACTTGAGATTATTTAAGCGACAAAACGGCATGGGATTGAGTCGCTCCAGATTAACACACTTAAGTACAATGTAATTTTACATTATGAAAATATAAGAGAGGCAGGGTACGGCATTCATTCGCTCGAAGAGCAGCCCGACTGGTGAAGAACCTCCACCTTACAGAAGACATTTCTTAATAATAACATTAATAATTTAAATGTTGTGTTTCTTTGCGATTGTCCATGGGCGGTGGTGATCGCTTACCATCAGGTGACCCACTTGCTCGTTTGTCGACCAATGACATAAAAAAAACAAAAAAATATTGAGTTTTCTGGCAGTGTTTCTAAGTAGCTGCCATGTCATGCACTGCACGGTAGGGTAAAAAAAATGACGATTCCACACAATGTTACATATTGACGGAATAATTGACTTTTGAATTTTTGATCGCAGAATGATGGATACAGTTGACAGATAGACGCTACTGCCCATTCTCAAATAAGTCGGATCAGTCAGATTAGAGTAGTTAGAGCAGCGGAGAGACTTTGGATCTGTCTGCGTGATCTACCGTCTCTTTCACAGGGAATGCTCTGAGGAACTGTTTGAGCTGGTGCCACTTTTTATCATCGCACCACTTGCACTCGCAGTAAGGTTCATCCGTACCACCTGGAAGCGTTCTAGTCAAGCACGGTGCGCTTTTAGCGTTCGTACACCTCACGTACGTATCGGCTCTGAAATGAATTACCTGCTGCGGTGTTTCCCCAGCGCTACATGTCCTTCTGCAAACGAGTTCAAAAAGAGTATTAATCTAGGTAGGCAGCGGTTTGCTGCGCCTCCTGGCACTGCGAATGTCCATGAGCAGCGGTTACCACTTACCATCAGGTGGGCTAGCTCGTCTGCTTCCTAAAGCAATAAAAAAAGTATTTTTAGGACGACTTCTTCGGGATGGGGCGGTAATGATATACGTCACCGTAACTCACACAGCAATACCTGTACACTACTCGAATGAAAATGTCCGCTGTGGCCTTATCGGGGCTGTTATCACTTAATTATGTTATCCGGTGTAATTTCCGTCGTACGAGAGATACCTGCAACCAACCACCTGCACCGCTGGCTAATCCGCAAATCCCTCGCTCTGATGAACGATGAATTATTTATTGTCAATTTTCATATTCTTATGGCCTGATAAGGCTTAATTGTTTTAACACTTGGTTGCAAAGGTTCCGTAGAGAGTTGCAGCAGAAAATGAAGAGAAACATAAGGAAATAAGTTTCCTAGAAGGAATAACCACGCAGAGGAACCGCAATCGATCGCTTCCGCGTCCATTACTCTTTCACGCAAAAACTACCGAACCGATTTTGATGAAACTTTGTGGTAATATAGCTTATATATCCGTATAACACATAGACTACAATTAATAAAGTCTAACGCGGGTTAAAACGCGGGGCACTGCTAGAATTATTATAAATGTGTGCATAGTTCTGAAGGATTACACGTCAAGTTAAGTAGTGGATGTATAGTACATCTTGAAAGGGATGCATATGCAGTTGCATGGTGGAGATCCTTGGGGGAGGCTTTTGTCCAGCAGTCGACGTCTTCCCGCCGATATGATGATGATGGTAGATAGCGGGCTCATAAACGTCATTCATGTCATCAAATAGGAATGGACATTTAACTAGTTGCGGCGTCCTAGATCATCCCTGGCATAAAGGGCTAAATAGAAATTCAAAATTTTTATAATTTAGTGGGTGATTTGTGTTCAAAATTGCCGGCTATAACTTATCGGGGGGATTTTTTTGCACTTTACTTTATCGATTGTCGTTCAAGTTGCCTAGTAGGCCTTGATATGAATAGCACGGCGACGCTCAGAAATTTAAACACCATGGCGGTCACCAATATATAGACTGATTGCGTGCCAGTGGTGCTTTACTTCTTCGATCACTAACGGATTGGCTTACAAAGTCAAGTACTCTGCAAATAGCATTGTTTGTTAAAATTAACCACAATCTGTTTGTATCAAAATCTTACGATAAGACCAGCAGTAATACGGTCTCAATATAGAATCGGGTATTTACAAGATGGCTTTAATTGGGAAGAGTAAGTGGCGAATGGGATTTAGAATTTTAAATATGGCACAACACATATTACATTTTAATAATACACTTGGAAACCATTATCATGGATCGTAAATCTTAACCCCATGCTCGCTTTGGAAAACCATTTCAGGGAATTCAACCTTTATGTTCGTGGGTGGAAGTTTTGATAAACCGCAACGTACGTACTAGATCGTACATCCACCAGGATTTTGGGGAGGAAACAGGGCGATAGCGAAAGGTGTAACGGGGGGAAATGGTTGTGTTTTCAAATCAATTACACAAAGGCTGGAGGTTGTTAATACAACTACATGTTGTTTATTTATTTTTGTACATCTGTTACGCGATGCCTCCGGATTTATTGAACAAATTTTTGAATATTATTAATTTATGTTTGATCTTTTGCAAATTCTCACACTTAGTGCTTTTATAATATAATTTGAGGTATTAACGAAGGAATAAGTTAAACATTCGGTCATATTTTTAATAATCAGTAATATATTAATTTTATATCCATTTAAATCAAATTCATTTTATAGGTACAGTCAGCTCCAAAAGTCGATGAACAGAATGTATATTTAACAGTACAGTTACGGCGTCAAATCAGGGTAATCTAATGATAATATTTAATGGATAAAGTCTGTACAGACGCCAGCACATCCATTAAATATATCATTAGATTACCCTGATTTGACGCCGTAACTATACTGTTAAATATACATTCTGTTCATCGACTTTTGGAGCTGACTGTACATACCGTATAGACTGGGAGAAATTACGGATTTATATGGTGTTTAATGAAATAAGCAGTAAAAATATTATAAACTAGCATTATCATGGGCGGCTGTGATCACTTACCATCAGGTGAGCCATTGCTCGTTTCCCATCCTATTATATATTTAAAAATCACGTCATTTCACTTGCGTTAAATTTTATAAATAATAGCCTGTGTTATTCGGATATACCTCTACAAGCTATATTACTACATAGTTTAATCAAAATACGTTTCGTAGTTTATGCGTACCTAGGAGTAACATCCATATACTTTTGCATATTTTATAATATTGCCTAACTAGTAGGATTTTTTTAGAAACATTTGGACGCTGATAAATCATAAGATCATTATCAGAACTTTACAAATTTGTTTGGGACTACCCCGCAGGCATACTCATACCAGTTAAAACAGAAATCTATATACAAAGGACAGAGAAATCGGTCTATATACACGAAAAAAAAACTTGTTGAGAACCGCGGGGCAGCGTGGTTAGCAAATGCTTGCTTTTCACGCCAGAGGTTGTGGGTTCGATTCCAACCTAAGCCAGATATTTGTGTGAACATGTCTGTTTGTCCTGAGTCTGGATGTAATTATCTATATAAGTATGTATTTACAAAAAGAAAAGTAGAATATGCAACATTTCAGTTATCTGGTTTCCATAGTACAAGCTGTGCTTAGTTTGAGAGCAATTGCAATATGATTTTCGTGCGGAATTCTAAACTTTTTAACTTTTGAGCACGTGGACTGCATAATATCTATAGGTATTTACGATAGGGGAATATCAATAACAACATATTTTTTTGACCGACTTCTTGTATAAATAGTCGTCCTAACCTGACCTCAGCACATTCTAATAGTTTCTCCCAAAGGATAGAGAAATGTCCGTCTTCACTTGGGCCGCGGTTCTGCTCTTTGCAGGTAAAATTGAATATTTTTTTGAGAAGGTGTTAAATTTTAAACTTGCTACTATCTCAATCTCAAAAGTCATTTATTCCGTAAAAAATTACATTTATGTTAAATCGTCATTTTTTTACCCTACTGCAGTGCACGACGTGGCAGCTACTGAGAAACACTGCCAGAAAACTCAGTAGGAATCCTTTTTTGAAATAAAATATACTTAAGATTAATTACAATGATGTGAACAACTCAATCCCAAGCACTTCTGTCACTAAAATAATCAGAAATTTTGTAATATGCAATAAGCTACACAATTTCGCTTTAATAATTCTTTTAAACTTAGTCGGTTAAAAATATTGACGTTAGATGACTGTTTGACGTGTGTCAATGGGATAAGTTGTCTTGTCCTCATGATCAGGTTAAGACTTAGCAGTTTTCAGTCCTCGGGCTGTTTGGAAGACCAGTTTGGAGAGCTTTACTTGCAATACAGGCGTTTTTCCCTGTATTTGTGTACTAGCTGTGCCCCGCGGTTTTACCCGCGTAAAACTTCATAAATTATCATAGCTCCTCCCCCGTAGGTGATAGCGTGATAATATGTAGCCTATATGTTGACCCAACCTCTCAGTAATATTCATGGAAAATGTTAACTAAATCCATGCAGTACTTTTTGAGTTTAGCCCGGACATACATACAGACAAACAGACATAAATTCTAAAAACTATATTTTTGGCTTCGATATCGATTGTAAATTAAGCCCCAAGTATCCTTTTTAAAAAATATTCAATGTACAGTTTAGACTTTCCTACGATTTTATTATATGTATAGATATTTATTTTTAACCGTTCTATAGGAGCCTGCCTCGCTGAAAATGAAGTAGCTATCCGTGGCGATTTGGCCAGCATCGAGCAGTACCCCAGTTTGGTTCAGATTGAGAATGGAGTGAGCAGACTCTGGGTACAAACCTGTGTGGGCGGCATCCTGACCTCAAGGCATATTCTCTCCGCTGCTCGCTGTTTCTTTGGACCGTAAGTTCTGATTGCATTAAAATATGACATTGACGGTCACCGTAGCCTAATTGGTAGTGCTCCTGCCTACGAAGCTGGTGTTCCTGGGTTTGAATCCCGGTAAGTGCAAATATTTGTGTGATGAGCACGAATATTTGTTTCTGAGTCATGGATGTTTTCTATGTATATAAGTATTTATCTATCTATATAAGTATGTATATCGTCGCCTGGTACCCATAGTACAAGCTTTGCTTAATTTGGGGCTAGGATGCTCTGTGTGACATTGTCCCTAGATATATTATTATTATTATATAATCGCTAGTCAGAGCGCTGTTGAACAGTCATTTCATACAACGTCAGTGAGAATTGTTCTAGCTTTCTGGTGAAAAACACCCATTAAAATCAGTTCATAGGCATGCGGGTTCCGATGCAATAGCGGTATAAGTCGCTGAACCAAAGATTCAACAGGTTCGGTTTAATGCAAAAAAGAGGATTTGTTTCTTTCTGTGTTAAATAGGTTTTGTGTGTTTACCCTGCATACCCAGGATAACACGTACATTTGATGGTAAATTCCAGTCACGATATAACATAAGTACCTCCATGATAGTTTTCCATATAGTCATAAGCTAAATGAAACCAAATACATGCTCTAACTATCTGATTCCATCAACGTTTATCAAAAAACTTGGTTCCAGATATACTGAGCCAGAAACAGTGTAGAATAGGATCTGACCGCAATTTAAATAGAAGATCGCAAAGTAGATGATATATTGACATAGGAATGATTTTATCCTATTCCCTCTAATCTTTCTACTTAATTATAATAAACACTTACCCGTTTAAAAATCCCTTATCATAATAACTCTGCAAGGGATCCTGCTGCTTGCAAATATTGAGTTGAGTGTAGTTAAGGAGATGTTTATAATTTTATATTGATTTCTTGGGGGATTACTTGTTGTAATTATCCCGTTCCATGAGGCTCTAGCCTTGTTATATCATCCTGTCTCCCGCTTTACTCTGGACGGAAGTGGGACAACGTTTTTCCTTTTCTCTCCTCCTTGTTTCTTTCTGGTTAAATTTGTTGCGGGATCCTAGACAGTCAAAGCAATTCCCCGGGGCATATTTGACCCTCACCGCTCAGTGTCATTTATTTGTGTGCTACTGTTAATCCTGGCTTAAAGTAGTGGTGGGTAAGAGGCAGGCACTAGTCCTAATTACCACTGAGTCAAATTTGAAGAACGTCGCCGAAGAAAGAGTTTCGCTTAGACTCAGCTCAACTACTGTTTAAAAAAACCAATCTCAATCTTTTATTAACCAGAACCCACCTAACAAAGAACTTTGTTCACACTCAGCTCAATAATGCAATCCATTACTATCCCACTGCAGGACGAAGGCCGCTTCATATATTGAAAGGAAATAGACCATAGTCTAACACTGCTCTAGTGAGGTTTACAGACTTCTCATGCCAATAAGAACATTATGAACAACTCTCAGGCATGGAGGGTTTCTCACGGTGTTTTCCTTCACCGTTTTAAGTACGAGATAATTCATTTATAATACACACAAAGTCTGTGTCGTCGTGGGTTCGAACTCGAAATCACCGACTTTATAAACCAAGGGTCTAACCACTAGGCTATTTCGTAATTAAATGTAACTTAGGGCATAGGAAACTAGAACTGCCAGAATAATGGAAGTAGTATGTACCATGACAAATTTTCCATTATTCCGCATATTGAATCGCAAAAGCAGATATTTTACAGTTTGTTCTTACTTTTCAGTCTGTCTGATCCTCGATTCAGTCGTATTCGAGCTGGTACTAGCCGCCGTATGGAATCGGGCGTGGTCATCTACTTTGAGAAAGTTACCAACCACCCCAGCTTCGGTAGCCTCGGCTTCGATGGCGACATCACTGTCGTCCAGTTGACTAGTGGCCTGGTGTACGGTGCTTCTATCAATGCTGCCCCTATCTTTGGCCAGGGTTCCGTAGTCCCAGCGAACTTACCTGTTACTGTTGCTGGTTGGGGAGGCACTGCTGTAAGTATTTTTATTTCACCTTAATTAAATAACAAATCACCATAGTTGAGTAAAAGCCGTAGTGGTTTTGATTAGGAAGTGCTATTTATGATCACTTTAGATTACGGAATATTAATAACGCATCACAGAAATAAAAGCTCAGCTTAAAATTGCTGTCAGTTTGGGACAAAGAATACCACCAGCCTATCTCATCCTGTGGTAGGCGTACAAGTCGTTTCAAAAGGAATATATCCCAGAGAACGGGCGTTTCTCTGTTTACTACAATTTACAACCATAATTTAACTTATAACCATCATACTGCGATCGCTAAACCGTTTGCCATTGTGGCAATTATGGCATACCCTTTCAAATAATGGACACAAATTCATTGTGGAAATCTTTTGTGAACGCATTTGTCCACGGTTGTATTGATGACATCAAGCTCACAATGAAGTGATGAAGGTTAACTATTTATTTTTATTAAGCAAATCCATCCTTGCATGACCTTCAAAGAACGCCCAGACTTAGAACTATTTATATGGGTGACACCTATAGATGTAGTGAAATTTCTACCTTAACAGCTGCACCACAAGTGCTTAAATTATAAAATATCCTAATTTAAGTGGATAAGTTCATCCGTACCTTCAGTCTATTACTATTACATAGGTTCTTGAGCCCTGTAATAAACAGGACTTTTAGAACTTGACAATTTTCGTTCGTTTCATTTTTGCATACTTATTTAACCAATTGCTTTTATCTGAAATAAATATTTTAATAATTATGACTTTAAACGTAATTGATAATCAAATTTTTCCTCTACAGCAAAACGCAATCGTAGCCAACAAAGATATCTACAGCGTTGCCTTGATGACCACCGACCACGCCGCTTGCGCCGAGAAATACGCCAACATTCAGATTAACATACCGCAGCTTAATATCCCTGAAATCAACTGGCCCGAGATCAATTGGCCCGAGATCAACTGGCCCGAAATCAACTGGCCCGAAATCAATTGGCCTGATGTCGATCTGCCCGAAATCAATTGGCCTGAAATCAACTGGCCTGAAATCAACTGGCCTGAAATCAACTGGCCCGAAATCAACTGGCCCGAAATCAATTGGCCCGACATCAACTTGCCCGAGATCAACTTGCCTGAAATTACATTGCCAGAAATCCCCGAATCTATTAAGATCCCAGTCACAGTGACTGAAAACATGTTCTGTAGCGGCCAGGGAACTAGTGGAGCTAGCTTCGATCCTCGTGATGGTGGAGCCCCGGTTTACTTTGACGGAGTCATTGTTGGTGTCCTTTCCTTCGGTGCCCCAGTAACCGATTCCTTTGCACTGGTAGCAACAACAGTATCTCAGTACACCAACTGGATTGTGGCAACAGCTGTGCTTTAAATGTGATTTCAATATGTGAAGATAGCTCTAATGCTGAATAAATATTATTAAACCTATTAAAAATATTTTTGTTACGATACGTGAATCTTTCTGCACAACATACAACATGTTCAAATGCTTTAGACTAGAATACTTCCCGTAGTAAAATAGAGGTCTTCCCGTTCGTTGTTGTTATTTTTTTGAAACGAAGTTCCTTATCGCGCGTTGTGTAAGGTGGCTAGACGGAAAAAATTCTTTACGAAAAGTTGCCACGACACTTTTTGCAGCTGTGCGGCGTGCGCATGTTTCTCTGTCTCTCTCTCTCTTATAGAAAGCAAGTCAGATATTTTCATTTCTATTTCGCATTGAACAGTGTGGTGTCGCGACGATTATTTTTGTTGAGTGTATACAGGTTTTTTGTACATAATACATAATAAGAAATAACTTTGTTCCATCCGGGTGTCCCTTGACACCTCTCAAGTTTTTTTGTAAAGGTCGGCCTATGCATGTCACCCGCAACAAGTGTCACCAACTAAACCTAACCTGCCGTGGATATTGGCGCCTGAGAGTGAACCCCAGATTCGCGAGTATGCTGCTCCAGTGGGCTGAGTAACATAGATCGTGCTAAATATAAGGATAGTGGTGGTTTACACTAAATACATTTGGCGTGACTCTCTTCTTACTAGAGTACTTTATAACAGAAACCAGGCTGGCTAGTAGGGCTTGGTGTCTCTAAACTCGGGGAATTTATTGCTCTATATACTCCTCCCGACCGAATTTCGGCCACGGCGGCCAGTCTTAATGGAGACTAGCCAATTGCGCAGGACATATTATAGTGCACAAGTGTGTGCGCATACACAGGGGCACTTTCTATTCCATCACTCTTATGATCCGATGGGACGCCTAGTGACACGACCGGAAAGAGTTCAGGTACAGGACCGACGGCTTTACATGCTCTCCGAGGCACGGGGGTCTAATAACGCCAAATTCCAGACTTCGGGCTGATACTGAGAAATTTCTTTTTACGGAAAAATCCCAAAATCACTTTTTGGCCCGACCCGGGATTTGAACCCAGGACCTCATTATCTGCGGTTGAACACGCTACCGCTAGACCAACGAGGCAGTCTATATATACACACTGTTACCAACTCTTTTAATTGTTACATACATACATAGACTCACGCCTGTTTCCCAAAGGGGTAGGCAGAGATAACGGATTTCCATTTGTCACGATCTTTGCATACCTCTTTTGCCTCGGTTACTGTCATTATATTCTTCATACATGCTCGCCGGTTTAGGGTACTTCTGAACTGGCCTTTCTTGAGAACGTCTCCAATAGTTAACCTATTTAATATTTTGTATTTATTACTTTTTCTATGCCAGTTGGGAAAATAGAATAAAATCTAGTTGTTGGCAAAAATGTCATACGAATCTTAATTATATTAGTAATTATATACTAATTCCTGCAGATGATAAGGTCCTAGGTTCAAATACTGCGGCGGTTCAAAAAGAGATGTAAAAATATTGGACCCCGAACCTCGTTGAGCACGTAAAGCGCTAGCTCCTATACCTGACCTCAGTCCCTGTCGAATCGCTAGTCGTCCCATCAGATCATCAGAGTGATGGAAAAGGGAGTGCTCCTGTGTTTGCGCACCCACTTGTGCACTATAATATGTCCCGCACAGATAGCTAATCCCCATTGAAACTGGCCACCATGGGTGAATTTTAACCAGAAAGACATTATTAAATATCCGAAATAAACGTATATAATTATTATTTATTAATAGTAATACTTGTAAATTAAGAAATACTTTTGAAAAGAGAGTATCTATTTTGACGATTAATAGTTATTTATCAGTTTACATTTCATTAAAATCCTCTGACACAAAATCCCACCCATGTTCATTAGTGAATTCTAGCCCAATAATTATTGATTTTTAGTAACAGTATTACTCGCAATGCAAAGCATAAATCTCATCTCAAAAATGGGATGTCATAAATAATAATGTGATGAATGAATGGGATGTCATAAATGTAATCGGCGGACAGGGCTCGAACCTACACCATGGTATAAAGTTTGTGATAACGTTTGACGCCCATTTAAAAGGACTGGACAAAAGTCTTTGATAACATGGTTTTGTATTTATTTTTAACTAGCTGTGCCCCGCGGTTTTACCCGCGTTAAATTTTATAAATTATCACAGCTCCTACCCCGTAGGTGATAGCGTAGCCTGTATGTTGACCCGACCTCTTAGTAATACTCATGCAAAATTTGAAGTAAATCCATGCAGTAGTTTTTGAGTTTATCCCGGACATACATACAGACAAACAGACACACAGACTAAAATTATAAAAAACTTTATTTTTGGCTTCGACTTCGTTTGTAGATCACGCCCCAAGTATCCTTTATTAAAAATATTCAATGTATAGTTTTGACTTTCCTACGATTTTATTATATGTATAGATAGTATATGAGAAAGTAATTGGTCTGCAAATACACCGTGCGAACTTGTCCTGCCGATAATTCTGCCACTGGCGTCAAATAATTGTTATATAATTTAATTTACTACTATTAAAACAGTAAAGTTTGGCAGTAGGTAAACGTAGCTAAGACAAAGTAATTGGTCTCCAAATTCGCCGCTCCAAAAATCGGCCTTCCTAAGCTCTAGCGTTTTCGTCCAGTTGATAAATTCACTACTGGCGTCAAATAATTTTTATATGATTTAATTTATTACTAGTAGAACAGTAAAGCTTGGCAGTAGGTAAACTTGGCTAAGACAAAGAAATTGGTCGCCAAATTCGCCGCTACAAAAATCGGCCTTCCTAAGTTCTAGCGTTTTCGTCCAGTTGATAAATTCACTACTGGCGTCAAATAATTGTTATATAATTTAATTTATTACCAGTAGAACAGTAAAGTTTGGCAGTAGGTAAACCTAGCTAAGACAAAGTAATTGGTCTCCAAATTCGCCGCTCCAAAAATCGGCCTTTCTAAGCTCTAGCGTTTTCGTCCAGTTCATAAATTCACTACTGGCGTCAAATAATTTTTATATAATTTAATTTATTACTAGTAGAACAGTAAAGTTTGGCAGTAGGTAAACTTGGCTAAGACAAAGTAATTGGTCGCCAAATTCGCCGCTACAAAAATCGGCCTTCCTAAGTTCTAGCGTTTTCGTCCAGTTGATAAATTCACTATTGGCGTCAAATAATTGTTATATAATTTAATTTATTACCAGTAGGACAGTAAAATGTTTGGCAGTAGGTAAATGAAGCTATTTATCTACTAGGTGATAGCGGACCCATTGTCTGTGTATTAAGATACGAGAGGCTTAGCAATTACCTAAAGATTACAGCAGTTAGGCTCTGATAAAATAACTGAAAACAAAAGACGTCACCAAGTCGCTTGTATTAAAAGTACAGTCAGCACCAAAAGTCGATGAACAGAATGTATATTTAACAGTACAGTTACGGCGTCAGATCAGGGTAATCTAATGATAATATTTAATGGATAAAAAGTCTGTACAGACGCCAGCACATCCATTAAATATATCATTAGGTTACCCTGATTTGACGCCGTAACTGTACTGTTAAATATACATTCTGTTCATCGACTTTTGGTGCTGACTGTACATGTGTATTTTTAGCCGACCTAATAAAAGATTATTACGAAAAGTGTTATCGGGGGATGTGAACGGAAGTTGAGAAGGAGATATAATGTTAGTGAAAATAGAAATAGAGGGAGCTATGTTTCGTATATTACTGTAGGGGCGTGAGAGAGGTGCGAGTACACATTTTCTTTCTCTCTCTCTCTTTTAGCCACTGATGTTTCGTATATCTAAGTTTTATTTAAGTCGTGAGGCCTAAATTACACTCGTTTTTAGAGTTCCGTAGCCAAATGGCAAAAAACGGAAACCTTATGTATTCGTCATGTCTGTCTGTCTATCCGTCCGTATGTCACAGTCACTTTTTACCGAAACTATAAGAACTATTCTTTTGAAACTTGGTCAGTAGATGTATTCTGTGAACCGCATTCGATTTTCACACAAAAATAGAAAAAACCAAAAATTTTTGGGGTTTCCCATATTTAGAACGAAGAATTAATTTATTTTTTCATCAACCCGTATATGTGGGTATTTATGGATAGGTCTTCAAAAATGATATTGAGGTATTTAATATATATTTTTTATAAACTGTATAGTTTGCGCGAGAGACACTTCTAAAGTGATAAAATTTGTGTCGCCCTCCTGTTACTCCTAAAATAAGAGAATGATTAAACAAAAAATCATATATATATATATATATATTGACGGTCACCGTAGCTTAGTTGGTAGTGATCCTGCCTACGAAGCTGGTGGTCCTGGGTTCGAATCCCGGTAAGTGCAAATATTTGTGTGATGAGCACGAATATTTGTTTCTGAGTCATGGATGTTTTCTATGTATATAAGTATTTATCTATCTATATAAATATGTATATCGTCGCCTGGTACCCATAGTACAAGCTTTGCTTAGTTTGGGGCTAGGATGATCTGTGTGACATTGTCCCCAGATATTATTATTATTATTATTATATATATATATATATATGATCTACATTACTTTGCAAACTTCCACCGAAAATTGGTTTGAACGAGATTTAGTCAGTAGCTTTTATAGGGTTCCGTACCCAAAGGGTAAAACGGGACCCTATTACTAAAACTTCGCTGTCCGTCTGTCCGTCTGTCACCAGGCTGTATCTCATGAACCATGATAGTTAGATAGTTGAAATTTTCACAGATGATGTATTTCTGTTGCCTTATAACAACAAATACTAAAAAACACGCGGGTCTACTGGGAGAGATTTCTTTAGAAATAAGTAGCACTTTGTGTCTTTATTTATCTTTATTAAATTTAAAAAAGTAGAAATCGTCACGTAAGTATATTTGAAATAGTAGTATAATTTTGTGTTCTAATAAAGGAGATATAGTGTGAATGAGCGCATTGCAATTTGCATTGCATTTATGGATCACACAAATAGTTGTTGGTAATAGCGAGAAGAACAACTCGGCTGTTCAATTTCAAAACCTACGAAGGGACACCACCCTGGAAAAACGGGTTTTTGCATTTTGCTGCTTACTAGGCCATAATGCAACGATTCATATTGACAAAAAGTCTAAAATGACCTTAGTTATAGGATTTTAATAAATGAAATAATAAAATAAAAATAAAATATAAAAATAAAATAATGAAAAACCTAGCAAGTACACATCCGTTATTCAGCCAAACGCAAAATACCATTTCAAAAACCTAGCAAATGACATTGACAATTTTTAAACCTAGCAAGGGATGTCCCTTGCTAGGTTTTTAAAATTGTCGTGCGACTTGCTAGGTTTTTGAAGTGGTCGAAGGCGGTTGAATTTCGCGCGCTACCGTCAGTAAGTGACAAACCGTCGTCGCTACCGCATCGTTCGTTTGTTTTTGTTAAATTTAAATAGTGAAACATGTCTAAATAACAGTTTTATAGTTCAATGTTAATGTTGAGGGCCCTAGAAAATGCAGATGGGCGTCGACCCAACGTAAACACGTAACCAACACGAATCAGCAGCTCCAATACGTCAACTCGGCTACGGCTCGGTGACGCCTCGGCTATATACGCCTAGCTGATGCCTCGGCTACGACTAGGCGACGCCGCGCTTACGGATCACCGAGAGTGCAGCGACTCTGGTTCGTTTAAAACAAGCTAACTGGCCCAAAATAACTCCTCAATTCCTTACTAATAACCTAATAGTTAATTACTACTATGAACACATAAATTATTTTCAGATTCGGAATCCATTTTGCTATGGCCATTTTATTAACTCATAACCTCAGGAGATTTGCAGTTGTTCACTTTTTTATTGTTGTAATAACTTATGAGAAGTACCCAACATAGCAAATAAGAAAAATCCGGTTCAATTATATAAGTTTGGTTGAAAGTAGCTACTAGCAACAGTGTGCTGCAGGCAGGCCACGGAAGGGGTGAGACGGGCAAGTGTAGACCAATAGACGTTAGCGCGGCGACGGTGAGGCGTAAGCGCGTGAACGACAAGCCGTACCTAAATGTGTGAACGGTGAGCACGTGGACGGTGAGCCGTAAGCGCGAGGACCGCTGGTTGACCACGCGCGTCGCCGCCGCACAGCGCGGTCCTGAGGCTAGTCGTTTACGTTACGTTTCCGGAAAGAATACTTGAGTTTATACGGTTACGATCCGTTTCCGAGTTGATATATGTGCTCTGACCTATAAGCTGATCGATTGAATGTAACAATAAGGTTTATGGATTTATGCGTAGCTACTTTTTCTTGTCTGTTGTCAATACTCCAAATAAGTCAAGCACTACAAAAACTTCAGACTCAAACCAAAATGATGAATCAATAAGTCCAGATGCCAGCATTGAACCCTTAAAGCAAACCCAAAACTTAACACTACCGATTCAACCACAAAATATTTATGACAATCCTGTACCAAGTACGTCAAAAGATGATTCAAATAAAGAGAATAACAACGACAACTCCGTAAGGGATCCTGATTTTATATCCGATTTACTTAGAAATGAAAAACGTTGGTTTAATTTCACACATGGAGATGACACCGATTCTGTTTTAGATATTTTTGCACCGACAGAAAGAGTACCTAAAAGTACCTTACTTCCCAGCTTACTGCCACCCCCCCCTGTATGTATATATTGCAAATTATCCGGACACGATTATATTTATGAACCAAAAGCAGGCAGAGTATTTAAGAGAGAACTCAATGATGGTAGATTTTGACGCAATGTACACAGAACCCATATATTTCAATCAAGTTACAAATGAAACGCCAAACTTTCAGACTGAGAATCAGCAGATTTCTGATGAGAATCCAGTGATGTCTGAAAATAGTACAGAGATGGCTGAAAAAAAAAAACTTAAATATCCATTTATTGAGGAAATAAATGCAAGAGACAGTGTGATTTTATTTAATTAGAGGAACGAAAATTAATATGGAACAATTACTGGGCCATGAATAACGAAAACCGCAGAAGCTTTTTTAATAAGTGCACATAAATTCAAGCTATAAAAAGACGCAAAGTTGCGGAAAAAATCCAAATCCTAAGTACGCTAAAAATGAAAGTCGGTTCTATTACCTACCTAAAATTAAAAGATGGTATTCTGTCCAAACTTGTGCCACTCATGCCTTCAAACCGAAGACAATTTTGGATAAATTTACCGGTTTGTGACTCATCCGAAGATTTAGTTTCAGGGGGTCAAATGATTACAGAATAATAATACGGTTTTGGGTTTCTTTTTTCACGTTTTTGAGTTCGTGAGTCTTTATTATATACTAAATGGTTCCTACTTTAAGACATAAATAAATAATTACTGCAAAAATAATGAGTAGCATTTAAAATTCGTACTTACTAGTTTTATTAAATGGTCATGGTGGCGATAGGTGATCTTATTCAACAATATTAAAATCCTAGTAACGGCACTTGCTATGTTATGAAATTGATCAACAGGTTAACTCTAAATTAAAAAATCAATTTAATCTTTAGTAAGTGCTATAAAACGTGATCTATTATTTCAACGCAAAAATAGTTAAATTTTGTTTAAAGCCAAGGATATACCGCATCTTTCGATCTAACTCTCATCTCTGTAGGTTTTCTAGTCTCGGCGCGGCAAGGTCTCAAGGTGACCTACTCGTTTTTTGGCTCTCCTGTAAAATTTGTCCCGACTCCCTTACTAGGTTTTGAAATTGCACAGCCGAACTGCGCCACATGTGCAGTGTCGGTCGTAACCGATTTTATTTAGAATTTTATGAGAGAGAATTCTCACGCAAAGCTAGTCCATACCAGTAAAAGCCATACTAACTTCCGAACGTTTTCCTAATTTTGTTCGCTGGTTATTACAACCAAAAGAAGTGTTAGGAATCCTTCAAAAATCAATCAACATAACAGCTGTTAGAAGTCCATTGCTGGACAAAAGCCTCCCCCAAGAATCATAAATGAATCATATGCCATGAACGCCACGCTTGGCGATCGCAGTAAGTTTTATTCTCTTTTTTTTTAGTATACAGAGAGCTGATGCCCATCCTCTGGTAGATATGCCCTCAGGTCGACTTATACACCCTCTATGGGATAAGATGGGGTGATGAAGTCTGGTATTCGCCGCCATCACCACACAGCAAAAATCAATAAGCAAACCTATTTAAATTACTGAATATTGGCGTCTGATAAACAAATCCGGGAACTGAACTAAAGAAACCTTATGAATAGTGCTGTTGGTACCAATATTACGTGAGGCGCTAATAGCTAGAAGCTCTTACCGATCCGTAAGTGATCGGCGAGGTTAAGCAACTAGGCTCGCGGTCGTGCCATAGATGGGTGACCGCCATAGTGGTTTAATTTCTGAGCCTCTCCGTGCTTCGGAAGGCACGTTAAGCTGTCGGTCCCGGTTGTTGTCATTCGACAACAGTCGTCAAGCCATGTCAGAGCCTACTGGGCGGCTTGAACAACTCTGACACTAGGGTAACTACTGCCAATACGATACGTAAGTAAGTACCTATATTAACTTGGTGCACTATTGTATATTGCACGCTCACGTTCCGTGGCGTCAGCATTTAGCTGACTGCGCGGCACGTGCTATCTGGAGAGACTGCGGATCGGCTTACGTCATTCACTTCGATTCCAAATTTAAAACGCTTTCCTAGCTGTATGTTTAGTTTAAGTTATAATTGTAATTGGCCTTCTATTAAATAAGTTTATAGTATTTTGTTTTCGGATGAGCTAGTCCTGTCAACACTACCACTGAACGTATAAGGCCCACTTGCACCAAAAGATAGGCTAAAATAAAGTAACTCGAGTTAAGTAACTTCGGGTTAATTCGTTAAAATTTTAACTCAACATTCTGTTGCGCCAATGAAAAATAACACCGAGTCAACTAACTCAGTGTTTCTGTATTTTATGCTGGTATCATTAAAGAGGTTTTGTTCCTTTATGTAATCCAACCAAATATGAATGAGTGAACAATGAGTGAAATATTTATACACCTCTTTTTGTCACTAGAAGACTTTGTATATGACTGTCTCATGTGTCAAGTTTTTTCAAAGACATTTCAATTTAATCGTTTGTGTTTGAAACCAATCTGTCAATTTCGAGTCGTTCAAATATTATCATGTCAAAGTTGAGATGATCGGACCTTTCTGCGACTCCTCTATTATAAAAGTCCGAGCTAATATATTCGACGATTTCTTCATCATCATCAGACAATAAAAAATCAATCATAATTGTTTGGGACACAAAACTGTTTTTAAATCTCTGACTTTCACTTCTGCAACCCAAAATAACCTCTCAAACGAAACAAAATTGACATTACTAATCCAGAGTTAGTGATTTAACCCACCAAAATAGGTGGGTTAAAATTTTAATAAAATAACCCAAGGTTAGTCCCTAACTCTTGTTGCAAGACGTAATATTGTAATTTAACCCCATATTAGCCACTAACTCTGTGTTAATTCGTTTAACCTGGGGTGGAGCAAGTGGGCCTAACACGTTTAGTCCAGAAAGAGCGCCGATCAAACACAATTCCCGAAATCCCAAGGTCCCAAAGACGAAGGTCCCAAAAACAAATAATTTTTGGAACCGTCGCTGCTTCTATCATATTAGGCGTAGTATGTTGTTAGTTTGTTTGTTGACTTTTTTTTATATCAGTCCAGTTTTAAACGAGGAAATAAAAGAATATGAAACAGACATTGGCTCAGTCCCAGGAGTAGTAGATTCCCTGAACCTGGGCATTAGATTTGATTGGTGGCCTTTCTTGATTGGACGTGTTGCCTTTTGGCATAGTATATATTTAGTGTTATTTGTTAACATTTAAAAATATCAATCCAGTTGTAAACGAGGAAATAAAAGAATATGAAATAGAAATCGGGACAGTCCCGAGAGTAGTAACTCCTGTTGAAACTGGGGCTCTACCGGGTAAGTCGCAGTACATCGATTTCTTACATGGCGTTCAAATAAATAAAGGCTTAAAATGACCTAATCAATCCTTAAATCGGCTTCAACGTTGACAATCGATTCCGGACCATTTATGACGTCACATGTGGTCATGGAAGCCGATTTAACAATTGATTAAGTCTTTTTTAACCTTTATTTATTTGAACGCCATTTAAGAAATCGATGTTCGGTGACTTAGCCGTTAGAGCCCCTGGGCATTGGATTTGTTCGGCGCTCTTTCTCGACTGCGCGTTACCTACTGGGATCGTGATGGGTATTGTTTGTATGAATGATTGGAAATGTTGGCAGGACTAGCCCATCCGTACTCCCTCGGTGCTCACGTGCTTCAAGTTTGATTCGTGGACAGGAGAAGTAGAGTGTACGACTTAACGCCGGCAGACATTACGCCGACAGACTGTACACCGACAAGACTTTACTTCGACTGTATTTTTCGCCGACAGAACACTTCACTCATACTCAGAGAGAAATATTTACCAAGTGTGATATAGGACCGATTCGGTTCTGGCACACGTTGTGGTCACAGTTCTAACCTAATCTAAACCAATAATTATGAATACTTTCGGCAAAGTGTTATGACGGCGAAAAGTGCAGTCGTAGAGCGGTCACCGTAGACTAGTTGGTAGTGCTCCTGCCTACGAAGCTGGTAGTCCTGGTTTCGAATCCCGGTAAGTGCAAATATTTGTGTGATAAGCACGAATATTTGTTTCTGAGTCATGGATGTTTTCTATGTATTTAAGTATTTATCTATCTATATAAGTATGTATATCGTCGCCTGGTACCCATAGTACAAGATTTGCTTAGTTTGGTGCTAGGATGATCTGTGTGACATTGTAAAAAATAATGTAGTGAAATTTGACACGGTTGATACTACTCTGTACTAACGTAATAAAGTGATTTTCACCTTGATACGTGCTTTGTCGAAACGGCATTTAAGTGGCCAGCTCTTTGGATGTGCTTTGTGTCCATGCATGACTTGCTTTTTTTTATAACTCGTAAACTGATTTCCCACGGGTAAATAGATAAAAAGAAGGAAGGAGGGCCCGAACATTGTTTTCAAAAAGAGGGACGCAGCATCGTTGACGTTATATTGTTTATCGCTGGTTTCTTACATGGTACATGGTGACAGTTAAACTTGAAGATAGGTTTTAGAACGTTTATTTTACGAACAAATAGTAACACAAGCGATGTGCACAGTAAGACGGTTCGATGAAGAATGATTAATTGCTCCGACCAACCGAACTTTTATAAGTAATGTCACTACATTACTTATAAAAGTTTGGTTGGCTGGAGCATGGGTGATCTTCGTGAGTCACTTGTTTGCGACGGTCATTTTTCTTTTTTTTTTAACGGGACAAGTCCCTCCCTCTTACCCGCCACTGCAACTCCTGTAAGCCAGGATCAACAGTGGCACACAATGAAATGACACTGAGCGGTGAAGCTCAGGCATGACCCGGGGAATCGCTTTAACTGTATTGGATCCCGCAACGAATTTAATCAGAAACAGAAAAAGGAGGGTTTAGAAAATGAATAGTTCCACTTCTCTTCAGAGCAAAGCGGGAGAAAGAATGATGTAAAGAGGCTATAGCCTCACAAAATGAGAGATTTGCAACTAGAGAAGCCAGCTGCAAAAGCACCGAGGATCAATTTAAGAGTCCTAAGTGAACTGTTATATTTGATTCCAATAGTAGGTATGGCAAAAGCGCTTAAACGCACGGAAGTTGTTCCTTGTTGCTACAAGATCTGTATAATAAACTATTCCAGATATTGGTTGCAAGCTGTTTAACATAATATCACGTTGATTTTGCCAGAGATCACACTCCCACAGGATGTGGTGAGCAGTTTGTTCATATTCGTTACTGGAAGCTGAGCACAGACAGATTGGTGAAGATACTAATTTGAAACTATACAATTTACTTTTAAAATTGCCGTGTCCGGTAAGAAATTGTGCAACACAATGGTCTATGATTAGCCAAGTTTTATTTAACCGTTCGCGTACGTCCGGAAAGAACTGGTGCAAATGGCGACCCTTGGTTGACGTATTCCATCTACATTGCCATTCATTTAGTAGTTCGTTATTTAAGTCAGCTATTGGCATAAATAGCCTGGTTATTTTCGTACGGTCGCGTAATGATAAGAAATCATTTTCTAAATTATCGCGCGTAGAATAATACATCGCTGCTCGTCTTTGAACTTCAAGATCACCCGGAAGTACACCCGCTAGGACAGGTAGGGCCTCTGTGCTCACTGTTCTATAGGCTTTACACAGAAATATAAACGCCAACCTCTGGCTTTGTAGTAATTTACGGCGAGCAGCTCCGAGTTGTCGCATAGATAAGTATTTTCAACTAGCTGTGCCCCGCGCTTTTACCTGCGTAAAATTTTGTTAATCACAGCTCCTCCCCCGTAGGTTATAGCGTAGCCTATATGTGTAAATATATGTGTAAATACTCATGCAAAATTTGAAGTAAATCCATGCAGACAAAAAGACAAAAAATCTAAAAACTATATTTAAAAAAATATCAATGTACAGTTTTGACTTTACCACGATTTTATTATATGTATAGATTAGTAGGCTACGCCAAATAATGACTTTAAACGTTTTTTCTTTATAGATCTACACTATTGAAATTTTCGTAGTTATCTCTAGTTTTTTAGAAAATAAATAACTGCCCTTGAAATATATTTTTTATAGGAGAAAGAATTTTGAAAATCAGTCAAATAATTTTGTGTTTATTAATTACAAACAAACATACGAAAAATAAAACTCTTCTCTTATACTATATATCTTTGTATTCATAAAAAGTACTTGCTACGGCCCCCGTATTACATCAAACCTATGCCAAATACCTAGGAACGCAAAAAATTCACGTTACCCCATACCGAAGATAGAAAATCATAATATAAACTAGCTGTGCCCCACGGTGTCACCCGAGTTAAACCGTATAAATTATACCCTATGTATTATTCGGATTATAAGCTATATTTAATTTAGTTTCATCATAATTAATTCCGTAGTTTTTACATCCATACATACATTCACACAAACTTTAGCATTTATACTTAATCTAACTGGTGCTACAGAACCATAAATACTAAACGGTTAATAAAACAAAATAATAAATACATAGCTATTATCATTCGCCTATAAAAAGCCTATTATCTTGTCTACTAAAGATAGCTAATGCCTCAGGTATTAAAGTCCTCAATAAATTTGGGGCCTGTATATTGTTTTACTGTGTTTCCTATCACGATGTTGTCGCCACGGATTGTCTTGCTGTTTGCAGGTAATTTATTATTATTATGTTTTTAAGACATCGCCCCCACTAGGGAATTTAATCCCTGTGTCGCGGGTACTTTACAGACACATATTTCACGGACACAAAATACATCCAGACTCCGAACAACTGTTTATGTGACACACAAACAGTTGTCCGGCGCGGGAATCGAACCCGGGACATGAAGCGACGTGGCGACTGTCTCAGCCACTGCGCCACACGTGCAGTCAAAAAATTTTACTTAACTTACTTAAAAAAGGTAAGGTACATGTCCCGACCGTTTGGGACATGGCGCAAAAGGGGGCACCGGAGCAGCATACCCCCGTTTTCGGTGCTCTTCAGGCACCAGTAGAAGTCCATGTTCATAAAAATATCGATTCCTTCTGTAAAAGGAGCGACACACATAATGTAAATACATATGTATATAAGAATATGTATATAAGAATAATCTCATATTGCATACTACCCGCCTCCACAAAATAAGTAACTATAAAATGTTTAAGATTCTATAACAAACTTCCCAATGATATTAGAGAATTATCTACGAATAAGTTTAAAAGAATTATTAAAGCCAAATTGTGTAGCAGGGCATATTACAAAATTTCTGATTATTTAAGTGATAAAAGTGCTTGGGATTGAGTTGTTCTGAGTCAACACACATGATTGTAATTAATCTTAAGTATATTTTATTTTAAAAAAGGATTCCTACTGAGTTTTCTGGCAGTGTTTCTCAGTAGCTGCAACGTCACGCACTGCACGGTAGGGTAAAAAAATATGACAATGCCACATAAACGTAAAATTTTTACGGAATTAATGATTTTGACTTTTGTCCTCGGCAGGTAAGGTTTAGACATTGTGAGTCCAACATAGCCACCGCAAACATATTTTGCGGGTGGCATGCGTAGGCATTCCTCCTGCCTTATCAAAAGAAAGGCGGAATACTTGCCCATGCCACCTGCAAAAAGTTTCTGTGGGTTGGTATGTCAGACTCTTACAGATTAAATCTAACCTGGTGTACCTGGTGAGGGGAGCCCTGAGAACGGAGTTATGCGGCTCCCCTTTTGCGCCAAGCCCCAGATCATTCGGGCTCTTACCCTGGGTGGGCAAAAGTAGAATTAAAAATAAAAACTAAAATAATATAAAATAAATAAGGTTTTTATTCACGTAGACTTTAAAAAAGCGCTTGTAAATAGTCAGAACATGTTTGTAGTAATATAGTTGTATACATTATTAAGTAACATAGATATTTAGGTACACATTGTATGAAAACATTTATAAAATTTATTTTATTATAGCAATGATATTTAGCTAGCTCGTATCAAGTTATTGTCAAGAGATTATGTTTTATTATCTAGTTTATATAATTCTAGATGTAAATTCAATGAAAGGTTTTGTATATACGCAAACAGGCAGACGGTCCATCCAATTGCAAGTGAATGCTGTAATCTTTGTTATAATGCTAATAATAATATTAACGCTATGTAGTGCTTATAAATGTGCCAGCAATGCATTAAGGCGACGTCGTAGTTGAAAACTCAGTAAGAAGCCCCTTTTTCTTCTTACGAATCTCACGTCTCGAAATAGATACCAAACTAAGAAAAATACAGTAGGAAGCGAAGAATATGAACAAAATAATGAACCGAGTAGATTTCCAAAATAACAAAGGTCTAAAGAAAAAAAAAAAGTGAAGTGACCTAAGATTAAAAATTTTCAGCTTCTATTTCTCCATATTTTAAGCGACAACAGCATATTTTTTTTCAAGAAGTGTGTACCTTAAATAGGTTCTAAAAGAATAGACCGTGTATTTTATAATTTTGCTCTTTATTTTTTACAAAATTAAATAAAAACCTTAAATATAAATTGACTTCAGCGTCTGCATTTACAGCCGACCGCCCTTCGTTACGCAAAGTTCGACCTTATTAACCGAGTGACAAGAATAAATGTCGGAATGACTTGTACTTTCAGTTCGCGTTCAGACGCTGCCCCGGGACGTGGTTTCTGTGTCGCTCTGATCGCCGAACAACTTAATAATAATTTCAATAAATATAAGACAGAAATTACTTTATCCAAAGTAGCTATTATTTTTTTGTAGTATTAGGTAGGTTTTAAGATTTTTTGTGAACTGTTTTTTACATTTTTAGAAGTAATTGTTTTTGTGCAAATGGTAAATAAACGTCATAGATTACTTAGTTAAATTGGGACAAGGAAACGTCAAACACGTCAACGAAATGACCGATAATATTTTTCTCTAATAGCACTTAAACTCTTTAGTAATAAAGTCCATAATAGTGAAGTCTGCGCTATTAGGTGGCCGGCAGTACATAGTGTATAGGATTGAACAGTAGAACAATTGACGGAATCGTTGGTCTAGCTTGTTAGGTAACCATACATCGTGGATAAATTGAAAGTTTTTAGAAAATTTAGAAGGTCTTGTAGTAAGACAGAAAGGCGGTGGAGAGACAAACAGTTTTACAGAGAAACAGCTGTGTGTGGTTAGAGCTGAGGAAAAATTTACTCACCGCTTCAAATTTTAGAAGGGGTGTTAAAAGTAAAAAGGTCCTGGAAATTTAGTAAAGATATTTTGTACAAAATTAATATTTCTAACGTGGCTTCTGTATCACATGGAAAAAATGCTCTAGTGCAGTTGGCTAAAAAAGAAATTATAAAAATTGAGCCTTGTGGCCTATTTATTCATAAAGTATATCCATTCCTTGGGGCAAGTCCAGATGGAATAGTAGGTGATGACACATTGGTTGAAATAAAATGTCCAGTAGCTCCTTCCAAAGTTGGCATGGATGAAGCTATAAAAACAAATAATACAAATTTATAAATACAATAAAAAATCTAAACAGTAATTGGTATTTTCAAACCCAAGTTCAGTTGAATATTAGTGGCAGAGAAAAGTGTAGTTTAGGTATATGGGAAAGTGAGAAAACACCATTAAAAGTCATTAAAATAAATAAAGACGAACAGTTTTGGAAAAATAAGATGGAGCAATAGCTGGTTATTTTTACAAAAATCAAATTCTTGTTGAGCTGGTTGACTCACGCTATAGTAGGGAATAACCATTTAGGGACGATGAAACAGACAAGGAGAACAACCAGTCTAATAATGTACTATGGATTACGGAAGACGTAAATAATATAGCATGCAATAAGGATGTCTCTTTCAGTGCAGGTATCAGAATACACGATGAAGAAGAGATAATGGTTCTTAATTTCGCAGATTTTTTAATAATTATGAATTTCAAACATATTTTTTTATACTAACTTTTTAAAAAATCCGTTAAGGAGCTACGACGCCACAGACATACACTCAGATACACACGTTAAACTTACCACACCTATCTATTAGTTTCTGTTTAAAAAATTATTGATCGGTAAAACGATTGTATCACTTACTTATTTTCCACCTATTTTTTAACTCCTGACACAAAACAAGGTGTCATAAGTTTAACGTGTATTCTGTGTGCCTGTCTGGGGCATCGCAGCTTCTAAAGGGATCTACCGTTTAAAATGCATTTATTTCATCTGATAGTTAGTTTAATTGGGAAGGACATTTCATGAAAATTGGTCTTGCCGTTCGAAAGTTGCAGTCCTTAGGTTATTTGTAATTGTTAATCTTAAATTTACATTACATATTAGATCAGTTGTATAATGTAAAAAAATTGCAAGCATTGTAAATTAAATGAAGCGTATGCAAAACAATCAATATATTTTAATAGATATAAAATATATTGTGGGTATATTGTGGTTGTGTACGTTGTGGGTCGGGTCGTTTCCTTCCCTCTAATTTGGCGAAGGAGGCGATGGCTGGCCCACACGTCATACTCGTGAACGGGTGCTGCTTGCGGTAACTGATCGAAATGCTGTTGGGGTACTCATATTTTTTTCGCCTCCGGTAGACTTCGTGTGACTTGTTAATTTTGTAAATGTTCGCCGATGCACCCACCGTTTTTTCGTCTAGCAAGTGGATATTCTAAGTGCTTGAGTGAAATTGAATGGTATTGCTTATTTATTTTATTATGATTCACTGGATGACAACGGTTCTGTGCGTGCATTAGCCTACATAACAACCAATCACAATGTAAGTAAAATAATAATGACATTGAAAAAATCGTAAACTGAAAGCAAAAGAAGACGAAAAAAGCAAGCCCGGAGTTTCTTTGTGGCTTTCTTCTCCGGGTCGTCCCCCTGGGTAGCTAGATAAAGCCGCAAGGTAGCTAGGGTAGGTTCCTCAGCGGCGAGGATCGCTTTGGCCCATTAATGCATGATCGGTAATCCCCTCATTTAGAATTTCGTTTTTTTGCTTTAGTCATCCATTCTTTAATTTTAATATGGTAGAACTAAATTTCAAAATAAAAGATTAGTAACTTGATATTTATTTAAGAATTTCAGAATATATATGTGATACAACAAACCGCACGGACGGACTAATTATTATTGTTTTTTGTAACTTTTATACTATCCTCCATGTTTATGTACTGCATTGTGAGCTTGACAAGTACAAGTGTATGTTAATACCCAAGTGTTGAATAAATTTCATTTCATTTCATAAGTTATTACTGTATTTATTTAACTTACCCATCAACCACTTCCTATGCCCAAAAAAAAATTAATTACCACAAAATTTAAGTTGCACTACTACTATTTTTACACTGTGTGCACACCGAAACGAAAATAATAACAAGAATCTGCACGCGCGTGGCATCAACGAGTGCCGTAGCATCCCTCCCGCCCCGCAGCAGCGGGGGGCTATGCGCGTGCTTCACCCCCTCGCATGAAATTTTTACGTGAACTGGTGGCGCCTTAAATGACGTCATTTGTGTTGTGCAAGCGTCATAGGTTACGTTAGCCTTTAAGAAGGTGCTTCTTTTCCTCGTTGGTAGTGTAAAACCGCCTCGTTGATCTAGTGTAGCATATTCACCCGTGAAGAACGGGGTCCTGGGTTCAAAACCCAGGTCAGGGCAAAAGTGACTTTAGTTAGGACTTTTCTGCAAAAGAAATATTTCTCAGCTCCAGCCCGAAGTCTGGCAGTTGGCGGTATTACACCTCCGTCCGGTCGTATCGCTAGGCGTCCCATCGGATGGAATAGAAAGAGCTCCTGTGTGCAGATGGCTAATCTCTATTGAGACTCTGGCTGCCGTGGCCGCAATTCGGCTAGGAGGACATTATTATTATTAGTGTAAAAAATGTTCGTTTTTTTTACTTTTACAGCTGCAGTCTGCAGTGTTGCCGCATCGCCTTCCAACCGCATAGTGGGGGGTGAAGCTACTACCATCGAACAGTACCCTAGCGTAGTGCAGATTGAGTTCAGCCTTGTCATCATTTGGAATCAGGGTTGTGCTGCCAACATCTTGACTTCCACCTACATTCTGTCAGCCGCCCAATGCTTTGATGGATTGTGAGTATATTATAGAATATTAATTTATAGAATATTGATATTTTTCCCTAAATAGTCTTGGAACTTACGATGAGGAAAACCTTGACTAAGACTATATTGTAATAAAATAAAATATTTGTTTAAAGAGTCAAGCCTTATAGCTTAGCATACGACACAATAGTCGTTAATAAATTGAAGAAATTCAGGAGAACATACGGCCATCATTCCACTATATCGGGGTCAAAAGGAGCTTCTTGTAAATGCGAAGGTCGATCAAACCTTGACACATATCGCAGAAGTCTGATCACTTATTTTTATTCTAGTTATTTATAATAATAATAATATCTAGGGACAATGCCACAGATCATCTTAGCCCGAAACTAAGCAAAGCTTGTACTATGGGTACCAGGCGACGATATACATACTTATATAGATAGATAAATACTTAAATACATAGAAAACATCCATGACTCAGAAACAAATATTCGTGCTCATCACACAAATATTTGAACTTACCGGGATTCGAACCCAGGACCACCAGCTTCGTAGGCAGGAGCACTACCAACTAGGCTACGGTAAGGCTAGGGTACGGTGGTTAAATTGAAGTGATTCACGAGAAGATATGATGTTTCGTTTCGCTATAGTGGGGTCTAAAGGAAATTCTTGTGGATTCGGACCAACCCTTATACCTATTATGTATACTGGTTAAAGAGAAGGGGAAGATACGGTGACATTCCACTATAATGGGGTTTTAAGGAATGTCGTGTGATTGTGAACCTCTGGACCAGGCCGTGGCACAATTACCGAAGACTGATCACTGCCTCAGAGAAAATGATTTATCGTTAACAGCCACAAACTAGTCACGACTTCTCCAAATAGACTTACCCCAGTCTCAAAATCCATTTAAAATGGTTTCTTGTAAAAGACGCGTGGGTTTTTATAGCACGTGGTCATGTCACGTGACCTACTGAACAGTTTGAACTCGGCCACTAGAGCAACCATTGCCCACTAGGATAAGAAAGGAAGAAGATTGCCCACACTATTCAATTTATAATAATACGGACAATATCCTGTACAATTTATATATTGCTCTAGTGTGGAGGTTATTCCATCTTCCTCTACGTCATAAACTAGTTCCCATTCTCAAAATAGTCTTACCCCAGTCACTAAATCCATTGGACATGTTTTCTTTTAAAGGACGCGTGAGTTTTTATAGCACATAGCGGCCATGTTGGTCAAGTGTTAGCTTTAAAATGGCAAGAATACATATTATGTCATTGACTTATATGTATAACTAGACACACTGTTTTGAATAAAAACTCTGTCCCAGTCCGGCTGTGCGCGAGGTGAGGGGCGCGGGTGCGGCGGCCAAAATTTCCCAATGAGTTGCAGCGCGGGCGCTGCAACTCAGTGAGCAAATTCTCAATATGGGATTGCGCGTCTAGTAGAATACATATAGGTTAATGTATTATGTAGCCGTGATATTTCAACATTGAACGATTCACGCTTCAACAATGCGTAGGAATAGTCAATACCAGTATAGTAGTGCCACCACGACTCGACTTTATATAGTTTACTTACTCGATGAAATTTACCAACATACATATGTACACACATACGTAGACTCACGCCAGTTTCCCAGAGGGGTAGGCAGAGACAACCGATTCCATTTGTCACGATCTTTGCACACCTCTTTTGCCTCGTTTACTGTCATTATATACTTCATACATGCTCGCCGGTTAAGGGTACTTCTGAGCTGGCCTCTCTTGAGAAGCTCTCCGATTTGGTCGAAAAATGTTCTACGAGATCTTCTCCTTCCGATTGTACCATTCACACAGGCCAGGTATACTTCTTTTGTTAATCTTCTTACATTCATCCTTTCTAAATGCCCAAACCATACTGACATAGACATTTTAAGTTAATTGAAGTTTCCGCTAGGGGCGCTGCTAGTTAATGTATTGGAAAAATCTGTAAGTATCACCGAGGAAGTAAACTAGGTAAACTTGTGGTAGCCATGCAGTGCTCTATTCGCCTTACGTACTGTTAAACCTATAGCGTTCATGGTCGTTGGCATTTTTGTAGTCTTAGTTAGAAGAAGAAGAAAAAAGATAAACTCTTCTCTTTTTATGGTATAAATATTTCATATTTTAAAAATAAACGTGATACTACTTCTTCTGGTTAGATGGTATGGATCTGATAAACACGTGGTTCTAACTGGCCTCGAGGTTCGAGGGCATCTCGAATCTCAAATCTCCACCAAACTCATGTGAATTAACACTTGACTACTTTCTTTCAGAAATCTTAACAGTTAGAACACAGAAAGAATAGTATATAAAATAAAATAAAAAAGGGTTTTTATTCACGTAGACTTTAAAAAAGCGCTGGTAAATAGTCAGAACATGTTTTTAGTATAATTAAGTAAACATAAAAAACGATTTTTAAGAAGGCTTTCGGCTATAGCTGGTGTTCGAAGATCGATTAAACACTATGATGAGAGACTAGGCCATTTCGAAATGAAATCATTACAGTGGCGCAGAGACTACTTAGGTTTAACTTTTTTACATAAGATAGTTACGCAAAAGGTAGATTGTCCAGATTTGGTGGGTCACCTGGATATAAATGTGCCCAGACCCTCCGCTAGAATTCATAATTATAAACCTTTTTCAATCAAATACAGTCGAAACAATTACGGTTACAATGCACCTATTTCTTATATCCTCAGAAGATGCAATGAATTATTTCACAGTTGCGACCTTGATATTTTCGCTAGTAAATTATATTTATTTAAGAAAAAAATATTTAATAATAATGTATAATAGCATTATTTAACTAACAAAGTTCCAAATTTGTTCCAAAACAAAACAAACATAAAAACATTTTTTTTTTTTTTTTTTAGAATTTGTTATCTTGGATGATAAATCTTAAAACACCTACTTAGTTTTAATGATGTACTTTCGTAAACTTAAGAATGCCGTGCTTTCCTTTAATTTAGGTGCATGCTAGATTTAAAATTGTATCAAAGATTGTTGTTTAATGTTGTGTATGTATTTAGTTGGTAAGCCTTTAAATAAATAAATAAAATAAATAAATAAATAATTATGTGTATAAAAATTTAGATATAGCATTTAATTTATGAATTTATGATTTAGCTAGCTTATATTAAGATATTGTCAAGCTTAAATATAAATTTAATTATCGAAGTATTTGATAATTTTTACTACATCTTGTTTGAATGGTTCTGTCTATATTAAAATAAGAACTCCATATTATTATTATGATGGACCTTGTGTGTATAGCGACGGTCGCGCTTTAATACTACCACTGGATCCAAGCGCCCCAACTGATAAGACCCAGCGAAAGAAACTCAGCGGGTTCATCTACTACCGGTTTCACCACGATTGATATTTTTCAAATTTTTCTTAATATTTTATATTTTGATTCTTTGACAGCTATTGGTAGGTAGACAACTCACAGCCAAAGAGTGTATAACAAACTATGCTTACAGCAATGATGTTATTTGATTTTTAACACCCTTTTATTAGCTTCACTTGTAACTACATTATGTAAGAAAATCTTGGAATCTTAATGTGACCCACTTCTCGGTCTCCGATTAGGATGAAACTTTGAACACGCTCCGAGTTCTGATGACAATACATGACTAGTTAAGAAACGTCATTACAAATCCAATATGGCGGCCTCCCCAAGATGGCGGACTGGCTGTTTGAAATCCACCCCTATGATATGGGTATCAAATGAAAGGGTTTGCTGTTAGGAATACGAAAAAAATTGTCACGTGACTTAAATCCAATATGGCGGACGTCCAAGATGGCGGGCAGGCTATTTGAAATGCACCCCCATGATATGGGTATCAAATGAAAGGGTTTGCTGTTAGGAATACGAAAAAAATAGTCACGTGACTTAAATCCAATATGGCGGACGTCCAAGATGGCGGGCAGGCTATTTGAAATGCACCCGCATGATATGGGTATCAAATGAAAGGGTTTGCTGTCAGGAATTCGAGACATTTTGTAATTTTTTGTGCGTGCTAAAAGCGTGATTTTTAGTTTTTTTTAAACTAATATTATTAATGATGACGGTCACCGTAGCCTAGTTGGTAGTGCTCCTGCCTACGAAGCTGGTGGTCCTGGGTTCGAATCCCGTTAAGTGCAAATATTTGTGTGATGAGCACGAATATTTGTTTCTGAGTCATGGATGTTTTCTATGTATATACGTATTTATCTATCTATATAAGTATGTATATCGTCGCCTGGTACCCATAGTACAAGCTTTGCTTAGTTTGGGGCTAGGATGATCTGTGTGACATTGTCCAAGATATTATTATTATATTTAATAGTTATATTCTCTTTGATAACACTTACAGTGCTTGGGGTCGCAACTAAATAGGGAACCGTGGGTCATCAGTTGACCTTATATGTATTAAATTATTATTTTTTCATTGCAGTTGGTTCGATATCAATACCCGTCGTGTTCGCGCCGGTTCCACAACGACTGGTTCAGGAGGCACCGTCATTGGTATTACCGAGTGCTTCAACCATCCTTCATATGGTGTTCTCGGCAATGGTAAAGATGGTGACATCAGCGTCGCCAGATTGGAGTCTGCATTAACGTATGATAGCACCATTCAGCCGGTTACTATCGTGTCGCAAGGATTCGAGTTACCTGATGGTCTACCAGTTGTTAAGGCTGGATGGGGAGCAACTCAAGTAAGTTATATAACAATCATACTTCCATGTTTCTTTTATTTTTTTTTTATTTTTTTTTATTGGGACATTAAACAGTTACACATTACAGTATAATATAATAAGTGTAAACAAGTAACGTAGTAAACGTGTAACCCACACCAATGTCCGCAAAATAATAGGTAAAAGAAAGTTAATCTTAATCTAAACTCGCGCGAGTTTACTAGAGCGTTAAAAGGAAATCTCGATTGTTATTTTAGATGATCAATGGCAAGTTTTTTGAATTTTGAAGTAGAAAGTGCAAAAATGTCTAAATGTACAAGGTGTGTGTTATATGTCTCTACGAGGCGACGTAGAGGCGCCCGCACTCCGGCGTTAGTTCGGCACCTTGTAGTGTAGAACAGCCGAGGAACACGCGCCTCTCGCCGCATCACAGATCTAGGTACAATGTAACACAATTGATTTGTGATGTTAGAACAGTCAATTTTATTATTACATAAACCATACAGCATCAAACATGTAAGAAGTTTCCTTCTGGACTCCAGGCTTAAGATTTTGTATTTTTCAAGAAGCTGCGGATAAGGCAGTTTTGAATGATAGCATCGGTAATGCATAGCACGTAAAAATTTCTTCTGTACCATTTCAAGTCGTTTAATATAAACTTCATAAATAGGACTCCAGATCGGGACTGCGTACTCAAGTTGAGAGCGGATTAAAGCTTTGTATAAAGATAAATACGTGAGAGGTCGTTTAAAGTCTTTTGAGGATCGCATGACAAAGCCAAACATTTGATATGCTTTATTTATAATGTTGTCAATATGAAGATTAAGATGCAATTTAGAATCCAGTGTAACACCTAAATCACGGATATAATTGACTTTTTGTAAACTTATGCTTTTTAAAGTATAATTATGAGTTATTATGTTTTTATTTTTTGTGTACGTTATTGTTTTACATTTTGGAATGCTAAGCTGAAGTTTATTATGAGAGCAATATTGACAAAGTTTATTTAGATCCTCTTGTAGAAGTAAACAATCACTAAAGTTTGTACAAGATTTATAAATTTTTATATCGTCAGCGTATAATAAGAAATGGGAATTTTGAAAACAGTCAGCGATATCATTAATGAACAATATAAAAAGAAGAGGGCCCAAAATTGAGCCTTGGGGAACGCCAGCTTTTAAGCCAATTTTAAGCTATTGCATAGCTTCTATCGCCGGCCTTGAGCGTGGGGACCGAATCCAGAAATTCCGTAACGAAATAAACCTAACACCCCCCACTCCGACCGCCATCTATGGATAAATACCAGAACGGTTAATGACTTTTTGAAATATCACGCTTGTCTCTTTAGTTCAGCAACCCGCCTTTAGGTGGCATTGGTTGTATTGGAAAACTACCGTAATCAGCTGTTTGTGAGAAAGTATAAAGGTGTATAGGTATTTATCTACGTACAACAGTGAATATCTGTACTCGTATAATTTGAGTACAAAGTGTTTTAAATATGAATAAACAAAGTGCATTTATTAATGAAGAAAGTCACGAAAAAATTGTGAAAGAAATTGAGTTAGTACGCTATATACATTCATTTTATTATTATTATCACAAATGCAGTATTATAAAATAAATAAATAATTATAATTGCATAAGTTGATAAAAAAATGCTATGTAATTGCTTTACCGCGGCAGTCTCCGAGTGCCACACGTCTTTTTTTATGTATCAGAGAGAGCAAGTAGGTCACCTGATGGTAAATGATCACCGCCACCCATATACACTCGGAATCGGTGGACTGGAAATGCAGTGCATGTACAATAACAGCCGGTGGAAAAGGCAAACGTATATCAGTCATTCTACCTGACCCCGACGACGAAGAATCAGACGCTGAAGAGAGCGTAAGCGATAAGACACTATTAGAAATTCATCGAGAGGTCCGACAACTACGGCAAACCGTTAGAGAAATCATACGTGACGAGCTTCAAAATACCCTCAAGTTTTACTCTAATAAAATCGATGAGTACGAAGAGAAATTAAAAAGCCATGAAATGCGGGTTAAATTGGTGGAGAATCAATGTAAGGATATGGCAAATACATGCAGAAACCTAACATTAAAAAATGAAGCACTAGAACAAAAACTGAACAAGCTTGAACAATCGCAGTCTTCTAACGACGTAGAAATCTGTGGTATCATGGAACAGCAAAACGAAGATATAACTAAAATAGCGACATCATTCTGCCAAATAATAAAACAAAGTCCAAACGATATTGTAAGAGTGGCTCGAAGAAGAAACCCATCCGCCCCGGATCAGCACAGGCAGAACGAGTGAAAACTGACGCACCGATCTTAATATCATTGCGTGAAGGTAGACGCGACTGCTGGTATGAAGCCGCGCGTTCGGTAAAAATCACCGCTAAAGACATTGGTGGTGAAAGTGAGAGTAAGGTTTACCTCCGCGAGTCACTGACTCCTTCGACATCCTACCTTCTATGGAAATCCAAGACCAACCTAAAAGAAAAATCACTTTGCAAGTATGTATGGTGCCGAAACGTTCAGATCATGGTTCGTAAACAAGATGGTGATAAAAAAATTTATTACGTTCATTCAGAGAAAGATATTGATCGACTTAGCAAAGAGTTGCAGAAAGTCTCGCAATCACAATAATTTTTACATAAAAGACAAAAAGCATGGATACTAAATAATATTCTGTATGGATTTCATCGACCTAAACATATCTGAGAATACCTACTGCTCGTGGAATAACTTTATGTCCGAAATACCTAAAAAATCAAACAAATTACTACTACTACATGTCAACATTCGATCAATGATTAAAAATCATTCACAGCTGGAATTTATTATTGCCAACAGCCCGTACACCATTCACCTGATAGTAATAACAGAAGCAAACTTAAGTGACACAACATCGAGTTTATTTGAAATAAAGGACTATGGAATGTACAAAGAACTACGAAACAATAGAAAAGGAGGCGGCATAATTGTGTACGCTCACAAGAGCACATCGTTTACAAAGAATCAAGAGAACACAGTGAACTTTGAGTGCTTATTTGGTGAAATATCAACTTCCTACGGATTTAAAACTAACTTGTGTTGTATTTATAGACCACCTAATTTAGATAAAAATAATTTTATTCAAGAATTAACGCATATTCTCTATAAATTTACTGATAATGTGAACTGTATACTGGTAGGCGACACTAACATCGATATAAGTTGTACAAATAATATCGTCAAATCATACCTAAATAACCTAAAAAGCCTAGGTTTTGAATGTTGCATATCGCAGTTTACCAGAATTGAGTCTAACAAAAATTGAACATCCAAATCATGCATTGATCATTTGTTCGTCCGTGACGCGTGCAAGCGAGACATGCTCGTTCACTCAATACAATCGGCCGTCGTGAGTGAAACGTTAGCGGATCACTACATAACCGGTCTAGCGCTTATCAGCCCTGACTACGAGAGTCCGCGCAAACTTGTAAACAAAATAAACCATGACAAAGTAACACAAGAATTACGTCAAATAGATTGGAGCTCAGCACTCGCCTGTAATGACCCGAACGTATTAACTGATTTCATTATAAACAAATTCCATATAATATATAAAAAATGCACATATCAATCTAAAGTAAAAATAAATAATAAAAGTAAATGGATAAATGGAAAACTAATCGAAATGTGTAACAAAAAGCAAGAGCTACTTAATATTTTCGTGAAAGACACAAATAATAAGCAGAATGAGCTAATATATAAAAAATATAGAAATAGAACAAATAGGATGATCTGCAAGGCTAGGGATAATTCAATTAAGAAAGAAATATGTGATAATTATAAAAACCCAAAAAAATGTGGGAAATTATCAATAGGCTGACCGGTAGAATAATTAAATCAATCGATGATATGCTTTTAAAGTCATTTAAATTACCAGCAAAAATACTTGCAAATCGGTTTGCTCGTGATTTTGATAATAATGTAAAAAAAGTTATGAATACCTGTGATAAACCAGTGTTGGACAAAAACAATTATATCAACACTCCAAGTGTGTCGATGAGGCTTAAAAAAATCAACTGGGAAGCTTTGAACAAAATTATAAAACAGTTAGATGAAAAAAAAAGTCCCAGATACGACAAAATAGTGGCAAAACATATAAAAAGTATCTCAGTCCAAATAACACCAGTACTAGCCCATTTGATTAACTTATGCATTACTAGTTCGACATATCCAGATAGGCTTAAGGTAGGACTGATCAGACCGATACATAAAAAAGGCAACTACAATGAAACAAATAATTACAGACCAATTACAATACTGTCCTGCATTGATAAAATAATTGAAAAGTATCTCGGAAATATAATTAATGATTTTTTAGTAAATAACAACATTATCCACAAGAAACAATTCGGTTTCCAAAGAAATAAAAGTACATCACAGTTGTTAACCTTCTTTACAGACGAAATAAATAAATACCTAGATAAAAATAATCATGTTCTAGTCGTAATGGTTGACTTTTGTAAAGCATTTGACACACTAAATCTTTTGACACTATATCAAAAATTAGAGCAAAATGGTATACAAGGCCCGATGTTAAAACTATTAAAAAGCTATCACACAAATAGATACAACGCTGTGGCTATAGCAAATGAACAAAGTGACATGATTCTAACACAACAAGGCACGGCGCAAGGATCGATTCTGTCAGCGACGGAGTTCCTATTATATGTTAATGATATGTGCAACATATTCCGACATACCTCAGTATATCAGTTCGCCGACGATACCTGTATCATAGCAGCAGACAAGGACATCCACAGAGCTCAAAACATGATGCAGGTGGATTTTAACCTTTTGTGCAATTGGGCTCATGATCTCGGTCTAGCTATAAACTATAGCAAAACTAAACTAATGTATATACACTCACCACATAAAAAATCAAATCACATACCCAAGGTCGTGGCACATGAGCACAAGTGCATGCACCATAACAACAACAACACCTCATGTACATGCGCCCACCTTGACATGGTGACAGAACATACTTACATCGGATTAAAAATAGATAACAAATTTAACTGGGGCCCGCATATTGATCAAGTATGTTGCAAACTTAGATCGATTTTGGCAAAATTGTACATTCTCAAAAATAAAATGCCATACAAGACACTAAGACTACTGTATATGTCACTAGCGGATTCTGTGATAAGTTATGGACTGTCAAGTTACGGACGAACATACAGATCTTACCTTAGTTCAATATATAAATTGCAACTAAGACTACTTAAAACCATTGTTCCATTAAAAATAAAATATAAATACAAAGATAATTACCATAAATTATTTCAACACTGTAAAGTTCTGAGTGTATTCGATAAAGTAGACTTAGCTGTTATAACACAATATAGTAATCTCATACCTAAAGTAAACAAGACAAAAAGACCAGAGAATATGCGTAATCTTTCATATCTCCCAATGTTTGATACACCAAATTGTAATAACGAGTATGGTAGGAGGGTGTGGAAGTGTTTACTACCCGAAATATTAAACAAGTTACCAAAACCACTTGTTCCTAAGATTTTAGACAAAAAAAAATGTTATATAACAAAAATACTTAAACGGCACTTCGAAAACGAATAACTTAATTATCCCTTTGTACAATTGTTCCTTATCTCGCGACTCCTTAACTATAGAAAAATCTTAGTTAAATCAAGATTAAACATAGTTAAGTAAAAAATATTGTATGCATGAATTATGAAATAAACAGATTTTTATTATTATTATTATAACACCAGAGAATTCAGAAACAGGGACAGAGGATTTACAATTTTTGCGATTTTGTTCGATATGTATAACTAACTGAGCCCCCGCGGATTCACTCGCGTTAAACTTAAAAATTACAGCCTCTGTGTTATTCCGATATATAAGCTATATTACTACAAAGTGTCATCAAAATCCTTTCGGTAGTTTTTAGTTTTTACTATTAGTGTGATGAATTCTAAATATGATTATCTTACTGACTGATATGTTCAAATGCAACTGTGTACATATCAGCCGGCCATGTTTCTAGAAAACAAAGCCGATAGATAATACCTACATCCTCCGGAAGGGTGTTAGCAAGGGAATCCTAAATTTGATCTGCCAGTGTGTATTGTTCCTAGCTTAACGCAGAGCGCCTACCCCGGATTGGTAGAGGGTGCAGGTTCGAGACCCGTTGGACGATTAAATTTATGATTTCCCATTTTTGGGCTTAGATTAAAGCTTTGCATTGCGAATAATGCTTTAAAATTCAAATTTAATGATTTTCTCACTCATAATACAAAAACAATATGTAGTGTTAATTCCGCTAATTGTCACCAGTACGATGGTCCGTGGAGGACTGAAACACGTGTTGGGTACACATGTTTCAATCCTCCACGGACCATTCTCAGGGGCTGCTAACTCGTCGAGTGCTCGAAGGAGACTGAAAGTCAACGAAGCGAGCGCTCTTTTATATACTACCAACCGCATGGACTTGACATGATTTTTAACTACCCCCAAATATTCGTAATAAAGGAGATGAAGCTAAATTTGTTTGGTCATTCAACAATGCAAAACTATTATTGCTATATTTTAATATTTCTAATTGTTCCAACACACATAACCGGAAATTTTTATCACAACTATTATCTCACGTCCACAGACCGACGGCGCAGTATCTACGGTCCTCCGTGACGTCAGCATCTTCACAATCAACAATGAGCTTTGCGCTGCTCGCTACCAGAATCTAACGAGACCCCAAGTAGTTACAGAGAACATGATTTGCGCTGGTATTCTGGACGTTGGCGGCAAAGATTCCTGCCAGAACGATGGTGGTGGGCCTCTGTATTATGAAAACTTCCTCGTAGGCATTATCTCCTGGGGCTTGGGCTGCGCCGATGCGACGTACCCTGGCGTCAGCACCAAGGTCTCGGCCTACACTGACTGGATTGTTGCACAAGTTGTGTAATTTGTATGTTGTTGAATGTTATTTATGTTTTAAAAATAAAAATAAATATGAAATAAATATCCTGGGACGTTATTCACACACGGCCATCTGATCCCAAACTAAGCAGAGCTGGTACTATGGAAACGAGATAACTGATATATATACACTTTTACAGCCTTATTTAAAAACGCTACTTAAATTTAAGCCGGCCGCTTAACCATGGTTTATCAAGTTTTTCATTTAAAAACACGATTGAACTTTGACCCGCGGTTAAGCCATGTCAAAATTTAAACTACGCCGGCCCCTGGTTTAAACCTTTCTCAAATATGGCGGATTTTATTTGCATCTGCTGACGTTTTGTTTGACGTTTGTTTGTGAATGGAGGTTTTATTGAAGTTACTATTTTTTTTAATTTTAAAATAAATACTGAATTCCAGTTGGAATCTTATCACAACCTTCAAAATCCACCGTAGAAAATCAATAGTCCTTGAAAATGCACTGTTACGATCCTAAATCTATCATTCCATGTTTACCATAGAGCAAAAATCACAAAGTTTTGATACATAATCCGATTTAGTCGATTAATTTCGGTCAAGCTCTATACCAGTCCCAGAAATGTTGACAGTGTAAAATAAAATGACGTTACTTAGCTGAGAAACCTTTAAGTAGGGTTTTTAAATAAAGAAATAGTTGAGCGGGGTTTAAGTGGTTGAACAGGGTTTAGCTGAGACATGGTTAAGCGGCGGATCACGGAATTATTTTAAACTAGCTGTGCCCCGCGGTTTTACCCGCATTAAATTTTATAAATTATCATAGCTCCTCCCCGTAGGTGATAGCGTGATAATATGTAGCTTATATGTTGACCGGAACTCTTAGTAATATTCATGCAAATTTTGAAGTAAATCCATGCAGTACTTTTTGAGTTTAGCCCGGACATACATACAGACAAACAGACACACAGACAAAAATTCTAAAAACTATATTTTTGGCTTCGATATCGACTGTAGATCACGCCCCGAGTATCCTTTAAAAAAAATATTCAATGTACAGTTTTGACTTTCCTACGATTTTATTATATGTATAGATAAGAGTGTTAAACTTTCGCGTATCATAATTATATATACCTAAACATTGTTAACAGGTATTAACGCGACTAACCTTTATTAATATATAATATCCTGGGACATTATTTACACACGGGCATCTGATCCCAAACTAAGCAGAGCTTGTTCTATTGAAACCAGATAACTGATATACTACATTTTTTTTTCTTTTGTAAATATATACTTATATTGAAAACTTACACCCAGACTCAGAACAAACAGAGATGTTCATGCACACAAATATCTGTCCCGGGTGGGAATCGAACCCATGACCTCCGGCGTGAAAAGTAAGCATCCACGTGACCACGACCAATACAACTTGGTCGAAAAGTCGGGAAAATAACAATAAGAGAATAAAGAAATAAGAGAATAAAGAAAGGTTAGTCGCGTTAATTAATACCTCTTAACAATGTTTATATATAAACTGATATATACTTACATAATGTAAAGGGAGCAAAATAACACCACACAGACGTTAAATCAAGGGTTTATTATACAATTACAACGTGTAAAACGGTCAAAAAGTACAATTCAATCGAATCAGGTCGGATCCCAAAAAATCAGAGAGCTATAAGTCAACATGAACATTGTTGTCAAATTTAAATAGAAACCAAAGCACAGAAAAGTAAAGGCCAGTACTATCAATTCATCATCATCATCATCATATCAGCCGAAAGACGTCCACTGCTGGACAAAGGCCTCCCCCAAAGATCTCCACAATTGCCGGTCTTGTGCTATTCGCATCCAGCATTTTCCAGCGATACGCACAAGATCATCTGTGCATCTTGTAGGGAGCCTGCCCACGCTGCGTCATCCGGTTCGTGGTCGCCACTCGAGAACCTTTCTGCCCCAACGGCCGTCGGCTCTACGAGCTATGTGCCCTGCCCACTGCCACTTCAACTTGGCAATTCTTCGGGCTATGTTGGTGACTTTGGTTCGCCTGCGCTGATGCGATCCCGCAGGGAAACTCCGAGCATAGCCCTCTCCATTGCTCTTTGGGTGACCTTGAGCCTTCTAATAAGGCCCATAGTGAGCGACCACGTCTCTGTTCCGTATGTCATCACTGGCAACACACACTGGTCGAAGACTTTCGACTTGAGACACTGCGGTATTTTGGACGAGAAGATGTTACGTAGCTTCCCGAACGCTGCCCAGCCGAGTTGGATTCTACGATTGACCTCCTTCTCGAAGTTGGACCTACCTAGTTGGATGGTCTGTCCTAGGTAAATATATCTGTTTGTGGTATGTACTATCAATTATGCAGAAATTATTAAAAGAGGAATGTTACAGCATTTATGAGCATGTTTACAATCATTAATTATTCTATGAATATGTTTATTAAGTGTTTTCTGATGTTTGTGTTGAGAGAGGGAAGAGCTGGCTAACAATAATTACTTATCTTATGGGCATTGGTTATCCCTAGTGTCAGAGTTGTTCATGCCGCCCAGAAGGCCTCTGACATGGTTTAACGACTGTAGTCTAATTACAACAACCGGGACCGACATCTTAACGTGCCCCCCGAAGCACGGAGATGCTCAAAAATAAAAACCACTTTGGCGGTCACCCATCTATGGACTGACCCCGAGCCTAGTTGCTTAACCTTGCCAATCACTTACGGACAGGTGAGAGCATGTATTCTTCTTTTTCTTTTGCAAAATACATATTATATTACCTATATATTATTATAATATAGATTAGTGTTTGTACGAAAACGCCACCATGTCAGTCCGACTTCAGGACCGTCAGACAGGGAGACGTCATATCTCCGAAACTGTTCACCGCTGCATTGGAATATGTCTTCAAGCTTCTGGACTGGGAAGGCGACGATGATGAATATAGATAAATACATCCAGACTCCGGACAAACAGACATGTTGATGTACATAAATGTCTGTCCTGGGTGGCAATCAAATCCACGATCAGCGGAGTGAAAACCATGCTTTTTTAGTACAGTAGTAACTTTAATTACTTTTTTATTTATTTATGCTTCCGGTGAAGTATGTCCGATCCTTTGTGACATGATCAGTTTCCCGCTGCCTATCTCCTCCTGTCAGATTGACATCGGCGGTTCTTTATAATAATTGTATTTGGGGTTCTGTGGCCAATTTGGACAATGGATGTTAGTCAGATAAGCAAACAATTTTAAAGGATATAAGTGTGTGTTCGGTCGATAAATATTGATACTCTTAATCCAACAGCAATAAAATAATACCGGAAAGAGATAAGGCATATTTATAATATCAATAATACGTAAAGTCACGCTGGCACTGAAGTACCTATCGAATGGATATTCAAAAGGTGTTAATTAAATAATAAACTGTGCCTGTACTACATTTTTTGTTGTCCGATAAATAAATAAAATAAAAAGGTTTTTATTCACGTGGACTTTAAAAAGCGCTAGAAAATAGTAAGAACATGTTTGTAGTAATAATATTAAGTATACCTACATGTATCCGCTATCCGTATCCCATCCTGGATGCGGATAGCGCAAGACCGGCAATTGTGGAGATCTTTGGGGGAGGCCTTTGTCCAGCAGTGGACGTCTTTCGGCTGATATGATGATGATGATGATGATACCTACATAATTATTTCTAGTTACATATAGGTAGATATGTAGGTAAAGGATTGTTAAAACATATATAAATTTATTTTACAATAGTAATTATATTTAGCTAGCAATAGTAGCTATATTTAGCTTATATTAAGTTATCATCAAAGGGATTATGTTTAGGTTTATTTATCGAAATTTATAGTTTAATCTAAATTTAACTGCATATTGTCTAAATGGTTCTGTCTATATTAACGCACGAATTCAATATTATTATTATGCGGACCTTGTGTTTATAACGACGGTCGTGCTTTAATGCTACCACCGGATCCAATGCGCCCCAACTGAGAAGAATCAATAGTAACTCTTTTGGAACCTAAGTTCTCATTATTTGCGGTTGAACACGCCACTATTGGACCAAACAGACAGTTGAGTTTAGTAAAATCCAGGCTGATTATCGACCACGGTGGCCAGTCTCAATGGAGACTAGCCAAGTGCGCAGGACATATTAGAGTGCACAAGTTTATGCGTTCCTTGACAATAACTTAATACAAGCTAGCTAAATATCACTACCATTATAAAATAAATTGTATACATGTTTTAACATTCCGTGTACCTAAATATCTGTAATAAGTAACTAGAAATAATAACTGTATTACTACAAACAGCTGTGTGTGTGGTGACGGCCTAAGAATATCACCACCCCCTCTCATCCCGTGGGGGGACGTAAAAGTCGTCCCGAGGGAAATATATACACCAGAGAACGGGCAGCAGCGTTCTCCTGAGTACCATGTCCACCTTACTGCGATCGCCAACCCGTCTGCCAAGCGTGGCGATTATGGCAAATCCCCTCAAATGATGGACACAACCAAACCGCGGCCCCCAGTCCCCGGCAGCCCTGCTATTCCCAGCCGTGGTAACAGCCGTGGTTACGGCAGGGCAGGGGTTGCTAAGAATCCCCGGCAGATTCCGCGTTACCAACACCGACGACCTCTGGCCCTGGCAACATATAACACACGTACACTGCGGTCCGACGAGAAGATAACCGAACTGGAGGAAGAATTGAGCAGGTTACATAATAGACAGAGAGGGGAGGACTCGATAATACTGAAATCCGGAAACCTGCTCTATTACCGGGAGGGTGACCAAATATCCCAAGGTGGTGTCAGGTTCATAGTCCACAAGTCCCTCGTGAACAACCTAGTGAAAATCGAGAGTGTGTCGACGAGGGTTGCGTACCTTATACTCAGAATGACCAAGCGGTATTCGTTGAAGGTTATACAGGTATACGCACCCACTTCGACACACTCCAACGATGAAGTCGAGTTTATGTATGAGGACATATCCAGAGCCATACATACCTCTAACTCCTATTTCACTGTGGTCATGGGGGACTTTAACGCGAAGCTGGGCAAACGATTCGGTAATGAGCTGAGAGTGGGGCAATTTGGAACTGGAGACCGGAACCCCCGGGGCCAAATGTTGGCCGACTTCATGGAGAAGGAGGGACTCTTTATGATGAATTCCTTCTTCAGGAAGCCGGATCACCGCAAATGGACCTGGGTGAGCCCCGATGGTAAAACTAAAAATGAGATAGACTTTATCTTGTCGACGTGACGACAGATGTTCAATGATGTCTCCGTGATCAATGCGGTTAAAACCGGGAGCGATCACAGACTGGTCAGAGGCTCATTGAACCTTAATGTCACACTCCAGAGGTCCCGACTGATAAAGTCTACGCTCCGACCTTTACCTATCCACGTCCAAAACCCCGAACCATTTCAGCTCGAACTGCAAAACCGTTTCGAATGCCTAGCAGACTGCGAGGAAGTGGACTCATACTATGACAGGCTCGTAGAAGCTGTCCATACGGCTGGGTCTAAGATCTTCAAGGCCCACCGTACAAACAGAACTAAAAAGATCTCTGACCCTGCAACTTATGGAAGATAGACGGAAAATGGTTCTGACATCCTCAAATGATGCTACCAGATATCGGCAGCTCAACAGACAGATCTCAAAGTCTTTAACTCGCGACACGCGGCAATTTAATACAATTAGTATTAAAGAGGCTATCGAGCGGAACAAAGGCTCCAAAGTGTTCGCAAGAGCTCTGTCTGTTGGACAGAGCCAACTGACGAAGCTGAAGACTGAGGATGGTAGAATCGTCACGTCTAAACCTGAGTTGCTGGGAGAGATCGAGAAGTTCTACGGACAGTTATATACGACAACACAGCCACCTGTCAAAAGTCATGCCTCAGATCCCAGAGCACGACTAACCCGACACTACACCGAAGACATCCCGGACGTCAGCCTGTACGAGATTAGAATGGCTCTCAAACAATTCAAGAACAACAAGGCGTCTGGTGATGATGGAGTCACAGCAGAGCTTCTGAAGGCGGGTGGTACACCAATCCTACGGGCCCTTCAGAAGTTATTTAACTCCGTCATACTAGATGGTCAAACGCCACAAGCATGGCACAGAAGTGTGGTGGTGCTCTTCTTCAAAAAGGGCGACAAGACCCTATTGAAGAATTATAGACCCATCACACTGCTGAGCCATGTTTACAAGTTGTTTTCGAGGGTCGTTACGAACCGTCTCGCGCGCAGGTTTGACGACTTCCAGCCTCCCGAACAAACCGGTTTCCGAAAAGGCTTTAGCACCATAGACCACATACATACGCTGCGGCAAGTTATACAGAAGACCGAAGAGTATAACAAGCCACTGTGCTTAGCGTTTGTGGACTATGAGAAAGCCTTTGATTCTATGGAAACATGGGCCGTGCTGAGGTCTCTCATAAGGTGCCAAATTGACTACCGGTATATCGAGGTGATAAAGTGTTTGTATGAAAACGCCACTATGTCAGTGCGACTCCAGGACCAGATCTCGAAACCTATCCACTTGCAGCGAGGCGTGAGACAGGGCGATGTTATATCTCCGAAACTGTTCACCGCTGCATTGGAAGACGTCTTCAAGCTTCTGGACTGGAAAGGCTTTGGCATCAATGTCAATGGCGAGTACATCACTCACCTTCGATTTGCCGATGATATCGTAGTCATGGCTGAGACCATGGAAGACCTCGGTACAATGCTCGATGACCTCAGCAGAGTCTCCCAACAAGTGGGTCTGAAAATGAACATGAATAAGACGAAAATCATGTCAAACGTCCATGTTGCACCCACTCAATTGAAAGTTGGTGACTCTGCACTCGAAGTTGTAGAGAACTATATTTACCTAGGACAGACCATCCAACTAGGTAGGTCCAACTTCGAGAAGGAGGTCAATCGCAGAATCCAACTCGGCTGGGCAGCGTTCGGGAAGCTACGTAACATCTTCTCGTCCAAAATACCGCAGTGTCTCAAGTCGAAAGTCTTCGACCAGTGTGTGTTGCCAGTGATGACATACGGAACCGAGACGTGGTCGCTCACTATGGGCCTTATTAGAAGGCTCAAGGTCACCCAAAGAGCAATGGAGAGGGCTATGCTCGGAGTTTCCCTGCGGGATCGCATCAGAAATGTCGAAATCTGTAGGCGAACCAAAGTCACCGACATAGCCCGAAGAATTGCCAAGTTGAAGTGGCAGTGGGCAGGGCCCATAGCTCGTAGAGGCGACGGCCGTTGGGGCAGAAAGGTTCTCGAGTGGCGACCACGAACCGGAAGACGCAGCGTGGGCAGGCCCCCTACAAGATGGACCGATGATCTTGTGCGGGTCGCTGGAAACTGCTGGATGCGAATAGCACAAGACCGGCAATTGTGGAGATCTTTGGGGGAGGCCTTTGTCCAGCAGTGGACGTCTTTCGGCTGATATGATGATGATGATGATGACTACAAACATGTTCTGAATATTTCCAAGCGCTTTACATGCTCCCCGAGGCACGGTGGTGTATAATACCCCCAACTCCAACCCTACTAACTCCCAGCCTTCGAGCTGACATAGAGAAATTTCTTTTTTAAAAAATAAGTGATATTTTGATTTATATCAGAGGGCGACAATCGAGCAAGTGGGTCACCTGATGGTAAGTGATCACCGCCGCCCATGAACACTCGCAAAACCAGAGTAGTCGCCAGTGCGTTGCCGGCTTTTAAGAGTCCGCAAACTGGTGTTGCTGACCCTACCCCATCCCGATGTGCTCTGGTGACCTTACTCACACGCAGAAACACAACATTAAGTTACCAATGCTATTATTAAGGAATGTCTACTGTATTATAGTGCAATGTATATATTATAGTGCACAAGTGTGTGCGCAGACACAGGGGCACTTTCTATTCCATCTAAAGATCCGGCGAGATGACACGACAGGAAAGGTTCTGATTCTAGACAAGCTTTGGCTTTTTTATTATTCGTTTATTTCAACCAACAAGTGGATCATAATGATAAGTACATTCAATTAAAATCAGAAAAATAAGACAAAACACAACACAAAATTACATTAGAACTTAAAATGTTAATTAGCAAAGTCAACAAATTAAAATTAATCAGACATGTCACAATTTAATTAAATTAAATTAAATAACACGAAATTTGTGTCTAGAGTCAAAGCCATTTACTGATAGGTTACATACACATGTCAGAGATCATGTCAGCTTGATGACACCACCTTAACAATTAGTATATAAAAAGCTCTTTCTCAAAGCCCTCAACAAATAAATGGCACTTTACCGTTACTGGTTCTATTATCGAATAAGTTTTATGAAAATTTCCAGACATCTGAAATTATGAAATTTATTCAGCACTTAGGTATTTACATACACTTGTACTCGTCAAGCTCACAATGTATTACATAAACACCGTTTAAAAACAGTAATTTAGTAATTAAAATCAGTTTCAAATCTTTAAAATGAATTGTATACATTTAAGTGCGGGTGGGGTTCGAACCCACGACCATAGGGTATCCGGCCCCACATGCGTTAACCGCTCCGCCACCGCACCGTGGTACTGACACCTCGAATTTCTACAATCCATTCGACATTTTCTGAACGCATTTAAGACGCTTCTAACAGTCAGTTAATTTTAAAGATGTCTGAAAAATTGTTTTCAATATAGCATGTTTTAAATGCTGAAAATAATAAATGAAATCATAGTTAATAATAAAAGCCAAATAATGAAATTATTGTCAACAGAAAATTCTCAGTATGAACTCTGACTTGCCACTGCTTGTCATTTTTAATCCCCCATCTCGGAAAGAGTATTTTTGCTCTTCGATATCTGGGTGGAAAAGTCGTTTTTATCCGCTAGTGGATAAAGTAAATTTGAATTTAGAACATCGTGTGCACTAAGTTCGTCAATGCAAAACATCATTAAACCTATTTACTTCATGGTGTCGAATTTATCATACGATTTTTTTTAATTTGTTAAAATCTCAGACTTGGAACCTCCTTAGTGTACTTTTCTTTAATTGGCATTGCACAAAATTACAGTACCTAACAAAAATATTTCACTCAACTTAAGTAGCTGTAGTTGTAACGTTATTTTTTTTAAATTATACCGAAGTATTATTTGTTATAATTTAAAGATTATTTTGTAATACTTACCTATAATAATGTAGTAGTTAATACCTAAACTGAAACAAGATATGTTGATTTTTTCATTTAGTCATTTCCTCGCTGAGATGGAATGAAAAGTTACGTGTCGCACTCGAGTGCAAAAATTTTTCACCCCGTGCTCTTTCGATTCCCTCGCTGACGTTCAGGATTCTTATTTAAGATTCTTTCGCTTGCTCGGTCATCAAAATTGAGCAAGCAGTTAAAAAGCAACTTTACAATCTTGTATGACAAATCACTATTATAAATGACGTACTCGTTTTACGAAAATTAATCTGTGCTTTTCAGTCATCATCATCATATCAGCCGAAAGACGTCCACTGCTGGACAAAGGCCTCCCCCAAGGATCTCCACAATAGCCGGTCCTGCGTTGCTCGCATCTAGCGGTTTCCCGCGACCCGCACAAGATCGTCGGTCCACCGTGTAGGGGACTCGGTAACCTTTCTGCCCCATCGGCCGTCAGTTCTACGAGCTATGTGCCCTGCCCACTGCCACATCAGTTTGGCAATTCTTTGGGCTATGTCGGTTACTTTGGTTCGCCTGCGGAACTCAGCATTTCTGATTCGATCTCGCAAGGAAACTCCAAGCATAGCCCTTTCCGTTGCTCTTTGGGTGACCTTGAGCCGTCTGATAAGGCCCATAGTGAGCGACCACGTGTCTGTTCCGTAAGTCATCACTGGCAACATACACATTATTATTATTAGTTTATAAAAATTAAAAAAGTTGTATCATAAATTCGGCACCATATAGGCAGAAGTAAATAGGTTTAATGATATTTTACATTCACAAACTTAGTGCACACGATTTTCTAAATTCAAATTTACTTTAACCTATAGAGGATAAAAACGACTTTTCCACTCAGATATCGAAGGGCAAAAATACTTTTCCCGAGATGGGGTGATAAAAAAAAATATTTTGTGATTAAATAGTTTTCTTTTTAAGATAACGCCCGCACTAGGGACGCTAATCCCTGTGTCGCGGTATGCGGTACTTTACGAACATATAATAAACGGACACAAATTAAATCCAAACTCAGAACAACTATTTATGGGTCACACAAATAGTTGTCCGGCGCGGGACTCGAACTCGCGACCCGAAGCGAAGAGGTGACTGTCTTAGCCGCTGCGCCACACTCATGGCTAGTTGCTCCGACCGTTCTGTAAGTGATTGGCGAGGTTAACCACCTGGGACGCGGTCAGTCCATAGATGGGTGAATGCCAAAGTAGTTTCATCTCTAGGCGTCTCCGTGATTCGGAGCGACCGTTTAGCAGTTTTTAAGCCATGTCAGAGGACTATCGGGCGCGTTTAACACCTCTAACACTAAGGACACTAATGCCCATACGATAGTTAAGTCGCAGTAATAGTATTATTGGAGGCTGTCCATGGTTTTTAATAACTTCTAACAACAGTAGCATGTATTTACCAACAGCTCCAGACCTAGACTCAAATTCAGCTAGGCGTCCAGGGAAAATCAATACTTCCCTTCTATCCTGCGCGGTTTCCCGCGCATGCGCTCCGCCATCTTGTCAGAACGCCGGGATACCCATGCAACATTAAAAACAAAACATTCTGCTGGTGTTTCAGTGATTTTGGAAAAAAATGAGTCCCGAAAGAGAAGCCGAAGGTAAAAATCCATAATTTTTACCCTATATCATTTAATTTACGTCGTATTTGTGTTTTTGCGCGTTAAATACGTGTTTCTAGGTTATTGTGCAGTGTAAAAGTAGTTTGGAACCTGTGTGAGCTGTAGAGCAAATTATTTAATATCTGTGGTTGAAAGACATATTGATTTTAAAATTAGATATCTTCGCTTTGATTATTAGTTAATTTATATTTTTCCAGTATTGTTGTGTACCATAATGTAGCCAGTATCTGTTTTTAATATGTGACGTGAATTTCGCTAGTATCTTGTGTAGAAAATCAGCCATGATCTGGAATGTGCTATATTTACTTCCTGCAACATTTTTGATTATGTGGAGTTTGTCTATGATTTGTTTGATTTTGATTACTATGCATATAACGTTAGGGTTTATTGAGTATTTTCGGTATGGTAATGACATTATTCGTGGTGGAGTTTACGAGTATATTTGCAAGTAGGTAATTTATGTATACTAATTTTCTCTCAAGTGTTTGTTTTAGTTAGTAGGTATATTGATTGTTCAAAATATTATATATATATAAACGTATAAAAAAGATACTTAAACACATTTTAATTAAATTCTAAATACATTTTCTCTAAATTTAACACTTAGACTTAAATAAATTAATTTAAGCTGATCACATATATATAACATATACCACTGTCTATTCGTGGAGACCTGTAATTCACCTTAAACTAGTTGGTAGTGCTCCTGCCTACAAAGCTGGTGGTCCTGGGTTCGAATCCCGGTAAGTGCAAATATTTGTGTGATGAGCACGAATATTTGTTTCTGAGTCATGGATGTTTTATATGTATATAAGTATTTATCTATCTATATAAGTATGTATATCGTCGCCTGGTACCCATAGTACAAGCTTTGCTTAGTTTGGGGCTAGGATGATCTGTGTGACATTTATTATTAAAAAAAAAAAAAATTGCCACATATTAATTTATATAAGTAATTAGATAATAAATGATTAAGCTATTTTGTTAGTGTTAGCTGATTCTGACAGTATATTTTGTGAAAGTTTTCTATTATCATATTTACAAGCAATAATAATAAAACGTTTTTATTCAAGTAGACTTTAACAAAGCACTTGTAAGTAGTCAGAGTCAGTTTTGGATTGCGTGCAGTAATTTCAATTTTTAATTTATTTGATTTTGGTATACAATGGTGAGCCATATTTTATTCGGAGTGTAATAAATTTAGTCTGGCGAGAACATTCGAACTTTGTGGTAAACTGTTATTGTGTTTTTCAACGAATACCTCCACGAATAAGGAGGGCGAGAGACGCGGGGTTAGAACTGTATTAATCGATTATAACACTAATTACCTACTAACATTGACATAACGACATAGATATTAAGGCAATGCCTAATTGTTGTTAAAAAAAAATTACATCGACATATAATTTAGGCACAGAGAATTTAATAATAACATAAAAGTAGGTATTTATATGTAAAACAGCTTAAGTTTAGGATTCTTGTGAGAGCTGGAGTCTATATTTAGTTCAATGACAGATTTCCAGTCAATTTAAAAGGCAGTTATTGGTGTAATCAAACTCTTTATTTGTGCAGCAGTTATTGACCACTAAGAAAATTGGTGTCAGTTTATATTTGGTTTCTGACTACATGTAAATATTTACCAAAAAGCTAATAATAAAACGGGTTCTACTAGAAAATGGATATTATTATGAAAATGGTAATAATTCTTCCATACAAACGATTGGAACAATTTTTTTAGAGTCCATCCCGAAAAAATGCATGAAAAAAAATTATATAAATGTATAAAAAAAACATACATTGATTGGCTTGTTAGTATAGTGGTTATGGACCCCAACTGCTCAGCCTGAGGTCTTGGATTCCCCACCCAGTACAAATCTTTGTGGTCACGATTGTTGGTGGTGTAGTGTCTATAATATACATGGACAAACGCCAGCACATCAAGCTACCCCAATCTGTCAAATTTCCTCAATTGAAAATGTACCTTATGCTTTTGTAATAAAGTTGAGAATCTACAAAATAAATTTGACAGATTGGGGTAGCTGGATGTGCTGGCGTCTATACTTAGAACTATATTTAAGTATGTAACTAGGTTGTATAAGATGGCAGTGCGTTAGTTGTCCAAGATATTTATTATTTTTTACATACAGGCGACTTGATATTCTTCTTTTTATTGATAATAATATAATATAACAATGTGTAGAGACAATGTCACACAGATCATCCTAGCCCCAAACTAAGCAAAGCTTGTACAATCGGTACCTGGCGACGATATACATACTTATATAGATAGATATATACTTATATACATAGAAAACATCCATGACTCAGAAACAAATATTCGTGCTCATCACACAAATATTTGCACTTACCGGGATTCGAACCCAGGACCACCAGCTTCGTAGGCAGGAGCACTACCAACTAGGCTACGGTGATCGTCAAATTGATGTCCATTAAATACATTTTTCTTTTAACTACGTAGTAATGATCACTACAAAAAGGGCCACAAAGTACCTATTGTTTGCTTAGAATCAAAACAGTTGAGAAGTGTTATATGAAATCTCATGGTTGCGACAGTGCACTCTTTCGATAATGCACTGCTTTTTTTTTATTTAGATACTAGCTGTGCCCCGCGGTTTTATCCGGGTTAAACTTTATAAATTATCACAGCTCTTCCCCCGTAGATGATAGCGTGATAATATGTAGCCTATATGTTGACCCGACCTCTTTGTAATATACATACATACATAGACTCACGCCTGTTTCCCAGAGGGGTAGGCAGAGACAACGGATTTCCATTTGTCACGATCTTTGCATACTTCTTTTGCCTCGATTACTGTCATTATATCTTCATACATGCTCGCCGGTTTAGGGTACTTCTGACCTGCCCTTTCTTGAGAACATCTCCAATTTGGTCAGAGAATGTTCGACGTGGTCTTCCCCTTCCGGTTGTCCCATTCACACAGGCCAGGTATACTTCTTTTGTCAATCTTCTTTCATTCATCCTTTCTAAATGGCCAAAACATCTCAGCATGCCTTTTTCAATCTTTGTGACTACATCCTCTTTCACACCACAACGCTCTCTTACATCAGTATTTCGAATTCTGTCTCTCAAAGTCACACCACACATACTTCTCAGAGCTCTCATTTCCACTGCATTTATTTTACTTTCATTCTTTTTCTGCTATACCCAACTTTCACTTCCATACATTAAAGTTGGCACTAACACTCCATCGTGCACGGCTAGTCGAGCCTTCTTTGATACTTGCCGGCTACTCATAAAGGCGTGTAGTGCCCCATTCACTCTGTTCCCCGCATTTACTCTTCTAACAATATCTTTTTCATATTTCCCATCTCTCGTAAACAAAGTTCCCAAATATACAAACTCATTCACCTGTTCGACTTTCTCTCCTCCAATCACAATATCACACGTTGTCGTGTATTCATCCCTCTCAAATACCATTACTTTCGTCTTACCTACATTCATTTTCATCCCTTTCCTTTCAAAAGATTCATGCATACTTGTTACCATCACCTGCAACTCGTCCGCAGATGATGCAAGTAAAACTTGATCATCAGCGTAAAGCAGACATTTGATGAGTAACTCATTCATCCTTACACCACATTCACTTTCTTTCAAATCTTTTAAACAGCTATCCATGAATAGGTTAAACAACCACGGTGACGCTACACATCCCTGTCTAACACCCTTTTGGATGCTAAACCACTCGGTGTATGACCCGTTAATCCTCACGCAAGCTCTGGAATCCCTATAAAGAGATTTTAGTGCTTGAACAAGGTTGTCGTTCAACCCATACATGGACAGTACCGACCATAGTTCACTCCTCAACACTCTATCGTAGGCCTTTTCTAAGTCTACGAAGGCACAGTAAACCTTTTGGTTTTTGCCCAAAAACTTCTCTACTATGCTTCGCAGAGAAAAGACCTGATCCGTGCATCCCATTCCTTTCCGAAAACCTGCCTGTGCATCCCATATTTTCGCATCGGTTTCTTTCACAACTCTTTCAACCAATACTTTTGCATACAACTTACCAACGACGCTGAGTAGACTAATGCCCCTATAGTTTTTACAGTCTTGCCGTGAGCCTTTCCCTTTGTAAAGAAGTACGATGACAGCCTTGCACCAATCACTTGGCACTTGGCCGGTGGTATAGCATAAATTGAATAGGCTGCACAGCTGACTCGCTATGTCACCATGTCCAGCCTTCAGCATCTCGGAAGTTATCCTGTCATACCCTGGTGACTTACCTGATTTCATACCCTTAATAGCTTTCACAATCTCATCCATACCAATGTCATCTTTACATTTGTTCTTGTCTATACTTAGTGAACTACGTTCACTCTCTGTTACACCTCTTTCATACACACTTTCAAAATACTCCTTCCAACGTTTTAACACGCATTCTTCCCCTTTCACTATATTTCCATCTTGGTCTCGTATGGATTTCAGTTCTGAGGTTTGAGTTATGCCTCTTACTGATCTAACGGATTTCCAGAAAAACTTAATGTTCGTCTGAAAATCCTTAGACAACCGTCTATCAAAATTATCCTTTTGTTCATTTTTCTTTTCATTCACCACATCCTTTACAATTCCTTTCATTTTCCTATAATCATTCCAGGCCCTTTCTATATCCTCATTCGTCGCCTTATGCATTCGTTCGTTTGCTCTGGTGGCTACCCAGTCTAACCACGCTTTCTTCTTTTCACATACAACTTTTTGTACACTTTTATCCCACCAAATATTCTTCATCTTTCTTCCTCTTCGTCTCTTTATTACACCACATACTTCACCAGCTACACTCACCACACCTTCTTTGACTACCTTCCATAGCTCTTCTACTTCTCTTATGTCTTCAGATACCTCAAACTTCTCAACCAACTTACTTTTGTACTCATCTGCCACTTCTTCCTCTTGCAGCTCCTCTACTTTTATTCTCTCTAGTACACTTTTAGTTTCAGGGATTCGGTGGCGCCATCCTTTGAATAGACCACTTATTCGGCTCATTACCAGAAAGTGGTCTGTATGGATTGCGGTCCCACGATAGACTCTTGTATCTAGAACATTCTTTCTCAGTCTTTCATCTACAATCACGAAGTCAATCATACTCTTTCTCACATTTTTCCTCTCTCGTGTAAACGTATGAATTTTTTTATGTTCAAACATAGTATTTGTAACACAAAGACCCCATTCCAAACATATCTCAAGCAGACTGTACCCATTCTCATTCTCACTCTCGTCACCGAATTGACCTAGTACTCTTTCAAAACCATCACGTTTTACCCCAATCCATCCATTAAAATCACCTAACATTATTAATCTTTCATTATACTGACTTAACCGCAACACATCTCTCAGGGTCTCCCAGAATGCCTTTCTTTCCTCTTGTTCTCGCTGTATTACAACTGCACCCATATCTACAGGAGCGTACACTCCTACTAGGAAGATACGGGTCGTACCAACTTTCATTCTCAACCACATTACTCTTGCATTCACACATTCGAACTCAGTCACACACTCAGACATACTTGTGGAAAGAATGAGACCCACACCTTGGCAACCTCTGGTGGTGTTCGGTACTCCAGACCAATACGCCGTGTATTGTCCGTGTGTTGTAGTATCACACCCTTTCCGCTTCGTCTCATTCACACACAACACATCGATCCGCTTTTCACTCATCAGCTGACATACTTCGTCCATCTTACCTTCTATTCCTCCTCCAACATTCAACGTAGCAAAACGGCTCTCCGTTGGCCACTTTTCGCCTCTCCGGGAAACGAGACGTGACGGGTAGCGGACCACGTCGCCGCCATTTGAAGGATTAAAATGAATTATATCCATTGCGTTCCCACGAGTATTAGGGACTAAACGGTCCACCCTCGCAGAGCCCTATACGGGGGTAAGGCGGATCCATGCTGTGTCCTATGACCGCCAACATAGACACCCTCCGTTATCGACCAGAATACCCTCTGGCCAAGGATCCCTCAGCACGGGTCGGATAACACCTTGGATCGGGGTTTTGTTTCAGGTATGCTCCCTCAGACTAAATAGCTCACTTGTGCTCGTCCCCTGCGTCTCGGTGAGCGTACAGTAAGCCAGCTAACTCGGCCTGTGAGCGCCGCCGTTGGTATGCATAATTATGCCTACTCTTCCGCCGCCGCTCTAAGTTAGTATCCTGTACTGATAGTAACTATACTATCGTAGGCCTCTGATGAATCCTAAGATTCTAGAGCCCCCGATAGAGGCAGTTTAAGGTCATACCCGGGACCACTCTTAGATCTCTTAGTAATATTCATGCAAAATTTGAAGTAAATCCATGCAGTACTTTTAGAGTTTAGCCCGGACATACATACAGACAAACAGACACACAGACATAAATTCTAAAAACTATATTATTGGCTTCGATATCGATTGTAGATCACGCCCCAAGAATCCTTTTTTAAAAATATTCAATGTACAGTTTTGACTTTCCTACGATTTTATTATAAGTATAGAATAGATAAATTTACCACAGACGTTTCATGTCTCTCATTAAGGTTAATATAAAATGTAGGCCTTAGCTCATAAAGATGCTGGCTGAAAATAAAAGTCTACCGAATAAAATCTCTTGAAAAAGAAAAACAAACGAGGTTCATTTTGTACCATTGGAAAACTTTGATATTTCATATTTAGTATGAAAAGTTAATTTTGTATTCTTTCCTGTACTATAGCAACCAGACACCTAATTAACATACTTACATATTTCTAAATAATAATAAAATAAATCTGGAACATTATTTACACACGGCCATCTAATCCTAAACTAAGCAGAGCTTGTAGGTACTGGAAAACAGATAACTGATATAGAGATATATTCATGCATATCGGTTCTGGGGCTCTACCGGTTAAATCGGCTTCCATGACCACATGTGACGTCGTAAATGGTCCGGAATCGATTGTCAACGTTGTAGCCGATTTAACGATTGATTAAGTAATTTTTAACGTTTGTTTATTTGAACGCCATTCACGAAAACGATGTTCGGCGACTTAGCCGGTAGAGCCCCTGGTTGGGAATCGAACCCAAGACCTGCAGTGTGAAAGCCATTTACCAACCACGCCAATCGTCTACATACACATTATAAATAAATTATACCCATGAGGTTTTATATTGATTAGGTATATTTTATCACGGTAGGTAGATTAGTAGTTCAAAGAAAAGATTACGCGCCTTGCTAAAGTGAGTAATTAATGCCCTCGAGTTAATTTAGTGCACTTGCGTGCGCACGGGCACCAACATAACACTCGTGCATTAATTACTCACTTTGCGACCGATGCAAGAATTAAGTATATACAGATCTTAATCTCCAAGAAGGAGGTTTTTATTTGCCTGGTTTTAGGGTTTGGTATCCAAATGGTTGAACGGGACCCTATTACCAAGACTCCGCTGTCGGTCTGTGACTAAACTGTGTCTCATGTACCGTGATAAACAGTTGAAAGTTTCACAGAAGTGGTATTTCTGTAGCCGCTATAACAGCAAATACTAAATAACAGAATAAAATAAATATTAAAGGGTAATAATATACAACAAACGTGATATTTTGGACAAATATTGCTCTATATTGATAACGGTGACAGGTAGACAATTGAAATATTCACAGAGTATTTAGTTACAATATTGACTTTAAAAATAAATATGTAAATTAAATAAAACAAATATTTAAGTTGAGCACCCATACAACAAACGATGGCTTTTTATAGATTATGGTACGGAATCCTTCGTGCGCGAGTCCGACTCGCACTTGGCCGGTTTTAAACGTGTATGTTGCAGCGTTTTCCTGTGTTCCTCGGTGGCACATCGGTCTCATACAAAAATAATTAAGACAGTTATGTTTATTAAATAGTAATTATTTTAAATATTTGACTTCCTCCTTGGTCTAGGATTGTCACCACCACCATCACCATAGTGAGCTAGTTCAATCGCAGATAGCCATGACCTGGGTTCAAATCCCAAGTCAAGCCTAAAATGATTTTGGGATATTTCTGTTAAAAAAAGGCCAAATAAACGTGCTCATCCCACGTAGATTTTTCCGCGGCGAGAATCGAACCCCCGGCCTCTGACTTAGCAGTCAGGATCACTATCCACCTGGGCAACAGGCTAGACCAACTTAGAGTTATGTTCAAATAACTATTAAACCCTGTCAATCAAACTAGGATAAACCTAATTCTTAAGTAACAGTGTTCGACCATGAGGGTTTAAGGATAGTTTTGATGCTTAGTAGAAATGTATAAACTTTGTACTACAAATTCTCTTGTTTCTTACAGCGTCGGAAGACATGCTTGAATCTATAGACGAGCTAAAAGAACGTCTGACGTCCATGAAAAGAATGATGGAAGAGCGGAAGGCGCAGGGAACCGGCTCCAAAGACCTGTTCCAGGGTCAAGCGAGGAGTCTCCAAGGAACCACCATGATTGATGGCAACTTCCTCAGCTTCGTCTTCGGCGGCTCCCTCTTCGTTATCCTCAGTGTTTCTGTATACGCCTTTTATAATCTGTACCATGCTGTATTGAAGAAATTCCCCTCAACACATACGGAGTTGTAAAAAGGACGTTATCTCAAAGTGCTAAGGTTCGTTTTCGGGAACAGTGTGTGAAAAGGACAATATTGTTTTGGTAGAAGGGTATGATTAAAGAGTGATTGGATTTGGTTTTGTCGTTTTATTTCGTTGTGTTTTTTTCGTATAAGTATGTTTGTGAGATAGTTAAATCTTCTTATAAATTGTCTTCCTAGTCGAAATTGCGTGGCGGCGGCCAGGCCTTTTGAAGAAAAGTATTCTACGGTCTCCTAGTTGAAATACTATTTCCAGACGTTGTGGGAGGCCAGACTTTATGGAGATAAGCATAATCTTGTTCCACATGCTACTCTACCACTACACCTTTTCCATAAAATCAGTAGCTCTTTTATGTCAGTAAAAAAAATGAAGGCCAACTTGTGTAGTACGAGTAAACCATATTACAAAGTTTCAGACTATGTATATGATAAAATTACTTGGGAATTAGTAGATCTAAGTCAAAGTTTTAGATAACAAAGTTGTTTAGATGATCCTGATATAAAAATAAAACATGCGGGGCCGTCTTTGGATACCGCCGATAGAAATGAAAACTAATTTATACACTTCTAATATAAATAATCTACTTACAACAAAATAGATGACACTTCACATTAAGATATACACTGTATACATATAATGTATCAGTTGGGAAAATTATTTTTTAAATTCATGTAGAGGACATAAGAGTCGTCACATATAATTATGTATTAACTATGTGAAAATTGAATACTCATTGTATGAAGTTCGGAAAGGCTGAAGCTGCGCTATTGAATTTGTTTACTTTTCGTAAAAGACAAATTGCTAGAACATCTTTTATCTTATTTATCTTAACTGTTTCAGCTTAATTGAAGTATCTGTTAAACTTCATTATTTTTACAGTATATTATAATTTTTTTCAGCTTTTATAGTTTAAGAAGAAATGTAAATGGTTATTGATTGATGAGTTTACATTACATGTTATGAAAGTCATACTTCAAGGGTTGAGATGAAAATTCTCTTAAGTTATTCGATACTTTGAGAGTTATAATTTACTGGTTTCGTAAATTATCCTTTACAATATTTTGATACATTGTACCTATGCATTATATTAGACAAAATTTAAACTAACTATAAAGTTACCATGGCTGGGAATAGCCGCAATTACCGCAGTGTCTTAAGTCCAAAGGCTTCGACCAGTGTGTGTTGCCAGTGATGTCTTATGGAACAGCGACGTGGTCACTTACTATGGGCCTCATAAGAAGGCTCAAAGTCACCCAACGAGAGAAATGGAGAGGGCTATGCTCGGAGTATCGCTGCGCGATCGAATAGATAACGTCGAAATCTGCAGGCGAACCAAAGTAGCCGACATAGCCCAAAGAATTGCCAAACTGAAGTGGCAGTGGGCGGGGCACATAGCTCGCAGAACCAATGGCCGCTGGGGTAGAAAGGTACTCGAGTGGCGACCACGCACCGGAAGACGCAGCTTGGGCAGGCCCCCTACACGATGGACCGACGATCTTGCAAAGGTCGCGGGATGCCGCTGGATGTGGGCAGCGCAAGACCGGCCATTGTGGAGAGCCTTGTGGAAGGTCTTTGTGCAGCAGTGGACGTCTTTCGGCTGATGAATTATAAACCACTTAAATCAGTTGCTGATGAATGTCCACGTATTAAAACATTCAAATACAATACAGAGTATTACATATAAAATGAAAGTATGGGAACAACATTATACTGATCACATTTGACACCTTTTGATGAAACATCATCATATCAATGTTTTTAAACTTTGCGATTTGTACACATTTTTATATACTGTGGACACGGGTCTCAATCGCGATAAAGATATAGACGACGCTGCCGAGCCACACTAGTTGACCCGTGACCACGGCTGGTGCAATCCATGCCGAAACGTCGGGTAACCAAGGTAATGATTTGCCTATATCTTTATCGCGATTGAGACCCGTGTCCACAGTACCTATATAAAAATCATCATATCAGCCGAAAAACGTCTACTGCTGTACAAAGACTACCCCTAACGATTTCCACAATTACCCGTCTGGCGGTGCCCGCTACCTTCGGCTTCATCATCAGTTTACTTGTAAGAGACCACACACGCTGCGTCTTCTGATTAGTAGTCGCCACTCAAGGACCTTTCTGCTCAAGCGGCCGTCGGTTTTTTGAGCTATTTGCCCAGCGATAAATGAATATTTTTAACTAAATACTTAAGAAAGTTGATTATGATTTTTTCGAACACAATACTGCTCTGCTACCAACTGATTAGCCAAGTAGACAGGACATATTATAGTGCTCGAAGATGTGCAAACACACTCCCGTGTCTCGGAAAAGCACGTACCTACATAAACATTATTAAGTGTTGTAACCGAACCAGCAACCTCTCGAGCGCAAAGAACTTACATACACTAAAATCTGTTAAATGTATATTAGTGAATTTATTGAACTAAATAGAACACTTAGTTTGTTCTTAATAAGCAGACTGCCGTCCTTGGTGTACTTGATCACGCTCGTGTGAACTTCAAATAAACTTTGCTTTTTATCGCAAAGAACGATAATTAGAGAATGAATTGAATCCATCTTTAGAAATTTGTTCAAAGAAATTTTGCAGGTTTTAATTTATTTCAAAAGTTACCTTTTCACTTTTGTGTCACGTCTAAGAAATTTCGTTGATCAATTGAAGTGCTATGATCGTATCTGTATTAGTCTATCAGAAGCGTATTGAGCTGTACCGCCTCGTTGGTCTATCGGTAGCGTGTTCAACCGCAGATAATGAGGTCCTGGGTTCAAATCCCGGGTCAAAAAGTGATTTTGGGATTTTTCCGTAAAAAGAAATTTCTCAGTATCAGCCCGAAGTCTGGAAGTTGGCGGTTTTACACCCCCGTGCCTCGGAGAGCACGTAAAGCCGTCGGTCCTGTACCTGAACTCTTTCCGGTCGTGTCGCTAGGCGTCCCACCGGATCATGAGAGTGATGGAATAGAAAGTGCCCCTGTGTTTGCGCACACACTTGTGCACTATAATATGTCCTGCGCAATTGGCTAGTCTCCATTAAGACTGGCCGCCGTGGCCGAAATTCGGCCGGTCCTCCCTCTCATCATCATTGAACTGTAGAACATGTGGTTCGATTCCTGAGTCAGATCAAATTAAATCATCATCCTTATATTGTCCACGTGATTATCTACGAGCCAGAGAGAGTCACGTCGAGCATCTTCACTATACTTTATTATCAACATGCCAGCTAAAAGACTTCCATTGCTGGACATAGGCCTCTCCTAAAAGCCTTCACAATAGCCGGTCTTGTACTGCCCGCGTCCAGCAATGTTGTTGTGGCCAATCTGGGTTTCTCCTCTAAACATTCCCGTGGCACCTCGTGTGATTATATTATTATGGGCATTGTTATGAAGAATATTTTGTGCAGTCACTCGCAAGTGATAGCTGCTGTTAGTAGATTTTGCTCTGGTGGACCCTAATTTTGCTTCAACTTTGCCGGTGGACTTATTGGTCGGTGCAAATGTATTAGGTAAAGTATTTCTGGGAAATATCTGAGAATTTCAATCTGGACGCTTGGTGGGCATCCAGATCATATTTGGTTTCAATTTGAGGGGACCTGTGTTGAAGGTACCTTATATATTTGGTGGAGTCCTTATGGCTTAGCGCTTTCAGAAGCGATTCCATTCACAGCATTGTCGTCTCAAATCACTAGAAGTGCGAGACGATATGCAAAAAATAGTACTGGTCTGTTTAGGGGTATAATTGTGTAGTATAAAATATTATTGGGAACGCAAGGCCGTGGGGACCTAACGCACGTTTATGGTTTCGGGGAATTTCGAAACCTCTGATCGACGCTTCCCGTGACCAGAGAGCTGGCCTTTTTTTGGGTCAAACAATCAGCATTGCCATACAGCGTGGCAATGCGGCCAGCCTTCTGGACACCTTACCTCCCGACGATGCGGAGGAATTCTACGACGCCCTATAACTTAGTTATAGTAGTTAGGTTTTATAGTTAATTTAGCTGATATTATGCTTTTAAGTTAATTATTTTAATTTGTGTTTATTTATTAGTTGTATTAAATAAAAAATCAAATAATATTTAAAAATAATTATCTCTAAGTTAGTATTTTTCGATTATTTAAAATATGTGATATTTTAAATCCGTAAACTATTTATTAGCTGTCTTAAAAATTGCGACATGTAGCCACTAAAGAGCTCATAAATATGGTCTCCATAACATTATACCAAACATTTATATCGCTTTCATCACCGCATGGGAATGGTTTTAAATCCAGGCAGAATAAGAATAAAAATTGATCATGGCCCAATTTCATTTATTGGAGACCAATCTAAAACGGTCACCTTTGAAATTGGTTAACTTTGGAGTACGCTAAACTTAGTAGAATTTATACTGCACAAACTGGAAGTACGAGGAGCGTTCAATTAAAGAAGAGCATGCGATACAAACTCAGAGAAAGTTAAAAATTAAAACTGACTGGAAAAACTGGATGTTCTTGGTATGACTACTTTATATAAATACTAGCTGTGCCCCGCGGTTTTACCCGCGTTAAATTTTATAAATTATTACAGCTCCTCCCCCGTAGGTGATAGCATGATAATATATAGCCTATATGTCGTCCCATGCAAATTTTGAAGTAAATCCATGCAGTACTTTTTGAGTTTAGCTCGGACATATGTATGTCCGAGAAAACTCAAAAAGTAACACAGACACACAGACAAAAATTCTAAAAACTATATTTTTGGCTTCGCTATCGATTGTCGATCACGACCCAAGTATCCTTTCAAAAATATATTAAGTGTACAGTATTGACTTTCCTACGATTTTATTATATGTATAGATAATTGATTAATCTCATAAATGGGAAATCATAAATTTGATCGTCCTGCGGGTCTTGAACCTGCTCCATTTACCAATCCGGGATAGTCGATCTGCGTTAAGCTACGAACGATACACACTGGTGTTATCAATATGATATAATCTTTCACATGCAACTGAAACATTTCAGTCGGCCATGTTTCTAGAAAACAAAGCCTACATCCTCCGGAAGGGTGTTAGCAAGGGAAGCCTAAATTTGATCTGCCAGCGTGTATCGTTCGTAGCTTGACGCAGAGCGCCTACCCCGGATTGGTAGATGGTGCAGGTTCAAGACCCACTGGACGATTAAATTTATGATTTCCCATTTTTGAGATTAGATTAACGCTTTGCGTTGCGAAAAATGCTATAAAAATATAATTCATTCCTTCATATAAAAAGATGGACTGATGATCTTGTGCGGGTTGCTGGAAACTGCTGGATGCGAATAGCACAAGACTGGCAATTGTCAATCTTTGGGGGAGGCCTTTGTCCAGCAGTGGACGTCTTTCGGCTGATATGATGATGATGATGATGACTTCATATATTTTATTATAAATGACAGTACGATACAGAACAAACAAACGTGTTCATTACACAAAGATTTGTCCTGGGTGGGGATCGAACCCGCGATACCTGCTTTAGCAGTCAGGGTCGGCAAATGATTGCTTTTCACGTCCGAGGTCTATTTGTGTGCATAAACATGTCCGTTTGTCAGGAAATATATAGATAATTACACCCAGACTCAGGCGTCTGGGTGTAATTATCTTAGGTAGGTGCACTATAAATTTTGATAAAGGACAAAGCAAGTTAAGAAGACATACAAAACATATTACTAAATAAAAAAGAAAGAATAAGAAGAAACTTCACATAACGGAGAGTACATCCATATAAATATTATATATGAATATATAAAATAAATATATACAGCAATATAAATAAATAAATAATATATATATATATAATAACATATACATACAAATATTATTGTGGAGATGATTCTGCCTTAATAGTACTAAGAAAGTACTTACGGATTTTATTTTTAAACGTGTATCGAGTCTTAGCCATTCTGATTTCAAGGGGTAGCGCATTCCAAAGAAGTACAGATTGTACGAAAAACGAAGAATGGAGAAAGTTAGTCCGGTGAGAAGGGCATTGTAAAAGGCGGTTATAGGAAGAACGAAGATTTTTATTATGGTTAGAAGAAAGGTATTGAAAATGGGAAGCTAAGTAAGCAGGAGAAGTAGGAGAGTTAAGAAATGAAAATAGAGTAGTGAGAGCCCTTAGCTTTCTTCGATGCCGAATGGGCATCCAATTTAGTTGATCACGGTAAGTAGACACATGATCATACTTACGGAGATTGAATATCTATCTATCCATCTATCTATCTAGGGACAATGTCACACAGATCATCCTAGCCCCAAACTAAGCAAAGCTTGTACTATGGGTACTAGGCGACGATATAAATACTTATATAGATAGATAAATACTTAAATACATAGAAAACGTCCATGACTCAGAAACAAATATTCGTGCTCATCACACAAATATTTGCACTTACCGGGATTCGAACCCAGGACCACCAGCTTCGTAGGCAGGTGCACTACCAACTAGGCTACGGTGATCGTAATATAAATCGAATGCAGTTATTCAGAAGACGGTCTAGTTTATTGAGTTGATCTGCATTCAGGTCGAAGTAGCACACATCACCATAGTCGATTATAGGAAAGAGTAAGACCTGCACGAGCGTAACTTTGGTCTCAGATGGCAAGAATTTCCTGAGTCTGTACAGAGAGCGCAAAATTCCGGTTATTTTCTTACTTACGCAGGCAATTTGGTTTTGCCAGCTCAGGGTATCATCCATCAACAAACCATTATTTACACACGGCCATCTGATCCCAAACTAAGCAGAGCTTGTACTATAGAAACCAGTTAACTGATATACTACATATTATACTACTTTTCTTTAGTAAATACATACTTATATAGATAATTACACCCAGACTCAGGACAAATAGACATGTTCTTGCACACAAATATCTGTCCTGGGTGGGCATCGAACCCACGACCTCCGGCTTTAAAAGCAAGCATTTACCAACTACGCCAACAAGCCCGTAAATCTAAATCTTCTGATATCAATATATAATACACCATTTCACTAAAACACTAAATCAAACTTTAAATTTCAACCTTTAATAAGAGCGCGTTAAATTAAGCACGATATTAAATTAACTATGTCTCATCTTGATTAAAATAAACATATGAAAGTAAAACAAATAATACAAAGAACCACAAGAAATTAATTAAATTAATGAGTAACTTAGGCAATTCGTAAAACTAATTTTGTTTGTGTAAGTCTGAAAATTTTATAATTATTCGAGACGATTAAGATTTTCTTATTTCAAACACTTAGGTATCTAAGTTAACTTTTTTATTACTCATATATATGTGTGAGTCTATATTCTATATTTGATTCCCAGAGGGGTAGGCAGATACAACAGATTTTCATTTGTCGCGATTCTTGCACACCGCCATGCCTCGTTTACTTTCATTATATTCTTATATGCTCGCCTGTTTCTGACCTAGCCTTCTGTATATACGCCTGGGAGATTGATATCTTTCAATTAATCAGCCTCCCCATGAGCTTCTCCAGAATAGGAGAACAATTTACATTGAACTTTACTTTTAACGCTGTGAAATACAAGTTATACAATAAATTAAACAAATTACCGACAAAAATACAAACGCTGTCTAATAAAAATTATATCGACCACGATCATACAACACGGAATTCCGGGAAATAAAAGCAGTAAGTAATTAACTAATCACACGCTTATTACGAAAAACATGTTATTTCCTTCCTTCGGCATGTGCCTTGTAAGTAGGGTTGATACGTATACACAGAAAAACAATTACCGTAAAAAAACATTTTTTTTTGCTTTCAAAGACAACGCCCGCACTAGGATATCTAAACCCTGTGTCGCGGGGTACTTTACAAACATATAATAAACGGACACAAATTACATCCAGACTCAGAACAACTATTTATGGATCACACAAATAGCTGTCCGGCGCGGGATTCGAACCCGCGACACGTAGCGACGAGGCGACTGTCTTAGCCGCTGCGCCACACGTGCAGTCGTGTTCTTATTTAAGTTTTTAATCCAAACAAATAAACAAATATCCGGGACGTATTACACAGCGCCATCTAGACCAAACTAAACAAAGCTTGCACTATGGATATATGTAAGCCAACATATAGAAATAATTATTTACTTTTATTTTTGTCAATGTATAAATAAATAGCTTGGGTTAACTAATACACTGCTATCTTGTAGGTAAATATTTATTATTTTTTTATTTTTGTGTAATACTATTATTCTTATTCTTCTGGTGGCGGCTATTTCCAGTCCCCGGAGGTCCTGGTAACACTGCGTCCAGTGATGAACTATTGTGCTCGCCGCTCCAACTAAACTTCCTTGTCTAACCCTGTAACATAGATAAATTGCAGAATCTTCTTGGCAGGAGTAACGATAACATCGTCCTGGTGCAAGAATGTTGGCCCAGGACGGTGTTACGTTTATGCATCAGTGGCTCACAGTGACAGAGCAGGTGTAGAGGTGTTTCGTCTGCGTTATTGCAGAATCTGCACACTCTGCAGTCTCCGATGCCCACCGTGGACAGGTGTTTCCTGAGACGGCAATGTCCCGTTAACACCCTAGTTATGATGCATAAGTTTCTCCTATTAAGCGCGAGGACTTCGTTCGCAGTTTTGCGGTCGTAGCCCTTGATAGCTTTTTTGGAGTGAGTTAAACCTGGAAGTTTGTGCCAGCGTTTAACAGTTTCCTGTTTGCAATGGTTCCTTAGGGTGAGTTGGACTGTGCTTTTTGGTATTGCGCATATCAGCTCAGGGCCGTATTGGACTTTGTGTAATACTAACGCCTATTACTTTTACATATTTTTGTGTTCTAATTTTTTATGAGTGGCGGACAGGCAGATGATAAAACTATAAGAGTTCCTAAAATTATTTAACTGAGCCTAAATATTTTATACACTCATGTTTTAAAAGTATTGTAGGCATTACCCATAACTTTATTAATTAATTTAAAAACATTTATTAATGTTTGTTCTCAGAATTAAAATTTCCAATCAATTTTTGAAAAATGATTAATTTATTAGAGATTTAATAAGAATTTATATTTTCCTTAGCGACTCAGGACACTAAAATTTTATACAGCTTACAATTTACGTTGTACAGTCTAAAGAGTTTGTAAAACAAATACCAACGTAAAACCTGACAGATTAAGTGCCTAAACTTGTTCAGAATAATGATTTTCAATACCGATAACTTCAAATACAGTTCTCATGTCCCAAAACACACCTATACTTAACTATTGAAAAACTAGACTACCATCCTGAAATATTCAACAGCAATAATTTATATTTCCAAACCCCTAATCGAATAGGTGTGGTAATAAATAATAGATTTCCTAGAAATGTTCCCGCCCAACCCAAGGGCACGGTAAAGTACATTTAATTCAATTCGTGACGCCTTAGTTACAAAACTTAAACATAATTTAAAAAAACTTAAACAGACTCACGTGCGGGAAAACCCAATCTTGCCAACCCTAATGGATACTGACACTGACTAACACTACGTGAATTAACCACGTACTGACAACATATTGCTATCCTCGTTACTTATACTAAAGCTCCGTACAAGGTTTCGTGTAAAAGAAGGATGGATATATGCTGAATTATATTATAGGGTGGGGAAACGTGACGTGAACGGAATAAAAATATAGCTAGGGCAGCAGACGGCGTAGAATGATGGAATCGAGAGATTAATGAAAAGTTTACGATGTGTTTGAATGTTATTTGGAACTGCTATTTATTCGCATTTCTTCCGGAAAAAATAGCTAATGAATTTCCGTCGAATAGGACATGAAGTCCGAAGCGATCTGTTGGAAAAATATTAGTTATAACGAAATAAAAAGAAATCCACATTTTTGAAGAAAATCTTCTTTTTCGCACGCTTGACTTCGGTAGATGTGTGAGTGCGATCGGGCGAGTTACGTTACGTTTTTTACTGTAAGGGCAAAAGAGAGGTGCGAGTACACATGTACTTCCTCTATTTCTGTAATCATCATGTCAGCCAAAGTACCTCCACTGCTGGACAAAAGCCTCCCCAAAGAATGCTATAATCGCCACGCTTGGTAGACGGGTTGGCGATCGCAGTTTATGGTCATAGTGCACAGAAAAATGCTGCTAGTTCTTTGGTCGGTATTCCCTTTGACGTTTCTAAGCTCCTCACCGGATGAGATGGCACCACACTGCCAATACACACCCTTTCGTAAAGTATGTACACTCGTTTTTTGTTTGTATACGTATTGCATCATTCACTCGCTTGCTTGCTTGCTTTTACAGCATTACTGCACTTAATATACTAGTGGGCAGTTGCTCCTGATGAGAATGTAAGTTACGTAAGAAAAAGAGACGTTAATATGAGTATGGGTCGTAGCGAATCACAGACAATTAGGTTATCCTGCTACGACAGCATTTTATAAAAATCAACATCAATTGAGAAATAAACATTTTTTGCCCTAATCGGAGATGTTTTCAAAGAAGGCAAGGTCAGAAGTACCCTAAACTGGCGTGCATGTTTGAAGAATATAATGACAGTAAACGAGGTAAAAGAAGTGTGCAAAGATCGTGGCAAATGGGAATCCATTGTCTCTGCTTACCTCTTTGGGAAATAGGCGTGGGTCAATGTATGTAATTGAGAAATAGAATAATGCAAATAAAGTATTTTTAATCACATATCAATATCACTATTCGTACATAATTATCTTAATCCTTTATTATTTATCATTTATTGAACGCGAACGAATACAAATACAACAAAACAATTAAAACAATATTTCCACATAATGCCGTATATGTACCATGTCACAATGATACAAGTACTGCCAGTACTGTAAGACAGTCAGTCGAATCGCTGGGCGAAGGCACTCAGGATACTGTTCGGGCTGACCCGCACCATTATGTGCATTTAAACGATTAACATGGGTTTATTCAAGGCTAGAGTGAAAAGGCATCTTATGGGTGCTCACGGTCCATCATCGACCACATTTTCACTTAGCATCAGATGAGATCGTGGTCAAGCACAAACCCATTGTGCATAAAAAATATACTAATGTCACTGATAAAAAAAATTATGGTGAAAATATGGAGAAACTTTGCACCATATATGAAAACTAGCTTCGAAAATACATTTGACCTTTTCCGATGGAAAATAACGGCTATATTATTAGAGTTTTCCCAACCCTAAACCACCCCATGTAACAGGTAAAGGTATCCGTTACTATAGCGTTCGCAGTATCGCTCCGACCGCCCGGTGGCACGGACGCGCAATCGGGAGACCAAACAATTTATTTACAATTTATTCACTTTGAATGTTAAAGAAAATATAACAGTGAATTGCAGTCCGAGTTGTTTGCCAGCCAAATTTTGCAGGTCAGTTTAGGCATAATTTTTTTTCAGATATTTCTATTGTATATTTTACTTTAATGTCTTTAAAATGACGGATTACAGGCAAAAAATTGATTTTATAAATTAATACGTTACTTACTTAAAGGCGTGTTTAATACGATTCGCTGTAAAAACATGAAGCTATTACAACAATTCTTTCCAGAAAATTACAAGGAGATAAACAAAAGAACTTCGCAAGTATATTTTCCGACGCTAAGCCTGAAAGGGACGCAAACGTAAATAAAATCCTTTCGCATTGTAACAAAGGAAAAGGTAAAACTGTTGCGCGCCTAATCAACAAGTAGAGTTGCGTATTTTTGTCCAAATAATCCGCTTTTCATCCACTGGGTGGGAATAGTACTTTTTATTCGTCTAGTAATATACGTGGTCCTAACGAAGTTGATTCTTGTAGTTCTGATTACGTATTTTGAAGCACAAATGAAGCAAAGAAAATTACTTTCTATCTTGGAAATATGTAATTTAGTTTCTATGTGTTTTATGTGTTCTAAAACATGTATGTCTAATCAATTGTCTTATTTAGACATTAATCGACTGAGCCGGCTTGTTACAATCTTATTATTTATAAGGAAAAGATATGTCAATGAATCAATTACTCAAATAAAAGATTTTACACATAAAACAATTTTAATTCTACTAAGTCAGCAAATACTTTAAGTTAAGTTAAAGGTAATACTGGCAGCATTATTTAAATCTACTATATAAAAATAAGTCGGGTTTTCCATCCTGACGCTATAACTCCAGAACGCACGAACCGATTTCCACGGTTTTGCATTCGTTGGAAAGGTCTCAGGCTCCGTGAGGTTTATAGCAAAGAAAATTTATAAAATTTAACGCGGGTAACACCGTGGGGCACAGCTAGTCTGAAATAAATTGGTTAATAATAATTACCACACAATCAAAACAATTTTATTTACAGTTACTTAAATAAGATTGTTTTAGATGTAAAACTATTTTAAGATGGTCCTATATTAATGCTGTATATCTATATTATATTCTTATCTTAGTATTTATAAGGAAAATAGATATTAATTCATCAAAAACTCTCATAAAATCGTTTTACATGTAAAACAATTTTATTTCAGTAATTGGTAGAGTAATATTTCTTTTCCTAATAAATACTAAGATTACAATATAATTTAAACAAAATTAATATCGAACTATCTTGGAAGTCATAGATACTTATTAAAAACAGCAATTATTAAAATTATAGAATAATAGAAGAGAAAAATTATGCGTAGGTATTGTTTGATACTCATTATTTTCAATTTAATGAGAAACAAATCTATCTAGACTATTTTATATATATTTAAACGATTGTCTTACTAAATATTATGTTAATACTAGCTATGCCCCGCGGTTTCATCCGTGTTAAACTTTAACTTTTAATAAATTATAACCTATGTATTATTTCGGATATATAAGCTATATTACAACAAAGTTTCATCATAATCCGTTTCGTAGTTTTTGTGTGAAAAATTAACAAACATCCATATATCTATTCTCATTTATAATATTAGTAGGATGTGTATCTCTAGCGGTTCTGGCAGTGCACGCCGAAATAGCTCGCAAAAGGTAGATTTTTTCCTACTTAATTGACACTTATCGTCATATTGTGGACATTTCACACAATATCTTTATAAATTGTAGTTATTCTGATGTATAAGCTATATTATTTCAAAGTTTCATTAAAATCTATTCAGAAGGTTTTACGCGAAAGAGTAACAAACATCCATCCATCTATAATTACGAACTTTCGCGTTTATAATATTAATATAATATTATACTTAGTAGGACAACTCCAATACAATCTACAGACATTGTACTGGAGATATATCAATCAGTATACTTAATATTTAGTAAGGCAATTGTGTTTTTTATCGAAAATCGTTCAACCCGCTTGTAAGATCACTTTCCAAGGTACAACGGATTTGCGAGGGTTAAGATATTCCTGCGCGTAACGCAACATAGATTGAAGTCATAAATAAGATGGGTAATTGTGTAAGTATTGTAGGCGTTTTTGTTAACCTCTTTATTGTATTATATTAGATCAGAGAAAAGCTATTGCCATCAAGGCATGGTTTTATAATATAATATATTGATTTTGTTCAGAATTTGAATAGAAACAAACATATTTTCAGTTGGATGTCACTTAAAATATTGGATATATGTGAAAGACAAAGGCTGGTTGACAAATGCTTGCTTTTCAAACTGGAGGTCGTGGGTTCGATTCCCACCCAGGACAGATATTTGTGTGCATGAACTTGTCTGTTTGTCCTGAGTCTGGGTGTAGTTATCTATATAAGTATGTATTTACAAAAGAAAAGTACTATATGTAGTATATCAGTTATCTTTGTTCCATATAACAAGCTCTGCTTAGTTTGGGATCAGATAGCCCTGTGTAAATAATGTCTCAGGATATTATTATTATTGTGTTGGTTCTTCTGAAGATCAACCATTATTACCGCTTAGTCGGTAATTTCATGACACACACCCACACACACACACATACTTATAGCAATAACAGTCAACAGACATGACAAATAAAAAAGTAGGTATACAATAAGTAGAGTTTTCACAAAATGTGATCTCTTCCAGGCGACCAAACTAGAGACTGGGGAATGGGTGGTCTTCCATTCAAGTCTATGTTCTAAATCCTTTAAATCATAGTAAGACTATTAAAACTGGCTAGTAGTTTTAGTAATGTTTAATGTAATATAAATACAATTTCAGATATTATTAGTTTTCACAAAATGTGATCTCTTCCAGGCGACCAAACTAGAGACTGGGGAATGGGTGGTCTTCCATTCAAGTCTATGTTCTAAATCCTTTAAATCATAGTAAGACTATTAAAACTGGCTAGTAGTTTTAGTAATGTTTAATGTAATATAAATACAATTTCAGATATTATTAGTTTTCACAAAATGTGATCTCTTCCAGGCGACCAAACTAGAGACTGGGGAATGGGTGGTCTTCCATTCAAGTCTATGTTCTAAATCCTTTAAATCATAGTAAGACTATTAAAACTGGCTAGTAGTTTTAGTAATGTTTAATGTAATATAAATACAATTTCAGATATTATTAGTTTTCACAAAATGTGATCTCTTCCAGGCGACCAAACTAGAGACTGGGGAATGGGTGGTCTTCCATTAAAGTCTATGTTCTAAATCCTTTAAATCATAGTAAGACTATTAAAACTGGCTAGTAGTTTTAGTAATGTTTAATGTAATATAAATACAATTTCAGATATTATTTGAATCATACAGAATATTGGATTTTAACTGAACCTGATTAAACGATTACTTACTGGTTTAAATTAAAACTATTATAATAATAATATCTACGGACAATGTCACACAGATCAACCTAGCCCCAAACTAAGCAAAGCTTGTACTATGGGTACCAGGCGGCGATATACATACTTATATAGATAGATAAATACTTATATACATAGAAAACATCCATGACTCAGAAACAAATATTCGTGCTCATCACACAAATATTTGTACTTACCGGGATTCGAACCCAGGACCACCAGCTTCGAAGGCAGGAGCACTACCAACTAGGCTACGGTGACCGTTAAATATTGTTCCTTTACTTAATTTATTTTACAGTAACACATACAATTTTCATGCCATAACACGTCAAATGTATGAGAATAACAAAAGCAAAACCGGTCATTCTTTTGTTCTTGTCACGGCACGGGTTTGACGTGACACGGCAGGACAGTTTTTGAATGTCGGTAGCGCGACGTGCTAAACCGCCACGGCAACCCCAAGAGCACCCTGAATACTCCCTGTAAGACTTCAATAGTGAGATATTTATTTTCTTTGATAAAAAGAAAACTGTAGAGTCTAATTTAATGTTACTCCAACACATTTTTGCGAAAAAAGAAGAGCAATGAAAATAATTGAAATTATTTATTTAAGTTGAGATTTCAACTGAGATGGTTTTCTGAAAAATAAATTTTACATTTCTTTTCTACAACATTTTTATAAATATTACTGAACATAGAATATTTGAACAAAGAATACTTTTGATATTTTTAATATCCAAGTATTTTGTACGAATGATAATTAAATATCATTTTAAAACATAACAACCAACCAAGTTGTATTTGGTGTGCGGTTGAAATCTCTTCTTTTCATCACGTTTAAACTTAATTGTCGTCGAAGAATAAAATTATTTATTCGATTTAGATAACATTTGGGAGAGAAGAAACAAAGCCAGCCTACTGTTCCTTATCCTTTAGTAACACGATGGCTAATATATGTGATTATATGACCACGCTCTATGTTACATAATTAATAATATAATAATAATAAAAACTGTTTATTTCGATATATAAACATTATTTACGCACGGCCATCTACATCGGCCATCCCAAACTAAGCAGTAAGTGTGAGTAAGGTCGCCAGAGTTCATCGGGGTGGGGGGGAAGGGTCAGCAACAATTGTGTGCTGACTCTTAAAGGCCGGCAACGCACCCGCGACTCCTCTGGTGTTGCGAGTGTCCATGGGCGGCGGTGATCACTTACCATCAGGTGACCCACTTGCTCGTTTGTCGACCTCTGACATGAAAAAAAAGCAGAGCTTGTACTATGGAAACCAGATAACTGATATACTACATATAATAATTTTCTTTTGAAAATACATACTTATATAGATAATTACACCCAGACTCAGGACAAATAGACATGTTCATGCACACAAATATCTGTCCTGGGTAGGAATCGAACCCACGACCTCCGGCGTGAAAAGCAAGCATTTGTCACCCTCGCCAACTTTTAATTTAAAAGTTACAGATAGCTCAAGCTCTACTACTAGCTAACCTGCTTTATAAATTACTGTAATAACACATGGAATTAAGCTAGGTGTTTATAATGAGCGACAACTTTTCTTCATACATATCCCTCTATTTATTACATACCTCACAACAGACGGTTCGAGCTCTATCCTAGCTAACCTACAGTCTCTTATAAATCCCAGATAGTGGTTTAAACTGAGCGTTTATAATGAGCGACAACCTATCTTCACACAGATCTTACTATATATTACATAGCGCACATTTTACATAACTCACATATTGCAGAAAGTTCAAATTTTATTCAAACAAGAGGGTTAAGCTAACCCTTTACAATGAGCAAGAACTTATCTTTAGACAGACTCAGAATAGACTCGCTATATATCATATAGCGCACATTTTACATAACTTATATACTACTTAAGGTTCGAGTTCAACTCTAGCCAACCTGCTGCCTCTGTCACAAGTGAGTTAATCTATATCAACATAAATTTTCATTACTCCACAAAACAACATAAAAGTATGGTTGAACATTTTTACAGTTGTCGCTATAAAATGATGACGTCATCCAAACTATGGACTATTCATTATGGAGTTAAGACAACATGCTATACCCTTGTACCTGAGCCATGAATAATTACTAACTTTATCGTTTATGTTCGTGTTTTAGACTGAAATATGGAGAACTAGCTGTGCCCCGCGCCGCGGTTTTACCCGCGTTAAACTTTATAAAATATGGCCTATGTGTTATCCTAACTATAAAAATTAGCCTATGTTCTTTCTTAGGGTCTAGACCTTCCGTATACCAAATTTCATTCAAATCCGTTCTGTAGTTTGGGCGTGAAAGAGTAACAGACAGACAGACAGACAGAGTTACTTTCGCATTTATAATATTAAGTTAGGATTGAATGGGGTACATGAATGTTTTGTTTCTTATGTAAGGTATCAGAGACGTAGGAACTAACACGACTCAATTCAGCTTACATTTTATGATAGAAAATCAAATATCTAACTGTAGATGTGTTACTAACTGGACTACCTACTAATCCCGGGTCAAGCCAATATTTTTTTTCAAGATTTTGCTGTCAGGTAACTAATCTAAAGTAAAGTCTGTTTGGGATCAGTTGGCAGTAACTAACACACTGTCATCTGGTCCCAATCTAGGCAGAGCCTGCTCTATGGGAACCAAACTACTGACAAACAGACTTATTTATTTCTAAATACATAACTACATATTATAAAATAAAATTAAATAAAAAAGGTTTTTATTCACGTAGACTTTAAAAAAGCGTTTGTAAATTGTCAGAACATGTTTGTAGTAATACAGTTATTATTTCTAGTTAATTATTACAGATATTTAGGTACACGGAATGTTAAACATTTATACAATTTATTTTATAATGGTAGTGATATTTAGCTAGCTTGTATTAAGTTATTGTCAAGGAGATTATGTTTAGGATTAATTATTGAAATTTATATTTTACTACATATTGTCTGAATGGTTCTGTCTATATTAAGGTATGAATTCAGTATTATTATTATAACTAGAAATACTATAAATAGAATACACCTAGACAAAGACCATACAATCGTTCTCATTACACAAAGATTTGTCGTCGGCGGGGGTCAAACTCACGACCTCTGGCTTTTTAATAAGATTAACTTTACATAAGATCGAACTAGATAACTCAATCTTATGTAGTCGACGACTAGCCAGAGGTCGTAAGTTCGATACCCACTGAGGACAAATGATCCTTTGTTTCAAAGTCACCTGAGAAATTATCTATAAAATATATATATTCTACAAGTAACGATCACATTTGAAAGTTTATCTTGATAACTAGCGCTAGCAGTTTACGTGCATGTTAGCAATTTATTCTAGCCCATTTCTTAAAGAAACATATTGAAGATAAAGACGGCGAAGAAATCTATTATTTAAGCAACTAAAAACCATTTAACATATTTTTCACTAAAAGAAAATATTATCAACTTAACTACACATTACGCCATAAAAATAGATTAAACTTACCAAGTTCTAAGCTAAATATTCATGCAACAATATGATTAAAAAAGGATTAAATATTAAATCTATTTATAAATAAATTATAAACAATTTTTTAAAGAAACATATTACTATAGTATAGTATTAGAATCAGAATCAGAATTATTTATTTGCTAGAACATGGTAATATTGGTGTTACATAATTATGCTCTACATATTCTGTCATCAATATATGACGTGCAAATTTTAATACATGCTTAATAATAAAAAAAAATTATAAATTGGAATTAAATTAAATTCTTATTAATACATACACGTTTACATAAGGTTTAAGTTAAGTTCACACATTTTGTCTACAGAGACATGTGAATATATTTTTTTACATGTAGTCTTAATAACTATATAATTAATTATTGTAATATATTCTAATACATAATAATAAGAAAAGACCATCATAGTAATATAAAAATAATCAATAATCAGAATATGTCAATATTTATAATTAAGAATTCACTCCTTATGGTCAAAGAATTCAGTAAGGTTGTAAAATACCTTATCTATAAGCCACTGTTTTAAACCTGTTTTCATACGTATCAGTGGCAGTTCTCTGATCCTCTTGGGTACCCTATTAAACACCTTAATGCACATTACAGAGCAGTTCTTTTGGTATAACGTTCTACAGGGTGGCAATAAAATACGAGTCGGATCTCTTTTTGCGATAATTGATTTCTTATCTAGCGCTGATACAAATTCTCTGGGATTGTTTTTTACGAAAATACAAACTTCGAGTATATATAATGCTGTCAATGTTAACAAATTATTATTTTTGAATAAGGATCTGCAGCTCTCTAAAGGTCTAACGTTACACAGAGCACGTATACATTTTTTTGACTAATGAATGCCCTGCTCACATCCGTAGAGTTACCCCACAATAATATTCCATACCTTAATACGGATTCTATATAGCCAAAGTAAGCAATTCGAGCAGCCTTTGGCCAGCTATATTCTTAAGTTTATGTAATGCATAAACAAACTTATTTATTTTCGTACAAACAGGTTTTACGTGTGATTTCCAATTAACATTATGGTCAATCGAAATGCCCAAGAATTTTGTGTCCGAGGCTTATCTTCTAGATAATCTTTTAATTTGTAATAATTTTTAATACGTAGCATGTCAGTCAATTGTTTTTTAAATTTTGGTAATGGCAATTCTTTTAAACATTTAGGCAGATGATTGTATATTATTGATGAGTATATAAATGATAATGTTAACTATATTTAAATATCTACAATCAAATATGTGTTTTATCAAAGCTTTCTTCCTCTCTCCTCACTTGCCGTGCCCGACAGGGTCCATGATGATTTAATAATTGAACCTACCACCTAAGTTTACATTGTGGAATGCAATAAATATATTGAGTATTCGGAAATCATATTTAAGTACTTTTTTAAGTGGTCTTTTTCATAGTTTTACTATATATTTACATGAATAGTTAACTTAAAGAACTGAGTAAAAAATATCAAAAGCTGTTCAAAGATCGAAGAGAAACTTGTCGAAGTTTTAATTAATATGGCGCACTATTCTCTAAAATTTAGCCAATAGATTCAATATTTAGGCAAATGCTTTGTAGATTAATTTATATTATGTTAATTTTAGGTGTGAATTTGTCATTGACGTGAAATTAAATTGAAGTACTTAATTCTTGAATATATTTTTTTGTGAGATATAATTTATGATTTTTATGAGCTATCTGGTATAACAAAGTTACCTATATTGGTTTGACATCTTGATATGTAGTATATATTGAATGTGAGATATGCCATAATCACCACGCTTTGCAGATGGGTTAGCGATCGCGGTTTGACGGTCACCGTAGCCTAGTTGGTAGTGCTCCTGCCTACGAAGCTGGTGGTCCTGGGTTCGAATCCCGGTAAGTGCAAATATTTGTGTGATGAACACGAATATCTGAGTCATGGATGTTTTCTATGTATTTAAGTATTTATCTATATATATAAGTATGTATATTGTCGCCTGGTACTAGTATAAGCTTTGCTTAGTTTGGGGCTAGGATCATCTGTGTGACATTGTTCCTAGATATTATTATTATAGTTAACAGAAAAACGCTGCTCAGATATAAATTGATTGATTGATCAAAAACTACTTTATTTATTTAACTAGATAACCATAACTAATGAAGATCCCAATGAAACGTATTTTGGAAAACTTTAATGTCTATAATTAAAATCAAAATAAAAACGGTTTACCGACGATTTTACAACGGTTGCGGGGCGCCGTGTAAGGAGGCTTTCATGCAGCACTGGAAGTCTTTTGACTGATATAATGATGATGTTGGTTTTATTACCATAGAGCAGTGCTTTTCAAACTTTTTCTTCACGCTCCCCCCTACCCATTTTTTACCCGCATTTTTTTCATGTTTCTTTTATTTTGTGACACATATCCAACATTTTAATTCATTTTCAAAGGGTTCGGATAAATACATCATTAAAGTTTGTGAAGAATTGGAATAGAAAGCACTCCACCAAAATTTACTATATTATTCAGAGGTTAGGTGGTAGTAAACATCATTAAAATTTGTGAAGAATTGGAATAGAAAGCACTCCACCAAAATTTACTATATTATTCAGAGGTTAGGTGATTGCCAAGAGACAAAGTACTAGTCAGAGTTTTGGAACTTCGCGCTAAACTGTTAATGTATTTGCAGCAGGCCTAATAATAATGCTACAAATTCATTTGCCACCCTATGACTAGCTTTCCCAACTTTTTTCAACTTCGTTATAGAAGTTTCGCGACCCCCCTTTGCGACCTCCCAGGGGTTCGCGGCCCACATGTTGAAAAACACTGCCATAGAGTTTAAAAAGCGCTTGATAATAGTGGGGACATGAATTGTAGTATTACAAATTACTTTATCTAGGTAAAAATTATAATACACTCGTAGACATAGAATTATAATTTAATTTATGATAATATTGGTTTATTTTTCTGTATGGCTGACGGCATAAAATTTCACTACCCCATCTCATACCGTTGGGAAAGAGAAGGGGGCCTAGAATTCGACCCGAGGGAATAGCTACCTAGATATTACTATACAATATTTATGTATAGGTAGGCTTTATTTATATTTTTATCTAATTTTACTTTATAGAATGAAACTATAATAAAATAACAAAGTAATAGTATCACGTAGACTACAAAAAAGCGCTTGTAAATAGTCAGAATATGTTTGTAGTAATATATAATTAATTTATAATTATTTCTAGGTACATATAGATATTTAGGTTCACGGATTGTTGGGAAAAAATAAATGTTATTGTAAATACAATAACATTTATTTTATAATAGTAACGATATTTAGCTAGCTTAAATTATCGTCAAGGATCATGTGTAGGTTTAATTATTGAAATTTTAAATTTTAGCTATATTTTTACTACATATTGTCTGAATGGTTCTGTCTATATTAAGGTACTTACGAATTAAATATTATTATTAAGGCGGACCTTGTGTTAATAACGACGGTCGCGCTTTAATGCTACCACCGGATCCAATGCACCCCAACTGAGAAGACCCAGCGAAACAAACTCACCGGGTGTCTCTACTACCGGTTTCAACACGGCACGTTATCAAAGGGGTAGTGGTCTAGATCTTTAAATGTTCGCGGGAAGCTGCTCGATGCGGGCAGTACAAGACTGGCCATTTTGGAGATCTTTGGGGTAGACATTTGTTCTACATTGGACGTCTTTTGCGGCTGCTATGATGATGATGATGATGTGTAGTGGTTGCCCTAGTTACAGTTGTTAGAGTTGCCCAGTAGGCCTCTGAAAGGGCTTTGAAATGAAAGTGCCGTAGCATTGGTAGATTCACGTTGTTTATCTATATAAATAAAAAGAGAAGTCCTGACTGACTGACTGACTCATCAACGCCCAGCCCAAACCCTTGGCCCTAGAAAGCTGAAATTTTGCACAAATGTTTTCTTTATAATGTAGACGAGATGTTCGAAATTCAACCCCTAAGGGGGTAAAACGGGGGTGCCAAGTTAGTATGAAACTTTGCCGTTTTTGAAGTTAGAGGCATGAAAGTTGGTATTTGGCCTTTCAGTTAAAAATAAAAAATATGTATTTCAGGATTTTTGGAAATTTAACCCCCAAGGGCAAAAAATAGGGGATGAAAGTTTGTACAAAAAAAGTCCCAATTCTTAAGTTAAACGCATGAAAATAAGCATTTGGCTTTTTAGTTAAAAATAAAAAATATATATTTCAGGATTTTTGAAAATTCCACCCCGAAGGTCATAAAATAGGGGATGTAAGTTTGTATAAAAAATGCGATATTTTTGAAGTTAAACGCATGAAAATGAGTATTTGGCCTTTCTGTTAAAAATATATAGCATTTATTTCAGAATTTTTGGAAATTACACCCCCAAGGGCGGAAAATAGGGGATATAATTTTATAATGCCTGACTGACATATCATAACGCACAGTCTAAACGGCTGGAGTTAGGGACTTGAATTTTGACAGTTACCTTTTATGACGTAGGCATCCACTGAAGAAGGGTTTTTGAAAATACCACCCCTAAGGGACTAAAATAAGGAATGAAATATTTTATGAAAGTCCTTAATTTTGATGTTTAAGGCTTTAGTATATAGACTTGCAGTTAAAAATTAAAATATATATTTCAGGATTTTTGAATATTCCACCCCCAAGGGCGTAAAATTGGGGATGTAAGTTTATATGAAAAAAGTGCCAACAAGTTTTATGTTAAACGCAAGAAAATTGGTATTAAGCATTACAGTTAAAAATTAAAAGTATATGTTTCAGGATTTCCGAGAATTCTACCACGTAGGGTGACAAATAGCGGATGTTTGTATGAAAAATGTGACATTTTTTAAGGTAAACTCATGAAAATTGGTATTTGGCCTTTCATTTAAAAATATGTATTTCAGGATTTTTGGGAATTCCAGCCCTTTAGGGTGACAAATAGGGGATGGAAGTTTGTATGAAAAATGTGACATATTTTAAGGTAAACGCATGAAAATTAGTATTTCGCCTTTCATTTAAACATTATAAATATATCATCAGGACTTTTGGAAATTCCAACCCTAAAGGCGACTAAAATAGGGGATGTAAGTTTGTATGAAAATCTGTTTTTTTTTTTGGAGTTAAAAGCATGTAAATTGGTATTTCAGTTAAAAATAAAACAAACAAGAGAATAATTTGTTGTTAAAAAAAGTTAATCCATAACTCATTCAATAGGTCAACACCAAAAATGTACGCCAACTTAAATTATAGAGAAATTCGTTTCTTATTGCTTAAAATGTCGTGTTTGTTGTCGTCCAAGTAAAGATTTAGCGTTTTATAAGATTTGTAACTTCTTTTTTTTGGTATTTATTAATAACATATTAAAAAAACGTCAATTTAATAAAATTGGGGTAAAAAAGTAATTTTCCCAAAATTCGAGTTAGCGTAGTGTAAATGGTTCGTGTCGAGATGATCGCACCCAAAAAATATCATCTTAATTTTACTGATCTGCAAGTTCACAATTTTGTAACTAGATGGCGTTTATATCGTTTCAGATCGCAGAACTCATTTGACATATCGGTTAAAATAAATAAATGCTTGAAGTAAAAGGTAGTCCAAAACTGAATCAAAAGATGATCGCCTAAATCTCACCCAAAATATATGCCCACATCTTAATTTTACCGCTTTACAAGTTTATATTTTTGTTAGTAGATGGTATAATTATCGTTTTAGATCGCGCTATGGTTTCGTTCACAAAATGTGATATTAGACCTATCAATGCCGTGGTCGCAACCTAAGCTAATGGGAGTTACCTTTGTGATTAATGCATCGTTGATTATTATATTACTTTATTTGACTTACTGACTTTACTTAAGGACAATTGATATGTATTCTTTGATATTTTTGGGTTTATGATATCGGGTCTTTTTTTTAAATAACAGTAGCAAAGTAGTCTTTAGATTATTTCTTAACTAGGTTATTTATAGGTTAGGTTTTCTTAAATTTATATTGCTTATTTCTTTTAAAAGTATTTTTTATAGATTAAGCTAGAAGTAAGTAGTTACATTGGTAATCATTCAAAATTGTCGCGGACGAAGTCGCGGGCACCAGCTAGTGTATAATAAAGGGAACTTGTACTTTATTATTTGGGAATGTTCTATGCATTTATTATTATGTCAGCCGAATGGCGTCCTCTACTAGACATAGGCCTCTAAAAGATCTCCATAGTTGCCGGTTATAGACAGTAGAGAAACTAATAGTAGGTAATATTACAATTATTTTGTCTACTGTCTGTCTGCCAATATATATATATATATATATATCTGGACTAACTAACTTACTAAAAGTTCTAGAAGTTCACTAATATTTGTAAAATCGGGAGCGAAAGGAAGAGAAATGAGAATTAGGCAAAAGATTGTCTTATTTATATCCTCTTTAAGTTAGGAGTAACTTACATCACAAACGTCGAAATCCGCAGGCGAACCAAAGTAGCCGACATAGCCCAAAGAATTCCCAAACTGAAGTGGCAATGGCGCCGATGGGGCAGAGAGGTTCTCGAGTGGCGACCACGAACCGGAAGACCCCGCGTGGGCAGGCCCCCTACAAGGTGGACCGACGATCTTGCGAGGGTCGTGGGAAGCCGTTGGATGCGGGCAGAGTGGAGATGCTTGGGGGAGGCCTTTGTCCAGCAGTGGACGTCTTACGGCTAATATGATGATGAACTAACAAAATATCTGTTCACTATACAGCGACTGCCCCATTGGTCTGGTAACGTAGTCAATCACATATATTGAGGTCTTAGATCCACCCCCGGGTCGGTTCAAAAAATAAGATTGGGGTTTTCTGTGAGGATAATTTCTCAATATCAGCCCGGTGTCGAGAAGCTGACGATGTCACAGCCCATATGCTTCTGAGAACACGTATCCCCGGCGCTTCTCTGCCTGACCTCTTTATTATCGTCATTGTCACCGGCTTGCTTTTCCGCACGCACTTGTTGTCTATAATATGTTCCGCGTCGATCACAGTCTACATTGAGACTGATATTCGATCAGGAGGACGTTACGTATACTGTGATCTAATATTAATGCGTGAAGCAAAAACGTTGTACCCTTTTTAGGGTTCCGTAGCCAAATGGCAAAAAACGGAACCCTTATAGATTCGTCATGTCTGTCTGTCTGTCTGTCCGTCCGTATGTCACGGCCACTTTTTTCCGAAACTATAAGAACTGTACTGTTGAAACTTGGAAAGTAGATTTATTCGGTGAACCGCATTAAGATTTTTACCCAAAAATAAACAACGAACAATAATTTTGGGGGGTCCCCATACTTAAAACTGAATCTCAAAAAAAATTTTTTCATCGTGCCCATACATGTGGGGTGTCTATGGATAGGTCTTCAAAAATCATATTGAGGTTTCTAATATAATTTTTTTCTAAACGGAATAGTTTGCGCGAGAGACGCTTCCAAAGTGGTAAAATGAGTATCCCCCCTGTAACTTCTAAAATAAGAGAATGATAAAACTAGAAAAAATATATGATGTACATTACCACGCAAACTAACAACGAAAATTGGTTTGAACGAGATCTAGCTAGTAGTTTTTTTTTAATACGTCATAAATCGTAAACCGCAATTTGCTTTCATTTAATCAACTGAAATACTTGCTGCTACGGAACTCTTCACGTCCGACTCGCACTTGACCGAATTTGTTACTTAAAATTACGCGGACAGATGAGTATGAAATTTGAAACAGTTAAAGTTCATATGGAGGAGTGCAGAAAGCTAATCTATATATATAAAAATCAATGCCACATTTCGTTGTAATGTTATAACTCAACAACGCCTTTACCGATTTGGCTAATTTTTGTCTTGAATTATTCGTGGAAGTCCAGGGAAGGTTTGTACGTAGAGAAAATTTTAAAAAGTCTTGAAAAAGTGTAAAATCAACATCTTTCTATACTCCCATATACAAACAATTTGTACTAATACTTAAAAGCGTAGCGAAGCACGTACCGGGCCACTAGTATTTTTATATAATAGGCATTAGAAGTAAATTATTTGAATAAATAAGCATTACACACACTACTTGCTGTGTGGTGACGGCATAGAATATCATCACCCCATCTCATTCCTTTCTGGTCGTAGAAATGGTCCCGAGAACGGGCAACACCGTCTCTCTGTGAACTATGACCATCAAACTGCGATCGCCAACCCGTCTGCCAAGCGTGGCGACTATGGCATATCCTCCCATTCTTTGGGGAGACTTTGTCCAGTAGTGGACGTACTTTGACTGACATGATGATGATGGTGACCCACATTACTATGATTTTGACACAGGGACAAACTGAGAACAGATGTCTGAGTGTCAAAACTGAGAACACATTAATATTATATGTCATTAATATAGTCTTTGACAATAGAATCTTAATAAAAAATAGTCGAAATTTGTGCGATCTCTAGTCTGAAATATGACCTGTAACCTTAGCAACTCTTATATTTCTATTATTACAAAGTTTCATGTACGAAATAAATTTAAACTTGTCTGTAACGAAACATTATTATCTCTGTCGCTACAGTTTAGATATTCTGGTGTGCCAAAATTTTGTTATTCTACCCAGTATATCTTTGTGAAGTGAACTTTTAATGAGTTTGAAAGAGCAAACAATATTAAAGTGAAAGTTACTCTGTGTCCAAACTGTCTAAGACAAGCCTTAGCGTAGGGGAGGTCTTCGGTTCGATTCCTGAAGCAAACAAACCTTGTCTAAGAAATATATATATTGTGCGCTATTGTAGATCCTGGCTTTCAGGAGGTGCAGTGTAAATGAGAAACAAAAGGTAAACGGCCGGAGGCCTTTTTATTTTCCTCTGGCAGGGGGAATGCCTACGCATGCCACCCGCAAAAAGTGTCTGCAGGTCTCACACCAACTAAACCTACCTGCCGTGGACTTCTCATGGCACCTGACAGGAGGAGCCCCAGGAACGCGGGTATGCTGCTCCGGTGCCCCCTTTTGAGCCGTGTCCCAGATGGTCGGGACTCAGACCCTGGGAGGACTCTGAGTAGTCCTCCCAATTGCCAACTCCTGCTGCCAGTCTGGCACAGCGACTGTGCCGCAAACAGTTCGCTGTCTTAAACGGCCGGAGGCTTAGCCACTGTAGTTCCACTTATAAAAGAGTGCTTAAAATAACGCCGCTATGAGAGTAACAACTCTTCACGCTTAATGCTCTGTATTTATCGCAAGGTTGATCAATCCAATCAGTTAGCCATTATCATGTCTGGAATCTGATCAGTATGAATAATGTGTCGTATAAATTATGCATACATAATCATCATAATAATCATTTATTTATTTGCGTAAAACACGGTATACAAAGGTTTTATGACTTATACTTAGAATGAATGGACATGCGTGTTTTGCTTATTATATGTAGATAGTGTGCAAAAAAAGGAAAAGAATGGCTACAAACACCACAGCAATACAATGACGAAATACAAGTACAATTTTACAGTTTCAGCTCTAGAAATTCTTTTACACTATAGAAATTATAATTATGAAGCCATTTTTGTAAATTAATTTTAAATAAGTTGGTAGTATTTAACAATTTTAAATTACGAGGTATTTTATTATAAATACGCACACACATAGCTATGCAGCTTTTGTTGTACTTGGTTAGCCTGGGAGCGTCATCAAGCACTAATCGGTTGGGATCACACATATTTCTGGGATTTACTTTGTCTTGAGTTTTAAACAGAGCATTATAATGTCCTCCTAGCCGAATTTCGGCCACGGCGGCCAGTCTCAACAGAGATTAGCCATCTGCGCGGAACATATTATAGTGCTCAAGTGTGTGCGCAAACACAGGAGCACTTTCTATTCCATCACTCTCATGATCCGATGGGACGCGTATGCGACACGACCGGAAAGAGGTCAGGTACAGGACCGACGGCTTTACGTGCTCTCCGAGGCACGGGGGTATAATACCGCCAACTCCCAGACTTCGGGCTGATGCTGAGATTTTTTTCTTTTTACAGAAAAGTCCCAAAATCACTTTTTGGCCCGACCCGGGATTTGAACCCAGGACCTCGTTTTCTGCGGGTGAACACGCTACCGCTAGACCAACGAGAAACAGAGCATTACAGATAAATTAGCATCACCACATATGTATGTATATGATATTATCTGGAAAATAAGTATCTGTTTCGGAGGCTCCTTACATACAAAATTTGCACACATAAAGCACACCTTGGTAGTGAAAGACCGGCTACTGTCGAGGTCTATGGAGGATGTGGACTTTATACAGTTGTGGACATCTTTCGGCTGACTTGGTGAAGTAGACGCCGACCCAGAAATACTACATCTCAGTCACACAATTACTTACCTGTTATTCAAACCCCAAATACGAGAGACGCGAGAGGACTTTATTGCGTCATAACCAAATTCTATATTTCCCTTAAAATGCGTAAAATAAAATCTATACATATAATAAAATCGAAGCAAAGTCAAAACTGTACATTGAATATTTTTTTAAAAGGATACTTGGGGCGTGAGCTACAATCGATATCGAAGCCAAAAATATAGTTTGTAGAATTTTTGTCTGTATGTCTGTATCTATGTCCGGGATAAACACAAAAAGTACTGAATGGATTTACTTCAAATTTTGCATGAATATTACTAAGAGGTCGGGTCAACATATAGGCTACATATTATCACACTATCACCTACGGGGAAGGAGCTGTGGTATTTTATAAAATTTAGCGCGGGTAAAACCGCGGGGCACAGCTAGTATTTTATAATAACGTGCTTTTTGGCGTGTTTGAATACTTGCCTTTCACGCCGCAGGGTACAAGGTCTGCTTCGTTTGGGGTCAGGTGAATAATGTCTCAGGATATAATAACGCTTGGCTGCGACCTTGCCTTCTTCTTTCTTTATCGTATTGGCTGTGGTTATCATTGTGTCAGAGATGTTCAAGCCGCCTAGTAGACTTCTGACATGGCTTAACGTCTACAATCTTGACCGACAGATTATCGTGCCGTCCAAGGCACGGAAATACTCAAAAATTTTATCAATCTAGCGGGCACCCATGTTCAGACTGACCGCGAGATTTTTTGGTACTTAACCTCAACAATCACTTATAACTAGTGAATGAGAGTAACTGGCTAATAGCTATTATCATGTACATATATGAAAGGCAGATAACTTTTATGTCTAAGATTGCCCAAAGTTAATAAACGATTGTCCAATTTCACAGTCCAGTTTTTACACATGTTGTTAGTATTCTGTTCACTCTATTTTGACCTCTACATATAATTGTATACGGCTGAAATTAACATGATACTATAAAATTGGGTATTGCCACTCAACAACGGTTGGCGTGGTTGGCGTACTTGCCTTTCACCCCGCAGATGGTATGTGAGATTACATTACACTGCAAGAATATTATGTTTGTCCTGAGTCTGGGTGTAGTAATTCTACTATATAAAAATAAGTCGGGTTTTCCTCCCTGACGCTATAACTCCAGAACGCACGAACTGATTTCTACGGTTTTGCATTCGTTGGAAAGGTCTCGGGCTCCGTGAGGTTTATAGCAAAAAAAAATTTCAACAGAAAAGCGGGAAAATCTTCTTTAACGAGAGTGAAACCGCGGGGCATAGCTAGTTATCTATATAAGTATGTATTTACAAAAGAAAAGTAGTATATGTATTAGTTATCTGGTTTCCATAGTACAAGCTCTGCTTAGTTTGGGATCAGATGGCCGTGTGTAAATAATGTCCCAGGATATAATTATTATATCAGTAGAGGTAGGGCATAGCGTTCATTCGTTCAAAGAGCAGCCCGACTGGGGAAGTACCTCCACCTTACAGAAAACATTCCTTAATAATAACATTAATAATTTTAATCTTGTGTTTCCGAGTGTGAGTAAGGTCGCCAAAGCTCATTGGAGTGGGGGGAAGGGTCAGCAACACTTGTTTGCTGACTTTTAAAGGCCGGCAACGCACCCCCGACACGTCTGGTGTTGCGAGTGTCCATGGACAGCGGTGATCACTAACCATCAGGTGGCCCACTTGCTCGTTTGTCACCCTCAGATATAAAAAAAAAACGTGTAAGATTGCCCGAAGTTCGGGTTTCTCCAATTTCCCAGTTTTCTTAACATTTTGATAGTATTCTATATCTGTTCATTCTATTTTGACCGTTACATATTAATGTATACGGCTAGAATTGAGATCCTACAAATATTATAAATGCTGCTATGCTAAATACTAATCTGTTACTCTTTCACGCAAAAACTACCGAACGGATTTTAATGAAACTTTGTAGTAATATAGCTTATATATCCGAACAACACATAGGCTTTAATTTAAAATCTTTGACGCGGGTAAATCCGCGGGGCACAGCTAGTAATACTATACCAATCAAAATTATTTTTTTCTACCTCAAAGTCTAAAATTTAATGACTTAACTGGCACAAGAGGTACATTCTTAAATTGATGAACAAAAAAATCAAGCCCACTCTATTGACACAAAATATTCTTTGATTCAAATATCATTGAATAAAACGATCTATATTTCAATTACAATTTGAAATAGAAAAGTATCTTGGTAGGCATTTTCCAAAGCTCTTTATTGGCCCGAAATGGTCTCTAGTATATTTGGTTCAATCAATGTCTACGTCTATTTCTGTATAGATTCCAGATATAGAGGCCGAAAGCTCTTACTGAGGCCAAGTTAGTATTCCGAATTGGAAGTTAGTAAATTACCTTTATTGACTGTTGGCGAATAAATCTTTTGAAAGCCATTGGCTCAATATTTGAATTCAAATCAAAATGTATTGCTTTTTAATGCGATAAAATTAAAATGAGACAGATTCAAAAATATTTCCTTCTGGTTTCTGAAGGAACCCCTTTATTCTGGGTTGTAAAGTTGCTTGCATCGGTCCGTAAGAGATCGGTGAGGTAAAACAATTTGGCTCGCGGTCTGTCCATAGATGGGTGACCGCCAAAGAATAAGAAGAAGAAGTACACTTTATTGCAAAAATAAGTAAAACATAACAATGGTTACAAACAAGGAAATAAACTTATTATGCAATTGGCGGCCTTATCGCTAAAAGCGATCTCTTCCAGGCAACCGTTTTGCGTTAAATGGACCAGAATTGAAAATAACCTGATGAAGGTAGCGGAGGATGTATTAATTGCAATTAGAAGTTATAAATCTAAATTAATCTAATATTAATATAATAATATATAGGGACAATGTCACACAGATCATCCTAGCCCCAAACTAAGCAAAGCTTGTACTATGGGTACCAGACGACGATATACATACTTATATAGATAGATAAATACTTAAATACATAGAAAACATCCATGACTCAGAAACAAATATTCCTGCTCATTGCACAAATATTTGCACTTACCGGGATTTGAACCCAGGACCACCAGTTTCGTAGGCAGGAGCCCTACCAACTAGGCTGCGATGACCGTCTTACGAATACGTAACAAGAGTCATACGACTATACATATACATAAATAGATACATGCATATAAATATATACATATATACATATGTATAAATATATTTACAAATATAAGTGTAAGGATATCATTTCACAGAAGGAAAGCAGTATATTTATTGCCTAGTAGATATCGTCAAATAGTGCTGTTTCACCATATTTTTAAATACATGCTGTGATTGAGCGCACCTGATCTGTATCGGCAGCGCATTCCATAAGCGCACAGCTTGTACACTGAAGGATTTGTTGGTGAAATTAGTGGAATGCGCTGCCATTTTGAGTCGTAAGTTTTCTGAAGACCGCAAGAGTCGCGAATGAGTTGAGTGAAGAAACTTGAAACGTTCCTTGATATAAAGAGGAGTAGCGGGATTGAACAGAATACTGTATAGAAGCGTGACAATGTGAGTATTCCGACGAAGTCTTATGGGCAGCCACTTGAGTTTAGTGCGAAATTCAGACCAAAGCGCTTTAATTTCTGAGCGCGTACGTACTTCGAAGGGGACGTTAAGCTGTCGGATCCGGTTGTAGTCGTTGGGCAATATTCGACATGCTATGTCAGAGATCTACTGGGCGCCTTGAAAGACTCTGTCACTGGGGTAACCCCTGCTGGTACGGTATAGTAAAGCAAAGTAGCCCTTACTCGCACCATATGGGGTTCTTATCATCTGTCTGTCTTTCTGTCTTTCTGTCTTTCACACTTATATAAGATAAAATAAGATAACTCTTTATAGTACACCAAAACATCACAGGATCAAATCTATATATATAAAAATTAAACCCGTTTTCCGTTGTCACGACATCACGCGTGAACGGCTGGACCGATTTCACTATTTCTTTTTTTATTGTGTTTGTTATTGTCAGGAGAAGGTTCTTATGTAAAAAAAAGAATTTAAAGTTGCGCGGAAAATAAGAAAATTTAAGAATCCTTCACAACCAAATATTATTTCTAATCTAACCTTAGCGCTTTGGACAATATAACCTTTTTAATGAAACTTTTTTTTATTTGACATAGTATTGATAGGTAGCGTGCGTTAATAGTCATCGTTAAGACAGGACAAGGTCTGTCGGGTCAGCTAGTAATAGAATAAAATACATAAAAATCCGGTCAAGTGCGAGTCGGACTCGCCCATGAAGGGTTACGATTTATGACGCATTAAAAAAAAACTACTTACTAGATCTCGTTCAAACCAATTTTCGTTGTTAGTTTACATAGAAATGTACATTATACTTTTTTTTCAGTTTTATGATTCTCTTATTAAAGAAGTTGCAGGGGGGGGGGGGGGACACTCATTTTTTCACTTTTGAAGTGTCTCTCGCGCAAACTATTCAATTTACAAAAAAAATATATCAGGAACCTCTATATATCATTTTTGAAGACCTCTCCATAGATATTCCACATGTATGGGTACGATAAAAATTTCTTTTTTAAGTTACAGTTCTATGTATGGGGAACCCTTGAAATTATAATTCTTTTTCCATTTTTGTGTGAAAATCTTAATGCGGTTCACAGAATAAATCTACTTACCAAGTTTCAACAGTACAGCTCTTATAGTTTCGGAAAAAAGTGGCTGTGACATACGGACGGATAGGCAGACAGACCTGACGAATCTATAAGGGTTCCGTTTTTTGCCGTTTGGCTACGGAACCCTTAAAATGGTACAATTACCTTATCACTAAATGTGATCTCTTCCAGGCAACATAGGCAGGGATTGGAGTATGGAGTAACAAAGATAGGGTAATTGTCAGTGTACACAAGTATACAAACGGTATGCACTAGTATCATTAAAAAAAAAAACAGAATAGTATACGGTAGCAACTAATAATAATAATATCCTGGGACATTATTCACACACGGCCATCTGAACCCAAACTAAGCAGAGCTTGTGTTATACAGAGAATTACACCTAGACTCAGGACAGTCTAGGTGACTCAGGACAAACAGACATGTTCATGCACACTAATATCTGTCCTGGGTGTGAATCAAACCCACGACCTGCGGCGTGAAAAGCAAGCATTTACCAACCCTGCCAACCGTCCCGTCTAATACTTGAGTTATGATTTAGAATTGTTTTATATAGGTTAGCAAGGGTATGATCCTCGTCAGCGAGAAGGTGTTGGCCCTCTAACCCCTGAACATTAATCCCGTGAATGTATTAACGGGCCTGTTGGCGTGGTTGGCAAATGCTTGCTTTTCACCCCGAAGGTCGTGGGTTCGATTCCCACCCAGGACAGATATTTGTGTGCATGAACATATCTGTTTGTCCTGAGTCTGGGTGTAATATCTATATAAGTATGTATTTACAAAAGAAAAGTAGTATATGTATTATTTCAGTTATCTGGTTTCCATAGTACAAGCTCTGCTTAGTTTGGGATCAGATGGCCGTGTGTTAATAGTGTCCCAGAATATTATTCCATGCCAGTGATCACACCCTCTTTGTTCAATTCCGCCTTTTTACTTCAGCGGTGCTATAAAGGTTGCCCTCAAGTACTTGCCACTTTAATTGAAGTACCGGTTGAGAGCCTTCGGCGTTTTCCAAATCTTCAGTGTCTTCAATGTATAATTTTATACTAAATTTAAAGATATTTAGTAGCTAACAAAGTAACTTGTCATATATTTGAGGATTTCTCAATGAGAGGGCTACGCCTAAAATCTTTTTTTTTTAATTAATACTTCTTGACGTATGCTTGACTTGGTTGACTTGGGGAGGAAGCTGGGGAATGCGTGACGAGGACGTTGTGAAAAGTGTGATTGGGCGAGTCGAGTGGAAGTTGAGAAGGGGATATAAGTTTTTTTTTTGAAGATAACGCCCGCCCTTAGGTATCTTATCCCTGTGACTCGGGGTACTTCACAAACATATAATCATCATTACAGCTGAAATAAGTCCACTGCTGGACAAGCCTCCCTCAAGAAACATCTTGAGGGGATATGCCATAATCGCCACGCTTGGCAGACGGGTTGGCGATGAACAACATATAATAGACGGACACAATTTACATCCAGACTCAGAACAACCATTTCTGGGTAATACTTTTCCGGCGCGGGACTCGAACCCGCGACATGAAGCGGCGAGGCGACTGTCTTAGCCGCTGCGCCACACGTGTACATAAATAATAAAGTTAGTGAACATAAATTACTGTAAGGGCAAGAGAGAGAGAGAGTACACATTTTCTTTCTCTCATAGCCAGATACATATAGATCAAGCTTAAGAAGGTTTACCTCAGTCGTGTTGTCTAAAGCACACTCGTTTTTTTAAATATTGTATTAAACTATATAGCTCCATTGTGAGCTTGACAAGTACAAGTTTATGTTAATACCTAATAATAAGTGCTGAATAAATTTAATTATTTCATTTAATGACCCCTTTTTTCACAAAGATCTCCACAATGGCCGATCTGTCGCTACCTGCTTTCAGCATCGAATGATCGATCGATGGATTTAGCGGTGCATTAACAAAAAAAAATACAGTCGCATTAACAACCTCTTACTTCTTTTTTGTTGGTTAAAAATACTAACTAGGTACTAGGTAAGGTAATTTTAAACGGTGGTTCCTTTAGTATCACAGTTGTTCAAGTCGACCAGTGGGCCTCTGACATGGCTTAACAATCGTTGTCTAGTGACTACAATCGAGAACGACAGCTTAACCTGCCCTCCAAAGCACGGAGACGCTCAGAAATTAAACCACTTTGGTTGTCACCCATTTATAGACTGACCGCGAACCTAGTTGCTTAACCTTGCCGATAACTTACAGACCGGTGACCTAGAGAGAATTACCTTATCTACCTTTTCAAAAATACCTTAATTAAATTTTTTTTAGCAATTTTTAGCAATTAACCAATACAATGCGTTAACGCATTGTATTGGTTAAAAAATTAAATGTGGCTTTAAGAGTTCTTAAAGCCACATTTAATTTTACCATTCAAACAAACCTACCCCAAAAAGCGCACAGGGTACAAAACAAACCATTTCTATTAAGAATTGAAAGCTACCACTGGCTCGACGCTTTTTTGCGGTGTAGGTACTTATAATGAAAATTTAATTCGAATAGCACCACCCGAGTGTTAGAGTGCAAATATCAAAATAACACGTCAAAATTGAAAGGCGTCCCTTTTTTGGACATTGATATTCATTAGTTAACTGGACTTTGGCCTTTAGTCTAGTGATTAGTGACCCAGACTGCTAAACTAGAGGTCATGGGTTCGAGGAAAAAAAATGTGTGATGGACACGATAATTGTTCAGTGTCCAGGTGTAATTTATCTTTAATATGGAAGTATTTAGACATATATAAGTATACTAGCAGTGCCCCGCGGTTTCATCCACGTTAAAGTAGTTTTGGCGTAAAAGTAACCAGAGTAACAAACATACATCTATACTCACAAACTTTCGCATTTATAATATTAGTAGGATGTGTACCTCTAGCGGTTTTGGCAGTGCACGTCGGAATAACTCGCAGATGATAGATTTTATCACACTTAATGTCCTCCTAGCCGAATTTCGGCCACGGCGGCCAGTCTCAACAGAGATTAGCCATCTGCGCGGGACATATTATAGTGCTCAAGTGTGTGCGCAAACACAGGAGCACTTTCTATTCCATCACTCTCATGATCCGATGGGACGCCTATGCGGTACGACCGGAAAGAGGTCAGGTACAGGACTGACTGCTTTACGTGCTCTCCGAGGCACGGGGGTATAATACCGCCAACTCCCAGACTTCGGGCTGATGCTGAGAATTTTTTCTTTTTACAGAAAAGTCCCAAAATCACTTTTTGGCCCGACCCGGGATTGGAACCTAGGACCTCGTTCTCTGCGGGTGAACCCGCTACCGCTAGACCATCGAGGCAGTTTTCACACTTACTACAATTTACACAATATCTTTATAAATTCTAGCTTATGTGTTATTCTGATGTATAATCTATATTATTGTAAAGTTTCATTAAAATCCATTCAGTAGTTTTTACGTGAAAGAGTAACAAATATCCATCCATACTTACAAACTTTCACGTTTATAATATTAATAGGATTTATAAGTTGTGTGTTTGCTATAGCACAGGCTCTACCTAGTTTGGCATCAGATGGCAGTGTGTTAGTTGTCCATACATATTTATTATTTATCCACGTATTCACCAGCTCACTTGATTTGGGGAGTCAGTTCACTTACATCAAGCGCGGTCAGGTCGGTGACGAATTGAATTGTGTATACGAGGGTTACCGTAGCCTAGTTGGTAGTGCTCCTGCCTACGAAGCTGGTGGTCCTGGGTTCGAATTTTATCTAAACTTTATGACTACAGAATACGCGGGAATGCTAACACCTGGATCGAAAGTTTCCTTGAAAACCGTTTGCAATGCGTCGAAATTACGAAATTATGTCAAAAAGAGTTAAAAACATTTAAATCTAACTACAAACACAACAAATACGGAACACCACAAGGGAGTATATTAGCACCTTTACTTTTTTTACTATATATTAACGACCTCCCTGATGCAATTAATAATGACTGTATCCTTTTTGCCGACGATACAACATTTATAATTAAAAGTGACAACAAGGATACATTAGAAAAAGAAATTTATTCATCGTTTCAAGATGCTTCTGACTGGTTGACCAAACATAACCTCAAAATTAATGTAACAAAAACTAACATCATTCAATTTCAAACGTACCAATCTAACAGTACTAACCTTGACATAAACTTTACAAATACAAACATAGCTAATGTATCTGAATGTGTATTTTTGGGTATTACAGTTGATAAATATTGTAGCTGGAAACCACATGTCGAGAAAATAGTCAACAAAATAGATCGTTATATATATGTTTTAAAAAGAATTCGACAAACAGTTAACCGAGAAAGTGCCGTGATGACTTACCACGCTTATGTATCGTCCATACTGCGATATGGAATTATTATATGGGGCAACTCAGTCGATGTTGACCAGGTGTTTAAAACTCAAAAAAAATGCATCCGAGCAATAACAGGAGCAGATTTTCTTGAAAGTTGTAAGCCACTCTTTCAAGACCTTAAAATACTAACATTACCCTGTATATATATTTTGGAAATATGCCTCTTTGTGAAAAAGCACTCAGAATTATTTGAGACCATGGGTGATATGGAAGGTAGTCGTACAAGACACAGAGAGAGATTGCGCTTACCGCAAATACGGTTGGAGCTTTTTAAAAGAAATGTCTACTTCATGTCCATACTAATATACAATCATCTGCCTAAATGTTTAAAAGAATTGCCATTACCAAAATTTAAAAAACAATTGACTGACATGTTATGTATTAAAAATTATTACAAATTAAAAGATTACCTAGAAGATAAGTTGACATAGTATTAATAACAATTTAATTTAATTCCAATTAACAAATATTATTTTATTATTAAGTATGTATTAAAATTTGCACGTCATATATTGAAGACAGAATATGTAGAGCATAATTATGTAACACCAATATTACCATTTTTTAGCAAATAAATAATTCTGATTCTGAATCCCGGTAAGTGCAAATATTTGTCTGATGAGCACGAATATTTGTTTCTGAGTCATGGATGTAAGTATTGTATCGCCTGGTACCCATAGTACAAGCTTTGCTTAGTTTGGGGCTAGGATGATCTGTGTGACATTGTCACTAGATTATTGGTGACTTATATGCACAAGTGAGTAGTACTCAACCCTTGTCTTGTTTTATAATACCCTGGGGATGTGACCTGGTCATGTTATTACTCAAAACCGGCCAAGTGCGACTCGCACATGAAGGGTTCCGTAGCAGCAAGTATTATAGTTGATTAAATGAAAGGTGATTTGCGGTTTACGGTTTTTGACGTATTAAAAAAAACTACTTACTAGATCTCGTTCAAACTAATTTTCGTTGTTAGTTTACATGGTAATGTAGATCATATATTTTTTTTAGTTTTATCATTCTCTTATTTTAGAAGTTACAGGGGGGGGGGGGGGGGGGGCACTCATTTTTCCACTTTGGAAGTGTCTCCTGCGCAAACTATTAAAAATAAAAAAAAAAGATTTTAAGAACTTCTATATCATTTTTGAAGACCTATCCATAGATACCCCACATGTATGGGTACAATGAAAAAAAAGAATTGTTTCAGTTCTATGTATGGGGAACCCCTAAAATTATTATTATTATTCTATTTTTGTGTAAAAATCTTAATGCGGTTCACAGAATTCATCTACTTACCAAGTTTCTTATAGTTTCGGTAAAAATGGCTGTGACATACGGACAGACAGACAGACAGACATGACGAATCTATAAGGGTTCCGTTTTTTTCCATTTGGCTACGGAACCCTAAAAAGGAGGGTAGCGTTACCTAGCCCAAAGCTAAGAAAGAAATTGAAATAATACGACGAAGACCAAGTTTCTTATTAATGCGTATGAATCTTTTAATGAAACGCATATTTTTGTTATAGGATTTGGTTGGAATCGTTTTGGTTGAATTAGTTTGCGCACGTGTATTATGTAAAGTTGTTCTAGCGGTGGCGTGTTCAGCCACAGATAATGATGTCATGGCTTCAAGTCTCAAGTCGGTCTAAATAGTGATTATTGGGAATTTTCAGTGCGAAGTCTGGGAATTTGACAGTATCATACTCCAATGAAAGATCATAGAGCAATTAAATTCGTCGGTACTGCACTTGATCTCTTTCTTTTTAGGGTTCCGTAGCCAAATGGCAAAAAACGGAACCCTATTAGATTCGTCATGTCTGTCTATCTGTCTGTCCGTCCGTATGTCACAGCCATTTTTTTCCGAAACTATAAGAGCTGTACTGTTGAAACTTGGTAAGTAGATGTATTCTGTGAACCACATTAAGATTTTAACACAAAAATAGAAAAATAATAATAATTTTGGGGGTTCCCCATACATAGAACTGAAACTCGAAAATTTTTTTTTTGTCGTACCCATATATATGGGGTATTTATGGATAGGTCTTCAAAAATGATATTGAGGTTCGTAGTATCATTTTTTTCTAAACTCAATAGTTTGCGCGAGAGACACTTCCAAAGTGGAAAAATGAGTGTCCCTCCCCCCTGTAACTTCTAAAATAAGAGAATGATAAATCTAAAAAAAAATATATGATGTACATTACCATGTAAACTAACAACGAAATCTAGTAAGTAGTTTTTTTTTAACGCGTCATAAATCGTAAACCGCAATTTACCTTTCATTTAATCAACTAAAATACTTGCTGCTGCGGAACCCTTCATGGGCGAGTCCGACTCGCACTTGGCCGGTTTTTTCTTTGATGTGATGTCGATGAAACCTTCATATTAATTTTGTATTTTGTTTGTCATGTATTCGTAACCGTCAAAGAGGATGTTCAGAACCGACCGGTTTTACATATTCTCCGAGGCACGGGGATATAATATCGCGAACTCCCAGACTTCGGGCTGATACTGAGAATTTTTTTCCTAATCCTTAAATCACTTTGGGCCCGATCTGGGATTTGAACCCAGGACCTCGTTATCTGCGTTTGAGTACGCTACCACTAGACCAACGAGGCAGTCTAAAGTTTAGATGAATACGTGTGACGTCACACTTATGACTTTTCTTTACTCATTGTCACACACTATTTAAACCCCTAACGGGTGACTTCATTAGTAGATGCCATTTTCACTAATTGTTGTGTGGTGACGGCGGCGAATATCATTTATTTTTATTTATTTATTTATTAACATCAGGTTTACCCACAGCTTGTGCATACAATATATATCTTATGAATATTTTTTTAACAAATTAGATTTACACACTAGCCAATTACGGGTTAACCAACATTCTCCAAATCTAGACGAATAATCGGCACTTGAGATTACTTAGACTATAGAACAATGAAATACCTACGACGAGTTAACGGTAGTTTTGAGTGACTTCAAGATTTTGGACTTGAAACAATTTAAGGAATCACGGTGTATGTGGGCATCCGGTACAGATTTCATGAAAGAGTTCATCTCTCTACAAACCCTATTGAGCGGTGAGTTTATCCCGATGGTTTGGTTTTAGAAGGTTGAATGTTCTACATGTTCGTTATAGGATATCTGGGTATTTTAAATGGTACATTCAGAGCTACGCGCGTAATCAGTTCAGAGCAATCTAATTTATTGTTAGTTAGTTTGAAGAGGAACATTAAATCTTGTAGCTTTCTTCGCTCACGTAAAGAGTTCATATTAAAGATTTGAAGGCGTTGTTCATATGGAGATCTCGGTGATACTTTATTCGTAGTGTATGCAAGATGCTTGGTAAAGGCTCTCTGTATGCGTTCGACCCTCTGCGAGTGCACTGAGTATTGTGGGTTCCAAGCCACGCTGGCAAACTCCAGGTGACTACGAACTAGGGCATTGTAGAGTAGGATTTTGGAACGAGCTGCTTTAAAACCTTTGGTACTTCTTTTAATGAAACCAAGCATCTGTGCCGATTTTTTGACAATATTGTCTATATGCTTGATAAAGTTAACATAATATCATCACCCCATCTCATCCTGTGGCGGGCGCAGAAGTCGACCCGAGGAAATGTATACCAGAGAAAAGGCAGCAGTGCTTTTCTGAGCACTATGGCCAACATACTGCGATCGCCAACCCTTCTGCCAAGCGTGGCCATTATAGCATATCCCCAAGATGATTCTAGGGGAGGCTTTTGTCCAGCTGAGGACTTCTTACAGCTGTTATGATATACGCTAATTACACAGAATCCTATATACAATATAGTAGTTGTATGCTATTGTAACAGTAATTTTCATATTAAAAGTGACCTATATAGCGAATCATCATTCAGTGGAAAGTATTCTAAAATTGGCCTTAATATTCTAAAATTGTTTTTTCCGGTTAGAAATGGATCCAACTCAGTAGAGCAATCGTTCAATAAAAATCACGTAAATGGGTTAAATTACTCTAATAACCTAAAAGAAACCAATTTCAAATTCTGACGTTGATCCTTATATCCTGGGACATTTATAATCTCGCGCGGTACGATTTTTCAACGTCAGCTCCCACGTACACTAAGGTGGTGGAATGAACTCCCAGATTTTCAAAAGATAAAAGGTCAACAACGTGCGAGCTTTGCCTCAAGTGTTGCAAGCGTCCATAGGCTACGGTGACTGCTTTCCATCAGGTGGATTATACGATTGTTTACTGACTTAGTTGCATAAAAAAGTAATTAGAGATTCGTTTTTTATACGAGTAGTCAGTAAGTTTTAGAACAGACTAGATGAAAACAACATACGCGACAGGAAAAATGGAGGCAAATGCAGAAGGCCTATACCCGAAAGGGGGGAATGACATATATATCGTTCTGAAATAGCAATTTATTCAGCATCGTTCTTTTTTTCATATTCTTTTTACATATTAATTCTTAAAAATCGGCGACGCCACGGAGGAAGTAATCATCGCAAAAAACAAATGTCCCATTGAAATCAATGTAAAATTCTGGCGCGCAGATTAGTATTGTCAAATGATTTAACTGTCTTATACATATATATAAGAAGAAGAAGGAGAAGTACACTTTATTGCAAAAATAAGTAAAACAAAACAATGGTTCATCATCATCATATCAGCCGAAAGACGTCCACTGCTGGACAAAAGCCTCCCCCAAAGATCTCCACAATTGCCGGTCTTGTGCTATCCGCATCCAGCGATTTCCAGCGACCCGCACAAGATCATTGGTCCATCTTGTAGGGGGTCTGCCCACGCTGCGCCTTCCGGTTCCGGTGGGGTATTTTAAAAAAACATTTTGGTATAGATAGCTCTTTAACTACACTCAGCTCAATATTTGCAAGCAATTGAATACCTTACACACCTAATTATATTGCAGTCGTAGGACATCGAGAGATCTATGTGAATACTTGGCCCACAGATTTCGCGTGTAAAACCTCTGACAGTACGCCTTAAACAGCGTGATTTTAAATGGGTGCAAATGAAAAAGACTTCTTTTTAATAGCATCTTCCAAAAAATTACATTGCCATCTAAATTACTAAGTCAGTCACATTTAACGAGCGTCTGAATGATACTATCTTTGCCATTAGTTATCTTCTATGTAAGCCACTCTAAATACAACTCAGCATGGTGGTTATTTCACCTAAAATCTTTGAGATATATTATATCGTGCCAAATAAATGATTTTGTATGTATTATAAAATGAAAAATTATGTTACCTAAAAATTCACAGAGCTCCAAAAATTGGATTTATGAAAACTTTCCATCAATCTTCACCAATAATAGTGTATCTAGCTAATAAATGCTAGACGCTAGATAGCCACAGTTCTAACCTAAACTAACCCAAATAATTTCCTTTTTTTTTAGGTAAATTAGGTGGCAATGTATGAAGAAGAAGTACAAGTTAAGATAATTGTTGATCTTTACTTGACGCTTTCTAAAGGATATTTAGTTGACGTTGTAAAAAAGAAAGTGGCTTAGTTATAAAATGAGAAGTTTGATCACGTAGCCAATAAAAAATGTGTGGCTTACTTAACTTATAATGTCTCTTTTTTAATAGGTAAATACGACGAGCAAATCTACGAGTCCGATTAACGACTCGTGTAATTACCCTGACCGCTAGTGCCCTCCGTTCAATGTGTATATTGTCGTTAAGGTCTTCGGTAGGGTCCCAAATACTTCAATTTGTTGCTTCGTTTGATCGCCGATCCGTTTAAGTGTATTTAAAAAGGAGTACTCGACATGGTTACCAGCGACCTTAAAGACCATGTACTCATATATTTTATATACCCATTAAAAATATATTTTACCCAATTAGTTTAAAGAAAAGTTGATATACCAAAAACGCAGTATTTTTTTTTATAAATCTATGTTCCTCTTTTATAAGCAGGCTCATAGCTAGATACTCACACCATAAGTGATTAGTAACCATTGCCCAAACGATAAGTTCTAAGTAAGTTCCAAGACATGACTTTTCTCTACAAAGTTTTAAGAAGTGAAGTTGACTGTCCATCCCTTCTGGAGTCATTTAAACTGCGAGTCCCTCGTCGGGTGCCTAGACATGTACAAGTCAATGCAGGACTATTGCAACCGCCATTTGCCAGAACCAATTTAAAACAATCTTCAACTATAAGTCGACTTTCGAAAACTTACAACAATATTTGTGATAAAGTGGATGTGTTTGGTGATAAACTACCCACATTCAAAAAAGTTGTTTTAGAGTTGCTGAGATCAAATGTAGATGTCTAAATTCAATTGTTTTCTTTTCTTCTTTTTGTTAAATTTTACACATTTTCATTAAATATTTAGATTTTAATATTTTATTTTAGATTATAATATTAGATATTAATATTAAACCAATGTTACCACCTATAGTGCATGCTGTGACAACTTAAACTGTTGTGCATTTAACTTTTATTAATGAGCAATATTAAATTAAGATGTAATAAATGTAACAACTACTGTTTGTCCAAATAAATAAAATAAATAAATAAATAAGTAATAAGCAGTATGTATTTATTACCTTAACTAGCTGTGCCCCGCAGTTTTACCCGCGTTAAATTTTATACATTATCACAGCCCCTCCCCCGTGGTGATAGCGTGATAATATGTAGCCTATATGTTGACCCGACCTCTAAGTAATATTCATGCAAAATTTGAAGTAAATCCATGCAGTACTTTTTGAGTTTATCCCGGACATACATACAGACAAACATACATACAGACAAAAATGCGAAAATATATATGTTTGGCTTCGATATCGATTGCATATCACGCCCCAAGTATCCTTTAAAAAAATATACAATGTACAGTTTTGAATTTCCTACGATTTTATTATATGTATAGATTTTATAAATCTCTACCAGTAAAAGGGGTATTTCGGTCAACTTTAAACTTTAGAACACTTAATTAGACTGAGCTGTATGTATTCTTTATCGAGGACTGTAAAGTACCGAGCACCCAAACAATTTATACCTAAAGAACTTCATCCTCATTAGCCCAATGTTGTCCACTGCTGGACATTAGCCTCCCCCAAAGGTTTGTATAATGTTGCCATTTAGAAGGATTAGTCACCGCGTGGCAGGCGAGTTGGCAAATATGTATTTAATAAAAAGAACCTCGTAATATTTGTCGAAACTAACTTGCGAAAACACACTAATCGAGAGTTTTCTTTGGTGTTTTGCCGCAAGTTAGTTTTAAGTATTAAGTAAACAGTCAATTTAGGTATACGCAAAGCGAAATACGCGTTACACATATTTAAGTGAAGTAAGACCACGAAGTGAACACAACTATGTATTATTCAAACCACACATTCCTCCAATACCAAATGACTCCTTGAAATGTCGCTATAATTTCGTATCGCTTTCGTTACAGAATAAATGAGCTGACATTTGGCGTAACTCTATGTGAGACGGTATTTCTAACATCACGTACCTTCATATTTTATGGATAGCCAACGTCACGTCAATTGAAACAGTTTTAATGGAAAATCATCCTTATATTTGAAGGATTAGAGTTCCCCACTGCTACTTCTCATGTACCATAACGATTGTACATGTCAGTATCATAGGTATAATCAATACTGTTATTCCATAGACCTCGTATCAAATCTTAATGAGACGTTATTAGACTTACCTTTTATATAAAACTAGCTTTGCCCGCGACTTCGTCCGCGTGTTAATTAGTTTATTTCGTTTTTTTGTTAAATAAAAGACTTTTTCCAAAATAAAAGTAGCCTAAGTTACTCCTTATTACATCAGCTACCTGCCAATAAAAGTCCCCTCAAAATCGGTCCAGCCATTTCAGAGATTAGCCGGAACAAACAGACAGACAGACAGACAAAAATTGTAAAAAATGTTATTTTGGTGTATGTACCGTATATATATATTCATATTAATGTAGTAAAAACCGGTTATTTCAATATTACAAACAGACACTCCAATTTTATTTATTTGTATAGATAGATGTCTACAAAATATTACCAATGGCCAACTGTTTCTTTGTTCTTAAGGAGAAATGATACGATTTTGTGGGAATCGGAAAAAAGGCCGGGCCGATTGGCGTGGTTGGTAAATTCTTGCCTTTATCGCCGCAGGTCGCGGGCTCGATTCCCACCAGATACAGATATTTGTGTGAATGAACATGTCTGTTTGTTGTGAGTTTGGGTGTAATATATAAAAATCAATGCCACTTTTCGTTGTAATGTTATAATATAACTCAACAACGCCTTTACCGATTTGGCTAATTTTGGTCTTGAATTATTCGTGGAAGTCCAGGGAAGGTTTGTACGTAAAAAAGTCTGGACAAAGTGTAAAATCAACATCTTTTAGCAATTTAAAATATTTTTTTGTTTGAATAAATGAACTTAATAATATTTTTTTTTATTACTATGCCTTATACGTAGTGAAGCACGTACCGGGCCGCTAGTTATCTATATAAGTATGTACATACATAAAAAATAAATGTAGTATATCAGTTATCTGGTTTCCATAGTACAAGCTCTGCTTAGTTTGGGATCAGTTAGCCGTGTCCAATAATGTCCAAGGATATTATTATCTTTATTATTTTGTTACTAAATAATCCACGGCCTGGGAACTGCCGCCTAAACCATCAGCGTGATCGCGATCGGCCTTCAAATAGATGAATCTTAAAAATAGCTAAATCATTCGTCACCGTAGCCGTGACGGTCACCGTAGCCTAGTTGGTAGTGCTCCTGCCTACGAAGCTGGTGGTCCTGGGTTCGAATCCCGGTAAATGCAAATATTTGTGTGATGAGCACGAATATTTGTTTCTGAGTCATGGATGTTTACTATGTATATAAGTATTTATCTATCTATATAAGTACTCAATACTCAATCATTTATTGCTTCCATAATGTATAACAGATGGTATAATCTTATAATTATGTAACAATTATGGACCGTGTCGGGCACAGCATAGTAGAAGAGAGGAAGAAGGCTTTTTGTTAATAATAAAAAGTTTAAGAATTTATGCTATTTGTATATATATATATATGATAATATATAGAATCATAGTGTGCCAAATTTTAATTTAAAAATGTCAATATTTAAAGCGAAAAGATTATCAGATTAATAAATGTCAAGATCTATAGAATTATTTCTTTGAGTCCAAGTATTCTTTTACAGTATAATAGTTTTTCTGTAATAAGAAAAGCTTTCGTTTTTTTAATAAAAGTATTATCCTTTTTTTCTTTTTTTAATTCTTCTGGAAGTTTATTATACACTTTTATTGACATGACCAACGGGCTTGTAGAGTGCATAGATAGATGGGATGTTGGTAAATTTAATCTATTCCCATGCCTAAGTGTGAGGCTAGATTGTAAATTTTCCCTTTTGGTGTAGTATTCTGGATGCTGCCGAACAAACTTACAAATTTCCAGGATACTTATATACTACAGATACTTGGCAAGGTTAAAATTTTGAGATGTTGGAAATGTGCTTTGCAGGATTCTGTTTCTTCTATGTTTACTAATATTCGGATTAACTTTTTTGTAGGGTAAACACTGAGAGTGATTCTATACTATTTGCCCAGAGGATTACTCCGAAGTATGTATATCGCCGCGTGGGTACCACGCGGCGATATACATACTTCGTACATAGTACAAGCTTTGCTTAGTTTGGGGCTAGGATGATCTGTGTGACATTGTCCCGAGATATTCGTTCAATCGGTTTCAACGCTGAAAATCGATTCCGGACCATTTATGACGTCACATATTGTGTTCATGGAAGCCGATTGAACGAATGATTTAGTCATTTTTAACCTTCATCTATTTGAACGCCGATCGCGATCACCATCTCCGGCGAATAAGGCGGTAGTCCTCCAGGATCGCTTAGAATCAGGGCCATTGTCTGAATTCATAAATATTTTATATATCACTAGCTGTGCCCCGTGGTTTCACCCGCGGTAAAGTAGTTTTGGCGTAAAAGAGTAACAAACATACGTCCATATATCTATACTCACCAACTTTCGCATTTATAATATTAGTAGGATGTGTACCTCTAGCGGTTTTGGCATTGCACGACGGAATAGCTCGCAGATGGTAGATTTTTTTCTACTTACTTGACACTTATCGTCATATTTTAAACAAATCGCACAATATTGTAATGATATTACCTGCCCTCCTATAGAATAAAACCTCTTTTATCAAGATAGCTAGTAGCTCTGGTCATTTTATTAAAATAACTAAACATAGCTTTTAAAATGAGAATAGAATTCGAATCAAATAAAAAGCATGGTGTTACGTTTGATTGATGTTTGTCAATAGTTATAAAAATGGTGTGCTAAAGTAAACATTGTGAATCTAATATAATTATTTTAAATAAAATCAGTGATTGTTTGTCAATACATGTGTTATCATTGAGAAGATCTCCCTAGATCCCGTATAGAAATACCTCTTGCAGCTGCGAGTGTGCTTACATGGTGGTAGGCGCCTTTGGTTATTTGAAAAGATTTTGAAGTTTTCAAAGGGGAGACTTAACAAGATTTACAAGAAATCTAGAGAAAAATAAGAAAATATGGAATCGACAAGCGTGAATTTACAATTATTTAATGGTTTGAAACAAGATGCGAAGGAGTTTTTCAAACAATTTAAAAGATTTTCTATCGTAAAAAGATTATCAGACGAAGAAAAAGTAGCGATCATCCCGTCTTTTCTACAAGGAGCAGCGTTATCGTTCTACAATATAATAGTAGATACGGCTACAGGATTTGCTGACCTTGAAAAATATTTTCTAGAGGAATTTCCAGCAACTATTGACTATACAGAAGAATTTTATATGACGAGACAGAACTATGATGAAGACATTTTAGGAAATTTTTATAAGTTACAAGAACTAGCTTGCAAGGCAGAAATAAAAGATGAAAGAAAATTTATTATACAGTTTATTAAATCGTCGGCACCATTTCACAAACATAAACTAGCAACTTCACTAATAGAAGATAAAAAACAATTAAAGAAATTAATTGTACAGTTAAAAGATATTTACGATATGAAAGATTTAAAGCCCCATTGTGATGATAAGTCCTACACACCATCACATAATACGAGACGTTACCCGACATCACCTGTGCAAGGGAGATCAGAACGTCAACCATCAGCCAACTCAAGATATGTGACGCCAGGAGGAAAAAGAACGTCGGCGGCATTGAACGTCACACATCAGGCAGTTTCGAGTCAGCAGAACGGGGCGACGTGTGAAAATGGCGCTCAAACAAAGGAAGTATTTAATCTTTTTAATAGTTTTAGAAATAGTATGCCGTATATTAGGGTTATGTATAAGAACATTTCATGTCCAGCTCTCTTAGACACGGGAGCTGCGGTGTCATGTATGTCGGGAACGATGGCGCGTAGATTAGGATTAGGTTCGACAGGAACTGCAGTCGGCTCTATACAAGGCGTTGATGGAAGGACGATCGATACGACTGGAACAGCTAAATTTAATTTTTATATTAACGGTAAGGAATTTTGTACTAATCTTTATATCATAGAAGATCTTGCATGCCACTTAATTTTAGGACGAGATTTTTTGAATGCGAATGCTGTTGTCATGGATTTTGCTAAGAGTAGAATAGTCATTGGCACGGAAGTGGTCTATTTTTGCCAAGACCAAAGAGTTTTTAATTGTTTTAAAAAAAACTCTGACAGTCATGTCAAACGTCATCCAAATTTGGACAAGAAGATTGATATTGATAATTATATTGTAGTAAATAATAATTCTTCGCCAGTAATTAATGGCAGAATTTACGGAAAAAAGAGAGATCGAGTTAGTGATGATAAGGTCACTTCGTTGGGCAATTTATCGGCAAAAGCGGTATATAACATAACTCAGGTACGTCACAAGGAAAAGGTCGACTACGACAGGAGAACAAGGCGAGAGTTCCGGCCGGGAGATTTAGTTATCATACGCTCTTCGAGACGAATTTCTGGTAAGAACTTCAAATTACAACGGTTATTTGTAGGGCCATGGGTGGTGGTTAGACGTGTAAGTGATGTCACTTATGTGGTGCGAAAGCCTGGACGGAATAGATCCGACACAGTACATATCAATCGGATGAAATCATTCCAGACAAGGGAGATTTGAATAAATACTTGATATGCTGGGCTCCTATGTCTAATGAGAGTTATTTTATTTGTTCCGTTATTGTTATTTAACATTGTACGATTAGCATAAAATTATAATATTAATGTTGTCCGCTGCTGGACATGGGCGTAGCCCAAATATTTTCATAATTTTAATACTGGTTATGATTGACTATAGTCATCACACTTATGACTTATTTTATTGGTGGTGATGATGTATAAGTGGCGCTGCTACATGATTATCAGGTGTTACCCTGAAAAGAGTCGTTTTTGGGGCACACACACAGGATGTTCATTGTCTGGAGAAGCAATGAAAGCCTCCTAGACTAACCAAGTCTTGTTATTATGTTGTTTATGCCAGAAAACACACGATATTTATAGATTACATCAAAAGTGTGGAATTATCATGTCACGGTGTTTGCGACCAAACATCTCCGAAACGGCTGGCCCGATTCGCATAAAAATTTTGTATGAATATCTGGCGAATATTTTTTTTTTTTACCTTAAGTTTAAGGGTGAACCACTACTAAATATTTGCCTTTAATAAAAAAAAAAAAAAAAAATTGAAAATTAAATAAAACTTTAAATTCACCATTCTACTACCAAGCCCTATCTAATTTTTTTTCCTTTTTAGTAACAATAATTTAATTTTATGTTTATTTGGATAATTTTTTTGCATCCAATCAAATGTCTTTCGATGACTTAGATTTGTTAATAGACCCGATAGATGGCGCTGCGATAAGACTGTGAGTTTTATTGCTGTTGTTATGGCAGTGGTAGAATAGATAAGCCGTTTACTTATGTTACTGATGAGAATGTTTATAATTACAATTTTATTTTATTTGTCAAATATATGAATATACTTTCGCGCATAAATTTTGTTTTCATGTGAAACGTACGAGAGCAACGATGACCAGGGGCGGTGTTCCAGTACAACCACAATGGACATGATGGAAGATCGGAAAATGAATAACGGGATTAACAAGAAGTAAATATCCAGGTAGAGATAGGGAGTTAGGAAATGGGTGAAGCGTAGATTAAGGGGATATTTCCGTCAATAGTTAAGAGTGGGTGATAGAATTTAATTATTCATTGGCATCACACATCTAGCACATAGTAGCCGATAGATGTGGGAGAACCTCATGGACTCCATGATGTTGATGGGTATTCTGTTCTACCTAACACTTTTATTTTCATGTCTGGGGACAAATAGATGATAGGGTAGGTTAATTGGTATAAATGAGATATTTATTTTTCATTAATCTTGGTTGGTATATGATCTTCCATCATGGTCCTGACTCTCTGGAACCCCATCCTTGATTGATAGGATTAATATCTTTTTGTTATCAATTATTTTGGATAGTTTAGCAGTTAGGTTTTATAATAGGATAGCCATTAGCCAACTTTTATACATGCTTCAATTAATTTTTAACCACTTGTTCTAATTAATTATTTCAGATTATCATTAATAATTTAGTTGGACGGTCAACTGTTGTAATAATTTAATTTGGATTAAACTTTTAACCAGTTGTTATAATTAAGTTTGCCCTTTTAAAATAATTATTTTCAGATCATTAATTTATGATTTATTTAAATGGTTAAAAGTTGTAATTATTTTCATTCTTTTTTTATTTCTGTACTTTTACTTGGTGATAGGACCAAGTATGATCATTGAAGCTTTTGTGTGTGAAGGTTGACTAATATTTTATTTTAGCTAGGATAGCTATAATTAGGTAGTGTTTAGCTAGTGTTAGGAAAGTAGAATTAGGGCCTTGAAAGTATAATTTTTGGTTGGTATTTTTTTATACTTTGAGCAAGTCGGACTCATACTCCCATTTGCTAGACTTTCAGTGGGTCCTGGGTTCAATTCTACTCTTTTTTATTGCACCTATGTATTTGATAACTCCCAACATAGGTAGACAATTATAATGTAGGAAGGTAACAGAATTTTGGAAGTGTTTCAAGACTTCCAAAATTTTTTTTTGGGGAGGGGGTGATGTAATGATATTACCTGCCCTCCTATAGAATAAAACCTCTTTTATCAAGATAGCTAGTAGCTCTGGTCATTTTATTAAAATAACTAAACATAGCTTTTAAAATGAGAATAGAATTCGAATCAAATAAAAAGCATGGTGTTACGTTTGATTGATGTTTGTCAATAGTTATAAAAATGGTGTGCTAAAGTAAACATTGTGAATCTAATATAATTATTTTAAATAAAATCAGTGATTGTTTGTGAATACATGTGTTATCATTGAGAAGATCTCCCTAGATCCCGTATAGAAATACCTCTTGCAGCTGCGAGTGTGCTTACAATATCTATATAAATTGTAGCCTATGTGTTATTCTGATGTATAAGCTATATTATTGTAAAGTTTCATTAAAATCCATTCAGTAGTTTTTACGTGAAAGAGTAACAAATATCCATCCATACTTACAAACTTTCACGTTTATAATATTAGTAGGAGATTATTATGTTGGTTTCAGCTGACGCACTTTAATATGTAGATGGCTAATGTTCGTTGTAGTTAGTAGCCATAACCAAAATTTGACGACGATAAATTATTACTGAGGGACGGAACGTCGGCTGTACAAACTTAAAAGGTATAATTTATCTTTTTTTTCTGTTACATATTTCATGTAAAATTCTTTACCTGTTATTTGTGAATTTGGGTCTAATTGAAACTTGCGGAGCAATTAATTCTTAATGAGGGACATAATATAAATACGGCTCCTAATTAATTGAACAAAAATGAGGATTATACATTCAGAATTCGTAACACTGCGATGAAATACAAGATGTCTGAACTTGTAGACGTTTGAGGAGCTGATTTGGGTATAAAGATAACCCTTGTCATATGGAGTTGAAAGCTTTCATTAATGTATAATTTGCTGGAACGATATGTACACAGTTTCGATAAAATGATCGCTGCTTCACTAATCCCACAAATATTATTAATGCACTACACAAGACACTTTCACACACAAACTACCCAACGGATGTTGATGAAACTTAATAGTAATATAGCTTATAAAACATATACTATAATAAGTGAAACCGAGGGGCACAGCTAGTAACAAATAATAGTGCCCGTCGACAGGTTCCATTTCGGCGATGAGTCATCTATGTGTGTGCGGTGTACATATTAGTGCACAAATATGTACACCACACAAGTGGACTAATAAGGGGACCTTCGCAAATAACGTCACACGTTAAGAGGATGACGACATGTCATCGTGTTAAAAGAAGAAAGAGCTAGTCAAAAGCTTTATGCCTACGTGCAAAGAAAATGACCAGTGACCCCAATTCTAAGCAACACAACTAAAATCATGTGGATTTTATAATGAAAAGCAGTCCAAGATGTCCGCCATAACAAAATGGCGGATAACATATTTTTACACCACTCCTCAATATGGGTATCAAATGAAAGGGTATGAATATTCAAAACCTTGATTCAAATGATTCAAAATTCAAATTGAAAAATCATTTATTCCGTAAAAATTTCTGATACATTTCAAATCCAAAATGGCCGCCTTCACGAAATGGCGAATTACATTTTTTTTCAGATCTCCTTCAGTATGGGTATCAAATTAAAGGGCTTCACTAGTAGAATACTACATATTCCATACACCATGATAAAATTCAAATCCAGGATTTCCGCCTTCACATGGAAAATTACATAATTTATTTCAAAACTCCCTCTAAATGGTTAAAAAAAAATTAGGTTACAATTAACAATTAAGTTACCATTAACATTTAGTTAGAAATATCAATTATGTATCAATTAACAATGAAGTTATATAACATACAGAATCGCCTGCAATATCTACAAAGCGTCTTAAAATAGACTTTATTTAAAGTGGAGCCTAAAATTCGTACTAATCTTTGAAGAATATTCTTAGGTAAATGTTACCTTCTAAATAGAGTACTTCAAAGGAATTTAGCTTTAAGAATTGCAGAGTATCTAGATTCACTGAACTGCTACTTAAGGATCGCTACGAACTTAATTATTTAATGGAGTGTTAACAAGTGTTTCTCAACTATTAAATTGTTTGGATTTTAGACGTTTTTTTCAGACAACACCCTCATTTGGAATATGAATCCGTGCCTAACATGTATAGGCCGTTAGTATTTTACTACGCACGACCATCATTGGAAATCGATCAATTAACTGCGTAAGTATTTTCAATCCGGTATGTCATTGTCACCTTCTAGAAGCGAGCTTATTCCTTCCTTAAAGGTTAGCAATGCTCTTGCAGCCTCTGTGGTGTTACATGTGTCCATGGGCGACGGTGATCACTTACCATTAACTCGCAAGTGAAAAGCTCAAAAGTGTCAAAAGAGCTATATCAATTGGTCTAGCTCACCAATTCTCTAGCTCAGTTCGTATTCTAATGTGTCAATATATCTTTGAGCTCACACGCTCTGATTCAGACTGTCGGACGTTGTCCACAATTATTAAATTATTGATAAACTAGCACTTTCCAGCCGTCCAATATCTAAATTTGTAACGCACTATCCCAACTGTGTTTGTAGATAATAGAAATATAGTCAACCCTAAAACGTACGATATGTAATGATGTACGTTTGTACATTCATTATGATAATTTTGTTTAAAAAGCATAGAACCGATTTCAACTTTTTGTCTAGATGACCGATTGTTACAAAATTTATTACTTGGGACTATTCCGAAAGCATTTCCAATCGATACACCAAAATCTGTTAACAAAACCGGATAAATAACATACATACATACAGTCGCATTCAAATTTTTACTCTGATGGTTCACCGCTGGACGGAGGCCTTCCCCAAAGGTTACTATAACGTTGCCATTTGGAGCAGTTTGCCGTAGACACCGTGCTTGGGATGAAAATTGGGGACCGCAAGTAGGTAGAAGATTCTAGTAGTAGGTCTACAGGAGTCCCGTAGTCGCATTTTACGACACCCATGGGATGATATTGATGACCCCCACACAGTCAGACAGCTTGCATACAGTCCAGTTGAACTAAATTTTACCTAAAATTCAAACGCAGTTTATGCAAATCAACTTGAAATTGAAGTAGATATCTTGTGTAAACTACGTTTGAAATTTAGGAAAATTCCAAATAGAATATTTTATTATGTAAGATTGTAGGTAATTTCATATTCTAACCCCGAAGAAGACGAGCAGCTAGCACGCGATGATTGAACAAACACTACCTAGCCAAAGTAAACAGTAAAAATTTATTCTGATCGCCTCCAGGGCACCTTGAGCATACAAAAGCACTCAGAAAGCGCCTTTTGTTTAAACACTTACGCTGTTACTGTTCGCCCCTTTTCACGGGACGTGATAAGGGTTGTTTGTGGTCAGTAACGTTATTCACAGTATTCGTAGTGGGCTATATATTCCGCGCGATGAACACCAAGCCGGGAAAACATTTATTATAGTTAGGATTTACGTAATCCGAACGCTGATACAATACGTGGGGTGTCATAAGATACGACTTCGTATCTGTGTGTCTAGCGCTAAGGTGTTCTCATCCGGGTTGGGCCTAAAAGAAATATTGTATTTGAACTGCCCTGTTGGATTAGTGGTTTGTGATCCTGACTGTTAACTCAGGGGTCGTGGGTGTAAAATGACTGAATATGACTAGTCACAATTGTCATAAACCTTAAATGACCGATCATTTACTGTCAAATTCAGTCAATTTGACTCAAATATTATTGTCTATTCTCGACTACTACCCAATTATTTATTTATTTAGGTACCCAATTTATATGCAAGTTTAAATGAACGTTTTATGTTGTATTATATCATGAGAGGATAAGACAACATCAAAGACGATGCGCGAGGCGATGCGACGTTGACTCGCGCATCACGCAATCATGGGTGCATTTAAGACAAAATGGTCTTAAATGCACCCATAATTAGAAATGTAAAATGATTAACACTATATAATAATACTCACAAAAACTACTTTTTTGTTTCAATTTAGAAGTTGTAGGCTTTTATCAACGACAAAAATTTAAAAGGTACCAAAATATTACTGAAATCATATTGACTGAAAATGACCGTTTTTGACCGTTAATGACCATTTTGACCAATTTGACCGTAAATGACAGTCAGTCTAATTCAGTCACTTTAGTCATTTTCAACACTAGTCGTGGGGTTAGGTTGATACAAGCACAGCGCACGAGCCGAGCGAGCGAAACGAGCCTGCCGCGGCAGCGGTAGGCGAGTGCCAGAAGCGACTTTTTACGAAACATATTATTTGGTGTTTAGTAGGAGACACCAACTTAGTGAGACTACTAAATTAGTAGAAGGAGTAGAAAATCAGAAGCGAGTTAACATGTAAAATTATTTTATTACTTGACTTAATTTTGAAGTTATATTATTTTTTTAAAGTCACTATCATTTATTTATTTATTTACTAGAAACAAACAGTCTTACAAAACTCAGATACTTAAAAATAGAATGTTTATAATTGTAGACCTAAAGTTTCCTATATGAGATACATATATGCTAAATAGCTCTTTTTTACTTAAAATATAATATACAAGTACAAGTACAAGTACATGCCTACTTGTAGAAAGTAGGTTTTATACTGTAGTTGTTGCCACTACAGGTGAAATGAAAAAAGGTCAAAGAACATTTTAATATTTAACAAGTGTAGTGTTTGTTAGTGGATCATTTGCTCAGTGATTTTTTGTAAGATGATACTTTAGTCAAATGTCTCGTTTACCAAATGAACATTTAATAATAATAATATCCTCGGACATTACTTACGCACGGCCATCTGATCCCAAACTACGCAGAGCTTGTACTATGGCAACCAGACAACTGAGAAACATACGTATATATTTCTGGATAAATACATATTGTAGATAAAGAAAACCCAGAAATAGCAAAAATTATCATGTACACAATAATTTTTCACGGAATCGAACCCACGACCTCTGGTTTAGCAGTCCATGCTCACCAATATGACCAACAGGCCAGCCGACATTACTTACTGATGGTATAGAGCACAAGGACAGGTTAAATTTCGCATTTAATCAACCTCGCAAATTGATATCGATTGCCTTTTTTGACAATGGCCTATATTCTGCCCTTGGCCCACTGCCCGAGCGTTTGACATCGGGTGGAATTTCACCATGTATTTTATCGGCTTATTTGACCCCCGGTGCATCGTGAGGGTTGGTTGTTAAACTGAAGGTTGGTGGCATTGATTTATAGACCTCACTGCCCCATTAGTCTAGCTGTAGCGTATTCAACTGTAGAAAGGAGGTCCTGGGGCTTTACCGGCTAAGTCGCCGAACATCGATTTCTTAAATGGCGTTCAAATAATTAAAGGTTAAAAATTACTTAATCAATCATTAAATCGGCTTCCATGAGCACATGTGACGTCATAAATGGTCCGGAATCGATTGTTAACTTTGAACCCGATCTAACGATTGATTAAGTTTTTTTACCTTTATTTATATGAACGCCATTTAAGAAATCGATGTTCGGCGACTTAGCCGGTAGAGCCCCTGGACTCTAATAGACGGGTCGGGTCAGCCAAGAGAAATTTGAGATATTTATTTTAAGAAAAAAAAATCGGCATCCGCCATGAGTCCCGGAGTTGGCGCTATTTTTATCCCCGGTCATGTACCTTACCTCTTTCCGGTCGTGTCATCGAATCATGATGGCAACTCTCCATTGATACTGGATTGATTTGAAACTCTACCAGGAGGACATAATTATTTACTACTTAACGATTTGAAGGAACATGTGGCTGTGGACAATCCTACCTGTTTTGACCAAGGTTTCGACCAAGCGCGGTGATCGGCCCCGTTCACCGAGCCTATCATCACCGCACTCGATCGCAACCGTTCCGGTGGTCCGGTTATACAACATGTAACGTAATTAACGCACACCCCCAAACACCCCAATTAGAATATTATGTAATAATCATAATATATACACTAAATTTTTAATTTAACATGTATATGCATTGTTATTTACTAAATTAGTTTCTTGGAATAAAGTTTATTTTTCTTAATTTTGTGTTGAAAGATGGAATTTTGAATGCATACAAATAAAACTGCTATTTAAAAGTCTTATTACTTTGACTTACGGTCCATTTCAATTTGTTTTGACTGTACAGGGTTAATATAACGATAATTTCCGTAGTTTTAATTATTTTGGAACAAAAAATTACCTTAATTAAAAATTATATAAATCAATTCAATAAAGGATTCTGAACAAACTATTTTCAGGATGTGCGATCTGATCTTTCTTATATCGGCGTACGTATTTCAATATTGCGATGCAGGTATGGCGTTATGATAAGCTATTATGTGTATTCGTCTAAAAAGAAAAATAAATAGAAATTAAAGTTATTAAAATCTTATAATCTTAAAGGACCACAATGAAAATAAATTAAACCCAATCATAATTCAGAAAACCAAGAAAGTGCTAAGTAAAACAATAAGGTAAAGATAAAAGTTAGGCTCATAAAACCAGGTATTTATAGCCACCCCAAGTTTAGGTTATACTGAGACATAAAATCTGCCTGGTTAAATAACTGAACGTAATGTTAGGGTTGCTCCAATATACCGTCGTGGATTGACGGTCACCGTAGCCTAGTTGGTAGTGCTCCTGCCTACGAAGCTGGTAGTCCTGGGTTCGAATCCCGGTAAGTGCAAATATTTGTGTGATGAGCACGAATATTTGTTTCTGAGTCATGGATGTTTTCTATGTATTTAAGTATTTATCTATCTATATAAGTATGTATATCGTCGCCTGGTACCCATAGTACAAGCTTTGCTTAATTTGGGGCTAGGATCATCTGTGTGAAATTGTCCCAATATACCTGTATTATAAAAAAAATAAAAATATATATCACCGTAATATAGTATAATTTGTCTTGGTGAATGCTACTCTATATAACCCTAATAAAGTCGCATTCGCTTTGGTGGAGGCTCTTCTCTTCCAGCAATTTAGCTGTAGCACGGTTATTTTAAGTACAGTTATTTTAAGTAATGAAATGAGGTATCAATATGCGGGAAAATCAATATTGTTTTAATCCGCCATGGAGTATTATGAAAGCGTTCAAACGCAACCCAGAACGGGTTTAGCAATTAAAAACTATAGCTTGTCACTCACAGGAATTCGAGAATAATGATTCGAGTAATTATAATAAGTAAATACATTTATTATTACCTAAGTGCCATCTAAACACTTCCAATATCTTTTCTATCAATATATGAATATTAAACTACTATTATTTGAATGAATTGTTGAAGGTCTTGTGCTTACCGTAGCCTATGACGGTGTTAATAGAGACCATGTCAAAAATTACAGTTTCACGGTATGATTAATACGATTCCTCGTACATCTGAATGACAAAAATTACAGGCAATCTCTGTGTTGCATGCTCTGTCTTAAATATTAGAAAAAAATATGAAAAATCTATACTGACCAATTGTTTTAATAAATTTAAATAAATATCCTTTTCCAATTTGGTTTTAGACTAGGTATATTGAGGTATATTTATTTAATTACTGACAAATTAATTTATTGATGAAATTACTGATAAATTAATTTTATGTATTACTAGCTGTACCTAGTGGTTTTACCCTCGTTTGTGTTTATAAATTATAGACTATATGTTATTCGGATATATATGCTATATTACTACACCGTTTCATCATCATTATCAAACAAGCAAAAAATAGTTACGGCGAGCGAATGAGCGCCTACTTAATACCTCGGTTAATGCATTACCTACCCACTTACGTAAAAATATAAATAGTAGGAATATAAAACTTAAACTAAAAAACTACTTTTTACCTCTTTATCGACATCCATAAATAAATTATCGTAGTTATTTGCGTTTTTCTCATTGGACTCGAGGAGTGTTTTCTTTATAGGCTTGAATTAAAAGAAAACTTGGCTTAAATTAATAAATTATCATTGTTTATCTAGTTTTTACTTCTTTTCTCCATTTATGTTATTGTAAAGTGGCACGCTCAAACCCTAGAGGTTTCTGTGCCACTTCCAAAAAGCAAACTTTTATGCTCCATAAATATATAAATAAAAAAAATCTAAATTAAATAGTTTAAGCACGAAGAAGTAACAAACATACACACTCACACACTCACAAACTTTTGCCTTTATAATATTAGTGTGATTCTGTCTCTTTCAGGCAAAGTCGCGTCACGTTTATATTAGAGGAATATCGACATTTCCTCTAGTTATGTGGCAACCCTACTCATACTTCATTTATGTATAAGTTATATACGTACTTTCACAAGATTGTAGACTATTATTACTGAAATAAAACTTGCGTACCTAAGTAAGTATCTACGCTGACTATAAAGAGCTTTTCTGTGCTCAAAAGACGACTCACTTTGGGCTTTTCTGTTTAAGGTGAAATCTTATGACGTTGGTATTAAAAAAGGTTTTATTATTGGTTTTGCGAGTATAAAATACTTAATGAATTATATTTACCACAAATCATCTACAGTTCCAAATCATAATAGATTCTTTTTTGTTTTTTTTTTAAAGGCAACGCTTGCAATATGATCATAATTCCCTGTGTTTTAAGCTTCCGTCCCTTTGTGTTAAACTTTATAAATTGTAGCCTATGTGTTATTTGGATATATTTATTTCATACATATTGCTACAAAGTTTCAACGAAATCTGATCCGTATTTTGTAAATAAAGAGTAACAAACATCCACACTCACAAAATTTTACATTTATTATATGCTCAATATATATTTTATTAATTTAAATTCATAATTTAATTAAATTAAGTATAAGCTATTATTGCCATGACACTTCTTATATTTTAGTAGATATTTATTGACAAATCTGCGGTTGAGATTTAGGGAATGTAAATGAATAAAGTTTTTTTTCACCGAATCATCGAATTTTAATTTATTACCTAAAAGTTGTCTGAATTCTATTAAATGGATATTGGATTGCATTGTGACGAATAAGGAGAGAACTGGAATTAAATAACTAGTCTCGGTTAATTGACAGCGAGCTAAAAATAAATCGTCCCTAACTGTAATAATTTACTCCTCAAATATTCTCTTTACTTAGCTATTGTTTTAACGAAATTGGCCTTAATTTAAAGCTCCAGTCATTACCACAGCCCCACGTTACCACATCAGCCTAATCGAGAATGCAAAAGGTTTTCTTTGTGAAATGTCGTTCCTGTATTTAAACAGGTAAGGGTTAATACCCGGCTACTTTTGAATACCAAGAAATAGTTACATATTTTATGTGATATAGGAGTACTTATACAGCCAGAAATAGATGAAATTGATTCATCTCGTGTGTAAGGTATACATCGTAGCTGATTATTATTTAGTACGTCGAATAATCATTAGCTTAGGTTATAATAACAACGTAGCTATAATGGATAATTACTTCATGTTATTTATGTCATTTTTTATGGTATAACTTTTATTTAAATTTTTAGGGAATTACGAATTGAGTGCTGGTAACATTGTATTTGAGTTGAACGTACGGAAAATACAACAAAGATGACACATTTGACGTTGAGCGATAGAACAATTCAGACGTGTCACAATAAATCCATCGATATCACATCAATCATCGTTTGATTTTGTGATAAAGACCTGGTTCTTTCACGTGCCTATAAATATATACACTTGTCGTCGTCGACAGCACAATGTACGGTTAAGACGGCGCGTTGCCAGTTCTTTTTTATCTTGGCTGGTCACGCTGCCGCGTGTCTAGAGTGAAACGAAAAAAATACCTGTTGAAAAGATTTAAACGATCTCTGTTAAGTGCTTGCACAGTTTCCAAGTTCGTCAATCCAATCACAGTTCGACAATAACGACAAACGGAGATCACGAGACATCATTTTAGAGCGACATTTGATAACCTTCTCTGGGAAAAACGATTATCAAAGATATCGATATCGTATCGCTCTTAATATTTTATACCAAAAATATTGAAATAACATGCTACCTGTACCTTTCTTCGGGCTGTTGCCATTTGATTTGCCAAGATAAATAAATAAATATATTCTGCCAACTAACACAATGCCATCTGATCCCAAACTTGGCAGAATCTATACGTCCTATACGACGAACATACTTATATATTCCTTAATACAGACATATTACAGATGAATTACACCCCTATATAGGACAAATAATGGGGCTATGGTTTGTCCTGGGTGGGGATCCAACCCACGACCTCGGGTTTAGCAGTCAGGGTCAACAGACGATATAACTGCATCGCTTGGCAGAAGTTCCTTAAAAAATTATAGTTTACAACTTTAATTTCACTGACCCTATCATTTCCAAACCAAGCTACCCCGTGACAAGTTTCGAATCCTAAAGGTAAACAAACATGTTACTTTGCTTCTAGTTTTGTTGGCTAAGAAGCTTGTCCCCCGCACCCTTCAACTATCAAGCTTAGAAGTGAACGCCACCTAAACTAATTGTAAACAATGTAAAAAATAAGAATAACGTAAAATATAAAGTATTTTATAAAAGACATCTTCAACGCCTTCAACTCCGTCCAGTGGCGCGCGATACGGGAGGCACTGGTCCATCATAATGTGCCTCCCTATCTCCGTGGTACTGTCGGGGCATATTTGCGCGATAGGACGATTCAATTCGTCGGTCGGAACGGTATTGAGATCCAGAGGGAGCTCTCCTGCGGGGTTCCTCAGAGGTCCGTGTTGGGACCTGTGCTATGGAGCCTCGCGTACGATGCGGTCCTGCGGATAAGCCTCCCTCCCGGAGTGAGCGTCGTCTGCTATGGCTAGTGGCAATGTATTTAGAATAAAATTCCGCAAAACAAAAATGGTCTGATAGTTTTAATACAGAAACCGAGCCATAAAAATTATCACAAATTTTTTATATTGTATTCTCATTCTTATCTTTGTATTTTATTTATTTATTATACAAAAGATATACAACATATACACATAAGCAAATCTAAAACCACGAGGGTTTGTCGAGGATTCGATCTATGTATCTGACTATAAATATCAGTGTTGATGTGCGTCCTTGGTAATTTAACATTATATTGGTAATTGAATTCAATTTCACCCTATTTTAATTAGAGAAACTGTCTCACTTTAACGCATACGAATGAAAACCAAATCAATACAAACGAACATTTCATCCTCCTAAACCGAACGGTTTTAATTGAATTTTTCAGATTCAAACGACAGGAGTTTAGGTAACAGGTAATATTTTGATAGTTTGAAATAGGATTTTTATTGATTTATGGAATGCCACTTCTACATAAATATTTTATCCACAAAATTGAAATGGTGATTCATGGTTGTGGCAAATATCTAAATTGCATTAAAATATTTACCTAACTTGAAATCCATGGTAGAAAATGGTACTTAGTTATCGTATGGGCAGTGGTTACCCTAGTGTCAGAGTTGTTCAAGCCGCCCAGTAGGCCTTTGACATGGCTTAACTACGGTTGCCTAATGGCTATAGCTGGGACCTACAGCTTGTGCCGCTACGCTCAGAAATGAAACCACTTTGGCGGTTACCCATCGATGGGCTGACCGCATCATCTAGCTATGAGCGCTAGGAATAAGCACCTACTTTGAAATTGTTGAAGCCTGGCAGCGCGTGATTTGAGATTGCTATGTGTACTGAATACAAGGAAAGATATAGGAAAGAAATTGAACTAATAAATAACATGATAAAGTTACACGTTACCTACGTGTGTGCTTGTTCCGGAATATTGATGCAAATAAACATACATTTCAGGAGCCTTTCTTATATGTCAAATTGCAAATAAATAGGTTAGCGGAAATACTGTTTATTGACGTAAATGTAAAAAGTTTACGGAATAATTGAATTTTGAATTTGTGGTAGTCTCTGAGTACTTACTTCTGTTCGTGACCTCGCAACAATTAAGTCTGTCCCTCCACTCCTCAGTTCGAAGCTACTAATATATCGACATGTCTATCAATGTTATTCCGACCAATATAGTACTTAGGAGTACCTGAGAGACATGACAATTTTCCATTAGTCAGAGAAAAAACACTCGAAATTCAGTCCCCCATACTAGAAGCATACAACGCTCGAACGTGTGCTACGATGCTACGACGCTACGCCGTAGCGAGAGTTGCAATTTATTTTCTCTTTACTAAGTATATTCTCTGTTTCTAGTCACTTTCGTGTGGGTTTTCAAGTATGAAACTAAACTTAACGGAACGAGAAAGCCATATTGCTTCAAAATGTTGCCGTGGTTGGCAACCCTAATGAGGTATTTCAAAATGAAAGTCACGTATTTAATTACGCTACAGTGAGCAGTTTGAGCCTCTAGTTAATTCAATTCATTATGGCTGTAGGGCTCGCGGTATGTTTTCGGGAAAAATCTCTTGAATGACAGGAAAAGAGATTTAATATTGAAATGAATGGTAAAAATACATTGAAATGTATGCTTTCATAAATTGATTTATACGTTTTTCACAGACGAGAAGAAAATTGATAATCAGTTGCCGAACACATGGCTGTTACAAATGCGGAAACCTGCTGATTAACAATAAAAATACTTTGTAATGATGAAATAGTAAGATTAATTCAGCACTTAGATAACTTGACAAATTCCAGTGTATGTAACACTCGAATTTGTCAAGTTACTCAGTAAAGTCTGTATCAAAAGAGACTTTAAAAATATGCAATTATCAAACACAACGTACGCTCATTCTCAAACACTTATGGATCCCACAAATTTTCATTTCGATGAAGGCAACTGGCTATGAGAGGGTGTTTTAACTTGCACAGCTAAGCAAACCTAGTCTTAGCATTGTAGAACAAAAACTCTTGCTCTGACTGGATGTTCATAGAATGGATCACTCTAGACCCCCACCCAGGATATCCTTTGGAAGTGGCAATACTAAAAATAATGTGAATGAAGAAATGAAGACTAGTGCATTAAAGAAGTGCGATAAAGGATTTGATGTCATTCTTATTTGACCATATGAGATTGCAAGCCTAAGCAGAGGACAGAGACTCTTGGCAAAAGTGAGCGGTTAAAGGCTGCAAGTCGTAGGTCAAAACTCCTGATTGAAAAGAGAAATAACTTCTTACATCATCTCCCATCTTTGGTATAATTGTAGAAAGCTTTGCCAGTCGCTCATCAGCTTGCAAAAACATTGCAATAAAAAGTCTTTACAACCCAGTTTGAACCATCCGCAATCTAGCTAAAAGTCCGGAGATGCTGCATTGTATGGTAAAGTAATAGTCAATTTCAAAGTGTTTTTTAAAAATACACTTTATTCATGAACAGTAGATTGACTCATGCTCACGGTTTAATCCACAAAGGCTTGCTTTCTGATGAAATGTGGTTAGATGTATTTTTAAACGATAGAATGGGATATTCTTGTTAACCATAAGAACATTATTTTCCTCATCTTCTTCCTTACTCGTTCCCTATTAAACCATTTCAGGTTTGGCCTACTTATTTCGGGTAGATCACAGAATTCTGCAGCCAACAGCTATCTGGTTTCGTCTCCCATATATAAGAGCAGGTACTGTTTCTATTAGATGTCTGACTATTGACAATTGTCACGCGATCTTCCGGTCACGGAAAGAAGATCTATAAAAACTTTTTCTATCTATCTAGAAATATAAAACTGGAACGGATCACTAGTCTCCTGTAATACACTTAAATATGTAAATGAGACAGCGACGTGCTGAATTCAGATTTAAAAATTGTTGCCAACAGCTGCGAACTAGCTTTATTTACATACTTCACACTTCATCTATGGACTGCCGGCGCCCCTAAGCCTTAAGTGCGTCGCCATGTAGATTGTTTACGACTTAGCAAGGGCACTTGACCGTGAGCATCAGTTATGAGATGGATTTCTGTGTACCCCAGCTTTCAAAGCAAGAGTCAACATGTGACTTTTCTCTTGAAATAAACAAAACTCAACAGAAAATTTAATGTAAGCCTGACCCCTTTTTATGTGCGATCCCGTGGGATTCCTTTGTTTGTTCTTCTGAAAGTGCTGTGGCATTTACTTCCTGCATACAAAATGCTGTAAATATTTTTTTTCCTCATTTATTTGGCCGTTAGAGGTAAATGGCAAATGATGTTTATGCGTAATATATTGTTAGAGGTCTAAGTTATTTAGGCTTATTTTACTAAGTTATAGATTTGCTTGTTTTACTCATCCAGGTGCCAGGTGCCATTACCGCCTAATTCACCCGTCATCGTTATCGTTTATAAATGACTAAATAATTCGTTTAATCGGCTTCAACGTTTAAATCGATACCGGACCATTTATGACGTCAGATGTGCTCATGGAAGCCGATAGGACGATTGATTTAGTAATTTTAACCTTCATCTATTTGAACGCCGATTTACGATGACCGGCGAATTCGGCGGTAGCCCCCCAGCTTGAATAACGATTCTTATTAAGCACTTCAGGTGGTGGACATTATAAACGAAAAGCTTTTAATACGACGTGAGGTACGGCCAACTAAATCCTTTGTATAACTTGTCCTTCTTTTATATAACTGAGTCGGAAAACATGATATGACCCACCTGGCAGTAAGCAGTTACTGTAAGTCTATGAAGTAAGCAATACACGTCATCACTTACGCGTAGTGCCGCGGCCCATCCTTACCCCTCTATATATAATAGGTCTTTACCTATGAAATTGCCGTTTTGTATGAAAAAATTTAAACGAATTTTTTTCATGAATTTTTTTATTTGTATTAATCGAAGTAATCACCCATGCAATCAATGCATCTTTGCCATCGCAGTGGCAGTTTATTGATGCCCTTCTTAAAGAAATCAGCTGGACGGGAGGCAACAAATTCTTCAAAGGCATTTTGTACTGCCTCTCGGGTATTGAATTTTTTTCCCGCCAAGAAGTTATCCAAATTCTGGAAAATGTAGTAGTCTGTAGGCGCAAGGTCTGGTGAGTAGGGCGGATGACGGAGAGCTTCCAACCCCAGTTCTTGCAACTTGGAGACCGTCTGCTGTGCAGTATGAGGTCGCGCGTTGTCGTGCAGGAGCAGCGGAGACGAGCGATTGACCAATGCTGGTTGGAGATGCGCCAGCTTCTCCATCATTGTGCTCAGTTCTTCACAGTACACATCTGCAGTAATGCTCACCCCGTTTGGTAAGAAGCTGTGATGAATCACACCGGCGCTAGACCACCAAACAGTGACCATCACTTTTCTAGGGGTAAGTTTTCGTTTAGGGCATTGTTTAGGTGCTGAACCAGGATCCAACCAACTTGCTGAGCGCTTGCGGTTATCAAACAGAATCCATTTTTCATCGCAGGTAACAATGCGGTTCAAAATTCCTTCATTTGTGTGTCTGTTGAGCAGTGCAAGGCACGTCTCGACGCGTACTTCGCGCTGGCGATCATTGAGTTCGTGGGGCACCCATTTGTCAAGCTTTTTTACCTTGCCAATTTGACGCAAATGGACCAATATTGTTTTGACGCTAACGTCGAAAGCTGCTGCTAATTCAGCCGTAGATTGTGTATCATCAGCTTCCACAACCGCCTTTAATTCGTCATTGTCGACCAAAGTCTTCGGACGACCGCGAGGTTCATTTTTCAGGTCGAAATTTCCAGAACGGAAGCGAGCAAACCAATAACAGGTGGTGCGTTGGTTTGTAGTGTTAGCTCCGTAAACGTCGTTGATGTTGCGTGCCGCTTGTGCCGCGTTGCTGCCACGACGGTACTCATATTCCATAATTACTCGAATTTTTAACGTATCCATGATGACGAAAAAGATTGAAATGCGATGAAAATGTAACACTAATCAATAAAGAAATGACTACTTTTGGAAAAAAGAATCCATGTTTTTAAAATAAAATTAATTTGAAATTAGAATTCTTAGCCAAACAAAAATTATTTTGATTTGAAATGGCCAGTACTGCAGAACGGCAATTTCATAGGTAAAGACCTAATATAATAAAATCATAGGAAAGTCAAAACTGTACATTGAATATTTTTATTAAGGATACTTGGGGCGTGATCTACAATCGATATCAAAGCCAAAAATATAGTTTTTAGAATGTTTGTTTATCTGTATGTATGTCCGGGCTAAGCTCAAAACGTACTCCATGGATTTACTTCCAATTTTGCATGAATATTACTAAGACGTCGGGTCAACATATAGGCTACATATTATCACGCTATTACCTACGGGGGAGGAGCTGTGATAATTAATAAAGTTCAACGCGGGTAAAACTTATTTCCTGTTTAATAAATTCAATAAACTATATAAACTAATATTTCTATCACGTACTGAAGCAAAAAAAAAAACTACTTTGCTGAACTGGTCGTATCAACACACGGAAGACTTTTAGAAAATGGTTAAATAAATGCTGATATACATATTAAGTAATTCTATTATCTTAAGCATGGTACACTGCGCGATCAAATAAAAAAATTGAAATCCGCAGGCAAACCAAAGCCGACATAGCCCAAAGAATTGCCAAACTGAAGTGGCAGTGGGCAGGGCACATAGCTCGTAGAACTGACGGCCGATGGGGCAGAAATGTTCTCGAGAGGCGACCACGAACCGGAAGACGCAGCGTGGGCAGGGTTGCAAAGGTCGCGGGAAGCCGCTGGATGTGGGCAGCGCAGGACTGGCTATTGTGGAGATCCTTGGGGGAGGCCTTTGTCCAGCAGTGGACGTCTTTTTGCTGACATGTTTATATATGCCCTGTCTTTTTCATAAGAACTACTCGTATGTGAGAAAGAGCAATGATGTTAAAATTTATTTAGTTGGTTCTATATAGGATTGGCGAATCAACCTGTGAAGGTCTAAGTGTACGCACCGAGGTACATGTCGTATTTTAAAAATAACACCATAATATAAAATTACTTTTTTCTCTTAAAAAGGGTAAGTATCTGCAACAACGTAAATGGGTTCTAATGGGAAAATTTTATGTTGGCAAGTCTTTTTATGGGGAGCTTGAGTACTGTTACCGGAAGAGTACCATTGTTTTGTGAACAACGCCTTACACATTACTTTTAATGTACTTTTTTGAAATATTGAAGCCTCAAAGGATTGTAAATTTTATTTATAAGTAGGTAATATAGGATAACTTTTTTTGTAGTATATAATATAACACAACCTAAGACATGGTGACCCGCTTGCGCCTTTTCTTAAATGATCAAGCGGGTCAAATGATGGTCAGTGATCGCCACCGCCCATAGACACTTGCAACTGCATCATATCCAATCATCATCATCATCATCATATCAGCCGAAAGACGTCCACTGCTGGACAAAGGCCTTCCCCAAAGATCTCCACAATTGCCGGTCTTGCGCTATTCGCATCCAGCTGTTTCCAGCGACCCGCACAAGATCATCGGTCCATCTTGTAGGGGGCCTGCCTCATTTCATATCCAATAAGATCGCTGAATGCCGTATGAGTTTAATCCTAAGTTTGTGACTATGCGTGTATAAATGTTTGTTACTCTGAGTCATGGATGTTTTCTATATATTTAAGTATTTATCTATCTATATAAGTATGTATATCGTCGCCTGGTACCCATAGTATAAGCTTTGCTTAGTTTGGGGCTAGGATGATCTGTGTGACATTGCCCCTATATATTATTATTATATCCAATAAGATCGCTGAATACCGTACGAGTTTAATCCTAAGTTTGTGACTATGGGTGTAGATGTTTGTTACTCTCTCACGCAAAAAGTACTTAACGGATTTTGATGAAACTTTGTAGTAATATAGCTTAAAAAAGATACAAAAGATCCTGAAGGGTCGAAGTGCTGTACGCCAGTACACCCCATCAAAGATAAGATAATATAGCTTAAATATCCGAAACTCAAAGGCTATAATTTATAAAGTTCAACGGGCGGGTCTAACCACGGAGCACAGGTGGTAATAAATAAAACACAACATTGAAAAATTAAGGCTTTGTATACTACGTACAAGTACTTTTCAGTTAAGCTTTCTTTGAGTAAAAATGGTACGTGTACATTTTCAAGTACTTACTGTATATTCTTAGCATGTTTGTTGTTGACAGAGAGCTTAATTATGTATGCTTGGCATTTAAAAGAGCTAGGCTTGCGCTACTGCTAGGTAGAAGTTATGTTTATCTTTTTTAGGGTTCCGTACTCCACTGTCTGTCTTTCTGTCTGTCCGTCTGTCACCAGGCTGTATCGCATGAACCGTGATAGTAAGACAATTAAAACGTTTACAGATGATGTATTTATATATTTACATAAAGATATATTTACATAGATGATTCTGACGTTGGTATAACGCAAAATATAAAAATATATAATATAATAAAATATTTAACGGGGCTCCCATACACAAACGTGATTCTTTTTGATCGATATTGATAACGGCAACAGGTAAACGCTTGAAATATGCACAGAATATTAAGTTATACATATATTCACTTTAAAAATAAATACTAAAGTAAAAATAAAATAAATATTTAAGGGGGGTTCCCACACAGCCAACGTGATTGCTTTCCCAATGGGGAAAAGTAATGTTGGTCGCCAATTAAGACGGTGGACTGATGACATTACCCACATCGCAGGAATCGATTGGGCTTGGTCAGGCAAGGACAGAGAGTCATAGAAAATTATGGAGGAGACCTTCACCCAAACAGGGGTCCAAATCTTATAAAATAATACCAACATTAATTGTAAGTAACCTTTCTTATATTTAAGCAACAACGTTCTAACAATATTGTAATATATATTGAAAGTAAGTTTTGGAATAAATGGCTTTATTATTATTATAATGGTACAGAGCCCATCGTGCGTGAGTCCGACTCGCACTTGGTCGGTATTTGATTTATTGTATGTATGTATATACAGGCTCTTGGCTGTAGTACACGTGTAACGAATGGTTTCCGGCCAGCTATCAAAGTCATTAGAGAGCGGATGTGGCGAATCGAGCCAATTGGATACAAACTGAACGCGCACTTATTGGAAATTATTGATTTCTGATTGGTCGTCTGTAGCGAGTTTGTAAAATATGAATAAGGTTTACATATATATAAAACTAGCTGTGCCCGCGACTTCGTCCGCGTGTTAATTAGTTTATTTTATTTTTTAGTAAAATAAATGACTTTTTCTAAAATAAAAGTAGCCTAAGTTACTCCTTATTACATCAGCTACCTGCCAATAAAAGTCCAACAAACAGACAGACAGACAGACAAAAATTGTAAAAAATGTTATTTTGGTGTATGTACCGTATATATATTAATATTTATGTAGTAAAAACCGGTTATTTCAATATTACAAACATCCAATTTTATTTATTTGTATAGATTTAAACTTTCACGTCAGAAACTTTACAATCTGAGTGAAAGAAAATGATAACAATTAATTATGTTTAAGTCAATAGTTACAAAAAAACAAAATAAGAAAGTACTCAAATGCGGGTCTCTTCATACTTAAGATAGCTTTTTTTATCCCTAACTAAGCAGAGCTTGTACTATGGAAACCAGATACCTGATATGTTACATATACCTACTACTTTTTCTTTTGTAAATACATACTTATACAGATAATTACAGCCAAACTCCTGAGTCTGTCCGCATGTCCTTCTGAACATATCTGTCTGTCCTGACAGACGGACATATTCATGCGCACAAATATCTGTGTGATAGTGGAAATGTGGATGTGATGGAGGGAATCGAATCCCTGACCTGCGGCGTGAAAGGCAAGCTTTTACCAACCACGCCAACCGGCTCGTTTACAAAAATGTTTTTTTTTGTGCCGTATAGTGGACGTGTTTTGGCTGGCAAAATGATGATGATAAAGTCAATAACAACAAAACATATAATCTGGCCAAGCCCTTAGTGGTGCCCAGTTTTCGTACAAACGCCAGCACATCCAGCTACCCAATCTGTCAAATTTCTTTTATAGACTTTCAACTTTATCACATAAGCATAAGGTTCACTTTCAATTGGGGAAATTTGACAGATTAGGGTCTGTATTTCAGTGTACTAGTCATACGAATAATAATGTTTATGTTGTAAAAATACATATACAAAAATAAATACTTACTGTTATAAATAATTTATGTTATACATGATATGATGATGAAGAAACGTAACAACTATAACCAACTTCAAATTTTTAACATTGCGATAAAATAAAATAAAATAAAAAAGGTTTTTATTCACGTAGACTTTAAAAAAGCGCTTGTAAATAGTCAGAACATATTCGTAGTAATATATAATTAATATATAATTATTTCTAGGTAGGTACATATAGATATTTAGGTACACGGATTGTAGGAAATAATTTACAATAAGATTTATTTTATAACAGTAACGATATTTAACTAACTTAATTAAGTTATTGTCAAGGATCGTGTGTAGGTTTAATTATCAAACTTTTCAAATTTTAGCTATATTTTTACTACATATTGTCGAATGGTTCTGTGTATATTAAGGTACGAATTAAATGTTATCATTATGGCGGACCTTGTGTAGATAACGACGGTCGCGCTTTAATGCCACCGCCGGATCCAATGCGCCCCAACTGAGAAGACCCAGCGAAACAAACTCAGCGGGTGTCTCTACAACGATAGATATCTAGAGAGATCTAGACGATAGATTCTCTATCCGGTCGTGTCGGTAGTCGTCCCATCGGATCATGAGAGTGATTCTTTTTTTTTTCGTTTATTGGTCTACAAAACTGGATACAGACATGTTACATATAAAAGTATAAAACAAATAGTATTTACAGCTACAACAAGAGTCTTTACCCTACTAGATGCAGACACAGCATGCATAAAATAAATGAAACATACCTAAACAATACTAAAAGTGATGAGTAAAAAGTGCCCCTGTGATTGCACATACACTTTTGCCCTAAAATAAGACCCCTAGTAGGCTAGTCTCCTTGTGATGGAGATTGGCCGCCGTGGCCTAAATTCGGCCAGTAGGATTATTTTTAAAGACAACGCCCGCACTAATGAATCTAATCGCTGTGTCGCGGGGTATTTTACAAACATATAACAGACGGACACAATTTATATTAAGACTCAGAACAACTATTTATGGGTCACACAAATAGTTGTCCGGCACGGGACTCGAAGCGGCGAGGCGACTGTCTTAGCCGCTGCGCCACACGCGCAATCAAATTTCAGTTCAGCAGTTCAGTCAGATTTGTATAATTCTTGTATAAATATAGTTTTGAAATAGATATATTTTATTTTCAAATCGAATAATAAAACAGTCATCTGAAAATATATATTCATACAGAATGACGGAACACAAACATAAACCAACAAAAATATATCTGATATAAGACGTATGTTTTTATCGTTCGTTTCCTGATTTTGTTCTCTTGGGGTCCAAAAACAACAAAACGTAATAAAATATGGAAATTCCAGCGGAGTCTAGTTCTTTATTATCTTTGCAAACCCAAAACTACGGAACACGTATGCACAAATAAGTCCGGGTCCAACCTATCTAAACATTCAAGCAATTGAGGTCCAATATCAAGATCCAACAATAACTCTAAGAAAACACATCCTACATCTAAAACAACATTTGATGAATAAATATCTACCCTTAGGTTTACGTTTTACGTTATCTATAACAAAAGTAGCACCAAATACTTATTAAGGGCAACCAAACTTAGGGAAGGGCAATCCAGAGTCCTCCCAGGGAACGTATCTCGACTATCTGGGACATGGGAGAATAGGGGGGGACCGGAGCAGCATACCCGCGTTCCCGGGGCTTCCCCATCAGGCGCCAAGAGAAGTCCACGGCAGGTTAGGTTTAGTCGGTGCGAGTCCGACATACTCACCCGCAGACACTTTGCGGGTGTCATGCATATGCATTCCCCCTGCCTTAACAAAAAAAAAGGTGAAAAGACGGTAAAAGACCAACCAAGCTAGCATTATTGTATATTATTTTTAAAGGCAAACGCTGTACTTTAAGTTAACGAACTTAAAAAATAAATAATATCCTGGGATATTATTCACACACGGCCATCTATCCCAAACTGAACAGAGCTTGTACCATGGAGACCAGATAAGTGATATACTACTTGTTACACATACAGACATGTTCATGCACATATTTGTGGGAATCGAACCCTCGAGGCGTGAAAGGCAAGCATTTACTAATTATGCCAACCGTCCCGTCAAACTTGAAACTAACGATCAAAAAGCACATCATCATCATCATCATCATATCAGCTGAAAGACGTCCACTGCTGGGCAAAGACCTCCCCCAAGGATCTCCACAAAAGCACACCCATACTCAAAATAACTACATGTGGGGCACACAAGTTGTACTGAGTGGAAATTAAAACGTGTAGAAGCAAAGGGGATTTATTAACTACGGCGCCAAGTCACAGAATTTTTTTATATTTAAAGCTGGTGGCAACAATAATAACGTACCTCACTCCTATTAGCACTAACGTTAAATGTCATTTATTGGTATAGGTTTGACTGACTCATCATTCTAGCGGTAGCCGGTTTAACTGCAGAATAATGAAGTGCTGGGTTCATATCCCGAGACGAGTCAAAAACTGATTTTGTGACTTATCGCTAAAAGAAAAATTCTCAATACTAGCACGGAGTTTGGAAGTAGGTGTTATTCACAGCCCCGTGCCTTGGAGAGTACGTAAATCCGTCGGTCCTGTACCAGATATCTTTCCTGTCGCTAGAGGTCCCATCAGATGATGAGATTGATGGAATAGATAGAGTCCCAGTGTTTACGCACTCACTTGAGCACTAAATTAAGTCCAGCGCAGATGGCCAATCTCCATTGAGACGTAGCCGTGGCTAAACCAGTACGACGAATAAGATTATATGTTAATATTTGCATGTCAATCTGATTAAAATTGTAAGGACCTGTACTTAGTTATAAGATCGATTTAATGTACAGACGCCAGCACATCCAGCTAACCCGATCTGTCAAATTTCTTTTATCGATTTTCAACTTTATAACATAACCATAAAGTTCAATTTCCATTGGGGAAATTTGACAGATTGGGGTAGCTTGATGTACTGGCGACTGTACCAACTTTACTGCGAATAAAGAATTTGAATATGACCAAAATATATATCATACTTTTAATTCGCTTGATGTTAAGTTATTTATGTTATTTTCATTTTCAAGACAACGCACGCACTAGACCAATTAATCCCGCAGTCGCGGGGTACTTTACAAAAATATAATTTACGGGCCCAAATTTTCTTTACATCATGTTTTTTTTTAATGCAATAAAATTACCTCTATTGTTTCAGTTAAAAGTTACATACGCGACTCAATATTGCTTCCATATATAAATTACATATTTTAATTTGATCATATTTTGATCACACCCTCATTTACAATTTCGTCCTTTTGCTTTAGTCTTCCAGTCTTTAATTTTAATATAGTAGAACTAAATTTCAAAATAATAGATTAGTAACTTGTTATTTATTTAAGGATTTCAGAAAATATATGCGATAAAACAAACCGCACGGACGGACTAATTAACTGTTTTTGTAAATTTATACTATCCACTATGTTTATGTACTGCATTGTGACCTTGACAAGTACAAGTGTATGCTAATACCCAAGTGCTGAATAAATTTCATTTCATTTCATTAATGCAACTACTTTTGTTACGTGTTTATACTTTTACTGGGAGCTGAGAGAGGGATTCTTGAGGATAGTCAATTCAGGCAATTTCCCAGACTATGTAAGAGGTCGACATCTATTTAGGTGTAGGGTTTTTATTGGAGCCATAGAGGCCGCCCAGTCTGTCGTAAATTAGACAGTTTTGTTGGCTAGGCGGTCGCCTCGTCTGAATGGTCTAGTTTTTCGCAGACAAAAGGCTTCATATATCAGAAAATCAGATGTATTATGTAGCGCGGTGGCTTATTTTATTTGGCTTAGCTTTAAAATTAGATAACCCATAGCTTATACATACATTTATCAAGTAATTAATTGAGTAGGTATAGTTGGAACATATACATGCTAATCACAGGCCAACACAAATTACACAATAGAAATACTATACTAAAAATTAAACACTTTAACATTAAAAATATACACATAAATATTGTTAGGCTGATTTCAGAGTCGCGCCGGCGAGCGGCGCCGTCCAAACGCGCGCGCTTATAATTACATTAGATAGTAGTTGCGTTTCATAGTCACGCAGTTCAAACGCGCCGCCGGTGGCACGCGCGCCGTCGGCCAGCGCTGCCCGAGCTCCTCTACTGGCAGCTAGCGTTTCAGAGTGACGCGTCTCGCACGCGCCGTTGCATACACTTAAAATGGCTGTTGAGACGCGCTGGCCGCCGGCGCGTGCCGCACGCGTCACTCTGAAATCAGCCTTAGACTGCACGTTGTGGCGCAGCGATTAAGACAGCTGCCTCACTAGTTAGTGTTCCGGGTGCGATTCCCGCACAAGACAATGATTTCTATGACCTATAAGTAGTTGTTCTCAGTATGGGCGTATATTCATTCTCCTAGTGCGGGCGTTGCTTTGTAAGAATTAGAAGAGTAGTAAGAATAGCATAAAACTAACTTATAACTAACTGTTTGGCAAAAGGGTTTTATAGATTGAGACAAATGGAAATCCGTTGGCTCTGCCTACCCCTCTTGGAAACAGCCGTGAGTCTATGTAAGTAATTGTTTTGCAAAGCTCATGCAAAGGCAATGAAACGCATGAATATGACTACAACATAATAGGACTTAAAGTTGAACACATTTTTTTAACTTTGTTTTATATTATTGCGCTCATTAGTCTTCAGAAACTTCATGGTTTTGCCTAAAATTTGGCCCCAGTGCCATTAAATATAAGATCCGTAAGCCGTACGGATCCGATTTTACAAATTAGTTGAGATAAGAATCTCCTGGGACATTATTCACACACGGCCATCTTATCCCAAGTCAAAGCAGAGTTTTTTTCTATTCATATATTATTCATTTCCAAAATATTTCTTAAGAGACAAAGGTGAGCAGTGACAAAAGAAAAAAAGGGGGTTGCAAAATATTTTTCATCACATTTATTTCGATGTCATTATTAAAACACCTTAGTGAAATCGATCGTATAATGTCTCAGGATATTATTATTATTTATATAAAATTTTAGGGTTCTAGACCCAGCTGTGCGTTTATCGATCAGTCAGTCAGTTTGTGCTTTCTTATATGTAAGTAATTTAAATATATATACAATATTGCATGTCTATATAAGAAATATATGTACATTAAAATAAAATTTGCAAGGAAAAAATGATTAAAAAAAATGGTTCACAATTATCAAACATATGATGCTCACATGGCCGAATGGTCTTAACCGGTTGGAAGATGCTTGCAATATAAACATATTGTACCTAACATTGTATTTCTCTGTAAGTGAATTATTGTAAATTCTTTTAGTGACAATAAACGTCTTTAAACGTATATATATAGACGAAACACTATACGTGATATGTCGATTTCTTAGTGATGTCATTTTAAATCCCGAACACGCACTTTTCCATAATGTGGTAAAAAATTATACTATACCATTCCATCTTTCAACGGTAAGTTTATTATTTCACCTTTAATTAAACTCATATAAGTATCTAAGTATCTAAAAATACTACTCTTACCCACAAAATAACTAGATATTCCCAAAAGAAAAGTGCCAATATGAATTCTAGGATAGCCGTCACACGTCTCTGTTCGTCGCCGCGACAAGATTTACAAGTGACTGCCTCAGGGTAGACAGCCGTCCTTGTCGAGACAACCTGACATGGGTCTAAGCAAGTATACATTACTAAAACTATTTAGTATTACCATCCACCTCAGCTACACTTCACCGCGTTTAGAGTGAATGAACCAATTTATTCATTTTCATCCACAAAGGTAAATTTTGACACGTAATTTCTAAATGAAGGGTCGGTCATAGTGTAATAATATTTATCTGGTTTCAAATTAGATTAAATAAATAAATAAAATAAATAAGGTTTTTATTCAAGCGCTTGTAAATAGTCATAACATGTTCGTAGTAATATATAATTAATTTATAAAAATTTCTAGACACATATAGATATTTAGGTAGACGGATTGTAGGAAATAATTTACAATAAGATTTATTTTATAATAGTAACTATATTTAGCAAACTTAAATTAAGTTATTGTCAAGGATTATGTGTAGGTTTTATAATCGAAATTATAATTTTTAGCTATATATTTACTACATTGTTGTCTGTACTGTCATTGTCTGAATGGTTCTGTCTATATTAAGGTACGAATTCAATGTTATTATTATGCCGGACCTTGTGTTTATAACGACGGTCGCGCTTTAATTCTACCACCGGATCCAATGCGCCCCAACTGAGAAGACCCAGCGAAACAAACTCAGCGGGTGTATCTTTCTTTATTGGATTCTTCTGACTGGACTGGATTCTTTATCATACTGCGTGCATATTATCTAAATTGCTGGTCTAGATACTTTGGTTTCTAACAAACTATGAATGACTTCATGAAGTGTTAAAAAATAACTGTGTCATTACTTCATATTTTGGATTTTTTGGTGACAAGTTTGACCTCGCTAGGTGTATGTTTGTATATGCCAGGAATTATGTTTTAGCTTCCTGAACGGTGCTCGGCCACGTTAGATTCAAGTCTGAGCTCTTTTTCGAAGTTGGACCTACCAAGTTAGACGGGCTGTCCTAGTTAAACAGCATTTTCAGGTTGTTTCATGGGCGTTTGACATGATTTTCATCTTATCCATATTCATTTTAGATCCACTCTTGACAGACTCTACTGAGGTCGTCGACCATTGTAACAAGATTTTCCAACCTTGGAAAATCTTGTATATGAAATTACGTACTAAAAAGTTTTCCTGTAACAATTTTCAAGCAGACCGGTTTATTTCTTGTTCAGTTCCTTTGATTCTTCTTCACAACTCAATCATTTGACCGACCAAAAATCCGAAGCAACGATTAGTTTTCTTACCAGACTTATCCACCCAACGTAAGTAGTACCTAGGTTGCCAAATATTATTTAAAAACATTGTTTAAAGTAACGATACGCATTATGGATCTAAAAGCGGTTATGCGGTCTATAACGTTCCCAATTGAAGGCGTTTGCCATAGTCACCGCGCTTGGCATGAGTGACCCCAGTTAAGTGGTAGCTACTGCACAGGAGGCACTGCAACCCGACCTGTTTAATTCATTTTCAACATTTTGTTAAAATAGGTGGATTGTATTGAGTATTTCATTACATTAAAATTAATTTTGCTCTGTAATTTTTTTAAACATTAAATATCAGCCCAAATACATTGACTGTTGGATAAAGTCCTCGCCAATGATCTTCAATTAAGATACAGCAAGCTAACTCACAAACGGGATGACGGACAACAAAATTAAGTAGTAAAGTTCCGTTAGCACCCTTTAAGTACCGAATGATAAAATGACTAACAAACACGAATAAAATATCTAAAAGAAGCTCATAATAATTCTATATTAAGCTCAAAGCCATCCAAATAGATATATGTTTAGAAACACTTTCAGAATCTTCAAGTTTCATCGATCATTCTTGTAATGTATTCAACACCTATACCAAGTATGTAAATACCAGCTTCCAGGAAATTAGGGGTAAACCACTTCTCATCTTTATATTCTAGAAATATGCAAGTATGTAAAATAACATATTTTAATAAGCTATTTAAAAATGGCCAAGACTTCGTAATTTAAGACATTCGAACCAAGTTAAACTTTGTCTATCCATTATTACTAGTCTATACATTATATGATATACATATAAATGCCATCAATATTTACAATCGAATTTCTATATTTTACCTATATACATACAAGGTCAATATAATATATAAAATTCTCTGTGTGTGTCTACAAACTTCTCCGAAACGTATGAGTGAGAATTGGTCGTAAATTATTTTTAGACTCCAAAGTTATAAGGGTGGCCCACCCCGAATTAATTTTTTTAGCATTATTTATTATTTCTTTATGATTTGGCATTGAAAAAAATACAAGTGTAGTTGTATTACTTGAATTAAAGTTTAAAAGCTTATTATTATTGAGTTCCTTTGCCGCTGGTTGGTAAGTTTTTGAAAACATTTAAAACAAGTATTTAATACAATTTTCAAACTTAGTTAGTCCGATTAGATACCTTAGAAATTAGGAAGAATTCGATGACAATTTAGTTATACTTATCAATATAGCCATGAAGATACACGAGGTATCAGTAGTTCGCAGTGCAATCCTTGGTTTTCAGATGGCCTCGATAACAAGTGCCATGAACTGAATCTCCAGTTAAGCGGGTTGCCTGAAGATACCAAAGTCCATAAATATACAGCAATGTTCGCAGCTGACTAAACAAGCACGACGTTAAAATATTCAAGCTTTATGCCGATGCCGCGACTTGTGACGCAATTCTCATATTTCGTGGTACGTCTATGGTTGTAAAGATACCAGCAGATTAGAGTCCGTGACATACGATTTTCCTCGGCTTCCATTATTTATTTTTATTTTTACTCAACAACTAAACAAAGAAACGTATAAATAAATATCTTGGGACAACAAACACATTGCCAGCTGATCCCAAATTAGGCGAAGCGAACTATGGCAACCAGACAACTGATAAACTCACTTTTTCACTTCACCGTAGCTTAGTTGGTAGTGCTCCTGCCTACGAAGCTGGTGGTCCTGGGTACAAATCCCGGTAAGTGCAAATATTTGTGTGATGAGCACGAATAATTGTTTCTGAGTCATGGATGTTTTCTATGTATATAAGTATTTATTTATCTATATAAGTATGTATATCGTCGCCTGGTACCCATAGTACAAGCTTTGCTTAGTTTGAGGGTAGGATGATCTGTGTGACAGTGTCCCTAGATATTATTGTAATATTTTTCTAAATAAATACATACACATCATATCATCGGCCGATTTCGTCCATTGTTGGACATAGGCCTCCCCCAAAGGTTACTATAATAATAATAATAATATCTAGGGACAATGCCACAGATCATCCTAGCCCCAAACTAAGCAAAGCTTGTACTATGGGTACCAGGCGACGATATACATACTTATATAGATAGATAAATACTTAAATACATAGAAAACAACCATGACTCAGAAACAAATATTCGTGCTCATCACACAAATATTTGCACTTACCGGGATTCGAACCCAGGACCACCAGCTTCGTAGGCAGGAGCACTACCAACTAGGCTACGGTGACCGACTATAATGTTACCATTTGGAGGGGTTTGCCGTAGTCACCTCGCTTGGCTGGCGAGTTGGGGACCGCAGTTAGGTGATAGCTATAATACACAAGTAGTGCTGCTGTCCGACTACCTGTAATATCTCTTAGTCGCCTTTTACGACCCCCATGGAATGGTATGGGGTAGCCTTAATATTCTTTTTCAGCCGGAAACTACACGATACATATTATGGATAAATTATACCCAGACACAGAATAAATAATCGTGCTCATTACACAATGATTTGTCTAAGATCGAACCTACGAACTCTGGCTTACTAATCAGGGTCACTAAACACTAGAAGAAGCCAGCATGTCTATAGATGACGTCGAGCAAGTATTGAGCAAAAGGCTCTAAACCAGTAGTTTAATACTCGTATAACCAATAATCCCTTCTTTTTAGGTTCGAACCAACAGTCAGGGAGCCAATAAAGTAAAAGAAAAAGTCCTAATGTATTAAGCTTTATATTACCCAAGTAAAATCCAGCAATATACTCACATTATCAGTAAAATATTGTAAATAGCAAAACACACGCATTCATTTGTAGATTACGCGGACTACACGAGCTCGTATTAAGACACCCAAATGTCGTTATCATAAACCCATCGAATACAATTTGGATATCATTAAACCCAAAACTTGCGCCACTTCACAAATTTACCCAATAAGTTAAAAGTTTCCGATAACCCAAAATATACGAACAAATTTCCACACCACAAAGTTCGAGCCAAAGAGGATTCTTTAATACAGGCTGCCGAGTTCCGTTTAAGGTGGCTAGTGTAAACGGGAACGAACCTACTACTCAGGAAATATAAGCACAAATAAAATCAAGAATACAACTATTCCTTCAGCCTCATATTCATTCAAGTTATTTATTGCGAACATAGGTACAGACGCCAGCACATAAAAGTACCCCAATCTGTCAAATTTCTTTTATAGATTTTCAACTTTATCACCAAAGCGTAAGGGTTAATTTCAATTGGGAAATTTGATAGATTGGGATAGCTTGATCTGCTAGCGTCTGTACATTAATAATACAGATATATTTCAAGGTGTTAAGGAAATGTTTGTATCCGAATCGGTTAGGGCATGTAACTGAATTTAACAAATATATCTCGTGACTTTACTACATAAATATAAAATGTCACAATTCTAAAGATATAACACAGTAATATATTCATATTCATTTATTTAGTAAAGCCAGTTTACATGTCTATAATTGTTATATTTGATAATCACATAATAAAATAAAATCTAAATAAAATCAATATAAAAAACTAAAACAGGAAAACTAAAATCAAAACAACATTATATGCCAATTAACACACAATACAATCGCAAATTTAGTCGCTCACTTGGAATTCAATAGTTCGTTATAATTATAAAAAGTTTGCTCAATAAGTTGGCGTTTAAGATGGTATGTAGGCGCCTAGCCAGATGCTCTCACCGGTCAGTAAGTAGTTGGCGAGGTCAAGCAACTAGGCTCGCGGTCAGTCCATTGATGGGTGACCACCAAAGTGGTTTAATTTCTGAGCGTCTCCGTGCTTCGGAGGGCACGTTAAGCTGTCGGTCCTGGTTGTATCCATTAGGCAACAGTCGTTAAGCCATGTCGCAGGCCTACTGTGCGGCTTGAACAACTCTGACACTAGGGTAACCACTGCCCACACAATAATCTAGCAAACAAAATGCTTTTTCAAACTTAACTAGTTAGGAGCTGATTTAACGGCATCCAGTAACTTGTTGCATATAGTAGACCATGACAAGAGTAAGCTTAGATGGTTTGGCAAGAGATAGTTTTATGGCTGTTAGGTGATTAGCGTGTCTCGTATTTCTTGAAATGGCCTATCTAATCCTCAATCATACAAGAAACGGTCTTTGCGCATTAACGTTGACCGATAGTCGTTAACGACTTGAAAGTAACCGACCCTCCATGGATATCAGTATCCGTTTTGAATCGGGGTTTGTACCCCACAATAAGTTCCCTCGTGGGTACTCAATTTAGCTGGATGGCTTGAGATTTATGCTATATATCTATTGTCTTAAATTTGTCGTAAATGTTTTAAAATTGTATAGCATTGTATTTTATTTACTCCGTATTACTCAAACAAATAAGTAGCCGCACTATCATATTTATAATAGTACTAATAGGGAATAATGGTATTACAATACATTTGCTTAGGATAATATTATTGACTAAACATTATAATCGGCCAACAATTGGAACTTATCTTTTACAATCCACGCTTAAGAAGGGTGCTACGCAACATTTACGTAGCACGCGTATTATCGCTACGCTGCTACGCCACTGCTACGCGAGCCGGGCTCTAGGAGCTTTTATGGGCAGCATTTTCTACGCATTAAATGAACCAAATCATTTTCTTTTCTATATTTTCTCTGTTTCCTTTGCAAACTGTACTAAAAGGGGCTTATTATTCAAACCGCGACCTTACAGAAGTTTTAACAAGATATGAAAAGTTTCTTGCCGACTGGATTGCCAGTGTTTGAAAGGTTGTATTATAATTTATTTGAATTCAAGTCGACTATGTTTTTGTATACATTTTACTGAATAGGATAAAATGGGCGTTTTGTTATTAAATAATATAATAAGTATTCAAAACGTAAGTAAATTTTGTACCTAAAGAACGTATAGTCTAAAGTGGCACTAGCTACTGAAGCCCGTTGCAAACATAACGATATTTTTGTTTCTGGCAGAACTTGAAGATTTATAATTTAAACTTTTAAACTAAGAACGTTATATATTTTTTCGCGATGGTTAACCAGGTTAATGTTTCTCGGCAGATAACGGGAATAAAGTATAGGTTTTACTAGTAGGTACTAGTAAAACCTATACTTTATTCCCGTTATCTGCCGAGAACCTACTGCCACAGGACGGAGGAGGTGGGGTACCGATGGCTTGACGTTCTCTTCGAAGTTTGGACGTGAACCACTGCTAATCAGGAAGATAGTCGGTTATATCCCTCCCTCGGTAACAAACTATACTCAGCCTTCAAACTATTACTGAAATACGTTGAATATGCTATCGCTATACCAACCAGGAGCTCATAAATCATAACATAACATTGAAAAGATATTTTTTTCAGGACGTAGTTAATGAAGACTAACGCGCTAATACCGCTTACGGTATTATTCCTCATTCTGTCTGATTAAGGGTTTACGACCCATCTATAGAAAAGGTTGAAAGTTTATATAAAAAATTAACATCATAAATCATTGCTGCAGTTACCTCAACATTTTTCGAAGCAACAGTCGTTGTTTAAAAAAGCTAGGGAAATACCTCCCTGTAATTAAAAACATGTAATTAAATAGTCGCCACGGCAACTATTTAATTACAAATAATGATTATTTATTTGTTTATTATTATTATCTTCTTTTAAAATTAATTAATAATAGTGCTCCCACTAGAATTATCACTACAGTGGACCATTACAACGAAGACTAGCAAATTATGCAGAACATAACGCAAACACAAATGGACTCCCTATTCCTTCACTTTCATAATCCAATGGAACTGTTATGATCGGAAAGAGATCAGGAACAAGACTGACAGCTTTTCGTGCTCTCCGAGGCACAGGCATATACCGCAAAATTTTAGACTCGTAACTGCTTATGTCTGTTTTTCCTAATAACACTTTTTGGTCCGACCCGAGATTTGAACACAAGATTATCCAATGAGGCAATCATAAAAAAGCACTAACATTTATACGTAGATAATACATCAAATAAAACTCTCAAAATGATATGGCCATTAAAATATTCAAATAAAATTTAAAAGCTTTTCATTTGTTATATAATAAATTCAGTTTGAATATCTCCCAACTTGTTATCTAGTTAAACACACAAAGTGAATATGAAATTGTAGACAAATCTATGTTTTAAATTAGTTATGGATATAAATAAAACCACATTTACCGTCGTGATTACATTCTGTTTTGGTAGCAGTAAACTAAATTCTAATATTCTATTAAAACTATGCAGGTACTTACTTATGTAAAAGTATGAGAGCGAGGGAATAGATATTGCACCATTATAGAATAGAATAGTTTATTTGCTGGAAACATGGTTACAAAGATGGTACAAAATACATTTTACAAATGGCACAGCATGTTTCACCGATACTTCGGTATGCAAATTGATTGAATCATATTTTTTAATACATGTTTTACTAATTAATACAATCAAATAGAATCACAGAAAAATAAAAATTATAATACACAATACAGTCTACAGTTAAATTAAGTTAAAAATGTCAATAATACAAGGCAATCACCATTAAACAATCTACATGTCAATACTTATTTCTAAAGTTGAGTGCAATATTGTTATTAGTTTTATAAATATATCATGGTCTAATGTCAGAAACTCCTTTATAGTATAATAACATTTTTCTATAAGCCATTTGTTTAGATTTATTTTAAATATTCTTAGTGGGAGTTCTCTAATATCTCTAGGGATTTTGTTAAAGATTTTCATTATCATAAAGGTACAATTTCTTTTGAAATATATGTGCACTAATTTGTGCCAGTGCACGAATAAAAATTATCCTTTTAGAATAGTTACTTGTCACTTTTATTTTATGATTAAAATAAATATTTAGGACCTCTTGTAAAAATTATGAGTATATCAATTTGTTTAATGATTCTGAAAAGTCCATAGATAGGGTAAAAAAATTGGTCACTACTAAGGTACATTTTATAGTCCCTATATAAAAAGTAATATACATATTATTCTTATTTAGGGTCTTTAATAGTGCTTTTAAGCGATCAGATAAATTAAGTTACTTATAGTACAAATGCGGGAAAAATCTGTAGGGTAGTCATTGACTTATATGTATAACTAGACACGCTGTTTCGAATAAAAACTCTGTCCCAGTCCGGCTGTGCGCGAGGTGAGGGGCGCGGGCGCGGCAGCACTGAGTTGCAGCGCCCGCGCTGCAATTCAGTGAGCAAATTCTCAATATGGGATTGCGCGTCTAGTAGAATAAATATAGTTCAATGAGGGTAGTGATATATTTATTGATACTAGAGATCGCACTCATTTAAAATTCGAGCCTTAACGTTCCATTGTCAAAGACTATAAACTGTTCTCAGTTTTGACACCCAGTTTGTCAACTCTTCTCAGTTTGCCAGTGCGTAAAAGCATGGTAGTGTGTGTAATGTTTTCTTGATGAAAATAATTTACTTATAATCCCTATTATATAAAAATAACAGCTTTCTGTATTTCTTCTGCATATGACCTTTAATATCAATATATAATAATACCTGTAACTGTTCCAAATTTCATGATCCTATGTCCGCCCAATTTTCGTAAGAAGGGGTACAAAGTCTTTGCTTCACGTGTTAATATTATGATGATGATTTCTTTTTTATTTCGCACACATAGTAATCTCATGTCGAGAAACTGGATAGGGCCTCTGATAAAACCCATAGTAAACCAATCTCACTTATGACTAGAATGTTTGCTTTAGCTTAAATGTTTTCTCAAACTTTTGCAACCATAATAACAGTTTCTTGTTGCCAACTTTGTTATACGCGATATTTTCATCATAAATAAAGTTAATTAAGTTTCATCAATCTGCTACTCAAAATTTATGAATAACAAGAAAATTATTGCGTTACTCTTCTCTTAGTTAGTTATGATTGATATATATTAAAATACGGTCATTTGTAGTTTGAGTTAAAAGTTAAAGCTAGCTTCTGTATCAATTTTGTAACTAACTTATTATATATGTGTGTATATATGCAATTACTACCGTATCATATGGGCAGTGGTTACCCTGGAAAAAAGTCGCCCACAAGGCCTCTGGCATACTGGGGAGGAGGGGGGGGGGGGGATTCAGGCCCCTCCCCTCTTCGGGTGAGAATCTCGCGGACGCTCAGTGTACAGCGGGGGTACTGGAGAGATCGTTCACGAGTACACAGAGCCCCCGCTACAGGCACTATGAGGCTGGCTACCGTGGTGGTTTTAGTAGGTTGAGCCCCACACCACGTGGGACTAGAGCATTTCTTTCCACCATGTAAAAAAAAGGCCTCTGCATGGCCTAACGACTATTGCCTAGTGGCTACAGCCGGGACCGACAGCTTAACGTGCCCTCCGAAGCACGGAGACGCTCAGATATTAAACAATGTTGACGGTTACCCATCTATGGACTGACCGCGAACCCAGTTGCTTAACCTCGTCGATCATTTACGAACCGGTAAAAACATCTGGCTATGAGCGCCTCAAAGTTATTATTGACAGATATTAAAACACGGTAATTTCAAATTGAGTTAAGTTAGCTTCTGTATTAATTTTGCCATATCAATTTTGTAATATATATCTTATTATATATTTCTGTATGCAATAAAAAACGCTACTGACAAATGCTGAGATGGTTTAGGCATTTAGAAACGATGAATAAAAGGAGATTGACAAAAGAAGTATACCTGGCCTGTGTGAATGGGACAACCGGAAGGGGAATCCGCGTAGAATATTTTCTGACCAAATCGGCAACGTTCTTAAGAAAGGCCAGGTCAGAAGTACCCTTAACCGGCGAGCTTGTATGAAGAATATAATGACAGTAAACGAGGTAAAAGAAGTGACAAATGGAAATCCTACCACTTGTTGTCTCTGCCTACCACTCTGGAAAACAGGCGTGAGTCTATGTATTTTATCTGAAAAATCAGGGTTATTTATGTTAAATTTCTGTATATAAAATAATAATGATAATGCCCTGTTGATAGTATTCCTGAGTTTTACTTAGAGATATAGTAGTAGTAGTTAGTATAAATGTGTGTTGATTTTGACGGTTGGTAAATGCTTGCCTTTCAAGCCGCAGGTCATGGGTTCGATTCTCACCCAGGACAGATATTTTTGTGCATGAACATGTCTGTCTGTCCCGAGTCTGGGTGTAGTTATTATATAAGTGTGTGTTTACAAAATTTTGTAGTATGTGATATGGTAGTTCCTATTGATTTTCTTTAAGGTCTCTTAAATACAGCTTTTTCGTCGCATTGGACCCAATAACAGCATTGCTAAATAATTTATGGACCGAAACAACTTAATCCATTTAGCTTGCACGGTTTGAACCCAATTAGTTCGAGTCAAGTTAAATAACTTAATGTTGATTTAGTAACAAATTATCAAGAATTAGCTTAAAAATTTTATGGGATTAATATTGGTCGGTTAAATGTAATATAAGGGAGTGAGACAAAGACACATAAACAAGGAGAGAGAGAGGTTAAACACTTTTAAAATAGTTGCTCTAAGAGCTATGTAAATGATTTTTTAACAAGAACTTTATTTTGTAAATCAATATAAAATAGTTTCAGATGACAATGATTCAAAATTTATTATATTAAAAGTTAAGTTTGGCAATGAATCTGTCTTGGATTTTCAGAGGCATAGTCTATAGAGCCCATCGAATCGATGGCAGCCTTAAAACTGAGAATACGTGAAGTGAAATAGACCCAACATTATAGCAAAGAATGATTATAAACTTTCATGAATAAATTGACAACTGTAACCGTGGTCGTGTTTGACATTTATTAGATATCTTTTTCCACACATTGACTGCACGTGTGGCTCAGTGGCTAGGACAGTCGCCACCCCTCTTCGTGTCGCGGGTTCCCGCACTGGACAACTATTTGTGTGACCCATAAATAGTTGTTCTGAGTCTGGGTGTAATTTGTGTCCGTCTATTACATGTTTGTAAAGTACCCCGCGACACAGGGATTAGATTCTCTGGTTCGGCGTAGTCATTTAAAATAAATACATGCCAAACTTTTCTTTTTTTAATAGTATAACCATTTGAATAATTATCATCTTTGATTTGATGCCTACGGCCACCTTCTACCATCGCACCTCTCGCCACAGACAGAGTATTCATCCTCACATACTCGAACCTTTTCGATCACGTACGGGACTTCCAGCGAAACTTCCTCCCACGTACGTTGAGGTTGTGGAATGAACTCCCTGTTACGGTTTTCCCAAGAGACTACAGCATGGGGCCCTTCAAAAAGGGAGTTGTAAGGTTTCTAAAGAGTCGGAAACGCGCTAATGATGCCCCTGGTGTTGCAAGCGTTCATAGGCTACGGTGACCACTTACCATCAGGTGGGCCGTGTGCTTGTTTGCCAACTAAGTTATATAAAAAAAATCTAAATTTAATGATTTATTTGGATTTACAAAACAAAGTTCTTATTAATTTAAACTGACCCGAGAAAAGTCTAATCTTGAGACAACTATCACACTGTCGTCTGATTCCGAACTGGACAAAGCCCGTAGTACTTAACTGAAAAAACCAGTCTTATATATACGTATTATAGATACAATACACATAGATACAGAACAAATAATAGTGCTCATAACGCAAAAAAATGTCCTGGGTGGGGATCGAACCTACGACAAAATTTTATGTTACCAGTCACGGTCGCTAACCACTAGACCAAAAGGCCAGTCAAAAATTATTATGAATGTAATCTGTAAGTACAACAGAAATAATGTAAATATAATACGAAGAAAATTCTATTAAAAAGCACTCAAACTAATGACTTAGCCATTTTTCATTATTCTAAGTAGTGAGGACAGGTCCCATTGCGAGCGATGAGCGCCGTAGATTACAGTAACGAGGCGAGGCTACGCATATATTTGCAATGTATTTTGTTATTACACGATTGCACAAAAAAGCCTTATGTTTGCAGGGTTCACGGGTGTGTGAGTATTTGATACTGTAACTACTAAACTAAACCTTGACACCAATTCATAGACGTAAAATATATTTACTAGCTACTAGCTTTACTATCGTCAATAGAATTTTTGCTTCGAGCGTATACACTCATAATCTATGTACAGACGCCAGCACCCCAATCTGTCCAATTGAACGTGAAGCTTATGCTTATGTGATAAAGTTGATAATCTATTAAAGAAATTTATGAATTTTCAACTTTATCACATAAGCATAAGGTTCACTTTCAATTGGGAAAGTTTGACAGATTGGGGTCGCTTGATGTGCTGGCATCTGAACATTTAGCTGTCAGCTAATTTCTGTTACGGCAGTCATTCTAGCAAGAGAGAAAGCGGAGCGATGACTTGTCGATATAGTATGTGCACAAACATAGGAAGAATCTCTGTAACCTCGCACACCGTAGCCTAGTTGGTAGTGCTCCTGCCTACGAAGCTGGTGGTCCTGGGTTCGAATCCCGGTAAGTGCAAATATTTGTGTGATGAGCACGAATATTTGTTTCTGAGTCATGGATGTTTTCTATGTATATAAGTATTTATCTATCTATATAAGTATGTATAACCTCGCCTGGTACCCATAGTACAAGCTTTGCTTAGTTTGGGGCTAGGCTATGATCTGTGTGACATTGTCCCCAGATATTATTTAAAAAAAACATGATCTAGTAAGTAAGACCGCAAGGTGATCAGGAGCAGTATCTATCACTTAACGTGCTTTCAATCGTTTAGACGTGAAGAAGTAACAAACATACACACTTACATAGTCAAAAACTTTCACTTTTATAATTTTAGAGTGATAGTTTGATTAATAGTACTCGAAAACGATTAATTTATGCCCCAATTATTAATTAGTTATCAACTAAAAATTTAAGCACTTAGTTGCTTATTTGTAAACAAAATAGGGTAGCGAGCAAATCATTAGTAAGACTAGGGCACGGCGTCATGGTCTACACGCTTTCCTAAAGAATATGAATTTAGCAAAAGCAATAGCAATGAAGATGCAGCATGTTTCTATAAACAAGAGATTATAACAAAAATAATTTTAAAAAAATCCTGGTATACTCCTCGCAACCACTTCCACGGTATATAAGTTAACCATTTCTCCATATTTATCACACTTGGAGAATTCGATATTCGAGATTCGAAGAGTGTAAGTCTATTTTCTAAAATAATTCTTATATACCTACAATTACTCCAAAGGTAAACAAGTAATCTTAATATCAAAGTTTATGCAACCTTACACAGTAATATACGAAATGCAACTCTTTCTATCTTCACTAACTCATGTCTCCCTCTCAACTTATAATAATAATATTTAGGGACAATATTTAGGGACAATATCACACAGATCATCCTAGCCCCAAACTAAGCAAAGCTTGTACTATGGGTACTAGGCGACGATATACATACTTATATAGACAGATAAATACTTATATACATAGAAAACATCCATTACTCAGAACAAATATTCGTGCTCATCACACAAATATTTGCACTTACCGGGATTCGAACCCAGGACCACCTGGGTACACCGTACGAAACGTAACTCTTTCTATCTTCACTAACTTATGTCTCCCTCTCAACTTATACGAAACGTAACTCTTTCTATCTTCACTAACTTATGTCTCCCTCTCAACTTCCGTTCGTCTCTTCCGATCACACTTTTCATATACTCTTGTCCCGCATTCACCAGCTTAATCCTCAAGTCAAGTTTTACTTGAAAAAGTATAAAATATTTCACCTGAATCCTTACAAAACATTACCTACCATAAAATTACCGTTGAAAACGGCAATTTTAATTAAACGTATGCAACGAACCATACTTTTTCACTGTCTGTCGCCGCTTTTGTATATAAAATTGTTGTTACTTTCATAAAAGTAGAATTATACATTTTAAGCAGAGCGTGGGTGATGTTCGAGCGGGTAATTTGCAATAATTGTGTGACACACGAATCGTTCTCCATTTGTCCTTTGTACAACATTTTAAGGTCTCCTACCCACGTAACTCGTGCATATATTTGAAGTGAAACTCTTGGAGTTTTGGCGCCAACGCGAAAAAGGACGCATCGAGGCTATGTTTTATTTTCAAAAACTGGTGTAAATTTGAGTTTTTATGTGTAAATATGGTGGATTTTTACCTTCCGTGCACTTTCATAACTAAGTTTTGTTAACTGGTTAAGAAAAACCCTTTTTTATTATTGTTTTCACAACTGGTTTTTAAACAAGAATACGAAGTGTTCATTCATAACTGACAATCACAAATACAATCCATGGTTAATGTTTTTCTAGCCAAAACGCCAAATGGTCACCAATCTAACATAACCTAACCCAAATTATTATGGATATTGTGATTGTCAGTTATGAATGAACACTTCGTATTCTTGTTTAAAAACCAGTTGTGAAAACAATAATAAAAAAGGGTTTTTCTTAACCAGTTAACAAAACTTAGTTATGAAAGTGCACGGAAGTGATTTTTAGACATAACATCTTCGACAACGTACACAAGTGGAGGAAAGTGCGATATTGCCCTGAATTGTGATTTTCCGTGTTGAAACCAACACTCCATAGAAGCCTCTAGTAAAGTCTCTACTGCTTTACTAGGGTAGGGCTATGACTTGACTGTGACGGACGTGACGGACATGACTGTGACGGACGTGACGGACATGACTGTGACGGACGTGACGGACGTGACGGACGTGACGGACATGACTGTGAAATATAAATATTACAACTGAAGACGAGGCGGTATGGTCACAGATCTTAGCCTGCCCAAAGAGAGCGAAAAAAAAAAGTGTTTTACCTGGTTACTGTCAATATATTCTTCACATATGCTCGCCGGATTGAGTACTTCTGACCTGGCCTTTCTTGAGAATATATTATGCGATTTCATCAGAGAATGTTCTACGAGGTCTTCCCCTTCCAGTATAATTATTTTGCCGTAATCTTCTATCATAATGATGTTATAATTGTTGTAATGTCCTCCTGGTCGAATTTCGGCCACGGCGGCCAGTCACAATGGGGATTAGCCAATGTGTGCGGTATATATTATAGTGCCCAATAGTGTGCACAAAAACAGGTCATTCAGGACGATTATATAATATACTTTTTGGTTATTTATATGCCGCGGAAGTGGGTGCGAGGGGTAAACCAGCAAATCCTACTAAAACCTATTGAAAGATTTAGGATTATCAAAAACTTCCGTCAGATCTATATTAGAACGAGTATCCAAAGAGGCATTATTAGGATCATACCAAATGTAGCTTGAAAGAGGGGGTAACACAGAGACAGAGAAGGTGAGTATTGATGCTCAGTTGAGACAGAGTTTGTCTGTCTACTCCACCTCGCGATGGACACGGTTCCCACACGGTGAATCCACGGAATGCTAAGAATTAGGTCTATATTATCTTCCGGACTGGCAGGAGTCGGCAATAGGGGAGGGCAATCCATAGCCCTCCCAGGGTACGTATCCCGACCATCTGGGTCATGGCGCAAAAGGGGAGCACCGGAGCAGCATACCCGCGTTCCCGGGGCTCCCCCTATCAGGCGCCAAGAGAAGTCCACGGCAGGTTAGGTTTAGTCGGTGCGAGTCCGACATACCCACCCGCAGACACTTTTTGCAGGTGGCATGCGTAGGCATTCCTCCTGCCTTATCAAAAAAAAGGTCTATATTATCCTATAAAGATATTAGAAAGTTTGCGGTTTGATGAGAGTAATACAGTCAACTTTCAGACTCCAGACTGGGCCAGTATTTGGAAGTATTGAGTGTGATCCTTTCCTAGTCACGTCGGATCCCCTTTGGATGATGTTATTGGATAGATAATGCACCTATGTTCGTACTCACACCCATCATCATCATCATCTCAGCCGAATGACTTCCACTGCTGGATAAAGGTATCCCCAAAATATTTCCACGATTGAGCTTTGTCTATGATTTGGAGGGATATGCTTATATCGTTACGCTTGGCAGAGGGGCTGGCTATCGCAGTATGATCTTCATAGTAAACAAAGAGAGACGTTGCTGGTCATTTACTGGGAGAAATTCCCTAGGGACGACTTCTACGCCCCCCACGAGACGAAATTGGGTGGTGATTGATTCTTTGCTCGCACTAGTGTACTTTAATATATAGTATACTTATATTATATAGTACTATAAGTATAAGGTATTAAACTAACTGTACCTTGCAAGCATTGCGCACAGTAGCGTAGTAGGTAGTGCTCCTGCCTACGAAGCTGGTGGTCCTGGGTTGAAATCCCGGTAAGTGCCAATATTTGTGTGATGAGCAAGAATCTTTGTTTCTGAGTCATGGACGTTTTCTATGTATTTAAGTATTTATCTATCTATATAAGTATGTATATCGTCGCCTGGTACCCATAGTACAAGCTTTGCTTAGTTTGGGGCTAGGATGATCTGTGTGACATTGTCCCTATATATTATTATTATTATTGCTAAGCCACCAATAAAAAAAAAATGGAATGATGTGGCGTCATCTGTCGAAGATTGGTCGTACTAACTCATAAACCTTCGTGGGCTCAAGCACAACACTTTGCTGAAGATCATCACATGATCAAATGTATAGTTTCTGATTCTATAAAGGACATAAAAAGAAACATAATTATATGTATATATATATATATATTTTTTTTTAAGACAACTCCCACACTATGTGATATAATCCCTGTGTCACGGGGTACTTTACAAAAATATAATAGACGAACACAAATTATATCCAGACTAAGAACAACTATTTATGGGTCACACAAATAGTTGCCCGGCGCGGGACTCGAACCCGCGACACTAAGTGGCAAGGCGACTGTCTTAGCCGCTGCACCACACGTGCAGTCGCGCTGTGTATCTAGAATAGATTAGAATAAACTCATTACCTGCGTAGGAAGCGAGTCTCCGCTGAGATTGGCTGTTTAAGCCAAAAGTCAGCTAGTAGCACTATTAACTCCAGGAGGGTTTGTTAAGGTTATTCCAAAGCACAGGTAAACACTAAAACTTTTTGTATTATATGTTGACATTTTCATCAAACGTGGGCAGTTTGTACATAACTCCATATATTTCTCTGGAGTGCAGCTTGTAATATGTATTGGAAATGTTTGCGTGTATTTATTTAACGTATTGTTTAGGGAATTGTGGACATATATTGTGTATAATATAAACGACATATGTAGAGGTAATACGAACAAATAATAACTGGAGTGAATACTGATTAATGACAAGCTAAATTATTAACTCCCGACGCAAAAAGAGGGGTGTTTTAAGTTTGGCGTCGATGTGTGTGTGTCTGTCTGTGGAATTATAGATCTCAAACGGATGGACCGATTTCGATGCGGGTTTTTTCATTTGAAAGCCAGTTTCCTTACGGTGAGTCCAGCAGTGTAAAAGTATCAGCTCTTTTACAAAATGATGTCACACTTCAATGTGACTACGGATTTCCATTTGTCTTGCGAGACAGTCTTGTCAGTATATTCTTCATACATACTCGCGGCTTGGGGTACTCTCGACACGGGCCTTCCTTGAGAACATCTCCGACTTCTCTCACAGAACGTTCGACGAGGATTTCCCCTTAAGATACAGTTCACAAAGGATTGGTTAAGATTTCTGCAGTCTACTAGTCTTAGTTTGGAGTCCAGACTCCAAACTAAGACTAGTAGACTGCAGAAAACTTTTCCTCAAAAACTTTGTACTTACTTAACATAGTCAATGGGGTGCATAAACGGGATGGTGTGCGTGTGTGTAGTGTGTGAGTGTATACACACACTCACACACTACACACACGCACACCATCCCGTTTATGCACCCCATTGACTATGTTTATATATGGGTGTGTGTATGTTTCTGAGTAAATAATATTACATATTCTATTCTATTCTACATACCACGATATAGAAAGAAGAATTAGTTACTAGAAGCCAACATATATCGTTGTGACATACCGAGTCTCAACATAGAGGTAATATATTGCCAGAAAATAAAACTTCCAAGCAGCATATCTCCTGTAGAAATACGCCTCGGGTACTGTGTCTTCAGATATTAAACCCATTGAATTGCTACGGCTGTACCGAGAACATCGCCCTAAAAGTTATGACACTTTCACAACAAAACTCCATATATAATGGGAGTACTTTTGTTACCAAACCCGAAACAACATTTAAATGATTCACTGAAAGGTTTTCCCTGCGGCCCTCGAACCCACGACTATTAGTTACGAGAAATTGACGTCCTCAGTAATTACTGAGGACGTCAATTTCTCGCATCATTAATAATATCCTGGGACATTAATCACACACGGCCACCTGATCCCAAACTAAGCAGTACTATGGAATAGAATAGAATAGAATAGAATAGAATAGAATAGAATAGAATAGAATAGAATAGAATAGAATAGAATAGAATAGAATAGAATAGAATAGAATAGAATAGAATAGAATAGAATAGAATAGAATAGAATAGAATAGAATAGAATAGAATAGAATATAATAGAATAGAATAGAATAGAATAGAATAGATGAATGATGGAATGAGGATGGATGGGATGGGATGGAATGGAATGGAATGGAATAGAATAAAATAGTATACAATAGAATACTCTTTATTGTACACACTCACACACGACAAATTCATAGGACACTAATAACACAATCATGTACAATGGGCGGTCTTATCGCATCAAGCGATTTCTTCCAGACAACCTTTAGACCAGGATAGAAGCGTTTAAAAATAATAAAAAGTGAAAAAAAATAATAGTAGGATGAAACCCATTAGAAAAAGAGGGGAATATTATAAAAATGAAAGGAAAAATAATTTACGGGCGATCTGAGGTCGGGAAGGGGGTGGGGGTGAGTTTTTAAGGGTAAAAAACGGTTTTTCTTGATTTCCGGCAAAACTAAAAGTCCTATCGAAGAAAGTCAAATGGCGAAGTAGTAGGTAATAAAAAGATCTAAAACTTTTGTATTTACACTTTTTTGACATAACCTAAAATTTATGTGAAAACTTCAAAAAACCAAGTTTTTGGTTTTTTATTTTTATCTTTTACATAAATTTTTCTTTTTTAACGAAATTTGGCGAAAACTTACCTTTTTATGTCCCAAATACGCTGTAATTTATTTGATTAAAAATTATTTATTTTTTCTCCTTATTTTGAATTAATATCGAAAAAAAACCCGAAAAAAAATCGAAAATAACACGCATTCGATTTTTTTTAATTATTATGAAAAAAATCATCTAAAAATGTGATTGCTGCAATTTGTTTCAATTAAAAAGTTGATTTATTTAATGCTAATTACATTTATGTCATAGAAAATCTCATTATACATAAATATAAATGTAAATCGTACAATTAAATGTAGATACTTTATTATGATTACGTTATTCATTACAATATTTTAAACAACAAAATATTAAAGAAATAAATGTCAAAATGTATAAAAAATATATTATAAATATATTAAAAATCTATTTAAAATGTATAAATATATGAAAAATATGTATAGTAAATATATTTTAATAACTAACTTTTGGCTGATTTTCATGTATATTTCATATAATTTGAATATATCTGAAATATATTTGAAATGTATAAAATATATATAAATAAATTATAAATAAATAAATTAAATTATCTGTTTATTGCATTAAAAAACTTACAATTATTTATGACAATTCTTAACTTAATCTAAAACTAAATAGATTGTTTAGTTAAGGAGTTGCTATACAAGGTATTTCAAAATATAATGATGATTAATTACATAAATTGTCGGGTATTTAAGCAATGTCTCTTCAGAATGTTACGTATTTGTCTACTGTTCTTGTTAAAAAGCTTATTAATTACATGTTTAGGTATCCTGTTTAAAATTTTAGGTAAAATATATTTAGATGTTCTCTCACCGTATACATTAGTATATTCAGGTATTACGAATGTTTTCAGATGTGGCAAGTTACGTAAATTACTTGGTCGTGATGTTCTAGTCAAGTTAGGTATACAATCACTATAATGGGCTACAATTTCCAAATCAATTTTTTCATAAATACTCATGACCTTGCAGTAATTAAAAAGGTTGTGGTAATTGTCTCAGTTTTTGTACTTAACTTTTAGGGGAACAATTTTTTTCAGTAACCTGATTTGAAGGTTGTATATACAATCTAGATACGTTTTATATGTTCGTCCATAACAAACAAGCCCATAGTTTATTGCGGATTCAGCTAGTGCCATATACAGTAGTCTTAACGTTCTGTATGGGACCTTATTTTTAATTAAGTACAGTTTTGACAATACCGCCCTAAGCTTATCACATACGTGTTCAACATGTGGACCCCAATTCAATTTCTCATCGATTTTTAGTCCCAGGTAGGTATGTTCTTTGACAAGTTCCAATGTTGAACACGTACATGTTAAGTCCTTTCGATGCATGCAACTGTGCTCATGTGCAACTATCTCAGGTTGACCAGCTGTTTTTTTATATGGTGAGTGAATGTACATAAGTTTCGTTTTGCTGTAGTTAATAGATAGACCCATATCATGAGCCCATCTACACAATAAATTAAAATCTTCTTGCATCATACTTTGGGCCCTCGAAAGGTCCTCATGAGCTGTAATTATACATGTATCGTCTGCAAATTGATATACAGATCCATGCCGGAAAATGTTACACATATCGTTAACGTAAATAAAGTACTCAGACGGTCCGAGAATCGAACCTTGTGCCGTGCCTTGACACGTTGCAATAGGATCGCTGCGTTCACCCGCAATGCTGACTGTGTTAAATCGATTTAAGTGATAATTTTTCAACAGTTCCAGCATTGGTCCCTGTATGCCATTTTGCTGCAGTTTTTGAAATAGTGTAGAATATTTCAATGTATCAAAAGCTTTATTAAAGTCTACCATAACAGTAAGTATATGTTTTCTATTATCTAAATGTTTATTTAATTCATCAGTAAATAACGCGAGCAGCTGTGTTGTATTCTTACCTTTCTGAAAACCAAATTGTTTTTCGTTCAAAATGTTATTAGTAGTGAAAAAGTTATTCAATAAACTGCCTAAGTACTTCTCAATAATTTTATTAATGCAAGACAATATAGTTATGGGTCTGTAGTTATTTGTAACATTCTGTTTACCCTTTTTATAAATTGGTCTAATAATACCTATCTTTAAACTATCAGGATATATTGACGTTCTTATACATAAATTGATTAGATGCGAGAGTACTGGGGTCATATGCTCCGCTATATACTTTAAGTCCATAGCTCTTATATTGTCATGGCCTGGACTTTTTTTTTCATCTAGTTTTGAAATAATTTTGTGCAATATTTCATCAGTAATTTTCTTGCATCGCAAGGATACCAAGGGAGTATTAATATATGTGTTTTTAATCAATAAAGGTTCCTCGCAGCTGCTCATAACATTATTAACATTTTGCTCAAAATCATGTGCGAATATACCGGACAGCATTTTTGCTGGGAGTTTAAAACATTTAATGAGCATATCATCTATCGATTGGACAATTCTGCCAGTCAATCTGTTCAGTATATTCCACATTTTTTTTGGATTTTTGAAATTATCACAAATTTCGGTTTTTATGGAATTATTTCTAGCTTTATATATTAGGTCTTTACCTATGAAATTGCCGTTCTGCAGTACTGGCCATTTCAAATCAAAATAATTTTTGTTTGGCTAAGAATTCTAATTTCAAATTAATTTTATTTTAAAAACATGGATTCTTTTTTCCAAAAGTAGTCATTTCTTTATTGATTAGTGTTACATTTTCATCGCATTTCAATCTTTTTCGTCATCATGGATACGTTAAAAATTCGAGTAATTATGGAATATGAGTACCGTCGTGGCAGCAACGCGGCACAAGCGGCACGCAACATCAACGACGTTTACGGAGCTAACACTACAAACCAACGCACCACCTGTTATTGGTTTGCTCGCTTCCGTTCTGGAAATTTCGACCTGAAAAATGAACCTCGCGGTCGTCCGAAGACTTTGGTCGACAATGACGAATTAAAGGCGGTTGTGGAAGCTGATGATACACAATCTACGGCTGAATTAGCAGCAGCTTTCGACGTTAGCGTCAAAACAATATTGGTCCATTTGCGTCAAATTGGCAAGGTAAAAAAGCTTGACAAATGGGTGCCCCACGAACTCAATGATCGCCAGCGCGAAGTACGCGTCGAGACGTGCCTTGCACTGCTCAACAGACACACAAATGAAGGAATTTTGAACCGCATTGTTACCTGCGATGAAAAATGGATTCTGTTTGATAACCGCAAGCGCTCAGCAAGTTGGTTGGATCCTGGTTCAGCACCTAAACAATGCCCTAAACGAAAACTTACCCCTAGAAAAGTGATGGTCACTGTTTGGTGGTCTAGCGCCGGTGTGATTCATCACAGCTTCTTACCAAACGGGGTGAGCATTACTGCAGATGTGTACTGTGAAGAACTGAGCACAATGATGGAGAAGCTGGCGCATCTCCAACCAGCATTGGTCAATCGCTCGTCTCCGCTGCTCCTGCACGACAACGCGCGACCTCATACTGCACAGCAGACGGTCTCCAAGTTGCAAGAACTGGGGTTGGAAGCTCTCCGTCATCCGCCCTACTCACCAGACCTTGCGCCTACAGACTACTACTTTTTCCAGAATTTGGATAACTTCTTGGCGGGAAAAAAATTCAATACCCGAGAGGCAGTACAAAATGCCTTTGAAGAATTAGTTGCCTCCCGTCCAGCTGATTTCTTTAAGAAGGGCATCAATAAACTGCCACTGCGATGGCAAAGATGCATTGATTGCATGGGTGATTACTTCGATTAATACAAATAAAAAAATTCATGAAAAAAATTCGTTTAAATTTTTTCATACAAAACGGCAATTTCATAGGTAAAGACCTATTATTAATCTATTTGTTTTATTTCTATATTTTTTATACAATAATTCATTCTGTTTATTACTTGTATCTTTTATGTAAATATTTAACAGTTCCTTCTTTTTGTTACACATTTCAACTAACTTCTCCGATATCCAAGAACATTCGCCTTTAATATTAATATTCATTTTACATTGATACGTACACTTGTTATAGACCGCCTGAAATTTGCAAATAATAAAGTCAATTAATTCATTAGGGTCACCAAGCGCTAGTGCGGGGCTCCAATCTATTTTTTTCAACTCTTGTTTAACTTTGTTATTGTTAAATCTTGTTTTAATAAACTGACACGCTTGCGCATTGTCGGAGCTAATGAGCGCCAGACCGGTTATGTAGTGGTCCGCCAGTGACTCATACACTACGGCCGAGCGTACAGAATGCGATATCACAGCTGTAGGCTTAAGGGCGTCACGGATGAATAAATGATCTATACACGATTTGGATGTGCCATTGATGTTAGTTTCTATTCTAGTGTATTGTGTAATACAACATTCATAACCTAATCCGTTCAAGTTGTTGAGATAGGTTCGAACAATGTTATTTGAGCACTTTATATCTATATTAGTGTCACCCACCAGTATGCAGCTTGTATCGGTAGGAAAAACGGACAAAATGTTTGTTAATTCATGAATGAAATTGACTTTATTTAAGCTAGGCGGTCTGTATATAGAAAACAGGTTAGTTTTATAGCCATATGAGGTAGATACCTCACCACATAAGCATTCGAAATTAACCGTTTGCATCAGTTTTCGTGTAAAAGAGACACTTCTGTGAGCGTACACAATTATGCCACCTCCTTTTCTATTTGTTCGTAACTCATGGTACATAGTGTAGTCTTGTAAGTTAAATAAACTTGAGATTTTGTCGGTGATATTTGCCTCTGTTATAATCAATAGGTGTATAATATTAGGGCTTCTTGCAATGATATACTCCAGTTGTGCATGATTTTTGATCATGGATCGAATATTGACATGTAGTAAAAAGAGTTTGTGTTTATCATGTGGCATGGCATACATGAAATTATTCCATGATGAGTGTGTTGACTCGTAATCCCGTGCATTTGTGAAAGCCATTAAACGTAACTATATAGATTGACATGTTGACATACCTGTTGTTTTTGTATGATTCAGATATGAAAATCGGCCAAACGTTTGTTATTAAAAATATATTTACTATATATATTTTATATATTTTTTATAGATTTTTAATATATTTTTATGTATTTTGAAATATATTTTTTTTATGGGAATAACTAAATTTGTTTGTGCAAAATTAAGGAGATTACTTCTCCATGAAATACCTTTTGATGGGCTACTATTTTTCGTAGGTCACTCAGGTATATAATTTATCTTAAAATATAAATAGACATCTACGCATATAATTTAAAGAAGATTCGACAACTTTCTCCAAATATTGTAGATGTCTTATTAAATATTAATTTTATTAACTTATTTGTTTGTTAATTATAGTAGTATATTTTTATTTGCAATTTTTTTTTTATCAATGTTTCATGTAATCTAATGTTTTTTGAGTAATTAAAGTGTTAATTTTAATAAATAGCTCAAAATTTTTATAGTAAATAAAAAAAGAAACCGATTTTTTTTGCATTTTCTGAGAAGATCTACTATAGGTACATATATATTTTTTTTCACCATCGGAAAGTAGAGATTTCAACGAACAGAAAACATACCAACTTTTTGAAAAAAGCTGATATTATGACGGGTGACTTTTCGATTGAAAATTAGGGTGCTTTTTCGATATTAATTCAAAATAAGGTGAAAAAATAAATATTTTTAATCAAATAAATTACAGCGTATTTGGGACATAAAAAAGGTAAGTTTACACCAAATTTCGTTAAAAAAGAAAAATTTATGTAAAAGATAAAAATAAAAAACCAAAAACTTGGTTTTTTGAAGTTTTCACATAAATTTTAGGTTATGTCAAAAAAGTGTAAATACAAAAGTTTTAGATCTTTTTATTACCTACTACTAGAGAAAGAAAAACCATTTTTTACCCTTAAAAACTCACCCCCATCCCCTTCCCGACCTCAGATCGCCCGTAAATTATTTTTCCTTTCATTTTTATAATATTCCCCTCCTTTTCTAATGGGTTTCATCCTACTATTATTTTTTTTGGTTTTAAAAATTATCGACCCTGGTCTACTTACTATTTTTCTTTCGTAAAAACATACTTATGTAGATAATTACACCCACACTCAGGACAAACAGACATGTTCATGCACACAAATATGGATGGATGGCAATCGAACCCACGACCTGCAGCATGTAAGGCACGTATTTACCAACCACACAACGACGGCATAGAATATCATCACCCCACCTCATTCCGTGGGGGCGTAGAATTCGTCCCGAGGGATTACCTACCAGAGAACGGACAGCATCGTTTTTCTGTGAACTATGACCATCAAAGTGCGATCGCCAACCCGTATGCCAAGCGTGGCGATTATGGCATATCCCACCGTTCTTTGAGAAGGCTATTGTCCAGCAGGATGTACTTTGGCTGACATGATGATTTATAAAGTAAATAATGCACGAAAGGAGAAATATTATTTTAAAACTATAAAGATATTAATACTTACTCTCATGGCCGATTGCTTAAACTGGCCAGTAAGTGATGGAAGAGATCTCTTAGACGTGTTGTGAACGAGTGCGCTTTTACTTTGTCTAAACTCCTGTCTTCCTTTATGATATATGATAAGATGTGATGAGCTGAGATTGTCTTGAACACTTTACACATTTAGGATCCAGCTGAATGATAATACATAACACATACACACATACATACATAGACTCACGCCTGTTTCCCAGAGGGGTAGGCAGAGACAACGGATTTCCATTTGTCACGATCTTTGCACACGTCTTTTGCCTCGATTACTGTCATTATATTCTTCATACATGCTCGCCGGTTTAGGGTACTTCTGACCTGCCCTTTCTTGAGAACGTCTCCGATTTGGTCAGAGAATGTTCAACGAGGTCTTCCCCTTCCAGTTGTACCATTCACACAGGCCAGGTATACTTCTTCGGTCAATCTTCTTTCATTCATCCTCTCTAAATGGCCAAACCATCTCAGCATTCTTTCCATACATAACACATGTTCTAGAATATGCGTGTGTGATTTTTGAGCGTCGCTGTGCGACGAGGATACGCTAACTTTTAGCCAATAAATAACATCGTCAAACTATCTCGAAGGCGTAATAGGTGGTTTTAAGAACTATGACAGAACCATTCAGACAATATGTAGTAAAAATATAGCTAAAATTTTAAAACTAGATAATTAAACCTACACATGATCCTTGACAATAACTTAATTTTGGTTAGCTAAATATCGTTACTATTATAAAATAAATCTTATTGTAAATTATTTCCTAGAATCCGTGTACCTAAATATCTATATGTACCTAGAAATAATTATAAATTAATTATATATTACTACGAACATGTTCTGACTATTTACAAGCGCTTCTTTAAAGTCTACGTTAATAAAAACCTTTTTTAGGGTTCCGTAGCCAAATGTCAAAAAACGGAACCCTTATAGATTTGTCATGTCTGTCTGTCTGTCTGTCTGTCCGTCCGTATGTCGCAGCCACTTTTTTCCGAAACTATAAGAGCTATACTGTTGAAACTTGGTAAGTAGATGTATTCTGTGAACCGCATTAAGATTTTTACACAAAAATAGAAAAAGAACAATAATTTTGGGGGGTCGCCATACATAGAACTGAAACTAGAAAATTTTTTTTTCATCGTACCCATACATGTGTGGTGTCTATGGATAAGTCTTCAAAAATATATGGAGGTTTCTAATATCATTTTTTTCTAAACTGAATAGTTTGCGCGAGAGACACTTCCAAAGTGGTAAAATGAGTGTCCCCCCACTGTAACTTCTAAAATAAGAGAATGATAAAATTAAAAAAAACGTGGAAACTAACAACGAAAATTGGTTTGAACGAGATCTAGCACGTGGTTTTTTTACTACGTCATAAACCGCAATTCGCTTTCATTTAATCAACTGAAATAGTTTCTGCTACGGAACCCTTCATGTGCGAGTCCGACTCGCACTTGGCCGGTTTTTTTATGTAAGTCTGTATGATAATGTTAAGTAATGTTAAACTATACAAATTATTTAAGTTTCCCACGCTCTCTCCTTTTGTGATAATTTAAATTAATTTATATTCCTTGTTTCAGGTAAGCTCGTTTCTTTGGTGCTAATGAGGTACGTGAACAAATTTCATAAATAATTTTGCGAACAAGTTTGTTTAAACAGCAAGGCCGGAGTTTTTGTAAGCGGGTTTATTTATTTAAAACTTGCTCCCTAATGTACAGTGGCGGACTTGATACCAAAGGCATTTTCTTCCAGTCAACCTTTAGAATATGCAGAGAAATGAAAGAAGTGCACTTAGATTTGTTATATGAGAAACACACAGTTTTTACTTCAGCGGCCGCCTGAGCTGTGGCCTGAACCCCATAAGCGTGCCCTCAGGTATTAGTCGCTTAAATTAAGCTACTGGTTGAGAGCCTTTTGCGCTAGCCAACTGCTCATTGTTTTCAATTTTTTAATTTTAATATACAATTGCTAAATGTAACAATAATAGCTTAGTAACTTGCTATTTATTATTTATTTAAGGATATTAAAAATATATGTTATGAAACAGACCGCACGGACGGACAAATTAAAAATATCTTGTTGCTTTAATTACTGTTTTTAAACTGTGTTTATGTAATACATTGTGAGCTTGACAAGTACAAGTGAATGTAAATACCCAAGTGCTGAATAAATTTAATTATTTAATTATTTCACAAACTTGACATAAATTATTTAAACCATAAATAAAGGTACATATAGCTTCGTGGGGGTCGCTGGAAACTGCTGGATGCGAATAGCGCTAGACCGGCAATTGTGGAGATCTTTGGGGGAGGCCTTTGTCCAGCAGTGGACGTCTTTCGGCTGATATGATGATGGTAGCATAAAATACTCCCGTATAAATACAATACTTATTCAAATTCAAAATTAAATTCAAAATTATTTATTAGTCATTGGGTTTTACAATTATTTTAGCAGTGATAGCCACACTAGGCGATGCCTGTATCGAGGCTATCGATGTAATACGGTTATCAGATAGGACTTAAATACATTTTTACAATAAGTTAGATACACTATTACTTTTAAAATTAATATCTCATGACAGCAGATTCCTAGCAAATTAACTTAGGGTTCGTGAAACTAGTAGAATTTAAAATTAAAATTTGTTGATTACAATTAATAGTTATACCTAGAAAAAGTAGGGGGTAAGGTGTAAGTTGGTGGTCGGTGAGTGTATGTGTGTGAGTATTGGTGTGACGGAGGGGGTGTGCGACTGTATGTTCTTTTGTGAGCGCAAGTCGAGTAGACTGTAATATGCATTTATTAGTTTGTTATTAGATTACTGTTTTAAGAAGTTGCTCAGTCTCTTTATAGTTTAGTTTGTCGATGTAGTTTTTAGCCTTTGTTTGAGTTTCTTGTATTGTACTTGATTTAATATTACATTTGGTGGCAATTTTATTATATATAAAAGGAAACATATAGTTTTTAAATCTTTTTGCGAATGTAGTTTTGATTTTTTGTTTTTTTTTCTTATCATCATCATCTCAGCCGAAGGAGGTCCACGGCTGGACAAAGGTCTATGCCAAAGATCGCCACAACGGCCAGATTAGTGCTACCCATATCTAGCGGCTTACAGGAACCCTCACAAGATCATCGGTACACCTCGTGGAGCCGCCTACGCTGAGCTTTCTGCCCCAGCGGCCGTCAGTTCTACGAGCTATGTGCCCTGCCCACTTCAGCTTGGCATCACTTCGGGCTTTCTATTACTGTGATTTGTCTACAAGTTTTAACATTTGAGAGTTTGAGACCTTGTGCCTTCTTATGAAGCCCATAGTAAGCAAGCAAGTCTCTTTTCTTTCTCTTTTTAAAGGACAACGCCCGCACTAGTTGAATTAATCTCTGTATCTTGAGGCATTTTAGAAACATGTAATTATAGGACACAAAGCACATTCAGCTACAGAACTAACATTTATGTGTCACAAATAGTAAAACCAGACCTAGTCACTGAATGAATAATCACACAAAGATTTTTCCTAGAGTCCTCCCTAGAACAAAACTTTGTGAGATGAGATCAAACCCAGGCCCTTCGACTTCACAGTCAGGGTCACCAACCACCAAGCCAACAGCTCACTTCAGGTCAGTCATTAACCAATACATGTTTATTTTATAACTACACCTTCTATTTGGCACTTTAAAATAGGTTTGATTATAATAATAATATAATATATCCTGGGACATTCACACCCGGCTTCTGATCTCAAACAAAGCAGATAACTGATATAGTACATATACTACTTTTCTTTTGTAAATACATACTTATATAGATATTAACACTTAGACTTGTTACAACAGACATGTTCCTGCACACAAGTATCTGTCCTGGGTGGGAATCGAACCCGACCTGCGGCGTGAAAGGCAAGGATTTACTAACCACGCCAACTGGCCTATTAGATTTAGATCACTTATCAAACCTAAGATTTTCTCCACGAACACTAACGCAATCTAATACCTTTCTATAAAATTAGACTGTAAACTTAATTTTACGAGCTGTGCAGTTAAAGTGAGAGGCGTTAAAATACTGAACCCGGCCTAGGCAGTTAAGTTTAGTGGAGCCTAATAAAATTTAGTGGCATGCCGTAACAAATACCGATGTAATAAACGGCAACACCACTAGGTATTGTTCGGTGACACGAACAGTAGAAGTGACTACAAATTAACGACCCAGGGACTTCTCAGTAGTGGCGCATTGGACCCGGTGTTAGTATTAAACCCCGACCGTCGTTATACGCACAAGGCCCACCATAGTAATCTATTATTTATTACATATAATAAATTCGTAGGAATGTCAAAACTGTACATTGAATATTTTTTAAAAAGGATACTTGGTTTTGATCTACTATCGATATCGAACCCAAAAATATAGTTTTTAGAATTTTTGTCTGTTTGTCTGTATGGGCGGGCTAAACTCAAAAAGTACTGCATGTATTTACTTCAAATTTTGCATGAATATTACTATGAGGTCGGGTCAACATATAGGCTACATATTATCACGCTGTCACCTATGGGGAAGGAGCTGTGATAATTTATAAAATTTAACGCTGGTAAAACCTCGAGGCACAGCTAGTAATATGAATATTCAACTGAATATGTATTTTTTTTTTTTTAGTTTTATGGCATTATTCTCAATTGAAACCGTAAATCTAATCTTATAAATGGGAAATTATTATACGTCCAGAGGCCGGCGGGTCCCGAATAGGGTTACCATATGACAGGCATTAGCCGCATTTGACAGGCATTTTAAGGTTTAGACAGGCGTGCGGCCGGCATTGGTCTGAGACAGGCATTTTCGCAGGATCTCGTCAACGTACAGTGGAGTAAAGAAAGAAATCGGCTGACAATCGAATCAGTAAAAGCAATATTGATTACACAGGAAAATTACATAACTGTATCTTGTGAAGATTTTTACGTTTATATATTAGAAAAAAAGGACTATTTAAAAAATAGTGTCCTTCACAAACATCAGTAACTTATTACGGACAGGCATTTTTCTGAAAATTCAGGCATTTTAGGTACCATAGACAGGCATCCCTCTATTTACATATTTACCGAAACAGCACCTTGTACCAATCCGGGTTCGGCGCTCTGCGTTAAGCTACGAAAGACAAGCACATAAAAAATTACGCTTATTGTTTAATGAAGACTAAAGACAAAGACTACACTAGACATAAAACCTCGAGAATGTTTCGTGTGAATAATGAGAATTAATGAAGACATGTAGTAGGTACAATTCTGTCTCATTAATGGTTATCGTAACGCAGGTAGAATAATGACTTTTATAGCCAAATATTTGTTAAGTTGGGTAACATTATTGTATTACTTGCATTGATTTTAATGTTCTTTTTAGGGTTCCGTAGCCAAATGGCAAAAACGGAACCCTTATGGATTCGTCATGTCTGTCTGTCTGTCCGTCCGTATGTCACAGCCACTTTTTTCCGAAACTATAAGAGCTGTACTGTTGAAACTTGGTAAGTAGATGTATTAGGTGAACTGCATTAAGATTTTTATACAAAAATAGAAAAAAAAAACAATAATTTTGGGGGGCCGCCATACATAGAACTGAAACCCAAAAATTTTTTTTTCACCGTACCCACACATGTACGTGGATGGGTCTATGGATACGTCTATGGATAGGTCTTTAAAAATGATATTGAGGTTTCTAATATCATTTTTTTCTAAACTGAATAGTTTGCGCGAGAGACACTTCCAAAGTGGTAAAATGAGTGTAACTTTTTGGACTTTTAACGTCTAAAGGTTTAGACGTTCAAAGTCAAAAAAGAAAGGTTCTCGAGTAGTGACACACAGTTAAGTAACCTGCCGTGGGCTTCTCTTGGCGCTTGATGGGAGGAGCCCCGGGAATAGGGTATGCTGCTCCGGTGCCCCCCTTTTGCGTCATATCCCAGATGGCTTGGACACGTACTCTGGAAGGGCCCTGGATTACCCTCTCTCTATTTCGCATTGCTGCCAATCCGATTCAGTGACTGTGCCACAAACAGATGGCCGTCATCCCGGAGTTGCTTGCAGGTATACCTACCTCTCGCATCCCCGAGAGGAGTTGGGCTATCGGCTACCGCCACCGACCCGACGCCTCTTCCGTTTATTAGTGGGATCGGGTCGCTCCCGATCCCACTGGGCCGCCTCCTTCTGGAGCATGAATGCCTCACAGAGACCACGGCATCCTATTTGGTGGGCTCACCCCCCAACGCGCCTACGATTGCTGGCGAGGACTGATCCCGTCCGATCTCGGCCTCCCAGACTGGGCACTCGGCGAGTGTCTGTTGGGCAGAGTCCAGGTTACTTCTGCAACGGGGTCACGAGCTATGTGCCCTGCCTACTGCCATTTCAGTTCGGCAATTCTTACACGAACAAATATACAAACAATCATGTGTCCTCTTATATTATTAGTTCAGTTAAATCTAAATCTTATTCTATTCAATTACTTACATAACATTCCGTGTGGAGATTTCCAAACTATTGGGAGCCAATAATACTATTCAACTTTTTCTCATAAAAATGTATTCCTCGTTTTGCGCCCAAGATTTAGGACCACAACTATATATTCATGGCGCAATCTGTCATGACAATACTCAGCCATTTCGGTTTTGCAGAAAATCCAATATTAGTAGAAGATATAACCCTCCCAAAATAAATTATAGCCATATTTGAAACTGCTAGAAATATAAACTGTTTCCAAAAAAAAAGATTTATTCTTCTTCTCATAAATTCCTATTTTGTAATCCGATTAAAACAAAATTTATATGAGATCATCCCGAAAGCATATTCTCATCATCATCATGTCACCCGATTGAGGTACACTGCTGGATAAAGGCGTCTCCAAAATAAGATAAGATAAGATAATTGTTTATTTCACCACATAACATAAAACAATAACAATAATAGGTGCGTACAGTTAAATGCAATACATTTTTACAAAATAATTCCGCATTAAGTTGTGTCCATAATTTTGGAGGTATATGCTATAATATAAGGTTCTCGAGTGGCGACCACGAACCGGAAGACGCAGCGTGGGCAGGCCCCCTACAAGATTGACTGACGAACTTGAGCGGGTCGCTGGAAACTGCTGGATGCGAATAGCGCAAGACCGGCAATTGTGGGATCTTTGGGGAGGCCTTTGTCCAGCTGTACACGTCTTTCGGCTGATATGATGATGCTATAATCGCCATCCTTGGCAGAAGGGTTGCCGATCGCACTATGGTGGTATCTCTGGAAGATATTCCTTCGAGACGACTTCTATACCCTCCGGGATGAGATGGGGTGGCTATATTCTATGCCGTCAGACACACAGCAAAACATTATCTACTATAATAATCAAAATATACTCACGAACAACGTAAGAAATTACATAGGCTAATCATTAAAAAAACAAAAAGGAATCAATTGTTAACGAACGACGAAGAAGATTTTAATGTCAGTTATAAAGTATCATATATGTAGACATAGATACCATGTATTTGGTATGCCCATTTACACTATTATACACTTTTTTTTAAATATATTTATCCACTACTTCATTTGTTGTACACCCACTTTTTAAAACAATTACAGCTCCTATCCATCCAAAGGTTGCCTGGAAGAAATCGCTTAATGCGATAAGACCGCCCATTGTATTATTTTTAGTCCTACCTATTTATCCTGCTTGTGTGTACAATAAAGAGTATTCTATTCTATTATTTTCTAAAGTAAAACGTTCAGAAGTAAAGTAATTCCTTGGAATTCGATTACTAATAAAAAGTTCACTTCAGTTCTTGAAGGAGAAATATACGAAACCTCGATTCTGTCAATATAATATCAGTCTACGTACGCGGGAAGAGCGAGACAGACTCTGCAGGCGCAATTCCTCAATTATATCTAGTTGGGTAATCTGGACACAGAGTTTTATGTAAGTGAAAGTAATTCCGTTTTATTATTTAGCCTTCATACCATCATAAAACTAGATATTGTTCATAACATGAGCGTCGTATAAGTAGGTACTGATGGAGCTTATTATAAACCCGGAAACAGGGCATCAAAGTAACGCTTTCATCTAAATATATTTTTATGTTCTTTATTTTGTTTACGTCATGGCTAAATTAGATAAAAGTAAACGGCCTTCTGACGTTACCTTCGTAGTATTTATAAGCTTGCTTGCTTATCGTATGGGCAGTGGTAACCCTAGTGTCAGAGTTTCTCAAACCGCCCAGTAGGCCTCCGACATGGCTTAACGACTGTTGTCTAATGTCTACAACCGGGACCGACAGCTTAACGTGCCCTCCGAAGCACGGAGACGCTCAGAAATTAAACCATTTTGGCGGTCACCCATCTATGGACTGACCGCGAGCGTAGTTGCTTAACCTCGCCGATCGCTTACAGACCGGTGAGAGCATCTAGCTATGAGCGCCTCATTTATAAGCTAGATTACTTCTTTTCAACAATTAAGACTGGCCTGTTGATCTGGTTGGTGGTTACCGACCTAACTCTGACTGCTAAGCTAGAGGTCTTGGGTTCGATCCCCCCCAGGACAACTCGTGATGAGCACGATTGTTTGTTCTGTATCTGGGTGTTATTTGTCTATTATATGTTTATTAGAAATATATGAGAATGATTGTTTATCAGCTGTCTGGTTGCCAAAGTACAAGCTCTGTATAGTTCGATCAAAACGACAAAGGGCTTGCTTAAATGTAACAATCACTTACTGGTTAGCACCACCAACCAACATCATAGTCAATAATCTACTATATAAAAATAAGTCGGGTTTTCCTTCCAAATGCTATAACTCCAGAACGCACGAACCGATTTCCACGGTTTTGCATTCGTTGGAAAGGTCTCGGGCTCCGTGAGGTTTATAGTAAAGAAAATTTATAAAATTTAACGCGGGTAACACCGCGGGGCACAGCTAGTAATAAATAAGTATCTTGGGACTAATAACACACTGCCATCTGATATTGAACTAAACAGAGCCTGTACTTTGGCAACCAGAGAACTCAAGATTTATATTTCAAAAGCGAACAGAGAAGTACTCACTTTCTAGAGCCTTAAGTGAGTTCTGGTCGCAGCAAGAACTTGTGCAGCAGATTTAAATATTATCTCGGTCTGTAATATATGTACATATGAGCTTATCGAGATTCGAATAAAGTAATAACAATAATATCTAGGGACAATGTCACACAGATCATCCTTGTACTATGCTTGTACTATGGGTACCAGGCGACGATATACATACTTATATAAATAGATAAATACTTAAATACATAGCAAACATCCATGACTCAGAAACAAATATTCGTGCTCATCGGATTCGAACCCAGGACCACCAGCTTCGTAGGCAGGACCACTACCAACTAGGCTACGGTGAAAGTCAAGCTTTACCATTTGTATAACCTTAATGGGAAACCTTTGGAACTTTAAACTTATTTATTACTCTTTGTGCCGTGCGGTTTTACCGGAATTAAACTTTATAAATTATAGCCTATGTGTTATTCGGATATATATATATATATAATCTCTATAACTACAAAGTTTCATCAAAATCCGTCCGGTAGTTTTTGCGTGAAGGAGTAAAAACATACAAACTCACAAACTTTCGGCTTTTTAAAATTAGTGTGCTGTCTTTTTTACTTCTCTTCATCTGAAAAGAAACTTTATTCCCATAGGGGCTTAACATTCTAGAACAGAATTGAAAGGAGTTTTACATACATACATACATAGACTCACGCCTGTTTCCCAGAGGGGTAGGCAGAGACAACGGATTTCCATTTTTCACGATCTTTGCACACGTCTTTTGCCTCGATTACTGTCATTATATTCTTCATACATGCTCGCTGGTTTAGAGTACTTCTGACCTGCCCTTTCTAGAGAACGTCTCCGATTTGGTCAGAGAATGTTCGACGAGGTCTTCCCCTTCCAGTTGTTCCATTCATACAGGCCAGGTATACTTCTTTGGTCAATCTTCTTTCATTCATCCTCTCTAAATGGCCAAACCATCTCAGCATTCTTTTTTCAATCTTTGTGACTACATCTTCTTGCACACCACAGGAGTTTTAAATCTTTTTTAATTCGAAAATGGTTGGATGTCATCTGTTACTGTAGTCTTCCCGGGTGAATGTTGCAGGAGCATCTTTTCCCTGTCAATTCCATTTAATTCCCACCTTAATTTCCCTATAAAACGACCTTTTAACATTTATGGACTATCGGCGGAGCGATCAGGGTGTTCAATACGATTGAATTACTCTCCCAGGAGTTTAACGACGGTATAAACTGGCGTTTATTTTCTTACTCGTATTCGTATGAGGACAGTAAAATGCTATAACGTTATTTTGTCATTTTATACTGTAACAAATTGACTTTTTATCACTTATGAGATATGTAAAGTTTATATAAAATTGATTATCGATGCTGTAAATGCATGATTATATTTATAGATGATTTTTTGCTAATACTTCACGGAAGTATAAAATGTACATTATCTCAATACTCGATACAATTGACGACGGATGAATTAATTTTGACGGGCCGGTTGGCATAGGTAGTAGATACTTGGCTTTCAGGCTGCAGGTCGCAAGTTCGATTCTCATCCAGGACAGATATTTGAGTGCATGAACATGTCTGTTTGTCCCGAGTTTGGATGTAAAATTATCTATAACTAGCTGTGCCCGCGACTTCGTCCGCGTGTTAATTAGTTTTTTTTTTTTTTTTATTGTTTTTTAGTAAAATAAATGACTTTTTCTAAAATAAAAGCCTAAGTTACTCCTTATTACATCAGCTACCTGTCAATAAAAGTCCCGTCAAAATCGGTCCAGCCGTTCCAGAGATTAGCCGGAACAAACAGACAGACAGACAGACAAAAATTGTAAAAAAAAATATTTTGGTGTATGTACCGTATATATATTCATATTTAAGTAGTAAAAACCGGTTATTTCAATATTACAAACAGACACTCCAATTTTATTTATTTGTATGTATAGATATAGATAATGACACCCAAAATCGGGACATGAAATGAAATTTGAGGATCTTATGAATTTAATATAACATACAGTCGATGCCCCACTCCCCGTTCTTCTTTGAGTGCGACATGCAACACATATGCGACTTCTGCAGTGTATAAAGTAACGACTCTTTAAATTTAACAATTTTAAAAAGTCGCAATTTTATCGTTTATCATACGTTTGAGAGAAATTCCTCACACTGTAATATATCTCAGGATTAATCAAAGGCAATCAGACCTTATATCCGGACTTTTGATGTTTCATTTGGTCAGTCTAACTGTACCCGTGAATACTGAATAGTCAATTGGAAACTGCGAAGCGTTGCGCTAACAAAGGTGGCCGCACCAATTATCGCTCGACTGGAGACTGCTCTGTGAGCGACCAAACAATCCGGTATTGATTTTACGTGTCTGTTGAGAATGATGCAATCATGGAAATTACGTTTACTGTAATATTAATAATAAAGTCCTACGAGCCAAATTTTGGCCACGGCAGTCTTAATGGAGACTAGTCATCCGTGCGGGACATGTTATTAGTGTGTGCGCAAACACAGGGGCACTTACTATTCCATCACTCTCCTCTCCGAAAGGACCTGAAAGAGGTCAGGTACAGTCAACAGCAAAAGAAGATGATCAAAGTCGGATATTCAAAACTAATTATCATAAATTGCGACAAAATAGTGTGGTGGTAAAGAGTATCTAGTTGAAGGTGTGCGTGAGTGTTAAGTGTAAAAAATATTAACTAGTGAAAACTGCCGCCCAATAGCATCATAAACTCAAAACTCAGGTCCGATTTTAATCATCTACTTATGCTGTTGACTGTACAGGCCCGACGGCTTTACGTGCTTTTTGAGGCATGGAAGGGTAATGTCGCCCACACACAGAGTTCGAACTTTTACACACACTTTTGGATCGACCCGGGATTTCAACCCAGGACCTCGTTATCTGCAGTTGAACACGCTATCGCTACACCAACGAGGCATTTACTGTACTTATATGGCAGCACTTGTGCCAAAGTGCTTCAGAAAATATATTTTTTAGCGCCCCATACTAAATACTTCATCTGATTCTTTCATTCTTGTTTCACTGGGTTAATATCTTCTTTTGTGTACTTTACAAGTTGATGTGTTGGCAAATGTTCCTTAAATTACGTCCAATAAATAGTGGTCGTAAGTTAAGGAACATTTGCCAATATAGATGTTCAAAGTGTAACATAAATATGTGACACGTTATACATCTAATATACGTAAAATAAAATAAATTAAACGGGTTATTATTCACGTAGACTTTAAAAAACCGCTTGTTGATAGTCCGAACATGGTTGTAGTAATATAGTTATAGAGTATACATCATAATATAGTATACATCATAATATGGTATAAAAAAAGGTGGAAGTATTACGAATGGTACATGAGAAGAGATGCATATTAAGAACCATAGAAAACAGAAAGGGAAAGATGTTAGGGCACTTGATACGACATGACACCTTTATGAGGAATATTATTGAACGCAAAATAGAGGCAAGGAGAGGACGAGGAAGACCAAGAAGGACCTATATGGATCAGATAAAGGAAAAGATAAATGTAATGTCATATCAAGAAGTCAAAGCGCTCGCCGAAAGCCGAGACGATTACAAGAAGCTCCACCGACAAGAGCATAGCTCTTAAATATGATGATGATGATAGATCATTATTTCTAGTTAATAATATATATTTATTTATAGATATTTAGGTACACGGATATATACGACGTTACATATGTATACGTTATGCTAATCAATAGATGTTACCGTCAGTTAGAATTCGGCGAAACAGGAACGCCGGGTACATTGGTTTGGGGTTTTCCTTCCAACCCCATTCTAAAAATAAACATCGATTTGCACTTTAATTCCAATTGAATGGTATACAAAATGCGTTCCTTTCAACTGGCTAGTGCTCACGTCTTCCTCGTAACTAATAATAATAAGTACCTACACTTTATTGCGTCAAATAATTTAGTATCAAGAAAATAAACAACCATAATGTTAAAACAAAGAATTTGAGGCGCTCATAGCTAGATGCACTCACCGGTCAGTAGCGATCGGCGAGTTAAGCAACTAGGATCGCGGTCAGTCCACAGATGGGTGACCACCAAAGTGGTTCAATTTCTGAGCGTCTCCGTGCTTCGGAGGGTACGTTAAGCTGACGGTCCCGGTTGTAGTCATTAGACAACAGTCGTTAAGCCATGTCAGAGGCCTACTGGGCGGCTTGAACAACTCTGACACCAGGGTAACCACTGCCCATACGATAAGAAGAAGAAGAAGAAAGCAATAGGCGGCCTTATCGCTAAAAGCGATTAAATCATAAATAAATATCTTGCGACAACTACCACACTGCCATCTGATCCCAAACCAGGCAGAATCTGTACTATGACAATCAGACATCTGATACATACATACATAGATTCCTGCCTCGTTGGTCTAGCGGTAGCGTGTTCTCCCGCAGATAACGAGGTCCTGGGTTTAAATCCCGGGTCGGGTCAAAAGTGATTTTGCGACTTTTCTGTAAAAAAGAAAAATTTCTCAGCATCAGCCCGAAGTCTGGGAGTTGGCGGTATTATACCCCTGTGCCTCGTAGAGCACGTAAAGCTGTCGGTCCTGTACCTGACCTCTTTCCGGTCGTGTCACTAGACGTCCCATCGGATCATGAGAGTGATGTAATAGAAAGTGCTCCTGTGTTTGCGCACACACTTGAGCACTATAATATGTCCCGCGCAGATGGCTAATCTCTGTTGAGAATGGCCGCCGTGGTCGAAATTCGGCTAGGACGACATTATTATTATTACATAGATTCCCGCCTTTTTCCCAGAGGGGTAGGCAGAGTCAACGGACTTCAATTTGTCACGATCCTGGCACACCTCTTTTGCCTCATTTACTGTCCTTATATTCTTCATACATGCTCGCCGGGTTAGGGTACTTTTGACCTGGTCTTTCTGTGCTTGTACATATAAACCTTTATATGTACAAGCACAGATAATCCTTAACTTAACTTAGTTTACATATTATTTTATTTCTTTCTGTGTTCATCTTTTTGTGTAGGTTACCGCAGCATAGGCAATTTATTATTCATACAAACCTGTGGTTCATGTTATTCCGCGCGGAGCAACAATCTGAGAAAGTTCTTCATTGACGAGACTCTCTCGCTCTCACTGCATACGTGTAAAAAAGAAAACAAAATTCAATTAAATTCAGGCTTTCGTATTCTCCTTGTTCCAGCGACAAATCTGAACCTACTCAAATTCATTTCAATGTTATTATTCAATATGCCCATTCTCTGGGAAGTGTTCACTCGGGACAACTAAAACGCCACTCCCTAACTACTAACTAATACAAATACAGATAGTTATATATTTCTATATGATAATTTTTTTTTTTTTTTTTAATAAAGTACCTAGTGTAGCACTTTTTATATATTACAATCTAGTCTAGAGACTAATAAGTAATTTTATATTAACCTAAACTTCTACATAAACATAATTAATTCTAAGAATCAGTCCACCGACTTTCCTTAGTCATATTTGTTAAGGGGAAGACACTTTGTTCATGTGTTCTTTATAATTACATTATTGCTAACACTAATCACTAAATACACTAATCACTAATCACGACACTAGTTCATAGGGTTTTGTTCTCTTTAAACGTCTCACTAGCTCTGTAATGTCGAGGAGCTGGATGGCCTCGACGTTCACATGATGTAGAAGCCTATGTTCATGAGCTGCAGCGTATTTCCGAATGGTCTCTGCAACGGAGTCCATCTTTAGATCCCGGTGTAAATCGTCATTTCGTATATACCAGGGTGCATTTACGATATCTCGTAACACTTTATTCTGGAATCTTTGGATGATATTAATGTTGCTTTTTTTGGCACAACCCCACAATTGTATGCCATAAGTCCATACGGGCATTAAAATTTGTCTGTATAACAAAAGTTTATTATGTACTGCCACTGGCGAAGATCTTCCAAGTAGCCAGTACATTTTTTTATATCGCAAATCCAACTCTTTTCTTTTCATTTTGACGTGCGTTTTCCAGCGTAATTTGGCGTCGAGTGTCATTCCCAGATATTTAGCAGTATCTGCGTGTGGAACTCGTTGGTTGTTGATATATATCGAGGACTTATGCGGTTTTTTGTTGGTAAATGTATGGACTTTAACTCATTCAGCTCAATTCTCCACTTTCTTGTCCAATTAAAAACTTGGTTTATGGCCAGTTGCAACTGTTCAACAGCTTTTTGATGGCTTTCGCCAACGGCCATTATTGCTGTATCATCATTCATCAGCAAACGTTGCCATGATAGTGTTTTCTGGTTTTGGGATATCATAGGTGTATAGTAGGTACAATATAGGACCTAGTACACTCCCTTGGGGCACTCCAGCTCTTATCTCGATCAACTCAGAATAAGAGTTTTCTTGTTTTATTCTAAACTTTCTGTTAGAGATGTATGAACTGTTGTGGTAACAAGAGTTTCAATTTTCAACAAATAAATATAAAATGAGAAAAGTTTTTACTTGCGTATATTTAAAAAAATATTAGTTTAATCTTCTAGGAATAGGCTTCTATGAAAAAATGGTACGTAGGATAAGCTCTAAAAACTAAGTTTGCTTCGTTAATCTGTAACTATGCTAACCAAACTAGCTAGATTAGAAATTGCATTCCAGCAATCAAAAACGTGGTTGGCCAATTTACCGTCCAATCAACACAATTTGAAACGAATCAAGTCCTGAGTCCAATATTCAGGTTGTATACTTGCAGTGGCGAAGAGTTATGAAATAATGAAATTTATTCAGCATTTGGGTATTCACATACACATGTACTTGTCAAGCTCACATTGCAGTACATAAACATAGTCGAATACAGTATAAAAGTTACATAAAAATAATTATTATAAGAAGATCCGCTCAGCTTGCCTTGATAGAATATATTATGTAGCTTCACAACCACAACGGTTTATCATCGGCTTACTTCTAACATTCTCAGTTTACGCATCCTCAATGATTGCGCCGTTGGTGGGTTTTTGGTTTGTTAGTTTTGTCTCTCATATATAGAGCCGTGTGGTTTCCGGGTTAGAAAGAATAACAGTGATACCCTATACCATCTCATGGGTGTCGTAAAAGGACTACTTCACGTAGTAGACTTCATTTTTGGCGTATGTCCAGGAGAGGACGATATCAGGCTAATGATTTGATACAGAACAACTAAAATGTATCTTAGACACACATATCAAAGATAAAATGAAACTTAAAATGTATAACCTTTATATTTAAAAATATATTTATCTATATCATCATCATCATATCAGCCGAAAGACGTCCACAGCTGGACAAAGGCCTCCCCCAAGGATCTCCACAATAGCCGGTCCTGCGCTGCCCGCATCCAGCGGCATCCCGCGACCCGCTATGTTTTTTTATGTTTTTATCTATATAGGAAGATATTATTTGTTCAACAGTTTTTTACAAGTAAATTTAAAAATACAATACTCTTTTTTCGATTAGAAAAAGTAAACCGCATATATTTGTGTTCTACAGACTCTACACTACTGCTAATCGTAGCTTTTTATATATTTTATAAAGCCTGTAAGCGATTATATCAGAAATAAATACGAAATCTGTTAAAAATTATCAGCTTTTCGAATACTATGCTAATCTAATTAAGCACCAAATTGAAAAAAGTTATCTGAATCTAATTACCACAACAGAGTTCGCCATACGATACGGAATTCTAACTCGATTTATTCTAATTTCCAGTCAGACACGCTCAACTGGAACCTCTAGGGGAAAGTAGGCACTATATTCTTGCTAGTATAATGTATTGAGTTAATGGATGACGGGATAGGCCAAACAAAACTTCATTACGAATTAATCACCTCGTCTGAGTGCTTGCTAATGATGTCTACAGATTACCTACTTAGTCACACCCACACTTACGTTACTTAACTAAGTGCTGTCATTTGCAACCTTATTTCGCAGATGATTTATTTGGTTTTATTTAAAAAACGTAACGGCCGCATTAAGGAAATAAATAGACACAAAACACACCCAGATTCAAAACTGCATATGTGCCACATATACAGTTGCCCTGTGCGGGGTTCGAACCTGAAACACGTAATAGCAACACAACTAACTTAACACGTGCAGTCTAAATATATGAAAAGTGGGTTTAAAATATGAAATTAATCAGTTTTGGTTATGTCGGGGAGTGTAATAATAATAATAAATTTTAATTCAAGAAAAAATGTGTACAAAATTATATCTATTTATATTAAAAATAATTAATATTAAGCCAAGCTATAGACAGCTGGTGCCTGTACTAGGTTAAACCTGTACCACAGGCGTTCTAATGGCTTAAAAAGTAGCAAAATAAAATAAAAAAGGTTTTGATTCACGGAGACTTTAAAAAAGCGCTTGTAAATAGTCAGAACATGTTTATAGTAATACAGTTATTATTTCTAGTTACTTATAACAGATATTTAGGTACACGGAATGTTAAAACATTTATACTTTTTCATCAGAGGAATAGTTCGAGCTTATACCTGTCGCAACATACCACCGCAGAATCTCTCGCCAAAAGTCGTAATTTTATCCTTATTATCTGGTTGAATGGCCATCTACCTCCGTGCGATTCCCAAGAAACTTTTTACCGCGCACTACCGCTCTGTGGATTCTATTAACTGCGAAGGTATTTCCAATCCCGTACAACATGGCAATTGTGGAGATCCTTGCGGAGGCCTTTATCCAGCAGTGGGCGTCTTTCGGCCGATATGATGATGATGATGATGATGACATGGCAACCTTCAAGAAGTGAGCATATTCCATTCTAAAAGGCCAGCAACGCACTTACATCTCCTCTGGTATTAAGAGTATTCATGGGCGGCGGTGATCATTTGCCATCAGGTAACCCAATTGAACGTTTGCCTTGCAATCGGTTTTGAATGCACGTGTGGCACAGCGGCTAAGACAGTCACCTCGCCGCTTCGTGTCGCGGGTTCGAGTCTCGCGCCGGACAACTGGTTGTGTGACCCACAAATAGTTGTAATTTGTGTCTGTCCATTGTATGTTTGTAAAGTACCCCGCGACACAGGGTTTAAATACCCTTGTGCGGAAGTTGTCTTTAAAAAATAAACAAAAAAAAAACCTCTGGAGTTGCGAGTCTCTGTGGGCGGCGGTGACAACGTACCATCAGGTGACCCACTTACTCGTTTCCCTTGCTATCAGAGGTAGGGCACAGCGTTCATCCGCTCGAAGAGCAGCCCGACTGGGGAAGTACCTCCACCTTACAGAAGACACTCCTTAATAATAGCATTAATAATTTAATGTTGTGTTTCTGAGTGTGAGTAAGGTCGCCAGAGCTCATCGGGGTGGGGGGAAGGGTCAGCAACACTTGTTTGCTGACTCTTAAAGGCCGGCAACGCACCCGCGACTCCTCTGGTGTTGCGAGTGTCCATGGGCGGCGGTGATCACTTACTATCAGGTGACCCACTTGCTCGTTTGTCGACCTCTGACATAAAAAAAAAAAATATATAGATACATATAATAAAATCGTAGGAGAACCAAAACTGTACATTGAATAGTTTTTAAAAAGGATTCTTGGGCCGTGATCTACAATAGATATCGAAGCCAAAAATATAGTTTTTAGAATTTTTGTCTGTGTGTCTGTTTGTCTGTATGTATGTCCGGGCTAAACTCAAAAAGTACTCCATGGATTTATTTCAAATTTAGCATGAATATTACTAAGAGGTCGGGTCAACATATAGGCTACATATTATCACGCTATCACCTACGGGGGAGGAGCTATGATAATTTATAAAATGTAACGCGGCTAAAACCGCGGGGCACAGCTAGTATAAAAATAAAGTTGGTATTATTTTCGGACTGTGGTACCCTCTATATTTAGATTATATTTATGTGACACTTTGTATAGCTAGTGGTTAATTAAAATATTATAATCACCCCGTATTTCATCAGGGTCGACATCTATCGTCGTTCCCGGGTACTATTATTATTATAGCCATTATCAGTTTTAATAGACACTGCAGATTATAAATATATATCATTTTTATAATCTGTGGATCGCGTCGCGTTTATTGATTATTCAGTTATTATCTATACATATAATAAAATCGTAGGAAAGTCAAAACTGTACATTGAATAGTTTTTAAAAAGGATTCTTGGGGCGTGATCTACAATCGATATCGAAGCCAAAAATATAGTTTTTAGAATTTTTGTCTGTGTGTCTGTTTGTCTGTATGTATGTCCGGGCTAAACTCAAAAAGTACTCCATGGATTTACTTCAAATTTTGCATGAATATTACTAAGACGTCGGGTCAACATATAGGCTACATATTATCACGCTATCACCTACGGGGGAGGAGCTATGATAATTTATAAAATTTAACGCGGGTAAAACCGCGGGGCACAGCTAGTATAAAAATAAAGTTGGTATTATTTTCGGCCGGAGGTACCCACTATATTTAAATTACATTTATGTAACACCTTGTATAGCTAGTGGTTAATTAAAATATTTTAATCACCCCGTATTTCATCAGGGTCGACATCTATCGTCGTTCCCGGGTAATATTATTTATTATTATAGCCATTATAAGTTTTAATAGACACCGCAGATTATAAATATATATCATTTTTATTATCTGCGGATAGCGTCGCGTTTATAGATTGTTCAGTTATTATTTTAAATATTATATCATACCATAGTATTCGCAGAATTTTGTATTATTTAGTCAATGGGCAGCAGACGTTAAGTCGTGTCAGAGGTCTACTGGGTGGCTTAAACAATTCTGGCCCATACTAATAAATACATTACCCCATACTAATAATAAAGTTTAACGATATACCTGCCTTTTTCCTGTCTTCAAAGCACACTGGACGCTTGAAAGATTGACATTATAATCTCTCTCTACTTCGAATATGAGGTAGCTTTTTTCTTTAAAAGGAAGTTTATTTGAGAGATTTTCACTGCTTCACCAAAGAAAAGAGGCTTATGAGGGCTCGAACTTTAATAGCAATATAATGAAGAATTAGTTCAGATGACAGAATAAGATTTATTGCAGTATTTACAAAACACAGATTCCCATCATTCCAACTTTCTAAAACTACTACTGCCTAGACTTAATATTTTATTAAAAGTTGCCTGATATTTGCTAAGTGCAGTTGCCGACCTAAAATGACAGTAGGCAGGGCACATAGCTCATAAATCCGACGCCCGCTAGGGCAGAAAGGTTCTTGAGAGGCCACCACGAACTGGAAGACGCAGAGTGGGCAGGCCCTTACAAGACCAACCGATGATTTTGTAAGGGTCGTTGGAAACTGCTGCATGTGGATAGTCCAAGACCGGCAACTGTGGACGGCGGTGTGGATCTATAGGGGAGGTTTTTAGGGTTCCGTAGCCAAATGGCAAAAAAAGTAACTCTTATAGATTCGGATACATGTCCGTCTGTCTGTCTGTCCGTCCGTATGTCACAGCCACTTTTTTCCGAAAATATAAGAGCTGTACTGTGAAAACTTGGTAAGTAGATGTATTATGTGAACCGCATAAAGATTTTCACACAAAAATTAAAAAAGAACAATAATTTTGGGGGTTCCCCATACATAGATGTGAAACTCAAAATATTTTTTTTCATCGTATCCATACATGTGGGGTATCTATGGATAGCCCTTTAAAAATGATATTAAAGTTCCTAATATCATTTTTTTCTAAACAGAATAGTTTGCGCGAGGGACACTTCCAAAGTGGTAAAATGAGTGCCCACCCTCCCTGAAACTTCTAAAGTAAGAGAATGATAAAACAAAAAACAATATATGATGTACATTACCATCCAAACTAACAACGAAAATTGGTTTGAACGAGATTTAGTTAGTAGTTTTTTTTTAATACGTCATAAATCGTAAACCGCAATTTACCTTTCTTGCTGCTTCGGAACCCTTCATGTGCGAGTCCGACTCGCACTTGGCCGGTTTTGTTCAGCTGTAGATGTCTTTTGGCTGATATGATGTTGATGATGCCTTATATTTTTCCATATGCAACAGTCTTTTCCTTCGGAGGAAGCGATTTTTTTCAAGAAAAAACAATGTTGTATCCTTTTAGATTTTAAGCGGATGCACTTTAACCATCCGTTCTCTTCCATATACAGAAAACTTTAGAATTATTATTTTCAACTCGCAAAGAAAAAGATACCGTAACACCATTTTCTTTTGTCTTTCATTCCTTGGAGTATTGGATAACTTATTACATTTAAATGCATTTTTGTTCGCTGCTAAAGTAATATAATATGTTGCTGTTTTCCTGGTATTGTTTTCCTTTTCTGTAGTTTTATTAGATTGGCGTCACGAATGCTACTTTTTCTTTCTTCTACCCGTTTCCATAGATGTTAGCTCCTAGTCTAGCCTATTGTGGTAAGCTTCAAGAATTCAGATACTTACTACAAGAAATAATGCGACTAGATTAGACCATGTGTCAGATTACATACATTCATAGACTCACGCCTGTTTTCCACAGGGGTAGGCAGAGACAAAGGATTTCCATTTGTCACGATCTTTGCACACCTCTTTTTCCTTGTTAACTGTGATTAGAGGTATATTTTTCATAAATACTCGCCGGTTTATTTCATTTCATTTATTAATTCGTTAACAAAATACATTGTGTCCGAAATACAATACACTTATAACTAACAATTTTCAATTACATAAATACAATAAACAATTACATAAACAGTCAAAAATATTGAATAATAATTTAATTTTTTTTAATAAAATAAAATAAAACTCACTAATATACACCACACAGAACTTTTGCAATAAAATTAACCAGAGCAATTAATAACTTGGATCTGATACATTAATTATTATTTGAATTTTTCAAGTCTGATACTGAATATAAACATAATTTAGGGTAACTCTGACCTGGTTTTTCTTGAGAACATCTGTGATTTGGTCAGAAAATATCCCCTTCCTGTTGTACCATTCACACAGGCCAAGTAAACTTCTTTTGTCAATCTTCTTTCTTTCATGTGTCCGATTAATACATTTAAATTTAAAACATCTGACAGGATTTCCAACAGCAAACTTAAAAACGTATAGATGGAGTGTGCCTAAGACGAAGGTTTAAGGTAACAGTTTTAGCTACACCGGGATCCCAACAATGTAATTTGTCATAGGTATAAGATTTATGTACAGACGCCAGCACATCCAGCTACCCCGATCTGTCAAATTTCTTTTATAGATTTTCAACTTTATCACACAAGCATAAGGTTCACTTTCAATTGGGGAAATTTGACAGATTGGGTTAGCTCGATGTGCTGGCCTCTGTACTTTCAATGAGTGGTAAAATATGTTATAAATAAATTATGTTATTTTATGGAGGTGACATTTTCATTTAAATAAAACAGATAAAAAATTAATTGCAGATAAAATCATTGTAAAGTGTTCGAAAGTCACACTTAACTGGGCTAGGGGCTCTAACGGGACAAAGGAATCGTGACAGTCATCAAAGGTGGGTAAAATGTTTTGTTGCCCTTTGATCACTTGATAAAATAAAATAGTAACATTTTATTTAATTAATTGTGGGCGTCATAATCTTGCGTTAAATTCAAGCCGCCGCGTCGCGTCGTGACCATTCGAGTTGAAATCTCTATGGATCAACCGGTGATGGACGAGCATTCATCCAGCCGGTACATACATACAAAGACTCACTCCTGTTTCTCAGAGGAGCATCACAGAGGACCATCACAGTAAACGAGGTCAAAGAGGTGTGCCAAGCACCTCTTTGACCTCGTTTACTGTTATTATATCATCAAGGTACTATAGATGAAATTTCCATTTCTTCTTATTCCTTATATTTATGACTTGATGTGGACAGTGCTATTATGCAGCACTGGACACGCGTACACATAATCAAGGATACCGCAATTACATATAATCGGTATGTGTAATAGTGGTATCCTGTTATGTAATTATTGGAATGTAAATCCTAATATATTACTAACATAGTTTTTTTAAGATTACTGTTACTAACACTATGGATTCCGGTCCGAAATAAACGAATTTTATTTATTTATTTGATTTTGTTTGCCTTGGTCACCCCGAAGTAGCTACCATATACCTACTTAATATTGTGACAACTTCTAGGTGACTTTGTGTAACGAGTTAATCTAGAAATTTGTGTGGATACACCGGTCCGTCGTTCGTTCATCGGCCGAAAATTAGCCAACTACATAAAACGTATTATAATGCAGCAGTGTATGCGGTAACATTTGTGCACTCTCATAACCGATAAGTGGCTATCCTGCGCGATCGGGGGCTCTACCGGCTAAGTCGCCGAACATCGATTACTTAAATGGCGTTCAAATAATTAAAGGTTAGAAATGACTTAATCAATCGTTATATCGGCTTCCATGCGCACATGTGACGTCATAAATGGTCCGGAATCGATTGTCAACGTTGAAGCCGATTTAACGATTGATTAAGTAATTTTTTACCTTTATTTATTTGAACGCCATTTAAGAAATCGGTGTTCGGCGACTTAGCCGGTAGAGGCCGGGGTGAGATTAAGCTGATCGATAGCTTTACGTGCTCTCTAAGGTACGCCAACATCCAGACTCAGGGCTATTCGAAGTACGAAGTGAATACGCTACCAGCGGTACCGTTATAAACGGGGCAGTCAATGATAAATAAGAATATAAAAGACTTTTCAACCAAATATTATTCCAAAGAAGAGCTTTCGGCGGACCCATTATGTGTCATAAGCAGATATTTCGGCCTTTTATACAAAAATTATGCAGTAGCCCCTTACAAGGCAGCTATTCTTATTCAAAAATAAGGGTTTACCGTCTTATTTAGATAGGGGTTTTTGCCCAGGAAAGACCCGCCTAACCTATACGTTCACGTTTGTGAAGGATACTAAGTAAGAGATCAGATCGAAATTTTGCTTTATGACAGTATAGGGTGCCAATATATGTAGTCCCGACTATACCATAAGCCGCGTGATTTCCGGCCTTTTTTTTTTTTTTTTTTTGTTTAGGCAGGGGTAATGCCTACGCATGCCACCCGCAAAAAGTGTCTGCGGGTGGGTATGTCGGACTCGCACCGACTAAACCTACCTGCCGTGGACTTCTCTTGACGCCTGATGGGAGGAGCCCCGGGAACGTGGGTATGCTGCTCATGTGTCCCTCTTTTGCGCCGTGTCCCAGATGGTCGGGACACGTACCCTGGGAGGGCTTGGGGTTGCCCTCCCCTTTTGCCGACTCCTGCCATGTGGTTTCCGGCCTAGGAAGAATAACAGGGCTACCCCATACTATCTCTACTACTCAGAAATTCAATGGGTACGGGACTCAAATACATACAGTCTAACAAATTCGACAGTGTCTAGCAACGTAGTAAACTTATTTCTGGATGGCATTTCTTTCAATAATTTATACCAATGTAATGCTGTCGTGAACACTAATGATCGAATTCTGGACTTGCTTTTTTGTGATAGCCCCAATTGTGCTAACGTCAGGAAAGCAAATACAAGTATAGAACCTGCCGATTCACATCACCCTAGTATCGAAATAGACCTACAAAAACCCTCGAAAGGATTCCTCAAATCCAAAAAAATGATTAGGAAAAATTTTTACATTGCTGATTATGTTCAGATAAATAAGGAGCTTATGGAACTTAATTGGCACGAACTGTGGCGTGAAGCAAGTAGTGTCAATGACATGTTAAAAATATTTTACGACACAATTAAGCCCATTATTCTGAAATATTCTCCCTTGCGTAAGTCTTATAATGAAAAATACCCAATATGGTATAGTTCGGCGTTGCTCAAGGTTATAAAAGAAAAAAGTAAATACCACTCTAATTACAAAAAATATGGAAATCCTATTCATAAAGCTACGTTTAATCTCCTCAGAACAAAATGTGATGATATGATAAAATCGTGTAATAATAACTTTAAGCAGAAAGCAGCAGAAAATCTTCGCAAACGACCTAAATATTTTTGGAAATATCTGAAGGATCAAAAATCCAGCAGCATAACCATTCCAAATGAGATGTGGTTAGAAGATACGGTAGTCAATGGTGGTCAGAATATCACAAATCTTTTTGCTAAACACTTTCAGTCCATTTATAACACACAAAGTTATATATCATTTACGCCAAAAGCAAGTCAATTAAAACATAGCACTTTCAACAGATGTTCTATCACAGAACAAGAAGTTTTAAACGCACTAAAAGCACTAGACACTGAAAAAGGTCCAGGTCCTGATGGTTTTCCACCAATTTTGTTTAAAAACTGTGCCAATTCCTTATATATTCCTCTCGCAACCCTGTACCGGACTTCTTTGAATTCGGGTATCTTTCCCTCCGAATGGAAGATAGCTCATATAACACCTATACACAAGTCTGGTCAGACCGATGTTGTGTCTAACTATATACCAATTTCCATTCTATCGGTGGCAGGGAAAGTTTTTGAATCAATAATACACAAACAAATGCTTTCTCATATCAGACATAAGAATAATGTAAACCAGCATGGCTTCCTGACCAAAAAATCTACTACAACAAATTTACTGGAGTACGTTAATGATATTTCCTCAGCTTTAGATAATTACAAAGAAATTCATGCTGTTTACACTAATTTTAGGCGAGCATTTGATTTGGTAAACCATTCTTTACTGTTGGATAAGCTTTCCGATATAGGCATTCACGGCTCACTACTGAGATGGTGTGCATCATACCTATTGAATCGCTCCCAACTGGTGTCTCTTTGTGGGGATAATTCTTTTGTGTTTTCAGCTCCTACAGGAGTTCCACAAGGATCTCATCTAGGTCCCTTATTCTTTTTGGTTTTTATTAATGACCTTTGTGACGTCATCGAAAGTAGTTTTAAAATGTATGCTGACGATTTGAAAATTTACCGGACCGTTATGAGCGATTATGATAAACAATGTTTACAAAATGACATACATAGAATAGAAAAATGGTGTTCTGACAATTTCATGATTTTAAATCCCGACAAATGTTTCCATATAAAATTTTCTCGTAAGAAAAATCTTTCTCCTACTAATTACAAAATAAAAAACAGAAACATAAAAGAACTAACAATGATTCGTGATCTGGGCGTTTTTTTAGACACTGCTTTTAGTTTTAGGCACCATATAGACGAAATTATTAAAAGAGCGTCACAATTGTCAGGGTTTTTAAACCATCAAATGAAAAAATTCTGAAATTCATCTTTAACAATAATTATATATAACTCTATTGTACGTCATATCCTTGAATACTGTTGTACCACCTGGAGCCCAGGTTATCAAGTCCACTCAGATCGTATAGAGCGTGTTCAAAAGAGATTTTTATACCATCTGTCATACACCGACAACAAATGTCGTTCCCTTACATCTTATCGAAAGAGGTTGTCGCACTACAAAGTCGCATCTTTAAACTCACGAAGAAAAGCTTGTGATGTAATAATGACGTTTAAAGTAATTCATGGGCTCATTGAGAGAGAGTCCATGTACACTCGAACATTTAAATTTCTCTATTCCTCGCGTAGGTAGTCGTTTGTGCAATTATAAAACCTTTAGCTTACCACGCTGTAGGACTAATATTGGCACTCATTCACCTATATACCGAATGTCAAAAGGTTGCAATGCAATCCAAAATGACATTGATATTTTCAATTGTTCTTTTGCCTCACTTAAGCATAAACTGAAGATATTACTGTAGTATTTTTGCTGATCTAACTGTAGGTAATAGTTTTGTTTAAAGTTAGAATAAGTACCCCTAAGATAAGTTAAGGTTTTGTCTAATTAAGCAAGCTGTGTCTACATCAGAGTAGGGTATAGACTTTATTTTTTATAAATCGATGTTGTCTTATCCAATGTAGTCTATATCCAGTTTTGTAGACCAATAAAAGGAAAAAAAAAAGAAATCCCTTGGATGTCCTAAAAGGCGAACCAGATAATAATAATATCCTTGGACATACACACGGCCATCTGATCCCAAACTAAGCAGAGCTTGTACTATGGAAACCAGATAACTGTATACTACATATACTATATATCTTTTTGTAAATACATATTTATATAGATAATTTACACCCAGACTCAGGACAAGCAGACGTGTTCATGCACACAAATATCTGTCCCGGATGGGAATAGAATCCACAACCTGCGGCGTGAAAGGCAGCGTATCTACCAAAGACCTATTAAATCTACCAACCACGCCACCAGGCCCGTCAAAAAGCTATTGTTTGCGAATAACATGAGCAGAATATTTTTAAAATAAACATTAAAATCAATACAAATATTAACAAACCTGCGTAGCTAAACTATTAATAATAATATCATAACTGATATACCTAGTTATGCATCCTGTCACATCCTCTGTTTTAGATTAGATACATATAAGTTAGGTCGCGTCAAAACATATCATATTGTCGTCTTGTACAGTATTCTAGGAACCGCATCCGGCGACAATGCTGAGCCATCGGTAACGGTCACATACCGTGACCGTTACCGATGGCTCAGCATTGTCGCCGGATGCGGTTCCTAGAATACTGTACAAGACGACAATATGATATGTTTTGACGCCCCTCGAAGGCATTCGTTAATAAGATTATTATTCATTATAGAGTTAGCCTCCAGATCGGCAGCACGTAATCACTTTCTTTTATTTTTAAAAACCTTTTCCCTGATTCTAATGTTTGACTACCTATTACATAAGTACCTATATTAAATTTATTTTTGTAAATACATACTGCACATGTGGCGCAGCGGCTAAGACAGTCGTCTCGCCGCTTCGTGTCGCGGGTTCAAGTCTGGCGCCGGACAACTATTTGTGTGACCCACAAATAGTTGTTCTGAGTCTGGATGTAATTTGTGTCCGTGTATTATATGTTTGTAAAATACCCCGCGACACAGGGATTAGATTCCCTAGTGCGTGCGTTGTCTTTTATAAACTTTTTTTTAACTTAAACCTATATAGATAATTACACCCAGACAAAGACACACAGACATGTTCATGTTCTGTGTGTTCTGTCCTGAGTGGAAATCGAACCCACAACCTGCGGCGTGCAAAGCAAGCATTTATCAACCACGCGACAGGCCCGTCAAAACAAAAGATATTTTAATCTTGTTAAAGAATACCAGCTTACATGTTATAACATGTACAATATAGGTGGAATTTGATATCGCATAAATTTAACGTTGGAAGTTACTACGAAAGCGCTTAAGATGGGTTTACGAGTAAATAAGCTTGATTTATTTTTAAGAGATGGATTACGTGGGTTCAATTTTCGGCAACAAACATAACTTATTTGCGAAAACAAGTTATTAAAGAACTCAAATATTGTCCGCCTGAGCGAATTTTGCCCATGACGTCTTTGGTGACTAGCCATCAGCGTGGGACATAATTATAGTGCTCAAGTGTGTGCGCTAACATAAGGGTACTTTCTATTCCATCACTCTCATGATCCGATGGGACGACTAGCGACACGACCAGAAAGAAGTCAGGTACAGGACCGACGACAGTTCGACAGTGAATCTCATAGTTCGACTGCACGTGTGGCGAAGCGGCTAAGACAGTCACCTGACCGCTTCGTGTCGCGGGTTCTAGTCCCGCGTCGGATAACTATTTATGTGACCCATAAGAAGTTGTTCTCAGTCTGGATGTAATTTGTGTCCGTCTGTTATATGTTTGTAAAGTACCCCGCGACACAGGGATTAGATTCTATATCCGAAATCATAGTGCGGGCGACGTCTTAAAAAAAAATACCGACATCTTTCCGACATTGGAAAATTTTCTTAACAGAAAAATCACCTTTTGCACGACTCGAGATTTGAACATAGGACGTCATTATGCGCTGTTGAACACGCTACCGCTAGACCAACGAGGTAACCAAAATAAAAGTATATAATATCTGATTATATAATCCTTAATCTGTTGTAAGACTCATGAGAAAAACAAAAAAGCGAACCTAACTTATTTATAAAGCAAAAACAGAAGAGGTTATAAACGCCTCTAATGTATTCCGAAGTAATAAAACTTTCAGCCGTAGCCCGCTACGATTTAGTTCCAAGTTTCTAAGTTGGGTAAGTACTTCATTCTTTCTATAATTGCGTTTATCTGCAATGCGGGGAGACATAGCTAACGAGGATAAGGATAACGAGATACTCAATAAGTCTTATCTCACTCTTCTCTTAAGTGTAATCACCTCATTAGACTAAATTATGGAGTGAAGACAAAGACAAAGGAATTGCTGTGTGGGAACGGCGGCGAGTATCAGAATTTCATCAATGTTACCTTATCCCTTAGAAGTCGACCCGAGGGAATATCTACCAGAGGACGGGCAGCAGCTTCCTTCTGAATACTTTGACCATCTTACTGTGGTCGCCAACCCGTGTGTCAAGCGTGGCGATTATAGCATCTCCCCTTAAGATGATTCTTATGGAAGGCTTGTCTAGACTTCTTTCAGCTGTAATGTTCTTGTGTATGGAGGGAAGTGGAATTTGTTTTTCAAACTTCTTCTATTACTTTCTGATTTAATTCGTTACGGTTCCCAGACATTTAGGTGTCCTAAGGCTTCATCAATGGAGAGGACCATGTATAGGGAGTCTCTACGAGGTAGAATGTATGGTACGTTAACTGCATGGGAACTAAAGTCAGCCGGGTCGGCCGGTATGACGGGCCGGTTGGCGTGATTGATAAATACTTGCCTTTCACGCCGCAGGTTGTGGGTTTGATTCCCATCCAGGACAGCTATTTGTTTGCATGAACATGTCTGTTTGTCCTGAGTCTAGGTGTAGTTATCTATATAAGTATGTATTTACAAAATCTTAGAAGACAGAAGAAATGACTGTTTCGTAATTATGTAAAAAAGTAGTTTCAGAAAGCGCCTATTAACCATTCACTACGCATATGAAATGACATGGTATTCAAAGACTCTAATCACGTTTCTCCGAATAGTAGGTAACTGTAATTCAATACAATTAGTATGAAGGCATCAAATCGACTACGTTGTTGATTTATAATGTATTAGATTGGTGTCATAAAAAAAATATGTAGGTTCATCGTAAGTATAAGTTCAATTGCGTGTTACGAAAGGTCATCGAAAAATTTTCACTGACCATAATTTTTTACGGTCACCGGAGCCTAGTTGGTAGTGCTCCTGCCTACTACGCTGGTGGCCCTGGGTTTGAATGCCGGTAAGTGCAAATATTTGTCAGAATCAGAATCAGAATCAGAATAGTTTATTTGTAAAACATAGGTTTAGAACATATACATTAATCATACATTGTGTGATGGGCACGAATATTTGTTTCTGAGTCATGGATGTTTTCTATGTATTTAAGTATTTATCTATCTATACTCAGTATGTACATCGTCGCCTGGTACCCATAGTACAAGCTTTGCTTAATTTGGGGCTAGGATGATCTGTGTGTCATTGTCCCTATATATTATTATTATAAATATACTAGCTGTCCCAGCAAACGTTGTACATTAAAATGTCACATTAAAATCGCTATTAAAATAGGGGTTGGTAGTGAAAGAGTGAAAATTTAGGGTTGTATGTATTTCAAACACAATTAATATTTAATATATTGCATGAAACTTTAAAAAGCATTGGGATTGGCCACTTTATGAGTTAGGGGTTTAAAAAATCGTTTACGACCGATTCTCACGACGTGCCAAATATGCACAAAATTTTTAAGAATCGGTCACGTCATTTCGGAGTATTTTGCAGACAAACACTGTGATACAACAATCTATAATATGAGATTTAAAATATATATATATATATATATATAAAAGGTTTCAGGAACCTTTTTTATTAAATTAAGAATTTACTACAAGTTCTAATTTAATTGTGAAAATTCGTATCTATGATTTATTATGCAGATGAAGCTTTAATGGCACGATTCACGTGGAATTCCGGCACTAAATCCTTAGCATATTAGTTGATAGCTCTCGATTCAAAGGCTCATTCAATCAGATAATCCGTATTAATCTCGAAGGCTTCACTATACACAGAGACGTCTTTGATCTGAATTATTTAGTTTAACTTTTGAAGAAAGATTTACATTACAATGATTGGGATTGTATCGGGATTGTTTTATTGATTTAGGAAGATTGTATTGATTTATTTATTTGTATGTCTATCTATCTATGTTTTTCGGGCTTACCTTTATGCCAGATTTACACCAGGACCACCAGCTTCGTAGGCAGGATCACTACCAACTAGGCTACGGTGACCGTCAGTATGAATATAACAAATGCGGGCATGGTCTTTAAAAAAATATGTATGTTTATAATACAGCCTTGAGAAATTGTGTTATACATTACTTCCATAGACATTTTAATAGAGCTGTAGTATGATATAAATTATTCAAACATTGTAGAATCTATTTAAATATTAAACATTTACCTTCAAAATATTTAATAGCTAATTAATTCAGATTTGTTTTTAAATGAAAATCCATTCTAGGGAATATACATTTTACTATTACAAATCGCCTTAACAAACTATGCCTCAGGGAATAAAGAGTAATCCTATTATAAAAGTAGGAATAGCATTAAAAGTTAAACATAATACTCAAGGTTCGAGGCTTTGATTTTACGAATTTTTACGTTACTTAGAAACCATTGTAAAAACTTTAGAATTTGAATCGCTTTAGATCAAGAATAATTTATGGTATTATGGACATAACATCATGATTGTACGTAGAAATTTAGCTTCTTAACTTGCTACAATATGTTATTTGTTTAAAAGACAACGCCCGCACTAGGGAATCTAATCCCTGTGTCGCGGGGTCCTTTACAAACATATATTAGACGGACACAAATTACATCCAGACTCAGAACAACTATTTATGGGTCACACAAATATTTTTCCGACGCGGGACTCGAACCCGTGATACATAGAGGCGTGGCGACTCGCTTAGCCGCTGCGCCACACGTGCATTATATAAGCAAAGCTAAAACTTAGAACCCCTTTTTGATGTGAAACATCTATAGCCGCACGTAAAACAGATTTCTGGCGTGGCGACGCATGCCGTGGCGCATGCGCAATTGACTTTTTATTTTATCATTATGACATATTTAGTTCCTATCACAATATGTTCTTTTCTGCATATTACTTTTACAAAATAATGTCGATGTTTCACATCTGCCAGGTGTCCCGTGACGGCTCACATTTATTTAATTGCACACTACCATGCCTTTGACACACTGACAAACTGAGAAAAGATGACAAACCGAGTGTCATAACTGAGAACAGATTAATAATATTTGTCTTTAATGTCTATAGTCTTTGACAATAGAAACGTTATGATCGAATTTCGAACAAGAGCGATCTCTAGTATACAAAAGTATTCCCCATATGATGTGTTGTCAATGTGCGATGATGAAATCTTATCATCTCATGTTCAAACAGTGCTGTATTCGTTGCGCTTAATGGGGTGATGCTGAATTTTGCTGATACATTAAGTGTCTATCGCCCTGAATCTGCCTTCCGACCCGAAGGTTGCGAGTACGATCCTTGCACAAGGCAAATATTTTGTGTTCATAAACATATGTATTTCTCTTGTTTGAGGTGTTTTCTGTATATTGTGTACTTACAAAAAAAGGTTTTAAGTATTTCTACCCGTTGTCTAGTATCTTTAGTACAAGAGCTTTGCTTAGTTTGGGGTGCTAGGGCGCTGTGTGTTATGTTTTAAATATTAACTTATTTAAATACTTAGAGAGTTATTAAAAGGTTTAACTACTGAAGTATCATACATTATGTGTGTGAACATTATGTGTGTGAAGTGTCATACATTATGTGTGTGAACATTATGTGTGTGAAGTGTCATACATTATGTGTGTGAACATTATGTGTGTGAAGTGTGATACATTATGTGTGTGAAGTGTGTACATTATAATACTTAATACATCATAATTTTTAATACCTAAAGTGTTTTCTGTAAGTTTAAAGTTTTCCGCAGTAGCATTATCACAAAGCGCATAAACGCTGTACTATAAATAATAGCCCTTTCACTACAGGGTCCATGGTGTCACCACTCACCATGGGCTCGGTATAAGCACTCTTGTAAAAAAAGGCAAAAAAATGTATCATTATCATCATATCAGCCGAAAGACGCCCCTGCTGGACAAAGGCCTCCCAAAACTTCTCCACAACTGCAGGTCCAACGATATCCCTCAAAGATGCTTGAATAAAAATCTGTCATTATTATCTGGACATACTCTTCGCCCGAACTTTCCTATAACGTTGCCTTAGTCTCCACAATTGGTGAAGTCGGTTGGGTGATAGCTAGTACACAGATGACGTTGCTGCCCGACTACGCGGTGTATCCCTTAGTTGCCTTTTACGACACCCACGAGATGTTTTGAGCTGGTCCTGTTATTATTTCTAGGCCTTAACCACACGGCTTATAAAACTGCGTAAGAAAATACACACTCAAGTATTGTAGCATCAAGGTTTGTTTCTGAACCCTTAACTTTGTAGCCCAAGAGTTCTTAAACTTTAATCAGAACTTACTCAACATTCTCGCCCTATAATGGGTTTAACTTTGCTCTCAGACTAATTAGCAACTTGTTTTCTTAATATACCTGAAGTTACATTACAAGTAATTAATTGAAAATACCACTATCAGTATCATTGGCAGTTTAATAATTGTTCAAGAGAAAAGTTCAGACGCTGAGGCAGAAAGGTTTTAAAGTATGTAAGAGTAATCTATAATCTTGGCCCGAGACTGTCTCTAAGAGAAAAGTTCAAAGAGGTTATCATTCTAATTGTACCATCTCAGTATATATATGAGAACCTACTAGATGTGCATAAAATATCGAATCCTTCTGTAAAAGGAGCGATACACATAATGTGAATACTAGATATAAGAATAATCTCATATTGCATACTACCCGTCTCCACAAAATAAGTAACTCTTTTATGGGGAAATGTATAAGATTCGATTAAGATTCAACAAACTTGCCACTGATATTAGAGAATTGTCTACGAATAAGTTTAAAAGAATTATTAAAGCCAAATAGTGTAGCAGGGCATATTACAAAATTTCTTAAGTAACAAAAGTGCTTGGAATTGAGTTGTTCTGAGTCAACACACATAATTGTAATTAATCTTAAGTATATTTTATTTTAAAAAAGGATTCCTATAGAGTTTTCTGGCAGTGTTTCTCAGTAGCTGCCACGTCATGCACTGCACGGTAGGGTAAAAAAATGACGATTCCGCATAAATGTTAAATTTTTACGGAATAAATTATTTTTAACTTTGACTTTGAAAGTGACGACCACGAATAACAAAACGCAGCATGGGCAGGTCTGAAGAAGGTAGACCGCTGATCTTACAAGAGTCGCGGTATGCAATGGATGCGGGCAGCGCACGACCGGCAGTTGTATGTCTCTTTGGGGAAGGTATTATTTTTACTCAACTTCTTGTACTTTTTTATGTTGTTTATTCACTTTACTGAGAATATTTAGTTAGAAAAGGTGACACGTTTCAGCTCCAACTATATCCCAAGGTTTAATTTAATACGATACCGCTCGGTGAACAAGGCAGCAAAATAATTTTAATACTCTAATAACTATATATAAATTATTCTAGAACAATACCATCGATGTATCATCGTTTTGTATTGTAAGAAAACCTTGTTAAAGTTTTTTTTAATTAGTACTGTTTATCGGTTCAGCTCGGGAGACCCGCAGCAGGTTTTATTTAAAACCACTTACCCTATCTTCAACTTAGAAAACGAATACAAACGAAAATTACACTAATATTAAAAACTTGAGAGGTGTCAAGGGACACCCGGATGGAACGAAGTTATTTCTTATTATTTATTATGTACAAAAAACCTGTATACACTCAACAAAAATAATCGTCGCGACACCGCACTGTTCAATGCGAAATAGAAATGAAAATATCTGGCTTGCTTTCTATAAGAAAGAGAGAGACACACAGAGAAACATGCGCACGCCGCACAGCTGACAACTTTTCGTAAGATTTTTTTCCGTCTAGCCCCCTTTCACAACGCGCGATAAGGAACTTATTTCCAATAATAATAATAATTATATAAGCCTTTATTCCGACACGTTTTACATTTTCTTAGAGATATCTTAAAACTAGTGCTATTTGCACTTGCTATATTGCGTAGTCTGTCGAGTCAGTGACACCGACAACCAGGGGCTCTACCGGCTAAGTCGCCGAACATGGATTTCCTGAATGCCGTTCAAATAAATAAATGTTAAAAATGACTTAATCAATCGTTAAACCAGCTTCAACTTTGACAATCGATTCCGGACCATTTATGACGTCACATGTGGTCGGAAGCCGATTTAACGATTGACTAGGTCATTTTCAACTTCATTTATTTGAACGCCATTCAGGAAAACGATGTTCAGCGCCTTAGCCGGTAATGCCACTGGCCGGTTTGCCCAACTTTGGCAAAGCCCTTCTCCATTTCTTTCCACTCATCCCTATTTATTGCTTCCTGATCCATGTTATCCCTGCTGTGATCTTTATTTTATCGTCCCATCTTCGGAACTGTCCACCTCGTTTTCTTTTTCCATTTCTTGGGTACCAATATATTGTAGCTTTATCCCACTTCCAAGTGGAATACACTAATGTACACATATTCAGTCATAACGATTACATAAATATACTCAAAGTTATATCTTTGCATCATTCCGAGATATCGTCATCATTTTAATGGCTCGCTTTTCCGCGAACTCTGAGTCATGTGACATTCGACAGACGTGACAACTTTTGGCACACGCCATACAGGTAACGGTACAAATTTTATCGCGACTGTAACACTAAGCCATAACACGGAATTTATTTGCGGTTTATACACAACTGCTAGAGGAACTTTCAAGTATTCGTATTGACATACTTCAATCTCACTTAAAGAAAACTTTGCGTTATGCAGCCTTCACCATTATTTCGACGAGCTCTTTCTTTGCTACTTTGATACTAATCAAAGCAGCATAGAAAGAGCTCGTCGCGTCATATATATTTATTTTATTTATTTATTTAGGAAACAAACAGTCGTTTACAAAAAATGTATAGAAAACTTAATTTCTAATTGACCTAAAGTTCCATTATCTTAATAACATTATGTTCCTAGTTTACTTTGAGAACACTGAGCAACACATACAAGGTTATCAAATAAATTATACAATCTAAATAGTTTTTGTATCTTTTTAGCTATTATTTAGTAGTAATTTTCTTATGTTAAATCTAAATTGTGTAAATATCTAGGGACAATGTCACACAGATCAACCTAGCCCCAAACCAAGCAAAGCTTGTACTATGGGTACCAGGCGACGATATACATACTTATATAGATAGATAAATACTTATATTCATAGAAAACATCCATGACTCAGAAACAAATATTCGTGCTCATCACACAAATATTTGCACTTACCGGGATTCGAACCCAGGACCACCAGCTTCGTAAGCAGGGGCACTACCAACTAGGCTACGGTGATCGTCTTTACATATATATATGACGCGACTTGCTTTTGAGGAGCAATGCCATTCGGTTTAATTTTCATATATTCAATTTTTGACGTAGATCTTTAAGCTAACATTGGAGCGTTAGTGAGTGCCGCTATTAATGTTTAATGAGAAGGCCGAGCACAACTGCGTGTAAACTTCTATGGGTAGTAATTACCCAGAGTGATAATTGCTCTATAACTATTGTCGATTGGATATTATTAACAACCTCTATTCTGTGTAAATTCGTGCTTGATTTTACATTGTAACATTAAAATCTGATTGATACGGTGTTTGGCTTTTCATGATATTTATATGAAATATATGAATAGACAGATGGCGTGTTAATTATATTGAAAGAAATAGTTATTATAATAAAATGGGTGCTTCTTTATAATCTTTAAATGTGTCAATCAAATAAAAACTAAGGCTTCTTAGAAATTGTTGCTTATGATCGATATGTTATGTGTTCCGATTCTTTACTTGAAAAATCGAAATCGTTTTTTATTGGGCTACAATAACCGCATTATATTTATTATTATGACTATGGCAAACAGTCTCAACGAACACTATTTACAATCACAAAAACGCAGGTAGGAACTGACAGCTTTAAGAGTTGTATGGGGTATTTGATCAGTATTCAGATGTTTTCCTCGACTTTAACATCTAGCTTATTTACGGTTAGATACTACTTACAAAGCAGATTCATAAAAGTGTCAAATACAATAAAAAAAACCGGCCAGGTGCGAGTTGGACTCGCCCATGAAGAGTTCCGTAGCAGCAAGTATTGCAGTTGATTAAATGAAAGCAAATTGCGGTTTATGATTTATGTCGTATTAAAAAAAACTACGTGCTAGATCTCGTTCAAACCAATTTTCGTTGTTACTTTGCATGGTAATGTACATCATATATTTTTTTTGTTTTATCATTCTCTTATTTTAGAAGTTACAGGGGGGGGGGGGGGGCACTCATTTTTCCACTTTGGAAATGTCTCTCGCTCAAACTGTTCAGTTTTGAAAAAAATGATATTAGAAACCTCAATGTCATTTTTGAAGACCTATCCATAGACACCCCACATGTATGGGTACGATGAAAGAATTTTATGTATGGGGGCCCCCCAAAATTATTGTTCTTTTTCTATTTTTGTGTAAAAATCTTAATGCAGTTCACCGAATACCTCTACTTACCAAGTTTCAACACTGCAGCTCTCATAGTTTCGGAAAAAAGTGGCTGTGACATACGGACGGACAGACAGACATGACGAATCTATGAGGGTTCCGTTTTTTGCCATTTGGCTACGTTTAGCTTATTATAGGTGAAATAATTTATTAAACCCATTTTTTTATAACTTATTTAATCTATTTAATACCAATAATGTATCAAATACCTGTAATATCACAATTAAATATTGAAAATGGATTAAAACTACGTACAAAGTAAACTATATATAAACTTAAAATCAAACTACAAAATTACACATAATAATATTCGTGCTCATCACACAAGAGAACACTTGTTACTGACAAAAAACCGCTTTCAAGTTATTCTTTTTGAGTTAATACATAACAAACAAACGAATAATTAAAAATCTCTAACTAGTTAATCTTTTCTTTTTAGCTTGTTGGCATGGTTGGCAATTGTTTGCTTTTCACGCCGGAGATCGTGAGTTCCATTCCCACCCAGGACAGATATTTGTGTGCATGTAAATATCTCTTTTTGTCCTGAGTCTGTATGTAATTATCTTTATAAGTATGTATTTACAAAATAAAAGTTGTATACGTAGTATATCAGTTATCTGGTTTCTATAGTACAAGCTCTGCTTAGTTTGGGATCAGATGGCCGTGTTTAAATAATGTACCAGGATATTATTTTATTTTCTAATATTATATAAATATATATAGATGATACTACGAGCAATCGTAAACACTAAATATATTTTACATCGAATAATTACTCTGGATGTTCATTCAAAAACCAGAATCAATTTTGCTTTCAAAACGTCTTGAAACGTACAATCCGTTTAGAATTCTGCGAAACTTCTGCACCAGTTTTCACCTAAAATTACGACCATACTAGAGTCTGTTAAGGCTAATAGGTTTAGTATGTAGTTTAAGTTTGTTCCGGAAGGTAACATTTCCCAGTTATTCTCTGTGGGGTTATTACGAGTATATGAGCTTTAGTATATTAGGTGAGAAACGTTTTGTGTTTCAAGAGAATTGTGATATGTGTTAAGTGTATTAGAAAGCGGATAACAATATTATTATATTATGGCTGGTTCGTCTATTGGTTAGTGAACCTGACAGTTAAGGCAGCGGTCGTAGGTTTGATTCTAGGACAAATCTTTGCGATAGGAGCACGATTATTCGATCTGTGTTTGGGTGTAATTTATACAATACAATACTCTTTATTGTAATAATAATAATGTCCTCCTAGCCGAATTTCGGTCACGGCGGCCAGTCTCAACAGAGATTAACCATCTGCGCGGGACATATTATAGTGCTCAAGTGTGTGCGCAAACACAGGAGCACCTTCTAATCCATCACTCTCGTGATCCGATGAGACGCCTAGCGACACGACCGGAAAGAGGTCAGGTACAGGACCGACGGCTTTACGTGCTCTCCGAGGCACGGGGGTATAATACCGCCAACTCCCAGACTTCGGGCTGATGCTGAGAAATTTTTCTTTTTACAGAAAAGTCCCAAAATCACTTTTGGCCCGACCCGGGATTTGAACCCAGGACCTCGTTCTCTGCGGATGAACACGCTACCGCTAGACCAACGAGGCTCTTTATTGTACACCAAATGGGTAACAAAAATAGAACATTACTTATAGCATAAAAATGTACAGACGCCAGCACATCCAGCTACCACAATCTGTCGAATTAAATTTATAGATTTTTAACTTTATCACATAAGCATAAGGCACTTCACTTTCAATTGGATAAATTTGACAGATTGGGGTAGCTTGATGTGCTGGCGTCTGTACAAAGTTAAATTCTTCTATAACATGTTTATATTTAGAAATATATAAGTACATATGTTAATCAGTAGTCTCATTGCCATTGTATATGCTTTGCCTAATTTGAGATCAGATTTTACGCTCTAAGTTGTCCCAAGATACTAAGCTTATAATGTTCTTTTTAATAAAAATGACATAGTTTGGTAATATTATGTTGATCACGTTTTGCCGTTGGTGCCTGCAGTCATGTAAATCCTTAATAATCAATTAGTATCTGTCACTTAATATAAAACTAATCGCCATGCTATCTTACCTCAAAGGCAAATGGCAGTCTGAGGATCAATGTTGGAAGCTAGTTGCAGCGAGTTTTACTAGAAAGAAATTTAAATTGCATTAGCTAAAAGGCAATATGATTTCTTAATGACAAAGAGTAATAAAAATAGTAAGACCTTTTCATTTAGAGTACATGGTATTAGCGTTTGTTTACTAACTTTGCTTCATAAATTGCGTCCCAATTAATATGCACATAGTAATATTTTCATTTCCAGATATGTAAAATAAAAGCTCTACTGAAAATCTACGATAACATTCTCTAACAAAATCAATATCCAGTAAATTAACGTTCTATTCTTTTAACATTACCTAAACAAACTTGAGCTTCTAAATTGATAAGGGCGTAGTAGCGTAGCACCGGGGCGTAGCTACTACGCCGTAACTTCTACGCCGTAGCTTATGTTTCATTTTCTTAAAGCCTTGAGTATTTAGGGCGATGCGAATATACGCGGGGAACATTATTTCTTGTATCTATGATTGAGTATTGTATGAAACAGTAATAATGATGAACATAAAATAAATATGCCTTCTGTGGAAGGAGTGATACTCATACTTCCCTTCCCGCTACGCTACGGCTCAGTGCGTCGGAGGTTCGCTGTGAAATAATATTATTTTTCTGCTATTTCGTGATTGTTTTGTGACCTGTGTTTTGTTTCTAGCTTTAGTGTTAGTGCTAAATACTACAATCTGTAAGTTTTTTAAGTGTTTTAATAAGTAATATCTGGATTTTAGTTCAAATTATCGTTCGGTGAGTAAGTTTAACTTTTTTCTTGTGAGGGTACCGCGTCATAGTCACAGTTACTTGTTATAGTGCTAAATTAGTTATCGTGCTGTTTACATTAAAGCGCTTGCTTATTTCGTGTGAATAACATGTCAAAAATGAATGATGTCCCCCCCGATAGAGGGCGAAACGCATTTGGGAGAAGTAAACAGACTCCCAGAAAGCCCCCTTCAGCCTTCAACAAACGAGTGTTAGACGATGCGTCACCGACGTTTTGTACTCCCGATGGTCAACAGGAATCGGACATAAAACGTTTTCGGGATCTCAATCCGATTATTCGTCTTCATTAAATATTAGCGATACAAACAGTGCGGAATATAATTATTGCGATCTTGTGACACAAGCTTCCGTTTATCTGTCAAAGGTTAACGAATTAGTCAGTGATTCCAACTCGGGTATGAATATCGCGAATAAGCTATCGGTGATGGATTGTACGCAGCGCCTTACCAGTATTATTTCATTACTTGCGCTTAAATCTTCATGCAATGAAACTAAATTGGCGAACGCAGAACGTCAGTTAGATCTTTGCGTAAATAAAACCAATTCTGAGATTCCTACGTACGCGGAACAATTAAAACTGCGTTTACCGAAAAAAACCGCCGCCCCCATAGTACAGACGCGAAAACCGGTTCCTTCAATTATTGCGTATCCCACCGCTGAGCGATCAGCGGAGTACGCGACTTCGTCGGCGACCAAGGAAGCGCTTATGAAGGCTATAAAACCCGCGGACGACGGTTTTCAAATAGTAGGCGTTAAAAAAACTTCCAATTCTGGCGTTGTAGTCCGAGTGGCAAATGAAACCCAACTCAATAAAATTCGCTCTGTCGAGGCCATTCGTTCGGCGGGTTTAAAACTACAAACTCCATCCGGGCGACGACCGCGCATACTTATAAAAGATATACCGTCGTCAATGGACGACCAGGTCTTTTTAACGGCGTTATACAGGCAAAATATCAAAGATAGTGATCTTAAAGTCAGCGAAGACGATTTTACGTCTAAAACTAAAATTGTGCGCAAGCGTAACGTAGCTAATGGGCGCAAGTGGGTGGGAATTGAGCTCGAACCGGAGATTAGAAAACATTTAGTCAGCACTAAAGAAAAACTTTTCATCGACTGGGCTACATGCCGCTTTATTGATGATTTAGAGGTAGTTCGGTGTTTAAACTGCCAGCAATATGGGCATGTTTTCAAGTACTGTAGTAATAAATTACCTACCTGTGCCTTATGCGCAGAAGCACATCCCACAAAATCATGTAAGCACCACAATGACCCAGAATTTAAACCAGTTTGTGCATCGTGTAAAACATATAAAAAACCTCACGACCACAAATGCGGCTCGGACAACTGCCCCACATTTAAGCATAAACGTGAGCAGTTAGTGCTAAATACCAAATATTAATATGGCTTACTTAAAAATAGGGCAGCTAAATCTTCACAACGATAGGGTTGCGACATCAGAGTTGGAAACTTTAGTCAATGAATACAACTTAGATATAGTGCTTGTACAAGAACAATATCAATATGCGCGTTTAAAAAATAAATTGGTGCAGCTAGACAACAAATCACGGGCTGCTATTTACGTAACGCGTACTAATTTTACGGTAAGCGCTATGCGAAACCTCATGACGTCACACTGTGCTGTCGCTGAAATATCATCCCCATCCTGGAAAGTTTACGTAGTGAGCTGTTATTTTCAGTATTCAGATCCTGTCGGTCCCCATTTACATCACTTGCGCCATGTTTTGATGTCCCTCAAAGGACACAAAATTATTATTGGCGCAGATGTTAACGCATCCTCTACGTTATGGTATGGCAAATACCGTTCAAGCGATACAGAACGGCGGAACGCCGTCGAAGATTTCGTCGCTGAGATGAATCTATCAATACATAACACTCCTGATGCACCGCCTACTTATTGTAGCCCTACTGGCGAATCTTTTATTGACGTCACTTATTCAAGCTCAGACGTCCGAATAGATGGATGGCGTGTTTTGCCTGACGCTTCATCCAGTGATCACCGCTTAATCGTGTACGAGTTTGTTCCTCGGTTGGCACAAAGACCTACGGCTATTTACGGTAACTATAGATATCGGCTCAAAGGGGCCGATTGGGATTTTTTCAGAGCTTTTTTTGCCGCGCATGCCAGGGATTTCACCCGGGATGAACTAACAACAGAGGAATGTGCTGTAATGATGTCGGACACTTTTACCTACTGTGCCGATATTGCCATAGGCCGCGTCCCTATCACTAATATTCGAAGATGCGATTGGTGGAATAACTACTTAATTAAAGTTCGATGTGAATTTCGGAGAGCACGTAAAAAATATAATAAACTAAAAAAACGTAAAATTGTAGGCGATGTTTTAAATAATGCATATATAAATCTCAAAATAGCTCGTTCACGTTACCGCTCGTCAATAGAGAAATCCAAAGGCAATCTTATTAGAAAAATAGTCGATAAATTAGATAAAGAAGGCCCGTGGTCGCCCCTATACCATGAGTTTAAAGCAAATAGGTCTATAGATTTAGCTTATATTCAAAACATAAAAATCAATAATACCTACGCCAGTGGCATAGAGGAGACCACGGAATCCTTACTTAATTCGCTCATACCTGATGATAGTTCCTTGAACGATAATGACTACCATAAGCAGATTAGACAGTGGGCAAACAATCCACCCGCTACCTATATGTCTAGTCTTCCTACAATTAATGAGTTTATGAATACTGTGAAATCGCTACCTGTTAACAAAGCTTCAGGTGAAGATAAAATATCCAACAAAATGATAATAGAAGCCACAAAACAATCCGGTGATTCAATACTAAAAGTTTTTAATCGTTGCACTGCTTTTCCGCGTTCTTGGCGCAGCGGTTTTATTCGTATTATACCAAAAAATGGCGATAAACTGCCTGAAGACCCTAAGTCATACCGACCAATAACGTTACTGCCTTCCTTAGGCAAGCTTCTAGAACGACTTATTGTACCGCGATTGCTGCCGGGAGGACCAAAATTTCACGGAAATCAATTTGGTTTTACTGCGGGTAAATCGACAGTGGACGCAGCTATCTCAGTGAGGAAAGCTGTAAACTCGTCCGAATGTAAATACGTTTTGGCCATATTCCTAGATATTTCAGGGGCGTTTGATAATACTTGGTGGCCAATTTTGTTACAAAAACTTAAGTTACGCGGTTGTTACAGTAATATATATTCGATAATCACATCTTATTTCGTACATGGCTCTGCAACTCTTAAGCTTGGTCACTTCAGAGTCACTAAATCGTTAACCATGGGTTGCCCCCAGGGCTCAGTGCTCGCGCCGTATCTCTGGAACTTGGGTTTTGATGACTTCTTGACATTACCCTTGCCATCACGCTGCTCTCTAACGGCATATGCTGACGATGGCCTCTTACTTATATAGGGTAACTCCAGGAGAGAGTTGGAAAATCTGGCTCAAACTTGCTTAAGTATGATAAGTGAATGGGGTAAAAGAAATCGCCTTACATTTGCTCCTCATAAAACCTACCAACTCCTTACTAAAATCCCCCCCGGGCGTAAAACTTAATAATGTTACTGTAAAACGCAAAATATCAACCTGTTATTTGGGTTTAGTTTTAGAAAAGAATTTCTCGTTTATAGAACATATTAAATCAGTTGGGGAAAAAGCTAAGCGAAACTTTTTTGCACTTACAAGGATATCGACGGCAACCTGGGGCCTCTCTTTTAATACTCTTAAAATCATTTACGGGGCAACCTATCTTGGGTGTATATGCTACGGCTCGCCTGTGTGGGCTGATAGGGCTACCATCGGAGCTGCTCGCCGTAAATTACTACAAAGCCAGAGGTTGGCGTTGATATTTCTGTGTAAAGCCTATAGAACAGTGAGCACAGAGGCCCTACCTGTCCTAGCGGGTGTACTACCGGTTGATCTTGAAGTACAAAGACGAGCAGCAATGTATTATTCTACGCGCGATAATTTAGAAAATGATTTCTTATCATTACGCGACCGTGCGAAAATAACCAGGCTATTTATGCCAATAGCTGACTTAAATAACGAACTACTAAATTAATGGCAATGTAGATGGAATACGTCAACCAAGGGTCGCCATCTGCACCAGTTCTTTCCGGACGTACGCGAACGGTTAAATAAAACTTGGCTAATCATAGACCATTGTGTTGCACAATTTCTTACCGGACACGGCAATTTTAAAAGTAAATTGTATAGTTTCAAATTAGTATCTTCACCAATCTGTCTGTGCTCAACATCCAGTAAAGAATATGAACAAACTGCTCACCACATCCTGTGGGAGTGTGATCTCTGGCAAAATCAGCGTGATATTATGTTAAACAGCTTGCAACCAATATCTGGAGTAGTTTATTATACGGATCTTGTAGCAACAAGGAACAACTTCCGTGCGTTTAAGCGTTTTTGCCATACCTACTATTGGAATCAAATATAACAGCTCACTTAGGACCCTTAAATTGATCCTCGGTGCTTTTGCAGCTGGCTTCTCTAGTTGCAAATCTCTCATTTTATGAGGCTTAAGCCTCTTTACATCATTCTGTCTCCCGCTTTGCTCTGGAGGGAAGTGGAACTATTCATTTTCTAACTCCTCCTTTTTTCTGTTTCTGATTAAATTCGTTGCGGGATCCAAGACAGTTAAAGCGATTCCCCGGGACATGCCTGAGCTTCACCGCTCAGTGTCATTTCATTGTGTGCCACTGTTGATCCTGGCTTACAGGAGTTGCAGTGGTGGGTAAGAGGGAGGGACTAGTCCCGATAAAAAAAAAAAAAAAAAAAAAAAGAGTGATACTCATAATATGACTGCACGAGTGGCGCAGCGGCTAAGACAGTCGTCTCACCGCTTTGTGTTTGAGTCCCGAGCCGGACAACTATTTGTGTGATCCATAGTTGTTCTGGGTCTGGATGTAATTTGTATCCGTCTATTATATGTTTGTAAAGTACCCCGTGACACAGGGATTAGAGTGCCTAGTACGGGCGTTAGCTTTTTCAAATAATAAATACATATAAACATAAACATGGGTAAACTCTTTAAAGTAGCTCTTTTATTGAGCAATTTATAAAATTCTATAGCAAACTTCCCAATGATATCAGAGAATTGTCTACAAATAAATTTAAAAGAACTATAAAAGCCAAAATGTGTAGTAGCACATACTACAAAATTTCTGATTAATTAAGTGACAAAAGGGCTTGGGATTGAGTCGCTCTAAATTAAATCATTTAAAACTATGTAATTAATATTAACAAACAAATATTTTACAAATGATTCCTACTCAGTCTTTTGGCAGCTGCTACGTCATTCACTGCACGGTATACATATGGCTTTTCCGTCTGTTACAGACGATTTGCGGCGCATTGTCTGAGAGACATTTCTTATGGTGGCTAAACAAACCGATGCGAGAGCGACATAGCCTGCCGCAGGCCTGACAAGACAAGTTTGCGGTGGTTGGTTCCGAGCCGCTTTCATGTCGCTTCTGTCTCTTATCTGCAAGTACACCGAACCAGGCTCCATCACAGATCTTACGACCCTCCACTACACCTTTGCGCCATTCAACTCTATTTTCAGCAAGCTTTTCCCAGCTACAGTGGTCAATTTTAAAATCGACCATATCCCGCTTTAAAGTATCTTTAAAGCACTGCACGGTAGGGTTAAAATAATTGACGATTGCACTTAATAAAATAATAAATATAACATTTCAACGGTATAATGAATTTTAAATTTGAATTGTTTTAAACAAATGAACCTTTAGTTAATGTCAACATATAAATTTACCCAAATAGTCGTACGCATACTATCACCAGAATAATTAATTTAATTTGTGCAAAACTAAAGCGCTGTTATTGTTCATTGATTAATTCAATTATTTGGATAAATTTTGTATAACAATTTACTTTGACGTCATGTTTTTAACAATTCAGTAATTTACTGGTGTCATAATAGTTAGTACAGGCGCCAGCACATCAAGCTACCCCAATCCAAATTTCCTCAACGGAAAGTGAACATAAATACTTTTGTGTTAAAGTTGCAAAGCTATAAAAAATTGACAGATTGGGGTACTGGATGTGCTGGCGTCTGGACAAAGTCAATAAAAGCGTAACGAAAACGAATGCCATGAGTTCATTAGAATATTATGTTCCTACATAACTCAATGAGTAATATTTTCTGAAGTTTAGTTATTTTAGTGCATTAATTATATAAATTATATATCAGCTAGACTTTAATATAATGTTTTATGTTAAAATCAGTTACGATTTTAGGAACTGACTTTCTTCTTATTTTCAAAAAGGGATTTCTTAGTTATTTCTTATTTAACCTTTTTACGAGTTTTTCGCAGAAACACTGGATCCATTTATATTCCTCCGAGTATATAAATACCACCCACTTGCACACTACGTGCTGACACTAAGAAATTTTTCTTTAAACAATAATTCCAAAATCACTTTTTGGCCCGACCCAGGATTTGAACCCAAGACCTCATTATCTTCGATTGACCACCACTAGACCAACAAGGTATACTAGTTAATACACAAAATACATTAGTAATGTAAAAATACGCTAATCATTTAAATTCTTTTAACAATATACGATTAAGTCTTATCAGAGACATAGGAAAACAACAGTGTAACAGTTCGACCAGATGACAGATTCTATTAGACCTTTGACGACCGTCTTAGATATTTTCATAATAACCTGAATCCTTAATGAGCCTAACGGTTTAAACCAACCGGACTCAATACATATCTTCATTCTTACATAGAACATCAGTGACATGCCAGACGTAAAGGCCTGACCAAAGGCTTTAATCAATCACGCTTGTGACAGTCACCTCGCAAATTCGTGTCACGGGATCGATTCCCGCACAGGAAAATTATTTATATTCACTACTAGTAAGCCATATGCTTCGTGTCCGTCGAATTTGTGTTTGTAAAGTAACCGCGAACCGGGCTAATTTATCGAGTGCTGGCGTTGTCTTAACAAAACAACCATTTTATTTTCATAAACCGTCAATAGGTCGACGATATCTTCGAAATTAAATTAACTGACAGTATATTACAACAAATGTCTTCACTTAGACTAATTTAATGAATTAAAGTAGAAAAAATGCAGTGGAAATGAGATCTCTGAGAAGTATATGTGGTGTAACTTTGAGAGACAGAATACGAAACAATGATGTTAAAAAACGTTGCGGCGTGAAAAAGGATGTAGTCACTAAGATTGCAAAAAAAAAATGAAATGCAATTGCTAGCTGGAAAGTGTAATCCTGAAAGCAATAGGACATTGGAACCGATTAACACCAGTAGTGCAGTAGTGGAGTCATACACACAGCTGGGATCAGAGTCACCAGTATCTCCACAAAATGACATTACTAAACATAGCTCCATACTGTATTCCGATGAAATGGGTAAGGGCCTTGGTGCCTTGCTTTGTAATAAGCTGAGTTGTTCCTTTGTCAACTATTGTATGCCAGGATTACATTATAAAGATATAATACATAAATTAATTCAGAATAAACACAGTGCCAAATCATGTATAACTCTAATGGTAGGAAATTGTAAAAACTTAAAGAAAAAAGACATTACAGATAGTTTCACTGAGATGTTAGAATTAGACTGTAATAAGATAATATTGTGTGCCTTCCCCTATGTGTCCAATGTGCCTGATAGTACAAATAATTATATCCACAAGCTAAATATGCACCTACAGTTTTTGGTTAGCCATTATAGTGATAAATTTATATTTTTGGACACAAATAGTTTTATAGATTCTTGTAGGGTAACCATGAGTACAGTTACTGTCTCAAGAAAAGTTTTGAACTTACTTGCAAGTTTAGTAGCGGCACATATTAACTCAGTCATAAGTAGTATGATGAAGTCACTTTTTATACCATCTTTTAGTAATGTTATTAAAATCAATTTAGTTAGTAGTTTAAACATGTAAGCATGACAATAGAGAAGTATGATAACTTTCTAATTCTATCACATCAAAATATAAACCGCTTCTCTGGCAAAATTCTAGATATAGAACTTTTTAATGAAAAATATGATATAGATATCCTTTGTTTCACAGAAACATGGCTGAAGGCACACAAGATGGCTTTTAGTGTCTGTGGCTATAGGGTCGCCAGCTTTTATAATAGGGTTTCGGCAGAGGGTGGTGGAGTACTGATACTACTTCGAGACCAAATTAAATTTAAAGAACGTAAAGATATATGCCAACTATCTATTGAGCGTGTGTGTGAGGTGGCATGTGTAGAGACGCAGTTTTACTGTATAATATGTGTGTATAGACCACCAGCATCCGATTTAAAGCTTTTTACAGCAACAATAGAAGACATTCTTAGGAAAATTAAAAGTAAAAAAAAAGTCCTTGTATGTGGTGATTTTAATATGAACATTTTAGCAGATTCACCTGAAATAAACATATTTCTATCTGTATTTCGGTCCTTTAACCTTAAATGCTTGTTCTCTGAGGCCACGAGAGTCACACCCACATCTGCTACTTGCATTGATAACATAATTACCAACTTTGATGTCTCTGAGAAGTGTTTGGTGGCTGGTGTTCGCTCTGACCATAAATGCCAAATAGTAAAGATAAAAAATGAGATAAATATAAATAAACAAAAAATTAGTTTTAGGCCTTTAACAAAATCTAATTTGGGAAAGTTCAGCAACAACCTGGAGAATAGTTTGTGCCATCTATTGCCAAACAAAAGTAACCCTAACGATATGTACACTACATTATTCCACTGTATTTGCAAAGAATTTAATAAAGCTTGTAAAATAAAAAACATAACGGTTGACAGTAATAAGATAAAATTTAGTTCTTGGGCAACTCAAGGCATTAGACTGAGCAGAGATTTTTTATATGAGTTGTATGACAGAAGGTCCTATAACCCTGATGTCAATTTTATTAATTATGTTAGAAATTATTCAAAAATTTTTAAAAAGGTTTGCATTCAAGCTAAATCTTTATATATAAGAGATAAAATTAAAAAATCTGATAATAAAATAAAATCAGCTTGGAAAATAATTAATACTGAAACTGGTAAAAGTAGATCAAGAGATCAAACATTAGTATTGAATATTGGTGATGAACTGGTTTCAGACAAGCTTACCATTGCCAATTTTTTAGCTGCTTTTTTTGCAAATATACCCGTGGATATTACTAAGTGTCTCGCATCATCACCAGATGTGGCTGAACTCTTTTTAAATCAAAGCTTAAAACAAACTGTGCCTTAATTTAGTTTTAAATCCGTAAGAAGTGATGATATTATAAAAGCTTTTAAGAGTATTAAAAGGAAAGGCACAGAAGATTTGTGGGGACTGTCTGTTAAAGCAATTGAATCAATCATACTAAACATTGCTACAATCCTTGCAGCCATCTTCAATGGCTGTATAAGTGATGGTGTCTTTCCCGATTGAATGAAAATAAGTAAGATAATACCCATTTTCAAGGCAGGTTGTTCAAAAAATGCCACGAATTATAGGCCTATCTCAATACTGCCAGCTTTAAGTAAAATATTTGAAAAGCTGATGCTCAGCCAAATGTTGTCGCACTTTAACGTGAATGAGATATTGCATAACAAGCAGTTCGGATTTACAAGGGGCCGCTCTACTCAGGATGCAGGTTGCACATTAATTAAGTCAATATTGGAGGCTTGGGAGGGATCACAGGATGCGCTGGGAGTTTTCTGTGATCTCTCTAAGGCTTTCGATTGCGTTGATCATCGTACGCTCGTTGTTAAACTGAAGTACTATGGAATATCTGGCACATCTCTTGATCTTGTGATGTCCTATTTATCGGGGCGACAACAGATGGTTTCGATAGGCGGTGTCACTTTGGCACGTCATCCTGTGAAAATGGGGGTGCCCCAAGGATCTATATTGGGCCCATTTTTATTTCTAGTTTATATAAATGATCTCCCTTATCTGGTAGAGAAAGTATCAGACATATTTTTGTTCGCTGATGATACGTCGCTCATATTTAAAGTAAATAGAAAGGATAAAGATCTTATTGAGCATAATAAAACACTCAGCTTTATATCAGAATGGTTTTCGGCAAATAATCTCTTGTTAAATGCAGGGAAAACTAAATGCATCAGGTTCTCATTGCCGAATGTGACTCAAATTGTACCAACAGTTTAACTTAATGCGAAAATATTAGATTTAGTCCCATCGATCGCATTTTTAGGATTGACACTTGATTCAAAATTGCAATGGGGTCCTCAGATTGAAAAGTTAGCAGGTAAATTAAGTTCGGCTTCCTATGCTGTCTGGAAAATAAGGCAATTGTCAGATGAACAAACTGCTAGATTAGTGTATTTCGCGTACTTTCATAGCATTATGTCGTATGGCATTCTGCTGTGGGGTTCGGCGGCTGACATAGGTACTGTTTTTGTATTGCAGAAAAGAGCAGTCAGAGCCATTTATGGTTTAGGCAGTCGCGATTCTTTGTGAAATTTGTTTAAAGAAATAAATATACTTACTGTGCCATCGGAATATATATATCAGAATATAATGTATGTTAGAAAAAATATTCATAATTATAAAAAGAAAAATGAACTGCATAATATAAATACCAGGAATAAAAACAAACTAGCCATGCCAGGCTTTAGAGTAAGCAAAACTAATAAATCATTTTTAGGAAATTGTATTAGGTTTTATAACAAGCTTCCTACTCAAATTACTGATCTGCCTGACACAAGTTTTAAAACACATATTAAACGTGTACTTATGGCTAGGGGTTATTACACCACTAAAGAGTACATCGATGACAAAGACGTCTGGCTCTCACTTCCTACCTGCACATTGCTCGCTGGAGATCTTGTAGCCATATAGACATGACTGATCTGCTGTGTTACGTGAACTATCTGTAAATGATTGCTATCATATACTTAATTTAAAATTATTGACTCTGTCTCAAAATGAATAATGTTATTGTTTCGAAGTTTTTCTTTTGTATACCTAAATATAATCTAAAATAATAAGCATTCATACAACCGATCGAGCATATATTGTGTTTGCCTACTAAATAATTACTCTAATTGGACCAAATCCCGTGTTCATGCCCGCTTGAGTATGTTTCGCCGGATCGTCTCAACTGGGTCGTGTTGAAACCGGTAGTAGATGAACCCACTGAGTTTGTTTCGCTGGGTCTTCTCAGTTGGGGTGCATTGGATCCGGTGGTAGCATTAAAGCGCGACCGTCGTTATTAACACAAGGTCCGTCATAATAATAATACCTTTAATATAGACAGAACCATTGACAATATGTAGTAAAAATATTAGACTTAAACTAGATAATTAAACATAATCTCTTGACAATAACTTGATACGAGCTAGCTAAATATCATTTCTGTAATAAAATAAATTTTATAAATGTTTTCATACAAGATGTACCTAAATATCTATGTTACTAGAAATAATATCTAATGTATACAACTATATTACTACAAACATGTTCTGACTATTTACAAGCGCTTTTTTAAAGTCTACGTGAATAAAAACCTTTTTTATTTATTATTTTATTAGATTGAAAACAGTATGCTGAGATTGTTTTGGCCTTTAGAAATTATGAATGAAAGAAGGTTGACAAAAGAAGTATACCTGGCATGTGTGAAGGTACAACGGTAAGGGGAAGAACTCGTAGAACATTTTCTGACCAAATCGGAGATGTTCTAAAGAAAACTGGCGAGCATAAAGAATATGATGACAGTAAACGAGGCAAAAGACGTGTGCAAAGATCGTGACAAATGGAAATCAGTTGTCTCTGCCTACCCCTCTGGAAAACAGACGTGAGTCTATGTATGTATCTCATTTATCTTACAAATACATATTAAAAAAAAAAAAACATATATGGAAACAATTTACAAGGCATTCAGAAAAGCTTTTCTTAAATATTCTATTACAATCAATGTCTTGTAGGATGTAAGATAATTTATTATACATCCTAAGGGATGTATAGAAAAGACTTTTATCGGAGAACGTTATTTTATGATGCCTTGGTTAATATTTTAAATGGAAATTGATTTAAAATTACCTAGCCTTTACGCTTCAATAGTAAAGTTCAAATTCAAAAGTTAATTAAGATTAATGACTTAAAATTTAAAACATTATTTGAACGTAAGTGGTTTTTGTCTAGCAAATATACAATAACCTATTATTATACCAAGAACAATGGACTCACGTTTTTATTCGACATTTACGGAGGCCGCCGTCCGTCCACGCTTATTAATTCATTCCCAGTGGTGGGCCGTGGGCGTTATGACGTCATGCTTGTACTCTGTAGAATTAAGTGCGCGTTTGAATTACAGTTTATAGCCGTAAAGGGAGTTTTATGGTGAATTGAGCCGCAATTTACACATTTTGTGGCGTTAGGTCAAAGTAATTAATGAGACAAACATTATTGTGTAAGATTCGTCATTTATAATGGGATTTGAAGGTTCATTTTAACAGACTAGGTAAGTAGACGAGAAAGTTGGTGGTTTGATTGTGAGTTCTGTTTTGTGCTACGGTTCTAACATATTTGGTGACTGTTATTTAGTTATTATTTTTCAATAATGTAGCCAAGTCGTTGTCAATGATTTATCATTCAAATACTCATTTATTGAAAAGTAGCTTTTTTGTATGAGGAAGCTTTTTAATTTTCTTGTGAAAAAATTAGATATTTTCTTCATCTTTTATGCAGTCTGGTAGTTGGTTGTAGAGTTTTACTGACATAGCAAGGGGACTAGAAGAGTGCATTTTTATTCTTGATGATGGTAAGTTTAATCTGTTTTTATGTCGAAATGTGTATTTTGTTGATGTATTTCCTCTTTTGTTAAACAATTCTGGCTGCTTCCGAACCAATTTACATATTTCATGAATGTAGATACCTGGTAAAGTAAGAATTTTGTAATTTTGGAAGTGTGGTTTGCAACTATCAGTTTGTTGTATGTTAGCTAAGATTCTGACAAGTTTTTTTTGTAACGTAAAGAGAGTAGGTGCGTCAATTTCCCCACATTATAATACCATAGCTAAGCCATGCGAAAGCATATGCGTAGTGAGTGCTGTTTTTAGATCCGTGGTTTTCTTAAGTCCATGCTAGCACAATTTTTTTAAGAGCTGGCTGGCACTATTGGAGTATTCCCTGTGTCGTGGGGCACTTTATAAACATCCTACTAATACATTTTTTCAGAAATCTTTAAAATGTGTTTTATTAATTTAAGTACAGGTATGAATCGAACCCACGACCACGGGGTATCCGGCCCCATGTGCATTAAATAAATAAAAAAGGTTTTTATTCACGTAGGCTTTAAAATAGCGCTTGTAAATAGTCAGAACATGTTTGTAGTAATACAGTTAATATTTCTAGTTACTTATTACAGATATTTAGGTACACGGAATGTTGAAACATTTATACAATTTATTTTATAATGATAGTGACATTTAGCTAGATTGTATTAAGTTATTGTCAAGGAGATTATGTTTAGTTGAAGTTTTTAATATTATGTATTGAAATTTAAATTTTACTACATATTGTCTGAATGGTTCTGTCTATATTAAGGTATGAATTCAGTATTATTATTATAACGGACCTTGTGTTTAAAATGACGGTCGCGCTTTAATGCTACCACCGGATCCAATGCGCCAAAACTGAGAAGACCCAGCGAAACAAAACTTAACCGCTCCGCCACCGCACCGTGGTACTGACACTTCGAATTTATACAATCCGTTCGATATTTCTTAACGCATTTAGACGCTACTTTATACCTATATCCTACTAATATTCTAATTGCGAAAATTTATGAGTAAATTTGTAACTCTTACACATAAAAACTATAGGACGGATTTTAATTCAACTTTGTGATGCTGAAAACGCGCAAGGGATTCTACGCAAGTGACTACATAGGATTAGTGGACCGTAAACTTGTCCTCTAACTTAGTATAAAAAAACCGGCCAAGTGCGAGTCGGACTCGCCCATGAAGGGTTCCGCAGCAGCAAGTATTTCAGTTGATTAAATGAGAGGTAAATTGCGGTTTACGATTTATGGCGCATTAAAAAAAACTACTTACTAGATCTCGTTCAAACCAATTTTCGTTGTTAGTTTACATCATATATTTTTTTAGTGTTATCGTTCTCTTATTTTAGAAGTTACAGGGGCGGGGACTCTCATTTTTCCACTTTGGAAGTGATCTTTATTTTCTAGCCTAATAGGTCTAGTGGTAGCTAGTTTAATCACACTAATATTGTGAGTGTCTGAGTGTGTATGTTTGTTACTTCTTCACGTCGAAACGGCTGGTGACCACGTGTCTAGGTGATTCTTAAACAAAATATAAACAGTTTACAAATGCGCTTGCAGTTAGGCAGACCATGTATATAGTAATATATTTATTTCTATAGTCTTTTCGCCATAAGATGAGTTCCCTGACAGTTCTTGTCTGACAATTGTAGTGACGTGACCTAACGAACTATAATCGATTTTTTTAAAATATCAATTCAGATGGCAAAGAAAATGGAATCGGATTCATGTCAATTTATGAGTAGTGTCAATCTCCATTGGTCGAAGTTCTGTTCAACGCATTAGGCATTTTTAAGATTTATACTTTTTTATTTTATTTACTTAATTTATTAACAGTTAATTATAACTACAATAATTTACTTCGTAATTTACGAAAGGCAATATTTTTTAATCATTTCTTTTTGATGTGAAACATCTATAGTCAGAAACGGTGTATTAGGGCTATGTTTGGGCTAAAAGTAACAGATAGCTGTCAACCACTCTTTAAGCAGCATAAAATATTAAATTTACCATGCTTATATATTTACGAGGTAGCTGTATTTGTAAAGACAAATGCGAATTTATTTCCATTAGCTTCTGCGGTGTATAATAGGCAACAGCGAGACACACATCGTCTCTGTATACTTAAAACAAAGACTACTCTACTGCACAAAAGTATATTTCATATGGCTTCCATAATTTATAATAAGTTGCCAAAAGGGCTTAAAGAGCTAAAATTTGATATATTTAAGAAAGAACTAAAATGTTTTCTAATTACCAAATGTTATTATAATTTAAGTGAATATTTAAATGATAAATTTTAAGATAAATTATTGTTTATTAATTTAATGATGTTGATTACTACAAGACTGACTTGCATTGTAATATCTAACTTTGACAGGAATCTATCAAATTGTATACCATCAAATTGACATAATATTATTTAATTGTATTCTTTATTATTTGACCTATTTATTTTTAACATATTGAATTATTTATTATTGTTACTATTAATTTGTTTTTGTTTTTAAGTCTTGAATTCTTGATATTTAATTACTGTTATTTTAATTTTTTTTTTTGATTTGTCTATTTTATGTATGATTGATTAAGTTCTGAACATAATTTTGTCTTGTTAAATGTTAATGACGATTTAATTGTTTTGTTTAATTGAAAATTGAATTGTTCACAACATGTTACTCGTTATGTATGTCCTATGACTAAATTTGCACACCTTGTGGTAGAACACAGTGCACATATATTACAATGTTACCACCACCTATTATAACCTGTGTTATGTAAATAAACGATTTGATTTGATTTGATATAGCCGCACGTAAAACAGATTTCTGGCGTGGCGACGCATGCCGTGACGCATGCGCAATCGACTTTTTATTTTATCATTATGACATATTTAGTTCTTTCTATATATATATGTTCTTTTCTGCATATTACTTTTACAAAATAATGTCGATGTTTCACATCTGCCAGGCGTCCCGCGACGGCTCACATTTTTTTATTTTTTTTGCCAGTTTATTTTTATTCGTCTGAAGTAGTATGCGTGCCACGGAAAAAAATGAACCGTCAGGGAACTCATCTTATGGCGAAAAGACTATAGGAACTGGTCGATTTTAGAGCTATAGTTTGTATTGAAACATTTATGTTCATCATCAGTAGTCTGATATCGTCCACTGTTGGACATAGGCCTCCACCTAAAAAGGTTTATTGCAACATTGGTGGAATAACTAATACATATTGGCTATTCCACTAATGATGTGAGGAACCTACCTCGTAATTTGTAGCCTATTTATTGTGTACCTTTAGCCGTAAGGCTTAAATATGTGTATAGTGTTATAATAACCATAACGCTAGTTAATAAGGGAGTGATCTTTCTGCCAACAAACTGCTGTGCAGTTTGGCGGATAGTGGTTATTAATAATATTACAAATTATGTAATGTTTTAAAATTTAATTTTTTTTTAATTTGCCGTAGTCACCGCGCTTAGCTTGCGAGTTGGCGACCGCAGTTACGTATTAGTTAGTACAGGTGGCGCTGCTGCCCGACTTCCTGGTGTATTCCTTAGTCGCATTTTACGACACCCACAGAATGGTATGGGGTGGCCCTAATATTCTTTTAGGACCGGAAACCACACGACTAAATTTATGTTAGTAATTATTAAATTAAATAGCTAGATAATTTAAGTCAAAATGATTCAAACATAACTTTGCATGCTTTTTTAATAATGGCAAATGTATATTTGGACTGATTGTAAAGATTTTTACCAACTATATGTACCACATTTAATGCACTTAATGACTGCCTCGTTGGTTTAGCGGTAGCGTGTTCACCCGCAGAGAACGAGGTCCTGGGTTCAAATCCCGGGTCGGACAAAAAAGTGATTTTGGGACTTTTCTGTAAAAAGAAAAAATTCTCAGCATCAGCCCGAAGTCTGGAAGTTGGCGGTATTATACCCCCGTGCCTCGGAGAGCACGTAAAGCCGTCGGTCCTGTACCTGACCTCTTTCCGGTCGTGTCGCATAGGCGTCCCATCGGATCATGAGAGTGATGGAATAGAAAGTGCTCCTGTGTTTGCGCACACACTTGAGCACTATAATATGTCCCGCGCAGATGGCTAATCCCTGTTGAGACTGGCCGCCGTGGCCGAAATTCGGCTAGGAGGACATTATATTATTTAATGCAAATAAATAAATAAAAAAAATGGTATGGTATGCTTGTTACTTTATAACGTCTAAACGGCTGAAGCGATTTTAATAAAATTTGGTATGGAGTTAGCTGACACACTGGATGTACACATATCATACTAATATTATAAAGGCGAAAGTTTGTGACTGTGTGAGTGTGTATGTTGTGACATCTTTACGTATAAACGGCTGGAGCGATTTTAATAAAATTTGGTATGGAGTTAGCTGACACCCTGAATTAACACATAGGCTATAATTTATAAAGTTAAACACGGGTAAAATCGCAGGGTACAAGTACAACATAATTATTATGGCGGATCCTGTGTGTACATGAAGAAAAATGATGATTCAGGGATATAAAATATCTGGTTCCTCCAGCACCAGTTTCAACAAGGCCTAGTTACGTTCCAGTGAAACATAGTTAAGTGGACATGTAAATAGGATTTAGTCCACTATTGAATTTATTTAGCAGATCACTAACAGACCGGAAGCCACTGCATATGAGCACTTTTCCATCAAACAAAACTACTACAACAGTTTTAAACAAAACGAAAGAGTAAACAAAGTTTAATACAAAGATAAGCGTTCACCAAGTGTTTACTTTATTAATATTGAAAGAACTAGAGGTCTGAAAAGTATATAATCGAAAGCTTTAAGAAATTTAATAAAAGCTTTAGAGATTTCTTGCTCCGCTTGCTGGAGAGAACTAGGCTAGCTTTTTCAGTTTTAATTTTGTATTCAAATTGAATATTATTTCGAAGATGTTTAATCTTGATGTTTAAAACTTCACTTGTTTACTGGCCTGTTGCTCTGGTGGTTAGTGACAATGTCCGCTGAGGTCGTGGGATCGACAGCCCAAGACAAATATTTGTGTGATACTGTGCATAGTTTGTCTGGGTGTAATTTATCTATAATATGTATGTGAAAAGTAACTAATTTAAACGTAATTAATTTAATGATGAATTCGGTCTAAAGTTTCAACCTCTCCAAGAGATCATCTTCAGGGTGAATGCGACCCGCACGACGTTTCATCCCGCCTCGCACTGAAATATAGTAACGGGTAACTCACGTAATCAATTTTATGTTGGATTCAGCCAATAGTTTTGACCTCTTCAGGAGATCATCTTCAGGGTGAATGCGACCCGCACGACGTTTCATCCCGCCTCGCACTGAAATATAGTAACGGGTAACTCATGTAATCAATTTTATGTTGGATTCGGCCAATAGTTTTGACCTCTTCAGGAGATCATCTTCAGGGTGAATGCAGCCCACACGACCTTGTGTCCCATCTCGCCCTGAAATATAGTAACGGTAACTCACGTAATTATTGTAATGTTGGATTCGCCCAAAAGTTTCGACCACTTCAGGAGATCATCTTCAGGGTGAATGCGACCCGCACGACGTTACGTCCCGTCTCGCACATAAATATAGTAACGGGTAACTCACGTAATCAATTTTATGTTGGATTCGGCCAATAGTTTTGACCTCTTCAGGAGATCATCTTCAGGGTGAATGCAGCCCACACGACCTTGTGTCCCATCTCGCCCTGAAATATAGTAACGGTAACTCACGTAATTATTGTAATGTTGGATTCGGCCAATAGTTTCGACCTCTTCAGGAGATCATTTTCAGGGTGAATGCGACCCGCACGCCTTTACGTCCCTTCTCGCACATAAATATAGTAACGGAGAACTCACGTTATTAATTTTATGATGAATTCGGTCTAAAGTTTCAACCTCTCCAGGAGATCATCTTCAGGGTGAATGCGACCCGCACGACGTTTCATCCCGCCTCGCACTGAAATATAGTAACGGGTAACTCACGTAATCAATTTTATGTTGGATTCGGCCAATAGTTTTGACCTCTTCAGGAGATCATCTTCAGGGTGAATGCAGCCCACACGACCTTGTGTCCCATCTCGCCCTGAAATATAGTAACGGTAACTCACGTAATTATTGTAATGTTGGATTCGGCCAATAGTTTCGACCTCTTCAGGAGATCATTTTCAGGGTGAATGCGACCCGCACGCCTTTACGTCCCTTCTCGCACATAAATATAGTAACAGAGAACTCACGTTATTAATTTTATGATGAATTCCGTCTAAAGTTTCAACCTCTCCAGGAGATCATCTTCAGGGTGAAATCGACCCGCATGACGTTTCATCCCGCCTCGCACTGAAATATAGTAACGGGTAACTCATGTAATCAATTTTATGTTGGATTCGGCCAATAGTTTCGACCTCTTCAGGAGATCATCTTCAGGGTGAATGCAGCCCACACGACCTTGTGTCCCATCTCGCCCTGAAATATAGTAACGGGTAACTCACGTAATTATTGTAATGTTGGATTCGCCCAAAAGTTTCGACCACTTCAGGAGATCATCTTCAGGGTGAATGCGACCCGCACGATGTTACGTCCCGTCTCGCACATAAATATAGTAACGGGTAACTCACGTAATCAATTTTATGTTGGATTCGGCCAATAGTTTCGACCTCTTCAGGAGATCATTTTCAGGGTGAATGCGACCCGCACGCCTTTACGTCCCTTCTCGCACATAAATATAGTAACGGAGAACTCACTTAATTAATTTTATGTTGGATTTGGCCAAAAGTTTCGACCTCTCCAAGAGATCATCTTCAGGGTGAATGCGACCGGCACGACGTTTCATCCCGCCTCGCACTGAAATATAGTAACGGGTAACTCCGTAATAAATTTTATGTTGGATTCGGCCAAAAGTTTCGACCTCTTCAGGAGATCATCTTCAGGGTAAATACGACCCACACGACGTATTGATCGTGTGGTTCGCATTCGCCCTGAAGAATCCAACATAAACTAATTATATCAGATACTCGTTACAATTTTTCAGAATGTTAGCCACGCAAATTTTAATTATAAAATGTAGGTATGTATTTAGAAATATATACCTACGTATGCTTTTCAGTTGTCTGTTTGCCATAACAGGCTCTGCCTATATAGGGATCAGATGGCAGTATGTTAGTTGTCCCAAGATATTTATTCATAAATAGTCACCTCGGTTCGGTACCCACGTGTTTAGAGATCGATTCCCGCAAAAGTCAACTACTCATATTACGTAGTTGTCTTGAGTCTGAGTGTGTCTCGAGGATACAGGGACTTAATTATCTATAAGCGGAAGTCTTATTTTGAACAAAAAATGTGCTGGCTTCTTCTTGTTGTGCTTATAAACTATAAACATCTGAACAAATTCATGATTGCTATATACAAGTATTTAGGTGCTAATATTATGAGTTGGCAAAAGGGGAGGGCAATTCTGAACCCTCCCAGGGTACGTGTCCCGACCATCTGGGACATGGCGCAAAAAGGGGGTACCGGAGCAGCATACCCGCGTTCCCGGGGCTCACCCCATAAGGCGCCAAGAGAAGTCCACGGCATAGGTTTAGTCGGTGTGAGTCCGTCATACCTACCCGTAGACACTTTTTGCGGGTGGCATGCGTAGGCATTCCCCCTGCCTTAACAAAAAACAAAGGTACATATTATGTACTATCTAAATACTTAACTCTAAGACTTTAAAACTACATCATAATGCAGCGTAGGTATTTGTAAGTCCTATATCCGGAAACTTAAAGCTTTTCCAAGCTTTTGCACGTAGCTCACCTACGAACAAGCCGATGCATTTAAACGATCTGATTGGAAGTACTAAAATTGTATTCATTGCCAGTTTCCTCGTGAGTATAGTTCCTCGCTATATATGGATTTCTTAGGACATGGCGAATTTCTTATACGTTGAGTAGGTCAGACAGTTTTGAAACTTTTCGGTATTTATTTCTTGTTCTTCTCTTACACTTTTAACCGTATTTAAAATAAGGAGGTTGAATGTTTTTTTAGTCCTTTTTCCTTGCACAACTTCTTCTGAAGTCTGTTAAAAATATAGGAAACAAGATCGTTGTACAGAAAATAGTTTTTCTTTTGCGTCAGCAAGGCATTCTGCTGTTTGCTAATATTTAGCTGAGTGTAGTTAATCATGTTCAGATATCTGTGAGTTAACTAGACACATATACCACAAAACAACACACAACTTTTTATTTCAATCGGACATATTTTTCGGTGATTATTCCTCCGAGGAGTTAGAATTTTTATGAATTCAAATATATGCGCAAACGAGTATGGTCTACACGTGAGTCGCCTAAGAAAGAACCTCGTTTACACGCAGATCTATAAATTTTTTATTTACCTATTTTGTTATCTGTTCTCATAAATACTTTACCAAATCTGTTTAGAATCCAACACAGTTACACAATATGCGCCTTACCATTTAGAGTCGTCACACTGTGTTCCTCTATTGATCCTGGCTAGCTGCTGTGCAGTTTGGCGGATAGTGGTTATTAATAATATTATAAATTATGTAATGTTTTAAAAATTTTTTTTTTTTTAATTTGCCGTAGTCACCGCTCTTAGCTTGCGAGTTGACGACCGCAGTTAGGTATTAGTTAGTACAGGTGGCGCTGCTGCCCGACTTCCTGGTGTATTCCTTAGTCGCATTTTACGACACCCACGGAATGGTATGGGGTGGCCCTAATATTCTTTTAGGGTCGGAAACCACACGACTAAATTTATGTTAGTAATTATTAAATTAATTAGCTAGATAATTTAAGTCATTGTCAAAATGACTCAACCATAGCTTTGCATGCTTTTTTAATAATGGCAAATGTGTATTTGGACTGATTGTAAAGATTTTTTACCAACTATATGTACCGAATTTAATGCAAATAAATAAATCAATAAATAAAAAAAATGGTATGGTATGCTTGTTACTTTATAACGTCTAAACGGCTGGAGCGATTTTAATAAAATTTGGTATGGAGTTAGCTGACACACTGGATTAACACATATCATACTAATATTATAAAGGCGAAAGTTTGTGAGTGTGTGACTGTGTAAGTTTGTTACTTCTACACGTCTAAACAGCTGGAGCGATTTTAATAAAATTTGGTATGGAGTTAGCTGACACCCTGAATTAACACATAGTCTATAATTTATAAATTTTAACACAGGTAAAATCGCGGGGCACAGGCAGTTCAATATAATTATTATGGCGGATCCTGTGTGTACATGAAGAAAAATGATGATTCAGAGATACAAACTTCCTGATTCCTCCAGCACCAGTTTCAACAAGGCCTAGTTACGTTCCAGTGAAACATAGTTAAGTGGACATGTAAATAGGATTTAGTCCACTATTGAATTTATTTAGCAGATCACTAACAGACCGGAAGCCACTGCATATGAGCACTTCTCCATCAAACAAAACTACTGCAACAGTTTTAAACAAAACGAAAGAGTAAACAAAGTTTAATACAAAGATAAGCGTTCACCAAGTGTTTACTTTATTAATATTGAAAGAACTAGAGGTCTGAAAAGTATATAATCGAAAGCTTTAAGAAATTTAATAAAAGCTTTAGAGATTTCTTGTTCCGCTTGCTCGAGAGGACTAGGCTAGCTTTTTCAGTTTTAATTTTGTATTCAAATTGAATATTATTTCGAAGATGTTTAATCTTGATGTTTAAAACTTCACTTGTTTACTGGCCTGTTGCTCTGGTGGTTAGTGACCCTGTCGTGGGATCGATAGCCCAGGACAAATATTTGTGTGATACTGTGCACACTTTGACGGGTTGTAATTTATCTATAATATGTATGTGAAAAGTAACTAATTTAAACGTAATTAATTTAATGATGAATTCGGTCTAAAGTTTCAACCTCTCCAAGAGATCATCTTCAGGGTGAATGCGATCCGCACGACGTTCCATCCCGCCTCGCACTGAAATATATTAACGGGTAACTCACGTAATGAATGTTATGTTGGATTCAGCCAATAGTTTCGACCTCTCCAAGAGATCATCTTCAGGGTGAAAGCGACCCGCACGACGTTTCATCCCGCCTCGCACTGCAATATAGTAACGGGTAACTCACGTAATCAATTTTATGTTGGATTCGGCCAATAGTTTCGACCTCTTCTGGAGATCATCTTCAGGGTGAATGCGACCCGCACGACTTTACGTCCCTTCTCGCCCATAAATATAGTAGCGCGTAACTCACGTAATCAATTTTATGATGGATTTGATCAAAAGTTTCGGCCTCTTCAGGAGATCATCTTCAGGGTGAATGCGATCCGCACGACTTTACGTCCCTTCTCGCACATAAATATAGTAGCGCGTAACTCACGTAATCAATTTTATGTTGGATTCGGCCAAAAGTTTCGTCTTCTTCAGGAGATCATCTTCAGGGTGAATGCGACCCGCACGACGTTTCATCCCGCCTCGCACTGAAATATGGTAACGGGTAACTCAAGTAATTAATTTTATGATGGATTTGATCAAAAGTTTCGGCCTCTTCAGGAGATCATCTTCAGGGTGAATGCGATCCGCACGACGTTTCATCCCGCCTCGCACTGAAATATAGTAACGGGTAACTCACGTAATCAATTTTATGTTGGATTCGGCCAATAGTTTCAACCTCTTCTGGAGATCATCTTCAGGATGAATGCGACCCGCACGACTTTACGTCCCTTCTCGCACATAAATATAGTAGCGCGTAACTCACGTAATCAATTTTATGTTGGATTAGGCCAAAAGTTTCGTCTTCTTCAGGAGATCATCTTCAGGGTGAATGCGACCCGCACGACGTTTCATCCCGCCTCGCACTGAAATATGGTAACGGGTAACTCAAGTAATCAATTTTATGATGGATTTGATCAAAAGTTTCGGCCTCTTCAGGAGATCATCTTCAGGGTGAATTTTCCCCACGACGTTTCATCCCGCCTCGCACTGAAATATACTAACCGGTACCTCACGTAATCAATTTTATGTTGGATTCGGCCAATAGTTTCGACCTCTTCAGGATATCATTTTCAGGGTGAAAGCGACCCGCACGACGTTTCATACCGCCTCGCACTGAAATATACTAACGGGTAACTTACGTAATCAATGTTATGTTGGATTCGGCCAATAGTTTCGACCTCTCCAAGAGATCATCTTCAGGGTGAAAGCGACCCGCACGACGTTTCATCCCGCCTCGCACTGCAATATAGTAACGGGTAACTCACGTAATCAATTTTATGTTGGATTCGGCCAATAGTTTCGACCGCTTCAGGAGATCATCTTCAGGGTGAATGCAACCCGCACGCCTTTACATCCCTTCTCACACATAAATATAGTAACGTGTAACTCACGTAATCAATTTTATGTTGGTATTGGCCAATAGTTTCGACCTCTCCAAGAGATCATCTTCAGGGGGAAAGCCACCCGCACGACGTTTCATCCCGCCTCGCATTGAAATATAGTAACGGGTAACTCACGTAATCAATTTTATGTTGGATTCGGCCAATAGTTTCAACCTCTTCTGGAGATCATCTTCAGGATGAATGCGACCCGCACGACTTTACGTCCCTTCTCGCACATAAATATAGTAACGAGTAACTCACGTAATCAATTTTATGTTGGATTCGGCCAATAGTTTCGACCTCTCCAAGAGATCATCTTCAGGGTGAAAGCGACCCGCACGACGTTTCATCCCGCCTCGCACTGAAATATAGTAACGGGTAACTCACGTAATCAATTTTATGTTGGATTCGGCCAATAGTTTCGACCTCTCCAAGAGATCATCTTCAGGGTGAAAGCGATCCGCACGACGTTTCATCCCGCCTCGCACTGAAATATAGTAACGGGTAACTCACGTAATCAATTTTATGTTGGATTCGGCCAATAGTTTCAACCTCTTCTGGAGATCATCTTCAGGGTGAATGCGACCCGCACTACTTTGCGTCCTATCTCACACTGAAATATACTAACGGGTAACTCACGTAATCAATTTTATGTTGGATTCGGCCAATAGTTTCGACCTCTCCAAGAAATCATCTTCAGGGTGAAAGCGACCCGTACGACGTATTGATCGTGCGGTTCACCCTGAAGAATCCATCATAAATTAATTACGTCAGATACTCGTTACTATTTTTCACTAAGTTAGCGCCTCACGCCAATTTTAATTATAATATGTATGTATTTGACGGTCACCGTAGCCTAGTTGGTAGTGCTCCTGCCTACGAAGCTGGTGGTCCTGGGTTCGAATCCCGGTAAGTGCAAATATGTGTGTGACGAGCACGAATATTTGTTTCTGAGTCATGGATGTTTTCTATGTATTTAAGTATTTATCTATCTATATAAGTATGTATATCGTCGCGTGGTACCCATAGTACAAGCTTTGCTTAGTTTGGGGCTAGGATGATCTGTGTGACATTGTCCCGAGATATTATTATTATATTATTTAGAAATATATACGTATGTTTATCAGTTGTCTGGTTGCCATAACAGGCTCTGCCTAGATAGGGATCAGATGGCAGTATGTTAGTTGTCCCAAGATATTTATTCACAAATAGTCACCTCGGTTCGGTGCCCACGTGTTTTGAGATCGATTCCCGCAAAAGTCAACTACTCGTATTACGTAGTTGTCTTGAATCTGAGTGTGTCTCGGAGATACAGGGACTAAATTATCTATAAGTCTTACTTATTTTGAACAAAAATCGTGCGGGCCTCTTCTTGTCGGGCTTATAAACTATAAACATCTGAACATATTCATGATTGTTACAAGTATTTAGGTACTGATATTATTCGTTGGCAATAAGGTAGGGCAATTCTGAGCCCTCCCAGGGTATGTGTCCCGACCACCTGGGACATGGCGCAAAAAAGGGGGCACCGGAGCAGCATACCCGCGTTCCCGAGGCTCACCCCATAAGGCGCCAAGAGAAGTCCACGGCATAGGTTTAGTCGGTGCGAGTCCGACATACCCACCCGTAGACACTTGTTGCGGGTGGCATACGTAGGCATTCCCCCTGCCTTAACAAAAAAAAGGTACTGATATTATGTACTACCTAAATACTTAACTCTAAGACTTTAAAACTCCATCATAATGCAGCGTAGGTATTTGTAAGTCCTATATCCGGAAACTTAAAGCTTTTCCAAGCATTTGCACGTAGCTTACCTACGAACTACGAACGAGCCGATGCATTTAAACGATCTGATTGGAAGTACTAAAACTGTATTCATTGCCAGTTTCCCCGTGAGTATAGTTCCTCCCTATATATATGGATTTCTTAGGACATGGCGAATTTCTTATACGTTGAGTAAGTCAGCCAGTTTTCGAACTTTTCGGTATTTGTTTCTTGTTCTTCGTCTTTTACACTTTTAACCGTATTTAAAATAAGGAGGTTGAATGTGTTTAGTCCTTTTTCTTTGCACAACTTCTTTTGAAGTCTGTTAAAGATATAGGAAACAAAATCGTTGTACGGAAAATAGTTTTTCTTTTGCGTCAGCAAGGCATTCTGTTGTTTGCAAATATTTAGCTGAGTGTATATACCACAAACTTTTTTATTTCAATTGAACATATTTTTCGGTGATTATTTCTCAGAGGCGTTAGATTTTTATGAATTGAAATATATGCGCTAACGAGTATGGTCTACACGTGAGTCGCCTAAGAAAGAACCTCGTTTACACGCTGCTCTATAAACTTTTTATTTACCTACGAGTATTGGAACAAAGTTCCTTATTGCGCGTTGTGAAAGGGGGCTAGACGGAAAAAAATCTTACCAAAAGTTGTCACGACACTTTTTGCAGCTGTGCGCATGTTTCTCTGTCTGTCTCTCTCTCTTATAAAAATCAGGCCAGATATTTTCATTTCTATTTCGCATTGAACAGTGTGGTGTCGCGACGATTATTTTTGTTGAGTGTATACAGGTTTTTTGTACATAATAAATAATAAGAAATAACTTCGTTCCATCCGGGTGTCCCTTGACACCTCTCAAGTTTATTTTTTGTTATCTGTTTTCATAAATACTTTACCAAATCGGTTTAGAATCCAACACAGTTACACAATATGCGCCTTACCGTTTAGAGTCGTCACACTGTGTTCCTCTATTGATCCTGGCTAACTGGATTTGTGGTAACAGTAAGGTGACCGACTAATCCAGTATTGCAGTCTATTAAATTTTATGTTACCATGTCCTATAGAGAATTTCTGTCCCAAGTTTTCTTGCAACGTGGTTACTGTACTCACGAGGCACTTTATTTTGGCGAGATCTTGTGATTATTAGGGTGTGGGTGGATCCACGTGATCTTCATCTGTTATTGGAGGGGATTGCGGGTAATGAGTGTGTATTACGTCGTAAAAATAGGGGTATGAGGTCTTCATCGAGGAAAGGGTATTTCATTATATTATTATGTTGATTAGAAATACTTGGCGTTTGCAACCGTATGTAAAATAAGTTTTTTTGGGGTGAATTGGTGAATATTGGTTACAGTTAATTATAAAGTTTCAGTTTAAAAGATGATATTGAATCGCGTTGTTAATCAGTTGGTAGTGAACCTGGACCGATGAAATCGCTGGATGCGGATAGCGCAAGACCGGCAATTGTGGAGATCTTTGGGGGAGGCCTTTGTCCAGCAGTGGACGTCTTTCGGCTGATATGATGATGATGATGAACCTGGACCAAACTTGGTGGGTTCGATCCTCGGAAAAGTCAAATATTTGTGACCACTATTTGTCTTGGTCTAGGTGTTTTCTGTGTATTGTGTGTATTTATATATTTACAAAAAGTAAAATAGGTGTTTTATTGCTCGGTAGTGTCATTTGTTCCCGGTGTTATTATTATATTGACAGTATGATGATTGATGATTTTCGTTTAGTTGATTTAAGCATGTAAACTGACTGGCATATAGATATTGTGATAACAAATTATCACAACATCTATATGCTAGTTTCATATACATACATGTAATAACATTATAATATGACCAAATTACGGTAGAATTAAATTAAAAATTTAAGTTAGTAGTTATTTTAAATCATGTCAAAATGGTGTGGTAAAATACGGCTGAAACCTTTTCATTATGTCATCCACTATGTAATCTTATATTTGCATAATAAAACATCTTTATATCATCTTAAAAGATGGGAAAGTTGATTTGAGGTTTGATAGTTAATTTGAGGGCATGTTAAACTGTCGGTCCCGGTTGTAATCATTACATGTCAGTCGTCAAGCTATGTCAGATGCCTTTAGCTTGAATAAGTCTGACACAAGGGTAACCACTTCCCACACAACAAGTAATGGTAGCAGTTATGCTATCTGGTAAGTAAATTTATTTGCCGACCTGGTAGAATAAAAATATATATTTCATAAAACTAATAACAGAACAAAATTGTACAATAAAAATACCACAAATTCAACGTACGAAGCTTGTCAACGCTAGCTCCAGACTAACTTATTTAGCCAACGACTCGTTACGGAGTTTGCCAGTCAAATCAAAGTAGCCACAGAATTCATTACTTACACAGAATGTCAACTGCAAGCAACTATTTTAACTGACAGGATCCACCAATAATCATTAATTAATTTGAAATTATTGCATTCAATAGACCGCTGCATTTTTCTTAATTTACATGACTTAATAAAAAAATAAGGCTTTACGTTTCAGTTCAGTATTTAATTACAGTTAATTGTATCTCTAATTTATAATGAAAACTCTAAGTAGTAGGTAATAATAAAAAAGGAATCCTAAACGCTTTGACTGTGGAGTCAAGATTAACTGACTGTTTGAATTAGTGCGTGTATTAGGAATTAATCATCTCATACTAGATTCGGTGAAAAAAAAACATCGTAAGGAAACCTGCATACCTGAGAGTTCTACAAAATGTTCTTGATATCATTTGAAATTGGCCCCTCCGCACTAGGCCAGCATGATGGACTATAGCCAACCCCTTCTCATTGTGAGAGGGCGCTTTTGCCTTGCTTCATAAAACTACTGGTACTACGCCTGATTTCAGCACAGTTATGAGACCTTTCTGTATCATTGGAGGAAAGGTACACAATATCAATTGTACCTGTATTTGTGTACAATACGATATCTCTTTCCTGGTTGAACAGCTTTTGTTGAGTTTGATCGCCACAATTGAAATTCGTATTATCCAACAATTAGTAAGTTTGTATGTTACACAACATGGCGTAATACCACTAGGTGCCAAAAGACTCAGAGAAAATAAAAAATGGAAGTTGTTGTAGTTACTGTTTAGATAAATAAACTGTGGTGGCATACGGAGCTGAGGTCGGAGAAATTATGTGCTAAAGTTAAACGCAAATGAGGTCGATGCAGAAATTGTACGCTTTGTTGAACAATTTTGTTTCTCTTGTAGCAAGATTACAGTATGTTTTAAAGCTTAGCTTAGGCTTAATTTACAAAGACGTACGATGTTTTATGAGTGTACAATTTTCACAAGTAGTGTTCATAAAGGCTTTTCAGAATATTATTTTTAAGGAACATAAACAATTGAGTCTGAGATAGCCTAGTAATTAGACTCTGGCCTCACGTTCTAATCCAAGGCACACACCACAGACTTTTCCAATTGATGTGCGTATTAGAAATTAATTGACTAGTGCTTAAAACGGTGAATGAAAACATCGCGACCTGAGACTTCTTCAAAATTTACTTGATGGGATGTCGGGTCTGACAAGGTTCATTGTATGTAACATAGATCAGATGGGAGATTTCATAGTGGAGTTTACCTGTTTTTCTTCCGTTGCTGGTTCACCGACGCTTACATGCTTACTCACTATTTCTACCAAAAGCCTGTCATTTAAGTTTGTGGGTTTTCTAGTTATTTTTCAAGAATATTAAGTTCCGGAAATCCACGATAATGTCTCACCATACAACCCCAGGGCGCAGTGAACATGATTTTTACTGATATACCAACCTGTCAAATCAACCATTTCCCTTCTGCTTTTCTGTACGTTCGGTCCAGCTATGATAAACCCTTGCGACTAACTCGTTACCAGACAAATTAAAACAAGATTTTATTCCAGACAATCGTGAACGGACTTTTATGGGCACGCATGCTAGATGTTACCTTCCGAACATGTTACCTTGTGCTTAAATACACAGGTAATAAATAAAGAATTATTTTACTTTATCTTGGCCATTGCAGTCGTCCTGAAGGGTCGAAGTGCTGTACGCAATTACACCCCAACAAAGATAAAATAAGATACCTTAGTGTCGAAATTGTTCAAGCCGCCCAGTAGTCCTCTGACTCGGTTTTCCAAAGACTGCAACCGGAACTTACAGCTCAAAGTGGCCTTCGAAGCAGGAAGCACTTCCGCAGTCACTGATCTCTAAACTGACCGATGAGAGCAACTGGTAAAGAGCACCTCAAAAGAATAAGTTTTTTGTGTTTGTTACCTTTAAATTAAACATATTTAAAGTTTAATTTTAAAATAAATTTAGGTGACCGACATAATTCACACCTGTATTTTGGGTGATAGTTCCAATGGGTCGTCAAGTCAGCTATTGAATGCTGCCAGGCTGTAAAATTTAATTATTCTCTTTCTAAGTCTCATTTATGTAGGATGTACTGCGAAGATGTTTCACGTTTCAGACAAATTTTAATTAGTCAACTCTAAAGTGAATAACGTATGCCATTTTGTTTGCTAATTAGACATTTTAATGAGAAGCGAGAATTCACGCTAATTACTTTTAAAACTCATATTCATCATTAGTCGTGGCTGACGGCAAAGAATCCTAAGAAACCTCATTTTATGCCGTAGGGGGCGTAGAATTCAGACTGAAGGAAATTCTCCCAGAGAATGGTTACTATATAGTCTCTCTCTTACACCTGAACAGGAAGGATCTACGCATGGTGATAGGCCCAATTACCGGACACTGCACACTAAACCAACACCTCTTCAAGATTGGCGTCACAGACAGCCCCCTGTGCAGAGGGTGCATTGTAAATGAAGAAACACCAGCACACGTACTGCTACACTGCAATAGTGTTGTTTACCAACGGACAAAGTTCCTGAATGATCCGAAGACACTGCAGGAGGCCCTCAGGCCAGGCGTTCGTGGTCTCCTGGACTTCTAGATGGAACTAAAATGGTTCGAGTAGCCAAAAAAGTATCTCGCACAATGGCCCAATTAGGAGGCTAAGTGCGGAAACCTATCGCCCAACTAACTAACTAAATAGTCTCTCTGTGTACTATGACCATCATACTGCGATCGCCAACCCGTCTGAGCGTGGTGATTATGGCATACACCAAATGATGGACACCACTCCGTTTTGGGAACCCTTTGTTCAGCAATGGACGTCATTCGGCTGACATTATGTTGAAATATTATTTTAAGAGAAATGTTGACCCAGAGACCTGTGATAATAAATTATCGGCTGATATTTTATGTTATAGTTATTATATTTACTAGAGATCGTACTTGTTAGAAATTCATTTCATTAAGGTTCTATTGTCAAACATTGAAGACAAATAATATTAATTTATCCTTAATTATGACATTCAGTTTGATCTCTCTTCTCAATTTGTTAGTGTGTCAAAGTAAAAAAAGCATTACACACACTATCATTATGAATAATGTTTCTTTTGTATTAACATATTTCACTTCTAGAGTATATTATATAAAAATACTAGCGGCCCGGTACGTGCTTCGCTACGCTTTTAAGTATTAGTACAAATTGTTTGTATATGGAAGTATAGAAAGATGTTGATTTTACACTACTTCAAGACTTTTTTTAAATTTTCTCTACGTACGAACCTTCCCTGGACTTCCAAGAATAATTCAAGACCAAAATTATCCAAATCGGTAAAGGCGTTGTTGAGTTATAACACAAAGTGGCATTGATTTTTATATATGTAGATTAGCTTTCTGCAGTCCTTCTCCATATGAACTTTAATTGTTCCAAATTGTATACTTCTTCGTCGGCGCAATGTTCGTTAAAACGGGTACTAAGTTTTTGCTTCACGTATCTACAACATGTAACGTAATTAACGAACATCCTGAAAATAGTTTGTTTCGTTTACTGAATTGATTTATATAATTTTTAATATACATAGGTAATATTTTATTCGATAATAATTAAAACTACTGAAATTATTGTCATATTAACCCTGTACAGTCAAAACAAATTGAAACGGTCCATTTCAATTTCTTTTGACTGTACAGGGTTAATATGACAATAATTCAGTAGTTTTAATTCTTTTTGAATAAAATATTCAAAGAATAAAAATAAAATAAAATATATAACTTCAAAGTAATAAGACTTTTGAAATCGTAGTTTTATTAGTATTCATACAAATTCCATCATTCAATATAAAACAAAGCAAAACAAACTTTATTCCAAGAAACCAATTTAGTAAATAACAATGCATATACATGTTATATAAAAATTCAGTGTCTGTATTATGATTACAACATAATATTCTAATTAGGGTGTTTGAGGGTGTGCGTTAATTACGTTACATATTGTATATTATGATGATGATGATTAAAGCTTTTGTTTCTGTTAGATATGGACACTTTTAGTAATACCGATTTTATCTTTTAAATTCATATTTCAGACTCGTTAATACGCTTGAACAACATTACAAATTGGTCTATTTTATTTATGAAAATGTTCGACAAAAGTAATATAAATCACTTAATTTCACCACAAAAATGTAAAGCGGCCAAATTGAGTTCGCAATGAAAGCTTTCTTTTTCCACTGTTTCGCTTCGATGGAAAGGAAAATATTTTGTTTTCAGTAATCGGACCCTTTATTCTCGTACGTGGGAATTCTTTAATAACATAACGAGTTGGGACCTTCGGAAGTTTGAACGAGAAATAAAAAAGGTTCAATATTAAAATATATTTGATATTTCGGCCTTGTTGTGGTGGGATTGGAATATGTTGTCTCTATTATTATTAGGGAGCTATTGACATTACCTTACAGTTTAAATAACGGAATATGCCTGAAATTTCATACACACTTACCTGAATAGCAATAAATGTTTTGCCACTGCGGATCCTGGCTACATACTTACAACATTCAATATTTGATAGTATATTTAATCTTCTATACATATAATAAAATCGTAGGAAAGTCAAAACTGTACATTGAATATTTTTTTAAAAGGATACTTGTGGCGTGATTTAGAATCGATATCGAAGCCAAAAATATAGTTTTTTGTCTGTGTGTCTGTTTGTCTGTATGTATGTCCGGGCTAAACTCAAAAAGTACTGCATGAATGTACTTCAAATTTTGCATAAATCTTACTAAGAGGTCGGGTCAACATATAGGCTACATATTATCACGCTATCACCTACGGGGGAGGAGCTGTGACAATTTATAAAAATTAACGCGGGTAAAACCGCGGGGCACACCTAGTTTAATAATATATTAATTTAATACTATATTAAATATTGACAATCCGAGTTACAGACGCCTGCACATCCAGCTACCTCAAACTGTCAAATTTCTTTTGTAGATTTTCAACTTAATAAACTTTACAAAAGCATAAGGTTCACTTTCAATTGGGGAAATTTGACAGATTGGGGTAGCTTGATGTGCTGGCGTCTGTACATACACTTCTCCTCGCCATGCTTCTAAACTTGGTTATGTAGAATGGTTATTACACCATGACAAATAGAAATTTAAAAATAAATCAAGTCAAAAATTATTTATATTCGTTACTATTCTATAATGTTAACTTTATTTATTTATTACTTTATGTACATAGAATTGTGCAAAGAACTTAATACCTTAGGCAATTACTGCCAGTCAACCGGGGTGATGCAGAGCATGGTAGGTGCACAGATCAAAAACAAAGGATTAATAATCAACAATACTGGACTTATACTACTTATTGCTATACACGCATACACTTTTTGAAATAATATATATTAGTTTTTTTATATAATAAAACTAATATAATAATTTCAAAAAGTACAGCCTACTTTTTAAAATGATATTTATAAACAATAAATCTAAGGCTGCTACAATACTTAGGCAGCGTTTCGACTAGCACAGAGTATTTAAATCTAGATTCTTGTTAATTGCATAGTAATACTTTTAACCTCGATCCTGGTAATTAATAAATATTATTTCTATATTTCTTACTGAAGACTTCATTATATAATCCGCGTTAAAGGCATGACGATTTCTATACTAAATTTTAGAGAGGAAAGATCGTCAATAATTAATAAAGTATGTTAACGTTCTTGTTGTTAAAAAATCAATGTCATATCGTCTCCGTTCATGAAAATAATAATAATAATATCCTGGGACATTATTCACAGAGGGCCGTGTAATCAATCTAAGCAGATTTGAACTATGGAAAGAAGATAACTGATATACTACTTTCCTTTTGTAAATACATACTTATATAGATGCTTACACCCAGACTCAGAACAAATAGACATGTTCATACACACAGAATCTGTCCTGGGTGGGAATCGAACCCACGACCTGTGACGTGAAAAGCAAGTATTTGCCAACCACGCCAATCGGCCCATCGGAATAGTTTAAACGATTTCATTTCAAATTATATTTAAGGGGATTTCGGTGTCGAATATATCTAGCTTCAAAATCGATTACTTTCGAAGTATTCGTGAATCATGTGCAAACTAAACAGTGATCTATCACCTAGACATTAGAAATTTAATTAGCTAATATCACCATTTAAACTATATCTATTGAATGGGAGAGTCTCCAAACAATAATACAAACATAGTTACCACTTTAGGTACTGAAAGCTTTCTACAATTAGTTAAGTGATATCTAAGCATACGCTGCTGAGGTATACAAACCTTGTATTTAATAACTACGTAATTAAGTTAATTAATATTAACTTAGTTCTCTTACTCTAACCAGTTAGTGTTAAGCCTGTGGTTAGAACTGAAAACACAATTTCCCTAGTAATACAACTTTTTACTGGAAAATCTACTAATTGGAAGAACTTGTAATTAGACATTACATTGTAGCCCTCCGTGATAATATTTGAATGAAAATAATATTCTGAGACTGTATATTATTTGCCAACAAGTATTATTTGAATACTAGAAATTCATGAGAACTTTCAAATATTATTTCACTTGTAACTTCAAGATTTCAGTGAAAATCAAGGAGTACTCATGTCTTAGTTTCAGGCTAGTATTCTCCTTTCTTCCTACTAATATTATCAAGGCAAAAGTTTGTGTGTAGAAATGTATTGATGTTTGTTACTCTTTCACGCAAAATCTACCAATCGGGTTTTGATGAAAATTTGCAGTAATATAGCTTATTTATATACAGTAACACATAAGCTATCTATATATATAAAAATCAATGCCACTTTTCTTTGTAATGTTATAACTCAACAACGCCTTTACCGATTTGGCTAATTTTGGCCTTGAATTATTCGTGGAAGTCCAGGGAAGGTTTGTAGGCAGAGAAAATTTAAAAAAAGTCTTGAAAAAGTGTAAAATCAACATGTTTTAGCAATTTAAAATATTTTTTTTGTTTGAATAAATGAACTTAATAATCATTTTTTTTATTACTATGCCTTATACGTAGCGAAGCATGTACCGGGCCGCTAGTAATATATAAAGTTTGAAGCGGGTAAAACCACAGAACACAGCTGCTAGTTTATTAATATATAGACAAATAATATAAAATTTATAAGAAAGTTACAATAAACTAGCCTCAATAATGTTTTAGGTCATATATACTTACTACGAGTATTAGTATTTTGAACTAAATATTTTATTAACTAAATCAATCTTCAAATCACAAATTCTAGTTGCTTCATCCAATTTCAAAGAGTTTAGTCTGAGACTTGAAGTAGTGAGTTTGTATGCAACCGCGAAACTAACTCCTAACTAGCGAACTAGTGCAAGAGTTGAGTGCGCCACCAAAATTGTGTTATTTTCTAATTAACATTTATGTGTACACTTTGTGTTTAAACTTTCTAGACATCTAATGAAACTGCTAACAATCTAATTTAGTAAGCTGTGATCTGATAAGTTTTAAGTGTACGTGCCGTACCGAGGTTTAAATTGGGAGAGGTTCGGTGACGTTCCGCGGCCGCCGCTTGCGCGTCCGAATGCAGAAAAGGACGCGCGAACTTTCGCTTTATAAACTGCTCAACTGGGGAACCCCGTTTCCCCGAAGAATATACTCCAGGTGTGATATTGAATTTTGCGGTAATATTATGATCCTGGGTGAAAGTAACTCATAGGATAGAAGGGAAGCATTGAAAATGCGTGAGTGCTGACATGTGTGATGCAAGCGTCTTAGGCTATGGTACCATCACGCATAGTCTACTTTTATACTCATCATCATCATATCAGCCGAAAGACGTCCACTGCTGGACAAAGGCCTCCCCCAAAGATCTCCACAATTGCCGGTCTTGCGCTATCCGCATCCAGCGATTTCCAGCGACCCGCACAAGATCATCGGTCCATCTTATAGGGGGCCTGCCCACGCTGCATCTTCCGGTTCATGGTCGCCACTCGAGAACCTTTCTGCCCCAGCGGCCGTCGGCTCTACGAGCTATGTGCCCTGCCCACTGCCACTTCAGCTTGGCAATTCTTACGGCTATGTCGGTTACTTTGGTTCGCCTGCGGATCTCATCATTTCTGATTCGATCTCGCAGGGAAACTCCAAGCATAGCCCTTTCCATTGCTCCTTGGGTGACCTTGAGCCGCCTGATAAGGCCCATAGTGAGGGACCATGTCTCCGTTCCGTAAGTCATCACTGGCAACACACACTGGTCGAAGACTTTCGACTTGAGACACTGCGGTATTTGGGACGAGAAGATATTACGTAGCTTCCCGAACGCTGCCCAGCCGAGTTGGATTCTACGATTGACCTCCTTCTCGAAGTTGGACCTACCTAGTTGGATGGTCTGTCCTAGGTAAATATAGTTCTCTACAACTTCGAGTGCAGAGTCTCCAACCTTAACAAGAGTGGGTGCAACATGGATGTTCGACATGATTTTTGTCTTATCCATGTTCATTTTCAGACCCACTTGTTGAGAGACTCTGTTGAGGCCATCGAGCACTGTACCGAGGTCGTCAAGGGTCTCAGCCATGACAACTATATCGTCGGCAAATCGAAGGTGGGTGATGTACTCGCCATTGACATTGATGCCAAATCCTTTCCAGTCCAGAAGTTTGAAGACATCTTCCAATGCAGCGGTGAACAGTTTCGGAGTTCCCTGTCTCACACCTCGCTGCAAGTGGATAGGTTTCGAGTTCTGGTCCTGGAGTCGCACTGACATAGTGGCGTTTTCGTAGAAACACTTTAACACCTCGATATACCGGTAGTCGATTTGGCACCTTTGGAGAGACCTCAGTATGGCCCAAGTTTCGATCGAATCAAAGGCTTTCTCATAGTCCACAAACGCTAAGCATAATGGCTGGTTATACTCTTCGGCCTTCTGTATAACCTGCCGCAGCGTATGTATGTGGTCTATGGTACTAAAGCCTTTACGGAAACCGGCTTGTTCGGGAGGCTGGAAGTCGTCAAACCTGCGCGCGAGACGGTTCGTAACGACCCTCGAAAACAACTTGTAAACATGGCTCAGCAGAGTGATGGGTCTGTAATTCTTCAAGAGGGTTTTATCGCCCTTTTTGAAGAAGAGCACCACCACACCCCTGTGCCATGCTTGTGGCGTTTGAACATCTAGTATGACGGAGTTAAATAACTTCTGAAGGGCCCGTAGGATTGGTGTACCACCCGTACACCAATCCTACGGGCCCTTCAGAAGTTATTTAACTCCGTCATACTAGAAGTTCAAACGCCACAAGCATGGCACAGGGGTGTGGTCGTGCTCTTCATGGCCTTCAGAAGCTCTGCCGTAACTCCACCATCACCAGGCGCCTTGTTGTTCTTAAGCTGTTCGAGAGCCATTCTAATCTCGCACAGGCTGACGTTCGGGATGTCGTCGGTGAAGTGTTGGATTAGTCGTGCTCTGGGATCTGAGGCACAACTATCGACAGGTGACTGGGTTTTCGTATACAGCTGTCTGTAGAACCTCTCGATCTCTCCCAGCAACTCAGGTCTAGACGTGACGATTCTGCCATCCTCAGTCTTCAGCTTCGTCAGTTGGCTCTGTCCAACAGACAGTTCTCTTGCAAACACTTTAGAGACTTTGTTCCGCTCAATGGCTTCTTTAATACAATTTGTATTAAATTGGCGCGTGTCGCGAGTCAAAGACTCTGAGATCTGTCTGTTGAGCTGCCGGTATCTGGTAGCATCATCAGAGGATGTCAGAACCATTTTCCGTCTTTCGTCCATAAGCTGCAGGGTATAGTCGGAGATCTTTTTGGTTCTGTTTGTACGGTGGGCCTTGAAGACCTTAGACCCAGCCGTATGGACAGTTTCTACGAGCCTGTCGTGGTATGAGTCCACTTCCTCGCAATCTGCTAGGCATTCGAAACGGTTTTGCAGTTTGAGCTGAAAGGGTTCAGGGTTTTGAATGTGGATGGGTAAAGGTCGGAGCGTAGACTATATCAGTCGGGACCTCTGGAGCTTGACATTGAGGTTCAATGAGCCTCTCACCAGTCTGTGATCGCTCTCGGTTTTAACCGTATTGATCACTGAGACGTCATTGAACATCTGTCTACTCGTCGACAAGATAAAGTCTATCTCGTTTTTTGTTTTACCATCGGGGCTTACCCAGGTCCATTTGCGGTTTTCCGGCTTCTTGAAAAAGGAGTTCATCATAAAGAGTCCCTCCTTCTCCATGAAGTCGGCCAACATTTGGCCCCGGGGATTCCGGTCTCCAGTTCCAAATTGCCCCACTCTCAGCTCATTCCCGAATCGTTTACCCAGCTTCGCGTTAAAGTCCCCCATGACCACAGTGAAATAAGAGTTCGAGGTATGTATGGCTCTAGAAATATCCTCATACATGACCTCAACCTCATCGTCGGAGTGCGTCGAAGTCGGCGCGTAAACCTGTATGACCTTCAACGAATACCGCTTGGTAAACTTGGCGAACTTTTGACTTCTTACTTGGGCAATAGAATTCAGAAGGTCGATATAAATGGTAAAAAATCTGCGGGATCCCCAGTGGTAATGGGCGTTCCACAGGGATCGATTCTCGGCCCATTCTTATTTTTAATCTATATTAATGACTTACCCTACTATGTAAGGGATAAACATGAGATTGTTTTGTTTGCGGATGATACTTCATTGACGTTTAAAATAAATCGACAATTACGCAATTTTGACGAAGTAAATGACGCAATCTCTAAAGTTGTTCATTGGTTTAATGCTAATAATCTTTTGCTAAATGACAAGAAAACTAAAGTTATCAAATTCTCTACACCTAATGTGAAACAGGTGGCTACCAATGTACAGCTTAATGGGACTGGATTGACCCCTGTTGAGTCAACTGTGTTCTTGGGTATCACAATTGATTCAAAACTACAATGGGGCCCACAAATAGAAAAACTATCAGGCAAATTAAGTTCTGCTGCATATGCTGTTAAAACTATAAGACGGCTTACTGATGTGGATACGGCTAGAATGGTATATTTCAGTTATTTTCATAGTATAATGTCCTATGGAATTCTTCTCTGGGGTAGCGCTGCGGACATTAACACCATATTTGTATTGCAAAAAAGAGCTGTAAGAGCGATATATAAACTTGGTCCGCGAGAATCTTTGAGAGAGAAGTTTAAAGAGATTAACATTCTGACTGTGGTATGTCAGTATATATATGACAATCTAATTTATATGCATAAATATAAAGACTCCTTCTATAAAAGGAGTGATACTCATAATATAAATACTAGATATAAGCATAACTTTGTGTTACATACCACCCGTCTCCACAAAGTAAGTAACTCTTTTATGGGGCAATGTATAATATTCTATAACAAACTTCCCAATGATAGCCGAGAAATGTCTATGAATAAGTTTACAAGAATTATAAAAGCCAAATTGTGTAGCAGGGCTTTCTACAAAACTTCTGATTATTTAAGTGACAAAACAGCTTGGGATTGAGTCGCTCTAAATTAACACATTTAAATACAATGTAATTTTATGTAAGAAATAAATATTAAAAAAAAAGGATTCCTACTGAGTTTTCTGGCAGTGTTTCTCAGTAGCTGCCACGTCATGCACTGGACGGTAGAGTAAAAAAAAATTGACGATTTCACACGAATGTAATGTTTTAACGGAATAAATGACTTTTTCATTTCAATTCTGTGTATAAGGTACGCAACCCTAGTCGACACACTCTCGATTTTCACTATGTTGTGGACGAGAGACTTGTGGACTATGAACCCAACACCATGCACCTTGGGACAGTTGGTCGCCCTCCCGGAAATAGAGCAGATTCCCGGATTTCAGGATTATCGTGTCCTCCCCCTCTCTTCGGACTTCAGATAATCCTATTATGTCCCAATGTAACCTGCTCAATTCTTCCTCCAGTTCGATCATCTTCTCGTCGGTCCGCAGTGTGCGTGTGTTGTATGTTGCCAGGGCCAGAGGTCGTCGGTTTTGGTAACGCGGAATATGCCGGGGATTCTTAGCACCCCCTGCCCTGCCGTAACCACGGCTGTTATCACGGCTGGGAATAGCAGGGCTGCCGGGGACTGGGGGCCGCGGTTTTGTTGTGTCCATCATTTGGGAGGATATGCCATAATCGCCACGCTTGGCAGGCGGGTTGGCAATCGCAGTAGGATAGACATGGTACTCAGGAGAACGTTGCTGCCCGTTCTCTGGTATATATTCCCTCGGGACGACTTCTACGTCCCCCCACGGGATGAGAGGGGGTGGCGATATTCTCTAGGCCGTCACCACACAGCCAACTTTTATACTGACTGATAAAAAATAAGTATACACATTATTAGATATTCAGCTATGTGGCTAGACTAAATGGAGTCAAGCCAAGTGTGTGCGCAAACGCAGGTATACTTACTTTCTATTTTCTTAGACTAATGATGCGATGGAATGGCTGGCACACTCAACCGAAAATAGATCAAGCACAGGAGTACTATCGAAGAATTCTAGACTCCGGTTTAAAAAAAAATAGGTAAACATGTAACCCATGTCTACTCCATGTCTCTTTGGTCTAGCGGTAACTTTTTACGCACAGATAATGAGATGTTGGGTTCAAATCACAGTTCGGGCCAATACATTGTATTGGGATTTGTCCAAAAATTGATATCGTGCATTTTTTTCTTTAAAAAATAAAAATAAAAAGGTTTTTATTCACGTAGACTTTAAAGAAGCGCCTGTAAATATTCAGAACATGTTCGTAGTAATATGTAATTAATGTATAATTATTTCTAGCTACATATAGATATTTAGGTACACGGATTGTAGGAAATAATTTACAATAAGATTAATTTTATTACAGTAACGATATTTTATTTATTTTTAATAGTAAGATAAATTCTAATATTGAGAACTTTTTTTAACGGAAACACCCACAATATTAATTTTCAAAAAATATTGTGATAACTGTTTCAACTGGACCTATATGTTTTAACTGTTTTATGTCCCAATAAAGTAAAATCAAGCCTATACGAATCTTCTTGTTAACAGACCGACATAGTTCTCAAACAATTTTAATCTAATATTGTAAAATGGCACGTTCAAACCCTATAGGTTTCTGTGCCGCTCCCAAAAAACATTTATTTTTGTGATATTTGCTCAATAAATAAATAAAAAAACGTGGTCTTAAATGATACATCACCTCCTAGACTACGTACTATCATAGACAAAGCATATTAATTAACAAGACAGCCCAATCTCGGCTTTCGGTTGATTAATTAGTATTATTCAGCCAACAAGAGTACCACTGTAATCATTAGTTTTACGAGAAAATTGGATTTTATCGGTACTTGTCCAGGGTTGACTGTGTAGGACGTTACATAAGACATTTTAGATAACTTTTACTTTATTATCTCTGTATGTCAAGTGACTGCCTCGTTGGTCTAGCGGTAGCGTGTTCACCCACAGAGAACGAGGTCCTGGGTTCAAATCCCGGCTCGGCCCAAAAAGTGATTTTGGGACTTTTCTGTAAAAAAAATATTTCTCAGCATCAGCCCGAAGTCTGGGAGTTGGCGGTATTATACCCTCGTGCCTCGGTGAGCACGTAAAGCCGTCGGTCCTGTACCTGATCTCTTTCCGGTCCTGTAAATAGAAAGTGCTCCTGTGTTTGCGCACACACTTGAGCACTATAATATGTCCCGCGCAGATGGCTAATCTCTGTTGAGACTGGCCGCCGTGGCCGAAATTCGGCTAGGAGGACATTATTATTATTATGTCAGGACGAGAGGCTATATCTAAAGATTAACAAAAAACAATCCAAATTGCGTAAAATTAAGTTTACAATCTTTTTAAGGGTTCCGTACCCAAAGGGTAAAACGGGACCCTATTACTAAGACTTCGCTGTCTGGCTGTCTGCCCGTCTATCACCAGGCTGTATCTCATGAACCGTGATAGTTAGTCAGTTGAAATTTTCACAGATGATATATTTCTGTTGCAGTTATCAAATACTAAAAAACAAGATAAAATAAATATTTAAGGATGCTCCCATACAACAAACGTGAATTTTTTGCTCGTTATAGTACGGAACTCTTTGTGTGCGAGTCCAACTCGCACTTGGCCGTTTTTTTATTGAAACCACGCCACGCTATCATAAGCTTCGGTTGAATTTGAGATTTTTTTTGAAACCATACCACACCATCACAAATTTCGATTCAATTTGAGTATCTTTTTTATGCTTGTTGGATTTGCGCTTGACCACAATCTCACCTGATGGCAAGTGAAAACGTGGTCTAAACTGGTTAAGAGGGAAACAAAGTCGCCTTGCCACTTCGTGTTCCGAGTTCAATTCCCGCGCGAGGCAACTATTTGTGTAATTGATAAATAGTACACGTGTGGCGCAGCGGCTAAGATAGTCGCCTTGTTGTGTAACTGTTCGTTAAGGCGATAATTTTAATTTCTTAACAAGTTCTCAAACTCATCACGGTAACATTTTAATTAAGCTTCATATATTATATTTATTTTCATTTTTTTTATCAAGTTAATTAAATTAACGAGTATGGCCATGGTTTATTGAACTTTTCAAACTAAGTATTTAATTTTCATAAAGTGATTAAGGTTTTCGCAATCATTTTAAAAGGCTGCAGGGTGAGGGCAATTTATTAAGAGTTTGTTTTAAAATATTTACTGAATGGCCATTTAGTAACGACAAGTACTAAATATTGAGGTAAAGCAACTCTTAGTATTTTCGTTATGGGGTTAATAAAGTCGTCCTCGTTGCCTTGGCCACGGTGACCAGTGTAAATATAGACTAACCATTTGCGCGGGATATTATTCGGTGCAAGTGTGTGCGCAAACACAGGAGCACTTTCTATTCCATCACTCTCATAATGCGATGGGATAATTAGCTACACGACCGGATAGAGGTAGGGTACTGGACCAATGGCTTTACCTGGTCTCAGAGGCACGGGGGTGTAATAAAATATAATATAAAATAAAATAAAAAAGGTTTTTATTCACGTAGACTTTAAAAAAGCGCTTGTAAATAGTCAGAACATATTCGTAGTAATATATAATTAATTTATAATTATTTCTAGGTACATATAGATATTTAGGTACACGGATTGTAGGAAATAATTCACAATAAGATTTATTTTATAACAGTTACGATATTTAACTAACTTAAATTAAGTTATTGTCAAGGATCATGTGTAGGTTTAATTATCAAAATTTTTAATTTTAGCTATATTTTTACTACATATTGTCGAATGGTTCTGTCTATATTAAGGTACGAATTAAATGTTATTATTATGACGGACCTTGTGTTAATAACGACGGTCGCGCTTTAATGCTACTACCGGATCCAATGGGCCCCAACTGAGAAGACCCAGCGAAACAAACTCAGCTAGTGTCTCTACTACCGGTTTCAACACGGCCCAGTAGAGACGCTCCGGCGAAACATACTCAATGGGGCATATACACGAGATTTGGTCTACTTACTGAAATTATTTAGCAGGCAAACACAATATATAATAATACCGCCAACTCCCAGACTACGGGCTGGTACTAAGAAATTTTCTTGGCAGAAAAGTCCCAAAATCACTAGCCCGACCTGGGCTTTAAACCCAGGAACTCATTATCTGCAGCTGAATACGCTACCACTATACTAAAGAGGCAGTCTTTATAGTCTTTCTGTTCTAGAAGTTCATCACTTGAAATCGAATGGCAAACTCATATCGAAGCGTTGAAGAACTAAAATCTAACTGCCTTAAATAAAACACCAAATTGCGCTTGAAAGTAACTAATTCCAGTGAAAACTCTGTGTATAAAAGTAGGTTGATACGTACACCCGTCTACAAATTATTGTAACAGAACAACCACACTTAGTAATTACACAGTTCCATGTTTGTTTTTAGTTTTCATACGAACAATAATAAAGAAAGATGTAAACACATTTAAAGGAAAATAAATATTACTATTTAAACTACTTTAGTAGTTTAAATAGTTAAATATAAATACTTAAGTAGTTTAAAAGATGGATTCCTTTAAATGTGTTTACATCTCTCTTTATTATTGTGCGTACTACTAACTACTACTACTTAAACATACTACTTAAGTAGTTTAAAAGACGTCCAAATTTCGGCCATGGCGGCCATTCTCAATGGAGACTAGCCAATTGCGCAGGACATATTATAGTGCAAACAAAGGTTCTATTCCATCACTCTCATGATCCGATAGGACGACTAGTGACACGACCGGAAAGAGGTCAGGTACAGGACCGACGGCTTTACGTGCTCTCCGAGGCACGCGGGTGTAATACCGCCAACTCCCAGACTACGGGCTGATACTGAGAAATTTCTTTTTACGGAAAAATCCCAAAATCGTTTTCGTTCAATTGCCATTCTGGGAAGCACATTCCATTTAAATGGGGGTAAAAAATCGACCCTATTCGAGTGAGATGACCTTTAATCCCACGTGTATCGCATTCGAGGACAAAACCGTGTAACCGTCATTGTGTGGCACACAAATACTTCTAGTTTAAACATCACACAAAAAAAGGAACACAAATAGATTCCTCAAATGCGAGCATTGTCACAGTTAAAAAACATGTGGGGCAGTCATTGGGGACTTTGGAAGTGAAAACCATTTCTCATATCTCATATTTGGAAAGAATTGTTTATTTGATCCGAGTAGCGAGTGGAAGATGCTACTTCCCACCTTTGGGTGGTAAAGGCTCATACTGCCGCGCAATTTATAAATGCAGTAAAGAAAATGTCGTTCACATGTTCTTCACTGCGTTTATAAATTGGGCGGCAGCATGAGCATAGGAATTGCTTCCCTCTAATTCATGAGAACAAATTTGAAAAATAGACATAAATTAGGTGAAGTAGTCGGATGTAAAAACTCTAACATAATTAAGTAAAAAATGCTGCCGTCATGTGAGTGTATAAACGGCCAGTGTGAATTAAAAAAAAAACCGGCCAAGTGCGAGTCGGACTCGCCCATGAAGGGTTCCGTAGCAGCAAGTATTTCAGTTGATTAAATGAAAGGTAAATTGCTGTTTACGATTTATGACGTATTAAATAAACAACTTTCTAGATCTCGTTCAAACCAATTTTCGTTGTTAGTTTGCATGGTGTGTACATCATATATTTTTTTTAGTTTTATCATTCTCTTATTTTAGAAGTTACAGGGGGGAGGACACTCATTTTACCACTTTGGAAGTGTCTCTCGCGCAAACTATTCAGTTTAGATAAAAATTATATTAGAAACCTCCATATCATTTTTGAATACCTATCCATAGACACACAAAATGTATGGGTAAGATGAAAAAAAAATTTGAGTTTCAGTTCTATGTATGGGGACCCCCCAAAATTATTGTTAATTTCTATTTTTGTGTAAAAATCTTAATGCGGTTCACCGAATACATCTACTTACCAAGTTTCAACAGTACAGCTCTTATAGTATCGGAAAAAAGTGGCTGTGACATACGGACGGTCAGACAGACAGACAGACAGACATGACGAATCTATAAGGGTTCCGTTCTTTGTCATTTGGCTACGGAACCCTAAAAATGACCCTCCGTCTTACAAATATTCGATCAGGTCACGTGACGAGAGTTTAACATTTTTTACTCATCCCAAAAAAGTGCACAAAGTCTCTAAAGAAGTTTCAGTTCCAAAATCTTCATCTTATAAGATGTCTTCAAAGTTCTCGAATGGTAATCCATCACTGTGCTTGAGCATCTCACGTGACAGCTAGGGTCTTGTTTCCACGTAAATATTTGTAGGAAAGTTACGAGACAAACAGCCTTTACCTTGTTTATATCATGTCTAAAGATAGCGGAATTACGTAGGCATACCTTTTTATGTCGGATGACATGACAGTCTTGAAAAGCGAGGCGTTCTCGTCGATACTTATAGAAAATTACTTGACAAAAAAGTAGTACGAATTTTGCAACGAAGCAGAGTTCAAACTACATTGGATTATTTGATATATTTATGTTGATTTATGAAATATATATAGAAACAATTACAAACTAGATATCCTAACTAATAAACATTGATATGGGATCAAAGTATTCCTTAATATTAGAAGGGAAAACTGCTTCATAAATATATGATAATGAAATGTATATGATAAATCGGTTATCTAATAATATTCATCTAATAATATAAATTGTCTTGCGCTATTCGCATCCAGCAGTTTCCAGCGACCCGCACAAGATCATCGGTCCATCTTGTAGGGGGCCTGCCCACGCTGCGTCTTCCGGTTCGTGGTCGCCACTCAAGAACCTTTCTGCCCTAACGGCCATCGGTTCTACGAGCAATGTGCCCCACCCACTGCCACTTCAGTTTTGCAATTCTTCGGGCTATATCAGTGACTTTGGTTCGCCTGCGGATTTCAACGTTTCTGATTCGATCTCGCAGGGAAACTCCGAGCATAGCCCTCTCCATTGCTCTATGGGTGACCTTGAGCCTTCTAATAAGACCCATAGTGAGCGACCACGTGTATAAATTGTGTCACAATAGTGCGGCAGTGAAGTGTTCTAAATTGCGTAAGTGTTAAATGTTAAAATTTTAAAATAAAATATATTAATAAAATACATTTATAAACCCAAAACCTATCGTTCGATGTAGATAGTCTACTTTTGCCGTAGACTGTTCATAAGTCAAGCAACCGCCAAATGCATTGCATGCACATTGTAATTAATAACCTAACCGTTAGAAAACCCCCGACTCCACCTTAAATAACATCTTTTCGGAAAAGAACTGATACTCTCTCATACTGGACTGATATTAACCAATCTAATCAAATAAAATACCATAGCTAAGAACTACCGCAAACTGGCTTTAAAATGAAAAAAAAAAACCCGCATTGAAATCGGTGCATCCGTTTGAGAGCTACGATACCACAGACACACACATAATCACAAAACACAAATCGACGTAAAACTTATAATACTTACCCCTCTTTTTGCGTCGAGGGGGTAAAAATCATTATAAAACCGATCGTACAACCGTAATTATGACAATTTGTTATTATTGTATTAGAACGTAGGTACAAAACATAAGGAAAGATAATTATACCGCGAAGATAAATAGACCCGCACCTACCTAAAATGTAAGATACAAACTTAATTCTCCATTCATACATCTGAATATGAATATATAAGTTACAAAACCAGCAACCGGTTACTACCTACAACACCTACCACAGCCTTAGGAAAGGATAAATCAATCCCTTTCAACCCTTCCTCACTCGTCCCCATTAATATAATATGTCTATTCTTGTCTACAATCTCGTAATATCCTCGTATGAGATCTGTCTGTTTGCCAAAGTCTTTTGTCTTGTCGTACTAGGATTACGTTGGAGCGAATGAAGTGCTATAACTCGAGTTAATTCTCTCGTTCATATTTATACTGAAAGTAGGTGTTTGAGTAATATTTTACATCTGTATCTAGATTGTACGTGGATAACCTACAACATGGACGGATGATCTTGTGAGGGAACATGCGAGGGCTAGAAGCCACTGCAAGCTGGTGGCGTAAGACCGGCAATTGTTGATTATGATGATAAAACATTGTGTGGGGGTGTGCCTTCGCTGTTTCTTATAAATATTATAAATGCGAAAGTTTGTGATTATTGATGTATAGACGTTTGTCACTCTTTGACACAAAAACTACCGAACGGATTTTGATGAAACTTTGTAATAATATTGTTTGAATGCCAAGCTCCAGTTGTGCTACTGGGGGTCTTAGCTAATAAATAATACAATTTTCTCCGATACATAAAAACTGTATTGTAACTAGTTCAAAGATAGTAAGTACCGCGTTGCTTGCGCTGAGTGTTGAGAGCGAATCCCCGCCGCGGCGCCGCTGTGGCTTGACGGCCGGTTAGCGAGGTGAGGAAGGACGTTGAAGGTCAGCGGACCGGTCGGAGGCGCGTGCGCTGCGCCGGCTGGTGTGATGACCGGAACAATATAGCTATGTTAAAAGCGAGCAAAACTAGCGGGGCACAACATTAAACAGCCAACTGCAGCAATTCTGCCAACAAACTGCTGTGCAGTTTGGCGGATAGTGGTTAATTAATAATATTATAAATTATCTAATAAATAATTCAATTTTTTTTTTTTAATTTAGCCATTTTTCTTTATATTTTACCGTGCCTAATAAATTAGGTCAATATTGGAATGAGTAGAAAAACAATTTAACGGCGTAAAGATTGAGAAAGGCCATTGGATTGAAGCTTCTTAATTCCAATTTCAATACTAGTGAAATTAATGCAGGTATCGCAGAGAAATTTACACACATGTAATTGAACGATATGAAGAGTTATAGCGTACGGGAATCAAACCTGTAATATTTGGGGTAGTAAGTAGTAGCGAGGAATCACCAAGAATTATAGGCACATGTGAGAAAGGACCCCAATTTTAATCAAAAGAAATGGGTCTCCCTAATATCAGTAAAAACAAAACATTTCTAGCAACAAAATATATTTCGGGGCTTACAAATTTTTAACAAGATTATATATATTGTTACATTTTTCATTCTCGTTGAAAAGGTGAAACGAAATGAATTATTAAATCCTCATCTTATATCACCCAATCTAAAATTCCCCAATCTACATTGCTTTTATACATATCTTTACTAAAATAGTTTTACACAATAACTAGCTGTGCCCCGCGGTTTTACCCACGTTTACTTTATAAATTATAGCTTATGTGTTATTTGGATAAATAAGCTATATTACTACAAAGTTTCATAAAAATCCGTTCAGTACATTTTGCGTGAAAGAGTAACAAAAATTCATACACCTATAACAAAACAAACAACAAACAAACATTCGCATTTATAATATTAGTAGATCTGCAAGGAATTCTGCTGTTTGCAAATATAGAGCAATTACTAAACTATTCACATATGAAAACAACACTTCTTACAAGAAGTACTGGAGTGATTTTATTTCAACTCCCGAAAAAACTGGCCAGGTCTAGACTGGCGCTTACAGCAGGCAGGTCTTGTGGTGAAGCGTCCTCCGCCAGCACCTTTCATTGCAGTGTATCATGGACCTCAACCGTAGAAACTGGCTCCAGTGGCCATCAGCTTATGTCGAGCTGCTGTGTTAAGCGTTCTGCGGCGTAATTACTCGGTCGACTGCCTGGTAATAATTCCATATCCGGTATCCCTCGTGTTCACGGATCAAAGAAATAACTCGTCAGTTTCTGCCATCGAGGTGGTCGATAGTTCCTTCAGGGGCCAGTTGCTGGTTTAAAATTAACATTTAAACATGTAAATGGATATGAAATTATAAGTTTACAGATGATTCTAATCACGAATATTCTGTGATATCGATATGTATTTGTGGGTCATTGCGCTAAGTGCTTGGTAAGGAACTTGTCAGTATGCCAAAGACTCTAATAAAACTAGTACCAAAGTATGCTTGCTAAATATTTTGATAAAAGCAATACATACAAAATGAGTCATAGCTACTTGAAAAATAAAATTTCTATTCTATTCTAATACAATTAATATCGTCATATAAGTCGAAAACTGCTGGACAATGCCCCCGCCCCCCTCCCCAGGGGTTTCCACAAAGGCCGGTCTTGTCTCTCTTCCCTCGTCCTTTGTAAGATCGTCGGTCCATCCTGTTGCCCCCACAGGATGGACCGAGCACACGCACGAACTTTTACATAATGAAACTTACAACAAATTATATTTTATTTTAACTCAAAATCGAAACAAATCGACTTTATAGTTAAAATCTACAACTACAGAGGTATATAAGTAATATTTAAAGTACACATTATTTTAACACTAATGACAAGCTCTTTAAATAGCTTTATTTGAATAGAACATTTTTATTATTTATTACTATGCTGAAGCTTACGTTCGCACGTTCCTTCATTGCAAAGTTGGTCTAAGTATCTTCTTTCTAAGCCCGCCCACCCATTAGTTCCAACAAAAACTTAGCAAACTGTGTAGGATTTTATTGAGCAAAAATGAACGTGGGTACAAGCTTACTCTGTTGGAAACAAAGACAAAGAAGATGTTGTCTACCCACGGGGAAGTTTTTAATAGGAAACGTTCATTTTATTATTACAGTGGCATTTATATCGGTAAGGAAAAATATATTGGTTTTCTAGTTCTACATTTTTATATTTATCAATGTTTTTTCTGCTTCTACATTTTTATATTTATCAATGTTTTTGTTGTATAAAATGTGGACCTAACTTACGCTTATTTAGTTATAGTATGGGCAGTGGTTACCCTAGTGACAGAGTCGTTCAAGCCACAGTAGGCCTCTGCCATAGCTTAACGGTTGTTGTCTAATGCCTACAGACCGGGACTGACTGACTGACCAGACTACCGGGACCGACAGCTTAAAGTGCCTTCCGAAGCACGGTGACGCTCAGAAATCACACCACTTTGATGTTCACCCATCTATGACTTAGACCAGTGTTTTTCAACCTGTGGGTCGCGATCCCCTGGGGGGTCGCGAAGCTTCTATAAGGAAGTTGCAAAAGGTTGTGAAAGCTAGTCACAGGGTCACAAATGAATTTGGAATATTTTGATAAGGCCTGCTGCAAATACATTAAAAGTTAAGCCCGAAGTTCCAAAACTCTGGCTAGTACTTTGTCTCTTGACAACCTAACCTCTGTATGATAAAGTAATGCTCATTGCGTATCGTTTACTCATTCCCTCAACTCGCCTTTTATTTATGTATTGATCCGAAACCTAATTTCGGAAAATTAATTAATATGTTGAATTCAATATAGTCACATAATAAAATACGTGGAAAAAAGTGGGTAAAAGATGGGAAGGGGGTCGTAAAATATTTCTTCATATTAAAGGGGCCACGTTATGGAAAAGGTTGAAAAACACTGACTTAGACTGACCGCGAGCCTAGTTGCTTAACCTCGCCGAACACTTACGGACAGGTGAAAGCATCTAACTATGACCAGACGATCGTTATTTTATGAGATATGGGTAGCGTAATTGCTGTGGTATAATTTCTGCTCAGCATTCTGTTGGGCCACCACATGAGCGCAATTTCAGTAGCTTTTCTATCAATAGTGAAAGACATATTCTTCTGAATGCGGCTATTTCCAGTCCCAGGAGTTCCTGGTAACACTGCGTCCAGCGATGAACTATAATAATGTAATGTCCTCCTAGCCGAATTTTGGCCACGGCGGCCAGTCTCAACAGAGAGGACCGACGGATTTACGTGCTCTCCGAGGCACGGGGGTATAATACCGCCAACTCCCAGACTTCGGGCTGATGCTGAGAAATTTTTCTTTTTACAGAAAAGTCCCAAAATCACTTTTGGGCCGACCCGAGATTTGAACCCAGGACCTCGTTCTCTGCGGGTGAACACGCTACCGCTAGACCAACGAGGCAGTCAAAGCGATGAACTATTGTGCTCGCCGCTCTAAACTTTCCTATCCAACCCTGCGACATAGATAAATTTCAGAATCTTTTTAGCAGGAGTATCGATAATATCATCCTGCTGCAAGAAGTGTTAACCCAGGACGGTGTTACGTTTATGCATCAGTTTTTCACAGTGGCAGAGCAGGTGTAGAGGTGTTTCGTCCGCGTTATTGCAGAACCTACACACTCTACAGTCTCCGATGCCCACCGTAGTCAGGTGTTTCCTGAGACGGCAGTGTTCCGTTAACATCCTAGTTATGATGCATAAATTCCACCTATTTAGCGCGAGGGCCTCAGTTGCAGTTTTGCGATCGTAGTCCTGAAAGACTTGCCCTCTGTGTGTTTTTTTTTCATCATTTCATGATAAATGACTGACTTTTCTGATAAATTCCACTGACAAGGCCATTGTTCAACTTGAAAATGATCTTTTCATTACAGTATAAAGTTACATCTGCCACTTTAATATTTATACAAAAAATAACGTACCTCGTCTTATTTTCCTTGTTCCTGTCAAGTTTCCCCGAGGCTCGAGGTTGAAGTTCAGTGACTTCTACAAATTGTGTGTTGGAAGAAATTGTAAAAAATGCCTTCACAAGTTACTAAGGCTCGGAGCTGTTTAATATTTCAAACGAATATTACTTAAGCAGGTATTTCCTGCGATAAAGGAGGCTAAATGAACGTCGGTTACATTCAATAGGTACAGTCAACGAAGACGAGGTCTATAAGTACCAGGGCAACATCGATTTCTTTTTATTTGTCAGCACGGGGGGTGCCTCCGTCAGGATTGGTCATGATTGTTCATGTGGGCGGATAAAGAAGAGGTAAAAGTCCAAAACAAGTATAAAATCACTTTACTTCACAAATAATTCCAATGACCATTCAATTTACCAATCACTACACTACAATTAAAATAGTCACTTTTATTTAGAAACTAGCTGCGCCCCGCGGTTTGCCCCGCGTAAACTTTATATATTATAACCTATGTGTTAATCCAGGGTGTCAGCTAACTCCATACCAAATTTTTTAACAAACGCTTCAGCCGTTTCGACGGGAAGATGTAACAAACATACACACTCACAAACTTTCGCCTTTATAATATTCTAAAAAATTTTGACTCCCTATACAAAATGCATTAGATTATTATGATATTCACTCACGGTCATCTGATCCCCAACTAGGCGGAACCTGAACTATGGAAACCAGATAACTTATATATTTGCATATAGTACTTTTTCTTTTGTAAGTACATACTTATATAGATAATCACACCCAGACTCAGGACAAAAAGACATATTCATGCACTCAAATATGTTTCCTGGGTGGGAATCGAATCCACGACCTGCAGCGTGAAAGGCAAGCATTTACCAACCACGCCAACCGGCCCGACAAACTCTTGTATGAGAAGTAAGCATTTCGTAAAAATAAAAAGATTTTTATTCACGTAGACTAAAAAAGCGCTTGTAAATTGTCAGAACATGTTTTTAGTAAATATATAATTATTTCTAGGTACATATTTGGGTACACGGGTTGTATGCAAAACATTTAGCTTAAGATTTATTTTATAATAGTACTGATAAATTATCTGTTTAAATATAGAAATTACTACATAGGCAAATGAAGCTCCTTCCGTTTGATACACTTTTTATAATACATCTTGTATAGACGTAGCAACGAACATTATTCAACAACTTGGCAATAAAATAGATAGATAGATAGGTACACTTTATTGCACATCACAGAATAAAATTTAGATGTAAGTATAGACATAGTTTCAATGTATGTACAATTGGCGGTCTTATCGCATAAGAGCGATTTCTTCCAGACAACCGTTGGATGGACTAGATTAGCAATTGAGAAAAGTGGCTAGCAATGTACTGTAAAATAACTTTAAATGCGATTTAAATAGATACTCAAATACATAGACTAAATATATATATAAATATATATGTTAATAAAATACATAAATAATAATATATATAAATATACATACTATAAATAAATAATAAAAGGTACACCAAATGTAAGGATTTGAGAATAATAATAAAAAGAAAAGAAACAGTAGCAGGTTTATGTACGTTAAATACTTCGGTGTACGTTTAACGACCTCAAATGTTTTCCAACCATAATATATTACAATATTTTTCCCGCACAAAACCACCTACTTTGCAAAATTTAGGTTCGCAAAATACGTTTTTTCCCAGCGTTGATAGATAGTCAGTCCTTTGTTCAGCGGCCCGTAAATTACACCCGTAATTTGGGTAATACCGTACTATATTTATAGACGTGTTTTATAATTGTATTAGGCGTATTTCGTTTTATATTTGAACATTTATTTTTATATGTGTCGTCTGCACAGCGATGTAAAGTGTCCAGCCGCACCTAAGCGCCTTTCACACAAACTTTCTTCAGTGATAAGCTTCTTTACTATAAAAACCGGCCATGTACAAGTCGGACTCGCGCACGAAAGGTTCCGGACCATAATCTATACATACAAAAATCGTAGGAAAGTCAAAACTGTACATTGAATATTTTTTAAAAAGGATACTTGGAGCGTGGTCTACAATTGATATCGAAGCCAAGAATATAGTTTTAAGAATTTTCGTCTGTGTGTCTGTTTGTCCGTATGTGTGTCCGGGCTAAACTCAAAAAGTACTACATGGATTTACTTAAAATTTTGCATGAATATCACGAAGAGGTCGGGTCAACAAATAAGCTACATATTATCTTGCTATTACCTACGGGGGAGGAGCTGTGACAATTTATAAAGTTTAACGCGGGTAAAACTGCGGGGCACAGCTATCTATAATAACGAACAAAAAAGTCACGTTTGTTGAATGGAGGCTCCCATTCAACAAACGTGACATTTTTGTTTTATTTTATTATTTAAATACTTGTTTTATTTTATTTTTTAGTGTTTGTTGTTATAGCGGCAACATAAATACATCATCTGGGAAAATTTCAACTGTCTAACTATCACGGTTCATGTGGTACAGCCTGGTGACAGACGGACAGACAGACAGCGAAGTCTTAGTTATAGGGTCCCGTTTTACCCTTTGGTTGCGGAACCCTCTAAGGATCTAAATTTATTAATACCTGAAGATTTTTTTTTATATTATAAAATACAAATACAAAATACAAAAATTATTTATTTATCTTCACAAACAGTGATAATTACATGGAGTTACATAATAAACATGTGGATACATTTTGTTTGCGAGAGACTGGTGTCTGAACTAGGCAAGCTTGTACGACAGATCACCAGGATCTCCCCTGACAGCGTTGACACATATATGTCAAAAATTGATTTAGCTAAATGTTTTGAAAAGAACGGTCAAATTAGTAAAGTTGAATTGTCTGGAAAGAGTTGTGTTGTGTTTGGGTGTGTTGTGAGTACCCACTGTGTTGTGTGTATTTGCGTATGTGATTGTGAGTGTGAATGATCAGCATGTAAGAACGGAATAGGCGATAGTATACGATTTTTACTTAATCTAAACTGGATGAGTTAGGAGTGTTTCCGTGGATGATAGTTTAGGCTTAGTAGCCATTTTTTTTATATGAGGGTGCAGGTTTTTTTTGTGAGATGATAAATTGAAATTTAATTTATAATTTAATTTATTTATATATTTAATTATTAAATTTAATTTTTTTAATCAAAATAAATTTTATTGTATAATCATTTAAATGACAGCGCCCGCATTACGCTGATTTCAGAGTGACGCGCGCGACACGCGCCGGAGGCCAGCGCGACTCAACAGCGCGCGCTTGACACGCGGACCACTGTGAAACGAGTTTTAGTATCGCGCGTTTCTTTGCAATGTACAGTTGTGTATAATCTAGTTTAGCTATTAATTTTTTATGGAAAAAGTGCCACACCGACGTCGTCGTAGAAGATTGCAAAATTTTCCGTTCATTGCCACAAGGTTACTGAAGTTTAAATATATTTATTCTCATTAAGACATACGTCACTCACATGAGAACAAAGATATAAACAAAATTTTAATAATATATGTTCGTTAGCATAGGTACACACATAGAAAAAAATAAAATTAAAATGAACATAAAACAAAAAGTAAAAACATAATGACAATTTATGCTACGTGGTTCTAATCATAACAAGCTTAAACAATGTTATACTTATCTAGGTGTAAAACTACTAAGAGGCGCCTTCGTAACATCGTTCGATCCGACTTGCCAGAAGATACTTAGTTGCAGCTTTTTAAACATTTTCGTTTTAAGTGTACGCCACAGCGCGTGCGACCCGCGCCACTCTGAAACGCTAGCTGCCAGTAGAGGAGCTCGGGCCGTGCGCGCTTCGCCAGCGCTGGCCGACGGCGCGCGTCTCACACGCGGCGCGTTTGAACTGCCTGACTATGAAACGCAACTACTATCTAGTGTAATTGTAAGCGCGCGCGTTTGGACGGCGCCGGTCGCCGGCGCGACTCTGAAATCACCCTTAGGGAAAGTAATCCGTGTCGCGGAGTACTTTACAAACATATAATTCTCGGACACAAAGTACACCCAGTCTTAGGACAACTACGCCTCTGTGGGATTCGATTCGGATCACTGACAACATCTGTGAATTTCATTTAATCATTTTTGTTTGCTACAAAAATACTAATAACTCATTTCCCTGGAATATATCGTTTTTCAAGGGCAACAAGGGCACAAGGGTGCCAATTGAATTAAAATAATAATTTCCTTGAAACCATTGGATGCGGGCAGCGCAAAACCGGCTATTGTGTAGATCCTTGGGGGAGGCCTTTGTCCAGCAGTGGACGTCTTTCGGCTTCTATGATGATGATTATAATGAATTACCTTGTTTGTATCTATTGTTTTCTTTCCTTATGTCTGCAATAAATAAATAAAAAAGGTTTTTATTCACGTAGATTTTAAAAAAGCACTTGTAAATAGTCAGAACATGTTTGTAGTAATATAGTTATGTATACATTATTATTTCTAGTTACATAGATATTTAGGTACACGGATTGTATAAAAACATTTATAAAATTTATTTTATAATAGCAATGATATTGAGCTAGCTTGTATCAAGTTATTGTCTAAGAGATTATGTTTAAATTTAAATATCAAAATTTATAGTTACTACATATTGTCTGAATGGTTCTGTCCATATAAAAGTATTATTATTATGGCGGACCTTGTCTTAATAACGACGGTCGCGCTTTAATGCTACCGCCGGATCCAATGCGCCCCAACTGAGAGGACCCAGCGAAACAAACTCAGTGGGTACTTCATAAAGTGTACTTCTTCTTCTTCTCGGTCCGACCTAAGTTTTGTATCTTAATTTCATATTTGCGTTCGAACACTACCGCAAAAAAATCGAACAACTAACTAGTAATACTCTATCGCTAGAAAATCAAGACAACGTATAGCATGCTGCCTTCGCAAATCTAAGTTAGAAACTCGTATATCAGACTGGCACAAACCTAAATCTAGTGCGATTAGATTTACGAACGTCCAGCTTCATAGATCTTGCAAAAGGAGATTTGTAGATGCATCCCAACGAGATATCTAGAGATATTCCTCGGAGATTTGATTCTAAATTGCAGCTGTTGCACGTTTAAGCATAAAATGGCGAGAACGTGAATAGAATAACTTGGAAGACATTTTATATAGTCTTATTCTAAGGCAGCATATACAAACTTTAAGAAATATATGAATTAAAGGTGCGGTATGTCAGTAATTCAATAATGTCAATAAATTGGACAAGATCTGAACTATGTGCCAATTGGAGTAGGAAATGAATATGCCTATGATATTATTGGCACCAACTTTAAAACTTTATAATTTTATCATCATTATCACCACTGCCCATACGATAAGTAAGTATTTCATTTCAAATCAGAAGAACTTTGTCACCAACAGAATTGAAGTCACCATAGCCTAGTTGGTAGTGCTCCTGCCTACGAAGCTGGTGGTCCTGGGTTCGAATCCCGGTAAGTGCAAATATTTGTGTGATGAGCACGAATATTTGTTTCTGAGTCATGGATGTTTTCTATGTATATAAGTATTTATCTATCTATATAAGTATGTATATCGTCGCCTGGTACCCATAGTACAAGCTTTGCTTATTTTGGGGCTAGGATGATCTGTGTGACATTGTCCCCAGATATTATTATTATTACTTTCTGCTCGCATTGACATTTGCCTTTTAATCCTTGGGTACTTGGTGACGTAATGAACTGGCCAAAATCGCCAACGTTTTAACATTATTCTATCATTTGAAAACCCACGATCTCAAACATAAAATCAGCTATTAAAAATCAATGGATTTTAATGCACGTAGTTTAAAATACAATCAATTTACTGCGGAGGCATTTCCCACCCAGGGGCTCTACCGGCTAAGTCGCCGAACATCGTTTTCGTGAATGGCGTTCAAATAAATAAAGGTTCAAAATGACTTAATTGTTAAATCGGCTTCAACGTTGACAATCGATTCCGGACCATGACGTCACATGCGGTCATGGAAGCCGATTTAACGATTGATTAAGTCATTTTATCCTTTATTTATTTGAAAGTCATTCACGAAAACGATGATCAGCGACTTAGCCGGTAGAGCCCCATTACGACATAATAACCTTCAAGAAGTGAGGCTATTCCTTTCATAAAGATTTCATGAATGACAAAGAGCGATACGAGGGTCCGATCTATAAATTTAAGACTACAAACTACCAAAACAAAATATTATTTAGTTCCTAAACTACCAAAATTAACAAAAAGCTGACATAGTTTAATGTATTTAAATATAATCTAGGTTAAGATACTGACTGAATTGAATATAATCTAGGTTATGATACTTATAACATAAAATTTTTGTACGTCATTAAGTTGGCAAAACATAGCGGTTTACCTTTATATCTGTATAACGCCCATGTAATATGTTTAAAAAATAAAGAATACTGAATAAAGACCGAAAACGCACTTGCAACCCCTCTTGTGTTGCGAGTGTCCATGGGCATCTGTGATCACTGATCACTTACCATAAGCTGTAGCGCATGCTTGTTTGCCTTGCTATTATAAATATATTGCTATAAAATATTTATTGTAACTAACTTTAATGGTGTGAAATTCGAATGCTGCGGTTATCTTTAAATGTTATGATATGAAAATGAAAATGTTTATTGTGTTGCAGAACTATTATTTTTAAGTATGTACAGACGCCAGCACATTAAACCCCAATCTGTCAAATTTCCCCAATTGTAAGTGAACCTTATGCTTACGTGATAAAGTTGAAAATCGATATTAATATGAGTATTAATATGAAAAACACAAAGGATCTGTGGGGTCTATCTGTTAAGACTGTTTCATCAATTATTACTATAATCGCCCCACACTTAGCTACTGTGTTCAATTGCTGTGTTGCATCAGGTGTATTTCCTGACTTGATGAAGTATAGTAAAATCATTCCTTTGTTTAAAGCTGGTGATACTTCAGACCCTTCAAATTTTCGACCTGTTTCCGTGCTGCCCACTCTTAGTAAAATATTTGAAAAGCTTATGCTTAGCCAGCTGCTCAGACACTTTAATATACATAATTTACTACACCGGAAACAGTTTGGATTCACAAAGGGTTGTTCAGCCATAGATGCAGGGGAACTTATTAAAAAGTATATTCGCGGCGTGGGAAGACTCGCAAGATGCATTAGGTATCTTTTGCGATTTGTCCAAAGCGTTCGATTGCGTTCATCATGATACTCTGGTCAGAAAATTACACCACTACGGTATTAGGAACAAGGCTCTCGAACTTCTGACTTCTTACTTGGGCAATAGAATTCAGAAGGTCGAAATAAACGGTAAAATATCTCCGGGATCTCCAGTGGTAATGGGCGTCCCACAGGGGTCAATTCTGGGCCCATTTTTGTTTTTAATTTATATCAATGACTTACCTTACTACGTAAGGGATAAGCATGAGATTGTGTTGTTTGCAGATGATACTTCCCTGACGTTCAAAATAAACCGACAATTAAGCAATTTTGACGATGTTAATGATGCAATCTCTAAAGTTGTTCATTGGTTTAATGCCAATAATCTTGTGCTTAATGATAAGAAAACTAAAGTCATTAAATTCACTACACCGAATGTGAAACAGGCGACAACCAATGTACAACTTAATGGAGCTAGGTTGGACCCTGTTGAATCAACTGTGTTCTTGGGTATCACTATTGACTCAAAGCTACAATGGAGCCCACAAATAGAAAAACTGTCCGGCAAATTAAGTTCTGCAGCATATGCAGTGAAAACTATTAGACGGCTGACTGATGTTGACACAGCTAGAATGGTTTATTTCAGTTATTTTCATAGTGTAATGTCCTATGGAATTCTTCTCTGGGGTAGCTCTGCTGACATTGACACCATATTTATATTGCAAAAAAGAGCTGTAAGAGCTATCTATAATCTTGGCCCGAGAGTGTCTCTAAGAGAAAAATTCAAAGAGGTCAACATTCTAACTGTACCATCTCAGTATATATATGAAAACTTACTATATGTGCATAAAAATATCGATTCCTTCTGTAAAAGGAGCGATACACATAATGTAAATACTAGATATAAGAATAATCTCATACTGCATACTACCCGTCTCCACAAAATAAGTAACTCTTTTATGGGGCAATGTATAAGATTCTATAACAAACTTCCCAATGATATTAGAGAATTGTCTACGAATAAGTTTAAAAGAATTATTAAAGCCAAATTGTGTAGCAGGGCATATTACAAAATTTCTGATTATTTAAGTGATAAAAGTGCTTGGGATGGAGTTGTTCTGAGTCAACACACATGATTGTAATTAATCTTAAGTATATTTTATTTTAAAAAAGGATTCCTACTGAGTTTTCTGGCAGTGTTTCTCAGTAGCTGCCACGTCATGCACTGCACGGTAGGGTAAAAAAAATATGACGATTCCACATAAATGTAAAATTTTTACGGAATAAAATTACTTTGACTTTGATATAATAAATTTGACAGAATGGGGGTAAGTGGATGTGCTGGTGTCTTTACGTGTCCTTGACTTGAACTGCATGAGTGTTAGTAACGTTTCAGGTCCTTTAATAAAAAAATAAAATTAAATAAATATCAGTCAGAGGTTAACGAATATAAAAAGAAATTGTCTTCACTACATTGTTTACAAGGAGATTATACTGAAACAGATATTAATTCATATTTATATTCATATTATTTATTCATTCCCAGTACTCACATGATATGAATATTAATAAAACAGAATTCAGCGTATGCTGAAAATATCTGTATAAACATTTTGCAAACCTAAATTATGCTTCCATATAAAAGATATTAATGTTCTTCTGGTAGCATTTCGGCCAGTTGGATGGATAATATGATGAAATTATTAGTATTTTTATGGGGGTAGTTTCATGTGCTGGTGTCTGTACATACGATAAAATAAGTTTAGGAATTAAAACACATCTTCTCACTCGCTTCAAGATTAAACTCTATATAAAACCGCATAATATTCATAAGGTTACTAGCTTTAAGTTTACTTCAAGTGAAAATTGTTTGAAAATGCAGTATCGGGGGAGTGCATAATACGAATATGCGGTATATTCCTAATATGCACTCCCCCATTACTGCATTTTCAAACCATTTCCTATCTTGAAGTAAACTTAAAGCACATAACTAAGTACTAGTTCTCTTTAGAGAGTGTAGTTATTACTATAAAGGTGATCACAGAGTAATAGAAGGGCGTTTTATATAAAACAAGCAAACTATTTGAACGAGTAAAAGATAACTAGAATTTCTCAATTTCAGGCAACTTTAAAATGAGTTGTGTACGTTTACATGCGGGTGGGAATCGAAGCCACGAAGCAAGTCGTATCCAGCCCCGTGTACGCTAATCACTCCACCCCCACCACACAAAAATAGAAAAAGAACAATAATTTTGGGGGGTCCCCATACATAGAACTGAATCTCAAATTTTTTTTTCCATCGCACCCATTCATGTTGGGTCTCTATGGATAGGTCTTCAAAAATGATATTGAGGTTTCTAATATAATTTTTTTCTAGACTGAATGAATAGTTTGCGCGTGAGACATTTCCAAAGTGGTAAAATGAGTGTCCCCCGCCCCTGTAACTTCTAAAACGAAAATTGGTTTGAACGAGATCTAGCAAGTAGTTTTTTTTTATACATCATAAATCGTAAACCGCAATTTGCTTTCATTTAATCAACTGAAATACTTGCTGCTACGGAACCCTTCGTGGGCGAGTCCGACTCGCTCTTGGCCGGTTTTTTTTACACCTAGTCACGTTAATGAACATACATATTGGTTTTGTGTAAGGATCGAACCCGCTACCTATGAATCAGAAGTAAGACTGTGCAGTTCCCTGAAAGGTTATCGCTGGTTTTGTTATTGATTCACGCGCCCGCGCCCGCTTCCGCGTATCTTATACACAATACCTTTAACGCCTTGCAACTGTAGCCAACTGCAGTGAAGTTTTAATTAGTTTGAGTTCGAAGGAAACTGTAATTAATGTCTAAGTCTTCGCTCCCGCTCTGACTTTAATGGTATTTAGATTTTTTATTGCATCTTCTTCCTGCTCGCGTATAAAATGGTAATAAAAGATTTAATATTACAAAGAAAAAGCAATAGATGAATTTATTCTGTTCTTATTGGTTTTAAGTCGTTTGTTTATTAAAAGAAATTTCAGTTCTAGTCTGTTTTTATACAGGCAAGTCAGCACAAGTAATAATATAAATAATGTCCTCCCGACCGAATTTCGGCAACGGCGGCCGGTCTCAATGGAGACTACCCAATTGCGCACGAAAAGTGCACAAATGTGTGAGCAAACACAGGGCACTTTCTATTCCATCACTCTCATGATCCGATGGGACGACTAGCGACACGACCGGAAAGAGGTCAGGTACAGGACCGATGGCTTTATCTGCTCTCCGAGGCACGGGGGTGTAATACCGCTAGCTGCCAGACTTCGGGAATTTCTTTTTACGGAAAAAATCCAGAATCACTTTATGGCCCGACCCGGGATTTGAACCCAGGACCTCATTATCTGCGTTTGAACACGCTACCGCTAGACTAACGAGGCAGTCAAAAGTACATAATTGGCGATACTGAGGGTTAAGCTAAGTTACATCACGTCAGCGGAATGATGTCCACTGCTGGACAAAGGCCTCCTCAAAAGATTTCCACCGTGGAATTGTTCCATCATTTAGGGGGATATGCCATTATCGTCACGCTTGGCAGACGGGTTGGCGATCGCACTATCAATCAATCATTTATTGCTGAACATAGGTAATTACAAAATATAATACATTTCAAGATGTCAGATGAATGTAGGTATAAACGACAGCGGTCGCCGTTACAGTTCCCTAATAATAAAAACAGTCGTTAGTTTTACGTGGCGAGCCAAAGTGACTATTATAAAAAAATAAAATAATACGGGAAATCTATTCGTGTATGACAGCAGCCATGACGTCGGCAAGACAACGTCTTGAAATAATAAAACCAAAAAGAAAAAATAATTATGGGTGTCTAAAAAGTCCAATTGACTCGCCAAAGAGTATTTATTGTAAATAGGAAATACATCGTCAACATTAGGTATGGTCTATATGTTCTGCCTGATAGGCCATGCAAAATATTATACAACAAATTCACAAACATTAAATTAAAAAATTAATAATATAAATTTCATTTCATGTCAATACAAATTTACACTTAAAAATAACACATAAATAAATCAAAACGAATTGCATCACAAATCGGACCTACGAAGTCGCCTAAATATCTATCTTATTGGTAAAATACTCTTTTATAGAACAGTACACCTTACTTATTAAAAGTTCAAGAAGTTTCTTTTTAAATTTGACGATCTTAGGTATCTTTTCGTAAAATATTTTAGGGTAGTTTGTTAAAAATTTTGGGAGCCATGCCTAACAAATTTTTATTGTATACTACGAACAATTAGGATAAAAAGATTACGATTCCACAAAAATGGCACATTTCAATTTGATTTGAAAATTGAAACGTTTCATATAAAAAGCCAAAGCTTCAGACTTATTCAAAAATAACAAATTGTAATACGGCTTTAGTAAAATCCCTAATTAGTACCTCGTTTGAATAATCTTGGCACGCGAATCGGAATCAGCATTGAGGTGGAAAATTACATGCTAATGCTCTGTAGAAAATTGAACGTAACATGAATTTAGATTGCCGACTTAAAAAAAACCGGCCAAGTCGGACTCGCGCACGAAGGGTTCCGTACCATTATCTATAAAAACGAGCAATAAATTCACGTTCGTTGTATGGGAGCCCCCTTAAATATTTATTTTCTTTTCTTTTTTAGTTTTGTTGTTATAGCGGCAACAGAAATACATCATCTGTGAAAATTTCAACTGTCTAACTGTCACGGTTCATGAGATACAGCCTGGTGACAGATGGACAGACAGACAGCGAAATCTTAGTAATAGGGTCCCGTTTTACCCTTTGGGTACGGAATCCTAAAAAAAACCAACTTCTTCATTCTTCTGCTACCATAAACAATTTTTTTTTTTTTATTTACTAAGAAGCTTTTTGTCCATAGATATATCAGCTCCGTGAATAAAAATACAATAATATTACATACTAAACTAAACTCAAAAGCATTTGAGCTGCTTCTGGAGTTGGCTCAGCGAGTATACTGAGACAAATTCCTACATCTAGTTTATTGTAATTAAATTTGCGCATAAATAATTGTCGCCGGTCTTCGTTTCGTACACAATCCATCAGTAAATGTTACCATAAAAATTTTATAGCGTAATATTACGTCACCAAAAAAAATGGGGGTATTTTAATTTACCCTATCTGTAATCTAACCTATCTGTCCGTAACTTGTCCGACGTCACAGTTACGAACAAGATCAGTCAAGTCAGGTCTCAATTGAAAAGATAATCGTAGCCAGTTGCTGTTGTAAGTGATCGAAGAGGTAAAGCACCTGGGCACGCTGTCAGTTTATACACGGTGACTGCTACGCGTGACTTTTCTTTATTTTTCTTTTAAAAGACAACACCCGCATTAGGGAATATAATCCCTGTGTCGCAAGGTACTTTACAAACTTATAAAAGACGGAGACAAATGACATCCAGACTCACAACAACTATTTATGGGTCACACAAATAGTTGTCCGGCGCTGGACTTGAACCCGCGACACGAAGCGGCGAGGCGACTGTCTTAGCCGCTGCGTCACACGTGCAGTCTTAAGTTGTTCAATTTCTGAGCGTCTCCTTGCCTTGGAAGGAACGTTTAGCTGTCGTTCTCGGTTGTACGAGTAGTTCTTCGCCAGAGTAGAACGACTCTGACACTAGGGTAATCACAGTATAATGCAAATGGTAAGAGTTAACTCACAACTGGTAAAACTAAATGATCCGGCAGAAATAAAGCCTGCATATTAGTCGGCCATTCTAGAGCAAAGCCGATCGATACGCTAATACGATTTAAAATTCTAAAAACAATACCAAAAATAATATATATAATAAAAAAAGAAAAAAAAAACAATCAGTATCTGATATCATGGAGGAACAAATCCACAGTGTGTGCCAATAGAAATAAAATATTACTTAAACGTTGCATGTCTAATTAAGGTTAATTATAAAATTATTATTAAGTAAGGTTAAAAAAAGTGTAAAACGAGCGCGTCTCGCCATTAAACGTAAAAGTTTGGCGAGTATATAGTGTTAATTGTAAAATTGTTATGTCTGTATATAAATAAATAAAAAAAAAAAAACGCCATGAATAAGTCTCCAAATAATTCCTAAATTAGATCTCTCAGTGAGTATCTTATTAGTTTAACAGTTAAACTGTAAAAAAGCACTGTAGAAAATGAAGCATATTTTTTTTCATTTCTAGTACCCCGCGACTCAGGAATTAATTCCCTACTAGGGTAATCACAGTATAATGCAAATGGTTAATCACATCTGGTAAAACTAAATGATTCAGCAGAAATAAAGCCTGCACATTAGACGACCATTCAAGAACAAAGCCGATCGATACCCTATGAAAAATCACAAAAATAACTTTAGCTTAACTGTTAAAGTGTAAAAATAATCTGGGATTGGTAGAAGAAGCAAGCCCATCTCTTTTTATTTTTTTTTGTACCCAGAGACACAGGAAATACATTCCCTAGTACACGCGTCGTTTGCAGGGTTTATTAAAAAAATACACAAAATAGTTGTCCAGTAAAGGAATCAAACCCGGGAAACGAACTGGCAACAAGGCAGTCTTAGCAGCTGCGCGGCATGTGCTATTGCGTCTGAAATAAATGCTGCATGACGTATTATTTTATCCAACCCAGAGATTACAGACGCCATTTGCTCTGTTCAAGGTGCTCTGCTATCTTTTGTTAAATTATCTCATATTTTGTTATCAAGTACTCAATAGCCGCGCAACGGTTATGACGTTGCTGCTATGTTATATTTACATTGTGATTATTTATTTAATTAGTGATTATCATTTTATTAATTACTATAATAATTTTACATCTTAAAACTATTATTAATCGATATTAGACTTTCGAATGGTTGTCACGGATAAAAATATAAATAGAGTAGGTGAATTATTAAAGACGCATTCTTTGTACGACGGTAGATGAGAAGATTACTCTGTTCGATTAAATATTGTGTGTGGAAAACATCTCGGGAGTTGTAATGCGCAGAACCTACGAGTGCGTAATAATTTATACGAAGCCTGTATGTTTGGGCGACTATGTAAAGAATTTTGCAAAAGCAGTAGAAGAAATACGTTCTCGCAGTTGGCGTGGCCAATACTGACTTGTAAATACTAGATGAGATCCCTTGGTCAGCAAAATACATCAAAAGCTGTTTAGTTTTGTGTACGATTATTTAATAAGTTGCCTCTGAAATGTCTCGAAGGTATAATAATAAATATTTATACAGCATTAAGGAAAATTGCTGTGTGGTGAGGGCATAGAATATAATCATCCCATGTCATCCCGTGGAGGGCGTAGAAACCGTCCGAGGGTATACCTACCAGAGAACGGGCAGCAGCGTTTTTCTGTGAACTATGACCATCAAACTGCGATCGGCAACCCGTCTGCCAGGCGTGGCCATTATGGCATGTCCCCACATTCTTTGGGGAGGCTTTTGTCCAGCAGTGGACGTACTTTGGCTGACATGATGATTATGATGATGAAGGTAAGTCTCGACATTTCAAAAACTTTATTACTACAAACATGTTACTATTAACAAGCACTTTTTTAAAGACTGCGCAAATAAAAACCTTTTTTTTATCTTACATAGAATGTACTTTAATTGGTACCTTTTTGTTAGAAATAAATGATTACTTTATCATTTATTATTCTTATGACCATCATACTGCGATCTACAACTCGTTATATTTTAGTTTTTTGGAAAGCAACGCCCGTACCACGGATTCTAATCCCTGTATCACGAGGTACTTCACAAACATATAATAGACGGACACAAATTACATCCAGACTCCGTACAACTATTTATGGGTCACACAAATAGTTGTCCGGCGGAACCAAACCCGTGACACACGTACAGTCAATATATCGCATATCCCCCAAAAGATGGACACAACTGCTTTGTGGAAATCTTCTTAATCTTTGTCCAGCAGTGGACGTCATTCCACTGACATGATGATGAACGCCGGAGTGATCTGAACATACATAAAAATAATAATAATACCTATAATAATAACAATATCTAGGGACAATGTCACACAGATCATCCTAGCCCCAAACTAAACAAAGCTTGTACTATGGGTACCAGGCGACGATATACATACTTATATATATAGATAAATATATATACGTAGAAAGCATCCATGACTCAGAAACAAATATTCGTGCTCATCACACAATATTTGCACTTACCGGGATTCGAACCCAGGACCACCAGCTTCGTAGGCAGGAGCACTACCAACTAGGCTACGGTGAGGAAAAAGATCAGGTCGATTGAAAAGTTTATTGTTACGCGACCAAGTTTGCGATTTTATATCCTTTTTTTACTGCTAAGAAATAGAGTACATAATACCTTACAAACTACATCAATTCATCACACGGGTGACCTCAATAGGTCAAATAGCCTGGCTCACGAACCCACGACGCTGTACTGCCGTGATACATCGAACCCTTTTGTTCCAAAATACTTTCATTTATATCCTTAGACAACTTTACAACGAAATAGAAACTCATGGTTATTATCCAGAAAATTTGATACTGAGTAGAGATATTCAGTCATGAAATCCAGGACTACACGTGGAGCGTAGTGGTAAAGATAGTCGCCTCATTACTGCATCAACATTTTTCAACATTTATTAATTTTATTTATTTATCTCTCTCCTTAACATCTATCATTACATGTCTTGACCTAATGCGATAGCGTTGGTATTACAATTATAAAAATACGACTTTATTTAAATACATTTTAAAACTTATTATTCATGTATAGAGAATATAATGACAGTAATCGAGGCAAATCTCTACCTACCCCTTTGGGAAACAGGCGTGAGTCTATGTAGTCCCAAATCGTTTAATATCGATTTAAAAGAGTAATCACAATCTACGGAGAAATCACTAATATATCGAAGAAAACATATATATATATATATATATATATATATATATATATATATGAAGGCGGAGGGTCAGACATTGTCAAAAATAGATCAAATGGTTCTGATGTAAGTTTATTTCTGCACACAAAATATAAATCACTAAACTATAATTACTACTTTCCAATTAATTAAACCTTATTTAATTAATTCAATAATTCTCGCACAATAATTAGCCACCCTAAAGCGCTACAACAACATGTGCATCGAGCCAAAGCCGGAGTGAGAATGCCCCGTTGCACTCGGCCGCACGTATTTTATACCCGAGCCGCTAGCGATAACAGAATGAATCATGTAGTAGTGGGGAGCGGGCGGGGCGTGCGTTCTTTGTTCGGTCGTCCGGCTCGATGCACGTGCCGCTTATAACAGGACCATGACAGCGCGCCGACACGGCCATGCTGACGTGCGTACGTCCTCGTGCGCTGATTCACAGGAAGTTGTCTAAAAAGGAAAATAAAAATATTAACGTTCGTTCATCCTGACAAAGAAATTTGAAATATAGTACGGTCCGGTTTACACAAAACCCTTCGGTATAGCAATCTAAGGTACTCCCAGACTGGTCCGGTTGACCCTGCAGTCTGATTGCTTGATCTGGCCCAGTTATCCAGTTAACCCTTCAGATCACAGCTCTTGGTCCGATCATTGATGATCCTTCAAATTCCCTTCAGTTTTAAGAACTGGCCCGGATCGTGCTAGTCCAGACAAACTTGTCCCTGTAGCTAATACTGTTTTTTTTTCCTTTTTTTTTTTTTAATCTTTTTATCAATTACTGTTTTTTTTATCTTTTTATGAATTACTGTATATGTTTTTTTTTTTAGTTTTTTTTTGCATATTTGATTACTGTACTAAATCTCATTTTGCCGATGTACCAAAGCATGTGTCACTATGTTCACTGATTCTGTTTCAAATGAATCTACTGATGAACTACGGTTTATAATAAAATCGCTGTTGGCTGTTAAGGTATGTGAGTCAGCAGACATATTATCACTATTTACAGACATTGCATTGCCATTAAACGTCCTTAGACTACTAGTATCATAAATAAAATCATTATTTTCGACATTGCTTGCCGACACGTCATCCTCACTTTCATCATAATTTTCAGAAACTTCTGTCAAGGCCGAGTGACCATGAGGTACCTCACGCAAATTTTCATGTGAATACTTGTAGACCCTACTAGATCCATTAATATGTCTCAATTCGTATCGATCATTATCCAGAACTGCAGTGATCTTAAAGGGCCCCTTGTATTTGCGATCTAACTTTGTTTGGTGCCTTTCTTCACTTTTAACAAAAACGAAATCGCCTAAAGAAAATGGCCGTACTTTCGCTTTGCCTCTATTAAATCTGATTGCGTCAGAGGAAGAAATTCCCTCAATGTTTTTGGATGCATTTAATCTAGCTGTGTCAAGGTCTAATCTTACAGTATCATGTGGGTCTGTGGATATTTTGGATAGTTCCAGTGAATTACCCTGAATGCCAAACATTAATTCTAGAGGAGTGTATCCTGTAACCCTGCAGCGTGTGCTGTTCAGAGCCAGTTGAATGTCCCCTAATTGGTCTTGCCAATGACTATCTGAATCACATTCAACGATGGTTAGCAAAGCCTTTAAGGTTCGCATGACACGCTCAACCTGGCCATTTGCCCTACTAGAACCCGTCGCAATTAAATGTAGTTCAATATTGTGATCTATACAAAAGTTCTTAAAGTCTAAATTATCATAAGATCGACCGCGATCAGCAATTATTCGCTTTGGGGTACCAAATAACTGTACCGCGTTTGTAACTGCTCTTATGGCGTCCGAGGAATTTAAAGTCAGTGTATGCTCTAGGAGGACAAATTTAGTAAAGGAGTCTATAACTACAGAACAATACTCTTTTCGTTCGCTTTTTCCACTAAGTTTCCCGGTTAAATCTAAATGAATAGTGTGCCACGGAATAGCTAGTTTTGGGATAGGATGCAGACGTACTTGTTGAGCACCTGATGGACCCTTGGATGCCTTACATATAATGCAGGAATCTATGAACTTTTTCACAAACTTTGACATGTTGTGGAACCAATAAAGATCATACAGTTTGTCGAGAGTTTTCTCAAAACCAAGATGTTTTATTGCACAATGCACGTGATTGATTAGAGACCATATTAATGATCCAGGTAAAATAGGCAGCCATTTGGTAGTTTTATTGCGTTCAATTTTGCGGTACAAGATACCTTGACGAATGTCGTATGTGTGTGATACATCAACGGGTAACTCGTTAGAGCGTAATTTAGCAATCATGTCAGAAATTTCAGAATCACGTAATTGTTCCACAGAGAGCCAACCCTTTTCTAATTCAGATAAATTAACAATTTTTACATTATTCGTTGTTTTAGTTAGACCTAGTTCATTGTTCTTATTCTCGAATGAGTTACGAGACAAGAAATCAGCATGAGCCATGTTTTTACCCTCCTTGTAAACTATATCAAAGTCTCTCTTCAAACCCTCTTCGACAGTTTCTGACACAGAAAGTACGTCATCCATGTAAACTAAAATTCTACTGTCATTAAGAGATTTCAGTGTATTATTAATGGCTCTTTGAAAAACCTGAGGAGCATTCCTAAGCCCAAATGGCATTGTCAACCATTCATATTGAGCTAATGGCGTGACAAAAGCAGTTTTTTCAATTGAATCCTCATGAACCTTTATCTGGTGAAACCCTGATGCCATATCAATACTGGAGAAGTAATGAGCCCCGTGCAATTTATCTATTTGATCACTTATTAATGGAAGAGGGTAGCTATCTGGTCGCGTGTTACTGTTGAGCTCTCTATAATCCACACACATACGATCAGTACCGTCTTTCTTTTTAACTAGGAGAATTGGACTAGCGAATGGCGATGAACTTTCCCGAATTATATTTGCGTCTAATAATTCTGTTATCCTATTATTAACGATTACTAATTCAGCGGGGGACAATCTGTATGGACGTCTATGAACAGTTTTGGTAGGGTCCAACAAGTCGATTCGAAGCTCACCAGTCGTGATACGAGTGGTCGGAAGCTTTTGTATAAAGTTCGCAGAATATTTAGTGAGTATTTCAATCAAAAGTTCTTTTTCTTTTCCTACAAGGTCTGTGTCAATAGAAGTAATGTCGAAAGGTTCATTAAACTTTGAGCAAGCATTTGAAACTTTAGATTTAAAAAAAGTTAAACTGTCATTACTTATTTTCACGGAAATTCCTTTTTCTAATATATCACGCCCTAACAAAACATCCTCGCTTAGACACTCGTCTGGCAACGCGTGGTAAGTAACGTCGAACAGAAAGCCTTGTATGATGGTTGGGCATTTTACTTGTAATGAACTAACTACGTTGTTTGGTCCTACACCCTTTAAAATCACTTGCTCATTAAACCTGTCACCTATCAGTTGGTCACAATTGCTTTCTCTAATAAGGGTACACTCTGAACCTGAATCAAATATAAAAGGTAGTTGAATATTACTTATCTGTAACACACCTCGAGCGGATCTAGAGCACAGGTTCACCTGCTTACTGCCGCTGCTCCCGGTGTTGTTGCTCGAGGTAAAGTCTTCCTTCTTATTCCAACGCTTCGGGAAGGTGGTAGCTACATGTCCAGGATCGTTGCAGACGTAGCAAAACATGGCTGGTTTCGGCGGGTGCATTTTTACTGAAACAGGTAGATTTTTAGGGATAGATCGTAGTTTTTCCCTACACTCAGACCCACGATGTCCAAATCTGCCACAGAAATTGCAATTCCCACGAAATGGAAATGATGTGCGAAATCGCTTCGTGTCAGGCTCGAGGGTGGCTGGTTCTTCTAATTTTCGCTTTAATGTGAAGCCCCGCAGAGTACGAAAAAGTTGTTTCTGGTCATTTATTATGACAGAGTTGAGTTCGCGTCGGATTCTGTCATCACACTGAGACAAGACTGATATGACAAAGCCGGTCACTACGTTCTCTGATAACTTAGCTTCAGAAATTTTTTCTATCATTTGCCACAACCGCATACCCGCTTCGGCTGGGCTTTCTTTGCCATCTATTTGAAATTTCAATATAAGATCGAAATAATCCTGTATCATCATCGGTTTGGAAAATTTGGAAATCAAAACTTCTTTAATGGTTTCCCAGGCTATTTTTTCCGGTTCTATCTTTGTAAGACACATGGCAGCACGACTTTTCAAAGAATGAGTAAGAGCTAAAATCAGGTTAACGCCCTCTAATTTTCGTTTCTTAATAATCATTTCACTTAATGCACACCAACTAACTATATCCGAATCGGGAGTATCAGGGTCAAACGAGACCAATACAGTATGCGTAGCAGCAGTGTGGCGGGAAGTCATAGCGTCGGCAATTTTTTCAAGAATGGCTTCAATGCTTGACGAAAACACGGAGGCTAGGTTGCCTGCCACACTGGCTGATAGTTGCTGTGGGTTTGGATCCGAATCCACTACTTCTGATGAAGGCGGAGGGTCAGACATTGTCAAAAATAGATCAAATGGTTCTGATGTAAGTTTATTTCTGCACACAAAATATAAATCACTAAACTATAATTACTACTTTCCAATTAATTAAACCTTATTTAATTAATTCAATAATTCTCGCACAATAATTAGCCACCCTAAAGCGCTACAACAACATGTGCATCGAGCCAAAGCCGGAGTGAGAATGCCCCGTTGCACTCGGCCGCACGTATTTTATACCCGAGCCGCTAGCGATAACAGAATGAATCATGTAGTAGTGGGGAGCGGGCGGGGCGTGCGTTCTTTGTTCGGTCGTCCGGCTCGATGCACGTGCCGCTTATAACAGGACCATGACAGCGCGCCGACATATATATATATATATATATATAGTAGAATTTATAACCTCCCTTCTTGAATTGGATTACAAATTAATAACAAATAAATATTAATGTAATTTCCACGCGTTCGGTATTGAGATTATACAAGCTTTGAGCCTGAGTCGACGAGAACGAATGCGAATTTCTTTCTATAAACAACTGTGTGCATACATACATATTCTTTTATAAGAAAAAAGATACCTAATTATAGGGAAAGTCGTATCTTTTCTGCCAAGCTGCGTAAAGGAACTTGGATCCAAAAAAAAGTAGTGCGCGGGTGGATTTAGTGAATGAACACTTCCATACCAAGATTCATTAATCCTCCAACACGTTGTTACAAAGGTTTCTCTAAACTCATCGTAACTAACTAGAAAACTTGCCGCTAACCAAGTAACCACCAAGTATCGAGACCTTTCAGAGTTACTGGAAACTTCGTCAAACTTAAGTTATCAGTTTACTTGAAACTTTGTTCTAATTAATTGAAACGGGATGTTCAAATTGGGTTAAGGTTTGAGAAAGACAGGCTAATTTTGTGGAGCCAATCAGGCCAGTTAGAATTTCATTGTTTACCTTATTAATAATGTTGTCTTCACACTCGATAACCATTTTTAGGGTTCTGTACCCAATGAGTAAAACGGGACCCTATTACTAAGATTTCGTTGTCTGTCCGTCTGTTACCAGGCTGTATGTCATGAACCGTAAAAGTTAGACAATTGAAATTTTCATGATGTATTTCTGTTGCCGCTATAACAACAAATACTAAAAAACAAAATTAAATAAATATTTAAGAGCAAAAAATTCACGGTTGTTGTATGGGAGCCTCCATACAACAAACGTTTATTTTTATAGATAATGGTACAAACCCCTTCGTGCGCGAGTCCGACTCGCACTTGGCCGGTTTTTTATATACGCTAGCCTAATGGCTAGACCGTTAGACCGTGCAGTCAGTTAAAATAGAGTAATAGTTGTAAAAAAACGAGTGTGCTTTAGACCACAAGACTGAAGTAAAACTTAGATATGCGAAACGTAACTAACTATGAGAAAAATAGATATACAAAATGTGTGCTTAGGCTCACAACTCTCTCCAGCCCCTACAGTAATATCCGAAACATAACGCTCTATATTTTATTATCTTTACTAACTCAACTTACATTCGCGTCGCCCGATCACACTTTTCGTAACGCTTTCGTCACGTCTCGTCTTTGCTCCCGTTTTCGGGATAAACGGTATCCCATGTTTTTTACTGTGGGAAGGGATTGAGAAAATGTTTGAAGGATTGCCAAAGTCTGATAATTTTATTGATGTCTATCATTCTGTAATAACATGTTTAAGTTTTCAAAGAAGGTTAGTTTCACTTCGCGTACATAAATTGGACGTATGTATACGGGCCTACTTGGATTTGACGTGATAAAGTTTGCTCCCATGTATTATTTTTTTCATAATAATAATATATCCTGGGACATTATTCACACACATCCATCTAATCCCAAAGTAAGCAGAGCTTGTAGACAACTGATATATTATCTACATATACTACTTTTTGTAGATACATACTGATTTTATTTTTATTTATTATTAATATTATATAGATCATTACCCCCAGACTCAGTATAAACAGACAAACAGATATGTTCTTGCACACAAATATCTGTCCTGGGTGGGAATCGAAACCACGAAGCGTTATTATTAGGCACCTATTACGCTCCTACGCACTATGCCACTAGCCGCAATACGTCCAGCCGTGCGGCTGACCGTACTCAGATATTTGTACGAGAAAGTAGTTTTATTTTCGCACTGTGATGCGGTCAGCGATATTCATTGCTTACGGCTGACCGCATTCCGGCTAACCGCATAGTGCGTAGGAGGCCTTATTATACGTTATCTTATTATTATATTAACGTGACCTGTTGTTTGTTCCAGCGATGTCGTCTTGCCGTGTAGCGGCATGCGTGGCGGCGCTGGCGGCTGTCAGCTGTGCGCTCCCACACACGGTGCTCGCTCTAGACCTGAACCGGCTCTATGGACACCATACTAAGCGGTCCGGTGAGTATACATATCAACATAACAACATAACATTTACGGAACATCCAGGAGGTAAATAATAAAAAGATGTCCCTCAATCGGACGCGTTTTCGTGTATTAACGTAGAGCGACAGTTTCATAAAACGTCACTAAAACAACTGACGTTCTCAACCACCCTAAGCCGAGGTTCGATCCTCAGAGGGGTGCCCTTCGGCGTGGGTACTTAAATTACTTAACCCTTAACTGTAGTGGTGAAAAATAGTCACACTTCTATAGTCGTGGGTCCACGGGACCCACCTAGTTTTGGCTTAAAATAAAACAAATTAAAGTTTATACATTTTAATTAATTAAACTTTACATTGAAACATTAACCATCGTAATATTAAACAAAATAAACATGAGAACTTTTATTCTTATATAAAATGGCACTTCTGTGAATCAGTTTTTATTTACTCAAGCTAAAACCATGCTTTCGTAAAAAAATGTATAAAATAAAAAAATGCAAAAATTAAATGAATACAACTCGTTTATTACACAAAAAATAATACTTTTTAAAGTAATAACGAAAACTTAAAATAGTCCTCTAAAAGAAAAATTATTCCATCAACTGATAACTTAGTTATACGCAAGAATTGCATACCTTTTTTGCACATGTAGGTAATGCAAATAGGCACTGTACACTTAGGACATAAGTGTATATCTTCGTTCTCTTGTTTGGCGCACAGAAAGAGCATCTCTTTCTGTTATTCCTTTCCAATATCACAAACTTCTCTTCATTGTCAGAAAACTCATTATATGAGTGGATGGTCGGAGCATTATTTTAGGATGTGGGAGAATTGCTGCCGTTTTGTTCTTCATCAGTATCAGATTAAGCATTCAACCACTGCGCTAATATACAAATTTAATTGTATTTTAATTTGTTTATATAGTATTGCGTGGAATAGGAGGTAAATAATACTATGTAAAATATACAATTTTACCTCGGTATGTTTGTTGGCCCAAGATTTATATTATTACTTATATTTATTTAATTTATAATAACTATCAGTGAATTGAATTGAGCCCGTCTTTTGGTAAGCGTTACTGTACCCCATGGACCCTAGCAATACCATACCATTGTCACGCATTGCAGAACCTTTACAGTACTTATTACTCCATTGAAGGGCCCCATGCTGTATTTTCTTGGGAAAACTTGTTATAGCAGGGATCTTGAATTCTGTGAACTGGTGAATAGTGGAGGTGTGATATATAATATCCCCTATATATATGTTATAGTAGAAAGTGGCCGTGAGTGTAATCATGAAATCTATACATATAATAAAATCGTAGGAAAGTCAAAACTGTACATTGAATATTTTTTTAGAAGGATAGGTACTTGGGGCGTGATGTACAATCGATATCGAAGCCAAAAATATAGTTTTTAGAATTTTTGTCTGTTTGTCTATATGTATGTCCAGGCTAAACTCAAAAAGTACTGCATAGATTGACTTCAAATTCTGCATGAATATTACTAAGAGGTCGGGTCAACATATAGGCTACATATTATCACGCTATCACCTGCGGGGGAGGAGCCGTGGTAATTTATAAAATTTAACGCGGGTAAAACCGCGGGGCACAGCTAGTTTATTTATAAAGAGGAAAAATTACATCAAAACAACTGTCATTTTGGTTCAGGAAAGAACTTTAAACCTTTATATTTCTTAGCGGTTTTTATTCGCGCTATTCTTTATAAATTATACCCTATGTGTTATTTGGATATATAACCTATATTACTACAAATTTTCATCATAATCTATTCGATATTTTTTGCATGAAAGAGAAACACAAACTTTCGCATTTATAATATTAGGTGGGATTTTCTAAAGACTAATTTAGCACCTATAAGTTTCGATGGACCTCGTAAAATGCTGAAAATATCTTTAGAAACTCAAGTAACAGAACTCAAAGAGATAAAACGCAATTAAATTGAATAGCATCTTCTTCCAGGCGCCAGTTACGCGTCCAATTATTTTTATTTAATCATTCGGTTCACTTTGTGACAGTTTTGTAAGAATACTCCCAAGATATTAATGAAGAAAATTGCATTTCCTTTTTCTCTAACGTCCGGTTGATTTTACTTTTATATGAGTTGACTTCTTCTTCAGTTTATTTCTTTCTAATTGTTTCATTGGTCTAGCGGTAACCACAGACAATGAGGTTCTTGGTTCAAAACTCCGGTCGGGGTAAAAAGTGATTTTGAGATTTGTCCGTTATGAAAAAATTCCCAGTATCGGAAGAAAGTCTGGGAGTAATATACCCCGTGCAACGGACAGGGTGTGAAGCGGTCAGTCCTGTGTTTGTTTTCCAGTAATGGATAAACTTAAATACTGACAAAAAATTATTGAAATGGACACTATCAGCTAGTAATATGGGCTTTAATTTATTATAGAAAAACTAGAGATCCATAAGAAAATTACAGCAATGTTCCTCCATAGATCCAATATTTACCTTTAAAAGTCATATATTATTTATATATTATAGTAGTAGTCATATATTATTTGGTCGTCTGGTACCCATTGTACAAGTTTTGCTTAGTTTGGGGCTAGGATGATCTGTGTGACATTGTCCCCAGATATTATTATTATTATTATATAATATATATTATTTTAATGCCTAATTTTTTTATTTAATACACCTATTTATCACGGAAGCTTGACAATCAAGCGCCTGTTTTCTCCACGGCCGTGTTGGCTAGCCCGGCTACTAGGCAGCCCATCGGATAATTACAGTATGGTAAGTAGTGATTACCCCTGGTTGCGCACCAACTAGTGCTATAATTGTCTCATAGACTGGTTCAATATATATGTCCTGGGTAGGTAAATGGCTAGTCCCATTTAGGCCTCCTCCGCACTATGTGATTAGCCGGAATGCGGTCAGCCGTCAGCAACCAATATTGCTGATCGGCTGCCGCATCATAGTGGAATAAAAACTACTTTCCCATACAAATATCTGAGTACGGTTAGCCACACGGCTGGCCGCATTAAGGCTAGCCGCATAGTGCGTAGAAGGCCTTAGACTGTCCACCGTTCATCATCACCAACATCATATCAGCCGCAACACTGCACTAATGGATAAAGGATCTCTACAATGGCTGGTCTCGCGACCCTAGCATGATCGTTGGTCAACCTTGTAGGAGTCCTGCCCACGCTGCGTCTTCCGGTTTGTGGTCGCCACTTGAAAACCTTTTTAACTATGGTCCACTACTAATATTGACACTAACTTATCGCATGGGCAGTGGTTACCCTAGTGCCAGAGTTGTTCAAGCCGCCCAATAGGCCTCTGACATGGCTTAACGACGGGACCGACAGCTTCACGTGCCCTCCAGAGCACGGAGATGCTCAGAAATCAAATCACATTGGCGGTCACCCATCTATGGACTGACCGCGAGCCTAATTGCTTAACCTCGCCGATCACTTACGGACTAGTGAGAGCATCAAGCTATGAGCTAATATTATTAAAAGTTAATACACGTAATAATAATCTATCTGTGTAATTAATTGCATCCAAATTCGTTCGACTATTTTTGCGAGATTAAATAACAAACTTGCTAAGTTTTACATGCGTAGGTATTAGAAGGATTATGTTGTTAAACCATTGTAGCTGTAAAACATGTTTTTCTGATCTACAAGCTAAAGCACCAAAATACCTCCACATTGTTCCAGGCTCTTCGAATATTTCAAACGAAAAATTCTAAAAAAACGTTCCATTTCAGCGCTGAAATATGTCACAAATTTTCACTGTAAAATATTCCCGGCGTTATTCCTCGTGCACTTTGAAATATCAACGTCGCAAATTGGTTACCAAACAATCGATAGCAGATACACTGCTTTATGTATATAAGGGTTACTGGGGTTTTGAATGGAAATTGGAAAATGATTTTGTTTATGTTTGTTATTACACATGATGAAACGAAAGAGTCTCTATTGCAGTCTTCCCTAATACGTTATCGGTCAGCAAAGTTATAATTAGAGTAGTTATTACTGTCGAGGTATTTTTAAAATTACAACTGTAAGCTGTACTGATACTTTAATTGTCCGTTAGTCTTTGGCTCCATCAGAAAACCAGCGCTGCTACAGCTAGTACTGAGAATGGATCAATTCGGACTCGTCTTGATAATTTTTGTGTCCCACATTCTTCAACCATCGAGTTCTACGAACGACTTCGCGAATATGCGTTTACATATATTATTTTTCTTTTTAATTATCATCTGTGCTTGGTTACTGAATAAACGTACAGACGACAGCACATCACGCTACCCCAATCTGGCAAATTTCCCCAATTGAAAGTCAACCTTATGCTTATGTGATAAAGTTGCAAATCTATAAAAGAAATTTGACAGACTGGGGTAGCTGGATGTGCTGGCTTTCTCAGGTCGGCGCGACGGCCCTCTGCTGCGCCACTCGGTAAGGATCCATACCATCCAACTGATAAACATACTTAGGCGCATTATGAGAGGCACACACTGATGATTTCTACGCCATAATAAGAATGAGGACCGCAGCAATGGTAGGCTGTGTACCTCCACTTTGTCTCTTGTGCGTTTTCTCAGGTCGGCGCGAAGGCCCTCTGCTGCGCCACTCGGTAAGGATCCATACCAGTTATAATGAATGTAGCTTTATTACTAATACTATTTATTAAATTATATTATTATACAGAAGATGGTATGCGGTGACCATGTTATTCTTTCTGGGCTGGAAACCACGCGGGTTATGCATGTCTGCCTAACTGGCCAGATTTCAGTATGTCACCATGCTTCGAAGAACACGTTAAGCAATGAGTTCCCGCTGTACTCAACAACACTAGTTAAACCAAAATTGAATTGAACATAACATTATTAGGATGTATTTATAGATCATCATGTCAGCCAAATGCCGTCCACTGCTAGGCAAAGTACTTTCCAAAAGATTTCCACAATAGATTTGTGTGTGTGTGCACGCGTGCGTGTGTGTGTGTGTGTGTGTGGTGTGCGTGTGTCTTTGAAGGGCCATCTCATAAACGCCACGCTTGGCAGACGGGTTGGGTCAGTATGCTGATCATCGTAAACGGAGATACACTGCTGCCTGATTCTCTAGGAGGTATTCCCTCAGGACGTCTTCTACGTCCCCAACGGGATGAGATGGAATAGCGATATTCTATGCCGTCAGCCACTTGTACATACATATATCAGTTATTGTTGATACTAGCGTAACAGAAATTCGGCCCGGAACACTAGTATTTATAGGTAGGTGTTAACATTTACCAAATTCAAATCAATATAAATAAAAAATGTATTCAACTCACACCTCGTGTTAAAAGCCTATATTTCGAGGAGCTATTGATGCTCAATCAACTGGATTTTGGCTCCAATTCTGTTTTACTCCAACTAAAATCATAATATTTCGAGGTTACCAAGTATGTAACTTGGTTGATACTTGAGTTACTGGGTGAAATAAACGATACATAAACAATTCCGTTTGATATATCTGTTGACAAATTGGTCATGATGGACAAAGGAGAAATGCAAAACAAATAGTTATTTTTTTATGGGATTTTTTTTTTCATTGTGTTGAACTTAACACAATGAAAAAAAAATTAATTGAAGTTATTAGTTTAAATCGTTGTGATATATCGACAAAAGTGTCATACAGGAGTCTAAACTGTTTGAATCTGCAAAGATCTTTAAAATACATTCACGATGTATGTTTATTGATACGCTTAACTCTGAAAGCTTCATTACGTTGGGCGGGGGAAGGGTAATTAAGCTCTCAGAGTTAAGAGTAACATTAAATATAAATTTAATTAAGCTTGTAAACTACACTGTAACTGTAAGAGTAACTTGACTAATTTAGCTCCCTATTCTACGCTATATGTAATACATTATGATGATAAATGACATATGAATTACTTTAGTTTTGATTTTATTTGTATAACCTACAGAATTGGCACCATAATCTATGAATACCCAATTGAATATGCATGTTCAGTTCAACTCGTTAGCACTTTGCGAACTTAATAAAAAAAATTACTTTATGTGTTAGTAGCTATGCCCCGCGGTTTTACCCGTGTAGATTTTATAAATTATAGCCTATTTGTTATTAGGATATAAGCTATATTACCTACTACAAAGTTTCATCAAAATCCGTTGCGTAGTTTTTGCGTGAAATAGTAACAAACATCCTCACATCCATACTTAAAAACTTACGCATTTATAATATCAGGATTGATTTTGCTCAAGAATTATAGCTTGTAATCTATGTGGTTTTTATGTAGCCATACATTTAAACGTACGGTTGAGTGACAGCAAAATTGGTTTATATTTTCAGTGTCTTAAGAGGGAACGTCAGCCTCTTCGTTGCCCCGCAACCCAATATGGGATGGAACCCACTGCAATCTCAGTTGGAAGTCATTTAAAGAAATTTCATCAATTTTAGATAAAATACCATAAGCTATCGATGCACCAAGCTGACATAGTTTAATGTATTCCATGACTGTAATTGAATATAATCTAGGTTAAGATACTTATAACATGAAAATTTTCTACGTCATTAAGTTGGCAAAACATAGCGGTTTACCTTTATATCTGTATAACACCCATATAATATGTACTATGTTTACGAAATAAAGAATACTGAATACTGTAAATAACCTCTGTGACCAGAAGCGCATCGAGCTATATGCTGAGCTATATTTCTTCTTCTTCTTAGCGTTTCGATGGCAAACTCGTCAAATTTTTGTGGACCAAAACGTGGCCACACTGATCACGAGCACGATCTTAAAAATGCCACAAGCAGGGCAGCTTGTGGCATTTTTAAGATCGTGCCATGAACATGTGGCAGGGCAGGCTGGGCAAGCTGTTAGATGGGCCATGGATTGGACCGATGCTCCGCAAATACAGTCCATTTTGGGGTTGCTCGACAGTCCCCACCTAGACATGTTTTCTTTGCTTCGGCCCACCTGAGTCCGGAGTCTGTTTAGGGACTTCCAGATCGGCCACGGTAATTGATGTCCAGGTGGGAGGCTTTCGGAAAGCGTGACAAACTGATCCATGGACCCTTTTTGTGCAAATGCTGCATCTCGCTGTTGAGGGATCGGTCGTTAGTGGCGTGGTGCATTTGGCAAAGCTATTTCGGCTTTTAAGCCTTTGCGACGGTAGCCTATGCCTATAGAGGGGGTGCCGGGGATCACCATCCATTTTGGCCCTTTCTAGGGAGCTTGCTACAGCCCTGCGAACGTCTGGTGGCGCTATGCCAGCCAGTGGATACAGCAAACTTACTGGGGTCGGCTTCAAACACCCAGTGATTATCCGGCACGATTCGTTTAAGGCTGTATCCACTAGCCTTGCGTGCGTGGAGCGGGCCCAAACTGAGCAAGCGTATTCGCTGGCAGAAAATGCTAGCGCTAGTCCTGACGTCCGCAGCACTTGCGGCGTTGCTCCCCATTTGGTTGTGACTAGGCGGTGCAACAGGTTATTGCGGATGTGCACCTTCCGCTTCAGTTCCTCACAGTTCCTTTTATAGGTGAGAGATCTATCCAAGATAACGCCGAGGTATTTAGGAGAGCAGTTGTGAGTGATAGACACTCCTTCCCAGGCAATCTTGAGCTCACGCCCCGCCTGAGCGTTGCGAAGGTGGAAAGCACAGGACTCAGTTTTGGAGGGATTAGGCTTGAGAGAGTTTTCACCGTAGTACAGCCGCCAGCACATCAAGCTACCCCAATCTGTCAAATTTCTTTCATAGATTTTCAACTTTACCACAAAAGTATAAAGTTCACTTTCAATTGCGGAAAATTGACAGATTGGGGCAGCTTGGTGTGCTGGCGTCTGTACCTACTCAGGTCACTTAGTGTTGCAGTGAGATTAGCCTCAACCTTCTCAAAACTGGTCGCTTGAGAGTGAGCGCAAGATCGTCCGCATATAGGAAGCGGGAAGTATTTGGGCTGGATGGTTGGTCGTTGGTATATATATCACTCGACAGCCCTGGAACGTACGATGTGCGGCAACCCCTAGGGATGTGCTTTCGGGACACATTGCACACTAACTCTGTAAGCTGGTCGTATCCTTTCGGGGAGGGAGGCACAATCAGGAGAGCGTCGTCGATATCCCGCGAAAATTGTTCCCAAAAATTGAGCTATATTTGAGGCGTTATTAAGCGGAAATCCATGACAATCAAAAAACAAAAAAAAAACATTCAGTCTCGACGAATTAATGTCCCAATATAAGTAGAGGACTGAAACACGTGTTGGGTATCATACTGGTGCAGGTAGTTGGCTGGTTTAGATTAGATGGCGGTGCAATTTGCATCTCGACTAGAAATGGAACTATTTATTTTCTAAACATTTTTCTCTATTTCTTACTGATTAAATTCGTTACAGAGTCCAGGACAGTTAAAGCAATTGCCCGGAACATGCCTGAGCCTCACCGCTTAGTGTCATTTCATTGTGTGCCGCTGTTAATCCTGGCTTACAGGAGTTGCAGTGGTGGGTAAAAGGAGTAGGACAGGACTAGTCCTGTTTCAGCTTGATTAAACTGCCAATTAGCAGAATGAACAGTAGACATTAAGTTTGTATTATTGGTATTTTTATTGATTTTTTATACTACTACAAATCTTGTCCATCCAAAGACTGCATGTGTGGCGCAGCGTCTAAGACTCCTCGCCGCTTCGTGTCGCGGGTTCAATTCCCGTATAATACAACTATTTCTGTGACCCATAATTAGTTGTTCAGAGTCTGGATGTAATTTGTGTCCGTCTATTATATGTTTGTTTTTTTTATATATCAGAGGTCACCTGATGGTAAGTGATCACCGCCGCCCATGGACACCCGCGACACCAGAGGAGTCGCGGGTGGGATCCCGGCCTTTATGAGTCAGCAAACAAGTGTTGCTGACCTTTCCCCCTCCCCAATTAGAAACACAACATTACAATTATTAATGTTATTATTAAGGAATGTCTTTACTTCCCCAGTCGGGCTGCTCTTTGAGCGAATGAACGCTATGCCCTACCTCTCTTACAAAGTTTGTAAAGTACCCCGCGACACAGGGATTAGATGACCTAATGCGGACGTTGTCTTTTTAAAAATTCAAATAAAAGAATACATGGAAGAAACAACAGCTATAGGACGACATTTCGTATATTATTTATTATCGTGAATTGTTACAGAAATGTCTGGTGTACAATAAAGAATATTCTATTACTACTAACGCCAATATTGCTACCTGTGACCTAAATATTCTGTGACGCCTCGAGACCGATGTAACACAATTTGCCCATCTACCCCCAGACCAACTCGTTGGACTGATTGCTGCTAACAAATTGAGATAGTGTTGATTCCAGTCTGAATATATTATGAGACTGGTCTGCCCCTCGTTAGGATTGAAGAAATTCGCTAGAGAAATTGGGCTTTTTCTCTAGTTAGGTATCTTATTGGATTATTTAATATTAATGTATATGTCGTAGATATTGCGTTCATCGAATTGTAATTTATTTATTATAATGGATACATCATCAAATTTTTTATTATTTGTTTTCATCTTTAAATGTTTACATTTAATGATGAAAATAATAAAAAGTAGTCACTAAATAAACTAAACAAAATTAAAGAAACAATATCTTAAAACTATGCTACAAAAGCAGATTTAACTTAACCTAAAAATAAAAATTTTATTTGGAAAAAATTAAAACTCAGAAACGTACGATTGAAGAAATTCGCTAGAGAAATTGAGCTTTTTCTCTAGTTAGAAATGATTAGAAAGGATCTTATTGGGTTATTTAATATTAATGTATATGTCGTAGCCGCCGTAGGTATTGCGTTCATCGAATTGTTATATTATTATAATGGATACATCATCAACCTTTTTTATTTATTTCTTTTAATTATTGCTTAATTGAATCAATTTGACACAACTCTTAGCAAACTGGCGAATGTTTTTGCAATAAAAATATCAATGTTTTCAACACAGTTTACTTTATATGTCGATAAAATCCGTCTCAAAATCGGAGCATTCTCGTCTAAATTAGTTCTGCTTCTCGACATGGCCAATGTGTTTACCACAGGGTGTCATGTAGTTCGGCTGGTAACAAACATTCTCTTCGATTTCTTCTTTGTCGTAAGAGCAGAGGGTACCAGGTGTCAGAGTTCAAGCCGTATAGTCAACAAGATATGGCTTGACGACTGTCATCTAACAAAAACAAGTGGGGAAAACTGCTTAATGTGCCCTCATAATCACGCACCGACCGGATACTATAATGTTTTTGTTCCTCCCTAGACTACTAGAACTAGTCTTGCATTTAATATTATGCAATCTCTAACTTCAGTAACTAACTTAAACAAAAGATACCAAGTTATACATGAGGTTAAGTTATAAGCAGAACTAAGTACCTGCATTTCAATGCAAGGAAATACTCGTAAATACCCAGTCCAAAGTTTGTTTACCAGGATCGAGTTACTCAATAATAGCTTCCGAACTCAGTACACCTACTCTGTGTGCTGAGTTCGAACATAATTGTCTTTCTCTCATAGCCAATTACGTTTGATGTTTTACTTTGTTATTGTTATTTATATATTACTATGCCATTGCGGCTTTTATAAGCTACTAGCTGTGCCCCGCGGTTTTACCCGCGTTAAACTTTATAAAATATGGCCTATGTGTTATCCTAACTATAAAAATTAGCCTATGTTCTTTCTCAGGGTCTAGACCATCTGTATACCAAATTTCATTCAAATCCGTATAGTAGTTTTAGCGTGAAAGAGTAACAGACAGACAGACAGAGTTACTTTCGCATTTATAATTATAAGCTATTATCGGAAAATCAGCGCTGCAGCTATGTATGTATTGCCGTAGCTCATGCTGGGAAATCGGCCTTTTTTGACTCTCAACTAAACTCACCCTTATTTAAAAACCAAGTCTAAAGTTAAACTGTAGTTGATCCTCGGCTTAGTCGAAATCCATCCAATGAGATTCCTTGATCCATAGTTCAACTGCAGTTTAACTTTAGACTTCGTTTTTAAATAAAGGAAAAGTATAAAGCACAACTGACGGTGTGATGTTAACAGAGCCTTGCAACACGCATTGACATTTCATTTTGCCGTAACAAGCGTTGAAAGTATAAAGCACAACTGACGTTGACATGTTAACAGAGCCTTGCAACACGCATTGACATTTCATTTTGCCGTAACAAGCGTTGCGTTTCCTTTTTCCTCGTTCCTGCAGCCATGTTCGTGTTGCAGGTTCGCCTTGAAGAAACCGATGTTGTATATGTCTTTTGCGTAGGCGAACCTGATACACAATGGACGTATTAGCGAGTAAAATCTGTTCTAATAATATATGCTTAATGTGTGTTTGACGTCTTGATGTGACGTCGTAACATACAAGCTTGCTGTTTGTCGGTTTAGTTATAAATGAAGTTAGGCGTCCCCCACATTTGGCGTGCGCGATCCTCGGGCGTGCGAGCTGCACGGACGCAGCGCGCGCGCTACACACGGTGTCACACGGCGGCAACACTCGACGCTCGCACAGCGCGCGCGCTGCGTCCGTGCAGCTCGCACGCCAAATGTGGGGGACGCCTTAAGGAGTTTCCCTGTGCCATAAGTTTTATCAATAGAGGTGTGAACTAAATTATGTTTAAAACTAAATAAACCGTAACAGTTGAAAATAAGATTGATATAGCCTTAAATCTATGGATGATAATGATGTCTTCCCGGCCGAATTTCGGCCACGGCGGCCATTCTCAATGGAGATTAACCAATTGCGCAGGACATATTATAGTGCACAAGTATGTGCGCAAACACAGGGGCACTTTCTATTCCATCACTCTCATGATCCAATGGGACGACTAGCGGACGACCGGAAAGAGGTCAGGTACCGAGACCGACGGCTTTACGTGCTCTCCGAGGCACGGGGGGGTAATACCGCCATCTTCTAGACTTCGGAGTGATACTGAGAAATTTCGTTTTACGGAAAAATCCCAAAATCACTTTTTGACCCGACCCGAGATTTGAACCCAGGACCAGCAAGCTACCGCTAGATAAACGAGGCAGTCAAATGTATGGATAAATAACTTTTAGATAAAGAACGCGTTATACTAACATATGACCTCAAAATTTGGATATCATAAATTTAATCGTCCGGCGGGTCTCGAATCTGCACCATCTACCAATCCAGGGTAGGCGCTCTGCGTTAAACTACGAACTATACACGCTGGCAGATCAAATTTAGGATTCCCTTGCTAGCACCCTACCAAACGATAAAATTTATAATTTCCCATTTTTGAGATTAGATAAACGCTTTACATTACGAATAATAATAATAATAAAAGTTTATTTTGTCAGGCACTAAGTCCCAATTAAAAGAATCAATTACATAGGATTAAATTACAATATAAATATACAATTACAATAATATTCAATATAAATTAATTAATTACCTAAGGTTTGGACTCTGGTGGACTTTAATCCAGTACCTGTAAATCGGGCTGCAAATATCCTCACTGACGCTGAGCTCCGTATTCTGTCCCAGAAGGATGCAATGCTAGATCTAATGATTGCATAGAAATCAGGCACCCCCGCCTCCGCGAACATGCCAGACGCACTGCAGTACCGTGGGAATCCCATAAGAATGCGGTAGGCATCATTATATTGCACTCTCATGGTCCTCCAAGTGGCTTTACTAAATTTCGTCCATAGCTGACATGTATAAAAACCTAAGCAGTATGCACGAAACAATGCTATAAAATTAAAACTAACATATGACGTTACTTGTAGTGGAGCTACAGAAGGTCCATAGTAACATATCATCTCCCCTTTATCCCCACCAAGAATTACAAGACGAATAAATATCTAATATCCTAAAAGTATATCAGCTGTTTTTAAATATATTTTTTAGCTTTCTTAATACTATTTGTGTAATTTTCTTATTATACTTACTTACTTATCGTATGGTACCTAGTGGTTACCCTAGAATCAGAGTTCTTTAAGCCACCCAGTAGGTCTTTCACATGGCTTAACCACTCTTGTCTACTGACCACAATCGGAACCGAAAGCTTAACGTGCTCCCCGAGACGCTCAGAAATTAAACCACTTTGGCTGTCATCAATCTATAGACTGGCCGCGCCCCTAGTTGCTTAACCTAGCCAATCACTTACGGACCTGTGAGAACATCTGGCTATGAGCACCATTTCTTACAATAAGTTTACTGTTTTCAAGAAAATTCATAATCAGTGCGGTTATTTTCGCTTAACACGACTTAATAATAATAATCGTTTATTTCGGATAAAACATTCTCCATATAGGATTAAGGACACTGTAGGTATGTAACAAGTGATATTAAAAAAAAACATTTGAAATTCAAATAAGCAGTGAAAGCGTTTTGTGAAAACTGTAAACTGCAAGTTAAAAAACAGTCTTTTTGCAATCAAATAGCGTGAATTTCCAAGTTTATAATTAACTCAATTTAATGCAATTAAAATACTTTTCACGTAATTGGAAAAAGTTTTTCTCATTTAAAAAGTAAAAGTTAGGTACTAACCTGTAAATTAAAAAAGTTTGTTTACGAATCTTTATTTTTATTGAAACAGGATAAACGTTGCATTTCGACATTGAAGTCCCAATAACTTTAGAATACTGTTTTAAAAAAACCCTTCATTCACAATAAAAGTTGCTTTAAGTACTCATAATAATGTACAGAGGTTAGATTGCTGTATAGTTTTAAAATAATAAAGCTATTTAATTAAATTAAAAAAAATAAGGAAGGACCGTCCTTTGGTATGGGGCGCTATCAAGGTGGACACACTTGCGCCGTCTCATCTTACCGGGACTCAAATAAAGGCTGGTGCAGCGGCTGAATCAGCTAAGAACCTTAAGAGGCGCAAATATAGGACGCTTGATAGCAATTATATATTTGCGCTTTTAGGTGTCGAAACATTGGGGCCCGTGGGGACCGGGGGCTAAAAATATCTACAGAGAAACGGCAGATCGACTAGTAGCAACGACACGTTCCTGAAATGCTGACCTATATTAACTCAACAACTGAGCATTTCTAATGATTTTTTTAAACAACGACCGCACTAGATTTTCTAATCCCTGTGTCGTGGGGTACTTGACAAACATATAATAGACGGCCACAAATTACATCCAGACTCAGGACAACTATTTATGGGTCACACAAATAGTTGTCCGGCGCGGGACTCGAACCCGCGACACGAAGAGGCGAGGCGACTGTCTTAGCCGCTGCGCCACACGTGCAGTCATATTCAACGTGGCAACGCTGCCAGTATTCTAGGAACGTTACCTACTGTCACAAATTTTGAATTGATTTATATTTTTAGAGTTAAGATTTTAATTTGGAATAGTTGGTAAACAATTTTTTTTTTTGTGGTTTAACGGCATTTAGAAACGTTGAATGCAAGAAGATTGACCAAAGATTTTTCTCCATTTCTATTGGGAATTATATTTCAATAGAAATGGGGAAAACCCTCACTTCTTTTGTCTATTGGGATATAATTCCCAACAGAAATGGGGAAAAGGCAGCAAGCTAGAGCAGTTGTTGTATATTTCACGATGTCCAACTAGGTAGAGTCGATGTTACGTTCGTAAATATATTGGCACTACAAAAATCAACCTTACCTTTTACGTAATAAAGTCGCCATCTAACTGAATTATATAGTGCCCAGCCTACTCTGTTGAGGCTAACTATCCGAATAATTCAAGCTATTGCCAATTGAACTAACTAAGACCAGAAATCAGATTCTTTTTGACTTCTGACTTACGGCTTAACTTGCTACACAAGGTACCGTAGGATGACCCTGGCGCAAATAAATAATAATAAATATCTTCGGACAACTAACACCATGCCACCTAAACCTACACCGTACACTCTGTACTACGGCAACCATATCTATACATGTAATAAAATCTTATGAAAGTCAAAACTGTACATTGAATATTGTTTTAAATAAATACTTGGTGCGTGATCTAAAATCGATATCGAAGCCAAAAATATAGTTCTTAGAATTTTCGTCTGTGTGTCTGTTTGTCTGTATGTATCTCCGAGCTAAACTCAAAAAGTACTACATGGACATTTACTTAAAATTTTGCATGAATATTACTAAGAGGTCGGGTCTACATATAGGCTACATATAATCCCTGGTGGCAGTTGACGCAGCGGTTTTCACCGAAATCCGCGTCCGCCAGGTGAACGGGAGGGCGCCAGAACAGACGCTCATTGAATATAGACGGGATGTCCACCGGCACGTACCTACTAGTGCAGTGGCGCGCACGGCTAGAGCTACGCCTAAACGCGCCCCAACGTGCCGTCGGTGCCATCCTGCCTCACCTCGAGGCCTGGGTGGGAAGGAGAGGTGGTTGCGTCACCTACAGACTGACTCAGATACTCACCGGACATGGGTGTTTCGGTGAGTATCTGAACCGGATAGGCCGAGAAGTGACGACACACTGTCACCACTGCGGGAGCGACTTAGACTCGGCCCAGCACACTCTAGCTGAGTGCCCGGCCTGGGAGGCCGGAAGGCGAATCTTGGTCACAGGGATCGGACGGGATCCGACCCTGCCGGCAATCGTAGTGGTGATGCTGGCGGGTGACTCCTCCAAGTGGGACGCCGTGGTCTCCTTTTGTGAGGCAGTCATGCTCCAAAAGGAGGCCGCCGAGCGGGAGCGGGAGAGAGCCGATCCTGCTCGCAGACGGAGGAGGCGTCGGGGCGGCGGCAGCAGCAGCCGGTAGCCCAACTCCCCCTCGGGGCTGCGGCGGCAGTCAGAGAAGTGTCCTCTACTGCCGCCACGTGCAAGCAGCTCCGGTAAGACAGCGATCTGTTTGTGGCGCAGTCGCTGTGCCGGACTGGCAGGAGTCGGCAATTGGGAAGGGCAAACCAGAACCCTCCCTGGGTAAGTGTCCCGAACATCTGGGACATGGCGCAAAAGGGAGCACCGGAGCAGCATACCCGCGTTCCCGGGGCTCCCCCATTAGGCGCCAAGAGAAGTCCACGGCAGGTAGGTTTAGTCGGTGCGAGTCCGATATACCCACCCCACTTTTTGCGGATGGCATGCGTAGGCATTCCCCCTGCCTTACCAAAAAAAAGGCTACATATAATCACGCTATCACTTACGGGGGAGGAGCTATGATAAATAATAACATTTAATGCGGGTAAAACCGTGGGGCACAGCTATAAATAGTTTATTAGTTATAGCTGTGCCCCACCAGTTATGTATTTATAAATACATACATACTACAGATAAATTACACAAAGCATTGTCCTGCTTGGGGATTGAACCCACGACTTCTGGCTTAGTAATTAGGCTCACTAACCAACAGGCCAGTCATCAATGAATTTGCTTTATACACAAAATAATCGAACCCACAATCTCCCAGGCTAGGTAAGACGTCTTATACATGACCCCTGTGTTGTCAGCGAACAAAGCAAATATTAAACCCGGGTAACAAGAAACACATAGCTAACGTTGCAACAACTTCGCCATCCAATGCTTGCTTAGACAACAAAAAAAGAAACAAAATCATAAAACCAATTTTATGATATTATTAACTTTCAACTCAAAGGAATAGAGTTCAAAATCGTTATAAAGAAATCTGATAGCTACAGCATCATTACTGTCATCTCAAGAGGCTTACCTCATTATCTCCCTAAATGTATCTGGTGATGTAATTTCTTTTTTCCAACGTCTATGTTATGAGAGGAAGCGAACAAAATTTGCATTTTTTAATTAACAACACCGATGAGTGTTCCCTCAAAAAGGTTCCAACAATGGTGACTTAATTTGTTTTTATTTTTTTTTATGTATTCCTGTATCTTGGGGAGTTTACAAATGGACACAAAGTACGCCCAGACTTAGAAAAACTATAAAGGAGCTATACAAATAGTTGTCCTGTACCTAGGGTTGCCATGCGTCACGTATATACGGGACTGTCCCGTATTGTAACTTGTTCCGTTTTTGTCCCGTTTATCAATAGTTCAACATAAAGTAAAATCCAAGTCAAAATATGACTCGGCGAAGAAACAGGTACCTCTTCCTGGGGCTCTACCGGGTAAGTCGCCGAAAATCGATTTCTTAAATGGCGATCAAATAAATAAAGGTTAAAAATGACTTAATCAATCGTTAAATCGGCTTCTATGAGCACATGTGACGTCATAAATGGTCCGGAATCGATTGTCAACGTTGAAGCCGATTTAACGATTGATTAAGTCATTTTTAACCTTTATTTATTTGAACGCCATTTAAGAAAACTATATTCGGCGACTTAGCTGGTAGAGCCCCTGATGGTTCTTCTCAACAGTGATCGAACTTGTTTTCGATTAATTTATCATGATTGGAGTGAATTGTTTTTGTTGTCGTTGTTATCCATCGATTTTTTGTTTGAATAAACCGGTATTACCCTTATTTTTGAAGTTATACTTCTTTTGGCGCGATGGAGAAAAATGATGAGAGTGAATTTTTACGATGCGCGCGCACACCGACACCAAAAAATTTAACAGCATGAAGTTAGTTCTAGGTGGTATGAAAATTGATAACTATGTTCAAGTTGTATATTAAGAAGTATAACTTCTAACGCGTGTACATAAGTACACACAAGTTTTTTCAGTTTTTATTTATTTGCCACTCATAAGTACCTACTGCAGTAATTATTCCTCGATATTTATTTATTGTTTGACGGTCACCGTAGCCTAGTTGGTAGTACTCCTATCTACGAACCTGGTGGTCCTAGGTTCGAATCCCGGTAAGTGCAAATATTTGTGTGATGAGCACGAATATTTGTTTCTGAGTCATGGATGTTTTCTATGTATATAAGTATTTATCGATATATATAAGTATTTATCGATATATATAAGTATGGATATCGTCGCCTGGTACCCATAGCACAAGCTTTGCTTAGTTTGGGGCTAGGATGATCTGTGTGACATTGTCCCAATATGTTATTATTATTATTTAAATTTCAATACATAATATTAAAAACTTCAACTAAACATAATCTCCTTGACAATAACTTAATACAAGCTAGCTAAATGTCACTACCATTATAAAATAAATTGTATAAATGTTTTAACATTCCGTGTACCTATTAAACCTTGAACCGTGAACCTTTATATTTTATTTCATTATTTAATTTTATTATAACTTATTTTTATATTATTCATTTAATTCCTAGAGCAAGAAAAAATCCTTAAAGTTACGAATAGCTGTCAATTTTTTTTCCGAATTACAATGAAATGAGAGGACAAAAAAAATAATTTCACAAAACTAATAAGATAACTTGGAAGATGGAATATTAAGGTCAGACTTTAAGAAAATCTAGAATCTAGGGACCCAGCCAACCCAAATATAACTTTGTACTTTGTTATAATTTTCCGTCACAAAGTTGTTCCAGCTCTTAGAAGAGAGAGGATAATTTAAACTTTGACATTAAAATAAAAAGGTTAGCAAAATGAAACGGTGCGACCCTTATTTTTAATTTTCCTTATTAGTCCAACGGACCGAATTTTGATGATAAAATTATATTATCAGAAATAAAAGCCACCGTGGACCGTCTTAATTAATATTTTTTCAAAGAATGCTGAGTAGATTCTGTCTTCAATGGACCAGTAGGATACGGTGTTTTAATTATTTCTTAATTACTAGGGCATTGAGCCCGGTGAAGCATTGGAAGCCTCCAAGACTAATAGTAAACGACATGTTAAAAAGAAACTGTGTGCTAAGACAGTTGCCTCACCGCTTCGTGTCGCAGGTGCGAATCCCGCGCCGGACAACTATTTGTATGACCCATAAATTTGTTCTGAGTCTGGATGTTATCTGTGTCCGTCTATTTTATGTTTTCAAAATACCCCGCGACATAGTGTTTAGATTCATTGGGCGGGCGTTGTCTTTAAAAAAATATACTGCCATCAGATCCCAAACTACACAGTCTGAACTACGGCAACCAGACAACTGGTAAAAAATAAAGAAATATTATAGATAAATTACACCCAGAATCAGAAAAAATAATCGTGCTCATCACACAAAGATTCGTCTTGGTTGGAGTCAGAATCCATGATCTCTAACGTAGCAGTCAGGGTCAGATAATGCCCGCCCTAGGGTATCTTATCCGTGTGTCGCGGGGTACTTTACAAACATATAATAGACGGACACAAATTACATCCCAACTCAGAACAACTAAGGGGTCACACAAATATTTGTCCAGCGCTGGACTCGAACCCGCAACACGAAGCGGCAAGGCGACTGACCCAGCCGCAGGTATATGATACACGACACTTGAAAAGAATGTTTCTTTGTATTCCTCCTGTCTTTAAATAGTGTCATTCTGACTTATTTACTACAGCAAGTAAACCAGTAAGTTTCCTTGCTATAGTAATGTTTGGCCGGCATGTCTTTTTTTGATAAAACAGGGGCAATGCCTCGTCATGCCAGACGCAAAAAGTGTCCGGGTACGGGTATGTCGGACTCACACAGACTAGGCCAACGAAGAGAGCCCCGGGAACGCGGGAATGCTGCACCGGTGCCTCCTTTTACGCCATGGTTCCACATGGTGTGAGAGACTTACCCTGGGAGGACAGTTATATATCCTCCCGGATTACCGGCTCCTGCCAACCGGCACAGCGACTGCGCCACAAAGAGACCGCTATCTTCCCAGAGCTGTTACTTGTGATTGCCATTTCCTGCACTCTCTTTCAATATCAACTTATTTTTTAAGGCCCTCAGTGAGGTAATGGCCATGACATTTGAATTGGTGAACCTTTACTCAACTCCATTTAATTTAATTGGTGGTTCACTTGACATGTCCTTTGATCCTTTGTCACTGCAATGTACAAAGTGTTCCGTCTTGCAAAAAAATGAAGCGACCATTTCCTACGTGGAGTAAGAATATCTTCAAAGCACCATAACGTGGAATGCCGCTTTAATACAGGATTATTGTTATATACTCATCTTTTGTCAACTTGCAATACTTTTTCTGCTTATCGCTACGTTTGTGCAGAACCCATGTCGAACAACGCTTACAGAAAAGCAGTTTTCACTGAATAATAGTGTGCAAAGCTGCTGATTTCATGCTCAATAATTACTTAAGCCTACATACATATGTTATTTGTTCATCATAACAGCCGAGGAGATGTGCCATAATCGGCGGGCTTGGCAGACGTGTTGACGATCGCAATATGATGGTCATAGTACTCAGAGAAACGCTGCTGCCCTGTCTCTGTTATATATTCCCTCGGACGACTTTTAGGGGATGGTAAATATTACCTGATGGGATGGTGATATCATTACATCACCACATTATAATTTAATAGCTTTCATGAATAGATATTCTTCGATTTTAATAGTATGTCCGTTGGCCACGAACCTGACCTTCATGATCACCTCGTCATCAAGTTCACCCATACTTTTTAAAAAAATCTATAAGTAATGAACGAGCAGAACTCACCAAAAGTAAAATTTCAAATCTGATTCTTGCGACTTTAAACCTTTTTCACTAAGAATGAAATACGAAAACCACGTTGAGTGTTCTCCCTACTAGATTAAAACCGAAAACAAAAGCTTTAAAAGTACCTAATCCATTTACAAATTTCTTAACAAATAAAATGCTTTTACGAGAGTTATGTATACACGTGCCAGTATCAAACAAATGGGCGAAGAAGTATCTCATTTCTTTGGACATGACCCGTAGTGCTAGCTAATAAATTTCATAGGCTATATCATGCCACAATATTATTTTCACGCTGTTTTCTCTCATGTGGCTAATGTAGCGAAGTATCCATTACCTTGGACAATTCCAACATGCTTATACTTTTAGGGTTCCCTCACGAAAATTAAGGTTTATTGTCCGACTACATCTGTTACACCGATACATCAACAACTACTATGGCTATTTATTAAAATAAAATTAGGACATTGCGTATATATTTAAAGTTATTATAAACCGCTCATTGCCAATTACACACACCACTCCACTTCTGGTCGCCGACAAAAAAAAATACTGTCACTTCACTTTTTTTCAGTTATTTTGAAATATTGAACGATGGTTAATGTTTGCATAAATGTCACTGGACCAATAGAAGAAATTGCTGTGTGGTGACGGCGATGGATATTAGAATATCCTCACCCCATATCTACCCGTGGGAGGCGTAGAAGTCGACCCGAGGGAATATCAACCAGAGGATGGGCGCAGTTTCTTTCTGAGTACTATTAACGTTATACTGCACATCAATTAGGACAGTGCGTAGGTATATGCCGAACATCGGGGGTCCCCGGGAAGAATTTCGCCGCCTCTAAGGAGGTGTCGTGCGATCCATGGTCCTTTATGGGGCGCCCGTCTGGTCTGAATGCCTGATGGGCGCCTCCCGCTGTAGAGCTGTTTTGAACAGCCTGCAGCGTGTGGTGGCCATACGGATCGCACGAGGATACCGAATGGTATCCTTTGAGGCGACAACACTCCTGGCGCGCCTCCCGCCGTTTGATCTCCTGGCGGAAGTTGACGCGACGGTTTACACGCCAGAGCAGACGCTCGTTGCATACAGGCGCGAAGCACACCGTCGCGTACTTGCAAAGAGGCGCGCGCGGCTCGAATTGCCGCCGAACGCGTGCCAGCGTGCCGTCAGTGCCATGCTGCCTTACCTCGAGGCATGGATGGGGAGGAGGGAGGGTTACGTCCAGAGGGTTACTCCACCACATGGGACGCCGTGGTCTCCTTCTGCGAAGCAGTCATACTCCAGAAGGATGCCACCGAGCGAGATCGGTAGTGAGCCGACCCTGCTCATAGACGGAGGAGGCGTCGGGGTGGCGGCGGCAGCCGTTAGCCCTACTCCTCTCGGGGCTGTGGTGGCATTATGAGAAGTGTCCTCAACTGCCGCCACGTGCAAGCAGCCCCGGGAACACAGCGAACTGTTTGTGGCGCAGTCGCTGTGCCGTACTGGCAGGAGTCGGCAAATGGGGAGGGCACTCCACAGCTCTCCCCGGGTGCGTGTCCCGACTATCTGGGACATGGCGCAAAAGGGGGGCACCGGAGCAGCATACCCGCGTTCCCGGGGCTCCCCCTATCAGGCGCCAGAAGAATTCCACGGCAGTTTAGGTTTAGTCGGTGCGAGTCCGACATACCCACCCGCAGACACTTTTTGCGGGTAGCATGCGCAACCACCTGGTTCTACAGGTGGATGGTAAAAAGGACAGTGCGTCTATATTTAAAGTTATTATAAACCGCTCATTGCCAATTACACACACCACGCCACATCTAGTCGTCGACAAAAAAAAATACTGTCACTCCACTATTTTTCAGTTATTTTGAAATATGAAACAATGGTAATGTTTCCATATGTATGTGTCACAAGCCCAATATCAAGAATTTCTGTGTGATTTCTAACATGGGGGGGCGTTGAAGTAGACCCGAGGGAATATCTACCAGAAGACGGGCGCAGTTTCTTTCTAAGTACTATGACCGTCATACTGCGATCGCCAACCCGTCTGCCAAGCGTGGCGATTATAACATATCCCCAAGATTATTCTTGGGGGAGGCTTTTGTCCAACAGTGGACCTCTTACAGCTGTTATGATGAATAGAAACATGCATGTTTGTTGGTTTTTGAATATTTCATAAAACAAACATACTTAAATTCGTTAAGGGATCCAAGACAGTTAAAACGATTCTCCGGACATGCCTGAGCTTCACCGCTCAGTGTCATTTCATTGTGTGCCACTGTTAATCCTGGCTTACAGGAGTTGCATTGGTGGGTACGAGGGAGGGACTATGCCCGTAAAAAGAAAAAGAAAATACATACTTGCGGTTCAGTTTTGGAGATACATACACGTATTGCAAAGAAGTTGTAAAACATTCACGATATTTTAAACCATATTTCAACAAATGAGGTTCAACAATTTTATTCTGCTATGAAAATATCAGTAAATGCGTATTGTGAAAAGAGTTCAGGTACCATATTCCTACCTTTTTATACATCCTGAATTAGTGTTGAAAATGACTAAAGTGACTGAATGAGACTGACTGTCATTTACGGTCAAATTGGTCAAAAATGGTCATTAACTGTCAAAAATGGTTATTTTAAGTCAATTTCATTTCAGTAATATTTTAGTACCAACATCTAAATTGAAACAAAAAAGTGGTTTTTATGACTTATAGTATTATTACATAGTGTTAATCATTTCTAATCATACGTGCATTTAAGACAAAATGGCAACGTCGCATCGCCTCGCGCATCGACTTTGATGTCGTCTTATCCTCTCATGATATAATACAAAATAAAACGTTGCTTCATTTAAACTTGCATATAAATTGTACCTAAATAAATAAATAACTGGGTGGTAGTCGAGAATAGACAATAATATTTGATTCAAATTGACTGAATTTGACTATAAATGACCGGTCATTTAAGCTTTATGACAATTGTGACTAGTCATATTCAGTCATTTTACATCTCTAATCCTGATGATACGGAACCCTCAATTGTCGAATATAACTCGCGCATGGTTGCTTTTGAATAAAAGAAAGTAGCTAGAAAGACCATTCTGTTGTGTTATTATACTCATATACATTAATGTTTTATTACTGTCATTTGCTCACAATGACACCGCAGTACTCATTTTGACGAGCCTGAACTCATCTTAGCATAATAATAAAAATAAGACAAGAATAAGACAGAACCATGATAAGACATTTAATTAATAGCCTCAAATTGTAGCAGCAATTATGTTGTAAAAATACATGGTAGCAATTTACATTCGTTGTTCCTAAATTTTTCAGCCTTTGAGCTTTTATTCAGTTAAGTTTTTCTGTAACGCTCAAGGGGATTAATTTGAATTCCCTCAGGGACAAATTCCCAAGAAGATTATCATTTGCTATAACTTATATTTTTTTCACGAAAGCAATACTGTATTACTGGCGTTATACTTTTAAATTACCTAACTGCCAAACGATTGCGATATTTGAGGAATTTCTTTTCTTCAATCGCGCTTTTTACGCCATGTAATTAATAATTTATCAGAAATCAGAAGCCAACCTATACAGATGTAGGTTGCCTTCTGGATATTAAGTATGTTTTGTTGATCAAATATATATATTTTATTTATATATATATTTGACGATCACTGTAGCCTAGTTGGTAGTGCTCCTGCCTACGAAGCTGGTGGCCCTGGGTTCGAATCCCGGTAAGTGCAAATATTTGTGTGATGAGCAAGAATATTTGTTTCTGAGTCATGGATGTTTTCTATGTACATAAGTATCTATCTATCTATATAAGTATGTATAACGTCGCCTGGTACCCATAGTACAAGCTTTGCTTAGTTTGGGACTAGGATGATCTGTGTGATATTGTACCTAAAAAGAAAAAAAAATTAGCTACTATTTGTATGTATTTGTTTTTTTTTTATGTCATAGGACGACAAACGAGCAAGCGGGTCACCTGATGGTAAGTGATCACCGCTGCCCATGGACACTCGCAACAGGTGTCACGGGTGCGTTGCCGGCCTTTAAGAGTCAGCAAACAAATGTTGCTGACCCTTCCCCCCCACCCCAATGAGCTCTGGCGACCTTACTCACACGCAGAAACACAACATTAAAGTTATTATTAAAGAATGAGTTCTGTGACGTGGAGGTACTTCCCCAGTCGGGATGCTCTTTGAACGAATGAACGCTGTGCCCTACCTCTCTCAGTAAAACATTTGAAACCATATATTTTGTAACAAAGAAGTTTTTTTTATATAATTAGATGGCAAACGAGCAAGTGGGTCACCTGATGGTAAGTGATAAGTGATGCGAGTGTCCATAGGCGGTATGGACACTCGCAACACCTGAGGAGCTACAAGTGCGTTGCCGGCCTTTAAGAAAAGAATAGGCTCGCTTCTTGAAGGTTGCCATGTCATACCGGATCGGAAATACCTCCGAAGCTAATTGATTCCACAGAGCGGTAGTGCGCGGCAAAAAGTTTCTTGTAAAACGCACAGTGGTAGATGACCATTCATGAAGTTGGTCTATTTGCACCGTTTGAGGGCTTCTGCTGATGCAGCAGCAGCGCCCGCAGATCCCAACGTGAAGAGAACATTAGAAAGCTGTAAAGAGACACTAGTCTTTGTTACCATGCTCTCGGCAAGACCTTTATTTTTAATAGCTGAGCCCCGAAGTTTTATCCGCGTTAAACTTTATAAATTATCACAGTTCCTCCCCCGTAGGTGATATCGTGATAATATGTAACCTATATGTTGACCCGATCTCTTAGTAGTATTCATGCAAAATTTTAAGTAAATCCATGTGGTACTTTTTGAGTTTAGCCCGGACATACATACAGACAAACAGATAAACAGACAAAATTCTAAAAACTATATTTTTGGCTTCAATATCGATTATAGATCAAGCCCGACGTATCCTTTAAAAAAATATTCACTGTACAGTTTTCACTTTCCTACGATTTTATTATATGTATAGATTTTGCTATATTTGAAAACGAGGTAAACCTTATTACGCCACTTCATATTCTAGAACAGGTTGAGGTTGGCTAAAGAATTTCTGGACATCTATACCTACATATAATAAAATCGTAGGAAAGTCAAAACTGTACATTGAATATTTTTTTTAAAGGATACATCGGGCGTGATCTATATTTGATATTGAAGCCAAAAATATAGTTTTTAGAATTTTGTCTGTTTATCTGTTTGTCTGTATGTATGTCCGGGCTTAACTCCAAAAGGACTGCATGGATTTTCTTCATATTTTGCATGAATATAACTAAGAGGTCGGGTTAACATATAGGGTACATATTATCACGCTATTACCTACGGGGGAGGAGCTGTGATAATTTATGAGTTTAACGCGGGTAAAACCGCGGGGCACAGCTATAATTGATATGTTTCCGACGACAATTCTGTACCACAAAAATATTTTCCTAACGTTTACCTTGAATAGAAAAAAAATATGTAATGAGAATATCCAGATGGCTGTATAGGTACATTAAGGGGCGGCAGATATTTTTTCAATGAAATTAGGTTGAAAATAGCGGAACATATTTGACAATTTTAGTTAGTAGTTGACATCCTCATTGGTGTAGCGGTAGCGTGTTCACCAGCAAAGAAAGAGGTCCTGGGTTCTTATCCCGGGTCGGGCCAAAAGTCATTTTGGGACTTTTCTGTAGAAAGAAAAATTATCAGCCCGAAGTCTGGGAGTTAGCTGTATTATACCCCTGTGCCTCGGAGAGCACATACCTAAGCCCGTGGGTCCTGTACCTGACCTCTTTCCGGTCATGTCGCTAGTCATTCCATCGGATCATGATAGTTATAGAACACAAAGTGCTCCTGTGCGCACACACAGGAGCACACACACTTGTGCACAGATGGCTAATATCCATTGAGATTGGCCGCTGCGTCCGAAATTCGGCTAGGAGGACATTATATCTAAGAACAATATATAATATATCTATGAACAATGTCACACAGATCATCCTCGCCCCAAACTAAGCAAAGCTTGTACTATGGGTACCAGGCGACGATATACATACTTATATAGATAGATAAATACTTATATACATAGAAAACATCCATGACTCAGAAACAAATATTCGTGCTCATCACACAAATATTTGCATATTATTTAGTTAATTTGCCTTTTTCATGAATTGTAAGATATATATGAATTGAAAACCGCAGGTGAGAAAATTCTAATAACTAGCTATTCACTTAACAAACAAAAAGAACATGACATTGCTTAATATCCGGAGTTTTGAGACGCGAGAACTTATTTTAATAATTAATTCATAATTATTGTCCGGGCACCAAAAACTTCTTAAATTGTATTCGGTCACTTAATTATTTGAGACTATTTTTTCAGTCAATGTTTTCCAGTTGTACGGTATAATAAAAGCTCATTTACCCCTCATCCCCTACTTTAATTATCCTGTTATAATTTAATTATGATATTTTCTCGTTACCCAACACTTTAATGGGGCCGGTAATGCACTCATTTTATAAAAGGTTCAGTTTCCATTCTCAAAGGTACCATAAAGATGAATATTGCATGAATGCACATTATTACGGCTTTGTTAAAAGCACGCCACGCCTGGTATGTTTGTCGAATAAAGAAGTAGGGTTGCCAGCGTGAAGTTAAATTAACGAGATTCCTTAAATTTAGCAATAAATCTATACATATAATAAAATCGTAGGATAGTCAAAACTGTACGATGAATATTTTTTTTAAAGGATACTTGGGGCGTGATCTACAATCGATATCGAAGCCAAAAATAAGGTTTTTAGAATTGTTGTCTGTTTATCTGTATGTCCGGGCTAAACTCAAAAAGTACTGCATGGATTTACTTCAAATTTGCATTTGCATGAATATTACTGAGAGGTCGAGTCAACGTATAGGATACCTATTATCACGCTATCACCTACGGGAAAGGAGTTGTGATAATTTATAAAATTTAATGCGGGTAAAACCGCGGGGCACATCTAGTACTTAATATTTTCGGATGACACAAAAAAACTTGTGTGTACTTATGTACACGCGTTAGAAGTTATACTTCTTAATATACAACTTGAACATAGTTATTAATTTTCATACCACCTAGAACTAACTTCATGCTGTTAAATTTTTTGGTGTCGGTGTGCGCGCGCATCGTAAAAATTCACTCTCATCATTTTTCTCCATCGCGCCAAAAGAAGTATAACTTCAATAACTTACGTTTGTCTTGACGAGTTTAACTCCGTGCTGTTGCTTGGAAATAAACTACTATAAATAAGCGTAACTTAGCTAAATAAAGTTAAATAAATAGTTTAATAAAATAAAAAAGATCCTCAATTTGTTATTAATAGTATCGTAATAATAAAAACGTGTCAAGAAAATCAGCAATCAGTAAACAATATCGCCAGCACCACATTTCAACTATTTTCAAACCCATCGCATCTTTATTTCTCACTCTCAGTGCACCGCGGTTTTACCCGCGTTAGTCTTTATAAATTATAGCCTATGTGTTAATCAAGGGTGTCAGCTAACTCTATACCAAATTTTATAAAAATCGCTCCAGCCGTTTAGATGTGAAGAAGTAACAAACATACACACTGACAAATTTTCAGCTTTAAAGTATTAGTGTGATTATTTTGTACTCCTGTTCGTGTTTCTGGTGGTCAAAGGTGGCCAGTTTCAACGGACACTAGCCATCTGGGTGGGGCGTACGTCATCCATAACGACTAGTGTTCGCCTTATTCTCATTTTCAAAATCATACGGTTTGCCAACATGACTGTAGTATGTTATTCTCTTCGTGATACGGGGATGTAGCACCGACAGCTTCCTGATGGCGTGCTGTTACTGAGATTTTTGAGCCCACACCCACACTCATTTTTCACGGTGAATACGGTGAGACTAAAGCTGAACGACTACGAGAGTGAGTTCCTTTCTCACGATTTATGTTACACAGTCATATAGATACAGCACATGTACAGATGCCAGCACATCAACCTACCCCAATCTGTCAAATTTTCGCATTTGAAAGTGAACCTTATGCTTATGTGATAAAGTTGACAATCTATAAAAGAAATTTGACAAATTGGGGTAGGTGGATGTACTGGCGTCTGTACATTTTATAAGCAGTTTAAGACTGCTTTACAGAATTGGTTTAGTTTTTACGGTAATTATAGTATGTAATGTAAATAAAAATAACGAACATAAATGTAGATAAAAGTAGTTAAATGAAACTTTCTTTCCATAAGCGAACGTATTTATAAAATATATTTTTTTACCTACAAAAAGCATTATTTAGCGTGTACTACATGTTTATAGAACATGCCAGTGCCTCTAGCACGAGTTCCTGCAGTTTACTTACTCGATCACACGTACAGTTTCGTCCCATACATTGAGCACCAGAGTTTTAGTTCTTAATAGTTTCCGCGAGAGGCGCTGGTGCTCAATGTATGGGATGAAACTGTACGTGTGATCGAGTAAGTAAACTGCAGGAACTCGTGCTAGAGGCTCTGGCCTTAAACGGTAACAAATTTAACAGAGGACTCATTATGGAATTATATAGTTTTTTTTTTACATAGTCGGGTTTCAAATTTTTTAGTGTGGCAACCTTAGACTACTGTAATATAATCTCATAGCCGACACTCACGATACCCCTGGGAAGGAAGGGGTATCGTTGGGTCTGCAGTTGTGTTTACATCACACGTTAACAAGAGCAAATATAAAATTGATTATTTACATTTAGTTTGCATCATAGTTCCTGTTATACAGTGAGGAAAGTTAGATACTTCAAAATACAAAAAACAACCAAACGCTCTTACAGGTCGATACGCATGATAATTTTGTAATATAATTAGTCGTTTTTTAAGCGCTATCGGAAGATCAGCGTTAAGGTCCAACCACACCAAACGGCCCGCATCGGCCCGCATAGAAACGAATTTTACAATCTTTAAACGAAATTAAATCTTGTATACAGTGTTTAAAGTTTATATTACCAAGTCAAGGGTAAACACAACCGGTGACATGCCGCGACACGCGATCGGCTCCGTCCGCATGCGTTCGGATACCGGCGCATACGTTCGAATACCGCCGAATGCGCTCGGAGCCGTACGCCTGCGTTCGGATTCCGCCGGGTGCGCTAACTATGAAACTAAAAAAGAAGCGAAGGTAGTAGTATGCGACGACGCGACGTCCGGCCGGACACGGTCGGATGCCGTCGCATTCGACCGTATCCGACCCCATCCGGTCGGATGCAGCGGCATCCGACCGCGTCCGTGCGGTGCGATACTGGCCGATGCGGGCCGTTTGGTGTGGTTGGACCTTTACAGTAATCATTATTATTTACTGTAACATTTGCTGAGGTAGCAACCTTTCCTAGCTAGTACTTATAATGTTGCATGTTTCATAAGTATTATATAAACTAAACGCAATTAGTTATATCGTCTTAGATGTAAACTAAGTTAAGGATTATCTGTGCTTGTTGGGAATAAACCTTTTTTATTTTATTTTTTTATTTTAAAATCTTCAAATTTAAGAGAGGTAGGCGTTCATTCGCTCAAAGAGCAGCCCGTCGGGGAAGTACAGTCAGCTCCAAAGGTCGATGAACAGAATGTATATTTAACAGTACAGTTACGGCGTCAAATCAGGGTAACCTAATGATATATTTAATGGATGTGCTGGCGTCTGTACAGACTTTTTATCCATTGAATATTATCATTAGATTACCCTGATTTGACGCCGTAACTGTACTGTTAAATATACATTCTGTTCATCGACTTTTGGTGCTGACTGTACCTCCACCTTACAGAAGACATCCCTTAATAATAACATTAATAATTTTAATGTTGTGTTTCTGCGTGTGAGTAAGGGCGCCAGAGTTCATCGGGGTAGGGGAAGGGTCAGCAACACTTGTTTGCTGTCTCTTAAAGGCCGGCAACGCACCCGCGACTCCTCTGGTGTTGCGAGTGTTCATGGGCGGCGGTGATCACTTACCATCAGGTGACCCACTTGCTTGTTTGTCGCCCCTCTGATATACAAAAATCATAACTGGCAGCCATTTTACAATAGAAACGTTTTCCTATCGCTTATTTTGACTAGGCTGTTGATCCAGAGGTTAGTGACCGTGACAGCTAAAACAGAGGTCGTGGGTTCAATCCCCACTCGGGATAAATCTATGTGATGACCACTATTATTTAGCACTAGCTGTGCCCCGCGGTTTTACCCGGGTTAAACTTTATAAATTATCACAGCTCCTCCCCCGTAGGTGATAGCGTGAGAATTTGTACCCTATATGTTGACCCGACCTCTTAGTATTATTCATGCAAAATTTTAAGTAAATCCATGCAGTACTTTCTGAGTTTAGCCCGGACATACAATCAGACAAACAGATAAACAGACAAAAATTCAAAAAACTATATTTTTGGCTTCGATATCGATTGTAAATCACGCCCCTAGTATCCTTTTAAAAAAATATTCAATGTACAGTTTTGACTTTCCTACGATTTTATTATATGTATAGATACTCGTAGTTCGTTCGTACTAATATGTATAGACGCCAGCACATCCAGTTACTCCAATTTGTCAAATATCTTTTCTAGATTTTCAACTTTATCACAAAAGGATAAGGTTCACTTTCAATTGGGGAAATTTGACAATTTGGGGTAGCTTGATGTGCTGGCGTCTGTACCTATGGATGTTTGTTACTCTTTCACGCAATAACTACTTCGCGGTTTCTAATGAAGCTACGTATTGATATAGCTGATATATCCGATTCAAATTTATGCTATAATTTATTAAGTTTAACGCGGGTAAAACCGCGGGACACAGCTAGTCTATAATATTAAAGCATTTAGGAATATAAAAGTATGTTTAGGTATCAGTTGTTGGGATCAGTTAGCAGTTTGTTAGTTGTCTCAAGATAATTATTTATTTGACGGACCAGCTAGTGTGGTTGGTCGATTCACGACGCAGGTTGTGGGTTTGTCCCAGGACAGATATTTGAGTGCATGAACATCTGTTAGGTTGTTAATAAGAACTATGTTGAAAAGAAATTCAATAATATTAACATCCCGTATTATATTAGCAACAAATTGATACATATGGATCTGAAACTCAATACAGTCAAAGAGGAGATTGCAAACTACAGCAAACAATATCAGAACAGACTGTCGCGCACGTTAACCAACTGGCATCTAGACTGGAGGGCACAGGAAGTGTGCACTTCAAGAGACTTCAGAGGCAAAGCATTCCTGCACTGTCTAGCAGGTTTGATGACAACATGTGAAGGGTCACCAGAGGAGCGTGCCTTCATTAGAAGTATACCACCACAACTTGACGTGGCCAAACGAGTGGCTCATTGTGACTTATCACAGATCGCCATGTTGCAGAAAAAAAAAATTAAAATCATCAATCATCAGCCACGAACCGGAAGACGCAGCGTGGGCAGGCCCCCTACAAGATGGACCGATGATCTTGTGCGGATCGCTGCATGCGGATAGCGCAAGACCGGCAATTGTGGAGATCTTTGGGGGAGGCCTTTGTCCAGCAGTGGACGTCTTTCGGCTGATATGATGATGATGATCATCAGCCTGATACCGTCCACTGCTGGACATAGGACATAGGATGAGAAACTGTGGCCAAAAGGGATATTATTTCGACGTTTTGTTAACTACAAACCGAAACGTGTAACCGATATATCTACATCTACTGTAAAGGTAATCGGCGCATCAGTTAGTAATAATGTTGAGTAACGGTAGTGTATGCAAGTTCGTGAGCTTTAACTGTAAAAATGTCAAGCGCTCCGCTCAGAATATTCGTGAACTATGTAAACAATCGGATGTAATTGCGCTGCAGGAAACGTGGCTACTGCCTGAGGAAATCTCGTTTCTTGAAACAATAAGTGACGAGTTCAGCAGTACTGGAGTATCAGCGGTAGACACGTCAGCGAGTATTGTTCGGGGTAGACCGCATGGTGGTGTCGCCCTTCTGTGGAGAAAACGTCTTTTCCATGATGTGGTTGTTATTCAGTGTGGGAACCCACGGATCTGTGCAGTGAAAATTGTGATTAAGGATAAATCCTTCTTAGTGTTAAGTGTTTACATGCCCACGGATATTATATCAAATTTAACGGATTTTACGGACATCTTGAGCTCGGTTAGTGCGATAATTGATAATTGTAATATAGATTATGTTTACATGTTAGGCGATTATAATGCGCACCCTTCTGAGCGATTTTATGATGAACTTACCGGCTATTGCGCCGAACAATCATGGACGTGTGTTGATGCAAAAATGTTAGGTTTAAGTTCAAACACATATACATTCCTGAGTGAGGCTCATGGGTCAAAGAGGTGGCTTGATCACTGCTTAGTGACCGAAGCGGCTATGGCCTCCGTTAGGAAAGTGTATGTAGTCTATGATGTGTTTTGGTCAGACCACTTGCCGCTCGTAGTAGAATGTGACTTGAATAGTATGTTACCAAAGAAACCTGTTAATATTACAAATGTGAACAACCATGTTGTGTGGGGAGAGAGAAGCCAATATCAGATAGTTGCTTATGAACGTGAATGTCATGAAAGATTAAAACTAATTGACTTTCCACACGAACTTGGCGAATGCTCTGACAGTATGTGTAACAACTCTGGCCATAAAATTATTATTGAGAAACTGTATGCTGACATCGTACATGCTTTAAGTGAGGCTGCTGTGATGGGTCGGGGAGGTAGTAATAGATGCTCTAAGCGGGTAATAGTTGGCTATTTGTATGAGTGAGATGATGCGAACAATAGTAGTGCCAATAGCAAAAAATAACACTGGCGACCTTGCTGACACAGGGAACTATAGGCCTATTTCACTAGCTACCGTGATTTCAAAGGTATTTGACAGCATGCTTAATACACACTTAACTAGCTGTACCACTATTCATGATAACCAGTTCGGATTTAGAGCTGGTTTATCAACAGATAGTGCGGTGTTGTGTCTTAAGCATGCTGTGACGTACTATGCGAGACGAGGGACGCCTATTTATGCTTGCTTCCTCGACTTATCAAAAGCATTTGATCTGGTTTCCTACGACGTGTTGTGGAGTAAATTAGAACGGTTAAATCTACCCACAGAACTAATTAACATTCTCAAGTTTTGGTATGGAAACCAGATCAACACTGTACGATGGGCTGGGGCGATCTCTGGTCTTTATGGGTTGGAGTGTGGGGTGAGGCAGGGTGGATTGAGTTCACCAACACTTTTCAACCTATATATAAATGAATTGATTGGCGAGCTCAGCAGTACCAGGCTCGGATGTTATATAGACGGTACCTGCGTCTATAATATCAGTTTCGCAGACGACCAGGTACTCCTGAGTGCGTCAGTTTGTGGCCTCAGAAAATTAATTGCCAAATGTGAGGAGTATGCTAAATTACATGGCTTGGCATACAACACCAAGAAGTCAGAGGTTTTGAGGCTGGCATTGGCATGGTCTTTGAGGCTGGGGGTAAAAGCCCTGATACAGTACCGCCAGTCTTACTGTATGGTACACCGTTGCAGAGAGTATACAGGTTTAAGTATCTTGGTCATATATTGACTCCCGGCCTCAATGACGATGATGACATTGAACGGGAGCGGAGAGCGTTGTCGGTTAGAGCGAACATGCTGGCTCGCAGGTTTGCACGATGCTCACTACCAGTTAAAATCACGCTCTTTCGAGCCTACTGTACTTCTTTTTACTCGTGCAACTTGTGGGCTAGATATACAAAAAAATCGTACAGCGCTCTCCGCGTCCAATATAACAATGCGTTTAGGATACTTGTGGGGCTGCCTCGTTTCTGTAGTGCGTCAGGGATGTTCGCAGATGCGCACGTAGATTGCTTTTACGCAACAATGCGCAAAAGGTGTGCTTCTCTGGTGCGCAGGGTGTGGGGCAGCCCCAACAGCGTCTTAAGCATGGTTGCCAGTCGACTGGACTGTAAATACGTTGGTCACTGTTGTGCAGTCTCCCATGGAATGGCAGAACAGTGACAAACCGCCATTTATTTATGTATGTATTCCGTGTTTGTGATTAATGTGATTGTGTGATTACTAACATAGTCGTAAGTTTATACTAACAATCTTGTTGAGTCATAGTTACTTGAATAAAGAAAGTTCTATTCTATTCTATTATAGGCCTCTCCCAAAGGTTTCTTACGTTGCCATTCAGAGGTGTTTGCTCTAGTAACCAATAGTTACCAAAACGTTAGGCTTGCGAGTTGGCAACCGCAGGGGGCACTGCTGCCCGACTACCTGGTCCCTTAGTCGCCTTTAACGACAACCACGTGATGGTATGAGGTGGCTCTGTTATTTTTCTGGGCCGGGAACTACACGGCACACCATTGGGGCCATTACCTGTCTCAAACTAGTTGTGAAAGCTTGGGTATTATCTGTTAGGTCTTGTATAGTATGGCTACATTCAGAACGTATTCTCCTACACTATATGGCATATGATATTATGTTTCTTTTTTACCAGAAGTGGTGCCTTGCATGTGGGAGTTCATTTGGTGAGCGCTATTAACTTAGTGCTGTTAGCATGTCACATGACAAGTATTTGAGTGTACCATAAATCATTGTTCTGCGTCTTTTTATCCGCAAAATGTTTATTAAGTCCAACGCGTTACTAAATCCATGTAACGCGTTGGACTTAATAAACATTTTGCGGACAAAAAGACGCAGAACAATGATTTATATTTCATAGTCCGGGTGAAGTGTAAAAAAAAATCTTCGGTAGTTCATTACGTGGAACGTTGTTCCTTCACCGTTCACAGGTTCACCGCCGCATTCCGGACATACATAAATACTTACATAAAAGGTAAGTCTTAAGTCTAAATCCCAACTTTCAACACATGAAACATTGGACGACTAGATTGGAAAATAAAAGTTACCACCTAAATCCTCAATATATCTACGTATACGTACGATGGCACTTCATCTGAAGCAGTCTTACAACTACGTACCGATTGAATCGTTTCGCGGATAGAAGTTGCATTCAGCTTTGGCAAGTAATACTTTTCAGAATTTCTTTCTCATCCATATGAAAAATTTACTTCGTAGTCCTGAGTTAAGCTCTACGTATTTATATTAAATAGAGATCGCACTTCTTATCTATACTATAATATTATAAAGAGATAACGTTTGTGAGTTTGTGACGTTGTAAGGGGTAATCTCTGGATCTACTGAACTGATTTTCAAAATTATTACACCAATAGAAAGCTGCGTTATTGTGATGTGTCATAGGCTATTAAAAAACGGGCAGGGACAAAAATATTGAAAACGCGGAATGAAGTCCGCGGGCACTGCTAGTTTCATATATAATTAAGGTTCTATTTTCAAAGACAATAAAGACGAATAATATTCATATTTTCTCGGTTTTGACACTCAGTTCGTCAGTGTGCCGAAAACATGGTAGTATGTGTAATGTTTTAATAGAACAATTTAAAAATATTTTTAATAGAACAATTTACTTTTTAAGTCTAAAAATATTAGATTTTTGGACTCTTTCTCCACATGAACTTTAACTATTCCAAATTTCATACTCCTCCGTCCGCGCAATTTTGTAAATAGAGGTACTAAGTTACTTCTTCACGTATTATTATTATGATGATAAGTTCTTCATATGAATACAGTTTGTTTAGACTCAAAGCATTGTTCATTCTCACCATGACGTCTAACTCCGGCGGCTCTACAAAAATGTCGAGGATATCCGGAGAAACAAAAAAACAATTTCACCCAATTGTCGGGGTGCCCAAAGTGTTTGTCCTTCGCTGGTAATTTATTTAATAGCAACCCTATGCAACCCACATACATATTACGGACAGCACAAGCTATGCTCTAACTAGTATGCTGTCCCTTATAAAGAACTGGTGGAAAAAGTGGCTTAAATTATGAACCAACCTTTTCGTAACCATTCCGATTCGGATTCCAATTTCAAAAGGTTTCCGATTGTAGTCTTGACAGGAGTTTTGGCGCCAATGCGGAAAAGGACGCATCGAGACATTCATTTTCGAAAACCAGCGTTATTCGAGATTTTATGTGTAAATATTGTGGATTTTAGACATAACATCTTCGACACCGTACACAAGTGGAGGAAAATGCCATATTGCCGTGAATTGCGATTTTCTGTGTTGAATCTAAAACTCCATAAAATATAATAAAATAAAACAAAAAAGGTTTTTATTCACGTAGACTTTAAAAATGCGCTTGCAAATAGTCAGAACATGTTTGTAGTAATATATAATTAATTTATAATTATTTATAGGTACATATAAATATTTAGTTACACGGATTGTAGAAAAAAAATTACAATAAGATTTATTTTATAATAGTAACGATATTTAGCTAGCTTAAATTAAGTTATTGTCAAGGATCATGTGTAGGTTTAATTATCGAAATTTTAGTAGTATAGGAGTCCCTAGTAAAGTTTCCACTGCTTTACTGGGGTAGGACTAGGACTAAGACTTGACTGAGACAGACTTTACTTAACATTGACGAAAGAGAATGATATAAAATATATTTTACTAAAGGCTCCTAAGGTGGACGAAGCCGGCGCTATAAATATGAATTCCAAAAAAAAAATAGCTTAGACAGTTTTCTAACACTTCTCTAAAAATGTAATGCACACATAACCTACCTTTCGCAAACATTGAAATAAAATTTTCCATATTTCAAAATACATGTGTATGTAGGTAACTTAAAAATCTGCGTCGGGAACATGTGAAAATTGAACGCAGAGTTTTGACAGGCGCGGCGATAGAAAAATGTAGAAATTATGTTTACTCAGAATTTGAGTTTGCTGGAAAATATTCGTATTTTAAATTGAAAAGTGAAATGCGGTGTGGAGTTGTGAAATGAATTTTCTATTTTATGATCTATATAGCTTTCGTTGCGGTCTGAAACATGATAGAGTCTGCTTCTGTATCATTTTATCACTTATAATATTATTATATTTTCAGCTTTTGTGGCGCAGTGGTGAAGTTATTCGCTTCACTATTACTTTAGCGACTATCTTGACTACCTCGTTGATCTACTGGTAGCATCTTCAAACCTCAGAGATTGAGGTACTGGGTTCACAAACTAAGTCAGGCCAAAAAGTGTAATAGGAGGTACTCTATTACCTAGCCACCCTAGCCAGGAGTCCGAAATTTACCGGTGTTACACATCCGTGTCTCCGAAAGTACTTAAATTCGACGGTCTTGCACTTGACCCGTTTCTAGCCGTGTCGGCTTGTTAGTCCCATTGGATCATGGGCTTGCAGGTTAGAGAGTACAGCCTGTGTGTGTTACTTTTTTTTTGCAGCTGGCTTCTTTTGTTGCAATTCTTTCGTTTTATGAGGGTATATCCTCTTTATATCACTCTGTCTCCCGCATTGCTCTGGAGGGGAGTGGAACTATTCATTTCAAACTCCTTCTTTTATCTTTCTGATCAAATTCGTTGTGGGATCCAAATCAGTTAAAGCGATTCCCCGGGACATGCCTGAGCCTCACCGCTCAGTGTCATTTCATTGTGTGCCACTGTTGATCCTGGCTTACAGGAGTTGCAGTGGTGGGTAAGAGGGAGGGACTAGTCCCGATAAAAATAAATGTGCACTAACATGTGTACACTATAATATGGACCCCGCAGTTGACTAGACTTTGCGTCCATAGCCGACATTCTACTTGGTATCTATTTGTGTGTCAGATTCTTACAACTCAAAATACATACAGTTCAAACAAGACTTTTGTATATAACATAAGTCATGTTCATAGGTGAGCTTCATTGATGAGTTTCCTTCTTGCAAACCTCTGACAGAGTGAGATTTGTAGAAGAAGCTTAAAAGTGTAGTCACAAAGAAAAACTGAAGAGGCATTCTTTATTACTACTTTAACTATTCTTGCATCAACTATGCTGATTCGATGTTTAGATTCCCACCAGCTCCCAAATTTATACAACTCCTTTTAAAGATGTCGGAAACATAGGCATCATCATCATCATCATATCAGCCGAAAGACGTCCACTGCTGGACAAAGGCCTCCCCCAAAGATCTCCACCATTGCCGGTCTTGCACTATTCGCATCCAGCGGTTTCCAGCGACCCGCACAAAATCGTCGGTCCATCTTGTTAGGGGCCTGCCCACGCTGCGTCTTCCGGTTCGTGGTCGCCACTCGAGAACCTTTCTGCCCCAACATAGGTATACATATACATATATTTTAAGGAGCTGCCAAAGAACAAAGAACAAAATACAATAGATACACCAAAATTTTAATATATTTTATTACATATACCGTTTATTTCAATACTATATTAAGCTCTGCTTTTTTTATATCCAACTGCTGAATAAATTTCATTATTTCATTAGGTTCTACACGCGCAATTAGTTCGCGTGGAACGTGAAATAACCCGATTACGAATGTTTTTATTTTATGATACATATACATGGCCTCACTAACAAGCATTTGTCCTAGCTAGGTACTAGGACTACCCAGTAATGTACCGTGTTACTCGCTGTTGTTACGTAAATAAAAAGATGATATCTATGTGTAAACAGAGTTTTGTTACATATATATCATTCCGCGAAACCCTTATGTGAACTGAGGCTTGAAGCCTACATTTACAATGAAAATTTAACTTGAGAACTTCATAACAACTTTTCGTTTCTTGTTAAATATACAATGTAAACTTATGCCGTGTGGTCTCCGACCTAGAAAGAATAACAGGGCCAACCCAAACCCCATCCGTGGGTGCTGTAAAAGGCGACTTAGGGATACACCAGGTAGTCAGGCAGCAGCGCCACCTGTGTACTAACTACCACCTAACTGCGGTCGCCAACTTGCATGCCAAGCGCGGTGACTACGGCAAACTCCTTCGAAAACGGTAACGTTATAGAAACCTTTGGAGAAGGTCTATGTCCGGCAGTGGATGATATCAGACTGATGATCTATGCAAAGATAAATTACACACAGACACAGAACAAACAATAGTGCTCATCACACAATGATTTGACGGTCACCGTAGCCTAGTTGGTAGTACTCCTGCCTACGAAGCTGGTGGTCCTGGGGTTCGAATCCCGGTAAGTGCAAATATTTGTGTGATGATCACGAATATTTGTTTCTGAGTCATGGATGTTTTCTATGTATATAATTATTTATCTATCTATATAAGTATGTATATCGTCGCCTGGTACTCATAGTACAAGCTTTGCTTAGTTTGGGGCTAGGATGATCTGTGTGACATTGTCCCTAGATATTATTATTATTTATTATTATTCCAAATTATTTATTTAAAGTTCTTATTTTTTACATATTTATATCTATAAAATTGAAATAAAATTATTATTATTATTATTTGTGCATTCATGTCCTGCGTGGGGTTGAATCCACGACCTTAGCAGTCAGGGTCACTAACCTCTTGACCAACAGGTCAGCCGATTATAGACACAATGTAAAACAATGGCTTCTGTCTTTTGTCAGCACGATCCTTCGATAACAACGCTACGTGCATTCGCCCCATTTTGACTTGATCCAACGATCATGCTAACATAAGGAAGATTTTAAGGTTAACCATGCTTTACCACCTATTAGACAGATAATGTTGGCGATTCTGTTTATACAAGGTAAGTTAAATGTTGGTTTATCTCTGTCTAATATAGCCCGTGGAAAAAGGACAAGACATATATATAACTGGCAGACTAATTAAACTGCTTGTAATACGCCCACCGATGATGCTCATAATTTGTGCTTAACTTATTTAATTGAAACGAAACAAAATGCACAATTAAGTTAACTTACCACAGAGAAAACGTAGCACTTTTCTTAAATAACTTTACTTTAAAAGGTAAGCCATTCTCATCAAAGTTTGAAAGAACTCCACGTTATTTCTTCGACAACAAACTTTGATTTGCTTACTTTGGAAGTTTTACTTATCGGGCTATTTATTTTTTTATCGTTACAAGATCAAGGTTGACGACCAGGGTGTACTGCCACCACCAAAGAACTTAGACGCTCCAAGGTTGAGTCGAGAATCATATACCTATCGCTTGATGGTAGAAATTTGAAAATAGTCGTAAAGGTTTTTCAATTGCCTACCATCATGCGTTAGATAATTGTTCAACTCAAACATGCACCGTCCAAGTATTCAATCATGTCGAACGTCAATTACTAGATCAAGGGTGCTAGAAAAAGAGTATATAGAAACCTAGTAACGGCGTCTGCGATCACCGGGCGCGGATCGCGGAATTCAAGATGGGGCGAATGCACATTGCGTCGTGTAAATTTTCACCTTGTTGGTAAGGGATTAGGTGCAGTGAAGTGAAATCAACTAAGAACATATGGCGTGATTACACGTAATAAGGATTAATTACCAAACAGAAATTAAGGTGCGAGCGCAAATTGGCAGGCAATGAATATAAAAAAAAATATTTTTACTGTCTTGTTCCATTTCACGCTTATCAAACACACTGATACACTATAGAGGATCTATGTTATGAAATAAGATTTATTACAGCAACATAATTTCCTCGGTACGTACCCTAAATCTTGCTGACATGAATATTAATGAGAACAATGTACAAAGCTTTGATATTATGTAAATATCCTTAGAATATACACGATATGTCCTAAACAAAAGACAATGTTGAGTGTTATGGATGTACAGTAATACCCCGACTTACGCCACCTCGTCTTACGCGATTTCGGAGATACGCGGTTTTTGTATTTGATGGCCGTGCGTCCTTTTCGGTCTCGTATGGTTTGCGTTCTGCGAATCTTCCTCTCTCGTACGTTGAGGTTGTGGAATGAACTCCCTGCTACAGACTACAGCATGGGTTCTTCAAAAAGGGAGTTATGAGGTTGCTAAACGGTTAGCAACGCGTTAATGATGCCGATGATGGTATTTCGAGTGTTCACAGGCTACTTATTTGTCAACTAAGTTGTATAAAAAACATATGTACGCCGTCCTGTTAGTGTTCTATTTGCGACAGGTTCGAACGTGTTCCACGTGGAATTGTTTTACGCAGTACGTTTTATTGATAACCTCTTATTATGTCATCCAAATAAACAAAAGACTTTCAGTAAAAAAATCTATTGTTACTGAAAGTCTTTTGTTCTGCGCATGTAAAACAATTCCACGTGGAACACGTTTGAACTTGTGATGAGCTCCTTTCTTCTATAAACCGGGGGATATAAAAGTTACAGACATACTACAAGGAAATTTTGAGTAAGAAGAAATAAAAAATGGACTCTTCAGTGACATTATTAGAATATATAGAGCTTTCGACTTTAAAATAACTTCGGTTTACCTTGTTTAATAATAATGTTTTTTTTTGTTTTGGTTGTTCCAGCCACCCAGTAGGCCTCCGACATAGATTAACGACTGTAGCGACTCTAAAACTGGGACCGACCAACTTAACGTATTCAGAGGCACGGAGACGCTCAGAAATTAAACCACATTGGTGATTACCCATCCATGGACTCACCGCGAGCCTAGTTGCTTAACCTAGCCGATATTTGTTTTTTCTCTAACATTTTATTTAAAACTAGATGTGCTCCGCGGTTTAAAATTTTATAAATTATCACAGCTCCTCCCCCGTAGGTGATAGCGTGTTAATATGTAGCCTATATGTTGACCTCTTAGTAATATTCATGCAAAATTTGAAGTAAATCCATGCAGTACTTTTTGGGTTTAGCCCGGACATACATACAGACAAACAGATAAACAGACAAAAAATCTAAGAACTATATTTTTGGCTACAATATCGATTGTAGATCACGCCCTAAGTATCATTTAAAAAAATATTCAATGTACAGTTTTGACTTTCCTGCGATTTTATTATATTTAATACTAGCTGTGCTCCGCGGTTTTATATTTTATAAATTATCACAGCACCTCCCCCGTAGGTGACAGCGTGATAATATGTAGCCTATATGTTGACCCGACCTTTTAGTAATATTCATGCAAAATTTGAAGTAAATCCATGCAGTACTTTTGAGTTTAGCCCGGACATACACAAACAGACAAAAATTCTAAAAACTGTATTTTTGGCTTCGATATCGATTGTAGAACACGCCTCAAGTGTCCTTTTAGCAAAATATTCAATGGACATTTTATAATATGTCTAGATGTTTTCTAAATTATTGTTTTCTTTAGACTTTTTTAGACTTTAGTCCCTATTAAACATACGTTACATGTATATATATGCAAAGCATCGATTACACGATTATCGCTCGGTCCCACCTATCGCGTAAGCCCGGAGTATTACTGAACTTATATTGAAGTGACAACGCAGAATTAAGGGTATTTATTATAAGCTGTATCCACATGTTGTCTCTATGTGTAAGAATAACATACATTATTATGTAGTCTGCTAAATCACTATATATATATTATTTCCTGGGACATTATTTTGCACACGGCCATCTGATCCCAATCTAAGCAGAGCTTGCAGTATGGAACCCAGATAACTGATAAACTACTTTTCTTTTGTAAATACATACTTATATAGATAAATTACACCGAGACTCAGGACAAACAGACATCTGTCCTGGGTGGGAATCGAACCCACGACCTCCAGCGTAAGAAGCAAGCATTTGCCAACCACGCCAAAAGTATTATATATAGCAATTTTCATAATAAATACAAATTTTATATTAATAATATTTGATTTGATTTTCCAAAATACCGCAGTGTCTTAATTCCAAAGTCTTCGACCAGTGTGTGTTGCCAGTGATGATTTACGGAACAAAGACTTGGTCGCGCACTGTGGACCTAATTAGAAGGCAGGGGGTCCCCCAAAGAGCAATTTAGAGAGCCATGTTCGGAGTTTCCCTGCGAGATCGAATCAGAAATATCAAAATCCGCAGGCGAACCAAAGTCACCAATATAGCCCGAAGAATTGCAATGCTAAAGTGGCAGAGGGCGGGCTACATAACTCTTAGATCTGACAGCCATTGGGGCAGAAAGGTTATGGAATGGTAACCACGCACCGGAAGCTTGGCAGGCCCCCTACACGATGGACCAACGATTTTGTGAGAGTCGCTGGAAACTGCCGGATGCGAACAGCGCAAAACCGGCAATTGTAGAAATCTTTGAGGGAGGCGTTTCGCCAGCAGAGGGCGTCTTTCGGCTGATATGGTGATGATGAAAATTGGCTTTATTGTGATTAGACAATTTTGACTACGGTAGACAATCTCAGCGGAGACTAGTAGGGCAAGTTATAGTGGAAGAGCACTATAATTTTTCTTATATATTAGCTAGCAAGTGCACTCTCATATTCCACGACCAGTAAGATATGGGGCGCAGGACCAAATGTTTTATTGACTTTCTGAGACATAAGTGTTTTTCTGGCCAGTAAACATTTTACGTATACCCGGGAATTGAACCCAGGATCTTATTATCTGCAGTCGAACACACTGCCGCTAGACCATCCAGTTTAATAGTGAGAAATATATTGGATAAATAACCGGAAAAGAATGTACACAAAGCTAAGCCAGGGGCTAATCGGGCTGTTTGAGCAACTCTATCACGAAGGCTTCCGCACATATAAATATAAAACCAAGGCGATTTCACTACGTGTATTCTGTACTGTTCTTACGGTACGGTCACCGTAGCCTAGTTGGTAGTGCCCCTGCCTACGAAGCTGGTGGTCCTGGGTTCGAATCCCGGTAAGTACATATATTTGTGTGATGAGCACGAATATTTGTTTCTGAGTCATGGATGTTTTCTACGTATTTAAGTATTTATCTATCTATATAAGTATGTGTATCGTCGCCTGGTACCCATAATACAAGCTTTGCTTAGTTTGGGGCTAGGAAGATCTGTGTGACATTGTCCCCAGATTATTATATTAGATTATTATACTGTTCTTGGTTTTATTTAGTCTAGCGGTCTAACGAATTAGTTTCTATTACACGCTTTACATAAAGAAACGTACTAAACTAAACCAAAAATAAAATACGAAAAACCTGCCAAGTGCGAGTCGGACTCGCACATGAAGGGTTCCGTAGCAGCAAGTATTTCAGTTGATTAAATGAAAGCAAAGTGTCTCTTGCTCCAACTATTCAGTTTAGAAACAAAATGTTATTAGAAACCTCATTATCATTTTTGAAGACCTGGCCATAGACACCCCACACGTATGGGTACGATGAAAAATATTTTTTTGAGTTTCAGTTCTATGTATGGGCACCCTCCAAAATTATTGTTCTTTTTCTATTTTTGTGTAAAAATCTTAATGCGGTTCACCGAATACATCTACTTACCAAGTTTCAACACTACAGCTCTTGTAGTTTCGGAAAAAAGTGGCTGTGACATACGGACGGACAGACAGACAGACAGACATGACGAATCTATAAGGGTTCCGTTTTTTGCCATTTGGCTACGGAACCCTAAAAAAGCTATAGACCACTCGACTGAACTAAAACTTAGGTAAACGAAACGTAACTGGCGTATGTGTGTTGACGGCATAGGTATCATCACCCCGTCTCATCCCGTGGGGAGCGTAGAAATCGACCGAGGAAATACCTACCAGAGAACGGGCAGCAGCGTTTTTCTGTGAACCAACAAACTACGATCGCCAACCCGTCTGCCAAGCGTGGCGATTATGGCATATCCCCCCACTTTTTGGGGAGGCTTTTGTCCAACAGTGGACGTACTTTGGCTGAAATAATGAACTGGCTATGAGAGAAAGAGTGAAAGAAAATGTATGCTCGCACCTCTTCCTCTTGCCTCAACAACGAAATGTAACTGTCATTTTCTATCTTCACTGACTTATATCTCTCTATCAACTTCAGTTCACCTCCCCCGATCACACTTTTCGTAACGCTCTCGTCACCCATTCACCAGCTAACTCCCGAAGTCAAGGCTGCGTAAAGAAGTTTTACTTACTACTAGATGTGCCCCACGTTTTACCCGCGTTAAATTTTATAAATTACCACAGCTCCTCCCCCGTATGTGATAGAATGATAATATCTAGCCTATATGTTGACCCGACCTTTTAGTAATATTGGTGCACAATTTGAAGTAAATCCATGCAGTACTTTTTGAATTTAGCCCAGACATACATACAGACAAACAGACACACAGACAAAAATTCTAAAATATATTTTATTGGCTTCGATACCGATTGTATATCACGCCCCAATTATCCTTTTAAAAAAATATTCAATGTACAGTTTTGACTTTCCTACGATTTTATTATATGTATAGATTTATTGCTAAATTTAAGGAATATCGTCTATTCTTTAAAAAGACAACGCCCGCACTAGGGAATCTAATCCCTTTAAACATGTAATAGACGGTCACCAATTACATCCAGTCTCGGAACAACTATTTATGGGTCACACAAATAGTTGTCCGGTGCGGGAATGGAACGCAGGACACGAACCGGCGAGGCGACTGTCTTAGCCTCTGCGCCACATGTGTAGTCGAAAATTATTACTTCGTACTTTGACCATGTCTGTACATTTACCATCGGACATGTCACGACACTGCCATAAAACGCAAACTTGCAGAATAAATAACATACCACATAAGCCTACATGGCTTCTTCAATATTCATCAGTCAAATAGTCTACCTCAAAGTAAGGTTATTTATGAAGTCCCCAGACATCCTAAATGCCGCTTATTTTAGGTTGACATTTACAAATTTTTCACAGGTGACGCGTTGATCTAACCGTGTCCATAAAAGTGAACGAGTGTGTACCTAATCAATTTACTAATTAGGGTATCGGGTTCACAGCGAAATTTGAAATAGGTAGTGTGTAGGTAGTAGTAGTGAAATAAATTAAGAGAGGTAGGGCATAGCGTTCATTCGCTCTAGAGCAGCCCGACTGGGGAAGTAACTCCACCTTACAGAAGACATTGCTTAATAATAACATTAATCGTTTTAATGTTGTGATTGTGTGAGAAAGTCGCAAGAGCTCATCGGGGTGGGGGGCAACACTTGTTTGCTGACTTGCGAGTGTCCATGGGTAGCGGTCACTTACGACGGCCACATTTTCTTAACTGAAAGATTTATGCATATCAGCCGAAAGACGTCCACTGCTGGACAAAGGCCTCCCCCAAGGATCTCCACAATAGTCGGTCCTGCGCTGCCCGCATCCAGCGGATTCCCGCGAGCCTTGCAAGATCGTCGGTCCACCTTGTAGCGGCCTGCCCAAACTGCGTCTTCTGGCTCTTCTTGCGTGCTGATATTCTGTGGTCGATAAGCTCTTATATGAGTCGCTCATAGCCAGTTACATTCAACTACCTTAGTGTGGACGAGACTGCCAGAAGGTCCAAGGTTCTGAAGGAATTCGATTTTTGCATCTAAATACACGTAAATTACATATACAAAAAACCTAAGTTGCTCACCGGTCTGTCAGTTATGAGTGCATTGAATGCAGGGTAGTAGAGGACTCTGGTTGCAAGCAACTACTTTCCATAAGATAAAGAAGAAATATAGGCATTATATTAAAAAGAAATTATATTTATTTATTTATTGTTTCCTTAATATTAACACACAAAACGATTTGACTGCGGGAGAAGGTATCCCTAAATAAAAAAAACCGGCCAAGTGCGAGTCGGACTCGCACATGAAGGGTTCCGTAGCAGCAAGTATTTCAGTTGATTAAATGAAAGCAAAATGCGGTTTATGACGTATTAAAAAAAAACTACTTGCTAGATCTCGTTCAAACCAATTTTCGTTGTTAGTTTGCATGGTAATGTACATCATATATATTTTTTAGTTTTATTATTCTCTTATTTTAGAAGTTACAGGGGGGTCACTCATTTTACCACTTTGGAAGTGTCTCTCGCGCAAACTATTCAGTTTAGAAAAAAAATATACTAAAACTTCAATATCATTTTTGAAGACCTATCCATAGACATCCCACATGTATGAGTACGATGAAAAAAAAAATGTTGAGCTTCAGTTCTATGTAGGGCGACCCCCCTAAATTATTGTTATTTTTTTATTTTTGTGTAAAATCTTGATGCGGTTTACAGAATACATCTCCTTACCAAGTTTCAACAGTACAGCTCTTATAGTTTCGGAAAAAAATGGCTGTGACATACGGACGGACAGACAGACAGACAGACATGACGAATCTATAAGGGTTCCGTTTTTTTGCCATTTGGCTACGGAACCCTAAAAACAACAACAAGATATATACCAAAAATAACTAATAACTATTATTAATCACAGTTGATATTATGGCACTATTTTATGTATTAACAATATCTCTCTAATATCAATAATGGAATCAGCGGAAGTCCATAACAGTCAAAATACAAAATCAATATGTAGTGTTAATTCCGCTAATTGTCAGTTTAATCATGCCGGGATGCAATTTGCACCGCCCTCCCGCCCGCAAAAATGTGCACATGCAAGAAGGACAATATAAAAAAGCAAATTACATGCGCAAGTACGATACCCAACACGTGTTTCAGTCCTCCTAATGTCGGTCCACCTTTTAGTAATGTCATGACATGAGATTTCAAGCAGATGGTCTTTCGAGCAATTACATACAACAAACGTGTCACTGCACTGCTTGACATCGGACTTATACATGTCGCCATGGCGCTTGCATTCCGGTGATGACGCCATTGCGACATACTTACATATATAACAGCGCACGCTTAAATTAAGTTGATTTACTTTATCTATATGTATTTGAATAATACTTATCGATTACTCAAGAAAATTGTATTTGGAGCGGGTAGTCGCATGGAGTTGTCAGAGACGCCATTTTGTGTTAGCTCGCAAACCCATCGGCTAATCGACATAAAATCTAACATGTTATTGAAATCATTTGTGTAGTGTATCTAATAAACATAGTGTGTTAATAATTCTGGGGTGTTATTTTGATCAACGCCCACAATGGATTAAAACCACAAAGAGATGCCGGATTATCCTCATGATACGCTCGGCACCCCGATATATTTATTTATTAATATTATTTTATTATCTGTGCAATATTCAATTTAATATTCCACCGAATGTACAGACGCCAGCACATCAAGCTACCCCCATCTCTCAAGTTCCCCCAATTGAAAGTGAACCTTATGCTTTTGTGATAAAGTTGAAAATCTATAAAAGAAATTTGACAGTGTGGGATAGCTGGATGTGCTGGCGTCTGTACCATCGGTATATATTCAGGCTGCTTTCGTTCTGTACACCACCTACTACCCTCGTTTTTTTGTTCACATGCAGTTTTAGTCCATTCCTCAGTTGCCTAGAAGAGATCGCTTTTAGCGATAAGGCCGCCACTTGTACTATTTCCATTTTGTGGTAATTTTCTACTCCAAGTTTATGTCTTTGGTGTGTAATAAATAGTTATCTATCTATAGTAAGATTACGTCCAAGCACCTTCCGTTGGACTTAAATGAGGGTAATACGACACTTAATGGCTTTCCGGCGTAATTTGTAGTCTAATAAACTGGTAGGTTTATGTTAAGTAAATCTGAGGGCTCATTGACTCAATCCTTATCTTACGTATCAATTGGATCGCATTCCCTATTTATATTTGATATAGAACGTATACAATCATTTTGAAAATAATTTGATTTATTCCCTGCGAGATCGAATCAGAAATGCTGAGATCCGCAGGCGAACCAAAGTAACCGACATAGCCGTAAGAATTGCCAAGCTGAAGTGGCAGTGGGCAGGGCACATAGCTCGTAGAGCCGACGGCCTCTGGGGCAGAAAGGTTCTCGAGTCGCGACTACGTACCGGAAGACGCAGCGTGGGCAGGTCCTCTAACAGATGGACCGATGATCTTGTGCGGGTCGTTGGAAATCGCAGCATACGGATAGCGCAAGACCGGCAATTGTGGAGATCTTTGGAGGAGGCCTTTGTTCAGCAGTCTACATCAGATATGATGACGATGATTGAAATAAAACAAATGAAGATCCGTATGCAAATAAAAACAATTTAAAAAGTCTAAGTGCTTAAAACAATGCTGATATAATTAATGACAGTAAAGACCACTGATCATAATGATGGATATAATAATAATATCTAGGGAAAATGTCACACAGATCATCCTGGCCCCAAACTAAGCAAAGCTTGTACTATGGGTACCAGGCGACGATATACATACTTTTATAGATAGATAAATACTTATATACATAGAAAACATCCATGACTCAGAAACAAATATTCGTGCTCATCACACAAATATTTGCACTTACCGGGATTCGAACCCAGGACCACCAGCTTCGTAGGCAGGAGCACTACCAACTAGGCTACGGTGACCGATGCCAGAAAATGTTCGGCATGAAGCGTTTTTGCTTACCGTTCATTATCATACCCAGTTGTTTGTTACCAGATTAGAGATTAATCTTTCCCAGATACGCAATGAAAGTCTTCCAGCAAACTGTAATATCACGTTAAAAAGACGCTATAAATCCGCCCACTTATCAAATAAGTTATGCCAATTTGTAAACAATTTTATACCATAATACGTTTTGTAGACTTAATTCGTAACAAACAAGTACTTAATAAGGGACCTCAGTAAAAATGTAATTTATTAAATTAATGTTAACAATATCTCATGGCTTTATGAAACCACAGAGTAATAAATAAATAGAAAGAACATAATTATACCTTTTTATGTGATACGGAATGGCTTGTGCTCAATGTCGCTATAAATATTTTTGGTTACGACATCATCAGTGGCAGTTTTAGCACTATATTCCCTTGACAGCTATCATTATTGACATAACCGGTTCCTATTTCATAATTTCAAATTCAAGAAAGTTCAAAAAAGTTCGCCACAATCAATTCAAAGTCCTACCCCAGTAAACAGTAACTAGTGGAGAGTTTACTAGAGGCTTCTATGGAGTTTTTGTATCAATACGGAAAATCATAATTCACGGCAATACGGCACTTTCCTCCACCTGTGTATGCTGTCGAAGACGTTATATCTAAATATCCACAATATTTACACTACCGATAATAACTCGAATTTACATCAGTTTAAAATAATATCCCAGTAATGCTATGAGACATTAGGTTTCGATTTAAAGGAATATTTTTATGCCCCTTGTTACTAGGAGATATACTTATTATATATATACAACATGTAACTTAATTAACGCAACGCACATCCTGAAAATAGTTTTTTCCAAAATAATTAAAACTACGGAAACCTATACCACAGAATAAGAAGTACTTGCCCTATACAGTCAAAATAAATTGAAATGGACCGTAAGTCAAACAATAAGATATTTAAAATTGCAGTTTTATTTGTATTCATACAAATTCCATCATTCAATACAAAATAAACTTTATTCCAAGAAACTAATTTAGTAAATAACAATGCATATACATGTTTAATTAAATATTCAGTGTATGTGTTATGATTACAACATAATATTCTAATTGGGGTGTCTAAGGGTGTGCGTTAAGTTACATGTTGTATATATATATTATATATACAACATGTAACTTAATTATATATTTTATATATATTATTATATTATTATAGATTTATTTTAAAATTGTTATCAAAAAACATTATGCTAAAATATTGTAAATGGAAATTGAATTCCAAAGGTTCAATTCAGCAAATTTATATCCAAGGGCACGATGTGAATAACTAGTACAAATTTATTAAATGTAACTTTCAAAATAAATTATTTATTTGCACCGAGGTTTATAATCAGCCCCCATCGTCCCCACAGAGACAACCACAACAATATTAATATCAAAGCTTTGATAAAGTCATAAAAGGCTTTTCGTTATGTCACACATTTTAATTAGATTGGAACCGTTTTGTATAAACTCATCGCTTGTGAACACAGCACATATGAAATTCATTTTCCCACATTAATTACTCTTAGGGGTGCGTTAAACAAACGTTTTATATTTTGCATAAAAATATCCCAAATATCTTTAACAATGTTTCCGATTTTATGACATACCAACAGTCGCTATGGCAGAGGTCTATAGCGCAAGTAGCATTGCTACGAAAACTTATGTATTTCTACAGCCTTCAACCAATGCTCTGTGGCTTGGGCATGGCATGGTCGAACACCGAAAACTTAAGTTTTTCAACAGCCTTCGAACAATGCTGTGCGACTTCATGGTGGAACGCTGTAGTTTCAACATGAGTTTTCATCAGCTGGTAAGTATGTTGGCTAAGCACAGCACACTGCGATTTGATCTTTTATGCTCGATGATTTTACATTTGACCACAATCTCGCCTAAGTGAAACTATGGTAAGAGGTGTACGACCCTTAAGATGCCTGTTAGCTCTTAAATAAACCCACTCTACGTGTCTGGACATACGCCGTTCGCGTAGCCCTATGACCCCGATTTTACTCAGTAAAACTAAACAAATTTTATAATTAATAATAATCATAATATATAGGGACAATGTCACACAGACCATCCTAGCCCCAAACTAAGCAAAGCTTGTACTATGGGTACCAGGCGACGATATACATACTTATATAGATAGATAAATACTTAAATACATAGAAATCATCCATGACTCAGAAACAAATATTCGTGCTCATCACACAAATATTTGCACTTACCGGGATTCGAACCCAGGACCACGAGCTTCGTAGGCAGGAGCACTACCAACTAGGCTACGCTGACCGTCAATCATTATCATCATATTCGCAAAGGCTTCCCCCAAGGATCTCCACAATGCCAGCCGGTCTTGCGCTACCAGACTCAGCGTATTATTAAGTCATTCTGTGTAATATGCGTCCGTATGCCGACCCATTATTTTATTTTATCATCTGCTAAAAAGTGGGGATTATTCCACGCTTGACAGACGGCTTAGTTAATACCGTTGCAATTCTTAAATGGTTTTAAATTTACATGGTAAAATCTATATTTATCGTACCCTCTCAACCCTCTCGACGCTGAAATTGGCACTCATTTAAGGTACAGACGCCAGCACATCAAGCTACCCCAATCTGTCAAATTACCCCAATTGAAAGTGAACTGTATGCTTTCTTGATAAAGTTGAAAATCTATAAAAGAAATTTGACAGATCGGGGTAGCTGGATGTGCTGGCGTCTGTACAATTGAATAACTATTTATTTATTTTTTTTATGTCAGAGGTCGACAAACGAGCAAGTGGGTCACCTGATGGTAAGTGATCACCGCCGCCCATGGACACTCGCAACACCAGAGGAGTCGCGGTGGCGTTGCCGGCCTTTAAGAGTCAGCAAACAAGTGTTGCTTGCTCCCCGATGAGCTCTGGCGACCTTACTCACACTCAGAAACACAACATTAAATTATTAATGTTATTATTAAGGAATGTCTTCTATAAGCTTATACATATACATATAATTTAGCTTTACTATAGTTGGAACGGGATGTATAAATAAGCATTTCCTTTTCTTTCTTCTATCTTCCTCCTCATGCGAGTTCAACTCTCATTAGTACAGTATTATGTAAATAAAATAAAATCATCAACTTACATTCGCACACGTTCTTCCAATCAGTGCTATAATCAGAGGAAATTACACGCCTTCTCCGAACTTATTTCTTTTATACAACTGTAAGCCGATTAGGTCCATCTAACTGCCAACTCTAAGACGATCACGTACGCAATACTCGGGACATCTAAAAGATACGAACATCTCTAGTAATATTGCCAACAAAGACATTGGGTAAAGGACTTTGTTCTTTTGTAATTGGTTTGTTGTGTCACGTTTTTCATGTGTTATGTGGTTACTGGTTACTTGGAAAGCTTTTGACTACCTTCAAAACTATTTGGTTAATAGATTTGAGAGTTAGATGCTTCCAAGACTAGCTCAATTAATAAACCACCCACTAAGCACTCAACATGGACAAGTTAAACAGGTTCAGCACAGATAGATTAGGTAAGTCTTTTGTGGATACCAATATTATTATTAAGATTCATATACGAGAGTATAACGGGCCTGTGGACGTGGTTGAAATGCTTGATGTTCACGCCGCAAGTCGTGGGTTCGATTCCCACCCAGGACATACATATAGGCAATATTTGTGTGCATGATCATGTCTGTTTGTACTGAGTCTGAGTGTACTTACCTACATAAGTATGTATTTACAAAAGGAAGGTAGTACCTATATGTAGTATATCAGTTATCTGTTTTACCATAGTACAAGCTCTGCTTAGTTTGGGATCAGATGGCCGTGTATTAATAATGTGTTACAAAATATACAATCGGTGGCCTTATTTTTTATCTTTATCTTCAAAAGGAGAACGCCCGCAGCAAGGAAATTAATCCCTGTGTCACGGGGTACTTTAGGAACATATTTGACGCACACAAGGGGTACATTCAGACTCAGAACAACTATCTATATGTCACACACATAGTTGACCTGCGCGGGAATCGGGACACGAAGTGGCGAGGTGGCTGTATTTGCAATAACATGTAATTGAAAAGTGTAATTCTAATGTGTAAATTAATGTAATTGCTAGAGTATGCAGTATTTTACCCTAACATTAGCAAGACAGAGTGGGTGCTTCCAAATAATAACTATCAAAATTCGATTCGTATATGCTTTTTTTTTTCTTTCCCCTTTCATTTCGAATAATGAGGCGGTTATTTCTTCGTCCTGGGACTGAATCCTTAAGTAGGTCCGGTGTATTTCTTTTTGGCATGGTCATTTTATTCTGCTACGCGATATAATGGTGTTGGGACTACGAAAAGGGTTTATATAATTTTATTTAATCATTTATAAGTGAAACATGGATGTTGGTATCATAACCAGATAGGACGCACTGAGATTTAGTTCATGATCATTGACCAAAGTATGAATTATTAATAATCCCATTAAGGAGTAACAATCAACGTTCAGATGACGCAATTATATATAAATACAGCTATATATATACTAGCTGTGCCTCGCGGTTTTACCCGTGTTAAACTTTATTAAATATGTGTTAATCGAGGGTGGCAGCTAACTCCATCTCCAAAATCGCTCCAGCCGTTTAGACGTGAAGAAATGACAAACACTCACACACTCTCAAATTTTCGCCTTAATAATATTAGTGTGATGATTGCATCATCTGAAGTCCCCGCAGTTTCTCTCGCGTTAAACTATATAAATTAAAGCCTAAGTGTTATTCGGATATCTAAGCTATATTACTACAAAGTTTAATCAAAATACATTTCGTAGTTTTGGCGTGAAAGAGTTACAGACATCCATATATCCATACATCAAGAGGATACATTTTTATTAATGTAATTCCCACATCACAAAATATAAAAAAATAAACACAAAAAATAGTATCAAAGTATGACACATTTATCCGATTGTCCCTCCTGTCCGGTCTCTTGTTCCTTCAGGACTTGTATGACGCTTCAGCCAAAGGGGTCAGCGTTGCCCAATTTTGAGAAGATAGAATCTAATTCTTAACATCGAAACGATAAGAAGAAGAAGAAGAATGTAATTTAAACACGCTAATCTTCATATTTCGAATGTGGTGTTAACCTGTAACTGGTTGCTACACAAGAAAATGTATTCTGTAAGTTAACATATACCAAACTCAAATTTAATGTGTAAGCAATTGTTGGTTGCCAATAAACAAAAAATAAATGCGATACCCGAGTGGCATTAACAAGATATGTTCTTTTGTTTCAAGCTTATTGCAAGGAATTTGTACACGTGGCCACTTTGGACGGTGTATATTGCGAAATCATTGGATAGCATTAGAGTGCAAACAATATATTCATGCAGCTTATGGGTTTAAGTCGCTACTGCAGTGCCTCCGGTATGTTTGCGGAAGCTAGAGTAAACACATTTAATGCTATCCAGAGTGCTCGTATTGCATCGTTCATGGACCGGATCACCACGTGTAGAATAAATAGAATTATATTATAGACTATGTAGTACATGGCTAGCAATAGTTGCCTAGTGATAATATATTAGGAAATAACTGCTACTTTTCGACTTATAAACGTATGTCCAAAAGTAGCAGTTTGCATCATTGTTATATCAGCCGAAAGACGTCCACTGCTGGACAAAGGCCTCCCCCAAAGATCTCCAAAATTGCCGGTCTTACGCTATTCGCATCCCGCGTTTTCCAGCGACCCGCACAAGATCATCGGTCCATCTTGTAGGCGGCCTGCCCACGCTGCGTCTCCGGTTCGTGGTCGCCACTCGGGAACCTTTCTGCCCCAACCGCCGTCGGTTCTACGAGCTATGTGCCCCGTCCATTGCATTGTATACCTCAACATAATTAATTAAATTATTTATTTCATGTATATTGTTGTATTGATCTTGAGTCTGAAATATGGTCTCTATGGTACTAAATCAACCAATGCGTACCCAGACTCAGAACTACTACTTATAGATCACACAAATAGTTGTCTTGTGCCGAAATCGAGCCTGGAACGCGATGTAGCGCAGCAATTGCCTTAACCGCTGCACCACACATGTAGTTTTACATTTATGTAATAGGTTTCATTGCCATTAGTGTAATCAGGTGTAGAGTCCTCCTGCAAACAGCCTAACATTTGCCACCTTAACAATCAGGTCGCCGTTAGAAATAATGGCGACCCTAATTGTGAGAAGGTTCATTTCTATCTGAAAACGAGTAAATAAAATTAAATGTTAATTCTTATGTCGGATTACATTCAGACTACGGGCTGAATAATAAAATTAGATTTGAGCGGAGAAAGAAAAAAGACACCGGCTTTTTTCTTTCTCCGCTCAAATCTTTAATTTCTAATGGTATTGTTTTATTATACATATTTCAACATCGTATTCCCACTGTAATATATTGAAGTTAGTTTTTCTTTGAACTACAAAGTAATAACATAATTTTTCATCTAAAACGTAAGCAAAAAGGTCTTATTAAAAACTGGGCAGAAGTTGGTTTTCAAAGGTTTTATTTTACATGCTAGTTTTGTTTTTTTTCTTTACGTTCGTTTCGTTAGTTCAAAAAGAGAAACTGGCATTTCTCTTTTTGAACTTCACAGAAGCTACAGAAAAGGTTTAATTAGTTTTATAATGAATAAATGAACCCATGTAAAAAATATTTATAAATGGAATGTGGTAACCATAGAGATTTTTAAATATGGCTGCTGCCGCCAATTTAAATGTGAATGTGACTGAAGATGGTGTTGTAGCTGGTATAAAGATTTGTTTGTTGATGTTTTGACTAATTTTGCTAAAATTAAAAGTTAGCCAGATTATGAACCTCGCTCACAATGAATACAATCATATATTGGCCTAGCACACAGTAAGCAGATAACGGTGCTAATGTAACTTCTCTGAACTCCTGATAACCTAGATCAGTGCATGAACATATAACATTATAATGACAGCCCAATGACGTCCACAGCTGGACAAAAGTTTCAAAAGAATACCACGATGTAGTTGTGACCGTCTTTTGGAGGGATATGCCATACGATTATGGCCTGCCATGCTTGACAGAAGTGTTGGCGATCGCAGTATGATGGTCAGAGTAGACAGAGAGACGCTACTGTCCATTTTCTGGGAGATATTCCCTTAGGTCCACTTCTACGCCCCCCACGGGATTCAATGGGCTGGCGATATTCTTTGCCGTTAGCCACACGGCAAATTATAATGATATTACATCAATTAGGCCATTAACCAGATTCGGATACCAGTCAGTTTTAATTAGTAGTTTAATCTCCTACTGATGAATAAAATGCTATTTCCTTTAATTTCCAGAATACTGTCATCCGTACGAGCCGTTCAAGTGTCCTGTTGATGGCAATTGTATCTCGATCCAGTACCTCTGCGATGGCGCCCCGGACTGCATCGACGGATACGACGAGGACTCCAAGCTTTGCACTGCTGGTAAGTAACCAAATTTTCGGTGGATTCTGTTAGTCCAACTCCGTCAAATAGGTCTCTTCCTCTGCAGCCGTGCTCTTCGACGCGTTATCAGTTACGTTAAAGAATTCAAGCTCTTCAGTGGTAAATATTCAAGTGAAGTTTTGGACAACTTACTTAACTCCCCGTTGTAACTATTGACATGGAGGAGAGCACCGAAGGCACAGACGTGAAGCATGTCCAGCCCAGTCCCACTTTAATCTAATTAAGAACCGCAGATAAAGAGGTCCTGGGTTCAAATCCCGGGTTGGGACAAAAAGTGATTTTGGGGTTTTTCCGTAAAAAGAAATTTCTCAGTGTCAGCCCGAAGTCTGGGAGTTGGCGGTATTACAACCCCGTGCCTCGGAGAGCACGTAAAGCCGTCGGGCCTGTACCTGGACCGGTCGTGTCGCTATTCGTCCCATCGGATCATGAGAGTGATGGAATAGAAAGTGCCCCTGTACTTGCGCACACACTTATGCACTAGACTACACCATATATCCTGGCAATTGGCTAGGAAGGATGAAGGATCATTGAATGAAATTCTTATATGATCCCTCGGTTCTCTCCACCATATCAATAGTCTAAACTTAGTCGCTGAATGAATAACTATATTCATTCAATGATCATTCATTTGCAGTGTTGCTCTTCATCATTTCAATAGTCTTAGCTTAGTCATTGAATTAATATATTTATTCAAGCTGTATCGTGACGGCGAAAAATATCATCACCCCATCTCATCCCGTGGGGTCAGCGTTTTTCTGTGAACTATGACCATCAAATAACGATCGCCAACCTGGGGCTCTACCGGCTAAGTCACCGAACATCGATTTCTTAAATGGCGTTCAAATAAATAAATGGGCAAAAAAATTCAATGGGCTTCGATGAGCACATGTGACGTCATAAATGGTCCAGGGGCTCTACCGGCTAAGTCGCGGAACATCGATTTCTTAAATGGAGTTTAAACTAAATAAAGGTTAAAAACGACTTAATCAATCGTCAAATCGTCTTCAACGTTGACAATTGATTCCGGACCATTTATGACGTCACATATGCTCATGGACGCCGATTTAAAGATTGATTAAGTCATTTTTAACCTTTATTTATTTGAACGCCATTTAAGAAATCGATGTTCGGCGACTTAGGCGGTAGAGCCCCAGAATCGATTGTCAACGTTGAAGCCGATTTAACGATTGATAAGTCATTTTTAACCTTTATTTATTTGAACGCCATTTAAGAAATCAATGTTCGGCGATTTAACCGGAAGACTGTCTTTTTTTTCTGACTGTCTGCCAAGTGTGGCGATTATGGCGATTTTGTCTAGCAGTGGACGTAATTTGGCTGAAATGAAAGAAACTACAGTGGTGCTCTTCACCGTGTCAATAGTTACCTACAATGGGGGAATAAAGCAAGTTATTCAAAATTTTTGTTTAAATCGCTTAATACGATAAGACCGCCCATTGTGCAAGATGTATTATTCTAGTCCAATTTTGTACTGTTTGAGTGTGTACAATAAAGGTGTAGTTGTAACATTTTTTTTTTTAATATTGTTATACATTATTTGGTATGGTAAGTACTATAATTAGTGCGGCTGGTGCTTAAAAAAGGAAAACCTGCGCTATAAGCACCAGCACCTTCCAATTTAATTATTTAATGTATTATAATTATACACAAATATTTAATTAATGAAATTAAATGTATCGCATTATTTACATTATGTGTTTGAATGGGAGCTTGAGTGTGTGTGGATAGGTGAGTGTGGGTGTAATGGGTGCATGTGTGCAAGTGTGTGTAAGTGTTGTAATAAAAGTAAAGTGTAAAGTTCCATTATATTTTACCATGCGGCAGTGATGCTTCACTTGCACTTTACCAGCTTGTTATTTCGAAAAACCACAGTTAGACTCAGAACAACTGTAGGTACTATAGTTGAAATGTCCGGACGTTGAACCTGAAAAACGTAGGCTCGAAATAGTTGCGAGGCAATTGCCTTAACCACTGATCAACTGGTGCGGAGAAAGAAAGTTACTCGGAATGTGTAGCTCCTTAATAAGAGATGGATACCCGAGAGAAACAAATGAAATATCCCTGTATTTGTGAAATTTCTTTCATAGAAACCATGAGGTGAGGTATAATAATAAAAAAACGGTTTGTTTCTCTTCACAAAAGGCTTATTAATCTTATTATGAAAAAGAAGAATTTAGTGCCAAGTTGAAACCCAACATTGATAGAGCCTAGTGTCAGATGTTGGTTTAATAAAACCTGTATTACATGTATTTTTTCCTTAAGAGAAAACTTTCTAAGATTTTCCAAGGACAAAATGTAAAATGCATAGGCTAACCTTTCCATGTTTCCATGGGGACAAAATTTAAAAGAACGGATATAGGTCTAAGCTTTCTATGTTTTGAGGGCATACAAAGTAAAAAAATATCTACAAGTCTTACTTTTCTATTCTATTGTGTGCATTAAATGTAAAACAGTAAATATACATCAAACCTTTCTATGTTTCTCTGGGGATTAAATGTAAAAGAATACATATATTTAGATCTAACCTTTCCATGTTCCTCTGGGGACGAAATCTAAAACTGTACATATAGACCTAACCTTTAAATGTTCCTTTAGGTATATTTTTTTTGGGTGACATAATGTAATGATATGCAAATAGACGTAACCTTCCCATATTGTTGTGGGTGTAAAATGTAAAGCAACACTTCTTCTTCTCCTTATCGCGTCGATGGTAATAATTAAATTTATCTGGCAAAAATTGGGCAACGCTGACGCCTTGGCTGAAGACTCACACGACTCCTGCAGGGATCAGGAGACTGTAGAGTTGACTAGCCATCAGCGCAGGACATAATAATATTATAGCTCACAAGTGTCTGCGCAAACCCAGGGGTACGTTCTATCCATCACACTCATGATCCGAGTCTAGCGACACGACCGTTTTTTTTTTTTATTATACACGTAGACTTTAAAAAAGGCGCTTGTAAATAGTCAGAACATGTTTGTATACAGTTATTATTTCTAGTTACTTATTACAGATATTTAGGTACACGGAATGTTAAAACATTTATACAATTTATTTTATAATGGTAGTGATATTTACCTAGCTTGTATTAAGTTATTGTCAAGGAGATTATGTTTAGGTTTAATTATTGAAATTTATATTTTACTACATATGCGGCATGGTTCTGTCTATATTAAGGTATGATTTCAGTATTATTATTATAACAGACCTTGTGTTTAAAACGACGGTCGCGCTTTAATGCTACCACCGGATCCAATGCGCCCCAACTGAGAAGACCCAGCGAAACAAACTCAGCAGGTTCATCTACTACCGGTTTCAACACGGCCCAGTTGAGACGGTCCGGCAAAACATACTCAAGCGGGCATGAACACGGGATTTGGTCCACTTAAAGTAATTATTTAGTAGGCAAACACAATATCTGCTCGATCGGTTGTCTGAATGAATATTAATTTAGATTATACCTATTTAGGAAACAAAAAAAAACATCGAAACAAAGATAACAAAGATACGTTAAGAAGACAGGGCCAGGACCGACGGCTTTACGCACTCTTCGAGGCACGGGGTTGTAATACCGCCATCTGCCAGACTCCGACTTATACTGAGAAATTTTCTTGACAGAAAAATCCAAAAATCACTTTTTTGCACGACCCGGGATTTGAACCCAGGACTTCATTATCTGTAGTTTAACACGCTACCGCTAGATCAAGAAGGCGGTACCTAAAGAACTAAATTATTATCATTAGATGATATACTTAAAAAAATAATTCTGGGATATGTATGTTCAGCCCACGTATTATAATACCCGTGGCTGTTCATTACGTAAATATTGGACCTGAAATGTTATTTCAAACAATATAGGTATTTATTTAGATCAAGTTGCTAGAATAAAACCGTAATAGTGGTTTTGCTCTTACCCTTTTACATATCCTGAGTAGGGTGGAGTTTAAAACGTTAAAAAGATAACATTCGAAGATCACGAGAGCTTTTTAATGCCTATACATCTTTTGAATACTTCTTAAATCATAGTTTCTTTAATAATTTTAACTTTTACCGTCTTTAACATCCTAAACTGAAAACATTTAAGACATCTTTAAAATGACATACTCACGCCTGTTTCCCAGAGTGGTAGGCAGAGACAACGGATATCCATTTCATCCACGATCTTTGCACACCTCTTTTGCCTCTATTACTGTTATTATATTCTTCATACATGCTCGCCGGTTTAGGGTACTTCTGACCTGCCCTTTCTTGAGAACGTCTTCGATTTGGCCAGAGAATGTTCGACGAGGTCTTCTCCTTCCGGTTGTCAAATGAATTGTAAAATTTGATTGCGGGTGAGAATCACCACGGGCTATCAGGTCCCATGAGCGTTAACCGCTCCGCCACCGCACCGTGGTTCTCAGACTCGAATTTCTACGATTCGATATTTCTTAACGCCTATACATCTTTCTGTTTTGTTTACAACATAGACTTTTCCGGACAGTAGATAACATGCAAATCTAACAAATAAATAATCTACACAAATATGTATACAAATAAATAAAATTGAAATGTCTGTTTATAATATCGAAATAACCATTTTTTACTACATGTGTATGCATATATATACGAAACATACACCAAAATAATTTTTTTTAATTTTTGTCTGTCGGTCTGATTTCTCGATTTTGACGGGACTTTCATTGGCAAGTAGCTGATATGATAAGGAGTAACTTAGGCTACGTTTATGTTAGAAAAACTGTTTTATTTTAGAATAAACCAAAAAATAACTAAATAAGCTAATTAACACGCGGACAAAGTCGCGGGCACAGCTAGTAATACATACAATTAATATGCTAAATTTCATCTGCCAGTGTGTATGGTTCGTAGCTTAATGCAGAACGCCTGCTCGGATTGGTAGAGGTTGCAAGTATTGCTGGTACGAGACACGCCGGACGTTCAGAATTAGGTTTGCCAATTTTTGAGATTAAGTTGGCACCATCGGACATGTCTCACGCCACATCCATCTCTCTGCCACTGCGCACGCCCATTGGCCAAATCAAATAGCGCGCGCAAGCTTATTTCTGCAACACATTTCCGTCCCTTTTCCAAATGCATTCCCCAAGAGTGCCAATGTGCCTGACCACAGTCAATCCCTTGTTGAATTGGTATATACAGACTCCCACTGTTACTGATATTAAGGTAGATCATATAACTCTTCTGGGACATACATTGCTACTTTCCTTTTTACAAGAGATAAAACTGTGCCAAATATTCTAACATATGAAAATCGCAAAGGAATTTTATCTAATCAACTTAATTATAATCTCGGAGCATTTAAACTTAAACATTGCATCATTGAAAAAGGCAATACACTCATTGGTACTGTAGAAGTTGAGTAAGTTTCGCTGAATGGCTGAGTTAACTGAATAATTCAAGGATCTTGCAACCTTTCAAAACAGGCTTAAAAGATTGTTCAATTAGCGAAGCGTAGCCTCTAAACATTAACCTAATTTAATATTTTTCATTGAACGTTAAGATCTTTTAGCCACGGGGGAAGAATTACTTATTTAAGCAGCGCCGTGAATCTCGGATAATCCTATAAAGGCTTTTTATGTTGAAGGAGCAAATAAAAGTATAAAACTCACTGCAATTCTGGAAGCAGGGCTAATACAGAGAGTGAGAAAAGCTTGACGAAAACGGATAACGTATGGTTGAATAGGAATTTATATTTAGAGTCCTTGAATCCCTTGTTCTTTAGCCGCACCTGATAAGGGGAGTCAAGCCATGAACTATAATGCACAATGCATTTCTAAAAACATGTAGGTACATGTCAGTAACAACCTTGCCAAGGTTAGTAAGAACCCGCAAGTTTGTTAATTCTTAGTTTTAGTTGTAGCTAGATGCTCTCACCAGGCCTTAAGTGATCGGCGAGGTTATGCAACTAGGCTCGCGGTCAGTCCATAGATGGGTGCCCACCAAAGTGGTTTAATTTCTGAGCGTCTCTGTACTTCGGAGGGCATGGCGACCCGAGTACTTAACGGAAGAGTGAAAGTAATAGAGTAATCCTACAGCCTTTCACTCTTCCCCTATGTCCTTGAGTCACAAAAGATGCTCAAGGGTTGAAATGCTTTTTAGGAAAATACATCGAAACAACATATACGCAGTCTGGTGTCAAGTTGCCGGTGATACATACTCTAGGCAAGCCTGTATCGTGGAATCCGTGTCCTGATTTCCAATTAATTTAAATAATAAGTTTATAAACATAAACTATAAACTAAATTATTAATTTGTGCCAAGAAAGTGTTTGGAAATAAATTATAATAATAGTTTAAAAGACTAAAAAACAAAAAATTATTCTATTATTATATCCGAAATCGAATAGTCATTATTCCTATTAAATAACTTCGACCAGACATACAGTCACCTCACTTACATTGCTATTTTACGACTATGTATTAGGTGCGAACCTCTATAAATATCCGTTACGTCATCAGTGTTAATGTAATTGAAATATCGATTTTTACATGCTCTACCTTCACTTTGGTGACAATAATTTTGTTGGAGTTGATTCGGTACGATTTTATGTTCAGTCAGCTGAACCAGTAGGTAGCTAAACAGTTCCGATAACATTAATGAAGTCGTCTCCGTTGAGTCTGGACGCCGTGGCCAAAATTCGACCAGGAGGGTATTATTACATATACCAATGACAAATATGTGGCTTAAGCCTCTCTCGGTATAGGCACATGACATAACTTTAAACTGCTCTTAGAGATATGCTAAATATCAAATCAACAACGGAGCGAAATACGGAGAAGGAGTATTTGGACGAAATTTTGTATTTTTATTTAAAATGACAATGCCCGCACTAGGAAATCTAATCCCTGTGTGGGTGCTTAACAAACATATAATAGACGGACACAAATTACAGCCAGATTCAGAACACCTATTTGTGGGTTCAATTATCGGTTTTCTTAATAAACAGTTTTTATGATATTCAGTTGAAGAAATATGAAAATAACAAGGTAAAATTTAACTTCCGGAAAGTATAAAGACATGAACTTTCATCAACTTCCGTAAAGCTATCTCTTACACCCAATATGAGTCTTTTGTACGTATCAAATCTTTGTCATCTTTTTGTTATGCCTAATGTGTACAAGACGGTCGAGAGAATTTTTTTTATAGGTATATATCATAGGGCGACAAACGAGCTAGTGGGTCACCTGATGGTAAGTGATCACCGCCGCCCATGGACACTCGCAACACCAGAGAATTCGTGGGTGCGTTGCTGACACTTCCCCCCACCCCAATGAGCTCTGACGACCTTACTCACACTCGGAAACACAACATTAAAATTATTAATGTTATTATTAAGGAATGTCTTCTGTAAGGTGGACGTACTTCCCCAGTCGGGCTGCTCTTTGAGCGAATGGACGCTACGCCCTACCTCTCTTAATCTTCATCAGGTTCATATTCCTTTATCAAATCCAGAAACTTTATATCTCCTCAACTTGTTGTTGTATTATCTGGTTCTATTGACAATTTATCAATAAAATGTTTCCAATTTCAGCAAAGCGGCCACCTGTTGAAGAAACCGCGTCTTTCCTCCAATCATTACTTGCTTCCCACGGGCCCAACTATCTTGAGAAACTGTTCGGGAGCAAAGCGAGAGACGCGCTCGAACCACTAGGAGGCGTCGAAAAAGTTGCCATAGCACTTTCAGGTAATTTATCCTCGTTTTACGACCGTCATAGGACCTCTACAAAACATTTTTATAGCTCCGTAAAATATTGCTTGAACTACGAAACATCTCGACCACCATAAAATAGTGATCGGCAATAAATATAAGCCTACACGGATGTCTCATCAGACTAAAATTGTTGATCTCGATAAAATTGTGTATTGGCGCCCTAGCCGGGATCGTAGTTCGTTGGGCGCCAATAATAGTAATCTCAATATAAAATACTAGATCAAGAATATTTCGTTTAAACATTGAAGTTGAATATTCCTAAATATTATTTCAAGCTGTTAAAAATGGATTGAAGAATTTTTAGTATAAATGGGAACCCATTTATCACTGAGTATCTGGTCTCATGTTCGTCAACCTCTCCACCACTGCAACGTGGTGTTCGAACTCAAATTTATACGATACTCCAATAACTTAACGAATGACGCGTAATGCCATCTTCCCGAAAATTTACACGGCTAAGCTAATAAATAATACAGCGGTATGCTAATTAATTCAGAATAAATTTAAAATTAAATTTTTGATAATGAACTATAGTTTTATTGTTACTACTTTATAGCACTTTGAACATGCTAAGCTAAAACTGAATTTCAGACATCCTTAAAAAGTCTTGTGATAAGTGTCGGTGGAATTTGAACCCACGAAACACTAAAGAATATTTAACCCGTGTACTTTAATTAATACAAATCCAATTAATTTCCAGAATCTCAGACGATTGAGGACTTCGGCGCGGCACTGCATCTAATGAGATCGGATCTGGAACACCTACGCTCGGTTTTCATGGCTGTGGAGAACGGAGATCTTGGCATGCTGAAATCCCTCGGCATCAAGGATTCGGAACTCGGAGACGTCAAATTCTTCCTGGAGAAGCTCGTGAACACGGGTTTCCTGGACTGAATAGGAGCGGAGTCTGCCTCTGATTACTATCAAGTCGTCCAATTTGCCCCCATAAGCTCATCCTTTTACAGCTACCTTCCTTACGACTCCATTAAATATAGGAGAAAGTAAATCTTACCTATTAATTCACTTCTATCCTGAGAGATTGTTCGAATGATTGGATAACAGATGTTGCCAGTACCTCCGCGTCTCAAGAAATGAATTGTGGACTCCACAAACGATTTCTACAACCGGCCACGTAGACTCGTCTGCCTCCAAAAATCATTTCTTCTCGTTCTAACCTAGGTGACAGCGAATATTATAGAAAGGGAGGGTATATTTATTTTACGAATAGGATAGGTATATTTTTGTAAACATAATACACATTTGATTTCAGTTTTATCTTTTTTTAATTTAGATATCTTGAGAATATCAGGGTCCAATACTCGCGTCAGTCATTAAGTGTGAAATGAAAAGAGGCAAAGACTGTGGCTTCGGTATATTCCTAGTCCAAAGTTAAGCTACTTAATTCTAATCTCACTTCATGATTACCCTGATAACTCATTATCATTGAATGTATGTGATTGCTGAATGTCGCCCCAAAAAATTACCTTTCCTAACTTGGACTAAATCAGAGGCGACTCCATTGAAATGACAAGCGTCCATTCTAAGCGAGATATAAAGCTAAAAGTTGGTTGATATGAAAAATGTCCTTAGAATATTTAAAAAAAATCTATGAAAGAATGCATACGCTTTATATCTGGCTTTTGGAAAAATCCAGAATAGGATCATGGATACATATCATTGTAAACTTAGATGTAGGTAAAATACATATCATAGATTTAATCAGTAGTGAATAAAGTACAATTATTTTAATATGATCGGTATTGTAGTTTACGAAACATTTTATAGACCCTTTTAGTATATGTACTTCTTCGTCATTGACAAAAATATTTACTTAACAAAATAAAACGCATACCTAGTTTAAACGGTGCTGCACTCGAATCCAGAAACATATCAAAATTAATGTGATTATTAAATAAATGTTAGATTTATTGTACGTTACTTATTCTAGAGTAAGGAGTAGAGAAATTAAATTCTTAGATATTATACATTCGAACCCATTAGAGTCCAAACTATATCGTCACTCATTTGAACATCTTAATATTGGTATTTATAATAGAACTTTTGTCAAATGCGGGCTAGAAGAAGACAACGAATTATTGTAATGTCTCATTGTGAATGTTAGATGAGGGGTAAAATGAGATGGACTATGAATTAATATTGAAAATACTAGGATCGAAACATCAATGTTGTGTATGTTGTATCATTTATTGTGTAAGATGGACATAAAAATATGAATAAGTTGAAACAAGCGGTAAAGACCGGTAACGAGTGTAAATGAGCGAATTAATTCTAAAACCATATGGCGAATAATTCTGACTTTACGACATTGACAATTACAAAAAATATTGCCAGCCTTCATTACTCGAAAACTGCTACACGGCCTGTATTTGTCAGAAGTTATATACCTAAACCAAGATAGATCTAGTCGTCAATCGCCAAATCTATATTCTCAATCACGATATTTCAGTGTAGACCTATAATTAGTAAAACATATTATAACTCTGTTAATGTTCATACAATTATTATTACCATTTTAACTACACGTAGTTAATAAATACCTTAGTGAAATTTTATGAATATCAATGGTTTTAGTAATATTTATAGGTTATTAATTTTAACTTGCGTCGGATTTCTAATTATAATATCAACAAAATGGCGATCTTTGAGCTCTGTTAGATGATATATTATGTGTTTTGAACTAAATATAAATGGCTTATTGTTCTTAAATAACAAACCAATAAATGAATTATCTTGAATTTGAGTTTCATTTGCCCCGTATGATAAACCCTACGCTAAGTTCTTTAACAGCAAAAGGATTCAGATCTAGTGATATACAGGCTGATAAAGAATACAGGAACACTGTTGCAATATCAAACACATTCCCAATTATTATTCAATGGCCTTCAAAGTCAGTACCGTCGGATAGGTACTTATAATAATATAGTTTTACCAGTACATTTCCCAGAGATGTCATGAATATTGTAACCAAATTAGCCAAAACAAATTTATATAAAGTAGGTTAATAATAGTACATACATAGTAAAAGCACATTCATATTTATCACAAACCTTATATTTTTTTTGAAGAAATTGTTGTTTGAAGTATCAATGTCTCTCTGTGCCGTAGCTACATCGAATAGCGTACGTGAAGATCGTACGAGAGGATATAGGTACCCTCGTTTTCTCTTGGGACAACTACCACAATGCCAAATGATCCCAACCTAGGCAGAGCCTGTACAATGGCAACCAGAAAAATTAAAAACGGTATCTATTTAAAAATATATTATAATTTCTAAATAGATATCTCCATATTATAGATAAATAACAACCAGACAAAGAACAAGTAATCGTGCTCATCACACAAAGATATGTGCTCGGTGGGAATTCAGCGTGGGATTAATTCCCACCGAGGACCTCAACCACCCTCTGGCTTACCAGTCAGGATCACTAACCACTAGACCACAGGATTACCTGTGGTGACTCTGCTGCCGGGCTACCTGCTATTTTCTTAGTCGCCTTTTACGATTTAGATCCTTGCCTTTCACGCCGCAGGTCGTGGGTTCGATTCCCATCCTGAACATATATTTGTGTGCCTGAACATGTCTGTTTGTTCTGTATCTGGGTGTAATTATCTGTATAAGCATGTATTTACAAAATAAAAGTATTACATGTACTTATTATATCAGTTATCTGATGTCCATAGTACATGCTCTGCTTAATTTGTGATCAAATGGCCGTGTGTGAATAATGTCCCAGGATATTATTAAAATTATCTAAGTAAGTCTAGACATGTGCTCCAGAGAACAAGTTAAATCCTTGAAGTGAACTTCTGCTTCGCTGTGTTAAGCACTCCAAGCTTCAGTAGTTACCATAAAAATAAAAGGTTATTAAGAATATTAATTGATAGTAAAACTCACGACATGGATGAGCCGTATAACAGAGGGAAAATCTGGAGCTTTGTGTTCATAAAGTCTGTTTATCCAACCAATAGGGAACCGTTTATTTGTACAATTAAAAACTTAGCGTATGTTATCACATTACTGACTTCCGGTTAAATATATACGTTCGTATGTGTTCGAACCAAACCAATATTTTCCTGCCTATGAGAATTTTATTTCTTCCCAGTGGCATTCCATTTGTATTCTATGTTTTTGATATCCTAAACGTCCGTAGGTGTTAATCTCAATTATAATATAATAGAGACTAACACCTAGCGTTCTTGACAATATTATTGTCAAGAACGCTGCATATCAGAAAATACAGTCAATGTTACATACATACATACATAGACTCACGCCTGTTTCCCAGAGGGGTAGGCAGAGACAACGGATTTCCATTTGTCACGATCTTTGCATACTTCTTTTGCCTCGATTACTGTCATTATATTCTTCATACATGCTCGCCGGTTTAGGGTACTTCTGACCTGCCCTTTCTTGAGAACATCTCCAATTTGGTCAGAGAATGTTCGACGTGGTCTTCCCCTTCCGGTTGTCCCATTCACCCAGGCCAGGTATACTTCTTTTGTCAATCTTCTTTCATTCATCCTTTCTAAATGGCCAAACCATCTCAGCATGCCTTTTTCAATCTTTGTGACTACATCCTCTTTCACACCACAACGCTCTCTTACATCAGTATTTCGAATTCTGTCTCTCAAAGTCACACCACACATACTTCTCAGAGCTCTCATTTCCACTGCATTTATTTTACTTTCATTCTTTTTCTGCCATACCCAACTTTCACTTCCATACATTAAAGTTGGCACTAACACTCCATCGTGCACGGCTAGTCGGGCCTTCTTTGATACTTGCCGGCTACTCATAAAGGCGTGTAGTGCCCCATTCACTCTGTTCCCCGCATTTACTCTTCTAACAATATCTTTTTCATATTTCCCATCTCTCGTAAACAAAGTTCCCAAATATACAAACTCATTCACCTGTTCGACTTTCTCTCCTCCAATCACAATATCACACGCTGTCGTGTATTCATCCCTCTCAAATACCATTACTTTCGTCTTACCTACATTCATTTTCATCCCTTTCCTTTCAAAGGATTCATACATATTTGTTACCATCACCTGCAACTCGTCCGCCGATGATGCAAGTAAAACTTGATCATCAGCGTAAAGCAGACATTTGATGAGTAACTCATTCATCCTTACACCGCATTCACTTTCTTTCAAATCTTTTAAACAGCTATCCATGAATAGGTTAAACAACCACGGTGACGCTACACATCCCTGTCTAACACCCTTTTGGATGCTAAACCACTCGGTGTATGACCCGTTAATCCTCACGCAAGCTCTGGAATCCCTATAAAGAGATTTCAGTGCTTGAACAAGGTTGTCGTTCAACCCATACATGGACAGTACCGACCATAGTTCATTCCTCAACACTCTATCGTAGGCCTTTTCTAAGTCTACGAAGGCACAGTAGACCTTTTGGTTTTTGCCCAAAAACTTCTCTACTATACTTCGCAGAGAAAAGACCTGATCCGTGCATCCCATTCCTTTCCGAAAACCCGCCTGTGCATCCCATATTTTCGCATCGGTTTCTTTCACAACTCTTTCAACCAATACTTTTGCATACAACTTACCAACGACGCTGAGCAGACTAATGCCCCTATAGTTTTTACAGTCTTGCCGTGAGCCTTTCCCTTTGTAAAGAGGTACAATGACAGCCTTGCACCAATCACTTGGCACTTGGCCGGTGGTATAGCATAGATTGAAAAGGCTGTACAGCTGACTCGCTATGACGCCATGTCCAGCCTTCAGCATCTCGGAAGTTATCCTGTCATACCCTGGTGACTTACCTGATTTCATACCCTTAATAGCTTTCACAATCTCATCCATACCAATTTCATCTTTACATTTGTTCTCGTCTATACTTAGTGAACTACGTTCACTCTCTGTTACACCTCTTTCATACAAACTTTCAAAATACTCCTTCCAACGTTTTAACACGCATTCTTCCCCTTTCACTATATTTCCATCTTGGTCTCGTATGGATTTCAGTTCTGAGGTTTGAGTTATGCCTCTTACTGATCTAACGGATTTCCAGAAAAACTTAATGTTCGTCTGAAAATCCTTAGACAACCTTCTATCAAAATTATCCTTTTGTTCATTTTTCTTTTCGTTCACCACATCCTTTACAATTACTTTCATTTTCCTATAATCATTCCAGGCCCTTTCTATATCCTCATTCGTCGCCTTATTCATTCGTTCGTTTGCTCTGGTGGCTAGCCAGTCTAACCACGCTTTCTTCTTTTCACATACAACTTTTTGTACACTTTTATCCCACCAAATATTCTTCATCTTTCTTCCTCTTCTTCTCTTTATTACACCACATACTTCACCAGCTACACTCACCACACCTTCTTTGACTACCTTCCATAGCTCTTCTACTTCTCTTATGTCTTCAGATCCCTCAAACTTCTCAACCAACTTACTTTTGTACTCGTCTGCCACTTCTTCCTCTTGCAGTTCCTCTACTTTTATTCTCTCTAGTACACTTTTAGTCTCAGGGATTCGGTGGCGCCATCCTTTGGACAGACCACTTATTCGGCTCATCACCAGAAAGTGGTCTGTATGGATTGCGGTCCCACGATAGACTCTTGTGTCTAGAACATTCTTTCTCAGTCTTTCATCTACAATCACGAAGTCAATCATACTCTTTCTCACATTTTTCCTCTCTCGTGTAAACGTATGGATTCTTTTATGTTCAAACATAGTATTTGTAACACAAAGACCCCATTCCAAACATATCTCAAGCAGACTGTACCCATTCTCATTCTCACTCTCGTCACCGAATTGACCTAGTACTCTTTCAAAACCATCACGTTTTACCCCAACCCATCCATTAAAATCACCTAACATTATTACTCTTTCATTATACCGACTTAACCGCAACACATCTCTCAGGGTCTCCCAGAATGCCTTTCTTTCCTCTTGTTCTCGCTGTATTACAACTGCACCCATATCTACAGGAGCGTACACTCCTACTAGGAAGATACGGGTCATACCAACTTTCATTCTCAACCACATTACTCTTGCATTCACGCATTCGAACTCAGTCACACACTCAGACATACTTGTGGAAAGAATGAGACCCACACCTTGGCAAGCTCTGGTGGTGTTCGGTACTCCAGACCAATACGCCGTGTATAGTCCGTGGTTTGTAGTATCACACCCTTTCCGCTTCGTCTCATTCACACACAACACATCGATCCGCTTTTCACTCATCAGCTGACATACTTCGTCCATCTTACCTTCTATTCCTCCTCCAACATTCAACGTAGCAAAACGGCTCTCCGTTGACCACTTTTCGCCACTCTGGGAAACGAGACGTGACGGGTGGCGGACCACGTCGCCGAAGTCAATGTTGCCAGAGAATAAAGTACTTTCGTCACTCAGTAGAAATAAATATCATAACTAGTCCGTGTATTCCCTTTCGTCCCACTACTTTGCCTAATTGTTAGGGTGAACCTTATTGTTTTTCCCAATCATCTCCCTAATCTAACCACTGAGACTAACGGGAATGTTTTTAACTTATTTATTTGAAGTGGATTGTTTGAGTAAATAAATTTGTTTCTAGCACGAGCCGACTACTATCGCGGCATCCTCGCTCGGCTTGTACATTGTATGGTCGCAGTTCTAACCTAGCCTAACCTACTACTTTAAGTGGTACGAAAGGGAATAAATATTTTATTGCGTACCCAATCGTCCTACCAGTGGGATAGCCATTGCTGGGACGAATAGGCATATATACACCAACTACTGTCGTTTGATGACTTTGCCTTTGATGAATCAACGCCGTCACCGTACAGCAGTTAACATATATCATATATATTCAGGTGACCGATATATTTGAATTGAGAAATGTCAATGGCACAAGGATCAATATTTTTTTTATAAAAAAGCCAAATACAATGTTATCATTAATTTTATTCACTTATACAAGAATTAAAACTAAAATAATTATAGGGAATAAAGAATAAAACTTAAATTAAGGTTTTTGTAGGTATTCATCACACAAATTCTCATCTCACCTTATTCTAAAGGTCAATTCAATTGCACCAGAAAACATAACAAAGTTAAAAAAAAATTAATGCTTCCACAAACAAAATATATACCTTTCCATACAAAACAATCATTTTGGACTTGAGTAAAATGACAGACGATTATCATTCGAATTTAGGTACTGTATCAATCGGTCTGAAGAATTAATACATAAAATATGACATTGGAATGGAAGATACATTACTAAATATCAGCGAAAGGTACAGACGCCAGCACAACAAGCTACCCCAATCTGTCAAATTTCCCCAATTGAAAGTGAACCTTATGCTTTTGTGATAAAGTTGAAAATCTATAAAAGAAGAATTTAACAGGTCTGTCAGAGGCGTCTGTACAACTACACACACCGTATCTTAATTTTTTCTACATAAAAATGCATGGTACCTGTCGTTTAAAAACAAATAGTTAGCCATTAGCTAACGTGTAATGTTATTCAAAACAATTTAAAAGAACCACTGACTGACCCATTTTTTGTGTCGCTATTTAGTAATTAGAATAAAATAAATTACGTTGCGAAAAAACATTCGAGTCTTACCATCGACGTCTCCATCCACGGACAAAACTTATTTAAATGATAATTTCGAGTGTTGTCAGATCTGTCAATAAATATTGTTTTACAGAATGAATTTGAATCAGGGTGAAAATATATTATAAGCCCTAATAAAATAAATAGTCTCAAATTAAACGAACTATATAGTTCACGGACTAGAATTCAGTAGGCTTATTAAGAGCCCACAGGAATTGTAACTATTGATGGATTACGAACTCTCGATGGGGACAAAGCATTGCAATTGGCAAACTTCGCTCGATTAACGGTTGGACTTTCTTTATTTCTCAAAGATTTACAATAACTTCGAGGAGAAACAAGATACATAACTAAACTATAAATATTACATAATTGAAAAGTTGATAAGTTCACACTGCGCATAATATAAAGTAATTTGCTAAACAACGTACCATTAACAATTGGTAAATAATGTAGTTGTGTAGATAGAGGTGAATAATAACCGGCGCGCTTAACTTATTAAAACTTTTTTTCTTTTTTTTTTTCAATAATAGCGCATGGTCGTCGAGAGCTTGAACTAGTTAGTAAATTATGTTTTCAGCAAACTCATACTGAAGCCTCAGGTCAAATCTTTTGACCGCCACAATCAGATGACACACAACACAAAAGTGTGCCCAGAACGCTATATTACGACAACATAGCCGTGTACGTGGCGTGTTAGGCACGACAAAAGTTTAAAAACAAAAAAATTGGCAGTGAATTTTGTAAAAATAACTTTATAGATACTTTGGATCCAGCAAACAATACAGTGAGAGGAATTGCCGTAGAAATCTGCAAATTGTATAGGCCGATTGAGTATCTACACATATAATAAAATTGTAGAAAAGTAAAACTATACATTGAAGATCTTTTTAAAAGGATATTTGGGGCGTGATCTACAATCAACATAGAAGCCAAAAATATACTTTTTAGAATTTGTGTCGGTTTGTTTGTATGTATGTCCGGACTAAACACAAAAATATTGCAATGCTTAAAATTTTGCATGAATATTACCAAGAGGTCGGGTCAACATATAGGCTACATATTATCACGATATGACCTACTGAGGAGGAGCTGTGATAATTTATAAAATTTAACGCGGGTAAAACCGCGGGCTTTTAAGATAAAATAATAAAAAACCGGAAAACAATATATAATAAATAAATATTGTAAATTAATTCTTTACTCGGATAACTATAAGAAACAATTATTTTTTATTAAATATGTTTCGATCGACTTATTATAAGAAAACACCGTTACTGTGACTTAATAACAGTTCATTTAACATATAATAAATAACCTCACAGATCTTTTTGTGGGAAATGATGAGAACCAAAAATATGTAGTGCATCAATCAACGCATCATCAATAGCATTCGCTTGCAAATTATTAATGCCTTCGGTAACATTATTGCTCTATGTGGCATTCCATAGATTAAATAATCTGTTGAGTAGTTTTGTGTTTATCCATTACAAACATTCAAATTATTAGGATACTAGTGTATCCTAATAATTTGAATGTTTGTAATGGATAAACACAAAACTACTCCACCCCGCGTTGTTAGTGATTTTGATATTTATTGTATGATGTCATTTAAGGTATAACCTATCTCCGTTCAAAATATCATCCAAATGCAAAAAAATAGCGTTCATGCGTGATTTAGAAATCAACATCCGTACAGTTCTACATTTATAATATTAGTAAGACAATTGAACAAAGGTTTAAACATTGTAATACAATTTAAGGAACGTCTTAACATGTCCCGGCATAACTCATGGTCACTCTCCCCCTTAACTGTCGTAAGTTGAGGGCAATTGTTTTCAGCGGGACGCAAATTTTTATGGTTTTATGCAATAACGGTTGTCTTTAGATCACTGATAAACCAACGCAAACTGTCAATGATACAAGTTTTACTATTATAGAAATTTCCAGAATAAAGAGTCGTATCTAGTTATCTTTGTTTAACAAATTATGTTTCACAGGAGTAGGGACTAATGCCAGCGAAGCCAGGTCATATGGGATGGTAGTTGTGACGCGTTCACGGTCGGTGCAGATTATTCTAATTCTTATTCATTTAATGGCATCCCACGTTATCCACGCAGAACTTTACAAATGTCAAATGAGAATTGATAATATGAGAGTTAGGTATTTTAAAATATAAAATATGGGTGAGTACATATAGATAAAATACACCTTTAAGGGCACGGCAGAATCATCATGTCAGCCGAAGTACGTCCACTGCTGGGCAAAAGCCTCCCCAAAGAATAGGGGATATCCCATAATCGCCCCGCTTGGCAGACGGGTTGGCGATCGCAGTAAGACGGTCATATTCCAAAACGCTGCTGCCCGTTCTCTGGTAGGTTTCCCGAACGATTTCTACGCCCCACACGGGATCAGATGGGGTAATGATATTCTATAATAGCTGGGCGAAATCGGTGTAGGTTATCTCAATGTAGATATGCCCGTTTAACAAACCCATACTTGAGCAGCATGGTAAAGTACGCCAATGCGTCCCTCATCAGATGGATGATTATAGATTACTAGAAGGGCTGTAATTATGATGATGGTGATGATGGAAACCCTTTCCGTAACTCTGGACATTGGATACGCTAAATGACTGCTAAGTACATTTTTCTTCATGTAACAGAATCGCCAACATTCATAAAAAATAGAAAAGTTGCGCAATGGATTTGCACGACTTTTGAAAAGTTTCGAATTATTTTAATGTAACGGATTGGGCTACAATTGCTATTTATTATCAAATTGTAGCCTAATTGTAGTTTTAAAGAAATATAAAACGAAAAAAATCTATAAGCCAATGCCATATAGGTATAATGCTATTCGGTCTCCGAATTTATTAATGATACTAAGATATAGTTTTTATCGGCTTAATTCACTTTATTATTTATTTGACATTATATTATTAATAATATATTATAAATAATTAATAATAAATGGAAGACATTTTTAAAATGTAATGTAAAACCGCAAAAGTAACACTATTTTTGCTATTTTAGATAGAATTTAAATAATATTGTATTCTAATAAATAAAAAATAATTTTGTATTCTGTAGTGACCTAGATGAGAGCATTTGCATGCCTTTAGGTAGAACGCAAAGTTCACATTATAACGTTTACACATTAAAACCTTTATATCAGTACCTATGATCAGCAAAGAAATTATTGATTGACTGAAAAAAAGACGTGCATACCTTTTTTTTATATATCAGAGGTCGACAAACGAGCAAGTGGGTCACCTGATGGTAAGTGATCACCGCCGCCCATGGACACTCGCGACACCAGAGAAGTCGCGAGTGCGTTGCCGGCCTTTTAGAGTCAGCAAACAAGTGCTGCTGACCCTTCCCCCACCCCAATGAGCTCTGGCGACCTTACTCACACTCGGAAACACGACATTAAAATTATTAATGTTATTATTAAGGAATGTCTTCTGTCAGGTCTTCCCCAGTCGGGCTGCTCTTTGAGCGAATTAACGCTATGCCCTACCTCTCTTAATCTCAAAATTCCCATTTTGAATTAACGTTGCCAATATTAGTACAAAAAAGTACTTTTCACACATTCAGTGTACGCAATGCCCTTAAAGGGGAGGGTGACGATGTACCAAGTAGTTTTGTGGCACAACATTAATTCGCAGTTAATTGGGAATAATGCAAACAGTCGTTAGCGTAGCAGTGTCAGAGGCCTACTGAGCGGCAACAACAACTTTGAGTTGTAACCGCTTGCCCACTCAAGGAGGTAAGAAAAGTTTTCATGAAAAGATCGGGGCATGTTAGTTCAAAAATAATAAGTAAAGTATTTTTATATATTGGCAATCTGCCAATTTTTCCAACAATTTCTGCCAGTTATGGTTGTTCGTGAATAGTTTTAAATACTTGTGGAAATATACATGAGTTTATTCACGTTTTAGTAGTTTGACAGTTCTGAAATGTCCTGTCTCTTTCACGGAACTCTATATTTAAAAAAAGATGGAATGACGTATAAATTAGTTGAAGCGTGCAAAATATATGCTCCACAAAATCTAGATTCACTAGAATCGAAACTTGTATCTATGACATTAACATTTAAAATGAAAATACTCACAGAAAATTACGTATGTTATGATTTTTATATAACGGATCTGGCAACATTTATTCTAAAACAATCAAATTTATGCTCACGTCAATAATAATTAACATTTATTTAAAGAAATATGTGGAAATACAATAAAATGTAATTGTAACGCTTAAAGAAAAATATTTACAATTCTAAGGAATACCTTATCTAATAAATTCAACAATAGTCCAAACACTTAGCTGCAGTTGAGTTTGAGTTTGGTCTTAATGCAAGTGGGCAGTTCTTTCATCAATATACATAATATCAAATCATACAGATATCATTTCACAAATGATGACCAAGGACATGTCCTTGGGGCGGGTCATGATTATAGATAATCAACTGTTTTTTTAAACATCGTCACAGGATATGACGTTGCCGCTCATCTACGTTTCGGACACAGTCAGCCGGCTGAGCTGACTATATATATATTAAAACCAGGCACTAATCTAATTATATACTAAAATAACTATATAGTAAAAATATGTTTATGAAACTTATAATAAGTTATCTGTCTGTCGCCGCGAATTCCACTTTTAGTCCATGTAGATGGAAGAGACGTAATCACATTTTTTAGTAAATTGTTAAAAACATCAATAGTACCGTCACTCACTATTATCTTGTTTTTTCGATGTTAATCAGCAATGGATACAAAGTTATAGTAAGTTTTACCGTCGACTTTGCTATTTTAACCAAAACCAGTCACTGGATCTATATGATATTCAATCATATGTCATCTTATCATTTTTCCACAGATTATTTTCTCATAGTATTCAGCTTCAAGGCCGTAATTCAGTACCAACTAATATTATTTTCTGCCTTTCTTCTTTGGTACCTTTTCTGACCTCATTTGATCCTCTTCATCCATTTTCGTATAATGCGATTGTATATGAGACAACAACTTCTTTTCCCGCGAAAAACTTTCACCACACATATTACATGGATACTTATCTTTATCTCTGATCTCTTTACTGCTTTCATTTGCCTTATGAACTGCCGTAGACGTTGAAATTTGAGACTCCTGTATTATGTTATCCGTTGGCAAAACATATGAGGGCTGCAACAAAGGATCTACATTGATAAACGTAAAGAAACCAGAGTCCTTAGGCTGTTCAACATCTTCTAATGTAACTGTAAATGGTTCTTTAGACCGATCGTCCTGTTTTAGTTCAGCCTTTGATTTCTTTTGGCGTTTCTTAGGTACTTCGGCAGGCGGATCTACTTTGGCTTTCGTTGATATAAGCAATTTACTTGGGTTACCGGTTTGGACTACTGTGTAAGACTGTTTTTTCATGGCGGGTGTCGCAAAAGTTGCTGGTACTTCCGGTGGTCTTGATGAATGAGTTAGGGTTTGGAACAACCCAACCGGGTATGGTTGTGACTGTTGGGCAGGCTGTGAATTGCTGTAAGCATCATCTAAATCTATTATTTCATTTGGTCCTATTTTTGCCATATTTATTTTACTGACTTTTGACTTAGTTTCTATATTATTTGGTTTATCTTCTGATTTTCGTTTTTTGCCTGGTCTTTCAACCGTTTCTGGAGCAGGTGCGGGGACTGGAGCTGGTGCGGGGACTGGGGCTGATGTGTCTTCAACTAAAGTAAACATGTTATTTGGTCCTGGTACCAGTTTGAAGCGGCCATTTAGGTTGGGAAGGTTAGGTAAATGAAGTGACGGTGGTAGTAAATGAGGCGGTATTGCGGTGGCAGAGGTCGTACTTCCTGATTTTGGCAACTCTGGAGCTTTTTGAGTTATTTCAGAATCTGCGCTTGGTAGCGCTCGTTTAGTTTTGCTGGCTGGCCCTGCTTTAGGTTTTGGTGGGGTGGAGAATGTTTTCCATAGAGATGAAGCATCATCCTGAGGTTTATTAATATCATTACTTGGGCCTGCTATGGGCTTTGGTGGGATTGTAAAAGACTTCCATACAGATACGTTATTTTCTTGCGTTTTATTACTATTATTACTTAAAGTTTTATTTTCTAATTTTAGAGCTCTTTCTGAGAGTGTCTTATTCATACTATCACCATCCATTTTTATATACTTTACGGTGTTGGGTACTTTGGGAGGTTCTCTAGCTGGAAGAGCTTTAGGAATGTCAGCTTTTGGTGTCCCGTTTTTAGCACAAGTATGAGATTCAACTACATCCATTTTAAGGAAATTTCTATTACACAGTTTGCATTGGAACAACACACCTACGCCGTTAACTTTGATTGTACTGATATAGTCCATTATATTAAATGGTTTCTCAGGTTCTGCCTTCTTTTCTTCTTCAACGGGGGCTTTCTTATCTTCATTACTGTCTAAACTAAATGTTGAAATATTTTGCACTTTAGCTTTGGGTTCTACGAGCTTTTTGTCACCTTGGGATTTCTTTTCATAGGTAATGGTTGTAGGGGTACGTGTACGTTTGGGTGTGATGGTTTGCGTTGTTATTGGTGTGGCAGTTTTGGTCCGTGAAGGTCTACTAGGAACTACTTTCTCTTCACCAACATCAAGAGTTGACTTAATTTGGTTTAGAGTTAGTTCCATATCATCGGTTTCTTCCATTTTTACAATATTATTAATCTCCTTTTTAGATGATTCAAGTTCACTGTTTCTAGTCGTCCTTTTGCTCGGCGGAGGTGGCGCAGGTTGCGAGGTATGGGAATCTTGAAGATTAACATCACTCAAAGGGATATCCTTAATACCCTCCATTGCTTTCTTAATCAAAGCGTCGCAAATGTCATCATTAGATATGTTAGATTTATTTAATTTCATTTCCCAAGCTTTCCTATGCTTTATTTTAGTCAAAAAAGGCCCATCCTTACCCATAGCCATACGTAAATTTTCTTGTGTCTTGATACATTTATGTATGAACTCGTAAAGTTCTTCAAGTTTTGCTGAGCACCGAAAGCAAATTTTATGGGGCAGGTCATCGTTTTCCGCAATCTGAAAAAATAGAATGAAGGCTATGAGCTTAATCGCTTTAATCCTATTATACCTAATACAATTATTATCGTATCAACTGGAGGTCGCAAAGCAAAAACAATTCGCATATTAGTACTAGGTGGCGCAAAAGTACTGGCACTAAAGAAAATACTTTTTTTTTTTTTATATGACATTTTCTGTCATTCTGTTGTTGAAAATTGTGTAGTGAACAAATGTAAAATACACTGAAAATAAACATGGACCGTTTTACTCCCCAAGAATGTGGAATAATTGTGTCAATGTTCTTACGGAATAATTCATCAGTGATAAGAACACAACGTGAATTTCGTCGACGATTTCCCCACCGTCCGGCACCGATTGGTCGCACAATTCGACGCTTTGCCACACGCCTTGAAGCAACTGGCTCAACATTGGATAGACCTAAGTCTGGGAGACCAAGAACAGGCCGTTCAGCTGAAAATATCGATGCTGTGCGCGAAGATGTGGAAGAGTGTCCAGAAACATCAACGAGGCGACGTGCCACGCAATTGGGCATTTCCAGACGGACCGTGCAGCGTATTTTGGTGAAAGACTTAAAGATGTTCCCGTATAAAACTCAAATGACTCATCAGCTGCTGCCTGCTGACCACCGAGCTCGTCTAGATTACTGCCAGCGCGTCATAAACCTCAACCTTGAAGAGGATGATTTTCCTTCAAAATTGGTTATGAGTGACGAAGCGCATTTCCATCTCTCAGGGCATGTCAATAAGCAGAATACTCGGTTCTGGGGCACTGATAATCCACGCATTATTCAAGAAACACCTCTACACCCACTAAAAGTTACTGTATGGTGTGGCATCTGTGTTGACAGAGTGATCGGACCCTATTTTTTCGAAGACGCTGGAGGCAATGCGATTACTGTCACTGGAGAACGCTACAGAACCATGTTACGTGAGTTTTTGATACCCAGTTTGGACGAATTGGGGCTGGAGCACATCTGGTTTCAACAAGACGGCGCTACGGCACACACAGCGCGCGACACTATGGACTTAGTGAGGGACGCTTTTCCAGGCCGAGTTATCTCTCGTTTTGGCGATTTGCCTTGGCCTGCAAGATCACCCGATCTGACCAGTCCAGACTTCTTTCTTTGGGGTTTTTTGAAATCTCGGGTGTATGTGAACAAGCCACAGACTCTCGCAGCTCTAAAAGAAAACATTCGTCAAGAAATAACGAACATATCGCAGGAAGTGTTACGGCAAGTTATGCAAAATGTCATAAATAAGGCTCAAATGTGTATCAACTCTGGAGGTCACCATTTAAAAGACATCATCTTTAAATCCTAATGGTACGAAATTTAATGGCACAAATATACATTTAAAAAAATCTAAATCTAGTTTTCTAATTTAGAAAAAATGTTATAGCTGAACCAAATAGGGTCTTTACTTTTGCGCCACCCGTTATAAACAATATATTTTGATGTCCAAATATGCGCTCCCAACTTAACTAGTTTCAGATGTCAATCTTTTATAATTTTTTTTCAGATAGTAAGCATAAACATGACGACGAATGGCGTCATAGAACTGCTGTCACATCACGACGGCGTTTGTTTTTTGTAAAATGGTTGTTTTGTTCTTAGCCGCTCCTACCGTAGGTTTCGGTAGTGATTTTAGTCACAGTTGTAAGACTGATACCCAACGCGGTCGCATGACGGTTACGCATTTGAAAGATAGGTATAAGCAGCATTTTTATTGTCTTGTTCAAAGTAATCATGAAGTTGTAGTACTAATCGTCTCGATTGACCTTTTAACACACGTCCTTTTTTTTATGGCAGAGGTCGACAAACGAGCAAGTGGGTCACCTGGTGGTAAGTGATCACCGCCGCGCATGGACAGTCGCAACACCAGAGGAGTCGCGGGTGCGTTGTCGGCCTTTAAGAGTCAGAAAACAAGTGTTTCTGACCCTCCCCCCCACCCCGATGAGATCCTTTCGACATTTTCACGATCAATGTACACAGCCCATGTTAAGTTCTCCCAAAAGTTGCACCGAGAAATAAAACTACTCAACTCGAGGTATAACAATTGCGAGAGAACATGCAGCGAACGTACACGCGTGTGACTTGCGTTTTGTTGCGAATGACATAACACGAGCGTGAAAATAGCGGCCGGACGGACGGTTGATGTTGCCAGTTAACAGTAAGTACACAGACCAGACGGGAGCACTATAGAGGGCCATAGACCGGATAACCCCACAGTAGAGCTGTCCAGCGGTAGCCCGAGGTATTTGAGGGTTTGCCCAACTGGGACTGCCTCATCACACACCTGAATCCGCGTGCTGGGAGGTTCCCTAACCTGACGAAGGCTGTAGAACCATAGCGCCTCAGTTTTATGAGGCGCTACCTGAAGGCCCAGCCTGCGGACAATGCCGACGACGCAGGCCACTACCAGCCCGGCATGCCATGCAACATCCGTGAAATAGCTCCACCTGGCCAACACGAGAGTGTCGTCTGCATAGCAAACGACATCTATGTACGCCGAGGGGGAGCCTCGTCCTGATGACCGAGTCACAAGCGAGGTTCCACAACAGGGGTCCTAAAACAGATCTCTGTAGGACCCCGCGATAGACTGCCCTTGACACACCCTCTCCGAACTATACGGTGGCCTATCGCGATTTGGAGCCCCCGAAAAATAATATATTTTATAGCCCATTATAATATAACATCAAATGTCGTTTACAGAGAAGTTCTAAATAATTAAATATTAATCCTTCTCACAGAAATACACACGTGTGAAGCCGGGGCTTGCTACAAGTAATAAACATAATTTTATTGTTTGAGCGGCACTTCTGAGGCGTCTAAATTAAAGCTAATTTTACTTAAAATCGTCGTAAGTCGTAGATTATTTAAAATAGGGTCAACGTTTAAAAAAGTGTGTCAAATAGATGAAGCAAACTGAATTTCAAAGCCCAAGAGTGCCATTACTTTATTGGTTTTTCAATATTTAAGTTTAAGGAGCTTTGCACCGGAAAGCACCTCCCTTCCAGCTTTTCATTCAATACTTACTGTTGACACACTTTGTTACATATTATTAATTTCCATACATACGTACGATAGACCGTTTCCACCTTAAATGCCTCTGTAGTATGGAGATCGCCTGGTCTGATCGCGTACTTAATACTGAAGTTTTGCCACGAGACAATGTGGTAGCATTGATTAGTTTGAATGCGTCGACAATTTCAATGCGGACATATCTCATACATGTTATAAGAGCGTGTGGCGAAGCAGATCTTGTATTCTGAACTGTTGGAAGGTAAACGAAAACGCGGTGGACAACTTCCCAGATATAAAGGTGTTCAGAAACGGCACATGAAAAAATGAATAACAAGCCTTTTGTCACAAAGACCAGAATGGCGCTGGCTTGTCAAGCAAATACGCAATTTTGAGCAGCAGCGACAAGCTGAGCTTGATACAATATAATAATGTTGGTGGGAAACGAAAAATACGCGCGCTCAGTGGGCACGACGGTGTACTAAAAAGATTGCCTATAGCGGCCATCTTTGGGCCTATCAACGCCGTACCGACTAGGAGTTAAAGTGGTCGCCATGACCGAAAATCGGTGCGACCAATCAATTTTCATATAATGTCGAAATAGGTAAATATGCCTGATCTTATCAGAAAATTAGATTTTCCGTCTATGACTCAAATAAGCTCATTATGATAAAATTTAAATGTAATGCGCCCGTCATTATCACTCATATTGAACAACCCTGTTCCAATATGTGATTACAAACTCATCATTTAAATTTATATTACAAAACATCGTAAATTGGATAAAAATACATTTTCAGCCATGAAAGACTATGATAAACTGCTTTTAAAATTTAGTCCGTTCCATGTATAATTACAATCTTGTATCCGGTAGTAGTGACTTTAGTAGGATATCTCATCTGGTATCTACTGAACCATCATTTTCTATAGTATTCTGGGAGATGTTTAACAAATACAGACAGACAACTGGGACAAAAAAGACTTGAGAAAGTCAAGCAAATCCAGCACCTCATTGGGCTCTGTTGGTCAATTTGTTGGTTCTGAGCTGGTAACTACATAAAACTCTTTTCATGCATCTTTTAGGTTGTCTTCCTCATGCAATAGTAAATTTGGAAGCCCAGTACAAATGTTTTGCATTCCAGTCTCTTCCAGCTATGAATCTCCCACCAAGGTTACAAAGAAGGACATCAGACTGCAGAGGCATTTAAATACTTGTCTGTCTTCTGTGGCAATAGTAGTTGCTTGAATGTGGTCTGTTTTATACTGTGGTAGTTGTTTAATATTATTTCTTACTTCTTGGCTAGTCTCCATTGAGACTGGCCGCCGTGGCCGAAATGCGGTCGGGAGGACATCATCATCATAGTACAAGTAATATCTAGTTTGTGTCCATCCATCAGTATTTGTTATTCATGTTTATGGAGAGCAAGCCCATTTATGATTCAGGTAACTAGACACAAACCTATTTTGTGAGCTTGTCAACAAGCATTAGAGTTAAAATGAAGTTCCTTCACAGTCATTTGGGAGGTTTCCCTAAAAATCAAAGTGTTATGAATGCTTATAATTCAACCGAGGTGGTGGAAGTGCGACATCAGTTTATTTGTCATCCTTTTCATTTCCAAGAAAGTTTTTTTGTCATTTTTGTAAAGTTTGAACTTTTCTTCATCATACTTATTTTTGGACCATCAAAAATACCAGTTTCTCTATAATTGAATTAATTATGACAGTTTCATTACTCAAACAACAGTTTCTTTCTTCCAAGTCATGACTTTTTTGTAGATGAAGATACTTTTGTGCTCAGGCCTCACCAAATGGTGTATTTTCTTATTTGCCCATAATCTTTCTAAATCCTCAACTCAATGCATGTTTTATAAACAATTTTAAGCACCCAGTACCGGTTGCTTTACGGTTGTGGTAAATATAAGTAATCAAAATACATCCATTCTATGAACTCTGAGACACTCAGTCTTTGTATACTCACCACATATGTTTCTGATTGTTTTAAAAGATATTTAGTGATATTACATTGTAAAAAAGAATTGAATTTAAAAATCAGCTTGGTTTTAAGTGTGTCCCAAACACTAAAACTGTTATAGAAAATTATGAAAAACATAAAAAATAAAATAGGTAGACTGTGAAATCTATAACTTTCATCATCCAACAAACAAACAGCATTTGAATGACAAAACATTAGATTGTATACCTCTTGCAGAAAAATATTGATAAATAATTTTGCAACAGACGGTAGCTCTCCTATCCGAATTGTCAGATATATGTACAAATTGTCACCTGTCATTCAAAAAGTTTCATTTAAGAGAAAATGTTGAATTGTAGCATCAATCCAACATTTTTTTTTTTTAAATGTTGGGTTTGTCGCAGACCCAAAATATTTTAATACTTTTTATTTGTGAATTTTGAACCATAACAATTTTGTTCCTATTAAGTTCATATTGCCAACTTTATTAAACAGGGCACAGGACACCATTACTTATGATACTAAACCCTTAAAACCTAGCTGGAAGCCATACATTGGACCTTTTAGAAACACAATTTAAAATTCCTACCAGATTATGAGCCATTTTGGAATTGATTATCATATTATACTTATTTTATAGATAATGGTAAAAAAATGCTGAATATTTACAACCATTTATTCACTGGTTATATTAATGTCCACCTTTTTATTGATTAAATGTCAAATTCTAATTCAGGATCATATTACACTGAGATACAGAGAAGGTGAGTGTGGATGCATCACAGGGCACCCCCTTAATCCTACATCTGAGTCTTAGATTCTGTCGAGGGTTCCCTCCTCTACCAAATGATGGACCTGGTTTCCCAGCGGTCAATCCATTGAATGCTAAGAATTAGGTCTTCTTAATATAAACTGACTTAGAACTGAACCTTATATGACCTGCTAAATTAATAGTTAATGGTAAGTTTACAGTACTTTAGAATGGACTATGGTCCTTAAATGCATTCATTAATTATTTAATAAATTTGAAGTATGTATTCTACAACATTAATTAAGTCTACAACAGACTGGTCAATATGTCTATATACCATGATATTCTTAATTTTTTTTTCAGAGCAAAACAAAACAAAAACAAATTTCTTACCCCAAAAGGCATCAGCTCGTCAATTTTTTTAGCCGTACTTTTATCTGCTTCAAAAATGTTCAAAAAGGGTCCATCTTTACTTTCGCACAAACGGCAGACCTTCAATAAAACTGGTGGAGTAGCTGCACTGATGGCAGTGTTGATAACCTCTTTGTTTGTTGTGTCAGCAACTGGAGCTTTAGCTGCAGGTTTCGGCTTCGATTTCACCTTTTTCTTAGCCATTTTGTTTTACGAAGAGTCTCAATGCTTTCGGTTTCCTTTATAATAGAACACAACGTACGTGAACGATGTGGCAATTTTAATATGAGTGAGTTTAATTAATTGATGTATTAATGCTAAATCTACAAACATAATAAGCACACGCTCAACACCCAAAAAATGTTAACATTTTTTAGTTTACGGAACAACATGGCTGGCCAGCCAAAGCCAATTGTCAATATGTCATAAATTTTTCGAATTTATGACCATAGACAAAAAACCATAGACGATCATTCGAATAAAAAATAATGAGCTGGGATTTGGTTGGTAGCTTTGAAGTCCCTTAGTGAAAACTGATTTTATGACTACCAATATAATGCCCAAATACCTAAATAATCCTGACAAAATCTCTATATATTTTATGACATCGATTCATCAGAAAAATGTCATTAATTAGTTTGTTATTCCTCTTTGTTTCATTATGTAACAATTGTAACAAGTTCACAAAATTAACACTAAAAGTGTGCTTAGCTATACGACTGTGAATAGTTGTGTCATAGTCATAACCCATTTGTAATTTATCTATATTTCCTATATACCTACAATATATTTCGAAACCGTTCGAAATTCTCAGAATTAATATCTTACTTGATCTAGTTCTTACTTTCTAGTTTGATATTAGCAAAGTTGCGTAAAGCAGTAGTGTAAAATATTCTTTTATTAGCATTGACTTATATGTATAAGTAGACACGCTGTTTCGAATAAAAACTCTGTCCCAGTCCGGCTGTGCGCGAGGTGAGGGGCGCGCGTGCGGCGGCCAAAATTGCTTACTGAGTTGCAGCGCCCGCGCTGCAACTTCGTGAGCAAATTCTCAATATGGGATTGCGCGTCTAGTAGAATACATAAAGGTCAATGTCTATTAGACTACAAAAACTACAGTTGTATTATTGGAAGTGGAATAACTCACTAGACAATGTATTCTTGGAAGAAGGTTGAATTAAAAGTACCTGACTAAAATAAAAGTACAAAAGTAAATAGTGTATGGCCGTTACTTACTACGAAGTACAATGGTGAATTTCTCACTCTTTATTTCATGTAAGAAAATTTTTCACTTTGAAATTTCAAATAAATTGAATTCCTAAAATACATAATATAGTATCGAAATGTATTTTTAAGTTTAAATTTTGGCTTCCTGTTTAGTATTATAATTCCCGTTCTATTAGTGAAGTACCAATTATTGTCGGTCACCGTAGCCTAGTTGGCAGGGCTCCTGCCTACGAAGCTGGTGGTCCTGGGTTCGAATCCCGGTAAGTGCAAATATTTGTGTGATGAGCATGAATATTTCTTTCTGAGTCATGGATGTTTTCTATGTATATAAGTATTTATCTATCTATATAAGTACCTATGTATATCGTCGCCTGGTACCCATAGTACAAGCTTTGCTTAGTTTGGGGCTAGGATGATCTGTGTGACATTGTCCCTAGATATTATTATTAATCAACTCCTCTGTTGGACGACCACTCACCAAATAAAGTGAATACTACACATACATTTTTGTATCTATTGAACCATGGTTGTAAAATAATTAGACCTTTGACATCGAATAAGACATCAATTTCAATTGTAACTAATATTTTAAGCTTTTACACGCCTAACATCGCTGCCACGACGTTTGCGAAATAAATGTCGTGTTAGTGTGTGCTGTCTTCTAGGCAATGAAACTTCCTACTTTCTCAAAAGTTCAGCCTAATGAAAAGTGTACAGTAACGTTTCATTGATCATCGTTATGGGTTAATATTTACCGAAATATAAGCCCGCGTCAGAGGGTTTTGCCTGCCACAACAACGCGGCATTTGATTTTCAGAATCAATCTGTGTAATGTGTTATCTGTGTAAAATCAATGAAATGTAATAGAATATTTTCCATCGTATTTAATCTGTCTGTTATCCACATAAGTAATTTTTAGCGTAGCAACACTCAGTTTGCCTTCGTCCGCCATCTTGAATTTAGTATAGTGCCAGTCGGGGGGGCGGTGACATATTTTTACCCGTCATCGTCATAATTTTGTGATTTTATTGGAAAAACGCGAAAATAAGTGTTAATTCTCCGTGTAAATAGTTTATGTCAGGACTGAACGTGAGGATGGCGGGTCAGACTATAAACGATAGGCTGTTAGCCGCCCGCCACAGCATCGCCGGGCAAGGCTTAGCCAAATCCGTTTGCAAAGCCACCACCGAAGAAATGATAGCACCTAAAAAGAAACATTTAGATTGTGAGTATTGATAGGGTTAAACATACTCATTGGAACCTTTTCTCTTTATACACACGTAGTTTTTATTCGTACGTATATATTCGTTCTAACGTCTTTGTAAGAATCGGTCAATGGTCGATAACATAGTGATTTTCGACGAATCCGTGACAGCAGTGATCATGCTCGAAGACCGTATGTTCTCTGACAATATAGTCTTATTCGAAGACTACAAGAATATAAAGCAAGTAAAAGGTTTAAAAATGTTACAAAATGTTATTCTTACTATTGTTACTTGACACACATTAGCCAAGTTATGTCATGATTAACTTGATCAAACGTGTTGTTATGATGAAAAATACTTAACTACCTGCTATTGATTTTATGTAAGAACATAACTAGTGGGGAACTGTTACTTTAGATTATTTTATGTGCCTAATGTAATTAGCTTTATAATTTTATTTATGTTGGCAATGCTATCACTCATGGTATTTCTATGTATCAATGATAATTCTATTGATATATATACTTATTTTAAAAACTTCTCTTTTGAGGGTAGTTTTTGGAAAAGAGTATGAGTTTCCTATTGGATTATTTTGAAAAGGGGGTAGACTGGTAATTTTTATGTACTGGATTGTAATTGCTATGAATGACTCTTAAGGGTTTGGTACAAAAGGTAATGGCAAACATTTTTTATTTAAACTTAGATGGTATACAAAGTAATAAGAATAATCTATAAACTAATCACATGTGTTTCCCCCTACATTTCTTTACTTTAGACATATATTTTTAATATTTATAAAAGCGATGGAAAATATTTTTCTATTCTTTGGCGTATTGGGCCAATATTCCAGCCTGAAATACATATAGGTCTGTAACTGGTTTCATTTACTAACTAGATCTCATGACATGCATTCAGTCAGGTTGCAGAGTGTCAGCAATGGCTACACTAAAACCCTTAACAGAAGACTTCAAACTAACCGTGCTAACCACAGGCCCAAAAAGATCAAGAAAGAATGTAAAAAAGCTCCATTAAATTTTTGACATTCTACTCATCCTGCCAACTTTGGATTATCATTAATTGACACCATTATTGAAATATGCCCAATGTCACATAATACTTCTAAACCTTAAGAATCTTCACTTAGATCCCATGGGATTCATATTTGATGATTAGCTTTGAATATTTTAACATAAATAATATGCTGGCACCAAATTTGAGCACATTATAAGGAAACCTACTATAATTGGAACTTGTATAAAACTAACCTTCAAAATGCAAGCCTTTTCTTAAGAACTGCAATCCACAATTTAGTATTTATTATAAATATAAAACATAATCCTGCATTATTCCATGTGTAGCCATTACATGACACTGGCAAAATTGCTGAAAGAAACGGCAGATTGCCATTAATAAAAAAAAAAAAAAGAACTGCAATGTGCTTGCAGCTCCTCTGGTGTTGCAGGTGTCAGTGGGGTGACTACCCATGGGGTGATTACCCACCAGAAGGATGGCCTTACTATTATATAAAATAAATATAGGTATAATATATTAAAGAAAGATCTCATAAAGACTTAAAATGAATTATATTGTACTATGATTGATGTGGGCAGCGCTGGACCGGCTATTGTAGGGATCCTTTGGGGAGGCCTTTGCCCAGCTGTGGACGTCTTTCAGCTAATATGATGATGATGATTGACTGGCCTGTTGGTTTAGTGTTTACTGACTGACTGCTAAGCCAGTGGTTGTGGGTTCAATCCCCACCCAGGACAGATCCTTGTATGATGACCATGTTTATTTATTCTGTGTCTAGATGTGTATTTAGCTATATAGACGTATATTTATCAGATAAAAAGATAAAAGTCATTTATTTGCGTGAATAAGGTGACAAAAGTTCTTAACATACTACATTACTTGTCAGCATGCAAATATACATTTTAATACAAAAAATTACCATACAATTTATACTTAATTCATCATCAATAATAATACATATCAATATTTTTTTTTAAATATAAACACACAAGGCTCACAGCTTATAGTCAAGGTATTCTTGTATACTACAAAAACATTTATCCCTTAAAAATTTGGTTAAGTAACGTTTAAATTTGAAAAATGGTAGTGCTTTTATGAAAGCACTACCATTTTTCAGTTGTCTGGTTGCCATAGTACAGGCTCTGCCTAGTTTGGGAACAGATGGCAGTGTGTTAGTTGTTGAAGATATTTAAATTATTGTACTACTAACTGTGCCCCATGGTTTTATCTGCATTAAACTTTATGAATTATAGCCTATGTGTTAATCCAGGGTCAGCTAACTCCATACCAAATTTTAATAAAATTGCTTCAGCTGTTTAAACATGAAGAAGTAACTAACAAACTTTCGCGTTTATAATATTAGTGTGATATGGTAAGTTTAAATTAGCAGATCCATGTCACCTTTTAGCACCTGAGTTCCACTTGCTATGCTCTTAACTCCCCATGAGATATTGCTAAAAACCCTTTCTTTTTAATTGTGTCCTGCTACTACTGTGTTTTTCAATTACCGAAGAAATTCCAATGATACTCTTTTGCCTCTCTCAGGATTTGGACTTGAGACCCTATTGGTTCCACAAACTACTGCTAAACCATTGAGATGGTTACATAAGTACTAAAATTATTGGTTTCTTATGCTCTTTATGGGTATTTGCTTATCACTTTACTCAATTAACCAAGCAAGTGGTGAAATACACCAATATCCAATGAAATTAATTGTACTAGGTATATAAATATTTTACAAAAACTGCATAGCAGTTGATTTTTTATGAATCCAAATAAATTAAACAATTCTAACCCTAACAGAATAAGCATGAGTCATTGATGTTAATGATAAGTTTACCACAGAATAAAGATTAGCACATTATATACCCCCCTTGCAATAAACCACTGTGGTTTATTTGAGGGGCTCTTACATTACTAATATACCTTCTCTAATATAGATCAACAAAAAAAATATATATATAAAATTCTATTTGTTTTTCTAATTGCTATACAATAAAATACAATTTAGCTAGCAGGGCAGCTTTTTTTTCCTTTAGGCACGTGAACTAAAAGGTGCAATAACATTATGATTTGAACATGGCATGTTTAGTCTGTCTCTCTCGCTTGCTGTTTTTGATCCATTGATGCACTTCTACGGTTCAATTGAAAATGTGGAGTGATATAACCCTGACCTTGTCACACACATCTCACATTACATATAAAGTTCAACATAAGGTCAGAAATAGATTGATAGGTACTAAATTGAAATGGAATGAAATTTTTATCAATATCTTTAGCCCTAGCCTAGCTGTTTCATGAATCATTTAAACCAAAAAATTATCACATGTCCACAAATGTGAGTGTTTCATACAGGACTGAAAACCTTGTTAAAATTTTGTCTGAAGAGTACTTTCTATTAATATTTGAAATTATAAAAAAAAAACAAGTGTTATATTATTTTTAATTAAATAACTAACTCTAGTTAGTTTTTGGGCATTACTTACTTGACCTCCCGATTGGGCTATTGTTTGTCAAAATATTAGGGTACTCAAATGATTTTAGTTTTGTCCAGGAGTTCAAAAGACCTTGAAATCTTGGCTACTGCAGCATTATTAAATCATTCAAACTTTGCCCGTTAGCAGTCTAATCTCTTGCAGTGTAACAATAAGTAAATTGCATAAATTTCGAGCCACCGCAAATTATATCCTACCAAAATTATAAACGCGAAAGTTTGTAAGTATGGATGGATGGACGTTCACTCTTTCACGTAAAAACTACCGAATGGATTTTAATGAAACTTTAGAATAATATAGCTTATACATCAGAATAACACATTACTACAATTTATAAAGATATTGTGTGAATTGGCAAAAATATGACGATAAGTGTCAAGGAAGTAGGAAAAAATCTATCCTATAAATATATCTATCCTGGCGTGCACAGCCAAAACCGCTAGAGGTAAGTACACATCTTACTAATATAATGAATGCGAAAGTTTGTGAGTATAGATGTATGGATGTACCTATGTTATGTATGTTTTTTACTCTTTAACGCGGGCGAAACCGCGGGGCATAGCTAGTATATATATATAACACATGTGGATTACACAATAATTAAAGCAGAATATCTGAACGTAATTCGTAAAATTTATGAATGCAGTTGTGTTTGATCACAACCACCCTACAAGTAAGCCCTTTACATAACATGACTCATATGTACTCACGGCTCATTGATAAGCTGAATCGTAATGAGGTTGTTAGGTATATTCGTAGTATTTATACATTGTACTTCTTTTCTCCAGACACATAATATGGATGGCTGAGATGTGTGAAGACATGTCTAAAATCTATTATTATGTATTTGCCATGTTAATATGGTACTCTCTTTTCAGTTTCATAATCAAATCATCCATCATTAAACAATTAATGTCAGCGGAATGAGGTCCTCTGCTGAACACTGCCCACAAAAATGGCGGATATGAGATCATCCCCATGTTTAGCAATGGTTCACAGAGAGAAGGGCTATGACAGGACAACTTCTTCTTTCCCCACAGGATGAGATAGGTATTTTGATACTGTCTCCACACAGCGCATACACCGTCTAAGGTTTTGATACTGTCTCCACACAGCACATACGCTGTCTAATTTTTTCCTACATTAATACACGCCAAATTTTGCCGATGTCAAGTCACAATTCATATTCGAGACGGTATGTATAACCCTTAATCGGTTATAGCGTTTTTTCATAACTAATTGGTTTTAGCTCTTATTACAACAATATAGAGTTTAAAATGAAGTAATGACTTATTACTATTTTCCTACTAAGGGTTAATTTGGCATTGTAAATACACTTGGATTACCACAGAATTCGCTGAGCAAAATTTAATGTATTTTCTACTCATAAGTACAAGAAAAACGTTTTCTCCATATGCCTCCCTGGATTTTAAAAGTAAACCATTTTTTACGTAATGAAGACTGCCATGCCACTACGATTATGCCTCACCAATTGGTCATTGTAGATAATAATATAATATTTCTGTAGAAGTTACTAACTACTGAAATAATAAAAAATTGTTAACAAATATGGCGACTTAAAAAATAGTAAAACTTCGAATATAACCTATTTTCTTGTCTTCAATTATTCAGGAGGTTTGAATGATAGGAAACCTTATTGTGTCGATTTTGTATTGTTTTCTTTTTCACACGTATGCATGTAGAACGAAACAGTTTCGGCAGTAGTATTTTAAAATATAGAATAAGAGTAAAATTCACTAGTACATTTGAAGTGTACTGTGTAATTATTGGCACCAACTTCTAATTTAATGTCAGTTTTGTCGTGACTTTCGATCGTGTCTTAATCGCAAATGAAATGATTAAAAACGTCATATTTCAATGGCGCTTGACATTCAACATTTCAACTGTTTATTTCCTCATAATTGATTATTTATTATACTTTTTTGTTTATGTAATTTGTCTACAATATGTACGTATTTAGAAATATATACTTAGGTATGTGTCTGCCCCAATCTGTCATATTTTCCCAATTGATAGTGAACCTTATGCTTTTGTGGTAAAGTTGAAAAGCAAACAAAGAAATTTGACAGATTGAGGTAGCTGGAAGTGCTGGCGTCTGTACTACTTTAAGATGAGCGCAGTTAAGGAAGCTACCTTTAAAATCACAAAACATACCATGATACATTCAATGTATTGGCCGCCGGTTTTAAGCTACCGGTTGTAAGCTTATTATAACCATTAGCTTTAATAAACGGCTAAAGCGGAAAGTCATTTGTTGTTGATTAATTTTATGAGTATTCTTAAAATTTTTCGAAGCGTATAAATTAAATAAAAAAGCGCTTGTTCATGTTTTCAAAACATTCGATTAGTATTTAAAATTCGTAAATAAAATTATCAATATGTCGTCGCGTCGCTATAAATCCGGAGTTAGAACGCGACAGCAATTTTTTTCAAGGCATTTGCATTATAACTGTTGTTACCAAAACATTTTCATAATTCTATTTGTTTATTACTCGTTTTGATATTTTTAATTTCATTATACAATTCTGTTAAGCAACGCTCAAGGTAAAAAAATCGTGCAATTTTTTTCGAATTTTGGGTTGTTCCACGCCTTGAATTCAATTTACCATCACACTATTGATATTAATCCCAGTAGAGACTTCACAAAAACAATTGTCGGAAACAAAAGACAAACACTTATAGAACTTTTTTCAGACTCCGGAAAAGCAGACATGTTCATGCGCACAAATATGGGTGGGAATCGAACCCACGATCAACGGCATGAAAGGCAAGCATTAACCTACCTCGCCAATCGGCCCGTCAGAAAATTATGAATAGCCCGGAGTCGGGAACTTCTATGTGTTATTTGGTCGTGTCTCTCCGAAACCTTACAGGTACTAAGGTCCTGTGGCTGGTCAATCTGTTTCAAATAGCCGTCCCATTGGATACGTGAGTGAGTAATAATAATAATATCTTGGACAATGTCACACAGATCATCCTAGCCCCAAACTAAGCAAAGCTTGTACTACGGGTACCAGGCGACGATATACATTCTTATATAGATAGATAAATACTTATACATATACATAGAAAACATCCATGACTCTGAAACAAATATTCGTGCTCATCACACAAATATTTGCAGTTACTGGGATTCGAACCCAGGACCACCAGCTTCGTAGCACTACCAACTAGGCTTCGGTGACCGTCATATACAATAGAATGCGCCTATTTTTCCACAGACACTCCTTTACTATAATAGTAATAATATTCCTGGGACATAATTCACATACGTCCATCTGATCCCAAACTAAGCAGAGCTTGTACTATGGAAACCAGATAACTGATATATTACATTTACTAATTTTCTTTCGTAAATAAATACTTATATTAGATAATTACACCCAGACTCAGGACAATCAGATCTGTTTATGCACACAGATACCTTAGTTTATTTATTTTTATTTATTTATATATTACGTGGTATGGTAAGTACTATCATTAGTGCGGCTGGTGCTTAAAAAAGGAAACCCTGCGCTATAAGCACCAGCACCTTCCAATTTAATTATTTAATGTATAATAATTAGACACAAAAATGAAATTAATGAAATTAAATGTCTCCCATTATTTACATTATGTGTTTGAATGGGAGCTTGAGTGTGTGTGGATAGGTGAGTAGGTACATGTGTGCAAGTGTTGTAATAAAAGTAAAGTGTAAAATTATGATGTTAATTAGAGGGATGAATAAATGTTTCGGTTTCGTCACATCTGTGGCGTGAAAGGCAAGCATTTACCAACCACGCCAACCGGCCCGTAATATTTTATCGTAGTTGGCTGCCGTAGCCAGGAGTAATTCGGCCAGGACTTCTATTCTATCTTCTACTAGCTGTGCCCCGCGGTTTTACGCACGTTAAATTTTGTAAATGATCACAGCTGTTCCCCCGTAGGTGAAAGCGTGATAATATGTAGCCTATATGTTGACCCGACCTCTTAGTAATATTCATGCAAAATTTGAAGTAAATCCATGCAGTACTTTTTGAGTTTAGACCGGAAATACATACAGATAAACAGACAAAAATTCAAAAAACTATATTTTTGGCTTCGATTTCGAATGTAGATGACGCTCCAAGTTTCCTTTTTAAAAAATATTCAATGTACAGTTTTGACTTTCCGACGATTTTATTATATGTATAGATTATTATTAAACACATGCCATATTACCATTTCAATATCATACAGACGTATGACTCATATGTTACATTGTAACAACTTGTCACCATGTAGATATAATCTGTTAACTGGGAATGGACATGAGATTGAACATGGCACTAGTTTATCGGTAATAGGATATTTCACTGTGGTCTGTTTGATTAAAACTAACAGTTTCGGTATATATAGAATTGTCATCTATTGAAATTGAATTTTAAGATATTACCTACCTATATTGAAATTTTTTGATGGGATTCTCAATACATTTCCATTGTGGAAATGGTTTCGAAGTCAAAAATTATTTAAACCGTAAAAATTTTACATTTTGGAATCGTCATATTTTTTTTTACCCTACCGTGCAGTGCATGACGTGGCAGCTACTGAGAAAACACTGCCAGAAAACTCAGTAGGAATCCTTTTTTAAAATGAAATAGACTTAAGATTAATTACAATCATGTGTGTTGACTCAGAACAACTCAATCCCAAGCACTTTTATCACTTAAATAATCAGAAATTTTGTAATATGCCCTGCTACACAATTTGGCTTTAATAATTCTTTTAAACTTATTTGTAGACAATTCTCTAAGTTTGAGGACGCCTATGTCCAGCAGTGGCCATCATTCGGCTGACATGATGAAAATTAATGGTGATGATGGAATTAAACGCGACGTGGGTAGTTTGTATACCAACATCACGCTGTATTTCGTATTAATAATGGCCAACTGGTCGATTTGAGGCACGGCGGCCAGTCTCGATGGAAATTAACCATATGCGCAGGACATATTATAGGATGTATAAGTGTATGCACAAACACTGGGGCCCTTTATATTCAAACACTCTCATGATCCGATGTGACGACTAGCGTTACGACCGGAAAGAGGTCAGCTACAGGACCGACGGTTTACGTGCTCCGCAGTCGTCCTCGGAGCACGTAAAGCGTCGGTCCTGTCCGTCGCTCCACAGAAAATTCCCAAAATCTTTCTCTAGCCCGTCCCGGGATTTGATCCCAGGACCTCATTATCTGCGGTTGAACACGCTACCGCTAGACCAACGAGGCAGTCGTATCAGTAAGGTTAACAATAGCAAGTATAAATCATTTCCAAAGCCATGCAAAAACTTATCGAAGCAATGCAGGATGCTTTAAAAAAATCCCAGTCATGCCATATCAGAATTAAAATAGCTGCACTGGAAATAATGAAGATACCAGTGATTCACTGTCAGTCAGATGTGACACAAAATCCCCCAGACGCCTTTTAATTGGTCACAAGTGTATAACAGTTATTAGTAGTTGCAACTGTGGTAGGGGTGTGTACTGACTTTTTATTTGTCAATATTAAGACTGACCCAGAATGGAGCCTTGTTCGAGCATCTTCGCCGGCCGAACTCACTCCACTCGATACCGAGACACCACGACGCACGCACATTTACCACGGGTTTTGTACCCATTTAATTGAATACAGCGGTTTTAAAGTCCACTGTGCTATATTTTTATTTAAAGACCTAATTATACCTACAGTAGGTTTTGGTCCTTCGAGCCAGATTTGATCCGCCGACCTATGGATCGAACGTCTGACTTACTACGGTTAAAATATTTCGTTTTGTGACATTTTTGTTCATATCAACAATAATAACAAATGACAGTTTATCGGAACGCAAATGGTCGTTTTGTAGTTACCATGCTATACAGCAACAGTAAACATAATTTCTACTGTAATAATACTATCGAAGTTATAAGCATTTAATAACCGTGTTAGATAAAGAACGTGCTATACTAACATATGACGCCACTTTTAGTGGAGCCATTGAAGTTAGCGTCTAGCATACTAATGTGAAAGTAATTATGCGTGAAAGGGATAGACCATCCCCATTTTGTTCCCGCTAAGAAATAAAAACGCTTACATATTTTACAATAGCCTTTTGGGCTAGTGGTTAGTGACCCTGACTGCTAAGGCATCGTGGGTTCGAGTCCCATCCAGGAAAAAATATTTGTTCAAAATATATAAGTATGTGAATCATGTCTGATGTCTGTTTGCCACTAACACATTGCCTTCTAATCGCAAACTAGGCATAGGATCATAGGACAGACTCTTCCTAGTATGATTGATTTATTCTACTCTTGATGGAGGCCGCCATACAATATTTTTAATGTATTTTAGTATAATGTATTTTTTTTTCAAAACTACGCTCGCACTTTTGGATTGAAACCCTGTGTCGCAGAGTAATTTACAAACAATCTGGGTACAAAGCACATTCACACTCGGAACTACTTATAGGCATTAACTAACTACCTATAGGTAATATAGGGAATATTAACAGTTTTCCTGTGCGGGAATCGAACTCGGAACACGAAGTAGAGAGGCGACTTTCTTTACTGTCTTGCGCCACATATGCAGTCAATTTTATAGGGTGAGGTTGAATAATGAAAATTGAATCATTTACTAAGATGTTAATTTTCCTATTTTATAAACAAACTATACATTACGGTTTTATTGTATGTATAAATAGGTAAAGTCTTTACATACTAGATGCGCGTTTTACCCAGACGAGTAGGCATGGACTACGAATTTTACATCATGTCAGCCAAAGTATGTCCACTGCTGGACAAAAGCCTTCCCAAAGAATGAGGGGATATGAAAGAATCGCCACGCTTGGGAGACGGGTTGGCGATCGCAGTTTGATCGTCATAGTTCACAGAAAAACGCTGCTGCCCGTTTTCGGGTAGGTATAATCTCTGACGATTTATACGCCCCCACGGAATGAGATGGGGTGATGATATTCTATGCCGTCACCACACAGCGAATTTCACATGCTACTTTCTATATCCTTACACACAAGTTCTACCCCCTACACTCCCATTACATTTTTTATTCATACTCGCCGGTTTAAGATAAATCTGATCTATCCAGCCTTCGGCTAAGTCCTAACTAGGCTTGTCTACATAGATAGGGGAATACTCATTACTGAATTATATGTAAAGCACTTATTAATTTTTTTTAGTTGTGGTATTAATTTTGTCTGTCAATGTACTTGTAATTAACCAGTTTGAAGCTTCTTGACACCTCCCAACCTGGTATCGTATCGGCGTTATCTTATCAGTCAATGAGCTAATTGAATATTGTCATTAGATAATGTTAGCGAAAGGTTATAAAGTTTTGCTTGGTAATTTATGAAATACTACTGAAAAATAATCTAAGTTTGACGGTCACCGTAGCCTAGTTGGTAGTGCTCCTGCCTACGAAACTGGTGGTCATGGGTTCGAATCCCGGTAAGTGCAAATATTTGTGTGATGCTGATGAGCACGAATATTTGTTTCTGAATCATGGATGTTTTCTATGTATCTAAGTATTTATCTATCTATATAAGTATATATATCGTTGCCTGGTACCCATAGTACAAGCTTTGCTTAGTTTGGGGCTAGGATGATCTGTGTAAAAAAAAAAGTTGGAATGAAGGACTGCACTGCAGCGCAGTGGTTAAGGTCGTAATTTGTGTGTGTAAAGTGGTTGTAATTTGTGTCCGTCATTTATGTTTGTAAAGTACTCCGTGACGCAGGGATTCATTACTCTAATGCGCAGGGGCTCTACCGGCTAAGTCGCCGAACATCGATTTCTTAAATGGCGTTCAAATAAATAAAGGTTTAATATAACTTAATCAATCGTATAATCGGCTTCAACGTTGACAATCGATTCCGGACCATTTATGACGTCACATGTGCTCATGGAAGACGATTTAACGATTGATTTAGTCATTTTTAACAATAATTTTAATGAACGCCATTTAAGAAATCGATGTTCGGCGACTTAGCCGGTAGAGCCCCAAGTATTGTCTTTCTGGGGTGCTACCGGCTAAGTCGCCGAACATCGTCATAGTGAGCCGATTCAACAATTGATTAAGTAATTTTTAACCTTTATTTATTTGAACGCCGATCACTATCCCGATGTGCGGCGACTTAGCCGTTAGCCCCCACAAACACCAGCTCAGTTTTAAATCACTGTCAGTATAAATTTTTTGAAGTATACGTAGGCTTACACTGAAACTTATAAAAATACAGTGTGAAGAGACTTCGAATACAGGGTTATTTTGTTGCCTATTAATTCAATGTTCGGGGTAAATGAAATGAAATAAAAATTTATTCAGCACTTGGGTATTAACATACACTTTTACTTGTCAAGCTCACAATGCAGTACATAAACATAGTGGATAGTATAAAATAACAAGTTACTAATCTATTATTTTGAAATTTAGTTTACTTAATAATTCCAAGGAGTGACGCAGGTACTTAATAATTCAAAGGAGTGTGATATTCTCAGCACAATTTTAACGACGAATAAATATTACCGCCCTAATAATTCTTAAAGTAGGTAGTTTTGATTAATAATAGTTCTTCTTGGACTATCTATACATATAATAAAATCGTAGGAAATGCAAAACTGTACATTGAATATTTTCTAAAAAAGATACTTGGGGCGTGATCTACAATCGATATCGAAGCCAAAAATATAGTTTTTAGAATTTTTGTCTGTTTATCTGTTTGTCTGTATGTATGTCCGGGCTAAACTCAAAAAGTACTGCATGGATTTACTTCAAATTTTGCATGAATATTACTAAGAGGTCGGGTCAACATATAGGCTACATATTATCACGCTATCACCTACGAGGGAGGAGCTTTGATAATATACAACGTGTAACAGAAAGTGTGAACGTAACTTAAGGGGGTTATAGGGTATCAGGACGGCTACCTATGGACGAAACTTCAAACAGAAATAAACATTTTTTATTCAACTAGTAATTTATTTTTCTATCGACAACCTAAATCAACAAGTAAGATATACCGACATTATGAACAACACTAAAAACTCAGCCACAAGGGTAATGAACCTTACCGCTAACTCTTTGGGTACCTACTATTTAGACTGTAAATAAAAAGTGTGGTTCTGTACAGTCACATAATTTATAACACGTGTTTATTTTAAGATTCAATCAAATGTTTAACTGAATTTTTGCTCTAATTTTTAAAGGTTCCCTGTAACGACATTTTAATCATTCATACAAATTTGATAACTAGGAAAAATCACTTAAAATAATTTAAATTGATATTCCGCAAGATGTTGGATCTAGGAGAAATAAATAATTTAACTGACTTATGTAACTGCAGATATTTTTTTGTGTTTTAAATAGTAAGAATATTAAATTTTTCTTTCAGTATGTGAATTTAATCTGGCCGGAAACGAATAGGTACTTAATTTTTAATACAAACTATACAAACTAACCAGATAAACACACGCGGTACGACTACTGATAAATTACGAAAAAATATAAATAATGTACTAGGCTCATATGAACATTAGGGGACATTTCGAATTCCGTCCTGATTTTGTCGCAAGGAACTCTAATACGGCGGCGAATACAAAGGATTGATGTAGGTAAATAATAAATGGTTAAATATTTTTTAATATTCATCAAAGCGGGCCCCGCGCCATTTGAATGTGTGTGTTCGTGTATAACTCATTGGTCTAGCGGTAGCGTGTTCAACTGCAGATAATAAAGTCCTGGGTTCAAATCCCGGGTCGGGTCAAAAAGTGATTATGGGAATAATGAAGTCCTGGGTTCAATTCCCGGGTCGGGCCAATAAGTGATTATGGGATTTTTCCGTAAAAAGAAATTTCTCAGTATCAGCCCGAAGTCTGGGAGTTGACGATATTACACCCCCATGCCTCGGAGAGCACGTAAAGCCGTCGTTCCTGTGCCTGACCTCTTTCCGGTCGTATCGCTAGTCGTCCCATCGGATCATGAGAGTGATGGAATAGAAAGTGCAGGGGCACTTTCAATTCCGCCTTTAAAATTTAGAGTGATACACTCTAAATTTTAAAGGTTCGCTGTCTACACGACATATTAATCATTCATACAATACATACAAATAAAGAAATATGAATAATAAACTAGGCTCATATGAACTGTAGGGGACATTTCAAATTCCGTCCTGATTATATCCAAAGTTACACTAATATGGCGGCAAAATCAAAGAGTTGATGTAGGTAAATAATAAACAGCGAAGCGAGCCGCGCGCGTCGTCGATACCTAGGCGGCTCTTTTGAGTGGACTCAAAGACGCCGCCAAAGGGGCCGCGTTCGAAGAAAGCCGCCAAATTCATCAAATATTGTGCATTTTTCATTTATTTAGAAATATTAAAACCATCAGTTGTTCGTAAACTGCTGTCTATTTAGGTCGTGTTTAGTTACTAAATCGTCTAAAATGTCGTTTAGTAATGAGTAAAGTGTTCCGTGAAATCCTTAACTATGTCGTTTAGTGATCGTAATAATTTTGAAAAAATTTCGTGCATTCATCTATGAAAGAATAGCCTCAGACGTGCACTTTGTGATGATGAGGATTCATAGGTCACAGAATTTAAGGCTGTTTAATTACGAGGAACCTATGTCGTGAAGGGTACAGTGCCGCGATGGAGGCCACGCCTCTTTATAACTAAGAAACATGAAAGCTTTACGATTCTATGAATATGTTGTACATGAGAGAGACTCGTGTTAGTTGGCAAGTCTTAGAGTTAAGCTTTCGGTGTCGGTGCAGATTTTAGTGAACGTGAAATAATGAAATTCTTCCATCAGTACTGAAAACAACTTCAACTAGAAGTTAAACTATAAAAAGATTCTCGTAATGTGTTTGTGTATCACGTACTTATACGATGTAAAGTATCCAATAGCTATTCAGCAGTGCTATAAATAAAAACATAACTCGAAAATAAAACAAAATATGTGTAGTGAGTGCAATCGGAATCAAACTACCAGGCGTGCATAGAAACACAGAGGTATGTCAAACAATTTCTAGCGTAAATCAGAATCAGCTGTGCTGTGTTAGTACGGATGTTCGTTATATCGATATAAATACTGGTCGATATATTGAATGGTATATTATTTTACGATCAAGATTAAAATGATGGTATTTCGGTACGAGATTTTGTGTATCGGTAGGCTTAAGGAGACCGTATATGCCCCTTAAGTTACGTTCACTCTTTCTGTTACACGTTGTATAAAACTTTACGCGGGTAAAACCGCGGCGCACAGCTAGTTACTGCTATTTTTGCCGCTCAGGATGTTGCTGAGAAGTGCAAGACCTTTGGTATCTCTGCCTTACACATTAAACTCCGTGCCACTGGTGGCAATAAGACCAAGACCCCTGGACCTGGTGTTCAGTCTGCACTCCGTGACCTTCCTCGTTCCAGTATGAAGATTGACCGCATTGAGGATGTTACACCAGTGCTCTCTGACTCCACTCGTTAGAAGGGTGGTCGTAGAGGAGGCAGACTGTAATCTGTTAGTTTAGTTAGTACAAGCTGTGCCCCGCGGTTTTACCCGTACTAAACTTTATAAATTATAGCCTATGTGTTAATCCAAGGTGTCAGCTAACTCCATAGCAAATATTATTAAAATCGCTCCAGCCGTTTAGACGTGAAGAAGTAACAAACATACACACTCACACAGTCACACACTCACACAGTCACACACTCACAAACTTTCGCTTTTATAATATTAGTGTAATTCGCAAATTGAGAAATTCCTCCTTTTTAAACACTGATAAAATATTAATATTAAAGCCATTTGTAACAATCATGTGATAAAATATTGTCAGACATCAATCACACAACAATACCATTCATACCTACCTACTAGCAGATATTATGTATTAATTTCCATTTGTCCTCCATTTATTTGACCGCAAATTATTAAATTATATGTAGGTATATGATATAAGCGTTGAAAGCAATGACATACATACAAAACATTATATATACTTTACGATATTACGAGTGTGAGTTATTGGGGCAGTGAGTAATCCTACTAATCTTTTTACAACAATACAAAATCAATTATTGTGGTTCACTAATCTTGAAGGTTTTATAATAAGTACAGTCGACGACTCATCGTCCGTAAGGGATTGGGAAGGTTAAGCAACTAGGCTCGCGGTCAGTCCATAGATTGGTGACCATAAAGTGGTTTTATTACTGTCGGTCCCGGTTGTAGCCATTAGGCAATAGTAGTAGAGACCTAATGTGCGGCTTGAACAACTCTTGACACTAGGGTAACTATTGCCCTTAGGATAAGTAAATAAATATCTTTGAACAACTAACACACTGCCATCTGATCCCAAACTAGGCAGTCTGTATACTATAGCAACCAGACAACTGATAAGTATACTTACATATCTCTAGACATACCTACTTACTTACATATCTATACATATAATAAAATCGTAGGAAAGTCAAAACTGTACATTGAATATTTTAAGAAAGGATACTTGGGGCATGATCTCCAATCGATATCGAAGCCAAAAATATAGTTTTTAGAATTTTTGTCTGTTTGTCTGTATGTATGTCCGGGCTAAACTCAAAAAGTACTGCATGGATTTACTTCAAATTTTGAATGAATATTACTAAGAGGTCGGGTCAACATATAGGCTACATATTATCACGCTATCACCTACGGGGGAGAAACGTTGATAATTTATAAAGTTTAAAGCGGGTAAAACCCCGGGGCGCAACTAGCAAACAAACAAAAACCAACCCACGACCTCTGGTTTACCAGTCAAGGTCACTAATCACTAGACTAACGTGTAACAAACGTCTATCTAGTGATTGACCTTTAGTGACTTTGATATTTACTTTTCTTTAAAATCGCAGTCGTCAACTATTTCTCAGAATTGTAATAGCTGCCCAATAAGTAGGATTTTGATATGGAATTCCGACTGTTATATAATAAATACAACCTGAGCTAAAAAACGTAAGCAGCTCTCGTAACGTAACCCTCTTAATGTGAAGATATGTTCTCGATCAATATTATATTACGCACTCGTAGGTTCTGCACATTAAGATAGCGATCTGTCTGTGGCACCGTCGCTATGCCGGACTGGCAGGAGCCGGCAATAGGGGAGGGCAATCCCAAGCCCTCCCAGGGTACGTGTCCCGACCATCTGGGACATGGCGCAAAAGGGGAGCACCGGAGCAGCATACCCGATTTCCCGGGGCTCCTCCCATCAGGCGCCAAGAGAAGTCCACGGCAGGTAGGTTTAGTCGATGCGAGTCCGACATACCCACCCGCAGACACTTTTTGTGGGGGGCATGCGAAGGCATTCCCCCTGCCTTAACAAAAAAAAAAAGGTTCTGCACATTAAACGTCCGAGATATTTTCCACACACAATATTTAATCGAACAGAGTACCGTTCTCATCTACCGTCGTACAAAGAATGCCTCTAATGATCCTCCTACCCTATTTACCTATATTTTTATCAGTGACAACCATTTGAAAGTCTAATATCGATTATTAACAGTTTTAAGATGTAAATAATTATTATAGAATTATTATACTAATTAATAAAATGATAATAACTAATCAAATAAATAATCACAGTGTAAATATATTATTATAACATAGCAGCTACGTCATAACCGTTGCGCGGCTATTGAGTACTTGATAACAATACACACTTAGCCTACTCGTTTTTTAAGCAGTCGGTACTGTATTCTTTCATCGTCCCAAGGGCTCATGATAATGATGGAATAGAAAGAACCACAGTGTTTAAGCACACACTTGTGCACATATATAATCTAAATTAACATTTATTCAGACAACCGATCGAGCAGATATTGTGTTTGCCTACTAAATAATTACTTTAAGTGGACCAATTCCCGTGTTCATGCCCGCTTGAGTATGTTTCGCCGGACCGTCTCTACTGGGGCGTGTTGAAACCGGTAGTAGATGAACCTGCTGAGTTTGTTTCGCTGGGATTTCTCAGTTGGGGCGCATTGCATCCGGTGTAGCATTAAAGCGCGACCGTCGTTTTAAACACAAGGTCCGTTATAATAATAATACTGAATTCATACCTTAATATAGACAGAACCATTCTGACAATATGTAGTAAAATATAAATTTCAATAATTAAACCTAAACATAATCTCCTTGACAATAACTTAATACAAGCTAGCTAAATATCACTACAATTATAAAATAAATTGTATAAATGTTTTAACATTCCGTGTACCTAAATATCTGTAATAAGTAACTAGAAATAATAACCGTATTACTACAAACATGTTCTGCCTATTTACAAGCGCTTTTTGTAAGTCTACGTTTATTTTTATATTTGATTTATTTATTTTATGATGTGTCCCGCGCATGTACAAACGGCCGGTCTTACGATATCCGCGTGCTGCGGTTTCCAGCGGCCCTCACAAGATCATCGGTCCATCTTATAGCTGGTCTGCCCACGCGTCTTCCGTCTTAGTAAGATAGGATATTCTATGAGGATACAACATGTTACGTACAGACGCCAGCACATCCAGCTACCTATAATCTTGGCCCGAGAGTGTCTCTAAGAGAAAAGTTCAAAGAGGTTAACATTCTAACTGTACCATCTCAGTATATATATGAAATCCTACTATATGTGCATAAAAATATCGATTCCTTCTGTAAAAGGAGCAATACACATAATGTAAATACTAGACATAAGAATAATCTCATATTGTTCATTTCGCGACAGTGTTTCAGGCAGAGACATACGCGATAATTACATGCGCCCAGACGATCATAGATAGGGCGACTGAAGGTCAGACCATCTACATACTCAGTGACAGCCAGGTTACATTAAAAGCCCTGATGTCACATAAAATTGAATCAAAATTAATCCAGAACTGTATCACGGCTCTGAACAAACTTGGTACTAAAAACAAAGTTCAAACTCGTATGGGTACCAGGCCATACAGGAATAGAAGGCAACGAAAAAGCAGATGCACTGGCTAGGAAGGGATCTGAAAGTCAGTTCTGTGGACCAGAACCGTGCGTAGGGATTCCTCCAAATGTAATAGGAGCAATCCTTAAAAATTAATCCACAGCTAAACACAATCAAATGTGGACCAAAATCAAGGAATTAAAACACTCAAAGCAACTCATAAAAGGAATAGATAAAAGCTGGTCCAAAAAAATTTTGAAGTAGAGCAGCAACCAGCTACGACTGATAGTAGCAGTATTCACGGGCCACTATGGCACCAACTATCACCTACACAAATTGGGACTGTCGAATAGCCCGATCTGCAGGACCTGTAGGGAAGAACAGGAAACAATGCTGCATATAATATGCAAATGCGATGCATTGGCAAGACACAGAATGGCCTTCCTGGGGCTGGCATATCCAGAACCAGGAGACTACAAGGATCTACCCCTAAGAAGTGTACTGGATTATGTGAAGACTTCATTCAGGGCTTTAGGGATAGAATAAAACCAGTGGGGGATAGTACAAAAGATCCTGAAGGGTCGAAGTGCTGTACGCAAGTACACCCCATCAAAGATAAGATAAGATCTCATATTGCATACCACAAAATAAGTAGTAACTCTTGAAATCTTTTATGGGGCAATGTATAAGATTCTATAACAAACTTCCCAATGATATTAGAGAATTGTCTACGAATAAGTTTAAAAGAATTATTAAAGCCAAATTGTGTAGCAGGGCATATTACAAAATATCAGATTATTTAAGTGATAAAAGTGCTTGGGATTGAGTTGTTCTGAGTCAATACACATGATTGTAATTAATATTAAGTATATTTTATGCTAAAAAAGGATTCCTACTGAGTTTTCTGGCAGTGTTTCTCAGTAGCTGCCATGTCATGCACTGCACGGTAGGGTAAAAAAATATGACCATTCCACATAAATGTAAATTTTTTACGGAATATATAAATTTTGATTTTTTGATACCCCAATCTGTCAAATTTATTTTGTAGATTTTCAAATTTATCACTTAAGCGAAATTTGACAGATTGGGGTAGCTTGATGTGCTGGCGTCTGTACGTTGTGCTATGTAATTATACGAATCACCACCCCATGTTACCCCGTGGGGGCGTATAAGATAACTGTGACCATCAGCAATCCTTCGTCTGTCAGGCGCGGCGATTATGGCCTATCCCTCCAAGGTCGTTGCCATGTATACGTTCTCTTAATATACTTTTTCTACCTATCGTCTTAATATTCTTTTGCTGCAGAAAACAGAAGTAACGGTCGTGAACATTTTAATTTTCCCAATAATCGAATATGGTGATGTTTGCTACCTGACCTGGATACAGATCAGCTCGATAAACTCTATCAACTTCTGTACTCCACTATATTCGATTTTTTCTTAAATTTCGCAAATATAACTATGTTTGATTCCTTTCAAACCCAATTCGTCATCGTCGTACTATACGAGCTTCGACTACGCTTTATTCTATCCTTGACTAGCCTTCTTCTTAATTAATATTACACTTTCAATCTGTAGTTAAGCTTAGTGTATGTTAAACTTAAACTCTCTACTAGACCTTTGTAAGGGACAGCAGACTTAAAGAAGTAGACCTCTAGTTGCTCGCAATGTCACAGCTTAAACAAACATGGCAACGGCTAATGACGGGTATAAACAGATCACAATTAACGACATTAGCTACTAATGTTTCTGTCATGCATCAGTATACGTATTGTACGTATCTGCTCTGAAATAACAATTTGTTGTGATTGGAGAGCAGTACGATAAACAGGACAGCACCGTTTCCTGTCCAGCTATCATATCAAATTGTCGTGTTTATGGTCAGTTATTATGTGTACAGATGCAGAATGTACTTTTGGAATCAATTCGTTTTTCCTCACGGGTGCATATAAAGTAAACCGGGTCCGCGAGGGTAGTGGGATGGGTCACGCACGCGTCTTGACAATACACGAGGCACAGAGGATGTTATAAATGGGAAAGTTTGTGGGTATGGATTATTAATCTTTCACGCAAAAACTATTGACGTGCCTGTGGCGTGGTTGGTAAATGCTTCCTTTGCACGCCCCAGGTCGTGGGTTCGATACAGACCCAGGACAGATATTTTATTGTATGAGCATGTCTGTTTGTTATGAGTCTTGAGTGTAATTATCTACATAAGTATGTATTTACAAAAGAAAAGTAGTATATCAGTTATCTGGTTTCCATAGTACATGCTCTGCTTAGTTTGGGATCAGATGACCGTGTGTGAATAAAGTCCTAAGATATTATTATCGAACGGACTCTGATGAAACTTTGTAGTAATATAGCTTATATATATTAAAATAACACATAGGTTATAATTTAAAAAGATTAACGCTGCTAAAAGCGCGAGCCACTGCTAGTTCTTAATATTTTATTTTTTATTGAGCCATATTTATACGTACATACACATACATAGACCCACGCCTTTTTCCCAGATGGGTAGGCAAAGACAACGGATTTCCATTTGACATTGCCTTTTACATGTACAAAATAATTTCGTTTTTTAACGTTTGCTAGGCATCCCGCGACGCGGCGACGGTTCACAATTTTTGGCTAGCTAAATGATCTAAAATCTTAGTCACCGCTTCAAATTAGGATACAGGCACGCTCTGTAATTCCATGAAACTATAACGCATCAGTTCACTTAGTGGTGTAATTGAACTCATTAATAGATGCTATCCAATTGTGTTGCTAAGACTTGTGGAGACAAAAATCAACGATACGAGTATAAGTGTAATACATACCAGTTTATTATTATTATTCTTTTTTAATTCATATTTATTTTTATGTTTTTTATTTTCACCGTAGCCTAGTTGGTAGTGCTCCTGCCTACGAAGCTGGTGGTCCTGGGTTCGAATCCCGGTAAGTGCAAATATTTGTGTGATGAGCACGAATATTTGTTTCTGAATCATGGATGTTTTCTATATATATATAAGTATGTATCTATCTATATAAGTATGTATATCGTCGCCTGGTACCCATAGTACAAGCTTTGCTTAGTTTGGGGCTAGAATGATCTGTGTGACATTGTCCCCAGATATTATTATTATTATAATATGGCTGTGTAGCTGACGGCAATAAAGAGTATCGTCAAGCCATCTCAATCCGTGATGGTAGAAGTCGTCCCGATGGAATATATACCAGAGATGCCGATGCGCAGCAGCGTTCTCTTGAGTACTATGATCATCTTATTGCGATTTCCAACCCGTCTGCCAAGCGTGGCGATTATAGCATATCCCCAAATTATGGACACAACACCATTGTAGAAATCTTTGGGGACGCCTTTGTCATTAGGCTGCCATGGTGATGGTGGTACCTATATTTTTTTTGATACGATGAATATAGCATGTAACTGTGTACTGCAGTTTGGTGAATACTAATATTAGTTTAATATGTATTTTTATAATAATAAAATACATATATACAAGATGTAACATAAATAGTGAAGGAAAAACATATGTATATATTTGGCTCCTTATAAATGACACTTAAGCTCTTTAAGTTACTTCTACTATTCGAACCAGACTTTGTATATATGACACATAGGTCCACATACATAGATGAAGTCTACTATTTATCTGTAGGTATACATGCCATACGCTGTATAGATACAATAATAATGGCCAATCTACACATAGACTAGCCAACTAGCAGGGCCTTATTACAATGCTCCAGTGTGTATAAACGTCGTGGGTTCAATCCCCACCAGGTCATATCTATGTACATATCTGTGATGCACACGATTATTTGTTTAGTGTCCGGGTGTATGTTATCTATAATATATATGTATTTTATAATATATAAATATGTTCATCAGTTGTCTGGTTGTCGCAGTACCTACACTACAGGCCCTGCCTACTTCGTTACCAGATGGCAAAGTGTTCGTTTTCCCGACATATTTATTTACATATTTAACACCACCAAATTTTTCTCATATCACTTTCTTACTCGACATGGGATACTTACTTATCTATCGTATGAATGGTTACCCTACCGTCATAGTTGTTCTAGCCGCCCAGTAGGCCTCCGAAATGGCTTAACTACAACCGGGACCGACAGCTTAACGTGCCCTCCGAAGCACGGAGATGCTCAGAAATTAAACCACTTTGGCGGTCGCCCATCTATGGACTGACGCGAACTTAGTTGCTTAACTTTGCCAATCGCTTACGGATCGGTGAGGGCATCTAGCTAGACATGTAATTTTAACCCGCTACCGCTAGACCAACGAGCCAGGGTAAGAGAGGTAGTGCGTAGTGTTCAAGAGCAGGCCTACTGGGGAAGTACCTCCACCTTACAGAAGACATTCCTTAATAATAACATTAATCATTTTAATGTTGTGTTTCCGAGTGTGAGTAAGGTCGCAAGAGGTCATTGGGGTGGGGGGAAGGGTCAGCAACACTTGTTTGCGGACTCTTAAAGGCCGGCAACGCACCAGCGACTCCTCTGGTGACGCGAGTGTCCATGGGTGGCGGTGATCACTTACCATCAGGTGACCCACTTGCTCGTTTGTCGCCCGCTGATACATATATAAAAAAAACGAGCCATTGATGGCGTTTAAACAGTTAAAAGCTTAAATGCGTCTTGATTAATGACGCGACGTATATATCGACCAGGTCTTAGAAAAGCTGGCTTGCTCCGTGCCGCCTCTTGGCAGGGTTGATAGTACGTGACGTCATATAGGTCTTGGAGGCTGCAATACCCATAAAAAAATAACATGGCCTAGAATGGTGATTCGACATGTTTATGAGTTCGTTGCTCTTTCATTTCATTTAATCTGCGAATGGAATAGTAGGGTTTGTTAAGTATTTAGTATAAGAATCACACTAATATTATAAAGGCGAAAGTTTGTGAGTGTGTATCTTTGTTTCTTCTTCACGTCTAAACGGCTAGAGTGATTTTATTAAAGCTTGGTATGGAGTTAGCTGATACCCTAGATTAACACATCCAAACTAATATTATAAATGCGAAAGTAACTCTGTCTGTCTGTCTGTCTGTCTGTCTTTGCTTCACGCCTAAACTACTGAACCGATTTGTGTGAAATTTGGTACAGACATAGTTTGGAACTTGAGAAAGGACATAGGATAGTTTTTATTACAAAAATAGAATAAAAAATAAAATTTATTCCGGACATACAGCGCCATCTATTGGTCAAGAGTCGGCATCAATTCAGTACTGAAAATTCATCGGAATAATGTATATAAATAGTAAAAAGGTATGAAAATATAATATAATGCAACTTTTAGTAGAAAGAAAATGCTCTAACGGAGTATAGATAATTCTATTAGTACTATATGTCGAGTTGGTGATCGCGCAATGGTGTCGATCGTTACACGAGTTCGGTTCATGTTATTGTTTTAATTCATCGGAAAAAAGTAAATAAATAGTAAAAAGGTATGAAAAAAATAATATCAATATAATAGGTCTTTACCTATGAAATTGCCGTTTTGTATGAAAAAATTTAAACGAATTTTTTTCATGAATTTTTTTATTTGTATTAATCGAAGTAATCACCCATGCAATCAATGCATCTTTGCCATCGCAGTGGCAGTTTATTGATGCCCTTCTTAAAGAAATCAGCTGGACGGGAGGCAACAAATTCTTCAAAGGCATTTTGTACTGCCTCTCAGGTATTGAATTTTTTTCCCGCCAAGAAGTTATCCAAATTCTGGAAAAAGTAGTAGTCTGTAGGCGCAAGGTCTGGTGAGTAGGGCGGATGACGGAGAGCTTCCAACCCCAGTTCTTGCAACTTGGAGACCGTCTGCTGTGCAGTATGAGGTCGCGCGTTGTCGTGCAGGAGCAGCGGAGACGAGCGATTGACCAATGCTGGTTGGAGATGCGCCAGCTTCTCCATCATTGTGCTCAGTTCTTCACAGTACACATCTGCAGTAATGCTCACCCCGTTTGGTAAGAAGCTGTGATGAATCACACCGGCGCTAGACCACCAAACAGTGACCATCACTTTTCTAGGGCTAAGTTTTCGTTTAGGGCATTGTTTAGGTGCTGAACCAGGATCCAACCAACTTGCTGAGCGCTTGCGGTTATCAAACAGAATCCATTTTTCATCGCAGGTAACAATGCGGTTCAAAATTCCTTCATTTGTGTGTCTGTTGAGCAGTGCAAGGCACGTCTCGACGCGTACTTCGCGCTGGCGATCATTGAGTTCGTGGGGCACCCATTTGTCAAGCTTTTTTACCTTGCCAATTTGACGCAAATGGACCAATATTGTTTTGACGCTAACGTCGAAAGCTGCTGCTAATTCAGCCGTAGATTGTGTATCATCAGCTTCCACAACCGCCTTTAATTCGTCATTGTCGACCAAAGTCTTCGGACGACCGCGAGGTTCATTTTTCAGGTCGAAATTTCCAGAACGGAAGCGAGCAAACCAATAACAGGTGGTGCGTTGGTTCGTAGTGTTAGCTCCGTAAACGTCGTTGATGTTGCGTGCCGCTTGTGCCGCGTTGCTGCCACGACGGTACTCATATTCCATAATTACTCGAATTTTTAACGTATCCATGATGACGAAAAAGATTGAAATGCGATGAAAATGTAACACTAATCAATAAAGAAATGACTACGTTTGGAAAAAAGAATCCATGTTTTTAAAATAAAATTAATTTGAAATTAGAATTCTTAGCCAAACAAAAATTATTTTGATTTGAAATGGCCAGTACTGCAGAACGGCAATTTCATAGGTAAAGACCTAATAATAAAACTTTTAGTACAAAGAAAATGCCCGAACGGAGTATAGATAAATAATCCGAGTTGTCACTATGCTCGATAGATGGCGTTGGGAGGAAATGCCAGTTTGTAACATAAGTAAAAGTAGTGAGCGTGGAAGAATGTTGCAACAATGTAAACTGCTGGTTTGGGATGAATGTACGATGTCCCATAAAAGAGCAATCGAAGCACTTCGTCGCACGATGAAAGACATAAAAAACAATCAAGGTATTATGGGAGGAATGGTGGTTCTATTGGCCGGTGACTTCCGGCAGACCCTGCCGGTTATAGCAAGGGGCACACCGGCAGATGATATCAATGCCTGTTTAAAAGCATCTGTGCTATGGACACATGTGCAAAAGGTTTCACTGTCGACGAATATGCGAGTATAACTCCATAATGATTGTCAAGCCGGGCAGTATGCTGCTGCTCTTCTGAAGATCGGCGAGGATCGTATGCCTACCGACTCCGAGAGTATGATCACGCTGAGCAGCGAATGATGCCAAATTGTGGATAGCACATACAATTAAAAAAATAGTGTCTATCCAGATTTACGCGCTAATATCGAAAATCGGGAATGCGGCGATATTGGCGCCAACAAATGAAATAGTAGGCCGGATAAATGACCAAATTATGTCTGACGTAGAGGAAGATGTCATCGAGTATCAAGTAATCAGTAGATAACGTCGTGGATACCGAGCAAGTGACATCTTACCCAACAGAGTTTCTCAACTCCTTAGAGTTATCAGAAGTGCCTTCTCACAAGTTGAGGCTGAAAGTTGGAGTTCCTGTGATGCTTATGAGAAACCTAGATCCACCAAGGCTATGTAACTGCACATGGTTACAAGTAACCTATTTAGGACGGAATGTCATTAAAGCCGTTATTATGACTGGAATGGCAAAAGGCGAAACTGTAATTATTCCCATCATTCCAACTGATTTGCCATTCCAATTCAAAAGAGTTTAGTTTCCACTGAAAACTGCGTTTGCAATGACTATAAATAAAGCCCAAGGGCAAACGCTTAAAGTTGCGGGGGTACATCTTGAAAAAGCCTGTTTCTCCCATGGACAACTCTACGTTGCGTGCTCAAGAGTGTCAAAACCACAAGACCTACATATTTTTGCAAAGGATGGCAAAACTAAAAACGTGGTATATACAGAAATCTCTTGGTGTAAGAAACTTTAATAATCTTTAAAGCCTAAAATAATAGAAAATTTGTCAAGGAAGAAACAGTATTTTTTTCTGAAATGGCAAATCAAAATAATATTTTGAAAATAAGGGAAAAATAACATTTTCGCCTTTTTCGATCGGCAATAACGGCTTTAATGCCCTAAGTGAGTATACATATCTTCAATTCAAACGCAGAGCTCATTATGTTGATTTTTGAAGAGTTCCTTAGAATATCTTCCACATTTCATTTTTGAAGAGATCCCGCGAGATCGGGAACTATGTGGGTAAAACCAAAAATGTGCCGGAAGACACTATTCCACGCGAACGAAGTCGCGGGCAAAAGCTAGTAGGCTATAATTTATAAAGTTTAACGTGGGTAAAACCGCGAGGCACAGCTAGTATTACATAGTTTTTAGTCTATGGTCTTTTCGGTGTATGTCTGGTATAGTTTTTATATTCTCTTTGTCTCTAGTCTAAGGTTTGCAATAAAGGATGGACTGTTACGTGGACCGTGTCAGGGTTGATGTACAGACGACAGCACATCAAGCTACCCCAATCTGTCAAATTTACCCAATTGAAAGTGAACCTTATGCTTATGTGATGAAGTTGAAAATCTATGAAAGAAATTTGACAGATTGGGGTAGTTGGATTGGCGTCTGTACATTTTCATTGTTCTAAATATTTTCTGTTTAGGCGATGGTCTATAGAAGGTATAAAATAAATAGTGGACTTAACTTAAAGAGCTTAGTTGGCATATGAAAGCGAAAAACAAACTTGTTGGGTAGTCTTTGGGGATCGCCGATGAAGGCGAAAACAATATTTTTTATACTTCTAATCTAAATAATCTAGATGGGAAGCTTGATGTGATTATGACGCGAGTGTCTATAACTACAACAAGTTTCCCTCACAACATTGCGCTCATAGCTGGATGCTGTCACCGGTCCGTAAGTGATCGGCGTTGTTAAGCAACTAGGCTCGCGGTCAGTGACCGCAAAGGTGGTTTAATTCCTGAGCGTCTCCGTGCTTCGGAGGGCACATTAAGCTGTCGGTCCCGGCTATAGTCGTTAGACAACAGTCGTTAAGCCATGTCAGAGGCCTACTGGGCGACTTGAACAACTCTGACACTAGGGTAACTACTGCCCATACGATAAGTTAGTAAGTAACATTAAAGACAAGGTATAGCTTTACCAACCAAGTAACTTGTTTCACTAAGAAATTCATAACTAGCCAATTATACAATGAAACAACTTAACGTGGATAATATTCTCCAAAGTTATCAAGTAACCCAAATCTCGTGACGTCACTTCATGTCATAGTGCTGTAACCCCTGACATAATCGATTATGCGTTCCCACAAGTTTCGTAACGAAAATAATGGTCGCCATTAGGTCAAGTGCAAAATAATGATTTGTCACGCCAGGTGAACTGACCTCTCTCGAGATGGCGTAATTGTCGTTTTTAGAGTTGCGTAGCCGAAAAGCTACAAAACCTTACGGGTAACATGGCCTGGGGCTCTACCGGATATGTCCCGAGCATCGATTTCTTAAATGGCGTTCAAATAAATGAAGGTAAAAAATGACTTAATCAATAGTTAAATCGACTTCAACGTTGACAATCGATTCCGGACCTTTATGACGTCACATGTGCTCATGGAAGCCGATTTAACGATTGTTTAAGTATTTTTTTACTTTTATTTATTTGAAAGCCATTTAAGAAATCGATGTTCGGCGACTTAGCCGGCAGAGCCCCTGGTATGTTATCTAGATTCCCTGAAAATTATCGTCTCCTTCATAACTGCCTTAACTACTGTGCTCAGTTAAAAGGTATAAAGTTGTTTTATGTACAGACGCCAGCACATCCAGCTACCCCAATCTGACAAATTTCTTTTATAGATTGTCGAGTTTATCACATACGCATAAGGTTTACTTTTAATTGGGGAAATTTGACAGATTGGGGGTAGCTTGATGTACTGGCGTCTGCACGATCCGCTGGCGGAAAGCTAGTTGTACACAAAATGATTGAATCTACTAGTCCACAGGCTTTAGGTCATGTGTCCCCTGGGTAAGGCTAAGGAACATGTAAAGTGTGATAGAGCATGGCCTTTATTCGCACTATGACCAGCTCAGCTGGGAAAGTACCCCCAACTTAGAAGACTCCATAGTAATACCATAATTGTGTTATATTGTAGTTCTAAATGTTATTCAACATTGGCGACGCGTGAGTGATGCTGTACACGACGTAACAACCGCTTATCTGTATGATTAGTATGCTGATTATGTAGGTAGTAACAAAAGTAAACTTCAAGACCTATAGACTACTGCCATACAGACTCACAGCGTGCATGTTTGCTGAGTTGATATGAAAAACAAAAGTTGATACTCTTAAAACATGATTCACCTAATCTGAATAAAACGAAGGTAGTTAAGAATACCGAATTTGTTTGTCGTTATTTTGTTGTTGCGATTTAATGGTACGGCGCCGTAACTCAGTGTTGCCCTACACGCACTTAGCTAGTCTGTGTATAGTTTCATTTGGTTAGCGTTGAAATAAGAAAGTTGTGTTTTTATTGTGTTTATTAATTGACACGCTCACTATTGAAAATCGTTAGACACGCGTGCGAATATTAAAAAAAATGTAACACGATAGAATACATAATGATTAAAATTAATAAAAAGCTACTCTCGTTACGACGATACAACGTTCAATCTTACTAGCACGGTGGCTGTATGCTTATGATCTTATTGAGGTCTAGATAAATCCTTACTTTAAATTGCGTCAAACGAATATTGATCCAGTCTTGAAAGAGAGGAAAATAAATAGGTTCGGGGGAAAATGGCAGCTCTTACATACCGTATGGTGTGGGTATTAGAAAAAAGTACGGAACCCTTCAGTGTGTAGCCCAACTTGCACTTGGCAAGTTTTTATAGATGTAATTTTTAGTTAGTTTTTATGCTGTGTGATGACTGCCCGGCGGCGTATATTAGAATATCATCATCGCATCTGATTCCGTGGGGGGCGTAGAACTCAAGGATCTATCAGAGGACGAGCAGCAGCTTTCTTTCTGAGTAATATGACCATTTGACTGCGATCGCCAACCCGTCTGCCAAGTGTAGCGATTATGGCATATGCCCGCACGATTCTTGAGGGAGGCTTGACCATCATATTCTTCTTTCAACTGAAATGATGATGATGTGTCTGTTTTTTAATGTAATTAACTTATTATAAAAAAGGAGAATTGCTTACCTACTTAAAGTTAAAGATACATTTATTTTTAAGAAACATGTATACAACATGTAACTTAATTAACGCAATTCCTGAAAATAGTTTGTTCAGAATCGTTTACTGAATTGATTAATAATGGTGATTTTGATGGTAATTTTTATCCCAAAATAATTAATACTGCGGAAATTATTGTCATATTAACCTTGTACAGTCAAAACAAATTGAAATGGACCCTAAGTTAAAGTAATAGGACTTTAAAAATCGCAGCTTTATTTGTATTCATACAAAGTCCGTAATTCAATACAAAATAAAAAAAAATAACTTTGTTCCAAGAAATTAATTTAGTAAATAACAATGCATATACATGTTAAATTAAAAATTCAGTGTATGTATTATGATTACAACATAATATTCTAATTGGGGTGTTTGAGGGTATGCGTTAATTACGTTACATGTTGTATATTAAGTATGAAATATTGTTTAAACATGTTCTACCGGCAAAGAATATCACCACACCATCTAATGTCTCGGGGGACGTAGAAGTCATCCCGAGGGAATATTTCCCATAAAACGCGCAATACCGTCTCCCTCTGTACTTTAACATACTGCGTTACTGCATATCCCTCCAAATGATGGACACAAGTCCATCGTGGAAATCTTTTGGGGACGCCTTTTCAAGCAGTGGCCGATAAAAAAAAAAAAATTTAAACTGTTTATTTCAAATAAATTACATAATATAACGTACAATTATGAGGCCTACTGAAATCTTACATTTAAATATTATATTGTAGTCCCAGAGTAACATGAAGTTGATTGACTTATTTTTTATTTACATCGGCTGAAATTATTTTGCTCCTTTTATAGGTGCACAAATGGGAATAATGAAACGGAAAGTCTTGAATTTTGTGTCAAAGCCCTCGCCATAGAAAACGAACCCTTAAATCTCTTCGCTGTTGCGTGACATTTGAATCTAAACTATCGAGCGCTATTAATAATACTACTAATAATACTAACTTTAACTTACTCGACGGTCACCGTAGCCTAGTTGGTAGTGCTCCTGCCTACGAAGCTAGTGGTCTTGGGTTCGAATTCCGGTAAGTGCAAATATTTGTGTGATAAGCAGAAATGTTTGTTTCTGAGTTATGAATGTTTTCTATGTATATAAGTATTTATCTATCTATATAAGTATGTATATCGTCGCCTGGTACCCATAGTACAAGCTTTGCTTAGTTTGGGGCTAGGATGATCTGTGTGGCATTGTCCCGAGATATTATAATTATTACTTGCTTGTTTGTAAATAAGTAGCTATCTGATATCGTGCCATATGCTGTCTGAACTTAGAACTTAGAAGTATACGCGAAGTAGCTACGACAGTACACCCATACATGTACACACATAAATAAAACAGTCGCCTCGCCGCTTCGTGTCGCGGGTTCGAGTCCCGCGCTGGACCACTATTTGTGTGACCCATAAATAGTTGTTCTGAGTCTGGATGTAATTTGTGTCCGTCTATTGTATGTTTGTAAAGTACCCCGCGACACAGGGATTAAATTCACTAGTGCGGGCGTTGTCTTTAAAATAATAGTCTGATTTCCTTCCGAAATTTGTTCAATTCAATTCAATTTCTTTATTTGCTCAAAATATGGTTATTAAGATGTTAACAAAATATAAAGTCCTCATATTTTGCTCAAGGGCATGCAAATACATTGTTAAACTAGCTAATACAAATTAAATTAATTACAATACAGCTTATCTATGTCAAATACAGACTAAAATTACAATTTTAAATAAAAAAAAAAAACAAACATTTAATTACATCATTAATATTAAATTACACTTTAGTTTTGTATGTCAATAATTCATTAATAGAATAATAATTTTTCGCCAAAAGCCATGTCTTTAGTCTTGTTTTAAATTGCCTGATCGGTAATATTTTTAAATCGGAAGGTAAGGCATTAAATATTTTTACACACATCGCATTAAAATTTTTAGAGAATAGGGTTGTATACACTTTGCATGGTAACACTAGTCTATGTGAGTTCCTAGTGTTTCTCGGGAATAGGTCCCTGGCTACAGTAAAAATGTCCATATACTGTTTAACAAACATTGCAGTCTCAAAAATGTACATACAAGGCAATGTCAATATTTTTAAATTTTGAAACAGTGGTTTACACGATTCGTAGTTGGGCACGCCGTATATAGCTCTTACACATTTTTTTTGTGATATAAATGCTTTATTCACGTCTGTTGAATTCCCCCACAGTATTAGTCCATATCTTAGTTAGATTTAAGATAAAACTATAGGTAGTTATAGAATATTTGTAATCATTGCCGGATGCTGGTTATTGTAGTGCGTGCAGTAAGAAAACTGGCTATTACCGTCCATCACCCTCTTCATTTATTCAGTCTTCTTTTAATATTTAATTGCATTACATTACTCGTGGCTTGTAGTTACATATCATGCTATATATTTCCAATATAAGCTGACCTGTAGTGAAGCGCCGTAAGATTTATACCTCGGAATCCAGGGCCAGTCAATGAATCTTAATATAAATTTTTGAAATGTGTTTTTAACAGCATATAGAAAAATGTTAAAAATATATTTTGCCTGATCTCAATGTTTTAATTATTAAAATAAATAAGTATAATTTTTTCGAAGTTTCTTTTATTTTAGTTAGTTTAAAGTTATATTTTGAAAAGGAGAACTATTACAAACTTGTCCTACAAACTTGTCCTTAGGCCTCAAGGGGCCCAAGACCTATTCATTTGAGCTTTTAACAATGCAGTCGAACAGTTTTCATGAAGATTCATTGACTAGGCCTGGTTTCCGAGATTTTACAATTTTTATGCCTTACGGCGCTCCATGACTGTCATTGTATAAAAATCCTATACAACGCGAGATCAGCTTTTACTGGAAATGTATAGCTTGATATGTAGCAGTATGTACCAGACAGTGTAAATATATACATAGATATATTACCCTTTTTAAGATTTAGCGTCATGACACACAATCGGGCGGTTACTAACTGCTTTAATCGTATAAGGACGGTAGGTACCTACAATATAATCTACGAATTACCCACAATACCCAACAGTAGACACTCGACCAGGAAAAATATATACCATATAGTACAAAGGGCAGTTTAATCAAATTATACAAGTAATCAGTTATTTATAAATAAGTCTTCGTTAAAATTATGCCATTAAAACCATTCTTCTACACATTTTTTTATCTCAAATATTGCTTGCGTCACGTAAGCACAGTTGCACAAAACGTCCTTAAAAATCGACCCTCTGCATCTCCGTATTAGTAACCGCGCTGTGCCCAGATCGAACCCTAAAGGGGTTACTTAGTTTATAGACTTATTAGATCGACGATTATAAAAAAAATGAGTGTGCTTTAGAGCACACGCCTGAAGTAAAGTAGTAGAGAAAGAATGTCCTCAAAAAAACTCCTGCCGCTTCAATAATATACGAAACGTAAATCTCTCTCTTTTTCTTCACTAGCTTATATCTAATAATAATAATAATAATATCTGAGGACAATGTCACACAGATCATCCTAGCCCCAAACTAAGCAAAGCTTGTACTATGGGTACCAGGCGACGATATACACACTTATAAAGATAGATAAATACTTAAATACATAGAAAACATCCATGACTCACAAACAAATATTCGTGCTCATCACACAAATATTTGCACTTACCGGGATTCGAACCCAGGACCACCAGCTTCGTAGGCAGTAGCACTACCAACTAGGCTATGGTGACCGTCTCAATTTCCCTCTCAACTTCCGTCCGCTTCACCCTATCACACTTTTCGTAACGCTCTCGTCACGCATTAACCAGTTTACACACAAAGTAAAGGGTGTGTAAAATGTTTTACATCAAAAACTTGTGCTCTAGTTAATATCTATGTCCATAAATTAAGTATGTCTCACCACATGGCTAATCTCCATTGAGGCTGACCGCCTTACCCGAAACTCAAATCATGAGGATATTATTATTTGAATACTACGATCTTAAAAGTTCATCATCATCATCATATCAGCCGAAAGACGTCCACTGCTGGACAAAGGCCTCCCCCAAAGATCCCCACAATTGCCGGTCTTGCGCTGTTCGCATCCAGCAGTTTCCAGCGACCCGCACAAGATCATCGGTCCATCTTATAGGGGGCCTGCCCACGCTGCGTCTTCCGGTTCGTGGTCGCCACTCATCTTGGTACATAGTACATCTTAAAAGTATTCATGTTAAATTGAGCGTCAACAATAATTGGACCCCTGTTGATTGAGTCTGATTCGTGGTAAAGCTGTTACTGTAGTGGATGTCATTTGAGAACTCTCAATCGTACTCTGGAAATTGGTTTTGCAATACAAACAGATGCTACTAGTATTTTTTGTTATCACAAGAGTATACGGGTCGCAATTTGTCTCAATTAATGTACCCCCTTTTACAGATTTGGGTAACCAACGTTAGATAGCAAGCGTATTAAGAAATACATACATATCATACACGCCTGTTTCCCAGAGGGGTAGGCTGAGACAGCGGATTTCAATTTGTCACGACCTTTGCACACCTCTTTTGCCTCGTTTACTGTCATTATATTCTTCATACATGAAGAATATAATGACAGTAAACTAGGCAAAAGCTCGCCGGTTGAGGGTACTTCTGACCTGGCCTTTCTTTAGAACGTCTCCGATTTGGTCAGAGAATGTTCTACGAAGTCTATAAATATAATAGCGAAAGCAAAAATATTGAAAATCTTGCAAGATATAAGCGTTTTAAGTTCATTACGATGTTGCGATGCTTTGTTCCTTTCACGTAAAATGACTTCGTATGGAGCATCGATAGCTCCACTTCAAGTGACGTCATATGTTAGTATACTTACTGCTTTCTTTATCTAATATGATTTTTATATGCTTTTAACTTCTGTAGTTATAAGACAGTCGCTTCGCCACTTCCTGTTCCGGGTTTGATTCCCGCGCAGTACTCCTATTTGTGTGACCCATAAATAGTTATTCTGAGGTTGGTTGTACTTTGTGTCCGTCAATATATATGTATGTTTGTCAAATACCACGCGAGACTGAATAATTTCCTTGTACTGACGTTGTCTTATTAAAAAAAAAATGTGAGCCGTCACGGGACGCTTGGCAGATGTGAAACATCGACATTATTTTGTAAAAGTAATATGCAGAAAAGAACATATAGTTATAGGAACTAAATATGTCATAATGATAAAATAAAAAGTCGATTGCGTAAGCCGACGCGTCGCCCCACCGTACACACTACTATCGTATAGCGTGGCGACGCGTCGCCACGGCATGCGTAGCCGCGCCAGAAATCAGATATACGGGACTAGTCCCTCCCTCTTACCCACCACTGCAACTCCTGTAAGCCAGGATCAACAGTGGCACACAATGAAATGACACTGAGCGGTGAAGCTCAGGCATGTCCCGGGGAATCGCTTTAACTGTCTTGGATCCCGCAACGAATTTAATCAGAAACAGAAAAAAGGAGGAGTTAGAAAATGAATAGTTCCACTTCCCTCCAAAGCAAAGCGGGAGACAGAATGATGTAAAAAGGCTATAGCCTCATAAAATGAGAGATTTGCAACTAGAGAGGGTTAAGGGTCCTAAGTGAGCTGTTATATTTGATTCCAATAGTAGGTATGGCAAAAACGCTTAAACGCACGGAAGTTGTTCCTTGTTGCTACAAGATCCGTATAATAAACTACTCCAGATATTGGTTGCAAGCTGTTTAACATAATATCACGCTGATTTTGCCAGAGATCACACTCCCACAGGATGTGGTGAGCAGTTTGTTCATATTCGTTACTGGATGTTGAGCACAGACAGATTGGTGAAGATACTAATTTGAAACTATACAATTTACTTTTAAAATTGCCGTGTCCGGTAAGAAATTGTGCAACACAATGGTCTATGATTAGCCAAGTTTTATTTAACCGTTCGCGTACGTCCGGAAAGAACTGGTGCAGATGGCGACCCTTGGTTGACGTATTCCATCTACATTGCCATTCATTTAGTAGTTCGTTATTTAAGTCAGCTATTGGTATAAATACCCTGGTTATTTTCGCACGGTCGCGTAATGATAAGAAATCATTTTCTAAATTATCGCGCGTAGAATAATACATTGCTGCTCGTCTTTGTACTTCAAGATCAACCGGTAGTACACCCGCTAGGACAGGTAGGGCCTCTGTGCTCACTGTTCTATAGGCTTTACACAGAAATATCAACGCCAACCTCTGGCTTTGTAGTAATTTACGGCGAGCAGCTCCGATGGTAGCCCTATCAGCCCACACAGGCGAGCCGTAGCATATACACCCAAGATAGGTTGCCCCGTAAATGATTTTAAGAGTATTAAAAGAGAGGCCCCAGGTTGCCATCGATATCCTTGTAAGTGCAAAAAAGTTTCGCTTAGCTTTTTCCCCAACTGATTTAATATGTTCTATAAACGAGAAATTCTTTTCTAAAACTAAACCCAAATAACAGGTTGATATTTTGCGTTTTACAGTAACATTATTAAGTTTTACGGCCGGGGGGGATTTTAGTTCACCTTTAAGAAGGAGTTGGTAGGTTTTATGAGGAGCAAATGTAAGGCGATTTCTTTTACCCCATTCACTTATCATACTTAAGCAAGTTTGAGCCAGATTTTCCAACTCTCTCCTGGAGTTACCCTGTATAAGTAAGAGGCCATCGTCGGCATATGCCGTTAGAGAGCAGCGTGATGGCAAGGGTAATGTCAAGAAGTCATCAAAACCCAAGTTCCAGAGATACGGCGCGAGCACTGAGCCCTGGGGGCAACCCATGGTTAACGATTTAGTGACTCTGAAGTGACCAAGCTTAAGAGTTGCAGAGCCATGTACGAAATAAGATGTGATTATCGAATATATATTACTGTAACAACCGCGTAACTTAAGTTTTTGTAACAAAATTGGCCACCAAGTATTATCAAACGCCCCTGAAATATCTAGGAATATGGCCAAAACGTATTTACATTCGGACGAGTTTACAGCTTTCCTCACTGAGATAGCTGCGTCCACTGTCGATTTACCCGCAGTAAAACCAAATTGATTTCCGTGAAATTTTGGTCCTCCCGGCAGCAATCGCGGTACAATAAGTCGTTCTAGAAGCTTGCCTAAGGAAGGCAGTAACGTTATTGGTCGTGATGACTTAGGGTCTTCAGGCAGTTTATCGCCATTTTTTGGTATAATACGAATAAAACCGCTGCGCCAAGAACGCGGAAAAGTCCCTTCAGATATGCAACGATTAAAAACTTTTAGTATTGAATCACCGGATTGTTTTGTGGCTTCTATTATCATTTTGTTGGATATTTTATCTTCACCTGAAGCTTTGTTAACAGGTAGCGATTTCACAGTATTCATAAACTCATTAATTGTAGGAAGACTAGACATGTAGGTAGCGGGTGGATTGTTTGCCCACTGTCTAATCTGCTTATGGTAGTCATTATCGTTCAAGGAACTATCATCAGGTATGAGCGAATTAAGTAAGGATTCCGTGGTCTCCTCTATGCCACTGGTGTAGGTATTATTGATTTTTATGTTTTGAATATAAGCTAAATCTATAGACCTATTTGCTTTAAACTCATGGTATAGGGGCGACCACGGGCCTTCTTTATCTAATTTATCGACTATTTTTCTAATAAGATTGCCTTTGGATTTCTCTATTGACGAGCGGTAACGTGAACGAGCTATTTTGAGATTTATATATGCATTATTTAAAACATCGCCTACAATTTTACGTTTTTTTAGTTTATTATATTTTTTACGTGTTCTCCGAAATTCACATCGAACTTTAATTAAGTAGTTATTCCACCAATCGCATCTTCGAATATTAGTGATAGGGACGCGGCCTATGGCAATATCGGCACAGTAGGTAAAAGTGTCCGACATCATTACAGCACATTCCTCTGTTGTTAGTTCATCCCGGGTGAAATCCCTGGCATGCGCGGCAAAAAGAGCTCTGAAAAAATTCCAATCGGCCCCTTTGAGCCGATATCTATAGTTACCGTAAATAGCCGTAGGTCTTTGTGCCAACCGAGGAACAAACTCGTACACGATTAAGTGGTGATCACTGGATGAAGCGTCAGGCAAAACACGCCATCCATCTATTCGGACGTCTGAGCTTGAAAAAGTGACGTCAATAAAAGATTCGCCAGTAGGGCTACAATAAGTAGGCGGTGCATCAGGAGTGTTATGTATTGATAGATTCATCTCAGCGACGAAATCTTCGACGGCGTTCCGCCGTTCTGTATCGCTTGAACGGTATTTTTCATACCATAACGTAGAGGATGCGTTAACATCTGCGCCAATAATAATTTTGTGTCCTTTGAGGGACATCAAAACATGGCGCAAGTGATGTAAATGGGGACCGACAGGATCTGAATACTGAAAATAACAGCTCACTACGTAAACTTTTCAGGATGGGGATGATAATCTCCATATTCTTCCACTTATGGAAACTCACTATGCCCCTAATAATACTCCTTCTCTCTTGGACCTCATGATTGTCTCCTCTCCCGATCAAGTCGCTACTCATGGTCAACTATCTGCTTCTTTTTCCTATCATGATTTGATTTATTTATCTTTCAGAATTCGTTCCCCTAAGCGCAAATCTCTTTTTCTTTCTCTTCGAAATTTCAAGGGTATTGATTTGGAGGCATTGCAGCGAGATGCCAATTGTATTGATTGGTCGGGTGTATATAATGCTCTCAACCTTGATGGTAAGGTGGATGCTTTTAACTCCATTATCCTGAACTTATACGACCGTCATGCTCCCAAACGACGTGTTAGGATAAAGCATAACCCAGCCCCGTGGATCAATGACTCTGTTAAACAATCAATGGCTTGTAGGGATAAAGCTAAGAGAAGATACAAGCGGAATCCTACTGAGGTAAACTTAAGTAGGTATAAATCTTTACGTAATGTATGCAATCGTCTGTGTCGTGATGCCAAGAAGCGCCACTTCTATAAATCTCTTGATAACCGCAATCCTTCTTCAGTTTGGAAATTCCTTAAGTCTAATGGTATTGGCAAATCTCCTTCTTTGTCATGTAAAAACTTTGATTTAAATGCCCTTAATACTCACTTTTCTGCTCCACCTGTTACTCTTGATACACATATCAAAAACAAGACACTACTTGATCTTTCACATTCTCCAATCACATATGATTCTTCTTTCAGCTTTACCTCTGTTACTGAGGAGGATGTCAAAAAATCTGTCCTTTCTATCTCTTCAACTTCTGCTGGACATGATAATTTATGCTCCAAAATGATTAATCCTATACTTCCTATTGTCCTTCCTATTCTTACCCATTTGTTCAACTATTCTTTATTTTCTTCCCGTTTTCCTACTGCTTGGAAACAAGCACATGTCATTCCTTTGCCTAAAGTCTCCGAACCATCCGCACCGTCCCAGTTTCGTCCCATTTCTATCCTCCCGTTCCTTTCAAAAGTTTTGGAGCATATTGTTCATAAGCAGTTGTCTGATTTCCTCTCTTGTAACCGTATCCTTAATCCTTTTCAGTCTGGTTTCCGATCTGGCCATAGCACGGTTACTGCCCTTGTCAAAGTCACCGACGACATTCGCTGGGCTATGGATAACAAATCTCTTACCGTTCTTATACTTTTAGACTTTAGTACAGCATTCAATTCTGTCGATTTTGACATCCTTCTCGGTATTCTCTCTTCACTCAACTTCTCACCTTCTACCTTATCTTGGTTTGACTCTTATCTTCGGGGTCGCTCGCAGTGTGTACGCCTTGACGAGACATTCTCCGATTGGTGCGAGCTCAGTGCGGGTGTGCCTCAGGGTGGCGTTCTATCTCCCTTATTATTCTCTATTTTCATTAACTCTGTTAGAAAAAATACCTCTTCGAATTTCCATCTCTATGCAGACGATTTGCAACTATATCGGTCGTTCACCCTTGATGACGCTGATGCAGCCATTGCTGCAATGAACCACGACCTGGGGTTAATTAGTCTTTGGGCTCAGTCTCATGGTTTACTTTTAAATCCTGCGAAATCCCAGGCCATGGTCATAGGCAGTAGGCATATGCGCAGTGAAGTAAATTCAAATTCTTTTCCACCAGTCTACCTCGATGGTGTCCCAATTATTTATTCCGACACGGCAAAAAATCTTGGACTTACTTTAGATTGCAATCTCTCGTGGAAAGCCCAAATTGCTGAAGTTAGCAAAAAAGTGCACTTCACATTCCACTCGCTGAAATGCCTTCAAAACTTTTTACCCTTGAAAACTAAAATCTCTCTTGCCCAGACTCTGATACAACCCATCTTGGATTACGCTGACAGTTGCTACCTAGACGCTACAGAGGAGCTTCTAAATAAGCTTGAGCGTTTACAAAATCTCTGCATTCGGTTTATATTCGGCCTGAAAAAATTCGACCATGTCTCTAAATTTCGTAAAGATCTCAAGTGGCTCCCAATTCGTTTTCGCAGGAACACTCGCATATTGTGTCTCCTTTTTAACATCCTTCATAATCCCCAATCCCCTTCCTATCTGCGAGAGCGCTTCTCCTATAAATCTGCTCCTGGTGCTCTTAGCAGATCGCACATGAAATCCCTTCTTAAATTTCCCCTCCATAAAACCGATTTCTATTCCTATTCCTTTACTGTTCATGCGGTCAGGCTGTGGAACTCTCTTCCGCCAAACGTTCGGAACTGCAATTCGATTTATTCGTTTAAAAGACAAGTAACAAATCATTATCTATCCATTTCATCCACTTAGAATGTACGTTAGTATTAGTATTTAGTGTATTTTAAATTTAACATTGAGTATAATAGTGGTATATATTCGTATTTAAGTATTTATGTAAATTATTAGTATGTAAGCTTATTATTGACCTACACACATTTTTGACTATCTTCAATTATTTTTTTCCTTTCGCGGGTCTGCTGAAAGAAATTTCTTACGAAATAAGCAGATCCTGTGTACTCTTTGTTTCTTTTTGTATATTATTCTATGATTTTTGTGTGTACATGAATGAATAAATAAATTAAAAAAAAAATGATATTTCAGCGACAGCACAGTGTGACGTCATGAGGTTTCGCAAAGCGCTTACCGTAAAATTAGTACGCGTTACGTAAATAGCAGCCCGTGATTTGTTGTCTAGCTGCACCAATTTATTTTTTTAACGCGCATATTGATATTGTTCTTGTACAAACACTATATCTAAGTTGTATTCATTGACTAAAGTTTCCAACTCTGATGTCGCAACCCTATCGTTGTGAAGATTTAGCTGCCCTATTTTTAAGTAAGCCATATTAATATTTGGTATTTAGCACTAACTGCTCAAGTTTATGCTTAAATGTGGGGCAGTTGTCCGAGCCGCATTTGTGGTCGTGCGGCTCGGACAACTGCCCCACATTTAAGCATAAACATAGCAAGAAATCAGATATATAGATGTTTCACATCAAAAAGGTAACTTGAATTTTGGTTTCACTGTTAAGCTTTTTTATGGGCCTACATAACACTGCACCTCTACCCTAACACCACTGTTGCCACTGCTTCATATAACCGTAAAAATGTCTAAATGACCTTGATATCTCAAGTATTTCCAATCAATCACTGCAATCCAATCATTTATTGCTGAACATAGGTAGGTATAATAACCCATTTCAAGATGTCAGACAGTTAATGTAGGTATAGTCCCATCGAAACTCATTTGACATTTCAAAATTGAGTTATATAAATTTAAGAGTGGATGCGACTGGAACTCGAACGATATCGGGCCCCATATGCGTTAAGCGCTCCACCACCGAACCTTGGTATTCGGACTCGAATTTATACAATCCATTCGATGCTCCATTAACTTAACGGAATTACCGAAACCTATACGGCTAAGACGGCTGGTACACCAATACTTAGATTGGGCCATCATCACCAGATAACGCTTTTAAAATCATAGTTTTTATCATTAACTATGATTTCTTGATGACAGACATACACTCGCATAAAAGATATCATGTTTTAACATATTATCAGTACTTCTAAATCATTTGAAGAGTCTACCGCAGAATAGAAGAAACATCCCATGGCCAAAAGAAAAGAAAGAATAGATGAGGCAATAAAGTGAATAAAGGATAATTCTATACAAGATTGTATCTTCTCACTAACGTCGTTAGGTTGAGAGTGGAGTCATCCATCACTCTTGAAAAATACTTTCTAGTATGGCTGGATAATGGTCTCTGCAAAATTGATTTTGGCACAAATTTCCGGTACTTTTTCTTGGCGAATAAGGAAACTGTGATGTCGTAATGACACACTTACAATTTGTATTGTCTTCTTGTATGTGACTTAGGGTATGTCTCGACAATGTGACGGTAATGCTGTCTCATTTTTAAGGTTCTTGCCAGAACGGGTGCCAACGGAAGCCTATTCGTAAGCCTCCAATTTTCATGCACCCGCAATAGGAAGACAGTAATTTTTTTTTCTGGAGTTTTATTGCTACTTTAACAAGAAATCGGTTGGCATAAAGAAAGTCAGATAACAAGACATTAAACAGTATATGATATCATAAGACCTCATGGTCAAGAATTGATGATCCTTCAAAATTAAATAAAATGCCTATTTCATATTGCCAAAAATTCGACGGCCAGGCATAGCCTATTTAATTGTATTTTGTACCTATTTACGCATGCGAGGAGAGAGAGATAGTTTGGCCAGTAAGTATGATTAATTAATAGCAAAAAAACCGGCCAAGTGCGAGTCGGACTTGCGCACGAAGGGTTCCGAAAAAAAACTTGTGTGTACTTATGTACACGCGTTCGAAGTTATACTTCTAAATATACAACTTGAACATAGTTATCAATTTTCATACCACCTAGAACTAACGTCATGCTGTTATTTTTACGATGCGCGCGCATCGTAAAAATTCACTGTCATACCACCTAGAACTAACTTCATGCTGTTATTTTTACGATGCGCGCGCAAAAAATCACGTTTTTTGTGGGTCCCATACAACAAACATGAATTCTTTCGTCCTTAAATATTTAAAAATGGTGCACATTGGGCGGAAGCGCCTTAACATGACGGCGAACCCGATTATCGTCAGTTAAGTATTACTAAGTTAAGTGCCAAATCTGTGGTACGACGATTTGTGTATTCTGCAAAAAATACAGTTTACTAGGCTGTGCAAAGGTCACTTGGCAAATGCCGAGAGGTCGCAAAATGAGGGTAAAACCACTTTTTTTTCTTCGGACGATAGATGTCTTGATGATGTAACAGTTTTTACTGCGATTATAAATAAGTACGTTTGGCATTTCGAATCATGTTTTTGCTATGTATTGACTAACCTTCCTATGACTACATAAGTGCACTATGTAATTAATCCATTGGGTAACATAGTTACTCGTTCTTTTTGGTATGAGCCTTCCGGTTTAAATGACTGATAATACAGTGCTCCATGCCTTCTTAAGTAAGCACATTTTATACATACATGGCCTCACGCCTGTTTCCCAGAGGGGTAGGCAGAGACAACCGATTTCCATTTTGTCGTGATCTTTGCATACTTCTTTTACCTCGTTTACTGTTATTATAGTTTTCATACATGCTTGCCGGATTTGGGTACTTCTACCCTGGCCTTTCTTGAGAATATCTCCGATTTGGTCAGAGAATACAAGGTCTTCCCCCTTCCGCTTGCCCCATTCACACAGACCAGGTATATTTCTTTGTCAGTATTCTTTCATTCATCCTCTCAGACTAATCAAGAATATTAACAGTTCCAAAATTGTCTTTATATTTGCTAAATGGCTTGAGCCACTATTGTCCGGTGAAGAAGCGACAGCCCCGTAGGCTAACTGTAATCGTAATATCGTCCAAGTTGAAAAACGATCCGTCTGATTATAACATTATAAAACTAATAATGAGGTTTAGGTGTTTTAATCATATTTAGTTTGTCTGTTATTGATACATACCTACCAAAATGTAATCTGGAAATACCGAGGTCAGCTTTCGTACTATTGACATCTGTTTTTATAGATGTCTGTCTATACGAGGTGAGAGATAAATAGTGGAGGAATACTATGGAGCGAAATATAACCAACAAACTATAAAAAATGTTGGCTCCCCTATAACTAGAGATGGAGTCGGAAGAAGAGAAATTAATCGTTTTTGTGTGTATTTTACATGTTTTTTTAGATAATACGAGTTACTATGAGCTTCTTAAGAAGACTTGAGGTCATCCAAAGACCAATAGGGAAGGCTCGGGAGGTTTTTTGTTGCTGTTGTAGTTGCGAAACTGAATCAGAATGAAAACTGTGCCTCTATAGCACGAGTTCCTGCAGTTTACTCACTCGATCACACGTACAGTTTCCTCCCATACATTGAGCACCAGCGCCTCTCGCGGAAACTATTAAGAACTAAAACTCTGGTGCTCAATGTATGGGATGAAACTGTACGTGTGATCGAGTAAGTAAACTGCAGGAACTCGTGCTAGAGGCACTGTAGTGGCCGTGGGCGGGGCACATCGTTTGTAGAACTGCCAACCGCTTTCCACCGCTAACATAGTATATATAGAGAAGCCTTATTAACATAATTGTCTCATTGAATAAAGTTATAAGTCCTTAATTCGCAATTTCTTTATTAGTTCGCGGTTTCCATTCCACTCCACAGAAAGCTAAAAGAGGGTCTTTTAGCTTTGTTACCTTTATCGAAATGACGAGGTTTAGTTTTCGACAACCATGCGAGCGACGTCACGGGACAGCTAGTTTTATAATGAATACATATTTCAATCTTTTAAGAGGCTTTCATACAATTTATATTTTCTACGAGTTATAAGAGTCCCACCGATTAGGTACGAACTACCCTTTGGTACAGACGCCAGCACATCAAGCTACCTCAATCTGTAAAAATTTCCCAATTGAAAATGAACCTTATACTTTTGTGATAAAGTTGAAAATCTATAAAAGAAGGTAGCTGGATGTGCTGGCGTTTGTACAAGCCGGATCGTGCACCGATTTCTATGCAGTCTAGCGCCACCCATTGCCCCTAGTACGCTTCTTATCGTTTATGTATGCGCCAACTTAATGTTTGTTTATCTTCTGTTACAGATCTAGTCCACTGCACAAACGAGCCCAACGTGTCAATACCACAGCTGGCCAACTTGTTGGTAGAGCGAACACAGAACACGAACTGGGTAGTCGTGTATAAAGCTCTAATTACTGTACATCATCTACTAGCATATGGAAATGAGGTGAGTACATTTAATTTTCAAGTCCTTTCTATAAATATAATCAACATGTCAGACGAAAGACGCACAAACAAACACTGGATAAACGGAAAACAGAGCAAAATACATATGTAATTTTTTACAAGTTTTCTTTACTACGGATTGGATTGGTCGTAGATGTGCCGTTAGTTTAGGTTAGGTTACGTTTTACTCAAGACATATAACCAACCCACGCGGCAGCCTTTGCAGAGGTCTGATCAAAGCTCTCAACGTATAACACACCCTATCGTCAGAAGTGGGATCTTTCATCCATATCACCTGGATTAATGGTCGTGTACCTCCGTGCGTTTCACAAGAATCTTTTTACCGCGCACATCTACTCTGGGGAATAAATCCATTCTGCCGTACGAAGCGCTTTGCTTCCTCCTTTATCATACGCACGGCTAAGTGGAACACCCTCCCGAACGACGTGTTTCCAGACTCATACAACATGGGTTTATTCAAGGCTAGAGTGAACAGGCATCTTATGGGTACGCGCGTTCCATCTTCGACCACATCTTCACTTACCATCAAGTGAGATCGTGGTCAAGCGCAAACCCATTCAGCATAAAAAAAAATGCGGTGTTATTTCCAACCCGGTATGACATGACAACCTTCAAGAAGCGAGCCTATTCCTTTCTCAGAGGCCGCCAACGTACTTGCAGTTCCTCTTTGTTGCGGCTGTCCTTGGGCGGCGATGATTACTTACCATCACCTTATCATCATTAACCCGCTTGCTCATTTGCCTTGCTACTGGATACAAAAAAGAAACTTGCTGAAGACACTGCTCTCTTTTTTCGTGGTTCCACCTGGGATGAGGTCTTTGATGCTGCACAAAAAGGTTTCGATACAGTAAAAAAATGGCTGCAAATTAACATTCTTACCTTAAATATAACCAAAACGAAATACATTACATTTGCACACAGATCAAACTTACTCCCACCTTCTTCTTTCACAATTACTGCGCATGACTGTAATTCTGCGACTTCAATGTGTTCTTGCCCCGTTCTTGAAAGAACTGAGAGCACTGGATATCTTGGAATAGTTATCGATCAATTTTTAAACTTTAAACCTCATATACAATGCCTTGTGCCAAGACTACGTAAGCTCATCTACATTTTTAAGAGTCTAAGAGTTGCCGCAGATTACAATACAGTAAAATTAGTTTACTATGCCTTATGCCAATCTATTATAGACTACTGCATAACTTCTTGGGGAGGTGCAGCTAAGACCCACTTAATAGAAGCTGAAAGAGCCCAGCGTGCAATCCTAAAGGTGGCTGCCTTTCTGCCGTATTGCCATCCCACTGTCGATGTCTATAAGAGATGGAATGTACTCACGGTAAGACAAAGATTTGTATTGCTTACTGTACTCTTTAAACATTCACAATTACCTTACGACCCAAATAACAGAAAAGATAAACGTAGAATAGGTCATGTATGCCCTCCTAAACAACTTAATACTGCTCTTTCCCATAGATTTTATTGCTTTTTAGGTTATTTTCTATATAATAAAATAAATACTAAACTCAACATATACTCCTGCCATAAAAACCGCTGCAAATTTCTAGTAACTAACTACCTCAAAGGCTTTGACTATCTTGAGACAGAAAAATTATTAACGCTCCCATATAAAAAAAAATTTCTTTGGTACTCGTTACTCACTAGCACAACTCACTCACACCGACACATAGTTCAATTCCACTAACACGTCTTTCTTTTTGATTTTTCATACCTGTAGATGCAGGTGTGAGGGGACAAAAAAAAGACACAACATACGACCGTAATTTCAATAATTAACACTCTATCACACACTCACAATTCCCTCTTCCTTGACACAAATATTCACCATTCACACGCTCTTCACTCTTCACTTTGATTATAAGGATGGTTATCTTAGCAATAATAATTAGAATTAAGTTTACATAGTCTCTCTGTAATTACTAGTTATAGTTATATAAGTGTGTTTCACCTTACTTATTCCTATTACAACGCTGTTCCATACGACTTGTTCATTTTTTGTTGTTTTAAAATGGCTTAACCGCGGGAGGGTCCTGGTGACCCGTAATACAGGTTTTGTTAAAAACCTAAATCAGGCACCAGTCCCTCACAAAGTTGAACTAATTAAGATCTATGTACATTAAGTTAAATATGATTATTGTAACGTTCATCTTGTGAGGAGAGAATAAATGCTTTTATTATTATTATTATTATTAAACTTCATAAGCTTCATCTAAATAGGAGAATGCTATTAAGATGCTCTCTGGACTGTTCCTGTTCTACTTAATTGTAAAACTGTCATCTTTTGAATAATATAATATAAATGGACTGGCCAGTCGGTCAAGTGGTTAGTAACCCTGGGAATGGAAACGACCTCTGGCTTAGACACACCATCCAGGTCAAATCTTTGTGTGATAAGCACGATTGTTTGTTCTGTGTCCGGGTGTAATTTATCTATTATCAGTATGTTTATGAGTTGCGTGGATATGGCATTCAATGGTCCAGGCTTATTAGGGACCAGGTTGCAGTGTGTTAGTAGTAGTAAGGAAGTTAGATATCCCATGATATCATTTATAAAGAAATATCTTGGGACTACTGACTGCCTTGTTGGTCTCGCGGTAGCGTGTTCAACCTCAGATAATGAGGTAAGGTGTTCAAATCCCGGGTCGGAGCAAAAAGTGATTTTTTCGTAAAAAGAAATTTCTCAGTGTCAGCCCGAAGTCTGGGAGTTGGCGGTATTACACCTCCGTGCCTCGGAGAGCACGTAAAGCCGTCGGTCCTGTACCTGACCTCTTTCCGGTCGTGTCGCTAGTCGTCCCATCAGATCATGAGAGTGATAAAATAGAAAGTGCCCCTGTGTTTGCGCACACACTTGTGCACTATAATATGTCCTGCGCAATTGGCTAGTCTCCATTGAGACTGGCCGCCGTGGCTGAAATTCGGTCGGAAGGACATCATTTATTATTATGAGTTAAGATTTTCTTAAAAACTATTATTAAGTAAATAACTTGGGTAATTTTTTACTTTACATAACCTATTGTTAGGAGGACGTCAGTATTGATTAAACAATAGACTAATGACAAAAACAATGGTCGGAAGAACTAGAAAAAGTTTTTACTGTGAGTCTCATTGTATCCAAGTATTACGAAGCTTATAATAGCCGCGATACATTCCGCTTTGATAGCGCTATCTGGGTCTCTGGGTCAACCATTACATTTTAGGCAGAACTTTAAGGCCAATAATGCTTTGAATGCTATTCTGCTGAACTATTGTTGACTACTACATTTTTATACAGGTGTTAACATACTCTAATAGCCTTGACCTGTGTCCTTACCGCATTTATAATAATAATAATATCTTGCGACAATGTCACACTGATCATCCTAGCCTCAAACTAAGCAAAGCTTGTACTATGGGTACCAGGCGACGATATACATACTTATATAGATAGATAAATACTTAAATACATAGAAAACATCCATGACTCGGAAACAAATATTCGTGCTCATATCACACAAATATTTGCACTTACCGGGATTCGAACCCAGGACCACCAGCTTCGTAGGCCGGCTTCAAATTTATCACGAGAGTGTTCCGCGGAATTGTTCGTAAATATATTGGCCGCCACGTTCCGCCATAGACCCTGTCTCGTTTTGGACATAAATGAAACCCCCAGATAGCTTTACACATGTATTTCTACAGATAAATAGATTCTTTTATATAATTTAACGGAGCGATCAACTTTGTGCTGACACGAAAATGTATTACAAAAAACAATGTGGGTACCATATACAAAAAATAAAAATGTTAAACTCTAAACAATTTACTACAAGTAATGAGAGCGAAACTCATTGCTCTGAATGGAATGCTAGGCGCCAACATCCTCCCGCCGTTGAAATCTTCAGTTTCAACCCTTTATCTCATCTGAGGAAAGCAGGGGGCAGAGACGTACTAAAGGACGTCGTACAACTCCCCTATAGGTCTTCACATCAGCAACGCGAGAAATTCCGTCTGATCCAGGAAACAATTTTTGGACTCGTCCCAGTCTCCAACACAGAGGCGGCGTATTATCCTCTTTCAGAAGGACTAAATCACCAATGTTCAGGCTTGACTTATCGGTTCTCCATTTACTACGTTGTTGTAAGTCAGCGATATATTCCTGCTGCCACCGACGCCAGAAATGTTGATGAATTTGCTGTATTCGTTGGTAGCGTTGTAGATTATTGGAATTGCGGTCTTCTAAGGCAGGTGATGGCAGAGCGGTGAGAGGCCGGCCAATAAGAAAGTGACCAGGGGTAAGGCAAAGAAGATCATCAGGCGATGAGGATAACGGGCAAAGTGGACGACTATTTAGAATGGATTCTACATGTGCAAAAAGGGTAGACAGCTCTTCAAAAGTTAAATGAGAATTGCCCATCACACGTTTTATATGATACTTGGCCGATTTCACACCGGCTTCCCAGATACCACCAAAGTGAGGGGCGTAGGAGGGTGAGAAAACAAAATTGATCCCTTCCCGACTTGCAAAATCAGAAAGAGAGTCCGCGTTAATCATAAAAAAATGATTTAGTTCTTTAGCACCAGATACAAAATTACGGCCATTATCGCAAAACACCTCCAATGGCCTTCCACGTCGTGACACAAACCGTCGAAAAGTAAGAATGAACGCATCTTTAGTTAAATCACTTACAGCCTCAAGATGGACACATTTATACGTTAGGCATACAAAAAGACAAAGATAACCTTTAACTAATTTCGAACCGCGTCCCTTCCTATTTAGAATAAAAAAGGGACCGGCGAAGTCTATGCCTACAGTAGTGAATGGGAAGTTAGGCGTGACCCTTTGGGAAGGTAAATTACCCATCATAGGTTCCAACGGCTTAGCTTGAAACCGCCGACACTTGGTGCATTGACGAGCAGTTTGTCGAGCAAGACGTCTGCCATTAATAGGCCAAATGTAATCTCTAATAATTCCCAGCAGCAACTGCGGGCCCGCATGTAAATTTCGGTTATGTTCATATTTAAATATTAATTTCGTGAGATGATGAGATGCATCAAGCAACACAGGGTGTTTTTTATCATAATGATATTTTGAGGAATCAATACGACCGCCAACTCGAATTAATTGATCATTGGGGCAATAAAAAGGAGTCAATGATAAAAGTTTAGATTTAGATTTTAATGAGCGGCCGTGGGCGAGTACCTTGTATTCGCTTGGTAATGACTGTTGTTGTGCTAAACGACACAAGTTAATAAATGACTTATGTAGCTCACTTGTTTTTAAAGTACCTGATACTATAGATTTATTGCAAGACTTTAATTTTAAATTATTAATATATCGTATCACGTAGGCAAATATTCGTTTTAAGTGATCGTAACTTTGATAGTTTTGAAAATTAATAAAACATTCTGTTGAAGTTTCTAAGTTAACAACTGCAGAATTTTGTTTTATTTCCGGTAAGTTGTTCACATTCACTTCATTGTTATTTAAAACAGGCCAAGTGTCTTCAGTTTGTAATAAATATTGTGGACCTGACCACCATAACAAAGTGTCTTTAATATGATTAGGACTGACCCCCCTAGATATGAGATCAGCTGGATTGACTGATGTTGGAACGTGACGCCAAGAACTTATGTCTGTCAGTTCACAAATTTCGGAAACTCTATTTGCAACAAAGGTTTTAAGATTCTTAAAACTGGAATGAAGCCATGCCAGAACAATACTGGAATCACTCCAATAAACCTCACTATTTACTTTATACCGCAAGGAATCTCTGACCGCCTTACACAATCTAGCGGCCAAGAGCGCAGCACAGAGCTCTAAGCGCGGAATCGTTGTAGGTTTAGTTGGCGCAATCTTGGATTTGGCACACAATAATTTTACAGTGACTTCATTGGCAGAGTTCACTGATCGTGCATATATACAAGCTCCATACGCAGTTTGAGAAGCATCACAGAAACAGTGAAGTTGTATAAATATTGGCTTATCACAGAGAACATGCCTTGGAATTTTTATGTTCCCAAGTGCGGATAACGAATCGGTAAACTTAGCCCAGCTCAAAGCAATATTTTCAGGAATTGGATCATCCCAACCTAATTTCTCCAGCCAAAGCTGTTGTAATAAAACCTTGGTTTGCATTACACAGGGACTGAGTAAACCCAAGGGGTCGAAAATTTTAAATAAATTAGACAATATTGAACGTTTAGTCGGGTGTTTGCTATCGAAAGGAACTGGGAATTGCACTGGAAAATGCAGTGTATCTGTCGATGGATCCCAGCCTAAACCAAGGGTACTAGAAGACTCACTGAGCGTCAACCTTTCACTAACATCTAAAGAACATGAGTCAAAAATGCTAGGTATGTTAGTTTTAAGTTTTCTTAGATTAAAGCAACCTAATTTAAGTGCCTCAGTAACCCCTAGAAGAATATGTTTTAATTCGTGTTCACTATCATGAGATGTAATCATGTCATCCACATAAAAGTCGCGCTGAATTACATTTTTAATGGTTTCATCTGAATTTTCTTCTCCTAGTTGCCACAGACAACGTGTACTCAAATAACTGGAACTTGCCATGCCGTAAGTTACAGTATTTAATTTTAACGTTTTAATAGGTTGGGACTCATCTTCTCTCCACAATATGAGTTGGAGATTTCGGTCCTCCTCATTAATTTGCACCTGGCGATACATTTTCTCTATATCGCCGGTCAGGAGGTACTTGTGTTGTCTAGCCCGTACTAGAATGGAGAATAGAGAGTCCTGCATATTTTGACCTATCATAAGGATGTCATTGATTGACAATCCAGATGAAGTAGGTGCCGATCCATCAAAAACAACACGAATTTTAGTGGATTCACTGCCATCCTTAAACACGGCGTGATGACACAAAAAATATGATAAAATTGGTCGTAATACATCAGACTGTGAGAGATGACCCAACTGTTCATACTCCCTTATAAAGTTTACATATTGTGACTTGAGTTGTGGGTTCTTTCTGAATCTTTTCTCTAAATTGTGAAAACGTTTTTTTGCTAGTGTATATGATTCTCCAAGACAATTAGATGAGTCTATGAGTGGTAATCGAACAGAAAATCTACCGGTATTTAATCTTTTCGTATTAATTAAAAAATGTTTTTCACATAAACCTTCATTGTGACTCAACGGCGATTTTAATGGCACTTCCTCAAGCTCCCAAAACTTTGATAATTCTGCGTTAAAATCCTTTTCTGATTTAACGGAAGTCAAAGAATGGTGACATTGAATATTAGATATATTATTTAAATTGCTTATTTGGATTGGGCCTGAAACGAGCCAACCAAACTGGGAATTTCTTAAAGTGGGATTATTGGGGCCTAAAGAACGCTGTTCGCAGCCAAGAATATCCCAAAATAAATCTGCTCCAATCAGTACGTCAACAGCGGAGGATTTATTAAAACTAGGGTCAGCAAGGTGTACCTCAGGAGGTATTGGCAGTTGCTGAGTGTTTATTGTGTATCTGGGAATGTTACTTGTTAATTCCGGTAATATTAAGAACGTTGTTGTAACGTTAAACGGTTTATTCAACGATTTTAAATGCGCCACACAACTCTCTGTGACTTTACTATTGACATGATTGCCGATGCCGACAATGTTAATATAATTGTTTAACAATGAATTACCTGATAACGATAATTTTTCTTTAAGTGATTGCGTCATAAAGGACGATTGACTGCCACAATCTAACAAGGCACGTACTTGTTCTGTTTTATTTGTTGTAGGGTTACACACCTCAACTAAAGCAGTAGATAGTAATATATGTTTTGAGCCCTGTGTAGTATGATTAGCTATCGTACCGCATGATGATGTGGTTGTGGTGCCCGTAGGAAGGGATTCGGTAACTACCGGAACGTGTAAAAGAGCGTTGTGCCTTTTTTTACACTGCCGACAAGGTCTGAGGTAGCAGTTTCGTGTAATGTGCCCGGGCCTTAAGCAATTTGAACAAAGATTTAATTTATTCACTTCAATTAAGCGATCTTCCACACTCTTGGCCTTAAAAATAGGACAATCGTAGATTCTATGTTCGCCCTGACAAACAACGCAACCTGAAGAAGATGAAGAATTACTCTGACAAGCAGACTGATAAACTGACTGGCATGTTACAGATTTATTATGCTGACGTTCTGCCTTATTGTTGGTACCTTTAAATGAGGTAGAAGCCGATGCCTTATTATTGTTATGGTTTGATGAAGAATGATTTAGAGACACAAGGACATCTGCTCGATCAATAAGAAATTTATTGAATTGTTGTAAGTTAGGTGTTGAGTCGTCCAAGGTGCCACGCCATTCTTCCCATTTGGTAAGAGTACGGTTATCTAGCTTAGAGCACAATATATGTATTAATAAAACATCCCAATTTTCAACACGTAACCCCAAGCCAGACAACGCTCTCAAGTTCTTGCTAACGTTGTCTACTAAAAAACGAAGTGATTTATCTGACTCGCGCGGCATTGAATGTATGTTTAATAAGGAAGACAAGTGGTGGCTTATTAACTGTCGCTTATTATCATATCGCTCACATAGCAATTTCCAGGCAACACTATAATTAGAATTGGAGACTTCTAAATTACTCACTATTCTAGCTGCATCTCCCTCCAAATAAGATAATAGATAGTGAAATTTATTAATAGATGCGATGCGATCATTATTATGTATGACTGACTTAAATGTGTCACGAAATTCAAGCCAACGGAAGAATGTTCCGTTGAATTTAGCAATTTGTATCTGTGGCAGTTTAAACCCTACTTCGTGATTGTCAGTACTCAAGTGAGCAACTGAACCGTGGCTAGAATTGGGCCGGTTACCAGATTCATCGTGGATATTATTAGGCTGACGATCTTGCATGAAATTCTGAGCAATCGCAATGTTTGTTATGAATAATTGTTCAATATTATCCCTTTCATCAATCTCAATTGATAAATTACTTGGATTTAATATCTCAATTTGATTCTGCAAGTCATCGAACCGGACCGATAGTGACTCAAATTTATCAAGTTTAAGTCTCAACTCGGTTAATTCAATACGTGTAACAGAATTCTTTGACAACAGACTCGTTAAATAATTCTTAAACTTGGTAATTTGTCCCTTTATCGAACTACGCTTCACAATTAGATCTTGTAATTCTTGCATAGAACCGTCATCCTTGGACATTGTAAGTAAACAAATAAATGTGTATTTTAGTAATAAAAAACTATACGGTAAACTATGCAAGAATACAATGAACTACTAATAAAATGTTTATCTTACGTCCCTCTTCCTGTGTCACCTGTGGTCTGGGAATGCCGGTGCTGAACCCGACCGTACTCCGTGTATGAGGCTTGACTATAGGTATAGCAGGCCGCGGACGTCGCAAATGACGACACCGTTCCTGAAATATTCGGCGTAACAATCTTAATAACTTGTAAAAAACGTATGATTATTTACCTACGCTTTAATTTAATTGTCCATAATAGATAAAACTTTAGAATATATATGTATTTGTAGCTGTACTAAATATAATGTTTTTATCTTTTAAAATAAGTAGGTCACTCAAACCCATACGGTAATGACGCAGGTATTTAGGTCAGTCAATATAGTAAAGGAATTTTAACTTTGTTTAGATATTTATTTTAAAAATTAATCACTGCTTATTTGTTTATATAAATACCTATCTGTATGAAATAAGCACATGTAAAATCTCAGGGTTTATGAATTATGTAGGGAAAAAGAACGTAGGTATGTGTGAGGAGGTCAAGGAAAGGTCACTTAGCTGCATTGGCCGGGCTGCTGTACGGCGACTTCGGTTGATATCACTGTGTCTGGACCGTAAATCAGGGTGTAGGCTGCAATGGCTGAGCCTCCAAATACTCCAAAATATCGTTTCTTGATGTAGAACCGGGCTTCGTATTTCCTGTTTGTTTTTTCGTTTTGCAGAACGTCCTGTCACGGTCGCCAATTTTTATGTCTCGTTTTGGACATAAATGAAACCCCCAGATAGCTTTACACATGTATTTCTACAGATAAATAGATTCTTTTATATAATTTAACGGAGCGATCAACTTTGTGCTGACACGAAAATGTATTACAAAAAACAATGTGGGTACCATATACAAAAAATAAAAATGTTAAACTCTAAACAATTTACTACAAGTAATGAGAGCGAAACTCATTGCTCTGAATGGAATGCTAGGCGCCAACAGACCCTTTCGCCAGAAGTAGAAATTTTGTTCATATCACTTGTATGAATGATTGCTTACCACCGTGAGTTTCACAAGATTTTTTTGCCGCGCACAACAAATCAATCGGCAAAATGAATCAATTAACTGCGGAGGTATTTCCAATCCTGTATGACATGACAATCTTCAAGAAGTGAGCCTATAACTTTCATCGAGGCCGGCAACACACTTGCGGTTCCTCTGTTGTTCCGTGTTTCCATGGGGACGGTAATCGCTTACCATCAGGTGACTCAGTTGTTCGATTCCCTTGCTATCATGTAAAAAAAACCCAGTGTTCTGTCTCAAAAATCTGCTCCCGAATATATACAATCCTTCCTCTCGCGGGTCTGCTGAAAGAAAGGATTATTTTAATAAGTAGTACCATTGTTTTTGGAACGAAATTTTGGAACGAAGTTCCTTATCGCGCGTTGTGAAAGGGGGCTAGACGGAAAACTGCATGTTTCTCTGTCTGTCTCTTTCTCTCCCCCTCTCCCTCTCTCTCTCTCCCTCCCTCTCTCTCTCTCTCTCTCTCTTATAGTAAGCAAGCCAGATATTTTCATTTCTATTTCGCATTGAACAGTGTGGTGTCGCGACGATTATTTTTGTTGAGTGTATACAGGTTTTTTGTATATAATAAATAATAAGAAATAACTTCGTTCCATCCGGGTGTCCCTTGACACCTCAAGTTTTTTATTTTTCAATTTAAAATTATTGTCATAACTCGTGTCTACATGAATTTAATAAATGGTCATTATAGAATATTCCATTCTTTTTTATATACCAAGCCGGCATACAATGTTTCGGCTTCCTTAGTGAATTAGCGTTTACTGTAGATTATGTTGCTTGAGGCGCACATAGCACCCATTACTCACGCATTGCCAAGGCTTCCGTACTACTTATTGATGAGCTCTGATGACCTTATTCACATCCATGGGTACACCAATCACGTAGTAGTATTAATGCCTGAAATGTATTCCGTTAGGCACAACTGCTACCCCAGTCGAGGTGCTCAAATACTCATAAATATTGCTCACTTATTCTTAAATCTTGTGTGTATATTATATCAACCTAAGAGCTGGTTCACATTAGGTCGCACCGACAGTTTGCCGTTCACCGACTGCCGGTTGTTGCTGTTCACACTAGAGGCCGCCGACCCGGCCTAATGTGAATATAACTGTCGGTACGGTCGTTTTACTGCCCGGCCTGGGTCGTCACAAAACAGTCTTTCGTATAGGATGGACGACGACGACGTTTTCATTGCAATGTGGTATTTAAATAAAAGGCAGAAAAAAAGAAACAGGAAATATTGGGTGCATCCAATAATTGCCGAGCGAAATGAAGTTGGAACTTTTCAAACTTTAATAAGCGAATTAAGTAATGACGAGCTAAAGTTTTATAATTACTTAAGAATGTCTATTCCTTCCTTTGATGATTTAATCGCAAAAGATAATTTCCATCGCCGCCGCTTCGCGCCGACAAATGTGAACGGCGCCATACTAGCTAGTACGCCAATATTATGTCCGACCCGACAGAAATCGTGGCTGGACACACGGTAAAAGTGTCGGCTCCGACAGTTTGGTCGGGTCGCCCTAATGTGAACGGCGCTATTGACATACATACGCCAATATGGATCCGACTCGTTTGCCGGGCCGGTAAAACTGTCGGTCCGACCTAATGTGAACCAGCTCTAAAAGCCACGAAATATACACTCAAGTCTTCAGCATTATCGTAAAAGGCGTTGCACAACCTACCCCCTTATTGGAAATCCAAGAATTTTATGACAAAAATGCTAAAATATTCCCCCTAAGTAATTTTGCGTAGGGGAACTCAAGGTTATAATTTACTCGAATGGTGGATTTCAATTCACACAGAACAGTATTGTCCGATTGTTTGTCATGTAATTTATGTACGTATTTCGTTTGTTCCCACAAAACACCTGTGTATGTGAAGGATAAACGGTTGATTCACGAATTTACTTTGGCTAATAAAATTTTTGATGGGATATGACTGTTAAAAACGGTTGGTTTTGTAATTATGTAACGTCGTCTCAAGACGAAGTTAACTAGTGTTTAATATTTATTGATATTATCATGTTAGCTAAATCTCGTACACTGCTGGAAAAAGGATCCCTAAAGAATGGGGGGGGATATGCCATAATCGCCACGCTTGGCTGACGGGTTGGCGAATGCAGTTTGTTGGTCATAGTTCACAGAAAAACGCTGTTGCCCGTTCTCTGGTAGGTGTTCCCCCAGGTCGATTTCTACGCCCCCACGGGAAAAGATGGGGTGATGATATTCTTCGCCGTCACCGCACAGCGATTTATTGATATGACTCATCCGTAAATTTTCCGACATTTCCTTCGTTTTTAATGGATATGTTACGGTGTGATATCATATTAAATTAATTCGAGTCGTTTTAAAGCCTAATAGGGAAATTAACAATTGAAAAAATAATATATCTTGGAACAACTGCCCCCAAACCCGATTCCAAACTAGGCACATCCTGTACTATGGTAAGCAGACAACTTTTATTCTAAATACATACATATTATAGATAAATTACACCCCGACACAGAAGCAATAACCCACGACCTCCGGCTTACTAACCACTAGATCATCAGGCCAGTCGGTATCATCTTTAAAATCGACTTCAAAAAGAAAGTTTTTCAAACCAATTAGGGTTTTTTTTCGTGTATGACTGATACTGACCACTCTGGCGTTTGTTACCGATTTTAATAATTCACTTTATTATGGTCTTAAGAGGTCATTACAACTTCCTCGTGCAATTTATTATTAAGATTAACGCACCAACACGCCGTTGGTGCGTTAATCTTCAAATAATTTTTTACCTGAGTATTATAGTGGTTTTGGACTGCTAAGTTGATCCTCGTACCACGATTAAGTTTATGTTATCCTAATATTGGGTTATTTTTCTTTTTATTAGTTATGGTCCCATATTAATTTGGTTTAAATCGCCATTTGAAGTCAGTTTAGAAAAACAGTAAATATTAGGTGCAGTCGACGTCACATCAGTAGGTGGTTAATTAACAACATTAATGACATCTTCCACGTGAAACAGACTCTTAGAAATACGTCACAAATAACTGGTCTAACGATCTTCGCCTCCCTGACCCCAATCCTCTAATGAGTCGACACCATTCAAGACCTAGTCAATAAATAACCTATCACAAGTGTAGGCCGCGAACTCTTATTGATCAAACTTAATCAACAATTTCTCGCGTATCTAATCATGGAAGAGGTCAGAGCATTATTACTGATACGGAATACTACGAAAAACAATGCTATTGTTTTTTTGGTGATTGATCCACTTCTACACATTGCATTTTTATTTTCTCAAGTACTTCATATCATTTCCCTCATCGTGAGATTCAAGGCAATTATAGCTAGTCCCAGGAACATGCCAGCGTCTCATCACCCAGAGCCTTTTCATTTTGCGTCTCTGTTGAGCCTGTCTTAAAAAGAATAGCAGCGGTGGCAAGAATCCACCTTCTTGTCGACCACTGCAACTCCCGCAACGAATTTAAATTAATGTATTTAGTGAAAATGTTAGTTCCTTTACTGGACATAACGTGCTTTTTCCCTCGAATATTCTTTACATTTAAACTGAGAGCACTCAAGCTTTTCTGTACTTCGATGTTTTAGGTGTTGTTCAGAACGTCGCCACGTCGTTTTTACCTCTACATCATTTGCCATTTCACATACTGTTTCATTAAAGAAATAGTAAAGATCATTGTTGGGTGTGTCTCTGTAGGTAACTGGTAACCCAGTAGTTTAAACTAGGTTATCATTCGATTTCCAGCTACTATCTCCAAGAATATGTTGTTGCGAGGATTTTCATAGGAATTTTGTAAGCTATTTGAACATTATATTTTTTACGTTAGTGTTCTTGGAAGATCATCACGAGATTCTTTTCCCCTTTCATTTATGTGTATGGAATGAGTACTGTAATAAATATGGGCCAAAGCTAAATATACGAGTATGTGCTACCCGAAGGAAAAGTTTGGTTCAGATATTAAACCAAGTCGGATACCCTCGCCGATACACAATTTCTAGGAACTGTAAGCAGAAGAGCAAATGTCAAGTATGATTCTGTACTTAAGAATCAACTTTATTCTGCTATTGTGGCCCCAATCCTTTTACATACATAATAAATGTAGTGACATTTATACGTTCGGTTTTATTCTGGCTACACTTTCTATAGCTTCAGCTACCTAATTATATTTTTCTGCCCGACTCATTGGGGTAGCGGTAGCGATTTCAACCGAGGGAGATGTTGAGCTTCCGGGCATAAATTCAAGGTTAACATAAATAATAATAATAATAAAACGTTTATTTCAAGTTTATAAAAACTCATAATTGTTAGTAAAACTTAGCCTAGGTGTTAGTAATAAAATATATAAAGTCTTATTGGAATTACTCGTGGTAAGTAAGAGTAAGTAAGTAGCAACCAGGTGACTAAAAGTTGAGCGGTGCTATACGCTTCTGACTCGGAGAACTCGTAACGCTGTCTGACGCTTGATCAGGTTATGCGAGTGGGGAATAGAGATAGCACTCTGGCCTCCGAACACATTCCAGCACTATAATATGTCCTGCATAGAAGCTCATCGCTATTGAGAAATTCGGGCTGGAGCCATATTACTTTTGATAATATTTATTTTCATATACATAGTAAACACACTGCATCGAAAACGATCAGGTTTTCTGACCTTTAGAATCACTTAATTGGATTATGCAATTATAGATGCTTCAAATGACCGCAAATAATTAAGCGGTTTTCGATCTTTGCAGCCATTCACTGCTACCTATCTTCAAGAGGTCAAAAGTGTAAAAAGTTCATCTGTCATCATTGAAATTATTCCAAAACAGCTGATTGTGTTGACCATCATGGAGATTTAATCCGAATGCTCTGAGTTCATTTGCCAATTAAGATAAACATTACAAACGCGGTGTCTTTGATATTTATTACTTGTTGATACCTATACAATTTTAATGATGCCATTATAGTAGGCTTATAAAGGAACAAGATCTGTTATAGGCATGGAGCTTAATATATGTGCCGTCGATGCTGAGCCAGGGAATTGATACTCTCGCCTTACGAAAACAGCCCTTACTATCTTTGTAATAAAGGTGCTGTCAAGGTCAAGCGTGTATTCACCGCAATAAGACAACACTAGTATTGAGCATTAAATCTTCCATCTTCCTCATTAGCTGAAATAAAGCTTTTTGGTTCCATGCAAATCAAAAAACCGTTTCCCAAAAGTAAGAAGGTATGAAACCTGCAGGTTGTGCTCCTTAATCCCCAAAAAACGCCGTGTACAATTGCAAAGTTAATTGTTTTCTTAGCTCGAAGATAACGAGGTCAAAGAGCATAGGTCAGGATGTTGGTGGTCAGGTGCTGCCGTGTTTCGCAGAGCTCGTATACCAGTCGGTCTTACACCTAAACCTCCCCGGATGAGTTAGACTGGTGCCCCATCGAGTAATGAGTGTGATGGGATAAGAAAATGCACTTATGGTTACTACTTCACTTGAGATAACTGCAACTATTTGTGTTATATTTGATCCTAGTTAGTGCTTTGTGTCCGAGAATTGTGTGTTTGTTAAGTCACCTACGATACAGGGATTTATTCTACAAATAAGTACGGGAAATATAAATAAATACTTATCGTAAAAGGCGACTAACAGATGGCAAGTGGTCGGGCAGCAGCGCCACCTATGTACAATAGCAACCACCTAATTACGGTCGCCACCTCGCCTGCCAAGCGCGATGACTAAGGCAAATGCCTCCCATTGGCAACGTTATAGAAACCTTTGGGGGAGGCCCATGTCGAGCCGTGAACAAAATAAGGTGATGAACGACATCAAACCCACGAACTCTGGCTAAGCAGTCAGGGTCACTAACCACTAGAATAAGAGGCCAGTCGAAATAAATGTCTTTAAAAAAAACATTGATGTCGGCCTTTTATACGTCCAGCTCGGTGGTGAATTACTTAGTTTGCTTGTAATACACAAGTACCAACATTATAGCAAGCTGAAGCGAAAGAATATTACTATCTGAAAGTCATATGTTCATTATGCAAGATGCATAATTATGTTCATAATTATCACATGCCCGTGCCGTGACCCCTGCACGTTGAAGGTAGATAATTAGGTCTGAGATGTGTCGTAATGATGACAGATAAGAGGCGGGGCACTACCACTACGTAATAACAACATATCTATATGAAAAAACCTTCCCATCTAATGACGTCACATTGCAACTGACAGGCACTTGTAATGTTGCCAAATACAAAAACCGGCCAAGTGCGAGTCGGACTCGCCCATGAAGGGTTCCGTACCAGCAAGTATTTCATTTGAATAAACGAAAGGTAAATTGCGGTTTACGATATATGACGTATTAAAAAAAACTACTTACTAGAGCTCGTTCAAACCAATTTTAGTTATTAGTTTGCATGGTAATGTACATCATATATTTTTTTTAGTTTTATGTACGGGGAACTCCCTAAATTATTGTTCTTTCTCTATTTTTGTGTGAAAATCTTAATGCGGTTCACAGAATACATCTACTTACCAAGTTTCAACAGTACAGCTCTTATAGTTTCGGAAGAAAGTGACTGTGACATACGGACGGACAGACAGACATACATGACGAGTCTATAAGGGTTCCGTTTTTTACCATTTTGCTACGGAACCCTAAATACGTTATACGATGCAATTGTTTCTTTTTTTATACTATCAAGTTCTTTCTCGTGTTGGTATAAGTTATCTTTGCGGAAGTTGGCCTCTGACATGGCTTAACGACTGGTGCACCCACCGTTTGTTTGTCTTGCAAGAGGTTATTCTAATTGGTTGAGTGAAACTAAATGTTATTGTTTATTAACTCATAATTATTTTGATGAACTATATAAGAACGTTTCTGCAATATTAGCCCACATACCAGCCATCACACTGTAAAATACCTCTACAAGCAGAAAAAAAATCGAGGGAAAAAGAAGAGTTGCCCGGAGTTTCTCTCTGGCTTTCTTCTCCACCTGAGTAGCTAGAGAAAACCGCAGGTTAGCTAGGCTAGGGTCCTCGCCGGCGAACTTTAACCCCCTGTACCTGTAGTCCGTGCCAATGATCACACCCTATTTTAGAATTCCGTCTTTTTACTTCACCGGCCCTTTGAGCTGTGACCCGAACACCATAAGGGTGGCCTCAGGTATATGTCGCTTAAGTTAAGCTAATGGTTGAGAGCGTTCTGTGTTCGTCAACGACTTGGTGTCTTCAATATTTTATATGATTTTTTTAAAACTAAATTTAAATAGTAATTTGTCATTTATTCAAGGATTTCTCAAAATTTTATGTGATAAAGCTACGGACGGACTAGTTCTAAACTTTTTGTTACTTTAATATTGTATTTGACCATATTTATGTACTCCATTGAGATCTAAGTGCTGAATAATTCATTTCATTATTTCATTGTATCTATGAAAACAGTAGACTATATGAATTAGTAGGTGTTATTTGTCTATACTTAAAAAAAATTGGCAATTTAAAAAAAGTCTTGAATAACTAGCAGACGTTATTATATTCATTGTCGAATATAAATAGCGGTATTTTAAATGGTTTGTGTTTATGTTTAAATATAGATAGGCGGCCCACGCATGTTTTTGTTTGCGGGATAAAATATTAGATAGTTGTGTTTCTCAATGTTTTCGCGGTTCTTTATAAATTAAATATAAATTAAAACTAGCTGATGACCGCGACTTTTAACTACATCTTCAGTCTACTGCTGGACAAAGGCCTCCAACAGTGGTATCCACAACGTTGCCAATTGGAGAGGTTTTTTTTAAGAATTTAACCTTAGTCACAGTTCCACTCACAAATAAAATATTCACCATGTCTGAATAGAGTAAAATTTGCAGAACTGATTTTTTATGAAGACGTTTTTCGCACTTTCATTAAGAGAGAAAAATATGTTTTTTCATATTTTAGAAATATGATCAGAAAAGGTCATACATTCACGTTTTAATGGAAATGCGTAAAATATTAAGTACTAGCTGTGCCCCGCGGTTTTACCCGCGTTAAACTTTTTAAATTATAGCCTATGTGTTATTCGGATATATATGCTATATTACTTACTACAAAGTTTTTATTATTAAAACAATTCAGTTTTAAATCAGCGCTACGTTTAAAATTTGATAACTCCGGTTTGATGAAGCCGAGTTTGACAGCTGTATTAATACTGACTACAATCGTAGTATTTTTAAAAAGGTCGCGGAGATAAACTTATATAAAATTATAGTCTTGACGCGACACTAACTACTGACAATACCGCGACAACCGTTTCAGCGTCTTGCCGATGCGCATATCTATTTGAGGGTGCCGTTTCGGGCGTTTATAGGTAGTTTCGTTACTGTATATATTTTGTATACTGTGGTGCAAGTTTGAATCTCAGCGAACGATAACATTTGTTATTTTGCAGTTTAGAGTAGTTTTGTATTTTAACCGTTTGGTAAATGACATATGTATATTGTTTCTTCAAACAACAATGTTGTATATTAGAGCCAATGAATTCAATTGTGGTCGAACATTATTTATGCCGTTTCATTGATCCAATAGCAATGAGAAGGTGACGGAAAGTTCCCCGTCGCAATTCCTTAACGAATCTGAACAATGATGAAACCTTGGACCCTCTGGGCCTTTTCTCTTGGATCTGTTCGGTCTAGGTACAGTAAAGAGTAGATAAGATTCTTTATTTGCATTAAATGTGGTAGGTGCATAGGTGGTATGTTTTTTTTTTATTCTAGTTCACACACATAGCCGATTTCCGGCATACAAATATTCATTCATTATGTACAGACGCCAGCACATACAGCTACCCCAATCTGCCAATTTCTTATATAGATTTTCAACTTTATCACATAAGCATAATGTTAACTTTCAATTGGGGAAATTTGACAGATTGGAGTAGCTTGATGTGCTGGCGTCTGTACTTTACCATACTAATAATTATTACATACACACACTTTGTTACATGTAATTTTACTTATTTCAATACATAGATACATATAAGAATCCCAAATAAATTCCTAATTTTACTTAATATCATATTGTAAAAACTCGTTAATCGAATAATAACCTTTCTCAGCAAGGAAATTACGTAATTGCTTTTTGTAAATTTGGACTGATATGAGTTTCTGGCTGAAATTTCAATTTTTCTTCCTGGTAATAATAACTTCTTGTAAATAATCTGTCTTGTCGCGCTATCTCCCTCTGGACTCAGTAGCTGGCCAAGCATGCCAAGCAAAATGTCTGTATTCCATCGCTTGTATATTGAAATCAGGGTCGGAAATGGTATTTACTTGAATTTATCTTTATTCTGACCTATGTAGGCCAATGCAGGTTCGATAGCGGGTGTTAGAAATGAGTGGACTGTATATTTTTGATGTAGGTTATATTAATTACCACACTACAGAATCTCGTAATCGTAACGGTACAAGAATATAAATTTTAATATAAATGAATGCGCGAGCGCGGTGCGTCGGAGCTATCAGCTGACTGCCGAGCGCGGCCGAACGGGCACTCGGCTGGAATCGGTGGCCGCGCCCCCTGGCGACGAAACGTTGCGGTGCGCGGCCGGTTGATGTACTCAACATACTCCCCCGGTTGAAGTATCTTCAACAGCAGTGACAGGAAGAGGGCATATTGTGTTAAATGCCCGTCGAATAATACCCTTGCGCGTCTGGATATCGGCGACTCTAGCAATGCCATCCTTCCCAGAATGCAGACGAAGAATGCGTCCTAGAGGCCATTGTAAAGGTGGTGACGCCTGGTCTTTGATGACGACGAGAGTTCCTTCTTTGAGTACGCCTGATGAACGATGCCATTTAGTTTTCTCTTGAAGCCATTGGATGTACTCTTGAGAAAATCGTTTCCAGAAGTGCTGTTTAAGGTATTCGATTCGTCGAAAACGTTGCAGGCTGGTCACGTTACTATCCATGATTTGAGGATGCGGTAACATCACGAGAGACCGTCCAATAAGAAAGTGAGACGGAGTTAAAGGAATAAGATCAGAAGGATCATCCGAAAGTGGGGTAAGTGGCCTGGAATTTAAAATAGCTTCTACTTGTATCAAACACGTAGCCATTTCTTCAAAGGTTAAATTTGTAAGGCCTAAAGTGCGCCTTAAATGGTGTTTAGTGGACTTAACGGCCGATTCCCATAAGCCTCCAAAGTGCGGTGTGTAAGCCGGTATAAAAGAAAAATTAATACCTGGATCAACGCCACTGAGATCTAAATCTTGTGAAAGAAGTCGAGCTAATTCGTTAAAGGCTCCAACAAACGTTGTTCCATTGTCTGAGAATATGTTTCGTGGTTTGCCCCTCCGAGCAATAAAACGGCTAAGTGCGGCTAAAAAAGCTTCTTTCGTCAAATCAGAAACAAGCTCCAGATGCACAGCTCTTGTAGCTAGACACACAAAGACACAAATAAAACATTTAATTAGTCTACATCCCCTACCTTTCCGGTCTGCTATCATGATTGGGCCGGCATAGTCAACACCTGTATCAAGAAATGGAAATTCAAGATGTAGACGCTGCTTTGGTAGGTTGCCCATGATTGGTTGGACTGTGTTTGCTTTGATGCGACAACATTTTACACACTGACGTGAGACCTTCCTAGCTAAATTTCTACCACCGATCGGCCAATAGTGGTGACGAATGGTAGCAAGTAGAAGTTGGGGTCCCGCGTGTTTTAATTTAATATGAAACATTTTAAATAATAGTTGCGTAATACAATGAGAGCTCGATATTAAAATTGGATGCTTTACATCATAATCATAAAATGAATTTTTGAGTCTGCCTCCAACTCTTATGAGATTATTTTGATCTAAGTATGGAGACAGTTTTAATAATTTGATGGAAGTGGCTTTGATGCTTTGAGTAAATTGTGTTCTTCAGGGAATGACTCCACTTGACTTAATTTCAATACAGTTTGTAATGATTGGTTAGTCTCTGATGCTGTTAGTGGGCCACAATTTGATGATTGCTTGCGACATTTGTTTATAAAGCGAATGACATATGCAAACACTCGTTGAAGTTTGAGAAAGCAGGAGTGTCTGGCAATGACTTTAGTTAAATGTAACTCACCGTCAACGACGTCCACATGATGGGAACTTATCATTTCCGGTAAAGCTGGCGGCGGCTTATGCGTTTCGGGAAAAGACGGCCAATGATTTGGCTCTTCTTTTAAAAACTGTGGACCCGACCACCACAATGATGAACTTATAATTTTGTCAGCACTAAGCCCTCGTGAAGCGAGGTCTGCGGGGTTTTCAAGAGAAGGAATGTACCTCCACGGAAAACCTGATTCTTCCTGAATCTCACAAACTCGGTGCCTAACAAAAGTACGGAGAAGGTTCGGTTTTGAAGAAAGCCAACCTAAGACGATTGTAGAGTCGCTCCAAAATACAGACTCTTGTATATTTAGAGTGAGTGACTGACTTACTTCCTTATGTAATCTTGTACCTAGCAATGCTGCGCAGAGCTCCAACCTTGGGATGGTTGTAGGTTTAATTGGACAAACCTTGCTCTTAGCAGTAAGAAGATGAACAAAGATCTCACCATCTGAAGATACACTACGGACGTAGATGCACGCGCCGTAAGCCCTTTCAGAAGCGTCGGTGAATACGTGGAGTTGAATAGAAGTTGGCGAATTGCATACTATCCAACGAGGTATCTGTAATGTATTTAAGGTAGGCAAAGTAGTCTGAAAGACATTCCATAAATTTTGTATGTGTTCAGAGACTGACTCGTCCCATGAACATTTAGAAAGCCATAACTGCTGCATAATAATTTTGGCTTCCACTACACAAGGAGCGACAAGACCAATGGGATCAAAGATCTGCGCTATGGTAGACAAAATCTGGCGCTTAGTTACTCTTTCATATGAAACTAAATGTATGGCAAATGAAAATGTATCATCTAAGCAGCGCCAATGAAGCCCTAGTGTTTTAGACATTTCGTAATCACTAAAGTCAATAACGCTAGAAGAGTCTTGTATACCAGATAGAGCTTGTACTACTTCAAGTGAGTTAGCCTGCCATTTTCTTAAATTATACTTTGCTGATTGAAGAATTGTTATAACTTGTCGACATTGACTCACTGTAGACTCTATAGTAGAGCCACCTGAAAGATAATCATCTACGTAAAAATCATTTGCAACGGTGAACTGAATGGCTGAATCGTTACATTCCTGTGCTAGCTGAATTAGACATCTGGTTGCTAAAAAGGATGCTGATGCGGTACCATATGTCAATGTATTCAGAGTGTACGTTTTTAAAGGATCAGTAGGTTCATTCCTCCACAGGATCTGCTGAAGAGGCCGGTGAGCGTCGTTAACAAGAGTTTGCCGATACATCTTTTCGATGTCTGCGCAAACTGCAATTTTATGTTGCCTAAATCGGAGTAAAATGGATAGTAAATCGTTTTGTTGAGTAGGCCCTACCATTTGTATGTCATTTAATGATTTTCCTGAAGAAGACTTAGTAGAGGCGTCAAATACTACCCTTAACTTAGTTGTACAGCTTGACTCTTTCAGCACTCCGTGATGTGGTAGATAGTAGGTAGAACTCAATATAGAGTTCTGACGCATAGAGTCAGTGTTGAGAGACATGTGCCCTAAACGAATGTATTCGTTCATAAACTCTACATAGAGTGATTTGAGTTCTGGATTACGAAGAAGCCGATTTTCTAAAGAAAGAAATCTACGTTTGGCTATTAAATAAGAATCACCTAGCACATCGGGTGACTCCTTTAGTGGCATCTTTACCATAAAACACCCATCATTATTACGATAGGAAGTATCATTGAATGATTCTTCACAAGCTCTCTCTTCGGCTGTGAATTTATGTTTGGGTGATATAGAGTCTAATTCCCAGAAGCGAGCCAACTCGTCATGGAGGTTGGCCAGCAAACAGCTATTAGGAAAAGTACTAGACTGCTGAATTCCACCTGAGATCAACCACCCCAGTTTGGAATCGCATAGAGTAGGCATTTTCCTACCAATCTGAATACGATTCGTGCCTATGATGCCCCAAAAGACTTCTGCTCCAAGAAGAATGTCAATAGAAGACGGAACGTAGAAGTTGGGATCGGCAAGACGAATCTCGGAAGGTATAGGAATATCCCTGATATTAATAGAACAATGAGGAATGTGTGATGAAATTTTTGGAAGTATAAAACATTGAATGTCGGATTTATACTCTCCATCGAATGAAGTGAAAGAAAGTGCACACCCTTGTGAGCAGTTCGATGTCTGTGTGTTTATGCCTATTACTTGAGATTTTGTTGGATATATATTCAAATTAAGCTTACTTGCAAAAGTTTCGGACACGAAATTTGACGTACTTCCGTTATCCAACAGGATTCGAGCTGTATGAAGTTTACCCTTGGCAAGCAAGCTTTACTTTGACAAGAGCCGTGGATAACAAGATTATACGAGAATCAGTGGAATGGTTTGCTGAGAGTGCAATATTTGGTGTGACGATAGATGACGATTCCTTGTCAATGTGAAGAAGTGTGTTATGTTTCTCATTCCTACAATATTTACAAGGCCCTAACTTACACTTAGAACTATTGTGACCTAAGCGAAGGCAATTGATGCAAACCTTGTATTCACGTACCTTCTCCATGCGCGACTCTACTGGTAAAGCTCGAAATTGAGGACATGAAAACAAATAATGTAATTCTTTGCACATAGGACATGAACTATGCTTTGGTTTGTTTTCAGTCGAAATGACAAAACTCTTAGCTTTGTGGTCGCTATTGTTTTGTGTATATTTTAGTTTTACAATTCTGGACTCCTCAAGTGTTTCCAATAAATCAGCCCTATTGCTGAGAAAAGTAGTAAATGTAGCCAATAAAGGAGGGTCGGACAAAGTGTTCCTATGCTCCTCCCACTGACGATTCGTCACCTGGTCTAATTTACTCGTCATTAAGTGAACAATGAGAGTGTCCCAGTGTTCGACTGGTTGCCCTAAAGTGCTCAAAGCCCTAAGATTTTTTTTTGTTATATCAACCAAATGACGTATAGACTTACTGGACTCCTTGTTGATTGGGTCCACGTTGAAAAGAGCTTGGACGTGATTACTCACAAGCAGGCGTTTGTTGTCGTACCTTTCACAAAGTAACTTCCAGGCAGAGTCATAGTTTACCGATGTGAAGTCTAAATTATCTATAATAAGTGCGGCACTGGAGCGCAAAGATGCACGGAGATAGTGTAGTTTATTAATTTTATCTATGCCATCATTGTTATGTATAATGGAATTGAAAGTATCTCTAAACTCGAGCCAATCATGATAGCTACCTGAGAATTTTGGTAAATCAATTTTAGGCAAACGAATTGAACCGTGACTATGTGTGTGACCGCTACAAGAACTCACCTTGGAAGTTGTGTCATCAGTAAGAAGCTTTTTACGAGTATCGGTGATGAGCTGTCGTGAAGTAGCCACCAAACTGTAGAACTCCTTTTCAAATACTTCGCGTTCCGTGAATTGCTCGGTAGGGTCCTCCATTAAAGATTCCAGTTCACCCTGTAACGCATCATATTTGGGATATGAAGACTCTAATATGTTAAGACGGTATTCAATTTCAGCGACTTGTACCTCGCTTAACTTTTCACAAGATTTATATACATTTAAGAAAGAAGAATACTGCGTGAGATTTGCTTTGAATGTAGCACGCTTTTTGATTAAGCTTTTTATATCAAGCATCGCGAAAAGATGGCTAGGCTGAGAAATAGTAAGTAAGATAGAAACTAAAAATAATTACATGTAAGAAATAGTAGCTATGTGCAATACTGTATGCAGTGCAACTATTTGGCTAATATCAAATTGTGTTTATTTTTTGTAAGGCGCTTTGCAATGAAATTAATTCTGTTACTAGTAGAACTAATTGTTTTATTTCTTAAGAAACAGGCAATAAGCTACGCAAAAATTACTTATTTGAAGTAAATAATATGCATGTAATGATAAGTTTATGATTTAAAATGAAGTATGAATTAAATATGTGAGAAAAATATGTAAATTGATAGTAAATGGCAGTAATGGCATGAATGATACAATGAAACTAGGCTACTACTAACTATTTTATGATTTTAATGAATTTTAAATGATTATGGCTGATTGAAATGGATGAATGTAATGATTAATGCAATATGATTGCGAAAATTGAATGATTTTTATGATAAAAATGATAAAATATGGAACGATCTCACAGTTTTGTTGCAATCCACAAATGATGTTTGTCCCGTGTAGAACTCTGTATTCTAAGCCACGAGCACAATCCAAAAGTGTAGAATTGGTTCCTGTGCTGTTCTGTACTCCTTGATGAACCGTTATCCCGATGATCTTAAGTTTCTTGAGTAGCCCTTTGGAAGTGAAGTCGGCGATGATGACGGTGCAATGATGACCGTGCCAAAATTCACGACGTCCAAAAGCAGGGTACGATGCCAAGAAGTGACTCCAAGACTGAGGTGACGATTACTTGAACCCGCAGTGAAGTTGTAAAATCCGAATTCCTTTGTTCGGCGCAGCTGACGTTGATTCAACGGTGAGAAGACCAATGTTCTGACCTATGTAGGCCAATGCAGGTTCGATAGCGGGTGTTAGAAATGAGTGGACTGTATATTTTTGATGTAGGTTATATTAATTACCACACTACAGAATCTCGTAATCGTAACGGTACAAGAATATAAATTTTAATATAAATGAATGCGCGAGCGCGGTGCGTCGGAGCTATCAGCTGACTGCCGAGCGCGGCCGAACGGGCACTCGGCTGGAATCGGTGGCCGCGCCCCCTGGCGACGTAACGTTGCGGTGCGCGGCCGGTTGATGTACTCAACACCCATTATGTAAAATCTAAAATTGCCCTTGTAGGAGGATTGCAGTAAAACCACATTCCAACATTGTGAGTCTTGCATATTGAGTATTTTCCATTGTATTCGTGGAAAGCTTATTAAGAATAGAATTTATTTTATTGAAGTAACTGAAGTGTTTTCCTATAAGAAAGTCAACAATGACTGATAGACTGATAAACGGGGTATTGAAGAATGAAGAAGATTGAAGAAGAGAATACCTAGTATCATACGTATATATGGAAAGAATCAAGGAAAGCCTGTCCATTACGTACCAGCTACACCTAGTGTTGTAGTTCATTAGGATGTTTTCTTCCAAAACTACCCATTATGTTTTTTTTTATTATTCAAACCACAAACAAGTTAACATTCATCATTAAATATGGCTTAAATTATACATTTTTAGTTACTATAAACTCAACATTGCTGGTCACCTAAGACATAAGAGAATTTCAAATGGTGAGCCTGTGTTACAATTTTATATTTCTATGTACTTATCAACTGAAATTTTCTTTGTACTGTTAAGTGAATATAGATATTTTTTTAAATATATATTATTCTTCAATAAGTCTGTAAAAGGTATGCAGTGCACCTGATAGTAATTAACTGTATATCGGGGCCTTCACTAAAGCAGATTACCACTTCCCTATGTATTTTGACAACTTCGTTTAGTCTTTATGGTTGGTTGCAAGGATTTTGCCCGACTGCGGATGTACCATCATTGTGGGTGTACTTCCTCTCATTCAGGCACTGGTTTTTACATGCACACGGTGGAACATAGAGTACATTCCTAGACACGGGATTCACACCCGAAGGTGGTAGCAGGCGATTTTTTATAGCGTAGTATTTTCATTTGACATTGCCATGGCAAAAGTAATAAGAGTTTGTTGGCTATAGTTAAGCATTTGCGCGATCTGTTTGCTCATAGAATTTTAAGAGAAACAAACGAAGTAGCTATTGCGTTTCAAATGGCACGTTTCCAAAATTTTAGCGTTTTTTGATGGATTATTGTATGAGCTTAGATAAGTACCTTTATATTACACCACATCAGTATTCTTTTATATTATAATACCATAAAGTTTACCTTGGAAACAAAATTATCCGCATTTCGACCTTTATCGCTTATTGAATGTTCCGTATAATGCTACGGTCTTTAATTTTTAGTGCTAATACTTGTGCAGGCACATGTACAGTCGATACCACTTACACAGCGATAGCGACTTTTGCTGGCTGCGTAATAAACATAGTGTTGAATCCAAAGTTCTGATGTGTCGTCTATCTACTGTATCTGATAATTAATCATCATCATATCAGCCGAAAGACGTCTACTGCTGGACAAAGGCCTCCCCCAAATATTTACACAACTGCCGGTCTTGCGCTATCCGCATTCAGCAATTTTCAGCGACCTCACATAGCTCCTAGAGACCACGAACCGGAAGACGCAGCGTGGTCTGGCCCCTACAAGATGGACCGGAATTAATACTCCCGTTTAATTATGACGCGTCATGTTTTAGTTTTGGCAAGTTCATTATGGAGACATTTCCGTGATTGTTGGAGCAACTTTATACTAGCCTAGCCGACGTTACTGATAGTAAGGAGTTGATTGCCGCCGAATAGCATGTAAAGCTTTTGGTACCTTTTTTTTTTCGTTGTGGAAACCTTTTATAGGTCCCCGCCGATAGGGAAGCGACGGGGTATGTGGGAGTCCTATAGATTCCCCACTAAAACCACCACGGTGTTCCTGCAGCCACCTTCTGTCCGGACCGCGGGATTAACTTGCGCATTCGCCGCAGTCCAGGCAGGTGCCGGCCCATATTCAACGGGCCCCTCCAATCTCCCCTTTCTCACGAAAAGCGTGTGTGGAACACAACACGTTGCCATCTCGGGCCTATTCTGATCGGGTAACTTGCTGCCGGCAAGCAAGCCACCCGCAGGCCGTTCTTCATGGAGGCCAGAGATCCGCAATTTGCGTCGTCCGACGCAGGCTGGGTAGGAGGAAGTTGCCTCTCTTTCCCGTTCCGCGTAGCGAGCATTACTTCCTCGCAGAAGGTAGCAACGATAAGCCGGGCATTCTTGCTCGTGACCATGAATTCAATCACAGCCGCCAGCGAGAAGCCACCCGTGCCTACAGCTCGGCAAGGTCACGACGTTGTGACGCCCACGCCGGACACTCTACTAGAGTGTGGAGTGCGGTGTCCTTGAGAACACCGCAGTGGTGACAGCCGGTGGTCTCTTCCCGGCCAATCTTATTCAGGTACTTCCATGCCCCGAGAGTACCTGTGTCAGCCGGTAAGTGAGAGCGCCATCCTTTCTCTAGCCATTCTCTAGCCATCACTGGACTTACCGCGCTCAATTGTGACGTACCCCAAGCTTTTGGTACCTGACTTATCCGTGCAGGTGGCTTAGTTGGAGTTATATAAGAACGGAGCAATAGAGGGGCCTATGTTCTCATTGCTAAAAGGATTATTTATACTTTAAGTGACATAAATATAATTGCCTCGTAAATTTATATGGCACTTCTAACCATTTGCTTGCTCCGGTCTGTATGGGTGCGGTTAAGCACCTAACCGCAAGGTCAGTCTTTAGATCGGCGATAGCTAATGTGGTACAATTTCGGGGCTCGGTGCTTACGTTAAGTTCTACCTTGGACATTTATAATATTATTACTAAAATTTTACTTTGTTTTGTTTCTTGTGCTGTACATTATAAAGTGGAGTATCAATATTTTTCCCATTGTAAAATTAACAGTATTTTTGAAGTGAAATCTTCTTTAGGCACGTTGAGCATTTTATGGTTGAACAAAAATCATGGAACTCGCGCCATCGTAACGTCAATCATCCCATGAGCTATATGTATACTGGGTATACAACATGTAACGTAATTAACGCACACCTTCAGACACCCCAATTAGAATATTATGTTGTAATCATAATACATAGTACACTGAATTTTCAATTTAACATGTATATGCATCGTTATTTACTAAATTAGTTTCTTGGAATAAAGTTTATTTTTCTTTATTTTGTATTGAATGATGGAATTTGTATGAATACAAATAAAACTGCAATTTTAAAAGTCTTATTATTTGACTTACGGCCCTTTTCAATTTATTTTGACTGTATATGGTTAAAATTTCCGTAATATTAATTATTTTGAAAAACATTACCTATATTATAAATTATATTAATCGATTCAGTTAACGATTCGGAACAAACAATTTTCAGGATGTGCGTTAATTAAGTTACATGTTGTATATGTGTATTTTTTGGGTGACACTTCAAACGTGAAACTCACGTCATGGTCATCTCGTGCTTCCCATGACCTATATGTATAACCATTATATTGAATAAAGCGCAATATGCTTTTTAGAATAAATCTCTTTTCACTTACCATTTCCAGCACATTTTTATGACAAAAATTCTAAACTATTTGATAACATAAATTCTCATGTCTTTCATAATTCTCTTTCATACATCAAGAGATCACTTCAAAGGGCGTCAATAACTATAATTGCCTTTATATGTACCTCTATATGCTAACTGTGAATGACGTCTTATAAACGCATGGTACATTATATGCCTTATAGATATAGACATCTTTTATTGACACAAGTGGGTACAATGTCGACACTTTATTTGTTATGATCGTTAAAGTAAATCGGTGGCGTTTTTATTACGAATACGTTCATACGAAGAGTTCATACAACCAATGTCGACCTTTGTGACTGTGGTCTTTTGGATCATTGCCTCATTAGATAATGAGGTCCTCGGTTCAAATCCGGGTCGATCCAAAGAGTGATTTAGGGATTTTCCGTAAAAAGAAATTTCTCACTATCAGCCCGAAGTCTAGGAGTTGGCGGTATTACACTCCCGTGCCTCGGGGAGCACGTAAAGCCGTCGGTCCTGTGCCTGACCTCTTTACGGTCGTGTCGCCAGTCGTCGAATAGAAAGTGCCCCTGTGTTTGCGCACACGCTTGTGCACTGTCATATGTCTTGCGTAATTGGTTAAACTCCATTGAGAATGGCCGCCGTGGCCGAAATTCGGCTGGGAGGTAACTACTACTACTTTTGGAATTCCGCTTGGAAGAGAGACATGTCTTTCCATTTTGCGAGTGAATTTTAACAGAGTTCATCTCCTTGCTAATTATTTTTATAGCTATATCTGCCTGTTGATGATTTTGTTTCATATTTGTTATTTTACTTGTTTTTTTTCGAATGGATTGTGTCCTATTGTGTGTCCCATTCATGACCTAAGCTTAAACTTTTTATAGAAGATATAAGATTCCTATAGCTTGTACGGGTGACTTTAATTACGTAGGTTATCGGCACATCTGCCTTCCACCTCCGCGCCACTTGTTAAATGTATCAAATAACACTATGCTCGCACTGGCTTGACCTTTCCCCTGAGAAAGATATTTTAGTTTCGACTGCCTTATGTTAATGTTTGTATGTCTAAATAGGCAGAATGTACAAGGATTCGTTATATATTCGCCTACGAAGCTGGTGGCACTTGGTTCGAATCCTGGTAAGTGCAAATATTTGTGTGATGAGCACGAATATTTGTTTCTGAGTCATGGATGTTTTCTATGTATTTAAGTATTTATCTATCTATATAAGTATGTATATCGTCGCCTGGTACCCATAGTACAAGCTTTGCTTAGTTTGGGGCTAGGATGATCTGTGTGACATTGTCCCTAGATATTATTATTATTATTATATATCTGTAACACCAATTGTAAACACCTACATTCTTTTCAAATAAATGATTACTTACTCGTTGGCGTAGCGGTAGCGTGTTCAACCGGAGATAATGAAGTCCTCGGTTTAAATCCTGATTCGGGGAAAAACGTATTGTTTGTATTATGTGGTAAAAAATTAACATTTAGTAGCAGCTCGGGATCCGGAAGTGGGCGGTGCTATACGGCAGTCTCATCGGATTTTGTAGTGAGGGAATACAGAATACATACTGCTGCACTACAGTACGTCCTTCGTAATTGGCTCGTTTCTGTTGAGGAGGAATTACACTCCGTAGCCCAAATTCCGGCTTACTCTCGGCTGTTGGGCAACACCATGTGACACTTTTAAGGAACTATCCTGTATCGGTTGCATAACTCCGACGGGTCGGTTGCATTCACGCATTTTCTTAATTTATTTTAATTAAGGTTAAGAGTTTCGTCTCTTTGGGGTTATTGCAATTTTTTAACGGTGAAACAAGACAACTCGCTCGTTGTCTTGTTTCACTATTTACTGTTTTTCTCTACCGCTCGCTAGCGGTAGAGGATTGTGTGACTCAAAACATATCTGTTACTTAAAATCGAGTAGTTTCACGTCGTCAGGGATGCGGATCTACTAATCTGTACATATAATAAAATCATAGGAAAGTCAAAACTGTACATTGATATTTTTTGAAAAGGATACTTGGGGCGTGATCTACAATCGATATCGAAGCCAAAAATATAGTTTGTAGAATTTTTGTCTGTTTGTCTGTATGTATGTCCGGGCTAAACTTAAAAAGTAGGTACTGCATGGATTTACTTCAAATTTTCCATGAATATTACTAAGATGTCGGGCAACATATAGGCTATATATTATCACGTTATCACCTACGGGGAGGAAGTGTGACAATTTATAAAGTTTAACGCCGGTAAAACCGCGGGGCACAGCTAGTCAATATAATTATCCTACTAATGTTATAAATGCGACAGTTTGTGAGTGTGTATGTTTGTTACTTCTTCAACGGCTGGAGCGATTTTATTAAAATTCGGCATGGAGCTGACACGCTGGATTAACACATGGGCTATCTACTATATAAAAATAAGTCGGGTTTTCCTTCCTGACGCTATAACTCCAGAACGCACGTACCGATTTCCACGCTTTTGCATTCGTTGGAAAGGTCTCGAGCTCCGTGAGGTTTATAGCAAAGAAAATTTATAAAATTTAACGCGGGTAACACCGCGGGGTACAGCTAGTAATTTATAAAGTTTAATGCGGGTAAAACCGCGGGGCACAGCTAGTTATACATATAGCTCATGGGAAGCGGGACGTGACGATGTGAGTTTCACGGTTTTAGTTCAACCAAAAAGTGGGCAACGCGCCTTAAGAAGTTTTCACTTCAATAATATGTCCAGCGTAGTTAGTTGACTGGTATCCATTGAACTTGACCGCAGCCAAAATTTTGTATGGAGAACTATTATTACATTTACACTGGGCTTTATTAGTGCACGGTGCAATATGTCTCATAATCTATTTTGGTATCTAATCAGCAATCATACATCATAAACAGTACATTCCTAACATCATGAAATAGTGCCAAAATTATATTGGTGTCGTCTTAAGGGGGCGATACATGGAAAATTTTGTGGTATTTCCCTTTCTACCTTTTCTTAATTCTTAGATTAGGCACTTGAATCGGGGAACTGAACTAATATTGTATTTGCTAAAGATAAAAAAACATAATAAGAAATAGCTACAAATATAATACAGAATGCTAAAAAAAGAAATAAAGTTTTCACTTAAAGCTTTTAAGTTCTTGGCAGGGATAAACTGTCCTTTTCACGCAAAATTATTGATAGTATGGAGTTTCTATGGCGCCACTACAAATGACGTCATATGTTAGTATGGCGGATACTTTATCTGACAAGATTTTTAATTGCTTGTAATTATTTAAGGCCTAATTTATAGGCCGTCTTAATATTGTTGAATGTAAAAACATAGCTTATACTTTTTTATAGAATTAAATATCTTGGGACTATTAACACACTGCCATCTGATCCCAAACTAGACCTGTACTATGTTAACGAGGCAAATGTAAAACATACTTATATTTTTATAAATACATACATATTATAGATTAATTACACCCAGACACAGAACAAATAATTGTGCCCATCACACAAAGATTTGTCGAAACCAGTCGATTTTTATAATGAGACGGTTACATATTATTCAAAAAGATTATTCAATATCCTATCTGCTCATAAGTATAACTAAGAGTTCACAATCGCTTTCAAGGGCGGTAATAACAATTAAGAATCACCCATTAAAACGGCATTTCTTCGTTCTATCCTATTGTGAAGGGGTAAGAATTCATCAAAAGGCATTTACCAAGAATTGCAAGTAATAATTATGTTTAGAAGAAACTGAGATACATCACAAGATGTAGGAGTTACCTGGCCATGTATAGAAGTTTGAAACGAGTTGCATTTGACCTAAAAATGTTGGGACATTAATCTATTCCCGTCTACCGTACATGATTTAACGCACGGGAAGTACAGTCAACGAATTTCATATCATATTCTTAATGCATTTCTTTGTATAATGGTTAATGTACATGTAAATTTAGTCATATACACATTTGTATTATTGAGCTTTACTAATGGCATACAAATATGTACTCATATATCTAAAAAATAAACATAATTGTCGTCTGTCTCACTAACTTATTGGGAGTCTCGATATTATTTTAAATTAACTTATAGGTATACATATATCTAATTCACCACCATCATCATCACGTTAGACGAAACGTCCACAGCTGGACAAAGGGATCCCTTAAAGATCTCGATCCATCACACTAATATTATAAAGGCGAAAGTTTGTGAGTGTGTATGTTACTTCTTCACGTCTCAACGGTTGGCGCTATTATAATGAAAAAAAATATGGAGCTAGCTACCACCCTGGATTAACACATAGGCTATAATTTATAAAGTTTAACAGAGGTAAAACGGCGGGGCACAGCTACTTATTAAAATAACCTTTATGGTTTACATGTCAAGTATTTTTCTATGGTATAAAAACAATGATCTGACTAATTAAACTTGTTTATAGTTCGTTTTTGCATCTTAAGTTGCTAATTTTCATTCGAAAATAACCGTAAAACTAATTTAAAATTACCTTAAAACAAACTAGCCAAGTAGTAGTAGTTGTAAGAAAAAAATGCGTTTTACTATAATATAAAAGTTACTTGTAGTGGAGTTCTAGGAGCTATCTATACATATAATAAAATCGTAAGAAAGTCAAAACTGTACATTGAATATTTTTAAAAAAGGATACTTGGCGTTATCTACAATCGATATCGAAGCCAAAAATATAGGTTTTAGAATTCATGTCTGTTTATCTGTATGTATGTCCGGGATAAACTCAAAAAGTACTGCATGGATTTTCACCTAAGAGGTCGGTTCAACATATCATCACGCTCTCACCTACGGGGGAGGCGCTTTGATAATTTATAAAGATAAACGCGGGTAAAACCGGAGGGCACAGCTAGTATACTAATAGTATTAGAACATAATACACTTTATTGCACCAGAAAACAATACAATATCTCAATATGTATAAATACAGGTACAATCGGGGGTATTATCCCTGTTAAAAGATCTCTTTCACACAACCGTTGGGTACACGGCCCACGGAGAAAAAGCGATATTGAGTAAAGTATTGCGAAAACATTAGCATTCCCCTTTTATCCCCGATAAGAAAATTTTACTTATGTATAAAAAGTTATTAATTTTGTAAATCCAAAGGAAAAGAGATGGGTATTGTAGGTGGCTCGTTATACTTTATTTTAGCTGACTGTACCTTGATAGAATGTGTCAAAAACGTGTCAGAGAGAAGACGTATCGTTTTCGCTCGCCGTGTTCTCGGTAGCTTTTAACTTTTATACCTTTATGTTTGCTTTTATAATATACAAAGGGGTACTTGTTGATGTTGAGCTTCACTAGAACTACTCAAGCATATTTTTTTCAGCTTTTCAACTTTTTTGTTATCAATATGAACATTTTATTTTCGTAGGTTTGTGACTATTTTTTCTGTCTTATTAATCCTAAATAGGCCAGTTCAGAAGTACCCAATACAGACGAGCATGTATAAAGAATATAATGAGAGTAAAAGAGGCAAAAGAGGTGTTCATAGGATCGTGACAAATGGAAGTCTGCTGTCGCTGCTTACCCCTCTGGGAAGTGAGTTTATGTATGTATGTAAGGTCCTATATAAAGTTGCTATCCGTTTGGGTTCCCCGGATTTGTCCTTGTTTAGGGGGCGTCCAGCGCAACTATCTTTGTGACAAAGACACATATCGGTCTTAAATGTTAAACCATTGCAGTCACAGAGCATGAGGATTGTCGAAAACAGTAGAGAGATATTCTCTACAGCCTTCGACCTGTTCTCTACAGGCTGTAGAGAACCTTCGTCGCCATGCTAGTTACGCTGGAAGCGTTCAAACAAGGTTTCATATCTTATACTGTGGTTTTTTTTTAAAGACACAAAGCACATCCAGGAGACCTACCGCCAAATCCACCGACCATAGTAATCGTGATCGACGTTCAAATAGATGAAGGTTAAAAATGACGAAATCATTCGTTCAATCGGCTTCCATGAGCGATTTTCAACGCTAAATAGGATTGAACGAAAGATTTAAGTAATTTTTAATGTTCATCTATTTAAACACCAATCACGAACACGATGATCGGCGAAATAGGCGGTAGCCACCCTGATCCAGAACCACGTGTAAATATAGTCTCTAGGGCTTGCGGCATTTAATTTCTTACAATAGATAATTTCAAGCTGTGCGTAGTCTGCTTGTCAGAATTAAGAAGTTTTCTACGCATATTATTCAAGGACTGGGTAATTATAAGCTTAATTAATTTCTAGTCCAGTATTCAATACTCGTACTACCGAGTATTGAATACTGATGTATGTATCAATTATTTAGTTCGAGGGCTAGACGAGAAAGGCATATTGGAATCTTAGTACTCTTGTTACTGAATACTAAGTAGGAGTTTGCTATAATCGTAGGGAAGCAGCAAGTCCGATTCTCCGAAAGGTATAAGATTTATTCCTTTTATGGGAATTTAAAAAAATGTTTAATACGTGTCCTGAACGGGAAGTAGGGTTAATATTGGAAGCATCATTAGAACATTTTAATGTAGACAACATGAATATAATTTTTTGTAGCGATAACTTCTTTTCACTCTTCGAACTAGACTGGCGAGGCAGTCGAACCACTCAGGACATAATATAGTGCACAAGTGTGTGCGTGCTTAGATGCACTCCACATTACATCATAATCATATGCGAGGGTAATCCGACATGACCGGGAAAATGTCGAGCACACGACCGTCAGCTTTTTGTCAGACTCCGGGCTGCTATTGACTGTCTTTCCGGTTAGAAAAACCTTAATAACGCTTATTAATCCGACCAGGGATTTGAGCAAAGGATCCCATTATCTACAACTTGTCTCTTCTAAATTCAAAACACACATAAACCATTAAATTACTGCAAATGAAATAATTATACGTACTGCAAATAGGAATAAATTAATGAGGCTGTCAATACATAATACAATATTAATATTGCTGAAGCTCTAATGATATGAGTGAGATTTAGGCCCGATGACATAATTCATCTCTCCCTACTTGATAAATTGATATGTTTTTTTGAATGAAGCACAAATAAATATCCTTACCGGGCAAATCAAAATGCCTCTTCGAAGTGAAGCTCAAAGAGACTTGCTTTAATAACCAATTTAGAACTCGTAGAGACTGCCTAGACTGGACAAATTTAGACGCCTTTGGGAGTGAACTTAAAACTCTTCTCTATTGAACAAATTAAAAGTAGGTACTTTTGTATTAGAGTATACAAAAGGAATAGAGAAAGGAAAAAGAGTAATTGAATCTGTCCTCAATTCGCGTAGAAACCAACAGACTGGTAACTTAACGCTACGCAATCCTTTTCATAATCCCAGGAATTTTTGGAATTTCCTGTGGATTACCTGCCGTGAAAACATAGTGATTTATCCCTTATAGCTCTGCCCCCTGATTAAAAAGTTTCAAATGTACTTGTAATAGATTGTTGTGGCTTTCTCGTTATTTATTTCTTATCGAAGCCTGAACCGTGGTTTATTGAATCTATATACGAGTAAATTAAAAGGAATAACCGAAATGTACACGGCTACACCTAATTGGATAAATCTTTCTTTTATGTGTTTGTTATTGTCAGAAGACGTTTTGTATGGATGAAAAAATAGCAAATATTTAAAAATATCCGAAAAGTGAGTGTGCGAATGAGACAGAAGACTGTGGGACCTTGGTTTTTTTGGTTCTTGTTTCTTCAGCACTATTTGTTTGCTTTCCTGAAAAACGGAAGAAGGAAAAACGAAAACTATTAAACATTACAATGCATTAAAATATGGCAAAAAAATATGGCGGTATACGAAGTTCGCCGGAACAGCTAGTATTCATATACGAGTACACTTCCGTGTGCATCTTATGTCACGAGAACCAATTTGTCTATTTAATAAAAACGATGTTAAGGTCTAAGTGTAGATGAACTACTAATGTGCCGATGACAAATCAAATTATTTTATTTACAATATAGGTCAGTACATAATGTTGTTACAGAATAGGGTTAGTAGGTATCTCTATATTTTGCCATAATGGTTTGGCCATTGGTTGTGTCGTTGACTGTACAATGTACAGTCAACGACACAACCAAATGGGATTGTGATTTTCATCTTTACTAACATAAACTTTTTCTTCTTTCCAGAGATTCACACAATATCTAGCATCGAGTAATTCAACATTTCAACTTAGTAATTTTCTAGACAAAAGCGGAGTACAAGGTATGTAGTTATTATTTATCATATTCAAAACACTCATCAACAATTAAATTACTGCAAATGAAATAATTATACGTACTGCAAATAGGAATAAATTAATGAGACAGTCGATACATAATACAATATTAATATTACTGAAGCTCTAATGATATGAGTGAGATTTAGGCCCGATGTCATAATTTTAAATCGGTTAATTAAATATGGTTGTATGACCCTGGTTATGATATCAAAGTTATTGCTGACGTAACTACATCTATCTCTTCTGGGAAGTTCTAGAGTAAATCTCAAATGGACACATCTCTAGACAAACGTATGCCTTTTATCATCAGATCATGGAGAAAAATTCTAAAACTAAAGAATGTGATCCTAAGCGATTTCGATTACCTTCTGATAAATATTGTACATATTTAATATGAAATAATAACCATATATTGTATTTTCATCTATACTATGAGGGCAAATCACCCTAGATGTTCCTCTTCCCTCCAGAGTGAATTGAGAAACGAAACGAAACGAATATACGAGGTTAGAGTCTCATTAAAGGAGAGAATTGCAGCGTAACGATAGTTTTAAATGTTCTTATGACAAACATGGAGAACAGTAAGATAGGGCTCCCTGAACTAACCAGACCCCGAAACAAATATTTGTTTATACACAAAGTTTTCTTGGACTGGGAGTTGAACTGGTGACTTCCCGCTTGCCGCCCGTTTTCAGTGCCTACCTCAAGCCGTCACTTAATTCTAATAAAATATTCTATAAGCGGAACTATCGAAAATCCGCCACTCCAATCTGTTACGTACGTCCCTGTCACTCGTCGTATTACGTCGAAATGACGTATATGAGCTAAAGGGCTGTCATTGCCACCTTCTTTGGACGTAAGAATGACGACAAATGTTTGGTTGCCATTTCGTGTTGGGTAATCGGACCGTTACTATCAGGTACTAATAATAGAGTAGGTAGGTACACACGGCTACATATGAAGATATACTTTTCCAGTATAAGCTGATCCGGATTTGTACAGGATTTCCATACAATGAGAAGTCGGCGTATATTGGAAATTTATAGCTTGCTATGTAGCCGTGTGTACCTGATTATATTTTTCCCAGTGTATTATAGTAACGTTACAATTTGCGCCACTATTATATCGTAATGTGAAAGTTTGTGTGTTTGGATGTCTAGTTGTTTGAATATCTGTTACTCCATCACGCACAAATGGCTTAACTGAATGTAATTACGCACGGCACGGCTAAGCTGTGGAACGGTCTCCCGAACGACGTGTATCCAGACAAAAAAGTTTTTATTCACGTAGACTTTAAAAAAGCGCTTGTATATAGTCAGAATATGTTTGTATGTAGTATATAGTTAATTATACATACTGAATAATTTCTATAAAGTTATTTAGGTACACGGATTGTTAAAACATTTATAAAAAATATTTTTGAATAGTAATGATATTTAGCTAGCTTGTATTAAGTTATTGCCAAGAGATTAAGTTTAGGTTTAGGTTAGTTTAGGCTATCGAAATTTATAATTTATACTACTATTCCATAATGTTTATATGCAAATGGTAGAATTTTTAATTATGTGACAGATTCATGCCGAATGTCATCCGGCAGACTATTTGGCAGGTACGGCAAGCGTGGGCTTGCTGTACCTGCTAAATTACATTAGGCGGCTTATTACATTAGGTGAGGTTTCTGTGGGATTTTCAGATAAACAAAAATCTTTCCCTATTTCTAAAGTTAATGCGGATGATGTCTCGGGAAATCGGTAAGATCGTCAATCATACATAAAAGACTGAACGGATTTGCATAAAATTTGGCACACTGATTATTCATTCATTCACCTGGTTTGGTATGGACAAATTGCTGAATAAATAAAATAAAAACTGTTCTTATTCACATGGACTTCAAAAAGCTCCTTAACGCTTTGATAGTTTCGGAGGTGATAAACAAGATAAACAATCTTGACAATAACTTGATACGAGCTAGCTAAATATCATTGCTATAATAAAATAAATTTTATAAATGTTTTCATACAATGTGTACCTAAATATCTATGTTACTAGAAATAATAATGTATACAACTATATTAAGTACTACAAACATGTTCTGACTATTTACAAGCGCTTTTTTTAAGTCTACGTGAACAAAAACTTTTTTTTTTTTATTTAACACCTCCAAAATTATAAAATGTTAGTGTAATCGTTTTAAATATCTATCACATGCTAGTCTTAACATATCATTGGACCATGTTTTTAGATGCCCTACATCCTCCGTAAGTTAGCAAATGAATCATTTGATCTGCCAGCGTGGATCATTAAAATAAAAATAAAATAAAAAGGTTTTTATTCACGTAGACTTTAAAAAAAGCGCTTGTAAATAGTCAGAACATGTTTGTGGTAATACAGTCATTATTTCTACTTACTTATTACAGGTATTTAGGTACACGGAATGTTAAAACATTTATATACAATTTATTTTATAATGGTAGTGATATTTAGCTAGCTGGTATTAAGTTATTTTTAATTCGTAGTTTAAGTGCATAGTGACTAGCGGGACCCCGCTGGGCAATTAATGTATGGTTTCCCAATTTAGCGTTCGTTTATTATGTTCATACAGTGTTCTGTCCAATTTGGTAACAGCTATTTTGACTGCACGTGTGGCGGAGCGGTTAGGAGTCTCTTCCCTACTTTGTGTCCCGGGTTTGATTCCCGTGCAGGACAAAGATTTGTATTACTAATAAATAGTTGTTCTGAGTCCCGATGTACTTTACTATGAAGTAAGAAGTAATATGTAAGACCATTGTACACATGATTGCAATAAAGATTGAATTGGATTGAAAACGTCGGTCAATAATATTTTTTTGTAAAGTACCGCGGAATATGGATTAATTTCCTTAGTGCGGGCGCTATATATTGTTTTTTGTTAAAGCTTTTATTTAAAAAAAGGCTTTATTCACCTATGTATTTTGGCAGTACGGTGTCCTATACAGTAAGATGCTTCCAAGTTTTACTCTTATCTTTATAATCAGTACAAATACACATTTGCCATTATTGAAAAAGCATGCAAAGCTATGGTTAAGTTACAAGTATTTAAATTCATACAATATGTCAGCTATACATTTTAAATTAATTTAACAAGAAATCATATTTAGTTGGTTTTATACCAACTTTTACACATATAAACACCACAAGTCAAGAAATATAATTCATATTTAGCAGGAATTTAGAAAATATTAAAGTAAACACGTCACCATACTGTGAACCCAATAAGTAGGACATGGCTGAAACGAAAATATCGATTCCGGCGTAATTGCCAAAAAAAAGAAAATAAGGGTTAAAAGGGATAGGAAAGGTTGAACCCTAAAAGCATTCCATAAATAATAATAATATCTGGGGATAATGTCACACAGATCATCTTAGCCCCAAACTTAGCAAAGCTTGTACTATGGGTACCAGGCGACGATATACATACTTATATAGATAGATAAATACTTTATATATAGAAAACATCCATGACTCAGAAACAAATATTCGTGCTGATCTCACAAATATTTGCACTTACCGGGATTCGAACCCAGGACCACCAGCTTCGTAGGCAGGATCACTACCAACTAGGCTATAGTGACCGTCGACAGACAGAGTTAACTGTGTCGGATTTAATCATCCAGGAATAGTTTTGTTTTTAAAAGCCTAAGAAGCTTTCACTGATCCACCGGACAATACAAACCATCCATCTAGAAAATAAGACTATAAAACTAAGTAATCCGCTCCAGACGCCATCCGTTTTGGGGTTTGAACCTCGACTCGGGGCAGTTACTGACTGTCAGACGCTATCATGACAATACCGGTTTTCTCCGGATCGGAGGAATGCAATCAAGTATGAGTTGTTTTATGTGTATATGAATTGACTGATAATTTAGCGTATGGCTGTCGATATTGAAAACTGATATGGCAACTAAAACCCCTACCATTTGTTTTTAAACTCGCAACGCCCATATTAAGATAACGAGGTTGATATGAGAAAAATATTAAAATGCTATAATACCTCGCCGATGACTTTAGTAGATTGATTTGTTTAGTCTTTAAGTACTAACTCTGGCGCCGAGGCTGTCTCCCAATTCAACGTGTAGAGACGTATGTATAAAAAATTGAAGTTAGGTATTCTCTTATTTCCTCCTCCAAAGTCGTAACTGAACTGATGTAATTATTTTTTCAATAAACTAAACGACACGAAACTTGGCTTGATTTCCCAAATTTGTTTACTATAATTTATTTTTGAGAGTTTGAAATAGGCATTTTTCATTGATTGTGTCATAGTCATTATAACTTAACAGTAATCGTCGGGCATAGACGTGGAGATATCTATATCGGGTTATCTGTTAAAACCAATATTTTATTTATGCTACCCTTTTATATGTTATTATTAAATTTATTTTTACTGTGTGAAGTACAAGTGTATGCGAATACCCAAGTGCTGAATGAATCTTTTATTGCATACACAAATAGAGGTTTAGTTAACAAATCCAGAGAGGAATGATGAGGAAAATGGCAGATACGAACTGCTTCTTAAATATAATCTGAAGTAAATTCCGTTAAAGTTTTTTAAAAGTACCAAAAAATATTTCTCGGTTAGAAGATGAGTACGTATCTTTCTCATAACTTGAAAGTAATAAATGTATAAATTATGGTTTAATAAAATATCTATTTGAATAGAATTTCAGCTTGTTTTTTCGATTCCGAACTACTTATTTGATGTGAGACGATAAATGTACCTATTCTAATTGCCGTTTGCTTTCGAAAATGCTTAGTAGTATTCTCATTACGTGAGTATGTGTCATCTAAATATAGTCATCGATAATAATGCGAGTTCTAACTAGTGAAACTAGTAAGACTGAGCACGTGCTGTAAGTAATAGTAAGCGAAGTAACGTTGTATAATAATAATAAAACTAGTATGCCTTAGGCCACACGACTGGAGTAAAACTTGGATATACGAAACGTAACTGTCTATGAGAGAGAGAGAAAGAAAATGTGAGCTCGCACCTCTCTTTCTTGCCCGTACATATATGAAACGTCTCTTTTTCTATCTCCACTAACTTATATCTTCCTCACTCGCTCATACTTTCTCGTAACGCTCTCGTCACGCATTTACCAGTTTACTCCCCAAATCAAGCGTGCGTAAAGAAGTTTTGCTTCAATAACTCATCACTTATGGACCGTTTTTTAGTTTATGAAATAAAATTGTATAATATCATTCGAAAATGCTTAGTAGCAGTGTCCAATTACGTGAGTATGTGCCATCTAACTATAGCCCATCGATAACAATGCGAGTTCTAACTCGAGAAACCGTAGTAAAGCGTCGCCTAGTTATGGTTATGCAATGTAACTATAGCACTTTGTATATGATTTCCGCATCATTACATAGGCAAGCAAGCGTAAGTGCCAAGCCAAGCAATGTACGCGCTCGTTACAGTATTGATTTAGTCGTATAAAAGCTTTAAAACTGCTACTTGGCTTCGATATATCAATGGTAGTTCAGTACCAAAACGACTTAATCTAATATATAATTTATAACAATAGGAGTAATAGTAAGCCTTGTAAACGCAGATAATTGAGTCCTGAGTTCACGTCGCGGTTCGGACAAAAACGTATTATTGGATATTTTTAAAGACGACGCCTACATTAGGGAAATTAATCCCTGTTTCGCGGGGTACAAAATAAAATCGTATTATAATATCCTGGGACACACTTGAACGTATTATAATATTCACACACTGCCATCTGATCCCAAACTTAACAGAGCTTGTACCATGGAATCCTGATAACTGATATGCTACATACACTACTTTTCTATAGTAAATACTAATAGAGATAATGAATACTTATTCACTACCTGATGGTCTTTATATCATTCCAGTTTAGTTTTATGGGTACAATGCACTCTTTTAGATTTCCTCCACTGTTATGTTGATACCTTGTATGCACTCCTGACGCCAGGTACCAACGCCTTAATCTGCTATCCGATGCACGCAAGTTAGTCTTTTTTTTATTTGATACGGGACTAATCCCTCCCTCTTTCCCACCACTGCAACACTTGTAAGCCAGGGTTATCAGTAACTCACAATTAAGTACCTGTACCGAAAGAGCAATGAAGAGGGCTATGCTCGGAGTTTCCCGGCAGGATCGAATCATAAATGTTGAAAACCGCAGGCGAACCGAAATCACTGACATAGCCCGAAGAATTGCAAAACTGAAGTGGCAGTGGGCGGGGCACATAGCTCGTAGAACCGACGGCCGTTGGGGCAGCAAGGTTCTCGAGTAGCGACCACGAACCGGAAGACGCAGCGTAGGCAGGTCCCCTACAAGTTGGACCGATGATCTTGTGCGGGTCGTTAGAAACTGCTGGATGCGAATAGCGGAAGACCGGCAAATGGCAATTGTGGAGATCTTTGTCCAGCATTGGACGTCTTTCGGCTGATATGATGATCATGATGAGCGGTGAGGCTCAGGCATACATGTCCCGGGGAACCGCTTTAACTGTCTTGGATCCCGCACCGAATTATGTATATCAGAAAGAAACAAGGAGTTATGAAATGAATAGTTCCAGTTCCCTCCAGAGCAAAGCGGGAGATGGAATGATATAACGAGGCCAAAGCATTTCATATCATAAATTTAGAGAATTGCAACTAGAGAAGCCAGCTACAAAAGCACAGGTAGGGTAGTCTCTCAACTTACCAGATCCCGCAAAAAATCCTAGTTTTCTATACAAAGTAAACCCGCGACCTTCCGGTCGCATAAAGCAAACTCACCGTTCGGACAGAGGTCGTCATTATATATGTAGATATGTATACCTATATATGAGAAGAGATAATGATATCAACAATAAAAACATTGTATCATATTCGTAAAGGGGGCGTATCTAATGGATTGAGAGCAATCGCCGAGTGTTTCTTAATTACTCTTTGGTTTACGGTATTGAATTGATTGTTTGACCTGAAGATATGTATGTTGTTTAGTTATTGTATCGTTTTGACATTGCTTTTTTTTTTAAAGTAAAACTGACTTACTGGAGTTGAAGTGGTAGTTAAGAGGGAGGGGAATAGGCCCTCCCTCTTAACTACCACCAGTTAGGTTCTTGTCTTTTAAAGACAGCGCATGCACTAGGTAATCTATTCCCTGTGTCGCGGGGTACTTTACAAACATATAATAGACGGACACAAATTACATCCAGACTCAGAACAACTTTTATGGGTCACACAAATAGTTGTACGGCGCGGGACTCGAACCCGCGACACGAGGGGGCGAAGCGACTGTCTCAGCCGCTGCGACACACGTGTAGTCATGTAAAAAAGGCTTCTTTACGCTCGCTTGACTTGGGGAGTAAGCTGATGAATGCGACACGAGAGCGTTATAAAAGTTATGGGCGAGGCGAACGGAAGTTGAGAGCGAGATATTAGTGAAGACTAGCTGTGCCCGCGACTTCGTCCGCGTGTTAATTAGATTATTTAGTTTATTTAGTAAAAAAATACTTTTTCTAAAATAAAAGTAGCCTAAGTTACTCCTTATTACATCAGCTACCTGCCAAAAAATCCCGTCAAAATCGGTCCAGCCATTTCAGAGATTAGCCGGAACAAACAGACAGACAGACAGACAAAAATTGTAAAATAAAATATTTTGGCGTATGTACCGTATATATATTCATATACATGTAGTAAAAATCGGTTATTTCAATATTACAAATAGACACTCCAATTTTATTTATTTGTATAGATGTAAAGAGAGAGTGTTGTTTCGTATATTACTGAAATGGCAAGAGAGAGAAGTGCGAAGACATTTCCTTTCTCCCTTTTTCTCATAGACAGTTACGTTTGAAGTTTTACTTCAGCCGTGTGGTCTAAAGCACAATTATTTTTTTTATGACATCGCTGACATTTCATAGTCAGGCAGTGAACCTGTGGTATGATCCAAAGGTTGCGGGTTCGATCCTCGCACATGACAAATGTCTATGTGTCTTGGTCTGGGTGTTTTCTATGTAATGTATGTACCTAAATATTAGCAATACTAGTTTTTGCTAGTATCTATAGTACAAGCTTTGTTTAGTTTGGTCCAGATGCCGCTGTGTGATTTAATAATATTTAGTATTTTTTTTATATATTTGACATATTAAACTCTACGTATGTGATGATGATGTCTTCCCGGCCGAATTTCGGCCACGGCGGCTATTCTCAATGGAGATTAGCCGCAGGTTTTAATGTACAAGTGTGTGCACAAACACAGGGGCACTTTCTATTCCATCACTCTCATGGTCCGATGGGACGACTAGCGACACGACCGGAAAGAAGTCAGGTACAGGACCGACGGCTTTAGGTGCTCTCCGAGGCATGGGTGTAATACCGTCAACTTCCAGACTTCGGGCTGATACTGAGAAATTTCTTTTTACGGAAAAATCACAAAATCACTTTTTGGCCTTACCCCGTAGAATTTGGATGTGTGGAGTTTAGAGACTGGTTGATGATTACATTAGGTCAATTTAACGCTAGCTTGAAACTGTATGTGTGAAGGTTATATACTGGTTGAACATTAGCATTAAACATTAGGTATGCTTAGTAAATTTAAACTTAAAACGTGGAAACCATATTTCAACCTTTGTTGGATTCCAATTGTATTGTAATTGTAATTGTATTCCTATTAGTAGATTTGAGTAATAAAATATTGGTCACAACAAATATTTATTTTACGAAATCTAAACTGAAAATGGGGAAACAGTATATAATCATTTCCTGAGACATTATTCACACGGCCATCTGATCCCAAATTAAGTAGAACTTGTACTATGGAAACCAGATAACTGATAATACTACAATTCAAATTTTCTTTTGTTTAGATATTTCAGCCAGACTCATATAGATAATCATCATACATGTTCCTTCACACAAATATCTGTCCTGGGTGGAAATCGAACCCATGACCTGCGGCGTGAAAGGCAAGCATTTATCAACCACGCCAAGCGGCCCGTCCGTATGGTTACAGTCTAAATAATATAAAACGTCTAACGTTTGACTTAAAGTCTGTATTGTTTTATAGCAGTCAATATTAAGTCTTTTTGGAACGAAGTTCCTTATCGCGCGTTGTGAAAGGGGGCTAGACGGAAAAAATCTTACGAAAAGTTGTCACGGCACTTTTTGCAGCTGTGCGGCGTGCGCATGTTTCTCTCTCTCTCTCTCTCTTATACAAAGCAAGCCAGATATTTTATTTCTATTTCGCATTGAACAGTGTAGAGTCGCGACGATTATTTTTGTTGAGTTATACAGGTTTTATGTACATAATAAATAATAAGAAATAACTTCGTTCCATCCGGGTGTCCCTTGACACCTCTCAAGTTTTTTTTTTTAATCCCCATCAGTCCGATCACCTATTTCAATTTAAATTCCACTCGATGCATATCAGTTCGGTAACGTTCCGGTAAACGCGCGAACTACGCATGTAACTATTATAACATGGAGTGTAGGTACATGGTATGTGGTGACCGGTGACCTTATAGGTCAATGACACCCGGCCTCGGCACCACAGATTTTTCTCGCAAATCTTTTACTGAATGAAATATCATACCGCGATGGTGGGTCATTTATTGTGCGAGTCTTAGATTTGGTATTGTGTATTTTGTGTGGGTGGATTATTGAATAGGTCCTTCTGCGTAAATGAGAAATGTTATTACGCTGTACTTGAGGCCGGGAATTCGGCGCACAGGTGTTGTGATTGTACATTTATATTTTCTACTGGTTTCCGCCCCCGACTTCGCCCGCGTATTATTTGGCGGTCTAAAAGTATTTAGACCGCCACTGACAGAGTTCGAAATACTGATGTAAGAGAACGTTGTGGTGTGAAAGAGGATGTAGTCACAAAAATTGAAAAAGGTATGCCGAGATGGTTTGGCCATTTAGAAAGGATGAATGAAAGAAGATTGACAAAAGAAGTATACCTGGCCTGTGTGAATGGGACAACCGGAAGGAGAAGACCTCGTCGAACATTCTCTGAACAAATCGGAGACGTTCTTAAGAAAGGGTAGGTCAGAAGTACCCTAAACCGGCGAGCATGTATGAAGAATATAATGACACTAATCGAGGCAAAAGAGGGGTGCAGAGATCGTGACAAATGGAAATCCGTTGTCTCTGCCTACCCCTCTGGGAAATAGGCGTGAGTCTATGTATGTAAAAGTATTTAGTACGAGATATTCCTTCTTATAACATTACTTACCAGTGTAAGTGTCATCAAAATCGGTCCAATTCTTTCGGAGATTATTGGGAACAATCACACGGACATATATTAAATTTGTATTTTGTTATAAGTATCGTATATATACTTTGATATGCGTTTAGTAAAATTTTTTATTTTTATACGCCTTTGAAAGTAATAGGTTATCATTTCATCTGTAGTAAGTTTTGAAGTGTTTTACTTCATGATGGATGCTCAGAATGGATTTTTGGATACCTGCGGGACCATTTTGCACTGCCGCGCCGTGCAGTTTACATATTGGGTCTATAGGGTCTAGGTTCCTCTTTCAGAAGCCCAAGACTTTAACAGTTTTAATAATATGTAAGCAGCTCGGCAGTGCAAAATGGTTCCTCAGAACTGTAGCGATCCAAAAACAATAAAATTCTGCCAACCCATCACTGCCATGTACTGAGTGCATATACTAAGAGAAAACACACACTGTTCAGTGGCATATCATCAAGACCAAGCTATCCAAACTTATACTTAAATATTCTCAAACTACTAACACGTTCGACATTATGGACAAGTAAAACTTCTTCTATTTTTGAAGTTGTTCTCCACAACGTTATCACCATGATGAATAGAACTGTTCACATTCTCGACTTGACATCGATTATTAAATATACAATATAGACGTCTTCAGAATTAGTTTGTTTGAAGACACTGAAACACGTGTCTCAACTGTACGCTCAACGGATTGGCTCGAAATCAAAATCGTTATAATTATAGTAAACAGTCTGCACGTGTACTAATTGATGATCCGCTGATTAGTATCAGATTTGAATGAGCCTGGAGTCTTAAAATGATTACAAAAATTCAAGTTAACCGTCCAGTTCAACATCCGACGGAACACATAAAAACTTAAACTGCTTATTTTCGTATATGTACGGTAAACTGGTGGCCAGGAAATCCGGAAATGTCGCGTAAAAATATAAATAACTAAAGGCCCGGTACGTGCTTCGGTACGAATAAGGCATAGTAATAAAAAAAAATGATTATTAAGTTCATTTATTCTAACAAAATAATATTTTCAATTACTAAAAGATGTAGATTTTACACTTTTTAATTTTCTCTACGTACAAACGTATAAGGCATAGTAATAAAAAAAATGATTATTAAGTTCTTTTATTCAAACAAAAAAATATTTTCAATTACTAAAAGATGTTGATTTTACACTTTTTAATTTTCTCTACGTACAAACCTTCCCTGGACTTCCACGAAACACAAGACCAAAATTAGCCAAATCGGTAAAGGCGTTGTTGAGTTATAACATTACAACGAAAATTGGCATTGATTTTTATATATATAGATCCGATACAGATATTTTTCCACAAGCCATATCTTTGGAATATAGACAACTTGTACATTACTTATGTTTGAGCTTAGTTCATGTTGATTCATTGAGAGTAGGGACCGCCTATTGAATTTCCATTGAAGCTTAGCGCAAATAAATTAAAGTAGGTTTGTATAGATCTCGAAGCTTCACAATGCTGATGCGAGTGTTTGTTCTGAAAGTAAGCTATTTGTCCACAAGACTTCAGAATCTGTCGCTCCATACGCCCCGGTTCAAACCCTGCTTGCTAAGTAATACCATGGAGTTCAAAAACAAAACTAAGGCGTAATGAGTGTGTCTTCAGGCTTATTGAATATGGAACCGCAAGTTGTGTATCATACAGTATCTTTGTTATATGAACTTATATGTAACCTCAATGCCTAGTTAAGTTGTACCATATACGTCATATATACTTGTTCATATTATTTTAATTCATTTCATTTACTAGGGAAAATATATATGGTTATAGTTTGCATTATATGATTATTGTAACATAATATTTTCATTAAAAGTAAATAATGCTACCGGAAAATTAATTATATTAGTTAATAATGTATATTATAAATTATAGTTAATAAATAATTTTGTTAATTATTTGCTATTCTATGTAATTAAAGCGCATTGTTTTTTATCAGTTTTGTTTAAAATTAATTTTGTTTTAAGAATACTGTTTCAGCGTTTATAATGACGATATCCACAAACCAATGAGTAATATATCTTATGACAACTAACATACTGCCTTCTGATCCCAAACTAGGCAGAGCCTGCTGTACAAAGGCAACCAGACAATTGATAAACATTTCTTAATAATCCTATTTATTTCTAAATACACACACACATACATACATATTATAAATAGTTATATCTTAGATCTTAGAAAAAACTAAGAGATTACGCAAAAGTAGGTTGTTTTATAGTGAAATGTTTCCCAATCCTAAAGATTAAGTTTCAAATCTCAACTTATTATAACCATTAAGCTATGAGCCCAAACCGACTTTGTTAGGAAAACTTTTCTTTGGGAACGGATTCAAACAGCTTCAATAAGTAGACCTACAAGTTGTTTCGTATTTCTGGAAAAGAAGTTAATTTACATTTATAAACGAAGAAATGGAAAGTTATAATTCTTCTCACGTTGAGAAAACACCTCGCAATTTAATGTTAGGAAACAGGAAACCCCGTGGAATTATTAACATAATTTTGATAAATTTCTATTATGAAGGTTGTATTGAAGAATATTTATATATATATTTTAAGTAACTAGTAATAGTAATATTAAAAATTTGATCATCGTTATTTCATTTGCAGTAATTTAGCTTGTACATAGATATGTTTTACTCACTTTATATACTCATTTTAATTTCCTATTGAAAAAGGTAAAAGCTTATGTTATAACCAACATTATAACATAGCCAGTCTGTCTCTATCTATTGGAGATATTAAGCACCAGGGGGGCTACCGTCTAAGAGCCGATTTCACCGTTAAAATTAAACGCGATTAATTGACGCTAAACTTAGCTACAGGACTCTGAACTGATGAAGCTTCAATCGTCATTTTGAAGCTTCATCTAAATAGGTGAAGCTTCAAAATGACGAAATCATTTGTTCAATCGGCTTCGGAACGAATGATTTAATTATTTTTACCTTCATCTATTTGAACGGCGATCATGATCACGGTGATCGGCGACTTAAAGCGATCGCGATCGGCGTTAAAATTAACGCCGATCGCGATCACGATGACCGAATTAGGCAGTAACCCCCTGGGTAGAGCGATCAATCTATAGATGTGTGATCGCAAATGTGGTTTATTTTCTGACCATACAGTAACGGGCACGTTAAGCTGCCTGTACCAGTTGTATTCACTATACAAGAGTCTTTAATCTGATTAAAAGATCTTCTGGATGGCTTGAACATTTCTGACACGGGTAGCCACAGTCTGTTAGATATTTTTTGTTCGCAAAATTTACGGGAGGTATTGTGATGGCAACATTGCATGTATTGCAAATTTTGTTTGATCTATAGTCTTGGAGCACCATGTTTATGGTATATCGCATTCTGTTGCACCGATATGGAAAATATGTTGCACAGTGTCCAGAAAATGGCCTACGTTGAAATTATGGGTCAATTTTTAGAACAAAAAAACAAACAAGAATGTTTAAAGTACAGTGATGTTTATAAATGTCTCAATGTAGAGGAATCGCTGCCTTAAAAGAATATGTTATGTACATATCTTGCAGAGGTAATAAAGCGATAGCAAAATAGGCGCAAACATTCCTCTTCAATTGCAAGCTACGTAATTTGTACCACCATGTGGCTGTGTGGTGACCCTCCTCATCTATATCACCTCCGTATCTCTTCCCGTGAGGGGCGTAAAAGAAAATGTACCAGGAAATGGACAGCTGCGTCTCTCTGAGTACTATGACCATCATAGTGCGATGGAAACAATCACACTGTGGAGGTCTTGGAGGAGGTTTTCGTCCGTCTAATTATGTATCACTACGTTATTTGCAATTGAAATTCAATAATGGCGCAAATTTCGCAATCGCTATCAATCTGCTGCTCTTATGTAGTCATGAATTAATAATACGTTTGATTCTATAAATAATGTAATCTCTAACTTAAGAATTACAATTTGATAATGTGGGTAACAACAGTCGTAGTTTCTTGACAGTCGGGGAAAAAGTTGACAAAAGCTGGAACCACTTTTGCTAAGTTTGGCCTAAGCATAAGGTATATTTTTAAATATATATTATATTGTGTTTGTTAAATATTAATCCTTTTCAAAATTAATTGACTTGTACTTTCGAAAACTATGTCTAACTGAATTTGTTTTCCCTATTGCTTACCAAGGCGCTGCCGGTGCGAGAATCGGTGAGTTTTACCAAAAAAGTGGCAGCCTTTGTGCCTGTCTGTTCTCGTGTCGTAGTTGTACGTACACGCTTGGATATTGGGTTTTCCATTTCTCCACGCACAAATAATTTAGGATTTCCGCTTAAAAAGCTTGTGTATGTCTTTTCAAATCGCCAAAATATGGTTCTCAACATGCACGGAACACCTGACTTTCAAATGTGAACTTTATGTCGTATTATCAAGATGTTAGTTACACTAACCTGTAAATGTCAACTGTTTGCTTACTTTGTATTATAAAATGCATCTTCTATTAACGATATAAAGTTCACATTTGTCTCATAAGTGAGAGGTGATCGATGCTGCTAGATGACCATGGGGTTACCATATTTGGTAGATAGAAATATCATCAGATTCACCTTTTTGATTTTTTAGGCATGTATGTGCTTGCGATTTCTTTTCTTGGCTACGGTATCGGGAGAAAACATGATACCGATGAATGGGGTTAGAAATATCAATGTTTTTTTTTATTTTGTATACTTATAATAGATTTAGTTTAGGCAAATGTCACGCTTGTGTAAATGTCGAATGCTCGTATTGGTGTCGCATAACAAAGTTATCACTTTATTACTGTACTAAGCATTAAATTATAATTACACGATTAAATAAATTTATTTATTTATTAAGAAATCATAGCTATAAGTCTATAATTAATAGATAGCTGTTATTTATGTTTATTGATTTAATTTATAGTTGAAACAACTCATTTGAGTAGGTCATAGATTGGAAATAATGTCAGTACTTAGATAAATTCTGCACTTTAACACCTACTTACAATGTAATGGGTGACATTCTTAACATCTTACTGGCATTTAAAACATTTGCGCTTAATGCAATCTACGAAATTCCCATGCGGGACTTAAAATAATATTGTTGAACTTAAAGGTCAGGATGTTAAAGTTCAAAATACAAGGTATCTTCCTTGAACTTGGCAATTCTTTTGAAATATTCAATTAATGTAATGTCAGCAAAGGAGATATCTATGCCAGGCCGAAAGCAATGATTTTTCCCAATTCGCCAGCAAATAAAATGCTACTGGTCAAATAAAGAATTGACGGGCTGATATAACAGTAAGCGTGGCGCATATCTCATAGAATCGGCGATCGTTGCGGCAGAAAAGTGGCGATCGCTGGGGTAGGCTTTTGACCAGCAGTTGACTTGTTTCGGCTAATATAATGCTGGTCAAAATTGCCATGGATAGATCTAAATGCGTGTTGATGATGATCGATATATATTTTGCTGACTGTACATATTATTGCACATTATACAAGGCGTAACATAAATAGTGCAAGCAACTTATGAAGCTCTAAAGATGCGATGACATGTTGTTCGGCAACAAAGGCCTTTGACGCTGAACAACATGTCATCGTGCAAAATGCACAAACATAATTTCAACTTCCCATACAAAACTCAATCAGCTGTCGCAATTTGTATGGTTTTCCTTAATATGTTCAGTATCTTGCGTAGACTGCGCTCCATAAATTGCTTCCACTATTCATTTATTAGGTACTGTCTTCAGCACAAGCATAGTCTGCATGTATTTTGTTGTTTGCTTCGCACCGTAGCTTTTTGATGTCTCCGAATGATCTCCGAGCTTATGTTTCAGTGAATATATCTTTCATAGCATAACAAACACATTTTGTTCCATGTAAACGCAGATTGGACGTTAGTACGTTCCATTAAAAGTCACTAGGATTCATACCGAAACTATTAACATGCATGCGGCTGTAATTTTGCAACAGCACCATTTAGTAGTGTGCAAACTATTACTTAGAACGCTGTTCATTGGTAACTTGAGTTTTTGACATACTAAAATACAAAATATAGAAATATAAATTGTTTATTGAATTTCCTTTTATAAGTAGCAGTGGTCCCAAACTAGGTCAAGTCTGTATATTGGACACGAACACATTAAAATTAATTAGATAGATACACTTATTTGTATCTCTTAGTATCACACAATAAATCGTTTTACATTGCAGTTAAATACATGTGTATATATTCGCACAATGTGCATTTGATAACTACATGTTACTACCTAATGAATAATAGCTCAAATATTGCAAGTACCAAATTTGTTAACCCTAAACATCCAAGTATTACTATTTCTTAACTTGGTACTTCATGGACAATACAGCACAATAGTTAATCAGAGGACCTTCGTAGTCAAATGGTTAGCCGCCAGAAGAAATCTATATTTGTGCTAACGACGTTTATGTAATTAGTCTGTCAAAAACTCAGTATTAACCAACATTCGACACCATTGAACGAAATACTACACAGTGCCTCTTATGTTCAGGATATGACATGTCTCCATTCATCCGGCGTTACGCCAAGTACCTCAACGAGAAGGCGCTCTCCTACAGGACTGTCGCCTTCGACTTCTGCAAGGTCAAGAGGGGGTGAGTACGAACTAAAGACGAACTAGAGACATAAGATAAATAGCTTGATAGCAATTTCAAGGAAATTTATCAACGTATTACATTGAAAAAGATAAAGAGGTTAAATGGTCTTCACATCAACAGTCAATTCTATGAACCGATCTGAACATTTGGGGCATGTTTTTAAATTCGAGCCGAAACTTTGTTCCTTTAGTCATCTATTTCTATTCTAATTTCAGCAAAGAAGAGGGCTCCCTCCGCATGATGAACGCGGAGAAACTCCTCAAAACATTGCCAGTACTGCAAGCGCAGCTGGATGGTTTACTGGAGTTCGATTGTACCGCCAACGACCTGACAAACGGCGTCATCAACATGTGCTTCATGTTGCTGTTCAGGGATCTAATCAGGTGAGAGTAGCTTCGGTCGCGGCTCCATTAACTCTCGAGTGATGGGAATATGCTACCGATATACTATTCGTAACACTAGAGCGGTAATGGAGACGCGACTGAAGTTGATGTTGCTTTATTTCATTGCGGTAGTCACTACCTGATAGTGGTTCAGTTGTTTCCTTGACTATTTGAAAAATGCCAAGAAGTTATCATGAGATCGTTAAAGGAAAGCTATAACAATTTCAATGTAACTGTCAATAGCTCTGTATATGTAAAGATAGAGTTACTTCTTCTTTAATATGACGACAAACTCCGTAAGATCCTATTATTGCGGCCCAAAATATAGGCATTCTGTTCGTGTCGGAAGTCCTGTCTGGGAATCTCGACAAGAATATGCATTTTCTGCTCCAGCCTAGTAGAGTCCGAAGTATAAGTATTACGAGACCCCCAGATAACATTCGTAAGGGGTGGAAGTATGTTTGGAAGTATTAACAGGGCCTGCAACAAAGACAAACTCACAATAAGTGGTACCTTATTAAAATACATCATCATCGCCGTATGACGTCCACTGATGGACGACGGCCTCCCCCCAAACATCTTCATAACTGCAGATCTTTCGCCGCACATATCCAGTGGTATCCTGCAAATGCATAGAATACAAATTTATCTTGTTATAAATTTAATAAACGCGATGATAATTTAGGGACTGGTAAAAATAATTAAAACTCGCGCTGTTGGTACCAAGGCGTACCAAAATTGTTCTGGCGAATTTTCACACCATTGAATTGTGTAAGTGAAGTGTAAACTTGAACCAATACTGTATCGTTCCAGATTATTCGCGTGCTACAACGACGGCATTATCAATCTCCTGGAGAAGTACTTCGATATGAACAAGAAGAACTGCCGCGATGCTCTCGACCTCTATAAGAAATTCCTTATTAGGATGGATAGAGTCGGAGAGTTCTTGAAGGTAAGGTCATTTTAAAGAAATCTCCAACCTTAAAATTAATCCCTGTGTCGCGGGTGTGACTAGACGGATGACAGAGCTCTTCCGAGCTGGGAAACGGTCGGCAACGCGTGCGTAATACCATGTTTGGCGGAAGTGTTGTCATACATAGTCATGTAGTATAAACATGTGGTTCTATCATAAAACCAGCGCTGCAAAAGTTAATGTTGCAGCTAGTGCTGAGATGGCCCCAACTCGGACTCGAACAGATCAGATAACCATTAAGACTTCTGTATGTGTACCTATATATATATATTATTATTAATATCTGTGCTAGTTTACTGAATAAATGTATTTTCTTGATCTTTTCTTATTAAATAGGAAGATTATTAACATTAGTTTGGTTAGAGTTGGTTATTATTAAACTTTCAGACATGATACTAAATGTATTATGAGGACCTTCGACATAAATAGATCATGCCAACGAAAGACAGGAGGCACGGCTTCTACGTAATTCCTGTAAACATCGCGTCGTGTGTTTTGATTGCATAAATTATATATAAGTGTTATGACGTCACACGTCTAAAAAAGCCAAAAACACTTTGCTGCCAAGTTTTTAAAGCTAATTTATCATTAATAATCTGAAAAAATGTTTACAAGGTCAAGCGACGGCCGTAGCATAAGATTAGTTGTAAAACAGTGTGTAAGAATAAAGTGAAAAAATATTATTTAGTTTCAATCTTCTTTATCTGGCGAACTAACAGTATATGACAACGGCATAGTATTTTTATACACTGTGGACACGGGTCTCAATCGCGATAAAGATTTAGGTAAATCATTACCTTGGTTACCCGACGTTTCGGCATGGATTGCACCAGCCGTGGTCACGGGTCGACTGGTGTGGCTCGGCAGCGTCGTCTCCGTGAAGCTCGGGTTTCGGTATCTACCCTCGCATTGTCTTGATATTTTTCTTTTACGAAACTTTTGCGATTGAGACCCGTGTCCACAGTATATAAAAATGTGTACAAATCGCGACAGTTTAAAAACATTAACGGCATAGTATTTTATTTCAAATGAATGCTGAGTAAAATATTATGGTACTATACTACTGCAGTATGACCTAGGGTTAGCAGTTCCTGGCTTCAAATCCTGAGTCAATCCAAAAAGTGTTGTTAAAATTTTTCTGGCAATAAAATACAACCTGCATTTGTACGGAGTTCGAAATTTGACGGATTACAGGTCCGTACCTCAGAGAGCACGTAAAAAAGTCGCGCTATCACCTCTGTGCCCTTGTGTTTCGGGTGCAAACCCCGGTCTGTACAACTATGTGTGTAACCAATTTTTTTATGTATATTTTCTTTTGTGCCATTAAACTAAGAGTGGTTTGTATTGGCACCCACATTCGCTTTTAACACTTATTAGTATTAAATACATATAGTTCCATACTTAATACGAATAGGAGTACATATGATTTCATATGTACTTAATACTAATACGAGTACATAGATATGATCTGACATCTGACTGTTTGTCTGACTAGTTGTCCGTCAAATACATGTTAGTAAAGTCCCTTGCTATGCAAGGATTAATAAGTTACCTAGTGCGGGCATTGTCTTTAAAAGAAAATACTGGACTGTAATTAGTCTGCGTTTTGTACAATTAAACACAGGATATTCATTACTCTAATTCGTAAGTAATGGAAACAGACATGATTTGCGGAAATCCATAACAATCAAAATACAAAATTACAATACAATACAATACAATACTCTTTATTGTACACCAATTAAATAACAAAATAGAACATAAATAGTAGTATGATAATGTACAAAGGGCGGTCTTATCGCTAGCTGCGATTTCTTACAGACAACCTTAGGATGGACAAGAGTTGTATGAAATGAAAACGGGTAAAAGGTGTAGCAAGTTCAGTAAAAGGACAAAGATTAAAAGAAACAGAAAAAGTAGGTATCAAGTATTAAGTAGGAGTACACCTACACTTTGTAGGTGAATATATAATTATCTAAAATACTATGTATACATAATTTATATGTAAGGCATGCAATATATATCTACTAAATAAAATAAATAGATACAATAAATAATATTATATTTATATATATACATATAAATACATATATTTTATGAATGAGAGGATTTGTGGAATGTTCCGCTGCTAATTAAGGTTTTGTTCTGCAAGATAATGATCTTTTACCATTTTTTTAAAAACGTGTATGGACTGGGCGCGTCTAATCGTTATTGGTAAGGCATTCCACAAACGTACAGCTTGGACAGTGAAAGAGTTAGTGTAAAAGTTTGTGGAATGGGCAGGAGTTTTTAGTCGCATGTTCTCCGATGACCTCAGAGAAAGAGAATGTGTGTCATTTAGGAACTCGAAACGTTCTTTGAGATATGATGGGGTAGTAGGATTGAACAATATGTTATACAAAAAAGTTAGAAAGTGAGTATCTCGGCGGAGGCGAATAGGCAGCCACTTGAGCTTAGCGCGATAATCTGAAACATGATCATACTTACGTAATCCAAATATGAACCTTATGCAATAATTTTGAAGGCGCTCAAGTTTGTCAAGCTGGGCTACAGTGAGATCAGGATAGCTGGCATCGGCATAGTCTAAAATAGGAAAGAGAAGAGATTGTGCAAGCGCAATTTTTGTGGGTATGGGTAGAAAGTTACGGATTCTCCGTAACGAACCAGCCGAAGCAAATAATTTCCGGCTGACTTCTTGCAGCTGAGGACCCCAGGATAAAGTATTATCTATAAAAATACCTAAGTTTTTTACCTTATCACTATAAGGAATGACATTTAGATCAAAATAGACCTTAGGTAGCTGGAGCCAGTCTATTTTAGCTATTAATTTAGAGCTGCCTACAACCATGGCCTGTGTCTTTGCTGGATTTACATTTAACCCATACGACTTGCTCCACTCGCATATGTGGGTCATATCCGCATTTATGATTTCTATGGCAGCGGGCAAATTTTCAAGTGAAGCTTGTGTATATATTTGTAAATCATCAGCATAGAGGTGGTAGGAAGAACGGAGATTGTTTGAGATGGTATTAATAAATATTGCGAAAAGTAAAGGAGATAGCACGCCACCCTGTGGCACACCAACAGACAGTTTACACCATGAAGAGAGTGTGTCTTCTATACGGATGCGCTGTTGACGGCCGAACAGGTAATTTCGAAACCAATCAGTAACCAATGGAGATACGTTAAGCGAGTGTATAATGCCGAGCAGGATATCAAAGTCTACGGTATTGAAAGCATTTGAGAAATCAAGCAAGGAGAGTAAAGTGAGATGTCCATTATCCATGCCTTGTCTGATATCGTCAGTAATCTTAACGAGAGCAGTAGCCGTACTATGACCTTGACGGAAACCGGATTGCATGGGGTTAAGCAGTTGGTTTCTGCAGAGGAATGTATTGAGCTGGCTAAAAACTAGGCGCTCCAGGACTTTGGAAAGGAATGGAAGGATAGATATAGGACGAAATTCTGTGAAGGATGAAGGATTGGGTTTCTTTGGTAGTGGGATTACATGTGCTTCTTTCCATGATGATGGAAAGCAACCGTTGGACAGAGAAAAGTTAAGGATATGACAGATGACATGGAGGATTTCTTCAAGGATTGAGGTGATCATAATACGGCTAATACTGTCACTACCAACAGCTTTCGATGAAATCGACAAAATGTTCCTCCTAACGTCACAAGTGGTTACTTGATTAAAAACAAAGGGAGCATAATCGGGCTTTGGAAGTGATGAAAGATATTTAATAGTATCATCTTTAGTTGTCATATTATAATTTGATGACGACGTGAAGTGTTGATTTAGAGAATTAATATCTAAATTCTTGTAGGTTACGTTAGAACTTGTTTTTCCAACTCCCATTGATTTAAGAAATTTCCAAACTTTTGATGGATTACCGTGTTCAATAGAGTCATGGACATGTTGGCGTTGTGCTTTCCTACACACCTTGCTGCAATGGTTTCGGATAGAAACGTATCTCTCCCAGTTAGCAGGCGAGGGACGACATTTGTACTTAGATTTCGCTTGTACCTTTTTAAGCATAATAGACTGTAAGTCGTTGTTAATCCACGGTGCTGGCAGATGTTTAACCTTGATAGCACGTATAGGCGCATGAACATCGTACAAATGTATGATTTTTGATGTGAAAATATCAATTTTTTCGTCTATTGACTCTGCTGAAAATAGAGGATCCCAATCTATATTTTTGGCATCACTGCGGAGGGCAGTATGGTTCATACCAGCAAAATTGCGCTGCAGAAGTATTTTTGACTTTGCCTTGGGAGGACGGATTTTATAAGATAGAAATATTAAATCATGGTAGGAAAAAGCGTCGGCTGGGCACTGACCATGCTTAGTGACGAGATTATGTGAAGATACAAGAATTAAGTCTAAAAGAGATGGATTTGAGTTAGGAAAATGATGAGTGGCATTTAGAGGAAGAATGGACAAATTACTAGAATGTACAACGGAGCGTAATAAAGAAGATCGAGAATCGTTTTTAAGGAGGCAGGTATTGAAATCACCCATAATAATTGTGTGATCGTAAGATGGAGTAAAGTTTTCAAGAATAGCTTCAAAGGAAGAAAAGTAATTGATCCGTAATGAGGGACAATAGAATACACCAAGAAGAACTTTAGTGTGCTTTAACTCTATTTCCAGCAATATATGTTCGCCTGCGTTAGGTGCTGGAGGTTGTGATGATGTGCTAATTATGGTGAATGGAATGTAAGAACGCAGATATATAGCAACACCACCACCACCACTGCCTATGCGGTCATTACGGATTAGTGTAAAACCCGGAAGAGAATAAGATGAAGAAGGAAGGCATGGTTTAAGCCAAGATTCCGAAATAAGAATAGCGTGTATGTTCTTACAGCTAAAACTGGCCAGCATATCCGGGAAATGGGCCGGGATACTTTGCGCATTTATATGGACTACATTAAAATTCTGTGAGACATCGGAGAATTGCAACTCAAGAGTATCAGCAAGAGACGGGAGACTCATAAAACTGTCATTGCTGCTACATACAGAGAAGTAATCGTCATATTCACTATCATTTTCATGATCTGACATGTTAATTTGAAAAGATAATAAATATATGTATAGTAATATTAAACCAATATATTAAATAAATGTAAATATTTTAATATGTTAATATAAGATAAATATATATGAATAAACTATGTATACTACAAGTACAGTCAAATTAGTACAACTGTATTAAACTATATTGTCCACCCGCCAGTTGAGTGACCTGATTTAGTCATATTAATTAATATGTAGTGTTAATTCTACTAATTGTCAGTTTAATCTAGCCGGGATACAATTTGCACCGTTCGTGTTAAAACTATGGTACTCCAATGGTAACGCCATCTAACGACTCCTATTTTTGACTGCACGTGTGGCGCAGCGGCTAAGACAGTCGCCTCGCCTCTTCGTGTCGCGGGTTCGAGTCCCGCGCCGGACAACTATTTGTGTGACCAATAAATAGTTGTTCTGAGTCTGGATGTAATTTGTGTAATTTTTGTCTGTGTTTGTGTTCAATATGATGTTCCTACCTAAACATGTACCTACTCATATTCTGACAAATAAATCTTTCTTTCTTTCCGTGTATTATATGTTTGTAAAGTACCCCGCGTAACAGGGAATAGTTTCCCTAGTGTGGGCCTGGGTTTGGGACAGATAAGTCTCAAAATCACTTATGGCTCTACCCGGGATTTGAACCCAGGAACTCGTTCTCTGCGGGTGAACACGCTACCACTGCCGCAACGAGGCAGTCACTACGTACTTACTTACCGAATGGTTAAGCTAGTCTCAGGGATGTTCAAGTCTACTGAGACGATGAGAAACCACTTCACGTTCTTATTTAAAATAATTCCGTGATCTGCCGCTTAACCATGTCTCATCTAAACCCTGCTCAACCACTTGAACCCCGCTCAACTATTTCTTTATTTAAAAACCCTACTTAAAGGTTTCTCACCTAAGTAACGTCATTTTATTTTACTCTATCAACATTTCTGGGACTGGTATTGAGCTTGACCAAAAATAATCGACTAAATCGGATTATGTATCATCGGAATGATAGTATCATCTATGATCGTAACAGTGCATTTTCAAGGACTTTTGATTTTCTTCGGTGGATTTTGAAGTTTATGATAAGAATCCAACTGGAATTCAGTATTTAATTAAAAATTGAAACAACTAATAACTTGCATAAAACCTTCATTCACAAACAAACGTCAGCTGATGCAAATAAAATCCACCATATTTAAACAAGGCTTAAACCTGGGGCCGCGCGACGCGGTTGAAATTTGGATATGGCTTAACCACGGGTCAAAGTATAATCGGGTTTTTAAATGAAAATTTCGATAACCCATGGCTAAGTGGCCGGCTTAAATTTAAGTAGCGTTTTTAAATAAGGCTGTTGGGTGGTATAGATGGGTATCTAAGGACTGACCGCGGGCCTAGGTGCTTTATCTCACCGTTCGCCTCGACATACGTGGCTCGTTGTTTAAACTAGATTTGTTCCATGTCCAGGTAGCAGAGAACGTGGGTATAGATAAGGGTGATATACCCGACTTAACTAAAGCGCCGAGCAGCCTGCTCGACGCGCTGGAGGGACACCTCGCCTCGCTCGAGGGTAAGAAGGGGTCTGCTGCTAACACCCCCACGCAGACAGCCAGGTATGATAATAATGCACAAATGTTTATATAAGCTTTTCGTAAAATAAGGCTGGACGTAATTGTTCTGGTAATTTTATCGCACTTTTAAAACAAAAGTGGCATTATACCAAATTATTTTTATTGAACTCTTTTTTCGAAATTACTACATTATTTATTATTACAGTTGCAGTTTGTAACTAAAAGTAAGATAGGTCAACTGTTAAATAATGCTAATTGCAGTACTATATTTCATTACCTGGCCTAGATATAAATCATAATACTGCATCAAAACATGAAACTGTCATACTGACAAAATACTATTTTTGTATAATGCCTTTTTTGTTTTAAAGGTGCGTTATGTGGATAGCAAAGCAATATAAACTTAACTTTCCAAAATCACAAGATTACAAGGAGCTACTAAGTAATTTAAATTAATATAAACTCACCGTTTTATCTCGGTGTTGCAGGCGTCCTGCCAGCCCCACCCTATTACTAAACATAAATTACCACATAGTCATAAAGAGCGTATATATAGTAATAGGGTCATCCAAACTCCAAGCGGGCACCTCCACGTACATAGCCTTTTGTCACAAATGTCACACTCACAAATCATCCAATAAATTACGCCGCCTCGATACTTAAAATCAATCTCACAATTCCAAGCCACCCAATGCAAAGATTCACACCCGCAGAATCTAGCTCCTTTATAAAGCATAAATCTAATGGCAAGAATGAGAAATCATAAATTTTATCGACGCATGGGCGGTTTTAGCCCCAACTCCCTCTACCAATCTAGGGTACGCGCTCTGCCACAAAATATGTATATGCTTGCAGATCAAATTTAGGATTCCCTTTGTGAGCACCCTTCCGGAGGAACAACAACTCAAAAAACAACATATTATTCAATGAATTTTAATATTTTATGTGAATATTTATGAATAAATTGCAAATTGAAAAGAATCTTAATAAAGAAAAAAATAAAAGGACTTTAAATACAAGATTAAATTAATTTTTAAAAAGTATTTTAAATACAAGTTGAAAATAAGGATATCTTTTGTATCTGTATTACAGATACCTACTTGTACGTTAAATAAGTCGTATCTCTGACACTCACGCACGCAGATATATATATATAAACCCACAAACATGCGTGCGTGCAATACACACACACACGGAGACATACTCACACGCACACACACACACATACTCACACACTCAGAGAGATACTCATTCACACACACGGAGAGATACCTTTTATACACACATAGAGACTGAAGCCGTATTTTCCAGCCGAGAAACAATAATTTTTAAATAATTTTTATAACATGTATATAATCACGTAATTGAAGATTTCATCGCTCCTAATGTAGCATTATTGTTTTATGTTAATTTATGCTTCCAGCGCTCAAAAGAACGTAGCGAGCGTAATGGGGGCGCTGTCCTCCACGTCGTCGTCGTTCGGCAACGCGGCCGCCTCCACCCGCCTCGACAACCAGCCCAACGGCGCCTCGCCGCTCTTCATCGACGACTCGCTCAAGCAGCAGGCCTTGGCTGAGGAAGAAGCCGCTATGAACCAATACAAGGTAACCAAAACCAGACCAGAATACACGGTAACAGGGTTGCAACTCGGTTGAATTTAAAATAACATAGCTAGTATTCTATGAAGCTAGGTATCACCTTTCGAATCGATGAAATGCCCTCTAAAATCAAAAAATCTAAATCATAAAGTCATTTATTCCGTTAAAATATTACATTTGTGTGGAATTGTCAATTTGTTTTACCCTACCGTGTAGTGAGTGCATGACGTGGCAGCTACTGAGAAACTCCTCTGTGGACCTAAACCGGAAGAGCGGCCCGCGTCGCTTATTAACGTAGAGCGAAAGTTGCACAAAACATCCCTAAAATGGTACACCCTCTCCCATCACCCCGCCAGTAACCGACCAGGGCCTCTACCGGCTAAGTCGCCGAACATCGATTTCTTAAATGGCGTTCAAATAATGGTTAAAAATGACTTAATCAATCGTTAAATCGGCTTCAACGTTGACAATCGATTCCGAACCATTTATGACGTCACATGTGCTCATGGACGCCGATTTAACGATTGATTAAGTCACTTTTAACTTTTATTTATTTGAACGCCTTTTAAGAAATCGATGTTCGGCGACTTAGCCGGTAGAGCCCTCCGGCCACAGGGGGTGCCCTCCGGCGCGGGTACTAAGTTTGTAGTGTTTGGGTTGGAGCCCACGCTCACCTCTTTAGTCCGGAGAAGCAGTGAAAGCCTCATACGCCAACAGCATGACGCCGTGTTAAAAAAATATAAAGAGTGGTACCACTTTGACGAGATAACTGCTGCCAGTCTGGACGTTTGAACGAGCTGGTGAAACTAGTCCTGAAAAAGACTGGCAGGTTTCATTTACATGTCTTGTTTGTAAGGCTTCGTTGCCTGTTTTGCCATCATTGCTGAAATTGCCATCGAAACGCTAAGAAGAAGAGCGTTCTTAATATGGCTCGGAGCGATTACTGACCGGGAGATATACGGAAGGGGTGATCGATTTAACATGTGTTGCAAGTGTCAAAGGAGTGATCGTTCACCCATAGACAGGACCTACCTGTTTGAAAATTATAAAATAACACAACAATGTTCGAAGGTAAAATTGTGGATTTATAATGGAGGGTAATTTCAGCAATAACTTTCATAAAATCTTTTATTAATAGCTAAACTGTTGAAGCTATGGTTATCCTGAATGCCGCACGCTAACATGCGAGAGGCGCCGCTGACAGAAGCTAGTCATAAATAACACTACGAATTTCAGGTCCGTTTATATCAAGGCGAGGAATGGACGGGCGAAGAGGATGTTACTGAGATCGTAGTAAGAGCCATACAGGGTTATATGTGTTCGCTTTAGAGTCTACAGCTTTGGGGGCGGAGTTGTGTGTAAATTGTCTAGTTTATGTGCTGCAGCAGAAATTTATGTAAATCATTATGTAAAAATAAATGCGTGTTGAATATTGTACTCGTTAAAAAAGTGTAACTTTGTGAAAAAACGTATCCAAGGTATCACATCGCTACATATGTTCATATGTAGCGTCTGAGGCGCGTTGTAGTAGCGTGTGAGGCGCGTTTTAATAACGTGAGGCTTGCATCTACAACACGTGCATGTATCTTATTCTATTGCTTTGTATCGTTGTATATACATCGCCCTCTTTAGATCTACTTCTACCATTATATAAAGCTCTTTTTTATGTTTAAGTCTTATCTTTCTTCTCTCTCTCTCTAACGAATTTCGCCTAAATATGACGCGTTCTTAAATGTGGCTCGTAATTAAATCGCTACTAAAACGAATTATTATAAGACTTGCACTGAATAGATGTATTTTATTGATAGCGTATAGGTCATGGTTCTTTAACCTACTCGCCGAAAGACTTCGAGTACACCCATTAAAAGAGCTATGACTCTTAAACAGCTTAACAGATTGTTGTGAAATTTATGTAGAATTTATTGCGATACAATTAGCTGTCACGTAATAGCTGCATTTAAATTGACAACGAAATTCATTGAACGAATTGAGTTGAGTAAGTAGTATTAAAACTGAATCATTTAATCATGTGAAGGATAGCTACTTTTCTGCGATTTCATTGTTCTAACGTAGCAGAGATGCATATGTATACACGTTCGTTCTATAGGATCCACGATTATTAACGCTTTCCATCTGTGTATTCTAATCAGTGGTCGGCGTAGGTAGTGCTATTCTGGAATCTGCATATGCAAATACAGGGTTTGTTTTACATTGAAAATTTATGAGATTATTAATATATATGATAATTTTGAACATTCGAATAAATTCTAAGTCAGTTCTGCAATGATTAGATAAACCATACTTTTTAGAGTGTCAGGTTAAACTATGCTAATTAGTTATCACAAAAAAACTGAACCAGAAATGTTCAACAGAACGAGAAAAAAATCAAAATCTGATGTTAGGTGAAATTTACGAAAAAATCATTAAAAAAATTATATCTCGAAAACTACGCAAAAATGTACTACATACATGGGGGTGATTCGGATACTCCTCATCATAAAGTCCAAAACATCCCGGTAAGTGCATATATTTGTGTTATGAGCACGAATATTTGTTTCTGAGTCATGGATGTTTTCTATGTATATAAGTATTTATCTATCTATATAACTATGAATATCGTCGCCTGGTACCTATAGTACAAGCTTTGCTTAGTTTGGGGCTAGGATGATCTGTGTGACATTGTCCCTAGATATTATTATTATATTATAAAGTATCTAAATTTTGGGTTTAAACGTTAACTCCCATGTACAATTTACAAATCGGTACCCTAAAAGTGTCACCATTATTTCGAACTTGACTATTTTTTTTACTTACTATTTTTTTATTGTACAGCCGTTTCATACGAAACTATTAAACTCATATGGCGTTATGTGAATGTGAATAGTACTTGTACATAAACGCAATTATTTCTGGTGCAGCGGCTAAGACAGTCGCCTCGCCTCTTCGTGTCGCGGGTTCGAGTCCCGCGCTGGAGTAGTTCTAAGTCTGGATGTAATTTGTGTCCGTCTATCATATGTTTGTAAAGTACCCCGCGACACATTAGGACTAGATTACAGAGTACGGGCGTTGTTTTTTTTAAAAAATTAAGCTTCCGTGATTGTTATATTTCTTATACTAATTATTATTGATACCGGGTCATGATCGATTAATGCCCGGTTCCTATATTCCAAAAACGAATCGTTTCTACTACGAATAGTTAGAATTTCTACCAGCCGTAACGCAAAACTGTTCCTATAAAATACTAGTCGTTATCCAAATAACGAACGTCTGGTTACTAACGGATGGGAGGACGTTAGTAAGCTTATTGTATGGAGATGCGTTCGAAAGTGTTCCTATAAATATTTTCTACTGTCACGGAATTGTCAAAATAACGAGGCGTTACTGCTTTGATTACTAGTCGAATTCGGTCGGTTTACCAGTCGTTTGTATTTTATTTTGGTAGCTAACATAGTGTTTGAGGAGATTTCCGTGATGTCTAGCTCTGAAACTGATAGAGAATTCATGGCTTTGTTTTTCGACGGTGAATGATCAAGAAGTGGGAAGAAGAGTTTATAAAGAAAGGGTTGATTATTTTTCCGTGCATGATTGCCAAGAATTCCAGTTGAGATTTCGGCTCGATAAACCAGCTGTGGAACAACTATTTCATGAAATTTATCCATAATTGAGAGTGAAAGGAAGACGATTTGTACATAATAATATCTTCTAAGATTTCATAACTACAAACCTTAGATCAAATACTCAATTTAAAAACTTATACTCCTGGACAGATGTCAGACGCCAGACGCATGCGCTATCCGCTTTTCTGTTACGCGTTTTGTTCACACCATGCACGCGTAACATCAATACTAATGATTTATAAATATATTTTAAACCTAAAACGCAAATTAAATTATTACTGTATTTATACGGTAAGTTGTACTATTACTCACATAATATTACAGAATAATAAATGATTTTAATTGCATAATTGTAATAATTGCAAACGTAAAGAGGAGCGAGAGGTTCATCGCCGAACGAGTCGTAGGTGGTTTAAACTACGGATGTTCGTCGCAGGTAGGGCATTGTGGAACGCTAGTTTTGCATCGGTATCGGTAGCTGAATTACGGATGGTAACGTTGGTCCAATGACGGATCGTAAAATAAAGGAACCGGGCATTAATATAAATGAATACTAGAATAGCAAAATACTAGTAGCATTTTCTCACATCCCGCCCGCTGTTCGAAGAAAATTTCCTAATCGTGTATGTGTATCGAGTTAAACAACGCTTCTTTCTCACATTTTTGGCGGTGATATTCGTAAATGAGTATAGGGAAATAATACTAAATGTGTTAAATAAGTAACCCCGGAATCCCGGGGTAAGTCCATGTTAACATACACATTTAATATCATTTAATTTTTGATTCGTCATTTTTTACGGTCACCGTAGCCTAGTTGGTAGTGTCCCTGCCTACGAAGCTGGTGGTCCTGGGTTCGAATCCCGGTAATTGCAAATATTTGTGTGATGAGCACGAATATTTGTTTCTGAGTCATTGATGTTTTCTATGTATATAAGTATGTATATCGTCGCCTGGTACCCATAGTACAATCTTTGCTTAGTTTGGGACTAGGATGATCTGTGTGACATTGTCCCTAGATATTATATTATTATATTATATTTAAAATTAAGATCTTTCCTTATGTCATTTAAGAAACTACCTTGGCCGACGTCTGATTATTATACAAATGTGTTACACCACCGTGTGTTTAAATATGATGTTGTCACATTTCCATCAACACAGCACAAATTTGATGCCCATGCTTCAATTTTGATATCCAAAATCCTTAAACGGCGTTCAAATAAATAAAGGTTAAATCGGCTTCAACGTTGAAAATCGATTCCGGACCATTTATGACGTCATATGTGCTCATGGAAGCCGACTTAACGATTGATTAAGTAATTTTTAACGTTTATTTATTTGAAAGCCATTTAAGAAATCGATGTTCGGCGACTTAGCCGGTAGAGCCCTTGGTCACGGGAAACAGAACATTAATAACTGAAAAGGTAATCATGTTCATTTGTCTATGTCTTATCATAACATCACTGGGCTCATCAGTTCTAAAAACATTACAATCAATAGGACAATCTCCAATCTCCGCTGTCGCAAAATTTCATTTTAAATTCGGTTTCAGAATTATGTCTATGATCTAGTGCTGACACCCCACGTGTAGTTTACAATTTTAATTTGCACCTTATACCCTATACATAAGGTCCAATCTATACTCAACGAGCTACTCATTTTTAGCAACCACTTCCCCTCAGAACCCATCCATTATCCATTTATTACATATAATTAGACGCTGGGATTAATTTGTTCGCCTAGGCCGATTGTGACACGCTATGTTAGGCAAGAGTTAAACGGATTTTAGTTTGTTCGCTCGCATCGCCACTCAGTGACAGGAATTTATAAATGGACCATGCGACTAGACGATTGCATTAGAACTGAAACTCACTACAGAACCGACCTGTTTAAATGGGAACGACTCTATTGATTAGTTTGACATTTTTCCAGCATTGATGTGCTGCGTCATGTCTTACGCCCGAAATTAATAAACGATCCTAATCCATTTTATGCTATCTACGATAGCAATTTCGATCCATTTGTCTATTAAACCGTGCCAATAAAGCATCCACAGATTCAAAAAGCAATCTTTCCGAACGAGCGATCTTTGGGAGGACGGATCATAGAAAAAGATAGGCCTCTGTACTAAAATGACAGGTTGCACGTGCCAATAACCAATCCATTAATTTTGACATAAGCTTAGATAGCCAAAACAATCTATAGTTGCAATCCTTGAAATTCGGTGGATTGACGATTGGTACTAAAGAAAAAAATTGTGAAATAGTTCATTATATTCCAAAATGGCATTGCATATAAATACTTAATAATAAGAATTTTTTTGTTTACAAAATAGGCGGCAACCACTTCACGTCACTGTTTAAATTATTTGTAAAACAAACACAGAAATCCATAATAAAATTATTGCTTATCATCATATTAGAATCCATTATAGATATTATATTTATTAATAAGTAATTATTTGTATATTAGTTATAAATGCTTTGCATTAAAAACAAACAACCAACTTACTGCTTTTTTGTTTTCGATCCGATAGGCGACGTTTGTTTTGCTTGTCAAATTTTGATACGTTCCGTTCCACCAAAACATAATGTTTGACCAATTAAGTTTCATTTTATTATTATATACCCTAGTCGTCTAGTAAAACATTTTAACCTAGCTATAAATAAGTCAGTATTGATGACTTATAGTTAATATATTTAAAAATAAATTTTCTTCTTAAATTAAATGGTATAATTGTGTCCTGAGTTACCGAGTTCTGCATAAAACGGAACGCTGCAGAGGGAAAGGATCGCACCCCAATCTCTGGGCAAAAAATGGATGGATTGATATGTTTTGTTATTGGCACGCAGGTAAAGATCAAGATAGCGATAGAGCTAATCTAGAGATAGGACTGACTGACAGATTGCGGATCGTTTATTAATTTCGGGCGTTAGGTGATTAGCTCACTGTCCCGTATGATGCAGCGTAGTGCGTGAGTGCAAATGCATGTTCAGTGTGTTGGACTGTGCGTGTTTTCTATACAAACGGAGATACTTACAAGTAAGGTTAGAACTGGAAAATCGCTGGATGCGGATAGCGCAAGACCGGCATTTGTGGAGATCTTTGGGGGAGGCCTTTGTCCAGCAGTGGACGTCTTTCGGCTGATATGATGATGATGAAGGTTAGAACACGCACTCACGCACTACGCTGCATCATCGCGGCAGTGTGCCAATCGCCTAAGACATGACAATCTTTAAAATAATCAACATACCCGTTATCAGTTCCTGATGTCATTTGATTTGGTGTCTACTTAGCGCTGTAGCGGTAAACTAATATTTGCGGCTAAGGACTAGCTTCCCACCAACAACTCGTTAAACGTTTGATAAAACTATCGGCCTAGGCGGCTAACTAAATGCCAGCGCCTAATTGACAGCCCAGCATTTCACCAACAGGCTTGTTCAACCATCTGGCAACGATATAAATACTTTCATACATACTCAACTGGCGAAGGTAACCATTGTAAATCAACGCTTATTTTCGACCTAACAAAGTGCAATTTCCCATAAACGTGTGGTACAGTTCGTTTTGACCAATGTATAGTAGATCTCATCAGCATAATCATAAGTCAACCTTTACATTACTTCCATCAATTGGTGAAGGTATATCATCTATCTATACAATTCTAAAATAGACCCTATGTTCAACAGAATAAGGTGCAATCACCAACCAACGCGGCCAACAATCCATTCCTAGCAGCCGCCCCGCCACAGAACCAGTCCATAGTGGACCTCTTCGGGCCAACTCCAGCTGATACTTCCAATACGGCGAGTAAGGCGTCTGACGATTTACTGTCTTTGGGAAATCCCTTCGCTGATATGTTTGGAGGTAAGGAACGTGTTTAAAAATTACAGCAAAAGAGGCATTCCATCATTAAAAAGCCATGACGTAGTCTATGGTCTTTTTACTATATGGAATATAAATATGTAAATAGTGGGGGATACTTGAGCGTTTAGTCGCTTATAGAACCTCCACTTTATAATAGAGTACATATGTCTGAATATAACATGAATAGTATATTAATAAGTAATAATATAAGGTTATCTTGCAAATAAAATTCACATTCAAAGTGCTAATTCAATAATAAGTCGACTAAAACAATGTAAAATTTACACTAATTACTTTCAAAATACATAACAATCTTCAAAATCTTGCCGTAACACTCAGATACATGTTTAATCATTGAAAGAAGTAGTGTTGTCTTTTTCTCTCAAATGTTATTCTATATTAGAACGATATAGACAAAACCATTACTTCGATCATAAGGGCATAAGCAAACTTACTTTTAGCTACGTTGATCGACGATTTAGTTGTGTTTCCTTAGTTTAGTGACACTTATCACTTTTATTAAAACTGAAATATAGTCGTATATTTCATTGTCTATCACAAATATGATAGAAGACTTGCAACGCAAGTATGATAGCATGATAGCATTGCTAACATACTCGGTTTTCTTACAATAGTCGGACACAGTAAGTCGTGGTTACGCGATGCAGTATTGAATAAATAGTCAATCCAGTGTTTCGATACGGTAATCGGACGCAATAGAGTAGTTAAAACGTATTCCAGCATTTAAGAAATCGCTAAAACACGTGTACTTATTATAGCAATCCGATGGAGTGAGGTCGCCTAAATACGGTGTATATCATTAGAAACGCGAAAACCAGTATTTCGAATGCGGGCGTTGTCGTATTTTTTTTATTTTATTATTATTAGTAATGTGAAAACCAGTATTTCGATGCACCAATCAATTCACAATGCTATGTAGATTTGAAGAAATCGTTAAAACGCGTGATCTCAATGCGGACGCGGTCGTCTTTCAAACTATCGGACGCAGTACAGACGTAAATTGCGATGAGGCATCTAAGAAATGCCTGAATCACGTCATTTTGGTGTCGTATCGGACTGGCCATAGTAAAGTTGTTAAAATGCTATGTAACGATCGGACGCAGTAATGTTGTCAACACGCAATGCAACAATCGGACGTAGTCATCATCATTACAGCTAAATAAGTCCACTGCTGGACAAGCCTCCCTCAAGAATCGTCTTGGGGGGATATGCCATAATCGCCACGCTTGGCAGGCGGGTTGGCGATCGCAGTAAGATGGTCATAGTACTCGGAAGGAAGCTGCTGCCCATCCTCTGGTAGATATTCCCTCGGGTCGACTTCTACGCCCCCCACGGGATGAGATGGGGTGATGATATTCTGATTCTGATATTTGTCGCCGTCACCACACAGCTGACATCGGACGTAGTAAAGTGATTAAAACGAAATGCGACAATCGAACGTTGTAAAGTGATTAAATCGCAATGCAACAATCGGACGTACATAGCAAAGTGATTAAAACGCAATGCAGCAATCGGACGTAGTAAAGTGGTTAAAACGCTATGCAGCAATTATGGGCCTCCGTAAATTGTTTAAAACACATTGCAGCAAACTGAGGCATTTAAATTGTTAAAACGCGATAAAGTCGTTGATGACCGAAGCTAAAATATCATGTATGCTGTGCCCCTAGAAGATTAGCAGTTACTGAGCGCGGCGGTAAATGTAATATGACTAAAATAATGCTTAAGATACTAAAAATAATACGTTACTTATTGTTGTAACATCTTAACTAAATTTCAACACACAATGTCAGATTTTATAAACATGTCTACTATTAGACTTCATTTTTTAATATGAAGTTTAAAAAAATTACAGAGGAACTGCGTGAGACCGATGACCAGAAGTTTAGTACATGCTAAACCCCTCAGTGTTTGAATTTCATTTCGACTAGATGACTAAGAAGTCGTCAAACTGGCGGTAAATGACAGCCTAAAAACTCTGATACTATAACAATATTAATGTCATATTTTTTCAGCGATAGTGAATATGGTCGCGGTTATGTTGCTCGGGGGAAATAACCCTATTCTGCCGTCTGCTACAAATAAAAACATGACAAATTGTTTGGTAGTTATTGCTAAGTTATAATTGGCAACACAAAATACTATAAAGTGCAATATACGTATCAGACTAGCCTAGTGAACTTTATTATACTCGTATACCAGATATAGCCAGTTGCACTCATCGGTTCGTAAGTGATCAGTGAGTAAAGCACGCTCGCAGTTAGTCCATAGATGGGTGAACGCCTACTGGTCTAATTTTGGAGCTTCGCCGCGCTTGTTAGAGGAGGTTAAGCAGTCGGCTTCGGTTGTTTTCGGCTGACAAATGTCGGTAAGCAATCTGAAAGGCCTACTGGGCGGCTTAAACGACTCTGACTCTGACTACGATAAAGAAGCCAATAATTCAAATATCAAATAAATAACCTGGAAAGAGTGCTGAAATTCAGGAACTAAGGATTAAAACTAAAGGATTCATATAATTTAAATTCAAATACTCTTGGCGGTCCAGAAACATGTACTGAACCCGTGGTAATAGTTTTGCTAACGCTGTTCCTTACACGTTTATTTATTTATTGAACAGTTTCCAAAGGGCTAGGTACTTTTGTATATAATTAGGGCTTGTAGACGTAGGGTTGAAATAGGAAAGCACACAAAACTTGTACACTCTGTAATATAAGGCACCCCGCGCTTGGGGGATGGTAATAGCACTTTACACTCTATTTTCACGTATATATACAGTCCATATTGCAGACTCAAGTAAGTAGCCACATAACTGAATACCGATGCAGTACATACAAATTGATACTAGCAAGATTTGGTGAGATTGTTAACTGGTACTCCAAGCATGTAGATTTAAGACGAATTAATTGGAGCTTAAATCTAACTTGTAGGATTTTTTTTATAATCCATTAAATATAAATGTTTAATCCCATACTGAGCAGAGCGTGTAGCTTTAAAAAAAAATCGTCATGTCATGAGAGAAAGTGTCATTACTTTTTCTACTATTCGTTTTTAAATATAACTAGATCCGTTTGACAGCTGTCAGTTCAGTTAATTATACGTCAATTTGTTTAAATTTGGTATTACGCTCTCCTAATCGTGAGTCAATTGGAATGTGATGTTGTAAATGTTGTAATCCGACGTGTGTGAACAAAATATATAATTTCATATCAATTGCCATTAAATTTGACATTAAAAGCACAGGACTGACGATTGACAAAAGTATCTAGTTATAAAAAGAAACTTTTATAAAACAGTAAAATAAATGAATTATGTTTAACAATACCAGTCATATACTCGTTTAATGGAAACCAATAACACACCAAAAATAGTACCAAATCAAAATAAACTACCATTTGGTAGTACTGCATTGTTATTAAGTGCGGCAACACTTTTTAGCGGCACCCCAGCCGGCCGCGTCGGCGTGGCCGCAGCAGAGCAACGGCTTCGCGGCCTCATTCCCGCAGACCAACAACACGTTTGTGTCCGACGCTAACTTCTCTAATGTTTTCGATAACACTGACACTGCAGGTGAGCTTTCACTCGTAGTTTATGTGCCGGTGTTGCCATGTGGTTAAAGACAAAAAAATATATATAAAAAAAAAATTATTCCGTCAAACAACGTTGACGTCTGTCAATAAGACTAAACGATTTTGTGCCTCTTCATATAATGATACTTTTATTGTTTTGATTATATGATTTAAATATTATTACAGTTTTGCAAACGAGAACTGTTTACGAGAATTTAAGCAACGAATTTTCGAGCCCGGTCGAGTTTCGTTATATATATTTGAATATGGCTAAGTTTAAAAAAATATATATTAAAAATAGAACCACATGACAGCACCAACCTTGCTTTAAATAAAAATCTATTTCCGGTGTTGGGTATACTATGTATATTCTTATTTATGTTAATCTGTACTGTAAAATAAAATGTCAATATATTTCTTGTGCAAGCTGCCGCGGCTAACCCGTTCATGGGTATGGGAGACCCCACTCATCCCATCACCGCGTCCCCCGCCCGTCCCCCTCCACCCACCATCCCCCCACAATCCAAATCCGCGTTCGACGACCTCGAAGATGTAATGCGTATGTCCTTGGGAGGATCTCCGGCTAAGTCTCAGCCAATCACGCAACAGCCTCAACCAATGGCCGCGCAGCCTTTCAGTGACGTCATGTCCATGCCGATGTCTCAGCCAATGATGTTCGGATCGCCAGCCCGACAGCCAATGATGCCGATGACCGGTTCGAAATTTGACATTTGAATGGATTCCAATTCGATGTTTTTTTTTCCTTAATAGCTTGCAGTCCTTCGACGTCGTGTGTGCTTGTTGTTATAATCCACAGGTTTTTAAACTACGGCCAACGAGACGAGATAAAAATTGTAAACATGACCTTCGCACACTGACAGAGTTATAGCTAGGATTACGAGCGATTGCCGGTATGTTCGATGAAAAAAACACCACTAAGTAAACAATAAATGTTAAATTTTTTGTATAATTATGACGAATTTTGCACTGCCTAAAAGAGAAAACAAACTGACATTCCACAAACAATTTTTACCAAATATCTATAGGGCCAATTTTTTTTTATTGATGATATATAGAAGTTGACGTAAGACGTATTCCCATGATGCTAAATATTTTTTTTCTTATTAACCAGTTCGTGAAATTATAAAAATAATATTTTGGTTGCCCATACGCAATGTGTCAGCTGATCGACATTTTTGTATGGGATGAATTTATTTTTGTATATTTTGTCAGTTGAAGTCCTACACGTTTAAATTTTGGTTTTATAGCATTATTCGCAATGCAAAGCGTAAATCCAATCTCAGAAATTGGAATTGGAAAATAGCATTTAATCGTCTGGCGGGACTCAAACCAGGACCCTCTACTAGTCCCGGGTACGCGGTCAGCGTTAAGCTAGGAACGATACACACTGGAACCAAAATTTTATAGTTTGGAAGGTGTTTTCAATATGATATGATCTTCCACATGCAACTGTGAACATGTCAGTCGTCCATACTTCTAAGAAACTAAGCCGATGGATAACACCTACCTACATGTTCTGAAAGGGTGATGCAAGTGAATCCTAAATTGCATCAAAATCAAAATCAATAGTCATTTATTCCGTTAAAATATTACATTTGTGTGGAATCGTCAATTTTTTTACCCTACCGTGCATGACGTGGCAGCTACTAAGAAACACTGCCAGAAAACTCAGTAGGAATCCTTTTTTAAAATATTTATTTCTTACATAAAATTACATTGTATTTAAATGTGTTAATTTAGAGCGACTCAATCCCAAGCTGTTTTGTCACTTAAATAATCAGAAGTTTTGTAGTAAGCCCTGCTACACAATTTGGCTTTTATAATTCTTTTAAACGTATTCATAGACATTTCTCGGATATAACTGGGAAGTTTGTTATAGAATCTTATACATTGCCCCATAAAAGAGTTACTTACTTTGTGGAGACGGGTGGTTAGTAACACAAAGTGATGCTTATATCTAGTATTTATATTATGAGTATCACTCCTTTTACAGAATCTTCCAGTGTGTCTCGTTCGTAGCTTAACGCAGAGCGCCTAGCCCGGATAAGTAGAGGGTACTGGTTCGAGACCCGCCGGAAAACTAAATTTATTATTTCCCAATTTTGTTCTTCACGTTGTTCAGTTTCAAAGATGATTTCAGCTTCGTTATTTTCGTCAGCTATTTCTGTTACACCTTTATTCTGTAATTGACTTTACTACATTTCTATATAGGTTTTGTTTACTTTATTTATCTTGATTGATTGGCCTTAATTTAGTCCTTGCACGAGTTTATGTCGCAATTAATTTGTAAATAAGCAAGTACAGTTTATGTTTCCATGTATAATACCTATGTTTTACGTTGTAACTTGTTGTGATTAATCGAAATCGATTTTAATCATAGCATGATTAAAATTCATGTCATATAAACAATAAGATGCTGATTAAGAGCCATTCCTTGCGGCGATTTTCTTATACAAATCGTATTCTTCGTTGTGCTTTTTGAGAATAGATTATATTAATAATAATATCCTGGGACATTATTTACACACGGCCATCTGATCCCAAACTAAGCATAGCTTGTACTGTGGGAACAGATAACCTGATATAATACATATATTATTTTTCTTTTGTAAATACATATTCATGCACACAAATATCTGTCCTGCGTGGGAATCGAACCCATGACCTCCAGCGTGAAAAGCAAGCATTTGCCAACCACGCCAACAGGCCCGTATATAATATGTGTATGAAATATAAGTAATTAAGTATTTATTACAACAATGTCCAACCTTTTCGTTATGAGAGTAAACTGGTAGGAAATATAACTTTGAAAGATCGATAAAAATAGCGTATTTAAAACTGTAGAAATTCAGTGTCAATTGACTATCTTGCTTTATTTATTTAAAAAATATAAACATAATATATTTTTTTTATTATATAGGTTTTGTTTACTTTTTGATTTTAATCATAACGAGATTAAAATTCATGTCATATCAAGAGTAGATTATATGCAGATTAAGAGGCATTGCTAGCTGCCATTTTTCACTAATTTTATTTCTTAGATTAAAATACTAGACTTGTTTTTATCAAATTTATTGGTATACTTAATACATATTTAATGATATACTGGAAAGAAGTTATGAAGTTAAAATACAAAAAAAATATATTTCAAATTGACAAAAAAATTAATCTGGCTCCATGAAACATAAAAAAGGTATCGTCTATTTTCATGTAACTATGTTGATTAGCAATTAAATTAAATTCTAATTTCATTTAAATTTTCATTTAAATTCAAATATTAATTTAATCCATTCATAGCACTGCTTTGACTTATTGCTTCCGAGTATATCAAAAATGCATTAAAACCCTACCCCTTACTTATAAACACAAATCAGATAGGGAAATGTTTTGACTCAGTCTTTCAAATATAATTTTACATTTGAGAGAATTTTACAAAACATTTTTTAAACTAAGTCGTGTTTATAATGAAGGTTGTATGTCGTCAATAGAATCACAACATCCATTCGACCATGTCAACTATTCATACAGTAGTTTAAACTATCATCAGCCGCGAAATGAGATGTAGTTACCACAATATTTTAGATTCTATCAGCTTGTAATAAAGTCCGAAATCAATCAGCTAGACACATCACCACTGCCTAGTAAACGTTATAAGTATTTGTAGAATTTAGACCCTTAAAACTTCATTATGCCAGTATAAATACGCATATCATTGCCCTACCCATTATCATTATCATCGCCAAACGAAACTGAACCTTATTTCTAACTAACGTAAGCACATTACAGGTCAACAGCCACAACAGCAGCCTGGTAAAGTACTCACGGGCGACCTGGATTCGTCTCTAGCCCAGCTCGCTAACAATCTTTCCATCAACAAAAGCGCCACCGCTCAGAAGTAAGTGGTACTAAAGTATATTTTGCTCAATTTTTATACTCTCACTCATTGTCATGTGTTAAGTAGTTTGTTGGGTTTCAGTCAAAATACTACAGAGTTATTGAGCTTTTTCACTTCACCATAGCAAAAGAATACACTGATCTGCTTTACACAGATAAATAATAATATGATAAATTAATATTATTTTCATAATAATACATGTTAATGGTAATTTTCACTTTATGACTAAAGCAAAAAACATTTTAAGATTATTCTTGGGAAGCTACTAAAGCGGTGCCCAGTCCTTTTACTTGCATCTGGTTGAGTCCTACATAGCAGTGGCGTAAGGTGTGTATGACATTGAAATAATGAAATAATGAAATTTATTCAGCACTTGGGTATTTACATACACTTGTACTTGTCAAGCTCACAATGTATTACATAAACACAGTTTAAAAACAGTAATTAAAGTAACAAAATATTTTAAATTAGTCGGTCCGTGCGGTCTGTATTTGTGAAGTCAATTTATTGAGGGTTCACCATCCAATTGCTAGTTATGACTTGTTATCACTGTTAACAGATTTGTTTATAAAATCATCGATCAACACTTTGCTAACGCGAACACACTAATGACTTTTGTGGGTCTTTACTATATCGTAATTGATTAATAAAGATTCTGAGAGAGCATGAGCATTTATAAGCCGTTGTGTGGTGACTACGAGGAATATCATCATACCAGTTCCTATCCTGGGGGGCATATAGTCGTCCCGTGCACAGTGTTCCGTCTAAAACAAGCAGGGTGGCCAAAAAAATATATTTATATATATTTGATGTTTTTTGTCCAAGTTCGTTAATATTATTATTCCAAGTTCCTTTTTGAAACGCTTGTAAATCTCCAAACTTAATATTACAAAATATTAATGTCAAGTGTGGAATGTCACATAGGTACACACGGCTACGTATCAAGCTATACATTGCCAATATAAGCTGACCTCTCATTGTATGGAAATCCTATACAGCGTGAGATCAGCGTATACTGGAAATGTATAGCTTTTTATGTAGCCGTGTGTACCTGCTGCGTTGTAATTTTACCAGTATTTCACATTCTTATTACCTTAATCCGCAATATTCAGCGCCCCGAAGCTTTTAATTCTATGGCAGTTTCAGACGATATTATTGTCTTGAAATGTTTTTTGTATAAGTCAAAACACAGGCTTTTAAAACACAAACACACAATTAACCAATTTTGACTGAAACATGTTATTCTCGAGTGCTGTGAAGTGAAAATAGCTAGTAAATGCAGTTACATCTCTTAGCTACAGGTATGTTCGCCCAATAATATGGCTGTTGCGCAAGAGATTATATGATCTAAGCACTTATTATGCTATAATTTTTATATTCATATCTGATTATTGTCGTATATATAAGTCGCTTTTATTATGAAAACACTTAAAAGCAACTTGTTTAGTGAAAGCATTATAAAGATACTATTATTATTTCGTAAATTTTAGAAGATTTTTTTTATTAATTTATTCCGGCACAATATAAATTGTATTCCAACATTCAGATACTCTTGGAAAATGTATTAATAACATGTGAATGATTAAATGATTCATTTATTTCTTTCATCTTCATACTGATGCAGTTTGTCCGTTTCTGTTCTCTGTTCTGACAAAAGGGACAAAGAACTCACTCAACAACTCTCCCAAAGAATGTAAAATTAGTATACATTTTCAAAATATTACGAACTATAATATATATTGCTAACATTATTGAAATGGTATTTTTGCACTGGAAATCTTAACTAAACAATTTATTTTAGTTGCGATTTTCAATCAATACAAGTAGATTTTTATGAATATTTATATTCAAAAAAAAAAATTAAATGACTATACAAAATGTGTATAGATATAGTTAGTAGATAAAATTAAAATAAATATAAAGACAGCTATTGAACAGTTTTTAAAATATAAATATATTTTCTCGACTTAGTGTTCAAAGTGTTATCTGTATGTCACATAATGCTTTCACTTGTTATCGTAAGCCGCATGTACTTACACCGTTGTGGTATCGACTAGACCGATGCAGTGGAACTCTCCAAAGAACGCGTCGAAACCTGGCCAGACTTGGACCCCGCAGCCCATGCAGGCCACCACCGGGGCTGGATACCGACCGATGGTAAGGGATACGAAGATACGGGGATGTATTACAAACCATGACTTTTCTCATTGTCATCATCATACAAAAATATTGCAATAAGTTGTTTAAACATTCTTTAGTAGACTAGTCTATTGACAGACCTGTCGGACTCGTACATTTAACCGCGCCGCGTTAATACGTACCTACAAAGTTGGGACTACCAGCCGTCCTTAACAGTATAGTCCGGTGAGACAGAGAAATCTGTAAACGTTCTGTTACAAATATATAGATTGGTACACTTTATTTGCACATCACAAAGTAAAGATATAGATATACAGACATAGTTTCAATGTATGTATTCGTTCTTATGCGATAAGGCCGCCGTATAAGAAAGAATTCTTCCAGACAATCTTTGGATGGACTAGATTAGCGAATAAGAAAGATGGCTTGTAATGTACTGTAAAATAACTCTAAATTCTATGTTAAGTAGATACTACATATAATACTTATTATATGTAAAGAAGTAATGTATAAAGAAGATATGAGAATGACTTGAATATAATAAAAAAAAGCGTCCGTATGAGCGATCGCCACTCTCGGACGTTTTATTTATTCATTCTACACATTGTTATACTCGCGTTTTGGATGTCAAATAAACTTTCGATAACCGATATATAATGAAATTAGGCGTACACAAAAAATGCATTTATCAATTTATCAAAGAAGAACTAAAATGGAGGGTTTTGAACATTCTTGCTACACTGTATAGTAAGTGATCTACATCACCTACTATACATATACACTATTTATAAATACCTATATATTGTATGAGTACACATATACATAATTGACAAAACCATATTAATCGATTAAGTCTATCGATATTTCATAAAGCGGTCTACCGACCCTAATGATCTTCGTGTTGATGCTATGATCAGTATGTTTGAGTTCACTATATTGGTGATGATAATGAAGAAAAGTCTGAAACCTTCGATACTCTCAATGTATCACGATTGGCAGAATTGGACACGCCAGCAAGATAAGATAAAGAAAACTAAATTATACTATTAAGACACTTTTGTGTGAAATATTTACAATATTATTTATGTAGTCAATTTTTTTAGTAATTTTTTGTTGGCACAGTAATTTAGCCGCGTTAGTAAAGTATTTTGGAATGCACAATTCTGCTATTATTTTGACAAAATTATAGTTCACTGTATCTCAAGTATTGCATTTGGGTTTATGTTTTGTTAAACTATGTTTGCATAGACGTTTGAAAGGGCTCGGCGTTATAATGACTCCGAACGTTTTTACGTCCGTGTGAATGTGGGCTTAAGTCTTTGTGACTAAAATATTGATTTATTAATTGCCTGGAGTTCCTAATAATGTTCTAACCTTGAAGTTTAATACATCGATCCATGAAAAATAGACACTTATTTGTTGGAATATAGGTTAGCAATAAAGGCACTGCCTCTATAATTGTAAATACAGTTTTTATTTTATCGCAGTAAAATACCCAGAAGAAATTACTTAAGAGGCCTATTAGATTTCGACCGTGATTTTAAGTAACTAATAAACTTCGATAATTTTCACTTATTCAGTAGTAGGGGAAACGAATAAGTAGGTATAGTTTATAGCGGCCTCGATAGTTAAGAAAAACTGAAAATCATGTTTTTCTCATCTGCATAAAGCAGGAGAACGTTTTTCATAAAATTGCTGACGAAATTTGTCGAGATCGTGGATTAGCTAATTTCCATAAGCAAAATAAATGAAGAATATATAATATATATTACTTAATAATGGTTTAGCTCACAACGACCTAGTAATATGTATGGCTCTAAAAATATCGCATTAAAACCCATGTTACTACTAAAAACGCTCAGAATTAACTGAATATTACTTAATTCATTGGTATTGCGTAGAAATTATACTAGAATAAACGTTATTTCATAAGAAATTAAACTTAGAAACTATATAAATATAAAATAATTTTGTAAAACTTAAAATTAACTGCCAAATTGGTACATCGTCTTGTTGATGGTCGTTAATTTTGTAATAGGCCTCTTGATAAAATAGCAGATTTGAAGTGGTGTCATGAAAGCATTGTTACAGCGACCACATATTAGGTATTTTATACTACAGTGGAAATTGACTTACTTGTGGACTAACGTACTTGTATACGTGTTGTTTTTGTTCTAATTGCTTTCTTTGAGATACGCTGAACTATGCATTGTTGTGTTAAAATCAAATGTCAATACCCAGTAATTAAGCAGCCATAGACAAAGCTGCACTTTGCTTTTAATATCGCATTCTTGTTTGCTTAAATTCTGAAGTTCCCGCTGTATTATGTTCTTCCCGTAGCATGCCTGCCTTTATTTTGCGTTGCAGGGTCCAGGCATGCCCCTCCCACCAATGCCTCACACTATGCCCCATGCATACCATCCCCCACATTATATTATGGTAAGTTGCTACTTTTTGTTTTTTTTTTTTTTACTTTTTTTTCTACGCTTGATGTAGTTCCACAAGTAGAGCCAGGATTTTGTTTTAGCTGAGTGTGAGATTTATTTGTAGGATCGAAATATGCACTATTTTTAGTTCAATGAGGGAAGCTGAAAATTTGTGTTAGTGTCAAATTATTTGCTAAAACAATATATCGTCGCATAAGACATTTAAGTCGACATTTTGACGGTGAAGAGTCTACTGTCTTAATTAAAACACGTGAAATTGATCTTTCGTAACTGCTCCCAGTGAACATAAGTCATGCAGATGAGTGAGATGAGAGTTAAATACTAAATTATTTTTGATCTCCTGCTACTGCATTACGTAAATCGGTCTGATAAGACAATATTACAATGATAAATATTAAAGTTGATTTTCGTGTTATTTTTAAGTAGTTGTTAGACATGGCCACCTCAGCGTCGATTTGTAAAATTTAGTCTAATGTCTTTAATAATTAGACTGTTATAAAAATGTATAAATATTGTAATGTACTGAAATGTAATCTAAATTAAAATTGTATTTCGTAATTTATATTCAGTCTGATTGTCTAAGAATTTAATGATTAAGCCTAGATAAATTGAGTTGTTTTTTCTAAAGGTATACGAATGGAGCCGTTTTGAAAGCTGCATGTATGTTTGCAAGAATGTATGAAATGTTTGCATGAATAGTGAACTCACGTCATCCCATACTTTTTTCTGAGAATGTTCAGTGTTTTCTCTGAGTGTTTGATTTTGTTTGAACTTCTATCCACTATAACTGTTACCTTTCAGAGACATGATTGAGTTTGTGTTTTGTGTTCTGAAATAAATATAATAATGTAACTTTTCTATCTTTAGGTTGGAACTGTTTATATACTACGAATTTTTTATCCTGTGTATAATTAAATTATGTTATAAAATCTTTCCTCTCCACAGCAACAGCCAGGCATGGTAATGGGCATGCAAGGAGCGCCCATGGGTATGCCAATGGGCATGGCACCGCCCATGCGGCCAGCTATGCCACCTCAACCTACCACCAACCAATTCAGTTAAACAACCCCCTATGCCATTTGGATACTATTAATGTGACGACCCGACTGCTAGATTTGTAAGAAATATCGTTCATAATAAAATAGTATCGTATCATCTCTTAATATTGATATGATATAGTTTGCTTTGATTGAGGCCATGGAATGACATTTGTTTAGTAAAATTAACTTATTTAATGGTTTTTATACTAATCGATTTAGTTGGAATTGAAATTGTTAGTTGATTATGAATTTGAGCTCAATTTGGGTAATTAATTTATGATATTTTATGGTGGGTATAACTAAAATTAGTTGCTAATATTTTCTATTTTGAGTATATTTCACCTTAAAATTGTAAATACACTTAGATTATAATATATCTCGCGAGGCGAACTGCCGAAAGATGTAAACCCGTACCAAACAGTTTACTCGCGCGTATTTCACTACTAGAAAAGTAGATTAGGTTAGGTTGGAACTGCAATACAATGCACGAGCCGGGCGAGAGACGCGAGCGTGCCGGCCGCGGCAGCGGGCGACGAGTGCCAGAAGTAAATTATCTACACAAACAAGATTGTGAAACATTTTCACTCACACTCTTTACTCATCTCGCGAGATATAGTGTAACGGTATTTAGAATTGTATGGTGACTTATGTAACTTCTATGATTATTTAAAAATGGTCAACAGCAGTCGGGTCTAACGTCTAACAGCGTACATTTAAGATAGATCACTTCATTTTAAGTGATATTGTTGGGATTTTTTTATATGTCCAGACGAGGTAGGGATGCCAGTTAAAATAATAATCTTAAAGTTACCTTTACTTATCAAATTATAGATTCCATTGAGCAGTTGAATTGGTTATTTATCGTACTATATTGATATTTTATATAATTTTCACGATAAAATTATTAAAAATGTTCTGTACCTATTTATTGAGCATTTCATTGTTGTTTATATATAATTTTTGTATAAATAGTGAGAAAAAAAAATGTTGTAATTAATATATCAAATATCTTATGACGTAAAATAGTCGCATCTTATGATTTCATTATGAATATATCGATAAATCAGTTTTTTTATTATTTTTAATTTTCTATATAAGTTCGGCCATATTTTGCTAGGAATCCAGCGCACGTCTTATCGTTATTAAATTATGTATTTCGAAATTTTACACATCACATTCCATAATTGTACGAAGCAAATATAATAATATTTATTGAATACGTAGCTGTTCCTAATTTTCGCATAGTCAGCATTTATTGATTGGAATTGAAGTGAAATCTAGTTTGTTTAATTATTTTAGTTCAATTAAAATATTTGACTAATACTGAAAACGAACCATATCATTTTCTAAGTTATTTTTAAAACAGACACCCATAAATCCTTTCATTCAGTCTTTGTCATCAAGATACACACATCTATAACTTCAAGTATAATAAAAATAATAATTAATTAATTACTATGTGTATAAATGAGACACTTGCATATTAGTCATATTCTAATCCTACAAGTTTAAAAGAAACGAATGTACAGACGCCAGCACATCCAGCTACCCAATCTGTCAAATTTCTTTTATAGATTTTCAACTTTATCACATAAGTATAAGGTTCACTTTCAATTGGAGAAATTTGACAGGTAGCTTGATGTGCTCGCGTCTGTACTTTGTGTCCCAAAGTTGCCATACTTTTGGATAAAAAATACATTCATATAAATCTTATTTCCATATCCTCGAGTTATCTTATGTAAAAACTGTATTTGTCATATAGATTATTATGTATAGAGGGTTACTGCATTAGATTGTTATAAAATTAGATGTTACGGGTGTATATTTTTAAATGTATGGCTGTTGTGAATATATGAATTAGGTGCTTGCTATGTGAAAGGCCCCATTTCACTATACGAACATTGAAATGTTACAATAAAATATTATAAATGAAATTAAACTGAAAAAAATACGTGTCACGTGAATGGGAACTTAAATACTTATTTAACGCTATAATATAATGCTTGTTTCCGTGCAAAATTAAATTTCAAGGTAATGCAAAAAGTATCGAATAAAATACAGTTGGATATTGCCAAATATATTGGAAAGTAAGTCTACGCCCTTACTTTATAGTCTTAACAGTTAGTATCAATACTTTGTACAAATGTATTAGTTGAATGAATAATACCGTTCGTTTCTCGTGATATTATTTTTCTAAAGACTGCATCGACATTTCGAAGTATTAAAATATGCTTTATTTTATACAAGTTTCTTTTATCTATCGTTTGGACAAAGTATTGTGTAAACATTGCTATGATTAAAATTAAAACCAACATTATTTTTGGAAGAAAATGTGCGCTTCGTATGGCAACACTTGATGTGGCTGCACTATAATCAATGTTACTTATAAAATATATATTCACAGATATATGTAGATGTATAAACATATAACTATTGGAGCGGAATAACGTGTCGTCAGTTGAGCCTATGATTTTATTGTGTATGTAAATATAGGTGTTTGCATAGTACACAGTGCTAATCGTAACTATGATACTCCAGCTAGCTTGTTCCACGTTATATAGGCCAGTTACAATCCTTTATTGCTCGTCAGTTACTTTTAATACTTAAACCAGATAACTTAAAAATTAAATAAATATAACTCATATGTTCTGGTTTTAGTTGTAAGTATTAAATCGTATGGCTGGCTTCTTAGGTGTTTTCGGTTAGCAATGAATAGTGCTAAACTTTAGGTTAAATGGATTATCCAATTTAATGATATATGATATCATTTGCAATATTTGAATCAGATCTGTTGATTGTTTCGCCAGTTGAAATGATTGCTAGTATTTTTGTGCAATATTTTTTTTGTTGTAAATTTTTTATTCTTGGCAACATTCACGTTGGGTATTCTCGTAAATTGAAGTATTATGAATTGAATATAATTTGTCAGTTATTTACCAGTGGTTAGAATGTTCATGTTTCATAGATTTTCAGTTGGCTTTACTGTACTTTGCAATGAATGCTGTGATGTCAGATTCGACTGATTTATTTCAAATAGTAAGATTCGCTCTTAGTATAAACTAAGTTCTTTTTAAGAGAATACTAGTTAAACCGCATATTTTGGATTAGTTTTAGTACTCATAGTGGTCTATAAAATTTATAAGTTGTAAATTTTATTCATTTATTTGTATCAATGTACCTAATGAGTTACGTTTTTATGTAAATATCCCTTCTATGTTATTTACGAGCTCTGTCTTTAGATATTCAATTTAGTTTATTTATGAAATAATAAATAAATCAATTAATATTATTTTTTGTTTTTATTTTATTTCGTCTTTAGTTGCTTGCTTTCACCCATGGGTCCATATAAAGCCTAACCTGAATGAAATTAGACGTTCAAAAAACCAACAAACACTGGTGTACAAAAGAATTCGGTTCACTTTAATATGCGCTGACATAAGCGGGTAGGCCGAGTTTTTTTGTATGTGACCATAGATACCTATATCAGTTATCAGTAGGAGAGGGTAAGTCAAAATATATTTGTCTATGTACTAGATACTTGTGTGTATGTTTACCTCTTAATCCTATGACAATACAATAAAAAGTATAACGGCCTGTATATCTAAGAGAAGTTTGTCTGTCCTAGAAAGTATTGCTTCCCGCTCCTTGTATCATAAATGGTAATATTTCACGTTGAAGCCTCTATTTTACAGAATGAAAAATCAATGTTATGCGCTTATTACATAAAATTGATATTTACGCAACAACGTGACGAGTTATGTCGGTCTTGCAATTTAGAGATGTATCTAGGACAGTATATATAGAATCTAGTCGTATATTCAAGATCACAGTATTACGGTAGCACTTTGTGTCATCAGAGTAATTATAGCTGTTGAAAGTCTAGCTCGCTAAGAACTTCTCGGTTAATTTTTAATTACTAGATCCTGTAATATAAAATCTTATTATGGCCTGGCCTTGAATTTTATTAAAATCCTTGTATGAATTATTTGCTGAATCTATTGCTATGATATACCAGGCTTAATTGAATTAGAAGGCGAATCTCCAAGACGTCTCAGTATCGAAATTAACTATGTGATACCTACTCGAAAGTAAATTCCAATTTTTATGTGACGTCCGCCGAACTAATGCACTATATTCTTATTTCATTTATAACGGCCCGCGGGCTGACCACCGCGAGGGTAAATTCAAAATTTGTACGTAGAACAAATTAAGAACCATTTGCAATATAGCCGCTTCTGAAAAATTTTGTGATATACCTTCCCGTTGGCAATATAAGCATTTCCAATATAAGCTGACCTCTCGTTGTATGGAAATCCTATACAACGCGAGATCAGATAGCTTAGATACTGGAAATGTATAGTTTGATATGTAGCCGTGTGTTCTTTTCTGAGGCCGAAAACCTAAAAATAATTTGCGTCAAGAAATCATCTTAAGTATGTCCTGTAAAGCATATGAAGTGCTATTCTTGAGTAAATTATTAGAGTAATTTATACAAAATGGCTATATTAAAATTACGTAGTCGAGTAATTAAAAATTGACCTGATCAAAATATATTTTTGTTAGGAGTGTTCTGTAATATTAATTGTCTGAACAATATTTGTAATGAAGTTTGTTCGTTGGGAACTTATCCAACAAAAGCTTTCAAAATGTGTACTAATCCTGTTGAATCTCAACTAGTGGGGCGATTGATCTATCTATACCATAATAAATTAATAAAAGTTATATAACTGTGTTTTATTTTAAAACTGCCTGATAATCACAACTAGCCTACTGAAAATAGTCTGCAGGTAAATAGACCATATTGGTAAGAGTATTTGAGCCTTCTTTGTGTAAATTCCAAACTCTTATTCAGCCCATTCTAGACTACGCTGACGCCTGCTATTTGGACGCTAATGAGGAGCTCTTAGACAAACTTGAGCGCCTGCAGAATTTGTGCATTCGTTTTATATTTGGGTTAAAAAAATATGACCACGTTTCTCAATATCGCAAAGAACTCAAGTGGCTCCCAATCCGCCTTCGCAGGAATACTCGGATATTATGTCTCCTGTTTAATATCCTGCATAATCCTTTATTCCCGTTATACCTACATGAGCGTTTCTCCTATACTCACTCACCAGACAAGACATGTAGGTCGCACCTTATATCCCTCCTAAAATTCCCATCCCATAAAACTGAATTCTACTCCCAATCCTTTACTGTCCGCGCGGTCAGGTTATGGAACTCACTTCCGCCTAACATAAGAAACTATGACACTATCGTTATTTAAAAAACGAGTGAAATTACATTTTCTCTCTATGTTAATATATATTTATTTATTGTATTTGTTGTATGTGTAGAACATAAACAGTATGTATTTATTTAAGTATTTGTATGTAAGTTTATTTATATTCTTCTGACTATTGAGTTTTTATTTAATATTTAGACTAACCTACACACAATTCCTCTTTCATACTATATCTCCTATCGCGGGCCTGTTGGAAGAGATTTCATTAGAAATAAGCAGTGCCTTTGCACTCTTTCGTTTTGTATACTTGCTTTTATTTACTTTTTACTGTGTGTACATAAAATAAATAAAAAATAAAAATTGAATATTATAGTGCCAAGCCACGTGTGTTTAATTTTTCTAGGTGGTCGCACTAGATTTGTAGGCGCTAGTGGAACTAGGCTGTGTTTAGGAAGCGTGTTTGATGCCACTGTACCAGTGTAGGAGAATATAAAAGCACCCGGGGGGCTCAGCCTCATCTCTAGATTTTTTGATGTACAGACGCCAGCACATCCAGCATCTGTCAAATTTCTTTTATAGATTTTCAACTTTATCACAAAAGCATAAATTTGACAGATTTGACGGATACAAGAACAGAGCCAGCACATCCGGCTACCCCAATCTGTTAAATTACTTTTATAGATTTTTAACTTCATCACATTAGTATAGGCTTTACTTTCAATTGGGGAAATTTGACAGATTGGGGTAGCTTGATGTGCTGGCGTTTGTACTTGTATGCGCCAATTATATGTTTGTAAAGTACCGACACATGGATTAAATTGCCCAGTGCGGGAGCTATCTTTAAAAAATACCTTCTTTAACTAGCAAAAGAGAGGCAGAACGTTGATTCGATAGCCAGAGCATAATACGCTCTTGTAGGTAATAAATACCCAAACCAAGCTAGGCTTGTATGTATTACTTTGAACTTTACTATGGAAACCAGATAACTTATATACTACATATAAACAATTTTTTGGAAATATATACTTATATCTATAGATAAATTACACCCAGACTCAGGACAAACATATAGTGCGACAAGGTTATTTATGAACGTGGCTGAAAGTGGAACTAACGCCGCCATCTCTCAAAGTGTCTCTGACAGTTTTCTAAGTTTATTATTGTATTATTTGGTTTAAAACACTAGCAATTTGCTAAAAGTGATAGAAAGTGGTGTCAGGGAAATAGTCCTAAAGGTTAAGGAGTTTTTCATGAAAGAAAAATACAATGTAGGCCTGATAATTCCATTTGAAAAAGTTAACGAGCGAGTTGCCGCCTCGATACGTAAATGTTACCATGCATGATTTATAAAACGCACCCGTGTATTAATTTTTCGTTTGATTTTTTGCATTAATGTAGTATTAAGTAATGTGAATGAAATATTAATTTACAAATAAATTAATTTATACAAATAAAAATGACTGTTTTCTTCTCTGGTGCCATCAATCACTATGGAGGATAATATATGAACTATTCAATAAACTTTTAGAGTTAGATATTCCTGAAACGGCCATCTGATTCCAAACTAAGTAAACCTTGTACGATGGAAATCATGTAGCTAATAAACTACTTTTGTAAATACATACTTATAAAAGCACCAACTACGCTAACTAGCCCGTCAAAATTATACAATTGTTATAAAATATACAATGGATACAATCTATTGGCATTTTAAAATTTTCGCATAATATTAGGGAAATTTTCTTAAAAGCAACCTTTGCCGACATAGTGTCACCCTCCCACAAATATCAGTCACGTTCATAAAGATCCTTGTCCCACTGTACATGTTCATGCACACAAATATCTGTCATGGATGGGAATCGAACCCACGATCTCCGGCGTGAAAAGCAAGCATTTGCATTTGTGATAATAGAGGATTTCTCTTGCATAATACCAAATTCTGGTCATGGTTTTAATGTGAGTTTAAGTGGGAAGACAGATACACGTAGTGTAATAAAAACAAATGTGAACCCATCAAACATACATGATAAAGTCAATAAATATACTAAAAAAAATTGTATTAACCTGGTGCACCAAAATATTCAAGGTTTGATGGGAAAAGAGCTAGAATTGGAGCTGTTTTTGAATTGTAACAATATAGATATTTTATGTTTAACTGAGCACTGGCTAAAACTCCATCAATTCATTTTCAGCTTCAATAATCACCAGGTTGTAAGCTCGTTCATCAGGGAAAAATATATTCATGGTGGCTCTCTAAGTAATTCTAATAAATAAGTTGTTAAAGTTTAAAGAAAGAAGTGATGTTGTGAGCCTCTCTGTTGAGCGAGTTGTAGAGATTTCATGTGTTGAGTTGGAGCAATTTATTGTTTTGAGTCTTTACAAACCTCCTTGTGCGCCATTTGATACTTTTTCAGATATTATGGAGGATGCATTAAATAAATTATCTAACAGCCATAAAACAGTTATCATTTGTGGAGATTTTAATATAAACATTTTGGAGAAAAGCACAATAAGTTGCAATTTATTAAATTTGTTTAAATCCTATAATTTATATCACAATTTTACAGAACCAACTAGAGTTACTGCTACAAGTGCTACATGCATTGATAATATATTTAGCACTGTAAAACCTTTATTTAAATCAATAATCAATAAAATTCAGTCAGATCATTCAGGTCAGTTGGTAACTTATTCAAATGCTCCAAAAATTAAAAGAAAACTTATAAGCTATATTCCATTTAGTGAAAACCGCTTAGAAAAATTTAAATGTAATATAGTAAAACAAATAGCATGGCTGCCCTATCATGATAATCCGGATCACTTGTACAACTCTTTATTCAATTTGATTAATGATGAGTTCTGCACAATATTTACACCCAAACAACTGTCTGTAAGTGACCGTCTGGTATTCAGTGATTGGGCAACTCCAGGCATCTATAAAAGTCGGAATCGGTTGTATGAATTGTATGAAGAAAGATCCCATAATCATAATACAGCTTTTCAAGAATATGTGAAACAATATGCCAAAACATTTAGACGAGCCTGTACCGCTGCTAAATCTTTGCACATAAAAAATACACTTAAATCTTCTACAAATATAATCAAAACTACTTGGAAGATAATTAATGCTGAGACAGGTGAAACAAAAATACGTAGTCGTGATTTTAACTTAGTAATAAACAACATAGATATTAAAGGCGATTTGGAGATTGCGACTGAGTTTGAAAAATATTTTTCGAATATTCCAGTCATAATTACTAACTCTCTTTCATATTCTTCTACATCTGCTGAGCAGATACTCAAGCAAAGCGTAGGGTCGTGTGACACAGTTTTTGAATTTTCGGTGGTTAGCCCTAAAGATATTTTAAATGCTTTCAAGAGTATTAATATGAAAAACACAAAGGATCTGTGGGGTCTATCTGTTAAGACTGTTTCATCAATTATTACTATAATCGCCCCACACTTAGCTACTGTGTTCAATTGCTGTGTTGCATCAGGTGTATTTCCTGACTTGATGAAGTATAGTAAAATCATTCCTTTGTTTAAAGGTGGTGATACTTCAGACTAGGGTTGTAACGGAGGCCTCTTAGCGGAGGCGGAGGCGGATGCGAAGATTACGGATTACACCTCCGCGGATGCGGAGGTTATCGGATGCGAATGCGAAGGTGAAAGTGGATGTGAAAAAATAGTATTTTATGAGTAATATTAATCATTTTTTTTAATCTCTTTCCATAAAAACACTTTCATATCTCACTTGTTTTTGGCTTCGTGTGACTTGAGTAAACAATAACAATTACTTCGCATTGCAAAGCAAAATTCGGCCGTACGACTGAGTCGTCATCGGTCGTCGCGGCTCGCGCATTATTATTATTCTATGATTTATTTTTATTTTATTGAAACTTATTCCACAAAACTACAAAGGCGGAAATTTTTGGCTGTGTGGCTGACGGCCATAAAGAATATCGCCACCCACTCTCATCCCGTGGGGGGACGTGTCTTTCTTATTGCGATCGCCAACCCGTCTGCCAATCGTGGCGATTATGGCAGATCCCCTCAAATGAAGGACACAACTAAACCGCTGCCCCCAGTCCCCGGCTGCCATGTTATTCCAAGCCGTGGTAACAGCAGTGGATTCGGCAGGGCAGAAGGTGCTACGAATTCCCGGCAGATTCCGCGTTACTAAAACTGACGACCACTGGCCCTGGCAACATACAACACACGCACACTGCGAACCGACGAGAAAATCATCAAACTGGAGGAAGAATTGAGCAGGTTACATTGGCATATAATAGGATTATCTGAAGTCCTAAAAGACACGATAATCCTGAAATCCGGGAACTTGATTTATTTCCGGGAGGGCGACCAACAGTCTCAAGATGGTGTTGAGTTCATAGTCCACAAATCCCTCGTCCATAATTAGTAAAAATTGGGAGAGTGTCGACTAGGGTTGCGTACCTTATACTCAGAATTTATTCGTTGAAGGTCATACAAGTATACGCGCCGACTTTGACGCACTCCGACGATGAGGTTGAGGTCATGTATGAGGATATATCTAGAACCATACATTCCTTTAGCACTTATTTCACTGTGGTCACGGGAGACTGTAACGCGAAGCTGGGTAAACTTTTCGGGAATGAGCTGAGAGTGGGGCAATTTGAAATGGCCTTCATGGAGAAGGAGGGGCTTTTTATGATGAACGCCTTTTTCAAGAAGCCGGATAACCGCAAATGGACCTGGGTAAGCCCCGATGGTAAAACAAAAAACGAGATAGACTTTATTTTGTCGACGATAAGACAGAAGTTCAATGACGTCTTTGTGATCAATACGGTTAAAAGCGGAAGCGATCACAGGCGGGGCTCATTGAACCTTAATGTCAAGCTCCAGAGGTGCCAACTGATAAAGTCTACGCTCCGACCTTTACCCATCCACGTCGAAAACCCCGAACCCTTTCAGCTCGAACTGCAAAACTGAACTGCTCGAATTGCGGGGAAGTGGAGTCATACCACGACAGGCTCGTAGATGCCGTCCATACGGCTGAGTCTAAGGTCTTCAAGGCCCGCCGTAAAAACAGAACCAAAAAGATCTCTGACTATACCCTGCATCTAAAGGAAGAAACACGGAAAATGGTTTTAAAATCGTTTGGTGATGCTAACAGATACCGGCAGCTCAACAGACAGATCTCAAAGTCTTTGACTCGCGACACGCGCCCAATTAATACAAAATGTATTAAAGAAGCCCTCGAGCGGAATAAAGGCTCTTAAAGTATTAGCAAGAGAACTGTGTGTTGGACAGAGCCAACTGACGAAGCTGAAGACTGAGGATGGCAGAATCGTCTCGACCTGAGTTGCTGGGAGAGATCGAGAGGTTCCATGGACAGCTGTATACGAGAACCCAGTCACATGTCGATAGTTGGGCCTCAGATCCCAGAGCACAACTAACCCGACACTTCACCGAAGACATCCCGGACGTCAGCATGTGCGAGATAAGAATCACTCTCAAACAGCTTAAGAACAACAAGGCGCCTGGTGATGATGGACGGGCCTTTCAGAAGTTATTTAACACCGTCATAATAGAAGGTCAAACGCCACAAGTATGGCACAGAGGTGGTGGTGCTCTTCTTCAAAAAGGGCGATAATACCCTCTTGAAAATTTACAGACCCTTCACAATGCTGAGCCATGTTTACAAGTTGTTTTCTGCTGGCTGGGCAGCATTCGGGAAGCTTCTCAATAACTTCTCGTCCCATATACTGCAGTGTCTCAATTCGAAAGTCTTCAACCAGTATGCGATGCCAGTGATGACTTACGGAACAGAGACGTCGTCGCTCACTATAGGTCTTATCAGGCGGCTCAAGGTCACCCATAGAGCAATGGAAAGAGCTATGCTTGGAGTTTCCCTGCGAGATCGAATGAGAAATGCTGAGGTTCGCAGGCGAACCAAAGTAACCGTCTTAACCCGAAGAATTGACAAGCTAAAGTGGCAGTGGGCAGGGCACATAGCTCGTAGAGCGGACGGCCGCTGGCGCAGAAAGGTTCACGATTGGCGACCACGAACCGGATGATCTTGAGCGGGTCACTGGATGCAGATAGCCCAAGACCGGCAATTGTGGATATCTTTGGGGGAGGCCTTTGTCCAGCAGTGGGCGTCAATTGGCTGATATGACGATGATGTTGACAAAGGCGGAATTGATGCCAAAGGCATTCTATGCCAGTCGACCTTTGGGTGATGCAGAGATATATGATTATGCCGTAAATAAAACTCCGTTATAACTCCGCAAAGAAATTGCGGAGGCGGAGGCGGATGCGGAGGTACGATTTCATGCGGAACTTCCGCAGTAACGGAAGTGGAGGCGAAGATCCGTTACAACCCTACTTCAGACCCTTCATATTTTCTACCTGTTTCCGTGCTGCCCACTCTTAGTAAAATATTTGAAAAGCTTATGCTTAGCCAGCTGCTCAGACACTTTAATATACATAATTTACTACACCGGAAACAGTTTGGATTCACAAAGGGTTGTTCAACCATAGATGCAGGGGTCAACTTATTAAAAAGTATATTCGCGGCGTGGGAAGACTCGCAAAAGATGCATTAGGTATCTTTTGCGATTTGTCCAAAGCGTTCGATTGCGTTCATCATGATACTCTGGTCAGAAAATTACACCACTACGGTATTAGGAACAAGGCTCTCGAACTTCTGACTTCTTACATGGGCAATAGAATTCAGAAGGTCGAAATATTCTTCACCATACAAAGCTTTTGCTTGGAGTCTATTACTGTCCTTCTCCCCGTATTAACTATTTCTCGTCATTAGAAAACCTTATTGAAAAACTTGTACCTTCTTACAGTCACGCAATTATCATGGGCGACTTTAATACCTGTCTACTCAAAAATGATTTCCGCTCCTCATCGTTAACTGCAATTTCCGATTCTCTTAACTTATCAATCCTACCCCTTAATGCTACCCATAATTTTCCTAATTCTACTCCAGCGCTTCTTGATCTTATCTTTATTTCTTCTCCTCAACACATCCATAAGCACGGACAGTGCTCTGCTGACGCCTTTTCCTATCACGACCTTATATTCTTGTCCTATAAAGTTCGCCCACCGAAAGCGAAGCCTAAAATCATCCTGCAACGTAATTTTGGTGGCATCGATCTGGAGAATCTTCGGGAGGATGCTGGTAGCATCGATTGGACACCTGTGTATACTGCTACATCTGTCGACGCTATGGTCACAGTATTTAACAACGAGCTCCTACAGTTGTACGACAAGCATGCTCCAATACGGCCTATTAAATTGAAACACCTACCTGCTCCTTGGCTATCTGATGAAATTAAAGCTCTCCAAAACAAAAAAATCGCGGCAAAATCAAAATACAAAGGTCGGCCAACGGATTTGAACCGCGACAAATATATCTTTTTACGAAATCACTGCAACAAGGTGTGTAGTAATGCACAACGCCAGCACATTCACAACTCTGTACAAAACGGTGATCCCGCTAAAGTATGGAAATTTCTAAACTCAATGGGGATTGGAAAGTCTCGCCAAAATGCAATTCCTAAAGACTTAGATGTCAATTTACTCAATAAACATTTTACTGCGTCGTCCAATTTTGATAGGGCACTTAAAATTAATACATTAAGTTATCTTTCATCGCTACCTATCCCCAAATACTCTCAGTTCGTCTTTAATCAATTGTCGGCTTGTGATTTCAGGAAGAGTATACTGTCAATATCATCCAATGCTGTAGGAACTGACACTATCAGTCGTAATATGATCATTCCCATCCTTAATGAAATCCTTCCTGTCTTATGCCATATCCTTAATTTTTCCCTATCCCATGGGATCTTTCCATCAGCATGGAAAGACGGCCAAATAACCCCGTTACCAAAAAAATCCAATCCAAGTTCCTTTTCCGAGTACCGTCCTATCTCCATACTGCCATTCCTCTCCAAAGTCCTAGAACGCCTTATTCATAACCAATTGAACTCCTTTCTATGCAAAAATAATCTCCTGAATCCTGTCCAATCCGGCTTCCGTCCTGGTCATAGTACCACGACTGCCTTGATTCATATTACGGAGGATATTAGGTCGGGCATGGAGGAGGGTGATCTGACGGTGTTAGCATTACTTGATTTCAGTAATGCATTTAACACCGTCGATCACGATATCTTGACAGGTATACTCTGCTCTATTAACATATCTCCAACGGCAATTGACTGGTTTCGTAATTACCTGTCTGGCCGCCGGCAACGTATACGTATTGATGACAGCTACTCTTCGTGGTGCAATACAAATGTTGGTGTGCCTCAGGGTGGCGTTCTATCTCCGTTACTTTTTGCAATTTTCATAAATTCCATATCCAATCAACTTATTTCATCCTACCACCTTTACGCAGATGATCTTCAAATATATTCAAAAGCACCACTTGAAGAGCTTCACGAAGCCATTCATAATATTAATACCGACTTATGTCAGATAAGCAGCTGGGCAAGGTCATATGGACTGCAAATAAATACATCAAAAACGCAAGTCATTGTTGTTGGTAGCTCCAGAAAGATTTCTATGGTAGACTGGTCGCTTGTACCACAGGTGCGCTTTAATGGTTCAGTCATACCGCTCTCGAAGACGGTAAAAAACCTTGGTATACATATTGATACCACGTTATCCTGGGGCCCACAGGTTAAAGAAGTTAGTCGAAAAATGTTTGCTTCCGCTGGGTCACTTAGACGACTTCGTAATTTTTTGCCGACCACCACCAAGATTGCGCTAGCCCATTCCCTTCTCCTACCGATTTTAGACGACGCTGATGCCAGCTATCTCGATATCACGGAGGACCAATTAAACAAACTTGAGAGGCTCCAAAATTTTTGTATTCGTTTCATATTTGGTTTGCGTAAATATGATCATGTTTCCGAATTTCGTGCAAAACTCAAGTGGTTACCTATACGACTTCGCCGGAATGCTCACATTGTTTCTCTTCTATATAGTATATTGTTCAATCCAGCTACTCCGACTTACTTAAAGGAACGTTTTGAGTTCCTCCACGAGACACATTCGAGGTTGCTGAGATCATCGAAAAATTTACGAATCAAGATACCAATGCACTCCACAAAATTTTTAGACCATTCCTTTTCCGTACAAGCTGCCCGATTGTGGAATGCTTTGCCAGAGACAGTGAGAGGTGCTCAGTCACTGGACATTTTTAAGAAAATGGTGAAGAGTTACTATCTTTCTCTTTAACGTTAAATTACTGTATATCTTATTCTCCTATGACCTGCCGTATATATATATATATGTATGTATTTATTTATTTATTGTTAAAAGTACCCATGGTACAAAAAACCACAAAAAAATCACAAAAAAAGAAAATAATCAAAAAAAAAAAAATCCTTTCTGCTAATTATGCCAACAAATACCCAAATGCCTTTTCTTTACTCCTGGTCCATTCAACGGTTGCCTGGAAGAGATCGCACTTAGCGATAAGGCCGCCATTTGTACAATCTTAACATACTCAAAGTTCCTATTATATGTATTATTTTTTGGTGTACAATAAAGAGTTACTTACTTACTTACTTACTTAAACGGTAAAATATCTCCGGGAGCTCCAGTGGTAATGGGCGTTCCACAGGGGTCAATTCTTGGCCCATTTTTGTTTTTAATTTATATAAATGACTTCCTTACTATGTAAGGGATAAGCATGAGATTGTGTTGTTTTTGCAGATGATACTTCCCTGACGTTCAAAATAAACAATTTTGACGATGTTAATGATGCAATCTCTAAAGTTGTTCATTGGTTTAATGCCAATAATCTTGTGCTTAATGATAAGAAAACTAAAGTCATAAAATTCACTACACCGAATGTGAAACAGGCGACAACCAATGTACAACTTAATGGAGCTAGGTTGGACCCTGTTGAATCAACTGTGTTCTTGGGTATCACTATTGAACAATGGAGCCCACAAATAGAAAAACTGTCCGGCAAATTAAGTTCTGCAGCATATGCAGTGAAAACTATGTGTGACTGATGTTGACACAGCTAGAATGGTTTATTTCAGTTATTTTCATAGTGTAATGTCCTATGGAATTCTTCTCTGTGGTAGCTCTGCTGACATTAACACCATATTAATATTGCAACAAAGAGCTGTAAGAGCTATCTATAATCTTGGCCCGAGAGTGTCTCTAAGAGAAAAGTTCAAAGAGGTCAACATTCTAACTGTACCATCTCAGTATATATATGAAAACTTACTATATGTGCATAAAAATATCGATTCCTTCTGTAAAAGGAGCGATACACATAATGTAAATACTAGATATAAGAATAATCTCATATTGCATACTACCCGTCTCCACAAAATAAGTAACTCTTTTACGGGGCAATGTATAAGATTCTATAACAAACTTCCCAATGATATTAGAGAATTGTCCACGAATAAGTTTAAAAGAATTATTAAAGCCAAATTGTGTAGCAGGGCATATTACAAAATTTCTGATTATTTAAGTGATAAAAGTGCTTGGGATTGAGTTGTTCTGAGTCAACACACATGATTGTCATTAATCTTATGTATATTTTATTTTAAAAAAGGATTCCTACTGAGTTTTCTGTCAGTGTTTCTCAGTAGCTGCCACGTCATGCACTGCACGGTAGGGTAAAAAAAATATGACAATTCCACATACCTATAGGTAAAATTTTTACGGAATAAAGCACCTTTGACTTTGACTATAATAATAATGTCCTCCTAGCCGAATTTCGGCCACGGCGGCCCGTCTTAACAGATATAAGCCTATATCTGCGTAGGACATATTAGAGTGCTCAAGTGTGTGCAAAAACACAGGAGCACTTTCTATTCCATCACTCTCATGATCCGATGGGACGCCTAGCGACACGACCGGAAAGAGATCAGGCACAGGACCGACAGCTTTACGTGCTCTCCGAGGCACGGGGGTATAATACCGCCAACTCCCAGACTTCGGGCTGATGCTGAAAAATTATTCGTTTTTACAGAAAAGTCCCAAAATCACTTGGCCCGACCCGGGATTTGAACCCAGGACTCTGCTAGTGAACACGCTACCGCTAGACCAACGAGGCAGTCAACCAACTATACCAGCAGGCTCGTAATGATTCGTTATATAACAATCCGCATGTAGATTAGGTAAATGAACTCAATTATTTCTAACGTATCTACGCGCTAGTAGGTGACATTTAATCTACTTGCGTCTTAACGAGATAAGCCTTTTATATGTAAGAAGAGAATTTGTATATAGAAAAGAGCTGTATGGCTGACAGCAAAGAGTATCAATACCACATCTCATCCATTGGGGAGCTTGGAAGTAATTTGTGCGTTCAATACATGCTCCATAATCTTATAGAGTATGGAAGTGATTGCGATGGGCCTGTAAATCGACGAGTTTGCACGACTACCCTTCTTGGATATGGGTTGAACATTTGCAAGCTTCCATAATTTGGGTAAATGACCCGATCTTAGAGAGAGCCAGAATAGGCGTGTTTGTATAGGGGACAACTCAGGTGCACATGACTTTAGCACTACCACCGGGATCTCATCGGGTCCACTCACCTTGCTCACGTCTAGTCCACGCAGCGCTTTTAGGACCTCTTTTTGGTGTATGTGGACATCCGACATTTCGGAGCCATAGTGAGGAATCTGTGGTGGAGGTTGGCTGTATCTAGGGAAGAGTTGCTAGCGAAAAGGTTCACGAGTAAGTTCCGCTTTCTCTTTTGCATTGTGGGCCATTGACCCGTCGGGCTTTATCAGTGGAGGTAGTAAAGAACGGCAAAAGTTCGCTTCAACCGATTTGACCAGGGACCAAAAAGCTAAGCTACCCTTGTCGTCTTTCTTTGAGTTCCAAGCTACCTCTTTGTGTGCCTCTGGCAAATTTCATCAAGATTGGTTATAATGATTCGTCGCCGACGATTAACTAGATTTTTTTTTAAAGTCACATAGATCATCCTAGCCCCAAACTAAGCAAAGCTTGTACTATGGGTACCAGGCGACGGTATACATAATTATATAGATACATAAATACTTATATACATAGAAAACATCCATGACTCAGAAACAAATATTCGTGCTCATCACACAAATATTTACACTTACCGGGATTCGAACCCAGGACCACCAGCTTCGTAGGCAGGAGCACTACCAACTAGGCTATGGTGACCGTCAATTGAATACATCAACAGTCACAGAACCAAATGAAAAAATATTTATCAAGCTTAGACGAATGTATATATATAAAAATCAATGCCACTTTTCGTTGTAATGTTATAACTCAACAACGCCTTTACCGATTTGGCTAATTTTGGTCTTGAATTATTCGTGGAAGTCCAGGGAAGGTTTGTACGTAGAGAAAATTTAAAAAAGTCTTGAAAAAGTGTAAAATCAACCTCTTTTAGCAATTTAAAATATTTATTTGTGTGAATAAATGAACTTAATAATCATATTTTTTATTACTATGCCTTATACGTAACGAAGCACGCACCGGGCCGCTAGTAGGATATAAAACACAAAGACTTTTTAATTATAATAATTGTACTTTACCTTTAATAATGTTTATTTTCTGTAGTGCTATCGTTCAAATATACCGTACATCATATTCTACTCTCTGCCGGAAATCCCCGATCGATCTCAGATTCATGATGAGTAGGTATTGCAATAAGGAAACTGGCAATACCAAAGAGACATTTCCAAAATAATTTTAGAAATGTCTCTTTGGTATTGCCAATTTCCTTAAAATGTAGTCAAATCTACTAACTTCGGCTAGTTAGAGCGTTCTAACCTACTAAAAGATTATAATAATATTGAATCCCATAATCTTATAGAAAAGTTAAAATCTATCAAATGTACTCACACTACGCTGGAGCTTCAGGCAAAGTACACAAGAATAAGGTTTTAGCGTGCCAAACTCTACGGCTACCATTAGATGTGAGTAACAGAACATGTGGCGCAGTGGTTAAGATAGTCGCCTTGCTACTGTCTCGGCGTACTCGGTGTTTTGGGTACGATCCCCGCACAGAACAAATAATTTTATGGCCATTAAAATGACGATCTGCGGTGGGTGCCGTCTTTAAAAACAAAATTGGTCATAATTTTTTATGGGATCAATGAAATATATAAATTGATCATTCAGATCCGATATACTACCGGTATCCAACAACTGAACTGTTCTCTGACTATTAAGTAGGTACTTACGGTTCGTCAGCTTTATGTAAATAGCACATCCAGCTTTTGACAGCTTGGGGTAGCTTGATGTCCTGGCGTCTGTACTTAAATCCACCCTTAGAAAACACGCAGGCCTTCCTCCTCTTATTATGACAAACAAACGCACCTACGTTCCACCAAATACATAACACCAGACTTCCTTCGCCAAATATCAATATTATAGGTACAGTTACTAAGTATTCATATGCATAAAAAAATAACAAACATCTGAACATTAAACAAATAAATAAAAAAGGTTTTGATTCACTAAACTTTTAAAAAAGCGCTTGTAAATACAGAACATGTTTGTAGTAATATTAGTTATGTATACATTGTTATTTCTAGTTACATAGATATTTAGGTACGCGGATTGATTGAAAACATTTATACAATTTATTTTATAATAGCAATAATATTTAGCTAGCTTGTTTAAGTTATTGTCAAAGAGATTATGTTTAAGTCCGGTAGTATATGAACCCACTGAGTTTGTTTCGCTGGGTCTTCTCAGTTGGGGCGCATTGGATCCAGTGGTAGCAATAAAGCGCGACCGTCATTATTAACACTAGGTCCGCCGTAATAATAATACCTTAATATAGACAGCACCATTCAGACAATTTTTAGTAAAAATATACTTAGCTAAAACTATAAATTTTGATAATTAATTATCAAAATTTTGCCGGCTTACTACCGGTTTCAACACGACCCAGTTGAGATGGTCCGGCGGAACATACTCAAGCGGGCGATATTATAAATCTAAACTCACATGCACTATAATCTAAAGTAACAGAATGGCTGCTCCTTAAGGATAACTCTTACACGGAGTCTTTACTAACCTTACTTGTATAATACACTCACAGACACACACACATAAATTCACACCAGCACACACACACCGCTTACACACGCAAACACACAGCATACAATTCTACTCATGTATACCATACAGTAGAATGACACAGTCCACTTTCGATATAAGTTTTAAATATAAGTTTTTGTTGATAAGTTTTGTTAATAATTGACCGCAAACTACCTCTTATAATACAGGTATACCCTAGCTTATGAGGTAGAGTATTATTCTTGCACAGATTTTGCAACATAAACTATAAATATATTTCCAAACCAAATATTTAGCTGTATTTCAAACTCTGTATGTTTTTGGATAAATAAAGATTATTATTATTAGATTTTATGGTAAAGTTATTGTGCAGAGATGTTCAATAATCATATTTGTATTATTTAGCTCATTACACTTTGTTTTCAAATTTTTTTGTGTGACTTTATCGTATGGAAGATGCCTAAATGGAAATCATTTTATACAAAGCCATAATTTATTACATTGGTCTGAATCTCAGCAATCATGAGATTCAGACCAATCAAGATGAAATGTAGATGAGAACAGCATAGACCTATAGCATAATATTAAAAAGTTATTTTATAACAAATAGCTTCGAACAAATAGATACCCTACGATTTTCGAGCACTACGATGCTAGTAACCAGAGACAATTTCATAAATCCCTTTTATGGCGAAGTCATAGAGTCTAAAAAGCTCAGCTGTTTCTCGTCGCCCCCATTAAAAGATAAATAGGTATGTTTTATATGAATGCATCTTTAGTAGTTATATTTCGTAGTAGCAACACCCAATCAATCGATGACAGCGACGGATTTGCACATCTCGTCGCTGACGACATTTTGTCAATAAGTTGTAAAATTGAAGAGAATTGGTAAAGTTTTCCCTAGTGTTTAGTGTTAAATAAGCCATAAAAATGGCAGACAATGAACAGAAAGCTATGCAATTAATCGCAGAGGCCGAGAAGAAGTTGAGTTCATCGAAAACATTTTTTGGTTCACTTTTCGGGTAAGGACAATGAGTTCATCATTATTTTGTTGTTATTGTTCTAATTTCACTACTATTGTGTTAATTATCTGTCTTGTTACTGCATCAGTTTTATAGTTATGATACCACCTAACCTTGGTTTACTTTTGCAAATTATTGGCCATCCATTGTGTACAGGTGTAATTTGCGCGTACAGGGTGACTAATTAAACTGCTATTACTCATAAGCAGTGTTCATAAATTTCCATAGTTCAATGACATATTTAGCTAACTAATAAGTAATTCATCCTCATGTTTGTACTAAATCAATATGATTCTGTAGTGGATTCTAATAGGATAAAACTTTCCAATTTGCGTCATCTTTAGCTTTAGTTTAGTATATTAAAAACTAGGTAGCAAAGAATGTTTTGGTATGCTAAAGCTGTTATATACTTTGGTTGACCAGGAGCACGCTATTAGACCAAATTATGGCTATGCCTTGTGAAAGCCAAGCCAATTTTATGGTAAGTATTATACTGAGAAAGTGTGAATAAAATGTCCATACATAGGCAAATAATCATGGACAAATCACGGAGGCTAAGTTAAATCCATAATTATTTATAGTGCTAGTAATCTGATAATTAGAGAATAATATAATATAAGAGTATATATTATATTATTCTTAAAATTATAGGCTTTAAGTGTTGCCAATCATAAGTACAATCCTTCATCTTCATCAGTAAACCTTTTGGTACTACTGTGCAGCCAAAAAGTGAGAAAGAATTGAACTATTATAACTGCTGCCTGTCGCAAGTACAATTCTTTATCACATTTGTGGCTCCAGAGTGTAACCAAGAGTTTTATTGCCATAGAAAAGTATTTATACTTTCCTCTAATGATAAATCTTTTCTGATCAATAAAACTACAAGAAGTAAACCTAGGAACTCACTATCTGCTCCCAATGTAGGCAGAGCCTGTACTATACCAACCAGATAACTGATAAGATAAACATCACACTAATATTATAAAGGCAACAGTTTGTGAGTGTGTATGTTTGTTACTTATTCATGTCTAAAAGAAAGGCTCTAAACTAAAATAAAGAATTCTTATTATTATCAACAGCTGGAGCAATTTTAATAAAATTTGCTATGGAGTTAGCTGACACATCTATATACATAAAAATCAATGCCATTTTTTGTTGTAATGTTATAACTCAACAACACCTTTACCGATTTGGCTAATTTTGGTCTTGAATTATTCGTGGAAGTCCAGGGAAGGTTTGTACGTAGAGAAAATTTTAAACATCCTTGAAAAAGTGTAAAATCGACATCTTTTAACAATTTAAAATATTTTTTTTATTGAATAAATGAACTTAATAATATTTTTTTTATTACTATGCCTTATACATAGTGAAGCACGTACCGGGCCGACCAGCTATAATTATAAAGTTTAATGTGGGTAAACCCGAGGGCACATCTAGTAGTTATATATTTCTAAATACATATGTATTATACATAAATTACACCTAGACACAATACAAATAATTATGCTCATCACACAATGATTTGTCCTGACTTAGCAGTCTGGGTCACTACCCACTAGGCTAATAGGCCTGTAAAACATGCTACTCAAGGAACAGCAAGCCATCCATATAGTGTACAGACCACAGCACATCCAGCTAACTCAATCTGTCAAATTTCTTTTATAGATTTTCAACTTTATCTCAATGGTATAAGGTTCACTTTCAATTGGTGAAATTTGACAGATTGGGGTGGTAGCTTGATGTGCTGGCGTCTGTACCTATCTATCTATATTGAAGATAAATATGTACATATCTGTTTGGGATTATGACATCTGTTGTAATCCTAAACTGATATGTACAGATATGATGTTTTTTGTAGTTTTACTAACATTACACTATTACTATATGTGTTTAACGACTGCCTCATTGGTTTAGTGGTAGCATGTTCAACTGCAGATAATGAGGTCCTGGGTTCAAATCCCAGGTCAGGAAAAAAAGTGATTTTGGGATATTTCCGTTAAAAATAAATTATTACGGGTATTACACCCCCATGCCTCAGAGACTCTTTCTGGTTGTGTCACTAGGTGTCCCATCGGATCATGAGAGTGATGGAATAGAGAGTGCCCCTGTGTTTGCGCACACACTTGTGCACTATAATATGTACTGTGCAATTGGCCGTTTTTAGTCGGGAAGACATTATTATTATTATTTTTTTATTATAATATAATATTATTCTGTCTCGGTATCACTCTGGGGTGATGAGGAACTACTTTTTTCAACTCCTTATTTATTTCTGATTAAATTTGTGGGATCCAAGATAGTTCAAACGATTCCCTGAGATATGCATGAGTGTCACCCATCAGAGTAATTTCATTGTGTACCACTGTCTGTACTGATTTACTTGAGTTGTAGCTTTGTGTTAGAGGGGCGGACAAGTCCCATAGAAAAAAAAGAGGATCATGATATTTGATTATACAATGTATTTTATAGTCTATTTTGATAGTAGATTATACAAGTTATTTTATAGTGTAAACCTGCCTAACCTGGAGAAAATATTAAGTTGAAAACAAGCATACATAGTAAAGTACCCAGGCATCATAGTTCCATTTATTTTTCTTGTATACATATAGATGAGTCTGTGTCCCTTGGAGCTTGTGAATTTTATAAGTGTACTACTCCTACTATTTGCTGTTTCTCATGTTACCTTGGTGTCAGAGTTGTTCAAGCCACACAATAGGTCACGAACATGGCTTATTGACTGCTGATTAATTACAACAACGGGACCAAAGTTTCACATAGCCCCGAAGTAAGGAGATGCTCAGACTTTGATGGTCAACCATTTATATACTTACTGCATGCCGAGATGCTTTATAACGCCAACCATTTATGGACTGGTGAGTGAAACAGGCTGTTAGCCTTCAGGTACCTGCGACTTTCGGTATTGGTTATGAGAAAACCTATGTCTACTTTTTTAAGATACTCAGTAGCCCAATAAAATTGGACATGTAAATCTGAACATTTTGCTTATTGGTATCATCATTAATCATCTAGATTTAATCCTAGTAGCTAGTCATAACAATTGACTAGCTACTAGATGAGTCATAGGTGTGCTGCTTGGTTCCAAGCAGCATTTTATGGAGCATCTTTAGCTCTTGGTCTCTACTGACAACAACTAAACATAAGCTATGTCTAAAATGAACATCTCTGACCCTAGAATAATCAAAGCTCATATGAATTAGTGGTTTGTAATAGATATCTAATGACCTGCAATTGCCTATATCTGTTTGTGTCCATGATAGTGGTTGGAGCTCCATATAGGTGATTTCAGACAATTATTACTTCAATTAGTTATAACTACTTAAGCACAATGGCCAATCAGGAGGCTAAGAGCGAAAACAACGACTCAAATAATTATTAAAACTACTTTTAAAGAGTCATCGATGCAAATTGATTAGTCTATGGAGTAAATTTAATTACAATTTTGTAAAATTAAAGTTATAAGATGAAAATGTTTAATATTGTTTATTCCTATGAGCCTTAGTTACTCTGATGACAAAGTTGTTTTTGTTAAAATGAATTAGAAATATGGTAGACCATGCAATCATAATGAAGAATAAAGAAATAAGTTTATGCCTTACTTAAAGGCCAGAAACACCCTTATGGCCCCTCTAGTGTTGCAAGTGTTCATGGGAGGTGGTAATCACTTACCATCAGGGGAACCAATGAAAAATAAACCCACCAAGAAGGCCTCTGAAATGGCTTCAATACTATTGACTGAAGACTAAAGCCAGGCCCTAGCATTTAATATGCCCTCTGAACCATGGAGGCAATCAGAAATTAAATCACATAAGTGGTCATCCATCTACAATCTACTTTTTACCTCACCTCTCATTTAGAGAGGCTATGAGTAACTCAATATCATTATGTTACTGATGGACAGAATAGTTTATCTATCAAAATTATGGAACTTGTTATAAATATTATATAAGCAATATTTTGTCACACAAATACCTACCTGTCATTGACAAGTGCAAGTTATTAGACACAAACGCTGAATAAATCAAATGTATTTGTTAGCAGTACTGCTATTTGTTTACCTGCTCTTAGGCAAAATTAGAAGCATTTGTTTGTTGGATATTTAAACCTTCATGAGCTTTATTTTTCATTTTGTAAAGGTAACGCCCGCATTAGGGAATTCCGTGTGTACTTTTATATATGTACTAGGTGTGCCCCGCGGTTTTACCCGCGTTAAATTTTATACATTATCACAGCCCCTCCCCCGTAGATGATAGCATGATAATATGTAGCCTATATGTTGACGCGACCACGTAGTATTATTCATGCAAAATTTTAAGTAGATCCATTCAGTATTTTTTAAGTTTAGCCCGGACATACATACAGACACACAGACAAAAATTCTAAAAACTATATTTTTGGCTTCGAAATCGATTGTACGCCCGGAGTATCCTTTTAAAAAAATATTCAATGTACAGTTTTGACTTTCCTACGATTTTATTATATGCATAGATAATTAGCCGTCACTAAGTACACCCAGATTCAGCACAACTCATATATTCTGTTGTTCTGCGTGGTCATTCAACCCGGGATACGAAGTGGCGAAGCGGCTGACCTATCCAATGTGTCACACATGCAGTCAAGTTGAATTAACTGTCATTGGAATTGACTGATAATGCTTATTCGAAAAATCTAGCAATCTATCTTATTAATATGATTTAGCAATAATTATAAAAATCCTTTGGAATGACTACCTCTAAGTTGTAACATCATAATTTCGCTTTAAGTATTATTTATTGATTTAGTAAACCTTTTACACAGATCTTTGAAGACATTTATATATACCTAACCATGATCTACATAATATATGTATGTTTAGACATAACCTAAACAACTCCTATCTATTCAATTTAATTTAAAAATTTAACATTATCAATACTCCTCATTTAGTAAATCCGCTAAAATCGGTTACTAATCGTTTTAGGTATAAGATTTTATAGTTCTTGACGGGTAAGTGGGCATCCTCTATCCCGTTCTTGCAATATTACTGTCAGTTTGGAGATTCTATGGCTTCACTACAAGTGACGTCATATGTAAGTATAGCGTGTTTTTTATCTAACATCACACAAATATTATAAAGGCGAAAGTTTGTGAGTGTGTATGTTTGTTACTTTTTCACTTAAAAACTACCGGACGGATTTTGATGACAGTTTGTAGTAATAAAGTTTATATATCCGAATAACACATCCTTCTAATATTATAAACGCGAAAGTTTGTAAGTATGGATGGATGTTTGTTAGGGTGTTACCACATCAATCGATCGTCGATCGATGTTTTCGATCGACATCGGTCGACGTTGATCGATTGGTGTGGTAGCTTTAATTGATCGACGGATACCGATTGACTAACCAATCGATCGATTACCAGTCGATGGCATCGCTCGACGGCATCGGTCGACGTAGATCGATTGACCGCAGCTATGTTCCATCGGTTTCTTTCGAAATGTATTCACAAGAGGATGCGTTGTTGTTGGCCAGTACGATTTTGCTCGTACTATTATTACGGAGACACAAACGCAGAACACTCTGGATGCGAGTGTTTTTTAAAGCCAAAGATGCTTACATTCTGCAAATTACATTTTAAACAGTGGTTCTTTGGATGCTTTTCACAACTGAACGCAAACACAGGCCACGTAGTAAGCGCGCGGGGCGCGGAGCGCGGGCGCTGAGTGACATGGGGAGCTCAAGCAGCTCGATCGACGTCGACTTATCCATTCTACTATCGATCGACGTCGACTAATCCATTCTACCATCGATCGATGGCATCTGTCGACTATCGATCGATTGGTGTGGTAGAAATTATCGATCGACGTCGACTAATCCATTCTTTGGATTTTAATGAAACTTAACAATAATATAGCTTATACATCAAAATAACACAGACTAATGATCTGTAAATACTTATAACGGCGTTATTTTCAGCCATTTTGAATTTTTTTTTACTTCTATTATTTGGGTCCAGTCTACCCTCTATCTCCCTCTCTCTAGCATTTATTTAATTTACTTAAAAAAAAATGTCTACTCTTTATTCTGTTCTATAATTAATTACAGTTTTTCAAGTGTTGTGTCACACAAGGTCTTTGTGTTCAATTGAAACTGGAACAAGTGACAATTTATTCTTTTACAATATTTATAAGTATATTATTTACATAATGTATGTATGATTAACCTAGCTTACAAATAAACGGTTCTTGGGAATTGAATTAATTATAGATTTTGTGTTAGTAAGTGTTGGTGATTACCGTTTTTCCAACTATTTTGACATATTTTAACTGGTGCTGAAGAGCGTTCTTTCGGTCTTTCTACACCTGGTGGTGTCTACTGTAAGGTGGCGGACTTTATGGTAGTCACCACGGGTAATATTATGTACTAACGACCACGTCCCAGGTTGCACGGGTAGATACATGGACATAATTGTATTTTAAATAAGTAGTTTGTTTAGATAATATAGAACATTGTAACTTTTGAACTTCGCGTGTGGCGCAGTGGTTATGGTACTACTTCGGCACCCTCGTGCTTCGTATTCGAACCCCGAACAGAAAAAGTATTTGTGGGACCCATATATAGTTGTTCCGAGTCTGGATATCCTTTGTTATACAGAGGTTTATTTTTCTAGTCGAGAGGTTGTCTTAAAAATAAAACAAACGTTATTAAATAATAAAATATTATGAATTCAATTCATCATCAATTTCAATTATTATCTTATTGTTTTTACTTCCTTGACCTTTGTATTCGGGTCCGGTACTAGGTAACCACTTATAGCTATCATCTAGAATTTAACTAGCTGGTATTGATAGGCGTGGTGTCAGATTCTTTTAGGCATTGACTTCAGTTCAGATTTTAAGGCAGTCGTTACGTCACTTCGTGTCCCGGGTTCAACAGTATCCTTTCAATTCCCACACAGAAGCACTTTTTATATTACCCTGGGACATTATATACACACGGCCATCTGATCACAACCAAGCAGAACTTAACCAGATAACTGATATATTACATATACTACTTTTCTTTTGTCAATACATACTTAGATAAATCACCCCCAGACTCAGGACAAACAGGCATCATGAGCATATCTCATAAATTGTCACAAATTGATGTGTTGTTGTCACACAAATATCTGGCCTGGGCCTTCACGACCTCCGACGTGAAAAGCAAGCATTTGCCAACCACGCCACCATATGAGGTGGTTCTGAGTCTGGATGTGCTCAATTATGTTTCCAAAGTACCCCGCTATACAGAGATATACTTCCATTATGCGGGTGTTGACTTTAAAAAATATATATAAGTAGAACAATTTTGCTAGATGTTCTCATATATTCTTCTTACAGTGGTTCATCCAAAGTGGAAGAGGCAGTGGACTGCTACCTCCGGGCAGCGAACCTGTTCAAAATGGCTAAGAAGTGGGCGCACGCTGGACAGGCCTTCTGTAGCGCTGCGCAGCTACACCTCAAAGCGGGTGTACGCCATGACGCCGCCACCAACTTTGTCGACGCTTCCAATTGTTACAAGAAATGCGATCCTAACGGTAAGTGGTACAACAATTCATATACATATTTATTTATTTACTAGCTGCGCCCTGCGGTTTTACCTGCGTTAAACTTTATAAATTACCTATAGCCTATATGTTAATCTCGATCGGCTCTACCGGCTAAGTCGCCGAACATCGATTTCTTAAATGGCGATCAAATAAATAAAGGTTAAAAATGACTAATCAATCGTTAAATCGGCTTCAACGTTGACAATCGATTCCAGACCATTTATGACGTCACACGTGGTGGTGGAAGCCGATTTAACTATTGCTTAAGTCATTTTTAACCTTTATTTATTTGAACGCTATTTAAGAAATCGATGTTCGGCGACTTAGCCGGTAGAGCCCCTGGATATTATTAATTGATAGTATCAGGCCAATCTCGCTCCTATATGCTAACTTGTACTATCAAAACACGGTAAAACAGGGAAAAAGAAACAACGTGATTAATTGCGAACGAAATGTAAATTTAATGCTAGGGTATTACATTATTATAAAGTACGCTAAGTACCTATCAAATAAAAATTTAAATTGAGTTGTAACTCTTCGACATTCTTATGTTTTAAATATTTTAGAGAACTTTTTTCTATCGAATTGAAGTAGGTGCGTCGTGTTTTGTGTTTAATGATGTTTTGAAGAAGACGAAATTATTTTACGTATTGGGGGAAAAAACAGGGGTGAGTGTCCTAGGAGCAGTTACATGCCCATTTTTAGGGTTCTCTACCCAAATGGCAAAAAAGGAACCTTTATGGATTCGTTATGTCTGTCTGTGCACACACGCCCATTTCGACCCATTAGTGCCCTAGGTGCACACACGCCCATTTTTGCCCATTAGTGCCCTAGGTGCACACACGCCCATTTTTGCCCATTAGTACCCTAGGTGCACACAAGCCCATTTTAGCCCATCAGTGCCCTAGGTCCACACGCGTCCATTTTAACCCATTAGTGCCCTAGCTGCACACATGCCCCTTTTTAGGGTTCCGTAGCTAAATGGGAAAAGACGGAACCCTTATGGATTCGTCATGTCTGTCTAGTCTGTCCGTCCTTCCGTCCGTCACAGCTGTACTGTTGAAACTTGGTAAGTAGATGTATTCTGTGAATCGCATTACGATTTTCACACAAAAATAGAAAAAGAACAATAATTTTGGGGTTATCTGTGGATAGGCATATATTTGAACGAGATCTAGTAAGTAGTTTTTTTTAATACGTCATAAGTCGTAAACCGCAATTTACCTTTCATTTAATCAACTGAAATACTTGCTGCTATGGAATCCTTCATGGGTGAGTCTGACTCGCACTTGGCCTTTTTTATACACGTATTCTTAATTCCGATCGTTGTATTTTAAGAATATATCAATATTATTCAGCATAAGATGCAATGTATTTTTTAACACGAAATAAAATTATTTATTTTAATAATAGCAGCATTAATAAGCAGACCTTGTACTATGGAAACCAGATAATTGATATAATACATTTATTTCTTTATTTAACACCATATAATTAACGTGACAGGTTTACACCCAATGCGTTAATTATTTATAACATCACTAATCTAAAACATATCATATTATTAAAAAAGAAGATTAATTAAATTACACATTATTGCATTGAAGATACATTATTTTTATACATTATAATTAAGTGTTATTATAAAATTATTAAATAACAAATCCTTACAATTATGTCAAGTAATCAAGAGTCACTCTCATAAATTCCGCCAGTGTACAAGTAAAGATGTCAAGTCTTTGGGACACTTCATTAAGTATCTTTAATGAGGTACTAATTGGTGAAAATTTTAAGATATTAGTCCTAGCTGATGGAACTTTAAACAGTCTTCGTCTCGGTCCTTGTCTTAATCTGGTATTTGGAACCATCAATTTTAATGATTCCAACATCTCAGGATTATTTATCTTGCCACGAAATACACAGAAGCTGTATTTAGCTAGAGCTAAGTTTCGCCTCACCTCCAATTTATAGTATCCAACCATCCCTATAACGAAGAGAGTTGGATACATAAGGGGGTAGAATGGATATACTCCGTACTCCTTGAAATATAGAAACCGCGTGAATTTATTTTGTATCTTATCCACCATGAGACCATATTTAGCTTCTTGGGGATTCCAGATGATAGCATTCGTTTCTAGCTTACTCCTTACCAATGCATTGTAAAGTGACTTTAGGGCTACTATACTCGTGAAGTTCCTGGTTTCTCGTAAAATAAATCCTAGATTTTGAAAAGCTTTCTTACATAGTTGGACAATAAAATGGCGAAACGTCAAATCACTGGAGAATAAGACGCCGAGGTCACGCACGGACGTAACGCGTGGAATCGTCTCTCCTTGTATGAGATACTTGTGATGTATTGGCACCACGGCACGTGTAAAAGACATTAAATTACATTTTGACACATTAAAATACAATTTATTTTTCAGACTCCATTCCACTACGCGATCAATGACTACTTGTAGGCGCTTGCAATCCTCATCGGTCCTAATCTGTGTAAATAACTTGAGATCGTCTGCAAACAGTAAGCATCGTGCCTCTTTCACCACTTCTGGGAGGTCATTGATCATTACAATGAATTCTAGCGGGCCCAAGTTACTCCCCTGACTGACTCCAGTACGAGTGCGATATGAGCCTGACATGCTGCCAGCATACTCCACGTATTGCTTCCGATCTTTAAGGTAGCTCGCAAAGAACTGTAAGAAGTGTGGAGTGAATCCTAATTTTGCTAATTTCGACAGTAGAATATCATTGTCGACACTATCGAACGCTTTCTGAAAATCAAAGTATGCAACATCTAGCTGAGCTCCTGCTTCAGAGTCAAGTGTAGGAGCTGCAATGTTCATGAAACACATCAGATTAGAATCAGTGCCGCGGCCTATCCTAAATCCATGCTGCGCGTCAATAAGTTGCGGGCTCACTTGCGAATAAATTGTTGAGCATAGTGCCGATTCAAAAACCTTCGCAAAAGTCGACAACACGGCAACCGGCCTATATCCTCTTACATCTGAACTCGCAGCACCTTTTGGTACTGGCGTCACTCTTGTCAATTTCCATCCATCCGGATAAGATCGTTCCTTTAAGCACAAATTAAAAAGATGCATAAGAGGACGCGCTAAGACCATTCTGCAGTCTTTGACAATATAGGGAGGTACCCCATCTGGACCCACCGATTGCTTAGGTTTAAGGCGCGCCATTGCAGTGCTCACGTCATGTAAAGAAAGTTGCCTCACGTGTATACGGGCACCGCACTCAGGTACCGCTTGAGCTGCAGTTTTTGCATCCAGATATGGATCAATATTTCCATAGACTGACTGATAGTAGTCAGCGAATGCCTGCGCGTACTGTTTCCAATAATGGTACCCCATTCCTAACAATACGTGTTTTACTGCGCTTTGAGCGCTTATGACCAATTAAGTTCCAAAAAGATCGCGGCTCAGTAACAAATTGGGATTGAATACGATGTTGGTATTCATAATATGCCTTATCGATCATATTTTTAACTTGGGAACGATAGTAAGAAAACTTTTCATAATCATCTCTAGAACCAGATTTTTTGTAAGCTCTATGCCAAGCTGCCTTTAGTTTTATGTCGCCTATTAGCTCGGCCGTATACCACTCAGGGTAATGGTACCGAGAGTTGTTGGCCTTAGGCTTTTTCCTGGGAACGCTATCATCCAGTAATTTATAAAATATGTTATAAAATAAATTGTATGCATCTTCGACATTACTTGTCTCGCACAACTCAGCCCAATCCACTTTGGCCAACGATAAGTACAGTGAATGAAAATCAGCCTTGGCGTAGTTCCATCGAGGATGAAAGTTAGTGGGTTGTGTAGACTCAGGGCTGACGGAGTTGGATATTTGCGCGGTTATACGATTAAAATATACTATTAATATATATATATTCTTACAAATAAACAATATTATATTATATACTACTATTTTTCTTTTGTAAATGCATACTTATACAAATAATTACACCCAGACTCATATCTGTTCTGGGTGGGAATCGAACCCACAACCAGCGGCGTGAAAGGCAAGCATTTACCAACCACGCCAATTGGACCCTCAAAAAAGATCTAGAAAAGATACGTACTCGTATTACTAAATGTCGTAATCCAGCGTAACTTTAAAACCTTATATATGTTACGATAATGTATGACATAGACACATAGACTATTTATTCGCTATGACTCACTTCAATAAAGTGTACGTGGTTGTTATATAGGCTTGTATCACAAAAAATGACAGCATCATTTACTCAGGCAGTGTTTGCTTCACGCTCTATGAATATAGAATTGAGATCTAGATAAGATATAAAATAGTCTCATGTTTCATACACTGAGACGATATAAGAAAACTTTGTTATCGATCAGTTTTCGTAGTTTATTTATTCATGTACACACAAAACAAATTATTTATAGGTTCTGCTTATTTCGTAAGATATTTTCTTTTAGCAGGCCGCGACAGGAGAAATAGGGGTGCGTCTACTTGTCAATATTTAGACTGACAATAAATTAAGCCTAACAGTAAAAACAAAATTCTTATTATCTTAAAAATTATGAAATTATGAGCATTAATAAATAATAAATGAATTTATTAGTACAAATAACAGACCTGACGTGTCCGCATGAATAGTAAAAGTAATACCCCACAGATCCGTAAGCGATCGGAGAGGTTAAGCAACTAGGCTAGCGGTCAGTCCATAGATCGGTGATCGAAAAAGTGGTTTAACTTTTGAGCATCTCTGTGCTTCGGAGGCTTAAGTTGTCAAACGACTACAACCTGCGGGCCTACTCGATTTCTCCGAACAACGAAATTTCGTTACGAACTTTGCCTATATTCTATACGTGAAGTTCGTTAGGAAATTTCGTTATTCGGAGAAAGCGAGTAGGCCCCCTGGACCGACAGAGATATGTCAGATGCCTACTGGGCGGCTTGAACAACTCTGACACTAGAGTAACCACTGCCCATACGATAAGTAAGTAATAGAAATAAGTATGTAGAGGGAGATTTTTAGAAGGGGTTTATTGGAAGTTCTTCTTCACCATGTGCCAGTGCTTTTGATATGTTGCTGTTGCTGCTCTGGTTCGTAAGCGATCGGATAAAGTATGAGAGCAGTCATATAAGTGGCTCATTAGCAAAGTGGTTCAAACCAATCTCTACTGAGCACTCTCTGTCTCGGCAGCACGCAACTCATGAAAAAGGTAACAATACTATAATAATCAAAATTTAAATTTCTCTCCAGTAATCTTCTTCTAATCATTCTTTACAGCAACCGATATTAATAAAAATAAGTATGACAATTCCAAAAGCAAGCAGTATAATAAGTCGCGGTCCATAAATTACGGAAAAAATGCGAAACATACAAAAATGACATACAGTCGAATTCATTACCTCCTTATTTTGGACTAGCTGTGCCCGCGACTTCGTCCGCATATTTTGTCATTACTCTGTAAATGTTACATCAGAATATCTCCAATATTTTGTCTCTTATCGCAAACTTATAAAACTTTCACACCAACTGTATGTTTCCCTTATTCCATATTGTTATTTTACACCCTTTTTGGCATTAAAAAGCCTATGTCCTTTCTCAGGCTCTATACTATTTGTGTACCAAATTTCACTTAAATTGGTTTTGTACTTTTGGCATAAAAACGCGACAAACAGACAGACATAGAGACAGGGTTACTTTCTCATTTATGATGTAAGTAAGATTTTAAACCACGAACATTCAAATACATTCAATCGGACAGGCTCGATAAAATTCGAATCATCTGTACGTTCGCGTTACAAACGTATCGACAGCACAAAATTCCGATCGAATGACATTATAATTTAAAATATAATTAATCCAACCTTGTGCATCATTCAATTTGCCCAAAGAAAACGTTTAGTTTTTTGAATAACCAATTTTGGAGAACGACAAACTTCTAGGCAAGCAAGACCTTATTTCGATACAATTCAGAACATTCAGAACCCTACGTAACTCATACAATCAGCAAACAGAAAATCTTAACACCTCGAGTCAGAAAAAATGACGTCACATGCACGAACGACATCTATTGAAATAGGAAATCAACTATCAACGTTAGTTGATTCAGAAAAGAGACGTCATATGCATAATGACATCTATAGAACATGTATGTAGTTTAACTATCAACATTAGTTCTTCAAGTAACTAATGCGTGTTATTTTTCTTCTTGAATACTTTTAAATCATAGATACTAGATTTAAAAGTATTCATGATATGATAGACCGATTGCAATGAAACAAAAACTTAATGTTACTTCAAGTTACGCTCGACCGTTGTGTATAAAAGTTATCTACATTTCTTTCGTAAATTTTACGTGATGCCCGAACAAATGAACATACAAACCACAAACAGACAAAAATTTGAAAAACGCTGAAAATGGGTTCTATTTGTTATCCTTTAACATTCTGGCTATTTCTATTGGTTTTTTTTTATGTACAAAAACGACTTTTCTGCAGTTTTATTATATGTATAGATTCGCGTATAGATAGGCAGATCGTGTTATTTATATTGTCTTTAGATTTTTCCATCTGAAATTTATTATCTTCAGTTTGCAATAAGCTTTTTATAAAAATAGGTCGGAAATATTTTTCGGCCTACTTAAAATCCCTTCCGGGATTGAGGAATGACTCGGCTTTTAATTTATTTCCCTAATGCCCGCTCGTTTCGAACAAAAAATACTATGTATTTATTCTAATGCTAGCTGTGCCCCGTGGTTTTAGCCGCGTCAAATATTATAAATTATAGCCTATGTGTTATGTAAGCTGTCTTACTACAAAGTTTCATCAAAATCCATTCGGTAGTTACATCTATACACACAAACTTTCGCATTTATAATATTAGTAGGATACTTGATTCCGTGGAACAATAATAATATCCTGTTAGCGCAAACACAGGGGCCCTTTCTATTGCATCATTCTCATGATCCGATGGGACGACTACCGACGTGACTGGAAAGAGGTTAGGTAGTAGAAAGTGGATCGACGTCTTTACGTGCTCTATGAGAGGGGGTGTAATACCGCCAACTCCCAGACTCCGGGCTGTTACTGAGAAATTTATTTTTAACGGAAAAATCCCCAAATCAGTTTTTGGCCCGACTCGGGATTTAGAACCCAGGACCTCATCATCTTAGGTTGAACACGCTACCGCTAGACCAACGAGGTAGTCAAACAATACAGTGGAACAATACCAGAGGTTGGAAGTGTGCCCGGAGAGAAGTATAGACTTGGCACTGTCTGTTGAACTCTGTTGACATTATCGCAGGCCACCAGTCCAGACCAGCGTTTATTGTCACTATTGTTAATTGATGTCAAATTAAAAAGATATAACATATATACACATCATCAGCCTGATATCGTCCACTGCTGGATATGTCATACACAGACGCACAGAAAAAAACTCACACATACGCAAACCCACACTCACAAACTACTATAATCAAACATAGTTATACTCACAGAGGTTTCTATAATATTGCCATTTCGACGGGTTTCCTTAGTTACCGCGCTTGGCATGCGAGCTGGTGACCGCAGTTAGATGGTAGCTGTAGTACACAGGTAGCGTTGTTGCCCGACTACCTGCTGTATTCCTCCAAATGTTATAGGAGCAATCCTTAAAAATGAATCCATAGCTAAACACAATCAAATGTGGACCTAAATCAAGGAATTAAAACACTCAAAGCAACTCATAAAAGGAGTAGACAAAAGCTGGTCCAAAAAACTTTGGAAGTACAGCAGAAACCAGCTACGACTGGTAGCAGTATTCACGGGCGACTATGGCACCAACTATCACTTACACAAACTGGGACTGTCGAATAGCCCGATCTGCAGGACCTGTAGGGAGGAAAATGAAACAATGCTGCATATAATATGCAAATGCGATGCATTGGCAAGACACAGAATAGCCATCCTGGAGCTGGCATATCTAGAACCAGGAGGCTACAAGGATCTACCCCTAAGAAGCGTACTGGATTATGTGAAGACTTCATTCAGGACTCTAGGAATAGAATAAAAACCAGTGGGGGGTAGTACAAAAGATCCTGAAGGGTCGAAGTGCTGTACGCAAGTACACCCCATCAAAAATAAGATAAGATAAGATCCCTTAGTCGCCTTAGACACCCACGAGATGTTATGGGGGAGGTATATTATTATTTATTGGCCGGCTAGCACACGGCTAACATAAATAGTCGAAATAGGCATAATCTTTTTGCACATGCTAATCGTCTGCATAAAATCAATAACTCTTTTATGGGGCAGTGTATACGCTTCTACAGCAATCTTCCAAAACTTTAGGTATATACTTAAGGGCTAAAGTAATTCTATAAACCCTTCGAGCATTTAGTATAAACCAGGATTCAGTGAGCCGTTGTTATCGGTATGTTATTCACGCCAATAATTAATATATTATATTAATAAAATAATGTAATTCACTTAACTGTAGTATGTAGTTTACTTCATGTCTGCAAATCTCGTGTATATGCCCCATTGAGTATGTTTTGCCGGAGCGTCTCAACTGGGCCGTGTTGAAACCGGTAGTAGAGACACCCGCTGATTTTGTTTCGCTGGGTCTTCTCAGTTGGGGCGCATTGGATCCGGTGGTAGCATTAAAGCGCGGCCGTCGTTATAAACACAAGATCCGCCATAATAATAACATTTAATTCGTAACATAATATAGACAGAACCATTCAGACAATATGTAGTAAAAATTAGCTAAAATTTAAAATTTTGATAATTAAACCTATACACGATCCTTGACAATAACTTAATTTAAGTTAGTCAAATATCGTTACTGTTATAAAATAAATCTTATTGTAAATTATTTCCTACTATCTGTATTGCCTGTGTGTATCTGTGTTGCCTGGAAGAGATCGCACTTAGCGATAAGGCCGCCATTTGTACAATCTTAACATGCTCAAAGTTCTTTTTATGTATTATTTTTTGGTGTACAATAAAGAGTTACTTACTTACTTACTTACTTACTATCCGTGTACCTAAATATCTATGTGTACCTAGAAATAATTATAAATTAATTATATATTACTACGAACATGTTCTGACTATTTACAAGCGCTTTTTTAAAGTCTTCGTGAATAAAATCCTTTTTTATTTTATTTTTTATTTTATTTTCATGCGGATATGTTGATAATGCGCCTTCTCCAAATGAACAAGCAGTGTAACGTATGACTTTTGCCTTGGAGCCGTATGGTTTCTGGTTCAGTAAGAATAATAGGACCACCCCATATCGTCCCTAGGGTGTCGTAAAAGGCGACTAAGGGATACATCACCTAGTCGGTCAGCAGCGCCACCTGTGTACTAGGTATCACTTAATTAATAATAATATATAGGGACAATGTAACACAGATCATCCTAGCCCCAAACTAAGCCAAGCTTGTACTATGGGTACCAGGTGACGATATACATACTTATATAGTTAGATAAATACTTATATACATAGAAAACATCCATGACTCAGAAACAAATATTCGTGTTCATCACACAAATATTTGCACTTACCGGGATTCGAACCCAGGACCACCAGCTTCGTAGGCAGGAGCACTACCAACTAAGCTACGGAGACCGTCAATTATATACAACATGTAACATAATTTTAATATAGGTAATTTTTTTTTCCAAAATAATTAAAATTACAGAAATTATTGTCATATTAACCCTATACAGTCAAAATAAATTGAAATGGACCGTAGTAGGTCAAATAGACTTTTAAAATCGCAGTTTTATTTGTATTCATACAAATTCCATCATTCAATACAAAATAAAAGAAATAAACTTTGTCCAAGAAACTATTTGTGTAACTACGTTACATGTTGTATACAACTTGTAACATAATTAACGCACACTCTCAGACACCCCAATTAGAATGTTATGTTGTAATCATAATACATACACTGAATTTTTTATTTAACATGTATATGCATTGTTATTTACTAAATTAGTTTCTTGGAATAAAGTTTATTTTTCTTTATTTTGTATTGAATGATAGAGTTTTGAATGATAGAGTTTGTATGAATACAAATAAGATTGCGATTTTTAAAGTCTTATTACTTTGACTTACGGTCCATTTCAATTTATTTTGACTGTACCGGGTTAATATGACAATCATCTCCGTAGTTTTAATTATATTTGGGATAAAAAATTACCAGTAAACGATTCTGACCAAACTATTTTCAGGATGTGCGTTAATTAAGTTACATGTTATATATATAACCAAAAATATTGAAGATACTTATTAAGTTATAAGTTAGCAGTTCTTGTAGTGTGCAATTGTGAGTTTATGTGTGTATGTCTGATTATAGTACTGTAGTAATATGGGTTTGTGTATGTGTGTGTGTTTTGGTGAGCGTGTGTGTACAGTGACCTTTAGGGGAGGCCTATGTACAGCCGTGGACGACACCAGGTTGGCTGGCATGGCTTCATTCGCGTGTTGGCAACCCTTAAAGTAAGGGTTAAGAGTCACAAGGACTTTTGACCGACCCGGGATTTAAAACCAGACCTCATTATCTGCGGGTAAACACGCTATCTCCAGACCAACTAGGCATTAATTAACTCCACTTTGATTATAATAATATCCTTGGACATTATTCACACACGGCCATTTGATCCCAAACTAAGCAGGGCTTGTACTATGGAAACCAAATAACTGATGTACTTCATACACTACTTTTCTATTGTAAATACATACTTATATATGCACATAGACAATTACACCTAGACTCAGGACATACAGACATGTTCATGCAAACAAATATCTGTCCTGGGTGAGAATCGAACCCACGACCTGCGGCGAGAAATGCAGTCATCTCCCAACCACGCCAACGGGCCTCTTTCCATCTAGCGCCAACTATTTTCTCATACAAGTATTTATTCTAAACAAAGATGCTTCGTCTGTAATCTACAAAAATCGAAGTTACTCCGCGTCTAGACCAACAGAGTAACTTCTGCACGTTGAGTGAACTCGTCTATCGATTGGCACAACCCGTTGAATTCGAATGAAGTACCAATTCGGCATCTTGTTTGTACGGGGTATAAATATTTGGTTAGCTTTTGTCTGCCAACGATGTAGACTGCCTAGTTTGGATTCAGGCTTTAATTGCATCATTATTATGGCTCGCTATGACTCTCAATTTCAATCTTTATATAATTTGGATAAAGTCGCTTTTTCGGTCTGTCTGCATGTCCTAAATAACGCAACGAATTTTGATGCGGTTGATACCATTAGTTCTATGATTTTATGTAAGTAGAATACACGATATTCAGGTGAGGTCGCTGAAAATCAATTTTATTTGGCTTCGTCCTTAAGAGAGAGAACAATGTTCTAAAGAATTGTAGTTCTTCTAAAGTCTAAAAGAAAAGTCCGCGATAGCATATTTCTATCCTTTACGGTTGGCTCACGGTGATTTATTTTTGTTTCTCCTACAGGACAGGCTCTGGGTCATAGCCTGTCCTGTAGGAGAAATAAAAATAACGTTAGTAGTTTCTGGAAAATTTCATAATACCTGGGGCATTATTTACACACGGCCATCTGATCCCAAACTAAGCAGAGCTTGTACTATGGAAACCAGATATCTGATATACTACTTTTCTTTTGTAAATACATACTTATGTAGATAATTACACCCAGACACAGGACAAACATACATGTTTATGCACACAAATATCTGTCCTGGGTGGGAAGCGAACCCACGACCTCCGGCGTGAAAAGCAAGCTTTTGCCAACGACGCCAACAGGCCCGTCAAAAATAAAATAGGACGATGTTCATTCAAATTTGTAAAGAACTGTACTGTAATTAGAAAATGAAGAAATTATTGTTAGTTTAACTTATCTTAATTTTTCTTGTTATAAATAACTTTATTCATACTGAATACAAAGAGCTAAGCAAAGTAAGGTTGAGATTAACTCCCGACTTTATTTTGGAGTTTAAATTAAATTATTATTCATAATACGGCAATCTTTTAAAGTGTCAGCTAAGCAAAGTTGAAATTCATATAGAGCGTGCTTAGACTTTACAAGAAAATCTATATACTTAATAAGAATTTTCAAATTGTCAGCAAAGTCATAAGTTCAAGTGCGGTATAAAAGTATTCGTTTTCTTTATTGCACACAGAAAATAGACATTTTATACAAATTTATGTACAAAGGCGAGTTTAAATCAAGACAAGGACTGGTGGTTTGCTGGAAGAAAACTCATCAAGTTTTCTGCCAGCAAACCACTGACAGAGAGAGATTTGTAGAATCCTACTAATATTATAAATGCGAAAGTTTGTGATTAAGGATGAACATATGTATGGATATTCGTTACTCTTTCACGCATAAACTACTGAATGAATTTTAATGAAACTTTGTAGCAATATAGCTTATATATCCGAATAACACATAGGCTATGATTCATAACGCAGGGGAAACCGCGGGGCACTGTTAGTAGTTTATGTTTTAGCTACAGGGTCAGGCGCATTCAATGTAACAAAAAATACATCTGTTGCTTTTCACCTTCAATTGTTACCTTTTAGAGAGGTAGACTAAGCGTTTTTTATTCAATCATGTCAGCCGACAAAGGCTTCCCCAAAAGATTTGTGTGCGTCACGATTGCTCCGCCACGTTATCCAAACAGAAAAAGAAATCGCTATATTTTTTGTCAAAATTAGTCAAAATCGAAAGGAACAAACCAAAACTTTGTCAAAGCAGAAATAAAGAAGTTACAAGGGTTTTAAGTTGGCCGCGCGAACGTAACGTGCACGATTGCGCGGCCATGGAGATCTCAGTAACTACTTGGGATAGTGATCTAAATCTTTTTGTTAATTGAACATTTCATTTGTCAACAATTGTCAAAAAAAGAATTATAAGACTAAGATCAATATTTCACGAAATATTCACCTTGGAAGTTATGGCCGCGCAATCGTGCACTTGATGTTTCTTTAATCTCGATTATTTCTTCAAAACTTAAGATATCATGCATTAAAACTGTTACTAGAAGAAAGGTTTTAATATGTCCAAAGTACTGAAAGCATTTAATGCCACCAAAGTTTATTTAAACTGACGAAATCAAGGCAAAACAAAAGTTACGTGGCCGCGCAATCGTAAAGTTACTTTGAACGCTGATATCTCATTATCTATAATTGTTAAGATTTCGGTGTTAGCATCCATTTATTCGCAATATTAACCAACACAGATACACATACCTATACGAATCGGGGGAATCGAATGCACGTGAAAGACAAGTCAACCCGCTCGTCAACATTTATGCATAAAACTAAAACTCGTAGGAGGGTTGTGCAGTTACATATAGTCTGCTGGACGGATGTTTAACTACTACTAGACGTGTAGTTTCAAAGGTTTCCCGCCATACGCCACGCATAAAAACCTCTATAAAAGAAAAAAAAAACACGGTTAATTTACTCTCTTACCTCTTGTTCTTTTGAAGACGGTTAATATGTAGAGTTACCCATATCCCTCGCTTCGCTACCTTATTCCCTTTCCCTAACTTAATATTGGATAAAGTTAGCCAGTAGTTACTGGTTGCGGAACAATTTTGGCCTTCTTTATACTAATATGTATGTGAGGTCTAACTGTTTCGTGTAACAATAGCGTGTTCAGATTAAAAGGTCCTGGGTTCGCTCGGTAACAGCCTCGAGTCTGGAAGTTAGTGGTACTGTACGCCCGTGCATCGGAAAATCAGTCTCGCATTTGGGGGGATAATAATAATATGATAATATCCTGGTAGGACATTACTTACACACGGCCATCTGATTCCAAACTAAGCAGAGCTTGTACTATGGAAACCAGATAACTGTTTTTCTACATATACTACTTTTCTTTTGTAAATATATACCTATATTGATAATATATATTTTTTTCTTTTTTTAAGACAACACCCGCATTAGGGAAATAATCCCTGTTTCGCGGGGTACTTTACAAACATATAATAGACGGACACAAATTACATCCAGACTCTGAACAACTATTTATGGGTCACACAAATAGTTGTCCGGCGCGGGACTCGAACCCGCGACACGAAACGGCGAGGCGACTATCTTGGCCGCTGCGCCACACGTGCAGTCATTAATATAATTACACCCAGACTCAGGATAAACAGATATGTTCATGCACACATATATCTATCCTGGGTGGGAATCGAACCCACAACGTTCGGCGTGAAAAGCAAGCATTTGCCAGTCACACAACAACAGGCGCGTCAATAGTTACTTGTTTTATTATATCAGCGGAAAGAAGTTCACTACTGGTTCGATGCTTCCCCAAGGATATCCTAGATATTCCCTAGGGATGACTTCTACGGGATGCCATTTTCATCATCATATCAGCCGAAAGATTGCTGGACAAAGGCTCAATCAAAGAACTCTACAATTGCCGGTCTCGCGCTACTCGCGCTTTGACAAGAAGTCAAATTAAAACAAGATTATCGGTCCATCATGTAGGGGGCCTGCCCTCGCGGCGTATTCCTGGTTCGTGGTAGCCACGGTCGGCACTGGAGAATATCTCTTCTCTATTTCCAACCGGTTCTACGACTTTTGTGCCCTGCCACTTCAGCTTGGCAACTCGGGATGATATATTCGTAGTCTTCACTACATAGCGTTTTCTAGTTTACTCAACAAAATTACGTAGACACTACTTAAGCCTTGGATATCCTTACCGTATTCCTTCCTGTCCTTATCGGACAATTTATTTGGGGACAACGTAATTTGTCTTTTTCTTGGGCTCTACTCATCTATAAATCCGTTCATTTCCTTAGCTCTCATGAAATAGAGCCTATCTAGATCCGTCTATTATTATTCTCTGTATGAACATCATTCTTTAGAAGAAAATTCTTTGTAAGAAAGCAGCTTCTCCACTGCAGCGCCTACGTGGCATTCAGAACAGCATCCTGAAAATGATTGCTGGTAGACCCGACTGTGCCATCCAGAGACACTGGGTGGAGACGGTTACAGGTGCGAATTAGTTAATTCATTTAGTGAATTTTGTACTAATTATAGCATGGTTACTAACAAGAATTATGGGTTATTTATTATGCCTGAAATAAAGATTTATTATTATTATATTACTAGCTATGCCCCGTGGCTTCACTTGCGTTAAAGTTGTTTTGGCGTAAAAGTGTAGCAAACATACATCCATGCCTCTATACTCACAAACTCATATTTATAATATTAGTTGACTGCCTCGTTGGTCTAGCGGTAGCGTGTTCAACCGCAGATAATGAGGTCCTGGGTTGAAATCCCGGGTCGGACCAAAAAGAGATTTTGGGATTTTTCCGTAAAAAGAATCAGTATCAGCCCGAACTCTGGAAGTTGGCGGTATTACACCCCCGTGCCTCGGAGAGCACGTAAAGCCGTCGGTCCTGTACCTGAACTCTTTCCGGTCGTGTTGCTAGGCGTCCCATCGGATCATGAGAGTGATGGAATAGAAAGTGCCCCTGTGTTTGCGCACACACTTGTGCACTATAATATGTCCTGCGCTATTAAGACTGGCCGCCGTGGCCGAAATTCGGTCGAGAGTCGAGACGATGGCACGCTGGCAGATTAAATTTAAGATTTTGGAGGATGTACGTGTTATCTAGCGAAATTGCTTTTTTTAAATGACCTCCTCTGAGCGGGTTCTACCAAGAGAATCACTTACGCATTTGAGGCTTTATTCAATTTAAAAAAATAGACAATAATTTCTTCCTTTGTTATCATCATGATAATTAGAAGCCTTGCTCTTGTTATTCACTTCCTAAGAATGTGCATCTGTCATTACGTTAAATTAATATTCGACAATAGCCAGAACAAGTAGTTCTGAATATTTTCGAATATCTTATTTACCCCATTTGTAGTTGAACTACTTGTTCTGAATATTTTTGAATATCTACAAATTGTTTTCGTCCAAAAAAAGACAACATCTGCACTAGCAACATCAATCCCTGAGTCGCGGGATAATTTACAAACATGTAATTGACGGACACAAAGTACATCCAGATCCAGAACAACTATTTATGTGTCACACAAATAGTTGCCCTGCGTGGGAATCGAACCCAGGACATGGAAGTGGCGAAGCTACTGTCTTTACCGCTGCGTCACAAACCAAAATGTGCCCAGCACGCCATGGTACGACATATGCACAGTCATGTATAGATGACATACCAATAAAGTCAGAAGGTTAGCCGACCTCAAAAGGAGAATATCAAATCGACTGATTTCTTTCCATTATTATTATCTTCTTTTTCCGTTGTTATTCTATATGGAATGGCGCCATAATGTTTCAATTAAGTAAAAAAGAGAAGTCGAAGTGCGTTTTGTAATTTTAAACATTATTGTTGATTAAAATAAGGTTTAAAATTGATAATCTTGGTCCGAATATTTTGGAATATTAACCTTACAAAATGATGAGGCACGTTATATAATAATACATCTAAATACACGAGAAACTTTGAAGCTCGCTTGTTTCTGGGCTTTAGTATCGACGCTTGGCTATTTATTTGTTTCAAGCTAGACTAGATCATTCAAGATCTTTATTCGCTACATATGGAGCTAGCTACATAATATTAGTCTACACATCAACCCTCGAGAGCATTAAATACTACCTTTTTAGATATCTGTGCATCTAACCCCATTAAGACGCTCTACATTTCGCACACATGATGTCATTTGGCGGCGGCTAACTTAGGCTTTGGCAACTGCAGCTAATTTAATAAGGATAAAAAGAAATAGTTGTTGGAAAGAAGAAAAGTTGGAGTCGGTTCTGTGATATTTGTCTTGTCAATCTACACCATCCTTACGTTGATATTTACAGTAGGTAGAAGACAGTGCGACTCGCTACAAACGGCTTCTAACTTATGTGTCCAAATTTATGTGTGTTTGGCTAGGTTTATGAATAGTTTGGATTTACAATTAGACCCGATATGTGGTGCTGGGATCAGATTTAGTTTTTTTTTTATGTCAGTAAAGGACTCTTTCTGATGGGCACACAAGTGTTTTGTTAAATATTCGGGACATTCGGGACAATGTCACACAGATCATCCTAGCCCCAAACTAAGCAAAGCTTGTACTATGGGTACCAGGCGACGATATACATACTTATATAGATAGATAAATACTTATATACATAGAAAACATCCATGACTGAGAAACAAATATTCGTGCTCATCACACAAATATTTGCACTTACCGGGATTCGAACCCAGGACCACCAGCTTCGTAGGCAGGAGCACTACCAACTAGGCTACGGTGACCGTCAAATCTTTATCAAAAATGTCAAAAAGCTAGCTGTGTGGTTTCCGGCCTAGAAAGAATAACAGGACTACCCCATTCCATCCCGTGGGTGTCATAAAATAATTTAGTAGGGTAATTTAGTCTCACGGCTAGAATTTTGATATCTGAAAGGGATTAATTAACCGATTCGTAAGTAATAAATAATAATAAGTCATTTATTCTCTCTCACAAAGTACACACAGGTTTACAATTATAATAGCATAGCATAGTCATGTTAGGCTGTCTGGGATATAATGATGATGATGATGACTTGGAAAGGGAACGAAGGGCGTTGTCAGTGAGAGCGAACATGTTAGCTGCAGCGTTAGCATGTTATAAAAGGCGACTAAGTGATACACCAGGTAGGCGGTCGGGGTACCAGGTAGGTCGGGCAGCAGCGCCACCTGTGTACTAGCTACCATCTATCTGCGCTCGCTAACTCGCATACCAAGCGTGGTGACTATGGTTCACCCCTCTAAATGTTATAGAAACCTTTGGAGGAGGCCTATCACCAGCAGTGGACGATATCAGGCTGACGATGTGTGATGTCAAAAAAGTCTTCGATCCGGATAAGATACGCCTCTGTACCTTCGGTTGATACTTTGAACTCAATAGTGTATTATCAAGTCAGTCAAAATACCTCCACTGCTGGACAAAAGCCTCCCCAAAGAATGAGGGGCCATAATCGCCACGCTTGGCAGATGGGTTGGTGATCGCAGTTTGATGGTCAGTTAGATAGATAGTTTACAGAAAAAGGTTGCTGCCCGTTCTCTGATAGGTATTCTCTCGGACGATTTCTACGCCCCCCACGGGATGCGATGGGGTGATGATATTCTATGCAGTCACCATACAATGTACATATTACGAAGATATTAATTTCTCCTTTCATACTGCTAGTTCGACTGTAATTGCGACATGAAGTGTAGTTCTTTCGTGTTAAATGGAGTAATCGTATGTGTTATATAGGTATTATATGAGCTAGGCTAACAAGCAAAGCACGTCTATCGTGCAGTGCGCACGCCACGGAGTCATCCATAAATTATGTTACACATTTAGGAGGTAAGGACAATATCCATACTTAAGTAAAGTTTTGTTCCCGTTCCTATTCACCCAGTTTTATATATATTTAAATAAAAGCTTGTTACATGCATATGAAAGTGTATCTTACGACCGCAATATAAAATTGATTGGCAAGGGATTTAAGACGGCAATTAATTTACGCTGGGGAAGTTGCGGCCGCAAACTAGATTATTCATTTAACTCGGCTAAGATTTTTAAACCTAGAGGAATAACAATAATATATATATATATATATATATATATATATATATATATATATATATATATATATATATATATATATATATATATATATATATATATATATATATATATATATATATATATATATATATATATGTATATATATATATATATATCTCCTCTGATTCCGAAAGGAGGCCGACGAAGTGTGTCATCGTGTGACAAGAGAAGGGGTTCATTACTAAGATTTGTGACGTCACATAATATTTAAGGTACACATTACACGTACACAATGGCGTGTGCTTGTTTTTGCGACGTGGCAGTCGCGTGGTGGACGGGACCAAAAATAAGTTTGACGTAATTTATGGACATCCCCTATTCGACTAAAATAGACTTATAAAGTTATAAAGCACCCCATTATTTTTATGAGTTCAACATCCCAAGTCTATATTTTTCCTTTATTGATATAGCGGTATGAAGGAGCCAACTGGAACGTTCTAGGCACAGGCCTAAGCCATTGTCATGTTGGCTTGCAGCCAAACACTCATTCAGCGGATCACATACGAGTTTTTCTGACCGTACGTACAGTTAGATGCACTAATATGTGTACATTAAACTGTTAAGAAGAAGAAGACCTCGTCGAATATTCTCTGACCAAATCGGAGACGTTCTCAAGAAAGGGCAGGTCAGAAGTATCCTAAACCGGCGAGCATGTATGAATAATATAATGATAGTAATCGAGGCAAAAGAGGTGTGCAAAGATCGTGACATATGGAAATCCGTTGTCTCTACCTACCCCTCTGGGAAACAGGCGTGAGTCTATGTATGTATGTATTAAACTGTTAGATTGTTTGTCCGTTCGACCAATACATATGCCCGCAGTCATAGACTCGTGATTTGTGATATGATTTCATAGGGCGTACCATGCAGGTAGTTAGATTTAGTCGCCATGGAAGTAAATGGACTCAAAGGAGAAGCATTTATGTCAAGATAGTAATGTCCTGGTCGAATTTCGGCCACGGCGGCCAGTTTGAATGGAGACTAGCCATATGCGCGGGACATATTATAGTGTAAGTAAGTGTGTGCGCAAACATAGAGGACTTTCTATTCCATCACTCTCATGATCCAATGGGACATGGAACGACAAGACAGGAAAGAGGTCCGGTACTGGACCAGACAGCTGCTCTACGAGTCACTGGGTCGTCATCAGCCCGAAGTCTTGGAGTTGGCGGTATATATGTCGCAGGGATATGATAAAAACAGGGATTTGGCCAAATCCCTAAGGGATTTCATCAAATCACGGAGGATGTAATAATAACACGATTTTATAATTTCCCTAAGCAAATCTAGTGATTTGACAAATCCCACTAAAGAAATCTAGTGATTTGAACAAATCCCAAAATTGATTTAGTTTAATGACAAAATAACTTTTCTGTGGTATTTTAAACGTTTATTTTGTAAGATTACCTACATAATTATAATAATCAGGTGTAGTACAATGCAATATTGATCTCAACAATAACCACTAGAACATAATTATATAAAAAAACTTGTGTGTACTTATGTACACGCGTTAGAAGTTATACTTCTTAATATACAACTTGAACATAGTTATCAATTTTCATACCACCTAGAACTAACTTCATGCTGTTAAATTTTTTGGTGTCGGTGTGCGCGCGCATCGTAAAAATTCACTCTCATCATTTTTCTCCATCGCGCCAAAAGAAGTATAACTTCAAAAATAAAAAAAACATATTTTAAAAATTTAAAAACTTAACCTATGATATGCTTATTTGTAATGATCATTTATTAAAACACGTAGCAGATTAGTGGCGACGTGAATTACTTACATAGAACGTTATTTTTCTTACAGACACATTTATTCGTGCAATTTCACGCAAACAGCTTAGTCGATGGAACTGAATCGGTTAAAGTAACTGTAGACAATTGAAGAGCGTTGCTAGGAAGCTAATCTCTTATGATGCCAACTGAAGGACCAATTTGAAATAAATTGTGTTTCGTATCGAATACAATGCCTGTAATACTATTTGCATCTAGTGGACGTCTGTCTACTTTTGGTACATCACCCAAAACGGTGGAACCAACTAATACATCCTTGAATTTCTTCGAACAAGTTTCTTTCATTTTATCAGTATCTTTTTAAATTTTGTGAAGCATCTTCCCTTTGCTTTTTAATGTTCTCTTCTTTTTGGCATAATAAGCACAGAACTCCCGAACCATATCTTCTTCGCTTTTAATATTATATTATCATTTCACTGAATCAGTTTAGGTTTTTAACAAATCACCAGATTTGCTTAGGGAAATGATAAAATCGTGTTGTTATTTTAACATCCTCCGTGATTTAATCAAATCTCTTAGGGATTAGGCCAAATCCTTGTTTTTATCATATCCCTGCGACATATACATATACTGCTAACTCCCAGACTTCGGGCTGATATTGAGAAATAATCTTTACAAAAATATCTCTATGATTCGACCCCGGATTTGACCCTAAGAGCTCATAATCTTTGGTTGAATATGCTACCGCTAGACTAACGGGCAGTATATTGACAGTATGATAGACATTCATACTTGGAACTCAAAGTATTTTTATTATTTCGCATGCCCTCTAAAAAACTCATAGTCATATCACACTGCAACTAGTTCAGAGAAAAACGCGTTTTAAGTTGTTGCAGTTTGGCAACAAGCTCAGTTGATAAGAATCGGGAACATTATTTCAAATTTGTTTTTGTTTTCAGGATGCCTTATATTTTCTCGTTATCCAAAGAGAAATATTGATATACCTGCTTACTTCTTCCTTTCAAAGTAATCCGTTTTAATGTCTCACATAGCGGGGTGTGTGAAAAAGTACCATTCTCAGGGGAACGTATCCAATTATTTATTTTTCCGCTTCAACTGTTGTGATACAATTTTTTTCGTTCCCACTGGACCGATTTATTAATTTGGTTTTTACGTTGTACGTATTTATACTTACTAAGAGTGCCCCAGCTACTTATCATATGAAAGAAACTTCGACTTTGACAGGCCAGTTGGTGTGGTTGGTAAATGCTTGCCTTTTGTTGGTCGCGGGTTCGATTCCCACCCCTGGACAGATATTTGTGTGCATGAACATGCCTGTTTGTCCTCTGTCATTATCATTATCTATTTAAGTATGAAAAGAAAAGTCATCATCATCATCATCATATCAACCGAAAGACGTCCAGTGCTGGACAAAGGCCTCCCACAAAGATCTCCACAATTGCCGGTCTTGCGCTATTCGCATCCAGCTGTTTCCAGCGACCCGCACAAGATCATCGGTCCATCTTGTAGGGGGCCTGCCCACGCTGCGTCTTCCGGTTCGTGGTCGCCACTCAAGAACCTTTCTGCCCCAACGGCCATCGGTTCTACGAGCTATGTGCCTCGCCCACTGCCACTTCAGTTTTGCAATTCTTCGGGCTATGTCGGTGACTTTGGTTCGCCTGCGGATTTCGACATTTCTGATACGATCCCGCAGGGAAACTCCGAGCATAGCCCTCTCCATTGCTCTTTGGGTGAAAAGTAGTATGTGTAATATATCATTTATCTGATTTCCGTAGTACAAACTCTGCTTAATTTGGGATCAGATGGCCGTGTGTGAATTAAGTCCCTGGATTTATTATATAAAACAAAACTAAGAATTAATGTTTTTGTTGTGTTGTTTAAGTAAGTAACTTTGAAGTATTGGCCTAAGGTATACTGTTAACTCTCATGATAAGCGCGGTGACTAAGGCAAACCCCTCCAAATGAAAAAAAAAAGAAACCTTTGGGGGAGGCCCATGTCGAAGAAGGTTTAGTTAAGGCTTTTGTACCGGCCCCCTATGTGCTTCTGAAGGTATGTGTGTCACGGGGTTTCACGGAGTATCAGTAGGGTCTTAAGGCACTCATTATAGATCCCAGCGGGGATTGTAGCACGTTGTGGACACATACTGTGGTTGAACCAAGAGGTTCAGCCGAAACAATTTGATACCACTAACGAGGTGCCACTGTGTTACACAGAGAAGGCACCGAGATGTTCGAATGGAGTCTGACTAAATAAATGTACAGTATTATGTATACTTTATTTTTTTTCAACAGTATAAAATAATACTGTTCAAAACGTTGGCAACCCTATGTACAATATGCCATAATATCTTCAGGCTACTCATTATCACTACAATTTGCAACTAATTACGAATGCAACATTATCTACCGTGTTTTGTTACTAAACCATGGAAATATTTTTTGCAAACATATATGTTACAACATTACTTGTTATCAGTAGAATGCTGCTGATAAAATCAGCTTGAAGGTTGGGGTCGGCGGTAGCTTATCGCTGATCTGTTTACCACATTTTTATAATAGCTAGTGGACTTGAATTATGTTTGTTTTGGTCAAAATAAAAGTGTTACTGATACGCTAAACGTACCTAGTTCAAAAAGGAGGTGGTTTTCAATCGTTCTGTATGTTTCCTTTTGTATGTGGTTGTGAATCGATTTGGATGATTTAATTTGTCAATTATACAACAAAGTTCATATAGGATCAGTTAGCATTACTTGCTTTTTAAATAGTTCCCATAAAGTTTGTGAGTATAGATGTATGGATGTTTCTTGCTCTTTCACGCAACTACGTAACGGATTGTGATGAAACTTAGGAGTAATATATCTTGTATATCCGAATAACACATAGGCTTTTAGTTACAAAGCATTACCTACTTTTTAAATGATCCCCTGTAAGTTTTATTTAGAATGGACTATATCCATTTGTGCTGTGTGGTGACGGCATAGAATATCATCACCCCATCTCATCCCGTGGGGGGCGTAGAAATCGTCAGAGGGAATACCTGCCAGAGAATGGGTAGCAGCGTTTTTCTGTGAACTATGACACATCAAATTGCGATCGCCAACCCGTCTGCCAAGTGTGGCGATTATTGAATATCCCCCCATTCTTTGGGGAGACTTTTGTCTAGCAGTGTTCGTACTTTGGTTGACATGACGATATCCATTTTTAATTAAGCTTATATGGGACCATTTAATAATCAGGTAATGCTTTCTAACATGAATTCGAAAAGTTAGTACATTCTGTGGTCTTAAGTTGAAACTCAGGGCTGCGGTTTGAACTCAAAGCCATGCTATTTTGTATTTTCTTACAGTTCTTATTTCTTCTTCTTCTTCTAGTTCTTAATCAAATGATGTGAGTAACATTATTCGATTAAAAATCTTATGCTATGTCGAATGTAGTATTCGATAGAGCACGCACGACATTTTGAATCGACATTTATTTATGAGTTTTCTATATGACTTCTTAGGATGAGATTATATTTGAAATACTCTTATATTCCTAATAGCATATTTGTCATTCACACAGTCATAGCGAAGTAGATTAAATAATTACTTACTTATCGTATGGGCAGTGGTTACCCTAGTGTCAGAGTTGTTCAAGCCGCCCATCAGGCATCTGACATAGCTTAGTGACTATTGCTTAATGAACACAACCGTGACCGACAGCTTAACTCAGAAATTATTCCACTTTGGCGGTCACCCATCTATGGACTGACCACTAGCTTAGTTGCTTAATGTCGCCAATCACATACGGACCAGTGAGTGCATCTGCTTAGTATAAAAATAGACAGTACGGAAACCTATAACCGGTCGAAACGGCACACTCACACAAACATGCGCATCGGCAAGATCCCTAAGCGGTTCACGCGGTGCTGGCAGCAGTGAGTGCCGCGCCAAAACCAGTGGTCGCGTATAAGTTTATCTTTTTAAAATCATCGTGCGTATTGCGTAGTATACGGCTGTTTGAACTCTGCTTCATCAAAACGAGAGCTTTCGTATTTTAACCGCCTGCTGATTAATAAAACAAACGTGTTTTATTCCAAAATAATAATAGGTATCTAAAACATTAAAAAGTTACAACCTACAGCTTCAATAAAGCGTAGGTAATTATTTCGTATATTTTACCATCAATCGTCATGGTCAGCAACACTTGTTTGCTGACTCTTAAAGGTCGGCAAAGCACCCGCTGCTCTGGTGTTGCGGGTGTACATGGGCGGTGGTGATCACTTACCATCAGGTGACCCACTTGCACGTTTGTCGCCCTCTGATATAAAAAGAAGTAGCGGACTCTGATTCTCAAAATAGGTAAAACCTGTATTTTGAATCATTAGTCGTTTTTCATCCTGACAAAAGTTTTCAATAAAATTAAATATACAAAGTTTACAATGATACCTTGAAATTGGAACTTACCAGACTGTTGTGAACTGAGTTAGACTAATCGAGAGGTATTTTGTTTCAGAGGCAGTGTCTTGTACCCTGAAGGCAATCGAGATTTACACCGACATGGGTCGGTTCACCGTTGCCGCTAAACAACATCAGGTGACTAATTTTGTACTAATTTCGCATCGCCTACCTCGGATTGATCGAGGGTGCTGGTTTGAGACCTGCCGGACGGACGATTATATTTATGATTTTTTCATTTATGAGTTACGGTTTGTATTGCAAATAAGGATATAAAACAAAAATTTAAGAGATTTAGAGCCGATTTCACCGTTAAAATTAAACGCGATCAATGGTCCCGAAATTTCAATTGATCGCGTTTAATGTTAACGGTGAAATCGGCTCTTAGTATGCTATAAATGTAAACTGAGTTCAAAATCAACGATCAACGAGTCCCTAGATATTATTATTATTATATTATTATTATTATTATTCTCTTGAACTAAACATTTATTGATGAATTTAGAGTATCGTTTCTGTATATTATACGAATTTGTTAATCACAGGAATTGTCTACTGAACTTTAACTATATTAAACAAGATTAAAAGAACATTTCTTTCATACATGGCTGATGGCACAATAGGCGTGTCATCAAGTATTGGTTCCCCGCCACAGACTGTGTTCTAAAATGGGCGTCGCAACGAATTGGTTAGGCAGAACCTTGTTTTATTAAACTCTGTTTTAAATTCAAAAGGTGAAACCGACTCTTAGTGTGACAATCACCTCTAGACTGATAAGCGTTGACATCTTTCGTTGTCTAAATCCAGTTAGGACTGCACTTATGCCCAAAAGTTTTGTATGCATGGCTCCGGTGATTTTCAATAAACTACCGAAAGAATGGTAAAGTCTACCCATTAATGAATTTAAGCGAGCAATTAAATCACTTTAAGTAGAAAGCCTATTATGATATTTCAGAATATTTGGCGGATACATAATTTATTTATTTATTTATTGTTTGGAAAACCAACAGCTATACATAAAAAATATTACTGCCATAATAGTAAACATAAAGCCAATTACAGGTTTTCACGGATAGCGACTGATACACACATACAATGCTTCCGATTTTACTCTTAAACAGAGTAGCTGAAGACATATTATTATCTTAAAAGTTATTGGAAAAAATTAAGGTTCAGTTGCCTGCGTGCCACCTCGCTCTTGGTATTAAATGGGTCAAAATCAAACTTTTTACATAATTTATTAAAATCCTTGCTCGCTCGTACTATATATGAATTTTGCCTATAATTAGTCGACGACAATGGAATAGATATAGGTGTATTAAATCTAGACGATCTTTGGGGAACGTTAAAGTGCAGTTTCTGTAAAATATGGGGACAGTCAATCTCATTAGATAACAGCTTTAATAAAAACGTGCAATCAGCCAAACGCCTTCGATTTATTAGAGGTTGAATGTGGAACTTCTTACATAGGTCTAAGTAATTCGTAGAACTGTAAGGGATTTTGAGACGATAACAAAGGAACTTTATAAAACGTTTTTGAATATTTTCAAGGCGATCAATATATTTATTGTAACAGGGATTCCATATTTGTGAGGCATATTCCAGATGACTTCTTACGAAAGTGCAATAAAGTATTTTAAATGTTTTAGCTTTCTTAAAGCACCTAGATATCCTCATTACAAATACCAATGCTCTTGATGCTTTGGCGATAGTTTGCTCGATGTGTATGTCAAACTGTAGCTTCGAATCATGATATACACCAAGGTCACGTACACCGTCGCATCTTGGTAATACTTGGCCCTTAAGTTGGTACGATGTTGACAGTGGGAAGCGTTTCCTGCTAAAAGTGAGTACTGAGCATTTGGATGGGTTAAGGTCTAACTTATTTACTTGACAGTACTTGTCAAGCCGCGTCAGATCGGATTGAAGATCCACTACATCCTTTGGCGACGATATAATAGAATAAATCTTCATATCGTCAGCAAAACAGAGTAGATTAGAACTTCGAAGGCAAGAGTCGATGTCGTTTACATATAATATAAATAATAAGGGTCCCATTAAGGACCCCTGGGGTACACCACTAGGAATCATTGTCTTTGTTGACATTATAATCCAATAAATAATTGTTAATATTAAATTAAAAGTAACGTAAGTAGTCTTAAAAAAATGTAAAAAGTCATACAAAACAAGATTGAATGACTTGAACTTTTGTTATCACAATTTTTTTATAATCTCATGTATTAAATTTTTGTACGCCATTGTATGGCAAGCATGTCTGATCAGTATAATGACGGGTTTTTGGCGCCAACGCGGAAAAGGACGCATCGAGGCTATGTTTTATTTTCAAAAAATGGTGTAAATTCGAGTTTTTATGTGTAATTATGGTGGATTTTTAGACATAACATCTTCGACAACGTCCACAAGTAGACGAAAGTGCGATTTTGCCGTGAATTGTGATTTTCCGTGTTGAAACCAAAACCTCCATAGAAGCCTCTAGTAAAGTCTCCACTACGTTACTGGGGTACGACAAGGACTACGTATGACTTGACTGTGACGGACTTTACTTGACACGACGAAAATAAATGAAATAAAAATATATTTACCGGAAGGCTCATAAGGCCGAAGAAGCCAGAGCCGTAAAACTGAATTTAAAAAAAAGAAGAAGTATAATAACTATGTAACATCTTGCATGCAATTGTCATATTTGTATGTATATACATGTATATGCAAATAAATTTCTTACTTACTCTTTTGATATGTAGTCATAATTGTGTTTCTGAATCTTTCTAGAACATAGCGGAACTGTACGAGACGGAATGCGTGGACCTGTCCCGAGCGATGCAGCATTACGAACAAGCCGCCGACTACTTCCGAGGCGAGGAGTCCACTTCGTCCGCGAACAAGTGCATGCTGAAGCTCGCGCAGTACGCGGCGCAGCTGGAACACTACGATAAGGCTATACAGATCTATGAACAGGTTGGATCACTTGCACTTTACTTAGGGCTATGAGAGAGAGAGAAAGAAAATGTGTGCTCGCACTTCTCTCTCTTGCCCCTTCAGTGATAAACGAACTGCCTCGTTGGTCTAGCGGTATCTGTAGAGAACGAGGTCCTGGGTTCAAATCCCGGGTCGGGCCAAAAGAGATTTTGGTAGTTTTCTGTAAAAAAGAAATTACTCCGCATAAGCCCGAAGTCTGGGAGTTGGGGGTATGATACCCCCGTGCGTAGGAGAGCACGTAAAGCCGTCGGTCCTGTACCCGACTTCTTTCCGGTCGTGTCGCTAGTCGTCCCATCGGATCATTAGAGTGATGGAATAGAAAGTGCCCCTGTATTTGCGCGCACACTTTTGCACTATAATATGTTCTGCGCAATTGGCTAATCTCCATTGAGTAAAGTTCCTCGTGTGGTTTTATTATTTTTAATATTTTCGGGACTAGTCCCTCCCTCTTACCCACCACTGCAACTCCTGTAAGCCAGGATCAACAGTGGCACACAATGAAATGACACTGAGGGGTGAGGCTCAGGCATGTCCCGGGGAATCGCTTAAACTGTCTCGGATCCCGCAAAGAATTTAATCCGAAAGGAACAAGGAGGAGTAAGAAAATGAATAGTTCCACTCGTGTGGTTAGTGGTGAAGTGAAGAAATCTATAATATATATCACCCATCTAAAGAATAACCACGCGCCTAGCTGCTTCACCTCCTCGATCAATTATGGCCCGGCAAGGGCATCTGGCCTTGAACGCCGTTCACTATCTGTTTCAGTAATTTTATCCCTGTGTTGCTGTACTTTACAAAGACATAATTGACGGACACGACGTCTTACGTTGTTTTTTAACAACAATAGGTTTCTGATTCGGCCTCTCTGATCTTTCATGCTTTAATACATGGATTTGTATGAAGTCCAGCGCCGCTCAATGTACTCAGTCCGCTTATCTTTCTATATATATACATACAAACATAGACTCAAGCCTGTTTCAGGACAAGGCTGAGACAACGGATTTCCATATGACACGATCTTTGCTCACCTCTTTTGTCTCGTTTACTTTCATTATATTCTTCATACATGCTCGCCAGTGTAGGTGTAGGTAAGAACTGTTGACTAAGAGACCTGGGGCTCTACCGGCTAAGTCGTCGAACATCGATTTCTTAAATGGCGTTCCAATAAATAATCATAATCATAATCATTTATTTGCAATAAGTGTTGGTACAAAGCAGATCTTAAATATAATAGGGTCCTTAACACTTAGCCATACATGGACATGCAAATATTATTATACAATAATGTCAATTAATATTTTATAACAATTCCTAAATATACATATAGCAACATTCAAATAAAAATGTACAAATAACTATAAGGTGCTTACTAAATGTCATTAATCCAATAATAAATGATGAAACACACAATGATAATGTCAACATAAACATAACAACATCGAATTATATAAAATTAAAATAATTAATATGTCACAAAGTTAAAAAATAAATACAATAATTTGCAATAAAATTATAATTAAACATAGGATTCTTATGCGTTGGGTTTCAAATATTCAGACACAGAATAAAAACATTTTTCTATTAGCCATGATTTTAGCTTCTTGCAAAATATTGTTGTATTTTGTAAGTCAGTTATATCTTTAGGCAATTTATTGTAGATATATCCACACATGCAATGGCAGTTCTTTTTATATAGGGTAGTTCTTGGTATATTAGGTAGGACTATTCTGTCAGGATTTCTAGTATTACGTGGAAATTTATCTTTCGCTCTAACGAATAGGTCAGGGTGTTGACGAGTAAATTTGGCACACTCAAAAATATACATACTAGGTAGGGTCAGTAATTTTAGGTTACGAAATAATTGTTTACAAGACTCCCATGGTGGAATATCACAAATTGCTCTTATACATGTCTTTTGCGCCAAAAACGCTTTATGTACTTCTGTTGAATTGCCCCACAATATAAGTCCGTATTGTAAGGTAGATGCAATATATCCGTAATAAGCAGACAAAACCGTGCTCTGAGATGATGTTTTTCTCAATGTATATAATACGCAAATAAATTTGTTCAGCTTAGAGCAAACCCGGTCAACTTGCAACTTCCAAGAAAAGTTGCTATCTAGTAGTATGCCTAGAAAGGTTGTGTCCTCAGCCTCCGATACATTTTGTCCATTGTAAGTAATGTTTAGTTTATTTTTTTGGTAGCCGTATGTGCAAAATTGAATTATATTAGTTTTAGTAACGTTCACATTTAAATTATTTAGAGTCATCAATTTAATTATCGAAAGAATTGTATTATTTATGTCAATCAAATAGTTATTTATGTCAATAGTTCTTGGAGATGTCATAATGATAGAAACGTCATCGGCGAATAGTGTACATTGGTTTTTTGTCATTTCGGGGAGATCATTAATATAAAGTAGAAATAGGAGAGGTCCCAATATACTGCCTTGCGGTACTCCCGCACTATTTAATTTTAACGTGGATCGTATACCTTCTAACTCTTTGTTTTCACTGAGATGTAATATCTCTACACACTGTTTTCGGTCTAAGAGATATAAAGGTTAAAAATAAAGGTTAAAAATAACTTAATCAATCGTTAAATCGGCTTCAAAGTTGACAATCGATTCCCGACCATTTATAACATCACATGTGCTCATGGAAGCCGATTTAACGATTGATTAAGTATTTTTTAACCTTTATGGATTTGAACGCCATTTTAGAAATCGATGTTCGGCGACTTAGCCGGTAGAGCCCCTGCTGCCTTAGTCGGCGTTCAAATAGATGATGGTTAAAAATGACTAAATCATTCGTTCAATGGGCTTCAACGTTCAAAATCGATTCCGGACCATTTATGACGTCACATGTGCTCACGGAAGTTGATTGGACGCATGATTTAATCATTTTTAACCTTCATCACATAACCTTCATTTGAACGCCAATCACGATCAGGATGACCGGTGACTTAGGCGGTCAGGCCTTTCTTGAGAACATCTCCGATTTGATCGAAGAGTATTCTACGAGGAGTTGGCCTTCCGGTTGTACTATTCACCCTTTCTAAATGCCCAAACCATTTCAGCATACATTTTGCATAATTTGTGGCTACATCTTCTTTCACACCACAACGCTCCCTTACGTCAGTATTCACGGTTACTTCTAAAACACCAACATCCTCGCAGGACTAGATAGCTAACACCATAAACAACAACTTTTGTTCTACAACTTTTGATAATTTTATACAAAAATAACTATTAATTTAATTCCCCTCTGGAATGTTTATAACTCTACGAGCATCGCAAAGACGCGATCACGCTCGTGAGCGTAGCTCGTTCACGCGTCGTCCTTTCGTTTTTGATTGAAAACATAGACCTACAAATGTCACGACAATACAACAAAAACTTTTATAATAGTTTTTTTTCATGTATTGAGTTATGTACGAACTCGTAGAACAAAAGTTGTTGGTTATTATGTTAGCAATCTAGTTCTACGAGGTTGTTGGTGTTTTACAAATAACCCTATATATAATATCTAGGGACAATGTCACACAGATCATCCTAGCCCCAAACTAAGCAAAGCTTGTACTATGGTTACCAGGCGACGATATACATACTTATATAGATACATAAATACTTAAATACAAAGAAAACATCCATGACTCAGAAACAAATATTCGTGCTTATCACACAAATATTTGCTGGGATTCGAACCCAGGACCACCAGCTTCGTAGGCATGAGCACTACCAACTAGGCTACGGTGACCGTCGAAATATATGGTTCGCCTTAATATAAGTATGCCCCTGTGCCTTGCAGATCGCCAAGTCGTCCCTGGACAACAGCCTGCTGAAGTACAGCGCCAAGGAGTACATGTTCCGCGCGGCGCTGTGCCACCTGTGCGTGGACATCCTCAACGCGCAGCACGCGCTCGAGAAGTACTGCGGCCTCTACCCCGCCTTCGGGGACACCCGGGAGTACAAGCTTGTCAAGGTGGGTTACTGCTTTATGACCTTCTAGTTAAATACAGCAGAATCAGATAGGTAGGGTTGCTATACGTTCCGTATTGTTATTTGTCCCATTTTTAGGGTTCCGTAGCCAAATGGCAAAAAACGGGACCCTTATAGATTCGTCATGTCTGTCTGTCTGTCCGTCCGTATGTCACAGCCACTTTTTTCCGAAACTATAAGAGCTATACAGTTGAAACTTGGTAGTAGATGTATTCTTTGAACCGCATTAAGCTTTTCTCACAAAAATAAAAAAGAACAATAATTTTGGGGGTTCCCCATACATAGAACTGAAACTCAACATTTTTTTTTTCATCGTACTTATACATGGATACATAATACATGGATACATCTATGGATAGGTCTTCAAAAATGATATTGAGGTTCCTAATATCATTTTTTTCTAAACTGAATAGTTTGCGCGAGAGACACTTCCAAACTGGTAAAATGAATGTCCCCCCTTGTAACTTCTAAAATAAGAGAATGATAAAATTAAAAAAATATATGATGTACATTACCATGAAAACTAACAACGAAAATTGGCTTGGACGAGATCTAGTATTTTTTTTTAATACGTCATAAATCGTAGACCGTAATTTACTCCTCATTTAATCAGCTGAAATACTTGCTGCTATGGAAACCTTTATGTGCGAGTCCGACTCGCACTTGGCTGGTTTTGTTGGTTGGTTGCGAGGAGGGGTGGGGGAGGGGGGGCGTACCGCTCGTTATACCAAATTTCTCATATATCAAAGTTCTAATACCGTTACTACCATTATTGCAACGAAGTTCCTAATCGCGCGTTGCGAAAGGGGGCTAGACAAGACTAGCTAGACAAGCTATTACTAAAATTGAGACTACTGATTAAGTTTATATTTGTTAATAATAAAAAATATATTATTATAACTTAAAATAATAAAATGTTATTACCATTCCTTCACTAATTAATCGAAAGCAATTTCGTTCCATCCGGGTGTCCCTTGACACTTCTCAAGGTTTTCTTCAGGTTTTATTTATTTGTCACTAATATGTCCTGTATCCGTTCTCAATAATAATGGCAACCATATTTATAGATAAAGTAAGTTTGAAGTTTGAAAACATCGTGAGGTTCCTTGTAAAATTAAGCAGCATAGCGTGTATTACACGATTTTGGAAGGGCCCATAAAGTACATAGCAAATTTCGGGATTGGGCGTGGGCGCATAACAAAACTGTGTAGTCTCTTATTAAATAAGCGAGGCCTTGGAACAGGAAAGTGTTCACTTACTATGGGCTTTAGAAGAACGCTCAAATTCACCCAAAGAGCAATGGAGAGGGCTATCCTCGAAGTATCCCTGCGCGACCAGATCAAAAGTCGGAATCTGCTGATAACACTGCGGGGTGTAGCTAGTGAGAAATAAAAATTAATTTCTTTCCAGGAACTTATCGAGCATTTGGAAGAGCAAAACGTGGACGCTTTCACCGAAGCCGTTAAAACCTACGACAGCATATCCCGACTGGATCAGTGGTACACCACCATGCTCGTGCGCATCAAGAAACAAATCAACGACAACCCCGACCTGCTTTAAGGCGGCCGCCCGGTGCCCGGCGCCGTCGGTGCGTACAGTGAGTGGCAAGCCTTATACTATCCGTTGCGATTTCAAAATATATTACGTTTGATTGATTTTTTTATCATATACAGTCCGACCATGAGATGAGATAAAAATATAAAAAAAACTGGCCTCAGGATTATACAATAGAAGTCACTAGCAGATTGAGTAAGAGAAACTCAATCTGCTAGTGACTTCTATTGTATAATCCTGAGGCCAGCATGGTAGCGAAGACTAATGTGTCCCTACAGAGTTTTACCTACAAAAACCTAGAAGCTCGTGGTCATGCAAGAGCGGTGGAGAATGGCCGAATAGTAGAAAAATCTACATGCTATCAATGAATATAGAACGCAATTTGTTTAAAGTTTACTCCAGATTGTAAAGCTGACGGAAGATATCCAGGGTTAAGCAAGAAAAAAACCCACTGGAGTTGCTCAGACACCAGAAGCTGCCACGCAATTCCACTTTCCTAGCGCTATACGTAGCCTTTCCGCGCGTCACTTTAGTAAAAAAATTGTTCATATTGTGTATCACAGCTATAAACGCTGTTTCTAAAGACATTCTATAATCAAACGCGTCATGTAAAAGGAGCTGCTTTTCGGTGACCAAGTTAGTCTTCATCGCCATGCTAGCTAAACAGGATTAATACCGCTGAAGAGACATGTCCGTCTCTAATGCGTTTGGGCAATAAAATCGCAGAATCTTATCTATTATATTATATTATATACAGGTCCGTTCTTTCAGTTATGATCAAATGGATTTGGGTGATTTTTCTGCTCGATCATTTATCATCTTGATTGAATGAATTCTTTCATTTGATTTCACGAACGCAATAGAGAGACTCGAGAGTACACTATGCCATCTCACTCGTCAAAATATAAGGTTTAGTAAGATCATTCGTTAAGATCATTAAATGGGTCTTACATAATTTGACTTAGAAATATAATCTCTATCTACTTAATTTTGATTAATGGAAATTAACATTTGAGAATACTGTTTTAAGGTCCTAATTGATTAAATGACAATGATGACATAAGTTGTTTTAAACTATTTAGTTTTAATATGAAGCAGTATACATATTGCTCAATATGCTTGCAGACGTCACGGGCGGCGGCGGGAATAATGTTTCCTTTTTATCATTAATATGTAGAATATTTCATTATGCCTATTCATTGTAACAGTTACAGATAGGCAAATAAAGTCGGTGTTACATTATTGGCCTGTTGTAATTTTGATTCAGTATTAAGTCGGGATTGACTGATATAATTAAACGGTGCGTGGGGAATACTTTTAGAAGTCGCAATACTCTTTGGATTAGTGTTACCAGCAATAGGAAATTGATTAGTACTACGCAATAATCTTTGCATTAGTGTTACCAGCAATAGGAATTTGATTAGTAATAGTGGAACGTTCCCAAAACGATTTATCTTTTTCGTATTTAACTAAATATTAATTTTATTATTAATTTTGTGTTCATAATTTCACGTAGGTTAGAATGTTCTTATAAAAGTAGTAGGGAAATGGTTAAATATCACAATATTCAAAATACTAAGTTTAATATGTAGTGTTAATTCCGCTAATTGTCAGTTTAGTCAAGCTGGAATGCAATATGGATATTATTGTATCCCGGCTTGATTAACTGAGATTTAGCGGAATTAACACTACATATTAATTTTGTATATTGAATGTTAAGGGTTGATTCCAATACCTATATCACAATATTTTTAAGTTTTCAATAGTAAATATTAATAATCTAGCCGCAAATAACATTGAATGGTCAAATAATGTAACACTAACAGTTAGAATTCAAGATTTAGTCTATATACCTAGAATTTAAGTATGGGGAAAAAATCATTACGAAAAAAAAATGTTTTTTTATCTCTATGTCAAAATGAGACGTTCCAATTTACGCAGTACATTTATTTGAGTATATACTCGTTGTTTGTATTTTATTTTTTTCTTATATTGCGAAGCCGAGATGGCGTTTATTGTATATATTATTATTTTTAACTTTAGCGTTAAAAGAAAATGTCCTTATTCAGTTATGTTTGGCGGTTGGGTTGGTAATGCCAATGGAAAAAAAATCTAAAATATTTTTTTCAATTAGAGCATAATTTAAAGAGTGAATAGTAAAAATCAAGGGATTTGTAAATTCTTGATTGTTTTTTTTGAGTCAGCAATTTGACATGGTTAATTTTGTATGTCAGAATTTTACTGAAAGTTTAATTTAGTATATAAAAATGTTGTTTTAGTGAACAGACACGTTAACAATTTAAGTAATTATGCCGTTCCTCTCAGTATGCACGCGGTACATTTTCGTGGTAGGCCTTTAAGGCAGGATTCAGCGCTCAGCTATCTCGATCGTGCATTTTCGATGTTTTATAGTATATAAAATAATTGTTAGCTCAAGAATGTGCATCAGTTATTTTGTGAGATTAATATACTAAAATATACAGAACAAGGTTTCAGTTTTACATATTTTTCAACGCACTATAATAAATAAAAATCGGTTCTTTCCATATTTAATAGTATTACATTAAATTGTCATTAATATAGTAATATGAAAACTTGTTCAGAATATTTTGGAATATAAATTTAATTATGCCGCCGAAGCATTATTTTGAAAAGTACATGCAATTTTTTATAGCATGTAAGACATCTAGATGTGCGAGCGGGATGGCTAGATGCAAAACCGGGCATTAAGATTCATCAGGCTGTCAGAAACTATTGATATTTTTCTATGGCATTACCGTAACCTAATTTTTCCTTCAACGTTATTTATTATGGGGCCTATTCTCATTTAGGTTTAAAGAAATAATATTTATAACATTTTATTTTGTTGTTGTAAATAATGTCTTGTTTCGTTAATAAATTTTATATTTTTAATTTATTATTTTTATTTTTTAACCCTTTCAGTTGTTTTTAGGGGTATTGAGATAGTTTTGTTAGAAACTCTATTTATTACTTAGTCTTGAAATACATGATACAATTTTTTAGTGTACAGTCAACAAAGGAAATATTTATACCAGGGCAACATCTATATTTCATCTATCTAGTCCTTCCCAAGAGGGAACAACCCACCACTGCAACTCTTTTATACCTGGATAAACAGAGGCACACAATAAAATTCCACTGAGTGGTGAGGAACAGGCGTGGCCCAGGGAAATGAAATAATATTCTTGGCTCCTACAACTCCTGCAACTAATTCGCCTCCTACATCACTAAGAATTATAGTGTTAAATCGGTGTAAAATACACTTTACTAGCTGTACTTTAGTTTATAGCCTCACTGAACGCTTATGACTTTCCTATGTGGAAATAGAAGCGAAAATAACTAAACTATTTAAGGCGTATTGTCCAGAATTTTAACACTGGGAACCTGTGTACGTTACTATTGCACATTAAACAGCTGTTCAAGTATATAAAAAGGTTGTGGTTGTGGTACCAGCCTAATATAATAATGTATTCAGTATGTTGTCGGGCCTGCCTCGTTTTTTTAGTGCCTCTTGGATGTTTGCGGAAGGAGATCCTGTTAGCTTTAGCTAAGAAACGGTCCGAACAGCACTAGGAAAACTCGGCAGAGAGCTATCTTTCTCCTAGTCTGGATAAGTTTATGCGGAGACCGATTCATTGACAGCTGTATGTCCCCACGGGAATAACCGATTTTATATTTATAAATATTTTAACACTAGGTACATAACCCTAATAAGGAATCATGTTGTCGGAAATAAATAATGTTTCATTTAATTTCATACATGTTGCCCTGTACAGACATATTTTTTGCTGACTGTACGTATGACACTGAATAACTTGTAGAACACGATTTTGCAAGAATAGCGAAATAAATTTAATGGAGTCAGGTCTATGAAATCCGTTCAGGATATATTGACCTCAATTAAATTGGTAAATTATCACTCAGAGTCTGTCCAAGAGTATTAAAACTCTATCATAAACTTTTAAAAGAGAGAAAGATCCTCAAGTGGCAAATAGGAACCAGATGATCCGGTATGGGCCCTCCAGAAGGTTGACTTATTATCTTGGGAGGGCCACGGGAAGGCGCTGGACGGGAGTGGCGCAAGACCAGTTATAATGGAGATCAGGGGGTTCTGTCCAGCTGTGGATGTCATTGGGCCATCAGGACTGCTGTTCTACAATTTATTCAGTTCCTTAAGAAGATCTTACTACTTTTGTTTTAGTATTACACACTATATTATTCTTACACATTGTGCAGTTGACGCGAAGTCGAATACGTAGACATTGACGTGGACGCCTTTATTATATATTGAGTTTTTTTGTAGCGAAAGTATATCCACAAATGTGCGTCAACTGTACAATACTGAAAAGAATATGAAACAAAAGATATAAGCTCTCACTCTGACAAAGGTTTGCTGGAAGAGAACTCCTAGTTGAGTTAAGCTCGCCTGTGTACATGCGTTATCTAATCTGTTAAATAAATATGTATTTCTGTGTGCAATAAAAAATAGAATAAAATCACACTCATATTTTAAAGGTGAAAGTTTGTGAGTGTATTTGTTACTCTTTCACGCAAAAACTACCTAACGGATTTTGATGAAACTTTGTAGTAATATAGTTTACTAGCTGTGCCCCGCGGTTTTACCCGCGTTAAACTGTATAAATTATCACTGCTCGTCTACACACATTCGTCGTCTCGCCGCTATCACTAGTTCGTCCCCCGTAGGTGATAGCGTGATAATATGTAGCCTATATGTTGACCCGACCTCTTAGTAATATTCATGCGAAATTTGAAGTAAGTCTGTTTATCTGTATGTATGCCCGGGCTAAAATCAAAAAGTACTGTATGGGTACTTTTTGAGTTTAGCCCGGGCATACATACAGATAAACAGACAAAAATTCTAAAAACTATATTTTTGGCTTCGATATCGATTGTAGATCACGCCCCAAGTTTTGACTTTCATACGATTTTATTAGATATATCCGAATAACACATAGGCTATAATTTATAAAGTTTAACGCGGGTAAAACGGCGGGGCATAGCTAATAAAGATATAAATATGAGTTTGTAACATTACTATCTCCTTGCTCAGCTAAGATCGGACTACGATCAATCGTGAAACTACCGTGCAACAAAGTCGTATGACAGACAAATCGTAGTGTCCGTCTAGCGAATGTAAGCGGCTTATCAAGAATTAGTAGCTAAGATAACATGCGTCTTGTCGTAAGAACGTCACATTAGATTAATGAATCGTACGATAATCAGTCAGGTTTTTAACTATTGTAAGTGATTTGAATAAAGTCTAAAGTACGCCTTAATGATAGGCTTACATTTTTGGTAAAATATATACCTAGAGTATGCCACATCTATTTAGAATTTATTCCCCATTTTCTGAAGAGTTCATTACGTGACTGGACTGTATGTGTCGGTAAAATTTAATTTAATAAATATATTCGTACTGTTAAGTACGATATCATTTAGTAATAAAATCTTGTTGTAATAATGTACCGTAAGATTTTATTACTTACATTTTATTATTTTAAATCGAGGCCAAATATTCTACCGACTATTTCTGCTTTAAAAATATTTTTTGTTGTCTTTGGTAGACATAAACATACATAATTGGCTAAAGTGCCGCAAAAAGGCGAATAGGGTGCCGAAAATAGGCTACTAAAGTGCCGAAAATTAAAGGCTTATATGCCGTAAATAGGCGACAACTGAATTTGGAAAGAATATAGCGATTATTGCAATGTAAGTCGCTAATTTTCTAAGAGAGACTTGTGTGTTTTAGTATAGATGTGGCATATTTGGTACAGTTTAGATTTAAAGTTTCGCAATTAACCGTAACCATAGCAACGGCAGTTATGTATCGCATTGTATGGCACACTGATATTCGTTTAATGTAAAAATAAAATGTTAATAAAATATAATTTGTTTTATTTCATGTGTTTAACCTGTTTTTTTATAATTTCCAGTTAGCAACTGCCTGGAATTAAACTTCAATTAAATAGGGAAAAGCAAAAAGATAGGTATGTTCTAAGTTCACTGCGCTGCACAGCACGGATGAAGTTATGTGGTTGACAGCAAAGAAATCAATCACTCATCCTATCTCGTGGGGGGCGTGGGGGGGTGGCACCTAAGCATTCAACATATACTCGTATTCTATACTTGGCCAATTATAATATTTATGTTTGCTGATGCGTTATGCAACGCCTATTGAAACGCCGTATCATCCAGTAGCTGGTAAGTTTATGTAATTCTTTATTTTGGGTTAGTCCAGCAGTGGGTAAATTTCCGACACCTAATGAGTTGTAATACAAGGTACTCGGTTCGGACCTGTACAATGATGTATGTGTGGACTGAGAGCCCACTTTTATTTTTTCGGATTTTTGTAGTTTAAACTAACAATAGTGCTTAGTAAAAGTTGTGGAAATATTTGTAAAATGAATATTAGAGTTTGTAAAGACAGAGTCAAAAAGATATATCGCCTTAAGTGGGTCCCTCAGTTCACACACCTAAGCTCCCAAATCTACATGTATAATGAGTTTACCAACAAATTTTGTTTATAGATCTTTAGTAAAACATGAAACAACAGCTAGGTACACAACATTAAAATACCTTGTGAATAGATAATAAAAAATTACAAATGTCTTTCTATAGTCCCTGAGGGACCACATAAATTTATATGTTTATTGTATGTATTATAACATGAACATTAAATATTCATAAAATAATCTTTGGTAAAAATTACTAGGAAAATATTAAAACTAAATAAAGATCACAAATAGCGGTATATATTGTAAACTTTACGTTTTTATTGGTGGGCCCTCAGTTCACACACTATGCAAATACTAATTGTTTAATTATATAATTAAATACAACAGTTACAAAAATTTGGAGCCTTTCAGTGCTTAGTAAAATTTTTATACTATCGACCATCATTGACCGTGACCCATCATTTGCGGTCGCCAAGCGTTGCGATTATGGCATATGCCTCCAATTATGGACATAACTTTATGATGGAAATATTTTGGGTAGGCTTTTGTCCAACTATGGTCGTCATTCGGCTGTCATGATGAATAGGTACTTTTACATTACCGATGGGCAGTACTTACTGTAGTGTTAGACTTGTTCAAGCCGCACTGTAGGCTTCTGACATGGCTTCATCATCATATCACTGTAGCCTAGTTGGTAGTGCTCCTGCCTACGAAGCTGGTGGTCCCGGGTTCGAAGCCCGGTAAGTGCAAATATTTGTGTGATGAGCACGAATATTTGTTTCTGAGTCATGGATGTTTTCTATGTATTTAAGTATTTATATATCTATATAAGTATGTATATCGTCACCTGGTACCCATAGTACAAGCTTTGCTTAGTTTGGAGCTAGGATGATCTGTGTAACATTATATCAGCCGAACTGCTGGACAAAGGCTTCCCCCAAAGATCTCCCTCCACAATTGCCGCTCTTGCGCTATTCGCATCTAGCGACTTCCAGCGATTCTCACAAGGTCATCGGTCCATTTTGTAGGGGGCCTGCCCACGCTGCGTCTTCCGGTTCGTGGTCACCACTCGAGAATCTTACTGCCCCAGCGGCCTTCGGCTCTACGACCTATGTGCCCTGCCCACTGCCACTTCAGCTAGGCAATTCTTCGGGCTATGCGGTTACCTTGCGGTTTATATGACGGTCACCATAGCCTAGTTGGTAGTGCTCCTGCCTACGAAGCTGGTGGTCCTGGGTTCGAATCCCGGTAAGTGCAAATATTTGTGTGATGAGCACGAATATTTGTTTCTGAGTCATGGATGTTTTCTATGTATATATGTATTTATCTATCTATATAAGTATGTATATCGTCGCCTGGTATCCATAGTACAAGCTTTGCTTAGTTTGGGGCTAGGATGATCTGTGTGACATTGTCCCCAGATATTATTATTATTCTGTCCCCAGATATTACTTTGGTCCGCCTGCGGAGCTCAGCAGCATTTCTGATTCGATCTCGCAGGGAAACTCCAAGCATAGCCCTTTCCATTGCTCTTTAGGGATATGGCTTAGCTGTTGCCTAATGGATACAACCGGGACCGACAGCTTAAAGTGCCGTCTGTAGCACATACATAGACAGACCTAATGCCTAGGTACAGTTATGGCCCGCTGAGATCAATTGCCTATTGTCTAATAATAAGAAGCGAAATAACTGACAATTGATATTCTAACTCAAGTCAAGTTTGAAGTTTTTTGTAGTTAATTAAGTATACGACAATGAAGGATTTCTCACTGGTATAAAAATAGGGCCGTTATTATAAGTTATTCAAAGTAGGTAGGTAGGTATTACTTAGTTGGGATCCGTATCACAATGGGAAAAACATACAACAAGCTTAAATCCTTTTCACAATAGCCGATTAGAATGCTCAAAGTAGCGTGACTCCAAAAATAAACATTTTCAAATGTATATCTTTTTTTAAGATAACGATGACATTACGACTTATCTAGAGGAATTATTCAAGACTGTTAGAAACTCTACATCTTTTTTTTATAGGGGCCACAAACACGTTACAGTCATGTTGTAGAGGGCCGCAAGTAAAAGCTTATATAGGTCTTAATTAAAGCGCAATTTCAAGTCAACGATGTAGTTACTTTATTAAAAATTGTAACTTTAGATGTGCCAATAACAAAGAGCCCGAGGGCTGCAGTTTAAGTATAACGACTCTACACAATTCAAGACAGATTAGATTATAATAATAATATCTCAGGACAATGTCACACAGATCATCCTAGCCTCAAATTAAGCAAAGCTTGTACTATGGGTACCAGGCGACGATATACATACTTATATAGATAGATAAATACTTAGGTATATACATAGAAAACATCCATGACTCAGAAACAAATATTAGTGCCCATCACACAAATATTTGCACTTACCGGGATTCGAACCCAGGACCACCAGCTTCGTAGGCAGGAGCACTACCAACTAGGCTACGGTGACCGTCAGATTAGACCTAGCGCAACCAGAGATTTGTTTATTTATTTTATTGAAAACTTACAGCTACATAAAGTTTCATATAACATTAGGTTAGAAACAGTGAACCAATTACAAGTTTTCACTGATAGACCCATACCTAATATTTTTCAAGTGACACAAACAATGAGTGGACTAACTTACGGATTACCTAGGTGGATATAAAATACAACACTTAAGCGTTACAAAATAAAAAAATGCTGCCTTAACTTGAAAAAAAAACCGATAAACACCTCCGCACTTACAGAGATGCTAGTAGAAAATATATCTATATCGCTCGCCTTCCATGGTTTATTGAGTCTCTTGCTTGCCCGCACCAGCTGTCCTGTCTATAGTTAGAGAAGGCGAGATACATGTAGTGGAACATTAAAACGCAAGTAAGATTTATGCATTTACTAAACAATACTCAGATATATGTACAAGGTATAACATAAATTGGGGATGAAAGAAACTTAAGAAGCGTCAACTATACATGATAATAAGCAAATTAACAAAACCAGTTCAAATATAGTGAAATACGAAATGTTCCTTAGTTCTTGGTTCTCCATGCAAAATGCGGCAGGATCATATCATCTGGTATGGGAAGTTTATCACATTTTCATTTGCTACCGTAGTTTAGCTTCATAGGCTCATTATTAAGTTTAGGGGAGGGCAATCCAGAGCCCTCCCAGGGTAAGTGTCGCGATGATCTGGGACATGGCATAAAAGGGAGGCACTGGAGCAGCATATCCGCGTTCCCATCAGGCGCCAGGATGTCCACGGCAGGTAAGTTTAGTCTGTGCGAGTCCGAGATAACCACCCGCGTTTTTTTTTGCGAGTGGCCTAGGCATACCTCTTTTATTATAAAAAAACGAGCAGGAAAAAACCGGAACAGCATTCCCACGTTTCCCGGGGCTCTGTTTGCAGGCGCCAAGTGAAGTTCACGGCAGGTTAGTTTAGGTTTAGTTGGTGCGAGTCCGACGTACACCCACCCGAAGATACGGGTAGCATGGGTAGGCAATCACTCTGCCTTATAGAAAAAAAGAAAGGCTATTTAACCTCCTTTAAGTACGGACGCCAGCACATCCAGCTACCACAATCAAATTTCTGTGAAATGTCCAATAACTTTTATAGATTTTCAACTTCATCACAAAAGCATAAGGTTCACTTTCTATCGGGGAAATTTGACAGATTGGGGTAACTTGATGTGCTGTCGTATGTACGTCTACCATTGAGTTACACATGTAAATTGTATATATCTATATACGTGTAAAAAAAAATGTTTGTCTGTATGTCCTTTATAAAATCGTAAACTGTGCATTTGATCACGCAATGATCTTCAGCAAAGTGTTGGAAATGAGCCCACGAAGGTTCTGAGTTGGCAAGGTTCTGAGTTGGCAAGACCAATCTTCGACAAATGGCGCTACTATTAACCCACTGAATTTCATACAGGAAGGTACAGCTAGTAATATATATACCTTTTTTTCTAAGGCAAGGGGAATGCCTACGCATGCCATACGCAAAAAGTGTCTGCGGGTGGGTAGGTATGTCCCTACCTGCCGTGGACTTCTCTTGACGCCTGTTAAGGGGAGCCCCGGGAACGCGGGTATGCTGCTCCGGTGCCCCCCTTTTGCGCCATGTCCCAGACGGTCGGGACGCGTACCCTGGGAGGAGTTGTCCTCCCAATTGCCGACTCCTGCCAGTAATATATATATACGGATGATTAATTAATGGGCACCGGTTGCTCTTGGCTGGTCTATTAATATATATTACTAACGAAGACGTGGGAAAATTGTGTCTAACATTTAGCATAAATACTTATAGAAATCGCAGAACGGTCATAATTAACGATTGCATTGTGCTTGTAACAAATTAAGTTATAAAATGGATTTTGTGCCGTGGTGTTCTGCGCGTCGCTGGTCCAAGAACAGTATTGAATATCCTAGCGAAAACAACTATTTAGGTACGCTAGTTTTTATATTTGTTCATATTTTAGAAATTAGTAATGTCCTAGCCAATATTCGGCTAAAGCGGACAGTCTCAATGGACACTAGGCATCTGCGCGGGACGTATTAGGTAGGTATAGTGAACAAGTGTCGCAAACATGGTCACTTTTTATCCATCACTCACATCCGATGGGAAGATTAGTGACAAGACCGGAAAGAGATCACGGAGTCACGGGGGTCTCCCAGACTTCAGACTGATACTGAGAAATTTTCTTAACAGAAAAATTCCTAAATAACTTTTAGACCCGACTCGGGATTTGAAACCAGGATCTCATTACTGCGGTTGAACACGCTTCCGCTATACCAACGAAGCGGTCAAAAACTAATTCTTACATAAAAAGAAATTCTTCATTAGAAATTACTCCACACGTCTATCTCGTACTGATAAACTGTGAAGTGGTCTAAAGTTGGAGTTCGAAATGTTATTTTTCGAATTTATATGCGTATTAGAAATAATATTAATTCCATCTAAGTAACTTCTTCTATATAACTACTTTAAACGGCGAAGAAAAACATTATGAGGGGACCTGCCACTGAACACTGAACTCTTAGATGCCTAAGAGTTCTCCAAAATGATTTTGATGGCATGTGAAGTCTGCCAACCCGCACTAGGCTAGCGTGGTGGACTACTACTATTGCCTATCCCTACTACTGCCTATCCCTTCTCATTGTGATAGAAGCCTCTTAGCCTTGCAGTGGAAGTACAGACACCAGCACATCAAGCTACCCCAATCTGTCAAATTTCCCCAATAGAAAGTGAACCTTATACTTAAGTGATAAAGTTGAAAATCTAAAAAAGAAACTTGATAGGTTGGGGTAGCTGGATGTGCTGGCGTTATTATGACATGTGGATGGACAATGCTTGCTCCTTTAACCGACTTCAATATTTAGTTTTGACTTACTTATCTATCCAATAAATTACTGATAATATAGATAATGTTTTATGTAGGTTAGCTATTATTTCGTCTATCACTATCTATATAACTATGTAAGCATTATTGTACTCATCAACTGCGGATAGAACGCATCCAGAATAGATTTATGAAACATCTAGCTTTTTCTAACAGGCTCCATAAGCAACTGCCAACATACACAGACAAACTGTAGCACTATGTATATCTTCCCAGCCGATTTCGGCTTTAGTGACTAGGTACTACTGATTAGCAAAGGAGCTAAGATGATCAGTTCTCACATGCGCTCTTAGATGACTACTCCAATCTTGTGATTGAACGTGCGCAAACATTGACTGCACGTGAGGACACCGTCGACATAGTTGTAAAATATGACTGCTGGTGTTTTAGTCTTAAGAGCATCGCGTTTCGCATCCAGCTCGGATTTTCTCTGCTCTTCATAGTCATGAACCTTTTCGTTTACCAAGCGCCTCCACTCAGGGCGGCAACTAGCCTTTTCCTCCCAATTCGGGGGATTAATAATGCACCTCTTCATGTGTCTTTTCTGAGCATCTTTGAATCGTTAGAACTGGCCAACCTTTTTCCGCCTGCCGTTCTGGAGTTCACAGAAGAAGATGTGTTTTGCCACCCTTACATCAGCCATTCTTGAGACATACCACACCATCGGAGCTGTCCCCGCATTAGGTACTCTTCTATGCCGTAGACATTTGCGCGTCGGAGCACTTCTGTATTTCTAACCCGTTCTGACCATTTGATTTTAAGAATGTCTCGTAAGCACTTTAAATGGAACCTATCCAGCGCCCGTATGTGTTTTCTATAGATGACCTCTGCTCTGAAGAATTTTTTTTTTTCTCAAATATAAGAGATTTACTATGGCCTTGTAAACGGAGATTTTTGTCGAGAGCTTTAAATCATGTGCGCGTAGGACCTTAGTCGAGCATGATGGTGTGACGACAACTCCATGATATGACATTTCCCTATATAATACTCTGGAATGAATACGACTGCCTAACCATTTACAATCTTTATATCTACGGGTTCCTAGGCATATACCTACCTCGGCGCACCGCTGTAACCCGAATCTTGAGCCAGCCTTTTGCTAGAACCAATCTTAAATAGTTTGCCGCTATATCACGTTTGTGCAAGTTGTATAATTCCATGAGTAAAAACTTGGAACTTTTGAATTCCAGCTTAACTAATTTTGGAAATACTGTATTAAGATTATTGAGAAATAAATAAAACTGTAACTTGTTTTAGCTTGTATTTTTAATTTACCTTTAGATGTAGGTACACACTGCTACACATCAAGCTATACGTTTCAAGTATACTTGAAACGTATAGCCACTGTAACCTGGTAGCAGGTTACAGAAAGAAATGAGTAGGGTTCGAATAATGAGAACAATCTGATGAAATAAAATAATTTATTGTTCTGTCCACTTCCCAACGCACTCGATTATAAAAGTCGAAGTAGGTAGTTAGAGGGAACTGGCCTGACAGAGTGTTGTCTTGAAGGGCACAATTCTGGAGATAACACCTTCTCCTCCGGTAGTTCACAAGTTCTCGCAGCGGAGTAGTTCACAAGTTCTCCCAGCGGATAGTTCACAGGTTCTCTCATGTGTCAGCCAACTCACAAGTCAATAGTAGTAGGGAGGTTCCTGGAACGTAACCAACACTGGTTTTAGGGAAGCTTACGATGCCAGCAAATAGCCCTAGTCTAGCACAGTAACCCTTCTAATACCCTTCATATGCTAAGCAGCCCCAACAGAAAATATAACGCATCTGTACGTGTACTTGAGAGAGAACAACTGACAACTACTTAGACAAATAAAATATATAACTCACCCCAGCGGGAACAATACACAATACAAGTAATTAACTTCACGTAGGTATTCAGTACGTGAGCACTTAATAGTTATGATAAAAATCTTAGCAGAATTAGTAACCAACAATCTCACGGTGACCTCCGTAATGAATACGATTCGCAAATCATCGCTCATGAACGATCGAACAAGGAGCTAATTAGAGTGAATGAATTTAGAATCTAACCGTACAAGTACTAAGAAACGGTACACAGCTTATAAGCTGTGTACCGTTTCATCTATAGGTTAGAAATAAAACTAGACCTGTACAATTTGAAGTATATACAATTTATTATTGCCAGTAATTATACCGTATATGGGAGTGAGATCTTAATTCACAACCGTAATCTATAGATGGTCTTATTCAATACCACTGCCCTGAAATAGCCGACGAAGTCGCGGTGGTAGACCGTGAGGCGGGGTACAGGTTACAACGTGGTTGCTTGTAGGCAGCTTAGATCTCCAGACGTCTGATTATTACCGGAGTAGTGATCCCTGGAATTGTTAGAAAACCAGACGTTTTATAATTTGTCCGACTATACATTTTGACTGCAACATCCAGATTCTCAATGCGGTGCAAAGCCAAACAGGTGCAAATGATATTGATGTGCAAGAAATAGTGATCAGTGATGAGGCAGTCAAAATGAAATAACATTAAAGGCTTGAGAAATAGCTAAGGCGTTAGGAAAACATCGATAGGTTACACAAATTGGTATACATATAATAATTATTTAATATAAGGTAATGTTAGGAAAACCGTTACAGCTGATCTTGCGTTGTATAGGATTTCCATACAATGAGAGGTCAGCTTATATTGGAAATGTGTAGCTTGATATGTAGCCGTGTGTACATTTAGATAATATTACCACAGTAAATAAATAATATTACTTTATTGTTTAAAACATTTTAGATTTGAGAACATGTAACAGCTATTGGATGTCCTTAACTAAATAAATTAATAAAGTCTTATAAATTACTTATGAATATTTATCATGATAGTGCTCGGTTCTTGTCAACGAAGACTAATTTTGATGTGCAAGAGTGGGATCAAACACAGGGCAATCTTTATCCCTCTCATAAACATAGGGGGCTATCCTACACGACCAAGCACAGATCAGGAGGATAACTGACAGTTTTCATTGCTTAACTTATCCTAAATATGAATATGTTATAAACAAGATTCAAAATTATAAACTACTAACTGGGCCCCGCGGTTTTACCCGCGTAACTTTATTAATTATAGCCTATGTGTTAATCCAGGGTGTCAGCTAACTCCATACCAAATTTTAGTCAAATCGCTCCAGCCGTTTAGACATGAAGCAATAACAAACATACACACTCACACACTCATAAAATTTTGCCTTTATAATATAAGTGTGATTATGGCATGGCCGAACACGTGTGATATAAACTAACAAAGTAAAATTCTTTTGACACAGAGTACAAAAACTTATTAAACCTGATAATAAATCACGTAACGTATTAGTATCGTTGTTACGTATTCGTTAATAGCTATATTATACAACTATTTAAGTTTTTGGGGTTCAATAGTTTTATAAAGTTATATAACAAAGGGATTGTAATTGTTCGAATAAGACTGTCTCTCCCTCTCTCTCCACGCTTAGGTCCCTACCGACGTGTGAGAAAGAAAACAATACATAATCGAGGTGCTGTATATCTATTTTTCCTGAACCGATTTTTTCTTGCTATTTAATTGCAGCAACAGTAAAATAACTATGCGCGAAATATTTTTTGATTTAGCTGTCACGTTTTTCCGGATGTGCGGAATAACCGTCCCATCCGATAATGCGGGAGTGAGTGAGAAGAGATAATATATGCCATTTTACTCATAAATATCCTGGGACATTATTTGCAAACGGCCATTAGATCGCAAACTAAGAGGAGCTGACTGAACTGACATACTACATATACCTAATACTTTTCTTTTGTACCTAATATAGATAATTTGTTATATAGATAATTAAACCCGGACTCAGAACAAACAGACATATTCATGCACACAAATATCTGTCCTGGGTGGTAATCGAACCCACGACTTCCGCTGTGAAAAACAAGCATTTTTCAACCACGCCAACACGGCAAATCACACTAATATTATAAAAGCCAAAGTTTTTTTTTTTAGTTTTTTTTTTTCTATATATTTTGTACACACAGAAATAACAAAAGTAAAATAAATGAAGAAGAGACAGTAGTACATGGGTGCTGCTTATTTCAAAAGAAATTTCTTCCAGCAGACCCGCGAGAGGAGATATTAAAGTATAATAGGCATGTGCGTAGGTTTATAATATCATTACATATACTTACATATACTACATACTAAAATACACAGATACTTATAACGGGGCAACCATATGTATAAACTACATATACATAACTAGGATGAAGAGGAGAGATAGTAATTTTTCACTTGCTTCTTAAAAAGGGTAGTGTTTTGGAATTACGGATGTTAGGAGGGAGAGAATTCCACAATCTGACTGCCTGAACTGTGAAGGAATGAGAATAGAAATCTGTTTTATGCAATGGGAATTTAAGAAGGTGTTTAAGGTGTGACCTACAGGGGCCATTAGGAACACGAGAGTAGGAAAAACGCTCCCGTAAGTAGGATGGAGATGAAGGATTATGTAGTATATTAAAGAGAATACACAATAGACGAGTATTCCTGCGGAGACGGATCGGGAGCCACTTGAGATCCTTGCGGAAATTGGAAACGTGATCATATTTCTTCAGACCGAAAATAAACCGAATGCATAAATTGTGCAAGCGCTCAAGTTTGTCTAATAGCTCCTCTGTGACATCTAAATAGCAGCTGTCGGCATAGTCCAAAATGGGTTGAATGAGTGTTTGAGCAAGAGATATTTTCGTCTTCAATGGCAAAAAGTTTTGGAGGCGCTTCAGAGAATGAAATGTATAATGTACCTTCTTGCTGACATTAGAGACGTGTGATTTCCAGGACAGGTTGCAGTCAAAAGTAACTCATAATTTTTTGGCAGTATCTGTATATGCAATAGGAGCTCCGTGCAGATACACCCGTGGAAAGTTCGTGAAATCGATTCCGTTTCGCATCTGCCTACTTCCTATGATCACGGCCTGGGACTTAGTTGGATTAATAAGTAAGCCACGAGATCTTGCCCATCCATTGATCAAGTTCAGGTCGTGATTTACAGCAGCAATAGCGGACGCGGCGTTTTCACGGGAAAATGCTCGGTAAAGTTGAAAATCGTCTGCATAGAGATGAAAATTAGAGGAAATGGCTCTTGAAATAGAGTTAATGAAAATGGAGAAAAGCAAGGGAGAAAGAACGCCACCCTGGGGCACGCCCGCACTGAGACTACACCAATCCGAGTAAGACTCGTCAAGGCAAACACATTGCGAGTGGCCACGAAGATAAGAATCAAACCAGGATAAACTGGTTTGGGAACAATTAAGTGATGAAAGGATACCAAGGAGGACGTCAAAGTCAACAGAGTTAAAAGCGTTGCTAAAGTCAAGTAGTACCAGAATGCTTAGGTTTTGGTTTTCCAAGGCCCAGCGGATGTCATCGGTGACTTTAAGCAACGCAGTAACTGTGCTATGCCCAGTGCGAAAACCAGATTGGAAAGGGCAAAGAAGGTTGTTGCTGGCCAGAAAAGCTGATAATTGACGGTGTACGATATGTTCCAGGACTTTGGAGAGGAAAGGTAGAATGGAGATGGGTCGAAACTGAGATAGAGAAGTAGGATTTGAGACTTTAGGTAAAGGAATTATATGAGCTTGTTTCCAAGCAGCAGGGAAACGGGAAGAAAATAACGAATAATTAAATATATGAGTAAGCACTGGGAGCAGGATAGATAGAATGGGAGTGATCATCCTAGAACATACATTGTCGTGACCAGCAGCAGTAGAAGATATTGAGAAAATAGATTTTTTGACATCCTCCAAGGTTACTGCAGATAGAGTAAAAGGAAAATATTCGGGCAAAGGTACTGGTGAGAGCTCATTGAGTGTGATAGATTTAACAGGGGTTCGAGAGAAATGGGGGGACACGAAAAGTGATTATTGAGTGCAGAAAGATCAACATCTTTACAGACTAAAGACGGGGATTTACCAATGCCATTCGATTTGAGGAATTTCCATACTACGGAGGAATCGCGACTATTGAGAGCTTTGTAAAAGTGGCGCCTTTTGGCATCTCGACACAGACGATTGCAACGATTGCGCAACTTCTTAAAACGGTTGATATTAACTTCCGTAGGAGCCCGCTTACATCTACGTTTCGCCTGATCCCTACGAGCCATCGCATCTTTAATCTCAGCCGTTATCCACGGCGCGGGTGTGTGTTTAATTCTGATTCGTCGTTTAGGAGCATGGCGATCGAATAAATCAATAATTATGGAATTTAAAAGTTCCACCATACCATCTACACTGCTTCCAATGTTGATAACATTGGAAGCAGTGTAGATAACAGACCAGTCTATTTCTTTGGCGTCGCGCTGAAGCTGATCCAAATTGATGCCATTGAAGTTACGAAGAAAAAGAAATTGTGATTTGCGTTTGGGAGGACGAATTTTATAGGAGAGAAAGATCAAGTCATGATAAGAAAAAGAAGCAGTTAATTGGCCATGAGTGGTAACGCGTTCTGTAGAAGAGACGATCATAAGGTCAAGTAAAGATGGAGTACAATTAGGAGAATGGTGAGTTGCCGTAAGAGGGAGAATATGGAGATTAATGGACGAAAGTAGAGAAAGAAGTTTGGAGGTGCGGTGATCATTTTTTATCAGACAAGTATTAAAGTCACCCATTAGGACTACGTGGTTATAGATAGGACACAGGTTATTCAGAATGGTATCAAGAGAGTCAAAATAGTCGACACGAAGGTTGGGACTATAAAATACGTCAAGGAGCATTTTAGAGTGGCGGAAAACTATTTCTATAAACAAGTATTCCGCAGACGCAGAGTAGCGAGATGGTGACGTGCTAATTATAGTGTATGGAATATCGGCCCGTAGATATATTGCAACACCACCACCGCCTTTATCAATCCGATCATTGCGAATTAAGACATAACCAGGAAGTGCAAAGTGGGGAGAGAGAAGTGAAGGTTTCAGGAAAGTTTCTGAAATTAGTAAAGCATCGAGGTGACTGCTGCTAAAGGAAGCCAGAAGTTCAGAGTAATGGTCAGGAACACTCTGTGCATTGATATGGGCTATGTTGAAATTGTCAGATTGGTTGGAAAAAGCAGAAGAGATGCGGTCATGCAGAGTCAGAGGGACGCAAGAATCATCCGCACTGACGTAACTAGACGAGGAGGAGCAAGAGATAAAGCTATCATCAAGGTTAGATAAAATATCATCCATAATAAAATTATAAGTATAATAAATATATATATATTTTATTAAAAATATTTATAAAAATATCTAATTTATTAAACTAATTACAACTTAAGGTTATAAAACAAACACAATAATGCTAAACACACCGTCTCGCTGGTGAACTGGGAGATATCTTTTAAACCATGAGTAAACAAGAGTAGTCTAGCAAACGGAGCCGATGCTTAGTTCTATAATAATTCCTTGGTCGGGAGATCGTTTGAAGCATAACAATCTAAAAATCCGAGTCAAATCGAAACGCATAAACGTAATTTGACCTTAATAATATTACTCAGCATAACGTACTGTCCAAATTAAATCGTACTTTAAACACAAAAACGAGCATAAAAAATTACGTGATTTTTATGTTATTCTGTTTTTAGTGATTGTTATTATAGCGGCAACATAAATACATAACTTATGAAGAAAGTCTGGTGACAGAGGGACAGACAGACAGCATTGTCTAGGTACTAAGGTCCCGTTTTACCTTTGGTGAACGGAACCCAAAAAAGGTGGATTTCAGGTGAGCTCTTCATACCAAAATCGGCTTCGTTTACCAGTCTAAGTTAACAAATAAGTAAGACAAAACAACAAAGACAGTAACAATTACGTCCAACGGATCAATGGAAACCGTAAACTATACATAAAAACGACACATAAAACATTAAACAATTAAGGCTCTATAAATAAGTTATGTACTCAACGTTCCATTAATCCCGTCACACTAAGAACATTTAACATAAATTGTATAGCAGACTTTATTTACAAATGTCTATACACATTGTCTTATCGATATTATAACTATGTATTCTAGTAGATTTTAAGTAAATATCGGAAGACGGTTAGGTCCATATTTTTAGTAAAGATGAAAACATTGTTTTGGTTGCATAACGCCAGCACTTATGTATATTAAACCTTATTATCAATGGGCGTTACTGAACGCAAAGAAAACAGTCAACCGACTGTTTTCTTTGCGTTCAGTAACGCCCATTTTTTTGTCTAGCCCAGTTTGTTACGTCTTCAGTTCTAAACGGCTGAAGCGATTTTAATAAAATTTGGTATGGAGTTAGCTGACTCTGTTGATTAACATATAGGCTATAATTAATAAAGTTTAATGCAGTAAATTGAAGGTGTATTACCAGAATTGCCGTGGCCTAAGAACTAAAACGTTAGAATTTCGACAAGCCATTTTGGGTAACGATTACGACATTATTATTATAACTGAAACCTGGTTACATAGCGGTATTTTTGATAGGGAATTATGCGACGCTAAGTACGACTTGTACCTATCGCAATGATCGCGACTTAGCCGCCACGGGCAGGGCAACTGGTGGGGGTGTTATGATACTCTCGCGTCACTGTCTTGGCGCGTGGTGTGTCCAACTAGATCCCAGCATAAAAACGGAAATGCTTACCATTGTGATACCGGCCCGCGCGTTATCTGCAACTGCTGATCTTTACGTGAGTGTCGTTTACATCCCACCCAATGCTCACCAGATACCCTCTGATATAGATTGTGTGATAAAAACTGTGACTACGACAATCACGCAAAAAGCTCAATTATGCAACTATTTGTTAATGGGCGACTTTAATATTCCGTGTATAAATTGGCTTTCTATAGGACCGATATTCAAAAAACAAGGTTCCGGTGAAGTGCAAACCGCAGGTATGCATTTAGTAAATAAATTGAGTTTTCTAGGTCTCACTCAGTACAATACATTTCCGAACCAAAGTGGCAATACTTTAGACTGAGGTTTCTCTAGTCTGCCATTACAAACAAGTGAATGCTCATTGCCCCTGACAAAAATCGACTTATACCATCCTGCCCTCACAGTGGAGGTTCTTGACTTGGCCGTGTCTCCTTTTACGGAAATATCTGTCGCAAGACCTAACTATGCTAAAGCTGATTTTAATAAGTTAAATCAATACTATGATGATATTGACTGGACATCAATGTTAAGCAATGGCACAATAGAAGACATTATGAAAATATTTTATAATTTAATTAATAAAGGCATTGATAAGTATGTTCCGTTGACTCGTCATACAGGTAAGCGAAAGTATCCAGTATGGCAAGGCATTGATAAAAATAATTATAGAGAAATCTAAAGCACATTCAAATTGGAAAAAAATATAAAAACTTAAGAGATTATGATGAATTTGTATTATTGCTAGACAACGCGCGGTACAAGAGGAGTGTTATGATACGTATATCCAGACAACTGAAGAAAGTTTAAAGTCCAGACCTAAAAGTTTCTGGGGTTACATTAAGGCTATGCGTGGAGGTTCTAATTACCCGAAAATATTAACCTATAAAAACGTAAGCTATTCAGATAGCCAGAAAATTTGCGAAGCATTCAGTACTTTCTTTCAAGATGTGTTCAGTGTTCAGTCCCAGAGTGACAGTAGAAGATTAGAGCATGTCGATACAAATTCTGATATAATAGCTAGCTTACAGGTAACTCTGTCAACAGTCGAAAAATTACTAAATGCGCTTGATGTTGAAAAGGGCCCAGGTTGCGGTGGCATTCCTGCAATATTCTGGAAACGCTGTGCTAAATCTCTATCAAATCCTATTCATATTATTTTTAATCGTTCTCTTAAAGAAGCCACCTTTCCGGAGAGTTGGAAGAAGGCACATATAGTTCCTATTCACAAGAAGGGTTCTCGTAGCCAAGTAGAAATCTACAGAGGCATTTCCATTTTAAATACCTTGGGAAAGATATTCGAGAAGGTTATATATAATGCTATCTATCCATTTATTGCTGCTGTTTTACCTGAAACACAACATGGCTTTCTTCGACAACGATCCACCATATCAAACTTAGCGTGTTTTTCTAGCTACCTTCTAAAAAATATTGATAATGGTGGTCAGGTTGACGTAATCTACACCGATTTTGAGAAAGCTTTTGATCGGGTAGATTATGTCATCTTGCTTAAAAAATTGTTTAAACTAGGGATACGTGGTGACTTATTGCGATGGATAGAATCATACCTGCAAAAAAGATCTCAGGCTGTAGTAATTGGTGGCTTCCGATCAAACTTCATTGAAATTCCTAGTGGAGTACCACAAGGATAGCATTTAGGACCATTATTTTACAATGCTTATTTATATGACATAAATAACGCTATATAAAACTCAGGACACTTAATGTACGCGGATGATAAAAAAATATTTTTGAAGATCAAAAGCAATACTGATTGTGAAGCTCTTCAAGCTGATTTAGATAACTTAAACAATTATTATAAAGCAAATAAAATTACAGTAAACGTTGGCAAGTGCCAATGCATTAGTTATACTCGTAAAAAGCAACCATTTATTTATTTATTTATTAATTCTTGTACACACAAAACATACAGTAAATAGATAAAAGTGCGAAGAAATGATTAGTACAAAGGTGCTGCTTATTTCCAAGAAATTTCTTCCAGCAGACCCGCGACAGGAAAAATTTTACAAAGCCATAATGATGTGTGTAGGTCTATAATACACATACATACTAATAATTGCATATATACTTAAATACATATAAATATTATATCCAATTTAGACTTAACAATAAACTAAATACTAATAATACATTCTATGAGGATGAAATAGAAAGATAGTGATTTTTCACTAGTCTTTTAAAAGTGTCAATAGTTTTGCAGTTTTGTATATTTGGCGGAAGAGAGTTCCACAATCTGACTGCATGAACAGTAAAGGAATAGGAATAAAAATCTGTTTTATGGATGGGAAGTTTTAGGACGGATTTCAGATGAGATCTACACAGAGCATCACTTGGATATTTAAAGGAAAACCGCTCTCGCAGATAGGACGGGGACAGAGGATTGTGAAGGATATTGAAAAGGAGGCACAATATGCGAGTGTTCCTACGAAATCGAATAGGAAGCCACTTGAGGTCTTTCCGGAACTTGGAAACATGGTCGAACTTTTTCAGTCCATATATAAACCGAATGCATAGATTTTGTAGACGCTCAAGTTTATTTAGAAGCTCTTCGGTAGCGTCTGGGTAGCAGGTAACAGCGTAGTCTATGATGGGCTATATCAGGGTTTGGGCAAGTGAGATTTTAGTTTTCAAAGGTAAAAAGTTTTACTTGTTTGTACCATTCCAGTTTACATATAATTTTAATAAAATCATAATCAACAAAGTCAATACAGTCCGAGACCTAGGTGTTACATTTGATCATAAATTACAATTCACGAAACATATAGATCTCATAAGTGCGAAAGCATTCAAAAATCTAGGATTTGTTGTAAGATCTTGCAAACTTTTAAAAAATGTAGGTTCTTTGAAAATTGTTTATTTCGCCTATGTTCGCAGTCTTCTCGAATATGCGTCTCCGATCTGGTCACCATTTTATATTATTTACATAAACCAGATCGCACGAATTCAAAACAAATTTATTAATCATCTTAATTATCGCCTTCGTAAACCACCAAAACCATACCAACAAAGTTGTAGCACGCATGGCTTGCTTACCCTTGAAGAACGACGCAAAGTACTGGATATGTGCCTACTGTATGATATACTCAATGGACGCCTTGATTGCCCCGACTTACTTTCACAGGTGATATTTAATACACCACGCCGACGCACTCACCACACTCCAATGTTACACGTACCACTTCATGCTTCTAATTATGCACAAAATAATGTAATAACACGCATCTCTCGAACATATAATACCAATTATGGACAAATAGACATGTTTTCAAGTTCTAAGAGAAAATTCAAATGTCAAATAATTAGCGCCCTGAAACAAACAATAACGTTTAGATGTAAAATCTAAAATCCTATATATTTATATGTTTTTTCTCATTTGCTATTATTTCGAGCACTATTATTATTAGTCATTAGTAGCTATTATTAGTAATCAACCATGTATTATGTTATGTATTCCATGCAACTTAATATTTCTTTAGTCCATCTACACTATTCAAATTGTACTTAGGAAAACCTGTAATTGGCCTTACTATATTGATTGTACTATAAAGCAAAAAATTATTTGTATATCTGTTGGTATTCAATAAAATAAATAAATGCAGGTAAAACCGCGGGGCACAGCTAGTCACACTAATATTATAAAGGCGAAAGTTTGTGAGTGTGTATGTTTGTTACTTCTTCATGTCTAATCGCCTGGAGCAATTTTAATAAAATTTGGTATGGAGTTAGCTGACACCCTGGATTAATACATAGGCTATAACGCATAAAGTTTAACGCGGGTATAACCGCGGGGCACAGTTAGTATATTATAAATGCGTAAGTTTGTGATTATGGATATATCTTCGAGCATATATGGATGAGTGGATGTATGGATGTTAGGTACTCTTTCACACCAAAACTACCGAACGGATTTTGATGAAACTTTGTAGTAAAATAGCGTATTTAATTATTGTAAATTATTTATAAAAACTTCATGCACATACTTAAATGTACAAAGGCGGACTTAATTCCAAAGGCTTTAATTTATAATGTTTAAAGTTTAAACACCGCAGGGCACAGCTAGTATCACACTAATATTATAAAGGCGAATTGTGAGTGCGAGAGTGTGTATGTTTGTAACTCTTTCACGCAAAAACTACTGAACGGATGTTGATAAAACTTTGTATTAATATTGCTTACAGATCCGAATAACACATAGGCATATATTTTACAGAATTTAACGCGGGTCAACCGAGGGGCACATCTATTATTATAATATTGGTACGGATCTTGGATCGTGTGGGTTCCGTTGCTCTTGGCTGGTCTGTTAAATCTAACAAAAACATAAGAATAATGACAAAAAACATAACCTATCATTTATCATAAATACTTATAAAATACTCTGAACGCACAGTATTTGCTGGACCATTCATGTATTGTGCAAGTAAACAATTAAATTATAAAAATGAATTTTGTCCCGTGGTGTTCTGATGTGCGTCGCTTGTTTGTCAAAAAAATTCACTACTTTATCGAAAACAACTATTTAGGAAGCAAGTATTTAGTTTAGTTTATTTATGCCTACTTTATTATTATAAGGCAGGAAAGGCAGCTTGTTTTTTCAGTCTATATAAAAGCAAATATGTTCATTTCTCCGATATTTCCGCTAAAATTCTTAATGTAGCTGGTAGTGTCAATCATACATACATCGACTCACGCCTGTTTCCGAGAGGGGTAGGCAGAGACAACGATTTCCATCCTTGAACACTATCTATATCTAATACTAATATTATAAAGAGGAAAGGTTTGTATGTATGTTTGTAACGAATTGGCTAAAAAAAACTAGACATATTTTAAAAATTCTTTCACAACTTGAATGCTTCATTATCACTGATTAATATATGCTATATATGAACATTGTTAACAGGTATTAACGCGACTAACCTTATTGAAGTTATACTTCTTTTGGCGCGATGGAGAAAAATGATGAGAGTGAATTTTTACGATGCGCGCGCACACCGACACCAAAAAATGTAACAGCATGAAGTTAGTTCTAGGCGGTATGACAGTGAATTTTTACGATGCGCGCGCATCTGCGCGCGCATCGTAAAAATAACAGCGTGAAGTTAGTTCTAGGTGGTATGAAAATTGATAACTATGTTCAAGTTGTATATTAAGAAGTATAACTTCTAACGCGTGTACATAAGTACACACAAGTTTTTTTTTTATTTTCCCGACATTTCATCATCAACTCATCCCGTGACCACGATCAATGCAACTTGGTCGAAACGTCGGGAAAATAAAAATAAGGTTAGTCGCGTTAATACCTGTTAACAATGTTCATATATAATAACGATACGCGAAAGTTTAAAAGTGTATAATATAGGCTATTTTAATTTCAAGAAAAAAAATAAGGATTCCTACTAAAACTACAATAATGATACCCAAGGTGTAAAAAATGCCTATAAAATATCTTTCATCGCATGCGGTACGAAAACTATTGATGATAGAACAAAAAAACTATCCACAATATTATAGAACATATTATAAATATCTACGAGACATGTCAATAATAGCATGTGTCTAGCTATTCTAGTAATGTCACTATAACGACTTTTTAACATTTTTAAATTTATTAGTACTTCCGTCCAAAATCAGACCAAGTTATTTATACCTTTGCCTTAATCCTTACCTAAATAACTGATTTGTCAAGCAAGGCTGTTTAAATACCTGCCAATTAATTTTTAGTTTATTAAAATCGGACATTCCATTCTAAAGATATTACCAGTTTAATAAAATTGAAATAAAATAAATTCGCCATAACGCGCCGGAGCGCCGGGGCCGGAGTGCTGGAGAGGTGGAAATCCTGGTATAAAAAATGATGCGGCATTGGGAAGATTGTACAGCGTTCCTCCTTCCCAGTTAGAGTGTTTTTGCCTCAGGGTACTACTTCACCATGTACGAGGCCCAACATCGTTCCAGAACTTAGAAACAGTTGGCGGAGTTACTAAAGAAACTTACCAAGCCACTTACCGAGATACAGGTTTATGTTATGCCAAAATGTTTAAAAAATAAATGTCCACCCGTGCGAAGCCGGCACGGGCCGCTATAACTAATAAAGTTTAACGCGGGTATAACCGCGGGGAACAGCTAGTGTTAGTAGGTATATATTAAAATTAAATATTAGTTAAGTTTTTTTTTTTTTTATGGCAATCTGCCGATGTTTTCAGCAATTTCTGCCAGTGTCACGTGTTTGTTGACTGCACCTCAATGGCGTTTTTCCTGAAAGCTTAAAGATGACAATAGGTAGGTAGTTATATATGAACATTGTTAACAGGTATTAAAGCGACTAACCTTATTGTTAATACCTGTTAACAATGTTCATATATAATTATGATACGCGAAAGTTTAAAAATGTATAGTAGGTAGTTAGCTAGACTTCATAAGAAAGATAACAAAAGAATAAATACAGAGCTATAGACCGATTGCACTATTATCAGTCATGTCAAAAATATCCGAATTTATGTAATCGAGCGGTACTCAGTTTTTCGCTGACGGAACTCTGCAATAAAACAATTGTTTTTAAAAATGTATTCGAAATGCATAATAAAAGAACAATGTAACAGTTGCTACTTATTACTTACTTAGTAACTACACAAGAAGTATAATAATAGAAGATATTAAGACGGCGTGTTGGCGTGGTTGGCAAATGCTTGCTTTTTACGCCGGAGGTCGTGGGTTTTCGTTTCCCACCCAGGACAAATATTTGTGTGCATGAACATGTCTGTTTGTCCTGAGTCTTGTATTTATCTATATAAGTATGTATTTACAAAAGAAAAGTAATATAATATGTAGTATATCAGTTATCTGGGTTCCAGCCCTCTGATCCCAAACTAAGCAGAGCTTATACTACTGCTTAGTTTGGGATCAGAGGGCTGTGTCTAAATAATGTCCTAGGATATTATTTTATTTTATTAATAATTATTAAAAAAATAAAAATCTAAATAATGGGGGTAGTGAAGCTGATATTTATTTTCATCAATTGGTTGATATCAGGTTTGATAGAAGACAGTTGAAGTCTCATATCAGGTTCGGCGTCCAGTCTATTGCGGTACCTATTTTGTTTTGTGTTGAGAATCCCGTGTCGCACAAATATGTTGTTGAGGACGGGAGAAGAATATTCAGAGCCATATTGGCAAGCATTCGATATTCATCACGCATTCAGCACCAAAAATCGTTGAGAGGCGTCGTTTTGAACAGTGACTCCATGCTTGCGTCTGACGATATTTCTAAAAGAGATTCATTTATTTCGTTTGACATACCTTCGGGCTTTTGCAAGTTGGGATAAAAAGGATTATACATCCATGAATTCAGTATTTTTTTTATTTCTCTTACCAACACAAATAATAAAAAATCTAATTATCTTTTGAAGGCATTTATTTTGTTACAGGTCTGGAACACTGTTGTCTGTTTAACTTGTAATGATAAGTTCCTTTTAATGGCTAACGAAATCATTCGCTTGATCAATTACAGAGATAATCGAGATACAGATAAAAAAACAGGCCAAGAGCGAGTCGGAGTCGCGCACAAAGGGTTCCTTACCATTATCTATAAAAACGAGCCAAAAATTTGCGTTTGTTGTATGGAAGCCCCTTTAAATATTTATTTTATTTTGTTTTTTAGTACGTGTTGTTATATTTAGTATTTGTTGTTACGGCAACAGGAATACATCATCTGTGAAAATTTCAACTGTCTAACTATCACGGTTCATGAGATACAGCCTGGTAACAAACGGACAGACATACGGACAAACAGCGAAGTTTTAGTAATAGGGTTCCGTTTTACCCTTTCGGTACGGAACGTGAATAAAAATGGCGCTAGGAATTATACTGACAATGCTTTAACTTAAATCGATCTTACGAAGGCATTTATAGTTAGTACTAGCTGTGCCCGCGACTACGTCCGCGTGTTAATTAGTTTATTTCGTTTTTTTTTATTTTTAATAAAATAAAAGACTTTTTCTAAAATAAAAGTAGCCTAAGTTACTCCTTATTACATCAGCTACCTGCCAATAAAAATCCCGTCAAAATCGGTCAAGCCGTTTCAGAGATTAGCTGGAACAAACAGACAGACAAAAATAGTAAAAAATGTTATTTTGGTGTATTTACCGTATATATATTTTCATACTAGCTGTGCCCGCGACTTCGTCCGCGTGTTAATTAGTTTTTTTTTTTTTTTTAAAGTTCTTTCTAAATTAAAAGTAGCCTAAGTTACTCCTTATTACATCAGCTACCTGACAATAAAAGTCCCTATAAAATCAGTCCTGCCAATTCAGAGATTAACCGGAACAAACAGACAGACAGACAGACAAAAATTGTAAAAAAAATATTTTGGAGTATGTACCGTATATTTATTCATACACATGTAGTAAAAATCGGTTATTTCAATATTACAAACAGACACTTCAATTTTATTTATTTGTATAGATTTATGTCGTAAAAACCGGTTATTTCAATATTACAAACAGACACTCCTATTTTATTTATTTGTATAGACATAGATTGTTAATGTTAATTTTGGGCATGTAGGGCAATGTTTGTTTGTGTCAATGACTGTACTATTTATAACTCCCCCGTTGTGAGCTCGTCATGCTTCTACTGTGTGATATTACAATTGTGATGTGAACCAGCTCCAATATAGACACATGGAGACAATTGTGCCATCATATTCGTATGGTTATGGTGTCTCGTCAACTACCTGTCGGGGTACTTACTTATTTTTTTAAGAGTCGACACCTCTGGTCGACTTTTCGTGCCTCATTAAGTTGTACAACTATCGCCCTGTGCATGCATTAGTCCGTTTAACTTTAAGATCAAATTACGATCTAAAGATCTTAGATTTTTATTCTTCTTTTATACAAGAATAAAAATCTAAGTAAAAACGAATTCGTCGGAGTTTGTTTCTGACTTTTTCTTCGAGTCATCCACCTAGATAACTAGAAGCAGATTAGCTAGGTAGTGTCCTCTCTGGTGAGGAATGCGGTGGCCCCTTGACCTGTGGTCACGTGACCCTCCCCCCCCCCCCCCCCGAGCCCAGCGACAGCTCTTTGTGGGTTTTCCCACTTCAGCGATTCCTCACTTGATCTGAGTCCTATAGGGTTGCCCTTAACCGTACAAAATACTTACTCATTTATTTATGTGTTTAAGGATCGTCAAAATTACACTCATACAGTTATAAGGACACGTACATTCTCAAAAATAATAGTACTGTAACCCTTAAAGACAGCCACAGCATTTAAACTTTACATGATTAAAGTAAATTACAATAAATTAATCAAAAAACTTGCACTAATTATAAACAAAAGCCAGAAACTGCAGAAATGCAGAACAGAGACAAATAATGTCAATAAAAGTCTATAATAAACTTCCAGAAGAATTAAAAAAAGAAGAAAAGGATAATACTTTTATAAAAAAACGCTTTTCTTATTACAGAAAAGCTATTATACTGTTAAAGAATACTTGGACTCAAAGAAATAATTCTATAGATCTTGACATACTAATATTAATCTATTAATCTTTTCGCTTTAAATCTTGACATTTTTGAATTAAAATTTTGGCATACTTAATAATTCTTACAAATAGCATAAATTCTAAAACTTTATTTATTAACAAAAAGCCTTCTTCCTCTCTTCTACTATGTTTATTACAATTGTTATTAATTGTTACATAATTATAAGATTATACCATCTGTTATACATTGTGGAAGCAATAAATGATAGAGTATTGAGTATAACAAACTATTATTAGGCCTTTTAATGTAATTTCTGATGACGTCAATTCAATATTGACTTAACCATAGGACACGTACATACTCAAAAATAATAGTGCTGTAACCCTTAAAGACAACCACAGCATTTGAATTTTACATAATTAAAGTTAATTACAATAAATTACTCAAAAAACTTGTACTAATTACAAACAAAAGCCAGAAACACATCGAAACGAGACAAAACGTAACATTGAAATGCAGAACAGAGACAAATAACAAACTATTATTAGGCCTTTTAATGTAATTTCTGATGACGTCAATTTAATATTGACTTAACCATAGGACACGTACCTACATACTCAAAAATAATAGTGCTGTAACCCTTAAAGACAACCACAGCATTTGAATTTTACATAATTAAAGTAAATTATAATAAATTAATTAAAAAACTTGCACTAATTACAAACAAAAGCCAGAAACACATCGAAACGAGACAAAAAGTAACATTGAAATGCAGGACAGAGACAAATAATGTCAATAAAAGTCTATAATAAACTTCCAGAAGAATTAAAAAAAGAAAAAAAAGGATAATACTTTTATTAAAAAACTAAAGCTTTTCTTATTACAGAAAAGCTATTATACTGTTAAAGAATACTTGGACTCAAAGAAATAATTCTATAGATCTTGACATTCTAATATTAATCTATTAATCTTTTCGCTTTAAATCTTGACATTTTTAAATTCAATTTTGGCATACTTAATAATTCTTACAAATAGCATAAATTCCAAAACTTTTTATTATTAACAAAAAGCCTTCTTCCTCTCTTCTACTATGTTTATTACAATTGTTATTAATTGTTACATAATTATAAGATTATACCATCTGTTATACATTGTGGAAGCAATAAATGATAGAGTATTGAGTATAACAAACTATTATTAGGCTTTAATGTAATTAATTTCTGATGACGTCAATTTAATATTGACTTAACCATAGGACACGTACATACTCAAAAATAATAGTGCTGTAACCCTTAAAGACAACCACAGCATTTGAATTTTACATATAATTAAAGTCTGACTACTATATTATTAGAAAGTTCTTATACAAAATTTTCATAAAAACTTAAAGAGATTAATTTGCATATTAACAATAACCAAAACTTACATACTATAATATTTAATACCTATAAATAAAAAACTGAATTTAAATCGTTGCCTGCGGGCAAGGTGCCCAGAAAGCTGGCCCGTTGAATAGCGAGGCTAATACGTTTTAATAATTTATTGTAATTAAAGTTAATTACAATAAATTAATCAAAAAACTTCCACTAATTATAAACAAAAGCCAGAAACACATCGAAACGAGACAAAACGTAACATTGAAATGCAGAACAGACACAAATAACAAACTATTATTAGGCCTTTTAATGTAATTTCTGATGACGTCAATTTAATTAATGAGACTATGTTGTTTAATTGTAGGTTTGCTAACCTGTGTGAAGAAATTTAATTATTCCAATTATGGAAACAACTCCACTGTGGAGCTCTTTTGGGGAGGCCTTTGTCCAAAAATTGACGTCATTGAGCTGACATGATGATTGTTATCTACAAAACAATTACCATAAAATTATCACCTGGGTAATCATACGCGACTTTTTAGTGACCTTAGGCGACCTCAATAACATTCGTATTTTGATATCCTAAAATCACCTTCAAACAAATGGCTAAGGTCAACTTGGGCAATCTGTCTTCTTTATCGTGGTAGCCCTGGTGTCATAATTATTCAAGCCACCCAGAAGCCCTTTAACATGGTTTAACGACAGTAGTCTAACGACAACAACCGGGACCAGCAACTTAACGTACCCTCCAAAGCACGGAGACGCTCTGAAATTAAACCACTTTGACGGTCACCCATCTATAGACTGACCACGGGCATAGGTGCTTTACCTCGCCGATCACTTACGGACCGGTGAGCGCAACTGGCGTTATGAATAACAAGTGTCATATATATTCAGGGGTTCGTAGGTTCGATTCCCACCCAGGACAGAAATTTGTGTGCGTGAACATAGGTGTGTCTGTTTGTCCTGTGTCTGGGTGTAATTAACTATCTATATCAGTACGTATATACAAAAGAAAAGTAGTATATGTAGTAGGTATATCAGTTAACTGGTTTCCATAGTACAAGCTCTGCTTAGTTTGGGATCAGATGGCCGTGTGTGTGTAATAATGTCCCCGGATATTATTATTATTCCCCACTTCTAAATATTATGAAGTCTCTGGTGATGCAAGCGCCCATAAGCTGCGGGCGGGCCCGACATTTGAATTTGTGGCACCCTTAGTTATTTAAAGAAAGTTCAATCAATCAATTATGGGTCTATAAAATTTTGAGTCCACTTCAATGAATCAATGACTGGCTCAAATTTCGACTGAGTCAAAATCTAATCATACTAGGAACTGCATAGTGAACTATTGAACTGGACTTAGCGATGTTCGCATAATAGAACAATAGATATGAGACCTTGGGTTACAAACTTAATTATTATTTACTTTTCAATTTAATTAAAAGTCATTAGAAATATAAGCAACGTCAAAAACGTTTAAGCGGTATAAAACTTCAAGTTAAACGATTAAACGCATTTGAAATGTGCCCGTCGCTAAGAATGGAGATAATTAGTTAGAGGGAGAGAGAAAATGAGATGAAGAACTGCTGGAAATGGTAAAATAGGGTCAACTATTTCATTTTTAAAAGACACACACTAGGGAAATTCCTGTCTCGCGGGATACTTTACAAAAATATAATTGACGGACACAAAATACATCCTGACTCAGAACAACTATTTATCAGTAGTCCTGCGCGGGAATCTAACCCGGAACCCGAAGTCAAAAGAATAATATCTATTCTAAGCGCTGCAGAGAGTGGAAGAGGTAAGATGTTATGGTGGGATGACATAGGTACTTATAAAGAAGAAGAAAAGAGAAGTCAGGAGACACAATGTTTCTTTGTGTTATCTTTTAAAAACAACGCCCGCTCTAGCCAAATGTATCTCTGTGTCACAGGGTAGGTACTTAACAAACATATATTTTATGGACACAAAGTACACTTAGACAAACTTATATGTGTCACACAAATGTGGGACACGAAGTGGCGTGGCGCCTATAACCCCTGCGCCAGACGAGCACTCTAACGTCATCGTAGGGAAATTAGGTCCATCCATCTATCCATCCAAAAATAAGTGCTTGGCACTTGTCTGTGTATCATTCTCCATTTATCCCATGGAGAGCCATCTCTTTTACTTCTTTATAACAGTCCACTTATTATTTTTCTTTAAGTTGATCAGTAAAATTTTTCCTCGGTCTTCCTCTCTTTCTCCTAGCGTCTATCTTTCCTTCTATTATATTTGTGATCTTTTCGGATTAGATGTCCCGTCATTTTACCCCTTATGTGTTTTAAAATTTGTCGTTCCTCATTTACACTTTTTAATTTCACTTCATTGGTGATCTTTTCTGTCCAGGACACTTATACCATTCGACGCCAGCACCACATCTCAAAGGCTTCCAACTTTTCCCTGTCTTTTGTCTTTGTGTCAAATTGGGTATTATTTATTTCACCAACTTTTACAGGATCCCAATACAGCAGTGTCGACTTTTATTTCTATTTTAAATATAACATGACATTTGTGGCCACCCTTTAATTTAATCCTTGCATCAAGAGGGACGTTAAAGATATGTGGTGTGAATCGAATATCAGGACTACCGTCTTTTAAAGCAGAACAGTTCACTGTAATTTTCGCTGAAGATACAAAAGTTTTAGCTGAAGAAAGCACAATTGAAAATTTAATAAAAATTAAAATAAATTTCGCCCTAAGATCAGAGACCAGACAGCCTCGTCTTCAGTTGTAATATTTTATTATATGTATTTTAGTCAAAGTCCACGTCTTCCAAGTCTTCTCATAATGACCGTGTAATTTTCCAATGTATCATTAAAGTACTGAATTTTTTCTGCGATAAATATTGGAAAGCTTTAAGCTCTAAAATCGATGACCCAAGGAGGCGGAGTGCTTTTTTTTCAATAATTTGAATATTCGGGACTACGGTATTAAATTTCTGTATTGTTGAAGGTCTGTCAGTTGAGTCCATGATGAACAATACCCATTTCGAAGGATTAAGTTCCAGCCAATTGATTGTAATTTTTGTTTTAAGCCTAAATATTATATTTATATATAAAATACAATATATGAGCGGGTGTGGAACGCTATATATACCATTGACAAAATGTAGCTAATTTGCATATCTTAGCAAGATTATACAAAGTTTTCATGAGAACATGACTCATAATTTAATTAATCCATGTAGGGCAATCCCGTTTTAAATGGCAACGTTGTGGAAACCTTTGGGGGATGCATTTAATGCTCTGAGGGGGAGGCTTATGTCCTGCATCATCATCATTTGCCATATAATGTAGTCATAAAAGTTGTTCTATCTATGAAGCCAAGCACTGTGTGGGAGTTCAGAAGTGGCGCACTTACCTAGTCCCCGCGGCGAATACTATGCGAGAGTCCCGATGTACACCGTGCTCTTCTCACTTACACCGATCACTTGCATTGTTCACTTGCACTGATCACCATCATCATCATATCAGCCGAAAGACTGCCATTGCTGGACAAAGGCCTCCTCCAAGGATCTCCACAATGGCCGGTCTTGCGCTGCTCGCATCCAACGGCTTCCCGCGACCTTTGCAAGATAGTCGATCCACCTATTAGGGGCCCTGCTCACGCTGCGTTTTCCGGTACGTGGTCGCCACTCGAGGACCCTTTTGCCCCAGCGACCATCGGTTCTACGAGCTATGTGCCCCGATGCCACTTCAGTTTGGCAATTCTTTGCGCTATGTCGACTACTTTGGTTCGCCTACGGATTTCGACGTTTTCTATGCCATCGCGCAGCAATACTCCGACCATAGCCCTCTCCATTGCTCTTTGAGTGACTTTGAGCCTTCTTATGAGGCCCGTAGCAAGCGACCACGTCTCTGTTCCATAAGTCATCACTGGCAACTCACACTTTCGACTTAAGACAGTGCGGTATTTGGAACGAGAAGATATTACGTAGCTTCCCGAACGCTGCCCAGCCGAGGTGGATTCTACTATTGACCTCATTCTCTAAGTTGGAGTTACCTAGTTGAATGGTCTGTCCTAGGTAAATATGATCACATGCACTAAACAAGTGTTCAGTGCATGTGATCAATGAACCACTTCCATACAACAGGTATATACCTCGTTTTTGGTGGCTCAAAAGTAAATAACACACTTACATGGCTGAGCTTTCGAATGCCAAAGACCGAGTTTTTCGAATAATTTTTTCTTGTGGTTGATCTGGAGATTCAAGGAGGTGCATCGATGAACTTTTCCACGCGCATTATAATTACGCGACTAGTGAATAACAATATGCGAAATGACAAATTGTATCGTGTGACATATAAACGTGACTTTTCAGACATTTTTAAAATTAATTGTATAAATTTAAGTGCCGGTGGGAATTGTTTTCAGTAAAGCAGGTTTAAAATGAAATAATAATAATAATATTCTGGGACATTATTTAAACACGGCCATCTTATCCAAAACTAAGCAGAGCTTGTGCTATGGAAACCAGATAACTGATATACTACTATTGTAAATGCATACTTATATCGATAAATTACACCCAGACTCAGGACACACAGACATGTTCATGCACACAAATATCTGTCCTGAGTGGGAATTGAACCCACGAGTTCCGGCGTGAAAAGCATCAAGCATTTGCCAACCACGCCAACAGGCCTGTCATAGTTAACAATAAATATTAGTTAATAATAAAAAAGGTATTGATTTAATTCATACTCAAATTTAAATGGGGCTTTAACTTCAGTATACTATGACAATTATCAATTATTTTATTATAAATAGCTGTGCCCCGCGGTTTTATCCGCGTTAAATTTTATAAATTATCACAGTTCCTCCCCCATAGCTGATAGCGTGATAATATGTAGCCTATATCCATGCAGTACTTTTTGAGTTTAGCCCGGACATACATACAGACAAACAGAAACAGACAAAAATACTAAAATCTATATTTTTGGCTTCGATATCGATTGTAGATCACGCCCCAAGTATCCTTTTAAAAAAATATTCAATGTACAGTTTTGACTTTCCTACTATTTTATTATATGTATAGATTATGGTAATCCTACAAAAAAAAACTTGATAAGAGAGGCTTAAATGGAGCACAGTGGGAATTAAAACATCATGCATCGATAGAGAATAAAGACCCATATATTATTATTTTTTTATATAAGAGGGTGACAAACGAGCAAGCGGGTCACCTGATGCTAATTGATCATCGCCGCCCATGGACACTCGCAACACCAGAGGCCTTTAAAAGAGTCAACAAACAAATGTTGCTGAATTCCCTCCACCCCGAGGAGCTCTGGCGACCCCTTACTGACACGCAGAAACACAACATTAAGCTATTAATGTTATTATTAAGGAATGTCTTCTGTGAGGTGGAGATACTTCCCCAGTCGGGCTGCCCTTTGAGCAAATGAAAGCTATGCCCTACCTATATCCAAAAATTAAGATTTTAAATAGGTATAACTATAATAAATATAACTGTAATTGAGTGGCCTGTTGGTCGAATGGTTAGTGGCCCTGAATGAAGTTATTGAGTGTCGGTTCGTTCCCCGCATGGGACAAGTCTTTGTGTAATGAAAACGATTATTTATATTTATAATATGTATGTATTGGGTTTGTAGTCCTTTGTTATTTATTTCATACATTTCTCATAACTAAAACAGCCTATGTACCATTTTGTCCCGATTGCCGTGGAGACCATGGGGTGTTGGGGCTCTGAGGCCAAGCAGCTCATAGGCGAGATAGGGCAGAAATTAAAAAAATCCTCACATGACTCCCGTTCTGGCTCGTACCAATAGCTTGTTAAGTCCACTGCAATCTGAATTTAGACCTAAGCACAGTACTACCACGGCACTTCTTAAAGTGACTGACGATATTCGAGCAGGTATGGAGGATACCAAAGTCACGGTGACGATTTTGGTAGACTTCTCTAACGCTTTTAATACCGTCGGTCACGATATCCTTCTATGTGTCCTCTCCCATCTTATGATCTCTGACGTATCACTGGACTGGTTTTCTTCATATCTTCTAGGGCGCCAGCAATCTGTACGCATCGGTGAAGCTTCATCGAATTGTTGTGACTTGAAGACTGGTGTCCCTCAAGGCGGTATTCTTACTCCTCTTTAGTTTTCTGTTTTTATCAACCTCTTAACGAAAAATATTCAAAATGCGTATCATCTGTATGCCGATAACCTATAATTATATGCTCAAGCGACTGTTGACAGCTTGCCTGAAGTGATCGGAAAACGAAATCAGGATTTATACCTGATCAAAAATTGGTCTGATAGTTTTGGGCTTACTGTTAATCCCTTAAAATGTTAAGCAATTATTGTGAGTAGTTCTCCTATGATGAGCAGATTTCATGTTGAAGACCTACCGCTTATATCATTTAATAATTCTGCCATACCTAATGTATACAACTATATTACTACAAACATGTTCTGACTATTTACAAGCGCTTTTTTAAAGTCTACGTGAATAAAAACCTTTTTTATTTTTATTTTATTTATTTACCAATTATCCAATGTGTTAAAAACCTAGGTCTGCACATTGATTCGACACTAAGCTGGCAGAACCAAATAACTAGTGTTAGCCAGAGGGTCACAAATACGTTACGGTCTCTCTATCGTCTTAGACACTTTCTCCCATCTGGAACAAAAGTGTTGCTCGTGCAGACCTTAATATTCCCTATGGTGATGTGTGATACTTTGACCTGAATGCAAAGCATCTTAGTAAACTTGACCGACTTCTAAATAACTGCATTCGATTCATTTTTAATCTCCGAAAATACGACCATGTATCTAATTATCGCTCTCAACTTAATTGATTGCGTATTCGGCAGCGTAGATCTCTGAGAGCGTTAACTACTCTTTACTTGATTCTCCCTCTTCTCTCTCGTATCTAACTTTCACTATCTACATAGCAACCACTGTAATGGTTTAAAAGATATTTTTCAGTTCGTCAGCGATATGTTGAACTAAAAATTTAATATTTATAATGATTTAAAATGTAATATTTATAGATCAGACTAGCTGAACCGGCGAAATGCATTTCGCCTAACAGTCGTTTCTTTAATTTATAAGTTTATTTTTATTATGATAACTACTTAATTTCGTTTTATTTTTACCTATTCCAAATTACACAATACAATAGACAATAGCTGTACCCTCGCTTCGTCCGCGTGTTAATTAGTTTTTTTTTCTAAAATGAACGTAGCCTAAGTTACTCCTTATTACATCAGCTACCTGCCAATAAAAGTCCCGTCAAAATCGGTCCAGCCATTTTAGTGATTAGCCAGTACAAACAGACATAAAAATTGAAAAAACATGGTTATTTTGGTGTATGTAGCGTATGTATGTAGTAAAAACGGTTATTTCAACTTTACAAACAGACACTCCAATGTTATTAAGTTAATTCCTTATAAGTTGTCTTTTAAGCATAAGCATTAAGCATTTTAAGCAAACAGGCGTTCCCCAAGAAATTGTTTAGGGACCGTTACATTTCTAAGTAAATATGAAGGAGTATTTGCTTTCTATGTATCGGTTGATGTTGAAAGCCATAAAGAAACCCATAAATTTCTGTTAAGCGCAGCAGTAGCTATATTTAATTCGTTTGGCTTGACATTAATATATTACGCAGTGACCTTTCAGAAACGAAATTAGTTACTTTTTCAAATGACAAGTCAAAGACCTGAAACAATGAAATTGGGGTAGTAGACCGTGGAACTGAAATAAAAATAAGTAAACGGATTAAAATGTCTAGATATTTTATTACATAATAATCACTGCATCTAGAGAGCATATATATGTAGATTTATTTTTGTAAAAAAATATTAAATTTGTATACTTATGCACTTATGAACGTTAAAAGAAAATCGTCTTAGAAATCTACCATGTCGCATCTTCTTTAAGGTGGTAAGTTAAGCTTTCACAATCCATAAAATTATAAATTAGAGTCTTAAGTGCAGTGGAGGCTCATAATCAGTTCGTCTCAACCATGATTAATGATGACGTGACATGATGAACAATGGCACACAATAGAATGACACTGAGGGGAAGTGGTTTGATTTAATCAGATCAGAGAATCAGAAATTTAATCAGACAGATACAAGGAGGAGTTAATAAGTAGTAGTTCCACTTCCTTTAAGAGCGAAGCGGGAGACAAAATAATAAAACGAGGCTGGAGCCTCATAAAACGAGAGAACGCAGCTTGATACATTCTAGCGAGCTAGCGAAATAAACGTGCCACGCCAGTGTCAGTCGCAGCGGAAACTAAAAATATTTGTCGTATTATTGTTGATTTGGGATAAGATAGATAGATAGATAGAATACCCTTTATTGTACACACTCAGGCGGAAAGAAAATACATCGGATATAATATAAAGAACATAGATAATAATATCTAAAATCTTTTTGAAGACACGACTACTCGTAGTTATATTTTCGTTAAAATCACACTGCGTCAGCTTTTCAGTTCGACTTTTTAATAATTCAATGAGTTCAAAAGGTGTCTCATTGATATTCTAGCGAACAGAATTGACGTTCACCGTTGCTCAGTAGGATCCTATAACTTTCCCAGTAAACACGATTAACGGAGATTACTATTTACTAAATAAAATGTATCAGGACGCAGAAGATAATAAGCAGGAGAAGAATAAGTTCGAGTCTTCTATCAGTGAATTGAAGAAGAAAACGTTTGTTACTTTTGCTGATATTGAGAGTTTTGGTGAGTTTTGAATTTAGTTTTTTTATGCTCGATGGGTTTGCGCTTGACCACGATCTCACCTGATTGGAAGTGAAGATATGGTCGAAGGAACGCGCGTACCCATTAGCCTGTTCACTCTAGCCTTGAATAAACCCATGTTGTATGAGTCTGGAAACACGTCGTTCGGGAGGGTGTTCCACTGCTTAGCCGTGTGTATAAATGATGTTCGGGGGTTTTATTTTCATCATCATCATATGAGACAAAAGCCTCCCCCAAAGATCTCCACAATTGCCGGTCTTGCGCTATCCGCATCCAGCGATTTCCAGCGGCCCGCACAAGATCATCGGTCCATCTTGTAGGGGGCCTGCCCACTGCCACTTCAGCTTGGCAATTCTTAAGGCTATGTCGGTTACTTTGGTTCGCCTGCGGATCTCAACATTTCTGATTCGATCTCGCAGGCAAACTCCGAGCACCCAAAGAGCAATGGAGAGGGCTCCATTGCTCTTTGGGTGACCACGTCTCTGTTCCGTAAGTCATCATTATTTTACCGACTTATATTTTGTACAATAATCCATTCATCATCATCATGATAATGATGAATCCAATCCTCTTTGGAACTCCCTTCAACCAGAAATCAGGATGGCAGGCAGTCATTATTCAATTCCGTATTGCCGCAGGTCGTGGGTTCGATTCCCACCCAGGACAGATATTTGTGTGCATGAATATGTCTGTTTGTCTTGTGTCTGGGTGTGATTATATATATAAGTATGTATTTACAAAAGAAAAGTAGTATATGTAGTATATCAGTTATCTGGTTTCCATAGTACAAGCTACATAATAGTACAAACGACTACACATCAAGCTATACATTTCCAGTATAAGCTGATCTCGCGTTGTATAGGATTTCCATACAATGACAGGTCAGCTTATATTGGAAATGTATAGCTTGATGTGTAGCCGTCTGTACAAGGATATTATTATTATATTTAAAAGAGAATGTTATTATCCTTACAGTTGTGTTATTTATTCCACAATGTATTTATTTTAATTTTAATATGAATTAGAGCTGTGTCACTCGGCACTTTATAATGCGACTCGACGAGTACATCGAATCACCCGCCCGGCAGTCCCGATCTGTATTACTTTAAAGATACAGATCGATCATGTGATATCCAAAGCAAAAGGAGAACTATATACAGACGCCAGCACATCAATCAAGCCCAATCTATCAAATTTCCCCAATTGAAAGTGAACCTTACGCTTATGTGATAAACTTGAAAATCTATAAAATAAATTTGACAATTGGGATAGCTGGATGTGCTGGCTGTACCTACATAGCGAATACTACTGTAAATACCTATTTAAAATTCATGGCATACAACGTCCGCGCCCTAGATATCTATGACGTCATTATTATGACGTAGAGGATTTTATGTACCTATTTAGTCAGTAGGTACGAACTATGTATCTTTAGACAGGTAGGCGTAATCTAAAATGCAACTAAAAGCTTAGAGATTTAAAAAACGGCCAAGTGCGAGTCGGACTCGAAGGGTTCCGTACCATTATCTATAAAAACGAGCAAAAATTCACGTTAGTTGTATGGGGCCCTTTTATACGCTTCTACAACAAACTTCAAAATGACATCAGAAAACTGTCAATCAACAAATTTAAAACAAAAATTAAACCAAATTGTGCAGCAAGGCATATTACTTCTTAGTTACAGACTATCTTAATGATAAAATTGGTTGGGAATGAGTAGATTTAATTAAATGCATTTAGATAAATAAAATCTAATTAGATTTTAAGAGTAATGTTATGTTGATCACTTTTGTGACGTCACGTCTTGTTTCATAATTTTATTTTAACAGCTTTTTAAACATCAAGACTTATTACTATTATGAAAACTGGCGTTGTTCCAAAATTGCATTAATTCCACTGATTTAATACTTTATTCCTTACACCAAAGTGAAACATAACATTGAAACATACGTTAACTTATATTATAAGGTACAAAGGGCGTTTTTATCGCTCATGTAGCAAGCAATCTCTTCCAGACAACCTTTGCATGAAGCAAAGCACTGCATTGAGAGAGTGGTAGGTGGCAGTGCATCTGTTAATATAAATGTACATATACATGTACATATGTAGGAATATTTTGTGTATACACAAACAATATATATATACCTTGAATACTATATGGTACTACCAGGTCTTCTCAGTTGGGGCGCATTGGATCCGGTGGTAGCATTAAATCGCGACCGTCGTTATTAACACAAGGTACGTCATAATAATAATACCTTAATATAGACAGAACCATTGACAATATGTAGTAAAAATATTAGACTTAAATAGATAATTAAACATAATTTCTTGACAATAACTTGATACGAGCTAGCTAAATATCATTGCTATTAAAATAAATTTTATAAATGTTTTCATACAATATGTACCTAAATATCTATGTTACTAGAAATAATAATGTATACAACTATATTACTACAAACATGTTCTGACTATTTACAAGCGCTTTTTTAAAGTCTACGTGAATAAAAACCTTTTTTATTTTATTGAAGTTATACTTCTTTTGGCGCGATGGAGAAAAATGATGAGAGTGAATTTTTACGATGCGCGCGCACACCGACATCAAAAAATTTAACAGCATGAAGTTAGTTCTAGGTGGTATGAAAATTGATAACTATGTTCAAGTTGTATATTAAGAAGTATAACTTCTAACGCGTGTACATAAGTACACACAAGTTTGTTTTTTTTTTTTTTTTTTTTATATACATTTATATCGTTCACTTCTTTTTAATATAGATACTATAAATAAATATCAATAATTATTTTTAAGACTAACGAAGTTTTAAGGAGTATGGAATATTAAAAGCAGTGAAAATTACAGTGATAAATAAATAAAGTGTTCCTTTAAAAGTGTTTTAAAAGATATCAAAGACTGAATACCACAATCGAACAGCTTCTACAGTAAAAGATTTATCGTAGAAATTAGTGCAATGTGAGGGCAAATGGAGTTTTAGATTGGTCAGAGAATCTCAAGGACCTAGAATGTGTATCACATAGGAATTAAAACCTTTTTATCTAACGTCTAATCTCGAGGGAGCCGTGGGATTAAATAAATTCTGTAAAGAAGAGAAAGAAGAATATGAGTTTTTCGGCGACGGCGAATGAGTAACGCTCGAGTTATCTTCGAAATTCGGAAACATGATCATATTTGCGGAGGCCAAATAGTTATTAGAACGTTATTTGACTATTTTGTCTTATCAAATGATATAAAAAGCGATTCAAATCCCAGAAGTAAATTTATTCAAATATATATATGTATATATAATATATATATATATATGTATATTGGTCAAAGTCCATACGTTATGTTAGCATCGTACTAAACCTAATTTGACAAACAGGTTGACGATTCAATTCAAATCCCTGAAGTTTTATTATTCAAATTCAAATCTTAATGTATATTTATCAATGAATTAAATATTTCTGTGACCTTCTAACACCCATGACGAGTTTTTACGTTGAAAAGAATACATTCTACTTTCGATCCATTTTACAGAAAGAGAAAAAAATAAATATTGATCTAATATTTTTAGATGACATATTTATATCGAATATAGTGAAACTATACTACAATGGAAGCATTGTAGTATATAGTTTCACTATATTCGACATAAATATGTCATGTATCCTATAAAATTTTTCGTTTCATTTCATTTATCTATAAGTTGATTTAGAATATTAAGTAATTTGGTTTTAAATATTCTCAATGAAAGAATTCATTTTCACCTAGAATAATAACAGTAACTACTAAAAAATAAACATTCATATAGACACATACGTAAACCTAATATTATAAAGACAATCTTAGTCTAGAACTTGCACTTGACTGTACGTGTGGCGCAGCGATTGCGACTAGCGCTTCGCCACTTCGTACCCGGGTTCGTTAATTACGGACTCTTATAAATTATGACTCATAAATTCTGAGTCTGGGTCTACTTTGTGTCTGACAATCATACGTTTTTCAAAATACCCCGTGACACAGAAATTAATTTACCTGGTTGGGGTGTGGTCTTTACAAAAAGAAAAGAACTGAAAAGGGAATACGTGAACCTAGAGTAGTGCATGATCTAAGTAATGCAACAATTGAAACAAAAACAGAATAGTTATCTGCTTAATAATATCTAACAATTCAATATTATATATCATTAAGCAGACAACTACTATGTTTTTTCTTTCAATCATTATTTTTAATAATTATGAATAGCACTGCCTATGATTGCCTGGTTATTGAAGTCTTCTCGATGGAATTATGTTATTACTTATGTATGTAATTATGTATATTTATGTTCATACAAAAATAACAAACACCTTCAGTCACTTTTTTTCGAACTAGTTTCACCCTCCACTAATGCCTCGTATAATAAGCCAGGATCCAACAGTGGTAGACGCCAGCTCATAAAGTTACCCCAATCTGTCAAATTTCCCGAGTTGAAAGTGAACCTTATACTTTTGTGATAAAGTTGAAAATCTATAAAAGAAATTTGACAGATCAGATTGGGGTACCTACCTGGGAATCGCTTCGATAGTTTTTGGTCCCGAAACTAATTTATAATTAGTGTATGATACGTTTATTAACATACGTTGATTGTGAAGTCATACTAAGTTTTTGGTATGCACTATATTTATCACAGTTCCTTAGTATAATTTATTTGTTGCACTCCTGCTACTGTTTACTTTACTTTCTGTTCCTATCCATCCAAAGGTTGTCTGGAAGAGATCGCTTAAGGCGATAAGACCGCCCATTTACCTTATGTTCTTTATATTATATCCGATGTATTTTCTTTCCGCCTGAGTGTGTACAATAAAGAGTATTCTATCTATCTATCTATCTAATTTAATCAGAACTAAAGTGGAGAAAGCGGCTAACAAAGCGGGAGATAACTATATAAGGAGGTAATATATAGTCTTATTAAACGAGAGAATTGCAACTAGAGAAGACAGGATATGTAGGCATTACGCTTAAAGGCTAACTTCGTCATCATGACCTAAACGTCAGAATCCCCGACACTAATGAACCTGCCATAGTATTCCGCTACGTGGCGCTGCACATTGCCAGTTACGTCAATATTAATGGCATCTGTCACAACAAACAATGGCACAGTAATGTAAGACACAGACACAGCGAAGAATATCATCACCCCATCTCATACCGATGGTGGGGGGCGTAGAAATCGTCCGAGGGAATACATCCCAGCGAATCATCAGTAGCGTTTTTCTGTGAACTATGACTATCAAATTGCGATCGCCAACCCGATTGCTTGCAATTATGGCATATCCTTTGGGGAGGTTTTTGTCCAGCAGTGGACGTAATTTGGCTGATATGATGATTAGTATTTAAACTCATAAAAACCCATTCATATAAAAACAAACTCCATGTACCTTGTCACACAGCTACTTCTCTTCTTAGGACTCCTTCCCATTATTCCAGCCGCTATGATGGTTCATTTACTGTATGCGCAAGCGTCTTTGGAATTCTTTGCCACATTCCGTTCGTGATATGTAGCTTGTCGTTGAGTACATTTAAGAGTAGAACTAAGAATCACTTGTTATCTTTGTAATTTATATTTATATCTATAAATCTTCTATAGTCTTCTATAGATATAAATAAAATTGGAGTGTCTGTTTGTAATATTGAAATAACCGTTTTTTACTACATGTATATGAATATATATACGGTACATATACCAAAATAACATTTAATACAATTTTTGTCTGTCTGTCTGTTTGTTCCGGCTAATCTGTGTAATGGCTGGACCGATTTTGATGGGACTTTTATTGGCAGGTAGCTGATGTAATAAGGAGTAACTTAGGCTACGTTTATTTTAGAAAACATCATTTATTTTAGAAAAAACATATAAAATACAAAATAAACTAATTAACACGCGGGCACAGCTAGTATATAATAAGTATACAATGTGAGTTTGATGTGGATTTGTATATAGATATAAATATAAAATATATAAAGATCTTTATTTGTTCCTAATGATGAATTTATTATTCATAGGTAAAATAAATCTAAACTAATACTAACTTAAAATATATATTTCACACGTATGTATTTAACGATTGGAAATGTATTAAAACTACGTATATTTTGTTCTACACTGCTTGTACCAATTAATTTAAAAATCCAGGTCAATGGATTTTTAAATTTTGGTTTGCTGAAAGAAAATTCATTAATTAATTAAGCTATTTACATACTTTTTTCACTTTGTAACCTGTACCTAACTTAAATGTACCTATGTTTCGGTATGTCTTCAATTTATTGACGTAACCTTTATTGTTTGTATTTAATTATATAATTGACTAGCTGTGCCCGCGACTTCGTCCGCGTGTTAATTAGTTTATTTCGTTTATCTTGTACAATAAAAGACTTTTTCTAAAATAAAAGTAGCCTAAGTTACTCCTTATTACATCAGCTACCTGCCAATAAAAGTCCCGTCAAAATCGGTCCAGCCATTTCAGAGATTAGCCGGAACAAACAGACAGACAGACAGACAAAAATTTAAAAAAATTACATTTTGGTGTATGTACCGTATATATATTCATATTAATGTAGTAAAAACAGGTTATTTCAATATTACAAACGGACACTCCAATTTTATTTATTTGTATAGATTACCTATATCGTTCTAAAAGTATTACATACTTCTATTAAGGCGCTTTTTACAAGCGCTTTTTTGAAGTCTACGTAAATAAAAACCTTTTTTATTTATTTTATTTTTATTTCAGGTGAGACAGGTGTAACTCCGGAATACCAAGAAGCATACCAGCGTTCCATCCAAGATCCTGAGGGATTCTGGGGAGAGGTGGGTCATGAGCTGGAGTGGACCAAACCCTGGGAAAAGGTCCTGGATAATAGTAATCCACCGTTCACAAAATGGTAAGCGTTCATATGACTCGAAAATTAAGGGGCCTATTTTCACATACCCACGCGCACACACATACACACACACGTACACAGAGAGAGAAAAACAATCACATAGAAAATATTACGTTGATTATTAGGTTCCAAGTTCCCGTTAAAGTTTGAATAAGTGGTGTATAATTCTCATTTTTTTCTATATTGTATTCTTACTTATGATATACGATTATAAAAGATACAAATACAACCGACACAAATACAACATCCCTAAATTATTAATTTTTGAGACAATATTTTAAAGACGACCTCCACACTAGGGAAATGAATCCCTGTGACGCGGTTTACTTTATTAAATGTTATTACGGTACACCTTCGTACCCTTCAACTACGTTTTGGGCAAAATATGGTAGAAGGCTGATTACTTAAATATTGTCGTAAATCCTGTAAATTCTATTTGTAAAAACTTCTGCCTTTCGTGATACAAACTCTGTGCTTAATAAAGAGGCTACCGATACTCTATTTTTTTATTCAAATGCATAAATATATAAATAAAATAGTGTCTATAACACACTTTAATATCTCAGGTGGGTGGGCGGAGAGATGTCTGTGTGTTACAACGCAGTGGACCGTCACGTAGCCGCTGGCAGAGGAGACCAGGTCGCACTGGTGCACGACTCACCTCTGACTGACACTGTGCGGAAGATCACTTACTCCGAGGTTAAGGAACAGGTTAGTACACAAGACCTTAAGCTCTCCTATCACCGAAGCGGAGAGGAACGAAGAAGCATGTATATTAAGAATTTTCTTTATTTCCTACGCTTCATTCTGTTGGCTCATTGTATACGTAGGTTGAATACTATCTGCTGATGTAAGACCGTCATGCACATATTGTGTATCAATGCTTGCTGTGGATGTCCCCCCTAATATTGAGAAGGAGATGACGTCCTGTGCGGGTTAGGTGCGTCTCTCTTCTCACGTCGTGAGCAAAATAACTGGTGCCATTGCCAATAGTGCCATTTAATGAAGAATGCCACTTAGTTAGGTACTACACAATGTAAATATTTATAAGGCAAAATTCTTGGAGCTTGGGAATGGATAACGAGAAAGCACTATTTCCTGAGAGATACTTATGGTATGGGCAGCGGTTACCCTAGTGTCAGAGTTGTTCAAGCCGCCCAGTAGGCCTCTGACATGGCTTAACGACTGTTGTCTTATGACTACAACCGGGATCGACAGCTTAACGTACCCTCCGAAGCACGGAGACTCTCAGAAATTAAACCACTTTGGCGGTCACCCATCTACGGACTGACCGCGAGCGTAGTTACTTAACCTCGCCGATCGCTTAAGAACCGGTGAGAGCTTTATATGAGACGAGATAGTAGGTATATTAGCCAAATTTGGGCCAGACAGACTTTATAACAGTATAAATTTAATCGTCCGGCGGGTCTCGGTCCGGCAACGTCTACCAATACGGGGTAGCCTGAGGGATGTTAACAAGGGAATCCTATTTCATTTGTGTATCGTTCGTAACTTAACGCGGTGCGCCTACCCCGGATTGGCAGAGGGTGACGGTTCGAGAACCATCGGACGAATAAATTTATGATTTTCGAAAATAAATTTACGAATTTGAGATCTTTCACATGCAACTGTGATCAAAGTTGGCCATGTTTCTAGAAAACATAACTGATGGATATCAACTGAAAGCATGTTAGGAAGGGAATCCTAAATTTGATCTGCCAGTGAGTATCGTCCGTTGATTAAGTAAAGCACCTACCCCGGATTGGCTTTCGATTTCGATACGATTTCCCACTTTTGGGATAAGATTTACGCTTTGCATTGCGAATAATGCAAAGCGTAAATATTATCGTATATAATGGAATTTAAAACTGAGTTTAACTTTAGTGCTTTTAAATTTACTCGTGAGTCCCTTGACAGACAGTATTCTACATAATTCCCAAGAGTATAAAGGACTCACGCCAAAATAAGATTAAAATCGTTGAATTATCGTTCTCCTTACTACGTTTGAATGTATTTAATTTTGATAAAATGAAGAAACAATACAAACCAAAAATATTAAGTCAAGACACAACGACTCGATTATATTACAATGAGCTAAAAATATAATTGGTGCATAACTTTAATTATGGATAAATTATCTATGAAAAATGCCAACTAAATTGTTAAAATAAACAGTCGTGTAGAGCAGGTCTGAGACCTGTATGTACAGACGCCAGCACATCCAGCTACCCAACTCTGTCAAATTTCTTTTATAGATATTCAACTTTATAACATAAGCATATGGTTCACTTTCAATTGGGGAAATTTGACAGATTGGGGTAGCTTGATGTGCTGGCGTCTGTATATTTTAGCCTTGTCGAGAAACAGCGGGGCAATATCAAAATTTCATGTATTATTTTATTTTCTACTAGCTGTGCCCCGCGGTTTTACCCGCGTTAAATTTTATAAATTATCACAGCTCCTAGCTAGCGTGATAATATGTAGCTAAAGATAAATCCATGCAGTACTTTTTGGGTTTAGCCCGGACATACATACAGATAAAAAGACACACAGACAAAAATTCTAAAAACTATATTTTTGGCTTCGATATCTATTGCAAATCACGCCCCAAGTATCCTTAAAAATAATTTAATGTACAGTTTTGACTTTCCTACGATTTTATTATATTTTTTATTTGAAATATATTATGTCCCTATGCATTTAGGTTTCCCGATTAGCCGGCAAATTGGCGTCATTAGGGGTGACGAAAGGTTCACGAGTGCTGATCTACATGCCACTCATACCTGAAGCCATCTTTTCCATGCTGGCCACAAACAGGATTGGCGCCATCCACTCCGTTGTTTTTGGAGGTAAAACATTTTTTTATTCAATTGTTTATGCGGCCATTTTAGTGGTTTAGCCGCCATCTTGCTTGATGAGTCGGAGCTATTTATTAAACCATATTGTCCCTTCCCGTCATTATGACTACCACTAGTTCATGTATTCTTCCTCGATGATACTTGCAGTTTTGTCCAAACTAGCACCGGTCCTAGCGCAAACTTCAATGAACTTAAAATGTCTATCTGTACTAAAAACGGTAAGTTTCGTCGAGTACGTAAACTATATGTTGTCGTGATTGAAGTTGAAGTGCCGTTCCTTCCTAGTTTGCACTTTGAATATAATTGTGATGACTGTAAAATCTTGTCTGTACCATATTTTGAGCGAAATAAAGATTACTTACTTAATTACTTACTTATCAATGTGAAAATGTACCTATAAGTATATAGTAGACCTACTATAAGTCAAACAAGCAAAACAAGAATTTATTTCGAGGCAATGTTGGAAAACACCAGGTAAAGCATTAATTCTCATTTGTGAGAAAATTCTCGTCGGTGTGTCGATGACATTCAGAACACTTTTGTGAAAATGTTTACTTCATCTCATCATTAGCCTGATATCCACTGCTGGTCATTGGCCTCTTCTAAGGTACCATCTGGAGGGGGTTGCCGTAATCACCGCACTTGGCATGTGAGTTTGCGACCGCAGGTAGTATACAGGTGGCGCTGCTGCCCGACTACCTGGTGTATCCCTAAGCCGCCTTTTATGACACCCACGGGACGGTTTGGGTATGGGGTGTTATTCTTTGTAGTGTCTTAAAAGTCTTAATTCATCATCATCTTCTCTAGAGACTAAATATTCCAGCGAGAAACTCAGTTCATAATAGCACCATTAATTCATTAATAATTCTGTTATCTGAATGTATTTAAGTTATATACTATATATTAATCCATTAGGTTTCGCTGCGCGTGAGTTGAGAACTAGGATCGAGCACGCTGAACCCACTGTCATTATAGCGGCAAGCTGTGGCGTGGAACCCAACAAAATTGTCAGGTACATTAATAAAATGTTCATAATAGTCTCTTTTCTAATATAATCATGATACGTCAAGTTATACACACTTAGGCCGGCGCCACACTTGACGGAAATTCCGACGCCTAACTTCCGCGGGGGTCAATCCGTTACAATACGTTACAGCCACATTACTGAATATTCAGTGGCAGATTATCCGTCGACTGACTGCCACCGCTTAAACGGTGGTCCTAATAGATCCGATAGAAGTGATAGCTATATGTGTAGCCTTAAAACAAGAAAGAAGAAAAAAGTGTAGCATGGCTTTTCACTAGAGTCCCAGACTACTCTACTACTCGACAGCTAAGTCTAGCTTGTACTGCTACAATATCGGAGTCGAAGATCCTGTGCGTGCGCCGTTGCCGCGAGTTATCCGCTGATTGTGGCGCGATACATATATAAATACTTGGAATGCGACGTTGCCGATTTTACGCCGACGGATGATCGGTACGCGGAGGACGGAGCAGACGCAGAGAGCGAGCGGTCCGCCACGGAGCGACCGATTGTCCGCGACGAAACGACCGATCTTCCGCGTAGTGTGCCCGCTATTTGTAATTTATATGCAATGACATGTTTTGGCGTCGCGAAAGATCCGCGACGTAATTTCCGTCAAGTCTGGCGCCGGCCTTAAAGTGCTGAATTCATGTACTTACTTATCGCATGGGCAGTGGCTATCCTAGTGTCAGAGTTGTTCAAGCCGCCCAATAGGCCTCTGACATGGCTTAACGACTGTTGCCAAATGACTACAACCGGGACCGACAGCTTAACGTGCCCTCCAAAGCACGGAGACTTACTACCAACTTATGTGTACATTAATTGTGAAATGCAATAAACAATGAGAATTGAGAATTATATCAATAATCTCTATTGCACACAATGACGTAAATAGTAAAGATTAAAAATCTGTAATTTCCAATACAGGGACAAAACATGATGCTATAAGGTGTTATTTCAATTTATAATTTACATTAACTTGACCTAATAAAAAGTCAGGAGTTCTTTCTTTAAAGGTTATGAAATTTACCCGAATTACAAGTACCTCTTGCAACCCACCAGTTAATAATCGGTTATCGCAGATGCTCACACTGAATTTTGAACAGGTATAAAGACATCCTCGACGAAGCACTCTGCCAATCTGCCCATCAGCCGAACAACTGCATCGTCTTCCAACGACGACGAGTGCTGGAGTGTCCCCTGGAGCCTGACCGCGATATATCCTGGGAAGACGCCATGGAAGCTGATCCAGTCCCCTGCGTATCAGTCGAGGCTAATGAACCCCTGTACATATTGTACACTTCAGGTCAGATTTTGATAGCTATTTATCAGCAGGAATATAATAGTTATGTACCGTTTTTTGCCTGCCTCGTTGGTCTAGCGGTAGCGTGATCAGCCGCAGAAAACGGAGTCCTGGTGGGTTAAATCCCAGGTCAGCCAAAAGTGATTTTAAGACTTTTCTGTTTTATGTGGAATCGTCATTTTTTTTACCCTACCGCGCAGTGCATGACGTGGCAGCTACTGAGAAACTCTGCCAGATAACGCAGTAGGAAATCTTTAAAAAAAAATATACTTAAGATTATAATAATAATAATAATCTTTATTTCAGACTTAAAAGACCATAATATGACATCAATTTAACTTAGTTTATAAATGTATTCTATATAATTACAATTTGATCTGAGTTTAGTTTTTTAATAATTGTAGTAAACATAAATAAATTAATAGTATAAAAATAATGTGAAATGTCAATGTAATCAAGTTCATATAAAAAATCAAACAAACAGTAAATAAAATCAAATAAAAAACATAATAAATTAAAATTAACAGATTCACAATTCAACTTAAACAAATTAAAACGTAAATAATTACAATCATGTGTATTGACTCAGAACAACTCAATCCCAAGCACTTTTGTCACTTAAATAATCAGAAAGTTTGTAATATGCCCTGCTACACAATTTGGCTTTAATAATTCATTTAAACATATTCGTAACATGGACGGACTCGTAAAAAAATTTAGTTACTTTAATACTCGTATTGTATATTTATGTACTGCATTGTAGGAGTATAAGTGTATGTTAATACCCAAGTGCTGAATAAATTATTGCATTATAGGACAGACACCTTAATAGGGCCTCACTCAGTCAACTTTACTTTTACTTAAATAACTTAATTTTTCTATGAAACTAATCAACGATACACAAAAAAATATTCTCATATAAGAATAATGATCAGCTCATGAATTATATGAATGAAGCTTATAATAATGTCCTCCATGCCGAATTTCGAGCGGCGCGCGGCGGCCAGTTTTAATGAAGACTGGCCAACTGCGCACGACATATTATAGTCCACAAGTGTGTGCCCAACCTTTTATTCCATCATTCGCACATGGGCAGTTTTTATTCCACCATTCTCCCGATCCGATGGGACGACTAGCGACACGACCGGAAAGAGGTCAGGTATAGGACGGCTTTACGTGCTCTCCGAAGCATGGGGGTGCAATACCGCAAACACTTTTTGGCCCGACCCGGGATTTGAACCCAGAACCTCATTATCGACGGTTGCACACGATGTCGCTAGACTAACGCTTAGGTACGCATCCCGTGACCAGGATCTGGTCGTTTTTGGGCCAAAAATCAGCATTGCTAAGGAGCGTGGCAATGTGGCTAGCACTTCACCTCCCGAAAAGGTGGAGGAATTTTTTGACGCCTTTTGAATAGCTTTGTTATATATATATATTTAGCAAACTCGATAGGTATTTAATAAAAAGAAAGATAACTCTTAGAATGACAAACTTATTATTTAAATAATATGATTTACAAGGTAAAATGGCAATGTGGCAGTAACACAGTATAACGTCCGTCTATCTCTGGCGATGGAACAAGAAGGCCGGTCGGCAGGCGTGCGCGCCGCTCGGAGCCTCTGCGTGCCCCTCCACGTTCGATCACTCCACTTTCGATGACGTCACAAGCTCCGCCCCCTGCCTGAACTTGGACTCTGCTAACTATATATACCAAGTGGTTATGATAATACGACAATAAATGAAAACATTGACAATACTAGTTCATACGAACAATTGTAAGCTATCAAAAAAACCCTAACATCAAAATTAAAAAAAATAAAATTTCAAACAAAGTAAATGACATAAAAGTGGAAAGAAAATAGAACACCATTTATAAATGGTTCACTAACCTGTGATACAGTAGCAACAGCGCGGTCCTGTAGCGACTTGATCTTTTGGCGCCATTATTATTAATGCTCAGTAAGAATAATAACACTGAATCACAAATGTTTTAACGAAATAATTAGGCACCTTTCACCCGCATGTTATTTATTAATCAAATTATTAATCACTATCAGGATCACTGTTCAGTCACGTAGCTAGGTAGGTACCTATTAAAGTCACTAAATTTTTCGTGTTTCAATATGGCCACCATTAACTCGAATACACAAACTGCACCGCCGTAGGAGATTATTCCTAACGTTTGACAAGAGGTCCCCGTTTGCAGCCATATGTTTTAATTTATTAAAAGATAAGATAATTCTATCTTTTAAATCATCAACCGTATCAACAGCTGTTGAGTAGACCTCATTTTTGATGTGACCCCACAAGATAAAATCTAATGGTGTGAGGTCGGGTGACCTCGCTGGCCACCGCGTTGGTCCATAACGGCCAATCCACTGCTGACCGAACACTTGAGACAAACGCTCTCTTGCTGACACCACTGAATGAGCTGGTGCTCCGTCTAGCTGGTACCACATCTGCCTGTACACATCAAGCGGAAGCTCATCCATGTACTCGGAAACGGGTCCGTTGAGGAGTTCTATAAACTTTTCACCATTTAAATTTCCATCAATAAAAACCGGACCTATTATGGTATTTCTATGAATGCCAGCCCAAACATTGACAGCAAATCTGTACTGGTGCGAAGTCTCTCGTCCTAGACGCGGATTCACGCGGCTCCAGTAACGTAAATTCTGTCTGTTCCATAACCCGTTTCTTGTAAATGTACTTTCATCAGTCCACATTACATTGTACAGGAAATCCGGATCCTCTAAATGTTTTGTTTCTATCCAGCGACAGAAGTTTTCCCTGACTGGTTTGTCTCGAGGCAACAACGCATGCAATTTCTTATACTTATACGGCTTCCGTTTGTCGCGTTTTAAAATTTTTAGTATAGTTGCATGGTTAACACGAAAATATCGACCTGCCCTACGCAAACTACACGTCGGATTGCGTTCAAAATAATTTAAAATTCGTTCCTCAAGAGCCACTCTCGCACGTGGAGGAGTACTATCAATATGCGGGATTAAGGATCTATTTTCTCGTATCCTCTGGACAGCTTGGACAATAGTGCGCCCGTTGGTTGGACAAACTCGAGTGTCCCCAAACCTCTGTCGGTACGTCCGTATAGCCATAGCGGCGTTTCCTAAACACTCTCCATAAATTAACACCATGTCCGTGTACTCAGGAGCTGTGTAATTGTGACGAGGCATAATTAAAACAAAAGAAAACACTAAAACAATAAAAACTAAACGTCTAACTTCGCACAATTCACTTACGAGTAACTATTAAACTAGATACCTATTAAAACGTTACGTGTCCTGTCACTAAAATAAGCGTCCAATATCGCACTAATTCGTCGTAGATAAGGAGTACAAAACAAACACACGAGCGACGGGCGGCGCCGGTACACAAAGGTGGTAGGTACTCGGCGGCGAATAACTCAAAGTATGTCCTGCGGCACTCGTGCGCTTAGAAAGCGATGACGCGTGAATCATCACAGGATTGTAGCGACACACTGACCGTGACCTAAATTTGTTGTTGCAATGTTTCAACAAGAAAGCGAAGTAACAAACGAAACTAGATTTATCTCTTTCGCACAAACCAATTTTTCTATTTCATGAGTGCTTACCGATGCGGGGGTCGTTAACCTGTCAGTACTTCCCTATTAATACATACATCGTGTAGCAAATTTTAAAAATGAAAAAAAAATTCCTGTGACTAAACTACTGGATATATTCAAATGATTTTTTGTATGTAGTCTGAGAATGTCTTGAGGTATCCGTAGTTAAATTTATTGTCGTATTATCATAACCACTTTGTATACAAATATGTGTGTGCATGAACATGTCTGTTTGTCACAGACATAATTACAGATGTAGGTACCTATTTACAAAAGAAAAGTAGTATTATGTTGTATATCAGTCATCTGTTTCCATAGTACAAGTTCTGCTTAGTTTGGGATCAGATGGCCCCGTGTGAATAACGTCCTAGGCTATTATTATTTTTTAATAATTAAATTTGCGTAATTGTAATATGTGCTGTGTGGTGACGGCGACAAATATCAGAATCAGAATATCATCACCCCATCTCATCCCGTGGGGGGCGTAGAAGTCGACCCGAGGGAATATCTACCAGAGGATGGGCAGCAGCTTCCTTCTGATTACTATGACTATCTTACTGCGATCGCCAACCCGCCTGCCAAGCGTGGCGATTATGGCATATCCCCCCAAGACGATTCTTGAGGGAGGCTTGTCCAGCAGTGGACTTATTTAGCTGTAACGATGATGATGATGATGAATTGTATTATTTGCAGGTACAACAAGTCAACCAAAAGGTATCCAACGCCCATGTGGTCACGCTGCTACCCTTAGCTGGTCACTCAAAACTGTGTATGGGCTTAAGAAAGGTGTTTGGTGGGCAGCTTCAGACTTGGGATGGGTGGTTGGACACTCATACATATGCTATGGACCCCTGCTGGCAGGAGTGACATCAGTATTGTATGAAGGGAAACCTGACAGGACCCCAGATCCTGGGCAGTATTTTAGGTAAGTGTAGTCAATATCGGAGATGTTGTCAGAAATAAACCGGCGAGCATGTATGAAGAATATAATGGCAGTAAACGAGGCCAAAGAGGTGTTCAAAGATCGTGGCAAATGGAAATCCGTTGTATCTGCCTACCCCTCTGGGAAATAGGCGTGAGTCTATGTATGTGATCAATATTCAGTAAGTATTGGGAAATACTTATATCCATTTCCTCATTGACATCTGATTTACCCACCAAGCTATATACGTGTTCCATTTTCACCGACCACCTGTATGAGGTGTTGGGATTTGTATTGACAATATGTAGTCAAAATATTAGACTTAAACTAGATAATTAAACATAATCTCTTGACAATAACTTGAAACGAGCTAGCTTAATATCATTGCTATAATAAAATATTTTTTATAAATGTTTTCATACAATGTGTACCTAAATATTTATATTACTAGAAATAATAATGTATACAACTATATTACTACAAACATGTTCTGACTATTTACAAGCGCTTTTTTTTAAGTCTATGTGAATAAAAACCTTTTTTATTTTATTTTTATTTATTTTAATAGCTTTAACAGTTATAGAGTGAACTCTACTGCTACTAAATATAAAATACTAGCTGCCTTGACAAATTTGTAGAGCCTTAACAATAGAAATAAAACCCGGAATCTCATTACAATGCCATCTTCCGGGTCTATTTGCAATTCTAAATCTTCTAGAGACCGATTTCATAGGGCACAAAACAATTTCATCAAAATCAGCAAAAGAATTTAAATATTAAAATCGCTATTTCAAATAGAGGTTGATAGTAGAAGGGTGAAAATTTAGGGTTAGGTATTGTATTTTTTAATACCAATTCACAATAAAATCAAAAGATGCGAAAAAAAAAAATAATTGGGGTGGGCCACCCTTATAACTTAGGGGTTAAAAAATGTTTAAAACCTATTCTCAGACCTACCAAATATGCACAAAAGTTTCACAAGAAACGGTCGAGCTGTTTCGGAGGAGTTTGCAGACAAACACTGCACTAGTATTTTTAACCCCCGACGCAAAAAGAGGGGTATTATAAGTTAGACGTCGATGTCTGTCTCTCTTTCTGTGTGTGTCTGTAGCATCGATGCTCTCAAACGGATGAACCGATTTTGATGCGATTTTCATTTTAACGCCAGTTTTCTTACGGTGATTCTTGGTGTTTGGTTATCAGTAGAGCAGAGTATCAGCTCTTTCCCATAATGCTATAAATATATTTGGAGTGGGAGGATTTCTAACGGTTAGGTTAGGTTATATATATTAGATTTAGTAGTTTGATAAAGTTTCCATCTTACAGAATTATTGAACAACACCGAGTTAACGCAATCTTCACAATCCCGACGGCCTTTAGGGTGTTGAAAAGAGCTGATCCCAATGCCAAATACGCGAGGAGATACTGCAGCAAGTCACTCAAGACTGTATTCATCGCTGGCGAGCACTGTGATCAAGATACAAGGGTAAGCGACATTATTAAAATGACACTATGATCACCGTAGCCTAGTTGGTGGTTAGTGATCCTGCCTACGAAGCTGGTGGTCCTGGGTTCGAATCCCGAATGCAAATATTTGTGTGATGAGCACGAATATTTGTTTCTGAGTCATGGATGTTTTCTATGTATTTACGTATTTATGTATCTATATAAGTACGTATATCGTCGCCTGGTACCCATAGTACAAGCTTTGCTTCGTTTGGGGCTAGGATGATCTGTGTGACATTGTCCCCAGATATTATTCACTAACGTATCTTAAGTCTGATTTCTTTAAGTTCAAGTTCAGAAGTGATTCGTAATTACTTACTTATCGTATGGGCAGTGATTACCCAAGTATCAGGTTTAAAAAAAAAATGAAAGCAAATTAGCAAGTGGTTCACTTGATGGTAAGTGACCACCGCCACCCATGGACTCTCCTAACACCAGAAGAGCCGTAAGTTCAAGCCGCCCAGTAGGCCTCTGACATGGCTTGACGACTGTTATCTAATTCAATTCAATTCACTTTATTTGCCAAAAAATATGGTTAAATAATGATGTTACATATACAGAATAAAGGCCTCACATTTAGCCCAAAAGCATGCAAATACAAAACACAAAATTAATATCAAATCACTACCTACAGTTACAATAATTAAGTCGTCGCGCAATCAAATTTATAAAAATGTCATAACAAAAAAAAAAGTATTCTAGTCAAAATAAAATGTAGTAAGTACGTTATTATGATTTTTTGTTCCTTGTTAAGAATTCATTTACAGAATAATACATTTGTTCTAGAAGCCATGCCCTTAACCTTTTCTTAAAGGGTACAACCGGCAATATTTTAATATCTGTCGGCGTAGCATTAAATATTTTGACACACATTGCGTAACAATTCTTGGACAGTAGCGTCGTTTCGGTTTTAAATGGCATTACTAGTCTATTACAATTTCTTGTATTTCGCGGATACAGTCTTTCGCCATTGTAGAAAGTTCCATGTTTTGCTTTAGTTTCTAGTGGCTACAACCGGGAATGATATTTCATTTTTCATTTATTAATTCGTTAACAAAATACATTGTGTCCGAAATACAATTCACTTATAACTAGCAATTTTCAATTACATAAATACAATAAACAATTACATAAACAGTCAAAAATATTGAATAATAACATAACATTAAATAAAATAAAACTCACTAATATACACCACACAGAACTTTTGCAATAAAATTAACCAGAGCAATTAATAACTTAATAGGATCTGATACATTAATTATTATTTGAATTTGTCAACTCTGATACTGAATATAAACAATTTTCAATCAAGAATGTCTTTAGCTTAGTTTTAAATAGCGAATAATTGTAAATTATTGATTTTAATTTCTGAAATGTATGTATATGTATGTTTAAATAACGCATAACGGAGACGCTCAGAAATTAAACCATTTTGGTGGTCACCCATATATGGACTGACCGCGAGCCTAGTTGCTTCACCTTGCTGATCATTTACGGACCGGTGAGAGTATCTAGCTACGAGCGCCTCAATTCGTAAATGGTAGGTAGCTGAAAATCAGCGTTGCAGTTGGACTCTGCCTGTAACAGTGTGCTGAGCTGCCTACCAATTGAACACATTCTATTTTAATTATTCCTTGTTCTTTGTTTCTTTCTAATGTTTTCTCTTCTTAATCATGTTTAGTTTTACGATAGTATGTAAGTAAATATAAGATTTGTACAAACTATATTTCAATATGTGTTCAATAAAAACATTATGTTCTTCTTCTTCTAAATGTGATTGATTAATTCGCTACTTTATTTTTTTAAACGGGACTAGTCCCTCCCTCTTACCCACCACTGCAACTCCTGTAAGCCAGGATCAACAGTGGCACACAATGAAATGACACTGAGTGGTGAAGCTCAGGCATGTCCCGGGGAATCGCTTTAACTGTCTTGGATCCCGCAACGAATTTAACCAGAAAAAAAATGAGGAGTTAGAAAATGAATAGTTCCACTTCCCTCCAGAGCAAAGCGGGAGACAGACTGATGTAAAGAGGCTACAGCCTCATAAAATGAGAGATTTGCAACTAGAGAAGCTAGCTGCAAAAGCACCGAGGTTCAATTTAAGGGTCCTAAGTGAGCTGTTATATTTGATTCCAATAGTAGGTATGGCAAAAGCGCTTAAACGCACGGAAGTTGTTCCTTGTTGCTACAAGATCCGTATAATAAACTACTCCAGATATTGGTTGCAAGCTGTTTAATCTATTAATTCGCTACTCCCACTTACACTCACTGCGAGGATGGCTACCATGGTGGTTTAGTGGGTAGACTGGGATTAGCACAGGGAGTACCACATTACCCAATGCCGACCCAAGCGGTGTTTATGCGTAGTGCATTTCGACCACGCAATGGTGCAAAAAGAATAATAATTTATTAATATTAACCTATCAAAATTGATGCAAGTCTACGCGATAACTTAGATGGAAAATAATGGCATATACTTTTTATATTACGCGAGTAATCTATAAATTAAGAAAGTTTTTTTTTTTATAATAGTAATAATAATATATTTATTTATCTCTTTCACAAAGGTTTGGTGTACATACGAGAATTATGTAAAAAATACAGGAGAATAAACTATCATATTGTATTCAAGCTTTCCAATTTGGCTTTTCATGTTAATAAAAATATTGATTAGTATAATCGTTAAGTAAAAGAGGTGTACAAGGATCGTGGCAAATGGAAATCCGTTGCTTCTGCCTACCCCTCTAGGAAATAGGCCCAAATGTGCATGTACATATGTAGGTACGTTCCTCCAAGATTTCCTTTACATAATACACTGGTATCTGATCCCAAACTAGGCAGAGCCTTTTTTTTTTTTTTTTTTTGATAAGGCAGGGGGAATGCCTGCGCATGCCACCCGCAAAAAGTGTCTGCGGGTGGGTATGGCGGACTTGCACTGACTAAACCTACCTGCCGTGGACTTCTCTTGGCGCCTGATGGGGGAGTCCCAGGAACGCGGGTATGCTGCTCCGGTACCCCCCAAACTAGGCAGAGCCTGTACTATGGTAACCAGACCACTGATACACATATTTATAAATATATATAGGGACAATGTCACACAGATCATCCTAGCCCCAAACTAAGCAAAGCTTGTACTATGGGTACCAGGCGACGATATACATACTTATATAGATAGATAAATACTTGAATACATAGAAAACATCCATGACTCAGAAACAAATATTCGTGCTCATCACACAAATATTTGCACTTACCGGGATTCGAACCCAGGACCACCAGCTTCGTAGGCAGGAGCAATACCAACTAGCCTACGTACCAATAAATACGTTCATACTGAAGATAATTTACAGACGAAGAAATAATCGTGGTCATGGCTCAAAGATTTGTTCCGGGTGGGAATCGAACCCGCATCCTCTGGCTTAGCAGTCAGGGTCACTAACCTCTAAACCTACATCACGATCCATCTTTAATGTTAAACGGTAACCGTTAGAATATTTCGTAACGATACGACGAATCAACATAAATGAATGTAACGATTTAAGTTTAATTCAGTAAGTATGTATAATATTGACCTCTTAACGTCATGCTGATATACATACATACTTAGTAAAGTAGGTAAGAGAGTAGGAAACAATAGAACAGGTACTTACATTAATTACCATTTGAACTAGACTAAACTATACTCTTATAGCCTCAATACGAGTCCCTATTTTTAGATTAGATTAAAATAAAAAAGGTTTTATACACATAGCCTTATAAAAAAGCGGCCAAGTGCGAGTCGGACTGGCCCACGAAGGGTTCCGTACCATTATGTATAAAAACGAGCAAAAACACCACGTTTGTTTTATGGGTGCCCCCTTAAATATATATTTTATTTTGTTTTTTAGTATTTGTTGTTATAGCGGCAACAGAAATATGTATATCATATGTGAAAATTTCAACTGTCAACTACCACGGTTCATGAGATACAGCCTGGTGACAGACGGACAGACAGACAGCGAAGTCTTAGTAATAGGGTCCCGTTTTACCCTTTGGGTACGGAACCCTAAAAAAGCGGACAAGTACGACTCGCCCACGAAGAGTTCCGTAGCAGCAAGTATTTGAGTTGATCGAATGAAAGGTAAATTACGGTTTACGATTTATGACGTATTAAAAAAATACTACTTACTGGATCTTGTTCAAACCAATTTTTGAACATTACGATCATATGGTGATGATGATAGATATTTAGGTACACGGAATATTTAGAAATAAAATTTATTTCTGTAATTATAAAATAAAAGTTTTGATTTAGTTATTTAGCTAGCTTATATTCATCATATCACCAGATTGCCGTCTGTCAAGCGTTGCGATTATCGTATGGTGGCGAACGGTGGGTCAGGGGATTGGAAAAGAATCTAGTGTTTGCACATGAACTTTTATTGGCGTCGACAGTGACTGTTGGTCCACGTCTAAGATAACGGAACACACGTACTCAGAGTCCCGGCGACTAGCTCTCGGTTAGAGTCCACACGTAGTGCACTTCACAACGTACACTAAAGTTTCCGTGACACTTAGTACACGTAGTACACGGCACACTTCACACTGTGTAGGGAACACTTGGCACTATTTACTGTCACTGATCAATTGTACTTGGTCAGCTTTCCACTTAGATTTCTTCCTCTTAATTCGCCTTCCATTTCATTTTAATTCAAACTAAACTGTTCTGCTTTAACATTCCGCTTATATACCCCTAAATTGTTCCAAATTTAAAACATTTCGTAAGTCATATGTTTCTTTCTAGAAAATTCGCCTATATGACGGATTAGTCATAATGATTCTGTCCTTGTCTTCACCTATCTCTTTCTTTTTATTCATATAACTCGCTCTGATGACTTACGGAACAGAGACGTGGTCGCTCACTATTGGCCTTATCAGGCGGCTCAGGTCACCCAAAGAGCAATGGAAAGGGCTATGCTTGGAGTTTCCCTGCAAGATCGAATCAGAAATGTTGAGATCCGCAGGCGAACCAAAGTAACCGACATAGCCGTAAGAATTGCCAAGCTGAAGTGGCAGTGGGCAGGGCACATAGCTCGTAGAGCCGACGGCCGTTGGGGCAGAAAGGTTCTCGAGTGGCGACCACGAACCGGAAGACGCAGCGTGGGCAGGCCCCCTACAAGATGGACCGATGATCTTATGCGGGTTGCTGGAAATCGCTGGATGCGGATGGCGCAAGACCGGCTATTGTGGAGATCTTTAGGGGAGGCCTTTGTCCAGCAGTGGACGTCTTTCGGCTGATATGATGATGATGAGCTAATCTAATTATTCTCACTTTCTAATTATTTCTAATTATTCTTGAAATATCGAATGTAATATTTTTATGTCCATGTCAGCTATCCATTTCCTTTTGTTCTGGTATTATGTAGAACATTCTAGCGCTGTTCCAAAAGCCACTAAAAACCCTTACTGCTACTAGGGTGCGAAGCTCGAACATGACAGATCTGGCCAAAGATAATTCTTGAGGAGGCTTTTGACCAGCAGCGGACTTCTTATGACTGGTATGATGATTGGCTTTCTTTCCAGAACTGGGCAGAACGTGTGTTCGGCGTGCCGGTGTTAAACCACTGGTGGCAAACTGAATCTGGTTCTCCTATCACCGCTCCGTGCATTGGGTACGGTGTCAAGGCAGTTCCTCCTCATTCAGCTGGCTACGCTGTTCCAGGATATGATAGTAAGTTATTTCATCTAATATGTCCTTGAAGATACGTGAATATCCAGTAGCTTATAACTATCTCATTTTTGCTACCATTATCCATAAATTCTGCTCCTTCCAACGCAAATAGGTTGGTTGCCTAGAAGAGATCGCTTTTAGTGTTAGGTCAATGTCTGGTCAATCATCATCAATAATGGCTAAAATGCTCATTATTATTCTGTTTTTATTCCTTATGTAATAAAGAGTATTTCTTCTTCTTCTTCTCAATTTTCAGTAAGGACCCTAAAAGAGGACGGAACAGAATGTGAACCTGGTGAAGTTGGCAGACTGGTGATCAAGTTGCCCCTGCCGCCTGGATTTGCAGCGACGCTCTGGCAAGCTGACAAACGGTTTCAGGAGACTTACTTTGATTCTCATCCGGTAATTATCTTACTTACTTATCGTATGGGCAGTGATTACCCTGCTGTCAGAGTTGTTCAAGCCGCCCAGTAGGCCTCTGACATGGCTTAACGACTGTTGCCTTTTTTTTACGAGGCAGTGGGAATACCTACGCATGCCGCCAGCAAAAAGTGTCTGCGGGTGGGTATGTCCCGTATGTCTACTAAACCTAACCTGCCGTGGACTTCTCTTGGCGTCTGATGGGGGGAGCCCCGGGAACGCGGATATGCTGCTCTGGTGCCCCCCTTTTGCGCCATTTCCCGCTGATTGTCGGTACACGTACCCTGGGAGGCCTCTGGATAACGACTGTTGCCTAATAGCTACAACCGGTACCGACAGCTTAACGTGCCTTCCGAAGCTCGGAGACGTTTTAGCGATCACCCATCTATGGACTGGAGCCTAATTGAAAATGTGCAAGCTACGCGGCACATGACCTGCTCGTGTTTCTTTGTATTATGTATGTAAATATATTAAAAAAGATTTATTCATTGACGTAACAGGTAATCGCCACGTAAATAATGAATAAGTCTATTTAAGCGTAGGTACGCATTTAAAAGTAAATAACTATATAACAAGAACATCATCATAATAGTAATACGTGAACCAAAAACTTTATACGCCTTTTTACGAAAATTGCGTGGACGAAGGAGTATGAAATTTGTAACTGTTAAATTTCATATGGAGGAGTCCAGAAAGATAAGTCATTAGACGTAAATTATTTGAATAAAAAAATAAAGTTTACACTACAGAGTACATTATACATTGGTAGTGTCAAAACTGGGAATACATTAATATTATTTGTCTTCAATGACTATAGTCTTTGACAATTGAACCCTAGTGGTCAAATTTCGAACAAGTGCGATCTTTGATATATATAAATAGGTAAAGAAAAGCACCTCCTGAGCGCGGCGGCGTTATACACCCTATGCTGCCGGTGGTCAGGGCTAAAGGAAGAGGAAACTCCTCACGATGCGTGCGTTTCCATAATTACCGCCTTCTAATATCTTTGCCTTCAGTATCCTGCCCTTGACCCAGTAATCCAACGAGAGCCTCTGAGGATGTTGATCGAGGCTCTTTGATGACCGTTTACCAAGACAACTATCGGGACAATTATTGTTGAGTTCACATCCCACAAGGCGGTAACTTCGTGAACCACGTCTAAGTATTTTGACAAGTTGTCATTCCCGGTTCTTACGAGATATCGTCAAACAGGACAGTAATATCAACAATAAATGCCTGGCGCTTCAACCACTTTAATGAATGATACATACATACATACATAGTCTCACGCCTGTTTCCCAGAGGGGTAGGCAGAGACAACGGATTTCTATTTATCACGATTTTTGCACACGTCTTTTGCCTCGATTACTGTCACTATATTCTTCATACATGCTCGCCGGTTTAGGGTACTTCTGACCTGCCCTTTCTTGAGAACGTTTCCGATTTGGTCAGAGAATGTTCGACGAGGTCTATGAATGATAGATCGTATTATTTAAGTATAATAATAATACGGTCCATCATTCAAGACAATTGTTGCCAATAACCCTGATATCGTTTTGGTAAACGATACGAACGTGCTATATCCGTGAAGTTGCTCCCCCTGGCCAACACTAGAGTGTCATCTGCATAGCAAACAACATCTACGCCGAGGGGGAGCCTCGTCCTGAGGACCACATCAAAAGCGGGGTTCCACAAGAGGGGTCCTAAAACAGATCCCTATGGAACCCCGCGATCGATCCGAGCCCTGTACACGATGAGCCTATCGCACAGATACGAGCTAACAATCCCCTGTAGGTAAGGGGGCACGTTATGGTAAACCAGTGCCTCCCTTATTGCCCACCACGGGAGCGGGAGATACTGGGCACCAAAAATCTCCAATTTTATGATACTTAAAAGTGAACACTTAAAATGAAAACAGAATTTAATTTCAGGGTTACTATGACACCCAAGATGCGGGCTGGATCAGTGCAGAAGGTGCAGTGTGGGTTGTGGCGAGAGCAGATGACGTCATCAATGTGGCGGGTCACAGACTCTCCACTGCAGCCCTCGAAGATGTGGTGTTGAGACACGCAAGAATAGCTGACGCTGTAGTAGTGGGAGCACCAGACCCAACGAAGGGAGATGTGCCTCTTTGCTTGTATGTTATGAGGCCCCCACAAGACGGTAAATATTTTAGTACATTGTCAAAGGTTAACTTGTGGTTTAGAGTTACGTGCAAAATTCTTGCTATTGTTGCTCGTCATTATTTTGAATCCCGAAACAAAAAAAAGTTGTAGTTTCCTAATACATACGACCGATTCCACTGGGGTAGATAGAAGTAAGGCGACCACGAATCGGAAGACTCGCCGTAGGCAAGCACCCTACAAGATAGACCGCTGATCTTGTGAGGGTTGCTAGTAGATGATGCTGGGTGCAATCAGGGTAGTGCAAGACCAGTAATTGTGGAGATCTTTCGGGGAGGTCTTTGTTTAGCGGTGACGGCTAATTTAATAAAGTACAGTCTGGATAGCACCTATGGTTGCTTCCGATTACTCTAGTAATGACAGTATTATATTGGTGATTTCTTTTATGATATTTAGCTTCAATTTTCATTGGAGTAAATAGAAACGATCGTAGCTATCAACTGTATCTGCTTCGTTGGATTGGACCTGCTTGTTTTTATGAAACCTCGTTCAGCCTTTCATGAGAACGGTTTTAGAAAATTAATTAAATTTAGTGAAGTGTTTTGCTTTGGTTTATAGATGAAGAAATAGTAGCTGAAAGCACGGTAACTCAAGAACTAATTGCCTTAGTTAGGCACTTGATTGGACCCATAGCAGCGTTCAGAAAAGCAGTTGCCGTACCAGCGTTACCGCGAACAAGATCAGGCAAGGCACTGCGTGGAGCTATTGCAAAGCTTGCAAGGTCTCAACTTGTAAAACTACCCTCAACAATTGAAGACCCCACTGTCTTCGGTGAGATCAAGCTTGCATTACAAAAATGCGGATACGCTATTGACGCTCCTAATCCAGAGTTATAAAAATGTGACTAGAAATGCATTTCTTAGTAATAATTTTATGTTCTTTATTTATCATCCACTGTGATAGAAAGCTAACGTTTTAGTTTTTTATTTATTTTAGATATATGTCTTTTGCTTTAGGTGTTGTGACTAGAGCTGGATTAGATAAGTTAAAAGGGTAGTTATATTCGTTCAAGAAACCAGTTTATGTTTTTAAAAGACCCGTCAAAAATCGATTTGAAATGATTTCTTAATGGGCTTCTTCTTAAAAAATACTTTCGAATCGATAGTTTATACAAATCATCTGTGGTGTACAGAAGCCCGACGAAGTGAAAATGTAAGGGACTGATTAACTTATAGGTACTTACAGAATAAGGAATCAACACCAGAATTTTGAAGTTAGGTGCCTCTTTGAGCTATGAGTGTTCGCAGAAAAGATATATAGCGTATACTACCTATGCTCACCTGTACACTTTTGGACCGTAATGAAATATTTTTTTAAACTAAGTTTATGCCATGTTTTGATGATCTTACATATTTAATCCAGCCCTGGCTGGTATACACTATTTAGATTAATGCGTAACCGCAAGAACATGGAAAACGCTTGGCATATAAAACATATATAAGTAATATATATTTTAATTTATGAAAAATCAATTTAACATTGCTTTGTGGGCATTTTACCTTCTAAGATTTGATGATATTCATTTATGATAAATATTTAAACATCACTTTATGTAAATTCAAGAAACACTGTACTCATTCTATTCATTAAGATCAAAATTTACATAAAATATTTTGTAATTCTCCCATAACATTATTCCAAAAAACTAGCTATTATTATAACAACATGAACCATAAATTACTCACAGATTTTTTTTAGAATTAATCATATAAATGTCTACAAAGCTAATTTAACTTTATTTCTATTATACAGAGTTTTTAATGGACGAAAAATTTCCATAAGCTGAACGATTAATTTGGTATGACTAGATTTATATAGCTTAATACATAAATAAATCTATTTAATAGCACAATTTTAAGGTACCGAAGTGCCATTGTATGCAAAACGTTGCATTTAAAATGAAGTGTCATGACAAGGTTATATGAAATATTGAATATAAATATAAATGTCCACCAATCCGATATATTTACGTCGTTGTTACACTATTGACACATATTTCCCTCGCACACAAACAGAATTTATAATAAAACAATAAAAAATTCTGTCTAGTTTATCGAATAATGCGAGAGAAATATTTAAATATGATGTATGATCTATAAAATTACAAATTACCTAATAGGTAATTTATTTTAATTAAAAGTAGGTATTAATCCATAGATTTCCAAATATGCCATCACTAGCTGTTTTATCCGCGTTAAAATTTCTAAATTATAGCCTCAGTGTTAATCCAAGTTGTCAGCTAAACCCATACAAAATTTTATTGAAATTGCTCTAATGAAGACATGAAGAAGTAACAAACATACACACACAAACATTCACGAACTTTCGCCTTTATAATAATAGGTTGGGGGAAAAGTTTCTTCGCATTTTTTTAAGAAAATTCAAAACATTTTTAATATAGTATTAACATTTAACTGAAGTATGTAGGTACCATTTTGTTCGATATCTTTTTGCCATCTTATAGGACATGATCCCATTGCTATAGAAATTTTGGGACTTCTGATCAAAATACTGCGACAAGTGGTTTTGGCAGTCCTCTCGTGATGTTAACCTGACACTGTCTAAAAAATTCTGAAGGGACCGAAACAGGTCGGAATCTGAAGGTGCAAGGTCAGGACTATACGGCGGATGCATTCACACCTCCCAAACAAACACTCTCATTTTTTGCTGAGTGGCTAAAGAACTATACGGCGGATGCATTAACACCTCCCAGCCAAACTCCCTTAATTTTTGCTGAGTGGCTAAAGATGTGGGGGTCTAGCGTATTCATGCTGAAAAACCACACGCCTCTGTTGATTAATTCCGGCCGCTTTCTCTCAATTTCTTGCTTTAATCTCATCAGTTGTTCGCAGTAGATTTCAAAATCGATGGTTGTGCCTGGTGGTACAGCTTATAATGAGTAATGCCCTTCCAATCCCACCACACACATAGCATCACACATTTCGCCACAGTCTGTGAAGTCTAATCGGCCTTTGACCACGACCTTTTTAGCACGTTCTTGTCATACGTGATCCACTTTTACTCACCAGTTATCAGCTTCTTCAAAAATGGTTCGGTTCCATTACGTCGTAATAAAGAATCACAAATGAGTACACGGTTCATTGGGTTTCTTTCAGTGAGCTCGTGAGGTACCCAAATATTGAGCTTTATTGTGTACCCAGTTTTTTTCAAATACGCCAAAACTGTTTTGTGGTCAATTCACAGTTCTTCAGCTACGTGATAACTACAGATATGCCGATCTTGCTCCTCTTCTTCAAAAATGGCATCCATTTTATCCGTAATAGGGCAACCAGAGCGACGACGTGCATTTTTGTAACCAACATTTCCGGATTGAAACGCTTAAACCAAATTTGTGTTTCTCTCACAGATACTGCACTAGGTCCATAAACATGTAGTAAAATTTTAAAATGTATCGAATTTCTTCATTAGATTCACTCATCTTGACAGTACGAAAAACAAATGACAAACACAGATTTTCCTAATTTGAATTTGGAATTATTTTCTTTAAAATTTAAACTTTCAATGATACCAAAACCAGCCTGATACAAAGAGATTTTATGACAAGTTCATACACACTATAATGCGAAAAGACTTTATTCCCAACCTAAGTGTGATGTAACCAGGGACTCTGTTTGTAATATACCGCTTGATTTAGGTTAGTATATTATATTATCTTTGGTAATAGTTAATACATATCTATGTAGACCAGGGTAGAAGCGTTTAAAATTAATAAAAAGTAAAAAAAATAATAATAGGAAATTAGAAAAGGAGGGGAATATTATAAAAATGAAAGGAAAAATAATTTACGGGCGATCTGAGTTCGGGAAGGGTATGGGGGTGAGTTTTTAAGGGTAAAAAACGGTTTTTCTCGATTTCCGGCAAAACTAAAAGTCCTATCGAAAAAAGTCAAACGGCAAAGTTGTAGGTAATAAAAAGATCTAAAACTTTTGTATTTACACTTTTTTCACATAACCTAAAATTTATGTGAAAACTTCAAAAAACCAAGTTTTTGGTTTTTTATTTTTATCTTTTACATAAATTTTTCTTTTTTAACGAAATTTGGTGAAAACTTACCTTATTATGTCCCAAATACGCTGTAATTTATTTGATTAAAAATATTTATTTTTTCACCTTATTTTGAATTAATATCGAAAAAACACCCTAATTTTCAATCGAAAATTCACCCGTCAAAATATCAGCTTTTTTCAAAAAGTTGGTATGTTTTCTGTTCGTTGAAATCTCTTCTTTCCGATGGTGAAAAAAAATATATATGTTACTGTAGTAAATTTTCTCAGAAAATGCAAAAAATCGAAAATAACTCTAATTCGAATTTTCATTTATTTATTATTAAAAAAATCATCTAGAAATGTGATTGCTGCAATTTGTTTCAATTAAAAAGTTGATTTATTTAATGCTAATTACATTTATGTCATAGAAAATCTCATTATATATAAATATAAATGTAAATCGTACAATTAAATGTAGATACTTTATTCTGATTACGTTATTCATTACAATATTTTTAAACAACAAAATATTAAAGAAATAAATGTCAAAATGTATAAAAAATATATTATAAATATATTAAAAACCTATTTAAAATGTATAAATATATCAAAAATATGTATAGTAAATATGTTTTTAATAACTAACTTTTGGCTGATTTTCATGTATGTTTCATATATTTTGAATATATCTGAAATATATTTGAAATGTATAAAATATATTTGAAAATCGGCCAAACGTTTGTTAATAAAAATATATTTACGATGTATATTTTTTATAGATTTTTAATATATTTTTTTGGATTTTGAATTTTTTTTTTTATGGTATTAACTAAATTTGTTTGTGCAAAATTAAGGAGATTATTATTAGTATGTATGTAGTAAGACCCAGACCCGCCTAGCCCCTTCCCCACTTCTCCATGAAATACCTTTTGATGGGCTACTATTTTTCCTTGGTCACTCAGATATATAATTTATCTAAAAATATAAATAGACATCTACGCATATAATTTAAAGAAGATTCGACAACTTACTCCAAATATTGTAGATGTCTTATTAAATATTCATTTGATTAACTTATTTGTTTGTTAATAATAGTAGTATATTTTTATTTGGATTTTTTTTTATCAATGTTACATGTAATCTAATGTATTTTGAGTAATTAAAGTGTTAATTTTAATAAATAGCTCAAAAGTTTAGATGTAATTAAAAAAAGTATTCGATTTTTTTTGCATTTTCTGAGAAGATTTACTATAGGTACATACATATTTTTTTTCACCATCGGAAAGTAGAGATTTCAACGAACAGAAAAAATACCAACTTTTTTAAAAAAAGCTGATATTTTGACGGGTGACTTTTCGATTGAAAATTAGGGTGTTTTTTCGATATTAATTCAAAATAAGGTGAAAAAATAAATATTTTTAATCAAATAAATTACAGCGTATTTGGGACATAATAAGGTCAGTTATCACCAAATTTCGTTAAAAAAGAAAAAATTTATGTAAAAGATAAAAATAAAATACCAAAAACTTGCTTTTTTGAAGTTTTCACATAAATTTTAGGTTATGTGAAAAAAGTGTAAATACAAAAGTTTTAGATCTTTTTATTACCTACAACTTTGCCATTTGACTTTTTTCGATAGGACTTTTAGTTTTGCCGGAAATCGAGAAAAACCGTTTTTTACCCTTAAAAACTCACCCCCATACCCTTCCCGAACTCAGATCGCCCGTAAATTATTTTTCCTTTCATTTTTATAATATTCCCCTCCTTTTCTAATGGGTTTCACCCTACTATTATTTTTTTTGGTTTTAAAAATTATCGACCCTGGTCTAATGTAGGTAAGTTGAAAAACAACAATGCATCTTCTTGGATTAGGCCGACTGTACTTTATCTTTTTCAAAGTCAAATATAACAATTTCTGGGTGGTCATTCCATTAATTAATGAGTGCCAATCAATAATTTAACGGCCAAAAGCAAATGAAGTGGTATTATCTGCGGCAGAGCGTTTGGTAGCTTGATACTTATATTGTTTTGTAGAATTTTTAATGTATATTTAATTTAATATATTTTGTAGTAATAATGACTTTGGTACATAACAACACAGTCGTATTATTAAAAAAGAAAATAAATGCAAAACATGTAAAAATGTACAAACAATATCAAGAATAGTAAGACTCGAAATATGTATGTAAAATAGGTATATATGTATGCAATTAAATTTAATCCTATTTTACGTAATATTAAGTGGTAAACTAGCTTACAGATCACCTGATGGCTGCTTGCCATCAGGTGGTCTGTGACGATTACAACGCGAAGAGCTTGAGTGGCCATACTCACACACATGACCAGGCATTAAATGATAATGCTATTATTGACAGCGTATTAATTATTTTAGATAGTTCTCCACTCCAGCTAATCTTAAAATGAAAAACGCTGGGCTCTATCGTTCTTGAGAATTCAAATAAATGATCGTTGTATCTCTAGAATTCTAATAAATGACTTTTGGTTCTTGTTTCTATTCACCCCATCATCAGGTTCGCGGGATTGCTGTGAGCTCTAATTCTAAGTAGGTAATTTAAATTTATTATATATAGAGAGTGTAGGTACAATTAATATTATTATAAGTTGTAAGTACTTAATAATTATTTACTGCTTATTTAAGGTCATGAGAAGTTAAAAGCTAAGGATAAGGGCTCCCGATGCTGGGGACCCTCAAACTTGTTGGTTGGAAAGGTGTGACCACTAAAATAATTTGGCAATTTTTTGTAACTACTGGTTGATTTTATTGACATACTAAATAATAAATGGTTTACAAATTGAATAAACGGACAGGGTGTAATGATTATTTCAAATTGTAACTTCTCAATGTACATATTATATACTTATACAAGTTGTAACATAAATATTACACGTAACTTGGCCTTACAAACGAAATATCATTTAACATGTCAAAAATACTCCAACAAAACGTAACTTACCATCTGCTGATTATTTTGTATGGAGATTAGTAAACTGCACGTGTCGCGCAATGGTTATGACCGCTCTCCTCGCCACTTCGTCTCTCGGGTGCGATTCTCGTACAAAACAAGTATGACTCGATAGCACCCCTTAAGTTTCGTACACTATTCATGTTACACCTTGTATTACTTTCATCCATTTCCAAATATGCTACGTCTAGTTTAAAAAGGAACGTACTATATATGTACTACGTATTCAATTGGTTTAAAGTAATTTAAAATGTCTAGTTTAGTCTAGGAAAGTCGCAATGACTTGCCTGAAGTATATTTTTATTTAATTTTTGTTTCTGTATGTATCAGAATTCACATTTTAAAATTATTTCTGCGTTAATTTTTAGACTAGACGTTTTATGATAATTTTATATTTGAAATAAAAAGTGTGCATGTTAACTATTGTTTTATTTATTAATGGACAATTATATTATACCTATCTTCTCTTTCTTGCGTTGTTTTTCAATTAATCTGGAACATATAGTGGACAGCATTGAGTCCAGGTCTAGGAAGGAAACTATATTTTATATGAATACATTGTAGGTATTTTAAATTTTCAGACGATTAATTTTGCTAGCTTTACATCATGTTACAATAAATGATATAAGGTAACTAAGATCCCTATCAATGGGAAGACCATATTGAATATATTGTGAGGCTTATGATGCCACTCGCAGAATATAAAGAATTAATTAACAGGCTTTGCACACCTGCAGCCATCATAGCACAGCATATTACTATAATAATAATTTATAATAAAGGCTTTTAGTCTTGGATGTCTTCTGTCGAAATATCATTAGTCTTAGAAAGGAAGAGATAAATATAATCAGCCAGATGCTTTCAGTGTTAATCCTAGTGTCAGAGTTGCTCAAGCCGCCCAGTCGGCCTCTGACATGGCTTAACGGCTATTGCCTAATGACTACAACCGGGACTGACAGCTTAACGTGCCCTCCGAATCACGGAGACGCTCAGAAATTAAACCACTTTGGGGTCATCCATCTATGGACTGACCGCGAGCCTAGTTGCTTAACCTCACCGATCGCTTACGGACCAGTGAGAGCATCTAGTTATGAGATAGAGCCAGATACACGAACATCACATTTTCAAGAATATATTTCTTATTTTCGGAATCAAGTTAGGTGCAAAATCAATTATAGGCTGGTATAAAAAAAAACCGGCCAAGTGCGAGTCGGACTCGCCCATGAAGGGTTCCGTAGCAAGTATTTCTGTTGATTAAATGGAAGCAAATTGCGGTTTACGATTTTAGACGTATTAAAAAAAAACTACTTGCTAGATCTCGTTCAGACGAATTTTCGTTGTTAGTTTACATGGTAATGTATATCATATATTTTTTTTTGTTTTATTCTCTTATTTTAGAAGTTACATGGGGGGAGGGGGGACACTCATTTTACCACTTTGGAAGTGTCTCTCGGGCAAACTATTCCGTTTAGAAAAAAAAATATATTAGACACCTCAATATCTATATTGTGGGTAGCTCAAGAATGATGTGCAAGGTAGATGTTGGCAGTTTGCCGCCTATTGTTTTTGACAACTATCACATCCCCATTAGCCAAAAAGTTAAAGATCTGGGACTGGTAATTGACAGCAATCTAAACTGGCAAAGCCATATTTCTGGCATCAGCCAGAGAATTACTGGAATTCTAAGGGCATTTTATAGGCTAAGAAAATTCCTTCCATCCAGAACAAAGGAAATGCTTGTGCAGACACTAATTTTTCCCATTGTCGACTATAGTGATGTGTGCTACTTTGACCTGAATGCAGATCTTCTTAACAAACTTGACCGACTTCTAAATAACTGCATTCGATTCGTTTTCAATCTCCGGAAGTATGATCATGTGTCTGCTTACCGCACCCAGTTAAACTGGTTGCCCATTCGCCAGCGAAGAAATTTAAGAGCGCTTACCACACTTTTCTCCATACTGGAGTCTCCTACTGCTCCTTCTTATTTAACACCCCATTTTCAATATCTTTTTGCTACTCATAGTAAAACTCTCCGCTCTACTCATAATCGTCTTTTACGATGTCCACCTCATAGCTCTGACTTTGTTCATTCTTCTTTCTTTGTCCAATCTATCCTTCTTTGGAATGAGCTTCCTTTTGGAATCAGGATGGCTAAGACTCGCTTTGCGTTTAAAAAGAAAGTACGTGAGCATATTTGTAAGAAGCTTCACGCAGAAATGTCTCATCAATAATTTTATTTATTGTAGTATAGTATGTTATAGTATATTATTCATTAGTTTAAAATCATATAGTATTTATTTTATAGTACGTATTGTATATATTTATATTATGGATAGTATTCTTAATTATTATTATTTATAATTATAATAAGTACATACATTTTTTATACCTAAGTGCACCTACCATGATCTCTCTGCACTACCCGCAGGTTGACTGGTAGAAAATGCCTTTGGCATTAAGTCCGCCTATGTACATTCCCATTGTACTGAAGTATAAATAAATAAATAAATAAATATCATTTTTGAAGACCTATCTATAGACACCCCACATGTATGGGTAGGATGAAAAAAAAATGTTAGAGTTTCAGTTCAATGTATGGGGACCCCCCCAAAATTATTGTTATTTTTCTATTTTTGTGTAAAAATCTTAATGCGGTTCACCGAATACATCAACTTACCAAGTTTCAATAATACAGCTCCTATAGTTTCGGAAAAAAGTGGCTGTGACATACGGACGTACAGACAGTCAGACAGACATGACGAATCTATTAGGGTTCCGTTTTTTGCCATTTCGCAACGGAACCCTAAAAACGATTGACTAGTGTCACAAGAACCATTGATAAGCAGGACTTAACCTGAATGCAAAGGTCCTCAAAGTTCTATCAAAATCAAAAATCAAAATCTCTTTATTTGCTAAATATGGGTACATATAAGTAGATGTTAAGTTATTACATATTTGTCCTAGACCACATTTTACCTTTAAAGGTGTGCAAATTGTTTCAAGACAGTTGTCACCTATCACATTTTGCATTGATATTATTACATATTTATTTATTTATTTAGGCAGCCTTACATTCAATTATATATTATTTACGCTAGTCTCACTCTACTACTCATATCATGACATTCACCACTATCCTTTAATTCACTTGACACAAAGGCCTAACAACTCCATTAAAACATATGAAATATTTTTATAATTTATATGAAATGAAATATTAAGAAAATGCCAAAAATAATAAATATAAAATAAAAGAAACCAATGTCAGAAATATGTCAAAAAATGATCATGTCAAGATATTTACAATTTATAATAGAATATTATATTATATGTATTATATTATTATTATATCTTCTGCCGAAGAGGTAGTTCCTCTGTGGGTTTTAATATTGTTTTACCCTTTATCCATACCAACAATTTCATAACTGGGACCTGACATTCACCGACTTGATGACGTAATGTTGGATCGCCACAACACGCATGATAACGTATTTTACGGTTTTTCGTTGAGCGGAAAGAGAATATCCATCCTTACATCCTGTCAATGCCAAGTCAAGTTACGACAGTAGCTGTCAAGTCAAGTGTCACCGTCAATTACAAGTAATGTAGTTAGTGACGCATCGTGGGGTATCGCCCTATTTTATGGCAAAACACAAATGAAAATCAAACATCTGTCGCATTATTAATCACAATCAACGAACCAATACTTTAGTTAAAAATTTACGGATATATCTGTGAAATTGGAATGTTCTTAGGCCGTTAAAACCGTGTGAGAAACTGTTTCTACGAGTAATTGAAAAACCGGCTTAAAAAGGTAAGAATACACTTTCATTTTAGCTAGTTTCTATTAGAAATACTCATAATGTCACGAGAATACTCTATTGAACGTTCATGTCATAATTGTGGAGATTTTTTGCAAAAAAAGGTATAAGAAAATGTTTATCATAGTTTGTATTGTACACACTAGCGTTTATTTTTAAAGTGGGATATCACTAAGTAGGTTTACTATCGAACGTCAAGATAATAATAGATTAAACGTTGCGAGTACTCAATATTAACAGTGATATAAGTGCGATGATAATTTTGGGGTGTAGAAATGGTTTGTCGTAAATTTTTATCATTTATTTTACATATCCTTTCTTTTTTATAAAGGAATAGGCAGATTACTATAATTGTTATTGACTACTAGCTTCGATTTGAGCTGTTCTGTCACCACAAATAATCAATCAATATTTATTGTGTTAAATTGGGTACAAAAAGAGTCTTATACATTCAATTTAAGTTCATAATACTAAGAACTCACAGTTTATTGGAACATCAGTTAATACATGGTATAATGAAGTATGCAGCATTTTCTTATGTTGGCCAGTTTTCATTGGCCTGTGTTATATACCCTGTAGGCCATATTGGGCTGGGCTTAAAATTACACTAAGTTATTCTATTGTGAAGGGTTTTATTATAATTTGCATGTATTTTATCTATATTTACTCAGCTAATCATTAAATATACCCACTGGAATATAAAGTCTTACTTCCCAATCCCAAAATTATGTGTAAATAGCATGATTACTATTAAATAGATTAGAATTAGATGATAAATTAACCCTTGGTTAATACTCAAAATATTTTTTACACAATCACTATTCAAGGGTCATTCTGAACTCCTTTAAAAACAGTGTTTATATTTTTTATAAATAGGTTTATGGTAAAAAAAACTACATGTTATGTAAAGAGATGTATTTAGTTGTAGCATGAGACACAATTAATTCTTATCTAAACAACTTGGGCAAACAATTACTGCACATGTATTGCAAATCGGAATTTTACAATGATAACAAATGGCATTGGTTTTCCGATCTTTTTTATAGGGGCATATACTGCAACGCTTTCTTTTAGATGCCACATTGGGGACAACTGGGACAGGTCTTTCAGGCATCGGCAGTTTGAACTATATTTTACATCCAGTAAAACGTTTTCATATATAATCATATATTTTTCACTTACCAACGTAGTTGCTATTCAAGGGTCAACGTGACCCTGTCACTGTTATTATGACGCGAAATAAGCACAGATCGCCTGGACACACCTACCACGTGCAAGCGCGTGCGCAATACTGAGAATACACGAGCGGGGGAGTGGGGTTGTTTAAGAGTTATTGTATAAAAATGGTATATCTAAATCTTACAGGGTCACATAGTAGTAACCAAGGGTTAAATTACTATGTCTATATTTTCCTTGAAGAACATAAGCACGGAGACACTCAGAAATAAAACCTTGATTGTCACCCATCTATGGACTCACTGCATACCTAGTTGCTTAACCTCGCTGATCACTGATCGTCCATGTGATAAGCAAGCAAGCAACTTGAAGATTTCCATCTCAATATGAACCAGAAGACATAATGTGGGCAGGCCTCACTGCAAGATGGATCAATGATTTTGTGGCAGTTGCTGGAAGTCTGAGATAGAACAAGGCCTGCAACTGTGGAGATCCTTTGGGGCGGCATTGTTCATTAGTGGATGTCTTTCAGCTAATATGATAATGATGATAATGTTCATCATGATCGCTTTTAGAGACTGAATATTTTACTACTTATTACACCAACATCCATGCCCTGTGGGGGAATTAAAACCACAACAGATATTGAAGGAGTGGCAAGGCACCTGTCTTGAACTTTGCACCACTAATCCAAGTCTAATAGTAACTATTTAACAAATTTTGCAGATGTGGAAAGCTTCTACTGATGTGGTTCCCCCGGAACCGGCTGAAGCTGACGACTGGGAGACAGACCCTGACTTTGTTAATGATGTGACAGAGCATGAGCAGAGATGGGGACCGGGAGGGAGGAATGTTGAGGCTATTGAGTAAGTGGCTGTTCTATTTGATTTGTATTTGATAATATGTATTTCTTCAAAATATTAGGTATAGATTGCAGCACACAATTATGTGTATCACTGTCAACTTCGAAACTTAACTGTGTTTTTTCCAGAAATATGCCATTAACAAGGGGATGAGTCTAATAATTAGAAAAATGAGTTCTTTCCACAAATGGTTTTATATTCTTAATATGTGTCAATTAAGTGCATATTTAATAATATTATGCCTGTTGGCATGGTTGGCAAATGCTTCCTTTCATGCCGGAGGTTGTGGGTTCGATTCCCATCCAGGACAGATATTTGTGTGCATGAACTTGTCTGTTTGTCCTGAGTCTGGGTTTAATTATCTATATAAGTATGTATTTACAAAGAAAAGTAGTAATATGTAGTATATCAGTTATCTGGTTTCCATAGTACAAGCTCTGCTTAGTTTGGGATCAGATGGCCATGTGTAAATAGTACCCCATGATATTATTATTACTAAGTTGATACATCTATTTTTTACCATATTAACACACATACCATTTGTGAAAAGAACTAATTTTTTTCTTTCTTTCTTTTCTATTTTTTTTTAACTTATCCCCTTTTATTTTAACAACACAGAATGAACACTTATTATTTTCGGTTATGTTCATGTTACATGCTAAAAGGTTCCTTTAATTTATATTAACACGTAAAATAGGTAAGGTTATTAATAACAGATAGTTTTCCTTGAAATATTTTATTGTTGACAAGGAAACATATTAAATATTAAATTGCTGCTAGGGATTGTAATACACTAAACCATTACCTATGAATTAAGGATATTATGGAATACTGTTTATGTAAGAATCACTGTTTCCCTGCGAGATTGAATCAGAAATGCTGAGATCCGCAAGCGAACCAAAGTAGCTGACATAGCCCAAAGAATTGCCAAACTGAAGTGGCAGTGGGCAGGGCACATAGCTCGTAGAACTGACGGCCGATGGGGCAGAAAGGTTCTCGAGTGGCGACCACGAACCGGAAGACGCAGCGTGGGCAGGCTTCCTACACGGTGGACCGACGATCTTGTGCGGGTCGGGGGAAGCCGCTGGATGTGGGCAGCGCAGGAGCGGCTATTGTGGAGATCCTTGGGAGAGGCCTTTGTCCAGCAGTGGACGTCTATCGGCTGATATGATGATGATGATGATGAAGAATCACTGGGATATATACCTAGGCTACACTCCTGGTCGAAGAAATAGGCAACGGCATACCCTGCCGGTCATCTGCTGTGTGGTGACGGCGACAAATATCAGAATCAGAATATCATCACCCCATCTCATCCCATGGCGGCTGTAGAAGTCGGCCCAAGGAAATATCTAACAGAGGACGGGCAGCAGCTTCCTTCCGATTACTATGACCATCTTACTGCGATCGCCAACCCGCCTACCTAGCGTGGCGATTATGGCATATTTAGCTTGACTAGCATGACTTATTTAGCTGTAATGATGATGATGATATCCTGCCCATCATAAGAGATAAAGATAAAAAAAAGTTTATTGGCAGAAAGTATTTGTACATGAATTTGTCTTACCTAAAACACTCCACACTAGGCTGAGCCTGTTTCGTGGAGAGTTTTTACAAGATGGCATTGCAAACACAGACTTACGGTACAATATAAAGAATAAGCTTAAAACTAGATCAAAATTTATATTATAGAGGTCACTAAAATGATCAAAAGTAGGTCTTGTAGTTAGGTTCGTGGGCAGGGTAGGAGGGGGAAATCAGTGTATTGTGGTTTTAACTGCCTCGTCGTTGACCGCAGATAATGAGGTCCTGGGTTCAAATCCTGAGTCAGGCCATAATATGATTTTGGGATTTTTCTGTCAAGAGAAATTTCTCAGTATCAGCCTGGAGTCCGGATGTTGGCGGTATATATATATCCCCGTAGCTCGGAGAGCACTTAAGGTATCGGTCCTGTCCACTTTCCGGTCGTGTCGCTTAGTAGTCCCATCGGTTCATGAGTGTGATGGAATAGAAACTGCCCATGTGTTTACGCACACACTTGTGCACTATAAAATGTCCCGCGCAGATAGCTATTCTCCATTAGGACTAGCTTCGACCAGGAGGACATGACATTATTATTATTAATGTAGTCAAATAATTCCTTGGCAGAGGGTTGTGATGCAGATTTGTTAAGGAAAGAGTTACTAGAACCTTTCTATGTACGCCACCGTAGTCTTTCCACTTTAACATTAAGTAGGCCTATCATAGATGTTCTGTCGACCGAGGCACCCTGATTACGTATCTCGTACAAGCCAAGTGATAGCGAAATTTGTGTGATATGAACAGGTATTGCACAAACTTTGCCTTTCTTTAGTTTCTTCGAGATACATACGTAACAAAGGCGCGGTCTCTAATTAAGTGAAAACGTTTTGTAGGCGCACTTTAACGTTCCTCAAAGATAGCCAAGATTTAATTCACCTACCTATATGTATTTCATTTTCGTCGACTGATTATAGGCGAAATTCATATACGGTGCGAGCAAGCAAAGATTTAATAAATTATGTAAGTTTGATTTTGACTATTAAATTACCAAGAGCGGGGTGGCACACAGGCAGCTGAACCTTAATTTTTTCCAATAACTTTTATCATTATTTAGTCCGTCTTCAGCTACGCTGATTAAGTAGGTAATATTATAATTGGAAGCATTGTAAGCGTGTATCAGTCGCTATCCGTGCAGTAATATATTCTTGGTATATTGTTTTTGGTTTTCCAAATCTCTATTCTTTGGTTTATCATGACAGCGGTATAATGTCCACAGCTGAAAATGGCATCAAAAGATTTTCACAGTCGAGTTGTGTCCATCGTTTCGACCGATACGCCATAATCCCCACGTTTGGCAGACGGGTTGGCGATCGCAGTATGTTGGTCATAGTACACATAGAGGCGCTGCTGCCCGTTCTCTGGTAGATATTCCCTCAGGATTCCCACGCACCCCACGGGATGAGATGGGAAGGTGATTTTCCTTGCCGACTTTGGTTCATCATCATGTCACCCTAATGACATCCACTGCTGGACAACGGCCTCCCCAAAAGATTTCCACAACGGAATTGTGGCCAACTACTTACTTATCGTATGGGCAGTGGTTACCTTAGTGTCAGAGTTGTTTAAATCGCCCAGCAGGCCTCTGATATGGCTTAACGACTAATGTTTAATGACTACAAGCTTAACGTGCCCTACGAAGCACGGTAACGCTCAGAAATCAAACCCTAGTTTAGTTGCTTAACCTCGCCAATCACTCAGGGATCGGTGAGAGCATCTAGCTATGAGCGCCTCATTGTGGCGATAATTTGCAGGGATATGCCATAATCGGCACGGTTGACAAACGGGTTGGCGAACACTATGGTGGTAATAGTACATAGAGAGACGTTGCCTGCTGCCCGTTCTCTGGTAGATATACCCTCAAGAAGACTTCTACGCCCTCCACAGGATGAGATGGTGTGCTGATAAAATCAAAATCAAAAGTCATTTATTCCGTTAAAATATTACATTTTTTATATTATGAGTATCACTCCTATTACAGAAGAAGTCTTTATATTTATGCATATAAATTAAATTGTCATATATACTTATACTGACATGCTACAGTCAGAATGTTAATCTCTTTAAACTTCTCTCTCCTAGATTCTCGCGGACCAAGTTTATATATGGCTCTTACAGCTCTTTTTTGTAATACAAATATGGTGTTAATGTCCGCAGCGCTACCCCAGAAAGAATTCCATAGGACATTTTACTATGAAACTAACTGAAATAAACCATTCTAGCTTCTAGCATCAGTAAGCCGTCTTATAGTTTTAACAGCATATGCAGCAGAACTTCATTTGCCTGATAGTTTTTTCTATTTGTGGGCCCCATTGTAGTTTTGAATCAATTGTGATACCCAAGATCACAGTTGACTCAACAGGGGTCAATCCAGTCCCATTAAGCTGTACATTGGTAGCCACCTGTTTCACATTAGGTGTAGAGAATTTGATGACTTTAGTTTTCTTGTCATTTAGCAAAAGATTATTGGCATTAAACCAATGAACAACTTTAGAGATTGCTTCATTTACTTCGTCAAAATTGTGTAATTGTTGATTTATTTTAAACGTCAATGAAGTATCATCCGCAAACAAAACAATCTCATGTTTATCCTTTACAAAGTAGGGTAAGTCGTTAATATAGATTCAAAATAAGAATAGGCCGAGAATCGATCCCTGTGGAACGCCCATTACCACTGGGGATCCCGCAGATTTTTTGCCATTTATATCGACCTTCTAAATTCCATTGCCCAAGTAAGAAGTCAAAAGTTCGAGAGCCTTGTTCCTGATACCGTAGTGGTGTAGTTTCCTGACAATAGTGTCATGATGAACGCAATCAAATGCTCTGGACAAATCGTAAAAAATACCTAATGCATCCTGCGAGTCCTCCCAAGCCGCGAATATACTTTTTAACAGATTGACTCCTGCATCTATAGTTGAATTACCCTTCGTGAATCCAAACTGTTTCCGATGAAGTAAATTATGTATATTAAAGTGACTGAGCAACTGACTAAGCATTAGCTTTTCAAATATTTTACTTAGAGTGGGCAATACGGAAAGAGGTCGGAAATTTGAAGGATCTGAAGTATCACCAGCTTTAAACAATGGAATAATTATAATATACTTCATGAAGTCAGGAAATACGCCAGATGCGACACAGCAATTGGACACAGCAGCTAGATGTGGGGCGATTATAGTTATAATTGATGAAATAGTCTTAATAGATAAACCTAACAGATCCCTAGTATTTTTCATATTAATACTTTTGAAAGCATTCAAAATATATTTAGGGTTAACCACCGAGAATTCAAAATCTGTGCCACACTTCTCTACGCTTTGTTGGAGTATTAGCTCAGCAGATACAGAAGAAGATGCGAGAGATTTGGTAACATCGATTGGAACATTAGAAAAATATTTTTCAAACTCAGTCGCAACTTCTAAATCGCTTTTAATGTCAACATTATTTATTCTTAAATTAAAATCACGACTACGTTTTTTTTTCCTACCGATACCGATATTCTGTTCCGTCTTTGATTCGTTATCATTATCATCAGGTCAGCCCAATAACGTCCGCTGCTGGACAACGCCCTCCCCAAAAGATTTCCACAATGGAATTGTGTCCATAATTTGGAGGGATATGCCATAATCGCCACGCTTGGCAGACGGGTTATGGCCGTTACCTGCTGCCCGTTCTCAGGGTCCTATATTCCCTCGGGATGACTCCTGCGGCCCCACCGGATGAGATGGGGTGACGATATTCTTTGTCGTCTTTGGTGGGTGTAACAAAATGATGTCACAACAAAAGTTACGTGCACTGCAAGTTTATAAATAATTTAATCATGTGGAACAATGAAGGGAAATGTGTGGGCTTTCATTTGTTCAGATTTATGACTCAATGTTATGTTTTGTGTATGAAAGCAGGCCTTTGTTTTGGAGAATTTATATTTGACTCGAATAGAAATTCGGACGACTTTGTAACAACACATCTTGATGTAATTATGTTTATTATCATTTGATAAATGTTTAATGCCTTCAATTCCTTAATTTTAATATAGTGCAACTAAATTTCAAAATAATAGATAAGTAACTTGTTATTTATTTTAGGATTTAAGAAATATATCTGAGAAAATAGACCACACGGACGGACAATTTTTTTTTTGTAACTTTTATCCTATCCACTATGTTTATGTACTGCATTGTGAGCTTGACAAGTACAAGTGTATGTTAATACCCAAGTGCTGAATAAATTTCATAATTTCAATGCTTCGGGCTTGAGATCTTTTTCTCTTTCTTTTTACTTTTATATGTCTACGCCAGTAATAGAGATATTAATCTCTGTAGGTATAGCGGGAGACTTTACAAATATTAACGCAATTCTCTGTAAAACACATCTATTGTGTATATCTATTCAAATAGTTGTCCTGTGCGGGTATCAAACCCGAAACATGAGGGTAAGGAATATATACTCGCCTTTCACGCCGCAGGTCGTAGCTTCGATTCCCACCCAGGACAGATATTTGTGTGTAAGAACATGTCTGTTTGTCCTGAGTCTGGGTGTAATTTTCTATATAAGTATGTATTAACAAAAATAAATGAATATTTTTATATCAGTTATGTGGTTTCCATAGTCTGCTTACTTTGGGATCAGGTGGCCGTGTGTGAATAATGTCCTAGGATATTATTATTATTGGCAAATTAAGTAGGTACACTATTTATGTAACACCTTGTATAAGCTACAAAATTTAATCTTTACAACTGTTTTAGGATGTATTTCCTGTAAACCACAGATGTTTTACGCAAATAAATATATCTTTATCTTAAGCTCCTTAAATATCAATTGGGTATGTCCCCAGTTGTAGTTGCACTCACCGGTCCGTAAGTAAAGCACTTAGACCCGCGGTCAGTCCATAGATATAGAGCGTTAAAGTAGTTCAATTTCTGAGCGTCTCCGTGCTTCGGCCGTAACGTTAAACTGTCGGTCCCGTTTGTTGTTATTAGAAAACAGTCGATAAGCCATGTCAGGGGTGCTTGGGTGACTTGAACAACTCTGACTTAAGGATAACCACTGCCGATACGATGAAGAGTAAAGTTGGGAACGCCTCTAAAGCCATTCGCGCGTTTTAGAAATATCTGAGTACGGTGAGCCGCACGGCTGGCCACATTGCGGCTAGCCGCATAGTGCGTAGGAGGCGTTAGGCTGGTTTTAGAGTCGCGCTGACCGCACGTTGACCGTCGCACATAGGAGTATTTGTATTATAAAACCGGTCAAAATTATTTTTCGCGTTTTTTTAGTTTAATTGAATGAAAAACCAAGTTTAATGTTATAAAGTATTTATTTAAAAAGAAATATATGCAAGTAAGTAGTATTTGTATAATAAAAACCGGCCAAAATTATTTATCGCGATTTTTTAAGTACATTGAATGAAAGATCAAGTTTAATGATATTAAGTATTTATTTAAAAAGAAGTATATGCAAGCTAGTGAACAAATCATTAGTCTGACTCAAATTGTTCTTCGTCATCTTCGTCTTCCGTTATACTTTCGTCGCTATCATTTTCGTTTGAAGGTAAAGGCGGCGTGCTTGCGACCATAAGAGAAGATGCTTCCATCGAAAATGGCTTGCTTTTCTTGTACTGCTTTGGTCTGCTACAACTTAGATAGGGGTCTGAACTTAGTAACAGCCTGTTTAATATATCCCTGTTACATTCAACACGTGAAAATTTTCGAGCGAAATTTTGTCTGTAGTGGGTCCGCAAAAAATCTCCTGGACGTATTGCCGTCATTGGTGTTTCCAAATCCTGGCTTGGGAATGTCTACCAGGAGACCCATTTCTTCTTTGAAGTTAGTTTGCATTTTTTCTTTAGTTTCTTTAACAATTTTTTTGTCTTCGGCTGTACGCGCTTGCCACTTTTTTATTGGTAATTTATAAGCTAAATGCAATAAAGATTCAAAAAAACTAATTCTAGCATGAAGAATAGAAAGTCCAAACTTCAGTGCTTCCTCATTGACTTCCTCGGCCATAATTAGTTTGTTAAAATCTTTGGAAGTCTGTCCGCAAATATAACATCGCATAGTGGATGCCGTATCAGTTGCGGCATTGCACACTTTTCCGTCAACCATTGTTAGTATCATGGTATGATTTATTTTACCTAATCCATTAGGTGTGGTGAATTCTGTTGCTCTTAAATTAACAGCCTGATTATTTATGTACGCTATTTCATTTTTAGTTACATTCGTTGATTCATTAATAAAGCGTATGCGTATGGGTCGGCAGAATCTGACAGAGGAAGGGACTGGGTTCTGCCATATGATTTTCTTTTGTTCTCCATCAATCATTGTAATTAATCTCAAAGGCACAAATGAGCTCTGAAAAATATTTGCGTCACTGTCGGTATTGTTTACAAATTTTTGTTTATATTGCGACTGTTGCGCCCCATCGCAACCCCATTTGGATATTAAAACTATGTTCTGCTTCTCCTCCTGTGAAAATGTTTCTATAACCTCTGCTAAGTATTTACAGAGACGCAATGCAGTATGGTCTAGTAAAGCTTGTAATTCAATCTCAGAGCAGGTTTCAGTCACTCTAATCGATCGCTCATTGGGGTAACATTCAGTTTTGGCCTTTTTTATGACTGAATAACAGGGATAGATGCTCTTGTTAGCCCCGTGTATTACTTCCCACTGTCTTCGACTGAAGTCACCCTCTACGAAGATTGCCAGTGCCTCTTCGGGCGTATGTTTCTTAACAACTATTTGTTTTTGACTAGAAGTAATAACTTTGCGAAATTTTGTAGCTCTGGTTGGCGTGGAAGTCATTTCTTTTATTAATTTTGACGCATCACTATTTCCTGAAGTTCGCTGACTAACACCAGCTGCATACGTCAGCTCCTCGACAGGTACTTGCTGCCGTAGTTCTTTAGTCTTTCGACTTTTACTGCGGTCACTTAATTCTTTGAATGTTTTAGGTGGTCGGCCTGGTTTTTGAGATGAATCTTCAGACCAGTAACGCAGTTCGATCGAAGAAGTGAGCCATTCATCATTGTTTTTTAAGAACCGTTCATCCTTGTAACCTCCAGCTGTCCATTTCTTCTTGAAATCACTCTTGAAAAGCCTTAAAGACCGACTTAACACACTTTTTTGATCAGCTGGACATTTCGTTATTTCAAAGGTCTATCTTCCATTAAAGAAAACTTTTCATCCATTTTCCTTCCCTTGAATTCTTTTAGGATGTCATATAAAGCTCTTCTCGTCAATTTAATGACGGTTTTAGAAGAATCTACAAGACAAATAACTAAAATTACTTATTTGAATAATTTATCTTTTTGTGTCCATTAACTTTGAATGGACACAAAACAAAATGGCGGATTAAGGCGGACAATTTTATTGTGAAATATGATTAACAATATCCTAAATTTCATGTCGAAGAAAGAAATTTAGCTCGACAAGACCAGACACTTAAACAAAAACACTATTATAACAAAATAAATAAATAAAAATAGATACCCAAACAGGACATGTTAAATATGAGTCGTATACATAATAATACAAACAGAAAACTATAAAATGGCATTTTATAATACGGTACGTACCTTCCACTTCTATATTATTTCAATACTTTATCTGAAGTCAACAAAATGATAAAACAATAGCGAGAGAACCAAATACCACAAACAAAAACGACGCGAAAAAAGACGTGCGATTCGAACGTTGGCTGGGTTCAGACTGATTTTACGACAAGAGACAAGGGCAGGTAGAAGTTTTATGGCAGCCAAATAGCGGACCGGTTATCGAACTTCATAAAAATCTGTTGTGAAGGAGTTTTTGAGTAAGTTGTTGTTTTTTACTTTTGACCGGTTTTATCATACAAATACTCCTATGTGCGTCGGCGCTTACAGCCGAAACGTACGGACTTCTAGAAAGCGTTTTAGAATAACGCGTAGCTATCAGCGCGTGCTTTGGTCAACGCTGACGGGTCAGCGGCCGTACGCGTCTTGCGTCGGCGCCGCGTAGCCGTCAGCGCTGACCAACGCTTTTGACTTTGCTTTGTCAACCCAACGGTTGTCTGGAAAATATTGCTACAAAGCGATAAGAAAGCCGATTGTACCTGTTGGAACGAAGTTCCTTATCGCGCGTTGTGAAAGGGGTCTAGACGGAAAAAAATCTTACGAAAAGTTGTCACGACACTTTTTGCAGCTGTGCGGCGTGCGCATGTTTCTCTGTCTGTCTCTCTCTCTCTCTTATAGAAAGCAAGCCAGATATTTACATTTCTATTTCGCATTGAACAGTGTGGTGTCGCGACGATTATTTTTGTTGAGTGTATACAGTTTTTTTGTACATAATAAATAATAAGAAATCTTGACACCTCTCAAGTTTTATTCCTTTATTTTTAAATCATGTATTGTGTTTTTTTATGTTGCAATAAAGTGAACTCTATATACCTATAGCTATCTAACAATATCAATGCATGTCTGTCATCACTATGTTACAAATATTGTGGTTATTTGCAGTATGGCGAAGCTGAGAGAAGAAGTATTTGAAGCTGATAAGATGGCTAAGAAGAAACAGTTTGATGCGGGTCCCAAGGCTTCTTACGGGTATGTCACATAAGTGTATAATTATGTAATGACTAGCCGTGCCCCGCGGTTTTACCCGCGTAAAATTTTATAAATTGTCATAGCTCCTCCCTCGTAGGTGATAGCGTAATAATATGTAGCCTATATGTTGACCTGACCTCTTAGTAATATTCATGAAAAATTTGAAGTAAATCCATGCAGTACTTTTTGTGTTTAGCCCGGAAATACATACAGACAAATAGACACACAGACAAAAATTCTAAAAACCATATTTTTGGTTTCGATATCGATTGTAGATCACACCCCAAGTATCCCTTTAAAAAAATATTCAATGTACAGTTTTGACTTTACTACGATTTGATTATTATGTAATGATTACGGCTTGATTTCACTAGACTCTAATGGATGTTAGCTATGCATAATGAAGCTTAACCAGACCCTTATAGCTAGTGGCTATACCTAATGGATCTTATATCGGCTCGGTATAAAAACGATTCCTACTAAGTTTTCTGGCAGTGTTTCTCAGTAGCTGCTACGTCGTTATCCTACTAATATTATAGATGTGAAAGTTTCTGAGTATGGGTATGGATGTTTGTAACTCTTTCACGCAAAAATTACCGAATGGATTTTAATGAAACTTTGTAGTAATATGGCTTATATAAAACATAGACTATAATTTATAAAATTAAACACGGATAAAACCGCGGGATACAGCTAGTAATTAATAAATTAGAAACGTAACAGTTTGGCGAGATGAAAACTTTAGAGAACTTATATGTTATACAATTATAAAATATATATATATATATAACAAATAAAAAAAAATGTATTATAAAATATGTTATCAATTACAATATTTAAAAAGTACGCGAACACATTACAAAAAATATGTTGGCAGAATCAGCTCAATAGCACTCTGTTCTATCCTTAATTGTTCTCTAGGTATATTTATTTATAAATATATATTACTCTATTATAGTTTGTATTTATGTATTGTATGTAATTATTCATATTATATATTTTTACAAAAATAATCCATGCAAGAGGTTTTTGAAGTGCACCTACCTTGCTTTTCTCTGCATCACCCCAAGGTTGACTGGTAGAGGAATGCCTACGGCGTTAAGTCTATCGCTTGAAAATAACTCTTCGTTGCAGTTCAAATAAATTAAATAAGATGTTATTAATTTACAAGGCATTACCATTTATGACTTAGTATAATCAATCATAAGTTCAATGGAGATCTATATGTATATGTATATCTGTGCAGATACGGCGGACAATTCGGCGTGCAACAAGACCGCATGGATAAGTCCGCGGTAGGACACGACTACATCGGCAAAACGGAGAAGCACGTGTCACAGAAGGATTATGCACAAGGTGAGGAACCTCTACAACATGTAACGTAATTAATGCACACCCACAAACACCCCAATTAGAATATTATGTTGTTATCATAATACATACACTGAATTTTTAATTTAACATGTATTATTATTAACTAACTTAGTTTCTTGGAATAAAGTTTATTTTTCTTTATTTTGTATTGAATGATGGAATTTGTATGAATACAAATAAAACTGCGATTTATAACTCTTATTACTTTGACTTACGGTCCATTTCAATTGGTTTTGACTCTACCGGGTTGATATGACAATAATTTCCGTAGTATTTATTAATTTGGAATAAAACATTATATAAATCGATTCATTAAAGGATTCTGAACAAACTATTTTCAGGATGTGCGTTAATTACGTTACATGTCGTATATACATATTTGACTGGGCGAAGTTGTGGATGGTTTCTTAAACGTTTAAAAAAGTTATTTTTTTCTATGAGTAATTCAAAAGTTTACTTGAAACTACTCGAGAGTCTTGGGACACAAGAATTTTCCGGACTTAATTAAAACTCGGGACAATCTGTGGCTCTCTTCTAAAATCAATTCAAAAGGTCCAACTAAGTGGAGTCGCTTACCAGTTCATGCGCGACGCCGTCCATAGGGTCCGGTGAAATTTACTCGAGAATTTTTTGTCGGGCATGTACGCGAGTTTTTGATGTGATTTTTAATGTATGTAATTTATTCTGTATTTATTTTAAACTGTAGGACAAAGAAATATTATACATAGGTGATATTTATAATGTTAGTAAAAATAAAAAAAATATTATACATAGGTGACTTAATGCCAAATGCAGTATCCTCGTTGCCTCGTTGGTCTAACGGTAGCGTGTTCACCGCAGAAAATGAGGTCTTGGGTTCAAATCCCGGGTCGGGCCAAAAAGTGATTTTGGGATTATTCCGTAAAAAGAAATTTCTCAGTATTACACCCCCGTGCCTCGGAGAGCACGTAAAGCCGTCGGTCCTGTACCTGACCTCTTTCCAGTCGTGTCGCTAGTCGTCCCATCGGATCATGACAGTGATGGAATAGAAAGTGCCCCTATGTTTGCGCACACACTTGTGCACTATAATATGTCCTGCGCAATTGGCTAATCTTTATTGAGAACGGCCGCCGTTGCCGAAATTCGGTCGGGAACACATCATCATCATCATCTACCAGTCAACCTTAGGGCAGTGCAGTGAGACTTTGATAGGTGCACTAAAATTGTCTGTTAAAGCTAACTCACTGGTTACTTACTGTACTGTTCTAACGCCTTTTTAATTCCTGTATATTTATGTTTAGGTTTTGGCGGTAAATATGGCGTTCAAGCCGACCGCATGGACAAGTCGGCGGTAGGACACGATTACATTGGCAAGGTGGAGAAGCACGTCTCCCAGACTGACTACTCGCAGGGCTTCGGCGGCAAGTTCGGCGTGCAGACGGACAGAGTCGATAAGGTAAAGTATTATTACGTAACTATTTCTGTTCGCTAAGACACTTGAATCAACTATATTTATTACTTTTTTATATATGAACTATACATATACAACACGTTACGTAATTAACGCATACTCTCGGACACCCCAATTAAAATATTATGTTGTAATCATAGTACATACACTAAATTTTTAATTTAACATGAATAATATGCCTTTTATTTACTGAATTAGTTTCTTGGAATAAAGTTTATTTTTCTTTATTTTGTATTGAATGATGGAATTTGTATGAATACAAATAAAACTGCGATTTAAAAGTCTTATTACTTTGACTTACGGTCCATTTCAATTTGTTTTGGAATAAAAAATTACCTGTATTAAAAATGATATAAATCGATTCAGTAAAGGATTCTATTTTCAGGAAGTGCGTTAATTACGTTACATGTTGTATATATATATATATATATATATATATATATATATATATATATACAATCAATTTATTATTGTTTTAAATTTTAGACAGGCGTTTGCTAGATTCTCATTACGTACTGGTCCTAATAATAGATAGATAGATAAACTCTTTATTGTACACCAATAGAAACATGACAAAACGAGAACATTTTTTTTACAAATAGAACGCCTGCACTAAGGAATCTAATCCCTGTGTCGCGGGGTACTTTACAAACATATAATACGAGTATAAGGACGCAAATTACATCCAGACTCAGAACAACTATTTATGGGTCACTTAAATAGTTGTCCGACGCGCGAATCGAACCCGGGACACGATGCGGTGAGGCGACTGTCTTAGCCGCTGCGCCACACGTGCAGTCATTGATATGAGGTGGCGTTATTGGCTTCGTTCACACGGCATTGTCCTGCACGTTTTTTTCGTATTCGTTTTTTTAACGTACAATCATCCGGGTCTTCACACGGTAAATTATCATTCGTGTAAAAGACGAATAGCCGCAGTCTTCACACAGTTGTCACAGCGAGTAGACGTCACTGATGGATCCACGCGTGGTTGTACTTTTATATTGGTATCGTAGGCGCCAACGGTCTCGCCGCCGACAAAACAGAAGGTTTTGGGTATATCCTATTAATCAAGAATCTGTGCGAACGATCACATTTGAAAAATTATTCGAAAATCTTAGAAACGATGAAAAAAAGTTTTTTAATTACTTTCGAATGTCTGTTGAAAGTTTTGAAAAGTTATTAACTCGACTGGAAAATTCAAGCCTACCAAAATCAAATACGAATATGCGGAAATGCATTAGTACTAAAATGAAATTAGCCATCTGTTTAAGGTAAGTACACAAATAAAAATACACAGGTTGTGATTATTTAAGTTTTATTAATGTTAATTATTATAATTAAAAAAATATAAAAATTTGACCAATTTTACTATGGTATATTCGTGTTTCGTATTAAAAGACATTGTAATCAATATCCGTGTAGTTAGAATAGCAGGATTCGACAGAAGACGGACTTTGAAGAGAAGCTGCTGTAGTTAATTCTACAGAGGCTGAACTTTGAAGAGAAGTCGTTGTAGTCATGTTTGTACTAATAGAATTTGTAGCTTCTTGTATATATATATGTATATACAATAAAAATATACAATAATAAAAAACGTGTGAACATCGTGCCGTGTGAACGAGACAGAGCTATATTATGTGCCACTGCGAACCGAATACGTCAAAGTTCATTCGATTTGCTTGACAAGTCCGTTGAGTATGCGTTTAAACGTATAAGCGGTACACGTTTTTTTGCAGTACAATCGACGTGTGAATGGATATATACAATACAATACAATACAAATACTCTTTATTGTACACCAAGATTTACATATAAAGTATAAAGTTGTAATAAATCTAGTACAATGGGCGGTCTTATCGCTAACTGCGATCTCTTCCAGACAACCTTAGGATGGACAAGATCAGCAAGAAGAATAATTAAATGAGTGATAGGGGTGTAGCAACTTAAGAAAGAAATAGTAAATAGAAATAGACTAGTCTAGTTAATTAAGAGAGAGAATTGTGAAACATTATCTTGAAGTAATACCTACAGCTCGTAGGTATTACACATATATATATATAATATACATATTAATATGTAATTGAAATTTGTTGATATATATATATATATATATTACATACAACATACAAATAACAAATAAAATACTTATATAAATACATACATCCTATTAGTGATAGGAGATGACAGTAACACTGTTATTATGCAATAGTATCTATTTATCGTGAAAGGTAGTACTCCTTCACTAGTTTTTTAAAAGTGTGAAGGGATTGTGCTCGCCTTATCGTTACAGGCAAATCATTCCAAAGGCGCACAGCTTCTACTGTAAATGATTGTCCGTAGAAGTTAGAGGAATGCTTAGGTATTTTGAGTCGCAAATTTTCAGATGACCTCAGGGATCTTAAATGTGTGTCATTTAGGAACTCGAACCGTTCTTTGAGATGAAGTGGGGTGGCAGGATTAAACAATATACTGTATAGAAGAATTAAAATATGAGTATCTCGGCGGAGGCGAATGGGAAGCCACTTAAGCTTGGTGCGAAATTCTGAAACATGGTCATATTTGCGCAGACCAAATATAAACCTTATGCAAAAATTTTGAAGGCGCTCAAGATATATGTACGTTGTATGGTCACTATTTATACGTTATGACGTATACTGCAAAAAAACGTGCAGGACAATGCCGTGTGAACGAAGCCTTAGTTGTTATATTAGGAATTTAGTGAAGCAGCTCGTTCGTTATAATTCTGTTTCTTGGTACTAGATGGCGCTCGTAGACTGTTGGCAAGCATAAGTCGTAAAAATATTTTTACGACTATTATTGTTTAATAGGCATATTTTTGATGTAAAGTTTGACGTCGGGAGTAAGCTAGTGAGTACTTGGCGAGAGCGTTACGAAAAATTTGATCGGGCGAGGCGAACGGAAGTTGAGAGGGAGATATAAGTTAGTGAAAATAGAAAGATAGAAAGAGTTACATTTCGTATATTACTGGAGGGGTAAACGAGAAAGGTGCTAGCACACATTTTCTTTCTCTATTCCGCTCATAGCCGTATTAGTCAATGTTAAAGTTTGACGTATGGTCTAATAAACTCGTTTTTCAATTGAATAAAACAGAGTGCCGCTGGCTGGGAGCACAAGGAGCAGGTGGAGAAGCATTCGTCCCAAAAGGACCACTCGTACGGCTTCGGCGGCAAGTTCGGCGTGCAGGCCGACCGCAAGGACGCGTCCGCCGTCGGCTGGGACCACAGAGAGGACGCGCAGCACCACCAGTCGCAGAAAGGTACAGCTACGGCTACAGTAACCTATTTACAATAACTTTAAACCAGTAATCCTACTAATATTATAAATGCGAAAGTTTGTGAGTGTGTGAGTGTGTGACTGTGTGAGTGGCTGAGTGTGTGACTGTATGAGTGTGTGACTGTGTGAGTGTGCGACTGTGTGAGTGGCTGAGTGTGTGACTGTGTGAGTGTGCGACTGTGTGAGTGTGCGACTGTGTGAGTGGCTGAGTGTGTGACTGTGTGAGTGTGTATGTTTGTTACTTCTTCACGTCCAAACGGCTGGAGCGATTTTAATAAAATTTGGTATGGAGTTAGCTGACAACCTGGATTAATACATAGGCTATAATTTATAAAGTTTAATGCGGGTAAAACCGCGGGGCACAGCTAGTTATTCTATATATTACATTAACTGTCAGTATTATATTTTCTTTTATCAAGTTTATCAAGTCATTTATGATAATTCCTACGTTAATGTGATGAAAATAAACCCAGTGAGTTGAATAGTATAAATTATATTAGTATATTTTAATTTAAAATCAAATTTGTTTTCAGATTATGCCATCGGCTTCGGTGGCAAGTATGGCGTACAAACAGACAGACAGGATGCCTCAGCCTTGGGCTGGGACCACCAGGAAAAGGCGGCGGCACACGCCAGCCAAGTCGATCATAAGAAGGTAAGATAAAGTGGAGCTCATAGTAACTTATCGTATGGGCAGTGGATACCCTAGTGTCAGAGTTATTGAAGCCGCCCAGTATGGCTCTGACATTTTATTTATTTAATCTACTAAACATTATCATGACAGGTTTTGTACCCAATGCGAACAATATTACTAATTATTACTAAGTAAATCCAAAGTCACCGTCACGGATTCCGCCAATGAACAATTAAAAAATCCGAGCCGTCACGGCCAGCCCGTGATAGGAACTAAATATGTAATAATGATAAAATAAAATATACCGTTTTTTTTCCAGATAACGATGACTATTTATTGAATAAACATTTATTTTCATTAAATACAAAAATTTACGAGAATCGATTCGCACAGTCGATTGCGCATGGCGACGCGTTGCCACACCGTACACACTACTGCATATAGACTGTATATATATACCATCGTATAGCGTGGCGACGCGTCGCCACGGCATGCGTCGCCACGCCATAAATCGGTTTTACGTGCGGCTATAGATGTTTCACATCAAAATGTCCACTCTTTGTGAGGCGCTGTTTATTACTCGTATGCCCCTTGCCACCGGTGCGAATTTACCAATGTTAGTACGCGCCACCGAAACGTCAACAAGCCGTGCCCCCGGCGCCTGCCGCAACCTGGTGTTTGGAACGAGCAGCCTCATTGAGTTTAGTATACTAGGATTATTAAACCTATCTCGAAATACTTCGAATAAATACCTTGCTAACGCTAAGGCTAACATGGCTTAACATGGCATATAATACTACAAAGTTTCATCAGATTCAGTTCCGTAATTTTCGTGGAACAAACATCCATACTCACAAACTTTCCCATTTATAATATTAAGTAAGAAAATTAAAGTTGTATTCCCTTCTTCATCTATATGTAATATTTTCTAATATTTATCAAACTAATACTGTAAAGGCGAAAGTTTTTGAGTGTGTATGTTTGTTACCTCTTCACGGCTAAACAGCTGGAGCGATTTTAGTAAAATTTGGTTTGAGTTAGCTGACACCCTGGATTAACACATAGGCCATAATTTATAAAGTTATTATAAACGCGGGTAAAACCGCGGGGCACACCTAGTTTATATATTTATTTATATAAGTATGTATTTACAAAAGAAATGTAGTATATCAGTTATCTGGTTTCCATAGTACAAGTTCAGCTTAGTTTGGGATCAGATGGCCTTCTCTAAATTATGTCCCAGGATATTATTATTGTTATTATTATTTTGAAAAACAGCGCTGTACTACAGGTGTGTTTTAAAATGCCAGTGTAAAAATAATATGTTGTTTTTTTTTATTGGTGGGCTAATTAGCCTGCGACGGCTCACTGCTGCTATTTTATTGCAGCAACATTGTTTCTAGGAGTTTAGATTTTATTCCTTTTCCAATCTTTTTGTTTTATTTTAAACCTTCCTTTTTTATTGCTTTATTTTTGTTTACTTTTATTATTATTAATGTTTTAATAATATTATTTGTTTTCCCCATCAGACGCGATTTTATTACATTGCATACATTTTCAATACATAATTTAAACTTACAAATAAATTTATACATTCATATCGCACAAGTTATTAATATACAATTTTCATTAATTTAATACCTTAATATAATTCTATTTCTTTACTTCACAATTCCATAACATTTAATAGACTAAGACTAGACATTTAAAGGTCTATTAAATAATATGTTGTTTATCTAACAGGGCTTTGGCGGCAAATTTGGCGTAGAAACCGATAGAGTCGATAAGTCGGCGCATAGATTCGACGAGGTGGGGAAAGTCGGTACCAACTATACGAAGCAGAAGCCGGACATAGGCGGCGCCAAGCCGTCGTCCATTCGCGCCAAGTTTGAAAATATGGCCAAGGAGAAAGAACAGGTATGATATTTCGTGCTACAAAATGTAGGTTGATTAATAGACTGGTCTGTTGGTCTAGTGGTTAGTGATCCTGACTGCTAAGCCAGACGTTGTGGGTTCGATTCCCATCCAGGGCAGATCTTTGTGTGATGAGTACGATATTTTATCTGTGACTAGGTGTAATTTATCTATAATATGTATGTATTTAGAAATATATCAGTATAATGATCAGTTGTCTGGCATTTAAGACGAAAGAAGAAATTCATAAAACTCCGGGCTACCATTTTTCGTCCATATGCAAATTGTACACTTGGATTCCCTCTATTTTTCACCTATTTGCAAATTGCACACTTGACTTCCCTCTATTTTTCGTCCATATACAATGCACACTTGACTTCCCTCTATTTTTCTTCCATATACAAATTGCACACTTGACTTCGTTCTCTTTTTCATCCATATACAAATTGCACACTTTACTTCCCTCTATTTTTCGTCCATATACAATGCACACTTGACTTCCCTCTATTTTTCGTCCATATACAAATTGCACACTTGACTTCGTTCTCTTTTTCATCCATATACAAATTGCACACTTGACTTGCCTCTAGTTTTCGTCTATATACAAATTCCACATTTGACTTCCCTCTACTTTTCGTCTACATACAAATTGCACATTTAACTTCCCTCTTCTTTTCGTCCATATGCAAATAGTACACTAGAATTCTCTCTTATTTTTCGTCCATATACAAATTGCACACTTGACTTACCCCTATTTTTCGTCCATATACAAATTGCACACTTGAATTTCCTCTATTTTTCGTCCATATGCAAATTGCACACTTGAATTTCCTCTATTTTTCGTCCATATACAAATTGTACATTAGAATTCTCTCTATTTTTCATTCAAATACAAATTGTACAGTTGAATTCGCTGTATTTTTCGTCCATATACAAATTGCACACTTGACTTCCCTCTATTTTTCGTCTATATACAAATTGCACACTTGAATTCCCTATTAGGCAAGACTTGCGTCAACCGCATTAAAATCTTCATTTTATTTTTGTATTTCAGGAAGCACTCGAGTCCGTACAAAAGATAAGGCAACAAAGGGAGAAAATAGACAAAGATTTATCACAAAAGGTATATTTATTCATCAATCTGTGTTTACATTGTTATGTTAATGTTTACCTTGCTGGCATTCAGGACGGATGTGACTAAGGTCTCCGAAGGTTATCAGGGAGGCGGGTAACGCGTAGGCGATGCCATTTAAACTTATTTTTCGTATGAGCAGTGGTTACTATGTGTGTTATGGGACTTTTCCTGACCGTTACCTTATGACTACAAACAAAAACGATAGTTTAATGGGCTTTCTGAAGCATGGAAGTTTTTATGTAAACTTTGTCTACGCAGGCTTGTTTTGGGGAGTTAGCTGGGAATCCATGACGAGAGCGCTACGAAAAGTGTGAGACATACGTTTGTGAAGATAGAAAGATAGAGAGTTACTTACGTTCTGTTTATTACTTTAGAGAAAAGAGAGCGAATTGTGAGCACACATTTTATTTCTCTCTTTCTCTCATAGCCTTCGTATATCTAAGTTTTAACTTCAGTCCAGCTGTCGAAAACACATTAAATTCACTAATAATGACTTTTGTTTTGTTTAACCGTTTCAATAGCTCTGTAATATTAGGTATCTTCGACCTTTGCATGGATTTAAATACGCTAAGACTATATATAGAACAACCCCAAGTCGAGACTGTATTTGTGGAGCATTGGTCCAATCAATTCTGCCCAGTCGCCATTTCTACATGTTCATGGCAGGATCTTAGGAATGCCACAAGCAGGACATTCAGTGTAGCCACGTTCTGGTCAGCTTATTTTTTGCTGGCTACGTTCGCCTCGTTAGATCACACTTTGCATAACGCTATCATTTCGCATTCACCGGATTACTCCTCAAGTAGATCGTGCGTAAAGTATACAACGTTGTTTATACAGGTATTTAGACCTTTATTTGGGGTTCCGTACCCAAAGGGTAAAACGGGACCCTATTACAAAGACTCAGCTGTCTGTCTGTCCGTCTGTCACGAGGCTGTATCTCATGAACCGTGATAGTTAAGACAGTTGAAATTTTCACAGATGATGTATTTCTGTTGCCACTATAACAACAAATACTAAAAAACAAAATAAAAAAAATGGCTGACAGTTTAAAAGTGTATATATTTTACGTATTGTGTTAAAAATCTTTATAAGTACGTCTTTTGCAGGAAAAGGACCGTGTAGCCAACGAGCCTAAAGAAGAAGAGTCACCTGAACCCAAATCTGAACCCGAACAAGAAACACCGATTACACCCCCCACCCCCAAGACACCCATCGGCAAGCAAGTGCTGCCCACACTACCCGCAGCACACACAGACACACCACACACAGACACAGCTCACAGGGACATAGTCAATAGTAGTGTTGCCCAAGAAGTCCAGGAAGCAGCGTCACAAGCGGAAAAGGAATTGAAGCCGCCTAATTTACCGGATGTGACGTTGGTTGGAGAGCCGAAGGAGGAGAAGGAAGAGGTTGGTATATTTATGATGTAATTTAACTTCCTTGTCCACCCCCTCACGCATCTCCTCGTCAGTAACCGCCCAGAGTCAAAAAACCCCGAATGGATGCTCCCCGGCGCGGGTAGGTACTTACTTGAATTTGTGGGTATAATATGCAGTTTACTTGTACTCGCGTCCGTGCATAATTGGCGGTTTACTTGAATACCCTGTTTAATGTGCAGTTTCAGCGACGGGCCTGTTGGCGTGGTTGGTAGATACACTGCCTGTCACGCCGCAGGTCGTGGGTTCGATTCCCACCCGGGACAAATATTTGTGTGCATGAACATGTCTGTTTGTCCTGAGTCTGGGTGTAAATTATCTATATATAAGTATGTATTTACATTTATATATTTTATCTGGTTTCCATAGTACAAGCTCTGCTCAGTTTGGGATCAGATGACCGTGTGTGAATAATGTCCCAGGATATTATTGTTATTATTCTAGTTTACTTGAATTCGCGTGCATAATGCAGTTTACTTGGATTCGCATGAATAAAATGCAGTTTACTTGTATTCACGTGCATAATTAGAGGTTTACCTGAACACATTTGCATAATGTGTAGTTAGCTTAAATTTCCGAGTATAATGCAGTTTACTTAATTTGACGTGCATAATGCAGTTTACTTAAATTCGCGTGCATTATGCGGCTTACTTGAATTCGCGTGAATAATATGCAGTTTACTTGAATTCGCGTGCATAATATGCATTTTACTTGAATTTGCGTGCATAATATCCAGTTCGTACTGGACATTAATGTGTGTGCAGTCACTATGGAAAGTGGACCACTTCAAGCCTTTCGTTCTCAGTGCTATCTCCAATTGCCTATCATCAAACATTGGATAAAGCAAGTGTCTAAGTGACAATTTACATGTAGAAAGAGAATGCAGAGCGGTTCTGTGCGCTGTAATATGCTAGCTCGCAGGCTTGTTTAAAGCTTATTGCCAATCATTTTACACATGTAGCCTGTGGAAGTACATCCAGCGTACATATAGCGCTGTGTCTGTACAGTATAACTACGCATTCAGCGTGATGTTTGAAGTGCCACGTTATTTTAGTGCCTCGGCCATGTAATCAGAAAAGAACGTGGATAGGTTTCATGCCATCATAAGGAAACGATGTGCCTCTATGATGCAACGCATGCGATCCATTTCGAATAGCATTCTGAGTGTGTTGGGTGGTCGCTGGGACTCACCTATGTTCCGGCACTGCACGTCCCTACATTCTACAGGTGGTCGTGTTCTGGGCTTGATATAGACTTGTGCCCTTAACATTATACTTGGATTGTTATTACTAACACTAGTTATTAAGATGTATTACTGACAAAATAATATGGACTGTGTCTGAGATAAATAATTCATTATTATTATTTAATTAAGCCATGCGCCATCGAAGTCAAATGGCAAAGAAAGTACTTTAAATTTCGTGCAGTATTTATGTTTCATTTTGTGTGTTGTGTCAGCAGATAACTCGGCAGCCCACCATCGTGGTGTCCCCGGTGGGGTGGGAGAGCGAGATGGCAGGAGAGGGGGAGATGGAAGGAGAAGACGAGGACGGGTACACGGCAAGAGCTTTGTACGACTACCAGGCAGCTGCGCCTGATGAGATTTCCTTCGATCCCGATGATATTATCACTAATATTGTTATGGTAAGTTTAATGACCATTCGACCAATGATCGACCAGCGATCGACGATTAATCGGCTATTGATCGACTATTGTTCGACCGACATTTGACCATTCTTACTCTAACAATCCTCTTTAGATCTATCAGCAATCTATCATTGATTGCTTATATATTTTTATGCACTTTTTATCGATTATTATTGATAATCGAACGACCAACTCTATCGACGGTAAAGTCGCCTTTTCGTCGACATATTATTACCACACTTCCATATTCCGATGGGTGGTGTATTAGACATCGACGGTAATTTCGCCTTTTCGTCGACATATTATTACCACCCATCCATCTCTTATAATCTTATGGGTGGGATATTAGACATAACAGGAGGGAAACTCGACGATTTAATTTTTTCAATTTAATTACTTCTCTTTTTTGTGGCATATCTAATGATTTCAGTAAAAAAAGGAATTATATTAGTTGTAAATAGTGGACGTAACTTAAAGAGCTTAGTTAGCCTATGAAACTGAACAACGAGTGCATTAACATGTAAAATACACAACCAGAAAAATAACTTGCCGGAAACAGTTGCGTTTTTGTCTTCTTTGAAAGAAAAAGTTGCATTCTGTATGGGGAGGCAAAATAATGATTTTCGTACACAAACTGGTTTTGTTATTACACCTTGTAAATTTATTCAAATTCGAATCTAATTGCCATCATGTGTACAAAGAGGTGTTCTCAATCACATTTTGAGTAACCCTGTTAGGGCACATCAAGTACCTACACTTTTGAATTTTTAAAATATTATTATTTTTATGCATAATATTAAAAAAAGAGTGAGCCTTAGAAAGCTTACCTCTCTCTTGCCCCTACAGTAATATACGAAATGTAGCTCTCTCTTTCTATCTTCAATAACTTATATGTCCCTTTTAACTTCCCTTCGCGTCACCCGATCACACTTCGTAATGCTCTTGTTACGTATTCACCAACTTACTCCCCAAGTTTTACTTCAAAGATAAAAATGAGATAAATTGTATTGTATCATCATTCATCACAATATTATTTCATACTAGCTATGCCCCGCGGTTTCACCCGCGTTAATCTTTATAAATTATAGTGTAAACTATGTGTTATTCGGATATATAAGCTATATTACTAAAACGTTTCATCAAAATTATTAGTATAAGTAGGATGTGCACCTTTAGCGGTTGTGGCAGTGCACGCCGGAATAGCTCGAAGATGGTAGATTTTTTCCTACTTACTTGACACTTATCGTCATATTTTGGAAAATTCACACAATATCTTTATAAATTGTAGGCTATGTGTTATTCTGATGTAAAGCTATATTATTGTAAAGTTTCATTAAAATTCATTCATTAGTTATTACGTGAAAGAGTAACATACATCCATCCACACTTACAAACTTTCGCGTTTATAATATTAGTAGAATAGTAATATACATTTCATTTTTTCTTTTATAATTTACATTTTAACTATTAAATTGTTGATTAGATCGACGAGGGGTGGTGGCAGGGGCTGTGCAAGGGCGCGTACGGCCTGTTCCCTGCCAACTACGTGCAGCTGCAGGACAAGTGAACATTCCCCATAGGACGCTAGCGCTATCTACAATAGTTCGTAAGTCTGTCTGTACATTGAGAAAAAAAATATAATTTACCCAATTATTAATACTTTGAGCATCAACCATTTTTATTGATCATGAATATCTATGTATTTATTTATTGTGTATGTATGTATATGTATCTTATTACGTAAGTAAATACATTTCAATTGCAATTAGTACACCTTCTGCTACCTTCATCAGATTCTTTCAATTTTAGTCCATTCAACGTAAATCTGTTGCCTGGAAGAGATCGCGTTTAATAATTGCATTAAAATAAGAAAATTTTCTTGTTTGTATCCATTGTTTTGTATTAGTTATTTTTGGAATAAAGTGTACTTGTTCTTCTTCTAACGTTTGGTTTTGTAGCATTTTTGATACAGTCTTATTAGCTTTGCTTGTAGCTATGTAATGGAATCTTTGAACGTGATTTTCACCCACATCAAAACGAAGTCTCCGACCGGTTCATTAGAAAATGCGATTACCTATTTAGTCGTACTGCTATTATAAATGTTTTGGTAATTGTTACCCAAAAAACAGATGAACAGAATTGGATAGAATTTGGCACACCGATAGATTATATCTTGGGTTAACATTGTAAAAAATGTAAGCCTCAACTATTGGATTTTTGCTACTCACATATATTTTATTTCTCTCTGGATGCAATTCTAAAGTTAACCTTTACGAAGACGAAGCCAGAAACCAATTTGTTATTAAAATTGGACGAGACTATTTTTATTGAGTACTTTGACTATGTATTGTACATTTATCAAACCTTTTTAATAGTTTTCGGTAATTTCTCTTTTTATATCCTTTTCTAATCATCTTTCCATTTCATTATTAAATTGCGTTCAGGTTGAAAATCGTATTTTATGATTTTTGCATACCGCGTATTAAGCATTTAAATTAAAAGTATTAACATTGGGAAACTATTAAATATGTATAAAATTAACTTGTATTTAGTTTATAAGTTAGATATAATTGTTATAAAAGACTTTTATTTTTATTGCATGGACAATTTATATAGAAATCATGGAATGGTATTGACAGTTGATACATTACTAATTTCTTCTCTATAGGCAACGAATATGGATTCGTTGCCTATTCCCACTTCTTGTGGGGTTAGCTCCCAGCCCAAGTTAATGCGGCTAGTTACCAGAATTAGTCGTGCAACCATCTGACCCATCCTAATTCCTACTAATATTATAAATGCAACAATTTGTGAGTATGGATGTATGAATGTTTGTTACTCTTCACGTAAAATCTACGGACTGGATTTTGATGAAACTTTGTTTGCTTATATATCTGAATAATACCTCGGGCACACTATTATAGCCTTGTTTAAAAACCCTACTTAAATTTAAGCTGGCCGCTTAGCCATGGATTATCAAAATTTTCATTTCAAAACCCGATTTAACTTGGACAGCTGTGCTTCAGTCATGTCAAAATTTAAACCGCGTTGGCCCCTGGTTGAAACCTAGTTTAAGTGGATAAAAGATGGCGGATTTTATTAAGCTATTGCATAGCTTCTATCGCGGGCCTTGAGCGTGGGGACCGAATCCAGAAATTCCGTAACGAAAAAAACCTAACACCCCCCACTCCGACCGCCATCTATCGATAAATACCAGAACTTTTAATGACTTTTTGAAATATCACGCTTGTCTCTTTAGTTCAGCAACCCGCCTTTAGGTGGCATTGGTTGTATTGGAAAACTACCGTAATCAGCTGTTTGTGAGAAAGTATATAGGTGTATAGGTATTTATTATCTACGTACAACAGTGAATATCTGTACTCGTATTATTTGTGTACAAAGTGTTTTAAATATGAATACACAAAGTGCATTTATTAATGAAGAAAGTCACGAAAAAATAGTGAAAGAAAATGAGTTAGTACTCTATATACATTCATTTTATTATTATTATCACAAATGCACTATTATAAAATAAATAAATAATTATAATTGCACAAGTTGATAAAAAACGGAGACTGCTGCTATGCAATAGCTTTAAGCTATTGCATAGCTGCAGTCTCCGAGTGCCACACGTCTTTTTTTTTGCACCTGCTGACGTTTTTTTGATGCTTGGGTGTGAATTGAGGTTTTGTGGAAGTTTTTTATCTCTCGAATAGTTCTGATAGCTAGCCGCAATAGGTTAGGCAGAAAACGTGGAACTTGCTTGCCTTACGCATTGCATCACACACGTGTTCCAAACCAGCCCACTTTGGCTCTTGCGACCTTACACCCAGGTCTACTTCAACATTTTAATATTAGTATATAAATTCAACATTTATTATAGTTGTTACGATTGTCAAAACTATTTATAATCATCATTATTATTATTGTAATAGATGGACTTAGATGATAAGAGTAATACACTATGACGTACTTATGATTGAAATAACAAAGTAACCTCACTTCGATGTAAGGTGGAATTGAATACTTTTATAAAAGTCTCTATGTTTAACGTTAGTTAACATACGATCCTATAACTATAGCGATAAGGTTGTTTGTCGTTTCGTACACAAATTGGTTTTTATTCCTATACACAGTGTTTGACGAAAAAAATATTTTTGTATATTTTATAAATAATGCAGGTTACATTTTTAGTTTATGCAGAAATTACAATATTGTTAGATGTCCTATATACCTGGATATATATGATTATTATTTACGTACAACTTATTTACATACAACGCAACTTACAGCCCACTTGATGGCTTAGGTACCCTAAGAATTATTCTTGCCTCGGACATGGATTCATTAACGAGTTATCGACCCTTATTCACAAAAATAACACATTTTGTATTTCTACATTGGTTAAAATTGTATCCTGTACTTAAAATTTTACGCCAAAAATTATTTTACATGTATTGATTTTATTTTAAAGAACCCCAACATTTGGGAAATAATTCACTGTATCGTGGGTATTTTAGAAATATACAATTAATGACCGCAAATACAAAGCACTTCCCATAATTGTAAATAATCAAAAGATCATTAAATGATTTAAGTTGCATATATTATTTTGTCAAGAGATAAACGAGTTATGTCTTCCAATGCCTACCTCTTCAAGTAATCTCTTAACAATTACCCGTGTTAGGCTACTTGCTACTTATTATATTTTGGGCTCTAATCTGGCTTTTTCACGATCACTTTCTCTTTCCCTTGGTAGAGAAATACTGTACTGACGGTACACTAGTGAGTTTGTACCTAAATTAGTGTGCCAGTTCATGTATGATTTTTTCAAAATTATAAAATTGTTTTATAATTTTTGTAAGACAGCAAGAACTAGAAAAAAACACTCCAAATTGAAATAAGTGTGTTTCAAGCTATGACACATATCTTGGCGCTGTAATGTGAAATTTTGTTCCTAACCGAGTCTGCGCGCAACGATATGACATTTAATAAATTCATCAGTACGATAGCTAATTGATTCGTCCGCTTATTTAAATAGATACTTATTGAATCAATTTAGCTTTTATTATTTGCTAATCAAATCTAAGCATTCAGAACAAAACTTTCCATTGACTCACAATTAACTCACTGTTAATTAATACAGTGTTTGAGCGACAACAAAGTGTAGGGTACATTGCTGTAGCTCAATTTGGAGATTTACATATATATTATGATATGTTTATAACATGCGCATGCGCACTTCACTGTGATTTAAAACTAAACTGCAAGATATCAATACATTGTGTAATAACTAAAGTCACTTAGTGAATTTAATGTAACACCACATTTGTTTATTTTAAAAACATTCTCTTATTTGTTAATTCATTTGTATTATCGCCCTAATAGCTTCGGAATATTTTATATACGAAAAAAAAGTTACATCGAGTATATTTTGTTGACGATAAGATTAGACAAGTTTTCTATAAAAGGCGGTCATTGTACGAAAGTTCGTACAATATGTGACCATACCGGACAAGCGGCCATAGCAAGCCACTTTTCTCCAAAAGAAGTAGCCGTAAAGGACATGCCGTTGTAGCCGGTCACTGTGATACAAAAAGTGGGTTATGGCCACATTTTGTACGAAAGTCAACTTCGTACAAAAACTTACCGTAGAAAGCATGGGGCTTCTTAGCAGTGGCGGCCATACGGCGTTCGCCTGGGTGATAACGGAATATATAATTCCTAAATACAATTTGTAGGTAGTCATTTACATTCTTCATAATATTTAATTTCATATTCCATATCGTAATTTAGATTATATCTGGCTTATTAGATAGTAATTAATGTTTATACATAGTCCCTTAATTATTTATTACACAAAATGGTTTTTTTAGTTTTGGCCCACATTGCCCTTAACTGTCCATCTAAAGATGGGTACCGGATGCGTTAAGCCGTCGGCTATTAAATAAAAGTCGTTAAGTCACGCCTAGGCGTACTGTGCGGCTTCAACAACTCATTTATGTACTAACCTAACCGTTAGAAAACCCCGACTCCAACTATAATTATATCATTTTGGAAAAGAGAGAGAGAGAATCTTACACTGCTGGACTGATATTAACCATACATGTAAACTGGCTTTCATATAAAAAAACCGAATCGAAATCGGTCAATCCGTTTGAGAACTACGATGCCACAGACAGACACACGCACGCAGACCTCGACAAACTTATAACACCCCTCTTTCTGCGTCGGGGGTTAAAAAAAAATATTTCTGTTAAATTTTTACTTGGGACTGTGTATCTATTTTAAGGATTGACGAATGATGATTGATGTAAGTTCGTTTTTTATGCAATTATTTTTAAATATATTTATAATAATTATAATTATATGTGTATAAGATTTTGGAATATAATTTTCTTTTATCAAATTATTATGTTATTTCATGTGATATGTCTTTAACTATCTAAATAACATTGCCGTTAATTCTAAGCAATGTAAGTAAACTAATTTATAACCATTGCATTTCAACATAATTCTTATGACTAAAGGAATTTTAGTTTTGTCGCGTAGCAGTAAGGAAAATAAGCTACTCTTTAGAACTTGTTGACGAAAGGTGAGGACACATTGATCGCCGGCGTTCGACGGCTTATCCATACAAAACGAGAGCAAATTATGGAACGACGTATCCGTTCCCTTAAACGTGACGAACACGCTCCGACGCGCGACGTTCAACGACCATCGTTTGTAGGTATAACATGTACTACTGTTGAGACTGCCTCGTTGGTCTAGCGGTAGCGTGTTCACCCGCAGATAACGAGGTCCTGGGTTCAAATCCCGGGTCGGTCCAAAAGTGATTTTGGGACTTTTCTGTAAAAAACTAAAATTTCTCAGCATCTGCCCGAAGTCTGGGAGTTGGCGGTATCATACCCCCGTAAAGCCGTCGGCCCTGTGCCTGTCCTCTTTCCGTTCGTGTCGCTAGGCGTTCCATCGGATCATGAGAGAGAGGGAATAGAATGCTCCTGTGTTTGCGCTCACACTTGAGCACTATAATATGTCCCGCTCAGATGGCTAATCTCTGTGTGGTCTCTGTCTTACTTGTGTGGTAGTTTTCAATAGGTAAAGTGTGAAAGGCCGTCTATCAATGTGTCCTGTCTCTAATTATGCACTGCGAACTGCGAATAAGCAGTTTAGAACCTGGACAGTTATATGTTAGCTCTGTCTCTTTTTCACTTATCAGAATAGAAACAGATGTAATGAGATTTAAATTAGTTCAGCAGTGAAAACAACAGCATTGTCAGGTGCGAGTAAAGTGAACTATTACTTTGGAGAACAAGCTTATATTTATTGAATTAATTTGCATATGTATTGTTGTTGGTGTAAGCCCTTTCGTCTTAAGCAACGTGTGACATAAATAGTATTAAAGCTTAATTTAGCCACGATTACAGATACAGCCAATAGCTTTGTGTAATTGAATATATAATTGAATTGAGTCTTGCCTTTCACGCCGCATGTCGTGGGTTCGATTCCCACCCAGGACAGATATTTGTGTGCATGAACATGACTGTTTGTCCTCAGTCTGGGTGTAATTATCTATATAAGTATGTATTTACAAAAGAACAGTAGTATATGTAGTATATCAGTCATCATCATGTCATGGGGTCAGATGGCTGTGTGTGAATAATGTTCCAGGATATTATGGGCTCAGGCTCGTTAAGAATTATACACTATTAATGTCACAGGCTGTATTAAGGATTATTTTCACTTCACACTTGTACCCAACTTCCATTATAAGTTTTGTCGTAATTCATAATTATAAAATAACACATTGTTGACACTTTTTCTACAGAAATGTATATTAGTCGTAAACTAGTGTGAACTTAGCTTAATAATAAAATTATGTAGGTATAAGGTATTTAATGCCGAACTATGTTTTATATAAATTGATTTATTGTTTAAAGATGAATAAATAATTATTTTATAGCAAAATGGTTTTTATTATGATTCTCAGACGCCAGCACATCAAGCTACCCCAATCTGTCAAATTCTCCCGATTGAAGGTAAACCTTATGCTTTTGTGATAAAGTTGAAGATCTATAAAAGAAATTTGACAGATTGGGGTAGCTGGATGTGCTGGTGTCTGTACAATGATTTTGGTAGCTAAGTATAGTGCCAATAAATTAGATTTTATTTTTCTTCTGATGACTATGGCTACCAAGAATATATGAAAATAACTAGTTTTACATTTTCGCCATTTCTTATTAAATTTCAAATGTACTTAATACAAGACTTATCGACGACACATTGTCACCATTGCAGGAGCGACCTGTTCTCTGCCAAATGCCCAGTCTAGGAGGTCCAGAGGCGAGTCCTGTACGCAGAGTTCGGACGGGATATGTCCCCACCAGCAATCGTAGACCATGTAGTCCACCAACATAGATTGGTGGGTGACTCCACCACATGGGACGCCGTGGTCTCCTGTGAGACAGTCATGCTCCAGAAGGAGACCTCCGAGTGGGATCGGGAACGATCCGATCCCGCTTGCAGTTGGAGTAGGCGTCAATAATACTTTTCTCTTGGCTCGGAATTTGAACCCAGGATTACCTTACCTGTGTATGAAAACACTACCGATAGACCGACGACGCGGCGAAATTTGGAAGCAGCTAAAACCACCTCAATTAAACTTCCGCTTTCCGACAAAAAAGGGCCATTGAAATCCGATTTTCCGTCCGGACCTCTTTGTTTGCGTCGGGTATAAAAGAAAATAAAGCTATAAACGCACAATAATCCATTTAATAAACAAACACATATTGAAAACTAATTTTGACGTCTGGCACCTAAAACTTCTGTCTCTCGCCAACCAGTCTTTATAAGCAGCAACGCGAGTAAAAAGTGTGGTCTTATCATAATTCTTCCCACTGACTATCCCCACTAGAAGATCTCTATCATATTGCTCATGAGGATCCAAAGTTCCAAAACAAACCAATGGTCCCCCAGAATCGCCCCCAGCCACGTCCGTTGAATAAGCAGTGTTCGAACAAATATAAGTGTCCATATCCATCTCCCACCATCGATTACATTGACGTCTTGGTAACACATTGATAAAAGCCCAGAGTAACCTGTTTGATACCCGGTAGCCAGCCTCTTTACCCATTTGCCCAAAGCCAGCTGATCTGAAAAGAAAGAAGCAATTTCAGAGAATATTATGAGGCACGCAGTCAGTCACGGGTGACCGTCATACTCGATTTAATTTCTGATCTTTGTCTCCAGGCTTTTGAGGGCATGATAAGCTGTTTGTCCCGGCTGTTGTTGGACTATGTCAGAGGGCTACTGGACTCCTTGAAGAATTCTGGCACCAGCGTATACATTGTCGATTCGATAATGAAGGAGAATTTCATCAAATACTTTCTCGCACGACTTTTTGAATCCGCTCGGTGTCTTCCCTGTGCAATGCTGAAGCTTCTCGCTAGAAGGAACTTCAGCCTTTCTTTAAAAAATACAGGTCTTAGAGTAATCATTTGAAGTCTCACACATAAGCCATTTTACATAATGGCATACAAATTATAACTTACTACTAAAGATACACTTAAGATACTAGGGCTTACATGTCAAATATTCTTCTACAGAGTAAAACATTTTTCTGTCAACCATAAACGTAGCTGGGTTCTAAATTTGTTGATTTGTAAATCTCTAATACCTTCAGGCAAGTGGTTATATATTCGCACTGACATTGCGTAACTGCTACGACTACATAATTCGGTTCTTAATGGAGGAAAGGCAAGTTTATTCGGATACCGGGTGTTGAGATTACATATATTTTTCTTACGTATATAAAGTTCGGTATTATTTTATACAAAAATACATATTTCACAGATATACATACATGGGAGAGTAAAGATTGATAGTTTACGAAAAAGAGGTCTGCATGTCACCCAGGGAGCTACATTGCATATGGCTCTTAACACTGTTTTTGGGCAATAAACACTGTATTTAATTTTACCGAGTTACCCCAGAGCACTAAACCATATCGAAGATTAGAGGACACAAAACCATGATAAGCTCTTAGGGCTGTTTGTTTATATAGATTTTTGTTAGCCGCCACAGAGCATACACAAATCTATTAATTTCACTGGCCAGTTTAGAAATGTGGGCTTTCCAGCTGCATTTGTCAGTTTAGAGTCAATAGCATGTTGTACTCTTTTGAAAATGCCGTTAGATGAGCCTGTAACTTTTTGAAATTACATATTTACCTATTCTTCTGGGGTAGTGGTTTCCCTAGTGTGCTAGTTGTGAAATCAATAACACCTTGAAATACGTGACCAATAAGAAGAAAGATTCTAAACGAAATTCGCTTACTGAAATGAGTAATGGTTAAATCTCCTTGATGGTTGATATTTACAACAAACTTTATATTTTGTTTAACGTGGTTCATCTCGAACTACTTCTACGAAGTGAATCTACTAAGCTCTAACTAGATTTTTAAAAATAAAAATAAATAAATATATAAAAAATCTCGGGACAATGTCACACAGATCATCCTAGCCCCAAACTAAGCAAAGCTTGTATTATGGGTACCAAGCGACGATATACATACTTATATAGATAGATAAATACATATATACATAGAAAACATCCATGACTCAGGAACAAATATTCGTGCTCATCACACAAATATTTGCACTTACCGGGATTCGAACCCAGGACCACCAGCTTCGTAGGCAGGAGCACTACCAACTAGGCTATGGTGACCGTCATTCAGATGAAGATTAAATGGCAAGATAGAAGTAATTCAAATTCAAAATATATTTATTTTCTCTTCACAAAGAAGTAATTATATAATAACCTGCAAGAACCTGCATAATCGATCATTGTGACGGCTGGAAGCACATAGTCGACGTACTTGGTAAAGTTAAAGTTCGAATTAACAAAGACTAAAGCTATGTCGTTCGCAGGGAAGTGAAAATTTCTGTGAAGCGTCACGTTTTGTATCTTGCGCCATTGTTCTATCTCGTTGGTTTCGTTGTTACCTGTGAATCGGAATGTACAGACGCCAGCACATCAAGCTACCCCAATCTGTCAAATTTCTCCAATTGAAAGTGAACCTTATGCTTTTGGGATAAAGTTAAAAATCTATAAAAGAAATTTGACAGATTGGGGCAGCTGGATGTGCTGGCGTCTGTACAGTCAAGGAAGAATATGAAAAACTAGCGACAGGCGATTTGGATTACCCGTTGTGCTTCCTGACGGTATAGATACTGTTGAAGTTCTGATACCGTTTGAATCAAACCCACAACTCGAGTTGCTACTGGAATTTAAATCTTAAAACAAAAATGGCCATAGTTTAGATATCTATGGCACCTTAAAGTTCATAGCCGACTTACACAACTCTGCTACCACCCAACTAATAAAATATCATTCAAATATGGTCTTTAAGGCGTGGCCTTGCGATATAGTTTATATTGACAACATAAATCAATAGACAGCTCAAACTGCTCGGTAGTTGACGTATTAAGTAAACTTAATAAAAGTAATTAATAAATAATGCGACACTGACGTGGAATTGGTTATTCGTTAAGATATATCATCATCATCATCATAGCAGCCAAAAGACGTCCATGCTGGACAAAGGCCTCCCCAAAGGATCTCCGCACATCTTGTGCTACCCGCATTCAGCAGCTTCCCGCGACCCTTTGCAAATTCGTCGGTCCGCCTTGTAGGAGGCCTGCCCACGCTGCCTCCTCTAGTTCGTGGTCGCCACTCGAGAACCCTTCTGGCCCAGCGGCCGTCGGTTCCACGAGCTATGTGCTTTGTTCATTGCGACTTCAGTTTGGCAATTCTTTGGGCTATGTCGGCTACTTTCGTTCGCCTGCGGATTTCGTCGTTTCTGATTCGATCGCGCTGCTATACCTACTTCAAACATCGCCCTCTCCATTGCTCTTTAATAATATAAATCTTGATGACTTATGTAAAAGAGACGAGGTCCCTTACTTTGGACCTCATAAGAAGGCTCAAGGTCTGTCAATTCTTACAGAATATACTTAAACCTTTTGTTAATTGGTATGATCAGTATTGTTTGTCACCGAGAACCTTCAGAGCCCAAACCCCAACTTATAACCGGTCTTCAATGTGACTTCGGTCGTGTTTAGAACGGTAGATCATGACTTATAACAGGAAAATACGAACGTAAACCAGTCAGATCCCCAGTAACACTGCCAGCCACTACACGGAGTTTCTCCGGATGCCGTTGGTAGTAAAAGTTACTGCTCTCAAAACAGTGAGCTGCAGTCAACACCTTCCACGGAGAGATGATGCTGCCACCACATAAATTTCTCCATAAGTGTCGTGTTTTTGATAGTTTTATTTTTTCTTTAAAAGAAACCAGGTATGGTATCTGGAAATTAAATAACTCTTGGATAACCCTCTTGGAAAGTGGCATTTTTCGCCTCGTCACCATTCACAGCAACCTCTCTGTTTTGAAGGGCTTTTCATATTCTATTATTAACATGTCTCTGAAGCAAGGTCTAGCTGTCATGATATGATGAAGACCCGACATTTCCGATTCTACACGATGAGAGAACATTACTGGGCGACGGAAAACTACGTATCATAATACGTTTTTCAAACCAATTCGAAAGCGTGGTTATATTAATTTCCTTGGCAAAAAAAAATACTCTACTAGATCAACACTAAACCTGTCTGCAAACTCAAGATCAGAACTGGTGCACTGGAGATAGTTAATAGATATATGTAAGTATATAGCTTCTTTTTCCAACTAAACGAATGGAGCCCTGAATCGTTTTTCTGTATGTCATCGTTTACATGCAAAGTTTTGAGTGCCGGAGTTACACTGATGGCGCTGACGGTGGCCCCATTTAGCTCATTATTGGGAAAATCTGACAGGCCTTTTGGCGTGGTTGGCAAAATGCTTGCTTTTCACACCGGAGGCCGTGGGTTCGATTCCCACCCAAAACAGAATTTGTGTGCATGAACATGTCTGTTTATCCTGATCTGGATTCCATAGTACAAGCTCTGCTTAGTTTGGAATCTAATGGCCGTGTGTAAATAATGTCCCAGGATATTATTATTATTAATTGTGGAAGTCTACCATGGACTGGTAAGCTTGATGTCATTGGTCACACTCATTCTTATCTCTACTTTTATTCTGAGCCGGTGGGCGTGCTTAGATACCTAATTGCTTTTCACGCCGCAGGTTGTGAATTCGATTCCCACCCAGGACAGATATTTGTGTGCATGAACATGTCTGTTTGTCCTGAATCTGGGTGTAATTATCTATATAAGTATGTATTTACAAAAGAAAAGTAGTATATGTAGTATTAGTTATCTGGTTTCCATAGTATAAGCTCTGCTTAGTTTGGGGTCAGATAACTGTGTGTGAATAATGTCCCAGGATATTATCGTTTGCTTGTGCGATTGAGAATTCTAGGTAACACGATTATTAACTTAAATAACTCACTACAATGTTACCTGGCCTTCTTTAGCGACTTTTCCGTGTACAATAGTGAGCTGTACAGGGTTTTGAGAGTATTTTAATGTAGTTATTATACGGTTTTCACAAACTAAACTGGGAATTACTGTTAGTAATATTATTATCATTCTTGTGTAGAATTTGTAGGTCATAAATTATATTTAAATTTATCTCATTAACGCTTAACTTTTATAACTCGTTTAAACCAACATAGCTGTGTATTGTAAATCGCAATACATCGTTGATGACACTTGCACATAGTTTGTTATATTCTCTTTGATGACGTTCTGTTAACTAACCAATATATAATGTACTCTGTGCTGTCAACCACACAACAGGTCTGTACCATAAAGTTAGTATAGGTACCTGTTAGTATATGTAATTAGTTCTGGGACATAATTTGCCATGGCCAACCTGGAGGACTCTTAATAGACGACGTACCCCGGTTGTTAGATCCAAAGAAAACATGTGCAAATGGGGTTACATTCCCACATCACAAAACATCTGCGAGTGCGGCGTGTCACCCCAAAGTATGGCACATTTATCCGATTGTTCCTCCTGTCTAGTCTCTTGTTTCCTTCAGGACTTGTATGACGCTTGAGCCAAAGCGGCCAACGTTGCCTAATTCTTACCATCGACATGATAAGAAGAAGAAGTATACCTAGCGATTCCGCTAGGTATACTAACTTTATGGTCTGTACAGAAAAACGGGAAGCGTTGCTTCAACTGTTTTGTATCACGTTCAATAAAACGGTCGCCGATTGTGTATACATGGCTTTATTTATTGAAATTATTGTTTTGGTAACGTTTCATTTGGTAATCACAAAAATGGGAATCCATAAGATATGATAAAACAAAAATAAATTGAATTGTTTGGAGTGTTCTTCCACATGCAACTGTGAACATATAGACTACAGGCCCGTGTTAAAAAAATGATGGGTCATTTGAACCACCAGATGACCTATGTAGAACGATATAAGAGCATAAAATAATAAGATTCAGCATTATGCCGTCACTTGTAAGTTGTCCAACTGAGTGCAGGTGAGAATTCAAAAGTACAGGTAGAGTGAGTACATTTTGGTCATATATTTTTGTACGGCATTCTTACCATCGATAGATCCATGAAAAATAATAAGAAAACGCGTAGTGCCGTAAAAAAATGGTGCGCCAAAAAGTCGGTTTTTTTTTTATTTTCCGACAATTTCCAGGGTGAATTTGATTTTGTACGGCATCAGTTTCATACTATTTCAATACTGCTTCTAATCCATTATTCCGCAACGCCGTACAAAAATCATGCGACAAGGGGAAAAAACCGAGGCTTGCAACCCCCTCTCTTTCCGTTGTCCAGGGGGTGATTTGACACAATATCAAATTAATTTATTTCGAAAGTATTTTATGCATAGATAATATTTTTTCATATGCCGTACATTTTCGTTGGTTCAAAGGGGAAAAAAATCAAAAGAAAAAATCCATATAACGAAAAGGAAATGGGAAATTCCAAGACGCATTTATTAAAATGGGGCATAGTACGTTTGTTGCTGATCCACTACTCATGGAACAAACTTTCAATGTTCTGCAAGAATATGTATGCGTTTTATACAACTTAAAAGTAAGAAAAACAGTCAACGAAGCAAGGTCTATCATATACGATAGGATTTATACGCCGAAAAGCAGTAATGAAGCTTTCAAAAAGACAACTATGAAATTGGAAGCAACGTCGTTTCCCCCTTGTTACCGGGAGTTAAAACAACATATAAAGAGAAGTACCTACATAGCACAGATTTGGTGTAACGCCTACAAACAAATACCGTCGACCTTGTTACCAATAAGATATGGATGGATTCTCAATGACCGTCGGTACGATTTCGATTGGTTCCACGGCGAGGAATGCCCCCAAAAAGTCTGTGACATAACGGCACCGGATGAGGAATCAGGCGAAGAAGATGATGACGTCATAGGTAAATAAATAAATCTTAACATCTTTAATCTGTACGTAAGACTTTGATTTTGACAAAAACATATGTATGTTTCAGAAAATGATAGAGAAGATAATTCGGACGTCGATGAAGACGTTGATTCTGATAACAACTCAGCGGCTGATTCCGATACTGAATAATTTAAAGAAAAACCATAGTTTTTATTATCATCATCATTAAATATATCGATTTTTTTCTAAAAAATGATTGTTTTATTTATTCACATCATTACAATGAAACAAATCAATTATATATATGTATCAATAATGTTCGAAGTATATAGTAAACCAAAAGTATACAAAACTGTTGATACTGTGATTGACAATTTCAATTTTTGGATATAATATACACACCGTTTCACTTCAGTTAGACGTCATAGTGATTATCATATTATCAATTGTTCTCTTCAAAAATATGTTGATGCCGTACTGTATCAGATGGCCATAAAGTACCCTTAAAATGGTAGCGTCATTTTCATCAGCCTAAAAGATATGGTCTGCATTAAAATGTACGGCATCATTTTTTCCTAATTTATTTATGTTAATACTATTTAAAACATGGGATACAATGTAGAAAACTGCTATATTTCATTAATCTACGATATTTAAATTTCTGCAATAATTTGCAAAATTTCAGTTTTTGTATTTCTCTATAATTTTTCTCAGTACAGTTTGTTTTGAACGGCAATACTATATAACAATTGTATTTTACAATATCATGTTAAAAAAAAGTTCCCGTACAGGATCCAATGATTTTACAGCTTTATAAATCAAGAATACGATGAAATTAAGATAATTATTGATATACATTCAAATGAACAACCATTTTTTGACGGCATTATTTTTAATAGTACTTTTAAGTGCTAGATAATGTTTTGGAACCGAAGCCGTACTTTTTCAAATCACCCCCTGGACCACGGAAAGTGAGGGGGTTGCAACCCTCGGTTTTTTCCCCTTGTCGCATGATTTTGTACGGCGTTGCGGAATAATGGATTAGAAGCAGTATTGAAATAGTATGAAACTGATGCCGTACAAAATCAAATGACGAAATTCACCCTGGAAATTGTCGGAAAATCAAAAAAAAAACCGACTTTTTGGCGCACCATTTTCTTTTTTTTACGGCACTACGCGTTTTCTTATTATTTTTCATGGATCTATCGATGGTAAGAATGCCGTACATAAATATATGACCAAAATGTACTCACTCTACCTGTACTTTTGAATTCTCACCTGCACTCAGTTGGACAGCTTACAAGTGACGGCATAATGCTGAATCTTATTATTTTATGCTCTTATATCGTTCTACATAGGTCATCTGGTGGTTCAAATGACCCATCATTTTTTTAACACGGGCCTGTAGTCTAATATTAGTCGGCCATGTTTCTAGAAAACAAAGCCAATAGACAACACTTGCATCCTACGAAGGATGTTAAGCAACGGAATCCTAAATTTGATTTGCTAATGTGTATAGTTCGTAGCTTAACGCAGAGCGCCTACCCCAGATTGGTCGACCCCGGAGGGTGCTGGGTTCGAGAACCGACAAAATTTATGGCATCCGATTTTTGAAATTAGATTAGTTAACGCTTTGCATTGCGAATAATGCTACTAATTACAAGCGCTTTTTTAAAGTCTACGTGAACAAAAACCTTTTTATTTATTTTATCTCACTTAGGCAGTAAAATAACTACTACTAATCTAAAATCTAAGGGCCTTGAACACCACGTATTTAAAGCGCGCCGTTGACGCGCGTTTGTAGCAATACAGACGCGCGTAAGCATCGCGTTTGTATCGATTTAAACAAACACCAGACTGCTCTGTAGGATAAAAGCGCGCCGTCGACGCGCGTTTCTAAAGTGCGCGTCGACGGTGCGCTTTTATTTGCGTTTAAAAAACGTGGTGTGCACAGGCTCTAAGAGACTTTGTTTTTATAAGACTATGATGTTGTAAATGAGACTGTTATTATAGGCTATCAATGTTCCATACCGACGACTAGGTAATTGAGGCCTTAATTTTATGATTTTTGATAAAAAAAAGTCTCTACTGACTTACTGCCAAATCCCTGTAATTACTTCTAAAACAAATAATATCGCCAGGCGTCTAACGAACTTATCACAGATAATGGCGACTGATGGTACTCCAAATTAAAGACGATCGCAGTTGACAACTCTTATTATTATAAAGTGGACACAATTTGTGTGGAATTAAGCCTAATTTGTACCTTATTGAGGGTAGGCGTAGGTTTGTTCTTTGCGGTTTTGTCGCGGAAAATTATAGGGTACCTTGTTGTGTTTTTAGAGGGAAGGAAAATAATTAAATGTACCTAGTGTTTTCGTTTTGTACATGCAGCCTGAGAAAGCTTACAATTTAGTATCTATTAAACTCATAGCTGAATTATTTTTTTAAGTTTTTTTATCTCCCGTCACACACACAAAAACAGGCACATCGACACACACAGTGGAATTTATGTTTTTAGTATGAAAATATTAAATCGATCTTGCTATTATTTTGTTAATTATGGCCTCCCTGAGGAGTTTTAGTGACCTGTACCACAGGATTAACTACCTATCATAGGTCCCAGCTAAGCAGATATTATGGATTTTCCATAATATCTGCATACCTTAGATAGCATTCTCAAAAATGGGAAATCATAAATTTAATCGTCCGGCGGGTCTCCAACCTGCACCATCTACCAATCTGGGGTAGGCTCTCTGCGTTAAGCTACGAACGATATACGTTGGCAGTTTAAGGATTCCCTTGCTAACACCCTTCCGGAGGATGTATGTATAATCTATTAGTTTTGTTTTTCTAGAAACATGGCCGACTGATATGTTTTCAGTTGCATGTGAAAGATCATATCATACTGATAATACCTTCCGGTTCCATTTACCAACCACGCCAACCCGTCAATGTATGTACAAACGCCAGCACATCAAGCTATTTTATGTTTTTTTTTTTGTTATAGCGGCAATACACTGTAACAGCTATCCCTAGGGTGATGATAATAAAGCCATGGTAAAAAGAAAGTTGCGGCTTTTACTATTTATTTACACACATACATCACGCCTGTTTCCCAGAGGAGTAGGCAGAGACAACGGATTTTCATTTGTCACGATCTTTGCACACTTATTTATTTATTTACCTTCGCATCATAAAGTAAGTAGGTATACCTGTTAGGTTATATATTATCTTTATGCTTAGTACATAGTCAATTCATTTATTCATTCACAGTAAATGGAGTTGACAATGTAGGTCTTAGGTATTATAGGGTAGTCCATATAATCTACTTAGCCTCTTCAAGGCATGCGAACATAGTGCATAGCTTATAATAAAAAAAAAACTTGTGTGTACTTATGTACACGCGTTAGAAGTTATACTTCTTAATATTCAACTTGAACATAGTTATCAATTTTCATACCACCTAGAACTAACTTCATGCTGTTATTTTGCGCATCTGCGCGCGCATCGTAAAAATTCACTCTCATCATTTTTCTCCATCGCGCCAAAAGAAGAACTTCAAAAATTATTTTTGTTGTGTAATTAATAGTTGCGTAACTAACCAAATTAACTCCTACGTAGATATAGTTACTACCAAATAAGATAAGGCTGATCATTATAGATAAGCTATTTCATTTTATTGCCTAAGTGACGTCAAAACGAATTATTACTGAGTCACAGTTTTGCAGTTTTTGGCAAAAATCTATACAGCTACGCCGTAGCACGTCCGATGGGGATTTTGGAAATGCCTTTTCCAGAGATCCCTACGGACATCGGACATGTTCGGCGTAGCGGTTTTCCTGGAAAATGTATGAAACATGTTATGGCGGATGGGCAGCCGGTAGGAGTTACGGGTATATACCGAAAGCATATATGTATTTTTCTGATGATGAATATTAAAGTTAGTATAGCAATAATTGGGAGGTGTTCAACATCAGAAATTATGTTATCGGGCTGTCTTACGTCTGACCTTTCAAGTGATAGTTTCTATCACTATCACTTTACATGAAACTAAAAATGCATACGCACTCGCGTGGGTACGCCCACGCACATTTACTAAATTAACAAGTCAAACGAAGTCTATCTGAGGTGACGACTGGAAACAGGACCTGTTCACGAGTATGACGTGTGGGTCAGCCATCGCCTAACTCGCCATTTTAGATAAAAGGAGCCGAACTGACCCACATCGCGATCGCAAGCAATATCACACAATGGGAGCATGAGGAGCATACAATGGGGGAGTTCATAGAAAAGTCATTAGCAGCCTTCGGGCAAACAGCATTTGACGTGTTAATTTTTTTTATGCTTTGATTTTTTTAAGTATGTGCATCTAAAAAAATCATAATTTTAATTATTCACATCGTTATTTCAGATGTTCTAGAGTCAATTGAGTATAGTTACTATAGCCATATAATTTAGCCGTGATCTTATCTTATACGTAGGGTACATGGAAATAATAAAAACTTAAGTGCCCACTATACGAAATTATGCCCATCGGTTTCCCACGCTTTAAACTTTATAAATTATAGCCAATGTGCTATTCGGATACATAAGCTATATTACTACAAAGTTTCATCAAAACCCGTTCCTTAGTTTTTGCGTGAAAGAGTAACAATCATCCATACATCCATACTCGCAACATTCGCATTTATAATATTAGTAGGATACAAATAGCATTTCTACGTTTCATCCAAAGAGTAAAATATGTCATCCATCAATCAACGACATGTCCAAATTACCTTCCTAACAATCACAATATTATTTGCAAATTAGATTAAATATAAAACTTACGTAGATTTGCTTGTTGTTTCATGAATATAAGAATATAATTGTAGAGACTTAAAATTTGTGAAGAAATATCCTGATGAGAATATGTGTCCTGCTAATCTGCCTTCTCGAAATTGTGATGTGTGATGATCGGGTTGTAACCACATTAAAATACTCTAAATACAAGACTTTCCCTACTATAGTCAATGGAAAACCTATCGACGAGACTCAAGTACCATATTTAGTGTCGCTAAAAGAACCTAGCCAAAAACTCGAACCAGACAAAGTAGTCTGGAAGAATATTTGTGGAGGAACAATTCTCGATAGCGTTAGAGTATTGACGGCTGCTCATTGCTTCGAAGGGAATAATTTTTTCTATGCCAAACGACCGGGTATTCTTCGAGCTGTTGCTGGCAGTCGGAGTACAGAACTGGTACATACGGGGGATACTGAAACCACGACAGTGAATCAATGGAGGAAACCGAAGAAAGTGATTCTTCACAAACACTTTAACTTCCCGTATTATGATATAGCTTTGCTTTTTGTGGATGTGCCGTGGAAGTTTAATGATAAGGTTGGGAAATAAATATCTTGGGACAACTGACACACCGCCATCCGGTCGAAACTAGGCAGGGCCTTATACTATGTCAACCAGAGAAGATATACCCAGACACAATAAGTAATCGTGCTCATCATGCAAACATTTGCCCTGGTTGTGGATCAAATCCACGTCCTTTGGCTTAGCAATCAGGATTAGTAACCCCAATTGCAAAGCCAGAGGACCACTAGTCACTAGATCAACAGAGTTGTTGTATATTTTTCTCACGAGGTTTAAATATATGATCTTTTCCTTAATGACTTTTTGGAGATTGTAAGCTCGTCGGTTTTCTACAGCCTGGTTTATGGCGAAAGCGCTTAAACACCCATGGTCTTCTCCATCAACCCCAGTCTGTCTATCGGAACACTAGACCTTTCAACTTATAGTGTTGACTCACCAAGCGTTTCGCATTCATATTAATTCCAGACGCATATACAGGCGTAGCCGCCCAGACAGCCGAAGCTGCGGTGGTGAGCGTAAAACCATCTACGACGATAACCTCGTATAGGGCCGCCTTCAGCGCCGGACCCGTGTCAGAGACCATACCTATTGCATGTTGCTTGCTAGCTAGCATAGTGCATGCTTGCTTGCATACTGCATGCTGATATGAAATGTATGTTTAACTATGATTCGGACTAAAAATGGGTGTCTGCCAATCGATTTTCTGCGACATGAAGTTTATGCTATCCATTGTTGTGCGAAATAATATTATGACGAAAAGAGCTCTGTTATAAAGGGGAGACCCGTAAAATAAAGAGTGTATGTATCGTATTGTACGGATTGCCGGCAACGCACTTGCAGCTCCTCAGGTGTTGCGAGTGTCCATGGGCGGCGGTGATCACTTACCGCCGGTGACTCACTTGCTCGTTTGCCATCCTATTATATATAAAAAAATTATTACGGAATGTATTATATTTTTTCCAATGAACCATCTCGAAGCATGCCTTCTATCAAAAACAAAACTATTATCAAACACCGAAAAACTGATGTATATTTATACAAAATCTTACTGTCAAATTGAATTGGGTAAATTAAGAAGAAAATGTGCCCAAAACCTTTATTTTTACGAGTAGGTATACGCTGTCTTAAAAGTATTTCTGTGTTTTTTTAGGTGCGCAGCATACCTCTCTCAACCAAGCATTTTGACTACGCGAAAGTGTGCAATTCTTCAGGATTTGGAAGAGTTAGCTATGACTCCAATAATTACTCCTCCCCCATCTTATTGAGTGCACCAATTACCATCATGCCAAATGGAAAGTGTTCTTTCATATGGGAAATGAACATGGCCCCTTTTATTTGTACGGAATCTGTGGTTACCGATGTTGCAAGGGGCGATTCTGGGGGACCTTTAACTTGTACAGGAACGGGGGAACCCAGTGTGAGGAGTGAAGATGAAATTTTGGTAGGAGTCGTGAGTGCGAAGAATTTTGATAAAACTACTCTATTTACACGTATTTCTGCTTATAAGGATTGGATAAGACGCGGTAAAGGTTTCGAATTGCGGCCGAATATATCTTTGGTAATTATATTGTTGGTTTTAATATATCTTTTGTTTTACTGCCCGCGGTCAAATGTGCATTGTTTCAGAGTATAAAAATATGGCCACCCAACTGTGCCACTAAGTTTATGTCTTTCAAAGTGCTTCGTTACCTTGTCAAATGAACCACGATAACCGCTTCTGTGACAAACCTGTTCTGTGACTAACCATAATTCTAATGCAGTTGAATGAGTTGCGTTGAGCAAAGTTTACTAGAAAAATAGGTTCAATACTCAATACTCAATCATTGATTGCTTCCATAATGTATAACAGATGGTATAATCTTATAATTATGTAACAATTATGGACCCTGTCGGGCACAGCATAGTAGAAGAGAGGAAGAAGGCTTTTTGTTAATAATAAAAAGTTTAAGAATTTATGCTATTTGTATATATATATATGATCATATATAGAATCATAGTATGCCAAATTTTAATTTAAAAATGTCAATATTTAAAGCGAAAAGATTATCAGATTAATAAATGTCAAGATCTATAGAATTATTTCTTTGAGTCCAAGTATTCTTTTACAGTATAATAGCTTTTCTGTAATAAGAAAAGCTTTAGTTTTTTAATAAAAGTATTATCCTTTTTTTCTTTTTTTAATTCTTCTGGAAGTTTATTATACACTTTTATTGACATGACCAACGGGCTTGTAGAGTGCATAGATAGATGGGATGTTGGTAAATTTAATCTATTCCCATGCCTAAGTGTGAAGCTAGATTGTAAATTTTCCCTTTTGGTGTAGTATTCTGGATGCTGCCGAACAAACAGGTTAGTTTATGTTTGAACTGCGACCATACAACGAATGAGCTGAGCGAGTTAAGCAAGCGTCCTGCGACAGCACCCGGGGAGTGGCAGAACAAACCAATGGTTAATTGCTTAAGGATACATCCGATTTTCGCACTGTCGTTTAAGCGTTGATCGCATATCTTATTGTCGAGCTCACGTAATGCACTCTGAATGGTTCCCAAAGTTCATGTAGTTTACTTCCTCGATGGTACTTGGAGTTTTTTTCCAGTACATTAACTAGCACCGCCCCTTGCGGAAACTTCAATGAACTTAAAATGTCTATACTAATAAACGGCAAGTTTCGTCGAGTATGTAAACTATATAGATATACGAGTATGGAGTCGTGTTAGAGGAACTGTTTTCAAGATTTTCTTGGGGAGAACTACCGCTTTTACCGGTAAACTAATATGTTTTTATCACACCGTTTCTTTAAAACTAACAATGGATATTTTTATCTATAAAAGTAAATACCTAATACTAACATTGACAGTAGAAAATTATATCCAGGGGACTTTCTAAATCAATTGACAATAACTTGATACGAGCTAGCTAAATATCATTGCTATTATAAAATAAATTTTATAAATGATTTCATACAATCAATGCAATCTGTACCTAAATATCTATGTTACTAGAAATAATAATGTATGCAACTATATTACTACAAACATGTTCTGACTATTTACAAGCGCTTTTTTAAAGTCTACGTGAATAAAAACCTTTTTTATTTATTTATTTAATGCACCACACGTACAGTATTTGTATTGAAATCGTATCAGTTTGCATTAGGCTTTCCTTTACACCCTGTAATTGTACAGCTTTTTAATTTAGCTGCTGGGTATATCTGATTAAAAATTAACAGCTCGTTTTGCATAGTAATAGCCGGTTATTATTCTACGTTCAGCGTTCCCTATTGGACCTTATCAACGGGTCATTTTTCTTCACTGTCTTTGTGGTATTAGTTATTTCTAAATGACTTCCGCTCGTTTAATTTATATTGCAACTAGTTGTGCCCGCGACTTCGTCCGCACATTTTGTAATGACTAAGTTGTAACATCAGTATATCTAATACTAGCGGCGCCCCGCGGTTTTACCCGCGTTAAATTTAATAAATTATAGCCTATGTGTTAATCCAGGGTGTCAGCTAACTCCATAACATATTTTATTAAAATCGCTCCAGCTGCTTAGACGTGAATAAGTAACAAACATACACACTCACAAACGTTCACCTTTATAATATTAATGTGATTTTGTCTGTTGTCGCTAACTTATAAAAAGTTCAAATAAACCTTACCTTTTCATCCCCTACTGTTATTTTACACCGTTGAGGGTAAAACTTTTACAAACTATGAATGACATATTTATTTAAGTATATCGAATCAATAGCCTAAAAATAAATTTCATGTTTCTAGCTCTTAAAATGGTAATACTTCCATACAACTTTTCATCCCCGCTTTCAACCCCTTCCAATTCATTTTTCGCCTTAAAAAGTAGCCTATGTCCTGCCATAGGCTTTAGACTATCTGTTTGTAATTTCAATTAGATCGGTTCAGTAGATTGGGTGTGAAAGCGCGACAGACAGACAGTTACTTCCCCATTCATAATATTAGTAAGGATTAAATGAGACTATCCGATATTATTACGTATCTTGTAGAAGCGATCACGAAATTAGCGGAATTTATCACAGCAAGGCAAACAAGCAAGCCTCACCTGATGGTAAGTTATCACCGCCGCCCATGGACACCTGCAACACAAGAGGGGCTGCAAGTACGTTGCCGGCCTTTCATAAAGGTATATACAACTTTTCATCCCCGGTTTCAACCCCTTCCAATCCATTTTTCGCATTAAAAAGTAGCCTATGTCCTTTCATAGGCCTTATACTATCTGTGTACCAAATTTCATTTAAATCGGTTCAGTAGTTTGGGTGTGAAAGCGCGACAGACAGACAGTTACTTCCCTATTCATAATATTAGTAAGGATTAAATGCGACTATCCGATATTATTACGTATCTTTTAGAAGCGATCACGAAATTAGCGGAATTTATCACAGCAAGGCAAACAAGCAAGCCTCACCTGATGCTAAGTTATCACCGCCGCCTATGGACACCTGCAACACAAGAGGGGCTGCAAGTACGTTGCCGGCCTTTCATAATTGACGGTCACCGTAGCCTGGTTGGTAGTGCCCCTGCCTACGAAGCTGGTGGTCCTGGGTTCGAATCCCGGTAAGTGCAAATATTTGTGTGATGAGTACGAATATTAGTTTCTGAGTCATGGATGTTTTCTATGTATATAAGTATTTATCTATCTATATAAGTATGTATATCGTCGCCTGGTACCCATAGTACAAGCTATGCTTAGTTTGGGGCTAGGATGATCTGTGTACATTGTCCCTAGATATTATATTATATTATATTAAAGGTATAGGCTAGCTTCTTGAAGGTTGCCATGTCACATCGGATCGGAAATTTCTTCGCTTAGTTAATTGTTCGCACATAGTGGTACTGAGCGGTAAAAAGTTTCATGTGGAACCCACGGTGGTAGACGACTATTCATCCATGTGATATGTATGGGCATTGACCTATATGTATTCTACTAGACGCGCAATCCCATATTGAGAATTTGCTCACTGAGTTGCAGCGCGGGCGCTGCAACTCAGTGGGCAATTTTGGCCGCCGCACCCGCGCCCCTCACCTCGCGCACAGCCGGACTGGGACAGAGATTTTATTCGAAACAGCGTGTCTAGTTATACATATAAGTCAATGGATATGGGTGAACATTCCACCTCTGAAGGTCTGTGTTATGTTATAATATGTTCAAACCAATGGACTTCAAATGAATTAGCAATTATAGAAAATGTATATATCGTTGTACATATTTTAATAGCCAGTTACCATATATTTAGGGTTTTTTTTTATTTATTGTTTCCTCAATATTAAATCACAACAACAGAAAAATACCCCACAAAACTGATCCGTCGGTTTGACTGCGGGAGAAAAGTCTCAGTAAACAAGAAAACAACAACAAGATACATACTAAAAATAACTAATAACTATTATTAAACACAGTTGATATTATGGCACTATTTTATGTATTAACAATATCTCTAATATCTATCTAATCTAATTTAGTAAGTAGGTATTTATATAATTTGTTTTTAATTATATATTTTTTTGGTTCACTCCTAATGTCAGCCGGTAGACTATTTAAAATATAATATAAGGTAGGTAATCGTTTATTAATGATTCTATCACCATAATAATTGATGACCCTAGGAACTTCACATCTTCCGGCAGTCATTGATCATGTATTATAGACATTTTCTACATGTATAATATTACCGTCCGGATTACCATAGTTATTTAATGTTAACAGAAAGGAGAAGGAAATGACTCCATACATTCCTGGGCCCAGGTGTTAACTGAATCACACTAGCCTTATTTGTGAGAGGATATAATAACAAGACCTCACTGAAATTTTGGTGAAATTTGGCTATCCAGGAATCAAGTTATATGAAGTATAGTAAAAGTGAGGTTAAATTATAACATTGTAGTTTTTTACAAAATATTTTTAAAACGAAAGACAACGAACGAGTGACAGTCAAAGAGTATGTAAATGTGTGGCTGTCAGGCAGAGAAGTGTTGCCCCAAGAAAAAAAAACTTGTGTGTACTTATGTACACGCGTTAGAAGTTATACTTCTTAATATACAACTTGAACATAGTTATCAATCGCATCTGCGCGCGCATCGTAAAAATCCACTCTCATTCCACCTAGAACTAACTTCATGCTGTTAAATTTTTTGGTGTCGGTGTGCGCGCGCATCGTAAAAATTCACTCTCATCATTTTTCTCCATCGCGCCAAAAGAAGTATAACTTCAATTAAAGGAATACGATCCGCTATGAATCGATTCCACGAAAAACACTTGTCACTCGATTTTCAAACATATTCTGAGATTTTACCGATTTATTCTTAATCGATTGCGAGCAATTCATCATTATTTTATCGATTATTGCGTTTCATAACTTAATTTAAGTTTTCTCGCTTCCTAGATAGAAACATGATACCATATTTTGTGATTTCCTTTAGAAAAATATAACGGTTTTTTTAATTCACATTTCAACTAGTTAACTGCTGGTCCCAGAAGTTTCCTTCTCCTTTATGATTTACTAATAGGTCGCGCTAGAAACCTACTGCTCTTAACTTGGATTGACTACTGTTATCCAATTACTATAGTCGGATTGTCAGTTTGAGGCTGTACGGTGCTTATTCTCAGCGATCGGTTACGGACTAACTAGTACCTATGCTTCTGTCAAGTATGCAATAGGCCCGCGTAAGCTGCAATGGCTTCACGTAACCGGGCCACGGAGATATAACACCGCCAATTTTTAGATTTCGAGTCGCAATTACTAAGACATTTTCTGGCCATATCCACATTATATCTTTCCTTTTTTTTGACTGCCTCGTTGGTCTAGCGGTAGCGTGTTCAACCGCAGATAACGAGGTCCTGGGTTCAAATCCTGGGTCGGGCCGAATGTGATTTTGGGATTTTTCTGTAAAACGAAATAATCTTAATATCAGCCCGAAGTCTGGAAGTTGGCGGTATTATACCCCCGTGCCTTGGAGAGCACGTGAAGCCGTCGGTCCTGTACCTGACCTCTTTCCGGTCGTGTCGCTAGTCGTCCCATCGGATCATGAGAGTGATGGAATAGAAAGTACTCCTGTGTTTGCGCACACACTTGAGCACTATAATATGTCCCGCGCAGATGGCTAGTCTCCTTTAAGACTGGCCGCCGTGGCCGGATCTCGGCTAGGAGGACACTTTTTTTTTTATTTATATCTTTCCTTTTATCTTTATAGAACAATTGATTGCTGACTGCTGCCGATAGACAATGGAAAGAACACCTATAAAACTAGTGTGCTTTACACCGGAGTAAAACTACAACCGTAACTGGCTATGAGACAATGACAATGTGTGCACCTTTCTCTCTAGCCCATACAGTATCTAATATATGAAACGTAACTCTCTCTCTCTCTTACTATCTTAACTATTATATCTCCCTCTCAACTTCCGTTTGCCGTTCCCGATCACACTTTTCGTAATGCTCTCATCACGCATTCGCCAGTTTACTTCCCAAGTTTTATGGGGTGGCCCTGTTGTCCTTTCTACGCTAACGCTATCTACCTACCTATGAAACTAAACGATATTATATACGAAAAAAATTTTTTGTGTCCCTTTTTTGTGTCTCCTTGTACAAAATGCATCAGCTGGTCATCATTACTTGCATGATGATGTACTAAACGTTGTTCAGTTTAATGTAACGCTGCTTTTCGTAGGTTTACTATTCATGTTACACCTTGTATAATGTTACTACATAAATACATGTCTAAGAGACTGTACATATTATTAATAATCCTCAAGCATCTCTTCTATATATTTTGCACATCAACTGAATCATCCCAAAAGGCTAAGAATGCGCTATGTATTTTGTCCTAAATATGAACCCTTCGTTTGTATATCATAATAGTAATGTATAGATTATAATAATCTACATACTTAACACTTGTTATTTACGAGATAATACCTACAAAACAGCGGTTCTCAAAGGGAAACAAGAAGGAAAGACAAAAAAGTCTATTCAAAAAATTGCACAGATAAAAAAAGTATTTTTATTTTTTTACTAATAATAAAGGCGGGTAGGGGCTCCAATAACCAATAACACTACAAACTTATTGACTTGAACCCCCACTCCTCAGAGCTTTTGGCGTTTTGGCATAAAACCTTGGCCCAAGGTGGTTACTGTAAACATAACACGAAGAGACAAAATCAAAGAACTTGTTTTTTAAGTCAACACCCGCTCTTTGTTTATCAATTCCTGTATTGCAGGGTACTTTAAAAGCATATAAGTGACGGATCCATAACAAAATCTACTATGGGGCAACGGAGTAAAGTTAAATATAATAAATATACTACTTTAGTTACTAAAAAATACGAAATATCAGAGGCAGAATTTTGTTTCCACAAAACGACTGTTACGATCTTCGATCAATAATAGTACTATTATTGATCGAAGGTTACGATAATACTAATAATATAATATCTAGGGGACAATGTCACACAGATCATCCTAGCCCCAAACTAAGCAAAGCTTGTACTATGGGTACCAGGCGACGATATACATACTTATATATAAAGATAAATACTTATATACATAGAAAACATCCATGACTCTGAAAAAAATGTTCGTGCTCATCACACAAATATTTGTACTTACCGGGATTCGAACCCAGGACCACCAGCTTCTTAGGCAGGAGCACTACTAACTAGGCTACGGTAACCGTCGATGGAGCTTCTATGGCATACAAGTGACGTCATTTGTCACGCTTATTTAAGAACGAAGTCTAAAGTTAAACTGCAGTTGATCCTTGGTTGAGTCGAAAACCATCCACTGAGATTGCTTGATCCATAGTTCAACTGCAGTTTCACTTTAGTCTTCGTTTTTAAATAAGGGTGTAAGTATAGGTATAGAGCGATTTAAATCTAAAGTTAAGGAAAGTTAAAAATGTTTCCAATCAGCACGGTTATTGAAATCCTGAAAACAGATATTTTAGTGGTACACACGGCTACATATCAATCTATACATTTTCAATATAAGCTGACCTGTCATTGTACGGAAATCCTATACAACTCGAGATCAGCTTATACTGGATTAAATTGGAAAGCGCGTCGTACGGCATGCTGGGATTATTAATACTACAAAGATACCAGCGAGTGAAGTTCTCAAAATGGTTTTTCTAATAATTTTAAGGTCAAAGAGGAATATCTTCTTCTTCTTTGCCCTCGGCTTTCGTAATCGTTCGATGCCAATAACTTCGCTGATAAGTGTCGTTGTCCTTAAGGCCTAGCTTTTGCATGTCCTTCTGGACATTTGTCATCCAGTTTGCGGTCTACCTCTCCCTCTCTTTCTTGTAGCCGTGGAAAGGCACTTTTTTACGATATGGTCATCGGGGCTACGCATAATATGGCCGTACCACCTTAGCTTGGACTCTGTTATCTTCTCAGTAATAGGTGTTACTTTGAAACTCCCCCTTATGTGTTCATTACTCAATTTGTCTTTGAGAGTGTCTCCTCCTGCCCAACGTTTCATACGCATTTCCGGTGTATTAAGTTTTAGCTCATGGGTTTTTTTTGAAGCCCATGTTTCGGTACCGTAGAGTAAAACAGGTCTCACCGCTGTTTTATAGAAGTTTCCATTGGTCCTTATCGGCATTTTTGGATCGCAGAGAACTCAAAGAGGAATATCTGAATAATTAAAAATAAAATATTCAACAAACTTTGGGAACCACAAATCTCAAATCGTGCGCCTTCTAATGAAACGCTTCGCAACGATATTTCTTCGTCAATAGCTCATACATCTGCATGGGGTAATTGTATGGTATATGCATGGAATATTAACGCCTTTACATTTATATTGAACCATGAATAAATGGAGAGTGTAGTGGGGCGAGATAATCTATGGAAACTTAGGGGTGGGAATGTATTATTTTTGCATTGTTTAATCTTGCAATTCTCAGTCTGGGTTTAAGTTGTTCACGCAAGTTCTTGGTTAGATTAAGTTGGCAGCTGAGTCAACTTTCGTCGGGCGGTGCATATCGCCAATCTCCGGCCTCCATGAGGAGTGGCTTGCAGGCGGTGGACTTGGCCGACATACCCCGTCGCTTCCCCAGCGGCGGGACGATCCACAAAGGATTTCCCCACGAAAGAAAAAGTGAGTCAACTTAGTTGATTAGTTAAAGCTGTACAGGCCTACCTTCAGCACGTTGATATTGAAATTAAATTTAATCACTTTGGAGTTTACCAATATAACGTTTAATTCCTTTTTATGCTAAAAATATGGTTAAATAGCAACTTTTGCATATTATATTCTCGGCAATAAATCTACTGCCTTCCGTTTCTGAATCAATTGTCAACCGTTTCACGTTTTAAATCCACACGTGGCGCAGAGTTCCCGTGACGACCACTGCCAAAGCTAAGTCCCGACGTACACGACACACTTCTCACGGTGTAGGTAACACTGTTTACTTTCACTGGTCATCAGTACTTGTTCAGTCTTCTACTTTTATTTCTTATTTCGCTTCATCATATCAGCCGAAAGATGCCACTGCTGGAAAAAGGCCTCCCCAGAGGATCTCCACAATAGCCGGTCCTGCGCTGCCCGTAACCAGAGGCTTCCCGCAGCCCTTGCAAGATCGTCGGTCCACCTTGTAGGGCCTGCCCACGCTGCGTCTTCCGGTTCTTATTTCGCTTATGTAAGTAGCCCTAAATTGTTATAAACTTTAAACATTTCAAAAGTCATATTATTACTTTTTGTAGAGTCTTCGTATATATTATGACAGATTAATCATAATGCTTCTGTCCTTGTCTTCACCTATCTGTTTCTTTTAATTCATTAAACTAGCTATCTATATATAGTTATTTAGTTAGTTTAAGATATTTGACATTTTCTATTATATATTATTTAGTTTAAGCTTAAATTATTTTGTACGCCTTCTATTGGCAAAACATAGCGAACATGTATTTCCATTTATTATCATCTATTGTACCTTATATCTATCTATGTTTACAAAAATAAAGATTATGATTATGATCATTATTAGAAAATTTAAAAATTTAAATCTCTTTTTTTGTTCTGGAACCATCAATTGTCAATTTTTGCACTAAGAATTTTGTATGTCCTTTTCACCAGCTATCGTGTTTCTTTTGTTCAGGTATTATCTACAACATTCTAGCGATGTAACAAAAGGTACCAAAACCCTTACTGGCTAGGGTTCTATGCCCGAACGTGACAATATATATCGCTGTATGGCTGACGGCAAAGAATATCACCACCCGATCTACAATTGACAAACGACTTTATGTCTCATTGGTCTAGCGTGTTCACCCGCAGAGAACGAGGTCCTGGGTTCAAATACCGGGTCGGGCCAAAAGTAATATTGGGACTTTTCTGTAAATAGAAAAAATTCTCAGCATCAGCCCGAAGTCTGGGAGTTGGCGGTATTATACCCCCGTGCCTCGGAGAGCACGTAAAGCCGTCGGACCTGTACCTGATCTCTTTCCGGTCGTGTCGCTGAGCGTCCCATCGGATCATGAGAGTAATGGAATAGAAAGTGCTCTTGTGTTTGCGCACGCAATTGAGCACTATAACATGTCCCGCGCAGATGGCTAATCTCTGTTGAGACTGGCCGCCGTGGCCGAAATTCGACTAGGAGGATATTATAATAATTATATATCAGCTTTTGGCCAGCTGATCGAGAATCGATTTCAATCTAAATTATATGAATTCAACTTATCTACTAACACTGCGAATATGGCATATCTCTGCAAAGGATGGATACGACAACACCGTGGGAATAGTTCGGGGAGGCCTTGCCCAACATTATTCAACTGACATGATGATAATGAATATCTATACCAGTAGCAAAAGTATCCAATGTATGCGAGTAAGAATTTCTTAATAATATTGAAAATCGAGATGTTCGATGTAAGAATAGCATATTGTATAGAAGGATTCACTCAATAAGAATTTCTTCATAAATTTGTTTGGTGCTCTATGAAATTTCTCGTAGCAACGTTTATACGTGCATGAAGACGAGTTTTATTTTTTTTAATTTTTTAAAGTCAACGCTCGCACTAGGGAATCTAATCCCTGTGTCACGGGGTACTTTACAAACATATAATAGACGGGCACAAATTACATGCAGACTCAGAACAACTACTTATGGGTCACACAAATAGTTGTCCGGCGCGGGATTCGAACCCGTGACACGAAGCGGCAGGGCGACTGTCTTAGCCGCTGTGCCATACGTGCAGTCTAATTTACATTTTGTTTATCTCATATACCGAGTAAAATGCGTATACGCATGTACATACACCAAATATAAGCTAGTAAAATATCTTATTGCCCGGTAAAAATCTGGAAACGTCATGATAAAAAAGAACTTAAAAATCTATTTACGCTAATTTCCTTTGCATGTAAAGGTGCCAACGAGGATACAAACTTTGCATATAGGTAAATATTATTGAGCCATCGTCCCAGAAACATCTTAGACGATCCGAACGACGAGATCACTACCTACCTCGAGCACGACAAGACTATTCGAAACCCTCGTGACAAACACAAACCGACCTATCGTACCTACTTAAGGCAGGCTACTTAGGCTACGGCCTATAGTAGGACTGCCAACCCAACGCGACGTTCATGACAGTGAAAATATATAACTGAAAAGTCATGTAAAAAGTAACTCGTCCGTATGGTTTCCATAGAGAATAGCCGCCGTATCCTAAACTGATTTGGACATCTGTGACTCGCTATGTAGGTAACTGAAAATCAGCGTTGCAGTTGGGTTCTGGCTATAACAGTGTGCTGAGCTGCTTTAGGGTAGTATGTAAGTAAATATAAGATTTGTACAATCTTTATTTCAATATATTGTGTGTGTATGTGTTCAATAAAAATATTTTCTTTCTTTCTAAATGCAGCTAGGAGTACTATACATATATACTACTTATTTACTTATTCGTTCTACAGATGGTACACACTCAAACGTGCCTACATCAACACTTTTAATATGATGTGGCGGGATAGTATAACGTGAATGAATACTTTTATACTGAATCGAATATACTTTTCGAAGAAAACTATTTCTAACACGAACCAAATACTTATGTAGGTGTGAGAATTTTTAATGTTGTAAGGACTAAATTTCTATGTACATATATCATGTATGTAAGTATGTAGAATTATTGCATTTTCAAAACTATCTTCACCAAGAAAATATTTCCAATATCGAGTGTAAATGTAGATTAAAAATAAAATAAAAAAAGGCTTTTATTCACGTAGACTTTAAAAAAGCGCTAGTAATTGTCACAGTCAATATGTTTGTTGTATAATTAAGTAAGCATAATTATTTCTAGGTCCATATAGATATTGAAGTACACGGAGTGTATTATAAAATCAGATAATAACATTTAATTAATTATTTTATGATTTAGCTAGCTTATTTTAAGTTATTGTCAAACTTATATATAGGTTTAATTATCGAAGTTTTAGACATAATTTACTACATCTTGTCTGAATGGTTCTGTCTATATTAATAAATTATGTCTGCGGGTGGGTATGACTTCTTTTGGCGCCTGATGGGAGAGGCCCCAGGAACGCGTGCATGCTGCTCCGGTGGCCCAGTAGCCAAGAACTTAATTTAACATACTTAATTTATTTATTTTCATTTATGTAAAACTTTAGCACAACGATGTACAAGGCGGACTTAATGCCAGAGGCATTCTCTACCAGTCAACCTTACGGTGATGCAGAGAAAAACTTGGTAGGTGCACTATACATTTAGTAGAAGCACTTTATGTGTCACGGGAAAAAAGCGATAAATTGTTATCATAACAAGATAATGATATTGAAGTTATAGTTAATAGGCGTGTTGACAAAATTACCTTATCGTAATGGAAAATTGACAGAATCAATTATCTTTCATTAACAGATGATAGCGTTTGAAGTGGCGCTTCCGTTCCATGCGTAACTTATAATTAATGATAATAATGATGTCAATGGCGACCGGTCTCAATGGAGATTAGTGATATGCGCAAGACATATTATAGTGCACATGTGTTTGCGCAAACACAGGGGCACTTTCTATTCCATCACTCTCATGATGAATAGCGACACGACCAGAAAGACGCCATGTACAGAACCGACGGCTTTACGTGCTCTCCGAATCACGGGGGTGTAATCCCGCCAACTTGACCCGAATCATCCCGTAAACTGAGAAATTTCTTTTTACGGAAAAATCCCAGACTCACTTTTTGGCTCGATCCGGTATTTGAACCCAGGACCTTATTCTCTGCGGTTGAAAACGCTACCGCTAGACCAACGAGGCATCAACTCATATTTATAATGGGACTGTAGGGCGGGTTACGGTGGCTTATCTCAGCAAAATAAACCAATTAATTTAACATCATTCAAACAACTAACACATTACCCTCTGATCCTAAACTAGGCAGAGCATGTAGTGCCTGTAATGTGGTAACCAGACAACTGATAAACGGGGATGTATGGTAAATACTTGCATTACACGCCGCAGGTCGTGGACAGATATTTGTGTCTGTTTGTCCGGAGTCTGGGTGTAATTATCTATATAAGTATGCATTTACAAAAGAAAATTAGTATATGTAGCTTATTAGTTATCTGGATTCAATAGTACAACCTCTGCTTAGTTTGGGATCAGATGGCCGTGTATGATAATGTCCCAGGATATCAATATATATTTATGTGTATATTTCTAAATAAATACTTATATGTAATATTATAATGACGGTCACCATAGCCTAGTTGGTAGTGCTCCTGCCTACGAAGCTGGTGGTCCTGGATTCGAATCCCGGTAAGTGCAAATATTTGTGTGATGAGCACGAATATTTGTTTCTGAGTCATGGATGTTTTCTATGTATATATGTATTTATCTATCTATATAAGTATATATATCGTCGCCTGGTACCCATAGTACAAGCTTTGCTTAGTTTGGGGCTAGGATGATCTGTGTGACATTGACCCCAGATATTATTATATAGTTAAATTACACCCAAGTTCATCACACAAAGATTTGTCTTGGTTGCGAATTGAACCCACGACCTCTGGCTTACCAGTCATATTCACTAACCACTAGACCAAGAGGCCAGTTTTATCTAAACGAATACACAGGACATATTGCTATATTATTGATGCACTAACAACATTACAGTGCAAAAAGTCAAGTTGTTGTCTAGAGCTTTCATCATCATGTCAGCCAAAGTATGTCCACTGCTGGACAAAAGCCTCCCCAAATAATGGCGGGACATGCCATAATCGCCACGCTTGGCAGACGGGTTGGCGATCGCAGTTTGATGGTAATAGTTCACAGAAAAACGCTGCTGCCCGTTCTCTGGTAGTTATTCCACTGGGACGAATTAAACGCCCCCAACGGGATGAGCTGGGGTGATGATATTCTATGCAGTCACCATACATCAAAGCTGCTAAAATTTCTCTATACTAAACTTAAAACTAAACTAAACTTTAAACAGCAACGTTATAGAAAAGATATACATAGTATCACCTAAAAAAAATGACTTATTCAGACACACACACCACACATAAACAGACACACACGCACACACACAAAAACTCACACGCAGCCAGACTATTGGCTGGCATTATTATGATTATTATTTACTTAATACTTTACTATACTAAATGTTTTGTGTTTCCTTACTGAATATCTAATATGACCGAAATGAAGGCCTGAAGACTTTAAAACACAGGATACCCACTACCGTCCCGAGTCTCCATAACAAAATTGTAACATACAACTTTTTAAATTGTACTTTATCTTTGAATTTTCGATATAATAGTATGATTATGTACACAAATACAAGTCCACTCTCTATCCCCTTATTCTCAAAGACCGATGGCACAGGTCAGCCGCTACTAATAACAGCTATAGCAAATCGCTTTATACCCATATTGATTTTTGTTCCTAATGTCGATCTGGCACCTGAACTCACCCCGGTAATGTCAGTCGATGGGACGGCGACTGACATTACCGGGGTAGTAGTAGTTGATGAAAAAATTCTATTACTGAGTCCACCTGCGCTAGTACCCCATTATAAGTTCTGCAAAGATGGCTAGACTCTGTTGAGGCTGGCCACTGTAGGAGCACTGCACTACAGTGTGATCGCCAAGTAAATGAACAGAGTACGATGCATTTAATATGCGCAGCTAGTTTCTTCTTAATTTAACTTGTTCTAGCTAAATATTCATAGCACTTGTGACACTCTAGGGATGAGGCGAGTTACTAATTTAGTGGAGGGCAGCTTGTGGTATATCTATGGCGAGGGCTCCTGATCAAGAGACATAAAGCTAATCTATAAATAAATAAAGACTTTTATTTCGGACAACAATACAGATCCATATTTTGTTAGTCAAGTGAATAATTAATTAATCTATATCTATACATATAATAAAATCGTAGGAAAGTCAAAACTGCACATTGAATATTTTTTTAAAAGGATACTTGGGGCGTGATCTACAATCGATATCGTAGTGAAAAATATAGTTTTTAGAATTCTTGTCTATTTGTCTGTATGTATGTTCGGGCTAAACTTAAAAAGTACTGCATGGATTTACTTTAAATTTTGCATGAATATTAGTAAGAGGTCGGGTCAACATATAGGCTACATATTATCATGCTATCACCTACGGGGGAGAAGCTGTGATAATTTATAAATATAGGCATATATGGCATATTATACCATCTATACAGGTTTTTCTAATGACTGTAAGGAAATTAGGGTTGGCGAATCTGTCATAAGGAAACGGTTTCACATCAACAGATGTGTAATAATTTAAAGATTACCCTTAAGAAATCTTTAGGTGTTAAATAAATATTTTTGTAATTTATAACGTTACATACAACCCTAAAGAAACTCGCAGTACTGAAAACAAACAAAACTGTAGTTATTAGTTTGTAAATTAGTTCAAAAAGTTTTATAATAAGATTCATATTTAACAAAACACAGTGTGATAAATACCAAGTGTTATTCGTAGATTATGTGGAAATTGGATCTATAACTCTTTAGTTTAAAAGTATTAAAGTTCTGTGTAAACATTATGTAGGACAAAGTAAAGGAATAGTGGGTGTCAAAATATCTGTGGATAATTACTGTTTCAAAACACAAAACTAAATTGAACTCTTTATTTTACCAACCGATTGGAACAAAATAGATATGGGACTTTTCCGAAAAAATTTGTTACTGGATTTTCATAATTTATTGAATTATGAAAATCCAGTCACAAATTCTTACACATATTTAAAAAAAATTGTATTGGTAATCTCGTTCTTTGAAGACTTGTATATAGTCAGAACCCCGTTTTATCTTTATATGATTTAATAATAAAAATCATCATCATCATCATCGTCCTAATGTATTATCAACTACGGGAGTTATCACTAATTGACTTCATCTTCTTACACTTACAGAAATCTGCAGATGGCGGCCATACTATACACTTGTAGGATTGTCAGAAATATTCTAACATACTGTTTTATTTACATACACAAAATTCATGTACGCATTTTTTTTTTATTATTATTATTATTATACAACTGCAGATAGTTCTTAAAGCTAAGACATATATATGCATCTCACGTTGATGAATAACCTGAGAACTTCAGTATGGAGAATTAATGTTGATTATTTTTATACACGTGTGTTAATGGAGTATTGCAAAAATACTTGCGGTTTAAAAAATCCATTGAACCTATACTTCAAAAATATTTTTACAATAACCGATTAGAAATAAGATTTATATTGGGCCATACATAAAGTAACTTTTCAACACAAAATTTGAAATATTCGTATTTCTATTAAAAAGTAAGTCTTGAAAATAGTCAGAACTTCGTTGTATCATGTTCTGTAATTTAATAATAAATTTAATAATAATAATTTCTAATGTATTATTAACTACGGGAGTTATCACTAATTGACTTCATCTTCTTACACTTACAGAAATCTGCAGATGGCGGTCATACTGTACACTTGTAGGATTGTGAGAATATTCTAACATACTGTTATATAACAATATACAAAATTCAAATATACTGAATATAACAGTACACAAAATTCATGTACGTATATTTATGCATCTCAGGTTTTCAGGTTTCGATACACACACACTCTATTAATCCCCTTGGTTATAACTGGCTTCGGCCCGTGTTCTCTTATAAACCGGGGATATTTTTCTCCCACCATATTTATAAGTCTTATGGTTAAGGAACTTTAAATATTTCACCTATCTGAGAGAAAGAGAGAGGTTGGTATCTCATATACCAGGTCACCAGAGCCCCACCCTCGATTAGAATTATAGATTTGTACTGAAAAATTTGGAATAACGTTGAATTCGTTATATGAATTATTAATTGATATTACTAATTTATTAAAATTATTGTCATAATCGTTATTTGAAACCTTTTTGACAATTTTAGATACATTTTACTACATCGTGTCTCAATGGTTCTGTCTGTATTTAGTTACTTTAATAGCTAAACGTGTCCAATCTATTCCCAGCTGGTGCAACAGGCTATAACAGTCAAAAATATTAATAACAGCAGCTAACAGCCATACAAAATACCCATTAATCCCTTAATAATACATTACTTATTATGCCAGTTGGTGGTAATAGCAGGTTAACCTCGTAACCAGGTACGGAGACAAACAATATGTGAAACAAAATCTAAATTAAACCTTCAACATTGGGGAGACTAGTTTGTCTAGAACCTTCTTATATGTGAACGGTAGGATAACTAACTAACTTAGCAATAATATCCTGGGACATTATTCGCCTGGGATATTATCTGATACCAAACTAAACAGAGCTTGTACTATGATAACCAGATAACTAATGTAGTACATACACTTTTCTTTTGTAAATACGTACTTACATAGACAGACATGTTCATGCGCATAAATATCTGTCCTGGGTGGGAATCGAAGACCTGGGTGTGATAGGCAAGTATATACTAGTAGGACTTGAAAGCTCCGATTTAGTTCTTCAGTACTTGGTTTTTAATCAAAAGTCATAAGTGGAAAATGCTGAGTTGTAAAGCAATATATAAACATTTAAAATGATCAAAGAAATAAAAAACCGACCAAGTGCGTGTCGGACTCGCAAATGAAGGGTTCCGTAGCAGAAAGTATTTCAGTTAATTTAATGATTATGATTATGAAAGCAAATCGCGGTTTAGAAAAAAAATGATATTAGAAACCTCAATATGATTTTTGAAGACCTATTCATAGACATCCTACATGTATGGGTACGATGAAAAAAAAATTTTTGAGTTTCGGTTCTATGTATGGCGACCCCCAAAATTATTGTTCTTTTTTTATTTTTGTGTATAAATCTTAATACGGTTCACAGAATACATCTACTTACCTAATAGTTTCGGAAAAAATGGCTGTGACATACGGACGGACAGACAGACACACAGACATGACGAATCTATAAGGGTTCCGTTTTTTGCCATTTGGCTACGGAACCCTAAAAAGCGCCTGGATATTCATCATCTAGTAAATATTTATTTTATTTTTAATTTTTATGCCTATAAATGTTGATGTTTTGTTTCTGAAGCTTTATTTTGTCAGTAGGTACTCATATGGTTTTAGTAATTAATTTTTAAACCTCTTAAATATTTTGCCTTCGGTTGCCTTAATATAGTCCATTTGCTACAAGTAATGTTTGGATCATAACTACTGTTTGATTGCGTCCCGCAGGGCCGAGAGTGGTTTCTAAATGTTATACTGCTCATTTCATGTCCTATATAGTTAGTGATTAACTAATCTGTGGATGAAAAAGCTTTTGATGGAATATTGATGAAAATTAATGGCTCAGTACTTCAAAATAACTATCGTTTCGTCGTCTCTTAGAGTACCACTCTTATAAAAAATAACATGTGTCTCCACGTCACTAATAGACCCCACGTATGGCTTAGTGGGCAGTGGTCCCTCGCCTCAGGGCGACGTCTAGCGTCTGTTGGGTTCTATTATTTGTTTGTTGTCGCTTGGTGATGGCGTAGAATATCATCACCCCATCTCATCCCGTGGGAAGCGTAGAAATCGTCCTAAGGGAATACCTACCAGAGAACCCGTACTCTGGTAGGCATCGTTTTTCTGTGTACATAATATATGACCATCAAATAACGATCGCCAACCCGTCTGCTAAGCGTGGCGAATACGGTATATCCCCTATTCTTGGGGGAGGCTTTTGTCCAGCAGTGAACGTAATTTTGCTGACATGATGACTATGATAGATATTGGTTACAAGTATAGGTCCTAAAAGGGTAAAGCACACCTAGCTAAAGCACTCTTTACCATTAATAAGATTTCGTGAATTATACGCGTGTTAAGTACCTCGCGATACAGGGGTGTGTTAACCAAATGCGTGCGCAATCTTACTGAAAATTATGTAATTATAGCCTTATCATGGCTACCTTCAAGAAGCGACTATTCCTTTCTCAAAGGACTGCAGCGTAATTACAGTCCCTCTTGGTTTTCAAGTGTCCATGGGCACAGGTGATTCCCGAGATCGATTGCTTACCTATAATACAAAAAAAAAATGTTCATGAAATAAAACCGAACTCCACCTATTATTTAGACAATTCGATTGGAACACAGCACAACGTTCATTCGCTCGAAGAGAAGCCCGACTGGGGAAGTACCTCCACCTTACAGAAGACATTCCTTAATAATAACATTAATAATTTAATGTTGTGTTTCTGAGTGTGAGTAAGGTCGCCAGAGCTCATCGGGGTGGGGGGGAGGGTCAGTAATCCTTGTTTGCTGACTCTTACAGGCCAGCAACGCACCCGCGACTCCTCTGGTGTTGCGAGTGTCTATGGGCGGCGGTGATCACATCAGGTGAGCCAATTGCTCGTTTGTTGACCTCTGACATAAAAATAAAAAAAACACAAGGTACAGTGGACCATTTCCTTTCGGACCAAAAGCATTCCTTATCAATAAAAATTTTACTTATTCGACATAACTATGTGGTTTTCTTTTGTTTTCAAACTCCCTTCTTTTGATGTCGGCTAAAAAGAATGGCCTGGATGGGCTTGGTTCAACTGCGTATTTTACGAGCCTTTACTGGATATAGTTGTTATTTGTTTTGAGTTTAAATGTCATCTACCAACGTGTGTTTCACAAGAGACTTTTAACCGCGCTCTACTACTCTGTTGGATCAATTTACTGCGGAGATATTTCCGATCCTGTATGTCATAGTAACCTTTAAGAAGCAAGCAATTACCTTTTTTAATAGCCGGCAACGTACTTGAAGCACTTCTGGTGTTGCGAGTGTCCATTGGCTGCGGTGATTACCTATTACCATCAGGTGCCCCGCTGGTCATAATAGAAAGGTTCGTATGCTATTATATCTATATAAATAAAAAGAGAAGTCCTGACTGACTGACTGACTGACTCATCAACGCCCAGCCCAAACCCTTGGATCTAGAAAGCTGAAATTTTGCACAGATGTTTCATTCTAATGTAGACAAGGAATAAGAAAGGATTTTTCGAAATTCCATCCCTAAGGGGGTAAAATGGGGGTGAAAAGTTAGTATAAAAGTTTGCCGTTTTTGAAGTTAAAGGCATGAAAATTTCTATGTAGCCTTACAGTTAAAAATAAAAAATATATATTTCAGGATTTTTGGAATTTCCACCCCCAAGGGCAAAAAATAGGGGATGTCAGTTTGTGTGAAAAAATGTGCTTTAAGTTAAACGCGTGAAAATTGGTATTTGGCCTTTCAGATAAAAATATATATTTTCAGGATTTTTGAGAATTTCACCCCTTAGGGCATAATATAGGGGATGTAAGTGTGTATGAGAAATGCGGCATTTTTTAAGTTAAACACATGAATATTGGTATTTGTCAACATATAAGCTACATATTATCACGCTATCACCTACAGATAAGGAGCTGGGGAGATAATTTATAAAGTTTAACGCGGGTAAAACTGCGGGGCACAGCTAGTTATGAAATAAAATAATACTTGCGGTGCATATTATTAACTATATTTTAATAAAGACTGCTATACGACTGCTCCCCAATCCTCGATCTATTACATATAACTTAGCATAAGTAAGAAGTTACCTACGCATTAGCGGGATGTTGTGCACGTAAGAAAACTTTTAATCCCACACACTGGGTCGTTAGTTCCAGGCATTGGCGCTGCATCTCTTCTGGAGCAGATTGCAATGGTCCATTTGGTTATGTATAGAGATTTTATATTAATAAATACTCAGTAAGTAAGCAAGTAAAGAAAAATAAACCGTAATGTTAGAGCAATAAGCGGTCTTTTTTTGTTTTTTTTTTAACAATTAGGTTCACTTAACTGTCCAACGCACTTTGTACAATTGAAAGAGTATTAAACAAATATAGCTTAAGTGTTTGGCCTTCTAGAAGTAAACACAGCATGCATTAAACAAAAAGAAAGTCTACAGTTGGGTTACATCATAGTCAGTTCAAATTGAAATTAATATTACAATTAGAAAGATAACAATACAAACATTTAATTTTAAATTTAACAAAGCAATAACACCTAGTTGCAGTAATTTACATCACTTATGATTAAATTTCTTAAGTAAGAACAGTCTCAACGAATGAGCAGACGAACTAAAAATATCAATTTGGTTGAAAAGTTGTTGTAAGTCTTATCGCTAAAAGCGTTTTTCGAGGCAAACAATGTTTAAGATGAACCAACATTTTTAAGTTGATAATTAGAGGGGTAGAATAGTGTCGAATAGGTAGGAAATAAGAGAAGAAAGAGTTTGCTGAGTGGTGACGGCAGCGAAAAGTCAACCCGAGGGAATATCTAGCAGAGGACGGCAGCAGCTTCTTTCTGAGTACTATGACAATATTACTGCGATCGCCAACCCGTCTGCCAAGCGTGGCGATTATTTTATTTTATTTTATTGGAAAACCTACAGCTGTTGATATGTGATTAGCTATTTGTGTATAATGTAGAAAGCCAATTACAGGTTTTCACCAATAGCCATACATTATAAAACTGGTACAGTCAGCACCAAAAGTCGATGAACAGAATGTATATTTAACAGTACAGTTACGGCGTCAAATCAGGGTAATCTAATGATAAAATTTAATGGATAAAAATTCTGTACAGACGCCAGCACATCCATTAAATATATCATTAGATAACCCTGATTTGACGCCGTAACTGTACTGTTAAATATACATTCTGTTCATCGACTTTTGGTGCTGACTGTACATGTTTGCTTATATCGCGGAAACATGCAACTGGATACATATCTTAAAGATATTAGTTTCCTTACAGTTACTTATTACTAAAGAAATCAAGGCATAGCAACCGCTTCACTGTTTTTATGTTGATTGAATAAGGATCTAAGTTATATATTATATGGCATATGCTCCTAAGATTATTCTTGGGGGAGGCTTTTGTCCAGCGGTGGACTTCTTGCGGCTGTAACGATGAAGTGAACAAAATAAGCAAAATAAGTTAATAATTTGAAAGTAATAATATTATAATAGTAATATCCTCCTGGGTGAATTTCGGCCACGAATGCCAATCTCAAGGGATACTAGCCATCTGTGCGGGATATATTATAGTGCACAAGCGTATGTACACATAGGGGCATTTTATATTCCATCCCTTCCATGATCCGATGGGACAACTAGCGACACGACCGGAAATAGGTCAAGTACAGCACTGACAGCTTTACAAGCTCACCAAGGCACGGGGGTGTGAATATCGCCAAATCCCAAACTCCGTGCGTGAGGATTTTTCTTTTTGCAGACATATCCCATAATCACTTTTTGGGCCGAGCTAGATTTTAACCCAGGAGCTCATTATTTGCTGTTGAACAGGCTACCACTAGACCAACGAGGTAGTTAAAAATAGTTTAATTAATAATAATAATATCTAGGGACAGTGTCACACAGATCATCCTAGCCCCAAACTAAGCAAAGCTCGTACTATGGGTACCAGGCGACGATATAGATACTTATATAGATAGATAAATACTTATATACATAGAAAACATCCAGGACTCAGAAACAAATATTCGTGTTCATCACACAAATATTTGCACTTACCGGGATTCGAACCCAGGACCACCAGCTTCTCTAGGCTAGGTGACCGACAAAAAGTTATGTAACAAACATTTATATGTGAAGAATGTCTACATCCGGCTAAAACTTCACTAATTATGCGCAAAAATGTTGTCTGCATGGCTCCTATCATTTATAATAAAATCCCAAAGAGTTGGAAAGAGCTATCTTAAATGCATCATTGCTAATGATGCATTTAAGATAAAAGTGAAGTCATTTTAGTGGATAAAGCTTAATATTACAGATTTTTTAAATGAAAAACTCTAGAGGTGTTGGCAAAAATGAAATGTAATACGACTAATTTATAAAACATATTCTATATTCAGGTTATAAGAAAATAAAATTTCATTTATATAATATGGAATAGTTACTATTGCTTTTTATTTGTATTATTGTTTTTTATTGGTATTTGAATAACTGTGTATTTATGGACTTTGAATTGTGGTGTAGTAAAATAATTAAACATTAGGTACTTTAATGTTTAATTATTCTAATTTGTGTCATATTTGCATACCAGAATCTGGTTAGACATGTAGTGACTAATTATAATTTATAAGACCTGTATTTATATGACCATGTATAAGGCAAATAAATTTATCTTATCTTATCTAATGCCATATCTTTCCTGTATTACTTAAGAATTGCCAAGCTGATGTGGCAGTTTGCAGGACACAGGTCGTAAAACTGACGGCCGCTGGGGCAGAAAGATTTTCGAGTGCTGACCACGAACCTTAAGGCACTAAATGGCCAGGCCCCCTACTAGATTTAACGATGATTTATGAAGGTCCTGGAAGCCTGGAGATCTTTGGGCTCTTCATCTAGTTTTGTGTTGACTTTCGGCTGATATGATGATGATTGACGGGCCTGTTGGCGTGGTTGGCAAACGCTTGCTTTTCACACCGGAGGTCGTAGGTTCGATTGCGACCCAGAACAGATATTTGTGTGCATGAACATGTCTGTTTATCCTGAGTCTAGGTGTAATTTATACATATAATAAAATTGTAGGAAAGTCAAAACTGTACATTTAATATTTTTTAAAAAGGATACTTGGGGCGTGATCTGCAATCTATATCGAAGCTAAAAATATAGTTTTTAAAATTTTTGTCTGTGTGTCTGTTTGTCTGTATGTATGTCCGGGCTAAACTCCAAAAGTACTGCATGGATTTACGTCAAATTTTGCATGAATATTACTAAGAGGTCGGGTCAACATATAGGCTACATATTATCACACTGTCACCTACTGGGGAGGAGCTATGATAATTTATTAAATTTAATGCGAGTAAAACCACGGGGCACAACTATAATTTATAAAGTTTAACGCGGGTAAAACCGCGGGGCGCAGCTAGTTATCTATATAAGTATGTATTTACAAGAGAAAAGTAATATATGTAGAATATCAGTTATCTTGTTTCAATAGTACAAGCTCTGGTTAGTTAGGGATCAGATGGCCATGTGTAAATAATGTCCCAGGATATTATTATTATTATTACGATGATGATGACTGTATTAATCTTCATAATTGTTACAGCAGACAAATTACAAAAAAGACTTTATCTTTGTTGCAGTAGTACAACAAAGTGTGAACAACATCCAGTATTGGTAATTAAATTTAATCTCACTTGTAAGATATACTGCTCCCACTGTTGATCCTGGCTTACAGGAGTTGCAGTGGGGGTTAAGAGGGAGGGACTATTTCCGATAATACACCATAATACTGGGTGTTGTTGACATTTAGTAGGTACTATTTTATCGTATCGTATGTATGCAAAGTTTAAATTTACGTAGTCGTAGAATAAGGTCATAGGTATGCCTTTTTTCTGTCGTTTCCATATTTCCCGGCAATTTTGAATTTGGAACTGTTCTTTATTCGAATGTGTTAAAATTTTGAATCTCAAAACAGTTGAAAGTATTAGGATTAATGCTATTGTTTAGTCACAGCGTCCATTGGACTCTGTCAGGTTACGTACGAAAATGAATATTTCGAAGGAAAATGTTCGTGCAATAATTTTCCACAATTTTAGAAGAGACCTGACACGGCTTCAGTGTTTTGAAAAGCTAACACTTGTACCTTTATCTCTACGAGAAAAAAATATCTGATTCTACGAGTAGGTAAAAAATACATCTACAGTAAAAAGAAATTATGTGTACTTACTAATAAATGTATTTACTATTTCTCTATTCGCACTATTGACATTTTACTTGTTCCTACCGTGTGAAATAAATAGTGAGCGTGAGTAATATCGTTCTTGGCTAGTCTCTAGAACTGATGACTCATTTCACCCGGATGTTCCCCAGATGGCAGGGACCATAAGCCACTGCAGTTTCCTAATCGTACCCTGCATCCGTGGTCTACGACGGGGGTAGAGGTGCACCAGTAACACACCCCCCCCCAGCTCAAGAGCAATGCGGCATGAACTGTCAACATAACTCCCTCTGCCCGATCTAGCACTGTTGCGACACAGCCCCTGAGAGGCCGACGCCAAGCGGGGGGAGCCTCCGAAGCCTTGCTGGAGGGGCATGCTCCCCCCCCCCTCCAGAACTCATGTTAATAAGATTCCTCTCATAACGTTGGATGATTCACCGGCGAGCACCTCCCTAACAAGGATACTCTGCCTCACTTTACCTTCACCTTTCTTTCGGATACTGAATCCGAAAGAAAGGTGAACGTTTCTGGCAGCCACGCCCGTTGGATGCGGATAGCGCAAGACCGGCAATTGTGGAGATCTTTGGGGGAGGCCTTTGTCCAGCAGTGGACGTCTTTCGGCTATAAGACTATTCAACTCATCAAAATAAATAAATTATATATTACTACAAACATGTTCTGATTATTTACAAGCGCTTTTTTTAAGTCTACCTATAAAAACCTTTTTTATTGTATTTTATCCCATATTATTGTTTTTTATTAAAGACAATGCCCTCCCTATGGTGTCGCGGGGTACTTTACAAACATAATAGGCGGGCATTAATTACATCCAGAATCAGAACAACTATTTATGGGTCAGACAAATATTTGTCCGGCGCGGGACTCAAACCCGCGACACAAAGCGGCGAGGCGACTGTCTGAGGATGTATATAACAGAAAACGGGCAGCGGCGTTTCTCTGATTTCAAAACCACCATACTGAGATCACCAACCCGTCCGTCAAGCATGGTGATTATAGCATATCTAAAATGATAAATCCTTGGGTTGCTGGCCCTTTGTCCAGCAGTACGTCTTTCGGCCGATAGGAGGATAGAAAATGATAATTAGTCTATAATACAAATCACAGATACAGCTAATTTAGAATCTTTAATTTCATTGTGTACCACAAAATCATTTTGTGACATACAATCAAATTCCACCATGTTTTACATGCATATCGCTTAAATTAATAATTTTACTTACTATTGAAGTAAGTTACTTCAAAACCAACCACAAAACAATAATTTACCTAGCATTAGCACCTATTTTATAATATACGCTACACCCCGCAAAATCGTACCACTTATCTAGTTTTCGATGTATTATTAAATACGTTTTCGTGGTTGGGATCTTATACCTGTCGTGACTTCCGATAGGAATATCCGGCTAATCACGGATGAAAACTCTATAATACAGATTTTGTATACATCTATTATGAAATTGCATATCAGTAATATGATAAATACAAAACACTGAATCTTTCGGCAATGTGTACCCAGATCTATCGAATGATAGCGTTCAAATTTGAAATTAGTGAAAGTTCGTAAGTATGGATGGATGTATGTTACTCTTTCACGTAAAAACTACTGTATGGATTTTAATGAAACTTTACAATAATATACCTTATACATCAGAATAACACATAGACTACAATTTATAAAGATATTCTGTGAATTGTCCAAAATATGACGATAAGCAAGTAGGAAAACATCTACCATCTGCGAGCTATACCGGCATGCACTGCCAAAACCGCTAGAGGTACACATCCTCCTAATATTATAAATGCGAAAGTGTCCGAGTTCAAATGTATGGATGTATGTTTGTAACTCTTTTATGCCAAAACTACTTTAACGCGGGTGAAACCGCGGCTCATAGCTACTAAAAAATAAATTTCCGCTGAACTAGAGGGATCCACATTAGCAAAACAATATTAATGTAAAATCAGACTTATGTCACATACAGTTACTCCCACAGTCACATTAGAGTGATCATTTTATATTGATAACACCTCTGAAATTTGAGAGACTAGAGGTACACATCCTCCTAATATTAGGTCTTTACCTATGAAATTGCCGTTCTGCAGTACTGGCCATTTCAAATCAAAATAATTTTTGTTTGGCTAAGAATTCTAATTTCAAATTAATTTTATTTTAAAAACATGGATTCTTTTTTCCAAAAGTAGTCATTTCTTTATTGATTAGTGTTACATTTTCATCGCATTTCAATCTTTTTCGTCATCATGGATACGTTAAAAATTCGAGTAATTATGGAATATGAGTACCGTCGTGGCAGCAACGCGGCACAAGCGGCACGCAACATCAACGACGTTTACGGAGCTAACACTACAAACCAACGCACCACCTGTTATTGGTTTGCTCGCTTCCGTTCTGGAAATTTCGACCTGAAAAATGAACCTCGCGGTCGTCCGAAGACTTTGGTCGACAATGACGAATTAAAGGCGGTTGTGGAAGCTGATGATACACAATCTACGGCTGAATTAGCAGCAGCTTTCGACGTTAGCGTCAAAACAATATTGGTCCATTTGCGTCAAATTGGCAAGGTAAAAAAGCTTGACAAATGGGTGCCCCACGAACTCAATGATCGCCAGCGCGAAGTACGCGTCGAGACGTGCCTTGCACTGCTCAACAGACACACAAATGAAGGAATTTTGAACCGCATTGTTACCTGCGATGAAAAATGGATTCTGTTTGATAACCGCAAGCGCTCAGCAAGTTGGTTGGATCCTGGTTCAGCACCTAAACAATGCCCTAAACGAAAACTTACCCCTAGAAAAGTGATGGTCACTGTTTGGTGGTCTAGCGCCGGTGTGATTCATCACAGCTTCTTACCAAACGGGGTGAGCATTACTGCAGATGTGTACTGTGAAGAACTGAGCACAATGATGGAGAAGCTGGCGCATCTCCAACCAGCATTGGTCAATCGCTCGTCTCCGCTGCTCCTGCACGACAACGCGCGACCTCATACTGCACAGCAGACGGTCTCCAAGTTGCAAGAACTGGGGTTGGAAGCTCTCCGTCATCCGCCCTACTCACCAGACCTTGCGCCTACAGACTACTACTTTTTCCAGAATTTGGATAACTTCTTGGCGGGAAAAAAATTCAATACCTGAGAGGCAGTACAAAATGCCTTTGAAGAATTTGTTGCCTCCCGTCCAGCTGATTTCTTTAAGAAGGGCATCAATAAACTGCCACTGCGATGGCAAAGATGCATTGATTGCATGGGTGATTACTTCGATTAATACAAATAAAAAAATTCATGAAAAAAATTCGTTTAAATTTTTTCATACAAAACGGCAATTTCATAGGTAAAGACCTATTATTATAAATGCAAAAGTGTCCGAGTTCATATGTATGGATGTATGTTTGTAACTCTTTTATGCCAAAACTACATTAACGCGGGTGAAACCGCGGCTCATAGCTCGTAAAAAATAAATTTCCGCTGAACTAGAGGGATCCACATTAGCAAAACAATATTAATGTAAAATCAGACTTATGTCACATACAGTTACTCCCACAGTCACATTAGAGTGATCATTTTATATTGATAACACCTCCGAAATTAACTATTTTTGAATCGTCAGGACCTTAATAATGACAAAGTATGCCCGAAGATTCGGCAGAACATGAAGGTTTTATTTCAGCTGGATAATTTAATTATAATGTGCTATAGTATTTAGTTAAATCTGTGCATTAATAATATACTTTACATTATTCACACACGGCTATCTGATTCCAAACTAAGCAGAGCTTGTACTAAGGAAACCAGATAACTGAAATACTACATTATATACTACTTTTCTTTTGTAAATGCATACTTATATAGATAATAACACCCAGACTCAGAACAAACAAACGTACCGTGGTAGATATCGAACCCACGACCTGCGGCATGAAAAGTAGGTATTTACCAACCACGCCAACCCGTTGGATTGCATTTATTTCATTACGAAAAAAGCTTAAATTGAAGTAATACATTTTACTATTTAAATGCACAAAACAAAAATAGAATAAATGAAATTTATTCGTATAAATAATTTACCTGTATGTCTCTCCAGCTGGAATCTTCCATTTAACCCTTAACACCCTCACAAACCAACAAATTATTCAAAAAGTAAACGAAACTAAAATAGAACAAATAAAATGTATTGTTTCCTGAATTTGTACAAAAAATAACAATTAATATCACTCAGTTTGTACTGTATACAGCGTGCGAACGTTGCGTTGCATGGGTGGGGAAGGGGTGGGTGCTACGCGTTCCGCCGTAGATATAAAAGCTTGGTCCGCTACTACAGAGGACATATTCGTAGCAGCGTAGAAACCGTAGCAACTTCAACCGATACAATGGCTCTTGGGTAAGTCATTTTTTATTCCATTTTTTTCGCCAATACTTATTAGGTACATTATAATATTTCGTGTAAAATTAGGGGGCAAGATTATTCTGACTGTTTATTTTTTGTCATTAATGAAATAATATATCGTAAAGTTTAATATAGAGTGTCTCGTATTACAGTATTTTTACGTATGTTTTACAATAATGTTAAAGTGATATTTTTGCAGTTCATTTTAATAAATAAAATTAACAGTTAGTCCTTACTTTATTTGTGGTAAAAATATACTTTAAAATTTAAAAACTAGAGCTCAGTTTGTTTAACATTCCATGTCATCTTTAAAAATAATTCTTTTATATATATGCCATGGAAAGAGACTTTAACGAGGGAGGTGATATATAACTACATTATTTATATTAATATGTTCATACATATGAGTGACCATGGGTACATAGAATTGAATTTCTTTTCCCAATTTTAAATTCATAGTAATTTTAACACTTGTATGTATCTTATTTCTATTTTTATAGTAAAATATGTTTTAGTAAAACGAATCACAATAATTTATTCACAGGATGGGTCGTGTCAAATGATATTATTATTTTATTTTATGGTTTGACTATGTGTCCGCGACTTCATCGGCATATAAGTAAACATTTACTGAATCGAATTAAGCATAACATTTTCGTATTTTTAATTTTGCTTTTGAACTTTTGGGTATTATATCAAGGATGAGTTATTTATTTTATTTTTTTATTTTATTTTCAAATTTAGAAAACTTACATCTAATAAGTTACACACATTCTTGAAGTTATATAAAAGATGGCCAATTACAAGTTTTCACAAATAAATAAATTGTATACATATTACAAATATAGAATAAACATCATACCTATACCTATTACTAAATTACTATTTTAAAAAATCTAAAAAATCTACTGAGAACACTGAGACTCAAAGAAATTATTACACATAGTCTTTTTCAGGTTTGAGACACTTGTATGAAATATATCAATGTCGACTCTCTGGCATTCAGTGTTGTACAAACGACTTGCCCTTATCAAAAAAGCATTTTGTCTGTAGTTGCTTTTGGTGGTAGGGGTGTGCAATAAATTATGTCGTCTTAGGAATGCTAAGGGTACGCGAAGGCCTATTTTGTTCATCAGCTCAGTGACATCCATTGAACCATTCATGAGTTTAAATAATAGTGAGACATCAGCTATTTTCCTGCGCTCCTGTAGAGGAAGCATGTGGAACTTACTGCAGCGACTTGTGTAGTTAGGTAGATAGGTTTTAGCGCGATATTGAATGTACCTTAAGAATTTCCTTTGAATGTTTTCTAACCTTACTATATATGTGTCATATCTGGGGTTCCATACCTGAGAAGCGTATTCGAGTAGACTACGGACGTAAGCACAATATAGAATTTTGAGAGTCTTAATGTTTTTAAAATCTGCTGATAGTCTAAAAATGAAACCTAACACTTTGGAAGCTCTATTAATTATGTTGTCCACGTGTGAATCAAAGATCAACTTGGAATCAAATGTCACTCCCAAGTCCCTGACAGTATTCACTCTCGTAATAACTGTAGCCGCGAGTCTATAATCGTAATTAATCGGGTTGGGTTTACGAGTGAAAGATAACACGTAGCACTTATCAATGTTGAGATCGAGGTGGTTTTCAATGCAGTATGAATTAAAACGGTCCAGATCATTTTGCAAAGAGATAGCGGCCTCATAAGACGATATTTTACCCAAAATCTTCATGTCATCCGCATATAATATAATTTTTGAGCTAAGAAAGCAGGATACGACATCGTTTATGAAGATGTTGAATAATAGGGGCCCTAATAAGGATCCCTGCGGTTACTTGTTAATGCCATCTTATTACCGAAGACTATATTATAGGGGTCTTGATACAGTTAAATACTTGAATATTTTTTTTGTATTTATCAATAGATTGTAATAGGCAATAAAATAAAATTATATTAATAAAAAAAAACATTCCACACGCTACCATGATTTTGAAACACTGACAAACTAAGAAGATATGGCAAACTGAGTATCAAAAAGTCTTTGACAATAAAACCTTAATGGTCGAATTTAGAAAAGTGCGATCTTTAGTATTAAATAAAAAAACTGGTCCCAGTTCTGCCAAATGTATAAGGCCAGTACAATTAATTTAGTAAGAACATACATAGTTTCTTATTTATTTATTTCCTCCAAATAAAATATAAAAATGATTTAGACTAATTTACCATCTTATTATTGTGGTATTTTACAATTGGTTATTAAATACTTATATTACTTTACTTTTATTTGACATACTAAATTTGATGTATATTTAAACAACGTGGTGAGGTAACTTTTGTAAAACGAGGCAGTATTTGATCTATGTGATATACCAAATGTTCCTAATTTCTCAATGGAAATATCTCCATTGCAGTTGTAAAAAGCTATAAGTGCACTTTTACAAGAATACATGATTCAAACATATATAATACCCATATCTCAATTTTTTTTCTACAAATTACCTCTTTACTATTCCTATATTGACAACAGAAATATTAATAGAATTTGTCATGATTTTTTTTATTGAAGCGGTTGCTTAATCATATGGATGTATGCTTTTAAAAGACAACACCTACATTAGTAAAATTATTTCCTGTGTCTTTACAAACTTACAAACATATCATTGATGGACAACACCCAGTGCACCTAGATTCAACTATAGTTGTGCTTTGCGGAATCGAATGCGGGACACGAAGTGGCGAAGCCACTATCTTAAACTCTGCGTCACATGTGCACTCAATATAATTTATTAGTAAAATACATATTAAAAATATGATGATACTTTGCCCATGTTTTGAATAAAAAATATTTAAATAATAATTTAAGTACTTACATACATACATAGACTCACGCCTGTTTCCCAGAGGGGTAGGCAGAGACAACGGATTTCCATTTGTCACGATCTTTGCACACGTCTTTTGCCTCGATTACTGTCATTATATTCTTCCTACATGCTCGCCGGTTTAGGGTACTTCTGACCTGCCATTTCTTGAGAACGTCTCCGATTTGGTCAGAGAATGTTCGACGAGGTCTACCCCTTCCGGTTGTTCCATTCACACAGGCCAGGTATACTTCTTTGGTCAATCTTCTTTCATTCATCCTTTCTAAATGGCCAAACCATCTCAGCATTCCTTTTTTAAGTACTTAACAAGCAATAAAAGAAACAAAAACGTGATTTACACTTGCGGCCCCAATAGTGCCGCGAGTATCCATGGGCGGCCGGGATCACATATAATCAGATGACTTGATTAATAGTTTGCCTTGCAATTCTATATAAAAATATGTGGGAGTAAATTAAAACGTATAATAATGTTAAAATAAACAGAACTATTTACATAGTAGGAAGACGTTTAATTATTAAAGCTACGGTATTTAAATAAATAGAAATCTAATACGTCATATCAATTTTAAATTACATTATAATGTTATACTTATAACATTTATTTGCTACTAACGTAAATTGATAGATAAGATAAGACTTTATATGCATTAAACATGGTATACAGGTGTTACAAAATTTATAGAAGATGTAAACAAGATTCGACTTGTGACTTGACTTGACTTTCGACTGTAGGTGTGGCGCAGCGGTTAAGACAGTCGCCTCACCGCTTCGTGTCGCGGGTTCGAGTCCCGCGCCGGACAGCTATTTCGTGACCCATAAATAGTTGTTCTGAGTCTGGATGTAATTTGTGTCCGTCTATTGTATGTTTGTAAAGTACCCCGCGACACAGGGATAATTTACCTAATGCGCGCGTTGTCTCTAAAAAAAATATCATTATAAAATTATACGCTAAGTATCATTAGTATGCATAAAAAAGTTTCGTTCGTTTCGTTTTAACAACGCAGTCAAAAATCATAAGAAGGTGTTCTGAATCCTCCGTTCCTTCAATACATTTTTTTACACCTTGTATTGGACGTTAAGCCGCTAAGTATCCTTATTAGTCACCAGTTCAAAATAGCACTTATTTCAGATACTTTGTAAGTGATCATCTAAAGTAGATCTAAATTCTAAAGTGAAGGAGAATCTGATACCTGGTTAGTTGCCTGATTACTAAGTAGACTACGACTTATGAGATACCAAGTTAGTACTTGTAACTTACATAACTTGCTCCATTAGGAGGGAATATCTCCCAGAGAACTGGCAGCAGCATCTCTCTGTGTGTTATATTATTGATTGCAATTTTATTATTAATATATTTTTTAATGACAACGATTGAAGAGAATAAAATATATATTGTTTTCTATGAACTCCTGAATGCAAATATGTCATCATAGCCATTCTCGAACATTGTTTAAAAATATATTCGTCCTGTAAAAGAAATTAAGCTTTAAGTCTACAATTTTTATTTGGTACCACGCCCGCATTAGGGATTCTAATTCCTGTGTCGCGGGGTACTTTACAAACATATAATTGACGGAAAAAATTATATCCAGACTCAGAACAACCATTTGTGGGACAAATAGTTATCCGGCGCGGGACTAGAACCCGTGACACGAAGCGGTGAGGCAGTCGTTTGTCCAACAGTGGACGTCATTTCGCTGACATGATGATTTATTAATTTTAGGTTCAGTTAGATATTTAGATCCGTACTACTGATTACGGCACCACATTACACGCCAGAAAAGCAGAGCGAAATTTGTATAAGTAATATCTACGTCATTACTACTACTTAATATAACAAAACTTCGACGCACCAACAAAATGACTACAAGCTAAAAAGTTACAGTTTTCGATATATATGCTTATTATGTATATAAATTAACTAGTTTAATATATATTTACATAATGTTTTTTATCCTTAGACGGTTATTCTTCAAAGTACAGACAAACTCGGCTCAAACCATTAAACAAGGATAATCTGTAGTAAATAGGGCTTAGGAACTTTTGTTTGCCGGATATATTGTATCTGTATATGAATAGTAATTGTTCCGCTTATGTTTTTTATGGAAAAATGTATTTTCTTACAGGCGTGGGTTTCAATAAAAGCTCTGAGATGTATTTATTGAAACGAAATAGATTATTCTATATAGATAATTCTAGAAATATTGACTCACTTTTCTGATTAAAAGAAAACAAATTAATAAAAATGTAGCACACTATTACCTTCTATTACCTTTGACGGTCACCGTAGCCTAGTTGGTAGTGCTCCTGCCTACGAAGCTGGTGGTCCTGGGTTCGAATCCCGGTAAGTGGAAATATTTGTGTGATGAGCACGAATATTTGTTTCTGAGTCATGGATGTTTTCTATGTATTTAAGTATTTATCTATCTATATAAGTATGTATATCGTCGCCTGGTACCCATAGTACAAGCTTTGCTTAGTTTGGGGCTAGGATGATCTGTGTGAGATTGTCCCTTCGATATTATTATTATTATTCTATGTACACGATATCACAAAAATGGTGGAGTAAACTCAAGGAGCGCTATCTACGAGTACTCATTGAACTGAACAATTGAAAGACTGAAAACAGGTTCGTTAGTAAAATACCATAAATATTTTTCGTCTCCCATATAAAATGTATCATAATGATCGTATGATCTTCTATGGAAAGAAAATAATCTAAATTATCTTTCACAGATCATTTAATTTATGTTACATTTTGCATTATGTATATATACATGTAATAAAACAAAACATCACCGCCACAATTATCTTTCTGTCTCAGGGCAATAAACTCAAAAACTACCGTACAGATTTTTATACAGTTATCTCAAACGGACAAGGTGATACATGAGGTAGGTTTCCTCCATAATTTCAGTAAACACACTACATACAAGCAAATATGCCTGACCGTTTTATTATTTTAGATTCCTAGTCGAGGAGTTTATCAATTGTTATTTTTTGTATTTGATGTCGATTATTACTTTACTACTCTAACCTGTTAAGTAGTGTAAAAGAATGCTGTAACAAAATGTGGTCATAATACTTTAATGAAAGGTCACTAAGTTAAGGAAACTGGTGCAAACCAGTTCAACCAACTCCTTCCTCCTTGTGTTTGATGGGCAATGGTTACCCTAGTAAAATAAAATAAAAAAGGTTTTTATTCACGTAGACTTTAAAAAAGCGCTTGTAAATAGTCAGAACATATTTGTAGTAATATAGTTGTATACATTATTATTTCTAGTAACATAGATATTTAGGTACACATTGTATGAAAACATTTATAAAATTTATTTTATTATAGCATTGATATTTAGCTAGCTCGTATCAAGTTATTGACAAGTTAGTGTTAGAGTTGTTCAAGCCGCCCTGTAGCCATCTAACGACGAGAACCGGGACCGGCAGCTTAACGTGCCCTCCGATATACAGAGACGCTCAGAAATTAAACCACTTTGGTGGTCACCCATCTATGGACTGACCGCGAGCCTAGTTGCTTTACCTCGTCGATCATTTACGGACTGATGAGAGCATCTAGCTATGAGCGTGACTCCACCACTGTGAGAAGGCAGGACATTTTAACGGGACACAGACAGTCCGGTCATATTCCATTAAACAAATTCTGATTTATGATGAATAAATCCACTTCTCCAAACTGTATGGAATGTGGTAGAGGAAGTGCACCATCTCTTAATGGAATGTGTGCGGAATGATGCATTTCGAAGAGATATTATGTTACAATATAATATCACTGCTTGTAATGTTCGGTGGTGCAACAGCATTTTGTCATCTCCCTGTTTAGCAAAAGCCAAAATGTTGTATAAACTTGCGCAAGTATACCTTAAGAATAGATTAAAAGTTGTGTATTAGAATACTTAGTTTGTTATGGTTAGCTAATGTTTTATGGGGATTACATGTTCTTTTTAACTTGCCCATCTACAAATAACGCTTAAAAATCCGTCATTATTTTCGGCAGTTTAAAATATTGATTTGTGGAGTAAAGTCTTCTACAAAAGAGACTTATTCACCGTAAATGGAACGATTGTGGCAAACACATACATGTTAACTTAAGAGAGATTAAAATTCAAATTCGCTTATTCTCGTCAATCTTTTCTGCCTCTAGTATGTTTGTACATTTTTGAAATTGCTGTATTTGTGAAAACGCAGCTACAATTATTTACTAGAGCTAATATGTTTTTCCTCCCAACACAAGACATGGAGATAGACTTGTCATATATTTTAAGCCTGATACAACACTATTTCAAAAAAGTTGAAAGCGTTTAATGCTTTGTCACAAAATATTAGCAATTTTTCTGGGGCAAAGTTCAAAATCCATCTCAATCTCTGTGGCTCCTGGAATAAATCATTGTATTCCATCAGTGATTTATTTAATTCATTTTATGATTTGTGTAACATTTTACATACAACAATCATACAATTCGCATGCTGTTCATCAGTAAAATAGATGAGACTAACCTAATACTAAGTCCATCATTGTACTCTATATTGAAGTGAAATAAATAAATGAAATGAAATCGACGGGGTCAATCGGCTAGGCACCTCAATAAGGCTTGAACTGAACGTTGTGAAGACATTTTTTGGTATAAATTACCCCAAATAACCCTTATCCCAGCTTTAGTAGCATTTAAATATGAATGAATACAGTTTTGAACTATTTCACTTGTACAAAAATATGAATGTAAGAAAAGTTACGGACCCTATGAAATTTTACTTAAAATATTATATACTATCAGTTTCACCCGCGTTAAACTTTAAAAATATATATATTTCGGATATACATATAAGCTAAGACCACAAATTTTCATCAAAATCTGTTCTGTAGTTTTTTCGTGAAAGAGTAACGAACATCCACACATCCATACTCACTTTTAAATAAAATATATGCATATCTTTGAACCGTGATTTTTCCATCCGAGCATTAAAGTCATTTAAGATATTGGTATGAATTATGACGAACCTTCCATAGATACATTAATAAAATTGATGTTTCCCACGACCTGAATTAAGTAGGCTTTCGTTTTATGTTAGTGAATATAGAAATAGGCAGACTTGCGTTCGTATATTACTGTAGAGGCAAAAGAGAGGTCGAGCACATATTTTCTTTCTCTCTTTCTCACATAGCAAGTTACGTTTCGTACATATAACTTGTACTGTACTCGTGTGGTCTAACACACACTCGTTATTATTTTTTAGAGAATCTTTCAAGATGTATTACCGACTTGTGCTAGTTCGTCGCAACATTGCTTAAGCACATATTCACCATACATAAGACATAGAGATTATAGATTTATTACTATGGTCAAATAAATAAATGGTCAAATATGTGTGTGGTCATTAGAAAGTGCTGTAATATAACTGATGGTATCCTAAACACAATTGCAACAAAGTGCTCCATTTCAATTCGAAATAAAGCCAATTAACTCAAGTGTCTTGTTTTCATGTATTCCTGATAGTTACATCTAGCCTCGGATATGCCGTCACTTATATAGGAGAATAGAAAGCCAATTGGGTTAATATTTTTTGCTGAAGAAAAGCCACCATTTTTGGTTGCCATGCTTTTTTTAATTTTGTATCAGTATTTATTTATTTAATATTAAGAAAGACCAGCAGCACATAAAAACAATTATAAAAACTATCAAAAGTAATTATATGTCTCCACGTTTACTGTCCATATTTATTATTGTTATATTGTCACCCCACCCCAGACTCAGGACAAACAGACATGTTCATGCACATAAATACCTTGACTGGGAATCGAACCCACGACCTGCGGGTTGAAACGATATACCAACCACTCCAACCAACCCGTCAACGTTATATCAACGTATTATGAGTGTAAAACTAAAGTTCAATCTTTCCCCAACATCTCAATTCTCGATATAAAGAATATCTTCAAAAAATACGAACATTTATTGTAGTTTAATCAAAACCGCATTTCTTGTACTTTTCACAAGGGGATAAGAAATAATAAAGGAAACGTTCAGAGGAGGCAACAGGTGTTTGTACGCTTCCGAACGGAAAATTACTTAACTTAGGGGTTAAGTGTACAGTGTACACTGTGCAGAGTACCAACAGTACACTTGATTCCATCATTTAGTTGTGTGTTCAAACACAATTTATTAGAACTGAATAACAGCAGGTTTTTGAAGTTATACGTCTTTAGGCGCGATAAGAAAAAAATGATAGTAGTGAAAATTTAATTTGCGCGCGCATCATTGTAACACAAAAGTAACAGGTTGAAGGAGCCTGTTAAACCACCCATTAAATCTCGAAACAAAAGCTACCAACAAAACAGAAATAGAACCTCTGTTAGTTGTGCATGTGTAGTACGATCGTCACCCCTGATCACTGTTTTCTTTAAAAACATAGCTAAAATTTAGATAATTAAACCTACACATGATCCTTGACAATAACTTAATTTAAGTTAACTAAATATCGTTACTATTATAAAATAAATTTTAATATAAATTATTTCCTACAATCCGTGTGCCTAAATATCTATATGTACCTAGAAACAATTATAAATTAATTATACGAACATGTTCTGACTTTTTACATGCGCTTTTTTAAAGTCTACGTGAATATAAACCTTTTTTATTTATTTTATTTACTTTTTTTATAAGTTAGTGGGAATGTCTACGAATGCCACCTGCAAAAGGTGTCAGCGTGCCAAGACTAAGTTACAAAAATCGTATTCTCCATGAACAAAAAACGGTTTTTATTCACATAGACTTTAAAAAGCGCTTGTAAATAGTAGTAATATGAATAATATTTGTAGTATTATAAATTAACTTTATATTGATTCTAATAACAAATAGATCGATATTTGATCATATGGAATTGTAATTTAATGTATGATAGTCATATTCTACTATATAAAAATAAGTCGGGTTTTCCTTCCTGACGCTATAACTCCAGAACGCACGAACCGATTTCCACGGTTTTGCATTCGTTGGAAAGGACTCGGGCTCCATGAGGTTTATAGCACAGAAAATTAATAAAATTTAACGCGGGTAACACCGCGGGGCACAGCTAGTGTTTTATAAATATTTATTAAGCAAAAATAACAAACAGTGTTTGTTTTTTGGTAGTGGCACTTAACCTCTAGGGTTTGAGGGTGTTAGTCTCCACAGATCATAAATGCAACGAGAAGAACTATTATAATAAACGAAATCTCATCAAGTATGCAATAAACCAACAGGCTGATATATTGAGCTCGTCAAGGGATGATCCTACTTACGCCCTTGTTCCGATACAAAGCAAAATAGGGGTGAAATTTTGCATATTAAGCTTAAGTGGATTTCTAGTTTGCAGCAATTTTTGTGATTTATTCGAATTTGGATGAACAACAAAATCTGTTCGGAAAATTATTTTAATGGAAGCTGCTATCCCACTAATATTATAGATGCGAAAGTTGATCTATAGATGAATGGATTTTTGTTACACTTTCACCTAAAAACTGTTTGGTGATTTTGATGAAATTTTGTAGTAATGTAGATAGCATTTCCGAAAAACACATAGGCTATAATTTATAATGTTTGACATGGGTATAACCGCGGGACACAGCTAGTCTATACATACAAATAAATAAAATTGGAGTGTCTGTTTGTAATATTGAAATAACCGTTGTTTTTCTAGATAATATGAATATATATACGGTACCTACACCAAAATAACATTTTTTAATTTTTTTGTCTTTCTGTCTATCTGTTTGTTCCGGCTAATCTCTGAAATGGCTGGACCGATTTTGACGGGACTTTTATTGGCAGGTAGCTGATGTAATAAGGAGTAACTTAGGCTACTTTTTTTTAGAAAAAACAAAATCATCAAAATAAACTAATTAACACGGGAACGAACTCGCGGGCACAGCTAGTATCATAATATGAATTTAGTCATTAGCAACCCATTTTTATAAAAGCAAAAAATAGAATACCTTAGTGTCAGAGCTGTTTTAAATTATATTACGGGAGACTGTGTGCAACCACATGTACACTGTCTATTCCCTCACTCTTATGTTCCAATCACTGCCTTGTTGGAAGCATGTTTAACCGCAGATAATGAGGTCCTGTGTTCATATCCCAGGTCAGTCAAAAAGGGATTTAAGGACTTTTCTGCTTATGATTCAATGTTATGTTTCAAATTGGTGCAATAAAGTGTTATCTATCTATAATAAGAGTGATAGAATAGAAAGTGCCCCTATATTTGCGCACACACTTATGCACTATAATACATCCTGGACAGATGGCTAGTTTCCATGGAGACTGGCCACCATGGCCGAAATTCGTCCAGGAGGACACAAAACCCGCAAATCCCCCTTCAACATACGCAAACAAACAAACACTAGTACTAGGGACAAGTATGTTATAAGCTTTACATTATTATATTTACCCACAGCCGCACGAAACTATAGAACTTATTAACGGTAGGACAATGTCGGGACAACATTCTCCAAAACTCTGGTACTGTAACCATTATTGCAAGCCAGAGACTGCAAACACACTTTTAGAGACGGCGGCGGTTGTCAATTCGACGAATGTTTGTTTCATTTTATACTAGCTATGCTCCGCGGTTTCACCCGCGTTAAACTTTATAAATTATAGCATATGTGTCATTCGGATATATAAGCTATATTACTTAAAAAAAACTTGTGTGTACTTATGTACACGCGTTAGAAGTTATACTTCTTAATATACAACTTGAACATAGTTATCAATTTTCATACCACCTAGAACTAACTTCATGCTGTTATTTTTACGATGCGCGCGCATCGAAAAAATAACAGCATGGTAAAAATTCACTCTCATGCCACCTAGAACTAACTTCATGCTGTTAAATTTTTTGGTGTCGGTGTGCGCGCGCATCGTAAAAATTATATATCTATATAATCTCATCATTTTTCTCCATCGCGCCAAAAGAAGTAGGTATAACTTCAAAAATAACACTTGAAAGTTTCATCAATATTCGTTCCGTAGTTTGGTGTAAATTAACTTTCACGTTATAATATTAGTAGGATAGATAACGCTATTTTTCCGTTGTAAGTGAAAGGATTAGGAAATTCCAGTCCCGTGGGAATACCTACAATAGAACCTTCAGCAGCGGCTCTCGGAAACTATGACCATTATACAGCGATCGCCAACCAGTCTGCCAAGCGAGGCGATTATGACATATCCTTCCAAATGATGGACCTAACTCCATTGCGGTTTTTTTCAGCGCCCCATTGCGCTCCATTGCGGCGCTCATAGCTAGATGCTCTCACCGGTCTGTAAGCAATCGGCGAGGTGAAGCAACTAAGCTCGCGGTCAGTCCATAGATGGGTGACCGCCAAAGTGGTTTAATTTCTGAGCGTCTCCGTGCTTCGGAGAGCACGTTAAGCTGTCGGTCCCGGTTGTAATCAGACAACAGTCGTTAAGCCATGTCAGAGGCCTATTGGGCGGCTTGAGCAACACTGACACTAGGGTTACCACTGCCCATACGATAAGCAAGCAAGCAAGCGGATTTTTTCATTATTAATTATTAATAACTAGCTGTGCCCCGCGGTTTTACCCGCGTTAAATTTTTAAAGTACCACAGCTCCTCCCCGTAGGTGATAGCGTGATAATATGTAGCTTATGTTGACCCGACATCTTAGTAATATTCATGCAAAATTTGAAGTAAATCCATGCAGTACTTTTTCAGATAAACAGACAAAAATTCTAAAAACTATATTTTAGGCATCGATATCGATTGTAGGTCACGCCCCAAGTATCCTTTTAAAAAAATATTCAATGTACAGTTTTGACTTTTCTACGATTTTATTATATGTATAGATTATTCAAAAAAAGAAAAACCTTGTGTGTACTTATGTACACGCGTTAGAAGTTATACTTCATAATATACAACTTGAACATAGTTATCAATTTTCATACCACCTAGAACTAACGTCATGCTGTTATTATGCGCGCGCATCGTAAAAATTCACTCTCATACATTTTCATACCACCTAGAACTAACTTCATGCTGTTATTTTTACGATGCGCGCGCATCGTAAAAATTCACTCTCATACATTTTCATACCACCTAGAACTAACTTCATGCTGTTAAATTTTTTGGTGTCGGTGTGCGCGCGCATCGTAAAAATTCACTCTCATCATTTTTCTCCATCGCGCCAAAAGAAGTATAACTTCAAAAAATTATAACATTAGTATAGCTCTTAGAAACTACACAGGAGTTTATATATTTGGGGGAGGCCTTTGTCCAGCTGTGGACGTCTTTCGGCTGACATAATTATTATTATTATATTTGAGGCGCACATAGCCAGATACGCTAACCGGTCCGAACCCCTCCGAAGCACGGAGACGCTCATAAATTAAAGCACTTTGGCAGTCACCCATCTATGGACTGACCGCGAGCCTAATAGCTTCACCTCGCCAATCACTTACAGACCGATAAGAGCTCTTGGTGGTGCTCTCAAGTATTAGTCGCTTAAATTAAGCTACTGGTTGAGAGCCTTTTGCGCTAGCCAACTGCTCGTTGTTTTCAATTCTTTAATTTTAATATACAATTGCTAAATGTAACTATATAGCTTAGTAACTTGCTATTTTTTTTTATTTAAGGATATTAAAAATATATGTGACGAAACAGTCCGCACGGACGGACTAATTCAAAATATTTTGTTGCTTTAATTACTGTTTTTAAACTGTGTTTATGTAATATGTAATAGGTACATTGTGAGCTTGACAATTACAAGTGTATATATGTAAATACCCTAGTGCTGAATAAATTTCATTATTTATTTCAGCCAAGTGAGTACGTATTAAATAAAAAAACATAAAAAAAAGCAATGAATAACTTCTCTTTTGTGAGTCGATTATAAAAGTAATATATTTTCGCCTATCCCACTGTGTGACTAGAGGAGGTTTTACAGGCAGCTCACGCCAACACCTGTGGCTCAAAGAACATGAAAATTGTTTGATTACCTTCTCAAGTTTGCTTAGAAATTTAACCTGCCGTCCTTTGAGATAAAATGGCGAAAATTGGTTGTTACCGGCGAGGCCTGGGCTTCTAACCGTTACCTAATATATTTTATAACGACTTTAGTAAATGTATTCTATTATACTGATGCCTACCTACCTCGTTGGTCTAGCGGTAGCGTGTTGAACCGCAGACAATGAGGTCCTGGGTTCAAATCCCGGGTCAGGCCAAAAAGTGATTTTGGGATTTTTCCGTAAAAATAAATTTCTCAGTAACAGCCCGAAGTCTGGAAGTTGGCGGTATTACACCCCCGTGCCTCGGAGAGCACGTAAAGCCGTCGGTCCTGTACCTGAACTCTTTCCGGTCGTGTCGCTAGGCGTCCCATCGGATCATGAGAGTGATGGAATAGAAAGTGCCCCTGTGTTTGCGCACACACTTGTGCACTATAATATATCCTGCGTAATTGGCTAGTCTCCATTAAGACGGGCCGCCGTGGTCAAAATTCGGCCGGGAGGATATCATCTATTACAGATAGAAAGGTTTTAATACCACACTGATTGCGTAACAGTGTATTTTACTGTCATTGTTATAAGGGTTCCGTACGCAAAGGGCAACCGTATTACTAACACTCCGCTGTCCGTCTGTCTGTTACCAGGATCTCATGAACCGTGACAGCTAGACAGAAATTGAAATTTTTACAGATTATGCATTTCTATGTCTATCTTCTTCTTAGCGAGTCTATGGCAATCTAAATTGTGTCCGCCCAGAACTTGGCCACGAGAATCGCATTATGAGTAGCCTCCATCAGTTCTTTAAGCGTGCAGTTGTAAGGGCACGCGCTACATGATAACAGATGTCCCATTGGCTGTGGGACTATACCACATTTGAATTGAAGGCTGCGATTATTGATGTAACCCCACCTGAACAAGTTGTCCCTGCTACGACCAACCTGGGTTCGAAGCCTATTTAATGACTTCCAGGCTAGCCAAGGCAGTTTCCATCCAGAAGCGAGACTTTCAGATGGTGGAACAAATGGTGTAGGCAGTTTGGTACACTCTCGCCACAGCTGGTATCTAGCCGGTGAGAGTTCTCCGCTCAGCGGAAGGACGCACTTCACAAAGCTGCGTCGACTTTTAAGCCTTTGTGACACACGACTGCGATTATGCAATGGGTGCATAAAAACAGAATAAAACACATATTTAAGCGGGACTCCCATCGAACAAACGTGATATGCCTGCCGCTTTTTTCCCATACTTGGCCTCAAAAACAAGTTGTTTGCCAAATAATCGTACGAAATACTTAGTGCGCGAGTCCGACTCGCACTTGACCTTTTTTTTTTTTAATTATTTTTAGGTACTGTTTTAAGAAAACATAGAATTGGCTTCCATCCTGTTTGAACAGAATGTAAAGGGGGCCATTTCGAATAAATAAAAACCAGAGTTCAATAATCGGTTCACGTACAAAGAAGAGATCTTATACCATATTATTAAAGCAGGGAATATAATTGAGGCCAAATCAGGAATCAGAAATAGTTCATCGCTATTTATTGCGCAACGCTATGCCTTACACAAAGTTCAATATAAAAATGATTACACATCAACCTGATTGACAACTGACCAACAGGCAGGACAGGAGGGACAAACAGATAGATGGATCATACTTTGACACTCCGCACTCACAGATGTTTTGTGATGTTGGAATACAATCCCATTTGCACAGGTTTTCTTGGACCTACCAACCTGGGTAAGTAGTATATTAAGAGTCCTCCAGGTTGGCCATGTCAAATTATGTCCTGGATGTAGCTTTTCCTTTGGCGGAACAAACAAAGGAGAAGTAAATTTATCTCGCCATAAATTTCTGATTCCTAAACAGCAAAAAAAAAGCAATTAAAATGATGACGAATAATTATAAAAAATGCAAATTTTATACGTCATAACATAATAAGTTCATAAATAACAAAGCTATCTCAGTTTCTGTTTTCCTAAGGAACTTTTTAGGCCAGAATATATTAAATTCTTTCATGAATAAATGATACCGACGTCTAATTTTCTCGTAACTGATGAGCGCAAAGGAAATAATATACACCCATATTCTCGAAATATTCGTGGTGTAATTTTATATATTCCTCTAGACAAATTATGGCTACAGATCCTGTGTATATGTATATCTGGGTGATTGCTTCCCATTGTTAATAAATTTATGATGGTGGTAATGCAGCCAGTCTTCTGGGCACATTTTCTCATGGCCTCGATTCGGAGGAATACTACGACGCCATCTGTAGTTAGTTTTAATTTATTTATTTATATAATTTACTTTTTCGTCGATTTAGTTTTTCTTTCTAATGTAGATAGTTATGTATATTCATAAGTTTATTTAGGTTCTTTGTTATTAAATTTATGATAATATTAATATGTAAAGACGCCAGCACATCCAGCTACCCAGATCTGTCAAATTTCTTTTATAGATTTTCAATTTTATGACATAAGCATAAGGTTCACCTTCAATTGGGGAAATTTGAGAGGTTGGGTTAGCTGGATATGCTGGCGTCTGTACAAGGTGTAATATAAATGGAGGTAACTTAAGGAGCTTTATTTACACATGCAAAACTCAGACATAAAATGTACTCCTCATAATAATAATGTCCTCCTAGCCGAATTTTGGCCACGGCGCGGCGACCAGTCTCAATCAAAGACTAGCGCGGGACATATTATTGCACAATTGTGTGCGCAAACACAGGCTCACTTTCTATTCCATCACATCACATATCAAGTCCTAAACTTGCAAGGTTGATATTCAAGGATTTAGGAATAACTCTATCTGTGGATATAACAATATAATAGGTATGATCGCTGGCCTTTCGATTCTCCATAATTGCGAATATTTAAAATTTAGATTATTTTGAATTTTTTTCTGCATGCTTTTCTGTTTTCGTCAGATGGTATTGTAAGATCTATAAAGAATAGCATTTCATTTGTTTTTATTACTATTATTATTAAAAAACGCAGGCATATTATTATTTATATTGACGGTCACCGTAGCCTAGTTGGTAGTGCTCCTGCCTACGAAGCTGGTGGTCCTGGGTTAGAATCCCGGTAAGAGCAAATATTTGTGTGATGAGCACGAATAGGTATTTGTTTCTGAGTCATGGATGTTTTCTATGTACATAAGCATTTATCTATCTATATAAGCATGTATATCGTCATCTGGTACCCATAGTACAAGCTTTGCTTAGTTTGGGGCTAGGATGATCTGTGTGACATTGTCCCTAGTTATTATTATTATTATTGTATTGATATGTTTCCTATACTTGAACTACTGCCAGTTTTTTCGCCGCCATTTTACCAATTTTCACTATTTATCCAAATACGCAGCTTGTTATCATGTCACGAGATGTCACTTGCAAAAAACATGCCCCAATGTATTGTGCGTTACGCAATAAACACTCAGAAATGTTTTTATTTAAATCAGTGATATGTTTGTTTCACGCTAGTGTTTTGAAATGGGTTAGATATAATATAATATAATATCTAGGGATAATGTCACACATATCATCCTAGCCCCAAACTAAGCAAAGCTTGTACTATGGGTACCAGGTGACGATATACATACTTATATAGATAGATAACTACTTAAATACATAGAAAACATCCATGACTCAGAAACAAATATTCGTGCTCATCACACAAATATTTGCACTTACCGGGATTCAAACCTAGGACCACCAGCTTCGTAGGCAGGAGCACTACCAACTAGGCTACGGTGAGATATAGATGGATTGTTTAGATATTATTTTTCTGTGAGATAATAAAGGTGATAAGTTTGCACCACATTACTAACATAATATTTCTGTTTTAAATCTAATAACATATAAATAAAGAGCTCAAAGTGGTGGGGGTGGGGAAGGTCAGCAACAATTTTTGGCAGACTCTTTTCAAAGTCGGCAACGCACCCGCGACTCCTTGGTGTTGCAAGTGTCCAGTGGCGGCGGTGATCACTTACTATCTGGTGACCCACTTGCTCTAATCTAAACATTCTTGTATTGGTAATGTTCCCAAAATACTGGCAGCATTACATACAGACAAATAGACAAAAATTCTAAAAACGATATTTTTGGCTTCAATATTGATTGTAGATCACGCCCCAAGTATCCTTTAAAAAAAATATTCAATGTACAGTTTCGAGTTTCTTACGATTTTATTATATGGATAATTAGAATACGACGTTAATTTTATAAATTTAAGTATAATTTTCCTTTGCACGCGTGTAGCTAGCGGCATGAAACCGATATCATTATCTAGATCTATTTCTAATTTATAAATGTGACGTAAAATTTTAGGTTGTTAACCAATGTTTGCATTGTACTCACAATCAGGACGACATCCCAAAGGAAATAAGACCCTGCTTCGATTGGACTCAATATTGTTTTATACCAGTAATTGTAAAGGAAAGAGGTTTTATGTTCAAATAGTTAACAAGAAACGTATAAAACATTACAACGTACTACTTTATATAAAATATTAATTCCTTGTGCCCCGGCATACACCGATAGATGAAGGATAAATTAGGCGCTCATAGCCAGATGCTCTTACCGATCCGTAAGTGATTGGCGAGGTTGAGCAACTAGGCTCGCGGTCAGTGATGGGTGACCGCCAACGTGGTTTAATTTGTGAGCGTCTCCGTGCTTCGGAGGGCACGTTAAGCTGTCGGTCCCGGTTGTACAATAGTCGTTAAGCCATGTTAGAGGCCTACTGGGCGGCTTGAACAATTCTGACACCAGGGTAACCACTGCCCATACGATAAGTTAAGTAAGGATAAATTAGTATTTTAAATTATTACTTAATATATGATTACCATAGCTGGGCACCGTTAATCAAATAGTTATCTTCGTTAATCCGCTACAAAAAAAAGTTAGCTTCGTTAAACGTTAAAGCGTTACATTTCGGAAGATTTAACGCAAATTAACGTTAATCCACAATTGCCGGTCTTGCGCTATTCGCATCCAGCTGTTTCCAGCGACCCGCACAAGATCATCGGTCCATCTTGTAGGGGGCCTGCCCACGCTGCGTCTTCCGGTTCGTGGTCGCCACTCAAGAACCTTTCTGCCCCAACGGCCATCGGTTCTACGAACTATGTGCCCCACCCGCTCTTTGGGGGAGGACTTCGTCCAGCAGTGGACGTCTTTCGGCTGATATGATGATGATGATGAACGTTAATCCGTTAATATGTGTCAAATTGCATTTCAGTCATCTGAACCGATGCTGCCAGAAAGACTCTGCTAAGCTGATAATTTGCCAAAGCATTTGCGAGAAACTATCACAAATATTATTCCAAAATCAGTTGTGGAGACTTCTACAGATGATGAAGAACAACCTTCAGCCGAGAATAGACGGCATCGTACGTTTTGCAGGAATAAAAAAAAAGATTGTCTAAGATAACATGCGCCAAATGCAGTTTACCACGAATACAAAAAAATTGCTTTCTATGTCTATGAAACCTAAACTTTATAAATTATAGCTTATGTGTTAATCCAGGGTATCAGCTAACTTCATACCCAATTTTATTAAAATCGCTACCACCGTTTAGACGTGAAGAAGTAACAAACATACACACTCACGCACTCACAAACTTTCACCTTTAGTTATAGGTATTGGTGTGATACACAGGCACAAAACTTTATTTATACCTTGGGTTACATTTTGTTATTTTTATTTGAAGTAAAACTTCTTTATGTTCGATTGGCTTAGGGAGTAAGCCGGCGAATGAGTGATGAGAGCGTTACGAAAAATGATCGGGCGAGGCAAACGGAAGTTGAGAGGGAGATATAAGTTAGTAAAGACAGAAAGGTACAGTAATATACAGAACGTAACTCTCTCACGTTTCGGAAATTGCTGTAGGGCGCATAGAGAGAGGATAGATTTTCTTTCTCTCATAGTTACGTTTCGAATAAGTCTCTAAGTTTTAACTCAAACCACATAATACATCTTAACCACTATGCCTCCAGTTCAATCTAAGATTAAGCTACGACATGAACTTAACCTTAACATGTGATGTTAAAGATAAACGTAACGAACACTTGAAATTGTGTTAATTTCCTTTCAAAGAACCATTCGTGTCCAATTATCCACTTTTTAAGTACAAAACCGTCTCGCGGACATCATTTATATTGTAAAAGTAATTAGTTGAGACGTAATTAACAAAGCTGAACGCGGTCGTGCTGTTGCATAATGTCGTCCATGACAGCCATGATGGCGGACATGTCAACTGTCACTTTTGGCGAGAATACGCGAGTTGACTTCTAATCTGATTAACTCTGAACATAGTAATTAACCAGCCGAATGCTAGTTTCACACAGAACCGGCTAATCAGCCGGATTTTAGGAACAATTCGGTTCATGTTGGATTGAAGCTGCGTATTGCACGTGTCATATAAATTCAAATACTTTATTTCAGACATATGTAAGTCCATAGTGTTATTAGAAAGAAGATAACTTAATAAAGAGTGTTAGTAATAAAGCTGCCTACATTAGAACCGGTGTGGATCCTTACCCGGTGACGCAGCAGAGGGGCGTCCCACCGCTGTGAGAAGACGCTCAGGAATAGGGTTACCATATGACAGGCGTTAGCCGCATTTGACAGGCATTTTAAGGTTTAGACAGGCGTACGGCCGGCATTGGTCTGAGACAGGCATTTTCGCAGGATCTCGACAATGAAGTGGGGTAAAGAAAGAAATCGGCTGACAATTGAATCAGTAAAAGCTATATTGATTGCACAGGAAAATTACAAAACTGTATCTTGTGAAGATTTTTACGTTTACCTATACATTAGAAATGAAGAACTATTAAAAAAAATAATGTCCTCTGACAAATATCAGTAATAAATATCCTTCTTCATTATAATCTGTCGGCTTTTACTAATTACCTACAGCGTTTTGCCTCAGACAGGCATTTTTCTGTAAATTCAGGCAATTTAGGTACCATAGACAGGCATCCCTCTAAGCTTAAATTGCTCTCCGATATATAAAGAGTTATCCTTCACCAAATAAAACTGAAACAAATCTTCAAAACATTCTTCATAAAAGCGTCTTTTGTAGTGAAAGTATCACTGCGTGCTACAATCATTTTACTAATTTAAAAGAACCTAAAATAGATAACCTATCGTTTCAGAGATATAGCCGCCCATTGTATTCTAGGAAACGAAACTGTTGGACCTCGCAGTAAATCCTCAGAGGATAAAACTTTACCAAATTAACGAGTATCATGAATTTAACGTATTTTATAAAAAATAAATCCTTATAACGAATCGTAGGTATTTTCACTATAATACGTTATGTGTTGAAACTAAGAACTGTTTTTTTATGCTTATGTGTATTGATGAGTAAAAAATTCGCTTAGTACCTTATTTAGTAATGAAAAATGTCTAATTTGAAATTTATATATTTTATGAAAAAAAAGTGTGTGTTTTAGACCACACGACTGAATTAAAACTTAAATATACGAAACATAACTGGCTATGAAAGAATGAGAAAAAAAAAGTGTGCTTGTAATTTCTATTGCTCCGAGTTTTGGCGCCAACGAGGAAAAAGACGCATCGAGGCTCTGTTTCATTTTCAAAAACTGGTGTTAATTCGAGTTTTATGTGTAAATATGGTGGATTTTTAGACATAACATCTTCGACAACGTACACAAGTGGAGGAAAGTGCGATATTGCCGTGAATTGTCATTTTCCGCGTTGAAACCCAAACTCCATAGAAGCCTCTAGTAAAGTCTCCACTGCTTTACCGGGGTAGGACTAAAACTTGACTGTGACGGACTTGACTGGACTTTGACTAAATGATGAAAACATAAAATATTTCAACTGAAGACGAGGCGGTATGGTCTATGATCTTAGCATGTCCAAAGCGGCGAAAATAAAAAAACTCTATTGCTCCTAATAGTAGATAATATACGAAACGTACCTCTCTTCATCATTTAATTTTTATCTCGTTAACACTAAACAAGGCCGTTTTATAACAACCCAATTATAAAATTCAAATAATTTTAATTTACACATGTAGGCACTACCGTAATTATTTCCCGCGCAAAAAGGCACCAAAAAGAAAGCCCTTGCCTTTTTATACTTTTTTTGAAGCCCTTTACAAAAAAAAAGTATGAAAAGGTTATTATAAAGGAGTTTATAATATGAATGTTAATTAGAGATTTGAATGTTTCTAGTGCGTGGTCATTTTCAGTTTAATTGCCACATCTAACTTACGACAGATATTTACATTACAAAGCGACACGTGGACGTGGTTTGTTTGTATTATAAGGTGTTTTTTTATAATCGTGGCATCTGGTAATTATGTAAAAGAATTCTGTGATCTTTAGTAAAATAAGTTAACGATTCAAACTTAAAATTTTTAATCGCAGAAACATATTAAAGGTGTCGACAGAACTCCTAACAATGTACAAAGTTCACACAATTGAATGTCAAGATATGTAATTTTTTTTTTAATATTCAGTAGACATTTATTAAAATAAAGAATCATACATTTGAATCGTTTGCAGCTTCTGGTATTTTACTATTCCGATTTATTAATCAACATGAAAATCGTTTTGGTGTGAAGAAATGAACTTGCTATCAAATTCATTTCTTTAATAGTGTTATACGAGTATACCTACTCAAGTAATACGAGCATACTGGTATGCTAGTTAGCTTCCCTAAAAATAAATATCTAATATTAAATCTTCATGCCATAAAATTGACGGGATCTAGGTTGCGATATCGGTAAGTAAATTAAGTCTGAAAATATATCTTAAGCAAATTAATTGGTCTATCAAACTGAACACATAGCACATAGATCTGCAAAATCCCAAAAAAATATACATTGACAACCCATACAAGGATAACGAGCAGCACATTCAACCAAACTTGTTTTGTTTACTTTGTACAGTTTCATGAGCTCTCTAAGTTTCCTTCCCTATTTTTTGCACCTCGTTTAATACCTACACACATTCGCAATAGTCCGGTGAAAGGCTAACTGTAAACGTAAAGGTAAAACACATGCGGGACAGTCTTTGGGGACTGCCGATAGAAGTAAAAACTATTTTTCCATTTCTCATACTCGGAAAGTAGTGTTTATTTGATCCGAGTAGCGAGTATAAGATGCTACTTCCCACCTTTGGGCGGTAAAGACTCATAGTAATTGCTTCCCTCCCTGTGGTGCGAATAAATTTTAAAAATAGAACAGAATTAGTTAGGCAGACGGCTGTAAACAATTTGACATAATTAAGAAAAAAAAGTGCACCGCTAAATAAGTTTTCAATTCAAAAATGCTGCGGTCATCTGAGTGTATAGACAGCCAGTATGAATTAAATCAAAAAGAAGACGTTCCGTTTTATGAATATTCAATCAGGTCATGTGTCCTGCCGCGAGTTTAACATTTTTTACCCATCCCAAAAAGTGCACAACGCAGGTAAAGAACTTTTCACTTCAAAGAAAAACAAATTCGCATCCTTAGCCTTTTCAAAAGCAAAACTATATCAAAAGTGGTTCAACGTTACGTAAAATGGAGACACTCGAGCCGAGTATTTATTCTTAGTCACCCGATTTACGACTACGAACAGGGACGTCGCTAATCTCAATTTTCCTCAAATAACACAAAGGAAATGATGTCTTTTGCCGCCAAATAAGTCACGTGTGGGCAATGTCACTCGAGCTTACCTTATCGGAAATTACGTTCTCCTAAACAAATGGTGTCACCTGTCTGACTTTATTTATTTTATTTAGTCACAAGTAATCTTCACCCATCTGACTATTTGTTACAATTATGTCCGACAGAGGTCGTTTAGTTTTCAATTTGTTGTGTCGGCGACAATTATTGGAGGTTTTATTGTAGTGTATGTAGTTGGTTTTCTTGGTTATTGGGCAGTTCTTTGAATTATTTCAAGTTATTTGTACAAGTATTAAATTTAAACTTACAACAGTTAGATTTCAGTTTTAAATAATTACTGTTCGTTTAGTCGTTCCTAGGTGAACATAAGCCTTATGTTCACCTAGGAACGACTCAATTTTACCATGGTCGATTCGTGCTCCGTTGAACTTAAACTCTATGTGTTGTTAGTTAATTTTACTTTCGGCGTCACTTTTACTTCTACTCAAATTGTAATGCTGTGTACACTTGTTTAGGAATGTTGTCTAGTACCTACTGATCATATCTCACTGTCATGTATTGATAGTATTCTGTTTTGGGTTTGACATTGGAATAAACTTTGTGTACAGTGACATCAGGTACATTTGTATTTAAAAAATACAAAATCATTCTCAATTTAAAATCTTATTTGTGCAAATTGAACCGTTAAAAGGTCACAATATTAAAGAAAAGTTGGAATGTAACAAAAATGGGAAACCAAATCATATTTAACATAATTCCGTCAAATCAGATGAAAGCAACTGAATAATACGTTCGTACCCGCAGTAAAGTATAATTGCACGAAATAATGAGCACGGATATTCGGATGGGATGCGATATAAACGGTTAAATTTGACAGATATAATTTAAAATGGAATTTAATTGTTTTGGGTCCGAATCTAAACACGATCCATTTATTGTTACTTTTTCATTTTTTTTAAGATAACGCTCGCTCTAGGCTTCTCGATCCCTGTGTCGCGGGGTAGGTACTTTACAAACTACATAATATAGACTCTCTACTTATGGATCACTCAAATAGTTTGTGAACTACCTTTGTGTACATTCGTACAGTAAAATTTTAGTTTATAATAAATTTAAGCCTAGCTAAATAACCTAAGTGATGATATGGATCGTTAGGCTTTGGTTATGATTTAATTTAATTGTGAGTTTTATTTATTTTTTAAACTTTAAACTTTTAGAATGAACGGTTTTCATGATCATACAACTTATGCAACCCATATAAACATTATTACAAAATACTGCGTTCTAACACAGAGTTTGTTATTAAACATAATTTAAGTTAATAGTAAAATAATTGAGTCAGAAAGTAATTATAATATTAATAATTCAAAAGCTAATTTGCTTTAATTACTAGCTAGCTGCGTATTTTATGTAGATCAGTTTGCTACCTACATAATTTTACGACAGGTATTAACAAGTCGAAACAAAACTTTCCTGTCTCATTCCTAATAAGTTTACACTGAGATTTTTGTTGAACTTTCAGGTCTTATAAGAATTCGATATTATTCAACTTGAGGTTACTATGTACTGTATATATTACAGATAGCTGTGCCTCGCGGTTTAACCCGCGTTAAATTTTATAAATTATCACAGCTCCTGCCCCGTTGGTGATAGCGTGATAATATGTATGTAGCCTATATGTTGAACCGACCTCTTAGTAATATTCATGCAAAATTTGAAGGAAATCCATGCAGTACTTTTTGAGTTTAGCCCGGATATAAAAACTATATTTTTGGCTTCGATATCGATGGTAAATCACGCCCCAAATATCCTTTTTTTTTAAATTTCAATGTACAGTTTAGACTTTTCTTCGATTTTATTATGTGTATTGATTTTAGATCGCAGCCTTTGAAGATAAGGGATTAGTAGAAATACATAAGAACAGTTGAAATGTCACTTGGCACATAGTTAAATAAATAAACATCTTGGGATAACAAACACACTGCCATCTGATCCCAAACTAGGGAGAGACGGTACCATTGCAACTAGACAACTGACAAACATACTTATATATTTCTAAATACATACATACTACAGATAAATTATCACATATGATCAGATAATCGTGTTCATCGCACAAAGATTTGTCCCGGCTGGGAATCGAACCCCTTGACCCTTGGCTTAGCAGTCGCGTCACTTACCACAAGACCAACAGTCCAGCCAAATAATAATAATATCCTGGGGCATTATTTACACACGGTCATCTGATCCCAAACTAAGCAGAGCTAGTACTATGGAAACCAGATAACTGATATACGACATAAACTACTTTTCTTTTCTAAATACATACTTATATAGATAATTATACCCAGAGTCAGGACAAACAGACATGAACATATAACACACATATCATATATATATATACACATATATGTCCTGGGTGGGAGTCGAACCGACAACCTCCGTCGTGAAAAGCAAGCATTTGCCAACCACGCCAACGGATGGAACAAATTGATTCCTTTTGCGTGGTGTCACACTAAGAGTGCACCGTGATGATTCAAATAGGGTTTAAAGGCTGATATAACTCGTAGTTATGAGTTTAAAGCTTATTCCTACGTATAGTTTAGTTGCATTGGGTGATGATGAAAATAAATAATTACTTCGACTTCGACACAGTGTATATTATAAAAAGTTACATGCGCTCTGCGGTAGTCTCGTTAGTTGCTAACCGGCCGGCATCCAGGTAAGTTCTGCGCACGCGCCGACTGCCGGGCAAAGCCGCGCCCACTTACTGCATACTACGAGTATCGCGCGGCGATGCTTGTTAATTTAAATTTAATAATAGTTTTTGTGGTTAAATAATGTGTGTATGATATATATAAATATAGTATGAAATATTAGGGGCCCCTACATACCTACAAGTTCTTAGCCGCCTTCGACCATTAATAAAAGCTCTATGTAAACAAGTTTCTAGCAGCCTTTAGGCAACGCTTACGATCTTAGTGAATCGATCGGCCGTACTTAATGATGGAATACGAATTCGGGCAAGAAGTTGTATTTAAACATATTTATAATTTGCCACTTACTTAGTTTACTTAAACCATAGACTCATATGTGCTCTACATATAGGTCAATGACTTAAACGATCATAGCCAGATGCTCTAACCGTATGTGATTGGCAAAGTTAAGCAACTAGGCTCGCGGTCAGTCCATAGATGGGTGACTGCCAATGTCCATTAATTTCTCAGCGTTTCCATGATTCGGGCGTTAAGCTGTCGGTCCCGGTTGTAGCCATTAGGCAACAATCGTTAAGCCAAAAGGCCTAAAGGGCGACTTGAATAACTCTGACACTAGGGTAACCACTGCCCATACGATAAGTAAGGAGTAAGTACTTAAACGTACCGTGGTAGTACGTAGTTATCTAAAACAACCGATAAATAAATATAATAGTTTCAAAACAAAAAAAAAACACGCTTTTAGCACACACAAAAATTACAAAAGTGCATTTCAAATAGCCTGTCCGCCATCTTGAATGTCCGCCATATTATATTTAAGTCACGTGACTATTTTTTTCGTATTCATGACAGCAAACCCTTTCATTTGATACCCATATCATGGGGGTTGATTTCAAACAGCCAGTCCGCCATCTTGGGGAGACCGCCATATTGGATTTGTAATGACGTTTCTTAGTTAGTCATGAATTGTCATCAGAACATCAGAATTCTAATCGGAGACCGGGACGGGGAACAAATTAAGATTCCAAGATTTTCTTACATACCAAATCTGAAGTCATCTTTCTATGATAAATGATGTCTACCTCCTGCGTCATTGGAACTTATCTGTGAATAATTACGAGCCGAAATTCTAAGTCGATGACGAAGTTTAGGACCGGATTATAAAATATAGATTCGTGTTAATGACTAATATAAGCGACCCTCAACTCTTGGAAAGTTAATCTTTATTGGACAAAGTCCTCCTCTCACATTGGGAGGGGATAGACCATAGTCTACCACGGGGCCCTAGTTCGTATAGGCAGCTTTCGTAAGCCATCGAGAACATTTTGGAGAACTCCCAAGCAGGTTTCCTCGCGATGTTTACTTTGACCGTTAAATATGAGATAATTATTTGGGGTGTAATTCATCTCTATAAGTATTTATTTACAAAAGAAAAGTAGTATATCAGTTATCTAGTTTCCATAGTACAAGCTCTGCTTAGTTTGGGATCAGGTGGCCGTGTGTAAATAATGTCCCAGGATATTATTATTATTAATTTCTAATACGCACATGAATGTTTATGCTCAAATGTAGCGGTGTCTGTGTGTAATTTATCTATAACTAGCTGTGCCCCGCGGTTTTACCCGCGTTAAACGTTATAAATTATAGCCTATGTGTAAATCCAGGGTGTCAGCTAACTCCATACTAAATTTTATTAAAATCGCTCTAGCCGTTTAAACGTGAAGAAGTAACACACATACACACTCACAAACCTTCGCCTTTATAATATTAGTGTGATAAGAGTAGTACTCTAAAGAGTAGTAATATTCGTGTGATAAATACGTATTTAAAAATATATAAGTATGTTTTTCAGTCGGCATAGTACGGGCTCTGCTTAGTTTGGGATCAGATGGGAATGTGTTGGTTGTACCAAGATATTTATTAATATTATTTAAATAACTTACTATCTTTGTTATCTCAGTGCAATGTTGATATTCTTAAATAAAACCTCCTAGGCTACCTGATTTTTTTTTTTATAAAAAAGAGGAACGCAATTCCAACTCGCACTTGGCCGGTTTTATTGAGCAATTAAATCGTTGGTACTAGAAATGCGGCAAGTTTATCCATAATAATATAAATATTTACTTTAGAAACCGTACCAAGAAGCGTTTGTTTGTCCGTCTGTTTGCGGCTTCAATATTGAATCTGAAACATATACTACCTGTAGGTAGTATGGCTCGTCTAATCTAAAATTTAAAATCATATTATAATTTTTCAAAGCAGGTCAAAGTTTATAAGCAGGTCTGTTGGCGTAGTTGGCAAACGCTTGCTTTTCACGCCGGAGAGTGGAGGTCGTGGGTTTGATTCTACTCAATTCAAATCATTTTTTTTTGTAGAATTCCCACCCAGGACAGGTATTTGTGAGCAAGGTTTTTGTTCTTAAGTCTGCGTGTAATTATCTATATAAGTATGTATTTGCATAAGAAAAGTAGTATATCAGTTATCTGGTTTCCATAGTTCAAGCTTTGCTTGGTATGGGATCAGATGGCCGTGTATAAATAATGTCCCACGATATTATTACTATTTAATTTTATTAGATTAGATTATTTGGAACTGTTTTGTCTGCACGTATGTTTACGACGCAGTTTTTAGGTAGATAGTCAGCTCGCTACTACTTAGGCGCTCTCATGCGACGGGTTCGATTCCCGTCTAGGACTACAATTTGTGTGTAATTAATATTTGTATTAATGATAGATAATATCCTAACCCATCCCACGTATTTGCACTTACACACACACACACACAGACTTACACTTGTGTATTATTATATGTCCCGCCCAGAGACGGCCATTCATTGCGCGGGACATATAATACTGCCTAAGACCAGAAGGACTTTGTATGATGTACCTAGAAAATATGGAAGTTTACAAAAAAAAATAAGAACCAGCTTCCTTTTTAGATTAGACGAGGTCTTGTAAGACAATGGAGATATTAATGACGTCACTTTGTCGGCAAATATTCTTGGGCAATATATGTATGTTATTTGTTGGTACGTAGTGTCAACAACCTTCAGTCTTAAGATAAATAAGTTAAAAACACTTTAAATGGTACGAGTTTATTTTCAATGTTGATATAAATAATAATAAATAAATAAATAAAAGTCACTGACTGAAACATATATTCATGGGACTAGATAATTATCGCCTGAATTCATTTTCTTAAGACGAAATGTTTAAATATAAAAATAAATGTAAATAAATTAATTGACCAATTCTTTTCAAAATATTAGCTATTAATTACAATGAAATTAAAAATTTGTAAAATTTTCACACTAATATTAGGTCTTTACCTATGAAATTGCCGTTCTGCAGTACTGGCCATTTCAAATCAAAATAATTTTTGTTTGGCTAAGAATTTTAATTTCAAATTAATTTTATTTTAAAAACATGGATTCTTTTTTCCAAAAGTAGTCATTTCTTTATTGATTAGTGTTACATTTTCATCGCATTTCAATCTTTTTCGTCATCATGGATACGTTAAAAATTCGAGTAATTATGGAATATGAGTACCGTCGTGGCAGCAACGCGGCACAAGCGGCACGCAACATCAACGACGTTTACGGAGCTAACACTACAAACCAACGCACCACCTGTTATTGGTTTGCTCGCTTCCGTTCTGGAAATTTCGACCTGAAAAATGAACCTCGCGGTCGTCCGAAGACTTTGGTCGACAATGACGAATTAAAGGCGGTTGTGGAAGCTGATGATACACAATCTACGGCTGAATTAGCAGCAGCTTTCGACGTTAGCGTCAAAACAATATTGGTCCATTTGCGTCAAATTGGCAAGGTAAAAAAGCTTGACAAATGGGTGCCCCACGAACTCAATGATCGCCAGCGCGAAGTACGCGTCGAGACGTGCCTTGCACTGCTCAACAGACACACAAATGAAGGAATTTTTAACCGCATTGTTACCTGCGATGAAAAATGGATTCTGTTTGATAACCGCAAGCGCTCAGCAAGTTGGTTGGATCCTGGTTCAGCACCTAAACAATGCCCTAAACGAAAACTTACCCCTAGAAAAGTGATGGTCACTGTTTGGTGGTCTAGCGCCGGTGTGATTCATCACAGCTTCTTACCAAACGGGGTGAGCATTACTGCAGATGTGTACTGTGAAGAACTGAGCACAATGATGGAGAAGCTGGCGCATCTCCAACCAGCATTGGTCAATCGCTCGTCTCCGCTGCTCCTGCACGACAACGCGCGACCTCATACTGCACAGCAGACGGTCTCCAAGTTGCAAGAACTGGGGTTGGAAGCTCTCCGTCATCCGCCCTACTCACCAGACCTTGCGCCTACAGACTACTACTTTTTCCAGAATTTGGATAACTTCTTGGCGGGAAAAAAATTCAATACCCGAGAGGCAGTACAAAATGCCTTTGAAGAATTTGTTGCCTCCCGTCCAGCTGATTTCTTTAAGAAGGGCATCAATAAACTGCCACTGCGATGGCAAAGATGCATTGATTGCATGGGTGATTACTTCGATTAATACAAATAAAAAAATTCATGAAAAAAATTCGTTTAAATTTTTTCATACAAAACGGCAATTTCATAGGTAAAGACCTATTATTATAAAGGCGAAACTAATATTAGTGTATAATAGAATAATTTTACAAATTTTGTCAGAGTGTGGGTGTGTATATTTGGTACGCAAGAACAACCTGATGGATTTTGATAGCTTATAATATATCCGAGTAACACATAAGCTATAATTTATAAACTTGAACGCGGGTAAAACCGCGGGGCACAGCTAGTTATAAAATAATAGAGAACTTATATTTACTATAGGTATATAGAAACTTACACTGTAATATTTGAATATATATTAATTAATACCATTATATATACTTAAGCAGAGTTTAAGAAATGGAGGCCATTTCTTTCTTCACGCGAGAAAAAAAGATAATTTGTGCGCTCGCTAAATTTATGTGAAGAGATTGTCTTATTTTCAAAGTTCCCATTAATTGGTAACTTAAGACTTAATGATGTAAAGTTTGGGCTATCAGATACAGTTTTAAGCGCGAAATTTAAAGTAACATAAACCCGAAATTTTTATTAAGTTATAATATTTAATACTTTTTTTAAATACAACCTAGCTATGAGCAATTTAGATGTATACTTTAAGGCACACGTCTTGTGTCTTCTCATCTTCCCTACACTGACAAAAACACCAACATTCATGGATACTATGTAATTGTATCCAAACCTCGAAACATTTGATTGACGTTTCCCGTGACCAGAGAACTGACCTTTTTTGGCATAAAGAATCAGCTTGGCCATCAAGCGTGGCAATGTAGCTAGCCTTCTAAGTAAAAATAAAAAAGGTTTTTATTCATATACTTGTAAATAGTCAGAACATGTTTGTAGTAATACCCTTCTGGACCCTTTACCTCTTAACGAATCGAATACTAGCTATAGACTACTGCCTAGGCCTATAACAAATTGGTTGATTAATCTAATTCAAATTCGGTCTAATTATACTAATATGACCATCATACTGCGATCGGCAACCCGTCTGCCAATCGGGGCGATTATGGCATATTATCCAAATGATGGACGTAAAACTCCATTATGGAAATATTTTGAGCAGGTCTTTGTCCAGCACTGGACGTCATTCCGCTGACATGATGATGATAAATATTTTAATATTCATTAAGTCCGCCTCTGTACAATCTTGTGCAAAAAGTTGTAAATAAGTAAATGTTACACGTTTTAAGGCAACTTGATATGCTATCGGTACTCTCTATTGGCCGGTTAATTTCTCTTAACTAGACATTTGCAAACGTGTTCCGTCTACGCCAAGCGAGGTGGGTAATTCCATTGCTCATTATATTTAATATCAGACCATGGAAATGCCCAAACGGACAGCGCGTAGAGTCTAAAGACAGAGGTAAATGAGAATTTAAATTTTATGCTAACATTTCATTTTATTGGCAGTAGTAAAATAAAATTAATCCAGTAAGTAATTTGTTTATTCATTTAATTTACAATGTTATTTCTCCTTAACGTTCGAGTACATAAAAGCAACATTCGAATTTTACTTCATCTACTTCGTTGGTGAAGTGGTAGTATGTTCTACCGCAGATAATAAAGCAGAATAAAGAATCCCGGGTCTAATCCCGAGTTAAGAAATCTGTTACGAAAATTAATTGTATTTTGCACACTTTATATGTGGTTCGGGCAGTGGGTACGCTAGTGTCTGACTTGTTGAGGCTATCCTGTGTGCCTCTGACATGACTGCTGTCTAATGACGTCAACCAGATCAAAGCTGAATGTACCCACCGAAGCAGTACAATGAATAATTACGGAATGGTTATATCACCTGGCAATTTCGCAATGTTGATGATGCAACCTATTACTTACTTTCCCACAGCTGGGCAAGCTTCTCCTCGCAAAACTAGAGGACATGGGCCATAGTCCACCACTCCGATCTAGTGCGGGTTGACAGTCTTCATATGCCATTAATAACATTTCGGAGAACTCTCAGGCATGCAGGTTTCCTCACGATGTGTTTCAGTCTGTCAAATACCACATGCCGTGTGTGGTGACGGCGGTCAATATCAGAATATCATCACCCCATCTCATCCTGTTGGGAGCGTAGAAGTCGACCTGAGGGAATGTCTACCAGAGGGCAGGCAGCAGCTTCCTTCTGACTACTAAGACCATCTTACTACGAGCGCCAACCCGTCTGCCAAGCGTGGCGATTATGACATCCCCCGAGATGATTCTTGGGAGAGGTTTGTGTAGCAGTGGACTTCTTGCTGCTATAATGATGAAGTCTTTATTAAAATATGTAGATTTGCTTAAAGTTATTACTTATATCTCATCAACATAAGCGCTGAAGATAGGAAGTATGAATTTACGTGCCATTACGTGAATCAACTAAATTATTCCCAAGTTAAACTATTTCTAAATACGGACCTTACAGTTTCAATGATTCATGAAATACATAGTTCATAGTAAATGGTCACATATAATGTAAAATAGATCATAATTAGAACATAACAACCTTTAATTTTTATTACCATAATATAAAATCGTGTCCTATCCAAATGAATCAAAGCCACACTGGAAACTAGTATTAAATCTTATCATACGACAAATAAAGATGACTTTTGTTTGCAAATATGAAAATAGAATCGTTTAAAGACAAATAACTTACCAAGATAAATAGCGTATTAATGATAAGTGAGAAGGACTGTTTTGTAGTAGTAATAAAGCATATAATTGTATGACAAATTATCTTGTCAAAATTGCTTCAATAGGATGGTACAGGAATAGTGTTGAACAGTAATAGTATATTTTGCGTGGTAATTTGCACGTACGCATGCGCATTATTCATTCAGAGAACAATGAAATAATTAATACTAAATATCTTCATATTCTATCATCGATTTCCGGAATCTTCAATATAAATATAGGAATAGAGATGTTATTATTTACTAAATTAGTTTCTTAGAATAAAGTTTATTTTTCTTTATTTTGTATTGAATTGAAAAGTCTTATTACTTTGATTTACGGTCCATTTCAATTTGTTTTGAGTGTACAGGGTTAATATGACAATAATTTCCGTAGTTTTAATTATTTTGAAATAAAAAATTACCTATATGAAAAATTATATAAATCGATTCAGTTAACGATTCTGAACAAACTATTTTCAGGATGTGCGTTAATTAAGTTACATGTTGTATATGTGTTTGGAAATATATATAAGTATGATGGTCTGGTTGCCATAATACAGGCTCTGCCTAGTTATTTAGTAGTTATTTTTTAAGACGTATCATTTTATTATAATAAGACAAGTATTTAACTTAACTTAATAACAAAGAACCTAAATAAACTTATGAATATGCATAACTACCTACATTAGAAAGAAAAACTAAATCCACGAAAAAGTAAATTATATACATAAATAAATTAAAACTAACTACAGATGGCGCCGTAGTATTCCTCCGAATCGAGGCCATGAGAAAATGTGCCCAGAAGACTGGCTGTATTACCACGTTGTATTGCTCAACTAATTCTTTGGCCAAAGAAAAAGTCAGCCCTCTGGTCACGGGAAGCGTCAACCAAACGCTTCGCAATCTGGCGATAGAGACCACGGGCACTCGGACCCCACGTTCCAAGCGTTTCGACCCCAAACGGCTCAAATATGTAATTTCCTATCAAATCACCATGTGTTAATTGTTCCATATTAATTATTTATGTATCATAACCTATATCTTAGTCAGATGAAACCATACCTTAACAATAAAACACACTTATCTCGTCTCAGTAATGAATGGCCTATTGAAAGAGGCTCATATTACAAACGCCTGTTTATTTACTACTTACATACTTCGTCTGATATCAAGTGGCTATAATTATGCCCATTATTCAAGATAATATTGTTCTCTTATGAATGTTGGGAATATTTGTTTTGTTATAAACAAGGAAAACCGTGTTTATTTATAATTGCGCTTTGGAACCAGAAGTTAATGGTGTAGAAAGCTTCATTATAGCATACAAAAACAAGAGATTTATCATCAGAGAAAATTTGTTCATATACAGACTTTTTAGAGGGGTAGGGCACAGCGTTCATTCGCTCAAAGAGCAGCCCGACTGGGGAAGTACCTCCACCTTACAGAAGACATTCTTTAATAATAACATTAATAACTTTAATGTTGTGTTTCTGGGTGTGACTAAGGTCGCCAGAGCTCATGGGGGGGGGGAAGGGTCAGCACCCGTGACACCTCTGGTGTTGCGAGTGTACATGGGCGGCGGTGATCACTGACCATCAGGTGACCCGTTTGCTCGTTTGTCGCCCTATGCCATAAAAAACCTATTTATGTTTTTTAAAAAATAAATAGGTTACATAAATCAGTACCTTTAGACAACCAATACTAGCTGTTCCCAAACTAGGAAGATTCTGTACTATGGCATCCAGACAACTGATAAACATACTTATTTATATACTTCTAAATATAATAATAATATCTACAGACAATGTCACACAGATCACCCTAGCCCCAAACTAAGCATAGCTTGTACTATGGGCACCAGGCGACGATATACATACTTATATAGATAGATAAATACTTAAATACATAGTAAACATCCATGGCTCAGAAACAAATATTCGTGCTCATCACACAAAAACTTGCACTTACCGGGATTCGAACCCAGGACCACCAGCTTCGTAGGCAGGAGCACTACCACCTAGGCTACGGTGACCGTCAAAAAATATTAAAAAATAAAATAAATTTATCTATAATATGTAGATATTATAGATAAATTATAGCGTGGGCACAGAAGAAATAACGGTGTTCGTCACACAAAGATATGACCTGGGTGTGGATCGATCCCACGACCTCTGGGTTAGTATTCAGAGTCAATATCCACTCCACCAAAAGTCCAGTTCAATAATGGCTCCAAATATTCAATCCTACTAATATTCTTAATGCTAAAGTTTGTGAACATGGATGTATGAATGTTTGTTACTTTGACACGCAAAAACTACGCATCGTACGATAAGATAAGATGTATTTGTCAAAATATATGTGTTGTAATTATACATGAATTGATGCATATTAGTGATGGAACATAGCAATTTGAATTTATGAAACTTTATAGTAATAATAGCTGTGCCCCGCAGTTTTACCCGCGTTAAATTTTATAAATTATCATACCTCCTCCCCCGTAAGTGATAGCGTAATAATATGTAGCCTATATGTTGACCCGACCACTTAGTAATATTCAAGCAAAATTTGAAGTAAATTCATGCAGTACTTTTTGAGTTTAGCCCGGACATAAATACAGACAAACAGACACACCGACAAAAATTCTAAAAACTATATTTTTGGCTTCAATATCGATTGTAGATCAAGCCGCAAGAATCCTTTAAAAAAAATATGAAATGTTCAGTTTTGACTTTCCTACGATTTTATTATATGTATAGTTACAAATTCGAATACCACATAAGCTAAGATCAGTTTAGTTAGTAGGTACTAGCTGTGCCCCGCGGTTTTATCCGCGGTAAACTTTATAAATATGTGTTATTCGGATATATGTAGGTATAAGCTAAATTACTATAAAGTTTCATCTAAATCTATTCGGTAGTTTTTGCGCGAAAGAGTAATACATACATCCATACTCACAAACTTTCGCATTTGTAGTATTAGAAGGATAATTAAATTTACTTAACAATCATTGAGAACAACAGTCAAGTTGTTATTATCACCGAATGATCTCTTTCAGGCGACCTATGCAGGAAATAGACAAGGACGACAACAGAAATGGATTGTCTATGTATTTTCTTTAGGACTTGTCCCACCCAACCCACTGCTATTTAACTTACGCTCATAACTTCCACCGTTAAGATGCAGACAATATGCACCGGTAGAGCAAATTTACGAGCTCCCTTTCGTAGGATGTAAATGCCTTCTACTGGCTTTGTTCTACTTGTGTTGATAATAATATAATATCTGGTGACAATGACACACAGATCATCCTAGCGTCAAACTAAGCAAAGCTTGTATTATGGGTACCAGGAGACGATATACATACTTATATAGATAGATAAATACATAGAAAACATCCATGACTCAGAAACAAATATTCGTGCTCATCACACAAATATTTGCACTTACCGGGATTCGAACCCAGGACCACGAGCTTCGTAGGCAGGAGCACTACCAACTAGGCTACGGTGACCGTACGGGTACCGTTTGCTACAAAGAAGATAAGAACTCTATGTATAACTCTTGAAGGCCAGAATCAACAGCAGTAACGCCCAGGGTCATTCCACTCAGGGTCTTTCAACAGCTTAGTAACTTAATAACTAAACTAATATATAATATAAAACATACACTCCAGACAACGTAAATCACACTCATACACTTTATTCACCACACCATAATTATATATATATATATATATATATATATATATATATATATATATATATATACAACAAGTTTCTTATTAATTGTACTTGTAGCACTGTCAACTTTTAACAGCTACTAGTTTGTATGCAAGTTGGAGAAAGCCTGGAGATTTGTCATACAGGTCTCGAGCCTAGTACAGACTCCAGCTCTCTCAAAGGTCTAACTTAAGCTCAAATTTTGTATCCTAAACTGTTAAAACTAATGCATGTACCTTTAAGAGAGAAATAAACGATTATTTTATTTTATTTTAACTAAGGGTCTATTGTCCTTCCTTAGGCCAACATGGAGTCATTCCAAAGGCATGCCGTCATGGTCATAATTGTATGCCAATAATAACATTGAATAAAGTCCTCCTGGCCGAACCTTGGCCGCGGCGGCCTTTTTTAATGGAGACTAACCATCTTTGCAGGACATATTATAGTGCACAAGTGTGAGCGCAAACATAGGAGCACTTCCTATTCCATCACTCTCATGATCCGATGGCGCAACCGGAAAGAGGTTAGGTACAGGACCGACGGCTTTAAGTGCTCTCCGAGGCACGGGGGTATAAATACCGCCAAGTTCCAGTCTTCGGACTGACTCTGAGTAATTTTTCTTTACCGAAAAATCCCAAAATATTTTTTTTGCCCGACCGGGGATTTGAACCCAAGACCATTATATGCATATAAACACGCTACAGCTTGACCAACGAGGCAGTCCATTAAAGTTATAAGTGCAATATTTATTGCAATCGTTTAAAGTGTCACGATTTCAAAGTATTTTTGTTTATATATAGAACTAGCTGTGCCCCGCGGTTTTACCCGCGTTAAATTCGACGGTCACCGTAGCCTAGTTGGTAGTACTCCTGCCTACGAAGCTGGTGGTCCTGGGTTCGAATCCCGGTAAGTGCAAATATTTGTGTGATGAGCACGAATATTTGATTCTGAGTCATGGATGTTTTCTACGTATATAAGTATTTATCTATCTATATAAGTATGTATATCGTCGCCTGGTACCCATAGTACAAGCTTTGCTTAGTTTAGGGCGAGGATGATCTGTGTGACATTGTCCCTAGATATTATTATTATTATTAAATTTTATAAATTATCACAGCTCCTACCCCGTAAGTGATAGCGTGATAATATGTACCCTATATTTTGAACGGATCTCTTAGTAATATTCATGCCAAATATCAAGTAAATCCATGCAGTACCTTTTGAGTTTAGCCCGGACATACATACAGACAAACAGATAAACAGACAAAAATTCTAAAAACTATATTTTTAGCTTCGATATCGATGAAAGATCACGCCCCAAGTATCCTTTAAAAAAATATTCAATGTACAGTTTTGACTTTCCTACGATTTTATTAAGTATATGTATAGATACATTGCATCATACATCATACCTATATTTCACAATTCAACGGACGTCAGAAAGAAATGCGGTGTCATTGGCTTGGGTAAAGCGCGGGTGAGTCAGATCCTCTCAGGTCAAGGTGATAATGACGTTTTGCAGCATCATAAACTACTTCACTAAATACTGTTATGTCCGCTAATCAAGGCTGCAGCAGTGAAAATATATTTCTACTAACCTACCAAAACTTTTAAGTTAAGTTTGTAAGTTTCGATGTTTCGATGTTTGTTACTCAATAGCGCAAAAACGACATTGACATTTCAGTTAAAATTTTAAAGGAGATTTTGTTATTTTATTTTAAGCTGAAATTTGTTATTTATGTATTTCCGTACCCAATAATAATAATAATAATAATATCTGGGGACAATGTCACACAGATCATCCTAGCCCCAAACTAAGCAAAGCTTGTACTATGGGTACCAGGCGACGATATACATACTTATATAGATAGATAAATATTTAAATACATAGAAAACATCCATGACTCAGAAACAAATATTCGTGCTCATCACACAAATATTTGCACTTACCGGGATTCGAACCCAGGACCACCAGCTTCGTAGGCAGGATCACTACCAATGTAAATATTGTTATTGAATAAATTAAATTAAATGAAACGGCTGAACGATTTTTGTTGAAATTCGATGTGGAGATCGGTGTTACTTTGAAATAAAATATAGGTTATAAATAATTGCTATATTACAGGTAAAACCGCAGGGTTCGATGTTTGGAATTTTTGTTATGTACTCACATTTTAGTACCGAACGGATTCCGATGAGATTTCTTTTTTCTTTCTTTTTAAAAAGACTACGCCCGCATTAGGGAACTTAATCCCTGTGTCGCGGGGTACTTTACAAACATATAATAGACGGACACAAATTATATCCAGACTCAGAAGAACTTTGTATGGGTCACATCAATAGTTGTCCGGCGCGGGACTCGAACCCGCGACATGAAGCGGCGAGGCGACTGTGTAAGCCGCTGCGCCACACGTGCAGTCGTTTGGAATGATTATAGATTATGACCAGAGTCCATCCATCTATACTATCTTTATAAGATTTGTCCTGGGTCTGTCCATCCCAGGACCTCTGGCTTAGCAGCCAGGGCCACAGTAGCCCCTAGACCATCAGGCCAGTTAATTAACCTTACCCCCTTTACATGGAGACAACAATACCTTGACATGCGTTATCTCATTCACTCAACAGTACAATGACATTTGAATGACAAAGACTATTCAAAATAAGCGGGGTGACAAGTTATTGTAAGTGGGTACAAGCTTACTCTACTGCTCGGGCAGATGAGCAGGAGCGTAGGCATGGAGAATAAGTGCAAATATCAATTTAATAATGCCATAGGTGAGTTTAATTTAAGCATCATTTCTATTCTATACTAGATTTGCCCCGCGGTTTTACCCGCGTTAAATTTTATAAATTATGACAGCTCCTCCCCCGTAGGTGATAGCGTGATAATATGTAGCCTATATATTGACCCGACCTCTTAGTAATATTCATGCAACATTTTAAGTAAATCCATGCAGTACTCTTTGAGTTTAGCCCGGACATACGTACAGACAAACAGACAAAAATTATAAAAACTATATTTTTGCCTTCGATATCAATTGTAGACCACGCCCCAAGCATCCTTTAAAAAAAATATTCAATGTACAGTTTTGACTTTTCTATAATTTTATTATATGTATAGATAAAAACTCACGCGCACAGTTCAAGTTCACCAGCCTTATATCATCCCCTGCTGGACATAGGCCTCCCCCAAGGTATATGCAAGATGGACAAGTAAAAATGCAAATTACATGTGACCATGAGTCAGCATCCCATGAGCATGGTCCGTGGAAAAGTGAAACACGTGTTGGATATCGTACCGGTACATGTAAGTTGCATTGTTTTGTTGTCCTTCTTGCATGTGCATATTTATTGCGGGCGGTAGGGCTGTACCACACTCGATTAAACTGACAATTAGCGGAATTAACAATACATATTGATTTTGTATTTTGAATATTCGAAATTTGAATTGGACCGTTATTGATAACGGAGAAACGTTAAATGTTGTTTGAATAGTGGTGAGAATCTTGAGGTGAATTCGCCCGCGTTAAACTAATAAATTGTAGCCTATGTGTTATTCGGATATAGTAGCTATATTACTACAAAGTTTCATCAAAATCCGCTCCATATTTTTTGCAGTGAAACAATATCATACATCTATACTCACAAAGTTTTACAATTATAATATTTATTAGTAGAATTGACACAGTAGACAATTATGCCTGGCGCCGCGCCGCTTTTACTTGTAAAGACGAATATCATTAGACAAGGATGTCGACAAACCAGAGACAATAGGATGTATTTCACCACAATGGTAAATAAATACTACGTACTTTATCTCAGCACACAGTTTAAAAATAAAAAGTATGCAAAGCATTCTACTGGTTGCAAATATTGAGTTTAGTTTGGCAAATGTTTATACTTTTGCATTCCATTTTTTTGGGTGATTACTGATTATTCATCTGTGATGAGTTTAGATATATGAAGAAGATTGGTTCAGCCCTAAGGTTGTCGGAAAGAGATCGTTTATGTGACCAGACCGCCAATAGTACTACTTGTTTATAAGATACTAGCTGTGCCCTAGGCCTCTAGGATGTCCAGACGCCAGCACACCCACCTACCCCAATCTGTCAAATCTGTTTTATAGATTTTCAACTTTACTACAAAAGCATAAGGTTCACTTTTAATTGGGGAAATTTGACAGTTTGGGGTAGCTTGATGTGCTGGCGCCTGTACGTCATAAAACCTTACATTTAATAAGAATTATTATACTTATTGATTGTATGTATAACAATAATATCCTGGGACATTACTTCCACACGGCTATCTGATCCCAAACTACTAGGTATGGAAACCAGATAACTGATATACTAATTTATACTACTTTTTCTTTTGTAAATACATACCTACTAATTGTATCCAGATAATTACATCTAAACTCAAGACAAACAGACATGTTCATGCACTCAAATATTCATGTTCATGGAAGCAAACCCCCGACCTGCGGCGTGGAAAACAAACATTTACCAACCACGCCAACAGGCCAGTCATGAGTCAAAAAAATTGTCTATAATTATTTCTCTACGAAGTTTTTCTTATTCCTTAATTTAAATTGCAAAATGAATATCTTAAGTGGTACTTAGTGTTATTAAATAATTTCAAGTACTTTCTTCGTAACACTGCCACTGCCAATCGGCAAGTAAGTATTATGCAACATCTCCACAATACCGCAAAAACCCATCTTTCCAACTCTTTCTCTCTAGTGAGTGGCAAAAAATCCCCCGGAATTTCTATCGACCGCAAAGTGAATCCCTAATCGATGCGTCAACTTGCACGAGATAAAATAATACGTATCCCGGCCGGCACAGCCTCCAGTAACCATTGACCAGCGGTCATGCGCACGCACTGCGCAATCAATGTCGTTCAACTGTCGATAAATATCAAAATAGTTCGCACACCACTATTTAAAAATTGAATAAGTGTCATACTATATTAGAATTCTAAATTCAAACAATAAAATATGATTTACTTTTGTTTTTCGAACAAAAGAGTGGTGAATTAATTGTTGTGAAATTCAAAATTGGAAAGGATTAAAATTGATTATTATGTGAATGTGTTTTGATCTACGCATAGACAATTTGACTTTATTGTGATAGACTATAAATATTAAAAACAATTAATGACTGTTTTATGGTGAGTAGTTTACTTGTTCCTACTAGCTTTGTTTTGCTTACATTACTTCTTACCCACTTGGTATAAATCTTGTAATGTATTGTTACATAGGTACATGAGCAATTATTAATGCCGAGACTCTATGCACTCGAATATAAGTATATATAATTTATGCGAATATATTCAATTTTTTAATATTTGAGAGGAATCCCTTTGTCGAAACTGTCTCGCTCTTTCCGCATATGTATGAAGAGGACAACAATACTAAAATCTATTGTTATATCATCATATCATATATATCAAAACTAAACAGTTTTTTTTTTCTATTTCATTTTAAGCGGTTATTATCTCTTTCTAATTCTCTCCACATATTTCTTCTCTCTCATGTAAATAGATTTGAAAAGGAAACTTCTTTAGGCGCGTTGAGCACTCTATGGTTGAACAAAAATCATAGAACTCGCTTCATCGTCACGTCACATATATACTTACATATATATGTGTACTTTTTGTATGAAAAAAAAACGTGAAACTCGCGCCATTGTCACACACCATTTCCCATAATATAACTATTATATTGTAGATTATTTTGATTAGAAGTGTAAAAATAGTTTTCATTTCTATCGGCAGGCACCAAAGACAACAGCGCATTTTTTTCTTAACACACGTCTATCGTCAATTATAGAATAGGCGCCAAGAACTTGCACTTAAAAAGATTGCTATTAATTATCATAAAGCCCACACACTTAAACTAGCAACTTTCAATATTCCCCAATACTTAATATGACAATATCGAAAATAACGCGGGAAAGTTACACTTGGGCGATTTCGAAATGCCTATGTATATTCCGGTTGGCGCATTTTTATTCCGTTTATTGTTACCCAGCACCCACGAATATGGGTAATTTGAATAATTCCTCGCCTCATCCCTTTCCCGGCATTTACCAGATCAAAGACTTATGAATTGTGGTACGCTATATTGGAAAATAGAGTATGCCTTGTGTGTCGATTCGTTTTTATGACTCGTTAAACATTTTGTAATAAATAAATTACATGGGATAACTAAAGCTCCTTCTAATCCCTAAAGTAGATGGACCCTGTGGTATGGCAACCAAACAACTGATAAATATAATATAATTTAATATTAAATAATACTTATAAATGTCTAAATATATGCAGATAAAAAGACACAAAACAAATAATCCTGGTCATAACGGAAACATTTGTCTTAGGTGGTGATCAAACCCACGATCTCTAAATAACCGTTAGACTAATGGGCCAGTAAAATTAAATTCATTTATATCGGTAGACCACCCAGTAGGCGTCTGTCTTGGCTTATTGACTGTGGTCTAATGACTACAATCGAGGCCAACAGCCACGTGGCCGAAGAACGGAGACGCTCTGAAGTATTTTTTGCGGGCACCTATCTAGAAACTGACCGCGAACCCAGGTAATTAACCGCCTCGATCGATATCGAATTACCATCAGGTGACCCGCTTGCTAGCTTGCCTTGCTAATTCAATCAATACAGCCCACATGATGGTAAGCGATCGCCCCCGCAACCATAATCGCATTTCTTACCCTTCAGAATTTTATAATCCTTTTCTAAAGGCCCCATTTAATACTTTTTTGGATACCGTGGCAGGAAGATAATTCCACAGTCTAAATAGTGTACAATCAAATTATAAAAAGGGTATAAAAAAATAGTCATATATCTACCGGGGAACATTAACAGTACCTACTTCCATATTGGCTGAACTACTAAGAGACTATTTCTAGAAACAAAGCCGATACTGGTTTTTTTAATGATATTTTTATACCATAAAAATGTATGCCACCCAAATCTTTTGTAAGGGTGTTACCAAGGGAACTGGCAAATTGATCTGCCAATGTGTATTAAATCTATCTTAACGGCAGAATGCCTACCGCAAATCTTTTATACATATAATAAAATCGTAGGAAAGTCAAAACTGTAGATTGAATATTGTTTTAAAAGGATACTTGGAGCGAGATCTACAATCAATATCGAAGCCAAAAATATAGTTTTTAGAATTTTTGTCTGTGTGTCTGTTTGTCTGTATATATGTCCGGGCTAAACTCAAAAAGTACTCCATGGATTTCCTTCAAATTTTGCATGAACATTACTAAGAGGTCGGGTCAACATATAGGCTACATATTATCACACTATGACCTACGGGGGAAGAGCTGTGATATTTTATAAAGTTTAACGCGGGTAAAAAAAAGGGTACTGCGAGGCACAGCTAGTTGTGAATAAAGATATATAATTAAAATTTACCTCAGATGGCTTTTGACCACCGTAATATTGACTGTGGTGCAGCGGTTAAGACAATGGCCACGACACTTCGTGTCCCGGGTTCGATTCCCGGGCAGAAAGTATTTGCTCTGAATCTGAATGTATGTACTTTGTGTCCATCAATTATATGTTTGTAAAGTATCCCGCGACACAGGAATTAATTTCTTTATTGCAGGTGTTACCTTTAAGAAAAAATATTGTATCACAACCAAAATTGTGAATTTACGCCACTTAAATGTAATATGAGATTGCCATTTAAGACATTTTGTTACTAATAATAATATCCTGGGACATTATTTATACACGGCTATATGATCCCAAACTAAGCAGAGCTTTTACTATGGTGGCTTTTACTACTTTTCTTTTGTAAATAATTGCTTATATAGATAAATTACACCTAGACTCAGGACAAACAGACATGTTCATGCATACAAATATCTGTCCTGAGTGGGAATGGAACCCACATCCATTGAATGTCAAATGAAGTATGTCTTTGATGAGAGTACTGGAAGTAGAGTCGCGTCGCGGCAGTGCCGCAGCAAATTATCTTACCATTAATGCGAGCCATTCATCTGTATCCAGCTGCCACTACTACTTTATATCAAAAAGAGCGCAATTTATGCAGCCAGTAATGAAATTATGAATAATTAAAATATTCATGAATATTATTATATTATTATACCAGCTGTGCCCCGCGGTTTTACCCACGTTAAACTTTATAAATTATAGACTATGTGTTAATCCAAGGTGTCAGCTAACTTGATACCAAATTTTATTGAAATTTCTCCAGCAGTTTAGACGTGAAGAAGTAACAAACATACACACTCACATACTCACAAAATGTGACCTTTATAATATTAGTGTGATATCAGCTAAAAGACAAATGCCTCGCACATGATCTTCAGGGGGGATATGACATAATGCCCACACTTGGCAGATAGGTTAGCGATAAGTAACTATGATGTACATAGTAGTACTGCTTTCTCTCGACCAAAGACGTCTACCCCCCCCCCCCCCCCTACAATGACATGGGGTGGTAATATTCTTCGCCGTCCAGCCGTAGTACAAATACTGCTAATTATTGTATGAAGATGATATTAATTCGCATTAAAATGGCTTATCTTATTTGTAGTCTTGTGGCACACGGAATTTTTGACCCGACCGTACGAGTTGCTTCATTAAAGGGTCGATCCATATTACTTTATAGAATGTTATACAGAATGCTCTTGCGGTCATCAGCTCTAGAAATACATCAGTCAAGAATATTAGACCATTTCGTCACTAAAAATAGAATCATTGATGTAAATTGTCATTTGTAAATAAAAAATGGAGAATGAAAGAAATCCATGCTCTCTGCAATAATATCTTAACATTATTCACACACGGCCATCTCATCTCGAGCTCGTGCTATGGAAACCAGATAACGGATATACTACTTTGCTTTTCTTAATACATGCACCAGATTCAGGACAAACAGACACGTCTATGCACACAAATACCGGTGGGAATCGAACCCATGACCTGCGGCGTGAAAGGCAGGCATCTACCAACTACGCTAACCGGCCCGAGCCATTAACGTTCATACATAATGGCTTAACCTAGACGTAGTCAGGGCAGAGAGCTAGATTATAATATGTGTCCTAATTAATTACTTCAATATCTAAATATTAATTTTAACTTAAGTACTAGGAGTTGTAAATCTGTCTGGATATAACGCAGTACAGACGCCAGCACATCCAGCTACCCCAATCTGTCAAATTTCTTTTATAGATTTCCAACTTTATCACATAAGCATAAGGTTCACTTTCAATTGGGGAAATTTTACAGATTGGGGTAGCTTGATGTGCTGGCGTCTTTACTATAGAAACCAGATAACTGATATACTACATATACTCCTTTGATTTTGTAAATACATACTTATATAGATAATTACACCCAGACTCAGGACGAACAGACACGTTTATGCACATAAAAATCCTGTGTGGGAATCGAACCCACGACCACGCTAACCGGCCGGTGCCATGAATGTTCATACATAATTACTTAAACTGGAAGAAGTCAGGGCGTAGAGCTAGGTTATAATAACCTGGAAATCTAATTAATTATTTCAATATCTAAATATTGAATTGAACTTAAGTACTAGGAGTTGTAAATCTGTCTGGATATGACGCAGTACAGACGCCAACACATCCAGCTACCCCAATCTGTCAAATTTCTTTTATAGATTTTCAACTTTATCACATAAGTATAAGGTTCACTTTCAATTGGGGAAATTTGACAGATTGGTGTAGCTTGATGTGCTGTCTGTACATTTGCATTACGATCTAGTACTAATTTAGTGCACAGATAACAACGGAACAATGATAAACAATACTTGTTTGTATTACATCACTTTCTGTAGTTTACGATCGATTATTAAACAATGCTTTAGTTGTCTATAATAAATTCAACTGCCCATGTGACGTAGGGTTTAGGTACTCGCCTACAACTCGGCGTGCACGCGTTTCGTGTTCGATTCCAGACGACTACCAGACCGGTGAGAGCATTTAACTATGAGTACTTTGGTCTCCGAAGCACGAAGACGCTTAGAAATTAAAACACTTTGTTCGTCATCCATCTATGGACTGCCTGCGCGCCTAGACGCTTGACCTTACGGACGAGCAAACCGGTGAGAGCAGCTAATTATGAGCGCCTTTGTCTTCGTGACTTGCGTGTTTGCAAAGTCCCTCACAAATAAGGATTCGATTGTCTATTGATGTAGAGACGCCAGCACATCAAGCTACACCGATCTGTCAAATTTCTTTTATAGATTTTCAACTTTATCACAAAAGCATAAGGTTTACTTTAAATTGGGGGAATTTGACAGGTTGGCGTAGCTTTATGTGCTGGCGTCTGTACCTATTGTATTGTTTTTATAAAATAAAACTTTTAATCTAAAATTTATAGGTTTACTAGCTGTGCCCCGCGGTTTTACCCGCGTTAAATTTTATAAATTAATATAGCTCCTCCCCCGTGAGTGATAGCGTGATAATATGTAGCCTATATGTTGACCCGACTTCTTAGTAATATGCACGCAAAATTTGAAGTAAATCCATGCAGTACTTTTTTAGTTTAGTCCGGATATACATACAGACAAACAGACACACAGACAAAAATTCTAAAAACTATATTTTTGGTTTCTATATCGATTGGAGATCACGCCCCAAGTATCCTTTAAAAAAATATTCAATGTACAGTTTTGACTTTCCTACGATTTTATTATATGTGTAGATTCGCAATTCAAATTCATAGCTTAACGCAAAATCCTAGAACCGCCGGACGATTAAATTTATGATTTCCCATTTAAGAGATTAAAATAAATTGTATCTATTATTATATGTGTTTACCAGACAAATAAGTGGAGTTAATTATAACTGTTTATAGATAAATTAATAATATATTATAAATCTGATTAGTAGTACTCCATAGCAACGTCAATTAATAATAATATTTCACCTTGTTTACTCAGAGCTATTTATTGCTCGTGCTAACTCGGGTCACAAGTCATGACCAAGCTTTGTGGAATCGAGGTGAAGGAATTTCCTCGAGTCACTTATAAGCTTCTCATCCATAAAGCGATAGCAGATAGATATATTTTATTCATGACTAAACTAATATTTCTACTAGTATACAAAAAAAAAGTCCGATCCGGTGGTAGCATTAGAGCACGACCGTCGTTATAAACACAAGGTCCGCCATAATAATAATAATATCCTCCTAGCTGATTTACGGCCACGGCGGCAGACAACAGAGACAAGTCATCTGCGCGGGACACATTATAGTGCTCAAGTGTGTGCGCAAACACAGGAGCACTTTCTATTCCATCACTCCCATGATCCGATGGGACGCCTAGCGACACGACTGGAAAGAGGTCAGGTACAGGACTGACGGCTTTACGTGCTCTCCGAGGCACGGCGGTATAATACCGCCAGCTCCCAGACTTCGGGCTGATGCTGAGAAATTTTTCTTTTTACAGGAAAGTCCCAAAATCACTTTTGGCCTGTCCCGGGATTTGAACCCAGGACCTCGTTCTTTGCGGGTGAACACGCTACCGCTAGACCAACGAGGCAGTCATAATAATACATTAATACAGACAGAACCATTCAGACAATTTGTAGTAAAAATATAGCTAAAACTTTAAATTTTGATAATTAAACATAAACATAGTCTCTTTGACAATAAATACAAGCTAGCTAAATATCATTGCTATTATAAAATAAATTTTATAAATCTTTCATACAATCCTCGTACCTAAATATCTATATAACTATGTATACCTACTGAACTGAAAAAACCGGCCAAGTTCGAGTCGGACTCGCGCACCGAGGGTTCTTACAAACCTGTAGGTATATAAGTAAAAGTTACCCCATCACGACAATATGAATTAAAAGTATTATAGACATTAATTCATATTTGATATGAATCTCTCTACGCGTTCATGAGGAAAGGGGTTGAGGAAAGTTTAAAATGATTAAAATAATTATTAATAATTTTAAACTTTCCTCCTTTATGATATAATTTTTTTTACGGTTATCGCAATTGTTCATATAAGACGTTGCCTTGTATGACCAACGCTCTAACTAGTCCCTTCTAATGTACGCTAGTAACAATCGTGTTAAGTGACACCATAATGAGCGATAACCTATTTCCATAGTAAAATCGCTCTATATTAGATAACCCAGATATATTGGACAGATTTACTTACGCTTTAGTTAGTTTGTTGTCCCTTCTTATGTACGCTAGTAACAAACGGGTTAAAGTGAGCGATAACCTATTTGTAAAGTGAGATCGCTCTATATTAGATAACCCAGATATAATGGACAGATTTTGTTTGATATGCTTTAGCGAGTCTGTTGTCATTTCTAATGTACGCTAGTAACAAACGGGTTAAAGTGAGCGATAACCTATTTGTAAAGTGAGATCGCTCTATATTAGATAACCCAGATATAATGGACAGATTTTGTTTGATATGCTTTAGCGAGTCTGTTGTCACTTCTAATGTACGCTAGTAACAAACGGGTTAAAGTGAGCGATAACCTATTTCCAAAGTGAAATCGCTCTATATTGGATAACCCAGATATTTCGGACAGATTGACTTATGCTTTAGCTACTTTGTTGTCCTACTTCTAATGTACGCTAGTAACAAACAGGTTAAGTGGAGTGTCTATAGTGAAAGATAACCTATTGTCATAGTAAACTCGCTCTATATTACGTAACCCAGATATTGTTATGATTATGAGATATATTTTAACTAAACCCATGTCTCTTCTAATGTACGCTAGTAAAAAGCCGGTTAACTTAAGTGTCTCATAATTATGATATTGACGGGCCGGTGGGCGTGGTTGGTAAACACTTGCCTTTCACGCCGCTGGTCGTGGGTTCGATTCCCAGCCAGAACAGATATTTGTGTGCATGAACATGTCTGTTTGTCTTGAGTCTGGGTGTAATTATCTATATAAGTATAATAATAAGTACACTTTATTTCGTTGAATAATTTACAGTTTAGTAAAATAAACAAAAGTAATGTCGATGCAACAAGCGGCCTTATCGCTAAAAGCGATCTCATCCAGGCTTGTTTTTTTAAGTATGTATTTATAAAAGTAGTATATGTAGTATATCAGTTATCTGGTTTCCATAGTACAAGCTCTACTTAGTTTGGGACCAGATGGCCGTGTGAGAATAATGTCCCAGGATATATTATATACTACTAAGGAGTAACTTAGGCTACTTTTATTTTCGAAAAAGTTTTTATTTTACTAAAAAAACGAAATAAACTAATTAACACGCGGACGTAGTCGCGGGCACAGCTAGTAAGCAAATAATTCCACACCTTTTGGAGGTCAATAATAGATATTAACCGCAAGCTTAAAACTAATCTTAGTGGTCTCACGTGAGTCATGGGAGTATCCCAAGAACAATGTAATGAGAATGATGACACGGAGTTGAACAAGGCCATCAATCATTTTTTTCTTGGATTCACACACGGCTCTCCAAGTGGCTATTGATTCCAAACTAAGCAGAGCTTGTACTATGGAAACCAGATAACTGATTTATTACATAAAATATACTACTCTTCTTTTGTAAATACATAATTATATAGATAACTACACTCAGACTCAGGACAAACAGACATGTTCATGCACACAAATATCTGTCCTGGGTGGGAATCGAACTCACGACCTGTTTCTCCCAAGGCTGGGTGTAATTATCTATATAAGTATGTATTTACAAAAGAAAAGTAGTATATGTAATATATCAGTTATCTGATATTCATAGTACAAGCTCTGCTTAGTTTGGGATCAGATGGCCGTGTGTGAATAATGTCCCAGGATATTATTATTGTTATTAATTTCCTCCACTATTTACTCACGAATCAAGTTCCTAATAGTGAAAAGAAATAGGGCCAATGGAAAATCCGCAAGATTCTTGATGTGCCATAACTCAAAGTCATTTAAATCACATTTACGAAACAATTCATCAAGTTTGAAACACGGCTGTGATCAGAGAATGATATATGGCATAACAAAATGCGCCAGGTCACCAGACGACTGAGGTACAACGAGTTTTTTTGGCGGCCCAACCTGTTGCATTCTCCCTTTCTTTTGTACACGTTTCACTGTCTTCAAATGAAGCTTAAGGGACATTCATAGCTTTATATTTCCCAGTTTAAGATACATTCATTGCTAAATAGTTTTCATGATAATAATAATAATAATAAATAAATATACGAAACATATTATTATACAGCACCATCTATGCCAAATTAAGCAAAGCTTGTACATAAAATAAAATAAAATAGGTTTTTATTCACTTAGACTTTAAAAAAGCGCTTGTAAATAGTCAGAACATGTTTGTAGTAATACAGTTATTGTTTCTAGTTACTTATTATAGGTATTTAGGTACACGGAATGTTAAAACATTTATACAATTTATTTTATAATATATATGGATAATAAACAATATAATTAGAAAATAAACTTATATGCTTACAGTTTTTGTAAATATATACTTTTCATATACAGAAAACACACAGACCACGACAAATAGACATGTACATGAACACAAATATTTGTCTTGTGCGAGGATCAAACCCGCAACCTTTACCTTATAAGGCAGGTTCTCTACCAACTGAGTCACGGACGTCGTAAAATTCGGTCGTCGGTTGGTAAATGCTTGCCGTTAATGTCGCAGGTCGTGGGTTCGATTCCCACCCAGAACAGATATTTATGTGCATGAACATGTCTGTTTGCTTGTATGAAAAGAACAGGGAATACATTAAAGTGTCAAACTACTAAAACTGCTTTTAATATGCGCACTAGCACAGGCACTAGTAAAATGCGCGCATTGAAAGTAGTTAATGTTACGTTCTCTATATTCTACCCTAACGGCATGCGCGAATTTATTAAATAGGATATAATTAATAATTCTTCGTTAGATTCTAACGTATCGCTTATTTTCCCTCGGTTTTCGGACATAAATCGGTCCATTTCGTACAAACTATATTTGTACGAAATGCAATGGCATTAGAATTAGTGTACTTACCTGGTATTGTATAGTATCGGGGCTTTTAGTATTGTTCTCTCATTAACACATATACGAGAAGAGCGAGACAGTCTAACTAAACAGTAGGGATATATAATAAGTTCAAGTTTTACTGGTCGTTTTACCTTTTAACTACCGCAGAATAACGGGAGTGGAATGGGTTAGTCTAAAGTTTTCCTGTTGGGGTTTTCCAAAGAGTATCTCATTACCTTTTTGTTTTTTTTTTACGGATGTGGCTATGATGAGAGGCTAAGGTGCCACTTTTTTTTAATTTATTGGAGAAACTTTTGCCTCCTTAGTCACCACGAACAGTATTCGCGACGCTTACCTAAAATTAATGTTCTATGCCGTAGATTCTTGAGTTTAGTTTCGGCTTTATTAAACTTTGTTGATCCTGAAATGCTTTTAGGAGCTGTGTTACTACCACAAGATTGTCACTAAAGTATTTATGTAAGATATGAGGGCTGGGAAACCGTTATACGAATAGAAATTGGCAGAACAGAACATGTGGGGTACCTAAATAGTGGAAATTTGTTACTGATGTATACAGAAATTAGAACATGGTTATGTTAAGTCACCGAAGGCCCGAAAAATTGTAAAGCTGAAGTGGCAGTGGGTGGGGCACATAGCTCGTCGAACCGAAACCCGGCAGAAAGGTTCTTGGATGACGACCACGAACCGGAAGACGCAGCATGGGCAGGCCCCCTACAAGTTGGACTGATGGTCTTTTGCGAGTCGCTGGAAACCGCTAGATACGGATAGCGCAAAACCGGCAATTGTGGAGGTCTTTGGGGAGGCCTTTGTCAGCCGTCGACGTCTTTTGGCTGATGACACGCCGCAAGTCGTGGGTTCGATTCCCACTCAGGACAGATATTTGTGTGCATAAACATGTCTGATTGTCCTGAGCGAGGCTGGAATTATCTATATAAGTATGTGTTTACAAATGAAAAGTAGTATATGTAATATATCAATTATCTGGTTTCCATAGTAAAAGCTCCGATTAGTTTCAGATCAGATGGCCGTGTATGAATAACAAGCGGTGGCCCGCTGCTTTACCCACGTTAATCTTTATAAATTATAGCCTACATATGTGTTAATTCAGGGTGTCAGCTAACTCCATACCTAATTTTATTAAAATCGCTTCAGCCGTAGACGTGTAGAAGTAATAAACATACACACTCACAAACTTTCGACTTTATAATATTAGTGCGATGTCCCAGGTTATTATTATTATCACACTAATATTATAAAGGCGAAAGTTTGTGAGTGATTGTTTGTTACTTCTTTACGTCTAAACGGCTGGAGCGATTTGAATAAAATTTGGTATGGAGTTAACTGACACCCTAGATTAACACATAGGCTATAATTTATGAAGTTTAACGCGGGTAAAAACGCGGGGTAGCTGTACTAAATACTACCAATTTATATTTCGCCATGTACCGAAGTATGACGCACAACTTTTCAGACGCCACAATCTCTCATTCAAGTCTACTTATAGCCTTTTCATTGGGCCTTTCATAAGCTTGTGACAAACAACCGGATCCAGATAATCTGTTTGTCGAAGTACCAACTCAAACTGTGAACAAGTATTATCGTATTACGGAGTAAAAACCTCGTTAACTAGTGGTTTTATTCCAATGGGGATCATTTATGAATATATTCAAAACTTTTTAGCCGTATATTAACCGACTTTACAAAGGCGGTTGTTGATTCAATTTAATTACTTTTTCCGAAAAGAAAACTGGAAAACGCTGGATGCGGATAATGGAAGACCGGCTTTTATATACAGTGTATATATATATATATATATATATATATATAGAGAGTGGAGGTCTTACGGGTAATATGATGATGATTTTACTTCCGCCGCCAAGGAATTTAAAAGGGATCTTAACCTCTATAACCTTAACCTTTTTTTATTGTCATTGTTATCAACCTAATTACAATTTTTATTGCAATTAATCAAGATATTCGGTAGGCAAACAAATCGAGAAGTAAAATACAGGATTAAAATTTTTACAAATGTTTTGATGTCAATGCAAAAAGTGAAAATTACTCTCGACATGGACGACACGTTGATAAAATAAATAAAAAAAATAAAATATGTTTATTGTGTCTCAATACAGTACAAATCAAAACAAATTGAGGCAGCCCCATTAAGTGACTTAAAGTACTTGTGTTGGGGCTGACTCGCTACTTCCCTTATATTCTAGTATCTAAATTTGATATAATTATATTATAGTTGATATAATTATAATTATAGTTGATATAATTATATATCAAGTATGAAACAAGTAGTTACTTGAATGTTTTAATGAAATAGTCTGACGGTTTTTATTTGAATTCTAAATATCATACAATTTGAAGAAAGCTCTCAAACTTATGGAATAGAGTCACGTACCTGGTACCTACTGGTACCTGGTAGGTACTGGTTTTGACTGGGGATCATGGCTAACTTTGGAATAGCTATTCTCCAAATAATAGATACGGTAACAGCCTCAGAGCATTAAATAACAGCCATTGGGTAGCAACGATGATAGAGAATGATACATATAGATATAGGCTTTAATCTTAGAGCACATATATCTGAAACTAACTAAATACTTAAAACCTTAAATTAAAAGTGTTGTAAATTTTCTTATACTGGCACCGGCTGGCCGGCACTGGCTTACCACGTTTGGCAATATATTGTTGAGCAAATTAGCGAGCATTCCGGGAACGTGTCGCCTCAACAAGGCGATCACGTTTATCTTATGTTGAGGATTATAATAAATGGATTCATCTTATATTGTGAATGTCAACCCGATCTCAAATCAGACCGCTATCAGAAAACACAAGTAAAACAAAACCAATATAATCTTTTATTGTTTTATGTAAGAATGGCAACATTCCAACAAGGGTCATACGGGGTCCCTTAAGAATTCCACTATTTTCCCCTCAAAATGCCAAATATTTAACCGGCTGGCTATGAGAGAATGGTAACTGTGGCACGGTTTTATTGTTTCTTGGGGGAAGGTAGACATTTTGTATTATTCATAGGATTTATACTAGTCAACTCAGTTTGACGAGACGGTCTAGTTAGTACAGAATTTGATACCATCGTTGTAGATATGATTAAATATAATTGCTTATATCTTCGCTACTGCATTGGGATTTATCCTGTAATAGTAGATGTAAGGTTGGTTACAGATAAATAAATAATAATAATAATATCCCCACGACCTGCGGCGTGAAAGGCAAGCATTTAACAACTCCACCATCCGGTTCGTAAAGTACTATGTATATTTAAAATATGAATTTTAGTAATAAAACATCCGAATTTATTTAAACATTTTGATAGCATGTTTAGACATACGGCCAAACTAAAATTATTAACATCTTATGTACCATGTTTAAGCAAATAATAATCATAATAATATCTGGGGACAATGTCACACAGATCATCCTAGCCCCAAACTAAGCAAAGCTTGTACTATGGGTACCAGGCGACGATATACATACTTATATAGATAGATAAATACATATAGGTATACATAGAAAACATCCATGACTCAGAAACAAATATTCGTGCTCATCACACAAATATTTGCACTTACCGGGATTCGAACCCAGGACCACCAGCTTCGTAGGCAGGAGCACTACCAACTAGGCTATGGTGACAAATGATTGATTGATAAGAGCAATGAATATCAAATTATTTATTGCCATAATGGGGTAGTGATCTGATACAACCGGGAAAAGATCAGATGTAAGACTGCCGAAGGCGTTTTAAGCTTTCGGAGACATGGGTATAACACCACCATTATTCATTAATTGGTAATTTAGTTGGAGGAAACAATTTAAGCACATTTAACTATTCACCGACAATTGAAATTAGAACCCAATTATCTGACTGGGCTGTTGATCCAGTGGTTAGTGACCCTGACTGCTAAGCTTTCGTGGGTTCGATTCCCACCTGGGGCAAATCTTTGCGTGACAAATCTACACGATTATTTGTTCTGTGTCTGGATGTAATTTATCTTTAATATGTATGTACTTATTAAATATTTTTACAATAAATATTTATATATTTTTTACAATAAATTGCCTAAACTAAATGTAAAATACCAGAAGTCCATATATACCTTTAAAAAAACACATTTTTGAGGATTTAAAATAGTAAAACTTGTTCTTTCTATAATTTCGACATGAACTGTCTCGTCGCCTTAATTTAACTTATTTAGATTTATGTTGTGTAAGTGAAATGTATTTCTTTTTGAGAAAATAAAGTTCTTAAACCTATATACAAGTATGTTTATCAGTTTTCTGGTTGCCATAGTACAAGATATGCCTAGTTTGGGATCAGATGGCTGTGTGTAAGTTGTCCTAAGATATTTATTAAACAATCTGCGGTTAAGCACACTATAGCTAACGACACTAGACCAACGGGGTACTAGGCACTAGGCAAAGCCAAACTACACAGAGGCCTCCCAAAAGATTTCCACTATAGAATTATATCCATCAAATATGTTAGAATCACCACACTTGTCGATCGCAGTATAATGTTCATAGTACATAGAGAGATGCTGTTGCCCGTTCTCTTGTAGATATTATCTCAGGACGACTTTGCTCCCCGCGGCAGTTCTTCATCTTAAATCTTCCACTGTTGGACATAGCCCTCCTCCAAAGGTTTCAATAACGGTGCCATTTGGAGGGGTTTACCTTAGCCACCGCGCTTGGCATGCGAGTCGGCGACCGCAGTTAGTTGCTAACTAGTTGTATCCTATTTTTTTATATAATATCTAGGGACAATGTCACACAGATCATCCTAGCCACAAACTAAGCAAAGCTTGTACTATGGGTACCAGGCGACGATATGCATACTTATATAGATAGATAAATACTTATATACATAGAAAACATCCATGACTCAGAAACAAATATTCGTGCTTATCACACAAATATTTGCACTTACCGGGATTCGAACCCAAGACCACAAGCTTCGTAGGTAGGAGCACTACCAACTAGGCTACGGTGACCGTCTAATCCTTTAGTCGCCCTTTACGACACCCACGGGATGACATGGGATAACCCAGTTATTCTTTCTGGGCCGGACACCACACGGCAGTTGTTGGCTGTTTATTATCTTCTACATTATATGTGGCGCAGCGGCTAAAACATTCGCCTCGCCGCTTCGTGTCCCGGGTTCAATTCCCGCTCGACAACTATTTGTGTGACCCATAAATAGTTGTTTGGAGTCAGGATGTAATTTGTGTCCGTCTATTACATGTTTGTATAGTACCCCGCGACACGGGGATGATAGACTCCGTAGTGCTGAGTGTGTCGTTAAAAAAAATTCAAATTTAGCAAACCGGATTATCTACATGAGCCACTCTTAACAGTTTTCTGTGTTAGTGTTGCCAGACTTGACATACGTCGCAGCCATAGACAAACTATGGCGTTCTTTAGGGTTATAATAAATGATTGTTTTTGTGAGTGACAGTAAAGTTCCACACTGGCAACCTAGTTATTATGTTGGTAAACACGAGGTTTGGCGCCAACGCGGAAAAAGACGCATCAGGGCATTGTTTCATTTTCAAAAACTGGTGTAATTTCAAGTTTTTATGTGTAAATATGGTGGATTTTTAGACATAACATCATGGACATCGTACACAAGTGGAGGAAAGTGCCATATTGCCGTGAATTGCGATTTTCTGTGTTGAATCTAAAACTCCATATAAGCCTCTAGTAAAGTCTCCACTGCTTTACTGGGGTACGACAAGGACTACTTATGACTTGACTGTGACGGACTTTACTTGACATGACGAAAATAAATGAAATAATAATATATTTTACGAAAGGCTCATAAGGCCGAAGAAGCCAGAACAGTAAAACTGAAAAAAAAAAGAAAAAAAAAAATGCAGTTGGTAAACACTGGGAATGATTCGTAATGATTGCATTTATATCTCCAGCCGCATCTCTTTCTTCGGCTCCGGCCAAAACTAGACTTTATGGGTTTTAACTAACTTTATCCACATAGCACAAGTCACATGACTTTACTTTCTCATGTATTGAGGTTTTGAAGCTAAATTTAACGGTGAAATAGACGACATTGCTAATTAATGCGCGTCCACTCGCTTTCAAGCGCTCTGCAAATACCGTGGTAACCGAAATTAGTTGACAAACACTCAAACTACTCTAACTACATAGATTATTACTGAACCTACTGTTTTAAACTTTCTCTTGTTAGACATTAGATTGAAATTGAATTGACGGGTCTATTGGCGTAGTTGGCAAATGCTTGCTTTTCACGCCGGAGGTCGTGGGTTCGCTTCCCACCCTGGACAGATATTTGTGTGCATGGACATGTCTGTTTGTGCTGACTCTGGGAGTAATCTATATATATCAAAATCAATGCCACTTTTCGTTGTAATGTTATAACTCAACAACTCCTTTACTGATTTGGCTAATTTTGGTCTTGAATTATTCGTGGAAGTCCAGGGAAGTATACGTAGAGAAAATTTCAAAAAAGGCTTGAAAAAGTGTAAAATCAACATCTTTTAGCAATTTAAAATATTTGTTTGTTTGTATAAATGAAATTAATAATATTTTTGTTATTACTATGCCTTATACGTAGCGAAGCACGTACCGGGCCGCTAGTTATCTATATAAGTATGTACTTACACAAGAAAAGTAGTATATGAGTTATCTGGTTTCCATAGTACAAGCTTTACTTAGTTTGAGATCAGGTGGCCGTGTGTAAATAATGTCACTGGATATAATTTAATTTTATTTATCATACATCAATTCTTTTTTCCAATTGCTGGTAAAGTTTTGCCTAGCAGTTATAAACTACTAGCTGTGCCCCGCTGTTCTACCCGCGTTAAACTTAACGTAATTTATAGCCTATTTGTTATTCGGATATATAAGCTAATAGCGGCCCGGTACGTGCTTGCTACGCTTTTAAGTATTAGTACAAATTATTTGTATATGGGAGTATAGAAAGATATTGATTTTACACTTTTCAAGACTTTTTTAAATTTTTCTCTACGTATAAACCTTTCCTGGACTTCCACGAATAATTCAAGACCAAAATTAGCCAAATCAGTAAGAGCGTTGTTGAGTTATAACATTACAACGAAAAGTGGCATTGATTTTTATATACGACATGTAACGTAATTAACGCACACCCTCAAACACCCCAATTAGAATATTATGTTGTAATCATAATACATATCCTAATTTTTTATTTAACATGTATATGCATTGTTATTTACTAAATTAGTTTCTTGGAATAAAGATTATTTTTCTTTATTTTGTGTTGAATGGTGGAATTTGTATGAATACAAATAAAACTGCGATTTAAAAGACTTATTACTTTGACTTACGGTCCATTTCAATTTGTTTTGACTGTACAGGGTTAAAATAACGATAATTTCCGTAGTTTTAATTATAGTGGAATAAAAAATTACCTATATCAAAAATGATATAAATCGATTCAGTAAACGATTCTGAACAAACTATTTTCAGGATGTGCGTTAATCAAGTTACATGTTGTATATAGATATAACTACAAAGTTTAATCAAAATCCGTCATGTAGTTTTTGCGTGAAACACAAAAACAAACTTTCGCATTTGTAATATTAGTAGCATATCACTGTCCGCAATTGGGATCATTAGTTCATTTTTATCTACAAGTATCTGGATCGAGGTAGGCACTGATTACCCTGAGAATAATGGACATGACAGCTGACTCAACTAGTGGTGTCAAAGCGCCGAGTTTTGTTCTCAAATCCGTCCATTAGACAAAACGTTACACAATGTAACATATTGGAAATAGCAACCTGTTTGAGTAACAGGATACACAAAGGACTTGAGAATCTTTCCTTTCGTATTATTTTACCTTTTATTGATATTGGAATCTTTTTACGGAGGTGCTATTCTTATAACAATTCGTTATTCTTGTAGAAAATGTATTTATAAGTAAATAAAATAAGAGCTACTTTACTTCAACTGTAAATCAATCTTTCTTTTGTATTAAGAACAATAAATTCGTATCCTACGCAAAAACACTGATTGTACAGCCAAATAGTTATCTCAAAATATTATAACCTTTGCAGCAATTTAGTTAATAATTAATTATATTAATATCCAGGGATATTATTATTACACACACGGTGATCTGATCCCAAATTAAGCAGAGCTTGTACTATGGAAACCAGATAACTGATATACTACTTTTCTTTTGTAGATACATACTTATATAGATAATTACACTTAGACTCAGGACAAACAGACATGTTCATCCTGTGTAGGAATCGAACCCACGACTTATGATGTGAAAAGCAAGTATTTACCAACCACAATACCGTAATAGATGGGTGTAGGTAAATAGTTTTGGATGAAATTCGACATACAGATAGTTTCTTACCCACATTTACATCATCATCAACACCCTGATAGCGTTCACTGCTGGACATAGGCCTCCCCTAAAGGTTTCCATAATGTTGGCATAGAATGAATAGCAGGGCGATGCTATACCATTCCCTGGGAGTCGTAAAAGGCGGCTAAGAGATACACCATGTAGTAGGGCAACAGCATCACCTGTGTACCTACTAGTTACCACCTTAGCCGCCTTTTATGACTCCCACGGAATGGTGTAGCATCGCCCTGCTATTCATTCTAGGCCGGAAACCACACGGCTAACATTACATATAGCATCATCCATTTACATATAGGATACTTTTAATGCTGCCTCTTTGGTATAGACGCAGCGTGTTTAAGCGAAAATAATGAGTTCATTCGCTCAAATCTGCGAAGAAAAGGTTCATGAGGGGAAATAGGAATGTTTTTTTTTTGCAAACTGCGTTTAGTGAGACACATTTGTGGACCATATTATTATGTTCTGCGTATTTGGCTAGCCGGAATTGGGGCAGGAGGATTTAAAATATTCCAGGCGCGTGCGACTAGGCGCCAGCCAGGCCGTAGTCTACGACCTATTTCCTAGACAACACTTTTGGTTATCTCAGTTACGATATTAAATGAACTTTTAGGCTATCCGTTAGCGACCACCAATGTATGCAAAAGTTTAACACTTAGTATCACTAGATGGGGGATTAAACAATACACAAATATATGCAAAAGTTTAACACTTAGTATCACTAGATGGGGGATTAAACAATACACCAATATATATACAAAAGTTTAACACTCAGTATCACTAGATGGGGTTAGTGCTGAAATAGATCGCGGTATGGTTTCATTCGCTCTTCAGCAAGCACATGACAATTTTATAATTTTATGTGTGCTATTTATATACCACTAGCCGTGCCCGCGACTTCGTCAGCACATTTTTAAATGACTCCGTAACAGATACATAAACCTTACGCATTTACATACAAAATTTCATCCCCTATTCTTATCCCTATTCTTATTAACTCAAAAAAACGTCATATTTATTTTATTCGAATCAAAAGAATAAAAAGTAAGTTTCAAGCTTCTAACTCCAAAAATGACGAGAGAAGTGTGAGAGAACTTCCACACAACGTTTCATCCCCCTTTTCAACCCCTTAAAATTTTTTTTTAGTTAAAAGTAGCCTGTCCTTTTTCAGGCTCTAGACTAACTGTGTTCTAAATTTCATTTAAATCGATTCAGTAGTTTTGGCGTCAAAGCGCGACAGACAGACAGACCTACTTTCGCATTTATAATATTACTAGCTGTGTCCCGCGGTTTTACCCGCGTTAAACTTTATAAATTATAGCCTATGTGTTAATCCAGGGTGCCAGCTAACTCCATACCAAAATTTATTAAAATCGCTCCAGCCGTTTAGACGTGAAGAAGTAACAAACATACTCACAAACTTTCGCCTTTATAATATTAGTGTGATATAAAGATAAGTACAATATTAGAATTATCAGATGTGGTTTGAATACATATTTCACCCCTCTATTATAACTGAGGTTATCAGATCAGTTCAGATCACATAATATAGCAGCTTGCTAAACACTATCTAGGCATAGTGACATGAGATAATATAACGCAATTATCAGCATTATTAATTAAATTTATTTGACACGTCGTTTCCGGCTGCCTAGTTGTCATAACGGTGTCTTCAACCACAGATAACCAGGTCGCAAGTCGTCGAGCCAATCTCTAGTAACAGCCCAGACAAGATTTTTGATGTGAAACATCTATAGCCGCACGTAAAACAGATTTCTGGCGTGGCGACGCATGCCGTGGCTTTTTTTTTGTTCCTATCACAATATGTGCTTTTCGACTTCGACTTCTACTTGGACTTCGACTTGACTTCGACTTTGACTTCGACTGCGACTTATACTTCGACTTCGACTGCGACTTATACTTCGACTTCGACTTATACATTGACTTCGACTTCGCCTTCGACTTCGACATGACTTCGACCGCGACTTATACTTTGACTTCGACATCGACTTCGACTTCAACTGCGACTTATACTTCGACTTCGACTGCGACTTATACTTCGACTTCTGCATATTACTTTTACAAAATAATGTCGATGTTTCACATCTGCCAGGCGTCCCGTGACGGCTCACATTTTTTTTAAAATTCATATCAGAGTGCGACTAACGAGCAAGTGGGTCACCTGATGGTAAGTGATCACCGCCGCTCATGGACACTCGCAACACCAGAGGAGTCGCGTGTGCGTTGCCGGCCTTTAAGAGTCAGCAAACAAGTGTTGCTGACCGTTCCCCCCACCCCAATGAGCTCTGGCGACCTTACTCACAGTCGGAAACACAACATTAACATTATTAATGTTATTATTAAGGAATGTCTTCTGTAAGGTGGAGGTACTTCCCCAGTCGGGCTGCTCTTTGAGCGAATGAACGCTGTGCCCTACCTCTCTTGATGGACCGATGATGTGCAATACCGGCAATTGTGGAGACCTTTGTCCAGCAGTGGACGTCTTTCGGCTGATATGATGAACGTCTCGAAATTGTGGGTTTTACACCCTTGCCTGGAACGACAAGTAAAGCATTCAGTCCCGTACCAGATCCCTCCGCATTGTTGTCAGTTTATAGAGTAAGCATCGGTGTTGGCGCACACACCCTAGCACTATAATATTTCCGATAGTCGGCAATCCTCCACTTATCTATACATATAATAAAATCGTAGGAAAGTCAAAACTGTACATTGAATATTTTTTTTAAAGGATACTTGGGGCGTGATATTCAATCGATATCGAAGCCAAAAATATAGTTTTTAGAATTTTTGTCTGTGTGTCTGTTTGTCTGTATGTATGTCCGGGCTAAAAACAAAAAGTACTGCATGGATTTACTTAAAATTTTGCATGAATATTACTAAGAGGTCGGGTCAACATATAGGCTACATATTATCACGCTATCACCTACGGGGGAGAAGCTGTAATAATTTATAAAATTAAACGCGGGTAAACCCGCAGGGCACAGCTAGTAAATAAATAATAAGACAATCGCCTCGCCACTTACGTGTCCCGGGTTCAATTTCCAGACAGGACAGCTATTTGTGTAACCCATCACTAGTTGTTCACTCATATAGAAAGTAAATCAACTTTCTATCCGTGAATTATATGTTTGTAAAGTACGCCGCGACACTGAGATGCAATATCCAAGTCTTGCCGTTGCCTTGTGGAATAAAAAAAAATGAAGTTAATGACATAATATGAAGTCATATTTAAGAATTAAAAAAACCGGCCAGGTGCGAGTCGGACTCGCTCATGAAGGGTTTCGTAGCAGCAAGTATTTCAGTTGATTAAATGAAAGGTAAATTGCAGTTTACGATTTATGACGTATTAAAAAAACTACTTACTAGATCTCGTTCAAACCAATTTTCGTTGTTAGTTTACATGGTAATGTACATCATATATTTTTGTTCGTTTTATCATTCTCTTATATTAGAAGTTTTTCTATTTTTGTGTGAAAATCTTAATGCGGTTCACAGAATACATCTACGTACCAAGTTTAAACAGTAGGTATAGCTCTTATAGCTCCGGAAAAAACTGGCTATGACATACGGATGGACAGAGAGACAGACAGAAAGACATGCCGAATCTATAAGGGTTCCATTTTTTGCCATTTGGCTACGGAACCCTAAAAAACACATTATTGAACATGTCTGTTTCATTACAGCTCCCAAGAAGATGTATCTCTCAGCTCAATATAACAGTTATTTTATTAACATTACTTCAAATTTGTTCATCGTTATTTTATTTGCAATTTTAAAGCTGTTTTCCGATCCCACTTGCTGATGCAGAGGACATAACTCAATTTAGTGAACTAAGGGCCAAGTCGGTACACGTATGAAGTCACTTACTAAATTAACTTTTGTCCCACGTGTAGAAACTACACTATTTAAAAGGTACTTTAAGTATCAGTTTAAAGGAGAACATTCGTTTGAGAATAATATCGCAAATGCAAATAAATAAATTAGATTTATTGAACGGTTGGTTGATGAAATTAGATTTATTATTTCACTTTAGTCTTAATTGTCAGAAGCCCAATTGTCTAAACGTCTTAATACTATTTATAAGTATTTAATACAAAACAGTCACAAAATAAACTCGTTGTAAATTGGACGACTATCATTATTTTATAAACAACCGTATGTATGTATGTAAGAAATAAATATTTAAAAAAAGGATTCCTACTGAGTTTTCTGGCAGTGTTTCTCAGTAGCTGCCACGTCATGCACTGCACGGTAGGATAAAAAAAATTGATGATTCCACACAAATGTAATATTTTAACGGAATAAATGACTATTGATTTTTGAACCGTAGTGTTCTAATCTTATGGAGATATAAACATGGTCCTTCGAGCCGGATCTGAGCCACAAATGTTCGCCACCTTTTGCGACACCCACGGGGTGGTGTGAAGTGGCCCTGTTAGTCTTTCTAGGCCAGAAACCAGTCAGCGGTTATGTGGGCACTAAAGTGCATACTGCAAAGTGCGTACACTCATATTTATATTTCTTGGTCTACCCGACTCTACACTTACTAAGATTCTTACTTACAGGTACTTAAGTAGCTACATAGGTACAACAAATCCAAATGCACTTCACTCGTAAGCTGTAATGGAAGAAAACAATGGCCAGTCGCCAATATTATTCTCTTGCATACCTATACATTAAAGCTATTCTTTTGATCATAAATAGACCTGGACGACCTTATCGTTCAAGCTACGGCGTGCTTAGCTGCAGTTAATTATATACCGTGTTTTATTTTTATGGGAATTATCCGTTCCTTTTACCGCTGCAACTCGTTTTATCCAAGATCAACAGTGCCACAATGAAATGACGCTGAGCGGTGAGGTTCAAGGATGTGCTGGGGAATTGGGAAAATATATATTATAAGATAATTAAGACCATATATATTAAGATAAGATAATTGTTTATTACACCACAGTAACATAAAACAATTAAAATAATAGGTGCGTACAGTTGAATGCAACACATTTTATAAAATAACAAAAACTTGAGAGGTGTCAAGGGACACACGGATGGAACGAAGTTATTTTTTATTATCTAAAAAAACCTGTATACACTCAACAAAAATAATCGTCGCGACACCACGCTGTTCATTGCGAAATAGACGGAACGAAAATATCTGGCTTGCTTTCTATAAGAGAGAGAGAGAGAGAGACAGACATAGAAATATGCGCACGCCGCACAGCTTACAATAGCAAAAAGTGTCGTTACAACTTTTCGTCTTAATTTTTTCCGTCTAGCCCCCTTTCGCAACGCGCGATAAGGAACTTCGTTCCAATATTATTTGCTTGTTACAATATCACACAATTAAATTTTGCAATCATTTGTGGTGGCTAGCAATGAATTTAATTAGAAAGAAATAAGGAGTTAGAATAATAGAGTTTCTCTCCGTCTTCGATTCCCAGACAAGGGGGTCTACCGCCTAATTCGAAGGTCAACGTGACCGTGATCGGGGTTCATATCGGGTATCATACATGAATGTTGTTATTTATATTTTTTTTATTATTAATTATTTTTCCCTATCAGTACAGAGAAAACTTAAATGTTTAGAATTTATACCACAATTCTTATGTACTTCCTGTACATGTTTTGAAAATAAAATTATTTCTTTCTCTCTTCTTCCTATGAAGGTTAAAAATGATTCAAAGTTTATAAGAAATCGCATCCCACAATAATATCCTTTCATACGTGTATCTTTTTAAACAAACTATCGATTTTTTTAAATCTTAGTTCAATACAGAGTATAAAACCAAAACTAGGTATGTCACCAATCCCATCTATGGTAGGTAAACATTACTTGTTACCTAACTAACTTGTTTTGTTCCGACGCGGAAATTAAATGCCCAAAATAATGAATAGGTAGGTGGCCGGCCACCTTGTCATTTAGGTCGTTAGTACACGTTAGAGGCCGGTGGTAAGTGGAGGACTAATGGGGTTCCTATTTCTATTTAAATAAGCTTTCTTTTGAAATAAAACTTCTCTACGCACGCTTGACTTGAGGAGTAAGTTGGTGAATGCGTGATGAAAATGCGTAACAAAAAGGCGTGATCGGGCGAAGCGAGGCGAACGGAAGTTGGGAGGGAGATATAAGTTAGTAAAGATAGAAAGTGAGAAAGTCACCTTTTGTATATTACTGTAAGAGCTAGAGAAAGAGAAGCACATTATTTTTCTTTATCTTTGTTATTAGCCTTGTAGTCTTAGAATGGACTGACTCTATCCGTTGTAACTTAGATCGGTCCCCGGTCCGTAAGTGTTCGGTGAAGTAAAGTACATAGCCACGCAGTCAGTCTCTATATGGGTGCGCGTCAAATTGTTTTAATTTACGAGCATCTCCGTGTTTCGGAGTGTACGTCTAGCAACAGTCAAGACAACAGTCGTTAAGCCATGCCAGAGGGCTTCTGGGCGGCTTGAACAACTCTGACACCAGGGTAAACACTGCCCATACAAAATAACAAGAAGAAATAAAGAATATTTTGGTACAGTGAATGACTGAGTTATTGTAGTGACACTAAGGGATGTTTATTTTGTTCGCAGTGGTGAAGGTTACCGCAGCGCGTTAGTGTGCGCAATCCTGCTATGGTGCGTGTGCGCAGTGGTGTGCGCGCCCGCGCAGCTGTGCGCCGGCGCTGCGGACGACGATCCCAGGGCCGCCAGGTTCTGCCAGGCTCTCAACACCTTCCTTGAGCTGTATGCTGAGGCGGCAGGAGAACAGGTCCCAGAATATCAAGGTAGGCTCCCACCGGCATACAATGTAGTAGTAAGGTTTATCAAGTTAATTTTATTCTTAATAGGCAATAGCAGTTGAATTTCAATGCTATAATTGAAATTATATTCAAGTAATTTTGTGTGATATGCTTTTGAAGTTTATATTATACTAGCTGGGCCCCGCGGTTTTACCCGCGTTAAACTTTATAAAATATGGCCTATGTGTTATGCTAACTATAAAATTAGCCTATGTTCTTTCTCAGGGTCTAGACCATCTGTATACCAAATTTCATTCAATTCCGTTCAGTAGTTTATGCGTGAAAGAGTAACAGACAAACAGAGTTACTTTCGCATTTATAATATTAGTTAGGATTTTGGTCCTTCGAGTCGGATATCCGGCTCGAAGAACATACCAACTATATGATTCCATGCAATGGACTAGTAGCTGCAGAGACTTCTTTCCTGTCGATAAAGGAGGTAAAGTAGTAACCCATTTGCAAATAGATCCCTATTGATTTAATTGTTGGTCTCACGAAATTGCTACGGTTTACACGCTCAACTAATTACCATGTAACCGCAGATCTGTTTGATAGCAACCTAACTAATAATTGCGGCGCAGCCAATGAATAATTTGAGCGACATCTAATAATCCACGAACTCTAAGCTCTGTTTTGGTATTACTTTGACCTCTATAGAGATCTTTACTTTTTAACTTATTATTATGACACAGTATTTTTGACTTAATAAGAGCAGCGCTAGATTATGAGGACCAACTATCCTAGAATGGCATTAGATGAACCAATTATATCATATGATCTCTAGTGGAAACTTAATTAAGCATGACACCGCGGCACCACGGCTCCGAAATTTGAAAGTAATAACAAGGCGAGCATAATTATTCGTTATTAAATAAAATAATAAATAAAAAAGGTTTTTATTCACGTAGACTTTAAAAAAGCGCTTGTAAATAGTCAGAACATGTTCGCAGTAATATATAATTAATTTATAATTATTTCTAGGTACATATAGATATTTAGGTACACGGATTGTAGGAAATAATTTACAATAAGATTTATTTCTAAAATTAAGTTATTGTCAAGGGTCATGTGTAGGTTTAATTATCTAAATTTTATCTATATTTTTACTACATATTGTCTGAATGGTTCTGTCTATATTAAGGTACGAATTAAATGTTATCATTATGGCGGACCTTGTGTTTATAACGACGGTCGCGCTTTAATGCTACCACCGGATCCAATGCGCCCCAACTGAGAAGACCCAGCGAAACAAACTCAGCGGTATTAATGGGCGGATCTACGCTAGGGTGATTTGGAGCCACTAACACCTGTCTCATAAACATCCTTCATCTCGTTAAGGTTCCGTACTCGAACGGTCCAACGTATCCAAGGCTAAGCCTTTGCTTTACGTCCATCTGCCTGGCAACGGGCCATGTGGCGAAGTTTGTATCTATATTGCCGCTAAAACAGTTAAAGATAAAAATAAAAACAAAATTTTATTTTATGTAAATGTTAAATATGGAAATTATTAGGTTCGCCGTTATTGTCTTATGCATCAATGAAAGTTGTTATAATTTTTCTGTGAGAATTGTTAATGATTATGTAGCCTGTATTAATAAATAGGGTAATAAGTAATAAGGGCGGACCCCTTATATGCCCCCATTCTCCATACAATATCCCCATAAAATACACCATATACATCTTCGAAGATACGGAACACTCCGTGTGCAAGGATCCTACATGTCCAATAATACAAACTAAGACAGGTTTTCAATTTTCAATTGACGATCACCGTAGCCTAGTTGGTAGTGGTCCTGCCTACGAAGCTGGTGGTCCTGGGTTCGAATCCCGGTAAGTGCAAATATTTGTGTGATGAGCACGAATATTTGTTTCTGAGTCATGGATGTTTTCTATGTATTTAAGTATTTATCTATCTATAAAAGTATGTATATCGTCGCCTGGTACCCATAGTACAAGCTTTGCTTAGTTTGGGGCTAGGATGATCTGTGTGACATTGTCCCTATATATTATTGTAACTATTTGTTCTAGCTCTGGTTCGCGACTACCCACAACTTCTCGACACCGGCATGAAGAGGCAAGACGTTGTCCACTCGTTCCTGCGTTTCGGCCGCCGGCGCTGACGCGTCGCGTTCTCGCCGCGCCCACGCCGCGTCCACGCCCACAACACGCCACACAGCGACCAGGCTTAAATAATCTGCTATAATCAACCTATTTTTAGTTCTTTACGTTATTTCGTCCAAATTATTATTAAAAAGTTCCTTTATTTATAAGACCCAAATTAAATTATTATAAGGTATCCGTAAACTGCGACATTCGAATTAAAAGCTCATTCGAACACGGGACGTCGACAAGAACGGACGTCTGGACCTCTCTCTCCAAATTTAATAGACTAGATTTAGACTTATTATAATGAAATGTACTTATTACTAAAAAGTATTAATAGTATTTAAGATGTAATTAAACAATCTTGTTGTCAACATTTTGTGGCATTTCATTTGATAAGTATAAGACTATTTAAATAATTATTATGATGTTTTAAATAAATAAAATACGTATTTATGACATGCTTATTGATATTTTTTTGTTCTCCTCGTTTTATATTAATGAATCAAAAATAATAATAGAAAAATATTATAAAAATTTAGAAATTAACTTAAAACGCAAATAGCTCATACCCATACACCGAATAACAGTAGGTAATTCCTTGCATTTTACTCTCCAAAACGACAAGTTAAGTTCTAAAAGATTCATTTGAACAAAATTTACATGGGATCATTGCAACAGCATGATATATCAATTAAAAAAATAATTATCAAAATTAATTCACAAACAACGGGAAACGCCTTTTTTCCCGTAACATACATACATACAGGCGAATTGATTGAATCCTTTTGAGTTCGGATAATAAAGATAGCGGCATAGAATATCATACTGCGATGGCCAACCCGTCTGTCAAATGATGGATACAACTCCATTGTGGAAATCTTTTGGGGAGGCTTTTGTCCACCAGTGGAGGTCATTAGATTGTCATGATAAACCTAAGCAGGAATGCAACCTGAATATAATTTGAAAATACGAGCCTAAATAGAGTATCATACATTTTGGTAAAAGCAACTGACTGAGCGTCTCAACATGCCTGTACACAGCCACCAAAGTTAGCGACCTCTTTGACGTAAGACACCAAAGTGGATATTTAAAAATTTCCAAGGAACAGGTAGGCTACTGGTGGTTGGTGAAGCATTTCACTAACCCACCTCATCCCGAGACGCACGTAGAAGTCTTAGGACCTAGTGCGGTCGTCAACCCGTATGCTAAGAGAGGCGATCACAGCATAACCTCCATTCTTGGGGAGGCACATATCCAGCAGTGGACGTTATTCGGCTGAAATGGTGATGAGGTAGGTAATAAAGAGGATGCGAGAAGTCCGGTAAGAACTTGTATACCTGTAATTTGGTGGTAATATCTAACGGTCGAGAAACCTAGCTTTCGCACTTCAGGCTTTGAACCCAGGTCCTCACCCCAGGACCCCTAGACAAATGTAGTAATCATAATATATACAAAGCAGAAATAATGAACTTTAAGATTTCTATGAGGCATGGATATTCTACGTCAGTATTAATAATAATACATGTCTTGGGACTACTAACACACTGCCATCTGATCCCAAACTAGGCAGAGCCTGTACTATGGCAAACATACATAACTAAATACAAACATATTTTAGATAAATTGCACCCAGATGCAGAACAAATAATCGTGCCCATCACATAAAGATTTCTCCTTGGGATCGAACCCATGACATCTGGCTTAGCAGTCAGTGCCACTAAGCACTAGACCAAGAGGCCAGTAAGGATCACAAAATTTCAAGGTTTTAAGAGTAATTAACAACTTGTAGAGCAATATCATGAATTAATAATGCATTGAATCTGAAGAAACACCGGCGCACGTACTGCTACACGGCAATAGCGTTGCCAGCCAACGGGCAAAGTTCCTAAACGATCCGAAGACACTGCAGGAAGTACTCAAGCCAAGCTTTCGGGGCCTCTTGGACTTCTGGATGGAACTAAAATGGTTTGAGTAGCCCAATAAGTTCACGTACAATGGCCCAATTAGGAGACTAAGTGCGGAAACCAATCGCCCAACTAACAACTAATAATGTCACGTTATGGCCCAAAATTCAAGTTGCTGCTATTTTGCTCACACCTTTAGTTTACATTTGTGTTTTGGGGATGCAGCCCATTATTGCCCAACTGTAGTTGGGTAAAAAAATATTGACAATTCCACACAAATGTAATTTTTTTATGGAATTTGAGTCTTGAAGCTTGCAAGATTAGGGTCTCTTACAATAAGGAGGCATAAGCTATAGTCAACCATGCTTGTCTAGTGCGAGTTTACATACTTGTCATCAAAACATTTTTGGAGAACTCTTAGGCATATGTATAGCGTCGCGATTTTTTCCTTCATCGCTTTAAGGTCAAGATAATTAATCTACTATATAAAAATAAGTCGGGTTTTCCTTCCTGACGCTATAACTCCAGAACGCACGAACCGATTTCCACGGTTTTGCATTCGTTGGAAAGGTCTTGGGCTCCGTGGGGTTTATAGCAAAGAAAATTTATAAAATTTAACGCGGGTAACACCGCGGGGCACAGCTAGTTACTGTTAAATCACAATCTTTTTTGTGGAAATAAATTTAATTCTGGCACTCGCCGTGCGTTGTACAGCCGCAGTTACAACCTGACCTAACCTACTTTTCTAGTAGCAAGTAAACAATATATTACGGTTCACAATCTTTCGATAGTTCACAAGCTTACAATACAGATTATAGTCTGAAGATATTTACAATTTTACGCTGATTTTATATATAGAACTGATAAACGAGTAAAACTGCGTACTTATACGCGCTACGGGCACGTAACGTATCGCTAAATTTTTGTCTTTGTCAGTATTTCCCGATCGATGCACTTTTCTTAAGAATGTAAGGAAGAAAGGCAATAATATTAAATTTAGTTCAGTTTGTATTGCATGGAATCGAGTGCAATATCAAATTAATCACTAATTGCCCTTCCCCCCGGATCTCTGAGTAGTGCAGACGTTTCTTTAGCCACAATATATTTCTCTAATTTTTGTAAATTATAATAAAATTAAACAAATAAATTCGAATACAATAATAGGAGTGCAGAAACAGCAGCATATCGCCGGACATCACTTACTACGTGTCTTCACAACTCCGCCCTGCATGTGAGTCACTCCAACTAAACTAACGTCTATATCCGCCCCGACGACGTAAAACAGCCCATTCAAAAATCTGCAACTAGTCGGCGACTCATTCACCGATACGACGAACATTTGTTTGTGTGTAACACACGTTATCAACTGTGGACACGGAAAAAGAATAAGCAGGGGTCAAGTTATATCAGACGGAAAGCACTATTGTACTAAATCGTCGATCGCCACCAGTCTTAGTTGAGCTCCCTTCACTTTCAAACGACTACTTGGCCACTAATCTCTGCTAATTTACTGAGCGCCTAGTACTCGTCTTGAACATGTCCTGTGAACAGTCCCCACCACCACCTCCTACGACACCATCGACGCCAGTTATGCAGTTTAATACACCCCAGCAATTATTATTTACACCACATAGTTCTCCAATCGTCAAACAGGCAGCTAAACGCATGAGATTGGATGGTCACGACGAAGGTGAAAATAAGCTAGACCTCTTTTTGTATACAATACAAGAAATGTTCGATAATTTTAAAGAAACCCAACAGAATTCTCTTCAACGCCTGTGTGACACGGTGGATGGTATGCGTGCCTCTATTAACTTTATGGCCGCTAAATATGAGGAAATGACGAAGCGTGTAGTAAAATTGGAATCCGAACGTAAGGAGACTACTGATTATATAGGTACAGAAGCTAGAAGCTAAGCTGAACACTGCTGAGCAAAGTTCAAGATCCACCTGCTTAGAAATTAGAAACATTCCCTCTATTAAATCTGAAACAAAATCTATGTTATTAAATACGGTCATAGCCACTGGGAAATTGATCAAACTCGACATTCAGCCACTCGCAGTGAAAGACGTTTTTCGCATAAAGTCCAAAGATCCCAAAAATAAGACTATCATAGTAGATTTTACTTCTGTGCTTCGCAAGGAGGACTTTTTAGAAAAATTCCGGAAATACAGTAAGGAAAACTCTAAATTAACTACTGAACATCTTAAAATTAGTGGCCCTCCAAAACCCATATTCGTATCTGAAAATCTGTCAGCAAGAAAGAAGCGTTTATTTTTCTTAGCACGTGATGCAGCGAAAACAAATAACTTTGCGTACTGTTGGACTAAACATGGAAAAATATATGTTCGTGAGAAGGAAAGGATGAATTATATAGAAATCAAAGACGAAGTGGACCTGAAAAAAATTTCTAAATCTCTGTGACTAGCCTACGCAAGGTTAAATTCTTGTCTCTTTACTGCCTATCAATTACTATTTTACTCATTAATGTTATATCTAGAACTTAAACTTCTACCTTTTTGTTTAGTTTTTAGTGTTAATTATATAATACACATAACACACAACACACAATTTAACAAAATCACCTCAAATAAATTTAAATTTGCTAAGATATTCTCTGATACCTCAGCAAACCCTGCCATATCCAAGCAACGATTAATTCAGTCTCAACGCGCCCTCTGTGATATACTGTATGCCTATAAAAACTATTTTACTTTACACTTACTATTCGTCGTCAATTTCAAGATGCTAAAACATGAATATTGCATAGAGTTAATAAGTTCAAGCTCTGCATTTGTATCCTTTACATATATTTATAATGCATGAATTGTCACATATTAACTCGGATATTGAAGAAATTGCTGTGTCAAAGTCCTATATCTCCATTCCAGAGGAGTGTTGTAATTCATTGAAAACTGCTACAAGCTCACTTAAAATTCTTCAGGTAAATATTAGAAGTATTACTTGCAACTTCAATGATTTAATTCTATTAATGCACAGATTGGGCAACAACATTGATGTTGTGATATTGTCGGAATGCTGGCTAAGCAAAGCGCCCACAATACCTAAAATTTCAGGATATTCAAATTATAAGTCTAAATATGCAAACCAAAATGATGGGGTTGTAATATATATAAGGGACTGTCTGCAGTGCACAGTTTCCGAACCCGAATTTAAGGAAGCAAACTGTTTGGTGGCTAAGTTTCAGTCTGATCTTGTTATTGTAGCGATCTATCGCTCACCTTCCTACAAGAATATAACCCCTTTTATAGACAGCCTTGATAAAGTCTTAAGCTCATTTAGCACTTGTAAAACACTAGCTATAGCTGGGGATATCAACATTAATATTAGTCCATCGAATAATGACCCTCACGCTGATGACTACCTCAACCTAACTGCCTGCCATGGCATGTTACCAGCCCATCAATTCTCAACTAGGAATAATAGTTGCCTTGACCACGTCATTCTAAGGAGCAACAGACATGCAACCACCTTTGTTTTAGACTCTCCTTTCACTGACCACTTACCTGTTGTTCTGAGTTGTAATGTTAAAAATAGATCACCTCACAGTAAAAGGCAATGCACTCGTACTGACGAAACCGCTGTAATCGCTACACTTGAAGAATCTGACTTTTCAGGCATCCTAAACTCAAATAAAGCCGAAGAAGCAGCAGAAAAGCTTGTATCAACGTTACAATAGCGGTGAACACTAATACTTACTCTATTACCATTTCGAGTAGAAAAAGAATAATAAAACCTTGGATTACTCCGGGTTTATTACGTTGCATTAGACATAGAGATAAGCTTTATAAACGTTCAAAAAAAGAAACTAATAATAGCATCTTAAGACTTATTTACACGAGATATAGGAATTATTGCAACAACTTGTTGAAAAAAATTAAACTAAACTATGAACAAAATGAACTACGTAGTGCTAAAAACAACACTAAACAAACATGGAAACTTATAAAAGAATTCACAAACCTAAAAACGAAAGCAAATAAATCAACAGAACTACTATCCATTGGTGAGGACTTGCTCTCCTCTGCAAACATTGTAAATCGGTTTTTTGTTGATATAGGGAAACAAATTGCCTTGAAATCGAGTGGTAGTGTTTCGGTTAATATGAATCTGCAAAATGCTTCTGTCTCCAATAACTTGTCTGCCTCAATGGCTCTATATTATGTAACTGACTGTGAGATTGAGAGTATTATATTAGGACTCAAAAGTAATTCTACTACTGGTTGGGATGGCATATCTTCTTCTCTCATTAAAGCAGCTAGACATTTACTTATACCTGCTCTGACACATGTCTGTAATCTTTGTCTTACTACTGGTGTATTTCCACGTGTTTTTAAAAAAGCCATGGTTCATCCTATACACAAAAATGGACCCAAAAACGTGGTAAATAATTACAGACCCATATCTGTGTTGACTACTTTTTCTAAAATTCTCGAAAAAGTTTTAAATAAACGATTGGTTGCATTTCTTGACCAATTTAATTATCTGGCCCCCAATCAGTACGGGTTTAGAGCTGGCAAGTCTACTAATGATGCGGTGTTAGATTTAACGCAAACTATCACCCAACATCTCGATAAAAATCTGAAAACTATCGGAGTTTTTCTGGATCTCTCTAAGGCATTTGATACGGTATCAATCCCAATCCTTTTAAACAAACTGGAAGCAGCGGGTGTTCGTGGGATTGCCTTGGATATTTTCAGAAACTACCTTAGTAAGAGATCTCAGTGTGTCATAATTGATGATGTTGTGAGCGATGAAGAATTTCTTAGCTTTGGTGTGCCTCAGGGCAGTGTACTCGGTCCAACTTTATTTCTGGTTTACATTAATGACCTCTGTAAACTTGAACTCCCTAACAGTAAAATTGTCACGTACGCAGATGATACTACTCTCATTATACATGGCAGTACATGGGAGGTCGCTCGAAAAAATGCTGAATCCGCTGTGTCACGTATTATGGATTGGTTAGGAAATAACTTACTTACAATTAATATCGAAAAAACTAAATTTATCATGTTTGGACCAAGGGCTGCTTCTTTGCCTGCAATAACAATAACAGCACATAAATATACGTGTAATTCCCAATACTCTTGTAAATGCCATAATCTCAAACACACTAGAGCTATGAAATACCTTGGGGTAGTACTAGATGAAACCTTAACTTGGAAGCAACACATAGAACAGCAGGTTGGCCGAATTAGAAAAATGATGTATGTCTTCAAACATCTTAGAAAAATAGCAGATATAAAAACCCTAAAATCAGTTTACTATGCTTTAGTACAGTCAAATATATCATACTGCATTACTTCCTGGGGATGTACCCATAAAACGATATTACTGCGATTGGAAAGAGCTCAAAGAGCTATATTAAAAGTAATTTTGTGTAAACCCATTCGATTTTCGACAAGTACTCTATATGACAGTATTGAAGTACTGTCTGTACGCAAGCTCTTTGTTCTGTCGACTGTCTTAAGGAAACATTCAGATACTGCTTACGACCCCATAGCAATTAATAAAAAACGCAGATCCGACAGAATATTCCAACCTGTACCACGAAGAACAGCTCTAGCTGGACGACACTACTTTTATCTTAGCCCTGGTTTATATAATAAAATTAACAAAACACTCAATATCTATCCGTTTCCTATTAATCGCTGTAAAGTAAAAGTCTTGAACTGGCTTCTTCAACTGTCATATGATGAGACTGAAAGTTTACTAACATAAATGACCACACATATACATTTGATCAATTTTCTCATAAACACAATCTTGCATGCGCGCACACACGCACTCACACCAACAAGCACGCTCACACTCCTACACACACACGCCCACACACAATACACCACACCACACACGTAATAGTACAAATTTTATTTTAATATCAGGTTATTATTTTAATTTTATCTTATAATTTAACATTAATTGAATCGCTTTAAATTGTATAATTATTAATTAGCTTTACTTATATTAATCTTAATTGTAATGCTTTAATTTTGTTTTATCTTTCTAATTTACATTAATATTGAATTAACCAGTTTGTAATTCGCACTCATTGTTTTTTGGAAGAAGGCGATGGTAACTGCAACACAGTGGAAACACTACTGCAGCTATTATCGTTCCACCTGTCATTGTAATATCTGGTGTTATGGTTTATTGAATAAATTATTATTATTATTATTACTAATGATTAACTAATTAATCGTACTAATATTATTAATAAGAAACTTTGTGAGTATGAATGCATGAATTTTTGTTACTCGTTCACGCAAAAACTACCGAACGGATTATTTTTTATAAGAGACGCCCGATGTAATTTAGTCCCTACATCACGGGGTACTTTAAAAACATATAAGTGACGGATACAAAGTATATATTAAGTCAGAACAACTATTTATAGGTCACACAAATATTCTTATTACGTGGGAATCGAACCCAGAACACGAATGGGCGAGGCGGCTGTCTCACCACTACGCCACGCGTGCAGTTAGTTTTGATGAAACTTTGTAGTAATATAGCTTATATATCCGATTAACACATATGCTATAATTTTTAAAGCTCAGGAAAAATCGCGGGGCACAGCTAGTTAATTAATAAAAAGTTAGTTGGTACAATCTGTCCTAATGATCTTTCCTAATATCTCAAAGGGTTAAAACTTATTTATATCGGAGGTTGCGGTTTCGTATTTTGTATCTAATAATCCTTTAAGTAAAAAGAAAGAGTAGTACCGGGCTCTGGCGACTACGCTCCGTACCTTGGAAAGCACGTTAAACCATCGTGCTCCGTTGTCATGAGAACATGACAACGGAGCACGATGAAATATATTAACTTAAAATTCAACAGCGTAACCTAAACCGGCGGGCCTAAAATATTATTAATTTTTCGTAGTTCTGAACTGACATTTGCTTAATTATTTTTCAATTACGATTTATCTTTATTGTAATAATTACCAAATAAGGTAATTTTATTATTCACTTTACTAGTAACTGACGTCAAATGTGATCTAATAAATTGGCCCTACTATAGCTGTACCCAAGGTTTCACCCGCGATAAACTTTATAAATTATAGTCTATGTATTATTCGAAGCTATAATCTATATTACTACAATTTTTTATCAAAATCCGTTCCATAGTTTTAGCGTAAAAAAAGTAACAAACATTCGCATTTAAAATATTGGTAGGATTTAATTTTAATATATTCAATTTTCTTTCCTTCTGTGTACCCCCAGTTCATTTACAGTTCTGATCCAGTCATCAGTGCCTCTAGCACGAGTTCCTGCAGTTTACTTACTCGATCACACGTACAGTTTCGTCCCATACATTGAGCACCATAGTTTTAGTTCTTAATAGTTTCCGCGAGAGGCGCTGGTGCTCAATGTATGGGAGAAACTGTACGTGTGATCGAGTAAGTAAACTGCAGGAACTCGTGATAGAGGCACAGTTCCCAGGAAGCAATCGTTTAAGCTGCCAGTTGTACTACTTATTTCCCTTTTTACCGAATTCAAAACGGAGGAAGGTTCTTAATTCGATCCCTATTCTTAATTTTTCTTGTATCGATTACATCGATTGTACCTTTTGACTGTATAGAGTTACAAATTTCATTGATTTATGCAAAGTAGTTTTTAAGCAAGCTCCAATAAATATAAATTATTTAGTCCAAGCGCCTTCTTATTTTCTTTGTCATTTAATATGTGGCCTGCGTTATTGCCCATTCCAAACGGAGGAGCAAAACAATGGCATAGGTACCTATATATATTTTTTTTTTAAATTTGGCAACCTTCCGATTCTTTCAGCATTTTCTGCCAGTGTCATGTAATGGGTGCTCATGAGTAATTATGATAACTTATAACTTTTGACAAATTGTGGAAGTATTTATGGACCGGAGAAAAAAAAAACCATAGGTATATGCGTTCCCTATTCTAATTGGCACAAACTTCAAAAGTTAATAATAATTATCTCCAGGCTGACTTTCAGTCACGGCGGCCAGTCTCAACGGCGCAGGACCGCGTACACACTAGTGTGTACACAAACATAGGCAAAAACACTCGCGAGTCTGCTTGCCAGTTTATTTTTTCACACAGAAGTTTATATTCACAGAAAAGTAAAGGAAGAATCTTCTTGACTTTACGTACTTACTTATCGCATAGTACATATATCGAATAGTTACCCAAGTATCAGAATTGTTTAAGCCTAGTAGACTGACATGGCTTAACGACTGTTGACTAATGACAAAAACCGAGTCCGACAGTTTAAAATAACCTCCGGAATTCGGATACGCTCAGAAATTAAACCACTTTGACTATCACCCATCTATAGATTGACCGCTTGTCTGAGGCCTTACCTCGCTGATCTTACAGACCGGTGAGTACAACAGACTATGACCGCTTCAGTAATTATTTAAAAACTTGAGAATCCGCTGGGATTTTTCTCTGGTAAAGCAGTGAAGCGTTAGCTGTAAACGTCAGGTTAAAATGAAACTTTGTCTACATTGTAAACGACAGACTACTCGGTAGGTATAACACATCACCAGGAGTCCAATTAACACAATAAGGAATCACCATAAAACGACAAAGTTTCAAATACGTAATTAAACCGCACTATTATAGCCTTAGACCCCATAAAATCGGCCCTAATCACTCGGTAAACTGATCTCGTCTCATATGAGATTCATAACGTTACATTTTGGAGGCAAGCAATTATGTAGAAAGGTATTATGCATGAGATAATCCTACTAATATTATAAAGGCGAAAGTTTATTTATTTATTTAAAACTTTAGCACAAATAATATTGTACATAGGCGGACTTAATGCCATTATCTACCAGTCAACCTTTGTGAAAAGGTTTGAGCGTCATGTAGGCCAGGATTTGAGCGTCAAGGCAGTGAAAGTTTGTGAGTGTTTGAGCGTCTTAATGGCTAAAAGCTGTCACCCTGGATTAACAAATTAAAAAGAAAATGTAAAAATGACTATACACTACATCTCGTCAGTGGTAAGCTGGCTAAATTAATATAATTTATAACTAAATTTTTCAAAAACAAAGTTGATGCATTTCAGACCATACCAAAGATGTGAGTTAGAGTTGAATTATTCATAAAATAGCTTACAGCTTACAGAAAATGTCAAAGAATGTAAATTATTAGGACTTATAATAGATACAAATTTAAACTGGAAAGCCCATATCGAAGACATCACTTCAACATTATCGAGATTTGTGTATGCCTAATATGAATTAAAGAAAAGTACCGATTTAAAAACTGCAATGTCAGCTTAGATAATAAGCCTATGCTCACTCACGACTGAACTATGGTATTATTTTGTGGGCTAATAGTATTGATGCTGGAAAATTATTAATTTTACAAAAAAAAATGTCAGAATCTTAGCAAATATAGATTCCATGGAAAGCTGTCGACCGCATTTTGTTAAACTGAACATCCTTACACACATGTATGTACCTATAAATTGGAAACGTGTAAATTTGTAAAAAACAACCCATCATTATTCCCCCTGGCGAGTAGCCAACGACCGCACCAACACAGCTGTAGGGCTCCAAATAAACTAGCTATACCCCCCTCAAAATTAGCCATGTTTCATTCTGGTCCCTATGCCATGAGCGTAAAAATATATAATAAAATACCAGACAAAATACCTATTTGTAAACCTTCATTTAATCGTATGGGTAGCATTATGTTGTTAAACGCGATTCATATTACGCTATATCGAGTATTAGATTAACGCTTGATGCGCTTCGACTGCGCTTGCATGAATCGACCATAAACCATTTACTACTTTATGTTCATTTATCGGTTTTAGAGGTAAGGTCGCCATTTGTACTATTTCTAGTACATTTGAACTTCTTCAGCGTAATCATGTGTTCGGTGTGCATTATAGATTTATCAATCTATCACCATTTTATGTCAGCAATATGTATTGTTAACGCAGGGCACTAACTTATCCTCGTCACTATCGAGGCGGTCCGGCCGGTACTCGAGCGTTGGCTCGGGAGGAGGCACGGCTCCCTGTCGTTTCGGGTGACGCAGGTACTCTCGGGGCATGGCTGCTTCGGGAAGTACCTGTGTCGCATAAACAGGGAGCCGGACGCCCGGTGTCACCACCGCGTCAACTGTCGGGAGGACACGGCGCTGCATACGCTGGCAGAGTGTGCCGCTTGGGAGGAGCAGCGCCGTGCCCTCATTTCTGGAGTAGGCAGTGACCTGTCGCTGCCGGCCGCCGTGAACTCGATGGTTGGCAGCGAGGAGTCCTGGGACGCGGTGGTTTCCTTCTGCGAGACAGTCATCTCGCGGAAGGAAGCTGCGGAAAGGGAGAGGGAGATCTCATCCTCTCACCCGGCCCGCAGCAGACGCACCGGGCGTCGGCGGAGGGCGGACAACGCCCTCTTCCAGCCCCCCTAAATGGGTCCAGGGGCGACGGACTCGGGGGCGTCCGTCGCCCACTACACATCTGGACCCGAGGCGGCGGCGCGACGTGTTCCACGCGCGCCCCTCTTAGACGTTGCGGGGGGAGTTTAACACCTCACTCCCCCCGCTAATGCGAGGAGGCCCGCAGGTATGGGCCAGCACCAGCTAGGGGTTGCGGAAGTATCGTTTGTTCCCGCGACCCCCGGCGCAGGTGTGAGATGGAACACCGGGGTGGTTTTTAGTCAGTAGGAGTCTGACAGACCCCTCCGCCTCCCCCAAGGCGGAGGACATCCATGCAGGATTTTCCACCCCGCAAAAAAAAAAAAAAAAAAAAAGGGCACTAACTTATGGCACATTTGTTAACATGTCCTGCGTGTCCTAATGCCTGCACGGTACATGAACTAATGGACGCTACTGACCACGCGAGGGAGGCGATGGCTGGCCCACACGTCATACTCGTGAACGGGTGCTGCTTGCGGTAACTGGTCGTACTGCTGTTGGGGTACTCATTTTTTTTCTTTTTCGCCTCTGGTAGACTTCGTTTGACTTGTTAATTTTGTAAATGTACGCGGATGCACCCACCGTTTTTTCGTCTAGCAAGAGGATATTCTAAGTGCTTGAGTGAAATTGAATGCTATTGCTTATTTATTTTATTATGATTCACTGAATGACAACGGTTCTGTGCGTGCATTAGCCTACATAACAACCAATCACAATGTAAGTAAAATACATGACATTTAAAAAATAAAAATCGTAAACTGAAAGCAAAAGAAGACGAAAAAAGCAAGCCTGGAGTTTCTTTGTGGCTTTCTTCTCCGGGTCGTCCACCTAGGCAGCTAGAGAAAGCCGCAGGCTAGCTAGGGTAGGTTCCTCAGCGGCGAGGATCGCTTTGGCCCATTAATGCGTGATCGGTGATCCCGTGCATGTGATCACACCCTCACTTAGAATTTCGTCTTTTGCTTTAGTCTTCAATTCTTTAATTTTAATATAGTAGAACTAAATTTCAAAATAATAGATTAGTACATTGTTATTTATTTAAGGATTTCAGAAAATATATGCGATAAAACAAACCGCATGGACTGACAGATTAATAATTTTTTTTTTGTAACTTTTTACTATCCACTTTGTTTATGTGTACTGCATTGTGACCTTGACAAGTACAAGTGTATGTTAATACCCAAGTGCTGAATAAATATTTCATTTCATTTCATTTCACGCTCAACTCGTAGCTGAATTCTGGGCTGACTTCATTTAGATTGCTATCGACACGCTAAGAAGAAGAGCAGCGCGCCTACGCGATTGGAAAATAGTACTGGTTGGAGACCCGCCAGATGATTAAATTTATTTTTTCGCATTGAGATATATGTATGTTCGCATTTTTGAAAAATGTGTATCTTTTAAGAGATTAATTTAAATTACTTACCTAAATATAGAGAACAATTATCCAGTATTTATATTTATATATATATTGTATAAAACATCTGAATCCGCGTAGGTAGTTGCACAATTAACTCTGGGCCTTCAAGCGTAGCTATAAATATTAGGTGCCGTTGTATCAAACAAAAACACTACAAAATAAAAGACGAAATTTTTATCCATTGTCATATATTTCTCCCTACTACACACTTGTAAACATACATAGACAAAATACATATAGACGTCCAAATGGCTGCCGAACGCTGCTCTCTAACAATTACATAAATTACAAGAAAAAAAGTGACTGAAAAGTTGGATCACAGACGTGAACAAACATAGGTACGTATTGACAAGCTCTAGAAGTTCCATCGGTCTATACTGTCACAACCAGGGCCTGATTTACCCACTGGCTACTTAGGTTTGAGCGTCGGACGCAAGAACTATGCGGGAGCGCTGAGAAATAATGTTGAGATTAATTTATTTTTAATTCTACGCCCAGCGATACTTACAGGCCACTTATATTTATTAAAAGTACATTTTAAAGGTTGGTTTTTGTGGTCATAGATTAAAGTCGTTTTCTACGATCTATGACCAAAATCCACTAAACTAAAAGTATATAATGTAGTCTTTGGTGTAACACTCATTCAAAATAACTGCTAATAAATATTATCAAAAGGTAGTTAATATAGTAGCGGCCAAGGCACACGTAGAACAGGCCAAGGGGCGCATTTTGATAGTTAGCTTAGGGCTGATAAATCCAAATCAGGCATCGGTTGCAACAAATCTAAGTGTTCCTGGCCGAATTTGCAGCGGACAATCTTGCGGAGTCCAGCCTATTACGCAGGGTATGTTATATTGGATATTTGCTCAAGCACTGATGCGCTCTCTATTCCTCACTCTCATAACCCGATGGGAGTTATCAAGTGCAGCATATACAAGTTTACGAACTCCGCGAGTAATGAGCGTATAACAGCTCCAAGGATCTCATTAGACCATAGATATTTAAATATGAATGAAAATGATTAGTACCTTTATTACAGGGCGTAAAGGAAAGCGAAACGTACGAATTATCAAGTGCAGCATAGACAAGTTTACGAACTCCGCGAGTAATGAGCGTATAACAGCTCCCAAGGATCTCATTAGACCATAGATATTTAAATATGAATAAAAATGATTAGTACCATTATTACAGAGCGTAAAGGAAAGCGAAACGTACACTGATACCAACAGTTCTACTACTGGATCCCTGCCCTACAGTTTTATTTTTTACAATAAGTTTCGAGATTATTTCGAAACAGATTTGACGTAGAACTTCCCTTTACACCCTATATAAATATTAAGTATATAGCATGCACAATGGTGGTTAAAATCACAATAACATCAAGATCAAAATGACAATAGTACATAATATATGCGCAATAGATGGCAGAATACTAATCAAAGTTATATATCTATTAGATTATAAATTAGAATAATCTTTATCAGCCTGGCTCACTCGGTAAATTTAGGAGCGCATATCAGATTTCAAAATGTATATATAATGCAACTGTGTCAGTTGCATTTTCTTTAACAGTCACGTAGCTTTTTTATACAATTTAAAATCTGATGTGCGCTCCTAAATTTACCGAGAGTTAAAACAGTACCTAATTATTGTAATTCCTAAATTAGAAATGTACTAATTACTTCTGTACGTAAGATGATTCTTGAGGAAGATATTTGAGTACGAATGATGATTCATCCGATTCTGTTATGGCGACCACTTCAACACCTAGTCGGTACGGCGTTGTTGCGTCCCAAAGTGGCTACCTTAGCCAATCTTCTCAGTCAACTGTCGTGCACACTGAGCGAATACCAACGTGAGCAATGCAGTTCTACAACATAAAAGATATTCTGCCATCTAAAGCGACACAATTTAAACATTGAAGATAAAATACATATAGCACCATACATTTCCACTAACCATAGAGTTGTATATACAAAATCATAAACAAAATCTTACATATACATAGTATCCGGCGCGGGTCGTGAACACACACTTGATAGATCTTTTAAGTGCAATGTGAGGTGTGCAGGAATAGGTTTCTCAGTCAATAGTTGTCCAATATTGGAATTAGAAGAGGTAAGCACCCTATCATTCATTTAATTATTCTTCTTGCTGATCTTGTCGATCCTAAGGTTGTCTGGAAGAGATCGCAGTTAGCGATAAGACCGCCCATTGTAGGTACTATATTTAATGCAACTGTATACTTTATAATGTAAATATTGGTGTACAATAATGAGTATTTGTACTGTAGGCAAAGTATTATTTCGCTCAAAGAGTAGCCCATCTAGGGAAGTACCTCCACCTTACAGAAATTTATACTTTCTTTTATAATAACCTTAACAACTTAATGTTTTTTTTCTGCATGTGAGTAATGTCACCAGAGGTCAACGGGGTCGGGGAAGGGAAAACAACACTTCTTTGCTAACCTTTTCAAAGACCGGCAACGCATCTGCGATTCCTCAGCTGTTGCGAGTGTACATGGGTGGCGGTGATCATAGGTGACTCATATTTCCGTCTGTCTCCCTATTGTATAACAAATAAGAAATATACGATTTGTATCGACTGTGAGTCCAATGTCAGCGCACTAACATTTCACCTAAAATACCTATCACGTTTGTGGTCGCGACTCGTCCCGCGTATTATATCCACTATTCTAAGGTAATTGCACAAAAAATATTTATAAACGTTTTGTTTTTAATTCATAGTTGTAGTTATAGTAATTAATACTTATCTATTACATAACCTTTGGGTTGCAAAGGTTTGTTCTAATTTACTGTTTAAATATGAAGATTGAAGAGTAGGTCGCCATCAAACGTGTATAGCTTTTTTGTGGTTGGGTATCAAGAGTTACCCAATTTATAAGTGTTATAAGCACAGGCAGACCACCTAATACCAAAACAAAACCACGTGAGGTGAGGTGGGGTAACGCAATAAAAGAAGATCACCTTAAAAATATGTATTAACAGTGAAAAGAATATCAAAAATGTATTTAAATCTGTTTCTCAGAAACAAGCTTAGATTTTAGAACAACTTATTAGTACAGTTTACAAAAATTACAGTCGAACTGAGAACTTTTGAAGTCGGTTTCAAAGAGTACGTAGACATTACATAACAGAAAAACGGTGCTAACAGATATTCAAGAGCCAATAGCGATAGAGACAATTTCCACAGATTATTTATTTATTAAGAATTCCGTCTTTTTACTTCAGCGGCCTTCTGAGCTGTGGTTCGAACACCAAAAACCCTTATGGTAGTAGCGGGGCGACTATTTAAATCGCAGTGATTTAAATAGTCGCCCCGCTAATACCATAAGGGTACCCATGAGTATCTATTTATTCATTCAATTTAGTTTACATTTCTATTCACACCTTGGGTGCTATTCCGTTTTACGGTACCTATGTATTACTGCGGTAAGGTAGATGTATAAAAAGGTAATAATAGTTCAAAGATCGTCTGAAAGTTCGTGCTATATTTTAACCTATGTGTGAAGTTTTATAGAAATTATTTTAATTGTTAATTTGTCTTGCTATTCTAATATAAAAATGTGAAGAGAGAGACTTATATTGGCAAGTATTGCCAGGAAGATAAAACTGTCGCCATTTGAGTCGTAAATAAAAACACTGCTGTGATAATGAGGAGTCAATGTTGCCATATTTAAATTTAGTAATTAGTACTCATTTAAACATTTTATATTTCTGGCTAGGATTGGCTTTCGTATTAAGGTGCTATCTATGTTTAATAAAGACAGTGAATATTTTACAATTGGCAAGATATTTGGAAGTTAAAATGTGATTATAAATTACTCAATCTTTTTCAAGAACATTTAAGACTGTGTATTAATATTAATGATGTGTAACCTCTTTCCTTTTTGTTAGACACATTTTGGGAAAGGGACGGAAATGTGTTACAGTAAACCGGGCAACCGCGCATGCGCGCCCATTTGATCTGACCAATGAGCGCGCGCAGTGGCGGAGAGAAGGCTTTAAGATGGTGCCAACCCATTTTGCGTAAGGTTGGTACTACAACGGAAAGTCCGCCTCTGAATAAAAAAAAAAGATGTTCTTATTTAACCTATTAGTATAATCAGTTCAGAGCATTAAACATCAAATTTGAGGTAAAATGTATTGAACTTACAGATGTTATGAAAGACCATTACAAGGCCTGCAAAGTGTCAGTAACTTATTTGATTTAACTCATAATTCATTATAACTTTATGCATTATTATCATGTTAAACAACCTTTTTTAAGCACAATAACTATTCTAAAATATTATAAAAGGAACTCGAAAGTTGTTAGGAAATCTTTTTTTATAGTTGTAACGGCAAACTGTAGTAAATAAATCAAAAACCATATTGTATATATGTTTTGTGACAATACACACATAAAACTAGGTATACACTATAATTAATAATATTCCTGGCAAGAGAAATAAACCTTAAATATTGTCATAAAAATTCATGGCGAAATTAATTTTATTGATTGGCAACACTGTTCAAACCATAAACAATAAGACGTTCCATAATCAGTCAAAGTCTGTTGCCATATAAAAATAGTGTATTACAGGATTTCGATTTGTCTAGCCTGTCTATACAACGTTTTATTTAAATAAGGTAAAACCTTTCACATTACTTGTTCAACTCATTATATTAGTTTAACCTATATAATTTATTTTGTGTTAAATAAAAACTGCAAAATCATAAATTTATACCATTACTGGGTAAACGATCTGCCAATAGGCTATGAACATAACACACCAGTAGATCAAATTTACGAGATCCCCTTATATGTTTCTTAACTATGTGTTTCAAGGTGTTACATTATTTAAATAAGGCGCTGTATACGATACACAACTTACTACTTTCACTTCATTACCTCATATCCTACTTAAAATATTTTTGAACACAAACATAGAATAAATTAACATTAAACTTAATAATTTATATTACAAAAGCTCTGAAATATATGTATACGACAGATTTGAACTGACAAATAACGATAGATTGACATTTTCTTCATTTTTTTACGTCTTTCTATAGTCCAGTCAATAAAGGAGTTGTAGAGTGAATGAAAGGAGACATAGCGATTTCTTCTGAAACTTGATAATGGTGATTAGGAAGTGAATATACTAAGAGTCCTGACATCTAGGGAGTGAGCCAGAGTAGGGGGAGGGGGTTACAAAGGTACCACTTTCGGGATTTTTTATTAATATCTCAGAAACGATGCGCCCTAGGAAACAAAATCGTCTACTCAATGGAAGCTTATTAAAATGTCTATAACTTTTTTATACACACTTTTTCCAAGTTACCAACCGTTATCGAGCTGCAAGCTCTGTAAAAGTTTTTCAAGGATATGGCATTACTTCATCTGAAAATTAGCTAAACTTACATTTGGTACAAGATATTTTTTTCCTGAGGGGTTACAGTTTCTGAGATATTAATAAAAAACCCGAAGATACCTTTGTAACCTCCCCCCACCGTACTTCGGTTCACCCCCTAGATGTCAGGATGTAGTATGTTCACTTCCTAAGCACCCTTAGATTCAGAAGAAATCGCTTAGGTCCTCGCTCATTTACTCTACACCCCCCTTTAAACCATTCATTGACTAGACTACTAACTCAAACTAGAAAAACGTTGAAAAGGTTTTCCGAAAACTTCCGACAAAGCTGCGGATAGAAATATAACTTGAATGGTAACACTTTTAAAAAGACTTCATTTGCTGGTAACAAAGTTTATACAGCCAAAAAAGTCGCTGATCAACACAATACTATTAACTTGTCAAATCACGCCCGCCGTATACGAATACCTCCAAATACTAAGAATCATATTTAATTATACTTATCTCACAATTAGACTTTACACAGAGCTTCCTTACTTATAGACGTATCAGCTTCAGAATTTATATAATAATATACTTGCCATACAAAGTGTAACATTTCTAGTAGAGGCAACTTAAAGAACGCTTTCTACCATAAAACTGAACAATAGCAATAAAAAAAAAGGCTTCTAGTATTATATTGTCTTGTAAACCAATATTATGTATGTTTATGCTCGTCTGTTCTTACGAATGTATATTAAATGTATATCTTCATAAAGGTTGGAGTCCTGGTGTCCTGAAATAAAGGGCTTGAGCCTAGATAGATAGATAACTCTTTATTGCACACCAAAGACATAAACTTAGAGTAAAAAAAATACATTAAAATGGAAATAGTACAAGTGGCGGCCTTATCGCTAAAAGCGATCTCTTTCAGGCAACCGATGAATGGACCAGAAGTGTTAGTGAATAGTAAGACGGGGGTAGTAGGTGGTGTACAGAACAAAAGATGGCTGAATATACCGAAGGTACATTCAATAGCAGTAAATAAGTTAGGCACCAGTCTCCCACAATATTAGAATAGTTACCTATAACTAATACTCCATATACAATGTATTCGGGCGATACAGTAAAAGATTATTATTGTTATAGTCTTCAAAACATCGGCTTATTAATCTTGATAGGTCTTGATAGGTGCTAGGTCATTTATGTTTATGTGCCATAAGTTGATAAATTTCATTGACAAAACGAATGTCAAAATATAAAAAAAATATTAACTTTCCATACAAAAATAACAATTCACAGATGCATTTTGTATGGGGATGCACAAAAATAGTTTTAGTTTGTAATACTGGTTTGCGCTCCTTAAATTATGTCCACTATCTATATTACAGCTTGTATTTTAGCAGTTCAACATTATAAAAGTTTAGGCCTGCTCTCGTTAGCACTGACCTGCACTTTTAAGTATTTTGGTTGATTTGATAATGATACGAAAGATAAGGTTTTAAATGATATATTAAAGGTATATAAACGATGATTATTTAGTTGGTTAATACTAAGATTTATAAAAATGATATATTAAGAGCTAAAATGATTTGATTTGATCTTTACGTGGCAATCGGAGCGGTTTCCGATTGCTTTGATAATGTATCGATCGCGAGTTACTTACGAACTGAATTTATTTGCTAACAGTATTGAATTTATATAATGGATAACATAAAAGTGCTGAGCTGTTCGGTCAATGTCCGAAGAAACAACTTTTTTCATCTCAATCAACGAAATTTATCACGGGACCCAAGACCGCCTAAGCATTCCCCGGAACGTGTCTGAGCGTCATCTCTCAGTGTCAGTTCATTGATCCTGGCTCCAGGAGTTGCAGTGGTCACTCCCATGAATAAAAAGGTTCGGCATTAAAGAATCAGCTCAAATTGTGAGATAAGTATATAAATACGTTCCCAAATAACACAGGATACTTAACACAGTCTCTCTTATTTCTAATACATACAAAGGACAAAATGTTTTACACCTAATCTTTATGTCATAGATATGTCATGTATAGTTAATGTATAATTCAGTATGTTATGTGCACCACGTCGCCTCCTACTGACAGTAGACATTGACCCTGGAACAAACATTATAGTAAGTAAGTAAGAAGAAGTACACTTTATTGCAAAAATAAGTAAATCAAAACAATGGTTACAAGCAAAGAAATTAACTTATTTTGATGCAATTGGCGTTGAATGGACCAGAATTGAAAAGAATATAATGAATGTAGCAGAAGATATGCAAATTGCAATGAGAAGCATGAAATCTAAATTGATCTAATATTACGTACAAATACGCAATAATTTTAAGATACATACATACTACTATTTGTGTATATACATATATACACAAATAAATACAAAGAACTACTACTTTGCGGAAATCGATGACAATCAAAATACAATATTAAGGGTCTGTTTCACAATGGCCAGATAAAGTGTCGGATAGCTAACTACCAAATAAATAAAACACATTGCGTTTCACCACCACCTTGCCAATAAATTTGCCAGATAGCTATTCGGCAATTACTAATAGGTAGGTTTGGCAACGTCGCATTTTGTCGTTCCGTCTTACGAAACAGACAACCTATAAATACATTACTTATGATAAACACACCTAAAAATATCTTTTTACTAATTTTATATGGTTAGCATTTTCAGGTTTGCATAAATATTTTCAAATTTATCTTCTAACTATTATTTTATCAAATAAAAATACATACATAAATTGTTTTTTTTTTTGCGTGAAATTAAACGTACGAAAGTCAAATAAATAATAATAATAATAATTTATTTCCAGATAATTAAAATCCATATTTGTTAGTAAATAATTTATGAACTTAAACACTATTGTTAGTTACTTAAAGCCTATACCTTAAAGCTAAACATTCAAAAAACACCCCATTGGGGTATGTTTGCGCATCCAATGTTCCAGTATTGGGCTGTCCCACCGGTCCACGATCGTGTTTAATATGCTATTGGGACTGCCTCGTACCCTGCTCATAATAGAGGCGCATCGCTTGCGCATGATGGCGTGGAATCCATCCGTGTGTGCTTCGGCGAACATTTTTGATGCGCTACAATGTCTTGGCAGTCCCATCAGCATCCTAAACGTGTTATTGTATTGGACGCGCAGAGCGTTATATGCCTTCTGCGTATAGCTAATCCATAGATTGCACGTGTAAAACGACTGACAGTACGCTCTAAAAAGGGTCGTCTTTACCTGTTTCGTACATCGTGCAAATCTACGAGCCAGCATATTGCATCGGACAGCCAACGCCCTGCGCTCCCGCTCGATGTCCATATTGTCTTTGAGGTCTTCGGAGAGCCAGTGACCCAGATACTTGAAACTTGTGACTCTATTCAAGGGTACCCCGCTAAGTTTAACTTGTGGTAGATTATCGTAGTATTTATTGCCCGCCTTGAATACAAGTAATTCACTTTTCTTAGCATTGTATCTGAGTCCATGAGTCTCCGCATACCTTTCACATATGTTCAACAACGCCATCAACGCATTAATAGAAGGACACAATAAGACCATGTCGTCTGCGAAACTTAGGTTATTGACGCATACTCCGTCTATGTGACAACCCAGATGGGTGCTACTGAGATCTTCAATCAACCGGTTTATGTACAGGCTGAAGAGTCGAGGTGAACTCACACCGCCCTGCCTAACCCCACACTGCAGCCTATACACATCCGAAAACGAGCCAGCCCATCGCACACAATTTGTCTGGTTGTTGTACCAGTACCTCAATAATGATACAACTTCACCAGCCACGCTTGTATCCTCCTTCAGCTTCAGCCATAACAAATCGTAAGACACCAGATCGAATGCCTTGGATAAGTCGAGAAAACACGCATTAACTGGCGTTTTTCTCGACGTGTAGTACTGGACTGTATGCTTCAGAGACAAAATGGCACTTTCTGTAGACAGACCTGATCGAAATCCAAACTGTGCATCATTTAAATCAATGTGGCTTGCCATATGTCTATCAAGCAGACCATCCAGCACTTTAGCCATAATAGTAGCTAGAGATATGGGCCTGTAATTGGCCAGATCTGATGTGTCACCTGTCCTGTTTTTTACAATTGGCACAACTATTGTTTTCATCATGTCGTGCGGCAGGTATGAGTGACTTAAACAGAGGTTATAAAAGTCAGCCAACACTCTTGGCAGATGTATCCCGGCGTGTTGCAGGTGTTCGATGCTGAGATTATCATGCCCTGGAGACTTACCTCTTACCATATTTTTAATGACATTGCCTACAACATTGGCAGAGAATCTTAAACTTAACTCCTTAGGGTGATCCTCAGCATCGACTTCCCGTGATGCAACACCTAAAGGAGACTCCACTTTAAAATGTTGGACAAACTCGTTGGCTATGGCAGTAGACTCATAGTGCCCCGCCACACTCAAGGGGAGACTCGACTTGGGGTTCAGTTTGTTTGTGTTCTTCCAGAACTTACTAAAATTTTTAGATGAGTGGTGTTCTGCTATAATGTCCATCTTAATCTGTGTCTGATTATTCTGACACCACTTTAATTTGGATTTAAAGATCTTTTTGGTCTCATACATTCTCTGGTATACAGAACCTGAAGATGGTTTACCATACAACATCCAGTTCTGAAACGCAACTCGAGCCTCTCCATGAGCCTGACTCACATGTTTGTTCCACCCAATAATACGTTTACCCCCCTTACCCCCCACCCCACTACTGGAACATTGAGCGGCCTCAGAAAGTATACATACTATATTTTTATACAAATTATCTAGTATAACCTTGTGGCCACTATCTAAACACATTCCGTTTCCGCATTCAATAAATTCCAACGGAAAAGGAATTTCTTTTAATTTGGAATTACATATTTCACTATACTTAATTATTTCACAAGTGTCTCTTTCTCCCCATATCACTGTGTTGCGACTGATATTAGTACTAACAATTGTCGGACTCAACAAGCTGAGATTGAACTCAAGCTGCAAAGGCATATGATCTGACCAGTATGTGTCATACAGTACAGTAGCAGTAACGAGTAATGGCTTTGCGGCCTCAGTCACCAGACAGTGATCTAGCCACCGCCGGCAGCCGTGCGCATCACTCACGTATGTGTATGTACCTTGGGGCATGAGCTCCATGTCCGCACACGTCCAACACTGTTCCTCGCAGAAGCTCTTTAGTTCCGTACTAAATAACTCACCGGGATGCGCGTTGAAGTCCCCTAATATTATCACTGATTGCACATTATTACTTTCTATTATTGCACTAATTTCACTTAGACAGTCTGTGAACTCAATTAAATTCTCACTCATGTTAGTAGGCATATAAACAGAAAATATTAAAACCGCCCGGTTTTGTGTCACGATTTTAATTCCAATAAGACGTACACTGTTGCAATTAATCACGGTTACTGAGGAAAATAGGCTCTTTCTCCATAACAACGCCACGCCCCCGTATGGTCGACCACGAAGTATACCGGCAGAGGTGTCCACCGCCGAGTTTCCCGTGAAGGCAAATTCACTGTGTATTTGGCCCAACGACTCGATATCGTGGGGCAACAACCAAGTCTCTTGCAGCGCGATGACGTCGGCCGCTACACACAGGCGCCTCACGCAGTCAACTGATCTCACTATACCTTTACAATTAAAACTAATAACTTTGGTTGTATTTTCCATTGTTAGTTTTTAATATTATTCAATTTCAGAGTTCTACTTTCTCTGCCTATGTTACGTTACGAAAATTCTATGAATCTGCGATATGAAATTCCGTTCGGCCAAAAATCTTCATTCATAAAAGACTCTAAATTACTTTTTGGTACGAATATTTTATACGCGTCATATGGTTTTGCCACTTTCATTACCATTTTGTGTACAACAACATGTATTTTGGATTTATGTTGTATATACTCTGATATATCACACAGTGTTACACTTTTGTCGACATTATAGATATATAAAGCGATTTTTTCCTCAGCGGCCTTAAACTTCCCTTGTGGTCCTAAGATCGCTTTTCCTCTATTACCTATAAATCTATTTTTCTTCTTGCTCACCAACGTCCATTCGCCTTGATGTGTATCTAAAGTCATAGACTTTTGCTCGGCATCCGATGTTGTCCCAATCGGAACGGGCGTGTGTCTCATAGTCTTATCAGTTACCGCTGCCGGCTCGGGCTCACAGCTGTTGTGCGAGCGCGCCTTGTTTCGACCGGTTTCTTGTATTAGACGACTATGTCTATCAGCTGATATTGACTTGTTGCGGGTAGGAGAAGTGTATATCTTGGGTGTCGAGTGTGCACTTGATAGTTTTACACTTTCATCCGTAATATGTTGTAACCCGACAGGTTCACTATCACAATCAAAGCTATCAGTTGGTAACGGGCCGCCTCCACGTCTTGTGTTCACGTAATTCGGACTCGCTGATACTTTTAACTTTTTTAACACTTCGAGATCTGATTTTATTGGCTGTAACTGGCTAACTGTAGCGTAGTTATCTTTAATTTCCTCGATCTCATTCTTAATTTTAACCAAATCCTTTAACAATTTAGTTACATCGACGTGATCGAATAATATTGGGGGTAACTTTTGCAGGTCTTTAGCCACAAACACAGGTCTCTCATTAGGATGTGTTACCTGTAGGAGGCCTATGATGTCGTCTATTACACGATGGCTCTTTCCATCTCCTTTTCTTTTAATCTTCCGTTTTGATGTTGAAATCGCATCAAACAACATGTTTTTTGCTTCCAAGATCTCATTTTCGGAGAAAGCACTAATACAAATGCGGCTGAGGCTTTCTTCATCCATCACATCCAGCTTATTACACACAAATGCAAGCATTTCGTTGATGACAACGTTGCAGCTTGCACATTTTACAACAGTTGAGGACATAGTTCGGCCCTATTACACAACAACTACGAGCATTGCGTCCGTACGATACCGCGCACGCGCACAGACTGCGAAATAGACGTCAAATGTTAATTTAACAAATGTTTGTTTCGGTGGTGTTTTTCTTAGCGGTGTCGGATTTATGCGCGGTTCACGATCAAATAATTCATCAATTTCGTCTTCAGTAGTATCAAATTTTACCATTTTATTCTAACAATAAACACCAGCGAAATAAGCATCGAATGACATCTGTCAGATATCTTATCCATCAGTTAACTTTGTTATCTGAAGCTTGATCTGGCCAATAGTTTACTTGGCAGTTTATGTGCCAGTTAGCACTATTCATGGATTGTGAAACGCAAACGATGTCTTTATTCGATAGATAAGTTGCAAGTAGCTTATTCGGGACTTTACCTGGACATTGTGAAACAGGCCCTAATATAAATAAAATTGTTTTTATGGACGAGTCCGACTCGCACTTGGCCGATTTTTATTTATTCAGGTGTTGAAATAGTCAGGTAAAGACAGAGTAGTACGTACCTGGTTCTTGTGCGCGTTGTCCTGCAGCATGAGCTGCGTGATGTAGAAGGAGGTGAGCGCGTTGCCGCCCAGCGCCGCCGTGTAGGCGCGCACGATGGCCAGCACCTGCACAACATTATATTTAAACTCCCAACTGGGAAATCATAAATTAATAACGGTCACCGTCGCCTAGTTGGTAGTGCTCCTGCCTACGAAGTTATTATTCTACACTTTGAAAAAGATACGCTGAAATGGTTTGGGCATTTAGAAAGGATAAATTAAAGAAGATTGAGTAAAAAGTATACCTGCATGTGAATGGTACAACCGGAAGGAGAAGACTTTGTACATTCTCTGACCAAATCGGAGATGTTTTCAAGAAAGGCCAGGGGCTCTACCGGCTAAGTCGCCTAACATCGATTTCTTAAATGGCTTTCAAATAAATAAAGGTAAAAATAAAAAACTTGTGTGTACTTATGTACACGCGTTAGAAGTTATACTTCTTAATATACAACTTGAACATAGTTATCAATTTTCATACCACCTAGAACTAACGTCATGCTGTTATTTTTACGATGCGCGCGCATCGTAAAAATTCACTCACATACATTTTCATATCACCTAGAACTAACTTCATGCTGTTATTTTTACGATGCGCGCGCATCGTAAAAATTCACTCTCATACATTTTCATATCACCTAGAACTAACTTCATGCTGTTATTTTTACGATGCGCGCGCATCGTAAAAATTCACTCTCATACATTTTCATATCACCTAGAACTAACTTCATGCTGTTAAATTTTTTGGTGTCGGTGTGCGCGCGCATCGTAAAAATTCACTCTCATACATTTTCATACCACCTAGAACTAACTTCATGCTGTTAAATTTTTTGGTGTCAGTGTGCGCGCGCATCGTAAAAATTCACTCTCATACATTTTCATATTACCTAGAACTAACTTCATGCTGTTATTTTTACGATGCGCGCGCATCGTAAAAATTCACTCTCATACATTTTCATATCACCTAGAACTAACTTCATGCTGTTATTTTTACGATGCGCGCGCATCGTAAAAATTCACTCTCATACATTTTCATATCACCTAGAACTAACTTCATGCTGTTATTTTTACGATGCGCGCGTATCGTAAAAATTCACTCTCATACATTTTCATACCACCTAGAACTAACTTCATGCTGTTAAATTTTTTGGTGTCGGTGTGCGCGCGCATCGTAAAAATTCACTCTCATACATTTTCATATCACCTAGAACTAACTTCATGCTGTTATTTTTACGATGCGCGCGCATCGTAAAAATTCACTCTCATACATTTTCATACCACCTAGAACTAACTTCATGCTGTTAAATTTTTTGGTGTCGGTGTGCGCGCGCATCGTAAAAATTCACTCTCATACATTTTCATACCACCTAGAACTAACTTCATGCTATTAAATTTTTTGGTGTCGGTGTGCGCGCGCATCGTAAAAATTCACTCTCATACATTTTCATACCACCTAGAACTAACTTCATGCTATTAAATTTTTTGGTGTCGGTGTGCGCGCGCATCGTAAAAATTCACTCTCATACATTTTCATACCACCTAGAACTAACTTCATGCTATTAAATTTTTTGGTGTCGGTGTGCGCGCGCATCGTAAAAATTCACTCTCATACATTTTCATACCACCTAGAACTAACTTGATGCTATTAAATTTTTTGGTGTCGGTGTGCGCGCGCATCGTAAAAATTCACTCTCATACATTTTCATACCACCTAGAACTAACTTCATGCTGTTAAATTTTTTGGTGTCGGTGTGCGCGCGCATCGTAAAAATTCACTCTCATACATTTTCATACCACCTAGAACTAACTTCATGCTATTAAATTTTTTGGTGTCGGTGTGCGCGCGCATCGTAAAAATTCACTCTCATACATTTTCATACCACCTAGAACTAACTTCATGCTATTAAATTTTTTGGTGTCGGTGTGCGCGCGCATCGTAAAAATTCACTCTCATACATTTTCATACCACCTAGAACTAACTTCATGCTATTAAATTTTTTGGTGTCGGTGTGCGCGCGCATCGTAAAAATTCACTCTCATACATTTTCATACCACCTAGAACTAACTTCATGCTATTAAATTTTTTGGTGTCGGTGTGCGCGCGCATCGTAAAAATTCACTCTCATACATTTTCATACCACCTAGAACTAACTTCATGCTATTAAATTTTTTGGTGTCGGTGTGCGCGCGCATCGTAAAAATTCACTCTCATCATTTTTCTCCATCGCGCCAAAAGAAGTATAACTTCAATTACTTATTCAATCGTTAAATCGGCTTCAACGTTGACAGTCGATTTCGGACCATTTATGACGTCACATGTGCTCATGGAAGCCGATTTAACGATTGATTAAGTAATTGTAACCATTATTTATTTGAACGCCATTTAAGAAATTGATGTTCGGCGACTTACCCGGTAGAGCCCCAGGTCAGAAGTACCCTAAACCGGCGAGCATGTATGAAGAATATAATGACAGTAAACAAGGCAAAAGAGGTGTGCGAAGATCGTAAGAAATGGAAACCCGCTGTCTCTTGCCTAATCACCGTAGCCTAGTTGGTAGTGCTCCTGCCTACGAAGCTGGTGGTCCTGGGTTCGAATCTAGGTAAGTGCAAATATTTGTGTGATGAGCACGAACATTTGTTTCTGAGTCATGGATGTTTCCTATGTATTTAAGTATTTATCTATCTATATTAGTATGTATATCGTCGCCTGGTACCCATAGTACAAGCTTTGCTTAGTTTGGGGCTAGGATGATCTGTGTGACATTGTCCCTAGATATTATAAAATATCACATTGTAACATGTATTTTCTTAAACTATAAGGTACAAACGGCGGTCTTATGTATATTATTGGTAGATACGCTGCCTTTCACGGCGCAGGTCGTGGGTTCGATTCCCCCCGGGACAGATATTTGTGTGCATGAACATGTCTGTTTGTCCTGAGTCTGGGTGTAAATTATCTATTTTAGTATGTATTTACAAAAGATAAATAGTATATGTAGTATGTCAGTTATCTGGTTTCCATAGTACAAGCTCTGCTTAGTTAGGGATCAGATGGCCGTGTGTATAGTCCCAGGATATTATTATTATTATTTTCTGTGTTGTAATGTAGCAATCTCTTCCTGACAACCGTAGGATGAACCACTCGTGCAGCTACAAACGATACACACCAGCAGATCAATTTACGAATTCCCTTGCTATCATCCCGAGGCAGGATGTAGTTGGCGATGAATGGTATGGACCAGGCACCAAGGATTAGAGGCTGAGAGGCTGCTGGTGCGATCCCCACTGGTTGATTAATTTATGCTTCTTATAAAAAGGTGTGAATAAAAATTAAACAAACACGTAATTAAACGTCTTTCAGATCCAACCTCTGATAAACCAAGACAGTTACATTTATTTTAAACAGGATCGACAGGGGTGGCTCGCCACATGTTTTCGAATTAACTAGCATATTACTTTTACATTGGTGGTTTAGAACCGTTCTTAAATCATAGTTAAAATTTTAATATGCTGTTTCGTGACAGGATGATATCGGGTGAGGTGGCGATACACTCCATCCGATATCGTCCTAATATCTACCAGACAACGGGCAGCTGCATTTACATTTTGCGATAGCCCACCCGTCGAAGCAATCTCAAGCGATGGCGATGGCTCACATGATAGTCAAAAACATTGAACATAGAATCGTTTGTATAATAGACAACAGGACTCTTACTAATGTGAACAATCATGAAATTATTAAGCTCTTATGTATAAAATTAACACGGATGCATTTTCACCTGTCGAATGAAACCCACCACTCACAAATATGTCTTGGAACACACTGTGCGTTCACTTCCGGTTTTTGGTTCAACCATGGAATATCTGACAGCGTTGGTGCTAAGACGGAACACTTATTTGCGATAATAAGGTGAACATAGAGAAATGTCGCGGTGTAATTCGAAGTATAATAATATGTATGTATATCCTCAGGATGTTCAGCATCAAATATTGGCACTTTCGTAGGGAAGGAGCTAATATTTTACAGATAAGAACAACCTACTATATATACCTGCTATAAAAAAACTCCAATTTCCAAACATATTGTTGGCATGCCGTAAACGAATGTTATCTAGAACTATGAATATTCAATATTCACAGTTGGGACAAATACATATATTATATATTTTCCGAATAGAATGATTGGTGGATATATATACCACCTTCCGATACCTATGCGGTCTCACCTCGCAGGTAAAGGTGTGCAGGAAGCCGCTGAGGCCGCCCAGCTCGCGCACGGCCGTGGTCTCGCGCACGAACAGCAGGCGACCCCGCCACGTAGCTCAGCATGGCATGTATAGTAGTGCGGTCTCACCTCGCAGGTAAAGGTGTGCAGGAAGCCGCTGAGGCCGCCCAGCTCGCGCACGGCCGTGGTCTCGCGCACGAACAGCAGGCGACCCCGCCACGTAGCTCAGCATGGCATGTATAGTAGTGCGGTCTCACCTCGCAGGTAAAGGTGTGCAGGAAGCCGCTGAGGCCGCCCAGCTCGCGCACGGCCGTGGTCTCGCGCACGAACAGCAGGCGACCCCGCCACGTAGCTCAGCATGGCATGTATAGTAGTGCGGTCTCACCTCGCAGGTAAAGGTGTGCAGGAAGCCGCTGAGGCCGCCCAGCTCGCGCACGGCCGTGGTCTCGCGCACGAACAGCAGGCGACCCCGCCACGTAGCTCAGCATGGCATGTATAGTAGTGCGGTCTCACCTCGCAGGTAAAGGTGTGCAGGAAGCCGCTGAGGCCGCCCAGCTCGCGCACGGCCGTGGTCTCGCGCACGAACAGCAGGCGACCCCGCCACGTAGCTCAGCATGGCATGTATAGTAGTGCGGTCTCACCTCGCAGGTAAAGGTGTGCAGGAAGCCGCTGAGGCCGCCCAGCTCGCGCACGGCCGTGGTCTCGCGCACGAACAGCAGGCGACCCCGCCACGTAGCTCAGCATGGCATGTATAGTAGTGCGGTCTCACCTCGCAGGTAAAGGTGTGCAGGAAGCCGCTGAGGCCGCCCAGCTCGCGCACGGCCGTGGTCTCGCGCACGAACAGCAGGCGACCCCGCCACGTAGCTCAGCATGGCATGTATAGTAGTGCGGTCTCACCTCGCAGGTAAAGGTGTGCAGGAAGCCGCTGAGGCCGCCCAGCTCGCGCACGGCCGTGGTCTCGCGCACGAACAGCAGGCGACCCCGCCACGTAGCTCAGCATGGCATGTATAGTAGTGCGGTCTCACCTCGCAGGTAAAGGTGTGCAGGAAGCCGCTGAGGCCGCCCAGCTCGCGCACGGCCGTGGTCTCGCGCACGAACAGCAGGCGCAGCGCGCACAGGCGCCGCGCCACGCGCCCGCCCGCCACGTAGCTCAGCGACGTCAGCGACACCGTCGTGGGGGCCTGCGGGGGACATACTGGCATAAGTTAAAGAAAACCAGTGATGTACCTATTTATCCAAAGACAAGCATCATGCACAAATTCCGCTAAAAACTGTCTCCGATTTCTCAAATCCAATTTACGGACACAAAACATATCCACTCAAAACAACCATCCATTATCCATTTATAGTTATTTTGAGTTGACAATCCTGTCCTTTGCAGAAAACGAACCGGAAACACTAGGGCACCAAAGAAGTATCTAGTGGGCATCACATGCAATCAATATAAATAAGTTTTAGGGAGAAGTTTGTAACTTAAAGGAAGACATTGATATTTTTCCTTACCTGCCCCGTAATGCCCTTGTCCTCCACCACCTCAGGAGGTGGCTTCACCAGTTGCTCTTCATCCAGCGCGAAGATATCATCGTCATTGTCTCCATTGCCGTTCCCCTGCACCGGATGGCCGTTTTCAACGCCGTTGGTATCGGGGGAATTCGGATCTTGCAGGGGAATCGCAGCTCCGGATACTACGAGTTGAATTTCATCCTAAAAAATTAGATAATTTCCATTATTTGGTGCTGTTTTATCAAAAAGGGTAAAAACCGAATGTCTGCTGTAATATGTATAACAATAAATATATCTACGGCTAACTCCATAAACAAAAGATTATTGACATGCAGTGTCACAAACTATACATTGCCCCAGATTCTATGTCAAATAGTAATTTATTAATAATATTTCTTACATGTCAACAAATCACAAATTTACTAAAAATAAACTTAAGTCAAATAAGTAATCAGTACAAAAAATTGTGTATACAAAACTTGTCGTCGCATAAATTAAATATTATAACGTGACTAAGTTCTTGTTTATTAATGTGTGTAGCAGCGACGTTGCCAATTTGATTGCAAAGCAGCGCGCTGTTGCCGTTCAGTGATACTTTACTTCAAACTACACTTTTTTTTAAAACAATAAGCTCAGGGCGTGTTCCCAACTTCGGGATTTCTCCACAAAGGTAAACGGCAAGAATATATGAGAATTTTGTACCACTAGTAATATTTCGTGTTACGGGATATTTTATGTTTTAATTGGTGGGTAATGTGATAGAAAAGGCATTTTTAATTTCTTAGATTTTTAGAACTCGCGATATAAAAGTTATAGCCAGTTTTATTTTAAGGTTACGTTTGGTAATCTGTGGGTCAACCCCATAACCGTGGAAACATTGCAGTTCGAAAATCACTCTTACTGCCTAAGTAATAAAGATACTGTAAATATCAAAGTGTGTCTACTGATATGGCAATGAAATGCTAGTATTAACTAGTGTACCAATGAAGATTGTTACATATTATATTTATATAAACATTGTTATGTATTGTGATAAAGTAATTGTTGTAGCTCTTTTTATAGTTTTTTACATGGATTTATTTTGAACCTGCCCCGAAAACCCTAAACGGGTCGCGAGTTAGGTTAGGAAGATGCAAAAAGCTATTATTTGTTAAAATAATGAAAAGGTCTTTAATTACATATTATTCAGTCCATTAATTACATAGTTCATAACCCAGTGTACAGTGTACTTCCTACCTGCACATTGCTCGCTGGAGATCTTGTAGCCATATAGACATGACTGATCTGCTGTGTTACGTGAACTATCTGTAAATGATTGCTATCATATACTTAATTTAAAATTATTGACTCTGTCTCAAAATGAATAATGTTATTGTTTCGAAGTTTTTCTTTTGTATACCTAAATATAATCTAAAATAATAAGCATTCAGACAACCGATCGAGCATATATTGTGTTTGCCTACTAAATAATTACTCTAATTGGACCAAATCCCGTGTTCATGCCCGCTTGAGTATGTTTCGCCGGACCGTCTCAACTGGGTCGTGTTGAAACCGGTAGTAGATGAACCCACTGAGTTTGTTTCGCTGGGTCTTCTCAGTTGGGGCGCATTGGATCCGGTGGTAGCATTAAAGCGCGACCGTCGTTATTAACACAAGGTCCGTCATAATAATAATACCTTTAATATAGACAGAACCATTGACAATATGTAGTAAAAATATTAGACTTAAACTAGATAATTAAACATAATCTCTTGACAATAACTTGATACGAGCTAGCTAAATATCATTTCTGTAATAAAATAAATTTTATAAATGTTTTCATACAAGATGTACCTAAATATCTATGTTACTAGAAATAATATCTAATGTATACAACTATATTACTACAAACATGTTCTGACTATTTACAAGCGCTTTTTTAAAGTCTACGTGAATAAAAACCTTTTTTATTTTTTTTTATTTTTTTTTTATTTTACATTTGTGTGAGGTTGCGAGGGGTTATATATGAGGTTTTGAGTGGAAATATAAAATAAAACAATAGATTCTTTGTTTTATGTAACTACATTAATTTTATTTATATTATTATTAATTTATCCTTAGTATTACTTCATCTAAGAATATCTTCATATAAGTACCAAACAATAATTATGACATAGCACAAAGCAATATTGGGTTTATTGAGAACTTCACTCTCTTCGGATAATGCTTGTCTTCTTAGTCAGGGCAAACGAATGTTGCAATTAACACATTGCAAACTCGTCATTTTAATTAAATGATAAAGCGTCCTTACGGGAATCCACTGTCAACAGATATATATTATAGCACGGAGGAACTGATGCTGAACTCACGTAATATCTGCAAGATTATTTGCTAAATTGATGACATGTATCAAAACAACAGCAATAAATATCTGACAGATTGTCTTTGCCTGTCAATAAATAATTGCCATGAACATAAAAAATATTGACGACGAAAATCGTTCCTATTCTAAATCATTAATTATTACGATTTAATGCAACTACTGTGCTTTCTTAGGTACAATAAATAAGTCTATAATTATATGATTTATATGTAATGTTGTTCCCATTTATAAATAATTAATTATAATTTCGACATTTATATTATTTTGCACATGGCAATTTCTGTAAACGTAACTGCGTTTAGTTTACGATTTTATTACTTTTATTTATTGAAAATAATTGAAATATTATTTTTGATTTTATTAATTAATCCCAAGTTCTAAAAATATTATACTTACATTAAAATCAATACCTTAGTTGTCTTAACAAGTGGTACAAATATATATATAATATAGCTGAACAACAACGGAAGTATGCGATACGAATTCTGCCATTCTCTTTTAGGGAGTAAATAAGTGGGTTAACTTTTTTAGGCTTTAAATTTTTGAGGTGCTTTTCGACATGTTTTTTACAAGTATGACGAGTATACCTATTTATTTGTTAAGATAACGAAATAACAATGACCTCTAAAGTAATTCTCGTTGCTAAGGCTATGAAACCAAAAAAAAAGTCATCAGACACAAAGTTATCATAGACATTTTCTTATATACAATCTTATATCTTTCTTATATTGGCAAACAAGCATACGTCCCACCTGATGGTAAGCGGTCACCGATATGAACGCTTGCAACACCAGGGATATCATTAGCGCGTTGCCGGCCCTTTAGAAACATTACCACTCCCTTTTTGAAGGGCTTTATGCTGTAGTCTCTTAGAAAACCTGGAACAGGGAGTTCATTCCACAACCTCAACGTACGTGGGAGGAATTTTTGTTGAAAGCGAACCTTACGTGATCGAATAGGTTCGAGAATGTGATGATGAACTCCCTGTCTCTGGCGAAGGTGGCCGTGGGCATCAAATCGCATCAAATCAAATAATTCCTCTGAACACATCCCATTGTATAGACGTAGAAGACACAGAGAGAGGCAAAGTCTGACTCAGACTTAAGGGTACAATAGACATATTTTTATTATCTTACAAGCTTCCAATAACGTGGAATTTTCCGCGATAAAAAGTATTCTATGTCCTTTCCCGGGTCTCGAATTTTCTCCGTATTTATCATTTTATTCATAATTATTTTTTTTTAACTCCATAGTCTAACAACAAGGAATTGCTTTACATGTAATTGTTATTACCTTATCCCAAAAATTAGTAGGTATAATTAGATGGCTATACTTGTAAATAAAAAGTCGAAAAGTACCTCAAAAAATGAAACCCAAACAAGCCATCTCATTTATGTACCCTCTAAATTTGTGGAGAAATTCCAAAGATGCGAACACTTCCCTGAGCTTATTGTTTTATAAAAAGTGCAGTTTGAAAGGAAGTAAAATAGAACGGCATCGTCGTCTCTACACACACTTATTGACGAGCAACCTAGTGTACGACACTGTTGCCGGTCACTTACACAATTTTTGTTTCGTTTAAAATGTCGATCTAAATTAAATTTAAAAAAATTGTTTCTTTTAAGAAAATATCACTTACCGCACATTAAGTTATAACTAAAAGCAGATGGACCTAATTTCAGTACACAATTAAGCTCCATTCGCCTACAAATGTCTTAATACGTCTGTATGTAAATCGTACCATCTTAAGTAACGTTACACCTTGCATGTAGAAGCTAAGTGAGACTCACGTCGGGCAGCTCGAGCTGGAACCTGGGCAGCGCCAGCGCGACGGGCTGCAGGCGGCGCAGCTTGTAGGCGATGCCTACAGGCTGCTTACTGCTTACTATACACTAAGTGAGACTCACGTCGGGCAGCTCGAGCTGGAACCTGGGCAGCGCGAGCGCGGCGGGCTGCAGGCGGCGCAGCTTGTAGGCGATGCCTACAGGCTGCTTACTGCTTACTATACACTAAGTGAGACTCACGTTGGGCAGCTCGAGCTGGAACCTGGGCAGCGCGAGCGCGGCGGGCTGCAGGCGGCGCAGCTTGTAGGCGATGCCTACAGGCTGCTTACTGCTTACTATACACTAAGTGAGACTCACGTCGGGCAGCTCGAGCTGGAACCTGGGCAGCGCGAGCGCGGCGGGCTGCAGGCGGCGCAGCTTGTAGGCGATGCCTACAGGCTGCTTACTGCTTACTATACACTAAGTGAGACTCACGTCGGGCAGCTCGAGCTGGAACCTGGGCAGCGCGAGCGCGGCGGGCTGCAGGCGGCGCAGCTTGTAGGCGATGCCTACAGGCTGCTTACTGCTTACTATACACTAAGTGAGACTCACGTCGGGCAGCTCGAGCTGGAACCTGGGCAGCGCGAGCGCGGCGGGCTGCAGGCGGCGCAGCTTGTAGGCGATGCCTACAGGCTGCTTACTGCTTACTATACGCTAAGTGAGACTCACGTCGGGCAGCTCGAGCTGGAACCTGGGCAGCGCGAGCGCGGCGGGCTGCAGGCGGCGCAGCTTGTAGGCGATGCCTACAGGCTGCTTACTGCTTACTATACACTAAGTGAGACTCACGTCGGGCAGCTCGAGCTGGAACCTGGGCAGCGCGAGCGCGGCGGGCTGCAGGCGGCGCAGCTTGTAGGCGATGCCTACAGGCTGCTTACTGCTTACTATACACTAAGTGAGACTCACGTCGGGCAGCTCGAGCTGGAACCTGGGCAGCGCGAGCGCGGCGGGCTGCAGGCGGCGCAGCTTGTAGGCGATGCCTACAGGCTGCTTACTGCTTACTATACACTAAGTGAGACTCACGTCGGGCAGCTCGAGCTGGAACCTGGGCAGCGCGAGCGCGGCGGGCTGCAGGCGGCGCAGCTTGTAGGCGATGCCTACAGGCTGCTTACTGCTTACTATACACTAAGTGAGACTCACGTCGGGCAGCTCGAGCTGGAACCTGGGCAGCGCGAGCGCGGCGGGCTGCAGGCGGCGCAGCTTGTAGGCGATGCCTACAGGCTGCTTACTGCTTACTATACACTAAGTGAGACTCACGTCGGGCAGCTCGAGCTGGAACCTGGGCAGCGCGAGCGCGGCGGGCTGCAGGCGGCGCAGCTTGTAGGCGATGCCTACAGGCTGCTTACTGCTTACTATACACTAAGTGAGACTCACGTCGGGCAGCTCGAGCTGGAACCTGGGCAGCGCGAGCGCGGCGGGCTGCAGGCGGCGCAGCTTGTAGGCGATGCCTACAGGCTGCTTACTGCTTACTATACACTAAGTGAGACTCACGTCGGGCAGCTCGAGCTGGAACCTGGGCAGCGCGAGCGCGGCGGGCTGCAGGCGGCGCAGCTTGTAGGCGATGCCTACAGGCTGCTTACTGCTTACTATACACTAAGTGAGACTCACGTCGGGCAGCTCGAGCTGGAACCTGGGCAGCGCGAGCGCGGCGGGCTGCAGGCGGCGCAGCTTGTAGGCGATGCCGTCCAGCGCGCGCCGCACGTGGCGCTCGCCCGCGCCCGCCGCCGCGCCGCCCGCCAGCGCCAGGCGCCCGCGCCACACCTACCACACATTCTACTATCAACAAACGCACGAAACCACCATCGGACACAAACGAACACGTCAATTTGTAGAAACGATAACAAAAAGAGAAGTGTACTTTATAACAAAATAATAATAAGTAATGGAATCCAGCATTACTTTGCAAAAATCCATAATATTCAAAATACAAAATTGATAATCGTCAGTTTCCTAACAATTAGTGGAATTAACACCACATATTAATTTTGTATTCTGAAAATAATAATATTTCCCAGTATTAAATTTGGCTTCAAATAAAGCCGAACAGTAAAAAACTAAACTAAAATAGCTTTTAGAATAAAGAAGTAATAAGTATTTAAGGACCATATTACGTAAAGAACGCACAATACTAACATATGACGTCACTTGTAGTGAAGCTACAGAATCACGATAATACTAACAATCGTATGGCGAGAACGGGACAAAGTATATCCATTTTATACCCGCTAATTAAAAAAAATACGTTCCATTTTAACGTTTCTACCTAAAAGGATAAAATCAGCCGATTTTTATCATCCATCCTGTTTTGGTACTCCCTTTGAACGGAAATCAGAATGGAAAACAGTCATCCACTCATTTAAAAAAAAATCGTGCCCATCTTTAAAATATTACCAGAATGAGATACACTTATTCTTTTTGTTTTATTATTAATTTATTTATACATATTTTATCATCATCATCATCACCAACATATCAGCCGAAAGACGCCCACTGTTGTACAGACGCAGAAGCAGAGACATGATGTTATATGCAGATTACTTCTCAAATATTGTTGGTTTGAAAATATACCAGCTATATAAATTAGACAGACACCTAGAATTTATTATATGCCGCTGGATGCGGGTAGTGCAAGATCGGTAATTATGGAGATCTTTGGGGGTGACTTCTGTACAGACGCCAGCACATCCAGCTACCCCAATCTGTCAAATTTCTTTAATAGATTTTCAACTTTATCACAAAAGCATACGGTTCACTTTCAATTGGGAAAATTTGACAGGTTGGGGCAGCTTGATGTGCTGGCGTCTGTACAGAAGTCACCCCCAAAGATCTCCATAATTACCGATCTTGCACTACCCGCATCCAGCGGCATATAATAAATTCTAGGTGTCTGTCTAATTTATATAGCTGGTATATTTTCAAACCAACAATATTTGAGAAGTAATCTGCATATAACATCATGTCTCTGCTTCAACTCAAGGATTACAAGCTTAAAAGGTCTCTGAACTATAGGTAGTACTTAAGAATACGATTTAAAATATATATGTATATATAATATCCTAACACACTAACATGTAGATACCATATTAGTAATACGTAGAAACGTCGTGGATTGTACAATTAACCAATGTCACCCTTATCATATTTTAGCTGTAAGATATATTGTACAATTGTTTGTTTCCCAAATAAAATAATTGAAAAGAAAAATTACTATTGAAGAACGACTTGGCCTTAATTTTGTCTGTGGCGGTCCAAATACACGGACCCCACCCAAAAATTCAAGCAGAATCACTCCGCTCATGTGCGACCAAGAAACAAGGTTGAAGTCTGCCCCGTACAAGCGCCTCGCCAAGGCAGCCATCGATGGAACCGCTCGGCGCTCGGCTTTTGTTTTCTCATTGCTTGCGCTTATTGTTTTATTTAAGCCTCTCTAATTTGTTAGTAATAATAATACAGGGCATAATATTCTTTTTTATATAATTTAACTAAGGTTCTCTCGACGTTCTCTCGAGGCCTCCTCCATCTCACTCCAATTTTTCCTATCTTGGACTGTTCGCATCCAGTCGTTGTTAATGAATTTTATAAATTCGTCTTTGCGTCCCATCTTTCCAGGGGGTTGGCTTCCAGGCTTGTGCTTATAGTAAATATTTTTTATATAAAATCTTAATAATATTATTCGCCTTGTTTTCTATACCTCTCTACTATAACCGTTCAACGCACGCTTCGGCCATCACTATACCACGAAAGGTACGGGTTTTATTCTAGATGCCTATCTGCAATTGTATACAAGGAGTTATAAAAAATATGTAAATGTAACAAACCTGTGTAAACGCGTGTGGTGGAGCGCCGATCACAGGTTTGAGTCCGTGCGTGTACACCTGCATGTTCACGTGACGTTTCGCTAATGCTCGTGCAGTTTCCACCTACAATGCATTTATGATTAAAAACAAAATAATTTAAAACTATAAAACTAGCAGCATTAGCATTTGATAAAATTTACAGTATAAGGATTTTTTCGACACGGTTTATTTATCAGAGATATTGGTACAATAAAAGACATGGCGAAAATCAGAATAATTACTACATACAAACATACATAGACTCACGCCTGTCTCCCAGAGGGGTAGGCAGAGACAACGGACTTCCATTTGTCACGATCCTTGCACACCTCTTTCGCTTCGTTTACTGACATTATATTCTTCATACATGCTCGCCGGTATAGGGTACTTCTGACCTGACCTTTCCTAAGTACGTCTCCAATTTGATCAGAGAATGTTCGACGAGGTCTTCCCCTTCCGGTTGTACCATTCACACAGGCCAGGTATACTTCTTTTGTCAGTCTTCTTTCATTCATCCTTTCTAAATGACCAAACCATAATTATTACTCCAGCATTTTATTTCTAAATTCATAAGTATTTTGTAAAAGATATCTTGTACATGATGATAACGAATTTTATAAATACTCATGGCGTAAAAGAAAGTAGATTTTGTTACGCAATTAGTAAATACAATAGAGTAGATATTATTAAGAAATAATAAGGGTTCCATTTTAGTGATAGAATAGTCCAGACAATGAATACTAGTCTATTCACAAATGGCATAAAACATCTAGGAAGGTTTTCATATTTAACTATATAAATTGTAAAAGAATAGTCAGTATTTTTTTACAAAAGTTGACCTATGATGAGACTGAGGGGTTACTTAGTATTCTAAAATAAGTTAATTTTTAAACATTATATCTTAGATTTTTGAAGTTGTACAATTAAATATTGTTTAAATTTTTAATAAAGGATAGTGTAATACCTTTTAAGCCATTAGAACGCATGTGGTACAGGCACAAACTGTCTATAGCTTAGTATTAATTATTTTTACTATAAATAGATATAAATTTTGTACACATTTTTTCTTTCTTGAATAAATTTATTATTATTAATTATTTTTTTATACATCTGTATATCTCGGCTTGTGCCGGTATTTTAAGGCAGCACGGACCTAGGTCAAGTGCTACCCTGAAGGAAGAAATTAGGAAAGAAGTGAAGGTTGGTCATTATTTTGTAGGAACTTCCGTACTATCCTACAAGTATTTAACATGGCTGCTTTCTGTAAACTATAATAAGTATATTGTGGTAACTCAAGTATTTGTAGCGATTGGTGGAGTTGTTTAGGGACCACGCCTGTCGTTATTATTATTATTCGTTTTCTTAAATATCTTTAAAATATCTTAATTTAACTGGGAAGGGAATATAGCTAAGTTTAAATGGCCCTCCGCCTGGGCTACTCTGTGCAGGACATATAGACTCACATCCTCCGCCTCGTCCAGCTCCAGCACGCACGCGTCCTTGTCGGCGCACAGGTCCAGCGCGGGCGCGTCCGGCCCCTCCGCCTCGGCCAGAGCGCTGGCCAGCGGCTCCGTGCCACCTACGGGCAGGGCATTGATATTGACAGTACATTGTTATTACATTAAGTATACATTCAGTCAAAAAAGTATCGGGAATGGATGATTTGTTTATGGTTCCAAATTCAAATCTTTGTTTTTTTTTTGTTTTTGTTAGATTGGCACAACCGTTTTCCATGTTGGCGCGGAGTTTGAGTTACATCTGTTATTTATATTAAATATAGTGCTGGTATTAGTAATATCATATATAGTGTGTATTGCGAATTTCATAATGGAAAAAAATATCGAACAAAGACTTTGTCTTAAATTTTGCATCGCTAATGGAATTTCGTGTTCGGAGTCACTGAAAATGTTACAGAAGGCTTACGGTGAATTGACTTTATCAAAAACTAGTGCTTATGAGTGGTTCAAAGCGTTCAAAAGCGGTCGAGATGTGATGAAAGATTTGTCTCGCTCTGGTAGGCCATCAACGTCTGCAGCTGAAATTAACTTCGCAAAAGTGAAGGAAATTGTGACTGAAAATCCTCATTCAACTCTGAGAGAGATAGTAATTTTCTTGTACAAACATATTGTACAAACAAGTTCAGCGTGACGCAAGTGTGTTTAGCGACCAGGCGCTCCTTAATTCATTCAGCTGCCAGCACCTTTATTCGGTTTTCGTCTTTATTTTACTGTTTTGTCTTTCGTGACGCGAAGAGTGGTTTTACGCCATGACACGATTTTCTAAACACCGAGGTCAAGTGTTGTGTACCACGAAGCCACATAATAGTGCATAGTGTGCCAGACAGGGGGAGCTGTACACCTCTCATCAGCACAAGAGGAGAGGAGGAAGAAAATCGTTAAAAGGTTAGTGCTGACCTAACCCGTATCATTACCCACCACTGATCCCTTGCCTTCGACAGTGGGCGCGTACTATGCTGACACGTATTCCTCATTTTCCTCCCAGAATTGTAAAACTACTAAGATATCATCAACTGATAATCAGAGTATTGAGAGAAAAAATGTAAGGATGCTTTTCGTTTAGGCAAAGGTTTTTAAATGAGCACGACGAAACATATGGCGTAGAGTAAGAGAGCTATATATTATAATGTCACGAAAATGGAGCAAGTAAAAGAATTAAATATTGTCACGCATAAGCGCTTTTTTACGCGCCTAATTGTAGATTGTAGATTGTATTTATAATAATTATTTGCGAGAAAATAATGCATTACTTTCTTTCTCTGAATTCAATTCAATTTATTTCACCACGTTTTTTTATTATTATCTTTTTATTATTACTTAATTCGTTTTAGGCAAGTTGTAAAAGTAAGTTATAAAAGGCCTTATTATATTATTATACAAAATTGCCAGTTATACACTTATTAGCTAAGGGACCAATCTTATTGGACGTTGATATCTGTGAAATCTCTGAACAGGCTATCTATTAACATTATAGTTTTAAAATCGTAGTCTTATAAGATTCCATTCCATTGCTCTGCAATAATTGAAGGCGTTACAAAACCAATAACTAAGTTATGGAATAATCAATCTCACACACCACCATTTTAGCATGCACTTATTAAACCTTGGGAACTTTAGTACAAAGCCGTCATTTATACGATTTAAGTTACTTATTACTCGTCCACCACTTCAGATTAAGGAGAAAAATTGAACTTACCAATATCATATCCATTGGCAGCCCTATTGGCTGTAAAAGATTCCCACAACGCTTTCTGTATTTCCAACGCGTCTTTGTCCTTTTCTGAAGCCTGAAATATAACATAGTTCGAACTTGAGAAAATCTTATTTATTTGTTTTGCACAATATAAATTATATAATATTTATGCTCAAAACTGGGACTAGCATCATAAATTGAATCGTCCGGTGGGACCAAACCAGCTCTCGCTACTAGTCCGGGGTGGACGCGCTGCCGTTAGTCAAATTCATTGTCGTCTAAATAATTATAATAATCAATATGGCTCGCTAGTGCAGTTCGGACATGTCATGCCGGATGATGCATTGTAAGGTCGGGGTTGTGGCGCCAACGCGGAAAAGGACGCATCGAGGCTATGTTTTATTTTCAAAAACTGGTGTAAATTCGAGTTTTTATGTGTAACTATGGTGGATTTTTAGACATAACATCTTCGACAACGTACACAAGTGGAGGAAAGTGCGATATTGCCGTGAATTGTGATTTTGCGTGTTGAAACCAAAACTCCATAGTAGCCTAGTAGTAAAGTCTCCACTGCTTTACTGGGGTAGGACTGTGACTTGACTGTGACGGACATGACTGACTGACTTTGGAATATAAATATTACAACTGAAGACGAGGCGGTATGGTCACAGATGGCCTGCCCAAAGAGGGCGAAAAAAAATAATAATAATAAAGCCATGTAAGGTGTGCCGAACTTTTGTCTGGTCAGCCCTACAGTACAAGGCATGCCTTTTAAGTTTTGTCGTTTGAAGAATAAAAAACAGCTAGAACCTTATAGTACTTTTTATTGTTTTTCAAAGTATTCACCACGTAGCTTAAAACCCTTTTCCATTCGCTCAAACCAGTTATTATAACATTTATTCCACGCTAAAGTGGGGGTGTTCCAAATGGCTGACTTGACTGCTTCTTCACCGGACTGGAACCATTGACCACGAAGACTTTTCTTAATTTTAGGAAATGTAAAAAAATCGTTAGGGCTGTATGGAGGATGGTCAAGAATTTCTACTTTTCCCTGCTTCAAATACTCAAACGTTTGTCGAGCCCTTTGTGAGCTTAGCTTAAGCGTTGTCGTGGTGCAGAATGATGCGTCGCTTTGAATAAGATTTTCGAAGTTCGGCGATGACTTGTGGTAAACAAACTGCGGTATACCACTCTGCGTTAACCGTTCTACGATATTCAAGTGCAATAGTCGCAACATGGCCGGTTTTTCCAACGAACGTGGCCAACATCTTCTTTGAAGTGCTTCGAGAACGAACAACTTTAGTCGGCTTGGCTCGTCTTGAAAGACCCAGATTGTAGATTGTTGTTTGGAACCAGGAACGTAGGCACAGATCCAAGATTCGACACCACTGATGATGTCGTAGACGTGATTTGACTCTCCCCGGTTGAACTTTTGCAGCGTTTTCTTACACCTTCTGACGCGCAAACACGGCAAAATAGCTTTCTCACACCAAACGCTTCATGCAAGATCTTCTGAAAGGTTGTCCCTGAGATGCCTAATAGAGCCTCTATCTCTCGATATGTCACATGACGATCTTCGAAAATTAGTTGTCTCACAGCAATGATGTTATCTTCAGTGAAGGCGGATTTTGGGCGTCCTTCGCGATATAATATAATTTAGCGATAGAATTTTTGCATGAACATTTTCCTTAAAAAGATTCATTTTCGTACGTTACCTGACAGATTCCAACCGACGCTGTGACTAAATTTTAATAATAGTATTAATCCTAATACTTTCAACTGTTTTGTGATTCAAAATTTACCCACATTCGAATATAGAACAGTTCCAAATTCAAAATTGCCGGGAAATATGGAAACGACAGAACTTAAAAGGCATGCCTAGTATACCACGCAATTTCGTTTGCGATACTAAGTAATAATAATATATAGGGACAATGTCACACAGATCATCCTAGCCCCAACCTAAGCAAAGCTTGTACTATGGGTACCTGGCGACGATATACATACTTATATAGATAGATAAATACTTATATACACAGAAAACATCCATGACTCAGAAACAAATATTCGTGCTCATCCCACATATATTTGCACTTACCGGGATTCGAACCCAGGACCACCAGCTTCGTAGGCAGGAGCACTACCAACTAGGCTGCGGTGACCGTCAAAGTGTGTTAGTATGAATGAATGTATGGTGTGAAATGTAGCGTACCTTGATGCGCGGCGGCGCGGGCGGCGGCAGCGCGGCCAGGCGCACGGCCGTGCCGCTGGCCAGCGCCATGACGCAGCGCTCGCCCAGCGCGATCTGCGTCTGCAGCGAGAACAACGCGTTCGCGCCCTGCCAACAACACTGCACGGTTACACCTACACATATACACAAAAAACCGGCCAAGTGCGAGTCGGTCTCACAAAATGAAGGGTTCCGTAGCAGAAACGATTTCAGTTGATTAAATGAAAGCAAATTGCAGTTTATGGCGTATTAAAAAAAACGACTTGCTAGATCTCGTTCAAACCAATTTTCGTTGTTAGTGGAACGTTCGTGGAACGAACGCGCAAACTATTCAGTTTAGAAAAAAAATATATTAAAAACCTCAATATAATTTATGAAGACCTATCGATAGACACCCCACATGTATGGGTACGATGAAAACATTTTTTTAAGTTACAGTTCTTTGTATGGCGACCCCCCAAAATTATTATTGTTTTTCTATTTTTGTAATTTTCAAAATCTTAATGCGGTTCACAAAATGCATCTACTTACCAAGTTTCAACAGTACAGCTCTTAGTTTCGGAAAAAAGTGGCTGTGGCATACGGACGGACAGACAGACATGACGAATCTATAAGGGTTCCGTTTTTTGCCATTTGGCTACGGAACCCTAAAAATAAACTCATTTCCGCCTTAAGTGTACTGTACGCTATGAATTACAAATCTAAAATTTTAATGTTCCATGCTAGACGGTTATTAGATGTTCTCGGCTTCTCGTCACCCGCACATAGCCAGTCTAGTTCTGAGCACTAGATTTGCCACCTGCAACGGCAGCCAGACGACTTTAACGCCAAGCGAGGTATTATTTTTATTTATATTTATTGCAAAAAACTGTACAAAGGCGTACTTAATGCCAAAGTCATTCTCTCCCAGTCAACCTTAGGGTGATGCAGAGATAATATGGTGCACTATAAACAAAGTGTAATAAAAATTACTAAAATACTTGAAAGTCGTTCAAAAGGAGAAAGTTATCAAGTCAACTGAATGTTAGTTTTTGTATGTATGATACACGATATCTTCAATGATTAAAGGCAGTTTTTTAAATTATTTTTCAATCGCTAGGGTTTTTCGTCGTACTCGCATATAAATAGTTCAAAATATTTTATGTCTTAAAACAGCAATAACGTATCATTTTCGCAGAAAGTGTAGATACTCCTTCGTACTTCTTAAGTAAACATATTTGACAACTGCCATCTCGTTATGGCAGTTGTCTTGGTGGTGATCAAGAAGTTCTCGATATAAAAAGTGCCACGCATCCTCCTGGAGGACACGAATTAATAGAAATGGAGTACAAAATGTATGCCATATTAGTATTTCATTGGATATATTTACCTGCATCCGCAACTTGGCTAGTAGCAATTTATGTAGTTCGTATTCTAAGAAGGGCAGTTGATCTGAGATGTCCCTCGCTCCAGGTTCTGAAGTGGGTGGCGCTCTTCTCACCCGTGCAGCTATAGGAGAAATGAGTTACTCAAATTACAAACATCTTTAGATAACCAGTCCGTAAGTGAACGGCTAGGTAAAGCACCTAGAACGCAGTCAATTTATAGATGGGTGACAGTCCATCATCATCATCGTAAGAGCCGAAAAACGTCCACTGATCTATCACTATCTGCATCTAGCGGTTTTCAGCAACCCGCACAAGATCATCGGTCCATCTTGTGGGGGCCTGCCCACGCCACGTCTTCCGGTTCGTGGTCGCCTTTCGAGAACCTTGTGACTGTCCACAGTGGTTTAATTTCTGAGCCTCTTCCTGCGGAAGGCAAATTAAAATGTGGACTCCTCCAGTTGCAATTCTCTCGTTTGATGAGGCTATAGCCTCTTTACATCATTCTGTCTCCCGCTTTACTCTGGAGGGAAGTGGAACTATTCATTTTCAACTCCTCCTTTTTTCTCTCTGATCAAATTCGTTGCGGGATCCAAGACAGTTAAAGCGATTCCCCGGTACATGCCTGAGCCTCACCGCTCAGTGTAATTTCATTGTGTGCCACTCTTGATCCTGGCTTACAGGAGTTGCAGTGGCGGCATCTCGTTTCGGAGTGCAATAACAGGGCCACCCCATTCCATCCCGTGGGTGTCATAAAAGGCGACTAAGGTATACACCAGGTAGTCCGGCAGCAGCGCCACCTGTGTACTAGCTACCACCTCACTGCGGTCACCAACTCGCATGCCAAGCGCGGTGACTACGACAACCCCCTCCAAATGGCTACGTTATAGAAACCCTTGGGAAAAGCCTATGTCTAGCGGTGGACGATATCAAGCTGAGGATGATGCACTATATTATATTTCACGAAAGTAATTGTTCCAGAAAGACACAGAGTACTTCTAATCCTACTAATATTATAAATGCGAAAGTTTGTGAGTATGGATGTTTTTTACTCTTTCACTCAAAACCTACCAAATGGATTTTGATGAAATTTTGTAGTTATCTATATATATTACATATAATGGAATCGTAGAAAATTCAAAACTGTACATTGAATATTTTTTAACAGGATACTAGGGGCGTGATCTACAATCGATATCGAAACCAAAAATATAGTTTTTAGTTTTCGTCTGTTTGTTTGTATGTATGTCCGGGCTAAACTCGAAAAGTACTGCATGGATTTACTTTAAATTTTGCATGAATATTACTAAGAGGTCGGGTCAACATATAAGCTACATCACGCTATCACCTACAGGGGAGGAGCTATGATAATTTATGAAGGTTAACGCGGGCTAAACAGCGGGGCACAGCTAGTATAGCTTATATATCCGAATAACACATAGGCTATAATTTATGAAGGTTAACGGCTAGTTCGGAAATAAATAATGATTATTGTTACTCACCCAAAGCAGTGAGTGTAACAGCCTTGGCATGTGAGACTAGCTTGCTAGGTTTGGCGCACGTCGCTAACAATACTGTCGGGACGCGAGCTCTCCTGTACAACACAAACATATTATAATAAATATCAGGGATGTAGTGTCGGCTTGCTTTTCTCCTACTACCTATATAATAGACTTAAGTAGATAGAAGTGATATAATAAATGCGACGTCCAAACTTATCACTTGTGTTTAATTGAGACACCCAACATCACAGGGACAAAACACTTGACGGGCAGTTTGCGTGATTGATAGATACTTGCCTTTCACACTACAGGACAGATACTGTTTGTCCCGAGTCTGGTTGTAATTATCTCTATATAAGAATGTATAGACAAAAGAAAAGTAGTATATAAGTTATCTGGTTTCCATCCATCCATCCATTCCATCCAAGCTCTGCTTAGTTTGAAATCAGATGGCCGTGTGTGCATAATGTCCCAGGATATTGTATTTTTAATATTGGCGTTTGGAACTAATTAAAATTTTTTAAGATGAATAATGAAATTATTACCTGTAACTGTGTGTCATTTCAGATGATGGAGTTAATCGAATCAAAATCATTTACTACTGTAAATACATAGGAACTTATATGTATAGATAATCAACCCAGACTCAGGACAAACAGACAAGTTCATGCACACAAATATCTTTCCAGGGTGTTCTAATTCTGGGATTCTAATTTGGGTTACAGAAATTCCTATATGTATCAACACAAAGGTCATGAATACGGGTGCTCTATTGATATTGCGGTAGGTACTGGTGGTGGTAGGTACTTGTGAAAAAAGCCTAATTGGTAGTCTTCTCATTCAGGCCTTTCGACGTATAAATATGGCAAATGGGAACTTCACGTAGGGAAACTATCGCTATATTATATAATATTTACAACGTACCTGCAACCTCCACAGGATGACAGTTCAGCTCTGTAGGGCCCCGCCCCGGGCGAGTAGGGCACATGCGCCATACTACACGGTTCAATTTCTAATTCGTCTATTGCATTCTTCGATCCCGAGTTAACTGTAAACATTTGGATTACTGTTCAATGAACATTCGGACACACTGACTTTGGTACAGACACCAGCACATCCAACTACCCCAATCTGTCAAATTTCTTTTATAGATTTTCAAATTTATCACAAAAGCATAAGGTCCATTTTCAATTGGGGAAATTTGGCAGATTGGTGTAGCTTGATGTGCTGGTGTGTGTACCAACGGATTTTTCACACACTTTATTTATGCACAGCTTTATTCTATGTATCGGAAAACAATATGCGACATTACATTACCTACAAAAGGTCGAACGGTCGTTGCAAAGATTCATTTTTGTTCGAGCCGTCTTACTGTGCACATCGCCTTGTGTTACTAGTTCTGCCGTGCTTGTGATATATACAGTAAGTGCCTTGGAGACACTTTCGAGAAAACGGCGGTTAAAGTTTTTATTTTTACTTTTGACATATCTCCTAAAATATGAACTGTACCTAAGTCTTCTAAAATGCTTAACGTCAACATAGGTTAGTTTTACAATTTGTTGGTGACAATTTTAATTTATATATAATATTTGAGTTAAAAAGCTCGAAAATATATTTACGTTAAGGAATGAACACTATAAAAATAAAGTTTTTCTTAACATTGGTACAGTAAGTGTGTGACTTACTGTAACAATTGTTAGTTTGAAGTACTTACTGCAACAATGATTACGAAATGAGGTATATTTGTAAATCAATTAACAAAATATATAAATTTTTCATAATTTAACTTAAGCACTTACTGTAATTATAGCTAGGAGCAATATGTATAAATATGCCGTCTACCATAAATCACCGCAACCATAATTAATTATTCCATCTCAATTAGTTATAGATAAAAGAAACAAAATACATCTTATGAAATCACAATTGAATATAAAAAGTACATAGCTTTATTAATGTGTACTATAAAATTGTAAAATCAGTTCCATATTTCGTATTTGAAGCTATTTATAATCACGTTATGAGCCAACCAAAATAAACTGTTGTGGTATTTACGAACTGGTTGGTTGGTTTGGTTAACATTGTTTCACATACGAAGTGTATGTGATACAATGATAAACTATTATTAAAGAGTTTTTATAAGAACGCCACTATACCAGTAACGAGATAGAGAGATGTAATATCTTCGAAACTTTTCACCGCTGGCATTGTTTAATCTTCTGGACTGTACAGGCATTGGCATCAATGTTAATGGCGAGTACATCACTCACCTTCGATTTGCTGATGATATAGTAGTCATGACTGAGAACTTGGAAAACTTCTATGATCCCAGCCGATTCTCGAAACAAGGGGTCTCAAAATGAACATGAAATGTCGAACTTCCAAGTTGCACCCACTCAAGTGAAGGTTGGAGACTCTTGAAGTTGAAGAGTTTACCTAGGACAGACCATTGAACTAGGTAGGGCCAACTTCGAGAACGAGATCAATGGTGGAATCCACGACAGCTGTGCAGCGTTCGGCAATCTATATAACAACAGATGAAAGTCTTAAACCAGTGTGTTTCCAGTGATGACTCACGGAACTTAGACATAGTTACTCATTATGGGCCTCATAAGAAGGATCAAGGTCACCCAAAGAGCAATGGATAGGGCTATTTTCGGAAATTCCCTGGAAGAACAAATCAGATATCTTGATTTTCGCAGGCAAACCAAAGTAACCGACATAGCCGGAAGAATTGCCAAATTAAAGATGAAGTGGGCGGGGTACATAGCTTATAGAACCGACGGTCCTTGGGGCAGAAAGATTCTCAAGTGGCGATCACGAACCCGAAAACGCAGCGTGAGCAGGCCACCTTCAAGATGGACCGATGATCTTGTGAGGGTAGCTGGAAATCGCTGGATATTGATAGTGGGCATCTTTTAGTTAAAATGATGATGAAATTGATGATTCCGTTAATTGCTTAGTGAATGGTATGCATCTTTATGACATAAGAAAACTTTTATTACAAGGGTGGCTTTTCCTGTTGGGAAATTCAGTCAAATTCTAACCAGGTACCTAATAATGCCTGTAGATTCAAATAATATTAACTATTCTGGTATTCGTTACTGGTTTTAAATTCAAAAATTTGTTTCTGGCACTGACACGTTCGCTTCACTCGCTCAGCTCGTGCGTTTTCATCACAAGTTCACAACTTAACTTGCTCGTCACTTTAGTCCTCACAACCTAAGCGTCTTACATTGCGAATTTCACCAAACTCTAAGAAAATTATAAGAATGAATTCTAACCTAACCTAATTATGCTATGTTTTTCTCATCACAAATAATTTCGCTAAATGTTTGATGTCTGAAGATTATTTGCAGTAATGAATCATTTGATAACAGACCAAATGCCTTAAATTTTATTTATTTATTAAAACTCTGACGTATAAAGTTTTATCTAATGAAAATCTGCGTACTAAAATCAGCAGATGCAGGTCAGTTTCTATTCTGGATTGGTCCGCGACTGAAATTATACGTACTTGCATCCATCCATCCCATCCTGCATCACCCGCAAAACTAAAAACGCCTTAGAATATTTGCAGTAACTAACGTGTTTACCTAATTTATTCCAGGAAAGTCTACGCATATTTTGAAGTATTTCTAAATGTAATCACAGTGGGTTATCTTACTGTTATTAGATCTACGCATATAAACAAATATGTAATTCGCTGACTTACCATATACACAGTAAGTTCCACTTACTGTGAATATGTTTAGGTGACACTTCTTAAAAAATACTCGTAACTTAAAAATAAGAATAGCAAGATTACTTACTGCAACAATACCTAGGAAATTGTATTAACTTTATGAAAAAAGTCAACCGTATGGGCCCATACTGTATTTATAATAAGTATGCCTTGGTGCTAAACGTTACTTACTGTAAGTATGCTTAAGCTTATTTTATCTTCTAGGCCACATTTAAACATTTTAAATATACAGAAATGTAGATCTTAGTCTCCTTATTTCAAATATGTACTTAACTCAATATCGACCAAAATGTGACTTACTGTAATTATCATAAGCGCGGCAGAGTTGTTCTCGAAATAAACGTTATCTTCGAGTTTTAGTGTCATGATAGAGCAACATCACTCGATGAAAGAAACCAACGACAAAAAATGCGATGACAGCGTTGTTGACGTCACTCTTTTAAAAACAATAATATTTCGGTCTCCTCTTAATATGTCCTGCGTAGTTAGCTAGTATTCGTTAAAATTGGCAACCGTATTCGAAATTGGGCCAAGATTACAATTACTCTAATTAATTAGTACACAATTTACAATATTACCTGTCACTGGGGCTTCGGAGTCCGCATTAAAATCACAGTCTAAATTAATCACAGCCGCCGTTCCCGACGCAGAGAGCACGCACACGTCCTCACTGTAACAATAAAGAAATTTCCATTCGTTCTTAAAAGGCTTCGAAACAGAGAATAAATAAACAATCATGTAAGCGTTTATTAATAGTCAGAAAATTTTATAGTAATATAGTTAACTAAACATAATTAATTGTAGGTTAAAGTAGCATTAATTTGATTATTTATTTAATCATATCTACAGGGTGGCGAGGAGTCGACGTTCAAACGCAAAATTTTGATACTTTATGATGAAGAGATGATTGATTCTGCGTAGTTTTCGAGATATATAGTTTTTTATGATTTTTCGTAAATTTCCCCTAACGTTTTCGATTTTTTTCTCTTTCTGTTGAACATTTCTGATTCAGTTTTATGCGATAACTAATTAGCATAGTTTAACCTAACTCCCTAAAAAGTATGGTTTATCTAATCATTGCAGAACTGACTTAGAATTTATTCGAAAGTTCACAATTAGATAAGATTCCATTTTTAAAGTATTAAACAAAATTAAAATGAGGAGATTATGGTTTATGATTCGGATACTTCTCATCATAAAGTATCTAAATTTTGTGTTTAAACGTCAACTCCTCGGCTACCCTGTGTAGGGTAAGTTATAAAACACCAACAACCTCGCAGGGCTAGATAGCTAACACCATAAGCAACAACTTTTGTTTTGCAACTTTTGATAATTTGTTAAATTTTGTTTTCGTACAAAAAAGTATCAATTTAATTTCCCGCTGGAATGTTTACAACTCTACGCGCAACACAAAGATTACGTACCCATGTACGTAAGAACGCGGGGACGGGGTGAAGCGTTATTGCCTTTGAACTTGACCCATAGTCGCCAGTCGACCGTGTCCAAAATTTTTTTTGCAGTCATTGAGTTATGTCTGAACTCGTAGAACAAAAGATGTAGCTTTTGGTGTTAGCGGTCTAGTCTTGCGATGTTGTTGGTGTTTTACAACTAACGTTGTATACTGACATATAAATACATCATCATCATCATCATCATATCAGCCAAAAGACGTCCACTACTGGACAAAGGCCTCCCCCAAAGATCTCCACAATTGCCGGTCTTGCGCTATTCGCATCCAGCAGTTTCCAGCGACCCGCATACGATCATCGGTCCATGTTGTAGGGGGCCTGCCCACGCTGCGTCTTCCGGTTCGCGGTCGCCACTAGAGAACCTTTCTGCCCCAACGGTCGTCAGTTCTACAAGCTATGTGCCCCGACCACTGCCACTCCAGTTTTGCAATTTTGTTTTTTTTTTTTATTTATTTATTTAGGAAACAAACAGTCGTTTACAAAAAATGTATACAAAACTTAATTTCTAATAGACCTAAAGTTCCATTATCTTAATAACTAACATTGTGTTCCTAGTTTACTTTGAGAACTTGCACGCTAACATTCTGAGGACAGCATTGGTGCTACCACGGACCTTTATCATCTATACAGTTCGTTTCCTTATGAAGGAGAAGAAGTTATCAATGGATCCATCCGCAGATATTGCGGAAACCCTTTACTTCCTCAATAATGCCCTCAAAGCGTCTTGTACTGAACACGCAGTAAGCACCAGAAACTCGGCCCACCACGCCGTGCCGCCTGCACAGTATACTATCTAGACGCACCATATGGACGTAGTATCAGCTCGGCCCACCACGCCGTGCCGCCTGCACAGTATACTATCTAGACGCACCATATGGACGTAGTATCAGCTCGGCCCACCACGCCGTGCCGCCTGCACAGTATACTATCTAGACGCACCATATGGACGTAGTATCAGCTCGGCCCACCACGCCGTGCCGCCTGCACAGTATACTATCTAGACGCACCATATGGACGTAGTATCAGCTCGGCCCACCACGCCGTGCCGCCTGCACAGTATACTATCTAGACGCACCATATGGACGTAGTATCAGCTCGGCCCACCACGCCGTGCCGCCTGCACAGTATACTATCTAGACGCACCATATGGACGTAGTATCAGCTCGGCCCACCACGCCGTGCCGCCTGCACAGTATACTATCTAGACGCACCATATGGACGTAGTATCAGCTCGGCCCACCACGCCGTGCCGCCTGCACAGTACACTATCTAGACGCACCATATGGACGTAGTATCAGCTCGGCCCACCACGCCGTGCCGCCTGCACAGTATACTATCTAGACGCACCATATGGACGTAGTATCAGCTCGGCCCACCACGCCGTGCCGCCTGCACAGTATACTATCTAGACGCACCATATGGACGTAGTATCAGCTCGGCCCACCACGCCGTGCCGCCTGCACAGTATACTATCTAGACGCACCATATGGACGTAGTATCAGCTCGGCCCACCACGCCGTGCCGCCTGCACAGTATACTATCTAGACGCACCATATGGACGTAGTATCAGCTCGGCCCACCACGCCGTGCCGCCTGCACAGTATACTATCTAGACGCACCATATGGACGTAGTATCAGCTCGGCCCACCACGCCGTGCCGCCTGCACAGTATACTATCTAGACGCACCATATGGACGTAGTATCAGCTCGGCCCACCACGCCGTGCCGCCTGCACAGTATACTATCTAGACGCACCATATGGACGTAGTATCAGCTCGGCCCACCACGCCGTGCCGCCTGCACAGTATACTATCTAGACGCACCATATGGACGTAGTATCAGCTCGGCCCACCACGCCGTGCCGCCTGCACAGTATACTATCTAGACGCACCATATGGACGTAGTATCAGCTCGGCCCACCACGCCGTGCCGCCTGCACAGTATACTATCTAGACGCACCATATGGACGCAGTATCAGAGTAGGCGATGACGGCGTTGCAGCGCAGCACCCGCGCGTGCGCCCGCAGCTCGGTGCGCAGCTCGGCCCACCACGCCGTGCCGCCTGCACAGTACACTATCTAGACGCACCATATGGACGCAGTATCAGAGTAGGCGATGACGGCGTTGCAGCGCAGCGCCCGCGCGTGCGCCCGCAGCTCGGTGCGCAGCTCGGCCCACCACGCCGTGCCGCCTGCACAATATACTATCTAGACGCACCATATGGACGTAGTATCAGCTCGGCCCACCACGCCGTGCCGCCTGCACAGTATACTATCTAGACGCACCATATGGACGTAGTATCAGCTCGGCCCACCACGCCGTGCCGCCTGCACAGTATACTATCTAGACGCACCATATGGACGTAGTATCAGCTCGGCCCACCACGCCGTGCCGCCTGCACAGTATACTATCTAGACGCACCATATGGACGTAGTATCAGCTCGGCCCACCACGCCGTGCCGCCTGCACAGTATACTATCTAGACGCACCATATGGACGTAGTATCAGCTCGGCCCACCACGCCGTGCCGCCTGCACAGTATACTATCTAGACGCACCATATGGACGTAGTATCAGCTCGGCCCACCACGCCGTGCCGCCTGCACAGTATACTATCTAGACGCACCATATGGACGTAGTATCAGCTCGGCCCACCACGCCGTGCCGCCTGCACAGTATACTATCTAGACGCACCATATGGACGTAGTATCAGCTCGGCCCACCACGCCGTGCCGCCTGCACAGTATACTATCTAGACGCACCATATGGACGTAGTATCAGCTCGGCCCACCACGCCGTGCCGCCTGCACAGTATACTATCTAGACGCACCATATGGACGTAGTATCAGCTCGGCCCACCACGCCGTGCCGCCTGCACAGTATACTATCTAGACGCACCATATGGACGTAGTATCAGCTCGGCCCACCACGCCGTGCCGCCTGCACAGTATACTATCTAGACGCACCATATGGACGCAGTATCAGAGTAGGCGATGACGGCGTTGCAGCGCAGCACCCGCGCGTGCGCCCGCAGCTCGGTGCGCAGCTCGGCCCACCACGCCGTGCCGCCTGCACAGTACACTATCTAGACGCACCATATGGACGCAGTATCAGAGTAGGCGATGACGGCGTTGCAGCGCAGCGCTCGCGCGTGCGCCCGCAGCTCGGTGCGCAGCTCGGCCCACCACGCCGTGCCGCCTGCACAGTACACTATCTAGACGCACCATATGGACGCAGTATCAGAGTAGGCGATGACGGCGTTGCAGCGCAGCGCCCGCGCGTGCGCCCGCAGCTCGGTGCGCAGCTCGGCCCACCACGCCGTGCCGCCTGCACAGTACACTATCTAGACGCACCATATGGACGCAGTATCAGAGTAGGCGATGACGGCGTTGCAGCGCAGAGCCCGCGCGTGCGCCCGCAGCTCGGTGCGCAGCTCGGCCCACCACGCCGTGCCGCCTGCACAGTACACTATCTAGACGCACCATATGGACGCAGTATCAGAGTAGGCGATGACGGCGTTGCAGCGCAGAGCCCGCGCGTGCGCCCGCAGCTCGGTGCGCAGCTCGGCCCACCACGCCGTGCCGCCTGCACAGTACACTATCTAGACGCACCATATGGACGCAGTATCAGAGTAGGCGATGACGGCGTTGCAGCGCAGAGCCCGCGCGTGCGCCCGCAGCTCGGTGCGCAGCTCGGCCCACCACGCCGTGCCGCCTGCACAGTACACTATCTAGACGCACCATATGGACGCAGTATCAGAGTAGGCGATGACGGCGTTGCAGCGCAGAGCCCGCGCGTGCGCCCGCAGCTCGGTGCGCAGCTCGGCCCACCACGCCGTGCCGCCTGCACAGTACACTATCTAGACGCACCATATGGACGCAGTATCAGAGTAGGCGATGACGGCGTTGCAGCGCAGAGCCCGCGCGTGCGCCCGCAGCTCGGTGCGCAGCTCGGCCCACCACGCCGTGCCGCCTGCACAGTACACTATCTAGACGCACCATATGGACGCAGTATCAGAGTAGGCGATGACGGCGTTGCAGCGCAGAGCCCGCGCGTGCGCCCGCAGCTCGGTGCGCAGCTCGGCCCACCACGCCGTGCCGCCTGCACAGTACACTATCTAGACGCACCATATGGACGCAGTATCAGAGTAGGCGATGACGGCGTTGCAGCGCAGAGCCCGCGCGTGCGCCCGCAGCTCGGTGCGCAGCTCGGCCCACCACGCCGTGCCGCCTGCACAGTACACTATCTAGACGCACCATATGGACGCAGTATCAGAGTAGGCGATGACGGCGTTGCAGCGCAGAGCCCGCGCGTGCGCCCGCAGCTCGGTGCGCAGCTCGGCCCACCACGCCGTGCCGCCTGCACAGTACACTATCTAGACGCACCATATGGACGCAGTATCAGAGTAGGCGATGACGGCGTTGCAGCGCAGAGCCCGCGCGTGCGCCCGCAGCTCGGTGCGCAGCTCGGCCCACCACGCCGTGCCGCCTGCACAGTACACTATCTAGACGCACCATATGGACGCAGTATCAGAGTAGGCGATGACGGCGTTGCAGCGCAGAGCCCGCGCGTGCGCCCGCAGCTCGGTGCGCAGCTCGGCCCACCACGCCGTGCCGCCTGCACAGTACACTATCTAGACGCACCATATGGACGCAGTATCAGAGTAGGCGATGACGGCGTTGCAGCGCAGAGCCCGCGCGTGCGCCCGCAGCTCGGTGCGCAGCTCGGCCCACCACGCCGTGCCGCCTGCACAGTACACTATCTAGACGCACCATATGGACGCAGTATCAGAGTAGGCGATGACGGCGTTGCAGCGCAGAGCCCGCGCGTGCGCCCGCAGCTCGGTGCGCAGCTCGGCCCACCACGCCGTGCCGCCTGCACAGTACACTATCTAGACGCACCATATGGACGCAGTATCAGAGTAGGCGATGACGGCGTTGCAGCGCAGAGCCCGCGCGTGCGCCCGCAGCTCGGTGCGCAGCTCGGCCCACCACGCCGTGCCGCCTGCACAGTACACTATCTAGACGCACCATATGGACGCAGTATCAGAGTAGGCGATGACGGCGTTGCAGCGCAGAGCCCGCGCGTGCGCCCGCAGCTCGGTGCGCAGCTCGGCCCACCACGCCGTGCCGCCTGCACAGTACACTATCTAGACGCACCATATGGACGCAGTATCAGAGTAGGCGATGACGGCGTTGCAGCGCAGAGCCCGCGCGTGCGCCCGCAGCTCGGTGCGCAGCTCGGCCCACCACGCCGTGCCGCCTGCACAGTACACTATCTAGACGCACCATATGGACGCAGTATCAGAGTAGGCGATGACGGCGTTGCAGCGCAGAGCCCGCGCGTGCGCCCGCAGCTCGGTGCGCAGCTCGGCCCACCACGCGGCGCGCGCCGCGCCCTCGCCGCCGTCCGCCAGCTTCACCGAGCGGGCGCACACCGTGCCGCCTGCACAGTATACAAAAGGAAATATATTGAACAATTGACAACATTCGACCAAGTATTTTTTACAAAATATTAAATAATTACATTGACATGCTATTTTTTCTAGTATGTAAGGATACATACTAGAAAAAATAGCCATAAAAGTGCCTAGACCTGGTTTTCGATCTAAAAATTGTTTTCTGTACCCCTTTAAAGAACTGATTCCACCAACGATCATTTCAATCAACATAGAGCTTATATGTACAATGATAAATTTAAGGATATTGATATATATCGGCGTAAAATAATATGAGAAAACTAGCACAACACCAACTACGTCATTTTGGTCAGCAATGCTGACATCACAGTTTTGTAATGTCATGTGATCATGCCATATGGTAGAAATTAATGATGTGGTTCACTGCAACCCATGACGCTTAATCATTTTGCCTTGTATAACGTCGTGTTATACGTGAATTCGGAAACATAATTTTTGGCTGTGCATGTGGGACAGAAGAAAGAAAGAAGCGTGCGCGAGTGCAATGGGACTCGCGAATGTGAATTAATCTTTACTAATATCGTAATGCGAAAATAACTCTGTCTGTCTGTCTGTCGCGCTTTCACACCAAAACTAATGAACAGATTTAAATGAAATTTGGTACCCAGATGGTCTAGAGCCTGAGAAAGGACATAGGCTATTTTTAATGCGAAAATAGGGTTGAAACGGGGGATTGGAAAGTTGTATAGAAGTATAGTCATTTTTAATGCAAGAAGCTTGAAACTTATTTGTTTGTAGGTGATGTTTAGGTTGTTGATTCGATATAAACAAAAAACCGGCCAAGTGCGAGTCGGACTCGCCCCTGAAGGGTTCCATAGCAGCAAGTATTTCACTTGATAAAATGAAAGCAAATTGCGGTTTACGATTTATGACGTATTAAAAAAAACTAGTTGCTAGATCTCGTTCAAACCAATTTTCGTTGTTAGTTTGTATGGTAATGTATATCATAATATATTTTTTAGTTTTACCATTCTCTTATTTTAGAACTTATAGAGGGGGACACTAATTTTACCACTTTGGAAGTGTCGCTCGGGGAAACTATTCAGTTTAGAAAAAAATTATATTAGAAACCTCAATATAATTTTTAAGACCTATCCGTAGACACCCCACATGTATGGAAATCGAATAGAATGGGAATAAAATAGAATTCGAATCAAGTAAAATAAACGAATACATACCAATATGAACAATAAATCCGGGCGGGAACTCAGTCATGGTGAGGAAGGGGTACTCCAGCAAGTCCAAGTTGTTGCTGTTCATTGAGGGCCGCAAGATGGCACCGCCGCCGCTGCCAACATTAGCCGCTGATGTGTTTAGTGAACCACCTATTTTATGAATTCAATGTCAATAAATATCTTTTAAATAATTTAAATCCTATAAGAATCAGAGGAACATATACTAAATAAAAAGAAACAGGTAACCCTAACGCTAATCGGTTAAAAATGTATTTCTATTGAACTCACTTATAGTAAAATAATGTGTCACCAAAATAATTTGTTACGTATTTTGCAGAAGCCAATATTTATGCAATAATTGTTTCTCAATCGCCAAAACGAAGAGACTTATGACCTTCAAATTTTCTATTCGCAGATCAAATAATGCGGATATCATCATCAGACTTCTGGAAAATATGTAAGAATCCCGCGACTTAAAGTTAAATTCTTAACTCTTAAATTTTTAAATATAATAACAACTAACCTTTAGGTGTAACACTGAGGTCAGAGTCGGATGATCGTCTATGAATACCCATCGGGGTCGAAGAGGCATTCAACGACGAATTCTGCGCATGCGGCGTTGGCACCGGCTCTCGACCACCATACGACTCATGCCGAGCGTGTCGCGGAGATCCTCTATCTTTGTCTCTTTCTTCCTTCTCTCTTTCTCGGTCCCGACGGTCTTCTCGTCTCTCTCTGTCCCTGTTGACACGGCACACGGCATGCGAGTTACCACACACACTATGGTTAGTTTCCTCTACTTCGATGCTCCCTTCCGGCAGTGAGGGTATTGTCTCTAGTACCCCGAGCATGGGATGATATGGTTTGGTTACTTCTGATGATATTGTGTTAGCTACTTTGGACATTTTAGGCGTTTCATCTATAATTGAATGGACACTATCTTGGCGTATGAGTTTCTTTCCATTTTTATGGGTTGCTGGCACGGATTTCGCTTTATCGGTCATTTTTGGCGTTTTAGGTTTATCTGTTACTTTTTCTTCAACTGATGATGGAATCGGTGATTCTACTTTATTGGTTATGTCAGTATTTTTCGGTCCACTCGCTAGAGTTTCTGTCGTTGCTGCATCGGGCTGATTAATTGGAACTTCTGAATCAGATGGTAGTAAAGACTGTACTTTATCCATAAGAATAGTCTCAAATGCTGATTGGACTAAGCCGGACGGTTTAGAAACATTCTCACTAGAGGATTTAGTCTTCTCAAAGTCTTTTGGTTGCTCAAAGAAAAAATCATTTTGTCCAACTAATGATTGGACTTTATCTAATAAAATAGTTTGCACAGCAGATTTCACAAGTCCTGGCGACTTCAAATCTTCGGTATTTTTTTCGGCTTGTTGTAGTTCGTCATCGGTAAAATGTTTTGGTTCTACAAAAGTCATGCCTTGTTGGTCGACTAGTGTATTCACTTTATCCATTAGTATTGTTTCCATAGCTGTATGCGTTAGACTCGCTGTCTCAAGATTTGTAGCAGAATCTATCACGTGTTTTATGTTCGTTTCGATGTCTTTAGTAGGAATTATAGGAACAAGAACCGATGTCTGAGCTTGATCTAAATGTTCTGACTCAACAGCTGTATTTACATTAGAGCCTAATGCAGATACTTGAACTCGATCTAAAAGCATAGCTTCAATTGCCATATGAGTCATACCCTTTACGTTGCCGTCTTTTATTTCGTGATCTTCAGCTGGTAAAACTGGATCAACATTGGCACCTAATACAGACGCTTGTACGCGATCTAATAACATTGTTTCCATTGCCATGTGAGTTAGCCCTATGGCTTCATTATCCTTTACTACTTCTTCTAATTTATCTTTTACATTCTCTTCTTCAGTTGGTATTACTGCATTAACATTTGCACCTAATGCAGATGCTTGAACGCGATCTAGAAGCATAGCTTCCATTGCCATGTGTGTTAGACCTTTTACCTCATCATTTGTTTCTTTGGCTATTTCGCTATCATCTTCAAAGTCATCTGGAATAAATGGCTCAACATTTGCACCAAGCGCAGATGCTTGAACTCTGTCTAAAAGCATAGCTTCAAATGCAGTTTGCACAAGTCCAGCGGGTCTCTCGTATTTTCTTTTAGTTTCTTCATACCTTTCTCTATCATAATCGTCGAAAATACTAGTCATTACAGGTTGTGGTGTTTCAGGTAATACAGACTGTACTCGTTCCATTAACATAGCCTCCATGGCTGTGTGTATTATTCCAGTTGGTTTTAACTCCTTCTTTTTAAAAAACTTTTCAGTGGGTGACGTAGGTTCTGAAGATTTGGGGCCGAGTAGAGAATGAATAAGACCAAGCGGCTTTTTTATTTTACTTTTGGGTGGTTCATGTTTTTCTAAGTTATCATTCATGAATACAAATTCAGGTTTAGCTAAGTCTGGAGTGGTAGCTATTATCGTAGACTGAGCTTTATCGATGAGCATTGTTTCCATAGCTGTTTTGACCAAACCAGAAGAATCATTATTCTTGTTTTTATAAATAGTAGCACTGTTTACTATACAAGGTTTGTTATTAACCGGAGGAGATTGACTTTGCGTTCTTGAAAGAGATCTTTGATATACATTATTTCCAATATGTTCAGCGGATCTACTGTTTCTGTATTCCTCAACCTTACCTAGCTTTTCAGTAACGTCATCAAAAAATTGTTTATTAGCTTTAGACTCAGGACCAGGTGATGTAGGTACCATAAGTGATTCAACTTTATCCAACAAGATAGTTTCCATAGCTGTGTGCACTAATCCAGTAGGTTTTAGAGAATGCCGCTTTTGATGATCATGAATCTCCTCCCTATGACCTGGATAAGGGTATAAAGATCCGCTCAGAGAAAGAGATGCTCTAGAAACTGGTTCTGATCCAATGTACATGGAGACTTTAGCGCGATCGAATTCATCACTTTTGTGGAAGAACTTACTGGCTTCAATGCCTTCCTTATCAAGACTCAGTAAGTCATTGTAGGATAAAAATGGAGCCCCAAGAACTGTCTCACTTGGAGCTTTAGAAGCCACGTCGGACGATGACCCCGGATGGCTCAAAGGCGCTTTAGTTTCCTTCTTTTTTGGGTGTAGAGAGTAGTGGGATATACTTTTTATCATACTGTTTTTTGACAGCTTAGAAAGTTGCCGCCTAATGCGTTTTGAAGAGCGATGTACAAAGCTATTTTTCTCTACGGGTGATGACGGGGCACTAATGCTTTTAGAAGCCTTTTTGTGAGCAAAGGGATTGTGAAACTTGATATGGTGACTAGATTTGGTTACACACGTGTCATCTTTCACCGATGATGTTGAGGCTTCGTTAGATTTTACGGGCTTCTCTTTTAACTCTTTGTTTTCAAATTCATGAGGAACGCATTCTAAAGATTTGGATTTATCAATAGGCAGATGACTGTCGAAGACTTGTTGCTCTACTTCAAGATTTTTATTGAAGTCTTGTGTGACTTCTTCTTGTTTGACTTCCTCTTGTTTGAAATCATTTGGATCAGGATGAACATTATCGGGGTTTGACAATTTTTTATCCATATTATCTATTACATTCGGATTGACATTGTGGCTTAAAACAGATTGAACAACAGAACTAGTTGTTTCTATGGATTTCTCTGTGTCTGTTCTTACATCAGAACTTTCGTCGTCTTCGTCTGTTGTAGACTCTATTTCAGAACTCAATTCTGCTGATAGTGCAGAGGAAACTGACCCAAAATAGCCCGGCTCTCCAGGCAATGTCAGTAAATTGTCACTTCTGTTCGGCATTGGTGTTGCTGGGCACGATTCAGAAATCTTTCTTTGCCTTCCCGTTTCAACAACACTGGCATCAGAACTAATGTCATTCAGAGAAGTGCAACGAATTTCAGGTAGTTGGTTATCTTCTTGTTTATGTTCCATGTCTTTCTTTATTTTGTCATCATCGGAGATATTGATATTAGGTTCAGATTCGCTAGTCCGTCTCATGGTAGATCCAGGAGAATGTTCGGAATCTTGTGTCTCAGCGATACAGGCTAAACTGGTACGAGCGTGTATAACTGATCTAGCAAGAATCGATGCCATGCCTTCTCCTTCATCGCCTTCATTTACAAAACTTTTGCGGAGTTTTGGCTTCTTCAACCTCTTGAATTTTTTGAACTCGTTCTTTATATCAACTATTGATAAACGGGATGTTTCTGACGAATTCGAACGTAAAGATATTTGGTCTTCTTGTTTTTCAGAACTTACGGATGATTTCTTTGAACGCATACTCCCGAATCTTTTAGTAAAGAAGTTGGTTTTAATCTTTTTGATCTTCTGCAAAGGACCGGATGAATCTGAGTCATCACTTTCTTTGTTAAGGAGTCTATTTAGATCAGTTTGATCCTCCGAAAGGTGTCTGAGACTTTTATGATGGAGGTTATATTCATCTTGGTATATGGAGATACTGCCAGCATAGCTAGTAATACTAGATTGTCTAGTCATATCTATGCTTTTCTCATCTTCGTCAACCGCATCTGTTTCGTCCAATAAAGAAGATGCATTAGGGTTCAAAATGAGCAACATTTTTTGTAACTCCTCTTGGTGAGTTTGGTAATACTGGTTTAAATCCGATATGCTCTCATGATCAGTAGCCAAAATGTCCAAATATTTTTTTAATTGTCTGTTTAAGTTAGCGGACACAACAAACCATGCAAAAATATAACTATAAGTATTTTGTTTTCAAACCTCTGAGTTTTACACTAAGTTATTTTTCTCGGAACATTGAAACGCACATCAAAAGCTAAGACCGGCATAATATTTTGTATAGGTTTACAATAGTAAATAACTGTATAGATTTGAAGACATTACAGATCACCATTAAGTCTTAAAATAAAACACAATTTTAATGGCAATAAGATAGAGATTATAATCATATTTGAATGAATACTGATAATAATATACTATATACTCATCATAATAAAGTTGAATATAATCTGAACTCACTGTTGTGTACACGGCGCCATATTCAGTGGTTGGCTAGGAGTTGGTAATGCGGTTATCGTCACAGCAGTACCTAAAATAAATATTCGAGACCTTAGTACTTTAGAAATAAGACTTATAATCGTATAGTGTATAAAATGGAATGTTTTGACAGCTCTTTCCCATACGAATATATGGGAAACAGCTGTCAAAACAGAAACAGATGATTATTTATTGCATGAGAAAGATTTTTATTTGCCAAACAAAACTGACATAAGAATGTATACCGATTTAAATATTAGAGTCAGGTTCAGCCGACTACACTAACTCCCTGTTTAATATATTATTGAATAATTTTATTTTTAGGGTTTCGTGTCTAAAATGTTCTATGTCTTATTTTTGAATAAACTTTTTCATTCTTTCATTTGCTCTTTGAGCAGCTTCTCTTGGGAAGCACCCACTTGACGGAATCATCATTTTAGATGGCATCCACTGCTGCTTTAATAATAATAATAATAAATTCATTTATTTCAGGCATCAGATATACATCAACCCATAGTAAAAGTATCCATTAAAATAATAACTAAAATGACAATATAATGGAAAACATCAAATACACATTAAAATAAAATATAAATTAACAAAAAATTATACTGATATGAAATAAAAAATTATAATAACAATAATAATAATAATAAAATAAATAACAAATAATAATAATAAATTCGTGTGGTCATTTTTTATTCATGTCATGATGCACGGACAACCAAGCTTTTAGAATAGGATTGTCCAAACACCTAGACAACGTGTACAGTATGGAATTCTGAGATGTACGGACGCGATCCCAGAACGAAGCGACACGTGACCTAATAATTGCGTAGTAATCGGGGATTCTGGCCTCGGCGAACATACTCGACGCACTACACCAACGGGGTAACCTCCTCAGTATTCTGTACGCATCATTGTATTGCACTCTAATCGTGTTACGCGCTTTTAGCGTACAGTTAACCCAGAGTTGGCAAGTGTAGAAACTTTGGCAATACGCCTTAAATAAAGTATTTTTTACCTCGTTGGTACAACGCGAAAATCTTCGCGCGAGCATGTTACACCTTACAGATAGCGCTCTGCGCTCTCGTACAATATCGTCGTCGTCTCTGAGATTTTCCGTAAGTACGTGTCCCAGGTATTTGAACGATCCTACTCTACCTATAATAGCGCCGTCAAGATATAAGGGTGGTACCCTCTCCGGACCCTTTCCTGCCTTAAAAACCATCATCACGGTTTTCTTAACATTGTATGTCAATCCGTGACTTTCAGCATATTTTTGACATATTAAAAGAAGCTTCCTGAGACCTTTAATAGTCGAACAAAGCAATGTCATATCATCCGCGTAGCTCAGGTTGTTTACACACGTGGATCCCACTTGACAGCCGACATTAGCTTGCTTTAACTCAATGATCAGGTCATTGACATACAGATTAAAAAGATCCGGAGAAGTTAACCCCCCCCTGTCTTACGCCACACTCTAAATTATAGGGATTTGACAGCGCCTCACCCCATTTGACGTAGTTTGCCTGGTTTCCGTTCCAGTATCTCAACAGATTCACAATCCTAGGGGAGACCTTACTATGCACGAGTTTCGCCCATAATAGTTCATAATCTACCAGATCGAAAGCACGACTTAGATCTAGAAAACATGCATACACTGAAGTGTTCCGTCCAGTGTAATAGTTAACAGTGGATTTGAGACTGAAGATTGCAGAGTCCGTCGAGAGGCCAGGACGGAAACCAAACTGGGCATCGTCTATCTTGATAGTACGACTAATTTCAGGGTGTATTATTCGCTCTAAAATCTTCCCTATAATAGTGCCCAAAGAGATCGGTCTATAATTGCCAATATTACACATATCACCAGTTCTATTTTTAGGAACTGGAACCACCACGGTTTTCATAAGATTTTCGGGCAAATATGAAAAATTTAGACACAAATTGAATAGGTGTGCAAGCGCGCAATATATTTCCTCGCCCGCATACTGTATATGCTCAATGCTTAATCCATCAAAACCTGGCGATTTACCTCTGGTCATCCGTTTTACTACTAGTTTGACATCCTCTGGAGACAAGTTATATTTCTTATCATCAGAGGATGAACAGACTGTATAACTACGATTCGAATGCAATCTAGGTTCAACTTTAAAATGTTTAGCAAACAAGTTCGCAATTTGTATGGGTTCCTGCACCTGCCCCACACTAATTGGTGAACTTGTTTTGCCCTGTGTTAACTTCGTAGCAGCCCAAAATTTACTGAAATTTTTATTTATGGCGTGTGTCGCTAGCATGTTCATTTTAATTAGGTCCTCATTATTTTGACACCACTTCAATTTGCCTCTAAAAATCTTACGACTTTCTACCATTTTTGTAAAAATTTCCCCAGATCTGGGCTTACCTGCTACTTGCCAGCACTGAAATTGTAACCTGGCCGTTCGGTGACTGTCCCGAACATGGTAGTTCCATCCCAATATGTGCCTTTTCCGTGCATCACAACATGAGACCGACGCGCTGTTTATAGCACCACATTGTAACGTACGCACAATAAAGTTATATAATTTATCTATTTCACACAAATGATTCTTACAACTAAAATTAACACATTCATCGCAGTCCCATAAATAAATAATTCGTTTTAAATAATCCGAGCAATATTTGGCATATAAATCTATTTGGCTATTATTTCTATTTCCCCACTTAATGTTTTTATTACTATCACATTTATTAATATCAAGTCTTTTCCGTAGAACAACACTTATATCACATTCAATTATAAGTGGTATATGATCGGACCAATACACTCCGTACTGCACTTTCACTGACGTACCACTCAGACTAGCGGCCTGTGTTGTTAGACAGTGGTCTAGCCACGAATTCGTCCCGTAAACATCACTGACGTACGTGTATGTCCCGGACTCAGCACCAAGAATATCTACGTCCGAACATGATAAATTCTGATCCGAACAAAACGAGAACAGTTCACGTCCGAACCGCTTGTTTGGATCCGCGTTGAAGTCGCCTAGGATGTAAACTGTTTCTGTGTCACAGTCGTCAATTATAGCGGTTATTTCCGACAAGCACGTAGTAAAATCAATCAGATTTTCCTCAGAATCCGTAGGCAAATAAGCACAAATCACCAATATCTTTCGATCTCCAGTTGAGAGATACACCGCTGCTAGTCTATTATTGTCACATTTTATAACAGTTGCTTCACTGAACAATGACTTCCTCCAGAGTAGGGCCACACCACCATAGGGGCGTCCCCGTAATACCCCCGCTGATAAATCTTCAGAAGACTTCGCGAAACTGCTGAACTTCTTATCTATCATATTGACATAGTTCAGGTCGTGGTGCAATAGCCATGTCTCTTGTAATGCTATCACATCTGTACTTCTGCAAAGTTCACGTACATGTTCTATTGAACGTTTTAGAGATTTACAATTATAAAATAAAAATAATAAAATTAAAAAGGTTTTTATTCACGTAGACTTTAAAAAAGCGCTTGTAAATAGTCAGAACATGTTTGTAGTAATATAGTTGTATACGAGTACATTAGATATTATTTCTAGTAACATAGATATTTAGGTACATCTTGTATGAAAACATTTATAAAATTTATTTTATTACAGAAATGATATTTAGCTAGCTCGTATCAAGTTATTGTCAAGAGATTATGTTTAATTATCTAGTTTAAGTCCAATATTTTTACTACATATTGTCAATGGTTCTGTCTATATTAAAGGTATTATTATTATGACGGACCTTGTGTTAATAACGACGGTCGCGCTTTAATGCTACCACCGGATCCAATGCGCCCCAACTGAGAAGACCCAGCGAAACAAACTCAGTGGGTTCATCTACTACCGGTTTCAACACGACCCAGTTGAGACGGTCCGGCGAAACATACTCAAGCGGGCATGAACACGGGATTTGGTCCAATTAGAGTAATTATTTAGTAGGCAAACACAATATATGTTCGATCGGTTGTCTGAATGCTTATTATTTTAGATTATATTTAGGTATACAAAAGAAAAACTTCGAAACAATAACATTATTCATTTTGAGACAGAGTCAATAATTTTAAATTAAGTATATGATAGCAATCATTTACAGATAGTTCACGTAACACAGCAGATCAGTCATGTCTATATGGCTGTCGCAGGGATATGATGAAAACAGGGATTTGGCCAAATCCCTAAGAGATTTCATCAAATCACGGAGGATGTTAAAATAACAACACGATTTTATCATATCCCTAAGCAAATCTGGTGATTTGTTAAAAACCTAAACTGATTCAGTGAAGTGAAGCGAAGAAGATATGGTTCGGGAGATCTATGCTTATTATGCCAAAAAGAAGAGAACATTAAAAAGCAAAGGGAAGATGCTTCACAAAATTTAAAAAGATCTGCTGATAAAATGAAAGAAACTTGTTCGAAGAAATTCAAGGATGTATTAGTTGGTTCCACCGTTTTGGGTGATATACCAAAAGTAGACAGAGGTCCACTAGATGCAAATAGTATTACAGGCATTGTATTCGATACGAAAAACAATTTATTTCAAATTGGTTCTTCAGTTGGCATCATAAGAGATTAGCTTCCTAGCAACGCTCTTCAATTGTCTGCAGTTACTTTAACCGATTCAGTTCCATCGACTAAGCTGAGTTTGCGTGAAATTGCACGAATAAATGTGTCTGTGGGAAAAATAATGTTCTATGTAAGTATTTCCCGTCGCCACAAATCTGCTACAATCGGTTAAGTTTTACAATTATTAAAATATGATTTTTTTTTCAATTATGTTCTAGTGGTGATTTTTGAGATCAATATTGCATTGTACTACACCTGATTACTATAATTATGTAGGTAATCTTACAAAATAAACGTTTAAAATACCACAGAAAAGTTATTTTGTCATTTCACTAAACCAATTTTGGGATTTGATCAAATCACTAGATTTCTTTAGTGGGATTTGTCAAATCACCAGATTTACTTAGTGAAATGTTAAAATCGTGTTGTTATTTTAACATCCTCCGTAATTTGATGAAATCCCTTAGGGATTTGGCCAAATCCCTGTTTTTATCATATCCCTGCGACATGGCTACAAGATCTCCAGCGAGCAATGTGCAGGTAGGAAGTGAGAGCCAGACGTCTTTGTCATCGATGTACTCTTTAGTGGTGTAATAACCCCTAGCCATAAGTACACGTTTAATATGTGTTTTAAAATTAAATGTGGCTAAACTTATCTTTTTCTGACTAGGTTCCATTATTGATGAGATTTAGATGCAGTATTGACAAACTGTTTTTCACGATAACGGCGATAAACTAATCCGGCCGGCCAGAAACTGCTATTAAGAAAAGTATTCAGCCGATTACTGGTAACTACAACTTTAAATGAGTTGAAGGCTGTCTCATTATGTTGTTTGAGCTGTTCGACTCGCACACACTGTTCACCTCTTTCACGAATATGCTCCTCGATATCCTCTACGGTGACTGATTTATTCGTTCGAGATATATATATTGAGCATAATGTATCGGCTACTAGAATACGCCCGCTATTCTGCAATGTTCCGCGCATGTTATATTTACGTTTATTTCTATTCATAACAACCTGAAATCCGTCATTCTCAATCTGTGCATTATTGTTTTGCCGGCCGACAACAGATGCGGCCGCAATAGCGCTATAGGTAGGTAAGTTAGGTATCGGTACAGGTGCAGTCTCAATAAGTGCAGGTAGCTGCCGCGCCTGAGACGATTGTGAGTGTGAATCACCCACATTATCCGTTACTTTTTTCTGTGGGGACTCCGATGGTTGCATACTATTATTAGTCGTTTCCTTCGATATATTTTTATTTTCTAAGCTAGACCTCATCGCTGTGTCTTTCGGTGGATATCGCATAGTTTCTGGTCTGTTTTTCTCACGATCTACACTTGTACGTAGTTTGAACAGCTCATTTGTTACGGTCGACTCAAGTTTTGACAATTCTTCTTAAGAGGCGGTGCGTGAACGTAATAGATTTAATTGATTTTTAAGATAAGACAAATCGTTTAGGAATTGTGCCACATCCACATAATCGAATGATACACAGGGTAATTGGTTTAAGTCCCTCGCAACGAAAATCGGCAGCAAATCCGGTTCGGTTTCCTTGAGCACTTTTATCACATCTTTAACGTTTTTTTTACTTTTTTCGTCTCCTTTACGGCGAACGTTGTGCTGGCCATCATTTAGTGCGGTATATAATTCGGTTTTGCTCGTTTCTATTTGCTGCTCCGAATATTTAGAAACACATATTTGGACAATACTTTGCTCGTCCAAGACATCGATTCGATTTTGAACAAACGTTAGGAACTCGTTAATAATCACTGTTCGGTCCGCCATCACTTATAGTGCATTCGCGTACCATACCTTGTCACACGAGATTTAAAGGACTCCCTAAAAGATTTCCACAGTAGAGTTGTTTCCATCATTTGGAGGGATATGCCATAATATACACGGGTTGGTGATCGCAGTATAATAGTCATAGTACACAGAAAGCCGCTACTACCCGTTCTCTCCGAGATGGGGTGGTAATATTCTTTGCTGTCAGCAGCAGCAGTATTATATTATTATTGTGGTCCTGAGTTAGAGTTAGATTTTATTAAGGCAGTAGAAAATCTACTTTATAATTATTTAAATAAAGTGCATATATGCTTGACCTGACAAAAAATGCTTGCGTGGTCTCGGGTAAATATGTTCAAGCATATATGCACTTTATTTAAATAATTATAAAGGCGATTTTCTATTGCCTTGATAAAATCCTCTCTGCTGCGCTCTTCCCTGTCTGCGTTGACCCTTAGGGGAGGAGGGATCTCCATTCGCTCATACATATATTTGAAACACCAGCACACGTACTGCTACACTGCAAGAGTGTTGCTTGCCAACGGGCAAAATTCCTGAATGATCCGAAGACACTGCAGGAGGCCCTCGAGCCAGGCTTTCGTGGTCTCCTGAACTTCTGGATGGAACCAAAATGGTTCGAGTAGCCGAACAAGTATCACGCACAATGGCCCAATTAGGAGGCTAAGTGCGGAAACCTATCGCCCAACTAACTAACATACATATATTTTTTAGCATTTGTAGATCGATCCTACCGCATCCGCCAGTATCGGCTCTAAAAACCTACATGTGAGCCCTGGGTTGCACTAAATGGTAGCAAAATGCAATGGAGCATATGTGCTTTCGCTATATGCGCGGAGGTATCGCGCATACGCGAAGCGTAGCCCTACGTAATACAGTCCAGGTTATACTATTAGAACTGTAGTTCTGGATGTGAGTAAGGTCGTCAGACCTGATTGCAGAAAGCCTTCCTCACAGCCAGTTGCTTCCACCGTAGTACTACCAACCACGTAAGTGATCAGTGTGGTTTAGCACTGAGGTACGCAGTTAGTTTCAGTTTATAGATGCATGACCGTCCAAAGTGGTATGATTTTTTACTTAACCTATCAGCAGTTAACCTGTCAGCCCCGAAAGTGAGAGAGTCGGCCACGTGTGGGAGATAGCAAGCGTAGAAAAACAAACAATTTGGTAACTCGACTTCCTATAATGATGGTCACCGAAGCCTAGTTGGTAGTGCTCCTGCTTACAAAGCTGGTGTGTGATGAGCACGAAAATATGTTTCCGAGTCATGGATGTTTTCTATGTATTTAAGTATTAATCTATCTATATAAGTATGTATATCGTCGCCTGGTACCCATAGTACAAGCTTTGCTTAGTTTGGGGCTAGGATGATCTGTGTGACATTGTCCCTATATATTATTGTCCCTATATATTATTATAATAAAATGCGAGTAAATAAGATACAACGTACCGATAGCTCTAGCTACGACCCCTGCCTCTCCTTCTAAGTCAAAGTCTTGCTGATACCCCACTACAGCGTTCGCTCCAAGCTCACCTGCCTTCAAACCGACCAGGCGTTGTACCTGAAAACAACATATTTGTTTAAATATTTATAAAAAAAAATATGCAACGGAAAAGAAAAGCGTGTTTATAACCGATGGTAACTGCAACTCAATGAATTTCAGTTAACAAATGACTATTTTCAGAAAGTTAGATTACATTTATAGTATACAACTTATGGAAATTGAAAAAATATTTATTCAGACAACTAAGATTCAGTGTTGACAAAAACACGAATTCCAACTATTGTTAGTAAAGCGACACGATATTGGTGATTCAGTATAATACATTTATTAAATCAACGTATGGTGAGGACCATCTTTATTAAAATTGCAGAGGTAATTATTATGAGAATGCTGTTGTTAGTTTCTCGTACTCCGCTCAGTAGAGATGCAGTCGTTTTGCGAATCACCTCATGAAAGCCATCGGCTCGATTTACACAAAAAATTCTGAAGCACTACAGAAAGAAGGCCTTCGCAAAGGCATCCTAAAAATATTATTGTACTGGACTCGCAGAGTGTCTTGACTTATGATCGGAGTAACCCTTGGAGATCTAATCAGAAAGCTCGTTTGGAACTGAAAGGCGATAGCTTGGTTACTTTGGTTTGCCTACGGAGTTATTATTGGTGACCATGACGAGGAAGACTCATCGTGGGCAGGTTCCACAAAGTGGATGCCCGCACAAGACCGGCAATTGTGGAGATCCAGCAGTGGACAAGTTTCAGCTGTTACGATAATAATCTCAGTAATATCACTAAGGAATGACTGCCTCGTTGGTCTAGCGGTAGCGTGTTCAACCGCAGAAAATGAGATCCTGGGTTCAAATCCCGGGTCGGGCCAAAAAAGGGATTTTGGGATTTTTCCGTAAAAAGAAATTTCTCATTATCAGCCCGAAGTCTGGAAGGTGGCGGTATTATACCCCCGTGCCTCGGAGAGCACGTAAAGCCGTCGGTCCTGTACCTGACCTCTTTCCGGTCGTGTCACTATTCGTCCCATCGGATCATGAGAGTGATGGAATAGAAAGTGCCCCTGTGTTTACGCACACACTTGCGCACTATAATATGTCCTGCGCAATTGGCTAATCTCCGTTGAGAATGGCCACCGTGGTCGAAATTCGGCCGGGAAGACATCATCAAGGAATGATAATACCTCATATAAAAGATATTGTAATTTATAAAGTAACTCCAGGAGCGCTGACGGAACGGAATTTCAATTCCGGATCGTTTAAGACATTTCGATCTATGTGGTGTGTAAATGCGACTTAATTGTAAAGGGAATTGGACGACGCATGGCAGAGTCGAACAAGCGTTTATAAACACTTACTTCATCCAATTACTACACGTGACAACTATTTGTGTGACCCATAAATAGTTGTTCTGAGTCTGGATGTCATTCGTGTCCGTCTATTATATGTTTCTAAAGTACCCCGCGACACAGGGATTAAATTGCCTAATTCGGGCGTTCTCCTTAAAAAAAATGCTAGATGCATTTTTCAATATAGCATTCATTCATAGAATGCAATTTTCAATTGCCTAGCATCTGGCATTGGATGAAGCAAGTGTTTTTGCTTCATCCAATGCTAGATGGTAGGCAATTGATAATTGGCGTAAAGGTTTTTATTGCCAACACTTCAAAATCGGTTCATGGGAGGTGCCCCGGACCTCCCATGAACCGATTTTGAAGTGTTTGTAGTGGATAGAGAAAACTATTAGCAGCATGTGCGAACAACGAATGGGCGAAGACATAATAGGCCGAATGCACGTCGTGTAAATTACGACCTTGTATATCTTGAAGGATTTAATTCATTTTTAGCAGTAAAGCATCAAAAGTTGTTATACCATACCTGATTACTAAGTTTAATAAACGCGACCTGCCTCGCTTCGTTCGACGCTCTGGGTGTTCTGATCTTGTCTATCCACTGGTATTCGGGGTCATCATTAACTACTAACTCTTCTACGAAACCATGGATAGCGGTCGCTCTGTAGCCTGGCGGGATCATTGGACCTGATGGAACATTCATTGCTTTTAGACTTATCTATATGACAACCGATTTTAACCACATTTAAATGAGAACAGACAGAAAGCATTTATCATCCTTACTGTCATTTTGCTGACGTCTCGACCTACATGTTAAGACTACTTTTCTTTTCTAGAAAAATATGGTAATCGCCTTTTATAAATGCTTACAAATCAAAATAAACTTGACTGCGATATTGTTCTAGAAACGGAAAGTAGTTGTAACATATTTCAGGACTAATAAGTTCTTTAAAATACAATTTATGAAGAATATAATGACAGTAAACGAGGCAAAAGAGGTGTGCAAAGATCGTGACAAATGGAAATCCGTTGTCTCTGCCTACCTCTCTGGGGAACAGGCGTAAGTCTATGTATGTGTGTATGTAAAATACAATTTAATGTGATATATGACATAAAATTTTCAGAAAAGAACCAATTAGGCTGCGACCCCAATAGCATTTTTCGACCCGACCCAGGATTCGAGCCAAGAGCCACATTATCTGCAGTTGAACAAGTTGCCGCTAGACTAAGGATTATCATCATCACCATCAACATTATAATGGGATTTTTTTATGTCAAAGGGCGACAAAAGAGCAAGTCGGTCACCTGATGGTACGTGATCACCGCCGCCCATGTACACACGGCTACATATCAAGCTATACATTTCCAATATAAGGTGGAAATCCTATACAACACGGGATCAGCTTATACTGAAAATGTGTAGCTTGATGTGTAGCCGTGTGTACGCTCGCACCACCAGAGGAGTCGCGGGTGCGTTGCGGACCTTTAAGAGTCAGCAAACAAGCTACTTAATCTTATTATTAAGGAATATCTTCTGTAAGGTGGAGGTACTTCCCCAGTCTGTGCCTTACCTTATAATATGAGTCAGTGCATAGTTAATTTTGTAAAGATACTCACAATGAAAGAACTGCACCCCACAACTGGAAGTTTTGTACTTGTTGAAGTCTGAGAACAGCTCCACTTTGACTATCACGTTGAGCTCGCCGCGGATCCCGTGCATCGTGTCGAACACTGGGATCCAGCCTGACATTACCGCACCTGGATATAAAAGGAAATATTATCACAACATTCTATTACACATAACTACACAATGACGGGCCTGTTAGCGTGGTTGGCAAATGCTTACTTTTACTCTGGGTGTAATTTATCTATTTAAGTACGTATTTACAAAAGAAAAGTTGTATATGTAGTATATCAGTTATCTGGTTTCCATAGTACAAGCTGTGCTTCGTTTGGGATCAGTGGCCGTGTGTGAATAATGTCCCAGAACATTATTATTATTACTATGCCTAGACTAGTATTCTCTTTCAGTAATGGGAAGCCCGGACGCAGGTAAGTGTCATTGCCCGAACTCATCGTGGAGGGGTAAGGAATCGCAACGCGTGACTGGTGCCTTATTATGCTCTCCTATACATCCACAAATACAAGAGTACAAGATATCCTAGACATAACGCTATTCTTGTTTGCTGACTTACTTCTAAAAAAATTTAAAACACATCGACACCACAATTACAGCAGTGGTTTAGGAAGTCACCTAACTGCCCTCGTGTTTCGGGTACAATTCCCACGCAGAACATCTATTATTGTGACCCATATCCAGTTCCTCAGTGCGTCGTTGGTCTAGCGGTAGCGTATTCAACCGCAGATAATGAGGTCCTGGGTTCGAATCCCGGGTCGCGCCGGTCGGGCCAAAAAGTGATTTTGGGATTTTTCTATTAACTAAATTTCTCAGTATCTGCCCGAAGTCTGGGAGTCTCTCTTTCCGGTCGTAGTCGTCCCATCGGATCATGAGAGTGATGGAATAGAAAGTGCCCCTGTGTTTGCGCACACACTTGTGCACTATAATATGTCCTGCGCAATTGGCTAATCTCCGTTGGGAATGGCCGCTGTGGCCGAAATTCGGCCGGGAAGACATCATCATCATCAATCCAGTTCCAAAACCGTGCGCAAAAATTCTAGCGATACAGGAATTAATTTCCCTAGTGCGGATATCACCCTCTTTTTAAACATGATGATTTTGTTTTTTGTATATTTTATTCCTGTATCGCAAACTGCAAATACGTCTTGCTTGTCTATACAAACGGAAAAATGCAATTCCCGGACACAATACGCAGACTCAGAACCACAATTTATGGGTCTCACAAATGGTTGTTCTATCAATACCTTAATTATATCCTGGGACATTATTCATATGGTTAACTGATCCCAAACTAAGCATAGTTTGGGATCAGATGGCCATGGTTTCCATAGTACAAATTCTACTAAGCTTGTACTATGGAAACGAGATAACTGATATACTACATATACTACTTTTCTTACATACCTACTTATATTGATAACTAGGTGTGCCCCGCGGTTTCATCCGCGTTAAAGTAGTTTTGGCGGAAAATAGTAACAAACATACATCCACATCTATACACATCTATACTCACAAACTTTCGAATTTATAAAATTAGTGGGATGTGTACCTCTAGTGGTTTTGGCAGTGCACGCCGGAATAGCTCGCAGATGGTAGAATTAGTTATACTTACTTGACACTTATAATATTAGACGGTCACCGTAGCTTAGTTGGTAGTGCTCCTGCCTACGAAGCTGGTGGTCCTGGGTTCGAATCCCGGTGTAAATGTGTGTGATGAGCACGAATATTTGTTTCTGAGTCATGGATGTTTTCTATGTATATAAGTATTTATCTATCTATATAAGTATGTATATCGTCGCCTGGTACCCATAGAACAAGCTTTGCTTAGTTTGGGGCTAGGAAGATCTGTGTGACACTGTCCCTAGATATTATTATTACTTATCATCATATTTTGGACAATTCGCACAATATCTTTATAAATTGTAGCCTATGTATTTATCTGATGTATAAGTTATATTGTTGTAAAGTTTCATTAAAATTCATTCAGTAGTTTTTACGTGAAAGTGTAACAAACATCCATCCATACTTACCACGCCAACCGGCCAGTCAACCACCTTAACCACTGCGCCATGCTTAAAGTGGAAATTCGTTAAGCTGTGGCTCTACATGACAAACGATTGCACAAGTTCATAGTTCTACCGTATCCCCTATATTCTACCTAACCTCCAAGTTTCACGTAATTATTCGTTAAGTGGCTCTACATGACAAAAGATTGCACAAGTTCATAGTTCTACCGTATCCCCTATATTCTACCTAACCTCCAAGTTTCACGTAATTATTCCTTAAGTGGCTCTACATGACAAAAGATTGCACAAGTTCATAGTTCTACCGTATCCCCTATATTCTACCTAACCTCCAAGTTTCACGTAATTATTCGTTAAGTGGCTCTACATGACAAAAGATTGCACAAGTTCATAGTTCTACCGTATCCCCTATATTCTACCTAACCTCCAAGTTTCACGTAATTATTCGTTAAGTGGCTATACATGACAAAAGATTGCACAAGTTCATAGTTCTACCGTATCCCCTATATTCTACCTAACCTCCAAGTTTCACGTAATTATTCGTTAAGTGGCTATACATGACAAAAGATTGCACAAGTTCATAGTTCTACCGTATCCCCTATATTCTACCTAACCTCCAAGTTTCACGTAATTATTCGTTAAGTGGCTATACATGACAAAAGATTGCACAAGTTCATAGTTCTACCGTATCCCCTATATTCTACCTAACCTCCAAGTTTCACGTAATTATTCGTTAAGTGGCTATACATGACAAAAGATTGCACAAGTTCATAGTTCTACCGTATCCCTTATATTCTACCTAACTTCCAAGTTTCACGTAATTATTCGTTAAGTGGCTCTACATGACAAAAGATTGCGCAAGTTCATAGTTCTGCCGTATCCCCTATATTCTACCTAACCTCCAAGTTTCACGTTATTATTCGTTAAGTGGCTCTACATGACAAAAGATTGCGCAAGTTCATAGCTCTGCCGTATCCCCTATATTTTACCTAACCTCCAAGATTCACGTAATTATTCGCCAGCGTGTTAAAGATAAATGACTGACGTCTGAATGAGGCTATTATTCAGCAGTGTTTACAGATGCAAGCTGTTTTGTGAAACAGTAAACAAACAATTCGCTATTTACGCCATTACGTTGATCTATGAATTGTAATCCAGTAAAGATTTGAAATACAGGTTTTATGGTTTTACTTAGGTAAAATGTAGTACCTACTATCCTATATATAAGTTTACATGTGGATGTTATCTGTGACTATTTGTCTAAAGTTTACATGTGGATATTATCTGAGAGAAATTTAGAATTATTATAATTAAATTGAATTTGCTGTATGGATGACGACAAAGAATTTCACCACCCTATCTCATCCCGTAGGAGGTGTAGCAGTAGCACGAGGGAATACCTACGGGCAGCAGCGTATCTCTGCGTATACTCATAGTACACAGAGAAACGCTGCTGCCCGTTCTCTGACCTATAACCATAATAGTACGATCGCCAACTCGTCTGCTAAACCTGGCGATTATGGCATATCCCTCCTTGATCAATGGGACCTGAACCCATTGTACCCATACCCTATAACCAACTGAAAACATGGCTGTGTGAGAAAACCACACAGGAACATGAAAAAGAGTGGATATATCTGGAATCATGCAGACAGACAAAAGAATTTCTACCATCTCTGAACAAACGCCTGTCGCGTAATCTACTACACCTAAACAGGAAGGATCTACGCATGGTGATAGGCACAATTACCGGACACTGCACGCTAAACAAACACCTCTTCAAGATTGGCGTCACGGACAGCCCCCTGTGCAGGGGTGCACTGAAAATGAAGAAACACCAGCACGTACTGCTACACTGCAAGAGCGTCGCTTACCAACGGGCAAAGTTCCTGAATGATCCGAAGACACTGCAGGAGGCCCTCAAGCCAGGCTTTCGTGGTCTCCTGGACTTCTGGATGGAACTAAAATGGTTCGAGTAGCCAAACAAGTATCACGCACAATGGCCCAATTAGGAGGCTAAGTGCGGAAACCTATCGCCCAACTAACTAACTAACTATCCCTCCTGAAGTCCTGATGATGGACACAACTCCATAGTGGATTTTTTTAAGGAGGATGAAATACGTTATTCGTCTGACATGATGAATTCATTTTATGAGTATATGCATTAATTCGAGGTTACGTGTAAAATCTTAATCGAAACGAAGTCTCATTACATGGCGTTGACCAACTCAAATATTTTTACTTCATTTAACTTTGTGAGTATTTTGTATGTAACGCTTTGTATATGTGCTGATTAAAAGTTTACAAAGTCTAGGTTTAAGATGAAGCGTTAAAATAACATGTTTAACGGAATGTCGCGAATAACGTGGCTTCATAAAACCTACTACTACATACGTATAGGCATATCCTTCTAATAGTATAACTTAGAGAGAACCTTAAGCAGAAAGAGAAAGAGAAAGAGAACTTAAAGAACCCTATCTACCCATAAAACTAAACCAATTAAAGAAAACCAGTTCGTGATATATGAATGATATTTTTGGGCTCCCCATACTTTTTTTTTTTAAGACAATGTCACACAGATCATCCTAGCCCCAAACTAAGCAAAGCTTGAACTATGGGTACCAGGCGACGATATACATACTTATATAGATAGATAAATGCATAGAAAACATCCATGACTCAGAAACAAATATTCGTGCTCATCACACAAATATTTGCATTTACCGGGATTCGAACCCAGACCAGCTTCGTAGGCAGGAGCACTACCAACTAGGCTACGGTGACCGTCAAGTTAACCTTTATGTGTAGCTAGCTGACAGCGATGTAGCTATATAATAAGACTAGCTGTGCCCCGCGGTTTTACCCACGTTAAACTTTATTAATTACAGCCTATGTGTTAATTCAGGGTATCAGCTAACTCCATACCAAATTTTACTAAACGCCCTCCCGGCGTTTAGACGTGAAAAAATTTTCATCTTTAATAATATTACCGTGATTGTCAAGATGCGCGCGTTGCAGAGTATGCTTCAGCCGCTAAATATGTATAGTTGTGGTACCGCGGTTGAGTCATTTATATTTACTAATTTTGTTTTATGTATATTTACGTTGGTATACTGTTAATACTTATATCCGTGGAGAGATATAAGGCAGATTCATTTCTATTACGTGTACAGGACTGCACGAGCAATTTCGTTCTTATATTCTATTCGCTAATACTGCCAGTCGACTTCTTTGGCAGAGAGAGTTTGGAACGAGTCCAGGTGTCAATTATGCAGACAAATGGCAATATGTTTACCTAGCTCACATTAGTGCTATACAAATGCTTACTCAAAGTCTATTAACGATCATTTGGGAATAAGTAATGTTGTACTAGATATATCCTTAAGAAGCTTTGTTTGCGTATAAAACAGAAAAATCTCAAAATACGCAAATACTTGTAGTACATAAACTTTAAAAATACACAAAACAAAATATTAACTCATAATCTGGTTGGTATGTACGTAAATTATATAAAAATAATAATATCATAATCCATGATTCACATACGGCCATCTGATCCCAAACTAAGCAGAGCTTGTACTAAGAAACCAAGATAACTGATATATTACATATAATACTTTTCTTTTGTAAATACATATTTAAATAGATAATTACAACCAGACTCAGGACAAACCGATATGTTTATGCACACATACGGAGTGAAAGGCAATCATTTGACGGTCACCGTAGCCAATTCGGTAGTGCTCCTGCCTACGAAGCTGGTGGTCCTGGGTTCGAATCCCGGTAAGTGCACATATTTGTGTGATGAGCACGAATATTTGTTTCTGAGTCATGGATGTTTTCTATGTATTTAAGTATTAATCTATCTATATAAGTATGTATATCGTCGCCTGGTACCCATAGTACAAGCTTTGCTTAGTTTGGGGCTAGGATGATCTGTGTGACATTGTCCCTAGGTATTATTATTATTATATTATTTACCAACCACGGCAACCGGCCCATCGAATGTCGTCATGGGAATAGATTGTGCAAGAATTACCCCGTATTTTGTGCATTTCATGATTCTAGGACAACGAGAATACCTTTTAGAGTCTCTTGCTACTGTAAAAATACGCGGCAAAAAGAGTCTTATTTTTTATTGCAGTTAGACGTTTGATTTTTTCTCAGCTCCTAAACTTGACAACCAATCCATGTTTCGACTTTTGAAGTCTAAGTTATATGTATAACTAGCTGTGCCCCGCGCTTTTACCCACGTAAAATTTTATAAATTATCACATTTCCTCCCCCGTAGGTGATAGCGTGATAATATGTGGCCTATATGTTAATCCGACCTCTTAGTGATATTCATGCAAAATTTTAAGTAAATCCATGCAGTACTTTTTGAGTTTAGCCCGGAAATACATACAGACAAACAGACACACAGACAAAAATTTTAAAAACTATATTGTTGGCTTCGATATCCATTGCAGATCACGCTCCAAGTATCCTTTTAAAAAAATATTTAATGTACAGTTTTGACTTTCCTACGATTTTATTATATGTATAGACGACAGTTTTTTTAATAAGAATTATTAGATATAACCATCCATCATTACTTACTTATCGTATGGGCTGAGGTAACCCTACTGTCAGTTGTTCAAGCCGCCCATTAGACCTCTGACATGGTTTAATGACTGATGTCTAATGACTGCAACCTTGACCGACAGCTTAACGTGTCCTACGAAGCATGGATACACTCTGAAATTAAACCATTTTGTCGGTCCCCATCTATGAACTGACCGTGAGCCTCACTCATCTATTGACAGACCGTACAGTCAACAGCAAAAGTAGATGATCAAAGTCAATTCAATACTAATTATCATAAATTGCGACAAAATAGTGTGGTGGTGAAGAGTATCTAGTTGAAGGTGTGCGTGAGTGTTAAGTGTAAAAAATATTAACTAGTGAAAATTGCCGCCCAATAGCATCATAAAGTCAAAACTCAGGTCTGATTTTTATCATCTACTTATGCTATGTTTTAAGTTACTTAACTTAAAACGCGTTTTTCTCTAAACCAGTTGCAGTGTGATATGACAGTATTAGAGGCTTTGCGACGCGAAGTGGTAACACTGTTGACATGCCTAATAAACACAAAAAATAATACGGGCGTTGTCTACAAAAAAAAGAAATACATATACAACATGCAACTTAATTAACGCACATCCTGAAAATAGTTTGTTCAGAACCGTTTACCGAATCGATTTATATCACTTTTAATTTAAGATTTTTTTTTTTCAAATTAAACTACGGAAATTATTGTCATATTAACTCTGTACAGTCAAACAAATTGAAATGGACCATAAGTCAAAGTCATAAGACTTTTAAAATCGCACTTTTATTTGTATTCATACAAATTCCATCATTGAATACAAAATAAAGAAAAATAAACTTTATTCCAAGTAACTAATTTAGTTAATAAAAATGCATATATACATGTTAAATTAAAAATTCAGTGTATGTATTATGATTACAACATAATATTCTAATTGGGGTGTTTGAGGGTGTGCGTTAATTAGGTTACATGTTGTATATGTAGGCGCTAAGCAGCGTAACTGTACATACCACCATGAGGTGTCGTAGTGCTCTTGGCATTATTCGCCTCCCGAGCCAGTAGAGGAGCCAGGCTGATGACCACCTTGCCAATCGCGTCGTTTGCCGAATACGTGTCGTGGTCCATGAGGCGCAGCTGTAGCGGCTCATCCTGAAGTTCTGATTCGTCCACCTGGAGAAAGGACAAATAAAATCAACAATTTCCCGTTTAACATCGATTTAGCTTTTTCTTTTAAGGTAAGGTCAAAAAATTTTGATACTTTTTCGTGCTGTATATATATTTTTTTTTTTATTTAATAACTCTTTCCAATAAAACATAAAAATTAGACATTGTCTCACAAAACCGTATAAACGGTTTGTCTGTGAGAACCATCGAGTCACAATTTTAAACTGGTATACAGTAGCTTAGACCATACAAAATACAGTGAAAGTAATCAAATCCATACATCTTATGTAACATTAACTTAATTTTAAATATTCATTTATACATTTAGAGACTTTCCAATAAATAATATCTTAAAGTTTTCATAAATTTTCCTTTTATTGGTTCATTCCTTATACTCATTGGCAAGGTGTTAAGAAGGTAAGGTATACGTTTCTGTAAGGTTCTATCTCCAAAGTAATTACCTACTTTAGGAACCTCAAACTTACGTTGACTTATGGACCTAGTGCCTTTGTTGTGTGCCATTACTGGGTAACGCTTATATCTTGGGACAATTAACACACTGCCATTTGAACCCAAACTAGGCAGAGCCTGTACTATGGTAATCAGACAACTGATAAATTAACTTAAATATATTATAGATAAATTACCCCAGACATAGAACAAATAATCGTGTTCATCACACAAAGATTTGTCTCTGGTGGGAATCGATCCCACGACTTCAGGTTTAGTAACCAACAACAAAGTAGACTACCAGGCCAGTCCACAATTTATGATTATCTTTTATTAATCTAAATAGTTATTTTTACCGTAGATAAAGAACAGGATAAATAATTTAAAAAATTACAATGATTTTATTAGGTATAGCTGTGCTCCGCGGTTGTACCTGCGTTAAATTTTATACACTATCGCAGCTCCTCCTCCGTAGATGATAGCGTGATAATATATTGACCCGACCTCTTAGTAATATTCATGCAAAATTTGAAGTAAATCCATGCAATACTTTTCGAGTTTAGCCCGGACAAACAGACAAACAAACAAAATTTCTAAAAACTCTATTTTTAGCTTCGATATCGTTTGTAGATCACGCCCCTTTCTAAAAAATATTCGATGCACAGTTTTGGCTTTCCTACGATTTTATTATATGTATAGATGAAAGCAATATGGATTCTTCCACGTTGTAGAAGCGATAACAATCTGGATTACACCATACATATGGCGTATTCATGACGGCATTAACAATATTGTTATCCAAATAAATTGCGCAGTACCATCAAGACCTTCATAATACTATTGAGTTATTTAAAAAACAATCCACGTAAACACACCAGCTATAAAGATGTTCAAGATCGGCGCTTCCGTGCGCATACGCCTACGCACCACGTGCGGATTTCGCGGCTTGGCACATTTGGCATGAAAAATTAACCAAACCCTGCTATCTGGAGAATTGTCTTAGGGGAGACATTGCTAGACTATGGAGAGGGGTCGGGCGTGTATGTATAGTCTGAAAAGCTTAAACTATTATTTTAGAATAATTTATTTAAAATCAGCACACATGGTACATGATTACAGACAATATTTTGACATATATAACTATAATTATATAAACAGCATCTCTTGCCTCCACACTAGAATCAACCTATGAATGCCCACTCAGGAAATCTGAAATCCAGTTCCACAGGCCAGAAGGTAGTCCGTATGATGGAAGCTTGGTGACCAGACTATTATGCCAGACCCTATCGAAAGCCTTCGAGATGTCAAGCGAAACCGCTAAGGCTTCACCATACTTCTCAATTGCTTCGCCCCAGAGGTGAGGTGGCTGGACATGGCTCATTATGTACTCCTATTGTACTATATACTCAGATATGGGTATCCAGGGTATCACGTTCCGCATAGCTGATGGAAAGACGAGAATCGCTTGCACATTTGTTTACGAATAAGAATCAGAGCATTCCTCACGAAATTGGAAATGCATCTACTTAATCAATGGTATCATCTTACGCTGAAATTTTGTTGCAATGTATTAGACGAGACACAATTATAAGTAAACTTAGGAACCACATCAGCGTCATCATCATATCAGTCGAAAGACGCCTCACTGCTGGACAAAGGCCTCCCCCAAAGATCTCAACAATTGCCGGTCGTGGGCTTCCCGCATCCAGCGAGAGGTCTGTCCAGCAGTGGATAATATCAGGCTGATGATGATGAGCTATCTATAGGTGTAATATTTTCTAAATCAGATAAGAAGTTTCTGAGTTACTCCACTCCACTTAGGTACTGGAATGAACTCCCTGTTACGGTTTTCCCAAGAGACTAAAGCCCCATGTTATGCATGCCCGTCAAAAAGGGAGTTATATAACGCGCTAATGATGCCCCTGGTGTTGCAAGCGTTCATAGGCTACGGTGAACACTTTCTATCAGGTGGACCGTATGCTTGTTTGCTAACTTATTTTATAAAAAAATAACAAACATGTTCTTTACTAATTTGTACTTCTTCTGATGAAGTACACTTTATTGCAAAAATAAGCAAAACAATATAAAATATACAAACAAGGAAATTTGCTTATTTCAATGCAATTGGCGGCCTTAACGCCAAAAGCTAGCTATTTCTAGATAATTGAAAAGAATCTGATGAGGGTAGCAAAAGGTGTACTAATTGCAATGAATAAGATTAAAATCTAAACTAATCTAATATTATGTACGTACATATACGTAATAATACAAATAAATAAATACATATACGATATATATGTACATACATCCATACACATAGATATAAATATAGTTATACTTTAGATATTCTTTCCAATGGATCGTATACCTCAGTATTTCATATTAATTATAGCATGATACGCGCGTAAGATAAAGAAAAAGGAACCTTAATACGATCTATTAAAGTTCCTTTTTCCTTTTGAGCTGTAGAATCCCGAATAAACCCAGTGTTATAAAACAGCGTAAAATCGTGCATCCAATAAAACCGCATTTGGCTAATCTCCAAATCAATATTGAATCATTTAAACACATTGTGGCAATACACAAACGAATGACTTCGCAGACACCCGCCAGACGTTAACACTGGCGACTGCATGCCATGCGATTTGTGACGTCAGCGAAGAACGTCGCCAACAATTCTAGTAAGAGTGGACGACGTTTATTTATGTTCGAGTATTTGAAACATTTGATGCAATGCATGGAAAGTGTTCTACGTTTATTCCCAAACAGCTTTAGAGATAATCGTAGGAGACTTAAAATACCATGGATCATCCCGACCACTGGCTATGGGACTAGTCCCTCCCTCTTACCCACCACTACAACTCCTGTAAGCCAGGGTCAACAGTGGCACGCAATGAAATGACACTGAGCGGTGAGACTCAGGCATGTCCCGGAGAATCGGTTTAACTGTCTTGGATCCCGCAACGAATTTAATCAGAAAGAAAAAAGGAGGAGTTAGAAAATGAATAGTTCCACTCCCCTCCAGAGCAAAGCCGGAGACAGAATGATGTAAAGAGGTTATGCCTCATAAAACGAGAGAATTGCAACAAGAGAAGCCAGCTGCAAAAGCACCAAGGATCAAGTTAAGGATCCTAAGTGAGCTGTTATATTTGATTGCAATAGTAGGTATGGCAAAAGCGCTTAAATCCACTGCAATTAGATAGTGGGGGAATTAAAGACAACCAGTTTATGAAATATGACTAATATATTATAATTCCAATACAAAATGATCTTTATTCTTGTATGGGGAATCAAATCTTTCATTTTGTGTGTTCGCATGTTGATGTGCAACATGTATGTTGTCACGGTAATGATATCTAACAGTATTCTATCTTCATACAAACGGTCGTAACGCGAATTATACGTACGCGCTTCCATTTCGGTAGGTTTACACTTGGTAGACAAACAGTCCTGAATGCGCCGCAGTGTCTAACGGATGGTGTGATAGTTTTGTAAGCAGTAAGCTTGCGATTAGTGACAATAATCTATTGCAAAAAGAACAAGACTTACTTAATATGGCTAAGAATAATTATAGACTATATAAACAATTGCGCCGTTTTAGGTTGCTTCAATTGTTCAGTAACGCCGAGTGCGTGCTATAATGCACGCACAGAATTTTTGTGTGTACCGTTAACCGTATGTGGGCTAATGCCCACATACCAGCCAGTCACAATGTACTAAAAATACAATATTAAAAAAAAATTAAACAAAACCAAAAGATGACGAAAAAAGCAAGCCTGGAGTTTCTTTGTAGCTTTCATCTCCCGGTCGTCCACCTAGGTAGCTAGAGAAAGCCGCAGGTTAGCTAGGGTAGGTTACTCAGCGGCGAGGATCGTGTTGGCCCCTTAATACGTGATCATAGATCCATTGATTTAGAATTCCATCTTTTTACTTCAGCAGCCGATTTCGACTTCGACTAATATAATTTTTTTTGTTACTTTTATACTGTTTCTACTATGTTTATGTACCTACTGCATTGTGAGCTTAACAAGTACAAGTGTATGTAAATACCCAAGTGCTGAATAAATTTCATTATTCATTTCATTTCATAACCATGACCGCCTTCACGCCTCGGGTACTCTTCCTGGTGGTTCCTATATAAGGCGCCTTGCAGGCACAACTACTTGATGGTACTTTAGAAGCCGGTATCAAAAATCCAGGGAAGAAAATGAAGAATATATTTCTTCGGGAAACTGGCAACGTCGTCGACTGTACAGTCTACGTCACGTGGTACTTACACTTTAGAGTGTAAGCACCCACACGTGACGTCGTGACATCGTCTTTATTACTGGTTGAGGATAACAAAACATTCAGTAGGTAGTTAATAGCAAGCATTCATGGGCAATTGAATTTAATGTTTATTTGCTTTGGGTGCCATTTGGCTTGAAACACGATAATAAACAGTTTGGCTTTTAATTGTGTTTCTGCTGTTATGTAGACAAAGTCTTTGTTTATTGTTTTGTTTACGTTTAGTATCACAAAATACGAGTATCAGATTATACGACTCCAGTATCAAATTATTATAGGCCAATAGAATTTTTATCCCCAATGTATTGTAATTATTATTAACGCACTTATATGGCTGTTAAGGACACCTTATTTATAATAATAATATAATAATATCTGGGGACAATGTCACACAGATCATCCTAGCCCCAAACTAAGCAAAGCTTGTACTATGGGTACCAGGCGACGATATACATACTTATATAGATAGATAAATACTTATATACAGAGAAAACATCCATGACTCAGAAACAAATATTCGTGCTCATCACACAAATATTTGCACTTACCGGGATTCGAACCCAGGACCACCAGCTTCGAAGGCAGGAGCACTACCAACTAGGCTACGGCGACCGATTTGCTTTGATCACTGTTCCTTTTCTACTTTTGTGTCCGTCAAGGCGAACCGCCGATGTACTTGTATCTTCGAATTTAAAAGTACAAGTGCGCCAGGTCCGACTTACAAGAAATAGTGGTAAAGTTCGTATGAGGTAGCAAATTATGAAAAGATTTTGTATGTGATTGAGAGACGATATTCCGGGCTTTTCTCATGCGAGTGTTAGAATAGAAAATATTTAGGGCGCACGCAAGGAATCTCATAGATTTTTATGGTGGGTCATGTTTCTGCCCCAGCGGCCGTGGATTCTACGAGCATATGTGCCCTGCCCATTGCCATTTTAGTTTGGCAATACTTTGGTCTATATCGGCTACTTTGGTTTCGACGTTTCTGAATGTAATCCTTACTAATATTATAACACTGTCTGTCTGTCGCTCTTTCATGCCAAAACTACTGAACTGGCTTAAATAAAATTTGCTACCCCTATAGTCTAGAGCCTGAAAACGACATAACATACATAGACTCACGCCTGTTTCCCAGAGGGGTAGGCAGAGACAACGGATTTCCATTTGTCACGATCTTTGCATACTTCTTTTGCCTCGATTAGGTACTGTCATTATATTCTTCATACATGCTCGCCGGTTTAGGGTACTTCTGACCTGCCCTTTCTTGAGAACATCTCCAATTTGGTCAGAGAATGTTCGACGTGGTCTTCCCCTTCCGGTTGTCCCATTCACACAGGCCAGGTATACTTCTTTTGTCAATCTTCTTTCATTCATCCTTTCTAAATGGCCAAACCATCTCAGCATGCCTTTTTCAATCTTTGTGACTACATCCTCTTTCACACCACAACGCTCTCTTACATCAGTATTTCGAATTCTGTCTCTCAAAGTCACACCACACATACTTCTCAGAGCTCTCATTTCCACTCATTCTTTTTCTGCCATACCCAACTTTCACTTCCATACATTAAAGTTGGCACTAACACTCCATCGTGCACGGCTAGTCGAGCCTTCTTTGATTCTTGCCGGCTACTCATAAATGCGTGTAGTGCCCCATTCACTCTGTTCCCCGCATTTACTCTTCTAACAATATCTTTTTCATATTTCCCATCTCTCGTAAACAAAGTTCCCAAATATACAAACTCATTCACCTGTTCGACTTTCTCTCCTCCAATCACAATATCACACGCTGTCGTGTATTCATCCCTCTCAAATACCATTACTTTCGTCTTACCTACATTCATTTTCATCCCTTTCCTTTCAAAAGATTCATGCATACTTGTTACCATCACCTGCAACTCGTCCGCCGATGATGCAAGTAAAACTTGATCATCAGCGTAAAGCAGACATTTGATGAGTAACTCATTCATCCTTACACCGCATTCACTTTCTTTCAAATCTTTTAAACAGCTATCCATGAATAGGTTAAACAACCACGGTGACGCTACACATCCCTGTCTAACACCCTTTTGGATGCTAAACTACTCGGTGTATGACCCGTTAATCCTCACGCAAGCTCTGGAATCCCTATAAAGAGATATCAGTGCTTGAACAAGGTTGCATAAGCTTCTTTTTAATGGGAAAAAAGGGTGGAAACAGCAACTAGAAGCTTGAAACTTAGTTTTAAGACTGTTGAGTCGATATAAATAAGTAAATATGACGTTGAAAGTTTTACATTTAAGGGTGTATAATAATAGGGGATGAAAGTTTGTATAAAATATGTACGATTTATGTGAAATTATTATAAATTTGCGATAAGAGACAAAATATTAGTTATTATTAAATCGTAGTTATTATTAGAGATATTCTGATGTAACATTTACAGACTCATTACATAATGTGCGGACGAAGTCGCGGGCACAGCTAGTAAAGGCTATAAAACTAAAAGTATACATTATTTAAGTACTTTTTTAGGGTTCCGTAGCCAAATCGCCAAAAACAGAACCCTTATAGATTCGTCATGTCTGTCTGTCTGTCCGTCCGTATGTCACAAGTCACTTTTTTCCGAAGCAATAAGAGCTGTACTACTGAAACTTGGTAAGTGGATGTATTCTGTGAACCGCATTAAGATTTTATTACAAAAATATAAAAAAAAAAACTATTATTTTGGGGGGTCGCCATACAAAGAACTGAAACTCAAAAAAAATTTTTTCGTCGTACCCATACATGTGGGGTGTCTATGAATAGGTCTTCAAAAATGATATTGAGGTTCCTAATATATTTTTTTACTAAACTGAATAGTTTGCGCGAGACTCTTCCAAAGTGGTAAAATGAGTGACCCCCCTCTAACTTCTAAAATAAGAGAATGATAAAACTATAAAAAATATATGATGTACATTACCATAGAAACTAACAACGAAAATTGGTTTGAACAAGATCTAGCAAGTTGTTTTTTTTTAATACGTCATAAACCGCAATTTGCTTTCATTTAATCAACTGAAATACTTGCTGCTACGGAGCCCTTCATGTGCGAGTACGACTCGCACTTGGCCGGTTTTTTTATTATAGGTCATACTAGATACCATATCTTGTAAACAACACTGTGTTTATTGACTTACAAAACTGTTTACATAACACATCAAATGAAGTTGATAAATTAGTGATTGAAAAACTAAACATGATTAATATGAATCATAAGTCTTACAAATTCAAAATAAACATTATATTTAAGATAAAAAGTCATCAATCGTTAAATCGGCTTCAACGTTGACAATCGATTCCTGACCATTTATGACGTCACATGTGGTCATGGAAGCCAATTTAACGATTAATTAACTCATTTTAATCTTTATTTATTGAACGCCATTTAAGAAATCGATGTTCGGCGACTTAGCCGGTAGAGCCCCAGAACTTAAGGGTCAAGATGTTTATGGACTGATTGTGGAACATTGGTGAGCCCCTGGTAATGCCAATTAAAGCCACCAGTATTTTATTCTTATTCTTTATTGCACACAAATACATACATTTAAGTTATATGTTACAAAAGAAAATTCATGTGGTTGTACTGTGGCCGGGACGGAACCCGGACTGACACGGATTAAGGAGACAATTTTTACACAGGAATGAACTCAATTGGGAATGGATAAGACGCTCTAGGACTTTGGAGAGGAAAGGTAATATGGATATGGGCCGGTAGTCAGAAAAGGAAGAAGGATTAGGTTTTTTAGGTAGTGGAGTAATTTGTGCAGTTTTCCAAGCCGAGGGAAAAGTACCGCTGGAAATTGAGAAGTTAAGGATATGAACAAGGACAGGTAGGATCTCATCAAGTATTGGGAGGATCATATTACGACTGATACAATCACTTCCAATAGAATTGGATGTGATTGATAGTATGCTTTTCTTAACATCACAAGCAGAGAATTGATTAAAATTAAATTGTGAATAGTTAGGGCTGGGAAGCGATGAAAGACGCTGTAATGTGTTCTTTTTAGTAGTCCTATCAAAATTGGACGACGTTGAGAAATGAAGATTTAGAGAATCAATATCTAAATCTTTAGAAATGTTGTTTTGACGTGATTTCCCTATACCCAAAGATCTTAAATATCTCCAGACTTTTGCTGGGTCACCATTTTGGACTGAGCTATGAATGTGTTGGCGTTGAGCATTCCTACACACCTTATTACAGTGATTCCTGGCCGAATTATACTTTGATTTATTTTTTTCTGATGGATCAGATTTGTATCGTGACTTAGCTACTGCTTTCCTATCGATCAATTTCCTAATATCTTGAGTAAGCCATGGAGCAGGAAGATGCTTTAGTTTGACCCTTTTAATAGGTGCGTGGACATCGTAGAGTTGAATTAAAGAAGCTTCAAACAAATACACCTTATTATCAATGGAGTTCGCAGAAGTTAGTGAACACCAGTCAATATTACTAGCATCTCTCCGAAGATTATCAGTGTCCATGCCACTAAAATTGCGCTGCAAAAGAATTTTTGGTTTCGCCTTAGGTGGACGAATTTTATACGACAGGAAAATAAGGTCGTGATATGAAAAAGAGTCCGCAGGGCATTGACCATAATGAGCCACATGCCCTTTGGAAGAAACAATTACTAAGTCTAAGAGAGATGGTGTACAGTTAGGGAAGTTATGCATAGCATTAAGAGGTAATAAAGAAAGATTATGCGACTGAATTATCGACTGAAGAGTAGATGAACGAGAATCATTTTTAAGGAGGCAAGTATTGAAGTCCCCCATGACTATTACATGACTGTAAGCTGGAACTAAGTTTTCTAGAAGGATATCCAAAGAGGAGAAGTAGTTTATACGCAAAGAAGGACAGTAGTAAACACCAAGAAGGACTTTCGTATGATGCATCTCTACTTCTAGGAAAAGATGCTCGCCGGCGTTTGTTGGGGGAGGCTGCGATGACATATTAACAATACGATAAGGTATATATGATCGAAGATATATAGCAACGCCCCCGCCATTACCATTAATACGATCGTTCCTAATCAGATGGAAACCGGGTAGGGAATATGAAGTAGAGAGCATACATGGTTTAAGCCATGATTCAGAGACAAGGATTGCATGGATATTCTTACAGTCAAAACTGGCCAGCATATCAGAATAATGTGCCGGAATACTCTGGGCGTTGATGTGAATAACATTAAAGTTCTTGGGAACATCAGAGAACTGAGAATCTAAAGTTTCTGTCAAGGAGGGTATACTGGCAAAACTTGTTTCATCGCTTGTCAATGAAACAAAGTCTTCATCATCACTATAAGAACTTGATTGCAACATAAATATAAAATAATAGATAAATAAAATAATATAGATATACAATAATTACTAAAACTAATCTATAATACTATACTTATAAAAATTGCTTTATATTGTCCACCCACCAGTTATGTGTTGATTAAGATACAACAATAATATAAAAAAATAGTAGTAGGTAGCTTGATGTGCTGGCGTTTGTACCTTTGACAATAATGTATTTGCTTCATTTTTTTTTTTTTTTTTTTTTTTTTTAGTTTGGCAACCTGCCGATTTTTCCAGCAATTTCTGCCAGTGTCATGTAATGGTTGCTCATGAGTAATTTTGAAAACTTATGACTTTTAACTGATTGTGGAAGTATTTATGGACCTGAAACAAAGACAAACACAAAATAAGTGTTAGTAGGTTAATATATACATTAATATATACAATAGCTAAATATACAATAAAATATACTATACAAAATTATGATATCCTACAACTTTATCTTGTTAGTATAAATGTATTTAATAAACATGTTGATAATTTGGGGGTCAGGAAAAAATGAAAGAAGATGTCTTACATTAACTGGGCGTTGTATTTTTAATTTGGTGATGACATTATCAAAAGAGTGGGTGCCATATAGTGCACAGTTTAAAAAAATGTGATCCAAGGATCCTTCATCAAGACCACACTCACATAAAGAAGTGTCTCTAACTCTAATTTTATGTAAAAAAACTGGAGTGCAGCAAAAACCAAGACGAATTCTACATATAACCGAAGTAACAGTTTTGCTTAGCTTTTTGTATCTATAAAACCAAGGTTTAATAGGGATTAATGGTTGAATCGATGCATATTTACTGCCCTTATTCTTACTAGACTTAACCCAGGATGTCTGCCATGAGTTAGCGAGATCAATTTTTGCACTATGCAATAAGTCATAAACTTGAATACAGTAATACTTCATATCGGCAATACTACTTGAAACCGCCTCTTTAGCAGCCATATCCGCACATTCATTACCACTGATACCTATATGAGCTGGAATCCATGCAAGCAACACCTCAATTTTCTTTACAGAGCACAAATACAGACATTTTTTAACTTCCATAATAACAGGACTGCGGAGGTTATCCTTGAAAGGGTCCTTCACTATCGCTTCCAGGGCACTTTTGGAGTCAGAAAAAATAATTGCCTTGGAAATTATACTATGTGCTAAAATAAACTGGCATGCCTCTAGAATACCATAACACTCACCCGTGAATACTGATGCTTCTGGGGGACATTGAAATTGAAGTGTGATATGTGAATTTGAATAAAAGACTGATATACCAGTCTTACCATCTGGAGCTAATTTAGAAGCATCAGTAAAAAATCTATGATAGTCCTGCCATTTATCCTGAACTAAGGAAGAGAAAAGAACATTGGCCTGAACAGTATCCTTAGTCAAACCAATGCATGGGATATAGTTTGGAGTAAACTTTGCTATTTCAAATGATGTGTTATACAATGGAAAATTTGTACACTGATAAATGGGAGCATTTTCTTCAAATGTTCGGATTTTTCTTAATGAATTTAAAATTAAAGGGGGATCTTTATGTTTCCAATAGTCCTCTTGTCTGCATAGATAGTCTAAATTTGATAATTTTGCTATTAACTTATGGTTTTTGAGGAAATATGCCTTGAAAGTGAACCTATCAGCGAGATATTGTCTACGCAGCACAAGAGGGGGATCAACGGCCTCCACCTGCAGGGCGTTCATAGGAGTAGACCTCATACAGCCCAATACAATGCGCAGGGATTTGGCTTGGATCGAATCAAATTTTGACATAGCCACTATACTGCATGGTTCAAAAAGGAAAGACCCATAATCAAGTAAACTCCTAATTATCGCATTGTAAATTAGTTTTAAAGTAAATGGATGAGCTCCCCACCATACACCCGCAAGTGCACGCAACATATTAATATTTTTTTCACACTTGCCCGAAATAAAGCTAACATGATCAGTTCCATTCAATTTGGAATCCAATATGACACCAAGAAACTTCACTTTATCTTCAACCTTAATGGGAGATCCTTCAATTTCAAGGTGTACATGTGGAATTATTCGTTTACGCGAAAATACGACAACGGAACATTTAGAGGTTGATAAATGTAGACCATGAGTATAAAGCCAATAATTTAGAGAACTGAGTGAAACTTGCATGGACTCCGCTGCAGCAGTGATAGATGCTCCTGAAACATACATACACAAATCATCTGCATACTGCAAAATTTGACAGTCAGAGTTGAGGGACTGATGAAGATTGGAGGTGTAAATATTATATAATAAGGGACTCAAAACTGATCCTTGCGGAAGTCCCTTCCAAACTGACCTAGCATCAAACCTTTCGCCTGGGATATGCAAGTTGACAGTGCGATCAGACAAAAGATTGCATATACAATTGAGCATCCTTACCGGAATACTCAGGAGGCGTAATTTACTACGGAGTACCGAAAGGAGGACACTGTCATACGCGGATGAAATATCCAAGAAAACCGCAACAACTGATTCATTTTTGCTAAAAGCTAAGCGAGTGTCTGTCATAAAGGTGCCAATACTGTCTATGGTACTAAACCCCTTACGGAATCCAAACTGAGAATCCGCCAGGAGACCCCTGCTCTCTACAAACCATTCTAATCTATGCTTTACTAAATGCTCTAAAATTTTGCAAATAGATGGAGACAAAGCTATTGGACGGTAGTTATCAACACTGTTGGGCGATTTACCTGGTTTCAATAATGGGATAATAAGCAAGGATTTCCAATGAGAAGGGATGTAGCCATGGGAATAACATGTATTTATTAGGTTTAAAAGGTACTGATGGCTCTCCTCACCAGCCAATTTAAAAAAAGAATATGGAAATCCATCCATCCCAGGAGCTGAGTCTTGGAGATGTTTTAACACTGCATTCAATTCCTTAATTGAAAAGGGGTCATCTAAGGGGTCACCTGAAAAATCAACAACTCCAGGAGTTGATGGGCATTCTACCAAAAGGGGGACATAGGCTGGCGCTAATTTGTTTAAAAATTTGGATGCAATTTCACGTGAGATAGGAGGAGAATTTTGATACGAGCAGCCACTTTTAAATTTCTTAAATTTTTTCCAAACTTGGGAAGCTGAGGATGAAGGCGAAAGAGAGAAACAAAATTTTTTCCAGCTATCATATTTTTTTTTCTTAAATAGCCTCCTGGATTTTGCTACTATCTTGTTATAATAAATTAAATTATCAGGTGACATATTGTTAACATAGTTTAACTCTGCTGTATTTCTAGACATAATAATTGCAGTACATTGTCTATCCCACCATGGAGGAGATGAGATTTTTCCAGAGGCTGAATTTTTTAAAGGGATACTCTCATCTGCTGCAAGTGAAATAGCATCAGAGAACAGAGACAGACAGGAATCTAAATTATGGATAGTAATTTGAGGTAAAGATTTAATTTCATTTTCTAAAATTTGCTTGTAAATGTCCCATTTAGCCCCATCTATTCTATATTTTAGCAATGGAGAATTTTCTTTACGCGGTAAAGCTCCCCCAATCAAAGTGGAACAAATGGGGTAGTGATCACTACCATAGCTCAAGCTTAAACATTTCCACTCTAACTGTGCGGTTAAATTAGGAGAGCACAGGGTAAGGTCTACACAACTCTTACTCTGACCCAATCTTGGAAGTCTGGTGGGAGAACCGTCATTAAGAATGCAAAGACCAATTTCATCAATAACCTCAACCAATTCTAAACCTGCTCTATCATTATTATTAGAACCCCATAATGTATTATGAGAGTTGAAGTCTCCTAACAGAATAACTGGTGATAAGGAGTTACAAATATTTTTAATGACTTGAAAACTAAGGTTATTGGGTGAAGGGATGTAAATGGAAACAAAATTAATGCCCAGGACTTTCACTCCCACTGCATTAATTTCATTTCCATGACTGGGAAGGGAAAGAGGGGAGCAGGGAAAGACATTGTTAACCAGGATAGCAGAACCTCCATAACCATCATTACGATCATCACGGAATGTACTGTATCCTGGAAAACTGAAAGGGAGCCGTGGGGTAAGCCACGTCTCAGAAATGGCGAAAATAACGGGGTGATAAATATTAATTAAATGAATTATTTCACTTTTTTTTGGAACCACGCTCCTGGCGTTCCACTGAAGAAACAGGAGATCCATATTGGTGTGACTGAACTGCTGAAATAAGATTATAGGCAACGTGGTCTGACAACTGATGTTTTAATAAGAAAGAGGTAAGATGTAATACTAATGCTTCTAACTCCTTTGAAGAATCATCCTCAGAAGGAGAAATCTGACTACTCACTAAAGCTACACCATTTGAAGAAGGAGTGAAAGAGTGGTTTTTAATAAGTTCCTGGTGTGCCTTCTGGTCATAACCAGGATCTAAACGTGGACGCTTTTTAGGATTCACTGATATTGTTTTTCTATAGGAAGTGTTTGTAGGGACTGTTACCTGATGTTGAGACCTAGAAAAAGAAGAATTTTGCGGGGAGACATAGTGAAGAGAAGAGCCAGTGTTTGATGAAGAGACATCAGCATATGACTTGTAAACTGATGGTAGTTTTTTGGAAGCTTCTGCATAAGAAATGTTATTTTCTGTCATTATAATTTTAATATTCTTTTGTCGTTGGTATTCTGGACAACTTTTACTATTAGCCGCATGTGGACCTTCACAGTAAAAACAAACTGGTTCATCTACAGTGCAATTTTCTCCAAAGTGCCCACCACCACAGCGGTAGCATTTTGGACCTGAGCGACATTTAGATCTGGTATGACCATACTTGCAACATCCGAAGCATTGAACAGTTGGGAAGTAGTAAAGAGAAACTGGAAGGGAATTGTAAAAACAGAAGATCCTGCTGGGAAGCGACTGGCCATCAAAGGTTAGAACAACCGAAGGTGTGGGCTTCCACTCTGTGGTACCCTCTGATACCACCTTACGGTTGATACGCCTAACCTTTATAATGAGGCCGCATCCTGAAGGCGATTTCAAATTTTCAATAATCTCTGTCTCAGTCCAATCTGTTGGCACACCTGTAACAACACCCATCCTGGTAATATTATATGTAGGGATAGTTGATGTATAGCCTTTAGATACTATGTCATTATTTCCAAGAAAAGCATTGGCGTCTTCTGGAGTTTTAAATTCTACAGCAATTCTATTCCGACCAACTTTTTTAATACCATCCTGAACAACATTTTTAATATTCATACGCATCATTAACTGGCCAAACTTAATTGGGTGAATTGATGTACCTGCAGCAGGGTCGTCAGATTTATATGAGATATGGACCAAGAAAGGAGCCACATCCCTGTTGGAATACCTCGCGCGACCAATAAGAGTTGGGTTCGGATGTACTGCATCTTGCTGCATATTAGCTTTTTTCAAGGGTGGGTTATCCGCAACATTAATAGCGTTGCACTGAGAATTTTCGATAACTTCGAAATTAGCTAATGGAACTGTCAAGCTTGGTGTATATGTAAAACCGTCCTGGGAAATTGACTCCACAACTACCCTTGCAACATCTAATGAATTTGGGGGATCTGGCGGCCGGCCAGGATGACTGTCATCCACATCCATGATCGTTTGGCATAAGCTCCAAGATTAACAAATAAAAACTTACCACCAGTAGCAAAATATAAATATATAAGACTTACACAAACATACAACAATCACAACACAAAAGGCACCAAAAATAACACCAAAATCGTAATTTTAATGCTAAAATTAGTTAATAGAAATTCTACCACATGTGCTTGCCATAAACACTAACCGGAGAAAAAAAAACTATTTGCTTCATAATAAGATTAGATTCTAGAACACTCACTTGAGTGATCAAGAATCCTATTGTTAAATATAGGTAAACTTGATTAATGTATTGATATAATGTGTGTGATAAATGTCCTCCTAGTCAAATTTCGAACACTGCAGCCAGTCTCAATAGAGACGGGCCATCTGCGGGGGACGCCTGGCGACACGACGGGGAAAAGGTTAGGAACAGGACCAACGGCTTTACGTGCTCTCCGAGTCACGGCGTCCCAAGCTTTTGGCCTTATCTGGGATTTGAACCCAGGGCCTCATTCTCTGAGGGTCAAAATGTCAAATTGATATAATAATGTTCATCTAAAACCATATGATTCTGCTATGTGATGCTACACATTGCTGAATATGGCAATAGTAATGACATCTGATATCACATCATATCAGTGGAAAGACATCCACTGCTGGTCAAAGGCTGCCTCTAAAGATATCATCAATTACCAGTCTTGGGCTACCCCTGAAGATCTCGACAATTGTCAGTGTTGCCCTGCCAGCATCCATAATTTCTATTTCTTGTATTTGGGTCACTAACCACTACACCAACAGGCTGGTCTAGTGGTGGTGGTAGTAACCCTGACTGCCAACCCAGAGTTTCTGGGTAGGATCCCCCTCAGAAGAAATTTTTGGGTGATGAGCATGATTATTTGTTGCCTGGGTGTAGTAGTTATACATACATCTAAAAGATGTATGTATTTTTTTTTCTTATGGCAATCTCACCGTAGCCTAGTTGGTAGTGCTCCTGCCTATGAAGCTGGTGGTCCTGGGTTCGAATCCCGGTAAGTGTAAATATTTGTGTGATGAGCACGAATATTTGTTTCTGAGTCATGGACGTTTTCTATGTATTTAAGTATTTATCTATCTATATAAGTATGTATATCGTCGCCTGGTACCCATAGTACAAGCTTTGCTTAGTTTGGGGCTAGGATAATCTGCGTGACATTGTCCCGAGATATTATTATGATTATTATTATAATCTGCCGATGTTTTCAGCAATTTCTGCCAGTGTCACGTGTTTGTTGACTGCTCATGGGTAACTACAAGGGCTGTGTATGTATTTATGATATATGTAAGTATGTTTATCAGTTGTCTGGTTGCCATACCACAGACTGCCTAGTTTTTGGATCAGATGGCAGCATGTTAGTTGTCCTATTTATTTATTAAAAAAAGATCAGCTATATCTTACCAGATGTGTCTTACAAAAGAAATTTTTTTGCATGAACTATATAACTATAATTTGTATTGCTTCCAACTAAATTTTGGTGATCTTACAAGTTCATGAAAAACCGGCCAAGTGCGAGTGGGACTCGCACATGAAGGGTTCCATAGCAGCAAGTATTTCAGTTGATTAAATGAAAGCAAATTGCGGTTTATGACGTATTAAAAAAAACTTACTTGCTAGATCTCCTTCAAAACAATTTTCGTTGTTAGTTTCTATTCTACATCATATATTTTTTTTAGTTTTATCATTCTCTTATTTTAGATATTTTAGGGGGGGACACTAATTTGACCACTTTGGAAGTGTCTCTCGCGCAAGCTATTCAGTTTAGAAAAAAATTATATTAGGAACCTCAATATCATTTATGAAGACCTATTCCATAGACATCCCACATGTATGGGTAGGATGAAAAAAAAATGTTTGATTTTCAGTTATATGTATGGCGACCCCCCAAAATAATTGTTCTTTTCTGTTTTTGTGTAAAAATCTTAATGCGGTTTACAGAATACATCTACTTACCAAGTTTCAGTAGTACAGCTCTTATAGTTTCGGAAAAAAGTGGCTGTGACATACGGACGGACAGACAGACGGACATGACGAATCTATAAGGGTTCCGTTTTTTGCAATTTGGCTACGGAACCCTAAAAACAAATACGTTCATTCTGCACACCTTGTTGTGTCACATACCCAGAATACTGGCATATATTTTACTCAACAAATAAGCATTGCCATAGTCTGGCAATCCTGCTAGTATTCTGGGAATGACAGAAAATATTGTTTTTTTTTATAAAAGTGATATGGCCAAATTCAGCGTGTTATGCCCAAACATAGATAGTGTGATGACCTGAACTCATTTTGTAACAACTAGCCTGAAATAGAGCAAGACAGAGAAATTTGGAAACCAGGGGAGAGGTTCAGCTGTGGGACACAGAATTAGGCTAGTATAAGGAAAAAATTGTGATTATTTTTATATTGGTAATAATGTATGGAAGATGATATTAAATTGACTCTAGGTCCCCTTTGGCCAAGAATTGCGACCGATAGGAAACAGTGGAAGACGTTGGAGGAGGCCTATGTCGTAAGGCACACTGAATTAAGGGATTTACTATAATTAGTTAACTAACATTTATCAAAAAATTGTGAAAAGTTTCGGAATAAAAGGCTTATTAATAATGTATTATGTTGTATGTTTTTATAATGTAGTACATGTTATGACACTGCAACCCATTACTGTCCCACTGCAGGGCAAGAGTCTCATCTCTCAATGGTGTAGGTTATAGTATCCCATGCTGATCTAGTGCGAGTTGGCTGATTCCTCACAATGTTTTCCTTCACTATTTTAAGTAGGTATAATTAATTTCCAATATGCACTTGAATTTGGAAGTTCAATGGTACATCTTGGGTTTAATTGAGCAGTCTAATGTTCGGACCACTAGGTCAGTTAGCATAAACCATAATATTTGACAATAATTAAAAATTATTAATTATTAAATTATAAATTTTGTCAAATTCATGTATTAATATGAATTATTATGTTCAAATAATATTTATGTATTGATATGTAAGTACAGTATAGCAAGTTTAATAGATGATGTCCTCAAATATTATTTATTAATTATTATTCAAATTTCAACATAGATCAATTTAGAAAGAGATGGAATTTTAATTGTCAGTATGTTAATCAATATTGAATGAAAAAAAATCCTGAAAAATGTTTTCAGGAGGTCTAGTCTATTATTATTGTGGACTACATACGGTCTAGTCAATACAAATTCAACAAAATCTTCAAGCTAAGTGTAAACAAAAAAATAATATATTTACCTCAAATCTATACCATTCTGTGCTATTCCAGTGGGGGTTTAGTGACTTCCGACAGACATCAGTCTTGTGAGTGACACTCCCGAACTTGATCTCAACGAAGGCGTCCGTTGTATCACTCGCCCTATCCATCACAGGCAGGTTTCTACCCGCCAACACTTTCACCTTTATTTTCCCGGGCATTGTGCCGGATTTACATCAATTAGACACTACAATAGGTTAATAATCACACTGCTAACTCTTAAAACAACATTTTCCTATAAAATTATCGCTTCTTTCACGAAATATTATCGCCAATTCAAGTTCTAATCAGTCCCAACACAGACACACTGTATCTTATCAGTACATTGATTTTAACACATCAGAGACACATGATATGTTCATTTCAAATCTAGAAACAACAGTACAATTATTTCACACCACATTTTCATATGTAAATACAGTCATTTCGAATCAAAACACATTTTTCGGTACACGAATTATATTCGATGCGTATCGTTAAATTACGCGTTTGTGATACAAACACTGAACCTTGGAGCGCCCCTGCTCTATCTAAATGTTGTTCTAAAAGTAATCTGTTGGTTTATTAATAGACAAAATGTGATATTTTATAAATAAAATCGGCAAGACGAGCGACACACACAATCACAAAATGTCAAACTAAAGTGTCAAATCTATATGGTGTCAAAAAACGTAGTGTCAAAGTACAAACGTCAGATGGAATTGAGTAGGTATCACATATTTTTTTAATGCTCGCAACTTAATCCTGCTTTTAATTTGTACAGTTGCCTCTCTAATTTAAATATCCCTATCCCCATTAACTTTTCATCATTATTGACATGTTCATCCCCAGAAATTTTCAAAGTTTTAATGGATTTTATCCGATGCAATCGCATCAAATTGTAGGTAAGTATAGGTGAATTTTGTAGTGGCATATTTCTAATATTTTAACAAATATTCATGTTCATATTTATATTATGTACACACGCCAGCACATCAAGCTAACCCCTATACATACCTATAACTACGACGCGGCACGGAGTGTTAGAAAGAAACAATAATTGACATGATTGGTGGAGTTTTCTAAAATTATCCAATGGTTGCACACATACTTAATAAGGAGCCAATTATCATATCTCACTAGGAATCACACCGCTGACACCGCCCCCCGAGGTTTCCGATCTTTAACGACATTAAACGAACGTCGCTCGTCACCTCGTTTGTTTATGCAATACGTCACTCGTCAGTCGTCATAAAAATTTCGTGGAGTTGTGCGTGTGTGCGGTGGCGCGTATTACTGTATTCGTGTGTGATAAATATAATGCGCGTGAGTGAGGCAGACGAAGTACTTGTACCGGTGGACCCCTACCACCCGCCGCTCGCAATACTAGTCCGGTCTATTTACACATTCAAGTTTACATAAATTCCCATAAAGCTGAATATTGGCATAGTTGTTCAAAACATCATTATAAAGAAAATCTCAAAAGTCCTCATCGTTCCGAGGTGTGCTAAAAATTTGGCACGGGGTCAAAGGTCAAAAAAATGAGTTTTTTGCGATTTTTAGCGAAACGGTGAGTTTTTTCGCAAAATTACCCCAGTACAAAATTGTAGATCACAAAATTCTCTACAAAAAATATATCAATAATTTTTTTCCTAAAAGCCACCATTTTGGAGATATAACGTTCCGAAAAGTTGGATCAGTCGTAATCCCTCTATTTTGCACACGTTTCCACGCCACCTATGAGGTAGTGTACAAAGCGCGTTTTTTTTAACGTGGTTTCCCCAGTAGGCCTATTCCACGGGTCTGCTGAGATTTTATATGTTTTAAAACTATTGCAAAATAATATTATATATTATAGTGGGCAAAAACAACGGCGGTGTAATTAAATAAAATACTTAAAATAAAAAGTTAGTCGTCTGATTCATAACTGTCCAAGATTTCTGTTTCTTCTTCTTCTTGATCTTCTTCTCCTTCTTCTTCCTGTTCATCCTCTTGTTCTTCTTCTTCTTCTTGTTCTATTTCACACGTAAACTGCCCCAATAGCGATTCCTGATCGGTATCAAACGAATCTTCAAGAGTTGGTGACTCAACATTCGAGCATGATCGGCCTTGACAGTGTGTGCATGCCAGGGAACAAAACAGTCCAACTTTTCTGCAACCACATTTTGCACTACACCCTTTCTTGCAGTTGCAAAATATTGTGTTGAGAAGTTTCTCAGGTGCTGGTGGAAGTAAAGTTTGAACTGGCTCTAGTGTATTGTCGATCAACTTCCAACCCCAGTCTTTAGGGTCCAGCTGATTACCAAGCCACACTTGAACTTGGTAATATACCCGAAACAGATGTTGATGAGCAGCTACTGAGGTTGGAGGAAGAGAAGCTAAGTTGACTTGTTTTTTATTACGCGTATTTTTCACGAAAGATGTGTATCGCAACTTATCTAAGCAAGTGGTTTTTTTGGGGGCTCTTTATCGCCATATTTCAGTTTAAGTCGCAGCTTAATAGTCCTGTTATCTAAAGTTAAAATTTTGCTAACATCTTTTAACTCAGCCAAAGTAAACTGACAGTCATTGCTACTCTCAATGTATGTAAATATTTCCTGCATTGCCAGATCTGTTGCTTCATCTTTAGGACGACCAACTGTACCGCCAGTAGTCGGTTTCAAAAAAGAAGTATAACATTCTTGGTGATACTTTGCTTCAGCAGCAACTAAATCATAGTCAAATTCGATTCGAGCAACAACAGCTTTCGATATAGCATCGGAACGAGTTCGTGCTACTTCCAAAATTGAATGTTTGAATTGGAGTGTACTTACTTGACAAATTTTACTGCGACGATCTAAGGATTTTTTTCTCTGCAACTCTTCATTCAATTTATTGCCACAAAATAAACATAGTTTTTTAAAACAAAAATCTGAATCACTTGAACGGGATCTAGTACGAAGAGGACTACTTACTGTAGATCCTGTAGATGTGTTAGCTTCTTGTTCTTCGCGTTTTCTTTTGATGGCAGCAGCAATAGAACACTTCCGCGTATAAATTTTACGACAGTTGCTATGTATTGTCACAGATTTTTGTTTTTTAAGAAATTCCGAGTATCCATCATCTCTTTCAGCACTTGCATTAATCAGTGTCTTCATACCACGATCAACAGTTACAGTTTCACTTTCAGTTAAAAGATGAGTACAAATAAAACAATATTCTGACATTTTTCTTATAAAAATCTAAAACGCACAAAATAGGTTAAAAGATAGGTTAAGATAAGCACATGTTTTCCCTACGCAGTGGCGCTCAAGACTAACGGTATGTATTTCATATATTGGGCATGCCAACATAAAGCAGGTATACGACCCTAGCCACGCGGACAATAGAATAAAAGACAGATGTTATCCCAAGGTTATACTGACGTACAAATTTAGGAACGGGGTTTCATTATACCTGAGATTCTCGTAGTTTAACTTATATTTTACATAAGCAAGTTACAATAAATAATAGCGAACTTATTTTAGTTCTATTACACCTTTAGTGACTTTCATATGTGGCGTACGTGTGCAAAATAGAGGGATTACGACTGATCCAACTTTTCGGAACGTTATATCTCCAAAATGGTGGCTTTTAGGAAAAAAATTATTAATATATTTTTTGTAGAGAATTTCGTGATCTACAATTTTGTACTGGGGTAATTTTGCGAAAAAACTCACCGTTTCGCTAAAAATCGCAAAAAACTCATTTTTTTGACCTTTGACCCCGTGCCAAATTTTTAGCACACCTCGGAACGATGAGGACTTTTGAGATTTTCTTTATAATGATGTTTTGAACAACTATGCCAATATTCAGCTTTATGGGAATTTATGTAACCTTCCTCCTGATTTTAGGCTTAAATAGACCGGACTATACGTGTACCTGTAGGCAAGTGTGAGCGTTCGGACTGTAAATATACAAACACCATCCCGCCACATACTGTTGTTGCGGAAGCGAGTGGTTTGGGTCCACAGTGGAACTTTGCCAAAGCAAAGTATGACGCGTTGTATTCATTGCTATTATCAAACGATTGGAAGCCGATGTATGAAATAAATGACCCCGATAAGGCCATTCATTATTTTTATGACACCATGAATGGCATTATCGATAGTTCCGTTCCAAGAAAAAGGAAAAAGAATGTTAATTCTAGGTACAGGTACCCTGAATGGTATACGGGTGAAATTATCCATTTTATTAAAAAAAAGGCGTTACTGCATAAACGTTACAAAAATAGTGGGGTAAGCAGTGATTACGAAATGTTTGCTCGGTGTAGGGCTAAGGTAAAAACGATGATAAGGCGTGCTCATAACCATCACCGGGAGAGGGTTCAGCAAGGTTTTGCAAAAGATCCGAGATCTTTTTGGGACTATGTGAGGGCTAAAAAGGGAACAGACAACCGGAAAAGCATTCTCAAAAACGGTAAAGTTGTTCCCGAGTCGGAGTGTGCTGGTGAGTTTGCGCAATATTTTTATTCTGTTTACAAAAATCAGGAACCACGACTCGATGTGAACGCCGCAGTTGCCTCAAGCGGCGGTAGCAGCTCGCGTGTACATATAGGTCGCCTACAACTGTGCCAAGTAACGAAAGCACTAGATCGACTTAAGGCGAAGCGGTCGGCGGGGCCAGACGGTATTCCTGCTTTTGTTGTAAGGGACTGCCGCACTGTACTAGCGAAGCCGCTCTTACATTTATATAATCTGTGCATTGAGTCGTCGTATTTTCCTGAATGCTGGAAAATCACACGTGTGATCCCAGTACCTAAGGGTGGGGTGGATTCGGACGTGAGTGGCTATAGACCGGTGGCAATTCTGTCAGCACCAGCAAAGGTCTTTGAGTCGACCGTGCAAACATGCATTTTGGACCAAGTATCTTGTTTAATATCGGATGCCCAGCACGGATTTAGACCGGGTTGCAGCACGACCAGTAATTTACTTAACTTTATGACGTACGTGGTTCCAAATGTGGATGCGGGAGTACAAGTCGACGCTGCCTATTTTGACTTTAAAAAAGCTTTCGATTTGGTGGATAACGACATATTATTAGAGAAGCTGGCAGCAGTCGGCTGTACTCCCAAATTACTGCAGTTCTTTGCTAGCTACTTGAGAGATCGACGGCAGTTTGTAGAATATGCTGGTTATAAATCCGAGCCTTATTACACGAGGTCAGGAGTAAGCCAGGGAAGCAATTTGGGTCCCTTGAATTTTAATATTATGATAAATGACTTACCTGAGGTTGTCAGGGTTGCCACTTGTCTATTATTCGCGGATGATCTAAAGTTGGTTATGGCAATTAAAGATTTGAGTGACTGTGCACGGTTGCAGTGTGATATAGATAGTGTGGCAGAGTGGAGCAGGAAGAATAAACTGCAATTTAATGTTAAAAAATGCTCGGTTATAACCTTCAGCAGAATGAGAGTGCCACATCATCACGGGTATGCGTTAGATGACACGCCAATTGAACGGGTAGAAAAGGTACGCGATCTGGGGGTGCGCCTGAACACCGAGTTAACATTTCGTGAACATATTTTAAATGTTTGTAAAAAATCATATAGAAGCCTGGGTTTCATACTCCGTCGGGCATCGGGTTTTACAAATATTACAGCGGTAACAGCATTGTATAATGCTCTAATAAGAACTCAACTTGAGTGTAATGCTATAATATGGGCTCCACATGAGATTAAATATACTCTTATGTTGGAACGCATACAGAACAAATTTATCAGGTATTTGTATATGAAACTATACGGGGTCTACCCCCTCTATCCGTTGATGTACCCAACCTTGTTCGTAATCGGCATGGTTGGATACAACAAACTGGAGACAAGAAGGGACCTCGCTATTATCACGTATATTTTTAAGCTGTTGCGTGGAAAAACGTTTAATGCTGGTGTTTTGAAGGAGATATGTTTGAATGTGCCTGATAAGTACGCATTGCGACGCCGACGGCCACGGTTGTTAGCGGTGCCACGCGCGCGAACTAACCTGGTCAGTAAAGCGCCCCTGACGCGAGCCTTGCATACACTGAATGACGCTGCTGATAGGATAGATTTATTTAATTGCTCTCTGAATGACTTCACAAAGATAACATTGTTTGTATTATGTTATGGTAATATATGAATACAAATATTGAAATATTGTAATTTAGAATGTCAATATTAATTTAATAATAATTTATTTTTAATTTAATATTGTTTTTGGATTTCTATTGTTATTTTATGTAATTTAATGAGATTTTTGTGCTTTGTTTATTTTAATTTGAAATTTATATTGTAATATAATTGGATGTCTGTAGAACTTAAATAATATATAAGAAGTTTATTACTTAATTAAAAAATATATATATATATATATATATATATATATATATATAATGTAACTAAAGACCACACTACCGCATTAGGACTATTGCCTGTAATGATAGTTGTGTTTGTGATAAATAAATAAATAAAAATAAATAAATAAATAAAATAATTTACATCCAACATGGCGCCTCAATTATCTCGTCTTGATAGAGAGAGAATAGTTGCCCTCCGGTCTTGTGGATGTCGTACTGTGGATATTTCTCGGCAGATGGGTATAACGGTGAGTGATATTCTTGTGATTATAATTCCTAATTTAAAATAAACAACGTCTAATATTGCAAAAACGTATCACATGGTGTTTCGTATAGAATTTTCGAAATACCTAAGTAAGCAGAAGGGGTAGGTGTAGGTTCCTTGTGTTTATAATAAAATTGTTCCTGATTATGTAAGTTTTTAACGCTGCACCACTGAAAGGTGGAGTAACCGTAAAAGCTTTAATTCTGAGTTAATTAAACAAAATTCGATGAACTATTGTTTTGATTCTATTTATTCGTTTTTCTAAGCGAAAGTTAATAAACCTATAAGTAGTAATGAGATTTTACACTTTACAGTAAATACCTACCAAATTACGCACTTTCTTTTTGCCTGTAGAATAATTGCAGAGACAAGGCCTCCTTATGGAAAGAGGAAATGGGCCGTAACGTAATTCACTATCGCATTGAGTGTAATCCTGTTCTGTAAATAATTAAAAAAAAACAAACTGCAACTAATGAATGACTGTACGGACTAATTAAACTATTGTTTGAGAGGGCACAGCTTTTTAATAGATTACCTGATGACATAAAAAAATCTTTTATAACATCAATATATTTAAAACCATTTTAAAGAAATATGTATATACTGTATAATACAATAAATATTGTCACATGGCTTTCAGCAGCCTAGAGATAAAATGTTTTATTTACACTTAAATATTCTAGCTTACTGTATCTCATTATAAATGAATTTTGTATGTTTTTAAGAGACCGATTTAATAATAGGTTATATAATTAATTAACACATACCCTATCAATTATTGTAGGGGTTTATATAATTAATTAACACATCTTTATATTAGGTAATTGAGTAATAATGCGCAAATAAACTATAGCTATTTGTTCCGTTCCAGAAAAAAACTGTAAGGTTCTGGCTTCGGCGGTGGCAAGAAAGTGGCACTCTCGAAGCCCACCACCGCCAACTCTACGCGAGAGCAACCACGGCGGCAGACGATGCGGCTATAGTCGCTGCTCATTCGGGGAATCCATTCCTCAGCACACGTGTGACCTCATCTTCGTACAGCGTGAGTCCATCTTGTAACCAACTTCCCTATTTAATAAAATAATGTTTTACCTAAAATACCTAGTCCAATAAATAATATTACGATATAACGAATCTAAACTAAATGGATAAATCGGAAATAACTAATGATAAACTGTATTGGATTACTTTATTGGACTGTATCGGCATTTACTGGTTTGAGTTTGACTGTATTGAAGCCTTAATTAATCAACATCATAATTATTATAGGTATTTGGACCTGTGATTAGTCTAGCGATCAATAATACCTACGTAATGGCCGAGATTAGCCCCTGTTCAATTAAAAGAAGAAAAGGATTCCTATTCATAAATACTAGAATGAAATTTAAAATAATTCTAAAACTTGCTAATATTTGACAATGTCCTAAAGTCAAACCTACGTCTTGCTTAATCATGTAATATCACAAACTTGTAAATAAATCGGAAAAGATTATATGTTATCAATCCTATCATTAACCTATATGTATTCTATATAAGTCTATGATTCCTATAGCGAATGATGATGATGATGTCCTCCCGGCCGAATTTCGACCACGGCGCCCAGAGTCAATGGAGATTAGCTAATTGCGCAGGACATATTATAGTGCACAAGTGTGTGCGCAAACATAAGGCACTTTCTATTCCATCACTCTCATGATCCGATGGGACGACTAGCGACACGACCGGAAAGAAGTCTCGTACAGAACCGTCGGCTTTACGTGCTCTCCGAGGCACGGGGGTGTAATACCGCCAACTCCCAGACTTCGGGCTGATACTGAGAAATTTCATTTTACAGAAAAATCCCTAAATCACTTTTTGGCCGTACCCGGGATTTAAACCCAGGACCTCATTCTCTGCGGTTCAACACACTACCGCTAGATCAACGAGGTAGTCATAGTCAATATTGGTATAGTAAACGGGCCTAATGTGCAATAAACAAATAGGTAGTAATTAAAGTTTTACGAGTAAAGTTTTGTAAGTCATGTCAGTAGGTAGGTATATAAGATGAAAACATAGCTATAAGAACGCATATATTATGATTATGCTGTATGAACGTAAACAGAAATGTTTGTTTCAAGTAAGAGAGAGATTATAAGTAAGTAGGTATAAGCGAACGAATTTCCGAACATGGTCCAAGCCGATGGCAGAGCCGATCAGCGACCGAGTCTCTGTTATGCAATTATGATGCACAATGCTAGTAACTTTAAGGACGAAAATTGTTTTTTATATTTGATTTTAGTTGCTCGCTCATGACCTTGACTGCCGCTAAGTGCGCCATTTTGTTTAAAACAAATAATTATCTAAAACGAATTCACTCCTTGCAGCTTTACTTTATATTAGTTTATATAATATAAAATGTGTAATGACGTTATAATTTCATAACAATGTTTATATTTATAGGAAATGATTATTTTATTAGCTAGTTTTTAAAAAAGCTCCGCGAACATGGTTGCTGGACATAGTTCCGAAAGGGAAGTTAAAATATACCAAAATACCTACCTAAGCACGGGTTTGCTTTAACATTAGGTAAAGTAGGTAGCTGTATGTATGCATATCTAACTTTTAAACTAATGGTGTAAAGAGACTGCCTCGTTGGTCTAGCGGTAGCGTGTTCAACCGCAGATAATGAGGTCCTGGGTTCAAATCCCGGATCGGTCCAAAAAGTGATTTTGGGATTTTTCCGTATAAAGAAATTTCTCACTATCAGCCATAAGTCTGGGAGTTGGCGGTATTACAGCCCCGTGCCCCGGAGAGCACGTAAAGCTCTCGGTCCTGTGCCTGACCTCTTTCCGGTCGTGTCGCTAGCCGTCCCATCGGATCATGAGAGTGATAATATATAAATTGCCCCTGTGTTTGCGCACACACTTGTGCACTATAATATGTCCTGCGTAATTGGGTAAACTCCATTGAGAATGGCCGCCGTGGCCGAAAGTGCAATAAACAAATAGGTAGTAATTAAAGTTTTACGAGTAAGGTTTTGTAAGTCATGTCAGTAGGTAGGTATATAAGATGAAAACATAGCTATAAGGACGCATATATGATTATGCTGTATGAACGTAAACAGAAATGTTTGTTTCAAGTAAGAGGTATAACGAACGAATTTCCGAACATGATCCAAGCCGATGGCAGAGCCGATCGACAGCGACCGAGTCTCCCCGAAGTCCCCGAACCGAACAAATACTTGTAACGTTCCGTCTTCTGTTATGCAATTATGATGCACAATGCTAGTAACTTTAAGGACGAAAATTGTTTTTTATATTTGATTTTAGTTGCTCGCTCATGACCTTGACTGCCGCTAAGTGCCCCATTTTGTTTAAAACAAATAATTATCTAAAACGAATTCACTCCTTGCAGCTTTACTTTATATTAGTTTATATAATATAAAATGTGTAATGACGTTATAATTTCATAACAATGTTTATATTTATAGGAAATGATTATTTTATTAGCTAGTTTTTAAAAAAGCTCCGCGAACATGGTTGCTGGACATAGTTCCGAAAGGGAAGTTAAAATATACCAAAATACCTACCTAAGCACGGGTTTGCTTTAACATTAGGTAAAGTAGGTAGCTGTATGTATGCATATCTAACTTTTAAACTAATGGTGTAAAGAGACTGCCTCGTTGGTCTAGCGGTAGCGTGTTCAACCGCAGATAATGAGATCCTGGGTTCAAATCCCGGGTCGGTCCAAAAAGTGATTTTGGGATTTTTCTGTAAAAAGGAATTTCTCACTGTCAGCCTTAAGCTGTCGGTCCTGTGCCTGACCTCTTTCTGGTCGTCTCGCTAGTCGTCCCATCGGATCATGAGAGTGATGGAATGTCCTGCGTAATTGGCTAAACTCCATTGAGAATGGCCGCCGTGGCCGATTTTCGGCCGAGAGGACACTACTATAAAGAGGGAACATTTGTGTTTTTTATGTGTTTGTAATGTAATGTTTTCACAAAAAAACTACGAGACCGATTTCAAAAATTCTTTCACCATTAAAGTTGCTTCTTAATTGAGTGACATAGGCTATATTACATTATCAAAAAAAAATAGTGATCCCTAATAAAAATGCAATATTATAACCCAAAGTATGAAAAAATAGTCCTAAAAAAACTGTCATCACGTACGCGGCTGAAACTATTGATGATAGAACAAAAAAATGTTCTACAGTATTATAGAACGTATAGTATCTACAAAAAATTCCGCGATACCATATATCCAACTACTGTAGTTATGCCATTACAACTAAATTTTTACATTTCAAAAGTTGATAAAAATGCCTACAATAATTAAACCATATTATTCATACCTCTGTATTAATCCTTATTCTATTATATGATATTTTATTAAATACCGTTTCATAACCTGTAAAATACTTCTTAAATGATTAAAATCGGACATTCCATTCAAAACATATATAACTAATTATAAATGTAAATATAAAGAAAATAATGCAATACTAAAATTATGCGGTGTGTATGGCCCCGAGCAGCGAGGCGGCTGATCTCAATACTTAATAGACAACATTGTCAAAATAGAGCATTAGAGCTAATTTACGTCGATTTTAAATTTCCATACAAACAGATGTATGTATGAAATTGACAAAATTTCCTTTGTTTTAGATTTCGATGGACACTGTACGAAGGCGTCTGAAGGAAGGAGGGAAAAAATGCTGCCGGCCGGCCCGCCAAAAAAATTTTTATGAACCAGGCGCATAAAGACGCAAGAGTAGGTTTTTGCCTAGAATATTATAATTTTGACTGGGCTAATAATATAGTAATATTTGTTGACGAAAAAAGCTTCCGGACGGATAAGGACGGAAGAAAAATATTATGGCGCAACAGCAATGAACGCTATGTTCAATTGAATACTTTGCCAAATCGGGCAAGTGGAAGAATATCGTTGAATTTTTGGGGATGGATGAGCTCAATGGGACCGGGTGAACTGGTGGAGGTTAGCGGGCGCATGACTGGGGATCAGTACGTCGAAATTTTACGCGACGTCATGATCCCCACCGTGCGCCTGCACTATCCCGAGGGCATTATTTACTTGTGCCAAGACAACTGCCGCGTGCACACCTGCAGAGTAGTGCAGGATTGGTTAATGACACGGAGTGACATTATCTGTCTGCCATGGCCTGCAAAGAGCCCTGACCTAAACCCAATCGAGAATCTATGGGGTCTTATGGTTCTCGATTAGGATGCCTCAGAAATCCGCAACAAAGAAAACTTGAGGCGAGAAGCTCATACTACATGGGAGCTTTTCAGGGGCACGGATACCTGCTGGAACATGGTGGTCGGCATGAGGAGCAGGATGGACGCTGTTCTTGATGCGCAAGGTGGACCGACTAAATATTAAAATAATTTCTTATATATATATATATATATATATATATATATATATATATATATATTGTTAAGTATTTTTATTTCATATTCACAATAACAAATTTAAATAATATTAATAAATAAATAACTATATTTTCGTCAATTTGTATTGTTATTACAATTTTAGAGTATTTATTGATATTGGAGTTTAATTTATGTAATAACTTTTATTTATCTGTTAATAATATTTTGTATTAGCGGTTCTGTGCGCTGCTCCCATGTAGTTACACTTCTTTACATTTGAAAGGCCGATCTTGTTGCGTATTTCTGAGGTCAACTTGGGCTCTTTCAGATCATGGCCTATGACATACTTATATTAATTATCGCTAATAGGACCGAAGAGACCTTAGTCTTAAGTCTACATCACTATAGTCAGTACACTCAATGTTAAACGCCGTGTGCGAGCACTTAGACACTTGTTGTCGCAAGGTGTAGGTATTCATTGAGTTTGAGTGTTCACACTATGTCGGAACTGAATGCACGGTGTGTTGTATCATAGCCTAAACTTTTATTATTTATTTACTTAGATTTTGACAAACTCCGATTCTACGGCACTAGTAAATAATGCTTTTAATTCACTCGGGCTTCCATAGGAACCTATCATATGTATGAATCTAGATCATTATCTATTTAGTAGGTGTCCATTGAGTTTGAGTTTTCACACTCGGTGTCGGACACCGAATGCACGGTGGATTGTGTCACAGACTAAACTTAGATTTAGTTGACAAACTCCGATTTAGTTGACAAACTCCGATTTAGTTGACAAACTCCGATTCTACAGCACCAGTAAATAATGCATTTAATTCACCCGGGCTTCCAAAGGGACCTTTGTTTTCCTTACCTTACGTGGTGGAAATGCTCTAGTCGCACATGGTGTGGGGCTCGACCCATTAAAACCACCACGGTAGCCAGCCTCATAGTGCCTGTAGCGAGGGCTCTGGGTACTCGTGAACGATCTCGCTGGTACCCCCGCTGTACACTGAGCGCCCGCGAGTCTCACCTGGGGAGGGGAGGGAAATGAATGCCTCCCCCCTCCCCAGTACGCACAAGCGTGTTATCTGAGCTACATCAGGTTACCTCTTTCCGGGATCGCTGGCGCTCGGAGGAAAAGAACTCCACTCGTTCCCTCCCCCAAACGCCAATGGTCCCAGGGTTCCATAGGAACCTATCATATGTATGAATCTAGATCATATATATAGGTTTGACTAAAATCCGTTCAGTCAAACGTTACCGTTTAATTGAGGTAAATGCGTGCTAAAAGTTCTGTTAATTGCTTAATAATGGCGCATTGCTGTCGTTATTTAAAGAGCGTATGATCACTGTAATGCACTGCAAGGTGAACCAACCAAATTAATTAAAGTTGTTACGACGCTTTATGGAGTTTGTCGTTATATCAAGTAGCGTTGAATGGAGTTCATACATTTAATATTGTTATTATTTTATTTATCAAATTAAAGGTGTTTAGGTATTCCAACCACTGTTTGTCAAACGCTTATTCTTTCATTGCTCGATTTGGGAAAGACTTCTTTGATGTTGTGCCATAATAAAATGGTTTCCTCCATATCCTTCCTTCCCCAGGATTCAAACTATCTCCATACTCTTCGTCCCAATTGCCCAGTGGTTTGACGTAATATTTTGAAATTATATTATTTCATACACTTTTTATGTTCTTGAGATTTTTAATTCAAAAGTTAGTGCCGACGCCCACTGTTAGTACGGCACGGCAAAATGATTTTAGTAAGCGCAAATAATCTTATTTTATCATGATTAGCGTCCACATTTCGGAATGTTTCGCCGTGCCAGAACGTGTCGGAGGATGCCATAGGATATAAGACCGAAATCATCTGTATCACAAAATCCCTTGCCGGTCTTATATATAGCCCATTCAAATTATACTAATCTACATAGGCAAAAACTTACTTTTGCTTGGCGGCAGTATTTAAATTTGTTTAGCAAATAGTAACTGTATAAAAGTTTGTAAAAAATAATATTATCTACTTGTTACTTTAACCTATTGTATAGTTTAGTTTTATAAAACCTATTGTATATAAGACCGAAATCATCTGTATCACAAAATCCCTTGCCGGTCTTATACCTATATAGCCCATTCAAATTATACTAATCTACATAGGCAAAAACTTACTCTTGCTTGGTGGCAGTATTTAAATTTGTTTAGCAAATAGTAACTGTATAAAAGTTTGTAAAAAATAATATTATCTACTTGTTACTTTAATCTATTGTATAGTTTAGTTTTATAAAACCTATTGTATATTTTAATTTAGAGTGTTTGTTTTTAAGTTCTTCATAATGTAAAAATGTATGTTTTTAAATAAAAAGATTAGGATTCTTGTTAGGCATTTATTATTTTTCCGGCTTAATATTAACTGTATAAAAGTTTGTTAAAATTTACAGTATCTACTTGTTTTTATTAAAATATATAAATTAAAATATATAATAGATTTTATAAAACTAAACTATACAATAGAGTTTAGTTTTATAAAATCTATTACATATTTTAATTAAGAGTAAGTATATGTTTTTAAGTTTTTAATAGCATACAAGTGTATGTTTAATAATAAAAAGATTAAGATTGTTATTCTGCATTTTATTATTTTTCCAACTTTTTCCCATAAAAAAACTTCGTTCCCGTAAAAAACTTTCCTAGGTGCATCTTTTTCTGCACCCCTGATTATGCGAAACAAACTCTATTTTAATATTTTTAAAATATTTTAGGATGTAACAAAGTCTATAAAATAACAGATTAATACTTTAATTAAAAGACAACTTACTAGTGTAGCGTTAATCTTGCATTTAAAAGCAGCAAACTTAGCGTAATTCACGTTACGAAGTTCTCCCATATTATGTTAGTAACTAGTGGCCCGTGTAGGCTTGGTACGGATGGACATTGTTTTTATTTTGGAATAAACAGTGTTATTGTATCTTTAGGTATCATAAGTAAGTTTCTTAAATTTACTATTTATGCTTTTCTTCTAAAATTATTCTATGTCATTTAAGTGCACTTCGTAGGAAGCCAACCTCGCGTGGCTACCTATTTCCTAGATGTGTACGCCCCTCTCCCGCACTGCCCACATATCCTCGCCGTGTTGCCGTTGTACTGCATAGGGCGGCTATATATAGTAGCCCCGAGGGCCACAACATCGTCTAGACGGCTCGAGCCCTCTGCTCGCCTCTATAGTCCGGTGAAGCAGTGAAAGCCTCCTAGGCTAACTGTAGCGTCAATTTAAAAAAAAAAAAAAAAAACCACAACATCGCATATTAGCACAGTTGCACAATACGTCCCTTAAATAATACCCAATACCCTCTCCCTCAATCGACACATACGAGTAGAATACATAGATGTAAATACCTAGTTAGTAGATAACATTTTTAAAAAACAGTCCAAATGCAAGTCGGACTTCAAGGTTTCCATACAAATAGATGGTTCCTTAAAACTTTTTTTTTACAATTTAGACTAGGTATTCTGCTTAGACATGTAAGTATCATTGAAACAGGTTGAGCCGTTTTGAATAATAAGGACTTTAAAAATTGTATGAAATGTCCTGCAGAGTCTAGCTCTTAAGACCGTTCACTCGACACGGAATTTCATACAAACTTCGAAGTCCTAGTTCTATTCAATGATTCAATCGAAGTGATAGGTATGACATTCTTCCTCAATTCGTTACCTACCTGTTTAAATTATTTCGAGTGGGTAAATACCTACATACTTATAAATTCTACTCAAGGTTTTCTAAATGGTATCAGCTATTGTGATTTTCCAACAACTATGTAAAAATGAAAGATTATACCTACTTAGCATATAATCCTTCTAATTCCTTATAGCATATATTTAGGTAAGTAATTGAAACAAACAAAATATAAGTAATGGAACCAGGCGTTACTTTGCGGAAATCCATAACAATCAAAATACAAAATCAATATGTAGTGTTAATTCCGCTAATTGCATCCCGGCATGATTAAACTGACAATGAGCGGAATTAACACTACATATTGATTTTGTATTTTGAAACAAAATATAATTTGTAAGCTTTCATAGGTATTTAAGATTTTACGTAGGCCTCATTTTATTGTCAGCCATGCCATTATCGGGTTTAAGATATTTGTTTTCTCAAAAGAATCACTTTCACTAAGTATATGAGAAACAGGTATTAAAATAAAGTAGATTCTTATGTATTACATCGGATGGTTGCTTAATACTAATAATTTCTATATCTAATTAATTATTTCGATTCTAATAAAGTAATCAACCTGCTACCGTGGTCTAGAATAAGGTATCTTATTCTACACAGCGACAACGTGCATACGCACCCATGCTCACTTACGCACTGCACACAGTGCACACAGATAACTATATAAGTACTACGGCACTGCAGCACGAAACATTACAAGTACGAATTGACAAAAACGTCTCTATCTCTTTCGCACGATTCCCGCTGTTGTTGCTCATAACGCGTTCAAGGTCAAAGTGGGGTAGCTTGAGGTGCTCTATTATCATTATTATGTCCATTCCAGTGTAACACACTCAGCAAGATACACAATTAGTGTTACCAATTTAGTGTCGTTAAAATTTAATTTATTTATTTTCACGTTTTCCCATTTCACAATCTGACATTGGCAGAATTGTCGACATCGGCACTAATTGCCATTTATAAAAAGAAGAAGAAGAGTAGGTATCAAGGTCCCGAAGGAGGGCGCCATGATCAATAGAGTCATCTCAGTCATCAACAAAATGATCGAAGCATCAAAAGCATAATTTAAACGAATAAAATCTAATTCAATATTATTCCTTCTGTAATTTTTCATTTTAATTATTTCTTTTTTTTTCTAAATAATAACTAGTAAGTTAAATTACTTATAAATTTTCAATCTAGCAGCACTAGGTGATAAACTAGAATAATAATAAATTATTGTAAAGGTGAGTTGTAAATTCTGATAATTTACAACTCACCGAGAGTATGTCTCTCAGATCCCTCTCTGAAACCGAAACCTACAAATACCTTGGTATGTCTGAGTGTCTAAATATCCCAGATGGGGACATTAAGCAGTTGGTGAAGGAACGCTTCTTTAACCGCTTGACAAAAGTACTGAAAAGTCTATTGTCAGGTGGTAATAAAGTGCGTGCTTTCAACGGCTGGGTAAGGCCTCTACTGGTTTACACCTTCGGCATACTAAGGTGGACTCAAACTGAGTTAGATGCCCTGGATCGAAAAGTCTGGAAATGCCTAACGACGTACCGTATGCACCATCCACACTCTTCACTAATGAGATTGTATATCCCACGGAAGTGTGGGGGTCGAGGCTTCCTCAATGCCAAGAACCTACAAAACCATGAGGTGTGCAATCTCAGGGAATATTTCCTTGGTGTTGAGTGTGGGATGCATCGAGACGTCGCCGCCATTGACAACGGACTCACGCCGCTCTCCTTGGCTAAAGAAGACTGGAGAAAGCCCGTCGTACTTAGCACTCGGGATCTAATTGACGTATGGAAGAGCAAGGTGCTTCATGGTAGGTTCCACCAGGCCCTACATAGTGCTCATGTGGACTTACAAGCATCTGTGGCCTGGCTACGTTTTGGTGACCTATTTGGTGAAACTGAAGGTTTTGCTTGTGCAATTGCTGATGAAGTTGTCAAGACGAGGAACTATCGGAAGCACATCTTCAAGGACGGTACCATCAACATTTGTCGGGCGTGTCACCGTCCCGGAGAGTCCATCAGACACATTGTTTCCGGTTGTTCGTACCTTGCCAACGGCGAGTACTTGCACACGCATAACCAAGTTGCCAGGATTATCCACCAGCAGCTTGCTCTTCGGTATGGTCTTGTAGACTCCGAAGTGCCGTACTACAAGTACGTACCGGAACCAGTTCTCGAAAGCGGTTGTGCCAAACTCTACTGGGACCGGTCTATCATTACAGACAGGACTATTGTTGCCAATAAGCCTGATATCGTTTTAGTAGACCGGTTGGAGCGCCGGGCATTTATTGTTGATATCACTGTCCCATTTGACGATAACCTCGTAAGAGCCGAGACTGACAAATTGTCAAAATACTTAGATTTGGTTCACGAGGTTACCGCCATGTGGGATGTGGACTCAACAATAATTGTCCCGATAGTCGTCTCCGTAAATGGTCTCATAGCGAAGAGCCTCGACCAACATCTTAAGAGGCTTTCGCTAGATCACTGGGTCAAGGGTCGGATACAAAAGGCGGCAATAATGGGAACGGCACGCACTGTGAGAAGGTTGCTTACTCTGTTGCCCTGACCACCGGCGGCCTAGGGCGTCAAACCTCGCCGCTGGAGGACCTCTATTTTTTTCATATTTATTTGTATATTATCGTTTTCTTTTTTATTTCAATTTTATAGATATAAATATGTAAAAAATAAGAACTTTAAATAAATAATTTGGAATAATAATAATATATGTTCTTTTCTGCGCCGTCGTCGCTGCCACCTGTACGGCGGCGGGGACGACCTCCGGCCGGCTTGGGAGTACGTCGGGTTGAAGATTCGACTGGGATCCCCTCTACCGGTGGTTAAGTGCGCCGCATACGATGGACAACATTTAATAATGAGAATGTCATGCAAGCGTACTATGGGGCGACAGAGGGGGGAACCAATCTCACCGCTTACCGTTCCCGTATGTTGCTATTGTTTCAGAAGGAACGCTTCTTTAACAGCTTGACAAAAGTACTGAAAAGTCTATTGTCAGGTGGTAATAAAGGGCGTGATTTCAATGGCTGGGTAATGCCTCTACTGGTTTACACCCTTGGCATACTAAGGTGGACTCAAACTGAGTTAGATGCCCTGAATCGAAAAGTCCGGAAACGCCTAACGACGTACCGTATCCACACTCTTCACTAATAAATAAAAATAAAATAAAATAAAAAAGGTTTTTATTCACGTAGACTTTAAAAAAGCGCTTGTAAATAGTCAGAACATGTTTGTAGTAATATAGTTGTTTACATTAGATATTATTTCTAGTAACATAGATATTTAGGTACATCTTGTATGAAAACATTTATAAAATTTATTTTATTACAGAAATGATATTTAGCTAGCTCGTATCAAGTTATTGTCAAGAGATTATGTTTAATTATCTAGTTTAAGTCTAATATTTTTACTACATATTGACAATGGTTCTGTCTATATTAAAGGTATTATTATTATGACGGACCTTGTGTTAATAACGACGGTCGCGCTTTAATGCTACCACCGGATCCAATGCGCCCCAACTGAGAAGACCCAGCGAAACAAACTCAGTGGGTTCATCTACTACCGGTTTCAACACGACCCAGTTGAGACGGTCCGGCGAAACATACTCAAGCGGGCATGAACACGGGATTTGGTCCAATTAGAGTAATTATTTAGTAGGCAAACACAATATATGCTCGATCGGTTGTCTGAATGCTTATTATTTTAGATTATATTTAGGTATACAAAAGAAAAACTTCGAAACAATAACATTATTCATTTTGAGACAGAGTCAATAATTTTAAATTAAGTATATGATAGCAATCATTTACAGATAGTTCACGTAACACAGCAGATCAGTCATGTCTATATGGCTACAAGATCTCCAGCGAGCAATGTGCAGGTAGGAAGTGAGAGCCAGACGTCTTTGTCATCGATGTACTCTTTAGTGGTGTAATAACCCCTAGCCATAAATATACGTTTAATATGTGTTTTAAAACTTGTGTCAGGCAGATCAGTAATTTGAGTAGGAAGCTTGTTATAAAACCTAATACAATTTCCTAAAAATGATTTATTAGTTTTGCTTACTCTAAAGCCTGGCATGGCTAGTTTGTTTTTATTCCTAGTATTTATATTATGCAGTTCACTTTTCTTTTTATAATTATGAATATTTTTTCTAACAAACATTATATTCTGATATATATATTCCGATGGCACATATAATGAGATTGTATATCCCACAATGCCAAGAACCCACACAACCGTGAGGTATGCCATCTCAGAGAATATTTCCTTGGTGTTGAGTGTGGGATGCATCGAGACGCCGCCGTTGACAACGGACTCACGCCCCTCTCCTTGGCTAAAGAAGACTGGAGAAAGCACGTCGTACTTAGCACTCGGGATCGAATTCCACCAGGCCCTACATGGTGCTCATGTGGAACTACAAGCGTCTGTGGCCTGGCTACGTTTTGGTGACCTATTTGGGGAAACTGAAAGTTTTGCTTGTGCAATTGTTGATGAAGTTGTCAAAACGAGGAACTATCGGAATTCTAGAAGCATACTTAAGACCACCTCTGTCGATGAATGTTGTAAACGATGAAAAATTACGAATGTCGTAATTATGGTCACTCACTACCAAAGTAGATTTTATTTTACACTGGCATACTTGCTAGACAAGGACGCACTACTATTTTAGTTGTCTCGCCTGGCTCGTTTTTCTACTTTTACAACTGGCAGGGAAAAAGAAACCATATTATATGGCTTAGAGTTCAAATTTGTAATCAAATAGTATAGAAGTACACCATCCAGTTTAACGAAGTTAATTTATATCTATGACTATGTATGACTTGACTTGACATTGACAGACAATGAAATAAAAATATATTTTACTGAAGGCTCATAAGGCTGAAAAAGACAGAGCCGTAAAACTGAACTAAAAAAATTATATATAGAGATGTCACAAAAATACATTAGTTAAAATCGATTTTTATTTTCTTATAATCGATGTTCTTTTATTAAGAACCTATTATTTATTTTAACTGGATTGATTATATAAACTACACGCTTGTTTTAACATGTAGTATCAATGCCACGCTCTTTGACGGATAAAACAACTCGAATTTCAATAAATGGACAAGTTGTTTAAATGATGGCGCCATCTTTATGTAAGTAAATGACTTTCTTTCAATCTCATTAAATAATCCTACATTCGAGTCATTCATCATCATCATCATCATTACAGCTGAATAAGTCCACTGCTGGACAAGCCTCCCTCAAGAATCGTCTTGGGGGGGATATGCCATAATCGCCACGCTTGGCAGACGGGTTGGCGATCGCAGTAAGATGGTCATAGTAATCAGAAGGAAGCTGCTGCCCATCCTCTGGTAGATATTCCCTCGGGTCGACTTCTACGCCCCCCACGGGATGAGATGGGATGGTGATAGCAGCAGCATTCGAGTCATTAACCTTTCATAAAATTCATTTCCAAAAATCAATTTATATATATATATATATATATGTAAAGAAATATATATAAATTGTTACCACTTAAGGTTAGTAGACAAGAATTTTTTTTTGAATAATGAACGTTTTATGTATTAATTATTTAGAATGCAAATTGTAATTCTTATAAAAAGACGAAGCTATATCTTGGAGGTACTTTTTGACTTCCTACTAACTAAAACTACATATCATTAACATAGGTTGCATCCCGACCTTCGTGACCAAGGCCAGACAGGAAATCTTAGATATCACTTTCGCAAAGGAAGAGATTGCCCGCTATATAACAGATTGACAGGTAAGTGACGAAAACTCTATGTCCGACCATAGGCACATCAGGTTCGGAATACAAGGGTCCATCATGATGGAACCAATTATAATTAGAAACCCAAAAATAACTTCACGGGACACCTATAGAGGTCTTCTAGAAAAAAAGGGATTTCCTAAATCTATCAAGACACAAGAATCTCTTAATGCGTCAGCTCAGATCCTGACCAGTACATTAAGGAAGCCTATGAACTGAGCTGACCAATAAAAGATAGATGCTTTTATTGGGTTTCGTTTTCTTTATTTCACTTAAGTCACGTCTGCCACTGTATCATTTAACCTATATCAATTCGTTTTTTTTTGTTACTCTGACGTTTTCACCCAAGTTAAACAAAGCCGAAATAATATTGATCATGTAAAAAATTGATGATGTTTAAGAATGTGAAACCAACAAAGTCATTATGATGTAATTGTTATAAATTAGCATACGCATCAATTGTTTGGGTTCAATAACATTGTATGTAACCCAAGTACGCGCTCTTTACCTTTTTGCATCCATTGTTAGAATAATCATATCACGCATATTATAATTATATTAAGTAAGTGACTATTTTAAGAATATATTAATACTAGCACTTCTTTGCCTGAAAAACAGGATTACCTAGTTCAGGCACACCTGTAACGTTTGTAGCAAATTAAGAAAATTGTGTTTGTTGTTTTATTTTATGTTTTAGCTGTTAAGAAATTTATCTGAAATAAATTATTATTATTATTATTTATTATTATTATTATTATTAACATTTGTTCTGAGTATTGTGTTTCCAAACATGCATTATATTTGCAACATATTTAATAACCATATTTTATTTCACGCCTAGAAAGTTTGCGCACATTATTTCATCTCTTATTTTTGCTGTTGCTGCAGTATGCAATCAGGCATGCAACATGAAGCAGACATGCAGCATGCAAGCAGGCATGCAGAACGCATGCAACATTCAGCAAGCATTGTTGCTGTCACGGCTCCGGCGCTGCAGGGTTTGGGCGGGCCAATGCGAGCTTATCGCCGCAGATGGTTTAAACGCTCACCAACGTGGTTTAGGTGGGCCATGGGTTCCCCTTTTATTGGGCAGCTTAGTTCATAGGCATATATTAATAGGTAAGTAAAAAACGTGATGGAACAAAACACTTGAAAAACGAAGGGTATCTTCACGACGAACATTGGATTGGATGAACAAATGGTACAAAAAGGCACTTACTGAATACAATAAGTATATCAGAAAAGCTAAAAGAGCGTCTTGGCGGCGCTTCTGTGATGATATTGCTCAAACACACAAAGAAGCAAGAATCCAGAAAGTACTCGCCAAGTCACCAAATATTTATCTTGAACTGCTAAAGAAACCAGATAACTTTTTACGACCTCAGAAGGGGAGACTATGGAGCTTTTAAGAGTCACCTATTTCCCAGATTCATATCAAACTAACAATAGCAACAGCTTTGGTTAGCCAAAGGGTTCGTAAAAGTGATTGGAATATGGCTTATGCAGTGTTTAGGCCTAACCAAGTCGAAATGGGCTGTTAAATTTAAGCCATACTAATCGGCGGGTGAGGATAACATATTCCCAGCGCTGTTACAACAGGGAATTAACCTTCTCCTTTCACATCAAGTAAAGCTCTTCAGAGCAAGCTATTCTTGGGAAAAACAATGGAGAATCTTAGACCAGCACATTACTTAGTGGATAGACCACTTAGTTCTAAACAACATACTTGCCATTAGAGAAAATCAACTGAAACGATCAAGTGGAGAAATCCCTAGAGGACAAGCAACTGCTCTGTGTGCTTTCTTAGACATTGAAGGTGCTTTTGCCAACACCTCCATAGAAACCATCAATCGAGTCATGGGAGCAAAGGGAATTGATGTGACCACTATTAGATGGGTGGAAAATATGTTCTCTAATAGAACTGCAAACATTGCACAAATTTCAGACCACGAGAGGATGTCCCCAACGAGGTGTACTGTCGCCAATACTTTGGACCCTCGCCGTGGACCAACTCCTTGCAGTAATGACAGACCTAATGACACTCAAGGTTATGCAGACCACCAGTTAGTCATAGTAAGAGGACCCTGTCTCCATACCATCTCTACACTACTGCAAGGACAATGCAACAGAGTTACGCTTAGATGGGTACCTGTGTACTCAGGAATAGATTGGAATGAGAAGGCAGATGAGCTTGCGAGACTTGGAGCCGTTAACCCTCAAAACGAACCTGAACCGTTTTGTGGTATAAACAAGCAAAGGTTACTACTCCATTCTCAACGACCAATGCACATCATCAGCCATAAACTGTGGAAATCCTCAGCTGGATCTCTACACTCAAACAAAAAATTGTCGAAAGAATTACTTGAATTCAAACGTTAGACGACGTTCAGACGTTAGAAATAATTGCTTATGCATATATTTTTAAATTATGCAATTATTTAGATAATAAATGGAAGCCCAAGAAACACTTTAAATTGCAGGGATAAAAGAAATGTATCGATAAACATAGAATTATTTTTATTGCCCCACGTATTTGTAGTAAAATAAATATTTACGTGGGGCGAACTAGTATTTCTGAAATTAATAAGAACATAAAATACTATGAATGGTAAATATGAATTTATTGTTTATTAAAATATTCTCTCCTACCTTCATACTCACCAATTTTAGAAACATTAATACCATTCCTTTTGTTGATGAAAATTGTGAACCGCATAGTTACCGACATTTTAAAACTTTCATGGTACCCACAATACCTACGATTTTACTTTTTAAATTCTATAAGTTCTAAGTGTGTGTCGAGATATTTTATTGATAAATAGCATCTTTAGTATAATACCAATTGAAAAGTGTATTTATTCGATTTGATTCTGACGATATTGAACTACATCTATTCTTTTGCGTTACTCTAACTGAAAGAGCATTCTGTCAAGTGTCAACATAAAATGCATCAGTTTGTTTTCTGTTATTGATTTTAGCAATCTTAAAACTATAAATAGTACCTATTGTAGATATAATATTATAAGTGCATTGATTTTCTTTCATAATGACGATACTTTTTCCGTTCTGACTTACCGGTACTTATTATTTGCTTATTTTTTATTATTGTGGGTAGTGTTTAGATATCTGTTTGCCTTGCTTTGACTCTCATGTAAATTCGAGGTAAGCACAGCTGATATTTTGTTATAACTAAACCATAACCTACATTCATACCAACCTACCATAATTTGAAAATTGTAACGAGATCTTTAAATTTGTAAGCCTCTGGTTACACAGATTTTTGTTACTTCATCAGGTTAATGCTGTCGATAAACTTTTATGTTACGGCAATGAGTAGCTTTTAAATCTCGGAACTTTAATAAATTTCGAAGAAAGTCTCTGTAAACATTTTATAGTAATACTCAGTAATGGCTTATTAATATTATTGAAAAATGCTAAATGCACTTTTTTAAGATGTGTTTATCTTAAAAGGTGCTACTCTTAATATCTTAAAAAAGTGATATCTTAGTTTATATGAATGATAGCTGACCCATATTTTTAAATTGGTTGTGTGGTGATAGGTCCTTGTCTATAAGTGATCACCAAGGTTAAGCAGCTACCATCAAATTGTCTTGATGCTTCAGAGGGCTTGGCCAGACTCTAGAAAGAAAGTGTAATGAGTCTAACTGTTTATTATATAGAATTTTCATTGGACCTTGATAAGTAAACCACATTTTAATTTAATCCAATGCCTTGAAGGAGGTTAATATCCTGTTCAAAGTTTTGGTTACATACTGTATACTAATATACATATTATTATGAAGCTTATGAAAGCTAATATATGGTATCTGAGATTTAGTCTAGGATGCGTTTCAAAAACATGTTAGACATTCTGGATGCAGACCATCTCTTATTTCTCAATCTACTATATAAAAATAAGTCGGGTTTTCCTTCCTGACGCTATAACTCCAGAAAGCACGAACCGATTTCCACGGTTTTGCATTAGTTGGAAAGGTCTCTGGCTCCGTGAGGTTTATAGCAAAGAAAATTTATAAAATTTTACGCAGGTAACACAGTTAATGACGACCACAAATTTGAATTTTATAGCATTATTTGCAATTATTATTATTATTCACATTAATCTAATCTCAAAAATGGGAAATCATAAATTTATTGAATTGGTAGATGGTCCATGTTGGAACCTTGTGTACAATGCCCAGATATAACAATTATTTGTATACCCCATAAAGTAGCTCTCCTGAGTCTGGGTGAGCTTTGTGTACATTAATTACTTTTGGTAAAGTACTTTAAAAAAGCGCTTGTAAATAGTCAGAACATATTCCTAGTAATATATAATTAATTTATAATTATTTCTAGGTACATATAGATATTTAGGTACATGGGTTGTAGGAAATAATTTACAATAAGATTTATTTTATAACAGTAATGTTATTTAACTAACTTAAATTAAGCTATTGTCAAGGAGCATGTGTAGGTTTAATTATCAAACTTTTAAATTGTAGCTATATTTTTACTACATATTGTCGAATGGTTCTGTCTATATTAAGGTGCGAATTAAATGTTATTATTATGGCGGACCTTGTGTTTATAACGACGGTCGCGCTTTAATGCTACCACCGGATCCAATCCAAACCGGATCCAATATATCTAATGCATCTCATATAAGCCCCATGTTATGTAGTTTGGCAGGGGTTTTTAATTCCTGTAGTTACCTTTAAACCTACACCTACCTAGTACCTTTAAACTTTTAATCTTTGAATTCCAGAAAATGAATATCCTGTGCACCATATGCAGTGATCTCGTAAATACAGCGGAGAACATCTATGTGACAAAATGTGGGCATATATTTCACCATCATTGCCTGTCACAATGGATAGAAAGGTAAGAGAGTGCTGTTGCGAATATAATAATGTGCATAAATTATAATCTCTAAACGAGCCTGTTGGCGAGGTTGGTAGATACGCTGCCTTTCACGCCGCAGGTCGTGGGTTCGATTCCCACCCGGGACAAATATTTGTGTGCACGACCATGTCTGTTTGTCCTGAGTCTGGGTGTAAATTATCTATATAAGTATTTATTTGCAAAAGAAAAATAGTATATGTAGTATATCAGTTATCTGGTTTCCATAGTACAAGCTCTGCTTAGTTTGGGATCAGATGGCCGTGTGTGAATAATGTCCCAGGATAATATTATCAAAAAAAAAAAAAAAATGCTACATGTGTCCTAAAGTGGATGGTGTTCATGGATAAATACACAAGCAGGTTAAGTAGAGTATGCAGTAAAAAAATATTAAACACATGTGGCGCAGCGGCTAAGAGTGGATGTAATTTGTGTCTGTCTATAATATGTTTGTAAAGTTGCAACACAGGGATTAGATTTCCCAGCATGTTATTGTAGAAAAAAGAGCCCTAATGGGATTAAATCATTGTTTTTGACAATAACCTGTTAAAGTGCTGCATTCTCATAAATTGCTGATACTGAAATCAGCTTGAAATATGTCTCTCTTTATTTTTTTATAAATAAATGGATTCCACCACCATTACCAATGGACATGAAATGTCAAGTTAAATAAATATTTCAATAAAGCTTTATTTTCTTTTTCAATCTGATAAGTGTACCTATGGTTTATGTTATGTATTAGTTTTGTTAATCTCTCATTGTTGTCAGTTTCATATTTCTTAATGTAGGTACTTTGGGAAATAAATCAGTTTTGCTCTGAACTCAACTTGGTAGTATTTATTATTGGCGACGAGATAAAATAATTCGTGTTTTTTTGGGAAAAATGAATTCAAATATTACGAATATAGTGTTCCCAGGACAGTTTAACCCAAAAACTGATAAGTGGCGTGATTATAAGGAGCAGTTATTATGCGCGCTAGACACCGGCGGCGTGGGTACGGATAACCTTAACAAAGGGCGATCCTTGTTCCTATCACAGTGTGGCAGAGACACATATAAGCTCATTGCATCCTTGTTAGTGCCAGCTCGTCCTACGGAAGTGACTTTAGACGCGATATTTGGTGTCTTGGACAAATTTTATGAACCTGAAGTAAATGAAATATTACAAGCAGGAAAATTTCATAAACGTCAACAATTGCAACAAGAAACACTACAAGAATTTATTTCGGCTATAAGTACATTGGGAGCTAAGTGCAATTTCGTAGATTTGAAACGCCAGTTGAGAGATCGCCTAGTGCTAGGGGTGCGGGATGACCGTTTGCGGCGCGACTTACTGAAGGCCAAAGATTTGACTTATGAAGCAGCACTGCAAACATGCCTTAACTATCAAGCTATAGCATCAGACTTATACCCCGAAGGTACGGGCACAGAATTTAAGCAAACTCCGTCCAATGTCAGTGATCCAATGGATATTGGTAGAATTCAATCTAATGAATGTCGTCGGTGTGCTCGAATTCATAAACAAGGTGAACGTTGTCCATTTGTTAAAGCCAGGTGCTTTTACTGCAAAAAGTTTGGACACATTGCAACTACTTGCGACAAGAAACAAAATCGGGTACACCAGGTGCGAGATGAAGCGGGTGATGAAGTCTTACCTTCTTCCTGCAAGGAGAAGATGATGAGTGTCTACAGTTGTTCAGATAGTTATCAACCCCCTCTCTCTGTGGAGGTTACCATAGAGGGCACTCAAGTCAAAATGGAAGTCGACTCAGGAGCTTCACGGAGTATGGTGTCGGAAACGACGTATAAGAAGTTATGGTCTTCACCTCCACCTCTGCAACCTACCAATCTCAAACTAGTGACATGGACTCAGGATCCAGTAAAGGTTTTGGGTCAAATAAATGTACAAGTGGGGCTAAACGGCAGAGAAGCCCAGTGTGAACTGTTAGTGGTGTCAGGTCAGGGACCTAATTTGTTGGGAAGAAATTGGTTTCATGCGTTAGGTCTACATATAGCTGGGTTATGTTGGTCTGAAGAACAGCTAGAACCATATAAACATGAATTTGCTGAGTTATTTGAAGACAGACTGGGAGTTTACAAAGGGCCAGCAGTAAAATTACATGTTCGGGCTAATGTGACACCACGGTTCCTGAAAGCAAGACCAGTACCTTACCCTATGAAGCAACAAGTTGAAGATGAGTTGAAGAAAATGGTACATTCTGGTGTGCTGACACCCATCCGTTACTCAGAATGGGCTAGCCCTCTCAGAATTGTTCGGAAAGAGGATGGCTCGTTACGAATATGCGGTGATTATAGATCTACAGTCAACTCGGCGATAGATACTGACAGTTATCCCTTGCCCACCCCAATGGAAGGTTTTGTAAAGTTGAGTGGAGGTACAATCTTCAGTAAACTTGATTTGAAACAAGCCTATACACAACTAAAAGTTGATGATTCCACAGCTTTACTTTTGACATTAAATACTTCTATGGGTTTGATGAAAATGAATAGACTAGCATTTGGAGTGAGCGCTGCTCCGGCTATTTTTCAACGCTTAATGTCATCAGCACTATCAGGTATGGAAGGAGTTGCATGCCTATTGGATGACATAGCAGTAGCAGGCCGAACGACAGAAGAGCATGATCAGAGACTCCGTAAAGTGTTGTTAATATTGCAAGATATGGGGTTCAGACTAAATGTCAAAAAATGTAAATTTGGTACTAACAGAATAGCTTTTCTTGGTCATATGGTTGATGCTGAGGGAATACATCCTTCACCAGAGAAAGTTAAGGAGATCAAGGAAAAGCCCGCACCCACAAGCAAAGAAACTTTACGGGCTTTCTTGGGATTGTACAATTATTATGAGAAGTTCCTACCAAATAAGAGTACAATACTGGAACCACTTTATCGTTTGCTGGAAGTAAAACATCCATGGTGTTGGGGTAAACAAGAGCAAGAGGCTTTTGATGAAGCAAAAGGAATGTTATCATCAGATTTAACCCTGGTGGGTTATGATTTAAAGAAAGATTTACTCCTCATTTGTGATTCATCAGAGTATGGAGTCGGAGCGATCATAGCACATGTAATGGAAGATGGGTCAGAAAAACCAATAATGATGGCATCTCGTACAATGCAGGCTCACGAAAGACGTTACGGTCAAATCGATAAGGAAGCTCTGGCCATTATTTTTGGTATTACCAAATTTCATGATTTCTTAGCAGGGCGTAAGTTTTGTATAATAACTGATCATAAGCCCCTAATTGGATTATTTAACCCGCTAAAACCTATTCCAGATCAAATATCCCCAAGGATGCTACGTTGGTCTCTCAAGTTATCCTGCTATGATTATACGATCAAATATAGACCTGGAAAAATGATTGGTAATGCTGATGCACGCAGTAGATGGACAGCACCTGAGAAGTCTATTGTCAAGGACGAAGTCATTCATGATGTACTGTTATTGGAAGACGGACCTCAGGGATGGAACTTGGACTCAAAAAAAATAGCAGAAGAAACAAGGAAAGACCAAATTTTGAAAAAAGTTTGGTTTTATGTTATGCATGGTTGGCCAGAACATAACACAGATAGGGCATTACGGCCGTTTTGGATACGTAGAGAGGCTCTTTCTCACACTAAAGATTGTTTATTGTGGAGCAACAGAGTCATAATACCTTCGTCACTACAAGATGAAGTATTAAAATTATTGCATTCCCCACATGCGGGTATAGTCCAAACAAAAGCATATGCCAGAGGCTATCTATGGTGGCCTGATATGGATAGAGAAATTGAAAGAGTTGTGGCTGAGTGCGAGCAGTGCCAAGCGGTGAGAAATAATCCCCCGAAAGAACCACAGGTTTGGCTGACATCAGATAAGCCATGGAGTCGTCTACACATAGACTTTGCTGGTCCATTCCATGGAAAGACATTTTTTGTACTTGTAGATAGCTACAGTAAGTGGTTGGAAGCAGACATTATGAGCTCTATGACCAGTTCGGCAGTTATTACTATATTAAAAAGAATATTTGCTTCCCAAGGATTGCCTGATACTATAGTTTCAAATAATGGCAGAGCATTCACATCTGATGAGTTTAATTTATTTTTGAAGAAGAATGCCATTAAACATTTGTACTCTCCACCATACCACCCAGAGACAAATGGATTAATTGAGAGAGCCATACAGACTTTTAAAAATAAAATTCGGAAACTAGAGGATAGTCGGCCTTTGGCAGAAAAGTTAAATACAGTGCTATATTATTTGAGAACACTACCAAACTGCAGTACTGATAAAACCCCTGCTGAAATGTTAAATGGCCGCATATAGAACCGCTATATCAATATTACATCCAAATTCAGCACCAAGCCACTCCGATACACAGGTGGATGTAAGGGCAAGTAGCCTACCTACTCGGAGATTTATAGTAGGTCAGTCAGTCTTGATTCGTAACTATGGCCCCGGAGAGAAGTGGAGTAGAGCTGTTGTAGAAATGGTCGAGGGACCATCAACATATAGAGTGAGAACAGAGGATGGAGAATTACACAGGCGTCATGCTGATCAAATGCTAGCTAGAAGAGCTGTGACTGCTCAGAATACCAGTCCACATCCTCCCCAAGAATTAAGAGCAACAAGCCAATCAGACACTGATCAGCCTGAAGACCCTGTTATAGAAATTCCACATCCTGATTTGTGGCCAGACATAATTGGCATTCCTAAAGATTGACTTTCACTTATGTTTGTTAATTTACTTTATGTTTTAAATTAATTTGTTATTATTCTAATATGCAGATAGTGGAAGTATCTTAGAGAAAGATTTGTTTGTTTATTGTGTTATAGTTCAGATACAGTTTATTGGTTATTTCAAGCCAATGAATAAGAGGGAAAGATATGTTATGTATTAGTTTTGTTAATCTCTCATTGTTGTCAGTTTCATATTTCTTAATGTAGGTACTTTGGGAAATAATTCAGTTTTGCTCTGAACTCAACTTGGTAGTATTTATTAGTTTATATAAGTAAAGTGATTAAGTATGTATTTGCGAAACCGACTCTTGCGATATCAAAATAAGCTTGGCGATCGTACTTATCACATTATTGTAATTTTTACATTCATGTATGACAGAATTATTTTAGAAATGGCCTTTGGAAAAGTCAGCTAGTTTGTCACTATAGTGACATCCTGGGTGTTGCAAAATCCATAGGCTAAGGTAACCGTTTCGTCAAATGGATTGTGTGTTGAATTAATTTAAACACTACTTACTACAGAACTTCCAGCTCGAAAAAAGCAGCATCATTTATATGCTTTTCCCTGTTATAGACAGGATGAAACAGCTCAAATATTACCTCTCTATCTGTGGTAATTGGTTAGATTTCCATTCCGAGGCATTATGAAAACATAGAATTGTTTATGATGTGAGAGAGCATGTTAAGCCATCAGTCTTGTTTGAGTCAGTTAGTTCAAAAGTGTCGTCAAAAGTGTCAAAGTGTCTTAAATGCTTTAAGAAATATGAAATGGATTGTATAAATTCGAGTCCCAGAACGACGGTGCGTTAGCGGAGCGGGTAACGCACATGGGGCCGGATACCCCGTGCTCGTGCGTTCAATTCCCACACGCACTTAAATTTATACAATTCATTTCGAAGACATGTGTCTTAGCCAGTACGTGTGTCAGAGACATGTACTGGCTAACAAAGGGAAAATCCATACTATCCATGGAAAGCAAAATAATAATATATAAAGCTATCCTAAAACCGATTTGGACCTATGGAATTCAATTATAGGGAACTACCATCCCGTATTACATTAGCAACAAATTGATACATATGGATCTGAAACTCAATACAGTCAAAGAGGAGATTGCAAACTACAGCAAACAATATCAGAACAGACTGTCGCGACACGCTAACCAACTGGCATCTAGACTGGAGGGCACAGGAAGTGTGCACTTCAAGAGACTTCAGAGGCAAAGCATTCCTGCACTGTCTATCAGGTTTGATGACAACATATGAAGGGTCACCAGAGGAGCGTGCCTTCATTAGAAGTATACCACCACAACTTGAAGTGGCCAAACAAGTGGCTCATTGTGACTTATCAGAGAAATAATAAAAAAAAAACGAACATGTCTGAAAATAGTTTAGTTATTATTGAATAAAATCAGGGAATATCAAATAACAGAAGTAGGTCAATTTGACTGTATGTTTTTTATGTGAATGTTCCAATATTATTTCAATGGGTTGTCATAAAGAAACAGTAATTATAAAGACTTACTATTGTTTATCATAAAAATAACTAAAATTATTATTAAAACTGATGTGAGGAGGTAACATAATGAAGGATAGTAACAGGTAACTCATGTAGGTAATTAATTTAAATAAAATAATGAATCTAGAAAAATATGGCCAATCAATAAGATTGGGTTCTGAAAGATGTGTCTATGCTACGCAAATATGTGTGTTGGGTTGTGTGTGTGTGTGTGTTTTTAGTCTTATGGCAATCTGCTGATGTTTTCAGCAATTTCTGCCAGTGTCATGTGTTTGTTGACTGCTCTTGAGATTTAGGCCAATTAATAATTTGATTTATTTTGGTGGCACTGGTTTAGAACAGGAACAAAAGAAACATATGAGACACAAACTTGAGTTAATAGTATGTCATATATGTGAGTGAATAGAAATACTTAAATTACGTATCAACAAAGACAATAATCATAAATAGGACATTAAGTAGATAGTGAATGTTTAAAGGAGAAATAGTCCCAAATAAGAAAGGTTTATTTAAATTACATTTAACAAAAATATCCACATTCGCACAAAGAACTGTCACGAAGCCGTGCAGGGTTGTGTGTTCGGACCAATCACATAGTGTGGAGAATGTCATGGGTTTGTCATACGTTAAAACATGTGTCAAGTGACCTGTGTTTGAAATATTAATATTTTTCGTATCATTCATGAAATTCATACATTGTGAATAAAAAAGCCCTTGCTGTGTGCAGTTTTTGGATTTTCCAGCTTAATACTATGACTTCTTATTCAATTTATTATATTTTATCATTTGGCAAACCTTAATCTGACTGACCATGATCCATACTCCAAAAAAACAGAGCAACTTAAAGCTGTGCTTATAACTTCATATTTGAGGGACTGGTTCTTAAACCTGATTGGTTAAGATGCGCCTAAGCTTAACTAAGATTCGTTTATAAACGCGAATCTAAGTTTATAAAGTGAAATGTATTTGAACCATTCCACTGTCTTCTACAGGTCAAGAACCTGTCCGCAATGCAGGAACAAAGTGACGGATAAGTGCATGTTCCGCTTATACCCCACCATCTACAGTGAGAACACCAACGAGGATGCTGCGACCCTGCAGTCTCGGCTGGATGACGCACACCTGCAGCTAAGACAACAGAAAACAGTAGTCAAAGAGAAGGATGAGAAGATCGCTTTCTTCGTCTCAGATCTTAAGAAACAAGAGTAAGATATTTTACGTTATTTAAAGCTGTTTATAGATTTTGTTAAAATTTTATGTGTAACAAAGACTGCAATCGACACCTTATCACACTATCACACTAATATTATAGGCGAAAGTTTTGTGAGTGTGTATGTTTGTTACTTCTTCACGTCTAAACGGCTGGAGCGATTTTAATAAAATTTGGTTTGGAGTTGGCTGACATCCTGGATTAACACATAGGCTATAATTTATAAAGTTTAACGCGGGTTAAACCGCGGGGCACAGTTAGTTATTAATAATTGTGACTATAAGTTGCGAGGCTGAAAGATATCATTATATCTGCCGAAAGACATCCAGTGCTGGATAAAGGCCTCCTCCAAAGATCTCCGAGAAGAAAGGTATATAAAATATTTTATTAAAATAAACTCTGTATAAAATTTTGTGCAATACCAGTTATATAATCGATATACAGCTCGAAAAGTTAATTGCAATTGTAATGAAATTTATTCTGACCTTAACCATAGACTTGTATCTATCAAGATCACAGCAAAGTGCACTTGCAAAAGGTAAGTTCAGTCAGATACTATTGCAAATCATTAATATTTTATTATTATTATTAAGCCTTTATTGCCAACAAGGATACATTATAATATTACATTACATATTTAAATACGAGTAGGTATATATAAGTTATTGGGTGTTGGCGTGTCTTTGCGACACGAAGGCCTCCTCCAGCGCTTTCCAGTCTACTCTCTCTTGAGTTGTTCTCTCCCATAGTGGACCTGCAATCTTTCTTATGTCATCAGACCAACGTTTTCTTTGTCTTCCTCTTTTCCTCTTTGTTTGGAATCTGGGAGTCCATTCCGTTATGTCTTTTGTCCATTTATTATTTTTCTCTCTCATCATGTGGCCTATCCACCTCCATTTCAGTTTTTTTGTTTTTACAACAACATCTTCAATTTTCGTGATATGTCTGATATCCACGGCTCTTTTTCTGTCTCTCTTTGTGTAACCCAGTATACTCCTCTCCATACCTCTTTGACATGTTATCAGTTTTTGGTTTTGTTTTTCTGTATTTGCCCAGGTCTGGCAACCGTAGGTTAGAATTGGTAATATGCATGTGTTGTAAATTTTCCTTTTCGTTGCAATATTATATTGTTTACCTTTTAGCACTTCTTTGAGAGACCAATATCTTTTCCATGCATTGGCTACACGTCTCTCAATTTCAGAGTCCATCTGGTTGCTGAAGGCTATAAGTTGCCCCAGGTATATATATGAATTTACATTTTCTATTTCCTCATCACCTATTGACATGTTTTTTTGGCTTCTGTTTGTTATTATTTTGGTCTTTGTTTTGTTTATTGTTAGACCCACCTTTTTGCTTTCGTATGACAAATCTTGGAGCATGTCTTGAAGGCTATCTGGGTTATCTGTTATAAATATTATGTCATCTGCGAATCTTAGGTGATTTAAACGTTTTCCATTTATGTTAATTCCCATGTTGTCCCATTCCATCTTCCTGATGACTTCCTCCAGAACTGAAGAGAAAAGTTTTGGCGAGAGTGGATCTCCCTGCCTCACTCCTCTGTGTATTTGGAAAGTGTCGCCCTCAGTTTCTAGTTTTATTCGTGCTTTGCTGTTAGAATACACATTTTTTATTAGCCTTATATATTTATTTTCTATTCCTTGGTTTTTCAGGGCTTCCCAAATATACTGGTGTTCCAAAGAGTCGACTCGACTCGACTCTTTGGAATCATTAATATAACTGACCATAAATATCAGAAATACCGCAAGACTTGTAAATGTGGTTATATTTGAATAATTACACTAAACATGTTTTGAAAATGATATAGTAGACCAAATACAAAGGCCCCAAAATAAATCCTTGCACAATCTTTTGAACTGAACTGAAGAACATGATATGAAGCGTTAATGCCTTTACGCTATTGTACCGTAATTTGAATAAAAGGTGGTTGTGGTGAACTCAATCGAATGCTTTTGAGAAGTCACATAGGTGTTTTAATAGTGTAACCCCATATTAGTATGTGTTTTACCAGTGGAATCTCTGCCCCTGTAGAAGATTACCCTTTAATTACTCGAAACAAGGGTATAATATGTTATTTAATTAATTTGCATGTAATTGTTCTTTATAATAAATAACAGATTATGTCTAAAATCTTATCTTATGTTTCAAGTCGAGACTTTCCTTTCAGAGATCTTCTAAAGTGCTATGAAAAGCGGCTCGTCAGCTTCGACTCCAAGGTCCTAGCTCTTCGGGAGCAGTTAGAGTATGCTAACATACAAAGCAAGGAGACACAGAGATACAAGCAGGAGAACGAAGAGTTGAAAAAAACTATGCAGACACTCAACGAGTTCGTAGTATTTTTACTTATATTTCATATAATGCAATGTATACCTGTGGAGTTAGTATGGGTAACATGCTTCATGATATAGCGTTTGACCAATGAGATCACAAAAAGACAAGAGTCTGTGACTGAAGACCAACATACATTTCCTCACCATGATAACTATATTGTAATACTAAATAAACTTCAAATTCTATCGCGAGACTGTTCAGTATCATGTTTTGGAAACTCTGGATAGTACAAGAATGAACACTTTTATGGGCGTCTACTTTCATAAAGGTATTGGCTGAAATGCAATGTACATGGCACTGACATTTATGTGTGATTTAGAATGCACGTTCCTCATTCGCTGGAATAAATACGTTCGTTTATATTGAACAGTTAATAATATTCAAAGGCCGAGTCACTGCTGACCTACACCATCTTATCGGTTTTCTATAGGCTGTTTCATGGATAACCCGCTCAACACCTCCATTAACTTCTCCCTCCTTCCTCCATTTTTCATCAGACTACAAGGCATCGGGAGGGTCTCAACCGCTTTGTTGTTGACATCCTATTATGCTGTACGAAGCGCTTTGCTTCCTCCTTCATCATACGCACGGCTAAGCGGTGGAACAACATCCGAACGACGTGTTTCCAGACTCATACAACATGGGTTTATTCAAGGCTAGAGTGAACAGGTATCTTATGGGTACGCCCCGTCCACCTTCGACCACATCTTCACTTACCATTAGGTGAGATCGTGGTCAAGCGCAAACCCATCTAGAATAAAAAAAAACTTAACACTCACGCACACAAACATCACAATACACACATCAAACACTGATTGAAAGGAGACGGTTACGTCTTCATACAATATTGGGCCCGGATGTAAAAAGATAAAAGTGGTGTCAATTAATGGGTCTATAAATTATCAGCCAATCACAATATATATAAACAAAACAATAAAAAATACTCAAATCACACACGCACTAAACGATACGAGAAACGAGTGACCGATCATAGATTAGGATTCAAAATCTGTCACCAGTCTCTGTCAGCATAGATTAAAAATATAGTTGCCAATAACTAATAAATCGATTTGAATGATAACCGATATTATGATTTCTATTTATTTTGTTGATATTTTATTTTTTACTGTTGACATTATGTTAATGTATTTAATAATTATTATGATTAAATCGGTTATCTGGAGTCTGGTGCAAGAGTTTTTATATCACATTGTTTGAACTCACTAACGTTAATCGATTATAGTAATCAACAACCAATTTAATTCGTGACTTAAACTTATTTTGAGATTTCTCGTTTTCCAGATTGTAAATTGAGTCGATTTTTTACAGTTTGGAATAGAAAAATATAACGCTTTTTTTAAACCATATCTCAACTTATTACAGTCAGGCCCAGAAATCCCCGTCTCCTTTTCCCTGCATTAAAATGATATTTCATCACTCTTGACTGAAAACTGTCCACTTAAGAAACAGGTTTATACTGAGATTTATATTCCTAACTTTTGCATAGCAAAATTTAGGAATATTGTGTTTGTTGTGGTAATAAATCTTTTATTAATAATATAATAATAATAAAATGTTTATTTATCTTCACAAAAAGATTCTACATTAATAGGTACATTACATTTATGTTACGTCTTTATTATTATTATTAAATCCTATGTAAGATGAGAGATAGTTTGACTAATCAACGATCAGGCTAGTAGTAGTAGCCTTAACCAGGTTTTGCAAGAGATTAGGTTGAAATTAATGTGGTCTCGTATAGGCGTTGACAATATTCGACAAAAGCGCCGATAAAAATTGTTTACTTTTCCTCTGTGCGTTAAATGTCTTAGTAATAATCTAAAAAAGAATAATTAATTAATAATTATTTGTTTTCAGTTTACAGCGAGTGTTAAATGCAACAAGCGCTGAAGTTGAACAAATGCTCCAAGGTTACTCGGACGTGCGAACTATTGCTACGTTCGCTACAGCACTCAAAAGGTATTACTTGTGGTCAATAGCTTATATAACTGTACTCGACTTGTTTGCAAAGGAGATTAGATAGGAATGAACAAGTGAGGAGGAAAAAAAAAAAGCTTCCCAAAGAGTGCTAAATCTGTTGCGTTTTTGACGCCGAAATAGAAAAAAAAAATAAAAAAATGGTCAAGTGCGAGTCGGTCTAGCGCACGCAGGGTTCCGTACCATTGTCTATAAAAACGAGCAAAAAGTTCACGTTTGTTGTATGGGAGCCCCCTTAAATATTTATTATATTTTGGTTTTAGTATTTGTATTTAGTTTCAACTGTGTCACTATCACGGTTCGTGAGATACAAACTGGTGACAGACAGACAGACAGACAGCGAAGTCTTAGTAATAATATATAATAATAATAAAGAAGTCCACATACTTAGACTTTTAAAACGCGTTTGTAGAACCTTGAGATTGGTTTTCGGACTCCTCAAGGGCACATTGTTAAAATTTTAAGAAAAACTCGTTTGAAAATCTCTTCTTTGTTTGAAATAATTGTGTACACTTTTCATCCACTTCCAGAGCATTATGTGAATCGGAAACCAAGAAGAACAGCGCACGCGACCGTTTCCACAAGCTGACGCAGAAACTTTCGCTGGAGAAAAAGACTGTATCGGACCTGCAGAATAGAGTCACGTAAGTATTCGCGTAAGTTGGACCGCTTTGCGGATTCCGACAATTATACCCGCCGCTAATTCTGTGTGTTCCCGTTTATACGATAAATAATACACTTTATTGCACACCATTTACAGAGCATAATTATTAAAAAAGGTACAACTGGCGGTCTTATCGATTACAGCAATCTCTTTCAGTCTAGTCTGGAGTCTGAGATAGTTTTTTAACTTTGCCACTAGCAAATCTATAATATTTTACTGCAATGCATTAAACACTAACACATATATAGCATAGGAGATTTTTTGAAATAGCGTCTATCATGTCTTGTTTTTCGGGGACCGGAGAAAAACATCTTATCGATTGTTGATTGAAAAACCGCGGCCGGCAGATTACCGTGCCTTCCGAAGCACGGAGACGATCAGAAATGAAACAATTAATGTTTACCCATCAATGGACTGACCGCTAGCTTAGGTGCCTTACCTCGCCGATAAATTACCAACCTTTGAACTGCAACTGGCCATAATCGGTTTCACGTTTCTACGATACATTTAAAAGTAACCTAGCTTTTTATTTTTTCAGGCAACTTGAAGATGAACTCCACCAAGCCTCCTGTAAATACAAAAAGTTAGAAAAAGAGAAAGAAGCAGCAGAAATAGCCGCCAGGACGGTAGCTAGCGAGCCGCCTAACGCCTGTCTGACCCCAACGGTAGTGAAGCCTGCATACATGGTTGTACCCCCATCCGCTCTCAACCATGCTATGATACAAAATGATAGTGCCAACTCCAGTTTCGTAAGTATTTTTCTCTCTACTCTACTTAATATTAGTTTCTTCTCCGGGTCCTCCACCTAGGTAGCTAGAGAAAGCCGCAGGTTAGCTGGGGTAGGGTCCTCGCTGGCGAAAAAAATTACAGAAAGCTAGAAAAATGCCAGAAGCTAAAGCCAAAGTACGTCCACTGCTGGACAAAAGCCTCCCCAAAGAATGGGAAGATATGCCATAATCGCCATGCTTTGTAGACGGGTTGGCGATCGCAGTTTGATGGTCATAGTTTACAGCAAACGCTGCTGCCCGTTCTCTAGTATTATATTCTATGCCGTCACCACACAGCAAAGAACCCCCACACATAAAAGGGTTGTACCCCCATCAGCTATTAACCATGCTAACATACACTCTCATAGTGACTACTCTAGTTACGGAAGAATTTTTCTCTCTACTATTAAAGTCTCTTCTCCAGGTCGTCCACCTACGTAGCTAGGGAAAGCCGCAGGTTAGCTGGTTTATTTATCTACTTACTCGTATTGTTACTGAATTTGTTTTTATGATATTGTTACAGAATATTACTGTTATTACTTCAGCGGCTTATTCATGTACTTATTCGTATTGTTAGGTACTGAATTTGTTTTTATGTTATTGTTACAGAATATTACTCGTATTACTTCAGCGGCTTATTTATCTACTTATTCGTATTGTTACTGAATTTGTTTTTATGATATTGGTACAGAATATTTATACTCTTATTACTTCAGCGGCTTGTTTACCTACTTATTCATATTGTTACTGAATTTGTTTTTATGATATTGCTACAGAATATTACTCTTATTACTTCAGCGGCTTATTTACCTACTTATTCGTATTGTTACTGAATTTGTTTTTATGATATTGCTACTGAATATTACTCTTATTACTTCAGCCGCTTATTTCTACTTACTCGTATTGTTACTGAATTTGTTTTTAAGATCTTGTAACAGAATATTACTCTATTTACTTCAGCGGCTTATTTACCTACTTACTCTTATTGTTACTGAATTTGTTTTTATGATATTGTTACAGAATACAATGGTACAAAATATTGAGAACTCCGACTCGCCGTACTTGAGCCTTAAACAGAGCAACATATTCTCACTGGCGGCGTTGCAGCGCAAACCCATCGTACAGGACAAGAAAAAGGTACACCATATAAATCAAAACCAAACACTTTTAAAGTATTTATTTAAAATTTATGCACGTATAGGTACAAAGGCGAACTTAATGCCTAAGGCATTTTTTCGGCGTCAAGATGATACGAACACTGAACATGGTAGGTAAGAATGTTTATAAATAAAGAAAAATAGTAAAGGGGAGAGTATACCGCCTTGAGGGACACCAGAGTCTACGTTACACCAGTTCGATGACGATTCACCGACGCGAACTGACTGGATAGATCCGAAGATAGGATACAAACCAGTCTAAAGCTTCGTCAGAGATCTTGAAATGTGAAAGGATAGATAGGAGAATGTCGTGACTGACGTTATTAAAGGCTTTCGAGAAGTCAATCAAAACTAAAACTGTAATCTATAAGGCTATATATTTAGGTACACTTAATGCACATTGCACGTCCAAATTTCTGAAAATAGAATAATATAACAAATAAAAACCATCAGAATAAATACAGCGATGTCAAAACATAAATATATAATCTATATCTTCTATACTAATATATAAAACTGAAGAGTTTGTTTGTTTGCTTCAACGCGCTAATCTCAGGAACCACTGGTCGGATTTGATTTGATTCTTTCAGTGTTAGATAGCCCATTTATCGAGGAAGGCGATAGGCTATATATCATCACGATAAGTCTAATAGGAGCGGAGCGCCAATGAAGAATGTTTCAAAATCGAGGGATTGTTTTCCTTTGCATTCCCAAAAATCATGTTAGAATTGTTCCCCTTTAAAAGTTCAAAATAAAAGTCCGTGACTGTATATGTCTATCTTTTAAGAGCCATTTCACGTTTTCGCGCGAATTTCTAAGATTTCGGGCTCCTATATTACCATCTTAAGTAATACCCAGAAATTATTGAATACATGTTAAATATGGAAAAATCGTTTATTTTTACGTTTAATGTATCACATTTACCAAAAAAAATTTGCTTGTTCTGTAGTGACTCATCTCCCACAACCATTTTAATGAAAAATCGCCGCAGAGTCAATTTCAAAGTCCTGTATCTAGCAATTATACTTAAATAAACTAAGCTAAAAAAATAAATTCTGCATGAGACATATATTTTATTCGTCGTTTAATGTAACAGATTCTTGGATTTTGTTACCATTAATTAGTAAAAAAATAAATCCTTACACCAATTTTAAGTTTTTTTTTTGAAATTCATAGTGATTTTTGGTTTAAATAAAGCGTAATTATGGGTATACTAATATTATTAAATTATACCAAAATAAACTATGTTCTTTGGAGAATCGAATTTGACATAATATCGATTTGAACATCAGTTTAAATTACAATAAATTACGATACACGGGTGGGCGTAGGGATGTTCCGATACTATCAAAGTATCGATACCTACTCATATAAATAGTACTTTAATCATTTTTCGATACTACTCATTTAAATACTCCTAAAGTATCGATACTTACTCATATCGATACGTTTATTTTTTTTTTATGAAACTACGTATCGGCAAAAATTAATAGTATAATGAATGAACTAATTTATATTTAATTAACAAAAATATCTTTTATTATTACATATAGGTATTAAACAAAAAACTCCTTAGAATCAAGATTTCCCAAAAACAGTAATTATTCTAGGTATTTTGGAGACAACCTGTTCCTTGTATGTGTCATAGTTGCTCCGGCTTTAAAAAACTCGCTTGTAACCGATGTTGCGACTACAATTAAATACTTTTGTGCATATTTGTACAGACAAGGAAATACAAATTTCATATCATCCCATTCTATAAATGGGTTGCTTTTAAGCGAATCTACTGGATTCGATATAAAGAGAAACTTCATCGCCCTGATGAGTTTTTTTTATGTCCGTGTGCACCATAAGGAGTTATCCTTATGGTGTTTCCAAACATCATATTCGGTTGGAGTAGTAGATGAGCTTTCACTGTCTCGTTCTGTCTGATGCGTTCAGAAGTTTGGGTATTTTAAATAAATTCGGTCTGATTCGATTCGATACCAAGTACTTTTGTTTCGACACCGAGTAAGTATCGCAAAATTGATTCGATTCTATTAGTACTTGGTATCGAATCAAAAGTATCGAGTACCTACTCGTATTTACTAGTATCGGAATGTCCCTAGGTGGGCGCCGATTAGTACGGCGCGAGCGCCCGTCGAGGTAGGACCCGTGCCATTTTTCCCGCGTCACGACTTTCGAGCGCTCGTACAGTGAAGTAGTTCCTATACTGCGACCACATAGTTTTGATTCGTTTTGTATTTTTTTATAAGGTACGGTTTTATTTATTATGAAGTATGTATGTATGTAAGATTTTAGTTTTTTGTAGAATAATTATATGTTTTTGTTTCAAATGCTACCCAAATTGGTTCGGTTTTATCAAGACTCCGTATTGCCGGAAATCATAGATCCGAGAAATGCAAGATCAATGCCTTTACGGCAAATATAATATAATAATAATAATATCTGGGGACAATGTCACACAGATCATCCTAGCCCCAAACTAAGCAAAGCTTGTACTATGGGTACCAGGCAACGATATACATACTTATATAGATAGATAAATACTTATATACATAGAAAACATCCATGACTCAGAAACAAATATTCGTGCTCATCACACAAATATTTGTACTTACCGGGATTCGAACCCAGGACCACCAGCTTCGTAGGCAGGATCACTACCAACTAGGCTACGGTGATCGTCATATGCATTTAGCATATTAAAAATACTATGTTCGTTTTTGTATCAACTTTTATTAAATATTGTACATAACATACCTATTCGTGTTTTCTTATTAATCTAGCTAGAAATCTTTGTTAGAGTAAATAAAACTATTTTTTTATAAATCTCTTATCAATTCACCTTAGTCCACACTTAGTCCTTCTTGACACGTGTATTACACAGTTTACGTTGCGTTTGAGTGGGTTGACACGCACACATAAACAATGATGCAGTCTTTTACCTAAACTCGAGCGTAATCATTTTGTGAAATGGCTCTTAAGGTTGGCTCACTATAAACTTTTTTATTCTAACCAAATTTGTTCTCAAATAATGTACTATTTGCGTAGGTGTTTTCATAAAGGTGATATTAATCCTTATGGAATTAAATATTATTCATCACAAGTTTAATTTAAAACCAAATTGCCGTTTACATCATTCGATAACAATGAATATCTTACGAGATATTGCAGTTTTAAAATAACGTCGCAGCATAATAATAAGCAATTACTGCGCGCGCATTTATGCTGTGCAAGACAAGGTCAAGAGTAAAACAAAATTAATAATTATGCACAGTTTTATATTCCAAGATAAGTTTGTGTCTACAATACAATAACAGTGTAAGAATCAACATAATTGTGTCTGATTTTATTTTTTTATTAAAAGACACGCCCGCATTGATGAATCTAATCCTGTGTCGCGGGGTACTTTACAAACATATAATAGACGGACACAAATTGCATCCAGACTAAGAACAACTATTTATGGGTCACACAAATAGTTGTCCGGCGCGGGACTCGAACCCGCCACACGAAGCAGTGAGGCGACTGTCTTAGCCGCTGCGCCACACGTGCAGTCAATAAATGATTTATTATTATTATATCCTGTCCTGACTGTTGCCTAACGACGACTCTAACTTTCTCAGACGGTAGAAAAGGTTTACGTTTTGCGTGCACATAGCTACAATACTGAGCTATTGAGGAAAATATATTTCAAATTACTGCTATCACAATAAAATTCTTAATACATTGTAGCAAGAGTGTAAGAAGAAAATATCTTATTAAATAATTTTAAACAATTATTTATTTTGAAAATTAATGAGTTTTTAATAATAAAATGTAAGCAATTAAAATTTATGTTATGCCATTTGTTTTTGCCTAACTTGATAGATTATACCTAAATAATACATTTATAAAGACCTATGTATATCTTTATGTAGCTCCCATCCAAGCAAATAAATAAATAGTAAGATATATTTATTCTCTCAACACAAAGTTAGCTCTTAACAACATAGTTTAATACATTATTGTATAAAATAGAACTTTGTGAGAGACTGGTGCCTGATTTAGATTATAAATCCCTGTACTACAGGTCACCAGGGAAATCATTCATTCATTGAAAACATTCAGTCGAAATGAGACCATAATTAATTATTCAACTACTTTAAAAATATAATGTAGTATTTAATTCTTATTTCAGCCCCTTGATGCCGACACAGTCTTCAAGTACTCCAAAAGCATGGGAACAGACAAGCACAGCATATTCCACAAGAAGCAGTCCCTCAAGATGGAGACCTTTGACTGCGAGAACAACACCCCCCTCGACATCTCGTACGACGGGCTCGGCGGCCACTCCAAAGTGGACACCTTCCCTGTACCGAAGAATTCACCAACTAAGTCCAAAATACCTAAGCTGTCGGCCAAGCACAAGCTAAAACGCCCAAATCCTACCGGTTGTCATAATATCGAAGAAATGCTAAAGAAACGAAAAAGCGAATGAAGTGAGTTGAGTATATTATGGTATTTTGTCATGAAATCTATGGTTATTTTGAGAAATGTAAATTCTTAAATAATATTTTTAATTCTAACATGTTTGATGTACATGTTTAAGGGGAATATTGCCACTGAAGTTAACGGTGTATTTGGCCGCAATTACTATTTTATAACCGTTAATTTAAATTATTTATTATTTATTTCACTCGTCATGGCAATCTAGCATAATCATGCTCCATGGGTAGTCAACCTCGACTGTTTTGTTCTCCTCAAGGATCATTATAATGCTGAAATGTCAAGACAGTAGGGACAGACTAAAATGCAGTCGGATTACATTAAAGATTATGAACAATATCAATAATTTTACTAGCAACCAATTAAGAAACGCCTTTTTAGCTAAATGCGCCGTTAAATATTTCATGTGGCAACATTCCACATTAAGGTCCAGAATACAGTGAGTAGCTATCTCGCTCGCGCGTATAGGATTTTAAATTATAATACCCACTTTAAATAGAATACCGATATTCAAAAAATGCTTTATACTTATTTTTTTGTCAATACCGTTTTCACCGTACCGACCATACCGATGTGCCTAGCACGCCACGGTCACGTTCACATATTCGTGATGTGGCATTTTGTGGTGGTCAAAAGTATATATAATATGTATATTTTAAAAATAGTTAAACTTTTTAAAATATTCTATCGTAAAAGTATTGTTTATAAATTATTACAATATGACCAACGCACGATTTTCGAAAGGGCATAAATCATTTTGCGAGCGAGTAAGACAACTGCACACTGATTTCTGTGCTCTAAGGTATAAAAACACTTTTTAGACTAGATGATCGGAAGTGGATATTTGACTGTCATTAAAGGTCTTTAATTATGCAATCCATTCATTTTTATTTTGTTAGAATATATAAAATGTTCATAATACAAATGGAGAATATTATAAAATGAATGGGTGAATACATAAACATTCTCCAATCAAAGTTTTAATACATATTTTGATGTGAGACTTTTGCAGACTTATCTATTAAGGTTTGTTCTCTCGTAGCTGGTATGACAATATGGACTATTCTCACGCCAATATTCGTAATAATCCTGAAAATTTAAATATTTTAGTATTAGTATTGTACGGGCTAAGGGTCAATTTATACTAGCGCAGAGTCGAAGCGCATCGAAGCGTCAAATTCTTTACAACTAAAGCAGAATACATCCATCGTGATCAACACATTCAACACCGACGCAGGCCAATTCCCGACGGATGACGCGCAGGTTCGCTAGTGCGCGCACGGTACGCGAGACGCGCGCGCACCCCTCAGCGTCGGTCGCGCGCAGACGCGCGAATTCCGAAGAATGCGCGCGTCTTTTTAAAATCTCAGAAGTATGAGCGTTACGCTGTGGAGTTAAGGTTGAATTTGTTATGTTCAGTTTTGGATAGACGCTTCGATGCGCTTCGACTCTGCGCTAGCATAATTTGACCGTAAGGATGAAATTGGGATCAGAGTGTTACATACTGCGGAGTAATGCTACTTAGTTAGGAAAGGAAAAAAAAACAAGGTTTATGTATAAGATAGTAATATAGAGAGAAAGGCTGGATTTTGAATCACGAGAGTAAAAATGATTAGTAATGCCATGGGCATTACAACACTAACGATTGACGATTGGATTATTGATAAGCATAAATAACCCTAAAATAGTCGAAATATATTTTGTCTATGGTCTAAAGGGTGCCACTAAAGTAAAAGGTAAACATTTAGTAAATTTTCGATGATTATTAATTATCCAAATTATTTGTTTACCATAGTTAATTATTAATAATCCGACTTATTTGTTTACTTTGTACCACAGTTAATTATTAATTATCCGATTTATTTGTTTACTTTGTACCACAGTTAATTATTAATTATCCGACTTATTTGTTTACTTTGTACCACTGTTAATTATTAATTATCCGACTTATTTGTTTACTTTGTACCACAGTTAATTATTAATTATCCGACTTATTTGTTTACCTTGTACCACAGTTAATTATTTAATATCCGACTTATTTATTACTTTTTACCACAGTTAATTATTAATTATCCGACTTATTTGTTTACTTTGTACCACAGTTAATTATTAATTATCCGACTTATTTGTTTACCTTGTACCACAGTTAATTATTTATTATCCGACTTATTTGTTTACTTTTTACCACAGTTAATTATTAATTATCCGACTTATTGGTTTACTTTGTACCACAGTTAATTATTAATTATCCGACTTATTTGTTTACTTTGTACCACAGTTAATTATTAATTATCCGACTTATTTGTTTACCTTGTACCACAGTTAATTATTTATTATCCGACTTATTTGTTTACTTTTTACCACAGTTAATTATTAATTATCCGACTTATTGGTTTAATTTGTACCACAGTTAATTATTAATTATCCGACTTATTTGTTTACTTTGTACCACAGTTAATTATTAATTATCCGACTTATTTGTTTACCTTGTACCACAGTTAATTATTTATTATCCGACTTATTTGTTTACTTTTTACCACAGTTAATTTTTAATTATCCGATTATTTGTTTACCTTGTACCACAGTTAATTATTAATTATCCGATTTATTTGTTTACTTTGTACCACAGTTAATTATTAATTATCCGACTTATTTGTTTACTTTGTACCACAGTTAATTATTAATTATCCGACTTATTTGTTTACTTTGTACCACAGTTAATTATTAATTATCCGACTTATTTGTTTACCTTGTACCACAGTTAATTATTAATTATCCGATTTATTTGTTTACTTTGTACCACAGTTAATTATTAATTATCCGACTTATTTGTTTACCTTGTACCACGGTTAATTATTAATTATCCGACGTATTTGTTTACCTTCTGATTTAGTGGTGCCCTTAGCGGGATAAATTGGCAGTAGAGTTGTGTGCTATTATGTTTCGTTATAATCGTCCAATAGTAATTTCGCATTGTATTTAATGGGAGATAACATTGCTTAAGCCAGTAAATGCATAATCGTTTTTAAGTCTCCCGACTTGGTTATTATGCTTTAATGTATATAATTTCGATGTAAAAGCGACGTGTCAAAGCAATCATAAACATTAGTATATAGTCTTATATAACATATCGTATCGTTATTTGATAAAATAAGCATCATTCATTAGTTCATGTGTTAATCATAATTCGTTAACTAATTTAAGGCTTATATTCTCTTAATTGGCCGCACCATTAAAGGATTCAGAACACATATCAAACACCGTAACGTCACCGTATAACCTTTCGCCTCGCCGTCATACAGGCGTCAATCTAACGTAAGTACGTAACCAAAGCGGGTCATCAACTCCGATACACGGCTGCTACGGCTAGGCGACGCCTCTGCTACGGCTTGGCGACGCGACCGCGACAGCTAGGCGACGTATGTGCTACGGCTAGGCGACGTCTGTGCTACGGCTAGTCGACGCCTCTGCTACGGCTAGGCGACGACTCTGCTACAGCTAGGCGATGCATCTGCTACGGCTAGGCGACGGCTCTGATATGGCTTGGCGACGCGTCGGCTACAGCTAGGCGACGTCTGTGCTACGGCTAGTCGACGCCTCTGCTACGGCTAAGCGATGCCTCCGCTATAAATATGCGACGCCTCGGCTACGGCTAGGCGACGCTTAGGCTACGGTTAGGCGACGCCTCTGCTACGGCTAGGATACGTCTCTGCAACAAGTATGCGACGCCTCGGCTACGGCTAGGCGATGCCTCTACTACAAGTATGCGACGCCTCTGCTACGGCTAGGCGACGCCTCTGCTACGATGGTGTACTTTGCAGTAGGTAGTTTAATACGAAGAATACTGAGCGGTTCAAGTTGATACGGTTACGATCCGTTTCAGAGTTGATATGGACCTTTAATCTGTCTACAGTAAGCTAGTAACACGGTATATTACTAGCCCTGTCCAATGATTCCATTTGCAGTCACGTCATGTCTCAACTTAGCAAGTATAGTCGTAGTCGTATTTGTAGGGCGCATTCCTTGTAGCTTATTTGATTTAATCCGCCTTGACTTCGTCCGGGTTGTACTGACGCCAGCACATCGAGCTACCCCAATCTGTCAAATTTCCCCAATTGAAAATGAACCTTGTGCTTTTGTGATAAAGATGAAAAAATATAAGAGAAAAATTTGACAATTTGGGGCAGCTGGATTTGTTGGCTTCTGTACAATTAGGTATAATGTATGCAATTACAGTTATTTCGCTACCTCGTCCGCCTGGATTTCTTTTTTCCTCTTACATAGTATGGAGTATGATTAAAAAAAATTGGGTGTTTAATTTTAACCAGATGTCTTTAATTCAAATGACAAAATCTCTAATTAACCCTGATAAAAAACGCTGAAAAATGCGATAACTCAATCTTAGTAAGTTATTTTCTTAATTGTATGTTATAAAATAAATTAAGCATGGTTGCATTCATACTAAAAAATATGACTTATATGTCTAATTTCATAACTTGAATAGTAATTTTTGTATAACTATTATTTACCTTTATTGATTATTTTTTGTATATTTTTAAATTATACAAGTATAATTAATCGGTCAGTCCATGGACATTCAAGTCTTAGGACGAGTTAGTACTTTTCTCTACACTCTCATATTAAACCTCTATTTATATTTTATACAATAAATATGATTTGATATAAATTGATCCATACTCATATAAATAATAATTAGTAAATACCCACATAGATATCCATTTTATGCATTTTGTATGAGAAGCCTTCTTTGTATACCACCAATAATTCTTTATTTTATTCAACTTCATTGGTTATAGCGCTCTTTAAGTTTCTTTCACTGTTTAAGTTATACTAGCTGTGACCCGCTGTTTCTCCGCGATTTATAAATTATAGGCTATGTATAATTTTCGTATATATAAGTAAAGTTTCATTAAAATCTGTTCCGTAATTATTTCATAAAAGACTAACAAACATCCATACTCACAAACTTTCGCATTTATAATATTAGTCAGTTAAACATTATCACTAATACAAAAATATCAATGGATAATTTTATTATTATGATACATAAATATATCAGTGTAACTGCAAAGGCGAGGCGAGTGAGCGAGATACATGATCTTTTTATTAATTTCAATATGTTTGGCCGGCCCAAACAAAAGAATAATAAGTGAGTTTTGTTTATATTTTATCTTAAGCTTACAATTAATAGTGTTTTTGATCTTGTTCTTGTTGAAGATTTTGTGTCGATGATTGGGGAAGAAGATACTTTAAGCCGTACCCACCGATTATGCTTAGATGATTAGCGTAGTTTTTAATGGCAATTATCATAACCTTTTTTTGTATATAGAATCTATGTGTGCTCTTTGTAACTTCTCTGTGTACTTTTAATAAACCGCCTTTGAATGAATATTAGGTAAAGTGCGATCGAGGTGCAGGAAGAAATTTGTACAATGTTCTCATTAACCACTGACAGTTCGAGAGTTTCTATTAAATATTTAAAGGAATAAAATCAGACCTTATTGTCGAAGGGAAAAGGTTTGTAACGCCTTAAGATTGCGGCATCTGTGCGAGTGTGACGCAATATATGACGGGCTAGACTAGACTACAGCTAATAGACCGATAGGGTAATTTTTTAAGTGGAACGAAGTACCTTATCGCGCTTTGCGAAAGGGGGCCGGACGGAAAAAATTAAGACGAAATGTTGTAACGACACTTTTTTTTATTACTAAATTGAGTCTACTGATTAATTTTATATTACATTTTTTTTTTATTATTAACAAATATAATGTAATATTAACTTCGTTCCATCCGGGTGTCCCTTGACACCTCTCAAGTTTTTTTAACAAATTTTTAACAAATTCGTTTCGGATCTAAGACGGTTAAAGCGATTCCCTGGGATATGCCTGAGCCTCACCGCTCAGTGTCATTTCATTGGGTGTCACTGTTGATCCTGTCACTGGTGGTCACCGTACCTTAGTTGGTAGTGCTCCTGCCTACGAAGCGGGTGGTCCTGGGTTCGAATCCCGGTAAGTGCAAATATTTGTGTGATGAGCACAAATATTTGTTTCTGAGACATGGATGTTTTCTATGTAAGTATATAAGTATTTTTTATCTATATAAGTATGTATATCGTCGCTTGGTACTCATAGTAAAAGCTTTGCTTAGTTTGGGGCTAGGATGATCTGTGTGACTAGATATTATTATCCTGGCTTAAAGGAGTTGCGGTGATGGGTAACAGGAAGGGACTGCTCCCGATATAAAAAAGACCAACAGGGTCGAATGGTTTGTAACCCTGACTGCTAAGCCTTAAGCCCCACCCAGGACAAATATTTGTCTCATGAGCACTATTATTTGTTCTGTGTTTGGATGTAATTTACATATAAGTAAGTTTGTCAGTTGTGTAGTTGCCACAGTACAGGCCCTGCCTAGTTCTGGATCAGATGACAGTGTCTTAGCTGTCTCAAGATATTTATTATTTTCATTTATTTATTTATATTTATACAAGACCGACAAATACATATTATGTACGAAATTCTTACTGCACTGTGACCTCACTTTATCTAGTTTGTTACCCGGATTGAGGCTTTGAGTGTTATTGGCATAATTCTGTCAAGATAATTCTCTGTAGAAGCTCAGAATTAGGATGTTGACAGTGTTATATCACAGCCCCAAAAGAGTACCGTCGATCAACGCTGGATCTTTCTTTGTTGGTGTTTTGCTAGAATCCATTCGATTTTGACAGTATGGGAATGGAGAATGAAACTGTATGTACACGCAGGTTTAAATTGTTTCAACACAAACTTACAGGTTTAATATAGAAATTGCCAAATCGTTTTCTCAATTTACAAATAAGTATCTATTCAAATTATAATCGACTCAATGTTGCCATATAGTTGTAGTTTCAGTGTTCGATGTTACAACATAATAAATAGTCTTTTAAGCGAAAATGTGTATGTTATTATAATTGGTGTCTTTAATTGTGATTTTTCTATATAACATGTGTATGATGAAATTAGTGGTCACTCAGTGGCTTGAGTCTTAAAGGCTGTATGAAAAATGTAAACTGTACTCTTTGTTTATGGTAATAAAAGTCATAGTGCAACTGGCTGAATCTTTATTACGGCGGGGAAATCTAATGGAGACGACTCAAAAATGGAATATCACGATCTTCTCCACTCTATCCCTTCGTTACTTGGGACTGTTAAGATTTTTTCTACAGGAAAAATTCTAATAACTTTTTAGTCCCAAATAGCGACAGCGAGCTAAGGAAGTCAATGTTTCTTTTTTTATTATTTACGCTAATTATTAATTTATGATGCCTTAGAGCAATGGAGAGGGCTATGTTCGGAGTTTCCCTGCGGGATCGAATCAGAAATGTCGAAGTCCGCAGGCGAACCAAAGTCACCGACATAGCCCGAAGAATTGCAAAACTGGAGTGGCAGTGGGCGGGGCACATAGCTCGTAGAACCGATGGCCGATGGGGCAGAAAGGTTCTCCAGTGGCGACCACGAACCGGAAGACGCAGCGTGGGCAGGGCCCCTACAAGATGGACCGATGATCTTGTGCGGGTCGCTCGAAACTGCTGGATGCGAATTGCGCAAGACTGGCAATTGTGGAGATCTTTGGGGGAGGCCTTTGTCCAGCAGTGTCTTTCGGGTGATATGATGATGATGATGATTTGCGCTAAATCTTTTTTCGGACCGTCCATGACGATGAGGTCTGCTATTAAACTCTCTGTTAACTATTAACCAGGCTTTGCTAAAATATTTTGCATTGCTTTTGGACCTTATTACTAAGATATAAGGTTGAAGTTGACGTGACCTTGTATACTACACCGCCTGTTTATTGTTTACTCAGAGAGCAGAGACTAAAGCACAGTTTTGCTTACTGTTTACATCTAGGTTATCTAACATCATCATCAAGTCAGCCGAATGACGTCCACTGATGGAGAAAGGTCTCCCCAAAAGATCTCCACGATCGAATCTATTCCACCGCTGGGTAGGATATGCCATAATCTTCACGCTTGGCAGATGGGTTGGCAATTGCAGTATGGTGGTCATAGTACCCAGAGAGACACGACCAGTTTCTTGGAGGTATTCCCTTCTTAACCCCTTACGGGATGAAATGGGTGGTGATATTCTTTGCCGACAGCCACACAGCATTATTTATCGCCGGACAATCCACATATATGCATATATCTTTTATCCCGCCTGTTATTACAGTACAGTTTATAAGAGGCAAAATACTAGCTAAAGGAAAGCTCAAGTTGGCAGGATTTAAGGGTTGAACTTGGCTACCGTAGTGGAAATTCATCCAGGAGCATTATTTCTTCGTTAGGAGATAAGTGTCATTGAATATAAAAATCATAGCATTAGTTTTTATCTTAGTTTAAAAGTTGTAAATAAATCTCACTCAAAATATATGTATGAACAATATAATTAAGGTATTATGATTAGATGTATACCATGCAGACGACAGCTTTTGGAAGGCTCAGGAAAGATTCACTCACCGCAATTCTTTAATAGGAAGAAGGACACACACAGAGTTAGCTCCATATTAGACTTTCTAATATGGAGCTAATTCTGTGTGTGAGTCATAAAAGATGTAGTAAAACGATAACTTTTATTGAAACGTGACAGTTTATTGTTTGTAATCACATAAATGTAGATAAACATAGTTAGGTTACCGAACTCATTCATGCATGTTTCAAATCGTAGGGAGTCAAGTTACCGATCTCATCCATGCATTTTTCAAATCGCAGGGAGTGAAGTTACCGATTTTATTCATGCATGTTTCAAATCGTGGGGAGTGAAGTTACCGGTTTTATTCATGCATGTTTCAAATCGTGGGGGAGTGAAGTTACCGATCACATTCATGCATTTTTCAAATCGTAGGGAGTGAAGTTACCGATCTCATTCATGCATTTTTCAAAACGTAGGGACTGATTCCTTCGTAGCAAATACACTTGTCGCCTGCCTTGTCGTCTTCATTGTAAGCTATTTAAAATTTTGTCCAAGGTTGCTGGTACGCCTGCTAAAAGTAAACTCAGCTTTACATTAAAATAAAATGATGCATTGATGTTATCAGTTCAAAGAACATATTTCGTTTTTCGGTTGGTGAAACAGCAGCCTTAGCCAATTTTAACTCGGTTCTGTGAACCGTAATGTGTCAAATATATGAATTAAAATCAAGTTTATCGTTGTCTGTAATTGTAATTCTGTTTTGTTAAGTACTGCTACAGGTGTACAGACGCTAGCACATCAAGCTACCCCGATCTGTCCAATTTCTCCAATTGAAATTGAACCTTATGCTTTTGTGATAAAGTTGAAAATCTATAAGAGAAATTTGACAGATTAATCACAGATCGATAAGAAAAGCCGTTCTCAACACTAGCGCGGTAGGGGATGGTCGAGTATACATTAGACGTTAAGAGTACCAGTTCTAGTCTATCATGTTGATATATGATTGCCGATCTATAATCATGCTCATCTTGCGTCGACATAAAATGTAATCTATACATATAATAAAATCGTAGGAAAGTCAAAACTGTACGTTGAATATTTTTTTAAAAGGATACATGGGGCGTGATCTACAATCGATATCGAAGTCAAAAATATAGTTTTTAGAATTTTTGTCTGTTTATCTGTTTGTCTGTATGTATGTCCGGGCTAAACTCAGAAAGTACTGCATGGATTTACTTCAAATTTTGCCTGAATATTACTAAGAGGTCGGGTCAACATATAGGCTACATATTATCACGCTATCACCTACGGGGGAGGAGCTGTGATAATTTATAAAGTTTAACGCGGGTAAAACCGCGGGGCACAGCTAGTTCGCTTGAATATAAACCCATTACCTTCTTTCTCTCATTCTCTAACCTTTACTTCAGTCGTATGGTCTAAAGTTAAAGGACACTTCTTTTGTTCTTCCTATACTGCATCATCATCATGTCAGCCAAAGTACGTCCACAGCTGGACAAAAGCCTCCCCAAAGAGTGGGGGAATATGCCATAATCGCTACGCTTGGCAGACGTGTTGGTGATCGCAGTTTGATGATCATAGTTCACAGACAAACGCTGCTGCTCGTTCTCTGGTAGGTATCCTCTCGGTCGATTTCTACGTCCCTCACGGGATGAGATTGTATGCCGTCACCACACAGCAATACTATCTGATACTGAGCATCATTTTAATTTGCTTCGATTGTAAATAAACGCCCTAACACCCTCCCGTCCCATCTGCGTAACTGAGGAGGGTTTTACTTATAAAGGTAAAGCTGTTAATGAACATTAAAATTGAAATTGTTCATCGCGACTTTTTTCTTGCTCAAAATGGTTTATTTAAAAACATGCAGGCAAGTCCTTTCATGCTAAACAAATGGTGTATTGCCTGTATCATAGGAGCTGGAGGGCTTATTTCAACACTTGCACATTTCTTTGTACAGTTAACTTACGATTTGACTGTGCAGTGGACGTTACGTCGGTGGTAACACTTTCACTTTGGTACCGTCCTTATAACGTAGGTTGTAGGAGTGGTTTTCGGAGGGCTAGTGTAGCACTGGCGTCTGTACAAAATGGAATCTAAAGTTACTATAGTTGAACCATGAATCGAGCGATCTTTTTGGTCTTCTTTAGCATGTGAATACTATAGTGTCAGAGGTGTTGTTTAAGCCCTCTGATGTCACTTAACGAATACAAGCTTAACGTGTACTTAATTTAGTCGTTTAATTTTTTAGCGTTTCCATGCTCTAGAGAGCGCGCGAAAACGCTCAGTAGTTAAACTACTTTGACTACCACCCATCTATAGACAAAGCGCGACTAGATGGGAGCTGTTATGGACTGGCTATGGAGATTTCTTGCCTAAAGCGAAGTTCATCTGTAGTTTTCATTTATACTCCAGTTTTGTACAAGTACTGGTGTGAATTTGAAACTGATATTGCAAATAAAACAAGATATTTATGTATATACTAGTTTGTAGTTATTTATTTTAAGATATTATTTTAAATCGATGTTGTTAATTTGATTTTGTTACGTAATGAATGTGGTAGACTGAAAGCGATTAAACATATTACATGATTTATTAACGTATTTTCATTTAATCCTAGATTTAATCCTTATTTAGGTTGTGGCCTGAGTTATCACCATATTTTCAACTCTGTCAGCTAGAGTAATAAAGTTCGAAACCAATGAATCTGAAATATATATACTACCTTATAACAGTGTTTACAACCTTTTTTCTTCAGGCGACCCCCCTACCCATTTTTACCCGCTTTTTTTCATATTTCTTTTATTTTGTGACACATATCCAACATTTTAATTCATTTTCGTAGGGGTCGGTTAAATACATCATTAAAATTTGTGAGGAATTGGAATAGAAAGCACTCCACCAAAATTTACTTTATTATTCAGAGGTTAGGTGGTTGTCAAGAGACAAAGTACTAGCTAGAGTTTTGAAACTTCGCGCTGAACTGTTAATGTATTTGCAGCAGGCCTAATAATAATACTACAAACTTTTTGCAACTTCCCTATAGAAGTTTCGCGACCCCCCTATAGATGCTTATGCTATGCCACAGGTTGAAAAACACTGCCTTATAATATCTGACTGGTAGAAAATGCTTTTGGAATTAACGCGACTGTTACTCGAGTTGTTTTTATGTTAATTTGGAATAGCTTAGTGGAGCTCGTGCTGTCAGTAATATATCCTTGGGCATGATTCACACACGGCCAACTGATCCCAAACTAAGCAGAACTTGTACTATGGAAACCAGATAACTGATATTTTACATATACTACTTTTCTTTTGTAAATACATACATATGTAGATAAATTACACCCAGACTCAGGACAAACAAACATGTTTATGCATACAAATATCAGTCCTAGGTGAGAACCTAACACACGCACCACGCGTGTTATGTTCAAACGCTGGCACATCAAGCTATCCCCCCCAATCTGTCAAATTTCCCCAATTGAAAGTGAACCTAACGCTTTTTTGATAAAGTTGAAAATCTATAAAAGAAATTTGACAGATTGCGGTAGCTGGATGTGCTGGCGTCTGTACATACATAGAACAAGGTAGTTTATTTCATAGTTACAGAAACACAACAGATTATTTGGGGTTTTACATATTTTCTGTTGTAAGCCAAGTTTAAATTGTAGTCTAGTAACTAAACAAATTACAACTGTACGCAGCCCTTCGATTATTATAGCTTCGTAGATATTTTTAATCTATACTTATAATAAAATCGTAGGAAAGTGAAAACTGTACATTGAATATTTTTTTAAAAGTATACTTGGGGCGTGATTTATAACCGACATCGAAACCAAAAATTTAGTTTTTAGATTTTTTTTCTGTTTATCTGTTTGTCTGTATGTATGTCCGGGCTAAACGGAAAAAGTACTGTATGGATTTACTTCAAATTTTGCATGAATATTACTAATAGGTCGGGTCAACATATAGGCTACATATTATCACGCTATCACCTACGGGTGAGGAGCTGTGATCATTTTATAAAGTTTAACGCGGGTAAAACCGCGGGGCACATCTAGTAACTCTGATAAATCGCTAGTAGATGACCGTTCACGATATAGATATGTAGTAATATACAAGTAAATCCTAATGTTAGTGCAAAGTTATCTCGCTGACATATTTATGTATTATGTATATATTACGGAATGTATGTATAATGAATGATCGAAAATATTTACAAAAAAATGTTTTTTTCATCTCTGAGATGTGCTCCGAATATTTGGAAATTCTATATCCAAAATATTCACCACCCTATGCAATTTTGTTATTTTATAGTTACCAAAAAAGTGCGTCTTACTATATTTCCAATTTGTTTTGCTGACTATATATAAAAACCAATGCGAAATGTTACTGAACATTTTAAAAATAAATCTCTTTATTATTCGTAAGCGCATACAATACTTTTACAACTTATGGTACCTATCTATTTAGGGATTCGCGAATTCATTCTGAAATGTCATCTGTGAAAAATAAAAAATACTGTCATTTTTATAAAATATCTTTATTTTTTGTTATACGAGCGTTAAATAATTAAATAGTATTTTTATTATTATATGAGACCCTTATATCTTATGGCAACGCATAATAAAACCAATAAGCGGACTAAGGGCCGGGACTCATAAACACGATACGACGTCGTGTCGTACCACGATGCGGCGTATTTGTACGCATACGCCATATATGTACGCCGCATCGTGGTACGACACGACGTCGTATCGTGTTTATGTGTCCCGGCCCTAAGGGGTAGTGAGCAGCGCTAGACATAAAACACCGGCGCTATGAAGCTAGTGTTACTAACTTGTGTCTAAGGTCCATCACTCCTTACAGATTAAGGAACTGTATACAAATGTATCGGTAAATCTACAGATAATATGCTTACATAGGTATATATTTACCTACATACTTCTGATATTCACGTATGAACGGTAATCGGCATGTGTAGTGCCATTTAAGGGGAATCAACTCTAATATATATCTTAACTTAGAATTAGCCCGGGATTCAAATTTTTGATGATACGAATATTACTATTAAATATTTGCGAAAAGAGAGTTGTATCTATCCCTGAAAGTCTCTGAACTCCTTCGAGGACTTGCAAGACAGTTTTATTCTCGGTTAAAAAAGACTTTTCGGAATAGACAACACAGGTAGAAGCGCTGGAAAATGATTAATTTAGATTAACGCTAATATGACCCGTTGTCAATAATAATAATTAAGAAATGGTATAATCACGTAAGTTTATAAACTGTGTACTTTTGATCCGTACCGCTATAGCAAGTTTTAAGAAAGAACTGCTTTAGTTAAAAAAACTGTGTATTTAGTAAGTATAGTTCGAAATAATAGACACTTTTCCGATGCAGATTTGTAAATTCTACATTGTTAATATCGTTACAATTGAAGATGAATCTTTAAGATTCCATGTTTTTGCGATGAGAGGGTATGTCTTCGTTATGCTACGATCGCCGAACCTGTAAATGCCACTAACTGGCTTAAGACCCTCATTTTATTTAGGGTGTTAAAATAATAAATTCCACTATAAAACTGGAATGTTATGAAGAAAATATGTAAATAATCCTGAACTCTATTAAAACTAATCAGTCTGCATATCTTCCATCTTCTTGTACGCTCTCTTCAGTTCCTCCAGCAAAGCTTTAGCCTGCGTCTTCTCTATCAAGAAGTCGCGTTTCTTCTGCTCGCCAGTGAAGACATCATCACTGTGCATTGTCAGAGTATACGTGTCGATTGTACCCTCTGGTCCTGAAGCTACTGACACGTCAGTCAGTTTGTTTACTGAAAGAACGAAAAATAAGTCTTAAGACATGAATTTTAAAGCTCATTTTGGTAATGATTCTATAGTATTCAGAGATGAGTTTTATTTTTAATCTATCGAGTGGAACTGTGTTTTGCGAACAATGTTGTGCTTCAAAATATCGTCTAATTTGGCGTATGCTAACAAGATAATACTTGTAGTATGGGCTTAAGATTGTGGAAACACACCAATTTAATACGGTTTCCTAAGTGATTACATATAGAATTATTGATTTTGCTATATTACAGCTTGCAGATATTGATATAACAGGCTATATGAAAGAAAGAAAGAAATCATTTTATTCTCATAACAAATACGGAAAATAGATTCCATTGTGGTATACATTTTAAATATTTTTAATTTTATCCGTACTGGTATGAAAAATGGCCCTATCTCAGCTAGTACTACATTTCTGTAGTGCTGATCTTCCGATAGGGCCAGTATGTAGGTACTGGAAGCGTAATACCAGACGAATTTACATTAACATACTTACAAGCTAAGAAAAAAATAATAATTCTGGATTGATTTAACATTATACTTACGTACACATTAAAATTATTATTATGATGAAATGTAGAACATAAAAATTAACACAACAATAGTGAAAGAAAAATTATTAATAACAAAAATATAAATAACAATGAATGCTCATAATCACTATTCATCGGATCACATTATTCATGCATTAATTTAATCGATTCCATTAATTCATCATATCGATTCTTAATGTCCCTTGTCTTGCCTTTATGCGTTTCCGAACTGCAACTTTAATGTACATACATACACACGCCTGTTTCCCAGAGGGGTAGGCAGAGACAACGGACTTCCATTTGTCACGATCCTTGCATACCACTTTCGCTTCGTTTACTGACATAATATTTTTCATACATGCTCGCCGGTTTAGGGTACTTCTGACCTGACCTTTCTTAAGTACGTCTCCGATTTGATCAGAGAATGTTCTACGAGGTCTTCCCCTTCCAGTTGTACCATTCACACAGGCCAGGTATACTTCTTTTCTCAATCTTCTTTCATTCATCCTTTCTAAATGGCCAAACCACCTCAGCATACCTTTTTCAATCTTTGTGACTACATCCTCTTTCACATCACAACGCTCTCTTACATCAGTATTTCGAATTCTGTCTCTCAAAGTCACACCACACATACTTCTCAGAGCTCTCATTTCCACTGCATTTATTTTACTCTCATCCTTTTTCTGCCATACCCAACTTTCACTTCCATACATTAAAGCGGGCACTAACACTCCATCGTGCACGGCCAGTCGAGCCTTCTTTGAGACTTGCCGGCTACTCATAAAGGCATGTAGTGCCCCATTCACTCTGTTCTCCGCATTTACTCTTCTAACAATATCTTTTTCATATTTCCCATCTCTCGTAAACAAAGTTCCCAAATATACAAACTCTTTCACTTGTTCGACTTTCTCTCCTCCAATCACAATATCACATGCTGTCGTGTATTCATCCCTCTCAAATACCATTACTTTCGTCTTACCAACATTCATTTTCATCCCTTTCCTTTCAAAAGATTCATGCATATTTGTTACCATCACCTGCAACTCGTCCGCCGATGATGCAAGTAGAACTTGATCATCAGCGTAAAGCAGGCATTTGATGAGTAACTCATTCATCCTTACACCGCATTCACTTTCTTTCAAATCTTTTAAACAGCTATCCATGAATAGGTTAAACAACCACGGTGACGCTACAAATCCCTGTATAACACCCTTTTGGATGCTAAACCACTCAGTGTATGACCCGTTAATCCTCACGCAAGCTCTGGAATCCCTATAAAGAGATTTCAGTGCTTGAACAAGGTTGTCGTCTAACCCATACATGGACAGTACCGACCAAAGCTCATTCCTCAACACTCTATCGTAGGCCTTTTCTAAGTCTACGAAGGCACAGTAGACCTTTTGGCTTTTGCCTAAAAACTTCTCTACTATGCTTCGTAGAGAAAAGACCTGATCCGTGCATCCCATCCCTTTTCTAAAACCCGCCTGTGCATCCCATATTTTCGTATCGGTTTCTTTCACAACTCTTTAAACCAATACTTTCGCATACAACTTACTAACGACGCTGAGCAGACTAATACCCCTATAGTTTTTACAGTCTTGCCGTGAGCCTTTTCCTTTGTAAAGAGGTACGATGACAGCCTTGAACCAATCACTTGGCACGTGGCCGGTGTTATAGCACAAATTAAAAAGGCTGCACAGCTGACTCGCAATGACGCCATGTCCAGCCTTCAGCATCTCGGAAGTTATCCTGTCATACCCTGGTGATTTACCCGATTTCATACTCTTAATAGATTTCACAATCTCATCCATACCAATTTTATCCTTACAATTATTTTTGTCTATACCTAATGAACTACATTCACTCTCTGTTACACTTCTATCATACAAACTTTCAAAATACTCCTTCCAACGTTTCAACACGCATACTTCCCCTTTCACTATATGTCCATCTTGGTCTCGGATGGAATTCAGTTCTGAAGTTTGGGTTATGCCTCTTACTGATCTAACGGATTTCCAGAAAAACTTAATGTTCGTCTGAAAATCCATAGACAACCTTCTATCAAAATTATCCTTTTGTTCATTTTTCTTTTCGTTCACCACATCCTTTACTATTCCTTTCATCCTTTTATAGTCATTCCAGGCTCTTTCTATATCTTCATTCGTCGCCTTATGCATTCGTTCGTTTGCTCTGGTGGCTAGCCAATCTAACCACGCTTTCTTCTTTTCACATACAACTTTTTGTACACTTTTATCCCACCAAATATTCTTCATCTTTCTTCCTCTTCTCCTCTTTATTACACCACATACTTCACTAGCTACACTCAATACACCTTCGTTGACTGACTTCCATAGCTCTTCTACTTCTCTTATGTCTTCAAACTTATCAATCAACTTACTTTTGTACTCATCTGCCACTTTTGCCTCTTGCAGTTTCTCTACTTTTATTCTCTCTAGTACACTCTTATTCTCAGGGATTCGGTGGCACCATCCTTTGAACAGACCACTTATTCGGCTCATCACCAGAAAGTGGTCTGTATGGATTGCGGTCCCACGATAGACTCTTGTGTCTAGAACATTCTTTCTCAATCTTTCATCTACAATCACGAAGTCAATCATACTCTTTCTCACATTTTTTTCTCTCCCGTAACTTTAATGTCGTCATTGATAAAAGACTCTGCGGGGTTCGCATGCCTAACTTATATCATTGTTTGTTGTATCATTTTCAGTTATAGATCTTTGTAGATGGACTGATAAAGGAAGCACACAAAATTGACTCTAGTGTGTTTTCATTCTTTGACTAAGAACTGGACGTGATTTAAGATTGCAGCTATCTTAAATCATTCAGTAACATATCTGAAAAATTACCTACACTTAAAAAATTAGAAAACGTTCTTTTCAGCCTCACGGCACGGCATGAATCACCGTAATTATTTGCTAAAATTACTCCATAGTCACAACTTGTTCATGAAACCACATTAGCCACTTCGCCAGGTCAATAGTAAACTTTACTTCTGACCTGATAATCCTCACCCTTAAAGACAAACCTGCAAAGATCTTACGAACAGACAGTCTTGGATATATTCTAACTAGACTGCCTCGTTGGTCTAGCGGTAGCGTGTTCACCCGCAGATAACGAGGTCCTGGGTTCAAATCCTGGGTCGGGCCATAAGTGATTTTGGTACTTTTCTGTAAAAAGAAAAATTTCTCAACCTCAGCCCGAAGTCTGGGAGTTGGCGGTATTATACCCCCGTGCCTCGGAGAGCACGTAAAGCCGTCGGTCCTGTGCCTGACCTCTTTCCGGTCGTGTCGCTAGGCGTCCCATCGGATCATGAGAGTGATGGAATAGAAAGTGCTCCTGTGTTTGCGCACACACTTGAGCACTATAATATGTCCCGCGCAGATGGCTAATCTGTGCTGAGACTGGCCGCCGTGGCCGAAATTCGGCTAGGAGGACATTATTAACAGATGTTTTAATATTCACCCATTAATCCATTTGCCTTGAAATGAGCCACGTGGTCAGGACTGTAGTTCTTTGTGTGTGTATTGAGCTCTTAGTAATTTTTAACCGAACAGACAATACTGAAGACACTACAGACAGCCATAGTAATTCTAGAAGATCTTTTATTACTTACTCATGAATCCATTAGCCTCAACATTAGCCACGTGGTCAGGTCTGTAGTTATCCACCGCCTCTGCTAGGGCTGACGCATGAGCTCTTGGTACTCCTAGCACTAACAGGTCCCGTGTGAGCTGGACACCGGTGCAGGCGCAGCCGCACGCTTGTGAAACCACCCAACGGATGACAGCGGCTGCGCGGGCACACTCTTCACGAGATGCTGTAGAAAAAAGGACGTGTTAAATTTTAGAAACGTCAATTTCAATTCAGAACTGGGATATCACAAATTTACCTACACGTTCGGCGGGAATCAACCTGCAATTCTCCAATACGGGTAGATTTTTAGTCGTTATCCTATATATACCTACGAATCAGCCCAAATTTACTTGTTCATTTTCTACGATTGATACCAGCCGAATATTTTACATTATCCATTGACAATAACTAAAGTTATATATTGAATAAGGAAAATGGATTACTAAAGTAAGTGTGGGCAAATAATTTCCCATAAAACCACATCCAAAACTATTATTTGCAATTATTTGGCATAAAAACATTTGTCAAAGTAATTAAACATGAATCGAAGCGCTTCGCGTGACGGTCGCTGCCGCGGCGCGCTCGTTGCGTTCGCTCAGCACGCGGCTTTTCGGCCCAGCAATTCTAACTTAACTTTGGTACTTTTCTGGTCAGGTTAGGTCTGTCCTCTTAATCGTTCGTAAGGAAAAAAAATGCCATGCTAAACTACTAGACTACAGGCCCGTGTAAACAAAATGATGGGTCATTTGAACCACCAGATGACCTATGTAGAACGATATAAGAGCATAAAATAATAAGATTCAGCATTATGCCGTCACTTGTAAGCTGTCCAACTGAGTGCAGGTGAGAATTCAAAAGTACAGGTAGAGTGAGTACATTTTTGTACGGCATTCTTACCATCGATAGATCCATGAAAAATAATAAGAAAACGCGTAGTGCCGTAAAAAAATGGTGCGCCAAAAAGTCAGATTTTTTTTTTGATTTTCCGACAATTTCCAGGGTGAATTTGGTCATTTGATTTTGTACGGCATTAGTTTCATACTATTTCAATACTGCTTCTAATCCATTATTCCGCAACGCCGTACAAAAATCATGCGACAAGGAGAAAAAACCGAGGGTTGCAACCCCCTCTCTTTCCGTGGTCCAGGGGGTGATTTGAAAAAGTACGGCTTCGGTTCCAAAACATTATCTAGCACTTAAAAATACTATTAAAAATAATGCCGTCAAAAAATTATTGTTCATTTGAATGTATATCAATAATTATCTTAATTTCATCGTATTCTTGATTTATAAAGATGTAAAATCATTTGATCCTGTACGGGAACTTTTTTTTTAACATGATATTGTAAAATACAATTGTTATATAGTATTGCCGTTCAAAAGAAACTGTTCTGAAAAAAACTATAGAGAAATACAAAAACTGAAATTTTGCAAATTATTGCAGAAATTTAAATATCATAGATTAATGAAATATAGCAGTTTTCTACATTGTATCCCCTGTTTTAAATAGTATTAACATAAATAAATTAGGAAAAAATGATGCCGTACATTTTAATGCAGACCATATCTTTTAGGCTGATGAAAATTACGCTACCATTTTAAGGGTACTTTATGGCCATCTGATACAGTACGGCATTAACATATTTTTGAAGAGAACAATTGATAATATGATAAAATCACTATGACGTCTAACTGAAGTGAAACGGTGTGTATAGTTTTGTATACTTTTGGTTTACTATATACTTTACTTCGAACATTATTGATACATATATATATATATATATATATATAATTGATTTGTTTCATTGTAATGATGTGAATAAATAAAACAATCATTTTTTAGAAAAAATCGATATATTTAATGATGCTGATAATAAAAAATATGGTTTTTCTTTAAATTATTCTGTATCGGAATCAGCCGCTGAGTTGTTATCAGAATCAACGTCTTCATCGACGTCCGAATTATCTTCTCTATCATTTTCTGAAACATACATATGTTTTTGTCAAAATCAAAGTCTTACGTACAGATTAAAGATGTTAAGATTTATTTATTTACCTATGACGTCATCATCTTCTTCGCCTGATTCCTCATCCGGTGCCGTTATGTTACAGACTTTTTGGGGGCATTCCTCGCCGTGGAACCAGTCGAAATCGTACCGACCGTCATTGAGAATCCATCCATATCTTATTGGTAACAAGGTCGACGGTATTTGTTTGTAGGCATTACACCAAATCTGTGCTATGTAGGTACTTCTCTTCATATGTTGTTTTAACTCCCGGTAACAAGGGGGAAACGACGTTGCTTCCAATTTCATAGTTGTCTTTTTGAAAGCTTCATTACTGCTTTTCGGCGTATAAATCCTATCGAATATGATACATCTTGCTTCGTTGACTGTTTTTCTTGCTTTTACGTTGTATAAAACGCATACATATTCTTGCAGAACATTGAAAGTTTGTTCCATGAGTAGTGGATCAGCAACAAACGTACTATGCCCCATTTTAATAAATGCGTCTTGGAATTTCCCTGATTTCTCCAATACTTTGAACGGTCTGTTTTTACCCTTCCTATAAAATGCAGGATTGAAGTCGCATCCGGTAAAAGCATGGAATGCAGCCAACGAAGAACAGAGATTTTCGCCCAAGTCTCTGTACACAGCACAAACGTCAATGGTTTTCACGTGGTTACCGGTTCCAAGTTGCATCCATATTTTGCGATCGACATTGAACTGATTCTCGCCCACATTTACTAGGATTTGTTTCATGTTAGCTCATAATATTACGAGAATATCTGTATCGGAACACTTGATCAAAATGTTCGTTTTTGACCCAACAGCGCAAACATGATACACAATTATTGTATCAGCTTCTTCGTGAGCACTGCAGGTATACTTTTCAGATACTTCTCTAACGACAGATGCTGCCGATTTTCTGTAAGAATGACACAGCTGATAATTTAGAAACACTTTCTGTGTAGGCTTAATCAACGTAGCTTTGTCTATAGTCGACCAATCATTGACAAGAAACTGGACAAATGCTTCCTTGAATTTAATGTTCTTTAATTCGCCTATGAAATTTGCCGGACGTTTCGTTTGAGGTCCTTCGATGACGAATTCATCATTTCTTAAATTATCTCGTATAGAATGCTCGTAATCTTTTATGCTTGGTGTTGGGTAAGTATCAAAGATCACGTGGATTTCGGTAGCCACGTGATTTGTTAGATTACGGAGTAAATTATAACTTATAGCGCCAAAGGTAGAAGGTATGTCTCGAAGAGTATAGAGATAAAAAAATCCATCAATAATCACGACATCCAATTCCTTAGGAATACTCTCAACAATATTTTCTCTATCTATCAAAGGTTTTACCAGCTTCGATTTATCTGTTTTATTGATGACATAATGATAGTGGAACAGGGGTCAGAGGGTACTCCAGAACCTTTTCAATTTCAACATTTTGTTGTAGAGATATACCTAACAATCTTCCAAATAAATCCCTGTGTAGTTTAACCTCTGTCACCTTTCCACCTTGACGTTTGACTATTTTCTTGGCTTTAAAAGTATGAATAACATTTCTCTGGATAGATTGTTCAAAACGATGTAGATTCGTTGCACATTGTTCTAAAAAATTTTTCCTCTGCTCTTCTCCAATTTCCACAATATTCATTAGAAATTCATGGACTTCATGACTTGCAGACTGTCCAGTACTAATATTGTATAACAAGTTATCTTTTAATGTAGATGAAAATGGATTCAAACGATTGTTAATACTGTCTTCAAACTCTTGTATTTGTAGTTGACTTTTTTCTATTTTGCTTTTCCTCAAATCATTAGTAAACTCTTCTCGTTTTTTCATCAGCACTTCGGCGAGTACGTGAGAGATAATTTCCGTTCGTAGACCATGGCTTTTGCTCCACCTTTGCCGAGCAGATATTGAGTTCTTCATACATGCAATGCCAGTTGATCGTTTAGCAGCATCAGCGTTGATCGTACTTTCAACAGTAAAGTCTACTTCTCGCTTGGAAAAAGGCTTATTAGTTCTTTTTATCCCTACTACGACATTCAATCCAGGATGCGATTGTTCCACATTTTCCAAGTTGCAATGGTATAAAGTGAGGTACCTAGCATAGTTTTGATGATTGAAGACAAAAAGCAGATTGGTAATGAGTGGCAGAGTGTGTTTGTACAAATCGATATCATCTGGGCGAATACTTCGGTCGAAAAGAAAGTAGTTGTTAACCATTTCAACATAAGTAAGATAGAATTTCGGTGTACTTCCATGATAAACATTTAACGTTTTTCTACGGAAGTCTTCATATTTGTATAATATATTTATAAAATCAACATTATCTACTCTAGGGTATGTAATTAATTTTCCACTAATGTCTTCACCTTTCCTATTTTGAAAAGCTTTCAAGAAGTGTAAACACTCATCGCTTACTATTACATTTTCTTTCTCTGTGAAAAATTTGAAATGCATTTTTTCAATAGCAACAGACATAAGAGGATGTAAGCTTTTACATCTGTTGATGTGCTTCCCCATAAGAAATGAGTTTACAGATCCGCTTGCCAATAAACCAGAATCAATTAAAATTTCCGCTAAACCACAATTTTCAATGTATTTACCAATCGCTTTGAACTGCGACATTGCTATGTGGAAAGGTCCCAAGTGAACAAAAATACGTTTCAATGTTGAGTCCTCATTTCTTCTCAGCTCAGAATTTTGTATTTTCAACGATTTACTAGCTATGGCCAAATCATAATGTACCTGCGCGTACTGTTGTCCGCATTCTTCAGCACCTTTGATACTCCGCATCATAGTTTCATGTACCACGTAATCTTTGGTAGATGATTCATTGATAGGGGTTAAATAAAATATATCTTGAGTAATATTTTTGTCATTGGCAATTAGAGCGTTAAATCCCACCCACATTGGTGTAGGTATATTCAAAGCATGGCTTATCATCCATACTCTATCTAACCTTTTAGCTTCATCTAAATTAGCAGGTGCATTATCGTTTGCCGGCAATTGGAGAGTGCCTTCAAGCTTTGGAGTTTCTGTAAGTGGTTGTATAACGAGAGTATCGGTTTCGTAGTGTCTGCGGAATCGTTTTCTACGAGGCTGGTTACTTCCAATACCATCGTTACTTTCCTCAGAAGATATGTCAACTCGTGGAGCGTGATCTTGAAACGAAATTCCAACCGTGTCGTGCATAGTGTCTTTACCATCACATGTTTCTACATATCGATCAAAATTATCGAAAGCAAAACCACTATTGAGAGATGGTTGCAATACCATACCAGCAGGGCATACCTTCTCTGTTTCCGATATAGTATAGGTTGCTTCCGTCTCCAATTCTAATACTTTCGAGTACGAAATGCAATGTCCGTAGGAATGTAAGAGGCGTAGAAGCTTTTCACTACTACTCAAACTTTTGACTGTTATTCCAAGAGTTATATGTTTGGATGTCTTAACTCTTCCTCTGTGAATAGTATAAATAACATCAGAAGCATAAGACTTGGCTAAGACCAACATTTTCGGGTCTTTTATTTTATCCACCTCACCTCCAGTTAACAAAAGAGTATAAAAACGTAATAGAACATATGGAATTTCACATTCACCTTTGATGAGTTTTGACGCAGTTACATTATCATTGATTGGATATTTTTCAACACCTAGAACAATCTTGCGCAGGAATAACGCTGAAGAATTAATGGTGTTTTCTTCATTCACGTACGTCATATCAATATTTTCTAGAGTTGCACTAGCAGAGACAACGTGTTTGCATCCACGATTGTAAATAATAATGACAGCACCCTTGAAATGTTCAAAAATTTCACTCAGTATATTGGACGTGCCAAAACACTTAGGTAACTTCTGATTATCATACTCTTCCCATAAAAATTGTCTGAATAAATTGAGCAAGAAGGAATATTGGAAAATGCGCATATTTTCGACAATTTCTTCCTGAATAAATCTTAACAGATTCTTACGAGCTCGCTCGTGTTTTTGTCTCCTTAAGTGCCAATCAGTATTTTCTTTTTTTTGTCTAGAGTTATTTAAATATTGAGTTTTACAAACCCTATGATATGGTATGGGCGCTGACATCTCTTGACATTGGTCAATCCTTTGTAAAAGCTCTAAATCATATTTTTCAGTAGCTACATCTATAATAATACGAAATGTTCCGTAATTTTTTTTCGCTTCAGCAAAGCTACATACCATGAGCTGGCGGTTATGTCGTTTGCGTACTTGCGCACAAAATACACAAGTAGTTGGAACATATTCAAAAGATACGTGCTCTTCAGGTTCTTCGTTATTTCCGCTGAAAAAAATTATTAATTTGGTTAGTCATAGTCAGATTGTCACAATACATGTAATTTTAGTTAATAATAGAACAACAACAAAAATTTTCCAAATAGGTATATAACTGTCAATAAAGTATTTGTTGTATTCCCTGTTTAAAAATATTGATTGAAAAAATTCACTATTATGAAATTTGATTTTGTTTCAATAATTTCAATTGATTTGAATTATATAAATCGATTATTTAAATATAAATCGATTCAGTAAACGATTCTGAACAAACTACTTTCAGGGTGTGCGTTATTTAAGTTACATGTTGTATATAGATATACAATTTTCATGTTGCGAATTTTTCCAATTTTTTGATGTGAAACATCTATAGCCGCACGTAAAACCGGTTTCTGGCGTGTGGACGCGCCGCAACGCTGACGCGCATGCGCAATCGACGCGCATGCGCAATCGACTGAAGTCGAATTAAGTAGTCACGATTTGAAATAAATTCGTAAATTTTTGTATTTAATGAATATAAATGTTTAATAATCAGTCATATCTGGAAAAATCGTAATATTTTATTTTATCATTAGACATAATATTTAGTTCCTATCACAATATGTTCTTTTCTGCATATTACTTTTACAAAATAATGCCGATGTTTCACATCTGCCAGACGTCCCGTGACGGCTCACATTTTTTTCAATTAATATTCGTAATCAGGATTTTACCAAATGCACAAAACTACAAATAAAAGCATAAAAATTTCATTTTGTGCAGGAAATGTGTGGACACCGAGATCAAGTAAACGCACATATATAATATTTTTTTTCTTACGGAAAAAGTTGATGTTGCTTTTAACTTTGCACTTATGATTTAAATACGAAATTTTATCCTATGTTACCGACCAAAATCAAGAAATATTGAGGAAAATATGTAGTCCAGTATGTAGTGTTATTAGTTGTAAACACAATACTCGACCATCGAACGTCCTCATACTCCGAATTTAATGCCATTATTCATGTATATTTAAGATGATATTTATTGTCAGATTATATGAAACAATTGCTACTATTAATTATCGAAAATACAAAGATATAAATGTGATGAACTAGATATTTTTGACATCTTATAATAAATAGAAATTAATACCTTGAATTCTTCTCGTTGGCGTCTGGATCAACAATTTCTTTTATTTTTCGTTTGCCGGATAAGTTTGTCAATTGTTTATAACACTTTTGATGGTATCCTTTTTCCTCAAGATCTTTGGGCAATTGAATTGAAGCAACATCCATGGATCTTCTGGAGGTGTTAGACTGTTGCTTACTCCTAACCCCAATTGCTTCGATGCATTTTTTTAAAATTGCGCTTGATAGACATTTTATCCGGTTATCAATAGGATCACCTGGCAAATCACAAATAAAACAAACACGTTCTTGCTCTTTTTCTTGAACATTTCTTTCACTTTCACTAGTTTTCACTCTCCACAAGGTCGGACATGATCGAAGTGCTCGCAAGACGTGAACAACAGCAATAGGTGTTTTCAATCTCCGCGTCGACTCCGAAGTAAGTATGTGTCGTTCGCGATTGAACGATTTAAAAGAACCAGATCTTCAAGTTGTCTCTATCGAACGGGTCACTTTATTGAAAATGATCCATTCGTTCATTTGATTGCACTGACTCGCGAGTCGATGCCCATTGTGAATTTTTAAAAATTCACTGTCATACCACCTAGAACTAACTTCATGCTGTTATTTTTACGATGCGCGCGCATCGTAAAAATTCACTATCATACCACCTAGAACTAACTTCATGCTGTTATTTTTACGATGCGCGCGCATCTGCGCAAGTATGAAAATTGATAACTATGTTCAAGTTGTATATTAAGAAGTATAACTTCTAACGCGCGTACATAAGTACACACAAGTTTTTTTAAAGTGCTTATTATTTAATGTCATTCATTAATTATAATAACTTGCTTGCTTGCTTATCGTGTGGGTAGTGGTAACCCTAGTGTCAGAGTTGCTCAAGCCGCCCAGTAGGCCTCTGACATGGCTTAACGACTGTTGTCTAATGACTACAACCGGGACCGACAGCTTAACGTGCCCTCCGAAGCACGGAGACGCTCAGAAATTAAACCACTTTCGCGGTCACCCATCTATGGACTGACCGCGAGCCTAGTTGCTTAACCTCGCCAATCGTTTACGGTTAACTGATTATGATTTATTGGGACCAGCGATCTCAATCAATCAAAACTATTGTTTTGCTATGTTCTTTTGAAGCTGAACCATTTGATTGAACGGGTCGAACGAACTAGATCATTTTGCCAAAGGGTCAGTATTGATTCAGATCTTTGCGATCGAACGAACGACACATGCCTACTCCGAAGTGAACAGTACCCACATACTAGTCGAACTATGTGTGAGCGAGCGCAACACAAACACCTTACTCGGGTCCAAGCCGAGTACATCCGAATAAAATCGATATTAACAATGAACAGTTTAAGTTGCCTCAACCGAAAATGTGCGAGTACTTCTCAATAATATGTTGTATTTTGGAATTATCAGTGACAACATGTCTATATTTTGGTATAAATCGATAGTATACAAACCCATATTTAACATAGTTTCTAACTAGAAACCTAGAATCACGAAAAGACTATGAAAATTAGTACAAATAAACTATCTAAATGCCATATAAAAAATATCGTGATGAATTTCACCTTACTTTTCGTTATATGGATTTTTTCTTTTTCATTTTTCCCCTTTGAACCAACGAAAATGTACGGCATATGAAAAAATATTATCTATGCATAAAATACTTTCGAAATAAATTAATTTGATGTTGTGTCAAATCACCCCCTGGACCACGAAAAGAGAGGGGGTTGCAACCCCCGGTTTTTCCCCTTGTCGCATGATTTTTGTACGGCGTTGCGGAATAATGGATTAGAAGCAGTATTGAAATAGTATGAAACTGATGCCGTACAAAATCAAATGACCAAATTCACCCTGGAAATTGTCGGAAAATCAAAAAGAAAATCCGACTTTTTGGCGCACCATTTTTTTACGGCACTACGCGTTTTCTTATTATTTTTCATGGGTCTATCGATGGTAAGAATGCCGTACAAAAATGTATGACCAAAATGTACTCACTCTACCTGTACTTTTGAATTCTCACCTGCACTCAGTTGGACAGCTTACAAGTGACGGCATAATGCTGAATCTTATTATTTCATGCTCTTATATCGTTCTACATAGGTCATCTGGTGGTTCAAATGACCAAAATTTTTTTTACACGGGCCTGTAGTCTATACATTATCACCGTTTTATTTATATTTATTCTTAAATTATTATTATCCAACCATGTCACAATTTTAGTCAACGTATTATTGATGTCATTTTCAAACGATTCTTTACATTTACAAGGTATAGTCACCGTACTATCGTCGGCAAAAAGTGTCATCTTATATTCTATACATTTAGGAAAGTCATTTATATAAAGCGTGAAAAGTAGTGGTCCCAAAACGCTACCTTGCGAGACTCCTAACTTCTTTAATTAATGCAATTGTAATAATAATGGTGTAATAATGATAATGTAATAATAATAAGGTAATAATGATAATTTAATAACAATATATTTATAAATGTTAATATTTGCATGTCATTAAATTGGCTGAAGTTGTAAGGACCTGTAATTAGTTATAAGACCAATTAAATGTAACAACTTTACTGCAAATAAAGAATATGAATAAGAATCGTGACTGCCGTATATATATATGAGCAAAATTTTGGGAAGTAATATTTGGCCATAAATATTTTGCTCAATGGGGCAGTACAACAAACGAAATACATATAGTACTTACACAAGTTTGTATCTTTCAATATGTCCATAATGCCGTCATCCTGGAAAAGGAAAAGTATGTATTAGAAGATAACAAGTAAGAAACTAAGTGTCAAACTACACGGTCCCTGATCTTGCCTATGTGAACCAGTTCGCACCATCGCGCCATGGAGGGGTCTATAGCGTCGCGTTGGACCTGCTGGGAGTGGTGGGTGGAGAAGTGCGGTCTAAGCTCGTCAGTGATACGGTAAGAGAATATCGGTGTAAACACAGACGAGTATGCTAAAAACTCTTTTATTTTAAATTTTAAAATAAGTAACTGCCTCGATCCCTCATCGATCCGCGTAACATCATAGAAATTTAGATTTTTGGTATTAACAATCTAGAATAATAAAAATAATAATATCCTGGCACATTATTCACTCACGGCGGTACTATGGAAACCATATAACTGATATACATTCAGTCAAAAAAGCATCGGGAATGGATGATTTGTTTATGGTTCCAAAATTGTTAGATTGGTACAACTGTTTCCCATTTTGACGCGGAGTTTGAGTTGCATCTGTTATTTATATTAAATACAGTGCTGGTTTTAGTAATATCATATATAGTGTGTATTGCGAATTTTATAATGGACAAAAATATCGAACAAAGAGTTTGTCTTAAATTTTGCATCGCTAATGGAATTTCGTGTTCGGAGTAACTGAAAATGTTACAGAAGGCTTACGGTGAATCGACTTTATCAAAAACTCGTGCTTATGAGTGGTTCAATGCGTTCAAAAGCGGTCGAGATGCGATGAAAGATTTGCCTCGCTCAGGTAGGCCATCAACGTCTGCAACTGAAGTTAACATCGCAAAAGTGAAGGAAATAGTGACTGAAAATCCTCATTCAAATCTGAGAGAGATAGCCGCCGAACTTTCTGTATCTCACGAGTCGATTCGTACCATTTTAACTAATCCTTTGGGTATGAAACATGTTGCCGCTCGGCTAGTCCCAAAAGATCTGAATTTTCTCCAAAAACTCAATCGTATGAAAGTCGCTGAGGACATGGTAGAACGAGTCAATTCGGACCCAAAATTAATGAAACGCATTGTTACTGGTGACGAGACGTGGGTTTACGAGTTTGACATGCAAACTAGTCAACAAGCTTCGGAGTGGCGCCTTCCAACTGAACCGAAACCGAAAAAACCACGCCAAAGTCGATCAAAAGTCAAAGTCATGTTGACTGTTTTCTTTGACTATAAATAATAAATAAATAAAAAAATAAAATAAAAATCATTTATTTCAGACAAAAGAGTCCATAAGCACGACAGGGTTGTTAGTATTAAAAGTAAACTAATGTTAGTAATTAAAATACAAAGTGTCACCGTCTACTCTGAAACAGCAGGCTCACTGGTCTCGCAACACATGGAGTGCAGTGAACCTACTGAGCAGAACAGTATCGGTTCTCTCGCCAATCATCTTCAGGACGCTATTAGGGCTCCCCCGTACTCGTCGCACCACCGACGCTACTTTCTTACGCATAATTGCGTAGAAGTCATCTACGCTGGCATCAGTAAACATGCCGGATGCACTGCAATATCGAGGGAGCCGAAACAGTGCCCTAAACACATTGTTATACTGGACGCGCAAGGCATTGTAGGCTTTTTGAGTAAAGTTAGCCCACAGGCCGCTCGTGTAAAACGTCTGGCAGAATGCCTTGAACATTGTTATTTTAACAGGAGCCGTACATCGAGCGAACCTGTGTGCCAACATGTTACCGCGAACCGACAATGCCCTGCGCTCCCTGTCAATGTCTAATTCATCACTCAAATTTTCATTGACAATATGTCCCAGATATTTAAACTGTGGAACACGAGTTAGAGGTACACCATTAAGTAGTATAGGTGGTATAAATATAGGTATATGGTTTTTATTTTTACACTTGAAAAACATAAACTCACTTTTACTTTCGTTATACCTCAGGCCATGCTCCACAGCATAAACCTCACACACCTTTATCAGCTGTCTAAGACCCCCAATTGAAGGGCTCAGCAGCACCATATCATCTGCATAACTCAGATTATTGACACATATGTCATCAATATGGCATCCAACATGCATGCTGCTGAGCTCCTCAATCAGATGGTTAACATATATATTAAAGAGCCTTGGCGATGTCAACCCGCCCTGCCTGACCCCACACTCTAAAGAATAGTCATCTGAGTATACATTTCCCCACCTAACTATATTAAGCTGTTTACTGTACCAGTAAGCAAGGATATTCACAAGATCGGCTGGGACACCAGCAGTTCTTAATTTTGTCCAAAGCTTATCATATGACACCAGATCAAAAGCTTTGGACAAATCCAAGAAGCATGCATATACTGGAGTGTGCCTTTTTACATAATAATCAACAGTGTGTTTCAGAGACAGTATTGCACTTTCGGTTGACAACCCCTCTCTGAAACCGAACTGTGTATCTTGTAATGTTACAAAACGGTCAAGTTTTCTATCTAATAACCCATCAAACACTTTTGCAATTATAGTAGCTAAAGAAATTGGTCTATAATTACTTCTATCAGAGATATCAGCAGTGACATTCTTTACTATTGGCACAACCACTGTTCTCATAAGATTAGATGGTAAATATGAGTGCCGTATGCAAAAAGTGTAAAACATGGCTAAAACTCTATACAGGTGCACTCCCCCATGCTGCAAGTGCTCGACACTGAGCCCCTCATGGCCGGGTGACTTCCCTCTTTTCATATTTTTAATAATATCCGCCACATCTTTACTTGAAAATCCAATATGCTTTTCTACTGGGCCATGTTCAGTCTCAGGCACCGACCGCAAGGAGGATTTCACCTGAAAATGATCCTTAAATGAATTTGCAATCATTTTAGCATCACTGAGGCCATCAACACACACTGGCAGACTACCCTTACCATTTAAACGCTTAGTGCCCTTCCAGAACTTATTAAATTTCTTAGCAGAATGCTGCGAGGCAAGTATATCCATTTTTATCTGTTCCTGGTTGTTCTGACAGTACTTTAAGCGTGACTTGAAAATCCGACGACTTTCATACATTTTATCATACAAGGGTCCACTTACTGGTTTACCACCTAATACATACAATTGATGGTCCAGTCTAGCCTGCCTATGCGCATCTCTAACATGCTTGTTCCAGCCATGAACACACTTAACATTACTCGGCTTCTTAGGTAAGGAACTGCGACTGTTTGCCGAAGCCTGGCTTAATATATTAACAATATTGTTGTATAAGTTGTCAATTACAGATCTGTGTTGTAACTTTTGACACATACTATCGGCACATTTATGAAGTTCATCAGGAAACATAATTTTTCTAAAGTTATTATTGCAAATTTCATGATATTTCTGAATTTCATCTAATTTTCTAACCCCCCATACAACATCATTACTAATATAATTGTGTACTTCTACCTTTGCATTAATTACTTCTAAATTACATGTTACCTGTAAGGGGAAATGATCTGACCAGTATACATCATTGAGGACCATAATATTCATCACAGACTGCCATGCTGATTCAGTCACCACACAGTGGTCTAGCCATCGCTTACACCCATATACTTCACTTTGAAAGGTATATGTTTCAGATGAAATACCTAGTTTGACTAAATCAGCACATATCCAGTCATTTTCCTCACAGAAATCAAGAAGTTCACTACAAAACGGAGCATTAGGATGTGCATTGAAATCTCCTAACATAAATACTACCTCGATACTATTGTCTTGTATAATTGCATTTAACTCACCCAAACACTGAGTAAATTCCGGCAAGTTCACAGTTTGGTCAGTCGGCATATACACACTCATAACTAACATTTCACGACCAGCTCCAGTTATTACTTTAATCGCAGCAATACGCTCACTTAAACACTTCACTACCGTAACATTGCGAAAAGCACTTTTTCTCCATAGTATCGCAACCCCTCCGTGAGGTCTACCTCGTAGCACTCCAGCAGTCAAGTCCACCGCCGACTTCCCTGTGTAGCCGAAGTTGTCGTCAATATCACCCAATACTTGAATATCGTACGGTAACAGCCAAGTTTCTTGAAGGGCTATCACGTCTGCCGATTTACATAAAGTTCTCACACATTCCAGACTTCTTTTAATATTTTTGCAGTTATAACTTACTAGGGTACTATCCATTTAATTTTTTGTCGTCTTTATCAGAATTCCACGGTCTAAATCGTATGAATCTTCTAAACGTTATTCCATCAGGCCACAAGTTATCATTCAAAAAGGTATCAATTTTACTAATTGAAACATAAATCTTAAATGAATTGTACGGCCTTTCTTTTTTCATGCTAACTTTTTCAAGGAAGACTTTTTCCTGGGTCTTATTATGTATATATTCACATATGTCGGCTTCTAGGGTCTCTTTGTTTACATTAGAAATAAACAAAGGAATCTTTGTTTCCGCCGCTTTGAACTTTGTTTCAACATTGGTTATTGCCTTTCCCATTTTTCCAATAAATCGATTCTTGTGTCGCCCACGTTGCATCACAGTCCACTCATCTGTCGGCTTATTTTGTTTCCATTCACCCGGCAATTTAACTATTTCCACCATCGTTGGTGGCAGCGTAGACGGCGTCAGCGTTTGTTTACATGCAATACCGGCAATACCGGTAGTACGAGTATCTGAGGATGACGATATAACTTTATTCGTGAGCGCCAGTGGCGATGAAATAATATGTGTTTGCGACGACGCCGCCTCTGCCGGCTGAACCACAGGCGTTTTCGGTGCGAGGGAGATAGTCCTATTTTCATCTGGGCGATAGTGAGACAGCGGCGTCAAGTCGAGCGCGTTTCGTTCCGATGACTTTGTCTTAGCGTCGGTATTTGATAAATCATGTGATAAACCTACCGGCCCACTATCCGAAAAATATGTACCTCTTTTTTCCGTGTTAATATTTGGGTAATTAACCAAGGAAGTTAGCTTTAGATTGTCTAGGTCTATTCGTACTGTTTCTACCATATCTAATGTCGCATAATTTTCCTTAATTGTTTGTATCTCTGTTGCTATCGCGGTGTTGTGCACTCTGAATTCTTACCGGAAGGTCGAACGGTAAATAAAGAATATTATTTGATATGCGGCGTTTAAGACAGCGAATTCGACGAAAAAGGCCAGATTTGTGGCAAGAAAATTCTTGGATCTTGCACCACGATAATGCGCCTTCGCACAAGGCCATCATTTTGAACGAATTTTTGACCAAACACTCAACAAATACAATCCAGCAACCACCATATTCACCAGATATGGCTCCAGCTGACTTCTTTTTTTTTCCTAAACTCAAATTACCAGAGAATTCGCGGCGAGAACTGAACTCAAATCCGAAAGCAGCGTTTAAAAAATGTTTTCATGAATGCATTATTTGTTGGCGTAAGTGTATCGTTTCTGAAGGAGCATACTTTGAAGGTGATAAAATAAATTTGGATGAATAACAAACATTTTGTATATTATTGATCTTTTCCCGGTACTTTCTTGACAGAGTAGTACTTCTCTTTTTGTAAATATGTAGATACTTATATAGATAAATACCAGTTCATTATGTGTTTTTTTTAATGATTTTATATGAAACTTAATACTATGAGATTTTACATTTAGAATCATGATCACAATGATATAAATATATTTTTTAATACAGTTTAGGTTTTATTATGATATTTTTTTTCAAATATACCTTCCCTTTTTAAGTTCGAATGAATACGAAACTATTATGTTTCCTGCTAGCCTGGATAAACATGGACCTATATCTGTCTAATTTTATTTTTTTATTAAATTACTATGATTCTTTGTGAATAAAGAACAGAATTGAATTAAAAGAAGAGACGATCTGCAAAAGTTCTACAGCGAAAAGAATTTATTTGACCACGTGATGACGTAATTGGCCGTTAGTTAATCTGTAATTTTAGTTGAATTTATCAATAATATACGTAAAATATACGTAAATAACAAAAAATATACGTAAATAGGTATAGACATTAAAAGACCAAAACCACAAAATCTGCATCTAAATGAACATAAATAGTGTTACAGAGAAAGGTTCTCACATTACATTAATTCTTTCTTACACTACACCACCACAGTATACAGTAAATAGATAGATAGGAAACTCGTAATAAATGCCATGGCGATAATAATTATTTTTTTTATAAACGACATTACACAATGCATCTTCAAAATTTATTTATGTTTACTAAAGTACGTGTTCGGTATCGGCCGTTACAGGTGCATACAAGACCTAAAATTTTCTTATTTTGTTTCTTTCCGACTACGCACAATCTATAAATGATCCACAGTGCAATGAAGTGTATTTCGCTTGCTGTATGATATCTTCCCCAAGCCAATAAGCCACGACGGTAAGTGACGAAAGATCAGAATGGGATATAAGTATATTAAGAGCATTATAATTCATATACAAAATTAATACAATCTACGCTTTAAGCTAGCTGACTGGCAATCAGGCATAGGACCGATGTCAATACAATCACTATTTACCATGTCAATACAACCACTTAAATTGCACTAGCTCAATCTCTTCTTTTCCCCATCCTTGACTATGCTGCTGCCAGTTATCTTGACCTTACAGAGGACAAACTTGATAAACTCGAGCGCCTTCAAAATTTCTGTATAAGATTCGTATTTGGACTCCGCAAATACGATCACGTCACCGAATTTCGTAAAAAACTCGAGTGGTTACCAATCCGACTTCGCCGTAATTCTCACATACTTTGTCTGCTTTACAATATTTTGTTTAATCCAACAGCTCCTATTTACCTTAAGCAACGGTTTGAATTCGTTTGTGATACACATGCTAGGTCTTTGAGATCATCAGAGAACTTAAAACTACATATTCCAGTGCACTCTACAGATTTTTTTGATAAATCTTTTTCTGTCCAAGCAGCTCGGCTCTGGAATTTACTTCCTGTAGAAATAAGACGTGCACAAACTCTGACTTCCTTCAAAATTTCTTTAAAAAAACACTTTTTATCTCTTTAAATTATCTTCATAATTTGTCTTTTTTCCTTTAACTGCTTTTCGTAACCTCCTTTTTCAAAACTCCTTAGTTGAATAGATGCATAATATTTTGTATGTATAGTATATTATTTATTATAGTATAGTATTATTAGTATTTAGAATATAAGTAAGTTTATGTAAATTGTATATAAGTACATAACTTTGAATATTTGACTGTACACTACAACTATCGCCTTTTCTGTCTTACTTTTTCCTTGTCCACCCAACGGTTGTCTGGAAGAGATCGCTACAAAGCGATAAGACCGCCGATTGTACCTGTATTTGCTTATTTGTAAGTTATATATTGTTTCTTTTGGTGCAATAAAGTGTACTCTATCTATCTATCTATCTTTACACACTCTTGGTTGGGAATTTATCTTCGCAGAATACCTCTTATTAAAACGTTTAACCCTTATATGGACAGTGGGCGTTTTGTATATGTAATAACTACCACCAAAATTTGAACTTTATATGCTTGCAAGAAGTTCAAAATATATCAATTAGGAACATATCTGCTGCCTTATAAAGGGTTAAGTAAAATTTTCGAATCTACCAAACAGGTTATCTAAGGGTTATACTCGCAATCGACGGGCCTGTGGCTTGGTTGGTAAATGCTTGCTTTGCACGCCGCAGGTCGTGTTTTCGATTCTCACCCATGACAGATATTTATGTGAATGAACATGTCTGTTTGTTCTGAGTCTTGGTGTAATTATCTATATAAGTAGGTATTTGTTTACAAAAAGAAAGTATTATATATAGTATATCAGTTATCTGGTTTCATTCATAGTACATGCTCTGCTTAGTTTGGGGTCAGATGACCGTGTGTGAATAATACCCCAAGATGCATTATTCCCTAGTCCCACGAAGCCGTTAACGCTACTGTATGGTCTGTATTCTGTGGCTACACACCACATTACTTCATTAGGTCAGAGTGGGCGCGAACAGACGACACATCAAAAACAAATTGTCAAAGGACGATACAAATTGTGTTACGTTTACAGGAAGGACATTACAAAATAGAGAGGTTCGCCGAGGGATTATTAGTGGGATACGCACTTTCCGAGACTTGTTAGTCTAGTTAGTAAAAATTTACGTTGGCCAAAGTGTGCTTCGTTCAATAATACCGTAAAATTTAAGGTATAAACTTATCAACAAGAATGAGGGATAATATGACACAATAATAAAATGAATGATTATAAAATAGGTATATTTTTTTGACATTTTACACAGAAAATACATCAATAAATTATACTCAGCTCTTCTGCACAGGTGAGCTAAATTTAATGTAACTATACTTCCAGTAAACCTTCGTCAGTGTGGGAATCACCAATTATAATTCTATCTTACTAATCACACTTATAATAATGTCCTCCTAGCCGAATTTCGGCCACGGCGGCCAGTCCCAATAGAGATTAGCCATCTGCGCGGGACATATTATAGTGCTCAAGTGTGTGCGCAAACACAGGAGCACTTTCTATTCAATCACTCTCATGATCCGATGGGACGCCTAGCGACACGACCGGAAAGAGGTCAGGTACAGGACCGACGGCTTTACGTGCTCTCCGAGGCACGGGGATATAATGCCGCCAACTCCCAGACTTCGGGCTGATCCTGAGAAATTTTTATTTTTTTACAGAAACGTCCCAAAATCACCTGAGGCCCGACCCGGGATTTGAACCCAGGACCTCGTTTTCTGCGGGTGACCACGCTACCGCTAGACCAACGAGGCATATTATAAATATTATAAAGGCGAAAGTTTGTGATTGTGTATGTTTGTTACTCTTTCATAATAATAATAATAATCTTTATTCACAGAATACAGGTTAAAAGTACAAGTTGTTATAGTGTTGGTATTGTGCTCCATATATTAGGTCTTTACCTATGAAATTGCCGTTCTGCAGTACTGGCCATTTCGAATCAAAATAATTTTTGTTTGGCTAAGAATTCTAATTTCAAATTAATTTTATTTTAAAAACATGGATTCTTTTTTCCAAAAGTAGTCATTTCTTTATTGATTAGTGTTACATTTTCATCGCATTTCAATCTTTTTCGTCATCATGGATACGTTAAAAATTCGAGTAATTATGGAATATGAGTACCGTCGTGGCAGCAACGCGGCACAAGCGGCACGCAACATCAACGACGTTTACGGAGCTAACACTACAAACCAACGCACCACCTGTTATTGGTTTGCTCGCTTCCGTTCTGGAAATTTCGACCTGAAAAATGAACCTCGCGGTCGTCCGAAGACTTTGGTCGACAATGACGAATTAAAGGCGGTTGTGGAAGCTGATGATACACAATCTACGGCTGAATTAGCAGCAGCTTTCGACGTTAGCGTCAAAACAATATTGGTCCATTTGCGTCAAATTGGCAAGGTAAAAAAGCTTGACAAATGGGTGCCCCACGAACTCAATGATCGCCAGCGCGAAGTACGCGTCGAGACGTGCCTTGCACTGCTCAACAGACACACAAATGAAGGAATTTTGAACCGCATTGTTACCTGCGATGAAAAATGGATTCTGTTTGATAACCGCAAGCGCTCAGCAAGTTGGTTGGATCCTGGTTCAGCACCTAAACAATGCCCTAAACGAAAACTTACCCCTAGAAAAGTGATGGTCACTGTTTGGTGGTCTAGCGCCGGTGTGATTCATCACAGCTTCTTACCAAACGGGGTGAGCATTACTGCAGATGTGTACTGTGAAGAACTGAGCACAATGATGGAGAAGCTGGCGCATCTCCAACCAGCATTGGTCAATCGCTCGTCTCCGCTGCTCCTGCACGACAACGCGCGACCTCATACTGCACAGAAGACGGTCTCCAAGTTGCAAGAACTGGGGTTGGAAGCTCTCCGTCATCCGCCCTACTCACCAGACCTTGCGCCTACAGACTACTACTTTTTCCAGAATTTGGATAACTTCTTGGCGGGAAAAAAATTCAATACCCGAGAGGCAGTACAAAATGCCTTTGAAGAATTTGTTGCCTCCCGTCCAGCTGATTTCTTTAAGAAGGGCATCAATAAACTGCCACTGCGATGGCAAAGATGCATTGATTGCATGGGTGATTACTTCGATTAATACAAATAAAAAAATTCATGAAAAAAATTCGTTTAAATTTTTTCATACAAAACGGCAATTTCATAGGTAAAGACCTATTATTACGAAAAATCTATGGCACGGATTAATGAAACTTTGTAGTAATATAGCTTCTACATCCGAATAACGCATAGGCTATATTTATAAAATTTTACGCGGGTGAAAACGCGGGACACAGCTAGTTAATAAATAAATTTAACACCAGAAGTAAAAGTAGGATTTATATTTTTTTTCTTCTTTTAAAATAATACTAATGGTTTTAATTAATATTAGAATTAATATTAGCATGATACGCTTAGACTAATTAATTATTATAATTACCTAACTTAAATACCTCAACTAAAGAAACGTAAATAAAATAAAATAAATACAAACATAAATAAAAACTCTAACCAATGAGCTTATGCGTCAATAAATTCGTCGACATCGCTTTGAACCGGGAACGTACCCAGAAGGCTGGCAGCATTGCCACGTTGAATGGCAATGCTAATTCTTTAACCTAAGTATTGGCCAGCCCTCTGATCAGGTGAAGCATCGACCAGACGCTTTGAGATGTCACGAAAAAGTGTTAAAGTATATACATATGTATATTCATGAAATGAGATCGGTCTCGCAAATCTAGTTTCCGCAAGTCATAAATAAAACGAACGGATCTTGGTCGCCCAGATACTTAAAATAAACAAAGATATAGTAGCTAGTAGGTAGGTAGAGCATTAAATATTTAAATCCTTTCCATCATAGCATTTGAGATTTTCCAGCGACATTTTTATTTGGAGCATTTAAATAGAACAGACGAATAAAAACCTACGAATAATAAACGCAGGTAAACACCGAGGCACTCTATTTATTTCAAATAAGGCAAGAACTTTTCTTTTTAATTTCTTTTGGTTTTAACTTGGGACCTAAGTCTTCTATTACCTCTTTGGTTGAGCCGTAGAGTGCTGAACTCCAGATATTGAAGTCCTCGGTACAAATCCCGGATCAGGTTAAAAATATATGAGGTAGATTTTTTAGTAAATAAAAATAGCACGTAAAGCCTTCGGTCTTGTAGGTATCTTACTCTTTCCAGACGGGTCGGTAAAAATTTACAAACATTAATAAATGTCATATTTATTTATATCGAATCAACAGTTTATAAATTCTTTTCAAGCTTCAAGCTCTCAGAATGACGATACTTCCATACAACTTTTCATCACCCCTTCCAACCATTTTTTCGCATTAAAAAGTAGCCTACGTCCTTTCTTCAGTAGTTTTGCCGTGAAAGCGCGATAGACAGTCAGACAGAGTTACTTTTGCAATTTTTATATTAGTAAGGATAAAATAATCGCGGTGATGTCTAGTCTGATTCTGGCCGCCATAGAAAAAAAAATAATGTGAGACGTCACGGGAACATCGACATTATTTTGTAAAAGTAATATGCAGAAAAGAACATATTGTGATAGGAACTAAATATGTCATAATGATAAAATAAAAAGTCGATTGCGCATGGCGTACACACTACTATCGTATAGACTGGCGACGCGTCGCCTCGGCATGCGTCGCCACGCCAGAAATCTGTTTTACGTGCGGCTATAGATGTTTCACATCAAAAACCAGAAGGCCATTAATATTATTTATTTCTTTCTTTATGTTTTTATAAAATTGTAAATTTATTTAAAATAATTCTTTTTATGGATATACCACAATTTAGTCCATTTATTAACGTCCATTTTTTGACTATTAGTTAATGTTCACCAGCTGTTCATCCTAAGGTTCGATCGCTTTGTACAACTTGTCTATGTTATATTTCGAGTCATAATGTATTCTTATGGTGTACAATAAAGAGTATTCTATTCATTTAACCTAATAGTACGCAGTTACTATACTAGGCTAATACTAGCTACTCCAGATACAGGACATCAAATCCGCCGCATCAAAAATTACTTTAGAACATAGTAATATAAAGTGTCAGTTAACGCAAGTGGAAGCAAAAATATCTAACTATGGAGATAAAATAAAGAAACTTGAAACCAACTTCAATGAGCTACAATTAAGCCCACTATCCGCCCAAACGCAGTCGAAACAACAATGTTTAAATGAACAAATAATCCGAGAAGTTCAAGAGCGCAAAAAAAGAGAAAGTAATGTCATTATAGCTGGCATACCCGAACAAAACACTACAGGTACTCAAGAGAGAATTCTCAAAGATGAATCCGATGTTTTAAATATTACCTCAAAAATAAACGAGTCTATTCCAAAACCGCATAAAATATTCCCTATTGGCAAGTACAATGCTGGTAAAATACGCAGAATTAAAGTCTGCTTTGATAAGCCTGAATCAGCATTGTTACTACTCCGCAACAAGGAAAACTTACCGGATAATATAAAAATTTACTCCGACCAAACACCAGCTCAGCAAAAATATCTTCAGGCCATAAAGGAAGAATTAAAACAAAGAACGCAAACAGGCGAAAGCAACCTTACTATAAAATACATCAATGGAGTACCAACTATTATAAAACAGGCATCAAAAAACTACAACAACGAATAACATACAATACCCCAGACAATACCTTAAATACTATATCCTATCAAATAGTAAGCGACTACCAACAATTAATCACTACGAAATCACGTCTATCATCCTTTATTTAAACGCGCGAAGTATACGAAAGAAAGGAAAACTAAACGAGCTTGAATGTATTTTAAAATCGATACCCACCACCATACATGCAATTTTACTAACAGAAACTTGGATACAAAATGAAAATCAAATTTCACAGCTACAGATATCTAACTATACACACTACTTTAACTACAGAACCGATAGAAAGGGAGGAGGAGTATCAGCATACATACACGACGACCTAAACCATAACTTGATTGAATCAACATACCAAGATGGAAATAATTACCTTTGGATACATATTAAAAAATTCGCTCTAGACATTGGCGTCGTCTACAACCCTGGTGACACAAATTTTGAAAAATTTCTAGACACGTTCGATATTCAGTTACAGCAACGGAAAAGAGCAATGGTATTTGGAGATTTTAACATTGACCTCCTGACTAAAAATAAAACTTTAAAAAAGTACAAGCAAAGAATAACGGAATGTGGTCATAGAATTCTCAATATAATTAATAAAACATACTGCACAAGAGACTCGCACACAAAGCAATCTATTTTGGATCACGTCAGCACAAATTTAAAAGGAGAACACTATAAAATGGCGATTGTCAATTCATCTTTGTCAGACCACAAACAAATATATTTACAACTTTGCAAGTGGAAATCTCCTAAAAGAAAACATTTAAACTATGAAATAGTTGATTATGAAAAACTATATACAACTATAGAATCACACAGGCTCGAAGACGTGTCTAAAAATTACAGAGAACTGGAATCAAGAATAAAACAATATGTTAAGGAAAGCAAAGAATTAAGATTCGCTCATCGGTCGTCCTTGTGAATACTTGTGTAACGAATACTCTCAAGTGAATATATATACTCACCCTCAATTTATAAAAAAAAGTGTTAAAAATGGTTTTGAAGAAATGTGTGACATGTAACGGCAATATCACGAAAAAAAAGTCCTGGATTAGAGTGCAGCAGGTGTGAAAATGTAGTTCATGCTACAAATGAGTGTACTAACCTAACTGCGAAACAACTAGCAGCTCTTCGTGCCACAGATGGACTAGAGTGGAGTTGCGTGGACTGTTTACAAAGTATTAATAGGCGCTCATCTTTTTTCGTTCCCGAAGAAGAGACGGAAAAAAGCTCTCAAACGGTACACATAGACACGGATAAGTTAATGAAATCTATTTCTATCGAAATAAAAAAAACTCTTAAAGAAGAACTACGGAGCTTTCAAGAATCTCTTACATATATTAGTGATCAAGTAACCGATATTGAATCAGCACTAAAGGTCCAAAACAATAAAATTAAATATCTGGAAAACAAAAACACTGAATTAGCCAATGCCAGCAAAAACTTGGAGCTTCGTCTTTCTGCAGTGGAACAGCGCCTCGATGAGTCGGAGCAAAACAGTCTGTCTTCCCTAGTTGAGATCGCCGGTTTACCAAGCCTACAGACCAAAGATGTGTTGAAAGTTACCCAAAACGTAGCAGAGAAACTTGATGTACAACTTGAAACAATAAACGTAGTTCGTCAAATTACCGGCCGCACAGAAAAATCAAACTACCTACTCGTGGAACTCCGATCAAAAACCTGCCGCGACTCATGGTTATCTGCTGCTAAAACTAAAAAATTAACGATTGGTGACATCTCCCTGCCATCATCAACTAAACAAACGACGGAGAAAATCTATGTGAGAGAAGCACTAACAAGAAAAATGAAATCAGTATTGTATGAAACTAAACAACGACTAAAATCTCCCGCTGGCCCATATAAATACGTATGGTGTAAATCAGGCAAAGTGTACGCAAAATTATCGGACGACAGTAAGAAGGTGGAAGTGATTCGTTCCTCTCAAGACATCAATAAAGTGCTTAAACAAACCGTGGATGAGGACGAATTCGATGACGCTAACTAACCCATCATTTTCTAGTTCGTATCTAAGTCATTAAAAATAAGATCTATGAGTGTCGAAATCTTTTTTAGTAAACATTCAATACTCTCAATAATAATAATAATTCACAAGCCTTTAACTCTGAATTATTCAATTGTATTAGTGTCAACTCTTTTTTTAGAAACTTACCTTCAAAAAACATTCATTTTTCATGCATTCACATTAACATAAGATCTATAATAAAAAACTTCTCGCACCTAGTACAACTAGTAACTAACTCAACTAAAGAAATTGATGTTATTGTTTTATCGGAGGTAGTTATCTCGGACGTAAATATGTCGAGCCTCTTCCAATTAACGGGATATAGAATGCACACACAACTCCGCACTCGTAGAAAGGGAGGTGGTATAATGATATATGTTAAAAACTATCTCAAATTCACGCTACAACCCATTAAAACCCATACTTTTGAATACCTTGGCGGCATAGTAAAAACACCTCAAAACGAAACGATAGCGTTATGTGCAATCTATAGACCTCCATCGTCAAATAAACAGTTATTTATTAAAGAACTTCAAAAAGCACTTCACAATTTTTCGAACACTACCACTGTTGTACTAGGCGACGCAAATATAGACCTTAAATCGCAAACATCCATCAAAACGATGTACTTAGACATGCTCTCCAGGTATGGATTAGAGTGTGGAATATCTGACTATACGCGTATTGAAAAACGAAGTGATGTAATAACCAAATCTTGTATAGACCACATTTTTACGCGATCCCACACACTAACTCCGTACACCGCGGCAGTCGACAGCGTTCTGGCTGACCACCGCACGATAATTGTTTGTTTGACATCTAGCTGCGGCCGCCGTGATATACAGGATGCTTTGCGTACTCAATACAATGTTTATGATAGGCAGTGTTTACATAATGAACTTAATAAGATTAACTGGACTGAAACTAATCAACTAAACACAACGGAATCGAAATCGAAACGGTTTATAACTTTATTAAATATTCCTTTAGCAACGCCTTAAAAAAATCAATGCGATTAGTGTGTGCGAAACATAAACTACGAAAGAATGTCCCTTGGATAAATGACAACGTCGCTCAACTATGCGAGCTAAAGGATGAGTGTTTTAATCAATGGAAGAAAGACCCGAGCAATAACGTTCTGCATTTAAAGTACAATAAAATTCGAAATAAGGCACACAAAACCATAGAATTTTACAGAAACCAATTTTATAAAAATCAAATCAAAGAAAACTACAACAACCCAAAAAAACTCTGGATGATATTAAACTCGATCTGTGGGAGGGTAACTCAATCAATTGATAAATTTGTTTTAGAAGCTTTCAAATCTCAAAACTTAACCGCGTATCAACTGGCAAATAAATTCGCTTGTGGTTTCCATAACTCGGTTCAATCAATATTACCCAACTGTAAGCTACGTCTCCTAACGAGTGACTCAAAAAATTACAAAAATGTAAGTATTAGATTCCAAAAAGCCACACCAGAAAAAATACACAAGCTTATTCAATCGCTAAACCGCAAAAAAACTCCTGGCTTGGACAAAATTAGAGTAGTAGATATTCAAGCTATAAGTGGAAAAATTTCGTCAGCCCTTGCCCATCTTATAAATGTCAGCATTAATACAGGAAAGTACCCAAATGACCTAAAATTAGGGTGTGTCCGCCCAATTTACAAAAAAGGCAAAAGAGACTGTGAAATTAATTACCGACCAATTACCTTGTTGTCATCAATCGATAAAATTATAGAAAAATTTATTTGTAATCAAATCCATTCATTCTTTATTAAAAACTCAATTATAAGCAATTCACAATATGGTTTTCAAAAAAATAAAAGTACCACGTCTCTTCTCTCACAGTTTACAGATTACATCAATACGGCTCTAAACGAAAAAAAACACGTATTGGCACTATTTATTGACTTCTCACGTGCCTTTGACACTCTAGATCATAGCAAATTGCTATCAAAACTGGAAGAGTCTGGACTGAGGGGACCGATGTACAACTGGTGCGCTGATTACCTAAAAGACCGGACATACCAGATTCAGATTTCCGACAGCCTCAGTGATGCATTTTATGTCACTCACGGTACAGCACAAGGGTCAGTGAGTGGACCGCTTCACTTTTTAGTTTATGTCAATGATATGTCAGATATATTCCAGTGGTGCAAGTCTTTCCAATTTGCTGATGACACCTGTATTTTGATTACTGGGAAAAGCCCTACCGTTATTGCTGACTTACTACAAAAAGATTTTGACATATTATGTAGATGGTGTCATGACGCTGGTCTGGTATTAAACGCTCAGAAAACCAAAGTAATGCACATAAAATCTCCCTACGTACAATGCAAAACCCCTTTACCTAAACTAGTAGCCCATACGCACCATTGTCTGCATAAACTGACACCATGTGATTTAAAATGCCCAAGTATCAGTCAAGTTAAAACCCACTTGTACTTAGGATTAATTATAGACGACAAATTCAACTGGGGTCCGCATATTGAACGAACAGGTGAAAAATTACGTGCAATTTTGGCCAAAATGTATGTCATAAATAAACGCATTCCGTTTAAAACCAGATTACTTCTATATAATGCCTTTTTCGACTCCATCGTATCGTATGGCCTTTCTAGTTATGGGCGGACACACAAAACATACCTGGATTCCATTTATAACTTACAGCGCAGAATACTTAAATTGATTATTCCATCTAATAGTAAAAGCCAGCTTACCGAGGAGTCTCAACTTTTTAAGTATTGTAAAACACTTCCAATAAATATAAAAGTTAAATTTAATCTACTTAAAGAACAATTCTTTGATGAGCATCACCAATGCAAAATAAATCATCCTGTGTATACACGACGCGTCGCGCAAAATAAACTGGTTACTGCACCAGCAAACAACTTCTATGGCGAGCGGACTACCGCTTATCTAATCCCGCGGCTAATTAACGAACTACCTGCCTCCGTACGAAATAAAATAAAAATGTACAACATTAAAACTGTTCTAAAAGAACACATGTTAGACCAATTATTGTAACTTCGTTGTGACATTTTCCTGATACAACACAGACATATTACAGGTAGTTAAGATAGATGACTTCGAGAGCAGTGCTTCGCCCATCACATGCGGTGTCCCGCAAGGGTCCATATTGGGGCCATTACTATTCTTGATTTACATAAATAACATCACAGAACTAAGCTTACGTGGTCGTTTGACTTTGTATGCCAATATACATGATCTAATTTCGCAAGCTCAAGAAGATTTGAATGTTCTGTCTGAATGGTTTAAATACAACTTACTGACAATAAACATTTCTAAAACTTGTTACGTAATTTTTAGCGCCAGGAACAAAAAAGTGCCTTTCATTAATTGTTATGCCTCACATTAATGATTGATAATATTCCACTAGAACAAAAGACTTGTGAAAAATATCTTGGCTTGAGAATGGATAATCATTTAACGTGGCACAATCAAATGGAGTATATTAAGAACAAACTGACTGCACTCATAGGATCACTTCACAATATGAATCAGTGTGTACCAAAAAATGTACGTTACAATATTTATAATTCTCTTGTTAAGTCACATCTATTATACCTTATAGAAATTTGGGGCAGCGCGGGCCAAACGAAATTACAAGAATTGCAGAGTTCAAAACAAAATTATAAAAATATTATTTCGCTATCCATACTTGACACCAACTTACAAAATCTTTGAAGAGACAAAACTAATGAATATTAATCAACTGAGGGCTCAGATGAGGGACGTTTCGTTAGCCATTTACTTATTCAAAGTGATTCGTGGAATAGTGCATAATCCAGCCATCTTGCACGAAATAAGACTCTGTGTCCCGGATAACTACAGGGGACGGCGGAGACGGCCGCCACTGCTGCACATGCTGCAGTGCGCGCCGCTAACGCGGGCACTGCGCGCTCTTAACGCGGTAGGGGATACGGATGACATGTTTACGTGTTCGCTGAGTGGGTTCACGATGGCAATGAATGTTTTGTTCAGTTTTAAGTAATTAACTATAATTGTTTTTAATTAAGAATCTATATTATGTGCCTACTCCACCGAATTGGTTTTGACTGTAATGGTGGTGTAGTTCTGTGTGTAAATAAATAAATAATAATTATTATTTATTACATGTAGTTCCTACCTGCTGTATTATACTTTCACCCATAGTCACCAGGGCATAAGACGTATAAAGGTATAAAACAAATAAAAATTATGATAAAGCGATAGAATCTAATTTACTTTCACCCCTACGTGTTAAGGTTAAGCGAGTCGGTTATTATACGGACGACGTGTTATTCCCGATAGTACCTACGAAAGTTAGTATGTATAAGCTGTATTTGTCTTCATCATTTAGTAATGTATTTTATGGCAACAATAAATCAATCAAAATAGTAGAGTAAAGTAAGAGTGTTATGAGCCTCATAATAACCGTAGCTCAAAGATAATAATAATAATTAGATTTGAATTTTTGTAGCATTTGCACAATGCAAAGCGTTTATCTAATCTCAAAAATGGGAAATAATAAATTTAATTTAATTTATTACATTAACGCAGAGCGCCTATCCCGGATTGGTAGATGGTGCAGGTGCGAGACCCGCCGGACGATTAAATTTATATTTTCCCATTTTTGAGATTAATAATAATAATACTACATTTTAATACGTAGTGTAAAGATTTCTCTTTACATTACAATGCGGGTTCGAACTTGTACTGCTGAAAGTTGAAGTATGCAGTTTTATTTAACAAAGTGATATTCCTGAATGCTATAGAAACTATTGTCATTCAGCGATTCAAAAAAGAAAACAGATTTTTGTAGTCTATGGATTTTAAAATTAAACTACTTATAGTTTCCGGGTCGTAGACAAATCGGAACGTGGATTTTATGCTCACGAAATCATCGGTCCATCTAGTTGGGGGCCTGCCCACGCTACGTCTTCCAGTTTGTGGTCGCCACTCGAGGACCATTCTGCTTCAACGGCAAAAAGGTTAATGATCATCTATTTTAATAATATAACAGATTAATATAATGTCCTCTTGGTTAAATTTCGGCCAGTCTTAATGGAGACTGCCAGAGCCATCTGCGCGGGACATATCATAGTGCATAAGTGTGTGCGCAACCACAAACGCACTTTTTATTCTCACACTCTCATGGTCATTCGATTTGCGGTACATACCAATACCCATATTTTATTATAATTATACATATATTCATTAAATTACGTAAGTTATGTGCCATAAACCATCCTTGTAAATAAATTAAATATTGTAATTTGTTTTAACCAAAGCATATTAGGGATCCGTCCAAGAGGCTAGATCACCCTTAACTAAACGGTAGGTAGACAGACAGACAGAACGTGCCGCGTTAAAACATCTACACTTATTGATATTCAAAGAGAAGGTGATATTGTTGTAGGTGTAATTCTATTTCCTATCAATTCAATATTTTGTTCATGAAATATGAATGTTGAATTCTAGTTGTATGTGAATATTAACAGAATAGGGTACCGTCATGACCTCGGAGGATCTGTGGTCATGACTCATCACACTAATATTATAAAGGCGAAAGTTTGTGAGTGTGTATGTTTTTCACTTCTTCACGTGTAAACGGTTGGAGCGATTTTAATAAAATTTGGTATGTAGTTATCTGACACCCTGGATTAACACATAGGCTATCTATCTATATACATATAATAAAATCGCAGGAAAGTCGAAACTGTACATTTAATATTTAAAAAAAAGGATACCTGGGGCGTGGTATACAATCGATATCGAAGCCAAAAATATAGTTTTTAGAATTTTTGTCTGTGTGTCTGTTTGTCTATATGTATGTCCGGGCTTAACTCAAAATGTACTGCATGGATTTACTTCAAATTTTCCACGAATATTACTTAGAGGTCGGGTCAACATATAGCCTATAGGCTACATATTATCACGCTATCACCTACGGGGGAGGAGCTAACCGCGCGGCTAAGATAGTAATTTATAAAGTTTAACGCGGGTAAAACCGCGGGGTACAGGTGCAAGTATAATATAATATTAAAATTAGTTCATTCCTCTTCACAAAAAGGGTGATTAAGCTTATGATAAAAACAAAAAACAATTTAGTACCAAGTCTCACAATACACAATTTACTGTTAATACTTTAGAATACTATCTTATTATATAGCAGCCAAAGTACGTGCTCTGCTGGACAAAAGCCTCCCCAAAGAATGGTGGGATATGCCATAATCGCCACGCTTGGCTGACTGGTTGGCGATTGCAGTTTGATGGTCATAGCTCTCAGAAAAATGCTGCTGCCCGTTCTCCGTAGGTATTCCCTCGGACGTTTTATATGCCCTCAATGGGATGACCATCTCATCCCGATGATCATCCGTGATTATATTCTATGCCGTCACCACACAGCAGACGTTACTTCGCAGACCTTATTATAATTACTACCTTATTATAATTTACTAATTAGTAAATTATAATAAGTAGCTTATTATAATTATAATAAGCTAAAAGTAGCTTATTATACTAAGTTATAAGTAGCTTATTTCTACTCTATAAAAATAAGTCGGGTTTTCCTTCCTGACGCTATAACGCCAGAACGCACGAACCGATTTCCACGGTTTTGCATTCGATGGAAAGGTCTCGGGCTCCGTGAGGTTTATAGCAAAGAAAATTTATAAAATTTAACGCGGGTAACACCGCGGGGCACAGCTAGTTATAATTATAATAAGCTAGTTCTGGAAACAGGTTTTATTTTTATGAGATTTATCAGATTATATGCCAGAGAAAAAACGAGACGCATTTGAAACAATTCCTCCGTTAAATTCCTTTAATTATGATGTAGTATTTATTTGATAAGTATTGTACTGCTTGTAATTTATTTGAGAAATGTAACTAAATTGGAAAAACGATTCTATTTAATAATTGGTACATGCTGTTATGGTAGAACATAGAGAAGGTAACATTAATTAACTATCTAATATTATTGTACCTATGTTCAGCAGTGATTAAATGACTATAGAAAAGTCAGCCTATTTTAGCTATTTAATTATACAGACCGACGTCAATAAGGCCCCGTTACCTCTCTTTAAGTAGACACAGTAACATTTTATTAATTTATTTTATAACATTGCTGAATAAATAAACATTCACTTTTATATAAACTGTGTGTATCTGATAACATACTCCCATACAAATTTCAATCTGTTGTAATTTTATATTAGTTAAATAAGACAAGACAATGTCCATTCCTGAGTTTATTTTGTTGAAGTATGGGTAATAAAAGTTACATATGATGGTCATAAAGTTTTTTGATATTTAAGGCTTTGACAAAAGCCAGTATTTTTACAACAGTAAATAACTATACAAGCGAATAAGAAGCGTCACAGCGGGCTATCACCATCGGAACGTAACTTTATCATAAGTACGAGGTATTAAATACTTACTGGTTGCTCCTCCATCACATGCTGCAGCAAGGTCCTGAAGAGTGACGCAGGGAGGCTGCCGAGAGCGTGCAGCGCTGCCAGTGCCCACAGCGGACAGTCGCCATCCGAACAGAACTTGAATTTCTGCAGAATATGATTTTCAGGGTCAAAATAGTTCGGTTACTTAGCCAAGTATTTTATGCTACTATTACAAATACATCGAACCGACTTAACTAGACCCAACAATCATCCTTTAATCCTGTACCCTTTTCTTGTTTTTGTTAAGATGGGGGGAATGTCTACGCATGCCACCCGCAAAACTGCCGTCCTTATTAAGAGTGCAATAACTAGGTCGAAATACTTTCGAGAAAAACGCAATTAAAGTTTTTATTTTTGTTTTGTTCGTATCTCCATCCCCGTTTAAGGTATTCGCTTGAATTTTTTACAGATTATAGATAACAATGTATAGAATATTATACAGTACTAGAAATTTTTAAATGTGTTGTTTAAGCTCTTTAAAATCATGGTATTGTACTGATGTTTAGAACTGTTTCACAAATAGACACAATGTTTACTAGTCTTAAGCTCAATAAGTAGTGTAGTTATTACACTTATCGCTAGTAAGGCAGAAAAAGTGGTTATTTTTATTTTATAGTTTAAATTACCGTGAGTGTACTAAGCAAAGCAAAAACGAGAACCAAATCAAATACAAATATCCCCATTTCATGTTGAATTATCGACTTTCCTCTAGAAATGACGTTTGTAAACACACGATTAACGTGTGTAAGTTATATGTATATTTTTATATATTTTGGACACGGGTCTCATTGCGATAAAGATTTAGGCAAATCATTTCTTTGGTTACCCGACGTTTCGGCATGGATTGCACTAGCCGTGGTCACGGGTCAACTGTATATTATATATTTGCCTAAATCTTTATAGCGAAGAGACCCGTGTCCACAATATATAAAAATATACATATAACGTACACACGTTAATCGTGTGTTTAAAAACGTCATTTCTAGAGGAAAGTCGATAATTCGTCATGAAATGGGGAAATTTGTATTTGATATGGTTCTCGTTTTTGCTTTGCTTAGTACAATCACGGTAATTTAAACTATAAAATAAAAATAAACACTTTTTCTGCCTTACTAACGATAAGTGCAATAACTACGCTACTTATTGCGCTTAAGACTAGTAAACATTGTGTCTATTTGTGAAACAGTTCTAAACATCAGTACAATACCATGATTTTAAATAGTTTAAACAACACATTTAAAAATTATAATATACTATTTTCTGTTAATATAAAAATAATATATTTATATTAACAGAAAACACAAGTACTCTATCTATCTAGGTATGGCAATAATGGATTGTAATATTTAAAAAAATAAGCTAAAAGATATTTGTTTTAGAATCTCTATCCGGCTCAAAATTTCCATTTTTATCCTACCATCAAGTATTCCCTTGAACTTTATTAAGACGTTAAAACACTCACCATAGCTTAAACCGCGACGTACAAACTGCTAGAATCTGAAACAACATATAAAATTAACATGGAAATGTTCGTATGAGTTATTATTATGAGACGGTTAACATGCCCCATAGAGTTTTACATGTTCTGTAAATAGGATATACTAAGCACTGGTAATGATTAAACCGATACAGAACTATATTATTATTATTATTTCTTAGATTGCCGCAGTCCTGTGTCCATGAAATCCTGGGGCTCTACCGGCTAAGTCGCCGAACATCGTTTTCGATTTAACGATTGATTAAGTCATTTTTAATCTTTATTTATTCGAACGCCATTCACGAAAACGATTTTCGGCGACTTAGCCGGTAGAGCCCCTGGTTTCAAAACCGGGGTGCTGGTAAAAGACTGCACCTGTGTGCCCCGGGTACTATTTCCGCGCCGGACAATTATATGTGTGACCCATAAATAGTAGTTGAGTCTGGGGCTCTACCGGCTAAGTCGCCGAACTTCGATTTCTTAAATGGCGTTCATATAAATGAAGGTTAAAAATTACTTAATCAATCGTTAAATCGGCTTTCATGAGCACATGTGACGTCATAAATGGTCCGAAATCGATTGTCAACGTTGAAGCCGATTTAACGATTGATTAAGTAATTTTTAACCTTTATTTATTTGAACGCAATTTAAGTAACCGATATTCGGCGACTTAGCCGGTAGAGCCCCTGGATGTAATTTGTATCCGTCTATTCGAATAATTTGTTTGTAAAGAGCCCCGCGACACAGGGATTAGACATCTTAGGGCGGGCGTTAACTTTTTAAAAAAAGAAGAAGGAAAGGAAATATTGGGACTTTTCTAGCAAAAGAATCCCTTAGTAAGAACCCGGAGTCTCGAAGGTGACAGTGCAGGCACAGAAAATATAACAAACGTGTAACAATATTAGTTTAACGTATATTAGTAAGAGTTATATGTAAGTATTAAATATTGTATATACTTATATATAGAATAAAATTATTACTTTTTAAGAAGGTAATGTGGTACACTGTCTTTTAATTTATGTTAGTAATGGTTTATTATATTTCAGTTTTTATCTAGTCCGGGGTTGGCGCTCGGCGGAATATCGTTCGTAGCTCAACGGCAAAGCGCCTACCCCGGACTGGGTGCTAGTACGAAACCCGTCGGATAAAATGTATAATTTCCCATTTTTGAGAATGAATTTCGAACAAGTACTATAATAATTATACGTATAATTCAGATTAAAAGTCAAGATCCAATGATTTAGATACACGTATTTGTACTAAGAATGGATTTTTAACACTGAACTTGTAATAAGACAATCTATGCACTGCCTATTTACTTCACCACTTAAAAAAAAAAAATCTGTGTGTACTTATGTAGGTACACGCGTTAGAAGTTATACTTCTTTGGCGTATGGAAAAAAATAATTAAAATGCAGTAGTGATTAACGATAAATATTAAAACTAATCAAAAAGATTTTATTTAAATAAAAATACTAGAATATACAACTTGAACATAGTTATCAATTTTCATACCACCTAGAACTAACTTCATGCTGTTAAATTTAGGTGTCAGTGTGCGCGCGCATCGTAAAAATTCACTCTCACCTAGAACTAACTTCATGCTGTTAAATTTAGGTGTCGGTGTGCGCGCGCATCGTAAAAATTCACTCTCATTATTTTTCTCCATCGCGCCAAAAGAAGTATAACTTCGAAAATATTCTTAAGATTGTCATTGAGTATTTACTAGACCACTTTTTAAAGAATATGAGCAAATGTCATTGCACATATTCTTTAGAATGTCATTGAGAATGTGCATAAAAACTGTTTTTAATTTCATATTATTTAAACAGCTTCAGCGCGTTCTATTCTAAATTTGAACCAGATCGGTTTAGCCGTCTTTTGTTTGATTAACAAACAAATCATACAAATTTTGACATTTATAATCTTTGTAAGTTATCAATATAGGCGAGACTATAAAATTCACTATTCCTCCAAACTCCTTAGAAAAAGCGACAGCTTCACTTCATTTCCAATAAATTCCGGCTTACAAGCATGACATTAGGAAGCAAAAAACCTAGAAAACTAGTCGCTGGAGTTTATGAGAAAGTTTCCAGTTATAACATTGGCATTAACCGCCGTTCAATGGAACAATGCGTCTGTATTGACGACTGAAGGTACCATTCATATTGAAGTTATAGATACTGTAGGAACGTCGCAATTGAAATAATAGCAATATGTTTCTTTCATGAAACTAGGTAGTGGGTTGTTTGTGTGAAGATCTTGTTTTAAGGTCTCTTTAATTCATAATAAATCAATATACGGGACATAATTATCACAAAACACCATCTAGCCCACACTAAGTAAATCTTGACTTATGGATACTAGACGAAGACGCGACGGATAGAAATATTTTTTTACTTTTTTTCGTAAATTGTATATATGTACTTACAGTACACAGATAACACTCACACGGAGACAAATATTTGTCTTTTGTTTATAAAGAGTCTGGGTGTATTTACAAAAAAAGTAGTATATGTAGTATATCAGTTATCGGGTTTCCATAGTACAAGCTCTGCTTAGTTCGGGATCAGATGGCCGTGTGTGAATAATGTCCCAGGATATTATATTACATTTTGAGACAGAGTCAATACTGTTAAATTAAGTATATGATAGCAATCATTTACAGATAGTTCACGTAACTCAGCAGATCAGTCATGTCTATATGGCTACAAGATCTCCAGCGAGCAATGTGCGGGTAGGTAGTGAGAGCCAGACGTCTTTGTCATCGATGTACTCTTTAGTGGTGTAATAACCCCTAGCCATAAGTACACGTTTAATATGTGTTTTAAACCTTGTGTCAGGCAGATCAGTAATTTGAGTAGGAAACTTGTTATAAAACCTAATACAATTTCCTAAAAATGAGTTTTGCTTACTCTAAAGCCTGGCATGGCTAGTTTGTTTTTATTTCTAGTATTGATATTATGCAGTTCACTTTTCTTTTTATATTTATGAATATTTTTTCTAACAAACATTTTTTATTATTATAGTTGTCTTGTCCGATCAGCGAGCCTGCAACCTTTGGATCAGAGAGCAGGTTTTCTACCAACCGAGTCAGGGTAGAAGACAGAACTATACTGCAGGCTACCACAGGTGAGCTCGCATGGCGAATAAGCTAACATCATTACCTAGCAAAATGGTATTCCTCTTACACACACAAACACGCACGCACACATGCACACACAAACACACAAGTACACACTACTGGTACACTATAAAATGTTTCGGACATATGGCTAGTCTCCGTGGAGACTGGCCGCCGTGGCCGATATTCGACTAGGACATTAATAACCCAACGAAATACATTCCATAAGCATATAAATATGATATTATGTACCTATTATAACGTTAGACAGAATAATATTATGATCAACATATACAGTACGTAATTAACCGCTCTTATATGATTTAGCGGCTTCGTAATATATTTACAAAGAACTCACTGAAGTATTTGCCCGTGGTGTACTTATAAGATATACATTAAGATGTAACAAAGGTAGAGGACAAATATTTTGCGCCTAGAGTATTGCGTCTAGCTAAATAAAAATGAAATGATTCTATATTTTACTGGTAAGACCCAGCGTCAAAATTTGGTTTGAAATTATATATAAATCAAAATTCATTCAGGGCTGTAATTTAGGTGATACATTATAAATATTGTGATTTTTCTATTCATTAGAGTTCTTTTAATTTATAGATTATCTCTCATGACTAAAATAAAAATAAATCAAAAAATGTTTTATACACGTACCTAGACTCTAAAAAAGCGCCTGTGAATTGTCAGACCATGTTTGTAGTAATATATAATAAATTAATTCATCATCATCATCATCATCATCATCATCATTACAGCATAATATAAGTCCACTGCTGGACAAGCCTCCCTCAAGAATCATCTTGAGGGGATATGCCATAATCGCCACGCTTGGCAGGCGGGTTGGCGATCGCAGTATGATGGTCGTAGTACTCAGAAGGAAGCTGCTTCCCGTCCTCTGGTAGATATTGCCTCGGGTCGACTTCTACGCCCCCCACGGGATGAGATGGGGTGATGATATTCTGATTCTGATATTTGTCGCCGTCACCACACAGCAGAATAAATTAATTAATTTATAATTATTTCTAGCTATTTAGGAACACGGATTGTATGAAAAAAATTACAATAAGATTTATTTTATAATAGTAGATATTTAGCTAGCTTATATTAAGTTATTGTCAAGAAGATCATGTGTAGGTTAAATTATCAAAATTTAAAATTTCAACGATATTTTTACAACATATTGTCTGAATGGTTATGTCTATATTAAGGTACGAATTAAATATTATTATGGCGGACATGGATTAACCTCGTTATATCATTCATTAAGTTTTTCATTCAGAAGTGGAACTATTTGGAACAGTTGAAACGATTTCTCAGGACGTGCACGAGCCTCACTACTCAGTGTCATAGTAGGCTAACAGGATGAGCATTTGTGAATTAGAGGATGGCTGTAGTCCCAAGTAGAACATTAAGGAAATAACATCGATTAAACAACTCTTAAAGGTTCTTGAGTGGCGACCACGAACCGGAAAACGCAGCGTGGGCAGGGCACTACAAGATGGAACGATGATCTTGTGAGGGTTGCTGGAAGTCTCTGGATGCGGATAACTCAAGACCGGCAACTGTGGAGATCTATGGGGGAGCCCTTTGTCCAACATTGGTCGTCTTCCGGCTGATATGAGACTAGAAGACCATTCTATAAGAACCGATCACTGAATCGAGAAGAAAAGCACCGCTTACCATCAGGTGGATCGTATGCTTTTTGGCGACTTGTTGGTATAAAAAACGAGTGCTTTATAATACACGACTGAAGTAAAACTTAGACACATGAAGCGTAACTGGCTATGAGAGAATTAGAGAGAAAATGTGGGAAGAAAATGTGTGCCTCTCTCGTGCCCTTACAGTAATATACGAAAGGTAACTATATCTCCCTCTAAACTACCGTTCGCCTCGCCCCATCACACTTTTCGTAACGCTCCCGTCACGCATTCGTCAGCTTACTCCCGAAATCAAGCGTAAAGTAAGTGAAGCGTAAAAGTTTTACTTCAAAAACAATACAGAGAATTCTATAACTATAGATATATCCTCACAAGTGCGTTTACATTCTTGCATTCAGTTTTCAATTAATCTGGCGTCTAGTGCACGCAATTTTCAATGCAATAGTGCAGCGTCTACATTGAAGCTCTCATCTATTCAGTTTCATACAAAATTCAATGGTATTGTGTCGTAAAATGATCCCTTTATTACATGCATATCCAGTGTTCACTGCCGTCAGTGCGCGCTTATTGAACTAGTTGGCAGAAGAACGGAATTGCAGCCATGCGTTATGCCTGATTTAAGTACACTTTGTCAAAACTTAATATTAAATTCAAAGTGTAATTAGTATTAAGTGAATAAGTGCCTAATTATCTTTATTTTTAAAGAAAACGCCCGCACTAAGAAAACTAATCCCTGCGTCACGGGATACTTTACAACATATAATAGACGGGCACAAATTACATCCAGACTCAGAACAACTATTTATGGGTCACACAAATAGCTGTCCGGCGCGGGACTCGAACCCGCGACACGAAGCGGCGAGGCGACTTTTTTAGCCGCTGCGCCACACGTGCAGTGTCTAGTCTATCTATCTCCCTCTACACACACACGTGTGAAAATCAAACAATGCTTAACAAAATCGTCTTTCAAAACTGGACCGATTTCATTTTGAAGATTTTGATTTGTATGCCAGATCTTCAATCAACTTTGAAAGTGAGGTTTTTATTAATTTTTGGAAGATTTTAACACAAACTAGCTATGCCCCGCGGTGTTACCCGCGTTAAATTTTCTTTGCTATAAACCTCACGGAGCCCGAGGCTTTTCCAACGAATGCAAAACCGTGGAAATCGGTTCGTGCGTTCTGGAGTCATAGCGTCAGGAAGGAAAACCCGACTTATTTTTATATAGTAGAAGATATCTAAAAGAATTGAAAGTTATAAGAGAGTCTCGTGTCACTGTTAGGGCTTGCAATATCCGTTCATTTTTACTATCCGGATAGTACGGATATTAATATTTTACTATCCGGATTATCCGGATAATACGGATATTTTTTAGTTTTTATTATAAACAAAACTAGTAAGCTTTTGTTACACGTTTTAATCAGTCTCTCAAGCAAAATGACAAAGAAATAAGAAACTATACCAATATTTCAAGTAATAATCACATAAAAAAACTAGTACACTTTCTAAAATTATACAATAAAACGCTGATCATACCGAACAAATAATTTGTATCTATTCTTTTCATATTAAAACAATTCTAATTAAAAGTGAGATCTTACATTTATCATAAATCACAACATCCCAATAAAAACGACCTATTTAAATCATAATAATTAAATAAAAATATCACTTTTCGTGGCACATCAGCTCAATTTTAAACAACAATAGTATAAATCAAATATAATAAACAAAAATGAACAAAATATCTCGAAATTATCAAATAATCAAATAGCCCTTTATAATATTATATTAGGTAATTCTTAAACAATTTTTTATCCAAATTTTGGTAACATGATCTTAAACGCTTTAAAAATGAGATCTTACATTATCACAAATTACAACATCCCAATAAAATCAACCTATTTAAAAAATAATAATAAATAAAAATGTCTTTTTCATTGGCAAATCAGCTTAATTATGAAACAACAAATATAGATAGTAGATAGTGGGACTGATTGCAATATAAACTGTGGGGGCTGTAGGAGTAAAGAACAGTGTGATAAATACTGTAAAATATGTACTGAAAATCTAGGTTTACTATGTCAATTTGAGGAGTATAACTTGTCATGTAAGAGCAATATGTTATGTAATGATGTAGAACATATAAGTATAATTGACAGGCTTTACTGTAATATAATTAAAGTTTTACAAACTGCCGCTGAACGCACTTATACATGTAATAATAATAGAAAACGTTATATAACCGGTTGGAATTATTATGTTAGACAATATCACGTCCAAGCTAGGCAGACATTTTTACAGTGGAATACATATGGCAGGCCTAGTTCAGGATATTATTACGATCTAATGCGTGCAGCGCGTAAAGACTTTAAAGCTGCCTTGAAATATGTTCAAAATAACCAGGAGAAGATTAAAATGAATATGTTAGCGCATCATGCTTCGTCTAAAAATTTCGCGGGTTTTTGGACGGAAGTTAAAAAGCTCAATCCTAAAACCAGCACACCAGTCAGTGTAGAAGGTGAATCTGACAAGAGAGCTATTGCTAATAACTTTAGTACGCATTTTAATGTAAAACAGGCTTTAATTAATCCAGCAGTACCTGTGCCTTCGTCAAGTGGTGGTAAAAGTGTTCAGGAGGGGGCTTTCCAGGTGTCGACTGATGATGTTGTTGAGGTTCTCAGGACAATGAAACGTGGAAAATCCCCAGGGCACGATGGCTTGAGTATTGAGCATCTGTTATATGCAGGAAAGTATATTACTGATACCTTAACTTTATTGTTCAATCTTTGTGCACGACACCAATACTTGCCTGAGGAACTTATACGTACATTGGTTGTACCTATAGTTAAGAATAAAACTGGGGATGCTACTAGCATGTCGAATTATAGACCCATTTCGCTGGCAACGGTTGTGGCCAAGGTGCTTGAGCGCCTGCTACATAAAAAGTTAAGTCCCGCACTTAGCCTAAATGATGGGCAGTTCGGTTTTCGTCCCGAAGTTTCAACAGACATGGCTATCTTCTCCCTGAAACAAGTTGTATCGCAATACGTGGAACAGGAGACAAGTGTTTACGCTTGTTTCCTTGATCTAAGCCGTGCTTTTGATACAATCAATCATGACTTGCTATGGGAGAAACTAGATAAAACTTATATCGCGCCTGGAGTTGTTGGACTGATCAGATATTGGTATTCTAATCAGGCGATCAACGTCAGGTGGGAATCAGCTAGGTCGGATAGCTATAAACTATCCTGTGGCGTTAGGCAGGGTGGGTTAACCTCTCCTGACCTATTTAATATCTATATAAATGACTTGATTGAGGAGCTGAGTGGTACTGCGGTGGGGCTTAGGCTTGGAGACAGGTATGTCAACAACCTGAGCTACGCTGATGATATGGTCCTACTCAGCCCCACAATTAAGGGTTTAAGGAAACTGATGGCAATTTGTGAGAGATACGCTACAGAACATAACTTGGTGTATAATGCAAAGAAGACAGAAATGTTAATATTTAGGTCAGGAAGAGGTCCACAAAACGTCCCACCAGTTTGGATAGGAGGTCAGCGAGTGAAAGTAGTAGAGAGGTTTAAGTACCTTGGTCATATACTGACGTCAGACTTCAAAGACGATGCTGATATAGACAGGCAACGCAGAGCGCTGTCAGTAGTGGGCAATATGATAGCCAGGAGATTTTTTAAAGCCGACACTCAGACGAAGGTACATCTTTTTAGGACATATTGTCAGTGTTTCTACACGTGCCAACTCTGGACGCGTTATACGAAGAGGTCTCTGGATGGTATTCGTATCCAGTACAATAACATCTTTAGACAGCTAATGGGTCTTGAGCCGCATTGTAGTGCGTCCGGTATGTTCGCAGAAGCTAGGCTGGATACGTTTAATGCCATCCAGAGAAAACGAATCGCTGGATTCATGTCGAGGGTTGGTTCGTGTACGAACAGTATTATCAGAGAATTTTCTGAAAGACTGTATACTACCACAATGTACAATAAATGGTTACAGATTGCAGCGTAATAATTGTATCTAATAGCGTCATTTTTAGTTATAGCGTAAAGAGGTTATATATATTCATTTTGTTTGTTATGTTACTTTATTTACTTTCTTTTTAATACAGATATGTTTTTTCTTATTTTCTTTTCTGTGTAAAATATGGAGTGTAAAGATTCCGAAATAAAGATTTATTATTATTATTATTTTTATTTACATTTTTTTTCTCGAAATTCTCTTTCGGTAAATAATGACACTCACGGGCTTACACCAAGTCAGTATCAAGTTCCATTTGGGACTCATAATATGATGAGTCGTCCTGCAAAAATTTTCTAACGATTCTACATGTATTCAAAATCACAGCTTTCTGCATGTTTATGTAGGTGGTTGGCGGTAAGTCTAAAATACGTAGGGAGTGGTGTAAATGCTTCGGAATAATACCAGTAGTGGAGAGCACAAGTGGTACAATATATACTTTTTTCATTTTCCATATTCTAACAACCTCTTCTTTTAATTCTGTATACTTTCGAATTTTTTCTGTGATAGTTTTCTGTATATTATGTGTATTAGGTATTGCAATATCAATTAGGTATGTCACTAGATTAACTTTATCAATTAGAGTAATGTCCGGTCTATTGTTATGTATTGTTTTGTCAGTTAAAATGGCTCTATCAAAGTATATCTTGTGACTGCTACTCTCCAAGACTGGTTTTGGGCTGTATTGATAATACGGGATGAAGTTTTCTTGAATTAATTTAAATTTACTGGCAAGTTTTTGATGTATTATGTGAACAACCTGATTATGTCGATGAGTGTAATCAGTTTGAGTAAGACTAGGGCAGGCACTGGTGATATGTTGGATTGTTTCGGATAAAAGATGGCATTTTCGACACTTATCGCTCTGTAAATTAGGATCCTTAAGAATGAATTTTTTATAATTTCTTGTATTGATTACCTGATCTTGAATGGAAATCATAAAGCCTTCTGTATCAGGAAATAGGGACCCAAATTTCAACCAACGATTGGAAGCATGTAAATCTACGTGATCCTTTTCAAGATCATGTAAATGTCTACCATGTAGTTCTTTACTGCGCCATTTTGTCAACTTAATTATTTCAAGATCTTTTTTCTTAGCTAATTCTCGGTTTTTATTGTAAAGATTTAAAGGTGTGCAATTTTTGTCTGCTTCTATAGTGGCGAAATGTATTTTGCTAGTATCAGTTTTACTGTAGAAAAAGCTCCTGAGGCTATGTATCTGATCTTCCCAAAGTGCCCTGATATCAATTAATCCTCTACCTCCCTTATGTCGTTTTATTGACATTCGTTCAACAGCAGACTAAGGGTGTAAATAGTTATATTTAGTTAGTAATGTACGTATTTTAATTTCTAAATTATTTATATCTGTAGCTGACCACTTGACTACTCCAAAAGAATACGTTAATATAGGGATGGCAAAGGTGTTGAGAGCCTTAAATAGATTTTTGGAGTAAAGTGGTCGTTTACAAATTTTATGTATTCTGCCAGTAAATTCTTTACATAAATCCCTTTTAATTTGACTATGATTAATGGTACGCCCCTCTTGTAAGCCTAAATATTTGTAAGTTTCGTGTTGTTCCATTACACTAAAATATTCTTCATGGATATGTTTATTTGTAAAAATTTTACCTGATTTTAATTTTATAGTTTTACACTTATCTAAACCAAAGGTCATATTAATATCTTCACTAAACTGAGAGGTAATTTTGATTAATTTATTCATTTCTTTTTCTGATTTTGCAAACAATTTAATATCATCCATGTACATTAGATGGCTAATCGCCGTATCAGCTGTTAGCTTGTATCCTAAACTATAACTATTAAGTAAATTGGATAACGGATTTAGTGCTAGACAAAACCATAGGGGACTCAACGCATCTCCTTGGAAAATGCCATTTGAGATTTGAATCTCACTAGTTGTTAAAGAGTCTATATTGTTTTTTACTGATTATTATTATTATTATTATCCGCCGTACCTTTGACTGTCATCAATGAGAGTCCTAAATTTCTAAATGATTTGTTTTTAAACTGTGTTGAGTGTATATTTATATTCATAAATCTTTTATTTTGAACTGATGTCCATTCATCTAGACTTACTGCAAAATTGCATTCTCTCGATTTCAATCGGTCCAATTCTATCTTTAGGTCTACCTTTAATTCTTCACAATGATCTAAAACAATCTTTTTAACTGTGTGGGATGATTGTGGTGTCTGAGATGTACAGAAAGCACTGAATGCAAATCCGTCTAGAGCTGCCAATTTAGAAATCATCACTTCCATACTCTCGTGCTCATCAGGCTTAAAATAATCAACTATTTTAGCTTTTTTATTTGGTGTCACATTTTCTTCAGATTTAGACGTGGATGCTTGTGTTGTCATAGTAATCGAACTACTTGGCAGGTCAGTCGATGTGCCTTCTGGTCTTGAAGTACTTTGAATTTTAACATTAATTGAATGTTTTAATCGAAGGTGATTATGTAAAGATGACTTTGATCCTGCGATTTTAAAAACTTTTTTGCAAATATTGCATTGTGCCTGAGCACCATCAACACTGTGTTTAAAATGCTGCCAGACTGAGTTCTTCATTTGCAAACTTTTTTGTAGGTATTCAAAAAATTGAGTTTTACAACTTTTTATTTAATATTTAAAAGAGAAATACAACTATCCGTAATATCCGTAAAATCCGGATAATTATGCAAGTCAAATCCGGATTTGAAAATCGACGGATATCCGGATAGTACGGATATCCGGATATCCGGATTGCAAGCTCTAGTCACTGTACACAATACGATATATCGTACTCGCTGCTACGAGCCGCGTCCATTATTGCTCACTATGATTATATTATTAGTCATATGACTATGACTAATATCTTATTCAGTTGATTTTTTTAATTCTTTATTTTATGTTGCCCTACCGTGCAGTGCTAAACATGGCAGCTACTGAGAAACACTGCCAAAGAACACAGTAGTAATCCTTTTTTTTGTAATAAATTTCAACATCTAATCACAATTGAATTATCTTGATACGTGGAATTAAATCTGCTCATTCTCAATCAATTTTCTCATTAGCAAAGTCTGAAACTTTGTATTGTGCCTTGCTACACAATTTGGCTTTTATTCTTGTTTTAAATTTGTTGATTGCCAGTTTTCTGATGTCATTGACTGCCCCATAAAAGGGTTACTGATCTTGTGGAGACGAGCAGCATGTGCAGCATCATTATGCTTATTTCGAGTAACATTAGGAATTTCTTAGTTTTTTGGGAAGTGCCTCATCCGATCCTCAATCAAACAAGCGGCCCAGGTAGTAAAAAATAAGCATAATCTGTCAAACCACGATGATTTTACATCAATGGGACAATTCATTTTTATTTATATATTGCTTTAAGCAAAAGGCCCTCACAAGGTGGACATCGTCGGTCATCGTCATGTGAGGGTCATGGGAAGGAGTGCGGGCATCGCAAGATCAGTTATTGTGGACATTCTTATTCTTTATTGCACACAGAAACATACATATAAGTTATAAGTTACAAAAAGAAAAGGCATGTATATAGGCGAGCTTAATTCATTATTGAATTTTCTTCTAGCAAACCATCTGAACAGTGAGATTCTTATAATTATGTACCTTGTCGGGTAAAAATATTGATAAAATACACACTAATAATTACATAGGATAGTTTATTAAATATATATCTCTTTAATAAACTATATAAACCTACATACCTGATATATACGTAAATTACAGAGATAAGAAGATGAATTTAAAAATACTCAACTTAAGATATCTTTGGGGGTTTCCGAGCAGTGGCCGATATGATGATGATAAATTTAACAGGAACATAGAAATAAAAGGATAACTGCTGCACCAACGAGAGCATAGCTCTTAAATTGGAAAGAAATTTATATTTGACGTAGGAAAAAAAATTGAAAGTAATTGTTAGTCTTCAGGCATCCAGAATTGAACTGGATTTTAGGCACTAGTCAACCAACTTACTTTAACGATTGATCGATGAAGAACTTTACTTACTTTAAACAATAAATAGAAAAACCCACTTAGCGTTTATGGCAGGCCTTCTAAAGGTCAAATTTGTAGCCCCCACACTTAACTTAATAGATTCGTTTGTTTTCATTCAATCAACCCGAACACTTGACCAGTCTCAGGTGTCGGCGCTTACCATTTAGTTTATTCTGTTAGGGATGGTGAGAAGGAGAAAAAATTGAAAGATGTAATAAAAACTAGCATCGGACACCGCCATTTACTCTAACACAATTGACGGGCCTGTTGGCGTGGTTGGCAAATGCTTGCTTTTCACGCCGGAGGTCGTGGGTTCGATTCCCCCCAGGACAGATATTTGTGTGCATGAGCATGTCTGTTTGTCCTGAGTCTGGGTGTTAATTATCTATATAAGTATGTATTTACAAAAGAAAAATAGTATATTAGTTATCTGGTTTCCATAGTAGAAGGTTTGCTTATGGGACCAAATAGCCGTGTGTGAACATTAATATTATTAAAAAAAACTGTAATAATATCGAAATACATATTTTCATTATTATTAACTGAAATTCTACAAATAATATTAAATTTAATAAATGTTTTTTAGAGGTATAGAATTTTAAGTTGGCAGCACTTTTTTTACTGGCGGACGTTTTGTCAACTGTCAAGTGATTTATGTTTAGTTTAATTTGGGATTTCAACATTCATAGACTGATGCCTGAACAACGCTTCCAAATTGTGAAAATTTATTTTTAAAATCATGGGTCTGTTTGATATACGTATCACGCACGTCCAATAAAAAAAAAATACTGATTTGGGCGGTGATAACTAATAATATCTAGGGATATCAGGGACAATGTCACACAGATCATCCTAGCCCCAAACTAAGCAAAGCTTGTACTATGGGTACCAGGCGAAGATATACATACTTAAAGTCAAAGTCAAAGTAAGTTTATTCCGTAAAAATTTTACATTTATGTGGAATCGTCATATTTTTTTTACCCTACCGTGCAGTGCATGACGTGGCAGCTACTGAGAAACACTGCCAGAAAACTCAGTAGGAATCCTTTTTTAAAATAAAATATACTTAAGATTAATTACAATCATGTGTGTTGACTCAGAACAACTCCATCCCAAGCACTTTTATCACTTAAATAATCAGAAATTTTGTAATATGCCCTGCTACACAATTTGGCTTTAATAATTCCTTTAAACTTATTCGTAGACAATTCTCTAATATCATTGGGAAGTTTGTTATAGAATCTTATACATTGCCCCATAAAAGAGTTACTTATTTTGTGGAGACGGGTAGTATGCAGTATGAGATTATTCTTATATCTAGTATTTACATTATGTGTATCGCTCCTTTTACAGAAGGAATCGATATTTTTATGCACATATAGTAAGTTTTCATATATATACTGAGATGGTACAGTTAGAATGTTGACCTCTTTGAATTTTTCTCTTAGAGACACTCTCGGGCCAAGATTATAGATAGCTCTTACAGCTCTTTTTTGCAATATAAATATGGTGTCAATGTCAGCAGAGCTACCCCAGAGAAGAATTCCATAGGACATTACACTATGAAAATAACTGAAATAAACCATTCTAGCTGTGTCAACATCAGTCAGCCGTCTAATAGTTTTCACTGCATATGCTGCAGAACTTAATTTGCCGGACAGTTTTTCTATTTGTGGGCTCCATTGTAGCTTTGAGTCAATAGTGATACCCAAGAACACAGTTGATTCAACAGGGTCCAACCTAGCTCCATTAAGTTGTACATTGGTTGTCGCCTGTTTCACATTCGGTGTAGGGAATTTAATGACTTTAGTTTTCTTATCATTAAGCATAAGATTATTGGCATTAAACCAATGAACAACTTTAGAGATTGCATCATTAACATCGTCAAAATTGCTTAATTGTCGGTTTATTTTGAACGTCAGGGAAGTGTCATCTGCAAACAACACAATCTCATGCTTATCCCTTACGTAGTAAGGTAAGTCATTTATATAAATTAAAAACAAAAATGGGCCCAGAATTGACCCCTGTGGGACGCCCATTACCACTGGAGATCCCGGAGATATTTTACCGTTTATTTCGACCTTCTGAATTCTATTGCCCAAGTAAGAAGTCAGAAGTTCGAGAGCCTTGTTCCTAATACCGTAGTGGTGTAATTTTCTGACCAGAGTATCATGATGAACGCAATCGAACGCTTTGGACAAATCGCAAAAGATACCTAATGCATCTTGCGAGTCTTCCCACGCCGCGAATATACTTTTTAATAAGTTGACCCCTGCATCTATGGTTGAACAACCCTTTGTGAATCCAAACTGTTTCCGGTGTAGTAAATTATGTATATTAAAGTGTCTGAGCAGCTGGCTAAGCATAAGCTTTTCAAATATTTTACTAAGAGTGGGCACTTATGTAGATAGATAAATACTTATATACATAGAAAACATCCATGACTCAGAAACGAATATTCGTGCTCATCACACAAATATTTGCACTTACCGGGATTCGAACCCAGGACCACCAGCTTCGTAGGCAGGAGCACTACCAACTAGGCTACGGTGACCGTTCATTAAATCATCAATACTTTCAGTTTCGGTACGAAACAATCACTTTTTGGCTCGACCGGAGATTTGAACCCAGGACCTAAGTATCTGTGGGCGAACACGCTATCCCTAGGCCAACGAGGCAGTCACTATTTGAACACTGAAGAGTCATACTACATCTTAAAAAAGGGTCAAGAGTAAGATAGTAACTTGTTTGAGTGGTTGACAGCCCTGACAGACATACGATGCCTCCTAATTCTTGTTATTGAACGATTTTGTTATTCATCAACTGTCCTAAACCTTGTGATCTTTCTGTTAGTAGAACTGTTGATAATATTCTGTTTGTATAAGGTATATATTAGCGGCGCCATACGGCAGGTATCGCCGTATAGATAGGATTCTATAAAAAACTTCCCAATGATATTAGAGAATTGTCTACGAATAGGTTTAAAAGAATTATTAAAGCCAAATTGTGTATTACAAAATTTCTGTTTATTTAAGTGATAAAAGTGCTTAGGATTGAGTTGTTCTGAATCAACACACATAATTGTAATAAATCTTATGTAGGTATATTTTATTAAAAAAAAGGATTCCTAATGAGTTTTCTGGCAGTATTTCTCAGTGGATGCCAGGTCATGTACTGCACAGTAGGGTAAAAAAAATACGATTCCACTTAAATATATTTTTTTTACGGAATAAATGAAATAGAATTGGCAACTTTCAAGAAGTTTTGTTTTACATATTTAAACTATTTCTGCAATTATCTTTATGTCTGTTAAATATAAATTTTTAATAAATAATAATATAATAATTCAACTATTTTTAGACGGACCGGTTGGTAAATGCTTCCTTTTCACGCCGCAGGTCGTGGATACGATTCCCACCCAGGACAGATATTTTCTGTGCATGAACATGTTTGTCTGACCTGAGACTAGGTGCAATTATCTATATAAGTATGTTCAAAAGAAAATTAGTACATACTCGAACAGTATATCGTATAATATGTCAGATGACCGTGCGTGAATAATGTCCCAAATATATATATATAAGGTCTTTACCTATGAAATTGCCGTTCTGCAGTACTGGCCATTTCAAATCAAAATAATTTTTGTTTGGCTAAGAATTCTAATTTCAAATTAATTTTATTTTAAAAACATGGATTCTTTTTTCCAAAAGTAGTCATTTCTTTATTGATTAGTGTTACATTTTCATCGCATTTCAATCTTTTTCGTCATCATGGATACGTTAAAAATTCGAGTAATTATGGAATATGAGTACCGTCGTGGCAGCAACGCGGCACAAGCGGCACGCAACATCAACGACGTTTACGGAGCTAACACTACAAACCAACGCACCACCTGTTATTGGTTTGCTCGCTTCCGTTCTGGAAATTTCGACCTGAAAAATGAACCTCGCGGTCGTCCGAAGACTTTGGTCGACAATGACGAATTAAAGGCGGTTGTGGAAGCTGATGATACACAATCTACGGCTGAATTAGCAGCAGCTTTCGACGTTAGCGTCAAAACAATATTGGTCCATTTGCGTCAAATTGGCAAGGTAAAAAAGCTTGACAAATGGGTGCCCCACGAACACAATGATCGCCAGCGCGAAGTACGCGTCGAGACGTGCCTTGCACTGCTCAACAGACACACAAATGAAGGAATTTTGAACCGCATTGTTACCTGCGATGAAAAATGGATTCTGTTTGATAACCGCAAGCGCTCAGCAAGTTGGTTGGATCCTGGTTCAGCACCTAAACAATGCCCTAAACGAAAACTTACCCCTAGAAAAGTGATGGTCACTGTTTGGTGGTCTAGCGCCGGTGTGATTCATCACAGCTTCTTACCAAACGGGGTGAGCATTACTGCAGATGTGTACTGTGAAGAACTGAGCACAATGATGGAGAAGCTGGCGCATCTCCAACCAGCATTGGTCAATCGCTCGTCTCCGCTGCTCCTGCATGACAACGCGCGACCTCATACTGCACAGCAGACGGTCTCCAAGTTGCAAGAACTGGGGTTGGAAGCTCTCCGTCATCCGCCCTACTCACCAGACCTTGCGCCTACAGACTACTACTTTTTCCAGAATTTGGATAACTTCTTGGCGGGAAAAAAATTCAATACCCGAGAGGCAGTACAAAATGCCTTTGAAGAATTTGTTGCCTCCCGTCCAGCTGATTTCTTTAAGAAGGGCATCAATAAACTGCCACTGCGATGGCAAAGATGCATTGATTGCATGGGTGATTACTTCGATTAATACAAATAAAAAAATTCGTTTAAATTTTTTCATACAAAACGGCAATTTCATAGGTAAAGACCTATTATAATGGTTTCTTTTTACTAAATGTAATATACATTTAATTAAAATAAACAAACATCAAGTTAAGATAAGGATAAAACACATTAGAACATTGCATTTCAAAGAAAATCAGACCATAAGCATCTAATTTAATAAGTCGTTCATAGATATCGTTGTCTAAAACCAAAATTACTCTTTAATAATACAATATCTGCGAAAGAAACGACTGATAAGTACAAAAAGTGGAAACTCAACGCCCAATCCGACAATCATAAAGCGCGGTAATAAACATACCATAAAGACGGAACTCGAACCATGGTTATGTGTTAGTAAAACGTTATGGACAGCGTGGGCCACCTACATTTAATAAAGTATTATATGCCATCATGGCTTTGAAAAAGAATTAGGTTTAGCATTATAGGCCACCATATTTTGATGGTCAAATAGTTTAATGTATACTTATTCGTTAGAATTTTTAAAAGACTGATATATACATTTAAGTATGTAATTATTTCTATTTTAGAATAGTGTTAAACATACTATATTACAAAAATCTTAAAAAGTGCCAAAATGTAATAAGGACATTATTTCCGACCGAATTTCGGCCACGGCGGCCAGTCTCAATGGAAATTAGCCAATTGCGCAGGACATATTATAGTGCAAGTATGTGCGCACTCACAGGGGCACTTTCTATTCCATCACTTTCATGATCCGATGGGACGACTAGCGACACGACCGGAAAGAAGTCAGGCACAGGACCGACGGCTTTACGTCCTCTCCGAGGCACGGAGGTGTAATACCACCAACTCTTAGACTTCGGGATGATACTGAGAAATTTATTTTTACGGAAAAATCCCAAAATCACTTTTTGGCCCGACCAGGGGTATGAACCCAGGACCTCATTATCTGCGGTTGAACATGCTATCGCTAGACCAACGAGGCAATGTAGAGACTTCATGAAGAGTGGGGCTATATGTTCACATGCATCTTAATTAACCCTAATAGCAATACTTTTAAACATTCTTTACCCAGACATACCGTTAATAAAAAAGAATAATACTTAAAATGTCCTCATATGTAGGCAATATATTTTTGTGGGACTGCACCTCGACGTGCGTATTCTATGAAATATCTTCATTTGAAAATACTTGAAAAGATTTATATATTTTAATTCGTCAAGTAGAACTAGATTTATGAAGAAAAATTACATCCCCTACTTGTCTTCGCGGTTTGAAAAGAGAAAATCTGGAAAAATTGCCGTTAAAAGAAAATTATTTAAATTTTAGTGCGGCATTTAGTGGTCGCTGGAAAAGTAAATAATGTTTTATAAGTCTTTATCACTAGACCGGTTTTTCATTCAACAATTTTACTTTCATATACATTCGATAGTGATTGGGAACTGTAGAGCTTTTTGCTCTACAAGTTGTAGAGCACCTGCGAGAAAAATAGAAAACATAGACTCACACAATTAACCCAGAGAACCCAGTAAGGTCCTTCAGTATAGTGACTGTTTTTAATAATGTTTCTGAAATAAAGAACTAAACAAATACGATAACCTCACACTGACACTTTTTTCTTGGACTCTATATAATGCCATAACCTTTTCACTGGATTTTAGCAGGTTACGTATCTAACAAACAGATACAAAAATGTTTTACGCAATAATATTTTCACAGAATCAACGTGTTGCGTAACTGCCACACAAAAAAAAATCGAATGCCGTAATCTTTTCACAGGACGAGCTTGTTTCGTAACTACCACACAAACAAAGAAATGTCTAATGTGGTAAGCTTTTCCCAGGACCAGCTGGTTTCGTAACTACCTATCACACAAACACAGAAATGTCTAATGCCATAATCTTTTCACAGGGTCAGCGTGTTTCGTAACTATTACACAAAAAAAGAAATGTCTAATGCCTTAATTCACAAGGCCAGCGTGTTTCGTACTCACCACAGAAAAAAATAAATGTTTAATGCCTTAACTCACAGGGCCAGTGTGTTTCGTGTGTACCACACAAACAAAGAAATGTCTAATGCCGTAATCTTTTCACAGGGTCAGCGTGTTTCGTAACTATCACACAAACAAAGAAATGCCTAATGCCGTATCTTTTTCTCAGGTTTAGCATCTTGCGTAACTACCACACAATAAATAAAATGTCTTATGATTTAATTCACAGGGCCCGTGTGTTTCCTATGTACATTACAAACAAAGAAATGTCTAATGCCGTAATTATTTCACTGGGCCAGCGTAATTCGTACCTATCACAAAAAACAAAGAAATGTCTACTGCCGTTCTCTTTTCACACGGCCAGCGTGTTTCGTACCTACCATATAAAGAAAGAAATGTCTAATGCCGTAATCTTTCCACATCTCTTTGTGACGAGCTCTGGTAAAAAGGTAAAGAGGCGAGACGCAAATGTCGGATGTTCACATTATGTGAGTTATGTACTCCGAAACTACGCATTTAGTAAGACAATGCGTCAAACAGATGCTTGTTTGTTTACACAGTGTAATGAAGCCACTAGGTGCATTGGAGGACTGTTCATCTCACATTGATACCACGGTCCCCAATTCAAACAAAAACCAACTAAAGTAATTATTATTAAGTTGGCAATCCAACTTACGGAAACTTATTACACTTATTATCTATGAGCGCTTCGTTTTATTTGAAAATAATTATAGTAAATAAATAAAATTAAAAATACTATAATAAAAAATATCTAATGTAAAAGTGAGTATATAATTATTATAATTGTCTGAAGACACTTAAATCTAAAAACTTACTGTATTTGTACCAATTATCTGAATAAAGGGCTTATTTATTTATTATTATAGTAAATAATATCCTGGGACATTATTGACACAGCCATCTGATCCCAAACTAAGCAGAGCTTGTACTATAGAAACCAGATAACTGATATACTATTTGAAAATACATATGTATACACCCAGACTTAAGACAAACAGACATGTTCATGCACACAAATATCTGTCCTGGGTGGGAGTCGAACCCACGGCCTGCGGCATGAAAGGCAAGAAAATACTAACCACGCCAACCCGCCCGGATAATAATGGTTGAAAAGCTATTATATTCTTATAATATCTTGTGAGGGTTGTTGGAGCCCGCTGGATGCGGGTCAGGCAAGACCGGCAATTGTAGAGATCTTTAGGGGAGGCCTATGTACAACAGAGGACTTTTGGCTTAGATGATGATGATGAATATTAGTTTAAGTACAGGCACATATAGCACTAGCATTTTTTATAATGAAATATATAGTTGCAGTACGTGGTGCACTGATCCCCAAACCGAGATGTATGTTCGTATCTTAGGGTCACCATACTTGCGCGCAAGACCTCAATAATAACTCAATTATTTCACTTGGAGTGTATTCCGTACGGTGGAGGAAGTCGCTCGGCACGGCGGCGTGGCAGTGCGAGGAATGTGTGAAATCGACGCGTGCAAGGCGCCTGGCGGGAATCAAACTTGCACCTTACAATCCAGGGTAGATACTTTATAGTCTCTGTAGCGCTTTGGCGTTTTGGATTGCAGAAAATGCTTTACGATTAAAATTATACGATAGTTATATTAGATAGAGAGTCACCTCGCCACTTCGTATCCCGGGTTCGATTCCCGCGAGGGCCAACTATTTGTGACTATGTGACTATGTGTGTACTTTGAGTCCGTTAATTACGTGTTTATTAATTACCCTGTGACACAGGGCTTATAAAGACAAGGCTTTATAAGCCCAGATTATCGTTTTAAAATTAGAAAAAATAAATCATAAAAATAAATATTTGGGACTATCCTGAATGCATTCAGGGACGGGCTATATACAAGGCTCACTGCCTGAGAGTATTTTTTAATTATTATGCAGACAACTTTGACGGTGCTGTAAAAGACATTTCTTTTGCTGACTATAAAAGTCAGTAATAAGCCAATGCGACACCGGCACAGTTTTCTCATTTCATGCAGGGAGATGTGGAGGAATTGGCATTGTTTGCCACTTTTTTGTTCCTTCTATTGGAGATGAGCTCGAAACAACAACGGACAAAAACACATATGTATAAATATATACGTATGATTATTGCACATTTTTTCATTTATATTATTTCACAAAAAAAATATCGAAATTGTTACACTTTAGTCCCACAAGACCGTGTTTATGGTTTGCCCGTGGGATCTAGTCTCCGTACAACATGAATTTTCCATTTCATAGCTTCGAAACCTACTATTTCTATTGAACATCCTATAATATGTAAATCTTTGGATAATCTGCTAGTGACCTGTGATACAGGTTTTTCTGAATTACAGCACCTATCCATCCAAAGGTTGTCTGGAAGATATCTCTTAATGTGATAAAACCGCCCATTGTACAAGATTGTATGTTTGTGTCCATCATATTTATCCTACTTGTGTGTACACACAAAGAGTAAATTTTCTATTCTACATCAGACACCAGTCTCTCACAAAACAAGTTCAAAATCTCGAAGCTATGGGATACACGCTGCAACATTTTGCAGTTATTCCACAATAATAAAACAGTAAAAGTAGTCGTGCACTCAGAGTATGGCGAACTTGTTCGGAGCGCTACTTATGCTTATGTTATTCCACAATAATAAAACAGTAAAAGTAGTCGTGCACTCAGAGTATGGCGAACTTGTTCGGAGCGCTACTTATGCTTATGTTATTCCACAATAATAAAACAGTAAAAGTAGTCGTGCCCTCAGAGTATGGCGAACTTGTTCGGAGCGCTACTTATGCTTATGTTATTCCACAATAATAAAACAGTAAAAGTAGTCGTGCACTCAGAGTATGGCGAACTTGTTCGGAGCGCTACTTATGCTTATGTTATTCCACAATAATAAAACAGTAAAAGTAGTCGTGCACTCAGAGTATGGCGAACTTGTTCGGAGCGCTACTTATGCTTATGTTATTCCACAATAATAAAACAGTAAAAGTAGTCGTGCACTCAGAGTATGGCGAACTTGTTCGGAGCGCTACTTATGCTTATGTTATTCCACAATAATAAAACAGTAAAAGTAGTCGTGCACTCAGAGTATGGCGAACTTGTTCGGAGCGCTACTTATGCTTATGTTATTCCACAATAATAAAACAGTAAAAGTAGTCGTGCACTCAGAGTATGGCGAACTTGTTCGGAGCGCTACTTATGCTTATGTTATTCCACAATAATAAAACAGTAAAAGTAGTCGTGCACTCAGAGTATGGCGAACTTGTTCGGAGCGCTACTTATGCTTATGTTATTCCACAATAATAAAACAGTAAAAGTAGTCGTGCACTCAGAGTATGGCGAACTTGTTCGGAGCGCTACTTATGCTTATGTTATTCCACAATAATAAAACAGTAAAAGTAGTCGTGCACTCAGAGTATGGCGAACTTGTTCGGAGCGCTACTTATGCTTATGTTATTCCACAATAATAAAACAGTAAAAGTAGTCGTGCACTCAGAGTATGGCGAACTTGTTCGGAGCGCTACTTATGCTTATGTTATTTACTTTTTGTACGGTATAGTCAACATTTTGTGTTGATAGAATAATAAAAAATAAAAAAAGGTTTTTATTCACGTAGACTTTAAAAAAGTGCTTGTAAATAGTCAGAATATGTTTGTAGTAATATAATTAAGTATTTCTAGATTATTATTTCTAGTTACATATAGATATTTAGGTACACGGATTGTTGAAACATTTCTAAAATTTATTTTAAAATAGTAATGATATTTAACTAGCTTGTATTAAGTTATTGTCAAGGAGATATATAAAAAAAGGAGAATAAATGAATATATTATTATTATCTTCATTTTCCAAATAGATAACTACTTTGCATAGCAACTATATCAGTAAACGTCATATGGTTTAATTCTTACACGACAGTGAAAATATTCCAGCATGGATATGTCATTTAATAATGTCCTCCTGGCCAAATTGCGGCTACGGCAGCCAATGTCAAAGCCGCCGCCGGCCTGTGCACGACCTCTTCGACCGGCTAGTCGTCCCATCGGATCATGAGATTGATGGAATAGAAAGTGCCTCTGTATTTGCGCACACACTTGTGTACTATATGTCCCACCCAAGTGGCTAGTCTCCATGGCGACTGGCCGCCGTGGCGTGACCGAAATTCAACCAAGAGGTAATTACTTTCTGTGGTCGGCCACAGCGGCGATTTAGCGAGTGAGAGAGCGGTTACACCGCACAGCAAAGGTAGCAATTTGTACGGAAAACAAATGAAGAATAGTGTGTGTTTCATACAGATATTGCTATTTACCTGCGTCAACGTCCGCCCACTCTCCGTTGTGGCAACCTAGTTTTATAATTTTCGAGTTCTTTTTTTAAAGATTCTAAATTTCTAAATACTTTTTTAAGAACTTAATTTATACGCATGGGCAGCAATTTCAAACACTCTACATTGTGGCCAACCTAGCTCTATAATTTCAGAGTTCTTTTTTTAAATATACTAAATTCAAAATTTTTTTTTTAGAAGAACTTAATATATCATGTATTTATTTGCATGGGCAGCAATTTCATCCACTCTCCATTATGGCCAACCTAATTTTATTATTTTCGAGTTCTTTTTTTTAAATTCAAAATATATTGTTTCAGAAGAACTTAACTTATTAACATTTAATCGGATCGGCTGTTGTCATCTTTTTCAGAGCTTCTTAAAGCCATCCAATAATAATAGGTCTTTACCTATGAAATTGCCGTTTTGTATGAAAAAATTTAAACGAATTTTTTTCATGAATTTTTTTATTTGTATTAATCGAAGTAATCACCCATGCAATCAATGCATCTTTGCCATCGCAGTGGCAGTTTATTGATGCCCTTCTTAAAGAAATCAGCTGGACGGGAGGCAACAAATTCTTCAAAGGCATTTTGTACTGCCTCTCGGGTATTGAATTTTTTTCCCGCCAAGAAGTTATCCAAATTCTGGAAAAAGTAGTAGTCTGTAGGCGCAAGGTCTGGTGAGTAGGGCGGATGACGGAGAGCTTCCAACCCCAGTTCTTGCAACTTGGAGACCGTCTGCTGTGCAGTATGAGGTCGCGCGTTGTCGTGCAGGAGCAGCGGAGACGAGCGATTGACCAATGCTGGTTGGAGATGCGCCAGCTTCTCCATCATTGTGCTCAGTTCTTCACAGTACACATCTGCAGTAATGCTCACCCCGTTTGGTAAGAAGCTGTGATGAATCACACCGGCGCTAGACCACCAAACAGTGACCATCACTTTTCTAGGGGTAAGTTTTCGTTTAGGGCATTGTTTAGGTGCTGAACCAGGATCCAACCAACTTGCTGAGCGCTTGCGGTTATCAAACAGAATCCATTTTTCATCGCAGGTAACAATGCGGTTCAAAATTCCTTCATTTGTGTGTCTGTTGAGCAGTGCAAGGCACGTCTCGACGCGTACTTCGCGCTGGCGATCATTGAGTTCGTGGGGCACCCATTTGTCAAGCTTTTTTACCTTGCCAATTTGACGCAAATGGACCAATATTGTTTTGACGCTAACGTCGAAAGCTGCTGCTAATTCAGCCGTAGATTGTGTATCATCAGCTTCCACAACCGCCTTTAATTCGTCATTGTCGACCAAAGTCTTCGGACGACCGCAAGGTTCATTTTTCAGGTCGAAATTTCCAGAACGGAAGCGAGCAAACCAATAAAAGGTGGTGCGTTGGTTTGTAGTGTTAGCTCCGTAAACGCCGTTGATGTTGCGTGCCGCTTGTGCCGCGTTGCTGCCACGACGGTACTCATATTCCATAATTACTCGAATTTTTAACGTATCCATGATGACGAAAAAGATTGAAATGCGATGAAAATGTAACACTAATCAATAAAGAAATGACTACTTTTGGAAAAAAGAATCCATGTTTTTAAAATAAAATTAATTTGAAATTAGAATTCTTAGCCAAACAAAAATTATTTTGATTTGAAATGGCCAGTACTGCAGAACGGCAATTTCATAGGTAAAGACCTAATATTATGAAGAATATAGAGATGTAATTACTTTTTGGTAGTATGTAGTTACACTATTGCTTAAACTTAACGTAAAAATAGAACTTAATCAAATAATCTAGGTTATATCTTGACATTCAGGTTATAGCTTGTACACTTTATATCTTTTTTCTCCCAACTTCTACAACTTAATTTCAATTAGCTTTTCTGTTACTCTTACATCGTCCTAAAACTATTGCTAAGTTTCAATAATGTACGCATGTATCACTATCCACGTCCCCAAATTACATGCAATCTTGCCATTGTTCTTTAACCACTTATGCAGTCACCAATCTATAAATTGAAATTGTGGTGTTCAACCTCACACATCATTACCATATAGATACTACGGTGAGAGTAAAAGTACTGGTAAGGACTTAGTGGTGAAGCGAAGAATGAATATCGTGGGAGCCTGTGTCATCTGATACCAAATTAGGCAGAGCCTGTAATAAGGCAACTAGACAACTGATACATACGTATTATAGATAAATTACACCCAAACACAGAACTAATAATTGTGTACGTAATATTTGTTCAGCCGGAGATCGAACCCACGACGACGTGTTTAGCAGGCAGGGTCGTTAACCACTGGATTAACAGGCCATTCAGTGTTTGTCATAATATCTGATTAAACGTGATTTAACATTCAAATAAATATTTGCAAATGCAACGCTCAAAGAGCGAGCAAATGTTTATTTATTTTAGAGTGCAGTGATATTATTAGTTTCCAGAAGACATTTGAGAAAACCTCATTTATATTGAGTGCGTGTGGGGTGCAAAGGTAAAGGTATTCACCTCATTTTGTGTTCGATTCCCGCACAGAACAAATATTTATTTGACCCAAATGTAGTTACTCATGCGAGGTTGCATGTTTTTAAAGTACTCCGCGTTGCAAGGATATATTCTCCCATATATATATATATATATATATATATATATATATATATATATATATATATATATTAGTATCTGTACCAGTAAACGTTGTACTGCCTTAAAAATAGAAATAAAACCGGAATGTCATCGTAGCGGGAATAATTATAAACCTTAATCCACCAGAGACCCAATGAAATCAAATGCACGAAAATGTTTCATCAAAGTAAGCAGAAAAAACAATTTAAATCGCTATTAAAAATACGAGTTGGTATATATTTTTTTTACAATTTATTAAAAAAAAGTATAAAATTTTGGTGTGGGCCATACTTATAGGGGTTTAAAAATAATTTACAACCTCTCATTACATTACATTCTCAGTCTCACCAAATATCTACAAAAAATTTCACAAGGTTCGGTCTAGCCGTTTCAGAGGAGTTTGCAGATAAACACTGTGACCCGAGACATTTTATTTATTGAATGACAATTTTATTGAATTTATTCGCTGTCTTTGATGTCTGTCAAACACTATTACTAACATTACATTTTATAGTTCATTGTTACTCAAATGGATCCTTGTTGTCAGCAATGAAGCTATATTATTGTTATTAATATTTTTTTGGGACAATATTAAATTACGTCGACCTGCGTGTTTACACCGTGGCGTGGGTAAGGGGTTTAGGTTATTCTTTTATTAAATATCTTGGTACAACTAATGCACTGCCTCTGAACCTGAATCTGAAGGCAACCAGATATACATACTTACCTATATATTTCTAAATAAATTACACCTGACATAGAACAATAAATCATGCTCATGACGTGTTTGTTCTGGGTGGGGAGCGCGGGTTTGATTTCTGCATCGACCTATCTTTGAGCAATTTTTTTAGGGGCATTGTCTAAGGAACATTAGACAAGCTAGAACAGACCTTGTTGGGTTCGAACCCCAAAGTGGGTGGTACTTAGCTTGTAGTTTCATTTGCTAGACTGCTTGAGGTTGGCTGTTTATATATATAGTCCGGTGAAGCAGTGGAAACTTCCTAGGGTAACTGTAAACACTAAGTTAAAAAAAAGATCAGAGCACGTGGTGTCCATAAGATCTGAATAAAAAAATATATTCACGCTAGACAGTAAAAAATCACATATAATATAGCATGCCGAATATCGTTCCGAATGCTACAGCTGCTACGAGAAGTGCTACGAGACTTTCTACGCGGTGCTACGCCGTCATTAACTCTGTTAAGTTAAGAATAACATAAATTGATGGAATGATGCTTTGTTGTATAGAAACTAGATACCTATATCTATACAAATAAATAAAATTGGAGTGTCTGTTTGTAATATTGAAATAGCCAGTTTTTACTACATAAATATGAATATATATACGGTATAATATATATACGGTACATACACCAAAATAACATTTTTTACAATTTTTGTCTGTCTGTCTGTCTGTTTGTTCCGGCTAATCTCTGAAATGGCTGGACGGATTTTGACGGGACTTTCATTGGCAGGTAGCTGATGTAATAAGGCGTAACTTAGGCTACTTTTATTTTAGAAAAATTATTTTATTTTACTAAAAAAACTAAATAAACTAATTAACACGCGGACGAAGTCGCGGGCACAGCTAGTAACAAATAAAATCATTCGAGTTCAACCTATAACAGTTCTTTTTAAGTTAAAGTTAGAGTTTTAATTTTACACTACAACTATTTTGTGTAACTTTTTGTTAATTTAGCTTGATTGCTTTAAATAAGCTTTCCAACTTAAATTATGCAATTAGAAAGAGTCATGTGCCTTTTTTACATGACATTTACAGTTAGCCTAGCTTTCACTGCTTCACCGGAAAATACATAGGAACTAGGCTTCCTATGTATTTTCCGGCCCAGCTGTGGAAAAAATATCAGTCTAACTTTCAATCTATATCCTACCATGTGTGTTGCAAGCGTTATAGGTTACGGCAATCGTATCATCAGTTGGCCCTAAGCTTGTTTGCAAATTTGGTAGAATACACAGACATGCTATGGATGACTTATAAACTCAAACTCAAATTATTTTATGTGCAGAAATATGGGTCTTATTTGATTACATTGTTGACTTACATTGTTCTTATTTCTAATTATAAATACCGTTCTATATTAGCCTTTCGGCGTGCAAATGTCTTACACATAATAATCAATTTTAATTCATTAACAAACTGAATGTAAATATCGATGTCTTTAAATTTATTTAATAGTTACACAATATGTTTGCTTAACTTAATTTATCGTCAAAGTATTCCTTGCTTGTGTAAAAAGCTTTACTAAAAAGGTATTCCGAAAGCGTTTTCTTAAATTCAATATTGCACTTTAAATCTGCCAGGTTGTGAGGTAATTTATTGTATATCCTGGGGGCCATACAGAAAACGCTTCCATCGTAGAGACTTGTTCTATGCGGAGGGATGCATAACTTATTCCTTAGTCTCTTACTTTTAGGGTCTCAATAAGACCTTGGTTATTCCTGACAAACATAATAACCTCATACAGATACAGGCAAGCAAATGTCAATATACTATATTTTATAAAAACAGGTTTGCAAGAATCTGTCTGTTTGAGGTGAAATACTGCCCTTATGAAGTGGTATAATAATAATATCCTGGGATATTATTTACACACGCCTATCTGGTCCCAAACTAAGCAGAGCTTGTACTACGGAAATCGGATAACTGATAATACATACTTATTTAATAATAACATTATTTTACACTAGCTGTGCCCCGCGGTTTTACCCGCGTTAAACTTTAAATTATCACAGCTCCTCCCCCGAAGGTTATAGCGTGATAATATGTAGCCTATATGTTGACCCGACCTCTTATTCATGCAAAATTTAAGTAAATCCATGCAGTACTTTTTGAGTTTAGCCCGGACATACATACAAACAAACAGATAAAAATTCTAAAAACTATATTTTTGGCTTCGACATCGCTTGTAGATCACGCCCCAAGTATCCTTTAAAAAATATTCAATGTACAGTTTTGACTTTCCAACGATTTTATTATATGTATACATAGCCTATGTGTTACTCTGATGTATAAGCTATATTATTGTAAAGTTTCATTAAAATCCATTCAAGTACTTTTTACGTGAAAGAGTAACAAACATCCATCCATCCATAATTACAAACTTTCTTCTTTATAATATTAGTGTGATTACACATACGTAATTTGACTACATGTGTGGCGCAACGGCTAAGACAGTCGCCTCACCGCTTCAATTCAATTCAAAATTCGTTTATTTTCTCTTCACAAAGAAATACAGACTAATTTAAACAAATACATCTTAATTATGGTTGGGGTACTAAGTTAGAACCTAACTTTGTGAGAGACTGTTGCCTATTGTAGGTTTTGGAGAAACCTGAATTACAGGTCACCAGGCCCGCCACGCGGTCAACTTGCTAACATGACAACATTGAGTCCAAAGTATCTTTACACTAAATGAAGAGTTGTATATTTCTATTGTTAATGAAAATATACTTTGATTTTATAAACAAAAAAAGAAACAAAAAAAGAAACAAATAAATTAATAACCAAAAGTACTACATATATGAGAATTAGGGATTATATGTGAAAGGAGTGTGTGTGTGTGTGTATGTGTGTGCTGTGTCAGTTTTAGAACGTGAATGAAAGAAGCGATTTCTTTTTAATAGGCAACGCAAAGAGATTATGTTAACATTAGTAATAAGACTATTGGAGTGGGACCAGAAGGCTTCGTATCGCGGGTTCGAGTCCCGCGCCTGACCACTATTTGTGTGACCCATAAATAGTAGTTCTGAGTCTGGATGTAATTTGTGTCCGTCTATCATATGATTGTAAAGTACTTCGCGCCACAGGGATTCGATTCCCTAGTGAGGTAGTATGTTCATGCACACAAACATCTGTCTTGCGTGAGACGACCTCCGGCGTGAAAGGCAAGCATAATATCTGCAAGTTAAGGAGGCTATTGGGTGGCTTTAACAACTCTGTCACGAGTGTTTACTCTGCCGACACAAAAAATAACGAAGATATAAGGACAAGCTCCTGATTTATGACATGTAACTAGTTAGTAAGTAAGCCAGATCCTAGTCGCTAGAAAAAGTTGTTACCCCATAAATTCATCGAATCCTACTAATGATATAAATGCGAAAGTTTGTGAGTATAGATGTATGGTAGTTTGTTAATCTTTCACTCAAAATTCGCTTATATTAGCTTATATAACACATAGGCTATTATTTATAAAGTTAAACGCGGTTAGAATCTCGAGGAACAGGTGGTACAATATTTTGAAACGACTTCAAAAGAGGAAGTTGCCGTCGCGTCGTTTGTTAAAGCATTTTGGAAATCCTTATAAAGAAAAGTAAAAATTCGGCTTTAAACATAAAGCCGAATTTTTACTTTTCTTTATAAGGATTTCCTGGATTGGTGCAGGTTCGAGACCGGCTGGACGATCAAATTTATGTTTTCCCATTTTTGAGCTTAAAAACATTTAAGCTCAAAAATGGGAATACATAAATTTGATCGTCCAGCCGGTCTCGAACCTGCACCATCTACCAATCCGGGGTAGGCGCTCTGCGTTAAGCTACGAACGATACACGCTGGCAGATCAAATTTAGGATTCCCTTGCTAACACCCTTGCGGAGGACGCTTTGCATTGCCAATAATGCTTTAAAAATCAAATTTATGTTTTTATTTCTCCGTGGTTGCTGAACTGATATTTATGATCTATTTTTTATTCGATATGGGAATGCTTGCGATATGTTTGTTACGAAAAGAAGTTAAACTGGTGAATGCGTTACGAGAGCGTTACGAAAAGTGTGATCGGACGAGGCGAACGGAAGTTGAGAGGGAGATACAAGTGAGGGCAAAAAGAGAGAGAAAGAAAGAGGCAAAAGGAGTGCGATTACTCATTTTCATTCTCTCTTTCTCTCATAGCCAGTTAGGTTTCGTTTATTTAAGTATATTTAAGTTTTACTTCAGTCGTCTGGTCTAGAGCACACTGGTATTTTTTCTAATAGTATAGTTAAATTAAATACAATGAAAAGTATTCAAGTTAAAACAGTATTGAAAGGTATTGTAAGAATAATCCACTTCATTGTTAAAGAAACTAATTAGCTTTCCCGACGATAATATTACAATAGTTTATTTTTTAATATGTTATTTAGTTGGGTTTTTCTAAATAGTCACTCCAATAGAAGATAGAACGATGACCTGGGGCCGGCTAAGTCGCCGAACATCGATTTATAAAATGGCGTTCAAATAAATAAATGTTAAAAATTACTTAATCAATCATTAAATCCTCTTTATGGCATATTTAAAAAAATAAACGAACAATCATCATTTTGATATATAAATCTACAACAAAACCTTTTCAAATTCAAAATTAAATTTTGTATTTCTGAGCCATTCTGTATAATATTTTAAAGAACTATGACACCTCGGAAATCTATTCCAATCAAACAGAAAACAGGATGACTTCAAAAGAAGGAATCCTCTAATATTTCCTAGAAAGTTGTATTATTATAAAGGAAGGTCGCCCGGAACAACTTTAAACTTGTTAAAATAAAGTTTTCCGATACCAATGGTTCGTAAGGGACCATATTTTATGAGATAAAGCCATGAATATGATGATACAACGACATTTCGTCCTACGGTCCAGTCTGTACCATTACAATTCAACAGGTACCGTCCGCAAGAGAAGTAAATATTGTTTTTCCATCTTTCTTGTGTTTCCCCAATTTAATTTCTCTTAAATTTCTGATTTTAGTTTGTTACGGCTAGCTACCAGAATTAATTGAACGACTGCCTTCTAACCTCGAAATACACAAGGAACCAGTAATCAAAATGTTTGGACCAGATTTACGACTATATAAGGCACATCATCATAACAGCTGTAAAAAAGTCCACTGCTGCACAAAAGCCTCGCCAAGAATCATTTTAGGGGTATATGCCATAATCGCCACGCTTGGCAGACGGCACATAGACCTAGTGCATTCGAAAAACTTGTCCAGAATCACTACTAAACCTTGAAAGTGCTCCGACCTAGGGGTTTCAGGGATATATTTATTATAGGTATAACTTAAAACAAGCTAGCTAAATATCACTACTATTATAAAATAAATTTTATAAATGTTTTAAAAATCCGTGTATCTAAATATCTATAATAAGTAACTAGAAATAATAACTGTCTTACTACAAACATGTTCTGACTATTTACAAGCACTTTTTTATAGTCTACGTGAATAAAAACCTGTTTTATTTTATTTTATAGGTAAACCATAGTACAACTAGTACCTTTTAGGATATGTTTTTGGTACACCGAAAACTACCCCTCTAACTACCTCTGTAACTCCTTTCTCCATTTACTGCCTTGGTTCATTGGATGAGATCAAATCTTGTGATAAGCCCGGTCATTGTACTATTACAATTTGTATTTTCTCACTTTGTATTATTTCTTGAGGTGTGTGAGGTGAACACGTGTATTACCAGCACATATGTATAGTGTCTTAAGAGATTAATATACTAAAACATAATATTATTGTTCATTGGCCTGGTCTTGTAGTTCGATCACCACCCAGGACAAATTTAAGTCTGATTAAAAAATTTGTTCTATGTTGGGGTGTAAATAATCTATAAAAAAATATAGGTAAGTATGTTTATCAGTTGTCTGGATGCCTAATATAAGCTCTGTCTAGGTTGGGCTCAGATAGCAGTGTGTTTTACCCGCGTTAAATTTTATAAATTATCATACCTCCTCTAGCGTGATAATATGTAGCCTATATGTTGACCCGACCTCTTAGTAACATGCATGCAAAATTTGAAGTAAATCCATGCATTACTTTTTGATTTTACCCCGGACATACGTAGAGACAAACAGACACACAGACAAAAATTCTACAAACTATATTTTTGGCTTCGATATCTATTGTAGATCACGCCCAAAGTATCATTTAAAAAAAAAATCAATGTACAGTTTTAACGTTCCTACGATTTTATTATATGTTACATATTATAGGTATGATATAATTAAAATATTAAGGTAACAGAGTTATTACGTAAATGTTGTGCTCCTGTGAGCGAGTACAGTTGCCTGAGATTTTCAGAAATGGAGGATTAATTGACGACCCGTAACTAATGGCTTATGTGTCTGCTTATTATTAGGCGACACAAGACATCCATCACTAAATGACCAGTGAGTCAGAACTCACCCAGATAGGAAAATAAGTTCAGATTACCTGTCAAAATAGTGTATAAGATTTCTTAAGTTTACCTACGTTTCTTTTTCACATGTTAAACTTTAAACGAGTAATATTTTAAAAACAATTTGAAAGATTTACCAGCTCACCAGCTAATAAATGAATGGTTTAAACAAATTAGTTGAATACGAAGTTACAAATACAATAACTCAAAAACACATCTATTAAAAAAAAATCTCACCTAAAACCCGAGAACTGCCAGCGATTTTTTGCTAACGCTACGTCTTGCGGCGTCAACATCATATAAAAGCGTGCACCCGCCGCGGACACTTCATTACCACCTCGAGGGTCATCAGATCAACACGTCGATGACAAGTGCTACCAATGGTGTAGTGTCAGTTGTTTTGTACTGTTATGCTGTGATCTGAATTTTAAGGTAAGGTAATTCTTCTATTTTTTAAATTAAGTTGTTGGTTTTTTATTTTATTTTTACATCGTTTTCTATATTAGATTGGTTTTCTATGTTGATTGATCTGTTCTTCATCTATGCAGCCGTGCTATAGTTACAACTTTGTGTAGTTTGTAGTTTTTAAATAAATTATTGGCAATAGCTTTTGGATTACCCCCTAATTGGGTAATAGTAACATAGTTACCACTTTCTTTTTAAACTCTATATTGTTGTCATAAGAGTTAAAATCAATAGATTAAGAACATTACGCTATGACGTATTAGGGGTTAATTTTTTTTATTTGACTGATAATAATTTTCGATTACAGATACTTGTTCTTTAAATTTAATGGATTTTAAGGGTTTTAATTTTTATAATAAATGACATGTTATCATTGAACTAATAATTACTTAAAATTAGTATATATAGGATTTAGTATCTCTAAAATAATATTCCAAATTTAGGCACTACCGGCCCACCCCCACTTTACAATACAATACTATATTTTATTTCTATACAATATCTAGAATAACATTATTATATTTTGACTAGGTTACATAATATATGTTTAAATATTATATTTTTTTAACTTCACTAAACTACTATGAAAGTAGTTTTTGTTTTGGAAAATAAAAACCTAAAATCAAACTATTTTTCAATAATAATTCAATGGTCCATAATGTCTTTCTTCATCGATATAGCTTATGTCCTTCTATAATAATGTAATTTAAAAGTATGCAAACACTTTAAAATCATATATTAATTATGTCCAACATCGAAATATGCAAACTATATCCCCTGAAAATAAATAAAAATATCATTCACCCATTAAGAAAGCTAGTTATTAGTCGCAACATAATTGATACCATTAAAACTATACAACATTCTTTTCATAGTATGTTTTCAGATTAAACACCTAGTTGAATATCTCTATACAATATTTCTCTATTGTTTTAAAATATTTGTTTCATAATATCATCAAGATTTTTTTTATTGATTATCATAATAATATTGTAACACTTCCAAACTACCAAATTATGGTTTTATTGCTTTATCCCTATGGCACAGCTGAAATCTTAACTCAACGAAATTATACGCCGGGAATCAAACCTTCACCTTCTTCCACTTCCCAGGGTAGGTACTATAGCCGGAAGAAATATTTTTGATTGACTTTGGAAACTGCAGGTTCTCTAAGATCGGAACATCACCAAAGAAGGCCGCGATCTTGGGAATATAGCCGGTGCTAGTGATCGCGATTTCTCAATGTACCCCATATGGGTACATTGTGTGATACGTACCCCATATGGGTACTCTCAGATGTACGTCGCCTAGATTTCTAAAAATACTGGTAGAATTTCCTTTTTATTCTGAGACTCGGTAGGTTTCACAAGATAATAAATTTTATCAACGTAATAAAATAATTAATAATAATAACTGTTTTAAAAACATACAATTAACGACAACCTTCCATGGTACCAACCAATCAGAACAAGAGTATTCTGGGACAACTTTGAAACATTTCTAATCGAATAATAAAAGGGTAATCAAAATCTGACCACCTTTCTTTTCAAGTCGGTTCAAAATAAAAAAGCAAATCATTCGGTTTCTCCAACTCTGTCAACAGGCGAGCAATGTCCATACGAACGTATTAATATATTGATTGAAAAATGCCGTAGAGATCTATAACTCTTAATTTGGAAATCATATATTTAATCATCCGCCCGGAATCAATCTTTTATTAGAAAATTATGATTTGATTCCCGGTGGATCAGCCCAGCTATGTAAAATAGGATCCTAGCCTCGTACGTGAAGCTTCATTCAAGCTCACGGCAGCGACCATTACCTCTTAATATAAATTTATATCTTGAAGTAACGTGTGAAATTGTGAAGTTAACGATTTTTTATTCATAGCAAATAATAAATATACCTAATAGATGTCAAATTCACCCTTTTTTTATGCATTTTGCCAAAGTCTCTACACGGGATACCTGTTGGTGGATTATGCCAATAGGCGATAGACACTCTGCGAGTCCAGTATAATAATATTGTTAGGATGCTGTTACGAAGGCCACGTTTCTGTAGTGCTTCAGAAATATGACGGTCACCGTAGCCTAGTTCGTAGTACGAAGTCGGATGGTCCTGGGTTCGAATCCCGGTAAGTGCAAATATTTGTGTGATGAGCACGAATATTTGTTTCTGAGTCATGGATGTTTTCCATGTATTTAAGTATTTATCTATCTATATAAGTATGTATATCGTCGCCTGGTACCCATAGTACAAGCTTTGCTTAGTTTGGGGCTAGGATGATCTGTGTGACATTGTCCCTAGATATTACTATTATTATTATTATCCGTAGATATTATATCACACTGCTATCTGATACCAAACTAGACAGAGCCTGTGGCAACCAGACAACTAATAAATATACTTATATATTTCTAAATACATACATATTACAGATAAATTACACCAAAAAGCGTGCTTATCACACAATGATTTGTACTTGGGGATCGAACCACACGACCTCTGGCTTAGCAATCAGAGTTACTAACCACTAGACCAACAGGCCTATAATAATATCTAGGGGACAATGTCACACAGATCATCCTAGTCCCAAACTAAGCAAAGCTTGTACTATGGGTACCAGGCAACGATATACATACTTATATAGATAGATAAATACTTATATACATAGAAAACATCCATGACTCTGAAACAAATATTCATGCTCATCACACAAATATTTGCACTTACCGGGATTCGAACCCAGGACCACCAGCTTCGTAGGCAGGAGCACTACCAACTAGGCTACGGTGACCGATATAACTATAACTAATATATAACTAGGATACATGACAATTATTTGTACTTGGGGATCGAACCACACGACCTCTGGTTTAGCAATCAGAGTTACTATCCACTAGACCAACAGGCCCATTAAAATCTATATCTTTATATATTACTAGCTGTGCCCCGCGGTTTTACCCGCATTAAATTTTGTTAATTATCATAGCTCCTCCCCCGTAGGTGATAGCGTGATAATATGTATATGTTGACCCGACCGCTTAGTAATGTTCATGCAGAATTTGAAGTAAATCCATGCAGTACTTTTTGAGTTTAGCCCGGACATACATACAGACAAACAGACACGCAGATAAAAAATCTAAAAACTATATTTTTGGCTTCCATATCGATTGTAGATCACGCCCCAAGTATCCTTTTCAAAAAATATTCAATGTACAGTATTGACTTTCGTACAATTTTATTATATGTATAGATATCTTGATCTATTCTGAACCGCATTTGAACAGTGAACAGTAATACTACTTAAAACTCAGTATATTGATTTACCGGCAAACAGGAATCATAAATTCTAATCAATCCTTTGATATATAAAAAAAAATACAATTTAAGTCGATATTGAAATAGAAAAAGATCCTCACTAGTTTTCTTTATTTATATAAAAAGAGTTGGACAGGGTTATAAAATATGAATTCATGAACAAACTAATGCTGCTTTCCTTTTATTAATAAAACATAGGAATTCGTAAAGATACTTTCATATTTTATTTACGAGATATAGAAAGAACCTAGCAGAAAAATCTTAATAAAAAATATACCTACCGTCTTACAAATTCAACAAGTTGCTTGTTTTCCGTAAGAACTGTCGACGGTACGGTCACGCTATGCTTTATTATTATTATAAGAAAAGACGAGGAGCGCACTAGAAAAATAAATTCCAGTATTGCGGAGACTTAATTTAACTAACGTTATTCGCGAACATAAAAAATATCCCGACTCAAAAAGAAATCAAAAGCGATCTTTAAGTTGTTAAGCAAAATTTAACCATTTAAAATGACTAGAGATCGCACTTAGTTAGTTAGTTTCCGCACTTAGCCTCCCAATTGGGCCATTGTGCGTGATACTTGTTTGGCTACTTGAACCATTTTAGTTCCATCCAGAAGTCCAGGAGACCACGAAAGCCTGGCTTTCGTGGTCTTCGGATCATTCAGGAACTTTGCCCGTTGGTAAGCAACATTCTTGCAATGTAGCAGTACGTGTGCTGTGGTGTTTCTTCATTTTCAATGCACCCTCTGCACAGGGGGCTGTCCGTGACGCCAATCTTGAAGAGGTGTTTGTAGCGTGCAGTGTCCGGTAAGAGATCGCACTTGTTCGAAATTCGAACATTAAGCTTCTATTTTCAAAGACACATTAAACGCAAATAATATTAATATGTTCTCAGTTTTGGCACACAGTTTGTCATCTCTTCTCAGTTTGTCAGTGTGTCAGGTTTTTTTTAATAAATTACTTCTAATGCCTATTATATAAAAATATTAGCTTTCTGCACTCCTTCTCCATATGAACTTTAACTGTTCCAAATTTCAAACTCCTCCGTCCGCGGAATATTCATAAAAAGTGGTACAAAGTTTTTGCTTCACGTATTAATATGATGATGGTGAGGTTTGAGAAAAGAAAAAACTCACTGACGTTCCAGTGTATGTGGAATTATAATAATAACCCAAAAAGAAAGTATACGACAGTATCCAAAGATTTGCCAAGTTAAAGCAGTAGTAGGCAAGGTCCATGACACCCAGGGGAACTGGGGTAGAAAGGTCCTCGAATGGCAACCACAGATCGGAAGACTCAGTGTGGACAGGCTCTCACAAGGTTGACCGATGAACTTGTGATGGTAAAGCGCAATACCGGTAATTGTGGCGATGGGGGAGGCCCTTGTCCAGCTGTGGACGTCTTTCGGCTGACATGACAATGATGGGATAATTTAACTACTGCACCACACGTGCATTCAGATGCTGTAGGGTACCGTAGTCTAGGTTCACATTACTTACTTACTTATCGTATTGTCAGAGTTGTTCAAGCCGCCCACTAGGCCTCTGACATGGCTTAACGGCTGTTGCCTAATGGCTACAACAGTCCCACAGCTTACCGTGGCCACTGAAGCACGAAGACGCTCAGAAATTAAAGCACTTTGGTGGTCACCCATCTATGGACTGACCGCGAGCCTAGTTGTTTAACCTCATCAATCACTTATGGACCGGTGGGACCATCTGGCTATGAACATTTTCATTTCATTCAATTTATTTCAGTAATAATAATTACATTTGACGGTCACTGTAGCCTAGTTGGTAGTGCTCCTGCCTACGATGCTGGTGGTCCTGGGTTCGAATCCCGGTAAGTGCAAATATTTGTGTGATGAGCACGAATATTTGTTTCTGAGTCATGGATGTTTTCTATGTACATAAGTATTTATCTATCTATATAAGTATGTATATCGTCGCCTGGTACCCATAATACAAGCTTTGCTTAGTTTGGGGCTAGGAAGATCTGTGTGACATTGTCCCTAGATATTATTATTGTATTGAAAATTTACATTAAATTATAAAATTAAAACAAACAAAAGGTACAATAGAAATCATATAATTAAAATTCATTAATAAACAGGAACCAAAATAGAACTCCTATAATCCTCCAAAAACATCACATTGCATTTCGAAAAGTGAAATACAGTTACAACTCGCACACAACTAAGTTGTTTGTGCACACGGAGTTTCTTATCAGTTCCTAAAGAGTGGTTACAGAAGGCTACTCGGTCAAGTTTCATTCATGGTCGCATGTATTACAAGACTTCAAGACTAACGGTACCAGCGATAGTAGATTCAGTTATTATACATACATACATACATAGACTCACGTCTGTTTCCCAGAGGGGTAGGCAGAGACAACGGATTTCCATTTGTCACGATCTATGCATACTTCTTTTGCCTCGATTACTGTCATTATATTCTTCATCCTGTGGGGGGCGGATAGGCCTGCCGAAGGATTCTCTGCCAAAGGAAGGGCAGCAGCGTTTCTCTGGGTCCTTTGACTAAACTATTATCGCAATGATATTAGTAGACACAATGCGTGAAGTTCATACGAAAATTATGACTACATAGACAATTCATACCAGCTGTTATAATGTCCACTGCTGAGCAAAGGCCTCCCGAAAAACCTTTCACAATAGAGTGGAACCCTTCCATCATTTGGAAGGATATGCCATAATCTCCACGCTTGGGAGACGGGTTGGCGATCGTAGTATAATAATAATATCCTGGGACATTATTCACACACGGCTATCGGATCCCAAACTTAGTGGACCGTGTACTATGGAAACTAGATAACTGATATACTACTTTTTTTTTCTTCTTCACAGGTCATCCTATCCCCAAACTACTGTACTATGGGTACCAGGCGACGATATACATACTTATATAGATAGATAAATACGTATATACATAGAAAACATCCATGACTCAGAAACAAATATTCGTGTTCATCACACAAATATTTGCACTTACCGGGATTCGAACCCAGGACCACCAGCGTCGTAGGCAGGATCACTACCAACTAGGCTACGGTGATCGTCAATTCTTTTGAAAATTCATACAGAAGTCATAGTACACAGAGAGAGGCTGCTGACTGTTCTATGGGAGATATACTCTCGGGTCGACTTCCATGCCCCCCACGGGATGATATGGGATGGTGATATACTTTACCATCCACCACACAGCAGTGAATTTCTAATACATAGGTACAGACGCCAGCACATCCAGCTACCCCTATCTGTCAAATTTCTTTTTCAACTTTATCACTTAAGCATAAGGTTCACTTTTAATTGGGGAAATTTGACAGATTGGGGTAGCTTGACGTGCTGGCGTCTGTACATGGATTCGTAAAGGCACCTATGTGCCTTGGGTTCGAAGTAATGAATCCACAACCCAACTGTTTAACCCCTACCCTATCTCGTAGTGGACTATAGAGACTTAGAAATCACAGACATGGCAAACCTAAAGTCTGCACATTACTACAAAAAACGTTTTTGAATAACGACTAGCATAGCTGGCATAGTGAAGAAGACCTATATATGTCTACAGCGTTCAACTAATCCCTATAAAGCAATAAACCTGGATGTTTTTAAAGTGAAACTTTTTTACATCGCCTCGAATTTTTTAATTCTCAATGGAGATTAGCTTAGATTATATAGATATGGGGTACAAGTGCAAAAACAAATTTAGATATATTACAAATAGCTCAAAACAAATTGATTAAAACATTGTTCCACTTTGACTTTACCACCCCAACTCAAATATTATATAAGAAAACAAAACTAATGAATATACTACAGACATATAAATATTATAATTGCATACTAATAAGAAAAATTTTAAATAAAGATATCCACACTCAAATAACTTTTACTAAAAAACACCAAATTCAAAAAATCCGGTTAAGAAGTGCGAATGACATCAACTTACATAAATCACGAACAAATTACGGGAAGAAGAGTATTTTGTATGAAGGAGCAAAGTTATACAATAACCTGCCAAAACCCATAAAGGAATCGAAAAGCATACAAACATTTAAGCGCTTGTTAAAATTCCATCTTATCAATAATGTTACAACTACAAACATACTGTATGTATAATTTAAACTAGATACATAAAAAAATATATATATATATATATATATATATATCTTTCTAAGCACTATTACAATATAATGTAAGTTACCTAGCTCATACATTAGTAGCAAAGCCGAGCGCTGAGCGTGGTACGCCCATGCCACATCTAGTTTTATTTAGTCCGTAAATACATGTTATGCAGCAATCAACGAGCCATACACCAGTTTTTGTTGATAGGATACCCCCTTTATTTGTAATAAATTAATGTTTTGCAAAATTTTAAATAGATTTATATAAACATATTGTTTTGTATATGTTACATTAGAACTAGTTATATAATAGATTACTTAGATATAGAAATTAGTATTAAGCAACCGTCCGATTTAGAACTTAAGAATGTACTTTATTTTAATACGTGTTTCTCATATAAGTGAAATTGTTTCTTTTGAGAAAATAAATATCTTAAACCCGATTAGCCAATTGCCTAGGACATATTATAGTGCACAAGTGTGTGCGCAAACACAGGGGCACTTTCTATTCCATCACTGTCATGATCCGATGGGACGTCTAGCGACACGACCGGAAAGAGGTCAGGTACAGGACCGACGGCTTTCCGTGCTCTCCGAGGCACGGGGATACAATGTAATACCGCCAACTTCCAGACTTCGGGCTGATACTGAGATATTTCTTTTTACCGAAAAATCCCAAAATCACATTTTGGCTCGACCCGGGATTTGAACCCAAGACCACATTTTTCTGCGGTTGAACACGCTACCGCTAGACCAACGAGGCCATCGACCATCTATCGCATGTCGCAATATTGCGGCGCCCATAGCTCTCGTCAGGTGACCGTGTGAATTTACATTCTCACTCATTTGAGCAAGTGTTCAACGGTATTTGTGTTGTATAAATGTTTTTGTTCGCTTGATTATAAATGACAACGATTCAGCTAGGGACTCAAATAAACCGGATAACGAGACAAAAACCAAAAATAATGCGAACATACCCGACTGTAAATTCAATTGATATACTGAACTGATCTGAGTTTCACGTTAGTCTAGCGGTAGCGTGTTCAACCGGAGGTAATGAGCCCCCGGGTTCAAATTGACTGGCGTGTGGCGCAGCGGCTAAGACAGTCGCCTCGCCGCTTCGTGTTGCGGGTTCGAGTCCCACGGCGGACAACTATTTGTGTAACCCATAAATTTTATTTCTGAGTCTAATTTGTGTCCGTTTATTATATGTTTGTAAAGTACCCCGCGACACAGGGATTAGATTCCCTACTGCGGGCGTTGTCTTTTTAAAGAAAAAAAAATCCCGGGTTTCCCAAAAATTTCCCAAAAATTAGATTTTGGATTTTTCTACATTGTAGAGACTGGAGTCTTCACTCTTGAGAACTACGCAGGATTCGCAACCACAGAACGTCAGCGCTATAGAAGTTAAGTGTGTTTATCAATCAGTTGTGTTGAACTATGAAATGCTGTGTGGTGACGGCGACAAATATCAGAATCAGAATATCATCACCCCCTCTCATCCCGTGGGGGGCTTAGAAGTCGACCTGAGGGAATATCTACCAGAGGACGGGCAGCAGTTTCCTTCCTGATTACTATGACCATCTTACTGCGATCGCCAACCCGACTGTCAAGCGTGGCGATTATGGCATATCCCCCCAAGACGATTCTTGACGGAGGCTTGTCCAGCAGTGGACTTATTTAGCTGTAATGATGATGATGATGTGTTGAACTGAAGACACTACCAGCTGCCTATCATTTTAAACTTATACTAGTCCATCCTACGGTTATCTGGAATAAGTCGCTATCAAGCGATAACACCGCCAATTGTACACTATTTTTAATATTAAGTTTTTTCTGTAAACTGTTTTTATATTTTGTGCAATATAGTGTATCTATTAAACTAACTGAAGGGAAAATCGCCGCGGCCAGTAGTTCTTTATAACAGTTTCCAATATGCTAAGAACACTGGCAATACATCCACTATCCCTAGCTTCAAGATCGATAGCAAAAAACGCATTATTATTGTAATGTGCAGTGTAAGGTATGGATATGTTCTTTGTTATGTGCCATATGGACTTACGCTACGTCCTACGTAGGCGATTCAAAGCGAACGCGATTATGAAGCGGTGACATGCGATGCGGTGCGACGCGGTGGCGGTGTCCTACGTGCACGCGAATCATCTCGCGAAGCCGCCACCGACGCGACGCCGCAAAAGCACGACGGCACCGCATCCTGTTCGCGCGAAAATATCAAGCCAACTGATCGCGTTCGCTTCATGTCGCGTCGCTCCGCACCGCACCGCACGCGCGTTTGGTCACGTAGGACACTTCAATAGGTTTCGACTGTTTGTTGTTTTCGCGCCGCGCCGCGCCGCTTCGCGTTCGCGTCTAGAGCGCTCACGCAGGACGTCGCGTTAGAAACGCGCTATCTTGACTCGTCTCTAGTCTAAGTTTTAACCCTTAACCAGGCTTTGCTATTTTAATTTTCATTGTTTTTGAACCTTATTCTAAAGCGATAAGATTGATATTAATGTGGTTTCGAATATTCCACAGCTTGTTTAAGTTTTCAACGCTTTTGCCACCTACTCTTGAGGCGCTCAGAGCCAGTTGCGCTAACCGGTCTGTAAGAGATCGGAGACGTAAAGCTTGGTGCTATGGATTAATTCAAAGTTGCTTTAATTACTGTTTTTAAACTGTGTTTATGTAATACATTGTGAGCTTGACAAGTACAAGTGTATGTAAATACCCAAGTGCTGAATAAATTTTATTATTTAATTTCATTATTTCAAAGCACGTCAACACCTGACATGATCATCTGTCGTACATCTGACTTCTTTCCGATGGTGTCACTAGTCACCCATCAGATCATGTCACTGATACTATATTCCCACTCCTAGTCTCCTTTGGGACTGGTCACCATGACTGAACTTCTGCCAGGAACACGATACTATTTACTGATTAGTATTTACTGATATTTATATGAGATAAAAGACAATTCTCTTTCTATATATAGTAACTCTAGTGCTTATCATACGAATTATGAATAATATTATTCATCCAAGGTAAAGGTTCTTTCCCGCAGGCTAAGGAGGCGTTGCATAAAATTACTATTATATTACTTATATCGAAAGATTTACTGTTTTCTAACGGCTACCTAGAAATCTGTGATAAGACTCGTAACGGCATATAAGATCTTTTTAACCGAAAGGAGAAAGAAAGTGTATATCAGCTTATTAATTGTACGCATGTTATGCGATTTCTACGTTGTTTCTTTTCTCATATAAATTTAAATGATGGTCAAATATCTCCTCAAAAAATTCGACAATGGAGCTGTGTCCATGATTAGGAATCATAAGCCATAATCGCCACGCTTGGCAGACGAGTTGTCGATCGCCGTATGATGGTCATAGTACACAGAGAGACGCTGCTGCCCGTTTTCTGAGATATTCGCTGAGGGTGACTTCTACGCCCCCCACGGGATGAGATGGGGTGGCGATAGTCGGTGCCGTCGGCTATATTATATAATATACTACGTCCGCGTGGTATTGGTCCTTGGGTAGCATTCGAAAATCAGAGTTCGCAAGCGTGTGGCAGTTGTCTATCCTCACGTGTCTGCCCATTCGGGCCTAAGCACATTTAGGCACATTTCCTCGCCTAAACCGCGCCGTATATTTTACACTCTTGAGCGTAAAATTTTTACATAGTTTAGTCTAGTTTTAATGATATTAGGTTTTATAACAAGCTTCCTACTCAAATTACTGATCTGCCTGACACAAGTTTTAAAACACATATTAAACGTATACTTATGGCTAGGGGTTATTACACCACTAAAGAGTACATCGATGACAAAGACGTCTGGCTCTCACTTCCTACCTGCACATTGCTCGCTGGAGATCTTGTAGCCATATAGACATGACTGATCTGCTGTGTTACGTGAACTATCTGTAAATGATTGCTATCATATACTCAATTTAAAATCATTGACTCTGTCTCAAAATGAATAATGTTATTGTTTCGAAGTTTTTCTTTTGTATACCTAAATATAATCTAAAATAATAAGCATTCAGACAACCGATCGAGCATATATTGTGTTTTCCTACTAAATAATTACTCTAATTGGACCAAATCCCGGGTTCATGCCCGCTTGAGTATGTTTCGCCGGACCGTCTTAACTGGGTCGTGTTGAAACCGGTAGTAGATGAACCCACTGAGTTTGTTTCGCTGGGTCTTCTCAGTTGGGGCGCATTGGATCCGGTGGTAGCATTAAAGCGCGACCGTCGTTATTAACACAAGGTCCGTCATAATAATAATACCTTTAATATAGACAGAACCATTGACAATATGTAGTAAAAATATTAGACTTAAACTAGATAATTAAACATAATCTCTTGACAATAACTTGATACGAGCTAGCTAAATATCATTTCTGTAATAAAATAAATTTTATAAATGTTTTCATACAAGATGTACCTAAATATCTATGTTACTAGAAATAATATCTAGTGTATACAACTATATTACTACAAACATGTTCTGACTATTTACAAGCGCTTTTTTAAAGTCTACGTGAATAAAAACCTTTTTTATTTTATTTTATTTTGATACTTGCTGTCTTGCTGCCTTTCTGTCTTATAAAAAGGGTTGCATATCGAAACTCTACTCTACTCTACTTTAGTCAACTTTTCCTGTTTATGTTAACCAGGAAAAGTCGACTAAAGTGAACTAGAGATCTCTTTATTACACCACAAACACGAAATACATCGACTTAATATTACTAAAATAAAATAGTAAAATAGGCCATTATATCTCTTTGCACAGCCGAGGTTGGTAGAATATTCCGGCTCCAGTTCAGGCGTTCGCGTTCCAGTCAAGACAACTATTAGTGATTATTGAAAGTGTGCCTGTGTTTGCGTAGATGGCTAAGCTCTATTGAGACTGGCCATAGTTGAAATTCCACCGGGAGGACATTATTATTATTAAACATATGTATCAATAATAACAAGACATAATTTAATCAGCTGAATCTAGGTGGACTTATATATGCGTAGGTAGATAAGTATATAACTACTCAGTTTGCACAGCTCTCATAAACGACATATCTTCAAAGGAACCTAGTATTAATCCGGTTTTATTAAGAAGTGTACTGTATGTAATTAACTGTGATATAAGATCTTTATTATATAATTATAAGTTTACTTGTCATAGACAGTTGTGCACTCTATTATGTCCCGCGTGGCTTGTCTTCATTGAGACTGACCACTATGGATAAAATTCGACCATGATAACATTAAATTTTCCTAATTCACCATTCACCTAATTAACAGAGGGCTTTACCACTCTACACTTAGAGTTACAGTAGATTTGTAAAAGCGACCATCGCGGCATCGTTATAAACACAAGGTCCGCCATAATAATATTATTGAATTATTACCTCAATTATCGACAGATTATAACCCTTGAAAAAAGATATAGAAAAATAAATTAAAAGCGATAATTAAACCTACAAACAATCTTTGTGACATTTTTTTTAAACACTACGGCCTCCCTAACGAATCTAACCCTTGTAACGCGGGGTACTTAGAAACATATAATAGACAAAAATTACATTCAAACTCAGAACAACTATTTTTGGGTTACACAAATAGATGTCTGGCGCGGGACTCGAACCCGCGACACGAAGCGGCGAGGCGACTGTCTTAGCCGCTGCGTCACACGTGCAGTCAAGTAAATGTACTATATAGTTAAGTAATTAAATCATTACTGTCATAAATTCAATGATATTTCTAAATGATTTCATACAAGCTGCATATCCAAATATCTGTGTGTACCTAGAAATAATTATGTAAATAATGTCCCAGGATATTATTATAATTTCTATGTATAGGTATGTATAATAAAAATAATATCTTGAGACATTATTTGCTTAATTGTTTCTTATAATATAGTTAAGTAACTATATTACTAAAAACATGTTCTGACTATTTACAAGTATTTTTTTATACTAATATGAAATAATATAATAATAATTTATTTACCAAATGAATGGAATACAATGGTTCTCGGACAATATTTTTGTTAGAATTTATATAAAATAAATACATATAATGTCCTAGGCTAGGCCTGTCCTTCAGGGAGTTTCTTTTCCCTGTTATAAATTTTATTAAGTTTTAAACGTCTACGTGAATAAAAACCTTTTCAATTTAATTTTATAGTGTAGGCAAGCGGCCGGCCGCTTTTTGTTAATTTTTGTAATTGTTGTGCACCACAGGTTGTTTCCCGTGTCTATTTCAGGCAGTCCCACCACTGTGGCCACACCGCCGGGAATCAGAAGCATTAAGTAAGCTATCATTGTCACTGTTTGAAACATTGCCACCATATTTATAAAGTAGACTGCCAGCGTGTTTGTTTGTATGAAAACTACTGAATACATGCGATTCCGGTCTTCGATTATGTAATGTGATTGTGTGGGAAGGTTACATGTGTACATATTTCACGCTGTAAAGTACCTAGTATAGCGGAAGCTAATATCATATACAAGTTAGAAAGTTAACAGTCAAGCTATTTATATTATCTTAAACTTATTAGCTTAAAAGTAGACTCCAATAACTAAATTATCTTATATAGTATACCTACACATAATGCTTGATAAATTATTTGATCTTTGTGAAATGAACAATTATAATTATTATGGTCCACTTTTAAGCTTAGTAGGAGCTTATAGAAAAAATAATAATAATATCCTGGCACGTTATTCACACACGGCCATCTCAAACTAAGCAGAGCTTATACTATGAAAACCTGATACCCATTTAAAAAGAAATACATTCTTATATAGATAATTACATCCTGATTCAGGACAAACAGACATATTCATGCACAAAAATATCTGTCCTGGGTGGGAATCGAACCCGCACCATGCGGCGTGAAAAGCAACCGGCCCGTCTAAAAATAGTTTAATTATTATATTATAATTTATTAAAAAGATGATATTTTTTTACCCTACCGTGCAGTGCATGACGTGGCAGCTACTGAGAAACACTGCCAGAAACCTCAGTAAGAATGCTTCCTTAAAATAAAATTTAGTTAATCGTGGAGGTAATATAGTAGGTAGTGGGCGCGAATACACGACCTGCGGCGTGAAAGGCAAGCATTTACCAAACACGCCAATCACCCGGTCAAAACGAAATGTCTGGACGTGTTCCCGACGTTTCGAAATGTCGGGATAATAACAATAAAGGTTAGTCGCGTTAATACCTGTTCACATACATACATAGACCTGTTTTCCGGAGGGGTACGCAGAGACAACGGATTTCCATTGCTCACGATCTTTGTACACCTCTTTTGCGTCGTTTACTGTCATTATATTCTTATATTATTATGATATAAGAGAGCTTTGTGGTGTGAAAGAGGATGTAGTCACAAAGATTGAAAAAGGTATGCTGAGATGCTTTGGGAATCTTCTTTCATTCATCCTTTTTAGGATGAATGGAAGGAGATTGACAAAATAAGTATACATGGCCTGTGTGAATGGTACAACGGGAAGGGGAAGACCTAATTATGATACGCGAAAATTAAAAAGTGTAGCTTTATCCTACTAATATTATAAACGCGAAAGTTTGTAAGTATGGATGGATGTTTGTTATTCTTTCACGTAAAAAATACTGAATGGATTATGTATGTATGGAGTAAGTAGGAAAAATCTGCGGTCTGCGAGCTATTCCGGCGTGCACTGCCAAAACCGCTAAAGTTACACATTCTACTAATATTATAAATGCGAAAGTTTGTGAGTATAGATGTATGTTTGTTACTCTTTTACGCCAAAACTACTTTAACGCGGATGAAACCGCAGGGCATAGCTAGTTAGATATAAAAAAAATTGTTTCCATTCGAACCGGGACCAATTGTTTATCGTGTTCCCTCGCGGCACGGAGGAAAGTCAAGATTGTTCGGTGCTGAAATCGAATCCGTTACCTTCCGGACCCAAAATCCCAACCGGACGTCTTGCTCAACCCGGACGCAAAGGTCGTAGTAGCCATCCATCTTAATAATAATAAAAATTTTAAGCTTTTAGAACGAATGGTTGGCTAATTAATTTTAAGTGGAACGGCAAAAATGTATAAATATTACTTAAGCTTATGAAAAAGGGAATACCCTAATGGCTTGGTCTTAAATCCAGAGAAATTCTAGGAATAATTTTTTGTATTTTATATAAGGATAAGGTACCTACGTGTACCTTTACGTAGATTTTTGAAACGGGAACCACTAACGACCACCGTAGCCTAGTTGGTAGTGCTCCTGCCTACGAAGCTGGTGGTCCTGGGTTCGAAGTGCAAATATTTGTGTGATGAGCACGAATATTTGTTTCTGAGTCATGGATGTTTTCCTATGTATTTTAGTATTTATCTGTCTATATAAGTATGTATATCGTTGCCTGGTACCCATAGTACAAGCTTTGCTTAGTTTGGGGCTAGGATGATCTGTGTGACATTGTCCCTAGATATACTATAAAAAAAAAAAATTAAACTACTCCTTCTCTAGTGACCTCCTCGAGTCACTGTTAACGTTTCTGGCAGGGATCACATTAAGTGATAGGGCCCTTTTTTCAATGCATTTTGTGTACTGTTTTGGTTCCGCTAGATACCTTGGTCTACAATGAATAATTATCTACCAACTCACCTATCTATTAGCTGCCGGAAATGAGTGCAGCACGCTTATTTAGAATTTTAATATTATAGCATTATTCGCAATGCAAAGCGTTTCTAATCTCAAAAATGGGAAATGATAAATTTCATCGTCCGGCGGGTCTCGAACCTGCACCAACTACCAATCCGGGGTAGGCGCTCTGCGTTAAGCTACGAACGATACACGCTGGCAGATCAAATTTAGGATTCCCTTTGCTAACACCCTTCCGGAGGATTTAGATATTATCTATCGGTTTTGTTTTCTAGAAACATGGCCGACTGATTATGTTCACAGTTGCATGTCAAAGATCATATCATATTGATAATACCTTCCAAATTATAGAATTTGAATTTTATAGCATTGTTCGCAATGCACAGCGTTTATCTAATCTCAAAAATGGGAAATCATAAATTTAATCGTCCGGCGGGTCTCGAACCTGCACCATCTACCAATCCGGGGTAGGCGCTCTGCGTTAAGCTACGAACGATACACGCTGGCAGATCAAATTTAGGATTCCCTTTGCTAACACCCTTCCGGAGGATGTAGATATTATCTATCGGTTTTGTTTTCCAGAAACATGGCCGACTGATTATGTTCACAGTTGCATGTGAAAGATCATATCATATTGATAATACCTTCCAAATTATAGAATTTGAATTTTATAGCATTATTCGCAATGCAAAGCGTTTATTTAATCTCAAAAATGGGAAATCATAAATTTTATCGCTTATCTATTTTCTACTTGTCCACCTTCATTATAAGTCCGGTTAACAGTTTTGCTGTATAATAAAATAAAATAAATAAATAAAAAAGGTTTTTATTCACGTAGACTTTAAAAAAGCGCTTGTAAATAGTCAGAACATGTTTGTAGTAATATAGTTGTGTACATTATTATTTCTAGTAACATAGATATTTAGGTACACATTGTATGAAAATATGTGGGGTTAGGTATCACGTGTTATGTCTGGGTTCGATTCCCACCCAGGACAGATATTTGTGTGCATGAACATGTCTCCTTGTCCTGGGTCTTGGTGTAATTATCTATAAATTACTATAAAAGTATGTATTTACGAAAGAAATGTAGTATATAATATGTAGTATATCAGTTATCTGGTTTCCATTCTGGTTCCATTGATACCAAACTATGTTGATCTTGTACTGTGCTTAGTTTGGGTTCAGATGGCCGTGTCCCTGGATATATATGTCCCATACATATCCCGTACATATACATATATAACATACGGTCACCGTAGCCTAGTTGGTAGTGCTCCTGCCTACGAAGCTGGTGTTCCTGGGTTCGAATCCCGGTAAGTGCAAATATTTGTGTGATGAGCACGAATATTTGTTTCGAGTCATGGATGTATTCTATGTATTTAAGTATTTATCTATCTATATAAGTATGTATATCGTCGCCTGGTACCCATAGTACAAGCTTTGCTTAGTTTGGGGCTAGGATGATCTGTGTGACATTGTCCCTAGACATTATTTTTATTATTATATAACGGGCAAAAAAATGAAAACTTGCAATTCGTTAAAATTCGCCGGAAGACAAAGTTTTCAATAGATCCGTATATCAAAGGTGTCGCAGAGTTAAAATTGAATTACTGTTGGAGCATACCTTTGAGGATATTTGATTAAATTGTTCAAAGGTACACTGTTTATCATTATTTTGATTCGAAATATAGGCCAGTTTATTTTGTACATGGCTGATATCATTGCTGCCCAGTATAAAGCTAAACTTGTTCAGTTTGTTTAGTCTTTAGATGAGTTGCAAAGTTAGCATGAAGGCGGTGATTAAATACAAAAAGTTTCTTATTAAATATAGGTGCTCATAGCCATAGCCATGCTTTCAGTCGCTTTGGCGATTCGTCTTCCATGAGTCTGTATTTAGGAGTCATCCGATCCTTAGCAAAAGGATCTAAATCCTTCAGCTTACACTCACATAAATTTATATCAAACACTTTAAAGAAATAATTTATTTTCTAAATAAAGTGAAAATACCCAGTACAATTACTAGTAAATGAGAAGTTCTTAAGTCAGTATTTCTTGGCCTATTTCAAATTCATGTAACAATATCGTAACGACATAGTTGGTAAACAAATATCAGTTGCTTTAATTATTTTCACATTTGCTTATTAAGTCCCCTCACAATCAGAATGGATTGCTCTTCAAATAGAAATAGAGCGTGTTGAGTTAAGAAGAAGTAGAGAAGGTATTCTTACAACGATAACCAGTTTTTTTTTCATTGCTGAAATCCGTTCCCTGATGTCCAATCGGAAGCCTTTTCTTATAAACGGTGAGTCAGTGAACACTAACTAGGGTAACCAGTGAATGAATGGATCGCAGTAATATTATAAAGGCGAAAAAGTTTGTGAGTGTGCATATTTGTTACTCTTTCACGCACAAACTACCGAACGGATGTTGATGAAACTTTGTAGTAATATAGCTTATATATCCGAATAACACAGGTTATAAGTTATAAACTTTAACGCGGGTAAAACCGCGGGGCACAGCTAGTATATATAAATATATCTTATAAGAGCTGCCATGCTCTTGACTACTAGAAGGGGCTTTTACTAATAGGGACTAGGCCTTCCCTCTTATCCACCACTGCAACTCTTGTATGCCAGGTTCAACAGTGACACACAACGAAATGACACTGAGGGGTGAGGCTGAGACATGTACCGGGGGATTGCTTTAACTGTCTTGGATCCCGCAATGAATATAATAAGAACGAAACAAGGGGGAGTGAGAAAATGAATAGTTCCACTTTTTCATTTTCTAATCCACCTTGTTTGCTACCCCAATCTGTCAAATTCCGCAATTGAAAGTGAACATTATGGTTATGTGAAAAAGTTGAAAATCTATAAAACAAATTTGACAGATTGGGGTAGCTGGATGTGTTGGCGTCTGTGCTCAAAATAAAACCGATCGTAATAATCTCACTAAGCTATTGAAATATCTACAGAAGTCTTATAGACTTTTACCTTATCACCATTTTGATTCACTTGAAATTGAGTTTTATGTCTACTGATGTAAGAATGAATTTTGTAGTGAACTGGTATTGTTGTTAGCCAATTCAAAAATTATGGTATGGGTAGGTATGTTGATTTAGGATACTGCAAAACTAAAGTCAATTACGATTATCTAATTATTACGCCTAGATTTTAGTTTTCAAAGGTGTTAAATGTGATTAAATAGTTATTGGTTTAAATAGATGAAATCATATCATTATTAGATTTACGTTTATGGTTTTGAAATTCGGTTAATTCAACTATTTACAGCATCCAGTTCTATCGTATCACATTAGTCTTACGAATCATGTTCTAAACCAAAAAATCCATTTACCGTGTGAAGTTCTAGGTCGCTTAATGACGAGCGCATACATATAAAAAGCCAGTATGTACCTATGTTTTCTATGACAAGCTTTTATTTTTGGTTTTTGCCTATGGGTGTGTAATAAAATATTACAATTTGACGTACTTTTCGGTCTTCGCTTGGCCCGAAATCTTGCATACATTCAAATTCGAAATTCATTTATTCCGTCAAATATTACATTTGTGTGGAATCGTAATTTTTTTTTACCCTACCGTGCAGTGCATGACTGAGAAACACTGACAGGAAGCTCAGTAGGAATCGTTTATCAAATATTTATTTCTTAACCTAAAACTATATTGTATTTAAATGTGTTACGCATTTGCATTATTTATTTATTTGGTTTATTTAGGTTCACCAACAATTACTTACACTAAAAAATAACATCACTTTCATGCAATAATACAGATAATAGCGTAGTATACATAAATAAATAATAATAATAATATATAGGGACAATGTCACACAGATCAATCCTAGGCCCAAACTAAGCAAAGCTTGTAGGTACTATGGGTGCCAGGCGACGATATGCATACTTATATAGATAAATATCTTGGGACAAATTAACACACTGCCATCTGATACCAAAGCATTTTTGTTTTATATCGGGACTAGTCCCTCCCTCTTACCCACCACTGCAAGTCGTGTAAGCTAGGATTAACAATTTATACCAAACTAGACAAAGCCTGTAGTATGGCAACCAGACAACTGATAAATATACTTATATATATTTCTAAATGCATACATGTTAAAGATAAATTACACCCAGGTTCAAAACAAATAATCGTCCTTATCACACAAAAATTCTGATGGGATCGAACCCACGACCTCTGGCTAAGCAGTCAGCGTCACTAACCACTAGATCAACAGGTCAGTCAACAATATAATCATTCATTTAGAAACAAGAAAATACAGTAAATAAATAGCCTCTTTCTTTTATGAAGTTGCTAAAAAAATAAAAGAAACCGATACACACTCTTGACATCAATATAGCATCTATTCTTGGTTATTTCTGAAGTGCTTCTATCGATTCCAAATCTCATTTATAAAGATAGCTTTTAACGTATGAAAATTCCTCATCACTAGATATCAAAGCTCGGTTGTATTTCGATTTCACAAGGAAAATACTGTACTGTATCCCAATGATTAAAGAATTAAAAGGAAACGGGTCCAAAGGCCTATGTAGCTGCCAAAATAAATAAGTGCTAAGAAAAGATGAGGTCCTTTGTGGAGGATGATGGTTAAATAAAGACAATTGTTTCCACAAACATTAATTTAATCGGCCGGTGGGGATCGAAATAGCACTCTCTACCAATCCGGGGAACTCTTAAAATTCCAGACAAGATGTAGTAAAATTAATCTAACACTATAAATACTAAAGATCGCACTTGTTCGAAATTCGACCATTAAAGTTCTATTGTCAATGACTATAGATAAAATATTAATCTGTTCTCAGTTTTTACACTCAGTATGTCAGTATAGATATTAAAGACAATAAATACTAATCTGTTCTCAGTTTTGACACTCAGTATGTCAGTGTGTCAAAACGATGGTAGTGTATTTAATGTTTTTCCTATGTAGCTGGCAAAATAAATAGGTGCTAAGTAAATAAGAAGTCTTTTGTGGTGGATGATGTTTTCCTAAATACAATTGTTTCCACAAATATTATCGAAGTTATACTTCTTTTGGCGCGATGGAGAAAAATGATGAGAGTGAATTTTTACGATGCGCGCGCACACCGACACCTAAATTTAACAGCATGAAGTTAGTTTTAGATGAGAGTGAATTTTTACGATGCGCGCGCACACCGACACCTAAATTTAACAGCATAAAGTTAGTTCTAGGTGGTATGAAAATTGATAACTATGTTCAAGTTGTATATTCTAGTATTTTTATTTAAATAAATTCTTTTTGATTAATTTTAATATTTATCGTTAATCACTACTGCATTTTAGTTATTTTTTTTTCATACGCCAAAGAAGTATTACTTCTAACGCGTGTACATAAGTACACACAAGGATTTTTTTAATCGTCCGATGTGGATCGAAACAGCTGTCTCTACCAATCCGGGGAACTCTTAAAATTCCAGACAAGATGTAGTAAAATTAATCTAACACTATAAATACTAGAGATCGCACTTGTTCGAAATTCGACCATTAAAGTTCTATTGTCAATGACTATAGATATTAAAGACAATAAATATTAATCTGTTCTCAGTTTTGACACTCAGTATGTCAGTGTGTCAAAACTATGGTAGTGTGTTTAATGTTTTTCCTATGTAGCTGGCAAAATAAATAGGTGCTAAGTAAATAAGAAGTCTTTTGTGGTGGATGATGTTTTCCTAAATACAATTGTTTCCACAAACATTATTTAATCGTCCGATATGGATCGAAACAGCTGTCTCTACCAATCTGGGGAACTCTCAATATTTGAGACAACATATAGTACCAAAATTAATTTAATACTAGAAATTGCACTTGTTCGAAATTCGACCATTCAGGTTCTATTGTCAAAGACTATTATTAAAGACAACGAATATTAATCTATTCTCAGTTTTGACACTCAGTTTATCTGTGTGTCAAAATTATGGTACCTACTGTGTGTAATGTTTTTTTTTTAGACTGAATTGAATGCCTCGTTGGTTTATCGAGATCCTAGGTTCCCAAAAATTCCCGGGACCTTCATTTTGTGGGGCCAAATATGGAAAAATTTGGAAGGTAGCAGTGTTTTACGCCCGTGCTTTGGTGAACTTTGTAGAACTGTCTATCTCCGACGGTCCGTCGTAATGTCGGATAGCCATAACATCGTATTATGAAGGTATAGAGTGTGCACCCGTCTAATCGCAAACACTTCTGCACTGTAATATGTCCTGCGTAGTCTCCGTTGAAATTGATAGCCATAGCCAAAATGCGGCCATATCAATATTAAAAAATATATGTTAACTCCTAAAAGGACAATGGTTATTATACCATGGTTATCACCTGATTTTCAACCCTATTGTGTAGTAATAAGAGCTAAAAGCAATGAAAAATAAACATCTGCATATGACCTATTAACCTTCGGTATGCCTGGTGGCGAAAAGTTACACGGTATGCCTGTTGGGTCTGTCAGACCCGGTTTTTTTTAACTTGTTATTTCTCAAATAAGTTTGATTAATAAGTTATTATAATGTACTAATATTTTTACTATATATTATAAATAATAATAATTTCCAAAAACATAACCAAAAAACTTACATAAAAAAGTCACGTCGGGTCTGTGAGACCCGCGCGAACTATTGACATGGCCTACTACCACGGGAGCGTGCCCCGGACTGAGGGAGCGGGCGGAGGGTGTCTAGCAATTCATAATGGCCAGCTACTAAGTGCGATTAGGCACAAAATTTAAATTTGAATGAAAAACAACGGCTTATGTGCAGAGGTGGGTCTGACAGGCACTACCAGGCATGCTGAAGGTTAAGGTTTAACAATGTAGAAGTAGGCATGAATTCGTTTGCTCGATTGCTTGATTCGCTTACGTCTCCAAACAGTCAAAAGGTTGTTAGCAAAAGAATCGTAAATTTGCTGTGCCAGTGTGTCTTACGTAGCTTAACCGATTCCATGCGGATGGCGCCGGAGAGGCGCCATAGAAATCTTTTACTTGTTGCATTTGGTTTACTTTCAATATCGGGTCGCAACTTAACTTAAAAGACGTGTCAAATGAAAATAGCGCAGCAAGTTACTATAGGGGTGCCATCACCTTCCCTAGTGCTTGGCTCCTCAAGGGCGCCACGAAATATTTGCTAAGTACCGCACTGAACCGGTTAAAGCAGAACACCAATCCCGGATTGGTAGAGGGTGCTCGTTCGAGTCCCGCCACTCTATTACATTTATGATATCCCATTTTTGAGAGTAGAATACCAGTTTGCAAAATGTTGGTTAAATCTTCAATAGGTATATATTCATAAAAATTAATGTTTGCATGTATGTCCTTTATCGAATCTTAAACTTTGCATTTGATCATGTGACGATCTTCATCGTGTTGTGCATTAAGTAGTCCACGAAGGTTTCCGACTTGGTAAGAGCAATCTTAGACAGATATATATATTATAATATATACTATAATTCTAATGAATTTCATATACTGCCGTGGCAGTTAATGCTGACGTAACACATAGGCTAAAATTTATATAGTTTAACGCAGATAAAACCGCGGGGCACAGCTAGTGCTATATAAATTGTTCCAATATCTTGCAGCTCCATTTTTAATTTTGACGGGCCTGTTCGCGCGGTTTGTAAATGCTTGCTTTTTGCCACTCCGGAGTTCGTGGGTTCGATTCCCACCCAGGACAGATATTTGTGTGCATGAACATGTATGTTGTCCTGAGTCTGGGTGTAATTATCTATTTAAGTAGGTATGTATTTACAAAAGAAAAGTAGGTATATGTAGTATATCAGTTAGTCAAGTCTGGTTTCCATAGTACAAGCTCTGCTTAGTTTGGGATCAGATGGCCGTGTGTAAATAATGTCCCAGTATATTTTAATTAATGTTTCAGCCATCGTTGTTTTTGTTTTTTATCCTCAATTAGGCATTTCAATAGTAACTACAGCCAGCTCGAGATTTCATAATTCCCTTCCCGAGGGTGAATTGAAATGTTTTTGAGTACTCGAAGGTGAATAATTAACTCGTTCAGTGATGGAACAGGAAACTGAATAAATAATTACAATAGGTACCTTATAGTGGGGGCAAAGTATAAGGATTTTTGCTCTTAAGTTTAGTTTACATACCAAAGGAATTTTTAAGGATAACCACTCAATACTTGATTTGTGTCTATAAGCTTCTGTCTTAACGGTATTGTGTTGACCCCCTTAATGAAGTATTGAATTCCAATTAGGGGTCAAATCAAAGTGTGTAAGTATAGAGTATGCTCACGCTGCGTTTTCCGGTACGTGGTCGCTACTCGAGATTTCTGCCCTAACGGCCGTCGGTTCTACAAGTATTTACCTCGACTACTGCCACTTTAATTTGGCAGTGCTTTGGGCTATTTCGGCTACTTTAGTTCGCCTACCGATTTCGATGTAGGTACTTATACAACCTCTTAAAACTAAACATCACTCAAGACTCAAAGGTAGAAATACCTGGTTTAATCCTTTAGCTAGTAGTGGTAATATTGTTGCCACCGAATTTTAAGCGAGATTGGTCTACAATAAGAAACATCTCTACCACCAGCTAAAGGGTTAACGTAAAACTATATTGTGGTTGGTAACCATAGCGGTTTCCAGCTCTATGTACTGCTCTTTCAGCTGGATTGAGCAACTACTCCCACCTTTTTGAATACATTGCATTATGTTAATACAAAATTAACATAATGCAATATGAAAAGCCACGGCCTTAATAAATGTTAACTTGGCTAAGGTATTGACAACATTCTTTCTCTTTCCAGAATAATCATGATTCACCACTTGCTACTCATCACCTTCTCATGGTTCGGCTGCGTCAGTCTCCAATACATCAACAGCGGAGGCCCTAGCGACTTGATTCTCGAACCTATGGAGTCAAGTCTTCAATACCCATACCCCTACGTTAACTATGTCAATCTACCCGCCGCAAGAAACGACTACGAGACAGCACAGAACGAACCCTCAAGCGAGTACTTCTCAAGGCATGACCTCCAAAGAAAACGACGATGGACGAAAAAGGATGACGAAGAAGTCACAAACAGACGCTGGCTTCCTAACTTAGTTGATACTGATAAGACTATATATTTAAGTAACGAAAATCAAGTCGGCAGCCCATCCGTCGTTAACGCAGTAGAAGATAATGCTACGAAGGATTATTACGAACCAATGGAGAAACGATACTTCAGTCCTTGGGGTGGGAAGAGGTCCGAAAAGACTAATACCGAACAATCATTGACCTGGAAACGAGCGTTTAATCTCAGAGAACCAAGTATGCCCAAGCGCGTCCGCTTTAGCCCTTGGGGTGGCAAACGCAGCGGTCAAATGATCTACAAACCTGGCGCAAAAGGATCTAGAATAATTTTCTCAAATGTTCCCGATTTGACGCGGCTGTTGTCGAACTACTCACCAAACGGTGAAGAGAGACTAAACTTGGCAGGCTTCCAATTGATTCCGACCTTTGACAAGCGGCACCCCATCAAGATCGTCTCTATAAGCGCAAGGACGGATGATAAGACGTTACGCGATGCCTTACCCTTCAAGACTTTCCTAGATTCTCTGCCAAAAATGTTCAAGCCCGGCCATCCGTATTCAGGCGTGAATTTGAAGACAGACGGTAAGAGAAAAGTGAAATTTAGCGCATGGGGCGGCAAAAGGTCACCGCCTATTATCGGCCCAATTTGGACACCTGCCCCTTCAGATGTCAAAGAATCAACACTCAACACAATACTGCTAATAAGAAACAACCAATTTGATAATGGACAGGCTACGCCACAGGCTTTCTAAGGACATGAAGAATTTTACTCCCGAACTCCTAACTATCTATAGACATAAGTTACTATCTTAGTGCCATATTCGTAACACAGATTAGAAAATGCAAAAAAAAATAAAGTTCGGGAGTCCCGTGTCTTTGCCGGCAGGCTGGGGCCGTCAAAGATACAGTACTGATAATATAAATAACTATAGTGTATTGTAATAATTTGTTATTCTTATTTAATGTGAATCTTGTTAGAAATATAACAGTATTAAGTTGATGTTTGAATTTATTCCTCCCCATTAAATGGTGAACAAAGAATAAAAAGAAATGCTCTGAGAAGACTTTTATTTTTTTCCATACAAGGTAAGGTGTTGGTTCGCGTAGTTTATGCTTACGATAGAGATTTGTAAACATTGTCTTGTACAATTCGAAGAATGCTTTGTTTAATGGATTCCTTCCATAGTTGTTATTTGAATGATTTGTAGTGGAAGTAGAAGAATTTGTTATTCTTTTCCAGGAAGAAATATGGCATGAGAATGTTATTTTCAGTGTTGATGTTTATCTAATGCATAAATCACAACGAAATATGTTACATATAAATACATACATTCTAATTGATTACACAGTAAGCACATACAAAACGTTTAGGCTAGGAGCTATAACCCTTTGAGCCGGTTTATCTCTCATATTTTAATTGTCGAAAATTAAAAAAATCTATTCTAATAATTAAGTCTACGTGTGCCAAGCCTAATGATTAACTGCAACTATACTTAGTTGATAAATTTAGTCAGGATATTTGCCTTAACCAAAATCATTTGTGAACAGATTACAATGATTGATACAGCAAAACATTATATGCTGATATAAACTTTAACTAACAGTTACAGTGATAAGTTTTGTTTATAAATGAATATGCATTTCTTAAAAAGGGTCTTTATTCTCAATATTAACTAGATCAAAGCCGACTTTTTGACATCCTTCCGTAATTATCTTGGTATTCATGAAAAAAAATAGAAATTTTGAAATTTTCATACTTTCACCTTTCCGATATAATCATAATGCTCTGTAGAAACATAGATTATATTATTGTTTGACCTCAATGATATTTAAATTTGGAGGAAGCCAAAAAAAATATCCCATACACATACCTACATCTGGTGCTCAAAGGCACAAGTGACATGCTTAACAAGCTCCATTTAGTTATAAAACACCTGTAGAATATATTTCGTTTTATTTCAAAGAACCACCGGAAGAATTTCGACATGGATTCTATAAAGCCCTAGACATTGCTGAATCTATTTACATATCAACACAAGTATTATATACACAATATCAATACCAGTACTATTCAGCCACAAACTACTTGTGAAATATACTTCAATTTTAATCAAAAAACAATAAATTTGGTAAATTGATATAAAACATGGCTTCTCTACAGCCAAGCCAGCTAAAATATTGCTGTATCTGTGTAAGTACAGACGCCAGCACATCCAGCTACTCCAATCTGTCAATTTTTTTTTATAGATTATCAACTTTATTACATAAGCATAAGGTTCGTTTTCTATTGGGGAAATTTGACAGATCGGGGTAGGTTGATGTGCTGGCGTCTGTACATAATTATAGAGTAACTAGCTATGCCCCGCGGTTTCCCCCGCATAAAAGTACTTTTAGTAAAAGAGTAACATACATCCATACATCTGTCCTCACATTCTTTGGCATTTATAATATTAGTATGATGTGTACATCTAGCGGTTTTGGCAGTGCACGCCGGAATAGCTCGCAGATGGTAATTTTTTTCCTACTTGAAAAACTTCATATTTTTGGAAATTCACACAATATCTTTATAAATTGTAGCCTATGTGTTATTCTGATGTATAAGCTATATTATTGTAAAGTTTCATTAAAATCAATTCAATAGTTTTTACGTTAAAGAGTAACAAACATCCATACTTACCAACTTTCACGTTTATAATATTAGTAGGCAGGATATATGTAGGTATGTTGAGTAATTACGAAGCCATACTGATAGAAATGCACGTTTCAATACAACCATGTATTGAAACTTGCATTTCTATCAGTATGGCTTAGCAATTACTCATTAATTTTATATTATTATTACTATATACTACTATTACTACTCTATTACTTTCAGCATACTATTTTGAACACCTTTGCCACATAGGCTATAATTTATAAAGTTTAACACGGGTAAAACATCGGGGCACAGCTAGTATGTAATAATAGTTAGTTTCTAATGGGTCACTCACTGCTTTCAACTTTTATAGGGTATTTATACGGGTAACTTAAAGGTAACAAACATAGCTCAGCGTATTATGACAAAGAAAAGATTGAAACCTGAGGGATATTTATTAATATTTCATTTGTCTGTTATTGTGTGAAGTATTCCAAACTATTTATTATTAGGTAGTATTTAACTGCAAATCCATAATATAATAATATCTCGGGACAATGTCACACAGATCACCCTAGCCCCAAACTAAGCAAAGCTTGTACTATGGGTACCAGGCAACGATATACATCCTTATATAGATAGATAAATACATAAAAAACATCCATGACTCAGAAACAAATATTCGTGCTCATCACACAAATATTTGCACTTACTGGGATTCGAACCCAGGACTACCAGCTTCGTAGGCAGGAGCACTACCAACTAGGCTACGGTGACCGTCAAGTCAATATCTTTCTTTTATATTACAAATAATTTCGTATTCTAAGCAAAAATACTCATTGCACAGCAAAATAGTAATTTCAAATTACTATAATCTTTGCAGCAACTAAGTTCATGACATGTAGGTTGGTTGGTAGATGCTTGCCTTTCAAGCCACAGGTTTGAATTCCCACCCAGGACAGGACAGGATGTGCATGAACATCTGTTTGTCCTGTCTGGGTGTAATTATCAATTTAAGTATGTATTTACAAAAGGAAAGTAGTATATCAGTTATCTGGTTTCAATAGTACACACGGCTACATATCAAGCTATACATTGTTTTCGAGTCATGGATGTTTTCTATGTATATAAGTATGTATATTGTCGCCTGGTACCCATAGTACAAGCTTTGCTTAGTTTGGGGCTAGGATGATCTGTGTGACATTGTCCCCAGATATTATTATTATTATACATATAATAAAATCGTAGGAAAGTCAAAACTGTACATTGAATATTAAAAAAATAGGATACTTGGGGCGTGATCGTCAATCGATATCAAAGCCAAGAATATAGTTTATAGAATTTTTGTCTGTGTGTCTGTATGTATGTCCGTGCTAAACTCAAAAAGTACTGCATGGATTAGTTCAAATTTTGCATGAATATTACTAAGAGGTCGGGTCAACATATAGGCCATGAAATGAAATTAAATTTATTCAGCACTTGGGCATTAACATACACTTGTACTTGTCAAGGTAACAATGCAGTACATAAACATAGTGGATAGTAAAAAGTTACAAAAAAAAAAATATTAGGCAGTCGGTGCGGTTTGTTTTATCGCATATATTTTCTGAAATCACTAATCTATTATTTTGAAGTTTAGTTCTGCTATATTAAAATTAAAGAATGGAAGACTAAAGCAAAAAGACGAAATTCTAAATGAGGGTGTGATCACATGCACGGGATCACTATATATTATCACGCTATCATCTATGGGGAGGAGCTGTGATAATTAATAAATTTTAACGCAGGTAAAACCGCGGGGCATAGCTAGTTTCCAATATAAGCTGACCTCGAATTGTATGGAAATCCTATAAAATGCGAGATCTGCTTATACTGGAAAATACAGCTTGATATGTAGTCATGTGTACAAGCTCTGCTTAGTTTGAGATCAGATGGCAGTGTGTGAACAATATCAAAATATTGATATATTATTTTTCTTAAAGTGAATTGTTAGTGTAAATAAAATTGTTACAGACATTGTATGGTCACCGTTCAATCCTAACCTAACCTACTTTTCTAGTAGCAAAATACACCTACAGTTACACCATGGTGCAATGCAATCAGTATAATTGATACGAAAATTATTTGAAGGATGGGTGATAAGTTTGTTGATGTAAAAAAATGCCATTTAAAACTTCTCTTTATTATTCATTCTTTAAGTCCACATATACATTTAAAATTCATAATGGAATTTAAATATTATAGAACATTTGGAACTCTTATCAAATTTTATTATAGTTTGGAAACAATTCTTTACATGAGTATACATTAGAATAGACCAGGTACTAGTTATTCCAATAGCATAACTTGAGATGAAAATCTTGATTTTGATATCCATGCTAAAAATTTATTTATCTAGCCAATTCTAGAATAATAAATCTTTATTAACATTTTTAAAGATATTTAGGATAGTTAATATGGTTTAACTACCCGAATATGTTTAAAATGTTGTCCAGAATATCAATTTACACATGGTGTTGACAAAAACAAAAGGATAATGGAGGATGGCTTCAAATAAATAACAATTATAAAAAAATATTCCAGATAGTCAATAATTTTAATCTCTAGGAAGTTGGCCCGAGGAGCAGTGGACATTCTCATACAGTTAAATGCAGGTTTTATATATTCCCATTGTTAAGCTTAGCTACCCCAATACAAAGTTCATTGAAGTCTTAAAAGAGTCATATAACTTAAAAACAAAATGATTTGCAAAAACTAAATGTAACAGAGACAGTGAACAAGTAACACTTAATCTAAGCCGTCCTTAAAATGATATGGACTCCAGAATCAGTTTCAACAATTTGGCTCAGTTGACCAACTTTCAGTTTATATGCTGCTTCTTCAAATGGAGCCTGCATTTGTCCACGGCCAAACATGCCAAGGTCTCCACCACGTTTAGCAGACGAGCAATCAGAGTATTTTGATGCAAATTCATCAAATGGTACATCATTTGTAGTGATTTGTTTACGATAACCTTTGAGAATATCTAAAGCCTCTTCCTTGGATCGGGTAATGTTTTCTTCCCTCCATGACGATGGACGACGGCTTTCAGCATGTTTGACAAGAATATGGCTGCAGCGGATCTCTCCAGGATCAGCGGGAGCCTCGGGTCTCTCCCACTGAGACTTCTTATTGTACATGTTGAGATAGTAAGTCATACCAGTAGATCTGCTGGTCCGCATCTCCCATCCATCAGGCAATGGGGCTTCGTTGTCCTGACTTGACATTCTGGAATATTTTTTACAATGGTTTTGGTCTATTTACAGGAATAAGAAATTGTTTTACGCGGAATGAGAATTACAAATATTTTACATAAATTTAATCGTAAGTAAGAGCAATGTCTTGATTCTTTAATCAGTGACAGGTACAGTACAATGACTATTAAATAATAAATTTGTTCACCAAATAATGAAGATAAATAACCCAATAACTCCATAGTTCAAAATGCATCTATATAACCTATGAGATTTTAACGTGTTCGTAATCAATAATACAATGATCTATTTGAAACTCACCTGAATTATCTGCGGCTGGATGAAATCACGAGTAACAAACAATAAATCCAATTATTGTAGTAAATTATCAATAAATTGTATCAACAAGAATTGTGAAAAGGCGTATCACTTGACAGGACGCCGAATCTTGACAGTTTCATTGAGACGAACGAGTTGCCATTATTGCCAATGAATGATTCCACTCTCTGATTTTATGTGTTATTGTATAATAGTTGTTAACGACCTTCTTATACTTTTTTAGCCAGTTCAATTTATTTATTATTTAATGTAATGTAGTAATGACCTTAAATTATACCTGAGTTATTCAGCGACTGAACTTTTTGATAAAAGTATTGACTACTCATTATAATTTCAATATCAGCAATATAAAAAAATAATTTTGTAGCATTATTAAGCTTAACTTTTTTTGAGTTTTTGAGATTAGCAACATTATCATGTTGATCTTAAAGACAATACCGCGACGTTGAGATCTTGAATCGATAACCGTTTTTAACATGGACTATGGTTTTTAAATCAAACTCTGATTAAATTCCCCAATATGGGAAAAATATATTCTGCCTAAAATGTCTCGGACGAATCTATAAAGACTATTAATTGTGACCATTGGGATCAACTTTCTAAAAAGTATGTTTTTCTCAAATCAGGCTTCCCTTGCAAATACGTCGTAGACCAATTATATCTAGCAGTAGATTTCACTATTATGGTATGATTGGTGTCGCCACCTAATTTAGAATAATACTACTAAATTCTTACAATGCAAAGAGAATTTAAGAAAAAAGAATGTTCTTGACATCCCTCTTTACCTACCCATAAAATTTAAAGTCCTTCTATTTGCAACCCACTAAACTAAGCTAACAAAGAGAAGTTAAGAAGATGGCAGTGTGAGGGACTAGATTGCAGAAAACTAAAATTAATACAAATCCTGTACCTAAAAACTTTATAAATTTATAATCACATCTAATTAATCATCTAGTAGCTAAACATAAAATATATTTTAATACACCAGAACTTTTCTACGAGTAGGTACGGAATATCTGTTATAACGCCATCTACCGTGAAATGTATCAACTTAAAAGTGGGAAAGTACGCGGCTACAACATAAATAATATCAAGATTCCCTGATGGAAAATTCTTGTCACTGGCTTATATATGAACCTTCATACAACTTTCATCATATCCACCGATACGTGCCGCCACTGTATTAACTAATATAATAATATACCGCTAAGAAACTATTATAATACAAAAATTAATAATAATGATAATACACATCGTATTATGAGTCTATCATGTAACTTGATACTGAATTGGCGTAAGGCCGTGATATTATCTTAAATTGAAAAAGATTTTAGAGAAAAAAAGAAAAAAAGACCCATCTGATCTCAAACCAAGCAGAGCTAACTGATATAATACATGTACCTACTACTTTTCTTTTGTAAATACATACATAAATAGATAATTATACCCAGACTCAGAACAAACAGACATGTTCATGCACACAAATATCTGTCCAGGGGCTCTACCGGCTAAGTCGCCGAACATCGATTTCTTAAATGGCGTTCAAATATATAAAGGTTAAAAATCTCTTAAACAATCGTTAAATCGGCTTCAACGTTGACAATCGATTCCGGACCATTTATGACGTCGCATGTGCTCGTGGAAGCCTATTAAACGATTGATTAAGTCATTTTTAACCTTTATTTATTTGAACGCCATTAAAAAAATGGTTGTTGATGTTCGGCGACTTAGCCGGTAGAGCCCCTGGGTGGGACTCAAACCCACGACCTCCGGCGTGAAAAGTAAACATCTACCAACCACGCCAACCGACTCGCCATGGCTGGTATATTCTATTGTAATATGTAGGTACAGACGCCAGCACATCAAGCTACCCCAATCTGTCAAACTTCCCCAATTGAAATTGAACTTATGCTTGTGTGATAAAGTAGAAAATCCGTAAAAAAAAATTAACAGATTTGGGTAGCTGGATATGCTGGCGTCTGTACATAGCACGGCACTGTATTAATATCACTCTTTTAAAATGGAAATCTCTCACACTCTTTTAGATAGATACCTACTGCTAGCGATAACGACTTTTACACCATTCAAAAATTAAGCTACTGGTTGAGAGCCTTTTGCGCTAGCCAACTGCTCGTTGTTTTCAATTCTTTAATTTGATATACTATTGCTAAATGTAACAATAATAGATTAGTAACTTGCTATTTATGATTTATTTAAAGATATTAAAAATATATGTAACGTAACAGACCGCACGGACGGACTTATTCAAAAAATTGTTGCTTTAATTACTGTTTTTAAACTGTGTTTATGTAATACATTGTGAGCTTGACAAGTACAAGTGTATGTAAATACCCAAGCTATGCTGAATAAATTTCATTATTTCACTAAACTTATTTAAAAGTAATTACATCATCATTACAGCTGAAAGAAATCCACTGCCGGACAAGCCTCTTCCAAGAAACTTAGGGAAATGCGGTGAAATGCCATAATCGCCACGCTTCGCAGACGGGTTGGCGATCGCAGTAAGATGGTCATAGTAAGTACTCAGAAGGAAGCTGCTACCCATCCTCTGGTCCCTCGGGTTCTCTTTTACGCCCCCTACGGGATGAGATGGGGTGATGATATTCTGATACTCGGTGCCGTCAGCACACAGTAATTACATTTCTCTCTAAAAACCGGCCAAGTGCGAGTTGGACTCGCCTTCGATCGGACTCGGTTGATTAAATGAAAGGTAAATTGCGGTTTACGATTTATAACGTATTAAAAAAAACTACTTACTAGATCTCGTTCAAACCAATTTTCGTTGTTAGTTTGCATGGTAATGTACATCATATATTTTTTTAGTTTTATCATTCTCTTATTTTAGAAGTTACAGGGGGGGGGGGGGGACACTCATTTTACCACTTTGGAATTGTCTCTCGCGGAAACTATTCAGTTTAGAAAAAAATGATATTATAAACCTCAATATCATTTTTGAAGACCTATCTATAGATATCCCACATGTTTGGGTACGATGATAAAAAAAATTTGAGTTTCAGTTCTATGTATGAGGAACCCCCAAAATTATTGTTCTTTTTCTATTTTTGTGTGAAAATCTTAATGCGGTTCACATAAAACATCTAGTTACCAAGTTTCAGCAGTACAGCTCTTATAGTTTCGGAAAAAAGTGGCTGTGACATACGGACGGACAGACAGACAGACAGACATGACGAATCTATAAGGGTTCCGTTTTTTTGGCATTTGGCACCCTAAAATTCATTAATAACATTATCAAATTCCTGTCCTTTTCTTAGGATGTTAAAAAGAAATGGAATGATATTAATATTAATTTACTTGGTATTGCATGGAATCGGGTGCACTTTAGATACTATTGTCACGTTCGGGGTTCGAACCAGTACCAGTAAGGGTTTTTGGTGGAAATATTACAACTTTTCGAGGTTGTTCTAGTTAATGATTGAATATCATTGTAGTTAATACTAGAACAAAAGAAAAAGGATAGCTGATGAAAAGGACATACAAAAGTTATAATGCAAAATTGACATGTGATTGTTCTAGATCGAAAGAAAGAGATCGTGCTAATATCCCGATGGAAAAGAAAGAGATAGGTGAAGACAATGTCAGAAGTATTTCAATCAATTTGGAATAATGGTGAAGGTTCAAGAAAGAAAAGAATGAGTATCGGAGTATTTAAAATTTGGAATAGTCTAGGTGTTACATATACCTCAATTATTCCAAATTTTAAATATTCTCTTCTTTTTCATTCAGGCAGTGCCTATATCAAAATAGAACGGTGAGTTTTAATTGAAGGGAAATCGAAGGCGAATCACGAAAAAGTAAAAACTGCAATCTGTGAAAGTAAATGTTCCGTAAAGTGTGAGAAGTCTACCGTGTACATCAGGACTCTTGCGGGACTCTGCTAGGCTGAGATCTATAGAGCGTACTTAGACTTTGCTCAAACTTTACTTACGTAAAACTTTGCTAAGTGTATGCCAAGCTTATACTTTGATTTGGTATTTATAGACTTTTTGAAGTTAAGATTATGCTTAGCATAAGCTGAGACAGACAAAGTCAAAACACCAATTGTAATTTCGTTACATGCATTAACTTCTGTCTTAGTAAAGTCTGAGAAAAGTCTAAGTACGCTCTATAGATCTCAGCCTTAGACTGTTTCATTCGTTTCTTAGTAAAACATCAGCCAGTTAGTATCGGAATGAAGAATTAATTAATTTTTATATAGATACGTCACGGGGTAGGTACCGTGGCATAACTGTTTTCATTATTATGCAGAGTTATTTGTAAAACACCAACAATCTCGCAGGACTAGATAGCCAACACCATAAACAATAACTTTCGTTCTACAAGTTCTCACATAACTCCATAGATGAAAAAAAAATGATTTAAAAAGTTTTTGTTGTACTGTAGTGACATTTATAGGTCTATGTTTCATTCAATACATAATATTATTTTACATTTATTATTTATTATATTATATAACATTTATTATTTTATACATAATATTATTAAATTTCAATACATAATATTAAAAACTTCAACTAAACATAATCTCCTTGACAATAACTTAATACGAGCTAGCTAAATGTCACTACCATTATAAAATAAATTGTATAAATGTTTTAACATTCCGTGTACCTAAATATCTGTAATAAGTAACTAGAATTAATAACTGCATTACTACAAACATGTTCTGACTATTTACAAGCGTTTTTTTAAAGTCTACGTGAATAAAATCCTTTTTTATTTTATTTTTTATTTATTCACAAACGAAAGGACGATGCGCTAATGACGCTAAGCTCGCGTCTTTGCCATGCTCGTTGTTATAACCATTCAAGAGGGAAATTATATATATTTTTGTATGAAAATAAAGCTAACAATATATCAAAACTTGTAGAACAAAAGTGGTTGTCTATGTTGTTAACTATTTAATACTGCGAGGTTGTTGGTGTTTTAGAAGTAACCCTGTATATAGGTACAGACGCCAGCACATCCAGCTACCCCACATCCAGCTATCTGTCAAATTTCTTTTAAAGATTTTCAACTTTATCACAAAAGCATAAGGTTCATCTATAATAAATTACCGTCACAAATCAGATCCATTAATAGTTCAGATATGTTTAAAAATAAATTTAACACCTATCTTGAAGAGAAAGCGTAGGTATTACACGGTTAATGAGTTTTTAAATGATAATAATATTCAGTAGGTAGTTTAAACTAATTATGTTATCCCAATAATTATTGTATAATCTCATTCTATCATAATAAAATTAAATGTAATTAACTTAATTTTAAGATTTGCATGCCGAAATGGTGAAATATAGTTAGCACATTATATAAATTAGAACATCTTGTATGATCCACCTATATTTGCAAATAAAGATTATTGTATTGTATTGTATTGTATTCACTTTAAATTGGATAATTTTTACAGATTGGGGTAGCTTGATGTACTGGCGTCTGTACCAATTCAAATTACCAGAGATCCTACTAAACTCGCACAATTTAACAAGAGGAGCTATAATAATAGGACGAGTATAAAAGTATTCAATAATATAGCCAGCAGCTACGTGAACTCCCACTGAAAATTTTCAAGAAAAATATTGTGAATTGGTTATTGGATGGGTGTTTTTATAATATTAACGACTTTTAAAACATATAATAACATAACTAATAATATCTTCAAATTATAAGAATATAATTTATTAATATAATCTTTGATGGCTAATTTATTATTGCTGATTTTATAGTATGACTTAGAACATTTCAAACTATTGAAATTTAAATTGTAATTCTGAATTATTTTTTACGTTGTTCACATGGATTTTTACTAAATAATGACATTTTAAATCGTTTATAAGGACTTTATTACAATTGTATTTCTTCACAGTTTTAACTTGTTTTAAATATTTTTTTCAATTTTAGTTGTTGAAAGAATAAGCGAAAGATTATGCAATTTGGCGAAGCATGCTTAAAATAAGAATAAATTTTAATCTAATATTTTGCACGACATAATAATATCTGGGTCGAATATAATAAAACTGCACTAGAATGCGTCCAACAACTATGCGTATAAACATTATCATTTCATATGTGTCTGTCTTATTGGCTGTGAGTTCATGTAAGGCTACGTTAGTCCATTCGGTTGTTAAGATGTAGTTTTAAATTAAACAATTTAGAATTAAATAAAATTCCATTAAAACAATGCTAATTTAATACAGTTATTTTATTTTCATCACTATCGGGTAGAGAATATGTTTCCAATTGTTTTTTGTTAGGAACCGCCCTCACACAGGTACAATAACAAATGGTCTAACAAATCTTGCTATTTTGATTTCTGCATCACGCACCCCTTTTATTTGAATATGTATAGACACATCAACATATACTTTCATTCTGACAAGCTTTAGAGGTAACGTCAATCTGACTAGCTTTAAAGGTTACATCGGACTCTCCCCCGGTACAAATATTGACTAGATAGATTTATTTTTCTTACGCCACCAAGTCAGCATAAACTTTCCTAAGGTACACCTTACGGTGGACGCATTCAATAGCAGGGGTATCACACATAAGTTTTTGACCCCCTAAGTGCCTTTTTGGAAGCATTGTGTAATTTCTACAAGGATTCAGTAATTAGTGTTCACAATCTAAAGCACTAACTTACGGAACAGAGACGTGTTCGCTCACTATGGGCCTTGTCAGAAGACTCAAGGTCACCCAAAGAGCAATGGAGAAGGCTATGATCGGAGTTTCCCTGCGGGATCGAATCAGAAATGTCGAAATCCGCAGTCGAACCAAAGTCACCGACAAAGCCCGAAGAATTGCAACACTGAAGTGGCAGTGGGCGGGGCACATAGCTTGTAGAACCGACGGCCGTTGGGGCAGAAAGGTTCTCGAGTGGCGACCACGAACCAAAAGACGCAGCGTGGGCAGGCCCCCTACAAGATAGACCGATGATCTTGTGCGGCTCGCTGGAATCTGCTGGATGCGAATAGCGCAAGACCGGCAATTGTGGAGATCTTTGGGGGAGGCCTTTGTCCAGCGGTGGACGTCTTTCGGCTGATATGATGATGATCTAAACCACCACCTTCAACGAGATAAATATAAAAAAATTACAACAATATAAACTTTTTGTGATGGAAATACCGATTCTGAATACCTATTTTGGTTGGTTTTGCCTGGTCTGTCGGTCTAGTGGTTAGTAACCCAGACCGCTCAGCTAGAGGCCGTGTTTCATATCCCCCACCAGGTGATGAGCACGATTATTTGATCTGTGTCTAGCTGTAATTTATCTTTAATATGTAGGGACATTTAGGGACAATATGTAGGGACAATGTCACACAGATCATCCTAGCCCCAACTAAGCAAAGCTTTTACTATGGGTACCAGGCGACGATATACATACTTATATAGATAGATAAATACTTATATACATAGAAAACATCCATGACTCAGAAACAAATATTCGTGTGCTCATCACACAAATATTTGCACTTACCGGGATTCGAACCCAGGACCACCAGCTTCGTAGGCAGGAGCACTACCAACTAGGCTACGGTGACCGTAATATGTATGTATATATATGGCACTTGCGTCTGTTACAGACGATATACGGCGCATTGTCTGAGAGACATTTCTTTTGGTGGCTAAACAAACCGATGCGAGAGCGACATAGCCTGCCGCAGGCCTGACAAGAGAAGTTTGCGGTGGTTGGTGCCGAGCCGCTTTCATGTCGCTTCTGTCTCTTATCAGCAAGTACTCCGAACCAGGCTTCATTACAGATCTTACGACCTTCCACTACACGTTTGCGCCATTCAACTCTATTTTCAGCGAGCTTTTCCCAGCTACAGTGGTCAATTTTAAAAGCGGCCATATCGACGGCAGTACCTAAAGTACAAAAAGACTACATTTTAGCGAATTTCACTTTTTTACACATTTGAATCTAAAATTATTTACTTTATCGAGTGATATTTTTTTTTAATAAAAATACCTGTTTTTTACATATATTTATTCGTGTAAATAAAGTCAACTACAAGTTTTTTTACAAAATATCGAAGTACACACGCATATCTACAGGTATCCGTGTGTGCGTCGTGCAATTCGGCGCGTCGTATGACATAAACAAAGATATCAGCCACATGGCCGTTTCGTCACAGGAGGATTTTTGCTTGCAGATTTACTTATTGCTAAAACCTGAAATTTTGTTACGTTTACTTTTTGTGTTAATACATTATAATAAACATGTTTAATAGAGGAAATAAATTATTGTTAAAGGACAACGGGCGGAAGTGGTCCAAATGGCGTCAGCTGATGAAACCTAGTCTATATAATAGTTCGTGAATGTTGGATATTTTTTTACTATGGACACCATAAAATCGGCCCACGGAGAAAAAAGTTATACAGTTCAGAAAGTATCTACCTATTATAGACGAATAATTGAAAAAGCTGCCTTTTGTTCGGTCAAAACTTATTTGCCGAGTACCGAGTACTCGCACTTACTCCCCGCCGCCCGTATGCGCCCGCTACCCCTCGGGGTGGCGGGGGGTGATGCTCCTGCGCCGCGCGTATTGTTCACAGGTCAGTGAGTCATTCGCTATTATTCAGCAAGGACATCGTTTGGTTTCTTTATTTTGTTCGTACCGGCTTTCTTTTTGGACATATTTTGATTTACTTACTCGATTACTTTGGCGCGTTTAAACGGACTTGTGATATTGCTTTTGGATTTAGCTTTCAAGGTGTTGCCTAGTGCTGGCATTGTGTGTTTAGTGTGTAATCGTTCAGTGTTACGAAGAGAAAGGCAAAATATTACCCGAAATCTTTTCAAGATATTAAAGAATATAACGATGTTGATTATAATTAAGAAAGTGCCTATTGTGATATTATTTAAATTTTTATAGGATTTGTACTAAACACAGATTTATGTTTTATAATAATTATATTGCTTGAACTAACTTGTATTATATTGTAATTAATATTTCTTTATTGAGGAGGCTGAGCTCAAACTGGCCATTAAGTTGCTGATTAGATTAAATATAAATAACTTAATTATTTTTGTTTATTATGTTATATTGATAAATGTGATAACAATAGCAAAATTTACGTGTTGTTTTCATTTGGGTTCCATGCCTATGTAAGATTATAGTTTGTATAAGACTTAATTATCTAATTGCATTTTGATGATGGTACCTACCTCTATAGAATTGTGATTATCTTTGTCAATATTGTACTATGTCATCATTAAAAATAAATCGTAATAAGAATCACTTATTATTTCCCCTCAAAACCTTTACATAAATATAGTTTATCTGCAATATTGCTATTTACACATTTAGAATTACGCAGTAAATTGAGACAACTACGATATTGTGATGTTACATTGTAGGTAGCCTTTATTTTAATCATTGTTAAAAATTATATTACTGAAAGGAATATTATCAAATTTTTGAGGTAAAATTGTATGGAAATCAATAATTTAAAAGTCCTAAGTAGAAGCGAACATATGGCAGTTGACTCAATTAGTTATATATTTTGTGCAAAGTAGATAACGACATCTGAAATATTTCCACAAAAATATATAGTATCAATTAATTACCATCATTATTTGGTTTGAAATGCCGTATTAATTAACTATTCCAAAATTGAAGAAGTTACCTATAAATTTGTAAGAGTTATTACATTTTCGCGTTAAAAACGTTCTCCTGGAAACTAGTGATTTTGTAGATGACCGTTTGTTCTTTGCGGCCGTCGATATAATATGTATGTATTTAGAAACAAATAAGTGTCTTTATTAGTTGTCTGGTTGCCATAGTACAGGTTCTACCAAGTTTTGCCATCAGAGGGCAATATGTAATTTGGCCCAAGATATTTATTATTTTTATGGTATACCAATAGCATAAAACCCTGTTTTAGAGTGTTTGAGTTATGCCAACTTCCATTTCATTGTGACCAAAATGCGTTATGACGTATTAAATCACAATGACATTGATATTGTCTCTGATTTAATATGCTTTTGATAACAATACCAAACTTAAAGTACGTTCGTGCAGTTTTATGTTTAACGTTCATAATGATCTAATATCGATTCTGAACAATACTTTTCGAAGCGTATATACTAATTGACAAAATTCCGGTATATTAGAGGGACATGGCGTATTACATTTCAGTGTGAAGTTGCTGTGTAAAAATACCGCTGTCAGTGTTGGAACTTTTGGAGTAAGTCGTACTGTAACTATAACCTTTCGTATGCAACACAATGATGTGACTCGTTCACCCATAGCGACGTTAATTGGACATTCATTAACCAATTCAGGCATTTTATTGTTAATTCAGCCATTGATATTGTCACTAATTAACTGTGCTTTTGGTATTCTGTTTGCATTTCAATATTGCTTTAATTGTGAAGGTTTGTTTTCGGTAATTAATTCGTTTATTTTGAAAGCATTACATGTAGTCGACTTCATATTGTACTTCTTTTGAAGTCACTAATATTTTACAACGGACAACAACTTTTCAAGAAAGACTTTCCCATGGGTTATAAAACGAATTATATTTTTTATGTGTTTAAACAATAGTAAAGCTAACAATTGTTATGTAAATAACCACTTATCATTTTATATCTTTATTAACGACAGTAATTTCACTATAATAGTGTACCATAATTAACTAGTGAGCAATGGAGCAATTAAGAGCAATGCAGAGGGCTATGCTCGGAGTTTCCCTGCGGAATCGAATCAGAGACATCGAAATCCGCAGGTGAACCAAAGTCACCAACATAGCCCGAAGAATTGCAAAAATGATTTTGGCGTTGGGCAAAAACAATTATTGGACTTGGGATCTGGCTTGTATAGGGCTACCTCATGTGCCTCTGAGAACAGGTCGCCTTCGCGTCGGTCTGAATGCCAATGCTTTATCCGCGTTGAACTTTATAAATTATAGCCTATGTTAATCCAGGGTGTCTACTCCATACCAAATTATGTTAAAATCGCTTCAGCCGTTTAGACGCGAAGAAGTAACAAACATACACACTCACAAACTTTCGCCTTTGTATTATTAGTGTGTTTACTGTATTGATTAAAACACAGCTATTTAAGGACATCCCTTTAATAAATAAATAAATATAAAGTAATCTGAAAAAATATTTTATTTACCACTTCAGTTTACGGCAATAAATATCTAAGAAAACCCATATAACTAGTTTCAAAGCAGTTCAGCTAGAGATAGTAGAGCAGTTAAAAACACCGTGTATTTACCCCTACTCTTTGACAACATCTAGAACCACGGATATAATCAAATCTCAAAAGGAAACGGAAACAGAACTACCCGTGTTTTAAATCAGCCATTTAAGCCTTACTTATAATATAAACACTAGGTATAATCTCTATCGTGTTTCATAGGGTTTTATTTCAAATTAACAACTCTCATCTATTAATAAAGCCTTGGCTTGCTATATAATTATACATAACTAGCTATGCCCCACGCTATGTTTCACTCGCGTTAAAGAAGATTTTCCCGCTTTGCTGATGAAATTTTCCCTGAATTTTCTTTGCTATAAACCTCACGGAGCCCGAGACCTTTCCAACGAATGCAAAACCGTGGAAATCGGTTCGTGCGTTCTGGAGTTATAGCGTCAGGAAGGAAAACCCGACTTATTTTTATATAGTAGACTAGCTGTGCCCCGCGGTGTTACCCTCGTTAAATTTTATAAATTTTCTTTGCTATAAACCTCACGGAGCCCAAGACCTTTCCAATGAATGCAAAACCGTGGAAATCGGTTTGTGCGTTCTGGAGTTATAGTGTCTAAAAAAATATTAGTGAATTTTAAATTAATACAATCAGAACTAGTATTTGTATGAACCACGTACAATTTTTATGAGGTATTAAAGTTTTGTTTTATTGCATTATTCACAATGCAAATCATAAATCTAATATAAAAAATGGGAAATCATAAATTGAATCGTCCGGTCGGTCTCGAACCGGCACCGTGCGCCTACCCCGGGTAGGCGCTCTGCGTTAAGCTACGAACGATACAAAATGGCGGGTGACGATTGGTGTCACATGTCTTATGCATTACATCCTGCAGAATCAGCTAAATGTAATGCATATACAATAATTTGTTGTTACACCCTCAAGTAGCTGTGTGGTGACGGCGATAAACTTCGGAATACCCATCTCATCCCCTGAGGGGCGTAGAAGTCGACCGGAGGAATATCTACCAGAGGACGGGCAACAGCTTCCTTCTGAGTATTACGACCATCTTACTGCGATCGCAAACCCGTCTGCCATGCGTGGCGCTTATGCCATTTCCCCCCAAGATGAGTCTTGGGACAGGCTTGCCCAGCAGTGGACTTCTTTCAGTTGTAATGACGATGATGACACCCTCAAGTGACTCACTAGCTCGTTTGCTTTTCTATTCTATAAAAATATCCTTAGATCGTTTCGTCTGCCTGTAGTCTCTTCCATCTCGTATAATATCCACGGCCAGTGCAATCTGCGGAGTTCAAACATCACAGTAGTATTTGTCGAGTGACAGATTAATTCATCTATTACGTACTGTAATTACGGATCAGCAAATATACTTACTTTCCGGACAATGGGGTATTTGCGATACTTGTTTCTGTATACTAGAAACCAAATTGTGTTTGGCAAATTATTATTCGATGGTTGAGTCTTTTATAAAGGATGTGAGGTTGGTTTTATTGAAAATGCAACGACCACCGTAGTGGAAGTCATTTGTGTTTTGCGGAATACTTTAACATATAATACACACAACAACAACATGTAATTGACCGACAAAGACGACACCCAAACTGAGAACAACTACTTATCAAACCCGGCACACCAAGTTGTTGTGTGCACCACTGTCTTACCCCATGTGTAGTTTAGATCTCGACAAATTAAAAAAGAGAATAAATAATATCTTGGAACATTTTTCACATCATCATCATCATCATATCAGTCGAAAGACGTCCACAGCTGGACAAAGGCCTCCCCCAAGGATCTCCACATTAGCCGGTCCTGCGCTGCCCACGCTGCGTCTTCCGGTTCGTGGTCGCCACTCGAGAACCTTTCTGCCCAATCGGCCGTCAGTTATTGCCGTTATTCACATACGGCCATCTGATCCCAATTTAAGCAGAGTTTGTACTATGTTAAGATAATTGTATTCTAAATATACTACGTACTTTTCTTTTGTAAATACATAATTATATAGATACCCGAACACAGAACAAGCAGACGTGTTCATGCGCACATATATCTGTCCTGGATGAGAATCGAACCCACAACCTGCGGCGTGAAAGGCAAGTATGGAATTCAGAGACATGATTATATTTGCGAAGGCCAAATATGAATAACAGAGCCACCCCAAACCATCCAAAAGGTTTTTTTTTTTTAAGTTCAGAGGTCGACAAACGAGCAAGTGGGTCACCTGATGGTAAGTGATCACCGCCGCCCATGGACACTCGCAACACCAGAGGAGTCGCGGGTGTGTTGCCGGCCTTTAAGAGTCAGCAAACAAGTGTTGCTGACCCTTCCCCCACCCCGATGAGCTCTGGCGACCTTACTCACACTCAGAAACACAACATTAAATTATTAATGTTATTATTAAGTAATTTCTTCTGTTCCCTTACCTAGTCGTAAAAGCCGACTAGGTAAGGGACCAGGTAGTCGGTCAGCAGCGACTCCTACGTATTAACTACCACCTAACTGCGGTCGCCAACTCGCATTCAAGCGCGGTGACTAAGGCAAACCCTTCCAGCAGTGGACGTATGATGGTGGTCACCGTAGCCTAGTTGGTAGTGCTCCTTCCTACGAAGCTGGTGGTCCTGGGTTCAAATCCCGGTAGGTGCAAATATTTGTGTGATGAGCACGAATATTTGTTTCCGAGTCATGGATGTATTCTATGTATTTAAGTATGTATCTATCTATATAAGTATGTATATCGTCGCCTCGTACCCATAGTACAAGCTTTGCTTAGTTTGGGGCTAGGATGATCTGTGTGGCATTGTCCCGAGATAATAATAATGTAATACGAAACTAGTTTTTTTTTTAAAACAACGCCCGCACTACGGAATTTAATCCCAGTGTCGCGGGGTAGTTTACAAACATATAATTGATGGACACAAAGCATATCCAGACTCACAAAAACTATTTATGGGGCACACAAATAGTTGTCCAGCGCGGGATTCGAATCCGGGACACGAAGCGGTGAGGCGATTGTCTTAGCCGTGCGCCACACGTGTAGTTTTAATAAAATAAATGAAAATCCAACATCCATACATTGTACGGCCTATGATCCGTGAGAAAACAGTATTATTTTCATTTACGAAATTGAAAATTCCTATGCATATTCTAATATAGTAGCACTTACTAAGTAAAAGGCTTTTATACGACTAAGTAAAAAATAAACAGATAGAGAGTATTTCATTTGCTTAACTCATGTTATTCATTAATACCTGATCTGTTAAGTTTTATTCACTTATTTGAAAGAAAATAAATAGGGTCACCGTAGCCTAGTTGGTAGTGCTCCTGCCTACGAAGCTGGTGGTCCTGGGTTCGAATCCCGGTAAGTGCAAATATTTGTGTGATGAGCACGAATATTTTTCTCTAAATCATGGATGTTTTCTATGTATATAAGTATTTATCTATATATATATAAGTATGTATATCGTCGCCTGGTACCCATAGTACAAGCTTTGCTTAGTTTGGGGCTAGGTTGATCTGTGTGACATTGTCCCTAGATATTATTATTATTATAAATAAAAGTCAGGGGTCAGGTAGGAGTGTCCACTGTCTACAGTATTATTTAAGAGCAGCTGTGTCCCACGGTTTCACCTGCGATAAGCTGTATTGCCTTGACACTCCGTGTCACGGATTTGATTTTCGGGTAGGACAACTATTTATGGATTACATAGTTCTGAGTCTCCTGGGACATTATTCACACACCGTCATCTGATCACAAACTAAGCAAAGCGAAGTGTGTAATGGAAACCAGGTAACTAATATACTAAATATAATACTTTTCTTTTGTAAAAACATAATTTATATAGATAACTAGCGGCCCAGTACGTGCTTCGCTACGCTTTTAAGTATTAGTACAAATTGTTTGTATATGGGAGTATAGAAAGATGTTGATTTTACACTTTTTCAAGACTTTTTTTAATTTTCTCTACATACAAACCTTCCCTGGACTTCCACGAATAATTCAAGACTAAAATTAGCCAAATCGGTAAAGGCGTTGTTGAGTTATAACATCACAACGAAAAGTGGCATTGATTTTTATATATATAGAAGACTAGCTGTGCCCCGCGGTTTTACCCGCGTTAAACTTTATAAATTAAAACAGCCCCTCCCCCGTAGGTGATAATATGTAGCCTATATGTTGACCCGACCTCTTAGTAATATTAATGCAAAATTTGAAGTAAATCCATGTAGTACTTTTTGAGTTTAGCCCGGACATACATACAGACAAACAGACACACAGACAAAAATTCTAAAAACTATATTTTTGGCTTCGATCTCGTTTGTAGATCACGCCCCAAGCAACCTTTTTAAAAAATATTTAATGTACAGTTTTGACTTTTCTACGATTTTATTATATCTATAGATTTGAAAGAAAATAAATACGGTCACCGTAGCCTAGTTGGTAGTGCTCCTGCCTACGAAGCTGGTGGTCCTGGGTTCGAATCCCGGTAAGTGCAAATATTTGTGATGAGCACGAATATTTGTCTCTGAGTCGTGGATGTTTTCTATGTATATATATATATATATATATATATATATATATATATATATATATATATATATATATATATATATTTATGTGACCCATAAATAGTTGTTCCGAGTCTCCTGCGACATTCTTCACACACAGCCATCTGATCACAAACTAAGCGAAGGTAATGGAAACCAAGTAACTGATATCTATATCTATACATATAATAAATCTACACATATAATAAATCTGTAGAAGAATATTTTATGTACATCAAAAGAAAATCCAAAAAGAATAGCCAGGGTATTAAAGAACAACCAATAGAACCCATTTCCAGCATTTTTAGAATTTTTGTCTCTTTGTCTGTTTATATGTTCGGGTATCACGTAAAATATACGAAAGCAATGTAGATAACTTTTATACACAACGATTGAGCGTAACTTGAGGTAACATTTAGTTTTTGTTTTATTGCAATCGGTTCAGTCTATCAAAAGATATTAGATTTTAAAGTAATCATGAAAAAATAACACACATTTCGTTACTTCAAGATGAACTAATGTTTATAGTTGAACTACCTAACTGTCCGATAGATGTCATTGTGCATATTATGACATCTCTTTTCTGAATGAACTAGGTTGATAGTTGAGTTTTATTTCGATAGAAGATGTCGTTGTGCATTTCTTTTGACTCGCGGTGTTAAGTTTTGCCCGTGTTTGCTGATTGCATGAGTTACGTAGGGTTTTGAATTGTTTCGAAATAAGGTCTTGGATGCCTAGAAGTATGTCGTTGTCCAAAATAGGTTATTAAAAAAATCTGTTTTCTTTGGGCAAATTGAATTATGTAGAAGGTTGGATTTGTTGTATTTCATTTAAAATTATTGATAGTTGATTTTTATTTCGATAGATGTCGTTGTGCTTGATAGTTGAATTTTATTTCGATAGATGTCGTTGTGCATTGCTTTTGGCTCGCGGTGTTCAGATTAAGACTTTGAATGTTCCGAATTGTCTCGAAATAAGGTCTTGGTTGGCTAGAAGTATGTCGTTGTCCAAAATTGGTTATTAAAATATTCTGTTTTCTTTGGGCAAATTGAATTATGTACAAGGTTGGATTTGTTATAATTTAATTTTAAATTATAATGTCAGTCGATCGAAAGTTTGTGCTGTCGATTCGTTTGTAACGCGAATGTACAGACGATTCGAATTTTATTGAGCCTGTCCGATTTAATGTATTTGAATGTAGTAAATAAACCCTGTCTCTCATAATTTTCTCAGCACAAATCTATATACCTACCTATGTAAAAGAGGAAACTGACTGACTGACATATCAACGCACAGCCTGAACGGCTTTGGGACGGAAATTTTGCCGGTAGGTACTTTTAATGACGTATGAATTCACTAAGGAAGGGTTGCCCTAAGGGGGTAAAATAGAGAATGAAAGATTGTATGAAAATCCGTCATTTTTGAAGTTAAAGGCATTGAAACTTATATTTAGTAGTTCCGCTAAATATAAAAATTAATATTTTAGAATTTTTGGAAATTCACCCCCAATAGCGTAAAATAGGGGATGTAAGTTTGTATGAAAAGTGTGTAATTTTTTAAGTGAAATGCATGAAAATTGGTATTTGGCCTTTCCGCTAAAAATATGTGTTCAGGATTTTAGGAATTTTCACCCCTAAGGGCGTATAATAGGGGATGTATGTTGCGTGTAGGTATACCTATAATGGTTCTGAGGAATTTGAAGCCACCTAAAGTTTGCAAGGGCACTAGGCTTCAAGTCAAAACTTTACATCGTGTTATAGAGGCTACTATTATGCCTGGATCCGCCCAGGGAGAAACAGTGTTCGTGTCACGTATTCCGTTAGTGCCAAATGATTTCCCTTTTCAGTTTAAAATACTGTAGTTCCCTATAAAAGTGTGTGTCGCGATAACCATTAACAAATCGCAAAGTCCAAATCTCAAAACTGACATAAGAAAGGCGGGCAGGTTCACGTGGCGTGCTCACGTGTGAGTTCATCCCACAGTCTGGTCCATGTAGTGCGAGGACCTACGTCTTTTGCTGAGCTCCGTAAAGTGGATGATATTGAACATCCCACATACCAGGCCGCTTGCCGAGCACGCCATTTATTAGATGGAGGTCAGCATTGGGATGACCTCACACATCTTATTGACTTTTGTGCGTTATCGGGTGCTAACCAGTTATGGTAAAAGTACCATGACAAGTTTGCTGAAGATTTTATGAGACATGTACAACTAAATACTGATGGAGAAATTCCTGACAGGGTACGTAACATTTGTCACAACAGGTCCTTATTGGCTATTCAAGAGATAATTATAAGTATAGGAGGGAGCCCGATCAGTCAGAGGCTGCGAAAATGCACAGGAGTTTGCCAATTTATTGTAACAAATAGGCGATGGCACATACCCCGTACAAGAAGATGGAAGTTATTTTGATTGGTAATCTCTGCTCTTACGTTACATCACAGCAGGAGCTAATTTCTTCTGTGTACGGTGATACCACAAACATGGGAAATCAAGCTGGTTCTTGGCTATGTCAGCGAGCTATTTTGACTCCCCGCAATGACCAAGCTGCGGCAATTAATTTCAAAATATTGACTCATGCGTCCGGGAATAGTAAAGAATATATCTCAATAAACACAGTTATGGAAGAAGATGACGCCACGCACTACCTGGTAGAATTTTTGGATTCCCTCAGCACACATGGACTACCAGCCCACAAAATAGTTTTAAAAATCGGTGTACCAATAATTCTCCTCAGAAATGTCCTCCCAAACTTTGTAACGGCACTCGGCTCAAAGTCACAAATCTGCAGCAAAACATTATCGAAGCTGAAATATTAACAGGTTGCGGCGCCGGTGATATTGTTTTTATTCCACGGATACCTATAATTCCTAAAAACTTTCCTTTCTCTTTCAAACCAGTGCAATTCCCAGTCAGTCTCTGTTATGCCATGACGATTAATAAAGCTCAGGGCCAGACATTATCCGATGCGGGGGTGGATGCTTTTCCCATGGTCAACTATACGTTTCTCTTTCACGCGTAAAAAACCCCAATAACGTTTTTGTGTACGCTCCAGATGGTTCCACAGGCAAAATAAAGAAACACTAAATTAAATTAAAAAAAATTGTATCGGTATCCTCCCACAGCGCTTTACACTAAAATACATTGTTAAGGTCCACGACATCCACGCGAACGAAGTCGCGGGCACAGCTAGTACTTAATATAGTACTTTTCTTTTGTAAATACATATTTATATAGATAACTAGCGGCCCGGTACGTGCTTCGTTACGCTTTTAAGTATTAGTACAAATTGTTTGTATATGGGAGTATAGAAAGATGTTGATTTTACACTTTTTCAAGACTTTTTTTTTAATTTTCTCTACGTACAAACCTTCCCTGGACTTCCACAAATAATTCAAGACTAAAATTAGCCAAATCGGTAAAGGCGTTGTTGAGTTATAACATTACAACGAAAAGAGGCATTGAATTTTGTATATATAGAAGATTACACCCCGACTCAGGACAAACAGATTATGTACATGCACACAAATATCTGTCCTGTGTGGGAATGGAACCCACGACCTGCGCCGTGAAGGCAAGCATTTACCAACAACGCCAACCAGCCCGTCAAAATGAGTCTAGATGTTCTTTGTGTTCGTCAATTATGTGTTTATAAAGTTCCCCGCAAGAGCAGGATTAAATTCCTTAGTGTGGGCGTTGTTTTAAAATAAAAGTGCTGTGTAGTTCTAATTATAATAATATAATATCTGGGGGGACAATGTCACACAGATCATCCTAGCCCCAAACTAAGCAAAGCTTATACTATGGGTACCAGGCGATGATATACATACTTATATAGATAGATAAATACTTATATACATAGAAAACATCCATGACTCAGAAACAAATATTCGTGCTCATCACACAAATATTTGCACTTACCGGGATTCGAACCCAGGACCACCAGTTTCGTAGGCAGGAGCACTACCAACTAGGCTACGGCTAGGTACTAGGTGACGGTGGTGTAATAAACAAGGTGTAACAGAAATAGTGGTAAAAAATAAGGAACACTATCTATACATATAATAAAATCGTAGGAAAGTCAAAAGGATACTTGGGGCGTGATCTACAATCGATATCGAAGCCAAAAATATAGTTTTTAGAATTTTTGTCTGTTTATCTGTTTGTCTGTATGTATGTCCGGGCTAAACTCAAAAAGTACTGCATGGATTTACTTCAAATTTCGCATGAATATTACTAAGAGGTCGGGTCAACATATAGGTTACATATTATCACGCTATGACCTACGGGGGAGGAGCTGTAATCATTTATAAAGTTTAACGCGGGCGAAACCGCGGGGCACAGCTAGTCAACCCATAAAACAGAATAAAATATTTTTTCCCTAAGTATACGAAATGAGTCAGCTAGTCGAGCTTTTTGAATGGGAACTTAATAAAACATTTTGAACGGGCCGTTTGGCCTTGTTAAATGCTTGCCTTTCACGCCGCAGGTCGTGGGTTCGATTCCCACCCAGGACAGATATTTGTGTGCACGAACATCTCTGTTTGTCCTGAGTCTGGGTGTAATTAACTATATAAGTATGTATGTATTTACAAAAGAAAAGTAGTGTATGTAATATATCCGATATCTGGTTTCCATAGGACAAGCTCTGCTTAGTTTGGGACCAGTTGGCCGTGTATGAATAATGTCCGAGGTTATTATTATTTAGAATATTTATGTACTGTCATCTTCATAGGCAAATTAAGCTTCATAAGTTACATCCACTTTTATGTTACACCTTTTACAACGTCTAACAATGTGAGTGTTGAATATTTTCAGGGATAATTAATGTCATCGTGTAAGAGGTAATTTAATAAAAAAAATACATTGAAATTGGAAGAATAATGTTATATAGAAAGTTTTGAACTGGCAACACACAGCAAAAAGTGACAAATGAATAGTTTGCGATAGAATAACTAACAAAATCTCTTTTGTCGTGTTATATAGCGTTAATGTTTTTCTAACATTAACGCTATATGACTTTTTATAATACTTTAAACGGAAATTGTATTATATAAATAAATAGTTGAAAAAAACGTCGTGCTATCTGCGCGGGTCATATGTGTACAGGGGCACTTTCCATGACTCTCATGATCTGATGGGACGACCAGCGACACAATCAGAAAGAGGTCAGGTACAGGACCGACGGCTTTACGTGCTCTCAGAAGCACGGGAAGTAGATACTGTCAACTTCCAGACTTCAGGCTGATACGGAGAAATAGTTTTTTAAAGAAAAATTCCCAAAACACTTCTTGGCTCGACCCGAGATTTGAACCCTGGGCCTCATTATTTGCGGTTGAACACCCTACCGCTACACTACCGAGGCATCAACGTAATAACATAATAGTGTTATTACTAGGAATGTGTTTTGTAATGTGGTTACCCAGTCGAGCTGCTTATAAAGCCAAAGAACTCTATGCTTTGAAGCAGTTAACTGTTTAGCGCTACCCAGGGGCCATGTTTACCTAGTTATACGGTAGCATTAAGCTCATAGCCAACTTACACGACTCTGCTGGTATAGCAGAGTCGTGTAAGTTGGCTAACATAAAACGTACTACTTTATGTTAGGGCGGTGATGACTGATCGCCGTCAGACTGCTCGGTAGTAATTTTTGATGTTATCCAGCTTGCTGACCCCGAGCTGTCTATTAATTTAGTTGTCAATATAAACTAATAGAGTCGTGTTAGTGGGCTATGGACTTAAGACTCCAAACTTTTGTGTCCTTTACGTTTCATTCTTACCATTTCAAATGGGATCAGCTCTCTCTCTAGCCTGGTCGACGACTACTTTTATTCAAGGAGGTAATGCCATCAAACCTCGAGATAAAGATGGTGCTACCAGGTTTTAGATTCTGTTCGACTTCTAACTGGTGACGATCGAAACTAAGTAGGCTTAGAAGCAACTCCTGATCTAAACTTCTAAGTTACTTTATCTACCTACAGATTAGGAAGGTAATGTCGAGGTCACAGGCGAACCAAAGTAACTGACAAAGTTCACAGAATCAACGGCCGGTGGGGCAGTAAGGTTCTCAAGTGGCGACCAAGAACCGGAAGCCGCAGCGCGGGCAGGCTGCTGGTTCTGTGATCTTTGTGCTCTGCCCACTGCCACAACAGCTTGGCAATTCTTCGGGTTAGATACTTGTACTAATATTATAAAGAGGTAACGTTTGTGAGTTTGAGAATTTGGGACGTAGTAAGGGGTAATCTTAACTGCCTCGTTGGTCTAGCGGTAGCCTGTTCACCCGCAGAGAACGAGGTCCTGGGTTCAAATCCCGGGTCGGGCCTAAAAGCGATTTTGGGACTTTTCTGTAAAAAGAAAAATTTCTCAGCATCAGCCCGAAGTCTGGGAGTTGGCGGTATTATACCCCGTGCCTCGGAGAGCACGTAAAGCCGTCGGTCCTGCACCTGACCTCTTTCCGGTCGTGTCGTTAGGCGTCCCATCGGATCATGTGAGTGATGGAATACAAAGTGCTCCTGTGTTTGCGCACACACTTGAGCACTATAATATGTCCCGCGCAGATGGCTAATCTCTGTTGAGACTGGCCGCCGTGGCCGAAATTCGGCTAGGAGGACATTATTATAAGGGGTAATCTCTGGATCTATCTAATTGAATCTACTGAACGGTTTTTCAAAATTATTTCACCAATAGAAAGCTACGTTATTGAGGAGTGTCATAGGCTATGAAACATTCCAAAATTATTAACGTTTCTTTACTTAAACTTGAATAATGTAATCCTAGTTGCGGGACAAACGGGCAGGGACAAAAATATTTATAACGCGGAACGAAGTCCGCGGGTACTGCTAGTGTTAAATAAATAAATAAAAAAGGTTTTTATTCACGTAGACTTTAAAAAAGCGCTTGTAAATAGTCAGAACATGTTTGTAGTAATATAGTTGTATACATTAGATATTATTTCTAGTAACATAGATATTTAGGTACATCTTGTATGAAAACATTTATAAAATTTATTTTATTACAGAAATGATATTTAGCTAGCTCGTATCAAGTTATTGTCAAGAGATTATGTTTAATTATCTAGTTTAAGTCTAATATTTTTACTACATATTGTCAATGGTTCTGTCTATATTAAAGGTATTATTATTATGACGGACCTTGTGTTAATAACGACGGTCGCGCTTTAATGCTACCACCGGATCCAATGCGCCCCAACTGAGAAGACCCAGCGAAACAAACTCAGTGGGTTCATCTACTACCGGTTTCAACACGAACCAGTTGAGACGGTCCGGCGAAACATACTCAAGCGGGCATGAACACGGGATTTGGTCCAATTAGAGTAATTATTTAGTAGGCAAACACAATATATGCTCGATCGGTTGTCTGAATACTTTCGATATACATATACGCTCAGACCCAAAGGTTACTTTTTCTTTCATTCTTTTTTTACATTAATAAGTATCTATAGATCTAGTCTTTCAACTTATTCGTGACGGACTTAAGACTGATGACTAACACAGAATATTTTTTTACATATTCGCTTGATTGATTCAGTCCCTAATCTTATCTGATAGACGGCTCAGGTGGAGTTTAAGCTGAATCAGGTGAATTAATCTAAATTTCAATTAGGATTCGGGTCAAAAATGTAACCTTTCCGGTTTTACTAAAGAATATACACCACTTGCAACCCACCTCTGCTTTGTACAGACGCCAGCACATCAAGCTACCCCAATCTGTCAAATTTCCCCAATAGAAAGTAAACCTTTTTTATTTTGTAATTTATGTGATAAAGTTGAAAATCTATGAAAGAAATTTGACAGATTGCGATAGCTGGATGTGCTGGCGTCTGTAATTCAAATTCTTAACTTTTGTTGCGTCATCATTACGTCACGCCTCCCATGAGCTAAATATGTATAACTCATACATACATATGGCAGTCTCCAAAGACTGCCTGCATGTTTTGCTTAAAAACCTTATCTAGACAATTAAGAACCCAACAAAAATCGGCTTAGTTAGTCCAGCTGATCACCATCGATTTATCATACATGTGGCATTTGATTATGTTTCTGTTTATAAAAGACAACGCCCGCACTAGGGAATCTAATCCCTGTATCACGGGGTACTTTATAAACATAAACTTGACGCACAAGACTCACTACAACTACTTTTGGGTAACACAAATATTTATCCTGTGTACAAATCGAACCCGGGACACGAATAAGCGAGATAACTGTCTTAACTTCTACACGTGCCGTCAAATACATTGGCTATAGCTCTTATACCCACATGATGAGCTTTTATTATGGGTTGGAACTAGTATACCCATTATAATAATAATGTCCAGGGACATTATTCACACACGGCCATCTGATCCCAAACTAAGCAGAGTTTGTACTATGGAAACCAGATAACTGATATATGCTACTTTTTTTTTGTAAACACATACTTATATTGATCATTATACCCAGACTCAAGACAAACAGATATATTCATGCACATAAATATCTGTCCTAGGTGTGAATCGAACCCAGGACCAGCTGCTTGAAAGGCAAGCATTCATCAATTACGCCAACCGGCCCGTCTAAATTACTTGTATTATTATAATTGTGCTACAGACTATTAAGGGATAATAAATATATTTCTACGTATTCTCATGATATTTTTGTTGGTACATCATCTTGATTAACTATAACATTAATAATAATGTCCTCCTACCTGAATTTCAGCCACGGCGGCCAGTCTCAATGGAGATTGGCCATCTGCGTGGGACATATTATAGTGCACAAGTATGTGCGCAAACACGTTACAGAAGCACTTTATTAAGAATAAGAAATTTTATTTGCTTAAACATGTGTATGCATACAGAATTTTAAAAAATACATGCATGCAAGATCTTAAAATAAAAGTGACTCATGACATGTCTGCCATTTTCCATGGCGTGCAAATATCTCTTGGGTATTACAATTACAATTATTACTAAATTCTATTACTACTTTCTATTCCATCACTCTAATGATGCAATAGGACGACTAGCGACATGACTAGAAAGAGGCTGAGCACAGAACTGACGGCTTAACGTGCTCTCCGAGGTACGGGGGTATAATACCGACTGCTCCCAGACTTCGGACTGATACTAAGACTACTGTTTCTTTTTACAGAAAAATCGCAAAATCACTTTTGGCCCGACCCGGGATTTGAAATCAGGACCTCGTTATCTGCGGTTATACACGCTACCGCTACACCAACGAGGCACTATTAGTACGACATTGTATAGAAATGAACACTACCGCTAAAAAAAGAGGCAAACATATTCTACTCGAGCAAAGCAACGAGTAGTTATAGGAAGTAATTGGTACACAAACATTCAGTTTATGTAAGTGCCTCGAGCCATGTATATAAACAATCGAATCAACAGACAAGTAAATATTAAGTTCACGTCTTAACCAAAATTACAACAATTTGGTTACATGAATATTAGTCATAATATTAGTCACGATAATTTTATAGCGTTATTCAGAATTAGAATAAGAATATCTTTATTACAGTAAAGCTTAACAGAGTGTTAAAAATAACTTTGGTCCCAAACTAGGCATTGTGTCTGTATCTTGGGTACCAATCACACGGGTTGTACTTATTATAATACAGGTTTACATGGACAAGATTCATAATCAACTAAATAAAGAAGATTTACAACACAGTTCAATACTTATTTACATAGTGTGTAATGCAAAGTTTGCTAAGTCTAGCCTCAAAAATGCACATTATAAATTTAATCATCCGGCGGGTCTCGAACCTGCACCATCTACCAATAGCTTATGATTCTTAATAATGTAATTTACGAGTATACTTTTAAGTTTAAGCTGTTGGTGTTCTTATTAAATAAATAAATACGGGGTAGGCCATCTGCCAGTGTGAATGCTAGCTTAACGTATAGACGCCAGCACATCAAGCTACCCCTGTTGTAATGATAAGCAAAGTCCCGTTGACAACTGTTTTATTCATAAAATGTCTATTGTATTAAAACCTATATACGACATCTTCCCCTTAAAAATAATAAGTATTAAGTAAAAATTATTACATTTTCTTTACCATTACCATTTTGATATGTACTAGTTACATCTTCCCTTTAAAAATAATTAAGAAATAATATTCCATTTTCTATTAATATAGCATTGGGCCATAACCGCTGGACATTCAGCAGGAATACTACAATGACCTCCACATTTTCGGCAAGACGGTAACGCACGCTGAATACCTCTGGCTCCAGCGCTTCCCCCAAAATTGAACCCGCGTCCCCGACGCGCATTCCCACTGCGCCACCGCCCTCTGTAAACAGCACCTCTCATACCGTTTTTTTGTATTAAAACTTATATACGACAACCCCAATCTTTCATATTTCTCCAATTGAAAGTGAACCTTATACTTATGTGATAAAGTTGAAAATGTATAAAAGAAATTTGACAGATTGGAGTAGCTGGATGTGTCGGCGTCTGTACATAAGCATAACACTGAAATGAAATTTAGGATTCCCTTTCGGAGGATGTACGTGTTATCCATCGGCTTTGCTTTCTAGAAACATGGCCTGGTACGTTCTCTGATATGTTCTCAGTTGCATGTGAAAGATCATATAACATTGAAAACACCTTCTAAACTATTCAATTTTTACTTTTATAGCATTATTTGTAATTCAAAGTGTAAATCTAATCTTAACAATGGGAAATCATAAATGTAAACGTCCGGCGAGTCTCCCACCATAGCTTTTTGCCTTCAATTGAATATCCTGTTTGGTTTTCCATCTGCAGATAATTTATTTATTTACTTTAAATTCAAAGATTTTCTGTTACTGATAATAAATTATTTGGTGAACTTATTTAATATTAAATAGTAGTTGTGTATAAAATAATGGCTCATTTTGGTCACGTAGTAATACAAGGTCACGTAAAGAGTAATGAAGGGCTATACTCAGAGTTTCCCTGCCAGATATAATCAAAAATGGTTAAATACGCAGGTGAACCGATGTAACCTACATAGCCTGAAGAATTGTCGAGCTGAAGAGGCAGTGAGCGGGGAACATGGTTCGTAGAACCGATGAGGCGGAAATTTTCTTGAGATGCGACTACGAACTAGAACACGCAGCCTGGGCAGACTCTCAACTAAGTAGACCGCCGACCTCTTGAGGATTGCTGGAAGCCACTGGACTCACATCGGGACTAGTCCCTTCCTCTTACCCACCACCGAGCCAGGATTAACTGTGGCACACAATAAAATGACTAATATGTGAGGATCAGCCATGACCAAGGGAATCGCTTTAACTGTCTTGGGTACCGCAACGAATTTAATCAGAAAGTAATGAGGAGGAGTTCGTAAGTTTCTGGATGCTTGTAGCGTAGGACAGGACAGGACATGGAACTCTTTGGTGGAAGCCTATGTCCTGCTGTGGACGTCTTTCAACTAATGCAATGATATATAAACCAGATACATTATTTATAATCTTTCAGAAATCCGCCTTTTCCGGCCAGTATTTTTTTCAATTTATGGAGTTTATGTCGTCGTATTCTTCCTTTTTTCACGCAAAATTTTACATTTAATTTTTTTTAATGTTAAAGGGATACTGTAAATAAAAGATGCATCAAACTAAATAGAAGTATATTTTTTATAGTTTTATTATAGCAAGTTGGCTCAAATGGAAAAAAAGTAACTATTCCGTTTTGTAGTCACATATTTGATGGAAATATAATATTAAAGTTCGGTACCCCAGTGATCATAAATGTATATTAATTTTTCTCATTTCTGAGGTAACTTTATGGGAAAATAAGCTCATATTATGAAACATTTCCTATAAAAGAACTTATAAGAAATAGATTCATAAAATAACAATGATATAATTTAAATATTAAATTATTGTAATATACTGGTGATGAGACAATGAATACATTACAACAAATATCTTGAGATAACTAACTTCTGATACCAAACTGGACAGAGCCTGTACAATGGCAACCAGACAACTGATTAGCATACTTATATATTTCTAGATAGGTATAGATATAGGAGAGGTAGGGCACAGTGTTCATTCGCTAAAAGAGCAGCCCGACTGGGGAAGTACCTCCACCTTACAGAAGACATTCTTTAATAATAACATTAATAACTTTAATGTTGTGTTTCTGCGTGTGGTTAAGGTCGCCAGAGCTCATCGGGGTGGGGGGAAGGGTCAGTAACACTTGTTTTCTGACTGTTTTAAAGGCTGGCAACGCACTCGTTTATTAGAGGAGTCATCCTCTAATATCGGGAGTGTCCATGGGCGACGGTGATCACTTACCATCGGGTGACCCGGTTGTTCGGTTGTCGCCCCATGTCATAAAAAAAAGATACATACATACTATGGATAAATTACACGCTGACACAAAAAATAACCGTGTTCATCACACGAAGATTTGTCCGGAGTGGGGATTTAACCCACGAGCTCTGGTTTAGCCGTCAGGCTCATTAACCACTAGAGGAACTGGCCAGTCTCAATACTTCTAATCTTTTTTTTTAACTGATCTATTTTTGGTCCCGGCAAGTAACTAACCAACACAGAACAATATCTAATAAAAAATAATGGAAATCCGATCGGCGGCTTCACCATCTGTGTCCAAACAAGTTACTTAATAGACCACAAAGAGGCAGTCATTTTCATAATAATAAATAATGTCCTCCTAGCCGAGTTTCGACCACGGCGGCCAGTCTCAATAGAGATTAGCCATCTGCGCGGGACATATTGTAGTGCTCAAGTGTGTCCGCAAACACAGGAGCACTTTCTATTCCATTACTTTAATGATCCGATGGGACGCCTAGCAACACGACCGGAAAGAGGTCAGGTACAGGACCGACGGCTTTAAGTGCTTTCCGAGGCATAAATAAATAAAATAAAATAGGTTTTTATTCACGTAGACTTTATAAAAGCGCTTGTAAATAGTCAGAACATGTTTGTATTAATAATTGTATACATTGTTATTTCTAGTAACATAGATATTTAGGTACACATTGTATGAAAACATTTATAAAATTTATTTTATCATAGCAATAATATTTAGCTAGCTTGTATCAAGTTATTGTCAAGAGATTATGTTTAATTATCTAGTTTACACAATATATGCTCGATCGGTTGTCTGATCATCATAATACCGCCAACTCCCAGACTTCGGGCTGATGCTGAGAATTTTTTCTAATTGACAGAAAAGTCCGAAATCACTTCTGGCCTGACCCGGGATTTGAACCCAGGACCTAGTTCTCTGCGGTTGAACACGCTACCGCTAGACCAAGGAGGCAGTCAATTTTGTGTTTAATATTTTCATACTAAAATAACCACCACTCTTGAACTCAAGGATAAAGTCAATTTTAAAATTTTCTAAATACAGGCCTCAGTAAAATAACATGAAAATCAGAAAACCTAACGTTTTCCAACAACATCTGTGACGGGTGACGTGATGTGATTATACTCGTAGAAAACATTCATACTACGAATATGCTACAAGTGCTACGAACGCTACGGCTGCTACGGCGTAGCAGTTGTGCTGTCCGTGAATTTGTTGTTTGATATTTGTAAAATTTATTTAAGTTCTGCTAATGGCAAACACGTAAAATCTATTGTTTTAGTTCTCTAAGTTATTTACTCTAAATTCTTTTCTTCTTCTTCTTTCCCTAAATTTTTCTAAAATTTTCATTATTTTTCATTAAATGTCCTAAATAATGCCAGGGAAAATTTAAATCTTAAAATAATAATTCTAATTCCCGAGTACGATTTAAGTATTTTTAAATAAATGTCAATAATATATGATATGAAAATACATGTTTTAATGTTAAGTGGGGTAATGCACCTTTTAAATTTTGACCTCCACATTATGACCGAAATTTCTTTCTATTGGATTAAAAAATGTAGTAAATGAAAGGAAAAAATTAAAATGTTTATTTTCCAGAATATAGGTTACAGAATTGTTTAAGTTTTGTCATAAATAAAAATCAAAAAAATAAAATCGCATATTAAAATATGTCAAACACAACTAACCAAACTTCTGAGTTGAGAGGAGAGTAATGGTAGTATCAGATCGTATTTACAGAGAATGCTACCATGAACAACAGACGTAGTCGCACCACAAGGGTTCCTTTGTATCAATTTGGGCACGGGATGCTAATAAATAGTGTTGGATATGTAAAAACTTTAACTTCACTTTCTCGTGTGGGCAGTAGTTACCTTAATGTCAGGGTACAAGTTGCACGGTAAAGTTCTGACATGACTTAACCGCTGCTGTGTTGTACATATAGCAAATACCAATAATTTAAGGTACTCTCCTAAGCACGCTTAAAATAAAATACATTGGTGGTTCATCTATAAAATGACCTCGCACAAAGAGGCTTACCCTCACAGTAAACATACGGACTGATGAAAGTGGCAACGAGCGTATCGGCCAGTTTAATTTCATTATAAAATTAATATAAAACATAAGAAATAGCGATGATAGATCAAAAAAATGCCCATTTATACACTAATGGGCATATTTGCAAAGATTTTATGTATTTGTATTTGTCGTATTTTGAAAACTGCTGTAGTTTAGTTGAAAATCCATAAACTCATTAAGTACTAGCTGTGCCCCGCGGTTTTACCCGCGTTAAATTTTATAAATTATCACAGCTCCTCCCCTTTAGGTGATGGCGTGATAATATGTAGCCTATATGTTGACCTAACCTCTTAGTAATATTCATGCAAATTTGAAGTAAATCCATGCAGTACTTTTTGAGTTTAGCCCGGACATACATACAGACAAACAGACAAAAATTCTAAAAACTATATTTTTGGCTTCGATATCGATTGTAGATCAAGCTCCTAGTATCCTTTAAAAAATATTCAATGTACAGTTTTGACTTTCCTACGATTTTATTATATGTATAGATTTAAAACCTTAAATAACACACAGCCCCATCTAGCCCAAACTAAGTAAACATAGTACAAGTAAAACTTGTACTATGGATGCTAGACAATAGTTAGAAATACTTATTTACTTGTTTTAAATACATAGAAAATACCTACACCAAGACATGTTCATGAATACAAATATTTGTGTTGTGCGAGGTTCAAACTCACAACCTTTCGATCATAAGGCAGGTACACTACTAACTGAATCACGGTAGTCGTCAAACCAATATTCACGTAATACATTCCCTCTGTCCAGTAGGATCCACTATCTCGATCCACCAGTGGATTGAATAGCACGCCGAAGTTCACTGTGATCCACCAATGGACTCGGTGGATCATGTGATACTTGCATCCCCTAATATGCTCCACCAGTGGATCGAATATAATTCAGGGAGTTGGGTAAGATCCACCACTGATTTCAGTGTAACCTGTCATATAATTTATATAAGTATATAGGGTCCGCTGGAATCTAGGTAAGCATCGATAACTTATGCCATTGATAATCGTTGTCGTCGTCGTTTAAATAGTTGTTGATAATAAAACTGACACTTATTTTATCAATTGGTGTTGGTACTTATTGTTATAATATTCTCTCAATATGTACCTATTACTCGTCTAATACAGGGAACGTACTGGCTGCATACCTACCTACTAAACTAATGGGTTTGTTATTATTCATAGGTAATACAGTTTGGTTTAAGAATAAAAAGTATAGGGTCCCTACTTAGATAGTTTTTAATGAATAATAATATTAGAACCACAAAATAGAGAAAAAAACTTGTCTTCTAACTTAAATTTAACCACACTAGGCAAGAAAGAGGAAAATCTTATCTAAGTGTTTCCAAAAACAATGCAACTGACATTTCACCGTGGAGTAATTGTAGTTGGGAATCTTGAACAAATTCGTCGTATTTAATTTGGCTGACATTTCTCCTGTTTCCACGGCCTTGTTTAACACGTACCAAATTATTAAATGTTTCTTTTTGGATAATATTTAAAAGAAAAACAAAATTTGGTTTTTTCCTTCCGACCCTTTTATTTATTTTGGAATGGCATCCTTCAACGCTGTTATTTTAATGGCCTTTATTACGTGTTAAACAAGGCCGTGGAAACAGGAGAAATGTCAGCCAAATTAAATACGATGAATTTGTTCAAGATTCCCAACTACAATTACTCCACGGTGAAATGTCAGTTGCATTGTTTTTGGAAACACTTAGATAAGATTTTCCTCTTTCTTGCCTAGTGTGGTTAAATTTAAGTTAGAAGACAAGTTTTTTTCTCTATTTTGTGGTTCTAATATTTTTATTCATTAAAAACTATCTAAGTAGGGACCCTATACTTTTTATTCTTAAACCAAACTGTATTACCTATGAATAATAACAAACCCATTAGTTTAGTAGGTAGGTATGCAGCCAGTACGTTCCCTGTATTAGACGAGTAATAGGTACATATTGAGAGAATATTATAACAATAAGTACCAACACCAATTGATAAAATAAGTGTCAGTTTTATTATCAACAACTATTTAAACGACGACGACAACGATTATCAATGGCATAAGTTATCGATGCTTACCTAGATTCCAGCGGACCCTATATACTTATATAAATTATATGACAGGTTACACTGAAATCAGTGGTGGATCTTACCCAACTCCCTGAATTATATTCGATCCACTGGTGGAGCATATTAGGGGATGCAAGTATCACATGATCCACCGAGACCATTGGTGGATCACGGTGAACTTCGGCGTGCTATTCAATCCACTGGTGGATCGAGATAGTGGATCCTACTGGACAGAGGGAATACATTGTATATATAACTAGTTTCCATCCGCGGCTTCAGCCGTGATAATTATTCGGATTTCTAAAAGTTATTTTTCCATAATTTGAGATTTTTTTATTTTTTGAATATAAATATCCCAATATTCTTCTTGTATCGTTTGTAATCAGCCCAGCTATACCTCAATAGGCATTAATAATCTTGACATTACATACAGACTCTATATTTGGGCGTGGTTGGTAAATGCTTGACTTTCACGGTCGTGGGTTCGATTCCCACTCAGGACAGATATTTGTGTGCATGAACATGTCTGTTTGTCCTGAGTCTGCGTCTAATCTATACATATAATAAAATCGTAGGAAAGTCAAACCTGTACATTGAATTTTTTTTGAATGGTTTCTTGGGGCGTGATCTACAATCGATCTTGAAACCAAAAATATAATTTTTAGAATTTTTGTCTGTTTGTATGTCCGGGCTAAACTCAAAAAGTATTGCATGGATTTACTTCAAATTTTGCATGAATATTACTAAGAGATCGGGTCAACATATAGGCTACATATTATCAGGCTATCACCTACGGGGGAGGAGTTGTGATAATTTATGAAATTTAACGCGGGTAAAACCGCGGGGCACAGCTAGTTATCTATAAGTAAGTATTTACAAAAGAAAAGTAATATATGTAGTTTATCAGTTATCTGGTTTCCATAGTACAAGCCCTGCTTAGTTTGGGATCAGATGGCCGTGTGTAAATAATGTTCCAGGATATTGTTTGTATAGATATATGATTGTTCAGTAGTAGAAGACCATTAAGAAGTACCTAGTAACATTTATTTATTCATTAACTTATCTCTAATAAAAAATTAGAAACCCTACTCTATTACTCTATTATCGTATTTATCATTTGGAAGGTAAAAATGCAGGTTATGACTAATTCCTCGATTGGCTCAACCATTTAACTTCCAGGTATAATAAAATTAATCATACCCGGAAATTTACACAAAAACCATAGTGAAAAGGTCGATTGGGGGCGTATATTAACAGCTAACTAAACTTACTAAATGCCTAATAAAAAGTCGGTACATTTCATCACTTATCACAACATAGTCAAAACCAATATCTAGCCTAAAAGCAAAGCGTTATTCACGTAATTATCTATCGATAATGATAATTTTCCCGATAATTCGAAAGCATTTGAAAAGTGTCAACATGAAAAACCTATTAAAGTTTTTAAGTGTTTCCCCTTTTACACGATTGGTCCGTTGTGTTTCACGGAGGCGTACGGGGCCTGTGATTGGCCAGTCGACAGCGTAAGTAGCAGAGTTTTGGCGCGCTTTCCATCAGTTGCCAGCAACTTTCCCGCGCGTCACACGTAAAAAGTTGCGTATTAAAGTTATGTGTGTCTAGCGAATATTTCGGTCTTCATTTCTACTGCTAAGGAAATAGGTAAGTGGACTATTTTTGTATTTTCTACAGGTTTACGAATTTTCCACGATTTTTTTCAGATAAGAAATGTATCATCCCGAATTTCAAACAATATTATTCCGAGAAATTAATAAGAAATACTAGTGCCCCGTTAGTTTTCAGAGACAATATTTAAATAATTGATGGCAGTATTTATTTTTGAGTTCTGTGTAAGTATTAAGAATTACTACATTTTATTTTTTACTGAATTTTATACATCGTAATTGCGGCAAGGGATAATACCGGATTTTGGATTTTAATCAAAACTGCTTTTAATATTAATGTAAAAATATGATGCCAATTATCTGGAAGTTAAACAATATTAAATTGTAATCCGTACATATTTGCTTTAATATGATTTGAATCCAACCTATGTATACTGTATCTATATGCACTAAAGAAAATATATATTACGCCTTGGATGACCTAGATTTTAAATAGAATTTTTAAGATTTTTTTTGTTGAAAAGTTCACGAAAATGGCATTTCCTTCAGGAACTTAAGCTTAACTTTTCAACGCTAAACTATTTCGTAAAAAGTACAAATTGGAATTAGTGGTTTTTTTCGCACAAATTTTGGATACGTGTTTTTGATCACCTGTCAGTCAATTGGGAGAATTGATAATACATGCTATAAAGATTGGGTATTTTTCAATTTGGAAAACTGATTACGAATATTATTTTAAGACAATATTTTATTCCTACCTTGAAACTTATTGATTGAATATAGACTTTAATTTGCTCTATCAAGTATGATTTTCATTATTAATATTAAATTGCACTCGTAAAATATATGGTTTTAGGCATGTAAGTCCATCCCTTAAAATTCTGTTAAGACTCTATCATGCTAAATATTATAACTTGAAATAAAAGGATGGCGTTTTTACTTAAGTTCATTCAAGTTAATGTAGATAAAGAAATTTATAGGCAATTATACAACTATATATTTTTTTTTATTATTTATGATATATATCGTGATTTGTTACGGTTTGGACAACTGAATTAGAATCAGTTAATAAACGTTAACTTAAACGATGTAAATTTTAATCAACTTTATTAATTATGTTATGTTCTTGTTGATTCAGTCTCTGCATTACGTTTCAATTTTCAACAGAACTTTTGACTTTGATATTAAGTTTTTCCTTTAACTGATCCGTCTAAATTTGTCTTCACCGTTTTATATTTATGTTTAGTATAATTCGTTATTGATCTACAATAATAAAATATAGTATTTCAATACATCAAAGGATCAGAAAAGAGCGTCAGTTGGTTTTATTTATAGAAAGAGTAACAACTTATTAATTTTAAAATATAATAATTTAAAATAAATATTTTTTTTTAATTACGTGTAGGTACGTAATGTAAAACTTATCTTCTTGTATCTAAAAGTCGATTTGGAGTATGTTCTCTACAGAATCCAATACGCGTGGAGCGATTTTGACATTTAGAGACAATCTTTAACTTAGTCCGGTAAACCACAAATTTTTTATTTCACAAATTTGCATGTCATTATTATATGATTAGATATGTTAGGCTACTATTGTGCTAGCAATGTAAGACCTTTTAAAATCATATTTACTTGCAAATACATCTTTGACTTTGACTTTGAAAATGCATTGTGATGGACACACGGCTACATAACAAGCTATACATTACCAATATAAGCTGAACTCTGCATTGTATGGAAATCCTATGCAACGCGAGATCAGCTTATACTGGAAATGTATGTAGCCGTGTGTACAACATTTTCCATCCGGAGAGAAAACAAATAGTGCTGAAGAAACAAGGATCAGAAACAAAAAACGTCTCACAGTCTCCTGTCTCATTCACACACTCACTTTATGGATATTTTTAAATATTTGCTATTTTTTTTCAAGAATATTTTTATTTTATGTGTTCTTATTAAATGGTTGGTACCTTTTGATAATGACGAATACATAAAAGATAAACTCATTTACTTAGTGTGGTCGTTGTTTTTAATAAAGAAAATATCTCCAAAAAATCTTGAGCTTTTATAAAGAAAAGGATATATTTTTATATGAGATAACTTAAGATAAAATCTGGAATACCGTCAATATGTACCTCCCTATTTTCAAGAAATCTCTTAGAAGGACCTTTTCACACAGGGTCATTGTAGTAACTAACTACTATTCTCGCGTGTACCTCAATATTTTCCCCTGTCTAATGACTAATTTAGGTGCCTTAATCCGTCCTAAGTACCAGTAGTTTCGCAGATAACAGGTTAGGTTACACCCTAAAATTCAGAAACACATTTGGGTCAGCACTGCAGTGTTTGCTTGGAAATTAATCCTTGGGACAAACTGACTGAATGACAAATACGTGGATGCTCTCATGACGTCGTAATTTGTAAAGAAGTGTATTTTCCAGGGTTCTTACTAGAAAGAAAATAAGAGTTAATACAGATACATTATAACTAAATACTTAAAGCGTTAAATAAAAGGTATTCTAAATGATCTTTTATTGGTAATGTTCCCAGAATACTCCCAGAATTACCACGCTATTTTTTTTAAATAAAAAAAAGCAACACGCCTTGTTGAGGCGACACGTTCCCGGAATGCTGGCTTACTTTTGCCCAACAAATAAATATTGCCAAACAGCGTGGTAATTCTGTCATACATATTCTTTTTTTTCGAATGAAAATGTATTTATTATTTGCCGGGATGAACATATAATATCAGATCACAAAAAAAAATTGAGAACGCCAATAATATAAAATAGTCTATTATAAATGAAAGGACATCTATCTTTTCATTGGCTGTAGCAATATTGGGTTAGCGCTCATAATGTGATTGAGCCCACCGGTGAGGTTCATAGTTTACCATTACTAATAAACTTATTGAAAATAACTTAAATAATAAATGAAGCAACTAAAATCATTAGTAAGTATCATAAGTTTAATGTTTAAATGTTTTCATACAAGCAGACTATCCAAATATTTTTACCTATGCACCTAGAAATCCTTGCGTAGGGGCCATGCTCTCTTGCATTTTCTCTGTATCATTCCAATTTTAGTATATGTACTGCCGAAGCAAGTACGCACCTAGAAATAATTATCTAAATTTAGTTCACCATATTATTACAAACATGGCTGAGTATTTACAAACGGTATTTTAAAGTATACCTCAATAAAAGCGTATTTTATTTCTTTTAAAAGCTTAGTGTTTAATTATTTTAACCTAAACTTGTACTTAAACATAAAATCTAAAGCTCAGTCCATAGATATTCATAAGTCATCTGTTAAGGGGAAAAACGTGTTGTTCATGTGTACTTTATAATAATAATAATTGTACAGACATGGTATTTCTGGACGCAAATTGTTGTTCTGTGTCTGGGTGTAATACCCAGACTCAGAACAACAATTTAATGGGTACACGATTAATTGTCTTGTCTGCGACTCGAATGCGACGCATAAATATTATTAAATACATATTGTAGATAAATTACACCCAGACACAGAACAAATAATCATGCTCTTCACGCAATGATTTGTCCTTGGTGGGGATTGAACCCACGACCTCTTGTTTAGAAGTCTGGGCCACTAACCACTAGACCAGACTAGTCGAATAGGTAATATTTAAAAATTAAAATTTTTGAGCGAAGATTTGAAACTAACTAAAAAAGTGAAGTTTAATCTTTGGTTTCTACACTCGCGAGCAACCAAATCGACTCAAGCCTAGACGGCGCACATATACATTGATTTTCCTAAAACGATAAATGGTAATTACAAAAGTGATATGTCATTCGAAAGCTGAAGAATTAGGCTTTCAATTAACATCAATACCTTAAAAAAAACTAAGCGCTGATTTATTGACACATTTTAATTGGCCGTCAGCGTAAATTACCTCTTTAGGAATCCACGACTTGCGCTACCTGCTCCCGCTATAAAACCCCCCACTTCCGGTTTATCTTATCAGTTGCTTGTTACAGGTTGACCGGTACACATCTCCGTAAATTGCATTCCTTGTTTTCGCTAACCCATGGATACCACACCAGAAGAAGCCGCTCAAGTTGTTGCCTAGTTGCAACAAGGGTTAAGTCAGCGAGCAATCGCTGCCCAGCTCCACTTGAGCCAGTCTTCTGTATCCCGAGTATACAGACGGTTCCAAGAGACTGGTGCCTTCAATCGGAGACCAAGAACGAGCCGCCACCGGTGCACTTCAGAGAGAGACGACCGCTTCATTGTCTCAACCTCGCTGCGCAATCGACACCTTACGGGCGTTGATGTGCAGCAAGAACTGAGACGTGTACGACAAGTGGCTGTCAGCGAGTGGACAGTGAGAAGACGCTTGAAGGAAGCCAACTTGACGCCAAAAAGACCTGCGACGGGCCCTAAGTTGACTGCAGGCCACCGACAAGCGCGCCTTCAATTTGCTCGAGAGCATCTCAATTGGAGCGTTGCGCAATGGCGATCGGTCCTGTTTACTGATGAGTGCAGAATGTGTCTGCATGGCAGTGACAGGAGAGGCCGAGTCTACAGGCGTCCGGGAGAACGATTTGCCCAATGTTGTTTCGCTGAAACAGTGGCATATGGCGGCGGTTCCTGCATGATGTGGGCTGGTATCTCTTTAGAGGGAAAAACCGAACTTGTTTTCGTGCCTGGGGGCGGCCGAGGAGGCGGGCTAACAGCTGATCGGTACATCACCGACATTCTACTGGATCATGTTGTGCCCTACGCAGGGTTTGTCGGTGAAGACTTCGTGTTAATGCACGACAATGCCCGCTGCCACACGGCACGAGTCACTCGACAGTTTCTGCAAGAGGTTGAATTACGCACGATGGACTGGCCTGCGCTCAGTCCTGACATGAATCCCATCGAGCACTTATGGGACGAGCTTAAAAGAAGAGTTCGGGCCAGAAATCCAGTCCCTTCAAGCGTAGACGAGCTAAAGACAGCATTATTAGAGGAGTGGGACGGCATTCCTCAAGAAAATGTCAAAAAATTGATAAGGTCCATGAAAAACAGACTGCGGGATGTAATTAGGGCTAGAGGGGGCAATACGAAATACTGATTTAAATAAAATAATTTTATTTTTAATTTTTTTTGTTTAATTTGTCAAATACGAGACACATACCCTTTTTCCTAAATTCCCGTTTTTCCTACTCTTGCATTCAGACATCATTTATTTCAAAAATGATGGATGGATTTCAATGATAATGATATCAAATTAAAGCTGACATCTTAAGCTTTCGAATGACATATCATTTTAATAATTTCCATTCATGATTTTAGTTGTATCAATGTATGTGTGCGCCGACAAGGCTTGAGTCGATTTGGTTGCTCGCGAGTGTAGTCTAATTCATTATTTTCCTTTTTGACAGGAAAAATAATGAATTAAGACTTTAGAAGCTTTTGTTAACAAGATTTATTCAGCTTAACGATGTATTGTATACTCAGTCGTCTTCACACGGATAATATCTACCAAGTGTAGTTGATATAAAGTTTTATCTACTTTGGAAAAGCTTTATTGGTTGATGTGTCTTATATATCCTACTAAAATGATATACTTGTAAATATAATTAATATTAATTTAAATTGATATCTTATCCCAAACCAGGGAACTACAAGGGCCACATACATATTATAGATAAATTGCACCAAGACTATTAATTACTGACTTGAAGGCCCGTCAAGTCAGTAATTAATGTAAAAGTTTTGATACTTTAAAGGCCGGCAACTCACTTGCGGCTCCTTTGGTGTTGCGAGTGTCCATGGGCGGCGGTGATCACTTACCATCAGGTGACCCACTTGCACGTTTGCCATCCTATTTTATATTTAAAAAAACTTAGATGATTATTACTCAATCTTGGAAAAAACGGCTCGACAGATTTTAATGAAATAGTGATAGTTTATTACATGGCGTACTTTTTATCACGGGATAATAATTAAAATACTCCTCTATTAAATAAATCCTGTATTAAGTAGAAATCTACAAAGTCAAATGCCCAAAGACAGTATCGTTTAAAACTAAGTTGTGCCACATGAACATTATAAGTAAAAATCCTATTTTTAATTATCATAATTTAGTACATTTGTACATCATACAGGGTTTCACATTTGCCGGATAAAAGAAAAAGCAATTATAAGTCCTTTTATTGTTTTTGCATTATAAACAAGCGGCGCCATTAACAAAATGTTGCCGCAAATGAAAATAAATTCACTCGGAATATTTAAAGTCAATAATCGATGGACAAAAAGAAATAAGGATTTATTTCAGTCAAATTAGTGATGTTACTACGCAATAAAATGGCCAATAGCACTTAGTAATGGTAAATTAGCGCTAAATATTCTTAAGTCTATTCATTTTCGATGCGTTGTGGTGCGGGTTCACCTGCTTTGTGAAATAACCTAGACCACTAAGCCATATTCCAACTGAAACATTATTTCTGTTCAACCTAAACTAATGATAGATTTATTACTATTATTTCTTTTACTATTAATTTCTTTTATTTTCTAAATGCTCGAATATAAAAACACGAACATATAAAATGAATAAAACATGACAAGTAAATCGATAAAAACATCGATATCTGATTAATATTTCTGGCAACACTTAAGTGTTCTTTGACGTTATGTGCCATCGCAAGTCACAATTGGTTTTTATCATAGTGTTTGGCGAATGTTTTGATATTTCTTGTGTGTGCAGTTGTGGATTATTCGTAACAACTCGAGTGACTTTGAGAAAGAGACTCCATTACGCTAATAATTGTAATCTGACACAGAGACTCCTTATTGTGAAAAGTGATTTTGAGACGGGAGACTAAATTCATTATGGATAGTACAGTTCACCTATTCACTCCGATTGCGGCATGGAAGTTGGCAGTCATTGTGCGAAGTCAATGATAATATCTACATTCTAACTACTTGGATTTCGTTTCTACTAAAACCTACCATTCTCTGTATTTTTGTTGTAAATAAAAAATACACATTCACTGAAATGAGTATTTCTTTCAATTGTCAACCCAAACTAATATTATAAAAAGATATGATACTTGCTATGTTTTGTATATGAAGTAAATTCTCAGACTACTGGACCAATTCACACAATTCTTTCACCTAAGTATAGGCTTTGTTTTATTTAAAAAGATGAAGCCCGGAGACAGGAAGGTGCTGGTATTATACTAACGTGTCTCGAAAGCATATGAAGCCGTCTATCCTGTGCCTAAGTTGTCTCAGGTCGTGTTGGATCGCTGCCCCATTAGACAATCAGAGCGATGAAATAGAAGTGCCCTATGATTGCACATGGACTATAATATATCCTGCTTAGTAGACTAGACTCCTCCGTTGAGATTAGCCGCCTCTACCCCATAATATTACTTAAGTCATAATTTGCCTATAAACTAGTCGGCAACCAACGTTTCTTTACTTAAGATGTTCTATGTTCACCCATCTATTTCCTTGAAACCCGGCAAATTACATAAATTATGTTAATTTTAATTGAAAGTATATAGTAATCCCAACATAGAACAGTAGTTTTCATCCAGGCACAATAATGTTTGCACCGATACTAAGTTCCATAGTCACTTGGGCATTCCCCTTTCGCACTAATAGCTGTCTGAGATTAATCAAACGAAACATTAAATTATTTACTGACAAGCTACAGATTGATATAATAACCTAATTACACATTGGGTGAATTGTCACTTTCTGTAAAGCTTTAGATTATTCGCTCTTTTTGTGATGCCGTTTTTGATTCTCTAAATGAAAAATCTTGGTATTATATAATAATAATATCTAGGGACAATGTCACACAGATCATCCTAGCCCCAAACTAAGCAAAGCTTGTACTATGGGTACCAGGAGACGATATACATACTTATTATAGATAGATAAATAATTAAATACATAGAAAACATCCATGACTCAGAAACAAATGTTCGTGCTCATCACACAAATATTTGCACTTACCGGGATTCGAACCCAGGACCACCAGCTTCGTAGGCAGGAGCACTACCAACTAGGCTACGGTAACCGTCAATAAATATATAATCTTTTTGTGTAAGTTTAAGCACAAGGAAGTGTGGTGTCCACCTCACCGTAGTCTCGTAGTCGGATATACATTAATACGAGACATTCGATAATTAAGAAGTTTAAGTGGGATAATTAGTTTTCGTTCACTTAATTACTGTGACAGATACGACAGAGCTGCATTAAATTGCATGCAAATCACACACAACTATATGGCGCTTTAATAATAATTTATAATGCATGCATACTGATTGCTTGTAATGAGATTAGAATCTTCTACGAGACTTGAGCGAAAATATTTTTAAATAAACTTTTACTCCTTTAGTCATAAGAATATTATTAGTCCGTGGTATTTTTTATCCTTGAGCTAATGATATTAGGGATTGCTCGCGCTGATTGTAAATGCAATACAAAAAATAAAATAAAATAAAAAAGGTTTTTAGTCACGTAGACTTTAAAAAAGCGCTTGTAAATAGTCAGAACATGTTTGTAGTAATACAGTTATTATATCTAGTTACTTATTACAGATATTTAGGTACACGAAATGTTAAAACATTTATACAATTTATTTAAAAATAAGTTTATTCCGTTAAAATGTTAAATTGGGAATAGGAATGGTTTTTTACCTCACCGTGCAGTGCGTGACGTGGCAGCTACTGAGAAACACTGCCAGAAATTCATAAGGAATCCTTTTTTAGAATATTTATTTTTTAATCTAATTTAGAGAGACTCAACCTGATGCCGTTTTTTCGCTTAAACAATCAGAAGATTTGTTGCTACACTATTTATAGTTCTTTTAAACTTATTTGTCGACAATTCTCTAATGTCACTGGCAAGTTTGTTATAGAATCTTATATATTGCCTCATAAAAGAGTTACTTATTTTGTAGAGACGGATAGTATCTAACACAGGGTAATACCTAGTATTTATATTATGAGTATCACTCCTTTTACTGAAGATATAAGATATTTATGCACATAAAGTGGATTTTCCTATATATACTGAAGTGGAGTGTAAGTGGGACATTGAATAATGTCCCAGGATGTTATTATATACTGAAGTGCTACAGTCAGAATGTTAATCTCTTTAAACTTTTCTCTTAAAGCAACTCGAGGATCAAGTTTACATATGGCTCTTACAGCTCTTCACTGCAATATAATATGGTGTTTATGTCCGCAGCGCTACCCCAAAGCAGAATTCCATAGGACTATTTTTTTTTGTTTTTTTTTACAATCTACTCAAATCTTCACCGATTTTAATGTCACCCGTCTGCTCTGATTACGCAAATCCCCGATACGATATTTCCCTATAGATCAACCCATATCAATGTGACGTCATACACTTCGCCACTCTATTGGATGCGTTCAATAATCCTTAAAACAACGATAAATATATGCTATCTGTTCATGGAGATAGAATGGATTAATATTATTGTCTGCTTGCCAACTTAGGAAAGCTAAGCCAAACCCTATTATTTTAACAATATTATTCTCTGCGACAGTTGGGTAAATAATAATGTCCTCTTACCCGAATTTCGGTAACGACGGCCAGTCTCAATAGAGATTAACCATCTGTGCGGGATGTATTATAGTGAACAAAGTGCATGAGCAAAAACAGGAGCGCTTTCTATTCCATCACTCTTGTGATCCGATAAGACGCTTAGCGACACGACTTTCGTGTCGTTTTTTTAAAGACAACGCCCGCACTAGTGAATTAATCCCTGTGTCGCGGGGTACTTTACAAACATATAATAGACTGACACAAATTACATCCAGACTCAGAACAACTGTTTATGGGTCACGCAAATAGTTGTCCGGCGTGGGACTCAAACCCGGGAGACGAAGCGGTGAGGCGACTGTCTTAGCCGTTGCGCCACATGTGCAGTCAACTGTTGTCTGGTTGCCGTAGTACAGTTTCTGCCTACTTTGAGATCAGATGGCAGTGTGTTAGATTTCTTAAGATTTTGAAGATATTTATTACACCCAGACACAGAACAAGTCAGGTCACTAACCACAGATAGCCAGTTAGAGTAGTTAAGTAAAAATACAATTCTAAATGTACTCTTTATTTGGGAAAAAATGTCACTGGAAGGTAGGCGGGCTGACTTATCGGCCTTATCAGAAGACCAGTTGCAATCATGATTTATTATTGTAGCTAAAGTTGAGATAGGTAACTGTCCCACTCCCTTGGATAAAGCTATCCAAAAATATCTTTTAACCATTCTGAATTTCATAGCTAAGTTGGGGTTTTTGGTGGAACGTTTCGGGAATGTGTGTATGAAATTATGTGTTATCTAACTTAATCCTCGTCCTCTGTTATTGTAAATGAAATCAAGCTTTAACAAGATATAATTTGTCGATGACTCAAATTTATAAGTATTGTGCTATCAAAAAATATCTATCAATAATTCTTAATTTCATATGTGGGTTGGGATTTCGTTTGGTCGTTTTGGGAAACTATGTATGAAATTATGTATACGATGTTAAGTGTCTATAAATTAACTTACCCCCCGTGCCCCGCGATTTTACCCGCGACAAAATTATAAATTATTATAGCTCCTCCCCCGTAGGTGATAGCGTGATAATATGTAGCCTATATGTTGACCCGACCTCTTAGTAATATTCATGCAAAATTTGAAGTAAATCCATGCAGTACTTTTTGAGTTTATCCCGGACATACATACAGACAAAAATTCTAATAACTATATTTTTGGCTTCAATATCGATTGTAGCCCCAAGTATCCTTTTTAAAAACTATTCAATGTACAGACGCCAGCACATCCAGCTACCCAAATCTGTCAAATTTCTTTTATAGATTTTCAACTTTATCACAAAAGCATAAGGTTCACTTTCAATTAGGGAAATTTGACAGATTGGGGTAGCTTGATGTGCTGGCCTCTGTACAGTTTTGGCTTTCCTACGATTTTGTTATATGTATAGATTGATGGGTCGAGTCATTCCGTAAAACGGGTTGACAAAATCCTGGGGGTGAATGAAATCAGGAACAAATGTTTACTTTTGTGTGGATACTGTCCCTATTGCTATTCACCCCTGGTGTTTCTATTGGTAATTATAATGGTCCAGAACGCCATTTGTCTTCTACCGTCAATCACAACACTAAATAACTACGTTAGATTGTCATGATTATATTTGAAATAGTTTAGTCGAATGGAACTTTATTTTACAAGACTACAATATTTGAATAGTCTTTACATCTCTTTCTATTAAAGCTCGTATGAAAAGAACAGAAGATACTTAGAACTATCTACCTAAAACTTGAGGTGTCAAGGGACACCCGGATGGAACGAAGTTATTTCTTATTATTTATTATGTACAAAAAACCTGTATACACTCAACAAAAATAATCGTCGCGACACCACACTGTTCAATGCGAAATAGAAATGAAAATATCTGGCTTGCTTTCTATAAGAGAGAGAGAGAGAGAGACAGACAGAGAAACATGCGCACGCCGCACAGCTGCAAAAAGTGTCGTGACAACAACAACTCACAACGCGCGATAAGGAACTTCGTTGCAAAAACTGCAAGACTGGAGCGCGTAATTAATGAAAAAGCTTATTATATCCCTCAGTATTACGCTGCTAAATTATATTGGTAACACAAAAAATATATTTATATTATCTTCTTTATTGTATCAGAGTTGTTCAAGCCGCAAAGTACGCCTCTGATATGGCTTAACGAATGCTGTTTAATGACAACAACCGGGACCGACAGCCTCGAAATAATATACCCTCTGAAGCACGGGGACGCTCAGAAATTAAACCATCTTAAGACTGACCACATGCCTAGGTTTTATTTTAAAGCCCGGCTTTACCTGGCACTTACGGACTGGTGAGTGTAATACTCTCCATTAGCTGGTATATGAAGACAAGACTACTACTAGAAAAGGCATACTATGCGAGAGAACTAAGCTGTCTAACACTACATTTTGTCAACGATTTGCCCACTCCATTGGACCATTACTTTACAATAGGTCAAACAGAATCCTCAACATATACCCATTAACAGCAGTATCATTAAAGCGCGACCGTCGTTATTAACACAAGGTCCGTCATAATAATAATAATACCAGACAGAACCATTGACAATATGTAGTAAAAATATTAGACTTAAACTAGATAATTAAACATAATCTCTTGACAATAACTTGATACGAGCTAGATAAATATCATTGCTATAGTAAAATAAATTTTATAAATGTTTTCATACAATGTGTACCTAAATATCTATGTTACTAGAAATAATCTATATATATATAAAAATCAATACCACTTTTCGTTGTAATGTTATAACTCAACAACGCTTTTACCGATTTGGCTAATTTTGGTCTTGAATTATTCGTGGAAGTCCAGGGAATGTTTGTACGTAGAGAAAATTTAAAAAAAGTCTTGATAAAGTGTAAAATCAACATTATTCAGCAATTTAAAATATTTTTTTGTTTGAATAAATGAACTTAATAATCATTTTTTTATTACTATGCCCTATACGTAGTGAAGCACGTACCGGACCGCTAGTAATGTATTCAACTATATTACTACAAACATGTTCTGACTATTTACAAGCGCTTTTTTAAAGTCTACGTGAATAAAAACCTTTTTATTTTATTTTAACAAAAATTCAATGTAAGAAGAAACTTACTGAATACCAGTAAAGTCTTACCTATGAACAGACTGAACTCCTCCTACACATTGCATCCTAAAAAACCTATGCAATACGATCGTACATACATTTCTCATAACACACACACACACACACAAACGCGCACATGCTCACTCACATTACAACACAGAACATAACAGTACTTAATATCACACACAACACAACATACAACCTCTTACACACCAGACACATACATTCCCATCCCACACAAATCAGAGGACCTGCATGCAAACACTACACAATCATTTTTATTTTATTTTATTTTTCTTTTTATACCTTTTGCATTGTACGTAAATACATTACAAATTATGAATTTGATTATACTCAGAATACAATATATAAATATGAAATTATGTAAATGGCTAAAATAAATGTTTAATACTCGAGGGGTTGGGCGCTGATAGCCGAAATACAGGCTCTGCCTAGTTTGGCTATACCATTTAATCTGACCTAAATTAGCCTGTTAAAATATTTTGTAACTTACGCTTAAGTTTTTTTGAACAATAAACATTATTATTATTATATATTTTAGTGCTTTAACTAAATTTTGTGTAAATCCCGCTTTTAAAGTAAGTTTTATGTCGTTTAAAACGATGATTATGTAGTTTAAATTCAGTCCGTATACTATTCTAACCAAGTAATTGTAACTTAAACTTTTGCGTTCTGAAACCCGTATTTTATATTTAAAGTGAAATAAGAAAGAAATCTATTGTATAACAGCCGTTCGCCATTACATCCGGCCGATTAATTTTTACCCGCAATCAAATTCTAAAGGCTGGATATATTTATTTGGGGTCATTGTCAAAAGAGGACATTGTAAAAAAGTGTTCAAAGTCTTGGAGAAAAACCTTCTGTAACAGTTCCGTACCTTGAATAAGAGAGACGATTCTAAGGGTGTTGGTTTTAATTTATATTTAGAAAAGGAGATTTTCTTTTCTTCTTTATTAACCGAACTTAGGTATTTATCGGGTAAAACGTAGGACATTCATTTTAGGTAGATATATCGTTCCCACTATATATTATATAAGACTTATTAACCAATTCAAAAAAAGAAAGCATAATCAATTGATGTATAAGTTTTTCGTCACAGTTTCGTATCTTGAATAAGAACAATTGAAAACAAAATCCTCTTTTCTCAATTTATATTACCGGTAACTCAATATAAATTAAAACAAGGATGGTCATAAATTAAAATTGTTATAAATTAAATTATTGAGAATTTTTATAAATATTTTGAGTAGAAGGGGTTCCTTTTCATATATATACTACATGTTTAGTATATATACCTACTCGTATAAGCAACCTCAAGCTGAGAGCGTTTAGTTTTCAGGTAAAACGAGACGAAAAACAAATTATGTCTGTAGAGAAATTAATCGTTGTGATTGATCCAACATTTCCGTTCAGATACGTATTGTATTTCTGAAACACAACATTGACAATAATAGACACACAACTTCGCACACAATATTTCAGTTAAAATATCGATTAAAAGTTTGACTACATACGCAATAGATGGTGCTAATGTCGAATTAGATATATTTTTGTTCACATTAATTTGTAAGCCTGAATGTGGATTTATAAACCTGATTAATAATTCTGATAACCACGTTAAATTAAGATGAAATCAACATCGTCTACACTATCCCAATATTCACTTAACAATGCAAACGCAGGTAGAGTGTTCAGGACATATGTTTAATTGACAATCTCTAGGTAAGGTATTAAGATTGACAGATAATAAACACAGATAGTGTTATAAGGACATACTAGTATTTAGTCGTAAACAAATTGGATTAAGACACTTACGTATAAAGATAATGTGTCAGTTCTTGAACACCTATGATACAAAAGTGGTCAAGTGCGAGTCGGACTCACTCATGATTCCGTAGCAGCAAGTATTTGAGTTGATTGAATGAAAGGTAAATTGCGGTTTACGATTTATGACGTATTAACAAAGAACTTTACTAAATCTCGTTCAAACAAATTTTCGGTGGAATTTGCATGGTAATATACATCATATATTTTTTTTTAGTTTTATCATTCTCTTATTTTAGAATTTACAGGGAGGGAAGGGACAAACATTTTACCACCAAAAAATTATATTAGAAACCTCAATATCATTTTTGAAGACTTATCCATAGAACCCCAACATGAATGGGATTTATGAAAAAAAATTGAGTTACAGTTCTAAGTATGGGAACTCCCAAAATTTATTGGTTTTTTCTATCTTTATGTGAAAATGTTAATGCGGTTCACAGAATACCAACTTTCCAAGTTTCAATAGTATAATTCTTATTGTTTCGGAAAAAGGTGGCTTTGACATTCGGACGGACAGACAGACAGAAATGACGAATCCATAAGGGTTCTGTTTTTTACCATTTGGCTACGGAGCCCTAAAAACAGTACCCGCAAAGCACACTCACATACAGACAACTAAATACACACAACAAAACTTTACTTTTTATTTTCTGTGAAGAAAATCAAATATGTAATGAAAATCTTTACATTGTCAACAATAATAAAAATGTAATATTTGTATTTTACAAAAGAATGCAGTCTCATAACATTGGCATTAGGTACATACGCCAGCACATCCAGCTACCCTAATCTGTCAAATTTATTTTATAGATTTTCAAATTTATCACAAAAGTATAAGGTTCACTTTCAATTGGGGAAATTTGACAGATTGGGGTAGCTTGATATGAATTGCCAACGAATAAGTTTAAATGAATTATTAAAGCCAAATTGTGTAGTAGGGCATAATTCAAAATATCAGATTATTTAAATAAATGATAAAAGTGCTTGGGGTTGAGTTGTTCTGAGTCAACACACATGATTGTAATTAATCTTAAGTATATTTTATTTTAAAAAAGGATTCCTACTGAGGTTTCTGGCAGTGTTTCTCAGTAGCTGCCACGTCATGCACTGCTCGGTAGGGTAAAAATATAATTTTTACGGAATTTTTGACTTTGACTTTGAGAGCGTCATATAGTACCGACTTCGTAGTACAGACGCCAACATATCCAGTCCGTCAAATTTCTTTTATAGATTTTCATCTTTATCACAATAGCATAAGGTTCACTTTCAATTGGGGAAATTTGACAGATTGGGGTAGATTGATGTGCTGGCGTATGTACATAAAAATAAATAAAAACAGTTAGCTAATGCAGTGACAGTAGTTCTACACGCAGAATAGACAAAGGAATTAATGTAATGATTTGACGGGTCGGTTGGCGTGGTTGGTAAATGTTTGCCTTTCACCCCGCAGGTCGTGGGTTCGATTCCCACCCAGGACAGATATTTGTTTATCCTGATATATGTTTGTCCTGAGCCTGTGTGTAATCTGTACATTGAATATTTTTTTAAAGGAAACTTGGGGCGTGATTTACAATCGATATGGAAGCCAAAAATATAGTTTTTAGAATTTTTGTCTGTTTGTCTGTATGTGTGTCCGGGCTAAACTCAAAAAGTACTGCATGGATTTACTTCAAATTTTGCATGAACATTACTAAGAGGTCGGGTCAACATATAGGCTACATATTATCACGCATTCACCTACGGGGGAGGAGCTGTGATAATTTATAAAGTTTAACGCGGGTAAAACCGCGGGGCACAGCTAGTTATCTATATAAGTATCTATTTACAAAAGAAAAGTAGTATATGTAGTATATCAATTATCTGGTTTTCATAGTACAAGCTCTGCTTAGTTTAGATCAGATGGCCGTGTGTAACAACAGTATTCCAGTATAGTTTTTGCTTTAAACAGCAATACATACCTAGTAAAGAAAGAAAGAAGATTGACCAAAGAAGTATACCTAGCCTGTGTGAATGGAACAACTGGAAGGGGAAAACCTCGTCGAACATTCTCTGACCAAATCGGAGACGTTCTCAAGAAAGGACAGGTCAGAAGTACCCTAAACCGGCGAGCATGTATGAAGAATATAATGACAGTAATCGAGGCAAAAGACGTGTGCAAAGATCGTGACAAATGGAAATCCGTTGTCTCTGCCTACCCCTCTGGGAAACAGGCGTGAGTCTATGTATGTATGTATGTACATACCTAGTCTATGTATATATGACTAGAGATGTAAAATGACTGAATATGACTAATCACAATTGTCATAAACCTTAAATGACCGGTCATTTACTGTCAAATTCAGTCAATTTGCCTGAAATATTATTGCCTATTCTCGACTGCCCCCAATTATTTATTTATTTAGGTCCCCAATTTACATGCAAGTTTAAATGAAGCAACGTTTTATTTTCAAAGACGATGCGCGAGGCGATGCGACCTTGCCATTCTGTCTTAAATGCACGCATGATTATAAATGTAAAATTATTAACACTATATAATAATACTATAAGACATAAAAACCACTTTTTTGTTTCAATTTAGAAGTTGTAGACTTTTAACAACGACAAAAACTTAAAAGATACTATAATGTTACTGAAATCAAACTGACTGAAAATGACCATTTTTGACAGTTAATGACCATTTTTGACCAATTTGACCGTAAATGACAGTCTAATTCAGTCACTTTAGTCATTTTCAACACTATTATGACGCTAGGATGTTTTGGCTGTAATGTATCAAATAAAAACATACACCCCTGTATCTATACAGCCGTGTGCACTTGTGGTACAACAACAATAATAATTATCTAGGATCTAGGGACAACTGACATACTGCCATCTGATCCCAAACTAGTCAGCGCTTTAACTTTGGCAACTAGGTATATATACATATATAATAATAATAATACTGAATTCATATCTTAATATAGACCGAACCATTCAGACAATACTTATGTAGTAAAATATAAATTTCAATAACTAAACCTAAACATAATCTCCTTGACAATAACTTAATACAAGCTAGCTAAATATCACTACTATTATAAAATAAATTGTATAAATGTTTTAACATTCCATGTACCTAAATATCTGTAACAAGTAACTAGAAATAATAACTGTATTACTACAAACATGTTCTGACTATTTACAAGCGCTTTTTCAAAGTTTACGTGAAATAAAAAAAAATACAAACTAGTAGTAGTAAAAAAAGGTAACTGATAAATATATTTCTATATATTTCTAAACACATACATATTTAAAACAATTTACGTCCAGACCTAGAACAAATAATAAAATAAATAATAAAACCGACCAAGTGCGAGTCGGACTCGCACATGAAGGGTTCCGTGGCAGCAAGTATTTCAGTTGATTAAATGAAAACAAATTGCGGTTTATGACGTATTAAAAAAAACTACGTGCTAGATCTCGTTCAAACCAATTTTCGTTGTTAGTTTGCATGGTAATGGTCATTATATATTTTTTTTAATTTTATCATTCTCTTATTTTAGAAGTTACAGGGGGGGTCACTCGTTTACCACTTTGGAAGTGTCTCTCGCGCAAAGTATTCAGTTTAGAAAAAAATGATATTAGAAACCTCAATATCATTTTTGAAGACCTATCCATAGACACCCCACATGGGTATGGGTACGATGAAAAAAAATTTTTTGAGTTTTAGTTCCATGTATGGCGACCCCCCTAAATTATTATTATTTTTAAATTTTTATGTAAAAATCTTAATGCGGTTCACAGAATACATCCACTTACCAAGTTTGAACAGTACAGCTCTTATAGTTTCGGAAAAAGTGGCTGTGACATACGGACGGACAGACAGACAGACAGACATGACGAATCTATAAGGGTTCCGTTTTTTGCCATTAGGCTACGGAACCGTAAAAATCAACAAAGATTTGTCCTGGGTGGAGGTCAAACCCACGATCTCTGATATAGTCTGGTTTGTTAACCAGTAGCCAAAAGGCCAGTCCGACCAACAGTCGGTAAAAGTTCGATGCCCGTTAAGGCAAATTATTTGTGTGAATTACATGTTGAATTTACTTCCCAATTGCGGGAAATGTGTTTAGTAAAATATGTGTCTAATTAAAAACTTTGGGCCGAAGAATCAGTATCATACTTAGCATCTGCATCAATGATTCAGTGTTCGACCAAAACTTTTCCTATTCGCTGTAATCTTGTGCGCAAATGGTTGATCTTTGCGGCACGTAGTAACATTAAGATTACTTAATGGTCAAGGTTATGACTTCGTGACCAAAGAACCCTCGTGAGCCTACAAGGTTTGGAGAGGAGAGATTGTTGAAATTGGATTAAGCGGTTATATTTCCTTGCAACATATTGCATTAAGTTTATAGATTAAACCTTGTTTTTTTGTGTATAATGTCTTGTTTTAGTTTTTTTGCCATTATTCCCTATGCCAAACGTAATTTTAAGCTCAAATCGATATATCCGTAGCGTGTGTTAGGAAGGGAACTCATCAATTGATCTGCCGGTGCCTTTGCCGTGTGAGAATAATTTCCCGACATATTATTATTAAGAATGATCACACTAATATTATAAAGGCGAAAGTGTGTGAGTGTGTATGTTTGTTACTTCTTCAAGTGACAAGCTGGTTCGATTTTAATAAAAGTTGGTATGGAGTTAGCTGACACCCTGGATTAACACATAGGCTATAATTTATAAATCAAAATACAAAATCAATATTTAGTGTTAATTCCGCTAATTGTCAGTTTAATCATGCTGGGATGCAATTTGCACCGCCCTCCCGCCCGCAAAAATGTGCACATGCAAGAAGGACAATATAAAAAGGCAAATTACATGCGCCAGTACGATACCCAACACGTGTTTCGGTCCTCCACGGACCATTCTCAAGGGCTGCTAACTCGTCGAGTGCTCGAAGGAGGCTCAGTCTCCTTCGAGCACTCGTTGATGATTCAACTCGTTGATGATTCACTCGTACATGATTAAACTGACAATTAGCGGAATTAACACTAAATATTGATTTTGTATTTTGATTGTTATGGATTTCCGCAAAGTAACGCCTGATTCCATTACTTATAATTTATAAAGTTTAACGCGGGGGCAGCTAGTCAAGTATAAAATCAACTTCTACTCTTCTTGGCGTTATTTTTGCGTTAAATTGATACAGACTGTGTGGTCAAAACTTCACCGTCGGATTTTTTTTTATTGTTGATAATGCAATGCTTTCGGAGTCTTAATGTATAATGTTTTAATACTAATATTAATATTCTATTGTCGTTAGTAACGTTGTTTTAATTTCTTAACTAAATGATTTTTTAATTACTTATATACATATATTTCTTAACTTAATATTATTATAATTAATATTTATGCACATACTTCACCGTCGGACATCGTAGACAACTTTGTATGATTAAAATTTACACTTACGTTTCGTTGTAAGCGGATATTTTGTACTAATGAACATTCCGTATTAATGATGATTCCAACACGTATAATAAAAGATCTTAATAACATGACGTTTACAATTACAGTCCAGCAAAGTGTAAAAGCCTACTGCTTTTACTCTTTACCGGACCGTAGAGGCAAGGGGGGGGCTGACATCGTCTACCAACAGGGGGTTAGGCCCCTTAGGGGTTTTAATGACCCGGTTAGGTTAAAGGTCTTTAGTGCAACGATCGCTCTACGTGCCTTTCACTAATACTCAAAGACATAATAATAAATAATAATAATGTCCTCCTCGCCGAATTTCAGCCACGGCGGCCAGTCTCAACAGAGATCAGCCATCTGCGCGGGACATATTATAATGTTCAAGTATGTGCGCAAACACAGGAGCACTTTCTATTCCATCGCTTCCCGAGGCATGGGGGTATAATGCCGCCAACTATCAGACTTCGGGCTGATGCTGAGAAATTTTACTTCTACAGAAAAGTCCCAAAATAATTTTTGTCCCGACCCAGGTTTTGAACCCAGTACCTCGTTCTCGCGGGTGAACACGCTACCGCTAGACCAACGAGGCAGTCACTAAGATATAAAGGTCAGCTGAGTATAGTATCTATCATACTCAAGCTAGACCAAGATAAGATAAGATAAGATAACTCTTCATTGTACACCAAAACAGTACAGGATATAAGAATACAATAGCATACATTTAAAAAATGGTACAATTGGCGGCCTTATCGCTAAATGTGATCTCTTCCAGGGAACCTAGGCAGGGATTGGAGACAGGGATCTACTACTTAAGCTGTCTAATACATCCTGCAGGCAACAATCAAACTACGCTACTTTTCCTTGTGTGATAAGCGTACGTTTAATATTTCTTCCTAATAAACAAATGACTGTCAAGTTGTTCAATTCTTTTACTACCAATATATATTGTTTGCGTCTATTCAACCGTGAATATTTATGTCATCCACATAATATATTTTATCTGTATTCATTTACCCAAATATACTGTCCACAATATCAATTATCATTCGATATTGCAAGCTCATGCGTGGATAACGTTATCCACGCATGATTTTGATGAATCCACATGGACTCCCATTAGATAAATTACAATTAGAATTTCTACCAGTATTATATCATTGAAACAAATGTTTCGTTCGCATCGAATAAGTCTGGTGGTAGTGTTTAGCAAACTACTTCATACGTTCCGTTCAGAATATTTGTAATTAAACTTTAATTACCTACTTGTTTTTCTCGAACTATTGTAACCATTATGAAACCGTGTGGCGCAACGGCTAAGACAGTCTCCCTGCTTCTTTGTGTCGCGGGTTCGAGTCCCGCACCGAACAACTATTTGTGTGACCCATAAATAGTTGTTCTGAGTCTCCTGGGACTTTATTCACACACGGCCATCTGATCATAAACTAAGCAAGGTTTGTATAATGGAAGTTCTGAGTCCGAATGTAATTTGTGTCCGTCCCGCGACGCACGGATTAATTTACCTAATGCGGGGCGTTGTCTTTTTAAATAAATAAAAATAATATATAAATAGTTCTTCCACTTCCTCTTCGGTGCTACTCTATTAAGCAGAAGACTTATCCGTGTTCCGACCGAAGCTGTTAAAATCTGTTTTGCTATTTATGAGCAGTTTTTATTCTATAATAAGATAGAATACATAAAGCGGTGTAGATTCCTGACACAACAGCAAAGCAATGGCGTATGGTGTATCTTATATTAAATAATAATAGATACCTTGAGACAACTAACATACTGCAATCTGATCCCAAACTAGACAAAATCTGCACTATGGCAACCAGACAACTGATAAACAAACTTATATATTTATAACTACAAACACGGGCCTGTTGGCGTGGTTGGCAAATTCTTGCTTTTCACGCCGGAGGTCGTGGGTTCGATTCCCACCCAGGACAGATATTTGTGTGCATGAACATGTCCGTTTGTCCTGAGTCTGGGTGTAATTATCTAATATATATATAAGTATGTATTTACAAAAAATAAAAGTTTACATAGTACAAGCTCTGCTTACTTTGGGATCAGATGGCAGTATGTAAATAATGTTCCAGCATGTCCACATAATATTATTATAGATAGTCCCGGGTGGGAAATTCTATAATCTAAAGTTATTTATTTATTAAGAAAACCAACAGAGATATAGATAATAACACAAATTACAGGATACAATACACAGGGAAGGCTAATGACAGGCTTTCCTTAGTATAACATTGAAAGTGTAGTTGGCTAATAAACGGACAATAAATATAATACCGACAATAATTATTTATCAGACATCGATGTGGTCAGATAATTCCTAATCAATTCCAATTGTTAACATAAATACATACACTTACAGACGCTGATATTCGAGATTAAAATAATAAGTAATTAATACCTAATAAAAGAATTACGCAGGCTCATGAAGTTAGACAATTGTAACCAAATAAGAGATCTGATGCTGTGTGGTGACGGCGACAAATATCAGAATCAGAATATCATCACCCCATCTCATCCCGTGGGGGGCGTAGAAGTCGACCCGAGGGAATATCTACCAGAGGATGGGCAGCAGCTTCCTTCTGATTACTATGACCATCTTACTGCGATCGCCAACCCGCCTGCCAAGCGTGGCGATTATGGCATATCCCCGCAAGACGATTCTTGAGGGAGGCTTGTCCAGCAGTGGACGTATTTAGCTGTAATGATGAAGAGATCTGATGGTTGTCGCTTGTTCAATTCTCGTAGCAAGCCGTAAGTTCAACTAAAACAATATGTAGTGTTAATTCAGCTAATTGTCAGTTTTATCATGCTGGGATGCAATTTGGACCATTCTCAATGGCTGCGAAGAGTTAGCAGCCCTTGAGAATGGTCCATGGAGGACTGAAACACGTGTTGGGTATCGTACTGGCGCATGTAATTTGCTTTTTTATATTGTCCTTCTTGCATGTGCACATTTTTGCGGGCGGGAGGGCGGTGCAAATGGCATCACGGCATGATTAAACTGACCATTAGCGGAATTAACACTGCATATTGATTTTGTATTTTGATTGTTATGGAGATCCGCAAAGTAACGCCTGATTACATTACTTTATTTAAGCCTCATAATAAAAGTACGAGGCAAAAGAAGTGTGCAAAGATCGTGGCAAATGGAAATCCGTTGTCTCTACCTACCCCTCTGGGAAACAGTTGTGACTATGTATGTAATAGAAGAAAGCAGGCGCTTGAATATAGACAATGTAGACAAATGAGATATCTGATGGCAGCCACATGTTTAATTCTAGTAGTTGAACTAAGAACTGAGCGCATCGAAAGAGCTTTCATCGCACAAAAGAGGTTCATACGTGCAATTTGTAATTGAGACCCACTTAAATACTGTAAATCACTGTTCAGGAAGCTTAGAATACTCACATTAACTACTACTAACAATATTGAGGAAACATGTAAATTTACCAAATCTCACCCGGACATGTTTGAAAATCTAGGAGATAAATGTAAGTACAAAACTAGATATCCTAAGAAATTAATTATACCTAGAATGAGAACGAAACTATATAGACGAAGCTGTTGTCCAATGTGTGTTTATAACAAGATTGCTGACCAAATTAAGGTTGGGAATGTGTGTTCGGAAACCTGACCAAATTAAGGTTCTTCCAATGGGTCGATTCAAAAAAGCTTTACGCAAATGTTTAATTGAGAATTCCTTCTATACTGTCAAGGAATTCCTGCAGGCCAAATAATTGTCTTCACAAATTTTCATGTCATTATTATATGATGAGGTATGTTATTAGATATGTTAAGTTACTATTGTGCTGCCAATGTAAGATCTTTTAAAGCCATATTTACTGGCAAATAAATCTTTGACTTTGAAAGAGCTGATCTCAACTAGTCTAGTGTATTCAGAGCTAGATAGTTTCGAGATTAACATTATTATGTAATTTACAATTAATAATAGAAGTACGCCGGCACTTGAAAATAGCCCAATTTCTCCCACTGATCTCAATTAATTTGAATTTATAATAGTATGACGCCTATGTAAATGTAATCAGAGTTTATCAGAGCAGTCTTCATACTAATATTTGATTATGAATTTCCCCTAACTTAGAATGACATAATATTATTATAACATTAAAATCATCACGTACTACACTCACTGAAATAACTTATGTCCCTGTGTTATTATCTAAAGGTCACAAGTACATTGCCGATTCCAATTTCAAAAGACTTTTGTCTCTGTGTATATAAAATTAATATACACGACTAGCTGTGCCCCGCGGTTTTACTCGCTTTAAGCTTTATAAGTTATTAACCTACCAAAAAATGTAATAAATGAAGAACCGCTCGACCGATTTTGTGCAAACTTCACATAAACCATCTACTAAATAGTCCAAACAAAGCCTAAACATTTGGTTTGGATAGGTGAGCCCGTTCTTGAGTTATAAAATTACAACGAAAAGTGGCATTGATTTTTATATATATATTATATATATATATAGATATAGATTGTATAAAACTTATATACACGATCTTTGAAAACAAAATTTTTCAATAACTGAACTCATTTTAAGTCTTTGTACCTAAAAAAGAAATAGCATCCCTTATGGCCCGTCCCTCTGTAAAAAACCTTTAATAACACATGCTCAGGACAGCAATGCCTTGGTTCTGAAAGTCAAACTTCCAAGGCAACGCAAACAAAATATACTACATAATTATAATAATGTCTTCATGAATTTCGGCCACAGCCAAGCCACCAAGTAGTACATACATATATGGGGACCAACCGCTTAACGTAACTTGTGAAGCACGGACACGCTTGAAGTTAAAACATCTATATATTGACCACACACCTACATAGGTGTGTGGTCACGCACTTTACCTCGCTCATAGTAAACAGACCGATGAGAACAGCTGTTTATCTGTTTTGTATATTGTCTCTATTAATTAATAATATAGTTTTCTTTACGTGGCACTCCGAAGTATATCGGGTAATACTAGTTGCAAATATAAATCAAACAATAAAATCAACTCTAGTTACAGAAGCATATAATTATTAATTAAATAAAAATCTTTGCACAACTAACACACTGCCATCTGGACCCAAAATACGTAGACCTTATACTACGGCATTCAGACAACTGATTAACATATTTATATATTTCTAAATACAAACATGTTATAGACAAGTTACACCCAGACACAGACCTAATAATAGTGCTCACCACTTGAAGATTTGTACTGAGAGGGAATCGAACCCACGCCCTCTGGCTTAGTAATTAAGGTCGCTAAATACTAGCCCAATAGGCTACTGAAACTATATTTAAGTCCCAATACAGAATGTTCTCTCGAGAATGCTAACACTCCTACCTAAAACTACACAATCAAATCGTAGTTAAACTTAACCATACACAGTTGATAAACTCAATGTCCGATTGATTAAATATTTAGTCACAAAATATTTTGAGTTGTGCACATCACCTACAAAACCGCCATATATATGTATGTATTTTATGATACGCGGATAGAAATATGATAGCATATATTCGTTTGTAAATGTCCGTTGACTGTTTTACGAGATACAAGGAAACAAAACCCTTCGTTTCGCCTATATTAACGCAGAAAATTAGTTATTCAAACGAGGCATATGTGTCTTTAATCATATAAAAAATATTAGAAAATAAGCAAGCTAGCAGTGATGGGCAAGATTAGAGATGTTTGTAAACTCCTCCGCGAAGGGGTGTATGCCCTAAAACTATCATTATTTTTTTATCAAAAAAGAATACCTATATCTTTATCTACAGGAGTTGCAGTGGTGGGTAAGAGGGAGGGACTAAAAAAAATATATCTTTATCTACATGTCACATGTCTCACCTATGTACATATACCATATACGTAAAATAAGTTATTTATGCGTATATTTAGAGAGAAAATAAAAAGGAAACTTAATTTAAAATGAAATAAAATGGTATAATTTTGCCTAAATTAGTATTATAAACTGAATTAAACCATCGGCAATTCAGTAGATGCTCCACACCGGCATCAAAGTCCTGAAGACTGGCAGTATAGCCACATTACGTTGGAGGGCCGATGGCGTACCTTGCCGGTGAGCGGGCGGTCGAGCGCGCACACGGAGGAGTGCAGCTCGGCGTACAGCTGGAACTGCGGCATGGCCCCAGCGCTGGCCGCGCGGATGTCGTAGGTGACGTTGGAGGGCCGATGGCGTACCTTGCCGGTGAGCGGGCGGTCGAGCGCGCACACGGACGAGTGCAGCTCGGCGTACAGCTGGAACTGCGGCATGGCCCCAGCGCTGGCCGCGCGGATGTCGTAGGTGACGTTGGAGGGCCGATGGCGTACCTTGCCATTGCAATGCTTATTCGCTGTGCCAAAAATAGGCCAGCTTTCTGGTCACGACTAGTGACTATTAACATGGGTCTCGTGGTTCAAGAATATCATCCCCTAAAGGCTCAAAAACTTAAATCATTGATAATGGATATTGTTACTTATAAATAACTAGCTGTGCCCCGCAATTTCATCCGCGTTAATCTGTCGAAGATGGGTCGTACCAATTCAGAAACTTTCGTGGGCTCATGCACAACACTTTGCTGAAGATCATCACATGATCAAATGCATAATTCAATATAACAAATAAAATAAAAATAAAATAAAAAAGGTTTTTATTCACGTAGACTTTAAAAAAGCGCTTGTAAATAGTCAGAACATGTTTGTAGTAATATAGTTGTATACATTAGATATTATTTCTAGTAACATAGATATTTAGGTACATCTTGTATGAAAACATTTATAAAATTTATTTTATTACAGAAATGATATTTAGCTAGCTCGTATCAAGTTATTGTCAAGAGATTATGTTTAATTATCTAGTTTAAGTCTAATATTTTTACTACATAATGTCAATGGTTCTGTCTATATTAAAGGTATTATTATTATGACGGACCTTGTGTTAATAACGACGGTCGCGCTTTAATGCTACCACCGGATCCAATGCGCCCCAACTGAGAAGACCCAGCGAAACAAACTCAGTGGGTTCATCTACTACCGGTTTCAACACGACCCAGTTGAGACGGTCCGGCGAAACATACTCAAGCGGGCATGAACACGGGATTTGGTCCAATTAGAGTAATTATTTAGTAGGCAAACACAATATATGCTCGATCGGTTGTCTGAATGCTTGTTATTTTAGATTATATTTAGGTATACAAAAGAAAAACTTCGAAACAATAACATTATTCATTTTGAGACAGAGTCAATAATTTTAAATTAAGTATATGATTTGCTATCATATACTTAATTTAAAATCATTTACAGATAGTTTACGTAACACAGCAGATCAGTCATATCTATATGGCTACAAGATCTCGATCCAGCGAGCAATGTACAGGTAGGAAGTGAGAGCCAGACGTCTTTGTCATCGATGTACTCTTTGTATAATATAATAAAATAATAATAGTTATAGTAATTAACTTACATTTAATTGTACTTTTTACCTATATTGTATCTCTTTAGATCAACTCTAATTTAATTTGCAGTAAAGTATTGTCTACTATAAATGTTGTTTACAGCTGCAACTGGATTTCAGATTCACTCACAATACATTAAAATATAATAATAAAAAAAATAATATAATAATATCTAGGGACAATGTCACACAGATCATCCTAGCCCCAAACTAAGCAAAGCTTGTACTATGGGTACCAGTCGACGATATACATACTTATATAGATAGATAAATACTTACATACATAGAAAACATCCATGACTCAGAAACAAATATTCGTGCTCATCACACAAATATTTGGACTGACCGGGATTCGAACCCAGGACCAACAGCTTCGTAGGCAGGAGCACTACCAACTAGGCTACGATGACCGTCAATATGTAGTTGTATACTTTGTTTTTTATAAATCTAATATCTGTAACTGTACCTTCTAAATAAAATAAAAATAAGATTCTATGAAGGACATACAACAAGTAACTTAATTAACGCACATCCTGATAATAGTTTGTTCAGAATCATTTACTGAATCGATTTATATCATTTTTAATATAAGTAATTTTTTTTTCTAAAATAATCAAAACTACGGAAATCATTGTCATATTAACCCTGTACAGTCAAAACAAATTGAAATGGACCGTAATTCAAAGTTGTATAGACAAACATTCATTTATATAAACACATATATTGATTAAGTCGGAGTTTTAAGATTAACTACTGTGTTCATATTTATACTATGGCAGTACCAACAAGGTACTATCGTAGATTTGGTACCTACATTCTTGTCGTTGTGCCCGCGGTCAGTTCGGATCGGCCCGCTACGGTACAAATATATAGCTTATGTCGGATTAGAGCTGCCAGTAATAGCACAACGAATAATTTAGTAAGGTATTTGTGTGTAATAAATAATAAAATAGTAGTTCGGTTTCGATGGCAATAAATTTTGATTTTGGAACCGGCTTAGCTTGATGTGCTGGCGTCTGTACAACCTTACGTTTTTACATTACGATTATGGAGAAATATTTATTATTCTATTAGGAATAGTTGTTATGGTACAGAATCAAGAAAATATCTTTTGTGTTTTCATTTTTGTTTTTATTTATCGCGTAAATATTTATTTGTAATACATGCTCGTCAGAATATTTCTCATATAAGTTAATGTATAATAATTATGAGAATAAAGATTTATAAAACCAAAATAAATAAATAAATATCTTTGACAACTACCACACTGCCGGTTCTCTAACTAGGCGGCGCCTCTATTATAGCAACCAAACAACTGATAATCATGCATTCAAGCGTATATATTTCTAAATAAATACAAAATATGGATACAATACATAATATATCAATATAAAAGAAATTTATTAATAGACAAACGAAATATTTCATGTTATGTTATTATTATATTGTCATATATATTCCTTATTATTAATTTAGCTTTGGTCTCACAAAATTTTGAGTATACATGTTGAATAGAAAGGTTGATTCTTAATTAGTATAAGTGTTTTTCTAAATCAGGCACCAGTCTCTTACAAAGTTAGCCTAATAAATACCTTATGTTTTATGTATTCGTTCCTAAATGTTTAGTATTAAGTGTTAACTTAGTGATGAGATAAATAATTTTATTATTACTATATTATAATAATTAGTTATTATATGTCGTGACGTGACGAAAACCGTGACCTTTTCTATAAAGGCAACACCCGCACTATAAAAATTATTACCTGTAACGCGGGTGACTTTACAAGCATGCATATTATAGACTCATAAGTACTCATAACACACCCAGACTCAGGACAACATCATGCGTCCTACAAATAGTAGTCATATACGGGGATCGAGCCCGAAACACGAAGCCTTAGTAGCGAGGCGACTACGTAAACCACTGAGCCACACGTGCAGTGCAACTAGTTAACTAACGCCAGCACATCCAGCTACGCCAATCTTTCAAATTTCTTTTATATATTTTCAACTTTATCACAAAATCATAATTCACTTTCAATTGGGAATACTGAAAAAAAATTCACAGATTAGGGTAGCTTGATAATTTAGTACATGTTTATAGCTTGGAATGCGAGTTGGGGACCGCAGTTAGGTGGTAGATTACTAGCTACGTGTGGTTTCGGCTCAGAAATAATAAGAGGGCCACCTTATACCATCCTGAGGGTGTCGTAATTGGCGACTAATCCATACACCAGGTAGTGCTATGTACTCATAGGTGGCGCTGATGCCCCACTGCCTGCTGTATCCCTTATTCACTTTTTACGTCACCCACGGCACGGTATGGCCACCTTATTGTTTCTGGGCCAAATAACACAGTGTTATATGATCTCAAACTAGCCAGAGACTGTACTATGGCAACCAGACAACTGATAGGCATACATATATATTTCTAAATATATATTTTTTAAAGACAACGCCCACATTATGGTATCAAATACCTGTGTCGCGGGGTACTTTACAAACATATATAATAGATGGACAAAAATTACATCCAGACTCAGAACAACTATTTATGGGCCACACAAATAGTTGTCCGGCGCGGGAATCGAACCCGAGACACGAAGCGGCGAGGCGACTGTCTTAGCCGCTGCGGCGCACGTGCAGTCAAAAAAACTAAATACAACCAGACACAGAACATATCATCGTACTTATCACACGAAAATTGGTCCTGGGTGGGGATTGAATCCACGACCTTTGGCTAAGCAGTCAGGATCACTCACTACTAAACCAAAAGGCCAGACATCCGTAAAGAACTGCTGCCACTGTTTAAGTGCGGTAGAAACACCAAAATTAATAATAAAAAATAAATAAAATAAACGTTTATTTTTTACTCTTAAAGGAACATGCATTAATTTTAACAGTTTAGGATACAAAATTTGAGCTTATGTTAGACCTTTGAGAGAGCTGGAGTCTGTACTAGGCTCGAGATCTGTATGACAAATCTCCAGGCTTTCTCCAACTTGCATACAAACTAGTAGCTGTTAAAAGTTAGACAGTTCCACAAGTACAATTAATGAGAAACATGTTATATACAACATGTAACTTAATTAACGCACATCCTGAAAATTGTTTGTTCAGAATCGTTTACTGATTCGATTAATGTCATTTTTAATGTAGGTAATTTTGTATTCCAATATAATTAAAATTACGGAAATTATTGTCATATAAACCCTATACAGTCAAAACAAATTGTAATGGGCCGTAAGTCAAAGTAATAAGACTTTTAAAATCGCAGTTTATTTGTATTCATACAAATTCCATAATTAAATACAAAATAAAGAGAAATAAACTTTATTCCAAGAAACTAATTTAGTAAATAACAATGCATATACATGTTCAATTGAAAATTCAGTGTATGTATTATGACTATAATATAATATTCTAATTGGGGTGTTTGAGGGTGTGCGTTAATTACGTTACATATTGTATATATACATCATTATTATTTACTTTAATGTTGCTTTTATAATAATAGGTCTTTACCTATGAAATTGCCGTTTTGTATGAAAAAATTTAAACGAATTTTTTTCATGAATTTTTTTATTTGTATTAATCGAAGTAATCACCCATGCAATCAATGCATCTTTGCCATCGCAGTGGCAGTTTATTGATGCCCTTCTTAAAGAAATCAGCTGGACGGGAGGCAACAAATTCTTCAAAGGCATTTTGTACTGCCTCTCGGGTATTGAATTTTTTTCCCGCCAAGAAGTTATCCAAATTCTGGAAAAAGTAGTAGTCTGTAGGCGCAAGGTCTTGTGAGTAGGGCGGATGACGGAGAGCTTCCAACCCCAGTTCTTGCAACTTGGAGACCGTCTGCTGTGCAGTATGAGGTCGCGCGTTGTCGTGCAGGAGCAGCGGAGACGAGCGATTGACCAATGCTGGTTGGAGATGCGCCAGCTTCTCCATCATTGTGCTCAGTTCTTCACAGTACACATCTGCAGTAATGCTCACCCCGTTTGGTAAGAAGCTGTGATGAATCACACCGGCGCTAGACCACCAAACAGTGACCATCACTTTTCTAGGGGTAAGTTTTCGTTTAGGGCATTGTTTAGGTGCTGAACCAGGATCCAACCAACTTGCTGAGCGCTTGCGGTTATCAAACAGAATCCATTTTTCATCGCAGGTAACAATGCGGTTCAAAATTCCTTCATTTGTGTGTCTGTTGAGCAGTGCAAGGCACGTCTCGACGCGTACTTCGCGCTGGCGATCATTGAGTTCGTGGGGCACCCATTTGTCAAGCTTTTTTACCTTGCCAATTTGACGCAAATGGACCAATATTGTTTTGACGCTAACGTCGAAAGCTGCTGCTAATTCAGCCGTAGATTGTGTATCATCAGCTTCCACAACCGCCTTTAATTCGTCATTGTCGACCAAAGTCTTCGGACGACCGCGAGGTTCATTTTTCAGGTCGAAATTTCCAGAACGGAAGCGAGCAAACCAATAACAGGTGGTGCGTTGGTTTGTAGTGTTAGCTCCGTAAACGTCGTTGATGTTGCGTGCCGCTTGTGCCGCGTTGCTGCCACGACGGTACTCATATTCCATAATTACTCGAATTTTTAACGTATCCATGATGACGAAAAAGATTGAAATGCGATGAAAATGTAACACTAATCAATAAAGAAATGACTACTTTTGGAAAAAAGAATCCATGTTTTTAAAATAAAATTAATTTGAAATTAGAATTCTTAGCCAAACAAAAATTATTTTGATTTGAAATGGCCAGTACTGCAGAACGGCAATTTCATAGAATATTTCTTATGAAAAAACTTTGCTAGAGAAACTGAAAAGCAAACACTATATACGTGTACATGGACCAAATTCCCAAGTTTGGAGATAACATGCAAAAAGGTCGTTGAATGCGATATCGGCTCACTCTCACCTTCTTCGGTATAAAATTGGCTCGGTTATAAATAATGTCAAAGGGTTCTATTTGAAGAAATGAATATTGGTTTAATACACGAACACCAAAATGTAGGGAATTTTAATTAAAACTATATTAAATAATAGGCCGTGCCCTGCGATTTTACCCGCGCTTAATTTTTTAATTATAGCTATATGTTATTTGGATACATAAAGTAAAATACTTTTTATTGTACACCATAACTTAAAATTAAAATTAACATACATTAATTAGGTACAAAGGGCGGTCTTATCGCTACTGCGATTTCTTCCAGACAACAAATTATGGAGTGGATAGACGAAGGAAAGGGAAAACAGGGTAGATACGTGTTTCAATAGGTCAACTTAATGTAAACTTAAACTAATGCAAAATAATAAAAAATTAAAATGGAAATACATAGAAAATTAAACATGTCAAAAAAAGCAGGAATGCGTGAAAAAAAAAATAAAGGCGGCAGCGGTAAATAAATGATTAAAAAGAAAAAAATCTCAGCATCTGCCCGAAATCTGGGAGTTGGCGATACTATACCCCCGTTCCTCGGAGAGCACGTAAATCTGTCAGTTCAGTACCTGATCTCTTTCCGGTCGCTAGGTGTCCCACATCGGATCATGAGAGTGATGGAATAGAACGTGCCCCTGTGTTTGCGCACACACTTGTGCTCTATAATATGTCCCCCGCAGATGGCTAAAATCTATTAAGACTTGCCGCCGTGGCCGAAACTCTGCTAGGAGGACATTATTATATTATTATTAATATATAAGCTATATTACGACAAAGTTTCATCAAAATCCGCTCGTCTTGGTCTCAGTCACGGCGCATTCAGTATGGACACACACTTAGAATTCTAATTACTTTTGAATTCTAGACTTAATCACATCATTTGTAAGCACTAAGATACAATAACGAATAAAATAAATACATGTTCAACCAATCAAACGAGTACAATAGTATAATTTTCATACAAATAGGCAATTTTACTTCGTTTGCATAAATATTGCGATGTGGTTTAGTGATATTAAGCAGGAATATAGCAATACAATGACTGGCAGATAATGTTTGAACAAGATAAGTTGGTCATGCGTACTTAGAATATTATTATGTTATGGTAACTGTTAGGTCATTGAGCACCAACCACAGACCGGATGACTTAGGGAGGGCTCTACCACAAGGTGGACCGATGATATTGCAGGAGCATAAGCATAAACTTGCGTTTCATACCCGTCTCCACAAACTAAGTAACTCTAATGGGGCAATGTATAAGATTCTATAACAAAATTCCCAGTGATATCAGAGAAATGTCTACGAATAAGTTTAAAAGAACTATAAAAGCCAAGTTGCGTAGCAGAGCTTACTACAATACTTCTGATTATTTATGTGACAAAACGGCTTGGGATAGAGTCACTCTAAATTAATACATTTAAGTTCAATGTAATTTTATACTAAGTAATACATATTTTTTTAATGGATTCTGGCAGTGTTTTTGAGTAGCTGACAAGTTATGCACTGCACGGTAGGGTAATAAAAAATATCATAGGGTCGCGGGATCGCACGATACAGGTAGCGCAAAAACGCGGCTATAGTGGAGATCCTTGGGGGTGACCTTTGTGGCAGCGGTGTTTTCCCGCTTATATGTTATGTTATAATATGATGATGATTTTTTGATGTGAAACATCTATAGCCGCACGTAAAACAGATTTCTGGCGTGACGACGCATGCCGTGGCGACGCGTCGCCACGCTATACGATAGTAGTGTGTACGGAGTGGCGACGCGTCGCCATGCGCAATCGACTTTTTATTTTATCATTATTTATGACATATTTAGTTCCTATCACAATATGTTCTTTTCTGCATATTACTTTTACAAAATAATGTCGATGTTTCACATCTGCCAGGCGTCCCGTGACGGCTCATTTTTTTTATCCAGTTGCATCTGCAATTTACTTATTTATTACAGAATGAATATCAATAAAGGGTATTAGCTACCAATCTATATTTATATAATTAAATCCAAATCCGTTTAGCCGTTTTTAGGTAATTATGAATCAAATAGGCCTAAAAGGCGCTCCTAACCCGTTGCTCACACCGGTCAATAAGTGATCAGCGAGGCTAATTATCTAACATGCTGCTAGTTTTTAGATGGATGACCACCAAAGTTCTCTAATTTCGGAGTGTCTCCGTGAGGACACGTTAACCTGTTAAAATAAACTCCAAGGAAAAAACGACATTCGAGTGACGGGCTGGTTGGCGTGGTTGGCAGATACTTGCCTTTCACGCCGCAGGTTGTGGGTTCGATTCCCACTCAGGACAGATATTTGTGTGCATGAACATGTCTATTTGTCCCGAGTCTAGTTTATACTAAAGAATAGCAGTATATCAGTTATCCGCTTTATTCATCCATAGTACAAACTTTGCTTATTTTGGGATTATTCATTATTCACACACGGCCACAGATGGCCGTGTGTGAATCATGTCCAGGTATATTATAATTAAATTATCGTCTGCTGCTAGACTTCTCAAAAAGCTTATGACATTACCTCGTTGTATAGATTATCCGATACGCCGGCTGAACTTTCGTAAAAGACCTCTCCCAAAGATAGAGAAATAGGGCACAGCGGTCATTCGTTCAAAGAGCAACCCAACTGGGAAGTACCTCCACCTTACAGAAGACATTCCTTAATAATAACATTAATAACTTAATGTGGTGCTTCTGCGTGTGAGTAAGGTCGCCAGAGCTCATCGGGGGCCACCAACCTTTGTTTGCTGACTCTTAAAGGCCGGCAACGCACCCGCGATTCCTCTGATGTTGTGGGGTGTCCATGGGCGGCGGTTATCACTTACCATCAGGTGATCAGGCTCGATTGTCGCCCTCTGATATTAAAAAGAAAACGTGTGGCACTCGGAGACTGCCGCGGTAAAGCTATTGCATAGCATTTTTTATCAACTTATGAAATTATAATTATTTATTTTATAATACTGCATTTGTGATAACAATAATAAAAATAATTTATATAGAGTACTAACTCATTTTGTTTCACTATTTTTTCGTGACTTTCTTCATTAATAAATGCACTTTGTTTATTCATATTTAAAACACTTTGTACACAAAATAATACGAGTACAGATATTCACTGTTGTACGTAGATGATAAATACCTATACACCTATAATATACTTTCTCATAAACAGCTGATAACGGTAGTTTTCCAATACAACCAATGCCACCTAAAGGCGGGTTGCTGAACTAAATAGACAAGCGTGATATTTCAAAAAGTCATTAAAAGTTCTGGTATTTATCGATAGATGGCGGTCGGAGTGGGGGGTGTTAGGTTTTTTTCGTTACGGAATTTCTGGATTCGGTCCCCACGCTCAAGGCCCGCGATAGAAGCTATGTAATAACTTAAAATATCCACTATTTTCGGTATTGCGCTACCCACATCTAGCAGTTTTCAACAACCCTCACAAGATTGTCAGTCCATCTTATTTAATTAATTTCTATCCATCTTGGACGAACTTTACTTAAATATAAATACTAACGAATCACAATTTGTACACACGATATTTACCCAATGAATTAAACTGAAATGAATTATTAATTCTTTACAGCTCGTATAAAGGTAATATTGATTCATTGTTTATTAAAAAGTTTTGCTAGTTATAGACTGGGTTGTTGACAGTTCAGATATTATGTTGCAGTTTGAATATTTTGGACAAGTTTATTCTCCAGAGGTGTACAGGATACCTGAACTAGTACGTAACTATCAAAATTCCACAAAGTAAACACGTTGCAATACTGTTCCGTGATAGAGTTAGCTAACTCATAGCACAACAGACGTGAGATCATCTGCCCTGTTTGCAAGTTAGGAGCTATTCGTTGTACTGTGATTGTCGAGCTATTTTACCTGCTTTGTGCGTTCGTTAGCTTTGGCAATGCAATTGCCGATTTAACTAGCAGTAGGCTTAAGTTTTTGCTAGAACCAATCTTAAACAGTTCGCCGCTATATCACGTTTGAGCAAGTTGTATAATTCCATGAGAGAAAACTTAGACGTCTTCAATTCCAGCTTAACTAATTTTAGAAATACTGTATTAAGATTATTGAGTGATATATAAAACTGTACCAATATTATAGATTATATATATATACTTACATAAATATAGCTATATTATGCATTGTGTACCTAATATTAATAGTTTTTAGTTATAATTAGTATTAATTTAAGTGTCTTCAATATGAGGATACTGACTAGTCTGTACTTTTTTTTTATCAGTGTTACTCACCAATGTCATTGTACATGTTGTGGCACCTTTAGAAGCTGTACATTTAAATTATATTATTGTATAGATTATAACATTTTAGATTTAAATAGATGTAACAGCTACTGGATGTCCTTAAATAAATAAATAAGTTTACAACCTGTATTAAAAGACTCAGTCTGAGCGGAGTCTTTACCTCTTTGGGTACTTTTTAGGATCTGTGAAATGAATTATATTTGCACAATTATGGTAACTAGTCGTATTGTTCCCAGTTTAGAAAGGGCAAAGTCAAAAATTATTTATTATGTAAAAAATTTACATTTATGTGGAATCGTCATTTTTTTACCCTACCGTGAAGTGCATGACGTGGCAGCTACTGAGAAACACTGCCAGAAAACTCAGTAGGAATAAAATAAAATATAGTTAAGATTAATTACAGTCATGTGTGTTGACTCAGAACAATTCAATCACAAGCACTTTTGTCACTTAAATAATCATAAATTATGTAATATGCCCTGCTACACAATTTGGCTTTAATAATTCTTTTAAACTTATTCGTAGACATTTCTCTAATATAATTGGGAAGTTTGTTATAGAATCTAAATCTAATAGTATACTAAACATACATTTGCTTCTATTGATGCTTATATGGTCTGGAACGGATGCGAGTGATTATTATCGTATGTTGGGTACATACGATAATTATGTCTCGCATTCATTACCTTCTTTATTATGAATAGACTTTATAAGGACCTGTTAGCGTGGTTGGTAAATGCTTGCCTTTCACGCGGCAGATCGTGGGTTTGGTGTGTGCATGAACATGTATGTTTGCCCTCTGTCTGGGTGTAATTATCTATTTAAGTATGTATTTATAAAAGAAAAGTAATTATATGTAGTATATCAGTTATCTAATTTCCATAGTCCAAGTTCTGCTTAATTTGGGTTCAGATGGCCGTGTGTGAATAATATCCTTAGATATTAATATATGTCATATTTGTAATTATTGTTAGTTGCATAAATATAATTGCAATGATTTTCGTTCGAATTGTACCCAATTGTCTTAACTGTGCGCTTTCTCTGTAAGCGAATTATTGCAAATACTTACTGAGAAAATTAATGTGTAACCGCAAAAAAAAAGTCTGACATCCCTGTCGCGATTTCTCATGAGAATACAGCACAGAACTTATAAAAAGATTGAAAAAGTTTATGCAGGGTCAGCACAATGCGAGTTATTTCCTGGATATTGCAAGTGTTGTCTCGCAGGTCTAATCGTAGCGAGTTAAGTAGTAAAGAATTTATAAGTTCTGGTAGTTTACTGCCTCGATGATACTTGCTGTTTTTTTCCAGCACATTGACTAACACTGCCCTAGTAACTTACTGGTAACTTCAATGAACTTAAAATGTCTACACTGAGATAACGGTAAGTTTCACCGACTAAGTAAACTAAGTATATGGGGTTGCGGTAGAGGTACTATAGTATTAGCTAGTTTCATTTTTAATTATTTTAGAGGCTCATATCTCTCCAAATACTCCTTTTAATGAAAATAGTTTCGTGATTGTATTTCTTAAGACCTATCAAGGACACCACAAACTATGGGATTCATGAGAAATAACAAAACATACATTCATACATACCTTCTGTATACATATTCTATATGTATACAGAAGGTATGTAGTGAAGGTATATAAGGTATATCTTCACTAAAAAAACTTGTGTGTACTTATGTACACGCGTTAGAAGTTATACTTCTTAATGTACAACTTGAACATAGTTATCAATTTTCATACCACCTAGAACTAACTTCATGCTGTTAAATTTTTTGGTGTCGGTGTGCGCGCGCATCGTAAAAATTCACTCTCATCATTTTTCTCCATCGCGCCAAAAGAAGTATAACTTCAAAAGTTGCCAAAATTACAGCTTTCTATTACTAAAGGCGTCTAGACTAGAGCTGCGGTTAGGCTAGCTTACAGGACAGCCTTTAGGGATTCCTGTCGCCAGTCTCGGAAGACTGCACTGCGCGTTTTACTTATACAAACCGATTTTTACGGCATTTATGATTGATGGAAATAGGTTTCTGTTCATTATCATCATCATACTCCTCCAAAGGTTTCCATAACATTGCCATATGCCGTAGTCATCGCGCTTGGCATGCGAGTTGGCGACCGTAGTTCAAGAGCTGGCACGCATTTTTGGGTAGGTATTTGAGGCAAGTTGAAAACTTGTCCTATAGCTCTTCAGACACACACAGTTCAAGAGCTGGCACGCATTTTTGGGTAGGTATTTGAGGCAAGTTGAAAACTTGTCCTATAGCTCTTCAGACACACACAGTTCAAGAGCTGGCACGCATTTTTGGGTAGGTATTTGAGGCAAGTTGAAAACTTGTCCTATAGCTCTTCAGACACACACAGTTCAAGAGCTGGCACGCATTTTTGGGTAGGTATTTGAGGCAAGTTGAAAACTTGTCCTATAGCTCTTCAGACACACACAGTTCAAGAGCTGGCACGCATTTTTGGGTAGGTATTTGAGGCAAGTTGAAAACTTGTCCTATAGCTCTTCAGACACACACAGTTCAAGAGCTGGCACGCATTTTTGGGTAGGTATTTGAGGCAAGTTGAAAACTTGTCCTATAGCTCTTCAGACACACACAGTTCAAGAGCTGGCACGCATTTTTGGGTAGGTATTTGAGGCAAATTGAAAACTTGTCCTATAGCTCTTCAGACACACACAGTTCAAGAGCTGGCACGCATTTTTGGGTAGGTATTTGAGGCAAGTTGAAAACTTGTCCTATAGCTCTTCAGACACACCCCAACACGGAACTGCAGACCTGGCTGGCGGGTAGCGGGTCTAAACCAACCCGTATTTTTTTTAATTTTTGTTATCCAAAAAATGTATTTGAGGCAAGCTGAAATTCTGATATGTTGTAGTTTAATGTTCGTACAATACATAAATAACATTCAAGTTGCCTCGAATACATTTTTTCGATTTTTTTGCTAAATATTTTTGCACACGTCTGGCAGTGCTAAAGACCCGACAGAATCGCCTGTCTTTTTTTTGTATTGTATAAACATTAAACTACAACATATAAAAATTTCAGCTTGCCTCAAATACATAATTTGGTTAAATAAAAAAAAAATCAAAAATTTAGAGGTAGGTCTGCGGCGTAAAAAGCAAGCATTTGACAACCACGCCAACTGGCGCGACATAAACTATGCTATAAATATACTTTAAAAAATAATCTTTCCAGGGACAATCCAGGGACAATGTCACACAGATCATCCTAGCCCTAAACTAAGCAAAGCTTGTACTATGGGTACCAGTCGACGATATACATACATATAGATAGATAAATACTTAAATACATAGAAAACATCCATGACTCAGAAACAAATATTCGTGCTCATCACACAAATATTTGCACTTACCGGGATTCGAACCCAGGACCACCAGCTTCGTAGACAGGAGCACTACCAACTAGGCTACGGTGACCGTCAACATATCCTGTTCTCTTGCTCAGTGTAGAGCCAAAAGTATTCCATACTTTTTTGTTTCGAATCTGGAGTGTTATTTTTTTTCGAACCTAATCAATTAAAACGGTCAGAGAAAAAAGAGTCGATCCCTAATTTATTTCCATTCAAACGAAGGTAAATTAGTAAACAGCATTCGTATTTGTTATTTATAATTGATTTTTAATCACATACGTACCGGTGTAGGTATATTAATCATTTCCTTAATTGTATTTTTATTGATTAATTCTACTGGGCAAACAATCTTTATGTTAGATGTATTAATATTAAAAGCATTTGTATTTGAACAGGTGTATGACATATTTTCAAGCTTAATATACTAATATGTACGTTTGTAGTATATTATACTAGCGGCCCGGTACGTGCTTCGCTACGTATAAGGCATTGTAATAAAAAAAATATTATTAAGTTCATTTATTCATAAAAAAATTATTTTAAATTGCTAAAAGATGTTGATTTTACACTTTTTCAATACATTTTTTTAATATTTCTCTACGTACAAACCTTCCCTGGACTTTCACGAATAATTCAAGACCAAAATTAGCCAAATCGGTAAAGGCGTTGTTGAGTTATAACATTACAACGAAAAGTGGCATTGATTTTTATATATATAGATTTGTTAATACATTTAGTTGACTGCACGTGTGGCGCAGCGGCTAAGACAGTCGCCTCGCCGCTTCGTGTCTTGGGTTCGAGTCCCTCACCGGACAATTATTTGTGTGACCCATAAATATTTGTTCCGAGTCTGGATGTAATTTGTGTCCGTCTATTATATGTTTGTAAAGTACCCCGCGACACAGGGATTAGATTCCAAAGTGGGGGCGATGTATTAAAAAATAGTTTTAGCCTAATGATTGCTGGATAAAGGCGTCTCCCAAAAAATCTCCACAATGTGGTTGTTCCCACCATTTGGAGGAATCACATTAATATTATAAAGGCGAAAGTTTGTGAGTGTGTATGTTTGATATTTCTTCACGTCTAAACAGCTGGATCGATTTTAATAAAATTTGGTATTGAGTTAGCTGACACCCTGGATTAACACATTTTTTTACAATTTTATTGATTAATTTGTTAATGTTGCGATAATTTATTAAATGTTATATTTTAATGTATCCTCAGGCTAATAATTGATACAATATTTACATGTTATATTTTATTTATATTCAAATTAGGAAATTTAAATTAGGTTTTATAATTCTGTGATTATTAATTATTATATTTCAAAATTTTAGACTAATGATCCTGTAGATGTGGTGCTTACCTATAAGTGGTCGCTATACTTGGTTTAATTTATGTATATTTTGATTTCTCTGTGATTGTATTAGTATAAGTTGCCGTTGGTGAGCCAAATAAATAAATAAACACATAGGCTATAATTTATAAAGTTTAACGCGGGTAAAATCACGGGGCACAACTAGTAATCCATAATCGCCACGCTTGGCAGACGGGTTGTCGATCGAAGTATGGTGACCATAGTACATAGAAAGTGATCGTTCTCTGGTAGACATTTCCTCGGTATTCTACTCCAAGATATGATACTGTTTGTCGTCAGTAACTCAGCTCAAAACATTTAACAAGACCATATAATCCTTTCACTCTTTGATCAGCTCGGCAAGTGGCTGAAGAGTTTAACAACTCAGTTATGCATTATCCAATTTAAATCCAGATCGATATCTCTATGTACAGACGCTAGCACATCCAGCTACCCCAATCTGCCAAATTTGTTTTATAGATTTTCAACTTTAACACAAAAGCATAAGGTTCACTTTCAATTGGGCAAATTTGACAGATTGGGGTAGCTTGATGTGCGGGCGTCTGTACAGCGGTAGCGTGTTCAACCGCAGATAATCATATCCCAGGCCGGGCAAAGAAGTGATTTGAGGGGTTTTCTGTAAAGAAAAAATCCTCAGTATCAGCCCGAAGGCGGAAAATTGGTGGTATTTCTACCACTGTGTTTCGAACTTACACCCGTCGATCCTGTATCATTTTTGAAAAATGATAATACCCCATCATCATCATCATCATTATATCAGCCGAAAGACGTCCACTGCTGGACAAAGGCCTCCCCCAAAGATCTCCACAATTGCCGGTCTTGCGCTATCCACATCCAGCGATTTCCAGCGACCCGCACAAGATCATCGGTCCATCTTGTAGGGGCCCTGCCCACGCTGCGTCTTCCGGTTCGTGGTCGCCACTCGAGAACCTTTCTGCCCCATCGGCCGTCGGCTCTACGAGCTATGTGCCCTGCCCACTGCCACTTCAGCTTGGCAATTCTTACGGCTATGTCGGTTACTTTGGTTTTTTTTATTTTATTTTTATTTTTACTTTATTGGGACATAAAACAGTTACACATTAGGTATAGTTAAATTATTTAAATATAAATTTTAAGAATAGGTAAACGTGTAACCCACACCAATGTCCGCGAATTAATGTTAAAAATAGGTAGTAATAAATGCGTGCATTAATTAAGCAGAGAAGTACCTATGTAGGTACTAGTGAGTAGGTATTAACTATAACTATTTTAGTAGTTCAGTAGCCATTTTTTTGAACTTAAAGTGCGATAGTGCAAAAATGTCCAAATCGTGGAAGTGTGTGTTATACGTTTCCACAATGCGTCGGAGAGGCACCCGTGCGCCAGCGTGAGTTCTGCACCGCGCGGTGTGGAACAGCCGGGGCACGCGTGCCTCTCGACGCATTACAGTTCTAGGTACAATATAACATAAGTTGTTAGTGATGTCAGTGCAATCAAACTTGTTATTACAAAGACCATGAAGCATCATGACCATCAGTAAACTACGTCTGGACTGTAAGCTCTGAAGTTTATAGCGTTCCAATAAATCTGTGTATGGTATTCTAGACTTAGTGCATCTATAGTGCATAGATCGTAGAAATTTTTTTTGAACAATTTCTAGTTTTTTTATGTAAACGTCAAAAATAGGGCTCCAAATCGGGACTGCGTATTCCAATTGAGAACGTACTAAGGTTTTATATAAAAGTAAAAATGTCGACGGTCTTTTAAAGTCAGATGACGATCTCATTATAAATCCAAACATACGATACGCTTTATTAATGACATTATCTATGTGACAGTCGAAGTGTAATTTTGAGTCGATTAAGACCCCAAGATCTCTAATACGGTCGACTCTTTGTAGACTGATATCACATAGATTATAATCGAATGTTATAATGTTTCTGTTTTTTGTGAAAGTAATTATATTGCATTTGGGTAAGCTGAGCTGAAGTTTATTTTGTAAACAGTATCGAGAAAGTCTATCTAGGTCTTCCTGTAAAAGTAGGCAATCTTGTATGGTTTTGCATGTCTTGTAAATTTTGATATCGTCGGCGTACATTAGAAATTGGGAATGGATGAAACATGTTTTAATGTCATTAACGAATAAAGTATACAATAGTGGCCCAATTATTGAGCCTTGGGGCACACCAGATGTGACGATAATTGGGTTAGATTGGAAGCCATTAATAACCACCTTTTGTGATCTATTAAATATGTAAGCCATGAACCAACGCAATAGGTTGCCACGGATACCATTATAAGCAATTTTATCTAGTAGCAATTTATGGTCCACCTTATCGAAAGCCTTCCGAAAATCGGTGTACACAGCGTCAACCTGAATCTGTCCATCCATATTTTTAAATAAGTAATCTGTAAAAACAATTAGATTGGTATTAGTTGAACGACGTTTCACAAATCCATGCTGTTCACGAACTATAAGGTTGTGAATCTGTGAGTATAATGCGCCATGTACAAGACTCTCGAAAAGTTTCGACAAGGTGGAGAGTATCGAAATAGGACGATAATTATTTATACTTGATTTGTCACCACTCTTAAACACCGGTGTGATATTAGCCCGTTTCCAAATATCGGGAAAAGTCCCCTCGCGCAAGCATTTATTAAATAAAATATGGAGTGGAAGGACTATGTTATTTGCGATTTTCTTTATAAAGATAGGTGGAATGCCATCAGGACCTGAACCTTTAGTCGAGTCAAGTTTTTTTATCGCGTTATGTATTGTATCGACTGGTAAGTAGATGTCAGAGATACAAGGCGAATTATCTGCATATGCACTAGGTGACTGCCACGTCATGGGATCTAAGGTCGAGGGTTCATAAACAGAAGTGAAATAGGTTGAAAACATATTACATATATCAGTCGGATTATTAGAATTAAGATTTTCAAGATACATGCTCGCTGGAATCTCCACTCTGCCTTTTCGATAAGAAACGTAAGTCCAGAAATGTTTTATACTAAGCGGGATGCTGTCTTCAACCGATTTCATGTATCTTGCGAAACATGTAACACATTCAGACTTAAAACGTTTACGATGGACTGAAAAACTTTCATAATCCGATGCATTGGAATAAATTTTCCATTTTAGCCAAGCTTTTTCCTTGGTTTTGAAAATGCGAATTAGGGCAGGAGAGAACCACACTGGAAAACGTGATTTTTTTATGCGAGTAAATGGAACATGTGTTTTGATAATACTATAAATTTTATCATAAAATATTTCAACCGCTCGATGAGCTGACGACTCGTATAACAATTGATTCCAGTCTAATTTGCACAGCTCGTTATTAATTAAATCATATTTGGCCTTATAAAAATTATGTTTAGTATATAATTGCCGTTTCATTGGTATAACTTTTGTATCTAGCGACGTTACTACCAAGAAGGCGGGGTGGTAAGTATCAATAGGTAACAGTGGTAGACAAGTTTTGGCCTCGCAGTCAACGTTTGACAGAAACAAGTCAAGTATGCGTCCTAAATTATTCCTTATTGTATTGTATTGAAAAGTATTAGTAAAAGAAATAAAATTGCTGAAAAAACTGCTTATTGTATCTGTCGCTTGTGGAATCACATAGTTTATTCCACTACGGTCCAACCAGTTTAGGCCTGGTAAATTATAATCACCTAATACGAAAACTGCGTCAGTACTAGTGTCGTTAATGAAGTCTTGCAAAATATCTAAGTGTGATGTATACAAGTGGTCCGGTGAATTCGGCGGTAAATAGGCTGCACTAATAAAATGGCGCTTAGAGGGCCGCGACGCGGGCAGCTGCACCGTATTGGTGTTCAATAGCAGCATGCGAGGCGCGCATCAAAACGTTAGAAGGTCGTAACGTTTTCAAAACGGCTATGAGCACACCGCCACCATCTCGTTTTCCCGTAATACTTCGGTCACGGTCACACCTAAACACCAGATACCTATCGTCAATGAATTCACTGTCAGGTATGGTGGGTATTAGCCATGTCTCCGTGAGAACTATTACGTCATAAGAAAATGATAAAATATTTATAAATAAGGTGTGGAGCTTAGTACGAAGTCCTCTGCAGTTTTGGTAGTAAATATTTAAATTGTACTTATCCATCGGTAAAAGAAAAAATATAAAATACGTTACCAAAACAAGGCTTAAAGTTCATTATAATTAGAGATCTGAACGAATTAAAATATGAAACAAGTAAATGAGTTTTACAACACATATAGAATGTTACCAATAACGGCAAATAGGAACGATAATATTTTAAGCACGATCGTATAACTATTGTTCTATCTTTGCAAAAGTATAAGTATTTACTATCTGTTCTTAAAAACACTAATATATAATTAAGTTTAACTACACTAACATGGTCTTGCTTCTTACTATTAATTAACGAAACATAATTAAGAAAGTTATAATATTTTAAATTCATTGCACATTTATTTTGAAGCATGAGGGTCATCGGTAGGTTATTCGTACTAACTTCAATAGTAAAAACGGCGTAAACAACACAGAGTAGACTACGAGTCAGAGAAGTCGCACTTCGGGCTAAACAAAATAACATGTAATAAAAAGTTAGACTGCACTGAAACCAAACTTTGACGCTAATACACATAAATATATCATTCAGGTGCTTTATAGGGTTTAATTTTGCATAAGTCTTCTTCGGTACGGATAGGAAAGGCTGCCTGAGCAACATCAGCGCGAACAAGTATAACACCATTTTTGATCCAGACAAATCGATGCCCGTTTTGTTTCGCGGCTTCTATAGTTTGACGAAATAATATCTTGTTGTTCAATGTAAGGTGCTCATTTATATAGATCTTATTCGAATTCGTATCCAGCTTCAGCTCATCAGACGTAATTCCTTTTTTGCGACGTGCAGCCGCAATAAAGTTGTCACGTAGAATTTGGCTTGAAAGTTTGACCACTATGTTTTTTGGTCTTGTGGATTTTGGATTCAATTACGGTACTCGATGAATAGCAATGACGTCACGTGGCAAAAGTGTTTGCTTGATCAAAGTAGCAATATTTTCAAATATCTGGAGCAAGTTTTCACCGCGTTTTTCGGGCAAGTTGCTTATCTCGACATTGCAGTTTCGGGATTTTTGCTCCGCTACTTCCAATTTTTTTTCCAGGATAGCAATTCGTTGGACAACTCCCTTAGGAGAAGAAATATTCTCTTCGAGTTTCGAGATACGCGATGCAAAATTATTCGACTTCTCTTCCAAGTAATCATATTTGTCACTTATAAACTTGATAGTAGACTTTATTCCATCAAATTCGGATAAGAGTATTGAAAATTTTTCATCCTGTTTTGCCAAGCACGTTTCAAACATAGATTTCATATTCGCCTGAAAATCTTTCAGCTCATCACGCAAATTTATATCACTATTGGATGGCACGCCTTTGCGGTAAGTGACGTATGGAGGAGGAGACTCCTTATCTATTAAGGACCCATCGATAGTTGTTTCACCAGATCCAGGTAGATCGTCGACATCACTAATACGGTCAAAAGTGCTGTTTAAAGTTGCCATAACGTTGACGAAGTTAGGAAGTCTCTGTCCAATACACTACTCTGTACGGCAAACGCACCTGCCGATAACACTAATGAGTATAATAGTCACAAACGCACTAATTACGCACACAAAGATATTATTAAAACAAGTTATACTGATTGAGTATAAGACAGCCGCTCTGCTGTGAGGCGCACGACGGAATGGTTCGCCATATCCCAATAATTATCCAATTAGGGCACCTGCTTTCTACGTGTACACATGTTTCTACGAATAAATGACTTACTTACATATTTATTCAGAACAACCAATTTAGAAGGTAGACATTTATTACCTGGCTTAAACCAAAAGGATTGGAAGGACGGGTACATCTAATAAATAAGTAAGTATACAGAGTGTTCTTTTAGTCTAAATTCATATAATCTACTTCTGGACCGAAAGTCTATAATGACTACTAGTCTAGAGGCGCTTAAATCAACTTCCCCTACAGTTTTGGGTGCATTATATCGTGGGTAATGATGGGATATAATGCACCGAAAACTGTAGAGACACTTGACTTAACTGTTCACCATGGCACCACTAGGTGTAAATTTATACAAGTAGATGCACTGCCAACTACCACTTTGTGTCCTTGCATTGCTTTGGTTCATCCAAAGTTTGTCTGGAAGAGATTGCTATATAAGCGACAAGACCGCCGTTTGTACCTCATAATATAAGTTAACTTATGTTTCAATGTCATGTTTCGATTTGGTGCAATAAAGTGTAATCTATTTATCTATTACTAGTTAGCTAGGTTATACCCGCATTAAACTTTATAAATTATAGCCTATGTGTTAATCCAGGGTGTCTAGGGTAACTCCATACCTAATTTTAATAAAATCGCTCCAGCCGTTTAGAAGTCTAGAAGTAACAAACATACACACTCACAAACTTTTGCCTTTATCATTTAAGTAGGATTTTGTGGTTACGCAATATACTGAAATCATTATCAGCATATCGCGTAACCACTATATAAAACGGATTTCACCCTGCTAGTGAGTAAGATTTTCTGTTTTATATCTGTAGAAGCCAAATAAAAAAAAATTGACCCTACTTTGCCATGCTCATGTTGAACTAAGGTAAAATTTAAGTTTAAATTTATCGATAATGGATAAACAATATGTCTGGTAGACCTACACTAAGCTCTTACTACTACATACTTAATGTGAAAAGGAAACTTTCAGGGTAAATCAATAGTAATAAACCGCTTAAAGTTACGTCAAATTCACGCAACGAGTGTTCCGTACCAATCTTGATCGCATAAATATATATTTAGTTCTAACAAACCTCTTTTTAATGTCAAACATTATTGTTTAGTTCAGAAAAATTACTACTGCCGAGAAAATTGTCTTCATTCAACTTTAGAAGACATTAAAAAAATATTATTTTACTAGCTGTGCTCCACCCGCCTTATAAATAATAAATAATAATAGCCCATATGTAATTTGGATATATAATTTGGATATGTAATTTGGTATATTACTACAAAGTTTCATCAAAATCCGTTCGGTAGTTTTTGCGTAAAAGTGTGACAAACATCCATACATCGATACTCACAAACTTTCGCATTTATAATATTAATAGGATCTGTTGTAAATTTCAAATATATGCCATAAGATACTTGCAGAAATATGACACTGTAACAGGCCGATTGACATAAAGTGCAACCTCAGGCTGATTTCAGAGTCACTAGTGCGGCACGCGCCGTATGCCAGCGCGTTTCAACAGCGCGCGCTTGACGCGCGGACCACTGTGAAACGAGTTTTAGTATCGCGCGTTTCTTTGCAATGTACAGTTGTATATAATCTAGTTTAGCTATTTTTTTTATGGAAAGAGTGCAACAGCGACGTCGTCGTAGAAGATTGCAAATTGTTCCGTTCAATGGCACAAGGTTACTAAAGTTTAAAGACATTTATTCTCATTAAGACATACGTCACTCACATGAGAACTTAGATATAAACAAAATTATAATAATACTAGCGGCCCGGTGCGTGCTTCGCTACGTATAAGGCATAGTAAGAAAAAAAATTATTATTAGGTTCAATTATTCAAACAATTTTTTTTTTAAATTGCTAAAAGATGTTGATTTTACACATTTTCAAGACTTTTTTAAATATTTCTCTACTTACAAACCTGCCCTCGACTTCCACGAATAATTCAAGACCAAAATTTGCCAAATCGGTAAAGGCGTTGTTGAGTTATAACATTACAACGAAAAGTGGCATTGATTTTTATATAATAGGTCTTTACCTATGAAATTGCCGTTTTGTATGAAAAAATTTAAACGAATTTTTTTCATGAATTTTTTTATTTGTATTAATCGAAGTAATCACCCATGCAATCAATGCATCTTTGCCATCGCAGTGGCAGTTTATTGATGCCCTTCTTAAAGAAATCAGCTGGACGGGAGGCAACAAATTCTTCAAAGGCATTTTGTACTGCCTCTCGGGTATTGAATTTTTTTCCCGCCAAGAAGTTATCCAAATTCTGGAAAAAGTAGTAGTCTGTAGGCGCAAGGTCTGGTGAGTAGGGCGGATGACGGAGAGCTTCCAACCCCAGTTCTTGCTACTTGGAGACCGTCTGCTGTGCAGTATGAGGTCGCGCGTTGTCGTGCAGGAGCAGCGGAGACGAGCGATTGACCAATGCTGGTTGGAGATGCGCCAGCTTCTCCATCATTGTGCTCAGTTCTTCACAGTACACATCTGCAGTAATGCTCACCCCGTTTGGTAAGAAGCTGTGATGAATCACACCGGCGCTAGACCACCAAACAGTGACCATCACTTTTCTAGGGGTAAGTTTTCGTTTAGGGCATTGTTTAGGTGCTGAACCAGGATCCAACCAACTTGCTGAGCGCTTGCGGTTATCAAACAGAATCCATTTTTCATCGCAGGTAACAATGCGGTTCAAAATTCCTTCATTTGTGTGTCTGTTGAGCAGTGCAAGGCACGTCTCGACGCGTACTTCGCGCTGGCGATCATTGAGTTCGTGGGGCACCCATTTGTCAAGCTTTTTTACCTTGCCAATTTGACGCAAATGGACCAATATTGTTTTGACGCTAACGTCGAAAGCTGCTGCTAATTCAGCCGTAGATTGTGTATCATCAGCTTCCACAACCGCCTTTAATTCGTCATTGTCGACCAAAGTCTTCGGACGACCGCGAGGTTCATTTTTCAGGTCGAAATTTCCAGAACGGAAGCGAGCAAACCAATAACAGGTGGTGCGTTGGTTTGTAGTGTTAGCTCCGTAAACGTCGTTGATGTTGCGTGCCGCTTGTGCCGCGTTGCTGCCACGACGGTACTCATATTCCATAATTACTCGAATTTTTAACGTATCCATGATGACGAAAAAGATTGAAATGCGATGAAAATGTAACACTAATCAATAAAGAAATGACTACTTTTGGAAAAAAGAATCCATGTTTTTAAAATAAAATTAATTTGAAATTAGAATTCTTAGCCAAACAAAAATTATTTTGATTTGAAATGGCCAGTACTGCAGAACGGCAATTTCATAGGTAAAGACCTAATATATAAATATGATCGTAAAAAAATTAAAATGAACATAAAACAAAAAAAAACGTAATGACAATTTATGCTACGTGGTTCTAATCATAACAAACATAAACAATGTTATACTTATCTAGGTGTAAAACTACTAAGACGCGCCTTCGTAACATCGTTCTCCGATTTACCAGAATATACTTATGTTATGATTTTATGTTCTTCGATACGGAACGTCTGGACGAAAGGCGAAAATGTTTAAAAATACTGTAACTATACTTTTTGCGTTGTAGCATGGTGCGGGTGACAGTTGCTTATTTGACGTTGAAATCTATAAGTATCACATTACTAGGGATGTGCAATACATTTTTATTGCTAACGATACTCGCAGCATAAATCTAATAAGTTCTCTATGATATTGTTATGAAAATTTGTGTGTATTCAGTTGTGCAGTGTAACTAGGTACGTGTACAAACTACCTATATACAAATTTACCTATGCACAAAATACGTTTTTTATTATACAAAAATATCGACTGCCCATCGAAGCAGTCCATCCCATCACTAAATACGTCTATGACGTTACGTTATACGCATAACGCTTTGCTTATTTTTCATTCAATTTAATTTTTTGAGATGAACATTCTGGTTGCATTTAATTCAATTTACTACAGTTATTAATGATTTAATATGTAACAAATGTGGTACAGCTGAGATACTAAGACATAATTTGTAAATCGCTGCGCCTTTCAAGAGTGAAACGAAATGTTACTGAAACTGTCACCCGCACCATGCTATAAATATTATAAGTACTAACACTACACTATGACCCTGGTGTTGCAGCAGAGGTTGCGGTGATCGTATACCATCGAATGATTCGCTGGTCAAATGATTGTTTCTCCCTAACTTGATAAAAAAGGTAAGGGTGTCAGTTAATGTTCTTTTATCTTTTCGGTGAGGATCCCTGAAAGGTTATAAGTCTGACAGGCAAATGTTACATAAATAATATATTTCAAACACGTATGAAGCTAATTAAATATTAGTTTAAATGTCATGTTTGTTTTGTATATGCTGTTAAGTACATAAGTCTATTGTATATTTACTACAGAAATTTCTTGGAACATAATTTGATTATGTAATTATATAATTTGTAACATAAATAGTTAAGTTAAGGAGCACGCAAACCACATGCAAAATACTCAAAAAAATATTAACTTCCCATAAAAGAAATACATTTTTATAAGAAACAATATGTAGTAAAAATATTAGACTTAAACTAGATAATTAAACATAATCTCTTGACAATAACTTGATACGAGCTAGCTAAATCTCAATGCTATAATAAAATAAATTTTATAAATTTATTTTATTATAATAAATTAAATTATATTATATATATTATTAATAAATTTATTTTATTTAAATAATATAGTAATAATAATATCTCGGGACAATGTCACACAGATCATCCTAACCCCAAACTAAGCAAAGCTTGTACTATGGGTACCAGGCGACGATATACATACTTATATAGATAGATAAATACTTTATACATAGAAAACATCCATGACTCAGAAACAAATATTCGTGCTCTTCACACAAATACTTGCACTTACCGGGATTCGAACCCAGGACCACCAGCTTCGTAGGCAGGAGCACTACCAACTAGGCTACGGTGACCGTCAAAAATTAAATAGGATTGTACAATGTTCGCACTACTGAGTTATAACCTAAATAGACAGGGTAGAAATACTATATAGCTACACAGCATTGAAATTTACATAAAAATAAAAAGTTAACTTTTATTGAAGCAAATGAAATGTGAAAATCGTTGCTAGTTGGCTGTTGGTCTAGTGGATAGTGACGCGGACTGCTAAACCAGAGGTTGTGGGTTCGAACCCCACTCAGGACAATTCTCGGGCACGATGATTAGTTCTGTGTCTGGGTACAATTTATCTATAATATGTATGTATGTATTCAGAAATATATAAGTACTAGCTGTGCCCCGCGGTTTAACCCGCGTTAAACTTTATAAATTAGCACAGCTCTTCCCTCGTAGGTGATAGCGTGATAATATGTAGCCTATATGTTGACCCGACCTCTTAGTAATATTTATGCAAAATTTGAAGTAAATCCATGCAGCACTTTTTGAGTTTAGCCCGGACATACATACAGACAAACAGATAAACAGACAAAAATTCTAAAAACTATATTTTTGGCTTCGATATCGATGGTAGATCACGCCCCAAGTATCCTTTTAAAAAAATATTCAATGTACAGTTTTGACTTTCCTACGATTTTATTATATGTATAGATGTTTATCAGTTGTATGACTTGTATGGTTGCCATAGTACAGGCTCTGCCTAGTTGGGAATCAGATGGCAATGTGTTAATTGTCCAAAGATATTTATTTGTTATTATTATATTAGCGTACGCATGTAAGCGTACTAAATGAGCTTTTGGAACGAAATTACTTAAGGTAACTGGCGGGATAAATATGGGACAAAAATCGCAAAATTGTTGTCTAAGAGGACATACTCGAGTAAGAAATGAACAATTACGTATTAATCTAATAAAAGAAAGAACGGAGCAAATATTGCGTTTACAATATTAATTTTATAAAGGTTAGACTTGGAATAATATACAACGTGTATCATAAAAAGGATGGGAAGTTTACAATTATAAAAAAAAAATGATTGGATTTTAATTCGAAGTCTGTTGATTGGCATGTTTCTTTTAGGATGATTCTAGAGTTCCGCACAAAACTGTTAACAAGGAATCCTTATTTACATCACCAGCCTGATATTGTGCACTGCTGGACATAGGCTTCTCCCAAAGGTTCCTATATCATTGCCATTTGGAGGGGTTTCCGTAGTAACCGCACTTGGCATGTGAATTGCCCCTCACTTAAATGAACACAACTCATTTTAAATATGTCTGTAATTGAATACATAGGTAGTCGCTAAACAAGGCTTTCGGTCACATCATAGTAAGCGGTCACCGTAGGTTTGACGCTTGCTATAGAAATGGCATTAATCATGTGTTACCCTTTTACGCGTTACCCTTTCAAGACCAAGACAAAAGCTACATTACAGCCAGAACTGTCAGACTATTTAATAAATCCTTTTATCGTGGGGACCAGAACATAGCAGTGCAAGACCGGCCATTGTGGAGATCTTTGGGGGAGGCCTCTGTACTGCAGTGGGGTCTTTCGGCTGAGATGATGATGATGATAATGTAATATATATAGGAATATATTATTAATATATAAGACGGGCCTGTTGGCGTGGTTGGTAGATACGCTGCCTTTCACGCCGCAGGTCGTGTGTTCGATTCCCACCCGGAACAAATATTTGTGTGCATGTCTGTTTGTCCTGTGTCTGGGTGTAAATTATCTATATAAGTATGTATTTACAAAAGAAAAATAGTATCAGTTATCTGGTTTCCATAATACAAGCTCTGCTTAGTTTGGGATCAGATGGCCGAGTGTGAATAATGTCCCAGGATATTATTATTATTATTGGTCTCACAAATAGTTATCGGAGCAAGGTTCAGACTCAAAACAAATGGGCAAACCTCCTCACCACACCTTGGTAATATTTTGTTGTTAAATATGTGTTAATAATTTAATTAATTGTATTAATATATTTCTTATTGTAGCTTAACAACTTGTTACTTAAATATGAAATGATATATTTACACGCCGAGAACTCGCACAGAATGTGATTGATCCATCAATATTCATGTAACACCTGTTATGTATACTCATATTCAGTAAATAAATGAATTGAATAGTATAACAGTTTGTTAGCCATAGTATACATATAGATGACACATCAAAATATGCCAAACACACCACGCCAGAACTACCTAGTCGTGGTCATGACCGTGGTATGCTGGGTACATTTCGGTTCGTCCTCTATACATGACTGGCGGTCAAAAGGCTAATTAAATCGTTATTTACAATGATTCGAAAATAAATCGAACTACAAATAATCAGATGGAATCTGTTCTACGCAACAAGTGTGCCAAAGTATTCATTGAGTAGATTTTAAGGGTCGGGTATGAATTATTGTTATCTAGATGTAACTCTGAAACTTTGAATATCTCAGTGCACATCGTTCAGAGATAATATAATATAATATAAATAATATTATCTAGGGACAATGTCACACAGATCATCCTAGCCCCAAACTAAGCAAAGCTTGTACTATGGGTACCAGGCGCCGATATACATACTTATATAGATAGATAAATAAATACATAGAAAACATCCATGACTCAGAAACAAATATTCGTGCTCATCACACAAATATTTGCACTTACCGGGATTCGAACCCAGGATCACCAGCTTCGTAGGCAGGAGCACTACCAACTAGGCTACGGTGACCGTCAAATAAGCATAGAAAGATTTATTTTACTCTATTTTGAGAAGGTGAATTTGTTGGAAAGTAGGTATTTTATTTTAACAAGAAAAAAAGATTGCGGGCGTCATTAGGTAATCTTATCCCTGCGTTGCGGGGTTCAAACGGACGCAGATTACATCCAGACTAATAACAACTATTTATGGGTCAAACAAATTGTTGTGTAGAGGGAATCAAGCCCGGGGCCCGAAGCGGCGAGGTGACTGTCTTAGCCGCTGCGTCACACGTGCAGTCGAAGTTTTTTGTAGGTACTGTCATAATGGGGCAAATATCTTATATTTATTTTTTGCCTGTTGGCGTGGTTGGTAGATACGCTGCCTTTCACGCCGGAGGTCGTGGGTTCGATTCCCACCCGGGACAAATATTTGTGTGCATGAACATGTCTGTTTGTCCTGAGTCTGGGTGTAAATTATCTATATAAGTATGTATTTACAAAAGAAAAATAGTACATTATGTAGTATATCAGTTATTTGGTTTCCATAGTACAAGCTCTGCTTAGTTTGGGATCAGATGACCGTGTGTGAATAATGTCCCAGGATATTATTATTATTATTATTTTTATTCTTTACTGTACACTTTGCTTACACACTTTGTGTACTGTGTATTCTTTACTGTGCCACGGTACCCAAACTGAACCGCACCCTATTTTTGTTCCGAAGCGGCGCACTATTGTAAGATGCGCTTATTATTGATGACATATAGTTAAAAGAATAGTCATATTAAATTTGTTAGTACAGTTTTAAGAAGTAGTTAATAAGTTCATCACAATTTGTTTAATACGCTGTGTTCTAATATTTATAAGCGCCGATCTTCTGAGCAAAAATAAATAATATTTTCTTTTTTACACGGAAACATATATGTGAGTTAAATGTTACAAAAGAAAAGGCCCATAGACACGCTTAATTCATTAATGAATTTCCTTCCGGCAAACCATAAGGACAGTGAGATTTTTAATATAATGGGTACAAACAGTATACACCAAAATAATATAATAGGACCTGTTGACGTGGCTGGCAAATGATTGCTTTTCACGCCGGAGGTCGTGACTTCGATTCCCACCCAGGACAGATAATTTTGTGCATGAACATGTCTGTTTGTTCTGAGTCTGGGTGTGATTATCTGTATAAGTATGTATTCACAAAAGAAAAGTAGTATATGTAGTATATCAGTTATCTGGTTTTCATAGTACAGGCTCTGCCTAGTATGGGATCAGATAGCAGTATTTTAGTAGCAAAAAGAAGATCCCAAGATATTGAGGCAAGGCTCTGGTATTTGAAATTCAAGGGTTCTTATCCAATGAATAAAATGGTAAATTTCAACATCGTTTTAAGTAATTAATAGGGTAGTTATAAAACGTTAAGAACTCAAGTGCTAGCTAATTATAACTTTTTCAACTTGGTTTTGTTTTTAAACTGTTCCTTTGATACAACTTATTAACTGTGTGAAACCGTTACCCCAATGAATAGTATAAAAGTTAATACTTTTTTGTAAATAATCTGTTTTTTGATCAGCCAAATGGGAAAACTTGTCTGAAACGGGAAAAGACGAATATAAATAATAATAATAATATCTAGGGACAATGTCACACAGATCATCCTAGCCCCAAACTAAGCAAAGCTTGGAGTATGGGTACCAGGCGACGATATACATACTTATATAGATAGATACTTAAGTATGTATCTATCTATATAAGTATGTATATCGTCGTATACATAGAAAACATCCATGACTCAGAAACAAATATTCGTACTCATCACACAAATATTTGCAATTACCGGGATTCGAACCCAGGACCACCAGCTTCGTAGGCAGGAGCACTACCAACTAGGCTACGGTGACCGTCAAAATAAAAATAGTAAATTAATAAGACTTAGATGGAGCATATTGAACATTTACGTGTAATTTAACCTTCATCATCAGCATATCAGCCGAAAGACGTTCACTGCTGGACAAAGGCCTCCCTCAAAGATCTCCACAATTGCCGGTCTTGAGCTATTCAGATCTAGCAACATCCAGCGAACCTCCCAAGATCATTTTTACCTTATTGAGCTTTAAATGTGAAGGTTTTTGGGAGGTTTTCGGTGTTATTAAATATTAATATTACAAAAAAAAATAATTAGCAGTTAAGTGTTATCGTGACGTGTAGTTAAATTGTTTAAATTTAACATTAATAATGCGGTTAATATAGATGTGGCCATATATGCTGTGCTTCGTGGGTCCGATTACCACCCGCACTTATTCTTTTGCAAATCTTTTTAAAAGGATGTCTGTATCTTTGTTTTGTAATCTATTAACTAACTAGACTCTGAATAATATTTATTTATTTATATTATTTTATTGACTTGGTAATATTCAAATGAATTTACTGCTATTAAATGTACCTTCGGTATATTCAGCCATCTTTTGTTCTGTACACCACCTACTACCCCCGTCTTTCTATTCACTAACAGTTCTGGTCCATTCATTGGTTGCCTGGAAGAGATCGCTTTTAGCGATAAGGCCGCCAATTGTACTATTTCCATTTAAATGTATTTTTTTTTAAATTTAAGTTTATGTCTTTGGTGTGCAATAAAGAGTTATCTATCTATCTAATATAACGAAAATCGAATGTTTTATGAACACACACACACACACACACCAGAGTGATTATATGCCTTGGTTTCGTTTAAACTTCAACCATCTCTCTTCCACTTAATTCTAGCCACATAAAGCATCTTCTACACGATTTCAAACCAACGTCCCAACAGAGGTCACCCTGGTGGTTGCCATCCATCTAGACTGCACAACTGCAGAATAGATGGATGGCACCCACCAGGGTGACCTCTGTTTCTAATTTGGCTCATCAAAAAACAGATTATTTACAAAAAAGGATAAACTTTTATACTATTCATTGGGGTATCGAAGATGTTTAAGAATATGATATGTAGAGACGAAATAAATCATTTTAAAATTGTTTTATATGTAGATGCAGATGTTAAAGTGCTTTTCTATAACATAATTAATAATAATTTCGCCATTAACGCCTAATTTCTATTTAGATCCCAGGTTAGGTAAGCTTGATATAACCTATTAACACCATACAAGAAGCATCTACAATGAAGCCATTAGCTCACCGCGACCACAGTTAAATAGACATCAACCAGAAGATAAACTGGTAAACATAATTCTGAATGGAAAACAGAGACACAAGTGAACGGGCAAGTACGAGAGTTCTTTTTAATAGTATATCAATAAAGTGTTTTGAGATATCACCAATCTGTTTGCCATTTAAAATGTATATTTTTAATTTTATTTGGAGAACCAACAACAAAAAATATATTGTAATATCCTGGAACATTATTCACAAACGGCCATCTGACCTCAAACTAAGCAGACCTTGTATATATACTTCTTTTCTTTTGTAAATATATACTTACACCCAGACTCAGGACAAACAGACATGTTCATGCACACATGTATGTAGGAATCGAACCCACGACTTGCAGTGCGAAAGGCAAGCGTCTACCAACCACGCCAACTGGCCCGTCTTGTTAAAAGCAACACATAGCCAATTAAAAGTCTTCACTTTTAAACATCTAGTTAAAGAAAATGGAAGAGAAAAATATTACTAGTTATAAACATAATTATGTAGAATAAATTACACAAAAATAAGTAATACTAGTAACTTATTCAGCATCATTAACATAAAAGTAAAATTATAAAGCCTACGTTGAAATGTTAAACATGAAGATTATTATTGAAAAACATAGTGCTCAGAAGCTTTCTTACTGATGCTATATTCGCAGTAAATATACCAATACCATATTGTTTCGCCATTAAAAGTATTCTGGCGATAATTAGTTGACACAAGTGGTAAGACTAGAGTTACATAATAAAGCGTAGTTCGTACAGACACACTGATATTACTTTGTGATAGAAGGTCTGGGCTCACAGCTGGATGCTTTCGCCGGTCCGTAAGTGATCGGTGAGGTTAAGCAACTAGGCTCGCGGTCAAATCATAGATTGATGACTACCGAAAGTGGATTAATATTTGAGCGTCTTCGTGCTTCAGAGGGCACATTAAGCTGACAGTCTCCGTTGTAGCCAATACGGAACCGGAGGCCTACTGGGTGGCTAGAACAACTCCACTACTAGGGTAACCACTACCCATACGATAAGTAAGTATTGACTTGATTATTTTAAAGTTTTAGAAATTACATGACAGCGATATCAAGTTGATTAACTAATGGAAGAAGGTGAAATTTTACACACAATTAGTGGTAGTCCTCAGATTTGTAAAGTATCTTATTTAGTTTGATTCCATAAATATCTGATAAATACCCTCAAGTCTGTCAATATAGTTTCTATATCTCGGATTCCAAGCCTACGATGCATACTCGAGTTTGCTTCGAACATATGTACAATACATATTATATACTTAGCGTTTTTGTATCCTTGAAGCAAGATGCGCATAACAAATCAAAGAGCTTGAGATACCTTCTTCGTAATGCTATCAATGTTCATCAAAGAGTAATTTAGAATCATATACCCCAAGAGCAAGCGCCGCGAGCACCATTGCCGTACATTACTCTTAGTTTGCTTTCATATCAATTCAATGCCCCCTCTTACTCTCAATCGAACAAGCGGTGCCGTATTCGCTTATCAATGTATAGCGACATTTGGATAAAACGTCCCTAAAATTCTACTCTTTCATTCATTTTTATGTCAGTAAATACACATAAGCCCAGGTTGAAACTCCAAAGAGTTTTGGGTGCAAAACTCTTTGGGATTTGAATTTTGGCGTAGGTTACTAAGTTTATAGTCATATATCTTAGACGGCTTAAGCCCTACACTCATTTCAATTGTCTGGTGTAGCAATAAAAGCCTCTTAGATAAACTGTATAACTCAAGTAAAAATAAATAAAAAACTTGTGTGTACTTATGTACACGCGTTAGAAGTTATACTTCTTAATATACAACTTGAACATAGTTATCAATTTTCATACCACCTAGAATTAACGTCATGCTGTTATTTTTACGATGCGCGCGCATCGTAAAAATTCACTCTCATACCACCTAGAACTAACTTCATGCTGGTAAATTTTTTGGTGTCGGTGTGCGCGCGCATCGTAAAAATTCACCCTCATCATTTTGCTCCATCGCGCCAAAAGAAGTATAACTTCAACATTTCTTAAAAATCAATCGTGACTTCTTTCTGCGAGGATTTCTTCGTGTCCCATTCTAGGAAGTTTGTGGGTGTGAATAAATAGAAAAAATGTGGGAGTCGAACATAAATCTAAGCTGCCTTACTGTGTGGTATGAATACTGTGACGTCGCGTCGTTTGATGCTAATGTACTGAAATTATTGGCACCAGTTGAGTGATTGTCGCCGATTGCCAATTAATAGTTTACCGCGTTCATTTATTATCTGTTCTGTGTGACATTGCGGAGTAGGAAAATATAAATCGAATGGGGATGTTTATACATATGTCAGTGAATTGAACTATAATTTGTGTTTGATTCTTATTTCATTATTCATTTGTTTAGACATCTCAATTTGTCCGTCCTTTATATATGGTTGATAACTCGGCACCATCAGCATTACCAGCGTTAGAATAATAAAATGTTTTAGCAAATGCTGTGATGTTGCGATTTCGGTCTTGCTCGGACAATTAAAATAAAATACTAAGAAAAATGCAAAATATATTGTATTTTTGTTGTTTGTGCAATTTTTTGAATAAATCCTTTTTCTCCTTCTTTATATGATACTAAAGTAGCTCAACTTTATATACGATAGTAAAAAAGGACTATGTAACTTACTAATAACAGCCCTTCTGGTTGCATTAAGGCTATAATTTTACTAAACATGTGGCGCAGTAGTTAGTGTGGTTGCGTCTTTACTACCACCACACCCCCGTGTTTCGAGTTCAAATCACGGCTGGGATACAGGACATCTTATAACCGTCAATAAGAAGAAAAAGTACGGGTGCATATATCTTCGAGCCCAGTCATTGCCATGTCAATGCCATGTGTCTCGTCATCTTAAGCTCTCTTTGCTAAGAACAAAACTTTTGCACCCCTATCAGGTTTCTCATATCTCTAGGTGCGATATGATCGTTTCACATCGACATGAAATTCAACCTTCCAGTTCATTCATCACCGCATCATCAGCCTGATTTCGTCCACTGCTGGACAGAGGCCTCCCCAAAGGTTTCTATAACGTTGCCGTACTCGCGTGAAGGTGTTTACAATAGTCACTGTCCTAGGTATGCGAGTTGGCGACCGCAAATAAGTGGTAGCTAGTTCACAGTTGGCGTTGCTGTGCCTGCCTACCTGTTGTATCCCTTTGTCGCCTTTTACAACACTCACGGAATGGTATGGGGTAGCCCTGACATTCTTTTTAGGCCGCAAACCAGACGGCTTCATTCTAAACCACGTCGCATCGGTGGAATCACTTTGAATTAGATAGCCACTTTATTACGTACGCAGTAGATCGATTTTCTTAGTACAAGTTTATACTAATGTACGTTGTTCATAATTGTTGCCTAACATAGACAAATTAAACCTAAAATCCATTGATCCAAATCCTTATATCTATGTTTTTCAATCTTTTTCATGACGCGGCACGCAGCCCCTTTAGTATGAAGAAATACTATCACGACCCGTTTTTACCCGCCTTTTTTCATGTATTTTATTTTTCATAAATACTGAATCCAACATACTTATTTTTATATATATATTCGTAATTAGGGTCCGGAATCAATCTATACATATAATAAAATCGTAGGAAAGTCGAAACTGTACATTGAATATTTTTTTAAAAGGACACTTGGGGCGTAATCTGCAGTCGATATCGAAGCCAAAAATATAGTTTTTAGAATTTTTGTCTGTGTGTCTGTTTGTCTGTATGTATGTCCGGGCTAAACTCAAAAAGTACTGCAGGGATTTACTTCAAATTTTGCGTGAATATTACTAAGAGGTTGGGTCAACATATAGGCTACATATTATCACGCTATCACCTACGGGGGAGGAGCTATGACAATTTATAAAATTTAACGCGGGTAAAACCGCGGGGCATAGCTAGTACATAATTAAAATGCGAGTTGAGGGAATAAGCAAGCGAGATGCAACGAGCGTTACGGGGGTGACGCTGGCTGTGCAGCGGCGGCACGGGCGACTCGCTTGCTCTGCGACTGTTTTTCGAGCGCCACCCATTGTTTTTACGTCTTTAACTGAAGTGATTTACAATTATTGAAAATGGAATAATTTCTGAAAAGACCAACAGAACCGCCAACTTCTAACAGGAGTGATGAAACTACAATAAAGCAAAAAAAAATATGACGGCATTTGAAATTCGGATTTACTGCGATTGAAAATAATTAAGAGAACAAGTAAAAGAAATTCTCATTGATTTGATGAATCTACGGATATTGCAGATTATGTGCACTTTTACCTTTTGTGCGGTTTGAATCTAATGAATACTTAATGAAAGAAATACTATTTTGTAGAGCGCTTCCCATGAATTGTAAAAGACAGTGCTTGTATAAAATGTTTCCTGAAGCTACGCGAAATATGAATATCTATTGGGAATAGAAATGTTTCTTTATTGGTAGTGACGGCGTAAAAGCCATGACTGGTGCGAATAGTGGTATTATTGCTAGACTAGGAGAACAGGTGCGAAACGCCTATTGATCGCCAAGCTCTTGCGGCCAAAAACTTGCCACAGGAATACATTGAAGATCTAAATAGTATTATAAAAATGGTAAATTCTATTAAAGAAAAAGCGTTTCAGACACGTCTGTTTCGAAAAAAATATGAAGACACTTCACCGAAATTTACCTTAGGTACAGAGTTTTGGAACTTCGCGCTTAAATTTTAATGTAATTTCAGCACGTCTAATTATAATACTCCCAATTCATTTGCGACTAGTTCTCCCAATCTTTTGAAACTTCCCTGAAGAAGCTTCGCGACCCCACTAAAGAGGCGACCCACAGGTTGAAACACAGTATTAGATTTTAGGCTAAGTTTAAACTTGCTAAAGAAGAATGCCCATTTTACACTTGACGAGGTGCTCATAGCCAGATGCTCTCACCGGGCCGTAAGTGATCGGCGAGGTTAAGCAACTAGGTTCGCGGTTAGTCTATAGATGGCTGACCACTAGGTTTAAGGAAGTTGAATATATCAGCGTCATGTTCTTCGTAGGGCTCGCTAAGCTGTCAGCCCCGATTGTAGTCACTAGACAATAGTCGTTATGTCATGTCGGAGGTCTACTGGGCAGCTTGAGTAACTCTTAGACTACGGTAATTGTGATATATTTGTAAAAGTGAGTATTTAGAGTTAATACTTTTTGTACGTTTCGAGTCATGCCAGTCTCCGAATATACGTCTATCCGTGAAGTCGATGTTTAATTGTGCTACCAATAGTCCGTAATCCCCATATTCTTCAGTAATCACTGCCCAAACGATAAGTAATGTTATAGTAACCGAAAGTATGTTTATCAGTTTTCTGGTTGCCATAGTACATGCTGGTTCATTTATGGTGACTTGTAATACAGGTGTCAAACCTACATCAGGCACCAGTCTCTAAAAAAGTTTTGTTATATGCTATGATACTATTATAATTGTATAACTTGTGTGTACTTTGTGAGAGAGAATAAATTATTATTATACAGGCTTTGTCTAGTTTGGGATCAGAGTGTATTAGTTATACCAAGATATTTATTCATTTTATTTATAACATGTTACGTCAATACTTACGATTTAGTAAACATTCATAATAAAAGTACTGCATATCGCTAAATAAAATGCCCAAAAGCAAAACAGGTTATCTTAAAATAACCTACATAGTAAAGTCAATAAAACCGAAATACCAACTCTTTCAAACTGTCCACAACGCACTCCGAAAATGCCACCAAAAGTGAGTAAAAAAATAATAACATCTGACAGGCAACAGGTATACAAACCATAATAATATATACAGCTTCTAAGTAACTAAAGGTAAAACTCTTAAGACTACTGCTAAACTTCTCTTTTAGTAATATGCTGGGTTTTAATTTTTATAAAAATAATTTAATGAGTTGTTGTGAATAGTAGGCGGTTCTTTTTATTGATCAGATTTTTTTAATGATCGAAATTACTATAGTATTATATTTTCTAGATATTAATACATAAATTAAAACTATACTAATATAAATATTGGAAATAGATTGAAACTACGTACTAACTAAAAATCATTATTGACTTAAAATCAAAATACTAAAATACAAATAAATGTAAAACTCATAGATTAAAAACCGCTTTTAAGTCGCCATCTGGGGGTAAGGTGCCCAAAAAGCTAGCGACGTTACCCCTTTGAATCGCAAGGCTTATGTGTTGGCCGAGGCACGTGCCAGCTCTCTGATCACTAGAGTGCTCTAAAAGTCGTCTGGATAACTCCTTGACAAAGGACCGCGCTTCTGGGCCCAAAGAATATTAACGACTACTACTTTTATATACTTTTGATTATTATATATAACTATATATACTAATAACTTACATATATATATTTTCAGTATATTACAACAATTATTTTCTTAAATTGTAAATCTGAAGGGTCTGCATGTCATGAAGCTGGTGAAGAAATATATCATGGCTTGATACTACCAACAGTTTAGTTTAATAAATAGATCGACCATAATTTGTAGGTACTACCTAAAATGTTAATCAGTGTTTTTGTGAGCTCTATAGTTTTTGAGGTATATTGAAGAACTATTAAAGAATTTTTATATGTATAATAGGGAATAGAATTAAAAAAGCTTTCAATTACATTATTGTTAGACTACAAGACAAAAAATGTATTTAGTGTGTAATTTTATGTTTCAAAGTCCTAGTCGTATCATAGTTCTATCCTATGTAGAAATTGTATGAGAAAAGGAAAGAATATATTTGGATTGCAGTAAATTTTTCAAAACCTAAGGCTTACAAGTTTGTGTGAGCTGCTTTTATACTTGTTTATTTATCGATGGCTTAAACATTTAGTTTGAGAAGTAAATAAGTTGATATTAATTTTATAGTCCAATCGATTAACTTATTACTCATAATATCACACAAAATCAAATAGCAAATATTAAGTAAAATCTTATTTAAAAAAAAAGGTTTTATTCACGTAGACTTTAAATAAGCGCTTGTAAATAGTCAGAACATGTTTGTAGTAATATAGTTGTATACATTATTATTTCTAGTGACATAGATATTTAGGTACACATTGTATTGATTGTATCAAAACATTACATAAGAGGTAAACATGTTATATAAAATGATAAAATTATGTATGTTGAGTTAAATATATTCATAGTTGTGTAATGTATACATAACAATATTAAAAAGAGGTGGTAGTGGCTGTGATGTATAAAAAAATGTAGCATCCATGTCCAAATACCATTCAATAAAATGTTTAAGTGATTTTCCCATACATACCTAAAACCCAATAACGGTGTACTGTCCCTTGGGAATAAAACCACTAATACCAACCTAAAACGATTTCACAAAATGGACCGGTGGTCAGTGTGGATTAGTTTTTAAGCTTTCAGGATTACGCCTCGGAAGAGAGGAGAATTTTTCTTGTATGTGGGTATTTTGAGAGGACAGGGTACGAAAGATTATGTACTTGGGATTTCGTGTTATGTAGTTGTCGTCGGTGCGATTAAAGGTCATTCTCATATACATATACTAGCGGCCTGGTACGTGCTTCGCTACACTTTACTACAAGTATTAGTACAAATTGTTTGTACATGGGAGTATAGAAAGATGTTGATTTTACACGTATCCAAGACATTTTTTAAATTTTCTCTACGTACAAACTTTTCCTGGACTTCCACGAATAATTCAATACCAAAATTAGCCAAATCGGTAAAGGCGTTGCTGAGTTATAACATTACAACGAAAAGTGGCATTGATCTTTATATATATATATTATATTTAATCTCTTACTGCGTTTATTTAGGATGTGTAGGAGGCCATTGGTTAAGAATATATCGAATCAGGCCAAAAAGCTGTGTTGGCTCCAATGGTGTCAGCTGATTTGTCCCATTGGAGCATGACCAGCAATTGAAGAAACGTGAAATGCGTCGGATGCATTTGAAGAGTTGAGATGTTGGTTGGTTATTATTATGGAAAGCACGTTTTTGTTGAAAATTCCCGTGATCCTGGGAAATTCGAATCTAAAGGTCACTGCATACGAAATATTTTTTTATCCAGACGGAACGTGACGGCAGGTTTTGGAAAAATAATTCCATAGGAAATATAATGGGAATAGGATGGGATGGGAACGTGGCACGCGTAGGGAAAAATATCTCGCCCCGCACATGCCTTATTTCCTCCGTGACCCGGTGCGTTATGCGTATACAGTCACTACTGATCTTCATGACGGCCGTAGCTTCTTCGTCATCTAAACCATTATCAATTAAAGGTACTTCTTCATATGAAAATCTATCTTTCCTTGTTAACGGTACTAGCATGTTAGCTTCGACTTACTGATACGGTGCGTGTGCATTTTTAATTCGTAATCAGCGATTACTAACCCCGTCCCGTCTACGTCGAAACGACGTCCCGTACAGGTTATACATATATATATGTAGCAACTAAGTGTAGTCTCCGTGAGATGTAATAAACACAATTTAACACAAGCGACAGTTAACCTATTACAATTTAATATGGTTACTTTTTCGTACTTCTAATGTTAGTGATTTTAGACGAATTAAAAATATCTTAAGAAGCCGTTTCCATAATTTGTTAGCAAAAAATAACTTTAGATTAAGATGCATCCGATTATTCTGTATCTAATCATGACAGTAATGGAGTATCGAAATCTCTTTCGATACTCCATTACTGTCATGATTAGATACATGCACAGGTGCTCACACAATTGGGCTCGTTGATACATCTCCGTTAGAACAATTCATACAACATACAAGTCTCAGTTAGAGACTGGTTGTTGTGACTGAAATTCTGAAAGTGTAATTTTAACAGACTTAATAAAATATAATTTCGATAATTATTTCAGTTTTAATTATGTATACCGATTACCCCTGCTTCTTAGAAGAAATTTTGATAATATTTTTTTATTTGGTCACGGTTGGAGTTCGATCCCCAGTACCAGTATAGGTTTTAGGTGACTTTTGTGACATTTCGAGATGGTTCTAGTAAATACTACGTATATAAAAAAAAAAAAAAAAATATGTTTATTTCGGGTAACTAATTGCGACCCATAGGCAGAAAATACAAACATAATAAAATACAAAAACAAAATTAATAATTAGAAATAACATAATAAAAATAATAACACACACGATACTAATTGAATAAATTGATAAATAAAAATTTGTACATATAATTAAATTAAATAACGCTATATTTAGATAGATTGAAATTACGCCTATATCCCACACTTTATGACTTGCCTCTGAGAGCAGTGCTGGATATAGGGGCAATCCAATCGATCCGCGATCATCATCAGGACAGTGTTAGAGCTGGCCCGGACTCTGCGCACCAGGGAGGCGCACCTTTTACGCATCGTAGCGTGAAAACAATCAGTGCGCGCATCCGCAAACATGCCCGAGGCGCTGCAGAAGGGGGGCAGCCTCAACAATCCCCTAAAAGCGTTATTATACTGAACGCGGAGGGCACTGTAGACCCTTTGCGAATAGGTAGCCCATAGGGAACAGGTGTACAACGAGGTGCAGTATGCTCTGAAAAGCGTTATTTTTACTGCGACCGAACATCGTGCAAACCTGCGACCCAACATGTTCGCCCTTCGCGACAGCGCCCTCCGTTCCCGTTCTATGTCAGCATGATCTTCGAGACCATCCGTCACTATATGCCCTAAATATTTGAAATTATCAACCCTTTCAAGTTGAATACCATTCAGTTTTATAGGTGGTAGATATAGTGGACATCTAGCACCGGCGGTCTCAAAGACCATGTACTGGCTCTTGCTGACATTATATTTCAACCCATGGTCACAGGCGTATTTCTCACAAATCCGTATGAGCTTTCTCAAACCACAAATAGACGCACTTAGGAGCACAGTGTCATCTGCATAGGAAATATTGTTGACACAGACATCGTCAATATGACAGCCGACACTGCGCTCACTGAGCTCGATGATCAGTTCGTTCATGTAGAGATTGAACAATGTGGGAGATGTCAGTCCCCCCTGCCTCACGCCACATTTTTGCCGATACGGATCCGACATTGTTCCCGCCCATCTGACGCTATTGACCTGGTGCGAATACCAGTACCTGAAATTTTTTACGAGTTCACGTGGTACCTTACTGTCTTCCAGTTTTTTCCATAAGATGTCATATGAGACAGAGTCGAAAGCCTTAGACAAGTCGAGAAAACACGCATAAACTGGAGTCTTGCGATTCGTGTAGTATCTGACAGTATGCTTAAGACATAATATTGCACTTTCTGTTGAGAGTTGTGGCCGAAAACCAAACTGATTATCGTGCAGCTTTGTATAGTTTTGTAATTGTGAATTAAGCAAACCGTCAAACACTTTAGACATGACCGTGGCTAATGAAATAGGCCTATAGTTATTTTTGTCAGCTAAATCTCCAGTTTTGTTTTTAACTATAGGCACTACTATTGTTTTCATTAGGTCCATAGGCAGATAAGAGTGACTCACGCACAGCGAGTAGAACATTGCTAGTACTCTAGATGTATGAGGGCCACCGTGCTGGAGGTGTTCGATGCTCAGGCCGTCATGGCCTGGGGATTTTCCCCTTTTCATGTCCTTGAGAACTTTAGCCACATCTTTAGCATTAAATATTATGCTCACCCCTTCGCATGATGGTGTCATAGCATCCATGCCTACCGTCGATTTTAAATTTATTTATTTATTTATTTATTTATTCATAAAACAATTTACATTGTATCTGAATTGTGATTACAAATAAGTGCATTAATTAAAATTAAATATATGAATTACATTAACATAGGTCAGGTACAAGTTAAACATATAATAGAATAAAATTATAAAACATTAAAAACAGTCAACATAACATAAACAAATCTACGCATAATCATTATTACAATGTCAATTACAATTGTCATTTACAAAATCAGTCACAGAGTAATAACATTTTTTAATTAGGAAACGTTTTAGCCTTATTTTAAATAAATGTGTGTTATATACAGTCTGTTTCAAGTTGTCTGGTAACTTATTAAATAATTCTGTTCCCTGGTACTCAGTAGAATGTTTCACAATATTTAGTTTAGGCGCAATTTTATTTTTAATAGTCTTTCTACGGGTGTTTTCTCTAATTTCTCTTTCTTGCTGAGTTTCATATTTGTGTATATATTTAGAGAAGTTACTCAAGACACATAGGATATATAAACTTGGTACTGTTAGAACCGGCTGTACAGAAAAATGGTCCTTAAAAATATTTGCTATGTCCTTGTGGTCATTCACCTCATCGATGCTCACAGGCAAGCCAGGGCGCACGCTTAACTGGTTAGTGTGTTTCCAAAAACCTCGGAAGTCTCCTTTGGAATGCTTTTCAGCAAGGGTATCCATTTTATTTGGTCCTGATTATTTTGGCACCAAAGGAAAAGGATTGCAGATGAAAAGGAAATAGAAATTTCTAAATGCAAATTCAACATTAGATGAGAATAGAAATAAACAGAAAAGTGAAGAAAAGGACAGTAGAATTTTAAATAATCCGGAAGTTTAATTAGTTTCTAGACAAAAATAAAGAATTTCGAAATGTCTGTAATTTGGAACAATTGCGGGGTTTATAAGCAGTACATCGACACTGGGAGGGATCAAGCAGCAACCCAGGGAGGGTTAATTCCACTGATTTCGAAGGCAAATTTAGAAGAAGAAGAAAATCTAGAAAAGTGGAAGTGAATAGTGCCAAGTGATCAGTTCAAGTTACAAGTGTAGGTACAGTGTATTTCCGTGCTCCTTGCGAGAACTCTTTAAGTGCGCCACGCGTATACTCTCACGCAGTACTTGTCGCAGGGACTCTAATTGCATGTGAGTGTTCCTCGATCCTAGTATTGCACCCGTTATTATTGGCGACGTCAAAAAAGGCTCTTATCTTTCCAATCACCTGACCCACCGCTAGCGACAAAATTGATCATATTTACTTACTGAATAGATAAATTATATACCTATACCATAGATACTTAAATATGTAATATTATATAATATGTACATACGTGGGCGAATATCTTTAACTAATATGTACGTGTGGTATTTGATGATCTCGTAATTTCATTCGCTCAACGATTTAGAAGCTTCTTGCTTTGTTCGAGAAACATCGTACCTAATATTAGTTCTGAACTTGATTGTAGGATTGTATTAATAGCTTTATTTTGACCCTAACTAGTGATCCCAATAAAGGTTGATAGTAGATGTTGGTATGTTATAACTCCTAAGCTTCAGAAAGTTATGTAATAAAGAATGATTTTCATACAAGGCTAGGTTGTAAGCAGCAGATTTAAAGTAATGATCATGCTTTCCATAATATCGAAATTATGTGATATAGAGTGTAGAATGTAAGGCTATAGATCGAGTTAAATATGGGGATAGGTTATCGGCAGCAGACTTAAAGAAAAGCTCATGATTTACATTATATTTGAGTAATGTTATATAGAGCGAGTTAAATATGGGGATAGGTTATCGGCAGCAGACTTAAAGAAAAGCTCATGCTTTACATTATATTTGAGTAATGTTATATAGAGCGAGTTAAATATGGGGATAGGTTATCGGCAACAGACTTAAAGAAAAGCTCATACTTTACATTATATTTGAGTAATGTTATATCATCATCATCATCATATCAGCCGAAAGACGTCCACTGCTGGACAAAGGCCTCCCCCAAAGATCTCCACAATTGCCGGTCTTGTGCTATTCGCATCCAGCAGTTTCCAGCGACCCGCACAAGATCATCGGTCCATCTTGTAGGGGGCCTGCCCACGCTGCGTCTTCCGGTTTGTGGTCGCCACTCGAGAACCTTTCTGCCCCAACGGCCGTCGGCTCTACGAGCTATGTGCCCTGCCCACTGCCACTTCAGCTTGGCAATTCTTCGGGCTATGTCGGTGACTTTGGTTCGCCTGCGGATTTCGACATTTCTGATGCGATCCCGCAGGGAAACTCCAAGCATAGCCCTCTCCATTGCTCTTTGGGTGACCTTGAGCCTCCTAATAAGGCCCATAGTGAGCGACCACGTCTCTGTTCCGTATGTCATCACTGGCAACACACACTGGTCGAAGACTTTCGACTTGAGACACTGCGGTATTTTGGACGAGAAGATGTTACGTAGCTTCCCGAACGCTGCCCATCCGAGTTGGATTCTACGATTGACCTCCTTCTCGAAGTTGGACCTACCTAGTTGGATGGTCTGTCCTAGGTAAATATAGTTCTCTACAACTTCGAGTGCAGAGTCACCAACTTTCAATTGAGTGGATGCAACATGGACGTTTGACATGATTTTCGTCTTATCCATGTTCATTTTCAGACCCACTTGTTGAGAGACTCTGCTGAGGTCATCGAGCATTGTACCGAGGTCTTCCATGGTCTCAGCCATGACTACGATATCATCGGCAAATCGAAGGTGAGTGATGTACTCGCCATTGACATTGATGCCAAAGCCTTTCCAGTCCAGAAGCTTGAAGACGTCTTCCAATGCAGCGGTGAACAGTTTCGGAGACATAACATCTCCCTGTCTCACGCCTCGCTGCAAGTGGATAGGTTTCGAGATCTGGTCCTGGAGTCGCACTGACATAGTGGCGTTTTCATACAAACACTTTATCACATCGATATACCGGTAGTCAATTTGTCACCTTATGAGAGACCTCAGCACGGCCCATGTTTCGATAGAATCAAAGGCTTTCTCATAGTCCACAAACGCTAAGCACAGTGGCTTGTTATACTCTTGGGTCTTCTGTATAACTTGCCGCAGCGTATGTATGTGGTCTATGGTGCTAAAGCCTTTTCGGAAACCGGCTTGGCCGGGAGGCTGGAAGTCGTCAAACCTTCGCGCGAGACGGTTCGTAACGACCCTCGAAAACAACTTGTAAACATGGCTCAGCAGTGTGATGGGTCTATAATTCTTCAATAGGGTTTTGTCGCCTTTTTTGAAGAAGAGCACCACCACACTTCTGTGCCATGCTTGTGGCGTTTGACCATCTAGTATGACGGAGTTAAATAACTTCTGAAGGGCCCGTAGGATTGGTATACCACCCGCCTTCAGAAGCTCTGCTGTAACTCCATCATCACCAGGCGCCTTGTTGTTCTTGAGTTGTTTGAGAGCCATTCTAATCTCGTACAGGCTGACGTCCGGGATGTCTTCGGTGTAATGTCGGGTTAGTCGTGCTCTGGGATCTGAGGCATGACTTTTGACAGGTGGCTGTGTTGTCGTTTATAACTGTCCGTAGAACTTCTCGATCTCTCCCAGCAACTCAGGCTTAGACGTGACGATTCTAACATCTTCAGTCTTCAGCTTCGTCAGTTGGCTCTGTCCAACAGACAGAGCTCTTGCGAACACTTTGGAGCCTTTGTTCCGCTCGATGGCCTCTTTAATACTAATTGTATTAAATTGGCGTGTGTCGCGAGTCAAAGACTTTGAGATCTGTCTGTTGAGCTGCCGATATCTGGTAGCATCATCTGAGGATGTCAGAACCATTTTCCGTCTATCTTCCATAAGTTGCAGGGTAAAGTCAGAGATCTTTTTAGTTCTGTTTGTACGACGGGCCTTGAAGACCTTAGACCCAGCCGTATGGACAGCTTCTACGAGCCTGTCATAGTATGAGTCCACTTCCTCGCAGTCTGCTAGGCATTCGAAACGGTTTTGCAGTTCGAGCTGAAATGGTTCGGGGTTTTGGACGTGGATAGGTAAGGGTCGGAGCGTAGACTTTATCAGTCGGGACCTCTGGAGTTTCACATTAAGGTTCAATGAGCCTCTGACCAGTCTGTGATCGCTCCCGGTTTTAACCGCATTGATCACGGAGACATCATTGAACATCTGTCGTCTCGTCGACAAGATAAAGTCTATCTCATTTTTAGTCTTACCATCGGGGCTCACCCAGGTCCATTTGCGGTGATCCGGCTTCCTGAAGAAGGAATTCATCATAAAGAGTCCCTCCTTCTCCATGAAGTCGGCCAACACTTGGCCCCGGGGGTTCCGGTCACCAGTTCCAAATTGCCCCACTCTCAGCTCATTACCGAATCGTTTGCCCAGCTTCGCGTTAAAGTCCCCCATGACCACAGTGAAATACGAGTTAGAGGTATGTATGGCTCTGGATATGTCCTCATACATAACCTCGACTTCATCGTCGGAGTGCGTCGAAGTGGGTGCGTATACCTGTATAACCTTCAACGAATACCGCTTGGTGGTTCTGAGTATAAGGTACGCAACCCTCGTCGACACACTCTCGATTTTCACTAGGTTGTTCACGAGGGACTTGTGGACTATGAACCCGACACCACCTTGGGATATTTGGTCACCCTCCCGGTAATAGAGCAGGTTTCCGGATTTCAGTATTATCGAGTCCTCCCCCTCTCTTCGGACTTCAGATAATCCTACAATATCCCAATGTAACCTGCTCAATTCTTCCTCCAGTTCGGTTATCTTCTCGTCGGACCGCAGTGTACGTGTGTTATATGTTGCCAGGGCCAGAGGTCGTCGGTGTTGGTAACGCGGAATCTGCCGGGGATTCTTAGCACCCCCTGCCCTGCCGTAACCACGGCTGTTACCACGGCTGGGAATAGCAGGGCTGCCGGGGACTGGGGGCCGCGGTTTGGTTGTGTCCATCATTTGAGGGGATTTGCCATAATGTTATATAGAGCGAGTTAAATATGGGGATAGGTTATCGGCAACAGACTTAAAGAAAAGCTCATGCTTTACATTATATTTGAGTAATGTTATATAGAGCGAGTTAAATATGGGGATAGGTTATCGGCAGCAGACTTAAAGAAAAGCTCATGCTTTACATTATATTTGAGTGATGTTATATAGAGCGAGTTAAATAAGGGGATAGGTTATCGGCAGCAGACTTAAAGAAAAGGTCATGCTTTACATTATATTTGAGTAATGTCATATAGAGCGAGTTATATATGGGGATAGGTTATCGGCAGCAGACTTAAAGAAAAGCTCATGCTTTACATTATATTTGAGTAATGTTATATAGAGCGAGTTAAATATGGGGATAGGTTATCGGCAGCAGACTTAAAGAAAAGCTCATGCTTTACATTATATTTGAGTAATGTTATATAGAGCGAGTTAAATATGGGGATAAGTTATCGGCAGCAGACTTAAAGAAAAGCTCATGCTTTACATTATATTTGAGTAATGTTATATAGAGCGAGTTAAATATGGGGATAAGTTATCGGCAGCAGACTTAAAGAAAAGCTCATGCTTTACATTATATTTGAGTAGGTAATGTTATATCATCATCATCATATCAGCCGAAAGACGTCCACTGCTGGACAAAGGCCTCCCCCAAGGATCTCCACAATAGCCGGTCCTGCGCTGCCCGCATCCAGCGGCTTCCCACGACCCGCACATGATCGTCGGTCCACCGTGTAGGAGGCCTGCCTACGCTGCGTCTTCCGGTTCGTGGTCGCCACTCGAGAACCTTTCTGCCCCATCGGCCGTCAGTTCTACCAGCTATGTGCCCTGCCCACTGCCACTTCAGTTTGGCAATTTTTTGGGCTATGTCGACTACTTTAGTTCGCCTGCGGATCTCAGCATTTCTTATTCGATCTCGCAGGGAAACTCCAAGCATAGCCCTTTCCATTGCTCTTTGGGTGACCTTGAGCCGCCTGATAAGGCCCATAGTGAGCGACCACGTCTCTGTTCCGTAAGTCATCACTGGCAACACACACTGGTCGAAGACTTTCGACTTGAGACACTGCGGTATTTGGGATGAGAAGATATTACGTAGCTTCCCGAACGCTGCCCAGCCGAGTTGGATTCTACGATTGACCTCCTTTTCGAAGTTGGACCTACCTAGTTGGATGGTCTGTCCTAGGTAAATATAGTTCTCCACAACTTCGAGTGCAGAGTCTCCAACCTTAACTAGAGTGGGTGCAACATGGATGTTCGACATGATTTTCGTCTTATCCATGTTCAATTTCAGACCCACTTGTTGAGAGACTCTACTGAGGCAATGTTATATAGAGCGAGTTAAATATGGGGATAGGTTATCGGCAGCAGTCTTAAAGAAAAGCTTATGCTTAGCATTATATATGAGTAATGTTGTATAGACCGAGTTAAATATGGGGATAGGTTATCGGAAACAGACTTAAAGAAAAGCTCGTGCTTTACATTATATTTGAGTAATGTTATATAGAGCGAGTTAAATATGGGGATAGGTTATCGGCAGCAGACTAAAAGAAAAGCTCATGCTTTACATTATATTTGAGTAAAGTTATATAGAGCGAGTTAAATATGGGGATAGGTTATCGGCAACAGACTTAAAGAAAAGCTCACGCTTTACATTATATTTGAGTAATGTTATATAGAGCGAGTTAAATATGGGGATAGGTTATCGGCAGCAGACTTAAAGAAAAGCTCATGCTTTACATTATATTTGAGTGATGTTATATAGAGCGAGTTAAATAAGGGGATAGGTTATCGGCAGCAGACTTAAAGAAAGGCTCATGCTTTACATTATATTTGAGTCATGTCATATAGAGTGAGTTAAATATGGGGATAGGTTATCGGTAGCAGACTTAAAGAAAAGCTCATGCTTTACATTATATTTGAGTAATGTTATATAGAGCGAGTTAAATATGGGGATAAGTTATCGGCAGCAGACTTAAAGAAAAGCTCATGCTTTACATTATATTTGAGTAATGTTATATAGAGCGAGTTAAATATGGGGATAGGTTATCGGCAGCCGACTTAAAGAAAAGCTCATGCTTTACATTATATTTGAGTAATGTTATATAGAGCGAGTTAAATATGGGGATAGGTTATCGGCAGCAGACTTAAAGAAAAGCTCATGCTTTACATTATATTTGAGTAATGTTATATAGAGCGAGTTAAATAAGGGGATAGGTTATTGGCAGCAGACTTAAAGAAAAGCTCATGCTTTACATTATATTTGAGTAATGTCATATAGAGCGAGTTAAATATGGGGATAGGTTATCGGCAGCAGACTCAAAGAAAAGCTCATGCTTTACATTATATTTGAGTAATGTTATATAGAGCGAGTTAAATATGGGGATAGGTTATCGGCAGCAGACTTAAAGAAAAGCTCATGCTTTACATTATATTTGAGTAATGTTATATAGAGCGAGTTAAATATGGGGATAAGTTATCGGCAGCAGATTTAAAGAAAAGTTCATGCTTTACATTATATTTGAGTCTTGTTACATAGAGCGAGTTAAATATGGGGATAGGTTATCGGCAGCAGACTTAAAGAAAAGCTCATGCTTTACATTATATTTGAGTAATGTTATATAGAGCGAGTTAAATATGGGGATAAGTTATCGGCAGCAGACTTAAAGAAAAGCTCGTAATTTACATAATATTTGAGTAATGTTATATAGAGCGAGTTAAATATGGGGATAGTTTATCGGCAGCAGACTTAAAGAAAAGCTCATGCTTTACTTTATATTTGAGTAGGTAATGTTATATAGAGCGAGTTAAATATGGGGATAGTTTATCGGCAGCAGACTTAAAGAAAAGCTCATGCTTTACTTTATATTTGAGTAGGTAATGTTATATAGAGCGAGTTAAATATGGGGATAGTTTATCGGCAGCAGACTTAAAGAAAAGCTCATGCTTTACTTTATATTTGAGTAGGTAATGTTATATAGAGCGAGTTAAATATGGGGATAGGTTATCGGCAGCAGTCTTAAAGAAAAGCTCATGCTTAGCATTATATTTGAGTAATGTTATATAGACCGAGTTAAAAATGGGGATAGTTTATCGGCTGCAGACTTAAAGAAAAGCTCATGCTTCACAATATATTTGAGTTATTACAATATATTTTTAAGTTGCTCTATATTAATAGATCAGGTTAAAAATGAGCATATGTTATCAGCAGTGGACTTAAATTGAATTGAGTTATTGAGGAATTTAATTCGAGTAATTAGAACTAGATAAAAATGAGAAAAAAATAAATGAAAGAATTTTTTTATTGCTAACATTGAAAGACACAATTTACCCACATACATATACGTCTGTAGATATTTAAAAATAATACAAGTTATTCAAGTGGGTACATGTGTTTGACAACTGCAGCAGCTAGGTATCCAGTTCAGCATTAGCCAACCCAGGGGCTTGGCACGGAGCATAGGTTATCGGCAGCAGGCTTAAATTAAATTGAGTTCTTGAGGAATTTAAATTGAGTAATTAGAGCTAGTTAAAAATGAGCATAGGATATCGGCAGCAGATTTAAAGCAAAGCAAATATAAAGTGAGTTTCATATGAGGAAGTCTTACTGCACACTGTAATTCTTTAGCTTGACGGTCATATATCTATAATCTAACCACAGCTCAATAAAATAGCCATCACAAAAAGAAACACTAAAATATATGCTACTACTAAGATAATAATTCATCATCATCATCATGAATGATGATGATGATGAATTATGTATGGGTTTAGGTATGTTAATTTATATTATGCATGCTGTGTCTGCATCTAGAAGGGTATAGACTCTTGCTGTATCTCTAAATACTGTTTGTTTTATACTTTTATATGTAACATGTCTGTATCCAGTTTTGTAGACCAATAAACGAAAAAAAAAGAGAAAAAAAAAAAAATATCAGCCGAAAGACGTCCACTGCTGGACAAAATCCTCCCCCTAAGATCTCCACAATTGCCGGTCTTGCGCTATTCGCATCCAGCTGTTTCCAGCGACCCGCAGAAGATCATCGGTCCATCTTGTAGGGGGCCTGCCCACGCTGCGTCTTCCGGTAATAATAATAATTATTTATTTTTAATTATATTATACTAGTACTTATACATTTTAAAATAAATACAATTGATTTATTTTTCTATTAAGTACCATTTTTAAATAGGACGCTATTCATAGAACTCGTTGTAAGTATAATTAGAAAGATGAAAATAACCCTTGCCCTACCTTTTATTTTCACACAAATGTTAATTGTATTCGTAATTGTTATACATTTAACTTCTTAACCCCGTACCAGCAACAAGAGCTTTAAATGCGAATTACATTAAGTAGATAATTACATTACACTGCGTTATGAAATATTAATTTGTAGTTTAAAAGAGGGTAGAATTATTTCAACAGGTAAAATTCGATAAATCTAATTTTAAATCGGGGAACACGATCTGCCAACTAATACAATATTCTATAGGTATAATAAAATCGTAGGAAAATCAAAACTGTACATTGAATATTTTTTTAAAGGATACTTGGGGTGTGATCTACATCCATCCAGCCAAAAATATAGTTTTTAGAATTTTTGTCTGTGTCTCTGTTTGTCTGTATGTATGTCCGGGCTTAACTCAAAAAGTACTGCATGGATTTACTTCAAATTTTGCATGAATATTACTAAGAGTTTGGGTCAACATATAGGCGACATATTATCACGCTATCACCTAAGGGGGTGGATCTGTAATAATTTATTAATTTAAACGCGGGTTAAACCGTGGGGCACAGCTAGTAAATAATACTAATAAATATCTTGAGACAACTAGCACACTGCCATCTGATCAACCAATCATACAACTGATAAACATACTTACATATATATACACAGACACAGAATAAAATAATCATTTTGATCACCCATAGATATATCCTGGGTGGGAATCGAACCCACAACCTCTGGCTAAGCAGCCAGGGTCATTAACCACTAGATAAATAGGGCATTCAATTGCTTTTTTAAAAAAACTTAGTTTTGAATATTGTTAATAAAAGTTATGTGCTAATGCGCCCTATTAAAAACAAAATGAACGCAGAAATATGATTAAGAGATTAGTTATAGTTAACTAAGTTAACGGCTGCCTCGTTGGTCTAGCGGTAGCGTGTTCACCCGCAGATAACAAGGTCCTGGGTTGAAATCCCGGGTCAGGCCAAAAGTGATTTTGGGACTTGTCTGTAAAAAGAAAAAAATCTCAGCATCAGGCCGAAGTCTGGGAGTTGGCGGTATTATAACCCCGTGCCTCGGAGAGCACGTAAAGCCATCAGTCCTGTGCCTGACCTCTTTCCGGTCGTGTCGCTAGGCGACCCATCGGATCATGAGAGTGATGGAATAGAAAGTGCTCCTGTGTTTGCGCACACACTTGAGCACTATAATATGTCCCGCGCAGATGGCTAATCTCTGTTGAGACTGGCCACCGCGGCCGAAATTCGGCTAGGAGGACATTATTATTATTATAGTTATAACATTGTAACCTTGAAACTAAAATCTTCAGAATCAAGCTCAGGTTCAAGAAATACATTCAAACTATTGGTACAGGTAAAACTATTCAGGGTTTCGATCGAAACATTGTGCCTTTTAGATTATGTCAACACTCGTCCTCTCTGTTTGCCACAAGGATTGTCCCATTGTAACATTCTCGAACCAGAGACCCTCAACATTTTCTTTTGTAACAAAGTACCATTGAGTGGGCCAAACTTTATTTAGGACGTGTTAATTTAAACCACAGACCTTTATAAATAACTAAGATTTTGTGCGAACGAATTTGAGTCTTAAGATTATATGAGATTTTTGTAATGATGTAGTCTATCCAAAATTCACATTCATAATCTGGCCGATAGAATCCGCTAACTATAGTTAGCGGATTCTATCGGCCAGATTATAAATGTTTAATATAGTTATAAAAATTTTAATATAGTTACAAACATAAAATCTGACCCTATATATATAATATAGGGTCAGATTTTATGTTTGTAACTATATTAAAATGCACACGAAAGAACCTAGCACTTATGAATTTATATTCATCAATAAAAAAAAAATATTATCAAACTAGCTGTGCCCCGCGGTTTTACTCGCATTAAATTTTATAACATATCACAGCTCCTCCCCCGTAGGTGATAGCGTGATAATATGTAGCCTATATGTTGACCCGACATATTAGTAATATTCAAGCAAAATTTGAAGTAAATGCATGCAGTACTTTTTGAGTTCAGCCTGGACATACATACAGACAAACAGACACACAGACAAAAATCTAAAAACTATATTTTTGGCTTCGATATCGATTGTAGATCAAGCCCAAGCATCCTCTTTAAAAAATATTCAAAGTACAGTTTTGACTTTCCTACGATTTTATTATATGTATAGATTACTATTTTTAGCTTCGATATCGATGGTAGATCACGCCCTAAGTATCTATTAAAAAAATATTCAATGTACAGTTTTGACTTTCCTACGATTTTATTATATGTATAGATATACTGATTTCACATTAAATTTACCTGGGCATAATTGAAAATGGATTTCACAACGCATGAGTCGAACAATCGTGCCGCGGTAGCGGTCGGCGAGTGCCTGAAACAAATTCATTAACACAATCAATACACTTTTGAATAAATAGGAATTCGGAATTAACTTAAATTCATGCTATAATTGCATTTATAAAGTATTGGTGATTGTATCATTATGGCTCTAAAACAATAGGACTGATTTCAATGGTCAATGGAAATGATTTATTCAATAAAATCTTTTACATCTTCTTATAAAAGCGAACGCCCGCACTTAGACAATTCACAAATATATAGCACACTCAGACTTATAACACGGTCTCACAAATGGTTAATTGTTGTTAAACACGCTTTTATTGTTGTTATTTTATTTTTATGAGCTGCATACGTATGTTAGTATGTACTGCCTCGTTGGTCTAGCGGTAGCGTGTTCACCCGCAATGAACGAGATAATGGGTTCAAATCCCGGGTTGGGCCAAAAGTGATTTTGGGACTTTTCTGAAAAAGAAAATTTTCTCAGCATCATCCCGAAGTCTGGAAGTTGACGGTATTATACCCCCGTGCCTGGGAGAGCACGTAAAGCCGTCTGTCCTGTACATGACCTCTTTTCGGTCGTGTTGCTAGGCGTCCCATCGGTTATGAGAGTGATGGAATAGAAAGTGCTCCTGTGTTAGCGCACACACTTGAACACTATAATATGTCCCGCGCAGATGGCAAATCTCTATTGAGACTGACCGCCGTGTCCGAAATATCGGCTAGGAGGACATTATTCACTATTAGTATGTAACGGAAACTTTGAACATGATTTTGAAACCTTCAAAACGTCGTATTAATTCTAAAGTAGATCGATGCCCAAACAGTTGTCCTGTTTGTTTTTGAAGAGAAGATTTCTTTAGAAGCATTGAGCACTTTTTGGTGGATCAAATATCATAGAATTCGTGCCACCGTCATGCTATACCTCTATGTAAACTGTGTATACATGTGTACTTGTTGGGTGAAAAAATCGTGAAACTCGCCTTAACGTCACGTCACGCTTCCCGTGAGCTATATGTAATAAGTATTATATTGTAAACTAGCTGTGTAATGTGTAATTTATAAAGTTTAACGCGGGTAAAACCGCGGGCACAGCTAGTTAGAAATAATTGCGGAAATCTTTACTCGTTATAAAGGCTATCGTGTTTTCCATTATGAATATTGTTTTATCAGTTTGCTTTATTAAACCATAGAAGAGAATTTCTTTTTTTTAATAATTACATCCTGGGACTTTATTCACATACAGCCATCTGATCCCAAACCAAACAGAGCTTGTACTATGGAAACCAGATAACTGATATATTACATATACTACTTTTCTTTTGTAAATACATGCTTAAATAGATAATTACACCCATAGTCAGGTCAAACAGACATGTTCATGCACACAAATATCTGTCGGGGTGGGTATCGAACCCACGACCAGTGTCATAAAAGGCAACCACGCCAACTGGCTAACATACTGCGATCGCCAACCCATCTACCAAACGTGTCGATTTTCGCATGGCCCCCAAAATAATGGTCACAAATAGCACTTTACTCATTATAGTGGTTTTCGTGTTTCATTAATTGTTAATATTGTTTTCATCAGTGTTGCTTTATAGACCATAGAAGAGAATAGCAATGAATTTTATCAGACAATACTCGTACATAGTTCGTGTATTCCAACTTCCAGAGGTATTGCAGCGGATTTGTGCATGTCATGTCAACCTAATAGCCAACTTAAGTTGCGCGTCATTTATTTTGAAGCTTAAAATGTTTGTTACTAATCCAAGGAGAGTTTTTAATCCTACTATTATTATATACTCCTTCTGTGGGTGGGAGGTTTGCCAAAACGAAAGATGATTTAATTTTTGCCAATTGATATTTTTGAAATCTTAATTGATTCATGTAATTTTTTCATGTTTTCATTTATAAATAGATTTGATTAGTTGTAATCCATTTTTTTTTTATTTCGTCTTTACTCGCATCTTTCTTATAAAAAACATTGGCCAAGTTTTTAATCCTACTCTTATTATAGATGCTAGATGCTGATAGAGTTTGATACTCTTTTACGCAGAAACTACGGAACGGATTTTGATGAAGCTTTGTAGTAATATAGCTTATATATCCGAACAACACACACGCTATTATTAACACAGTTTAACGTGGGAGAAACTGTAGGGCACAACTATTTTAATATATCAGAAATTGTAGATGCTTTGGCTTTTCCATTAATCATTTTAGCAATTGCTATTTCTCTGTTATGACAGATAGTCTACTTACTAATTACTTAATTTGAATGATGGCGGATTGACTGTCTAAGCCAGGGGTCTTGGGTTCGTTCTCCACCCGGTAAAAATCTTTGAGCACAGCATGAGCACAGTTATTTCTTCTGTATCTGGGTGTAATTTATTTATAACTAGCTATGCCCCGCGATTTCACCCGCGTTGAAGTAGTTTTGGGGTAAAAAACATACATGCATACATCTATACTCACAAACTTTCGCATTTATAATATTAGTTGGATGTGTACCTCTAGCGGTTTTGGCAGTAAACGCCGGAATTACTCGCAGATGGTCGATTTTTTCTAACTTACTTGTCACTTATCGTCATATTTTGGACAATTCACACAATATCTTTATAAATTGTAGCCTATGTGTTATACTGATGTATAAGCTATATTATTGTAAAGTTTAATTAGAATCCATTCAGTAGTTTTTACGTGAAATAGTAACAAACATCCATCCATCTATCCATTCACACAGACATTGACCGTCACCGTAGCCTAGTTGGTAGTGCTCCTACCTACGAAGCTGGTGGTCCTGGGTTCGAATCCTGGTAAGTGCAAATATTTGTGTGATGAGCACGAATATTTTTTTCTGAGTCATGGGTGTTTTCTATGTATATAAGTATTTATCTATCTATATAAGTATGTATATCGTCGCCTGGTACCCATAGTACAAGCTTTGCTTAGTTTGGGGCTAGGATGATCTGTGTGACATTGTTCCTAAATATTATAAAATATAAATATTATATACACAGATACATACTCTACCTAGTTTGGGATCAGCTGGCAGTGTGTTAGTTGTCCCAAGATCTTTTATTTCTTCTTTTTAATCCTCTACGTCTAACGTGGTTGTTATTCGCATAATATCTGGGGACAATGTCACACAGATCATCCTAGCCCCAAACTAAGCAAAGCTTGTACTATGGGTACCAGGCGACGATATACATACTTATATACATAGATAAATACATAGAAAACATCCATAACTCAGAAACAAATATTCGTGCTCATCACACAAATATTTGCACTTACCGGGATTCGAACCCAGGACCACCAGCTTCGTAGGCAGGAGCACTACCAACTAGGCTACGGTGACCGTTAATCCTTGTGGTTTAAATATATGCAGAAGGCCAATGACGTTCTGTATCAATTGCATTACGCTTCAGGTGTTTTTGAGACTTCCGCAATTTTGTAGCGCGTCAGCCATGTTTGCAGAAGCGTAAATATAAAGTTTTGTAGCTATCATACCAAAAAGAAAAAGGACAGCATCTGTAATGTGCCGAATTCTTCGGAGCATAAACAACATTCTAAATGGTACTGTAAATAAGGCCGTCCGCCTATTATTGTTGCACGTCTAGTGATGTAGCTAGTTAAATAATCTATTGTTGCTAACATGTTCAAAAAAGAGATTTAAAAAATTACTCCTCTGTTGTAAGCTCGTCATGCTCCCATTGTGTGTTATTGCTTGCAATGGCGATGTGGGTCGGTTCGTTTTCTTTACTCTAATATGGCGAGGGAGACGATGGCCGGCCCACACGTCATACTCGTGGACGTGTGCTGCTTCCGATAACTGGTTGATCTGGTGTTGAAGTACTCATTTATTTTTATACTCGTTTCCATGTAGTCTTCGCCTCTGACAGACTTCGTGTGACTTGTTAATTTTATAAATGTGCGCGGATGCACCCACCATTCTTCGTCTTGCAAGAAGTTGTTTCAATTGCTTAAGTGAAATTGAATTAAAAATATTATCTCACAATTATTTTGATGAACTAGATGACAACGGTTCTGTGCGTGCATTAGCCCAGATACGAGACAATCACAATGTAAAATACAAGATATAAACAAAAAAACGGAAATAAAAAGCAAAAAAAGACGAAAAAAGAAAGCCCGGAGTTTCTTTGTGGCGTTCTCCTCGGGTCGATTGATTGATTGATGCTAACACGATTATTTGTTGTGTGTCTGGTTGCAATTTATCTATAATATGTGTGTATTTAAAAATATATATAGTACAAGCTCTGCCTAGTTTGGGATCAGAGGGCATTTTATTAGTTGTTCCAAGACATTTATTATATTTATTTATTAATTTCTAATTGTATACTTAAGTTAATGTTCCGTGAAAGTCACCATCGGAATTACCAGCGCTAGAACAATAAAATGTTCTAGCAAATGCTGAGGTGGTGCCATTTCAGACTTTCACGGACAACAAGTGCCTTTGTTTTTCTTTTTATTTTAACTTTCGTTTTGGTTGTTATTTTATATTTTTGTTATCTGTGCAATGTTTTTGAATAAATCGTTTTCTTTCTTTCTTTCTAATTACTAATAGATTATTAGACCTGTGAAACTGTTTGTCACTAGACGCATATTGCTTACTTTAGTAACATACTAATTCAGGTACACAAACCGCACCTAAATTCAGATTGCATTTATTACAATTACAATGCATAGGTTACACAAATAGTAGTCCCTAAAAACGTAAGCACATTTGCAATTCGTAAGTGTGTTACTGTACCAAAAAGTTATTACTACCACATAGTGTAATCACTGTAATATCAGAATAACATGGTTACTAGGATTCTTCTTAAAAAAATGTCACAGTATCAGCTTGAAGTCAATAATAAAATCGCTTAGGCGTTTCGTGACTATAATTAATAATCTATACATACCTATAATAAAATCGTAGGAAAGTAAAAACTGTACATTGAATATTTTTTTAAAAGGATATTTGGGGCGTGATATACAATCGATATCGAAGCCCAAAACAAAGTTTTTAGAATTTTTCTCTGTTTATCTGTTTGTCTGTATGTAAGTCCGGGCTTTAGCCTTGAGATACATACACAAATTGTAAAATTTTACATAAATCCATGCAGTACTTTTTGAGTGAACTCAAAAAGTACAGCATGGATTTACTTAAAATTTTGCATGAATATTACGAATAGGTTGAGTCAACATATAGGCTACATATTATCACGCTATCACCTACGGGGGAGGAGCTGTAATAATTTATAAAGTTTAACGCGGGTAAAGCTGCGGGGCACTGCTAGTATAATAATAATATACTAGGAAATTATTCACACACGGCCTTCTGATCCCAAAATAAGCAGAGCTTGTACTACGGAAACCAGATAACTAATTTACTACATATAATACTATTCTTTTGTAAATACATAAGTATTTACAAAAGAATAGTATTACAGAGTACAGACTCCAGCTCTCTCAAAGGTCTAACATAAGCTCAGTTTTTGTATCCTAAACTGTTAAAACTAATGCATGTACCTTTAAGAGAGAAATAAACGATTCATCATCAACATCATCATATCAGCCGAAAGACGTCCTGGACAAAGGCCTCCCCCAAAGATCTCCACAATTGCCGGTCTTGCGCTATCCGCATCCAGCGATTTCCAGCGACCCGCACAAGATCATCGGTCCATCTTGTAGGGGGCCTGCCCACGCTGCGTCTTCCGGCTCGTGGTCGCCACTCGAGAACCTTTCTGCCCCAGCGGCCGTCGGCTCTACAAGCTATGTGCCCTGCCCACTGCCACTTCAGCATGGCAATTCTTACGGCTATGTCAGTTACTTTGGTTCGCCTGCGGATCTCAACATTCCTGATTCGATCTCGCAGGGAAACTCCAAGCATAGCCCTTTCCATTGCTCTTTGGGTGACCTTGAGCCGCCTGATAAGGCCCATATATAATAAACAATTATTTTATTTTATTTATTTATTAAGATAATTACACGCAGACTCAGGACAAACATACATGTTCATGCAAAAATATCTACCCTGGAATTGAACCCACGATTTGCGGAGTGAAAGACAGGTTACCAACAATGCCATTCGGCCCATCGATCACCCACTTATTTATTTTACAAACGTGAAGGACTTGCGGACGTTGTCAAACTAAATAAGTATTTTGATTCATATTCAAATGTCATCTGTTTAATATTAATGATTTGAAGTTCGTAAATGTTAATTTGGATCATGCAAATGAAAATAATTTGTAGGTAACGCATAAATTTAATCATAATATTCACATATTATAAAAAAAAAATATTGGGTATTAGCTACAACCGCGATATACCCGAATTTAAAAAAATATTTTTAACTAGTTTTAAATCCATGGTATAACCTATCTCCATTCCAAATTTCAAACAAATATGGTAAGCTTTTTCTTTGTTGTAAATAAATAATATTTGTTTAATTATAGAATGGTAAATATCTTGGGGCAACTTACTCAATGCTATCTGATCTTAAACTAGGCTGAGATATAGCTCAGCCTAGTTTAAGATCAGATAGCAACCAGACAATTTACTTAATTATCGTATGGGCAGTGGTTACCCTAGTGTCAGAGTTATTCAAGTCACCCAGTAGGCCTCCGACATGGCTTAACGACTATTGTCGAATGACTACAACCGGGACCGACAGCTTAACGTGCCCTCCGAAGCACGGAGACGCTCAGAAATAAAACCGCTTTGGTGGTCATCCATCTATGAGCTGACTGCGAGCCTAGTTGCTTAACCTCGCCGGTCACTTACAGAATGGTGAGAGCATTTAGCTATTCGCTAGACAACTGTTAAACATGTATTTAGAAATATAATTACCTAAGTAGGTATATATTTCTAAATACATACATGTTAAAGATAAATTACACTCACACACAGAACAAGTAATCGTGCTCATCACAAATATTTTAAACCCACGTACTCTGGCTAAGCAGTCAGGGTCCTTTTACCCGCGTTAAACTTTATAAGTTATAGCTTATGTGTTAATCACTCGTCAGCTAACTCCATACCAAATTTTATTAAACTCGCTCCAGCCGTTTAGATGTGAAGAAGTAACATACACACACACTCACAAACTTTCGCCTTTATAGTGTGTGTGATACAAAATCTTTATCTTTCTTTCAATCTTATTCAGATATCGTCATCTGCTGGGCGTCCATTTCGAAGTTATTAATCTGAACCAAATTTGATTTTACGAAGATTTTAGACTAAACGATATTCGAATCGATGTATGTTATTTTAAAAAACGCCTCTAATTAAGCCAAACCTTGGCATTTGAAATACAAAAATAAACATTCAATGCTAATTACAAAAAAAAAATCATTGAACCGTATTTGATTACGGGAATTCAATAAAACTCCATAAATCATTATTAGTTCGGCTCCGTCACGAACCGGTGTCAATCAGAAATATATTCAATCACAATGTGAAATATCAATCATATGGGATTTGTTAGGTGTTACATGGGAAGTGAATATTAAACCTTATTTTTTTTATTTAAAATCGATACAATCTTTACATGGATCGGAGTTCTGAAAAGGGGTATTCAGAACACCGATCTGAGAGCATATTGATTTTAAATGAAAAAGTTTAGCTTACTTTATTCTCTCGTATGTGTAGTGGTATCAATTAATTCCCAGCACAAGTCCGGCCTCGCATTGAATACTGTTGCCACCTTTTACAAATACGAAGATGTTTTATTTAATCTCTACAAATTACAGGTTTTATTAGGGTTCCGTAGCCAAATGGTAAATAACGGAACCCTTATATACATTCGTCATGTCTGTCTGTCTGTCCGTCCGTATGTCACAGCCACTTTTTTTCGAAAAAAAATCTATACAGTTGAAACTTAGTAAGTAGATGTATTCTGTGAACCGCATTAAGATTTTCGCACAAAAATAAAAAATAGCAATCATTTTGGGGGTACCCCATACATAGAACTGAAACTCAATTTTTTTTTTCATCGTACCCATACATGTGGGGTATCTATGGATAGGTCTTCAAAAATGATATTGAGGTTTCTAATATAATTTTTTTTCTAAGTGACCCCCCCCCCCCCCCCAAATAAGAGATTGATAAAACTAAAAAAAATATATGATGTACATTACCATAAAAACTAACAACGAAAATTGGTTTGGACGAGATCTAGTAAGTAGTTTTTTTAATACGTCATAAATCGTAAACCAAAAATTACCTTTCATTTAATCAACTAAAATACTTGCTGGTACGGAACCCTTCATGTGCGAGTCCGACTCGCACTTGGCCGGTTTTTTTGTATAAGTAATTGCGTTTATTTGATAAGGCAGGCCGAACGCCTACGCATGTCACCGCCAAAAGATGTCTGCGGTATGTTGGACTTGCGCCGATACATCTAAGCTGCCATGGACTTATCTTAATACTTTAGAGGGAACCCTTGATACAGGGGATTGTCGCTGCGGTGCTCCTTTTTGCGTTATATCCCATGTATATGTCGCCAACTGCCTCGTTGGTCTAGCGGTAGCGTGTTCAACCGCAGATATTGAGGTCCTGGGTTCAAATCCCGGGTCGAGCCAAAAAGTGATTTTGGGATTTTTCCGAAAAAAGAAATTTCTTAGTTTCCAACTGCCAGACTTCGGGCTGATGCCCGAAGTCTGGCAGTTGGCGGTATTACACCCCCGTGCCTCGGAGAGCACGTAAAGCCGTCGGTCCTGTACCTGAACTCTTTCCGGTCGTGTCGCTAGGCGTCCCATCGGATCATGAGAGTGATGGAATAGAGAGTGCCTCTGTGTTTGCGCACACACTTGTGCACAATAATATGTCCTGCGCAATTGAATAGTCTCCATTAAGACTGGCCGCCGTGGCCGAAATTCGGTCGGGAGGACATCATGTCGCCAAACATGGACACCTCGCCGAACCACTCGCGACCGATGTCTCCTCGGTACTCGATCAATCGGGATCGGCTCTCATACCACTCGGTGGTTCTCGAGCATGGCTGCCACACAAAAAGAGAACACGGCGTCCAATTTCGTAGAGATACCCGTCAGCATCGCACCTACGATTACCATCGGGGACTAATTCCCTCTGACCTCTGCGAACAGGACTCCCCTCCAGGACAGGTATTCGGTGAGCACTTCGGTGGACAGAGTCCAGCTTGCTCCCACAGTTATAACAGTGTGTCGTGGCTTCCCGGCCAATCCTGCTCAGATACTTACCGAAACACCTGTGTTCAGTGATCATCTGATTCAGTCTATAGATGATTCAGAGAACAACTGGTTTCAATAGACGGGGTAAATTCAACACGACATTCTGTCAAAATAAGGGTGCCTCAAGGATCGATTTTGGGTCCATTTTTATTTCTAGTTTGTATCAATGATCTCCCATATCTAGTAGAGAAAGTATCAAACATAATTCTATTTTCTGATGATACGTCACTCATATTTAAAGTGAGTAGGAAAGATAAGGATCTTATAGAACCTAATAAAACTCTCGGCCTCATATCACATTGGTTTTCGGCAAATAATCTTCTTTTGAATGCAGGAAAGACCAACTGCATCAAATTCTCATTGCCGAATGTGACTCATATTAAACCAACGGTTGCACTTGACGAGGAAGTTTTAGATTTAGTTCCTTCGACCGTATTTTTGGGAATAACACTGGAATCAAAATTACAATGGGGTCCTCATATTGAAAAATTATCTGCCAAATTAAGTTCAGCTTCATATGCAGTTTGGAAAATCAGACAATTGTCAGACGAACCAACTGCTAGACTAGTATATTTTGCTTACTTCCATAGCATTATGTCCCATAGTATTCTGCTGTGGGGCTCAGCAGCTGACATAAGTGCTATTTTCGTATTACAAAAAAGAGCAGTCAGAGCTATATATAATCTAGGCAGTCGCGAGTCTCTACGAAGCGTTTTTAAAAAGGTAAATATACTTACTGTTCCATCTGAATATATATACCAGAATATAATGTTTGTACGGAAAAATATAGATAAATATAAAAAAACTGAGTGACTTGCGCAATGTCAATACTAGAAATAAGGACAAACTGGCTATACCAGCCTTTCGAGTTAGCAAAACTAATAATTCATTCAAATAACTAAACTACCTGATAATAAGTTTAAGTCACACATTAAACGTGAACTTATGGCTAAGGGTTACTACACTACTAAGGATTACATTGACGATAAAGACATTTGGCGGTCGGCATCTACCTGCACATAGTCCGCTGGGAATCTTATAGCCATATAGACATGAGTAATCTTTTATGTCACATGAACTATCTGTAATAAAACTATCTATTATTCAAATATTCTACGAATTTCAGAACTGTTGGTTGTGTCTCAAAATGATTAATGTTACTTTTATTATGACGTTTTTATTTTCTATTTTTAATATATTAAACCTAAAATAAATACTTAATCAGACAACCGATCGAGCATATATTGTGTTTGCCTGCTAAATAATCTCAGTAAGTGGACCAAATCTCGTGTATATGCCCCATTGAGTATGTTTCGCCGGAGCGTCTCATCTGGGCCGTGTTGTAACCGGTAGTAGAGACACCCGCTGAGTTTGTTTCGCTGGGTCTTCTCAGTTGGGGCGCATTGGATCCGGTGGTAGCATTAAAGCGCGACCGTCGTTATAAACACAAGGTCCGCCATAATGATAACATTTAATTCGTACCTTAATATAGACAGACTAAAATTTAAAATTTTAATAATTAAATCTACACATGATCCTTGCCTATAACTTCATTTAAGTTAGTTAAATATCGTTACTGTTATAAAATAAATCTTATTGTAAATTATTTCCTACAATCTGTGTACCTAAATATCTATATGTACCTAGAAATAATTATAAATTAATTATATATTACTACGAATATGTTCTGACTATTAACAAGCGCTTTTTTAAAGTCTACGTGAATAAAAATCTTTTTTATTTATTTATTCAAACACCTCTCCTTACCAACCAGGCCTTGAGTTGAGGCAGGATGAATCCGGCGACACACTGGCATCCATTCAGGCAAAACTCTAGCTTCGATGATCCCAAGCTTGCAAACCGTTTTGAACCCCTAAGGAGAGGGGAGAATGAGACCCCTGAAGAGAGACTTTACCTATTTGTGTATGTGGAACCGCCTGATCAATAGCTTCAATGTGTTCAGAGCTATTTGATCTGATGGCTGCTGTTACTTTCTACTATCACGCCTCTCACCACCGACAAGACGGGCATCCTCATATCTTGGAACCTGAACTGAGGCTGTGGAAGCTCCCGCCACAATTTACTCAAGAGATTACAGTATGGAGTCCCGAGGCTTCTGAATGGTCGATAATGCACGGTTGAAGCCTCAGATATTGAAAGATAAAGATTATTTATTTGTCAAAACATGTGTTTACATACAAATTAAAGCATGTAAGAACTTAAAAAAACGGTATCTAAAGACCAAACATGTTCTACCTGTCGAGGCGTACAAATTTTAACTTTATTTTACATCAATATAAAAATAATAAATTGGAAATTAACCAATAAATTTAAAATTACCGTATACATATTCAAAATGACAGTATTAAATTCCGTGAAAATATAAATTAAAAACAATGTCAAAAAGTATCCGTCAAGAAGTCATTAGTCAGAAAGCGTCCATAGGCAATGATAAACGCTTACCATCAGGTGGACTGGAAGCTTGTTCGCTGATTTAAAAGTATAAAAAATTAATTAATCCACAGTGTTGCATTCTAGTACCTCTAAGTGCACGCAACTGTACAGGTAATCTCTGGTTGTGTAATTTTGAGAGGAAAAAAGAGTGGACCGTATACTTACACACTTTTATACGTTTAGATAAGATAAGAAAAGATAAGAACTTTATTCGCTTAAGATATGGTTACATAAGGTGTTAGGTACATAATGTTGGTTCCCGATATATCTACCCTTAGAGGGCATGCGAATAATTTATTAATCATACATATCTACGATATGTATGATTGTACAATTCAATGGAAAAGATTTTACATAACTACTTAATATTTAAATAACTAATACAAAATTACATTACTATACAATAACTACTAAATATTTAAATAACAAACGCAAAACTTCAATTATTACCTACCACAGAAATTGTTCATTGTATCTCATGTGTTCTATGTTTTACAATTCAAGTATTCTGTTAATGTGTAGAAACACTTACCAATCAGCCAGACTTTTAATTTGGGCCTAAACAGCCGTAGAGGCAACTCTCTTAACACTTTTGGAATGTGGTTATACACTTTTATTGAAGTAGCGTGGCTATTTTTGTAATGTAAAGTACTTCTACACCACTCTACATTTAACTTGGGATCTCTTTTCAGGAATTTACTATCTTCGCTAACTTTTGGAAACAAATTTGGATAGTTTCAAACAAATGTAGCAATTTCGAATATTATACATTGACACCAAGGTTTAATTTACAACATTCAATTTAATAAAAAGGGGCCGCTGTGTCGAAATTATTACTACTACATATCTACTGCACACGAAAGGCGCTAATAGCTAATTGCTCCCGTCGGTAAGAGATCGGTTTGGCCAAAGTGTTTAAATTTCTGAGAATCTCCGTCTTCAGAGGCCACTTTGAGCTGTTGTTTCCGGTTATAATCATTAAACTACAGTCGTTAAGCCATGTCAGAGGCCTACAGCGGGTTCCAACAACTCTGACACTAGGGCACTAAATCCCTGACCATACAATCAAGTAAAGTAATTATTCAAGGTTGAAAATCAATATATCCCTCCCTTTTATATCCTGGTTAAATCGAGAACTCTAAAGCAAACATGCAAGAGAGCTATTTTATACGTTACTTGCATTTGACTAAAAGCCTTTGAGTTGCAGCGTATAAATTATCGCCATTGTAGGATTAAATAAACGGATAAAGTTTACCTGGCTTCCTATCACTTTCGGACGATTACAATGTGGATGCTAAATTTCTGAGCGATTTCGCGTTTTAGAGGGCACCTAAAGCGGTTGGTCTGTTTGTAGTCAGTATTAGACAACATAATCGTTAATCCATTCCTCGGTATGGTTGGTAAATGCTTGCCTTCTAAGCCGCAGGTCGTGGGTTCCATTATCACCCAGGACAGATAATTGCTTTCATGGACATGTCTGTATGTCCTGAGTCTGGGTGTAATTTTATCTACCTCTGTACAAGTATGTATTTACAAAAGATAGCAGTATATGAAATACATCAGTTATCTTGTTTACATAGTCGAAGCTCTACTTAGTTTCGGATCCGATAGCCGTTTGTGAATAATGTCCCAGGATGTCCTAGGATATTATTATTATTTTAAAAGAAACAGAACCACACCTGATCTCCAGGTTGGGACCGTATACAGATTACCACCTACGCAGGTTTTCCTTACATCGACCAATCTGGGTCCGGAGTCTGTTCAGAGACTTCTAGGTGACATTGTGGTGGCGGAAGATTTTCAGCAGGAAGTAAGAATGGGATGGGTAGGCAAGCAATGTTTCGCGATAGTTTGAGCCGCGTTTTACAAGGTTTGCCTGAGCAGAATATAATAGAATAGCGTTTATTTCAGGCAAATGCCCATATTTAGTTATTAAGTTAGTAACAATATTACCGTTAGGTTAGGTACCGGTAGGTTAGTAACTATGTTAGTCTCTAACAATTATATGTCCTAGCATATTCCATTAGCTACCCTTACCCAGTGTTATTGGATAGGGCAGTCAAACCTAGAAGCAATGACTTTCGAAATTCTATTGCTGAAATTCCGCAGACGCAGCACCAGAAAAACTGTTTTTAGGGTTCCGTAGCCAATGGCAAAAAACGGAACCCTTATAGATTCGTCATGTCTGTCTGTCTGTCCGTCACAGCCAAATTTTTTCCAAAACTATTAGAGCTTTACTATTGAAACTTGGTAAGTTGAACCGCATTAAGATTTTTACCTAAAAATAGAAAAAGAACAATAATTTTGGGGGGTCCCCATACATAGAACTGAAACTCAATTTTTTTTCCGTCGTACCCATACATGTGGGGTATCCATAGATAGGTCTTCAAAAATGATTATGAGGTTTCTCATATATTTTTTTTCTAAACTGAATAGTTTGCGCGAGAGACACTTCCAAAGTGGTAAAATGAGTGTCCCCCCCCTCCCTGTAACTTCTAAAATAAGAGAATGATGAAACTAAAAAAAATATGATGTACATTATCATGCAAACTAACAACGAAAATTATTTTGAACGAGATCTAGCAAGTAGTTTTTTTTAATACGTCATAAATCGTGAACCGCAATTTGCTTTCATTTAATCAACTGAAATACTTGCTGCTACGGAACCCTTCATGGGCGAGTCCGACTCGCACTTGGCCGGTTTTTTTTATTAGTGCCTTAAGTAACAAACATTCCGGAGAGCGGAAGCACACACTTTAAGAAGCTTTATAACTTTGAGCCTTTGTGACACGAGCTTACTGTTGTGCATAAAGTGTATCGTGTATCGTTGCCCATTTTCTTCACTGGTGGCGCTATACCTGCCAGTGAACACAACATATGTGCGAATAAGATTAAATAAATAAATATCCTGCACATATCACCGAGCGCCATCTAGCTCAAGCTAAGCAAATCTTGTACAGTCAACAGCATAAGTAGATGATCAAAATCGGACCTGAGTTTTGAGTTTATGATGCTATTGGGCGGCAGTTTTCACCAGTTAATATTTTTTACACTTAACACTCACGCACACCTTCAACTAGATACTCTTCACCACCACACTATTTTGTCGCAATTTATGATAATTAGTATTGAATATCCGACTTTGATCATCTACTTTTGCTGTTGACTGTACTATGAACTAATGGTATTCTTGTAAATACACAGCTAGATCTAGACAAAAACAAATAAACATGTTCATGAACATGATTTTCATTGTGAGTTTCCAGGCTATGCGTCAGAACTCAGAAGAGAGGTTCACTATCAAATGAAAAATAAAGCAATTCTTTCTGGTCACGTGACTAGAAAGAAGGCTGGCCTTTATTTTGGTCAGAAAATCAGTATTGCCATACAACGTGGCAATGCTGCCAGTCTTCTGGGTACGTTCCCAGACAAAGATGAGGATTTTTTTGACGCTGTTTAGATTTAGTTTATTTTATATCTATGTAGGTTTAATGTAGTTTTTAATTTTTACTTATATAGTAATGGCTAATATATCTTTAGGAACTATTAATTATTATAATGTTAATTTATAAATAAATGTAATTACAACAAAAAAAAATATACAGTTAATAACTCCTTTTGAATATAATTTTGAATATTTAGGTTTAAAATTAAATTAGTTTTGAAGTCAATGATTTGGTTTTTGGACAAAAGCACTACTTCCAAAAGCGAAACGTTGCCTTTATAACGACCTGATAACTATTATATCATTTCAGACCCTATCATATCTACCGAAAAACCTTCACAAGGCATCTCCAAAGATCTCCACATAGTGTCCATAATTTGGAGATGCCATAATCGCTACGCTTGGCAGACATGCTGCCTGTAGTGGACAACTACAGTATAAAACCTATGTATAAATGGTCTATGATCGTAAGTGACATAAAAGAAGAATATATAACTTCAAAATCAAGTCCGAAAAAAAAAACTTTATATGTCACAGATCATCGTAGCCCCAAACTTGTACTATGGGTACCAGGCGACGATATACATACTTATATAGATAGATAAATACTTATACACATAGAAAACATCCATGACTCAGAAACAAATATTCGTGCTCATCACACAAATATTTGCACTTACCGGAATTCGAACCCAGGACCACCAGCTTCGTAGGCAAGAGCACTACCAACTAGGCTACGGTGACCGTCAAAATCATTGTATATAAATTTTGTTCCACTCGGTTGTACACAGGAAAAGTTGAATAAAGATTTATGTATTTTAAACAGAAAAATAAGTTATTCTCAAGACACAAACTGAATCAAAAATATTTTTGATAAACAAATTCTTAAAGCGCGTTATTCGTAAGAACCAATAGAATAGAATACTCTTTATTGTACACACACACACACACACGACAAATTCATAGGACACTAATAACACAATCATGTACAATGGGCGGTCTTATCGCATCAAGCGATTTCTTCCAGACAACCTTTGGATGGATAGGAGCTGTAATTATTTTAAAACTATCTGTGCCCACGACTTCATCCGCGTGTTAATTAGTTTATTTAGTAAGTTATATGTTTTTCTAAAATAATTGATGTTTTCTAAAATAAACGTAGCCTAAGTTACTCCTTATTACATCAGCAACCTGCCACTAAAAGTCCCGTCAAAATCGGTCCGGCCATTACAGAGATTAGCAGGAACAAACAGACAGATAGACAGACAAAAATGGTAAAAATGTTATTTTGGTGTATGCACCGTATTCATAATATACATGTAGTAAAAAACGGTTATTTCAATATTACAAACAGACACTCCAATTTTATTTATATGTAGTATGTATAGATAGTGATCGTAAGTGAACCGTAACTATCGAGGCGGTGACGCCGAATTGGGATTACTAGGTTCAGTTAGACATCAAGCGTACTTTTGTCGATGACGTATTAAATCAGGTATACTCGGCTTCAGTAATTATCTGCCTCATTTACTGTTCTAAGAAGAATAGCTACATTATTACGTGATTCGTATGCGGACTGACTAGTGTTAGCTATCAATGTATTAACTGAGTGGCTTGGACAGTTCTAAGAATAGTTAAAATAGTAGACAATAAGATACCATGAAAATTTGAAATGAGATATAAAAATGATTTGACATTTATTTAAATTATTATTTTGTATCTTTTATTGTATATTATGTAATTACTTCATCATTTGACATTTATTTAAATTATTATTTTTATATCTTTTCTACTGTAAAACATAATTTGACATTTATCCAATTTACATTTTTTTTAATAATAATTCTCATTGTATTCGCTGGGTGCGCGGCGGCAGCGCCAACTAGCGGATGAACTTTAGGCGGACTCTGAAGTGTCAAATGGCGAGTTGTCATTACGAATAGTAAAATAAACAAAGAAATATTTTCAATGAAACGTCGTATTTAAAATCGTTTATTGTAAAACTAAAAACATGTAAATGTATAGCGTCTATAGTAACGTTGGCCTTTTTTATTTGCCGTGTAAACTGGCACAATTCAACCAATTCTATGTAGTACACACGGACCTATTGCTGATTGTTTGTTAAACATGGCCAAATTAATAATACAAACTGGATTTGCAGCAGTAACACACGAAATCAATTTCCAGCCCCAAACAACATCAAAAGGCAAACAATTAGTTTTGGTGGATGTAGTCTGAAATATTCTTGGGACGTAACTAGGACTGCCCTGTTCTTCAGCTTTTTTGCCTCCAATGAAGTGTGCACTGCAAATTTTGTCATGGGGCTTTGGGTACCACGGCGATCCAGCAGCACTGAAATAAACCAACAAATAAATTATAGTCACTTAAACTTCTCATAAAATAACACTTTTATTGTTTAATTATCCATGTAATTAAACAATAAAAGTGTTATTTTATAGGTTAACTTACTTTTTCTTCTTGACGGCTGTTATCCATTTCATTCGTTGTTCTTGTTTCCAACGTGCTTGTGGAAATTTGTAGAATTTACAAGCACTGTTTACGCCAGTGTTTTTACAGTTATCATCACAGCAGGTATCGTGACCCATATTTCTTTATTTTTAACGAAATACAATAAACAACAACACTCCACTATGTATACGCAAGGATGACATCCGCCGCGAGTTCCTTTTTTAGCCACGGCGGGCGCTGCTATCGATTCGTCTGTCCCTACTCCCCGTTTTGCACCCAGCGAATAATGATATTCATAGTAATTAATAATGTTAAATTTATTTAAAGTTATTATATTTACCTTTTATATAATTTAAGATTGGTATAAAAAATGTATTTGCAACACCCTAACAGAGTTCATGTTTGACACAAATTATGTACATTAACACCTATTGTAACACATGAATGCAATAAAGAACTTGAACAGAGTTTTCCATGCCTCCCAATAGTTTCTCAGTAGCTACCACGTCATGCACTGCACTGTAGGGTAAAAAAATGACGATTCCACATAAATGTAAAATTTTTACGGTATAAATAATTTTTGACTTTGAATAGGACTACATCCAGAACTAGAGTAAAGCTATCGTAGCTTTAGGTGCCCTCTGATGCGTGGACACGCTCATAAATGAAATTACTGTTGCGGCCACCCATCTATAGACAATACTATAGGTCTCAAGCCCAACCTTGCCGATTGATGACGGAGCGATAAGAAAAACTGGCTATAGAAGCCTCCTTACCATCATTAGAATTTTGTATTCAAGTGGCACAGACGGCAGCACATCAAGCTACCCCAATCTGTCAAGTTTCCCCATTTGATAGTTAACCTTACGCTTATGTGATAAAGTTGAAAATCTATAAAAGAAATTTGACAGTTTGGGGTAGCTGGATGTGCTGGTGTCTGTAAAATAATAAAAAATAAAAAAGGTTTTTATCCACGTAAACTTTAAAAAGCGCTTGTAAATAGTCAGAACACTTTATAAGTTATTTATTGAATTCAAATAATTTAGGACATTTCAGTTTAACATATTTACGATTACTTAACAGTAACAATACAGGTAGGTAATTGAACTGTGGCAGTGCACTAGACTCCACACTAGGATTCCCTGTGTCGTGGAGACTAGTGTCTTCCCTTATAAAAGTATACAATGTTGTATTATTCTAATTTAACTTTAGTACGATAATCCTGCCCATACATTGCCCTTTATACACACATATTTGAAGATGTTGGTACTTATTCTAAAATCTATTACATATTTAAAGCATTTACCATAACTAAACTTGCACATTTATATTTTGACTACGTAGGTAGTTCACTAATGATGACATTTTTGCGTGAACCGCTAATAGGCAGCAAGTAAGTTTGACATGTGCAGGGCCGGATCTAGTTTGTGTTAAGGTATTTTCTTTATTATAATTATTTGTATAGCACATTTACATTTTTAGATATAAAAATAGAATTTAAAAGAAAAAGATATGTGTGGTTTGTTTGTGTGTGTGTGTGTGTGAGTGAGTGTGGGGGTGTGTGGGTCTGTGTATGTGTGTGTGTGTGTGTCAGCAGACTCATAGTACAATTTGTATAATTTGCTCCGTTTCAATATAATTTTTGGACTGGAGCCATATGTTAAGAGTCCATCGACACTTTGACCTAGTCATATCAAGCAAATTGTTATTTAATTTAAATGCTTTTTCGTACAGATAGGGACCTAGAAATGTGTATGATCTACGTGCAAATGAAGTGTTCACTTTTGGACGATCCCATTTAAGAATTCTACTAGTTCTACTGTTCTTAGTAATATATAATTAATTTATAATTATTTCTAGTACATAGATATTTAGGTACACGGATTGTAGGAAATAATTTACAATAAGATTTATTTTATAACTGTAACGATATTTAACTAACTTAAATTAAGTTATTGTCAAGGATCATGTGTAGGTTTAATTATCACAATTTTAAATTTTAGCTATTTTTTTACTACATATTGTCTGAATGGTTCTGTACAATGTTTGGTGCAAGCGTCATAGGCTCCGGGAGCTACTTCTTCATTCTATTAATTTATTCAATAACACTGCTTATTGCTTGCACATTACAATGTTAACAGATTATGTGTTGGTTTAGTTGCACATAAATATGTCTTTATTTTTGTTTGTACAGGTTAGGGCCACAGCTTAATGTGCTCTTCGAAGCTCGGAAGCTCTCAGAAATAAAACCACTATTGCGGGTACCGTACAGACAGACCACACGCAGATACTTAGGTCCGCCGAGAGTAGGGGCACAGAATAAAAATAACTTAAGGGGCGCTACACGAATAACCTAATTTATGAAATTCGGTTCAGCTGTGTTTACATGTTCGAATTTACGTGTTTATTTGACGGTCACCGTAGCCTAGTTGGTAGTGCTCCTGCCTACGAAGCTGGTGGTCCTGGGTTCGAATCCCGGTGAGTGCAAATATTTGGGTGATGAGCACGAATATTTGTTTCTGAGTCATGGATGTTTCCTATGTGTTTAAGTATTTATCTATCTATATAAGTATGTATATCGTCGCCTGGTACCCATAGTACAAGCTTAGTTTGGGGCTAGGATGATCTGTGTGACATTGTCCCTAGATATTATATTATTATATATTATTATTTATTCATTGTTTGGAAAACCAACAGCTATACTTATAAAATATTACTGCTATAATAGGAAACAGAAAGCCAATTATAGGTTTCCACGGATAGCGACTGATACACACATACAATGCTGCCGATTTTACTCTTAAGCAGAGTAGCTGAAGACATATGTTAAAAGTTATTGGAAAAAAATAAGGTTCAGCTGCCTGCGTGCCACCTCGCTCTTGGTGTTAAATGGGTCAAAATCAAACTTTTTACATGATTTATTAAAATCCTTGCTCACTCGCACTATATATGAATTTTGCCTATAATTAGTCGACGAAAATGGAATAGATATGAAATCTAGGCGTATTCAACTACTGATGTGGAAGATTCGGGCTATTTATTGGTGATACAATATGTTTACCTAACATTAAAATATGTGGCTGTTGCAGTACTTTTTTAATTAATGTTCGGTAAAATGTTGGAGCCAGTCGGTCAATTTGAATATATCTAGGTAGTAGAGGAGTTAGTAGAGACACCCGCTGAGTTTGTTTCACTGGGTCTTCTCAGTTGGGGCGTATTGGATCCGGTGGTAACATTAAAGCGCGTATAAACACAAACTCCGACATAATAATAACATTTCATTCGTACCTTAATATAGATAGAACCATTCAGACAGTATGTAGTAAAAATATAGCTAAAATTTAGATAATTAAACCTACCCATGACCCTTGACAATAACTTAATTTAAGTTAGGTAAATATCGTTACTATTATAAAATAAATCTTATTGTTAATTATTTCCTACAATCCGTGTACCTAAATATCTTTATGTACCTAGAAATAATTATAAATAAAAAAGGTTTTTATTCACGTAGGCTTTAAAAAAGCGCTTGTAAATAGTCAGAACATGTTTGTAGTAATATAGTATTCATTATTATTTCTAGTAACATAGATATTTAGGTACACATTGTATGAAAACATTTATAGAATTTATTTTATTATAGCAATGATATTTAGCTAGCTCGTATCAAGTTATTAAGAGATTATGTTTAATTATCTAGTTTAAGTCTAATATTTTTACTACATATTGTCAATGGTTCTGTCTATATTATATATTACTTCGAACATGTTCTGACTATTTTCAAGCGCTTTATTAAAGTCTACGTGAATAAAAACCTTTTTTATTTTTATTTATTTATATCTAAAAATAAATGAAGTTTTCGAGAGAAATATGCCATCCGGTTTAGCCACACATATTTAACCAGAAGAGCTCAGCTGTAGCTTATACTTAGTTACTTACTTATCGTATGGGCAGTGGTTACCCTATTTTATTTTTATGCAAAATGGGTTTGCGCTTGACCACAATCTCACCTCATGGTAAGTGAAGATGTGGTCGAAGGTGGACCGCGCGTACCCATAAGATGCCTGTTCACTCTAACCTTGAATAAACCCATGTTATATGAGTCTGGAAACACGTCGTTTGGGAGGCTGTTCCACACCTCAGCCGTGCGTATGATGAAAGAGGAAGCAAAGCGCTTCGTACGGCATAATGGGATGTCAACGACATAGTGGTGGAGAGCCTCCCGACGCCTTGTAGTCCGATGAAAAAAGGGAGATGGAGGGATAAGTTCATGGAGGTCTTGAGCGCATTCTAGTGTCAGAGTTGTTCAAGCCGCCCACCAGGCCTCTGACGTGGCTTAACGACTGTCGTCTAATGACTACAACCGGGACCGACAGCTTAACGTGCCCTCCGAAGCACGGAGAAGCTCAGAAATTAAAACCACTGTGGCGGTCACCCATCTATGGACTGACCGCGATCCTAATTACTTAACCTCACCGATCGCTTATGGACCGGTGAGAGCATCTAGCTATGAGCGCCTCATATCTAGATGCTCTCACCTATATAGACTAGCTATATAGACATACTACTGCTGTGCCCCGCGGTATTACCCGCGTTAAATTTTATAAATTATCACGGCTGTTCCCCCGTAGTTGATAGCGTGATAATATGTAGCCTATATGTGGACCCGACCTTTTAGTAACATTAATGCAAAATTTGAAGTAAATCCATGCAGTACTTTTCGAGTTTAGCCTGGACATATATACAGACAAACAGACAGAAATTCTTAAATCTATATTTTTGGCTTCGATATCGATTGTAGATCACGCCCCAAGTATCCTTTTAAAAAAATATTTAATGTACAGTTTTGACTATCCTACGATTTTATTATATGTATAGAAGATATATATAAAAGCGAAGCCGCTGTTACGCAGATGAGCTTACCTGACTATACTCTTTCCATACGTCTACGAGTTATCGTTTTTTTTCAGATAATGTACAGTCAGTTACCGTAATGCCGTACTTTACTGACGGGTATTGTCCACAGTGAAGTGCCCTGTACTTAACAAACAACCACATACAATAAAACGGGCCTTGAAATAAAATAAACTGATCTATACATATAATAAAATCGTAGGAAAGTCAAAACTGTACATTGAATATTTTTTTAAAAGGATACACTAGGCGTGATCTGCAATAGCGAAGCCAAAACTATCGTTTATAGAATTTTTGTCTGTTTGTCTGTACGTATGTCCGGGCTAAAATCAAAAAGTACTGCATGGATTTACTCCAAAGTTTGCATGAATGTTACTATGAGATCGGGTCAACATATAGGCGACATATTATCACTCTATCACCTACGGGGGAGGGGCTGTGATAATTTATAAAACTTAACGCGGGTAAAAGCGCGGGGCGCAGGTAGTCATTTAATAAAATTAACTTAAACGTATTGTTTCTGTAAATTTAAGAAAATAAATGAATACACAGAGTTATTGTTCGTTACTCTTGGTTCAAACTTAAATTCCAGGATTTGGACCCAATTTTTTGCAAATAATGAGTCATGGTTTATTTAAACTAAAATTATTTTAATGCACTGCACGTGTGGCGCAGCGGCTAAGACAGTCGCCTTCCCGCATCGTGTCACGGGTTCGAGTCCCGCGCCAGACATCTATTTGTGTGACCCATAAATAGTTGTTCTGAGTCTGGATGTATTTGTGTCCGTCTATTATATGTTTGTAAACGACCCCGCGACACAGGGATTAATTTCCCTAATAATAATAATAATTTTATTTCGGACTAGCTGTGCCCGCGACTTCGTCCGCGTGTTAATTAGTTTATTTCGTTTGTTTGTAAAATAAAAGACTTTTTCTGAAATAAAAGTAGCCTAAGTTACTCCTTATTACATCAGCTACCTGCCAATAAAAGTCCCGTCAAAATCGGTCCAGCCATTTCAGAGATTAGCCGGAACGAACAGACAGACAGACAGACAAAAATTGTAAAAAATGTTATTTTGGTGTATGTACCGTATACATATTCATATTAATGTAGTAAAAACAGGTTATTTCAATATTACAAACAGACACTCCAATTTTATTTATTTGTATAGATTACTCCATAATGTGTTAGTTATAAAAGTCTTATCCTATGTTAGTATGTTTAATCAAAATTCTAATTCTAATTAAAACAAATAATCTAGTACTTAAAAAATATAAAAATAAAATCTAACATTAAATATATGCAGGCGTTGTCTGTTACGAATAAAAAATGCATTACATAAGTCGATTGAAAGTTCTTAAATAATGCCAAATTAGTGGCGCCCACTAATTTGGCACTGTCTCGAAATGTCAAAAAGATAAGTAACCATTTGACATAGTATAATAATAATAATAATATCTAGGGACAATGTTACACAGATCATCCTAACTAAGCAAAGCTTGTACTATGGGTACCAGGCGACGATATACATACTTATATAGATAGATAAATACATAGAAAACATCCATGACTCAGAAACAAATATTCGTGCTCATCTCACAAATATTTGCACTTACCGGGATTCGAACCCAGGACCACCAGCTTCGTAGGCTGGAGCACTACCAACTAGGCTATGGTGACCGTCAAATGGTATTCAGAAGGCTGTTGATGCTAACACGCACGCGCCGCATCAGGGAGGCCACTCTTTCGCGCACTATAGCCCTAAAGCAGTCTGTGCTAGCCTTAGCAAACATACTCGTACCTGACGCACTGCAATAACGAGGCAACCCCAACAGCATCCTAAAACCATTATGTCTACCCTCAATTTATAAAGAGTCCAAAGAACATCTTGTCAACTGACCGGCAACTTTCCAAACTACCTTTATCGCGTTCCAAACTTCTAAGACATATAATGTTTAGTTAAAGTTTATGCAAAGGGTTTCTTTGCAAGTATAATGTCTTAAAGACATGCAAACTTCAGATTTATTTGGTTTATAAAGCTAAGTTTAGTAACTTACCTAAAGTTAGTAAATTAGCTGTGCGTTAAGCTCAAGTTAGAGGGTCCTAATGTCTTTTTGTTTGTTAGTAATTTTAAGGGCCTTTTCACTACATTGGCGGGTAAACCAGCCGGGTATGCCTGGGGCATGCCTAGGGGCTATCTAGATCGACTAACATGGATAAAAGGGTTATACATATTTAAATACCCTATATAAATACTCAATCGAGCAAGGATTCAATTTTATTTCTTATAGCAAGGCTTACAGACGAATATTTTTATTATTGTATACAACATGTAACGTAATTAACGCACACCCTCAAACACCCCAATAAGAATATTATGTTGTAACCATAATACATACACTGATATTTTTATTTAACATGTATATGCATTGTAATTTGCCAAATTAGTTTCTTGGAATAAAGTTTTATTTTTCTTTATCTTGTATTGAATGATGGAATTTAACAAATTTATACAAATAAAACTGTGATTTTAAAAGTCTTATTATTTTGACTTACGGTAGGTACATTTCAATTTGTTTTGACTGTACAGTCTTAATATGTCAATAATTTCCGTAATTTAATTATTTTTGGAATAAAAAAATACCTATATTAAAAATGATATAAATCGATTCAGTAAATGATTCTGAAAAAACTATTTTCAGGATGTGCGTTAATTAAGTTACATGTGGTATACTAAAAATACCTGTTGGCGTGGTTGGTAAAATACTTGCCTTACACGCCGCAGGTGTGGTGTGGGTTCGATTCCCACCCAGGATAGATATTGGTGTGCATGAACATGTCTGTTTGTCCTGAATCTGGGTGTAATCATCTATATGTATGTAAGTATGTATTTACGAAAGAAAAGTAGTATATGTAGTATGTCAGTCGTCTAGTTTCCATAGTACAAGCTCTGCTTAGTTTAGGATCAGATGGCCGTATGTAATCAATGTCGCAGTATAAACTACAATTTAATTTATTATGCAAATGTTGTTTAAAAGAAAATAAAAAAATCATCAAAATTGTACGTAAAAATTGTCTCTCGATGTTACGGAATTCTTCACGTGTGACTGTGAGTCAGCCCGCATCTTTGATTAATAACGTAGAGGAATAGTTGCACCGATTCTTCCCTCGCATGCATTTACTCGTCACTAACCTCTCTGAGTCCAGATTTTAGCCTGGTTGTCCGGTCAAACAGGCCCGCATTTAACAGGTTCCATTCTTATGAGCATACTTCTAGCGAGCCGAATGACTGTCAAAGTATATTAGAAACTAGCTGTGCCTCGCGGTTTTACCCGCGTTTAATTTTATAAATTATCACAGCTCCTCTCCCGTAGGTGATATCGTGATAATATGTAGCCTATATGTTGACCCGACCTCTTAGTAATATTCATGCAAATTTTGAAGTAAATCCATGCAGCACTTTTTAAGTTTAGCCCGGACATACATACAGACAAACAGACCAAAATTCTAAAAACTATATTTTTGCCTTCAATATCGGTTGTAGATCACGCCCTAAGTATCCTTTGTAAAAAATATTCAATGTATAGTTTTGACTTTCCTACGATTTTATTACGTATATGTATCTATAGATGATGTTCTACCAGGTATGGATGCCGGCGGCATTGTCGCAGTCCATAGGAGCTTTTAAACTTAGGTATGTGGTTTGTACCCGAAGTAGAATCTCTATTAAAGTTTAAGTTATGATTTGTAACTTGGTATTTGTTCCATTTTCCAAAATACTTGATATCTTCGCATTTACGTTTAACTCACTTCAAAAAAGAGGAAATTCTCTATTATCTTGATGATTTATTGGATATACGAGTATGCTACGTGATTCCTCCAGTATTATAGAACTGTTTTTCAAAATTCCATATTCGAAATGATATGATTTCATGATGTTCCCATATATATTGATGTGCAAATCTGATATGGATATTAATGTAAGTTATTAATGTCTTTTTTGAAAATGGCACTTAATTATTTAAGCCCAAATTGTTTAAGTTAATATATATCCTGGGATTTTATTTCACTCACGGCCGTCTGATCCCAAACTTAGCAGAGATTGTACTATAGAAATCAGATAACTCATATACTACATATAATGCTTTTCTTTTGTAAATACACACTTATAAACATAATTATATCTAGACTCAGGACAAACAGACATGTTCATGCACACAAATAGCAGTCATGGGTGGGAATCAAACCTACTACCAGCGGCGTGAAAGACAAGTATCTACTAACCACACCAACTAAAGCAAGTTAATATAATTTTAGGACATTTGCAAGTTAATTTTCTTTCTTTTTTATATTCTATACGTTGTATATTTTAAAAAGCAAATATAGCTAATCCCCATAAGTTACGTCTAATATTAATGGAACACTTTGTATACCACCCTTCACCACTTTTCAATTGGCCTTTACTCATTAAATTTCACCTAAAACATTTAATTCTTCACCAATGGTTTTAAGGCCCCTAAATCTTAAGTTGAGTGAACAGTAATTCTGCCGTGGTGACGTCATAAATTCTGAGCAATTTAACATCTGACAAGTCTTTTGGTACACCTTAGGTAATTTAACACAACGGGAAGCATCACTGGATATTTTCATTGCCAGTACTTTGTAGGGTTGGCCTAATATAATTTTACTAACCCAATTTATAACGTGGAACAATGATAGTGTTAAATATTTTGAAGCTTACTTAATATGCCGTGCCATTCAAAAAAGTCAAGCAATGAAGTAGAAGAAACAACACAACTTGAAAATAATTGTGGGCATACAGAGAAATCTTAAAAGGGCAGCATGCACATGAAAAGATCAATATTTTTTACATGCCATGCTAGTTGCATGGTTGCCAAACTTAGGTATTTGGATAATAAAACAAAGAATCAAATGTAGTCAAACAGCTATGGAAAGGAGCATGTCGAAAATTAGAAAGAATGCATAAAATCAAGAGCGAAAACATTCGTCAACAAACTAAACTTACCGATGCTCACAGGCACGTACTCTTACTTAAGTGGAGATCGGACACATCTCACAATATCCAGACCAGAGATGGGCCATTTAGCTCACACAATGGAAAGGGCCAATGGGAAAAAGGAATGCTGGTTGACAATTGAGACTGTGAGACTGATGACATAACACACATCGCAGGAAACGACTCAATAAGGTCAAGGCCAAATTACCCCCAAACACAGATCAAATACTCGTGTTCATTACAGAAACATTTGTTCCGGTGGGAATCGAACCCACGATCTCTGGATTAGCAGTCTGAGTCACTAACCACTAGACTAACAGGCCAGTGAAATATGAATGATGAATGTGTCCTTTAAACACCTAACTTAAATGTTGTCTTGTTTAAATGGATTTTATGTCAACTTTCTTTTCTGAACCCGATAGAAATTGGAAGAGGCAAATAAAAGATGAATACAGACAGCTATTTGTTTAAAGTTTACTTCAGATTGTAAACCTCCAAGGTATATGAAGATATCAACCCTAAATTAATGCCAATAAATATTTTGTCGAGTTTGTGGCGAAACGCAATAACTTGTTCACCGTAAAATAGCTGCCGTTACATGACGCATTTTGTTTTATCGCTTAAGAGGTCGGGCCACTGTGAACCGTGTTTTTTTTATGTTATAGGGCGACAAACGAGTGAGCGGGTCACCTGATGGTAAGTGATCACCGCCGCCCATGTACACTCGCAACACCAGAGGTGTCACGGGTGCGTTGTCGGCCTTTAAAGAGTCAGCAAACAAGTGTCGCTGACCCTTCCCCCCACCCCGATGAACTCTGGCGACCTTACTCACACGCAGAAACACAAAATCAAAATTATTAATGTTATTATTAAGGAATGTCTTCTGCAAGGTGGAGATACTTCTCCAGTCGGGCTGCGCTTTGAGCGAATAAACGCTGTGCCTTACGTCTCTTAAAATTTGGTTAAGATTTACTTGAACACTGTATAATTTTTATGACCCGCGACCTGCCTCATGCAATTAAGAAAAAATGGAAGTTAATTAATAACTTAATTATTGAATTGTAAACAATATTGCACTGCAGTGGCTGTTTGTTGCTATGAAAGGGACGCGCGAAATTGCTACGTATAGCTGCTGGTCAGCGGATGCTCGAAGAGACTGGTAGTGCGTGTCGGTGACCGCCGAGCGACTCCGGTACATGAATTATTTTTTCGGTTGCTTTAACCCTTGGTATTACTTGTGAATTTTAAATTGCATTCTTTATTAATGTTCATATTCCATTTTCAAAATTCCATCAGGGTGATAAAAGGAAAAAGGGCAGGAAAGACAAAGAATTTCATATTTGAAAATTTTTGAAATTATAGTTAGATAGGACATAGCACTTATTGGGGAAGCACCCGAAGCACCCATCATCATCATGTCAGGCAAATTACATTCACAGCTGGACAAAACCCTCCCTAAAGAATGGGAGGATATGCTATATTCGCCACGCTTGGCAGACGGGTTGGCTATCGCAGTTTGATGGTCATAGTTCACAGAAAAACGCTGCTGCCCCTCGGCGGGATGAAATGGGGTATGATATTCTTCACCGTCACCACATAGCGAAACCATGTCTTACAGAAATATTCTAGGTAACAATGTTCTCTCATAGGGTGGGGGAGGGTCGTCAACGCATAAGTGATGCAAAAAGTAATACAGGATCATAGTTTACCTAGCCGGTTTCCTTTCAGTAAGCCGCAAGTTTGTCGATCAAACCAGCTAGTATAACGACGAAGACTCATGCCTCTCTACAGCTTTCAAAAAATGCCCATGGTGGCAGTCATAGGTTTCTGTATTGTATCCTGTGATTTAATTGGTCAAATGCTGTAGAATGCCATGCTAGTGTAAGATATTACCTGCCCTCCTATAGAATAAAACCTCTTTATATATAGCAAACTCTGGTCATTCTATTAAAATAGCTGGTCATAGGTTATAAAGTTAGAATAGAATTCGAATTAATAAAAAAAGTATAATTTAATGTTTGAGTGATTGATTGCCAATTGTTACCAAAATGAAGAGCTAAAGAATATATTGTGGAAACGAATTTATTATTATTAAACAAAATACGTGATTGGTGTTTAATACGTGTGTTATCATTTTGAAGATCTCTCCCTAGATCCCAGTTACTAATACCCTAGCTGCTGCGATATATGTTCATAGTATAAAAATAAAGGATAGGTAGGTAGGTACATTTTATTGCACATCACAGAATAAAATTTAGATGTATAGACATAGTTTCAATTTATGTACAATTGGCGGTCTTATCGCATAAGACTCGGTATCGGATATCGGATACTTCAGATTGCTCAGCTTATTCAGCAGCAGATATGTATGTGCACCTTTTGGAAACACATACTAATAGTGTTGTTTTTCCTTTGAAAGTACGGAATTCCAAAATTCCTTTTTTCTCCCGTTTCGATATTTCCGTTACCACTCGAGCCTCACCTCGAAGTAGCGGTTCATCTTATTTGATTTTATAAGGGCAGGTTTAGAATTACGATGTTTTATATTGCACAGATGAAACCGTACCTTAAACTATTACGTTCAAAGACGTTAAAATTGCGCCGCGGTTCTTGTAAATCTTATTACGTTTTGTGCCTACTTTCATTTCGATTTGCCCTTTACATGCTTTGTATGGAACTGAAATCAAAATATATACAGATCGCATATATAACAGGAGTCCAAAAAGAGTGATAAATAAGATCCATGTAGTGATCCACAGACAGGGAGTTCATCGTCACATCCTCGAACCTTCTCGATCGCGTACGGTTTGCTTTAAATAAATAAATAAATAAAATAAAAAAGGTTTTTATTCACGTAGACTTTAAAAAAGCGCTTGTAAATAGTCAGAACATGTTTGTAGTAATATAGTTGTATACATTAGATATTATTTCTAGTAACATAGATATTTAGGTATATCTTTCAGCGAAACCCTCCTCCCACGTACGTTGAGGTTGTGGAATGAACTCCCTGTTACGGTTTTCCCAAGAGACTACAGCATGGGGCCCTTCAAAAAGGGAGTTGTAAGGTTCACCAGGTGGGCCGTATGCTTGTTTGCCAACTAAGTTGAATAAAAACAAATGTCCAGAGGTGAGCCACTTCTGGACATTTGTTTTTATTCAACTTAGTTGATACGGCCCACCTGATGAACCTTACAACTCCTTTTTTTTATTTATTTAAATTTAAAGTTAACATTATTAATAAAAGAAAAAGTTGTATCTAAGTTTTTTTTTATCAGTCAATATATTATCTCCATTTCCATCATAACGAAACGGTCACATTCACCTGGTCGAGGTCGAGGCTCGCTTTCTTTCACGGTCCCGTAAGTGATCGGCGAGTTTAACCAGCTGGGCGCGCGTTCAGTCTATAGATGGGTGACCGCCAAGTGGTAAATATAAAAAATCTGGAAAAAGAAACAAATTTACCTGTAAATGAAAAGTGGAAATAGATACAATAATATGATTCATTGATTGAAATATCCCACTGCTTTTCTTTAATCCTGGTCCGTTTAACGGTTGCAAGTAAGTGATCACACCTAGCGCCAAGACCGCAATTTTGGATATTACGTTAATTGCATAATTATGGAATTGATGTGTATGATTTTGGTGTATAATAAAAGGATACTTACTTATATTATATTAGCATACAAGCTCTTTTATAAACTGCTTTATAAACTACTTTTATGAAAGGAATAATCATATATTTTTAACATCAATCTTTGACTTCAGACACTATTAAAACCAAAAAACGACTTTGTACAACGTCCCAAAAATATCTCGAAATAAAATAAAGCACGTGTGTCCAGAGCAAGACAACTTATTGCACAAAAGACCGCGGAGGTCATGTTTCGTAGGAAAATCTCAATAGCGCCATTCAGAAAATATGACGTCACTTGTACAAGGCCATCTCTTATTCATAAAGGTAACTAGTTAAAACTAATTACATAAGATTCTAATTATTTAAACAGATTAGACAACTTTATAACGGCTGAACGGATTTCATAGAATACGGATAAGGAATCTTCATGTCACGCTGGACAGAAGGCTCACCAATGAGGGAACATGTAATAATCGCGACGCTTTGGCGATCGCAGTATGATACTCATACTTAACAGAGAGATGCTGCCCGTTCTGCTAGTAGCGAGAAGTCGTAGACGGACGTAGAAGACCCTCACGGGATAAGAATAATAATATAATATCTAGGGACAATGTCACACAGATCATCCTAGCCCCAAACTAAGCAAAGCTTGTGCTATCGGTACCAGGCGACGATATTCATACTGATATAGATAGATAAATACTTAAATACATAGAAAACATCCATGACTCAGAAACAAATATTCGTGCTCATCACACAAATATTTGCACTTACCGGGATTCGAACCCAGGACCACCAGCTTCGTAGGCAGGAGCACTACCAACTAGGTATAGGTATATAGGTGGTGTAGGGATACTGTTAGAATAATTATGGTTACTGTAAGGGGGTTAACAGGTCCCATGGGCACTTGAAACACCAAGGGGGCCCATGACATGATGATTAACGCCGGAGTGATCTGAACATACATAAAAAAATAAATCTATAATAATAATAATATCTAGGGGCAATGTCACACAGATCATCCTAGCCCCAAACTAAGCAAAGCTTGTACTATGGGTACCAGGCGACGATATACATACTTATATATATAGATAAGAATACGTAGAAAACATCCATGACTCAGAAACAAATATTCGTGACCATCACACAAATATTTGCCACTAGCTTCGTAGGCAGGAGCACTACGAACTAGGCTACGGCGACCGTCAAAGGGGTCGTAATGTTCGTTACAATCTCCCATTTCACCATCATCAGCTTAATACTATCTAAAATAAACTAGCTTACGAAAGTAAACTAATAAAATCGTCTTTACATTTGATAATCCATGTCACGCTGTAAACACTTGGAGCAAACTTTTCATATTTAAGGTAATTACATTGCAAACTTTGTTTTTTTCGCATACTAGAATAATATTTTACCTAGACATTCCGGACCATTGACAGCACGAAAGAACAATTCACCTGTCAACCAGACGTAGGTCCCCTTGATATTTAAATTTTTCCACCAAATAACTCCATTTCACGGGAGCTTTTAGGGCTGCCAAATGCATATTTTATTGTACATTGAAGTCAATGTCCTATGGCAAGTAAGTTTTGTTTAAAAGAAAGGTTGTTGACCGTGAATAGATAAATAGATAAACTCTTTATTGTACACCTTAAGAAATAATACGAAGCGACAACATAGAAATTATTATATAGCACAATTGGCAAGTACAATTGGCAATTGGAATAGTATTGATTTCAAATCTTTGAGTAAGTCTATGGTACTCTGATTGACTCAAAGATCAATATTCTATAATCAAATACAAAATTATATATAACATTAATCTACAAAGCTTTTATTGCTTCACCGGGAAATAGAGGCGAGGTTACCCGCGCCAGAGGTTATCTAGAATAAATTAAGTTAAGTGATAAGACCACCTATTGCACTTACCACTTAATCAATATTTTTCGCGCACTGATAATATTTTTTTTATAAATCACCCAGGTGATTTAAGTATACCGTTTACGTTGACGGTCACCGTAGCCTAGTTGGTAGTGCTCCTGCCTTCAAAGCTGGTGGTCCTGGGTTCGAATCCCGGTAAGTGCAAATATTTGTGTGATGAGCACGAATATTTGTTTCTGAGTCATGGATGTTTTCTATGTATTTATCTATCTATATAAGTATATATATCGTCGCCTGGTACCCATACTACAAGCTTTGCTTAATTTGGGGCTAGGATGATCTGTGTGACATTGTACCTAGATATTATTATTATTATAATTTCTCCGTATCAGCCTGAAGTCTGGCAGTATTTAGTCCCCGTGCTTCCGAGAGCAAGTAAAGCCGTCGCTCCTGTACCAGACCTCTTTCTGATTGTGTCGCTAGTCATTCCATCAGATCATGAGAGTCATGGAAAGTGTCCCTAGATATTATTATTATTAGATATTATACCAAACGGCGGTCTTAAACCACACAGTTTTATGTGAATAAAGGCGACCGTACTTTGCTACAAAAGAAGTAGGTTAGGTAAGGTATGAATTATATCCACACATGCGCGTAAGCCGCGGTAACGGCCGCCGAGTGCCAATTAGTTTACTCATACATTATATTTTTAAATATGTAGAAATGTGTCGACTTTATTCAACTAAAGCCGGGTGATTAAAGACCACCGTTTGGCATACTTAAATCACCCAGGTGATTTACACAGGGGATTTAAGTAGAATAATTCAAGAGAGGTAGGGCACAGCGTTCTTTCGCTCGAAGAGCAGCCCGATTGGGGAAGTACCTCCACCTTACAGAAGAAATTCCTATTAAGGAATTAAATTATTAATGTTATTATTAAATAACATTAATAATTTAATGTTGTGTTTCTGAGTGTGAGTAAGGTCGCCAGAGCTCATCGGGGTGGGGAGAAGGGTCTGCAACACTTGTTTGCTGACTCTTAAAGGCCGGCAACGCACCCGCGACTCCTCTGGTGTTGCGAGTGTCCATGGGCGGCGGTGATCACTTACCATCAGGTTACCCACTTGCTCGTTTGTCGACCTCTAACATAAAAAAAATAAATAATAATAATTGAAGTCTTCTTACCACAGCCATATAACAATATCCTGGGACATTATTTACACACGGCCATCTGATTCCAAACTAATCAGAGCTTGTACTATGGAAACCAGATAACTGATATACTACATATACTAGTTTTCTTTTGTAAATACATACTTATATAGATAACTACACCCAGACTCAGGACAAACAGACATGTTCATGGACACAAATATCTGTCCTGGGTGGGAATCGAACCCACGACCTCCGGCGTGAAAAGCAAGCATTTGCCAACCACGCCAACAGGCCCGTCATATGGAAAGCAATAGATAATTCCTTCACCAAATACTTAACAATAATACCTAGAAATAATTGTGAGTCGATAAAAATACCTGTGAAATCAAAACATAAGAGCAAAAGCTAAAGATAACATGGTTCAAGATATTCGCTAACATTTACTTAGTAACTCATCCCACTTAAAGTTCCCTTACTTCGGTATCTGAGACGTTTTGAATGAATTTTCTTTTGAATTCGTTCTCTTTTTCCTGGTTTTAAGAGAGATGGATTTAGTAATAGGTTATAAACTTTTTACTACAAAAAGAGGTGCATAATGCGACTGGATGTTTCATTTTATTTATTTAGCTAGCGGTGCCCCGCGGTTTTACATGCGTTAAATTTTATAAATTATCACGGCTCCTCCCCCGTAGTTGATAGCATGATAATATGTAGCCTATATGTTGACCCGACCTTTTAATACAAAATTTGAAGTAAATCCATGCAGTACTTTTTGAGTTTAATCCGGACATACATACAGACAAACAGATAAAATTCTAAAAACTATATTTTTGGCTTCGATATTGACTGTAGATCACGCCCCAAGTATCCTTTTAAAAAATATTCAATGTACAGTTTTGACTTTCCTACTATTTTATTTTATGTCCTAGCTATGCCGCGCGATTTTACCCGCGTTAAATTTTATAAATTATCACGGCTCCTCCCCCGTAGTTGGTAGCGTGATAATATGTACCCTATATGTTGACCCGACCTTTTAGTAACATTAACGCAAAATTTGAAGTAAATCCATGCAGTACTTTTTGAGTTTTGCCCGAATATACATACAGACAAACAGACAAAAATTCTTAAATCTATATTTTTGGCTTCGATATAGATTGTAGATCACGCCCCAAGTATCCTTTTAAAAAAAATTTAATGTACAGTTTTGACTTTCCTACGATTTTATTATATTTATAGATAGATAGATATGTAGATACATTACAGCTCCTTTACTTACGCTGACTTGAATTTATGATAGTATATGGTGATTAAGTTATTTTGCTGGCCAGCTATACAGAAAGATTGAAAAACAACACAACCCTTTCAAAAACAACGAAAAATCGGGTAACACATATCCTAAATGATGGTTTGGCCATTTAGAAAGGATGAATGAAAGAAGATTGACAAAAGAAGTATACCTGGCCTGTGTGAATGGTACAACCGAAAGGGGAAGACCTCGTAGAACATTCTCTGATCAAATCGGAGACGTACTTATGAAAGGTCAGGTCAGAAGTACCCTAAACCGGCGAGCATGTATGAAGAATATAATGTCAGTAATCGAAGCGAAAGAGGTATGCAAGGATCGTGACAAATGGAACGGAATCCTATAAATCGAGTGTACGTTAGACCATACATCTGAAGTAAGACTGGCTATGAGAGAAGGAGACAGAAAATGTATGCTAGTATCTCTCTCTCTCTTGCCGCTACAATTATTATACAAGACGTAACTTGAGCTCTTTCTATCTTCACTAACTTAAACCTCCCTCTCAACTTCCGTTCGCCTCCAATCAAACTTTTCGGAACGCTCTTACTTTACCAGCTTACTCCCCTCTCAAGCAGGGGTCAAGAAGTTTTACTTCAAAAATCATAGCCAGATGCTCTCACCGGTCTGTAAGTGATTGGCGAGATCAAGCAACGAGGCTCCCTCCAGTCCATAGATGGGTGACCGACAAAGTGGTTTAATTTCTGAGCGTCTCCGTACTTCTAAATAAAATAAAAAAGATTTTTATTCACGTAGACTTTAAAAAAGCGCTTGTAAATAGTCAGAACATGTTTGTAGTAATATAGTTGTATACATTATTATTTCTAGTAACATAGATATTAGGTACACATTGTATGAAAACATTTATAAAATTTATTTTATTATAGCAATAATATTTAGCTAGCTCGTATCAAGTTATTGTCAAGAGATTATGTTTAATTATCTAGTTTAAGTCTAATAATTTTACTACATATTGTCAATGGTTCTGTCTATATTAAGGTATTATTATTATGACGGACCTTGTGTTAATAACGACGGTCGCGCTTCGGAGGGCACGTTAAGCTGCCGGTTGCAGTTGTAGCCATTAGGCAACAGTCGTTAAGTCAGAGGCCTAATAGGCAGCTTGAACAACTCTGACACTAGGGTAACCACTGCCCACACGATAAGTAAGTAAAAAAATCATACGTAGAATTGAGCCTCTCTCTTTTCGAAGTCGGTAAAAATGCAAAATATCGTCTCAGTTTTTCTCCCCACAGACAGGTCTAATTCGTCCGTTGCAATCTAGACTGCCGATTGAATTATGCCGTAGACCTCCTTGAGATTAAAGCGCTAATCGTTTCAAACTATTAAAAAAAATAAAAATATAATTCCCTGTCGTTACACAAGTTGAAACAATCGTTGGTAGCCCACCAGTAGGTTTGAAGTGTTAAAATTACAGTTTACAACAAGTGGTGTTAATGGCACTTTTCATTTCAATCCGTATTTAAACCTTTAACTGCAATCATGCCAACGTATTGAGGACCAAGTCTGAAATGTTAGCCGTTTAACATAGTTGTGAAAATGTTATAATTTTGTAATGTTTCAAATGAAAAAGGATTAAAACCATAATTTATGTAAAAATAGCCTGTATATTTGTCTGACAACGTGTGTTCAAAATTTAATGATAACTATAAGTAGTTATAGTGTCACAATCGAACGCATTTATAAAATTAGTTTGGATGCTATTTACAATATTAGATAACTCTTCGTCTATAAATATAGATAACAATCATTAATTTCAAGTAAAATGTATACCGAACAAATAGTAATCGAAGTTAACTTTGTGTGTTAGCACTATATGTTCAAGTTACTAATGCAACGAGAAAATAAATGAAGAAAATAATAATAATAAAATATTGAAATATATGTACATATGCCAATAACGTAGCGGTGCAGGCAGTTGCCTCGCCACTTCGTGCCCTTGGGTTCGGTTCCCACATAGGTAGGGTTACCATATGTCAGGATTTATCCTGAGATTTCACGATGTCTTGGTTCAACTCAGGATTGCGGCTGGAATTGCCCCTCATCCCCTCTTTTAGTACGATGATTAAGTATATAAAAACGATAAATTGACAACTTTTAAGTACGTTTCGGAGTTCAACTCTAAAAATCTCGGGATTTCTCAATGGAAATCAGGCGTTTTCTTCAGACTTTTGTTTTTTTTTATTTGGTAACACCTCAGACAGAACAATTACTTGTATGTATGTAGTTGTTCTGAGTCCGGGCAATGGTTTTAAAAATATACTTATTTTGGCCTGACAGTGTAATTTGGATCTCTCTATCCACGAATTATCTCTAACCAACCAATTAGACAGCCAGCTTAAAAATATCCTATATGTTAGGACACTACACTCTGTAGAACTGACGATGGTACACTATCAGCTGCCTGTCATTTTCAATTATGCTAGTCCATCTTACGGTTGTCTGGAAGAAATCGCTATTATGCGATAAGACCGCCAATTGTACATTATTTAAATATTAAGATTTTTTCTATAAAATGTTTTTTTATAGTTTGTGCAATAAAGTGTATCTATATCCTGCAGTCCTACTATCGTAGTTACTCAAGATTTTCTGTTCGCAACACTAAAAGAAAAGCTGACAGGAAAACTCATCACACAATTTTTGTTACTGTTGCAACTTCCGGGCTAACGAGACTGTTTCGTTTTCGACACGAACAAGGTGAAATTGTCTAAAATGCGGAATGCTGAACAATTTGGAATGGAAGTGCGCAAAGTTTTTGTGGCAACAAGCATTTATCGAAAAATATTGTGATATAGAATAGAATAGAACTCTCTTTATTGGAGTAACTAAGACTCAACAAGATTGTTAGTATAACCTTACGACTATGTTAGTAATCACTGACATTAATCAAAAGCACGGAGCACATACATAAATAAATGAAGGTTTGTCACTGTTGTGCCGTCCCATGGAGACTGCAGACTGCATTATAAAAATCGTACGTACGATTTTCAAGGAGAGTGGTTTAGTACCAACGTATGATGTCCACTGTTGGACAAAGGCCTCCCCAAAAGATTTCCACAATGCAGTTGTATCTATCATTTGGAGGTATATGCCATAATCACCACGCTTGGGAGACGGGTTGGGGATCGCAATATGATGGTCAAAGTACACAAAGAGACGCTGCTGCTCGTTCTCTGGGAGATATTCCCTCGGGTCGGCATCTACGCCCCCTACGGGATGAGATGGTGGTAATGAAATAATGAAATTTATTCAGCACTTGGGTATTTACATACACTTGTACTTGTGAAGCTCACAATGCATTACATAAACACAGTTTAAAACAGTAATTAAAGTAACAAAATATTTTAAATTAGTCCGTCCGTGCGGTCTGTTTCGTCACATGTATTTTTAATATTCTTAAATAAATAATAAATAGCAAGTTACTAAGCTATTATTGTTACATTTAGCAATAGTATATCAAATTAAAGAATTGAAAACAACGAGCAGTTGGCTAGCGCAAAAGGCTCTCAACCAGTAGCTTAATTTAAACGACTAATACCTGAGGGCACTCTTATGGGCCACATCTCAGGCATCTCAGGCGGCGAATATTCTTTGTCTAGTACCAAAACAGTTTCTTTCCACATGCTTTAGAAAACTTCAACTGAAGAACCTAATTGTAGGCCTTCTTAGTACTCTTTACCAAGAAATAGAAACATGTGCGGACCTTGTGGTGGTTGTTGCGGTGGATGCTGCTGTCCCTGCATAACAATGTACACGTGCTGCGCCAAGACTTGCTAGTGAGGATGTGGCGCTCGACCCGCAGACAAGCCATGGTGTCTGCGTCGGTTAAGCGCCGCGGATTTGACGTTTGTCTTGACGAGTTTAACTCCGTGCTGTTTCGTGGAAATAAACTACTACAAATAAATAACACAACAATGTCACACAGATCATCCTAGCCCCAAACTAAGCAAAGCTTGTACTATGGGTACCAGGCGACGATATATACATACTTATATACATAGATAAATACTTAAATACATAGAAAACATTCATAACTCAGAAACAAATATTCGTGCTCATCACACAAATATTTGCACTTACCGGGATTCGAACCCAGGACTACCAGCTTCGTAGGCAGGAGCACTACCAACTAGGCTACGGTGACCGTCATTGCTTATTATTTTGTATCCAAACGTTGAGCTGCTAATCCTTTACAACTAGTAAAGGATTAGCAACTCAACGACCGTAATGGCCCGGGCTTTTCAATAGGCAAATACGGGTTTTTGAGGAGCACCGAAAAGTTGAGCTTGATACAAAATAACCGGCGACTATTAATACAATTAACTCACGTGCACTCAGTAAACACGATAGTTGAATTAGATTATTGCCTGTGGCAACCATCTTCGGGAACATCAACACCGTACGGAATATGGGTTGAAGTGGTTGCCTTGACCGAAAATCGGTCTGACCAATCATCATTAGTTCATGTCACTAATGGGACGACAGAATATATAGAGGTGGAATCTAATGAAATATATTCCCATGGTGCTATAAGCTAATATAGCTTATATACCTGAATAATACAGAGACTATAAATTACTAGCTGCGCCCCGCGGTTTTACCCTCGTTTAATTTTATAAATTATCACAGCTGTGATAGCGTGATGATATGTAGCCTATATGTTGACCTGACCTCTTAGGAATATTCATGCAAAATTTGAAGTAAATCCATGCAGTACTTTTTGAGGTTAGCCCGGACATACATACTGACAAACAGACAAAAATTCTAAACACATATTTTTGGCTTCGGTATCGATTGTAGATCAGGCCCCAAGTATCCTTTTTGAAAAATATTCAATGTACAGTTTTGACTTCCCTACGATTTTATTATATGGATAGATAAAGATTAATGTGAGTAAAACCTCACCACACAACCACAGTCAAATATCAGTCAGTGTCAGATCATCATCATCATACCAGGACGAAGACGCCCACTGCTGGACAAAGGCCTTACTCAAAGATCACCGGGCCGTCTTGCCCAAGCTGCAGATAACCCTCGCTTTTTTTAACTAGCTGTGCCCCGCGGTTTTACCCGCTTTAAATTTTATAAATTACCACAGCTCCTCTCCCGTAGGTGATAGCGTGATAATATGTAGCCTATATGTTGACCCGATCTGCTAGTAATATTCATGCAAAATTTGAAGTTAATCCATGCAGTACTTGTTGAGTTTAGCCCGGACATACATACAGATAAACAGACAAAAATTCTAAAAACTATATTTTTGGCTATGATATCGATTGTAGATCACGCCCAAGTATCCATTTAAAAAATTATTCAATGTACAGTTTTGACTTTCCTACGATTTTATTATATGTATAGAATAGATTGTTTAAAAATAGAAAATTTTTCAAGGGAAAATACTACGATTTTTCCTTGAACAATTTATGCAGACTTTATAAGTACTAGTTTTTATGAGCACTGGAACAAATATAAACATGAAGATGGCGGTAATATAAATTTCTCTCTTTTAAAAATACAACGTCAGTGCTAGGGGAAAATATCCCGTCGTGCGTTAAACAGACACAAAGGTTTAGGGTACTTTTAACCTGGCTTTTCTTGAGAGCGTCTTCGATTTGGTCAGAGAATGTTCTGCGAGGTCTTCCCGTTCCGGTTGTCCTATCCACATAGGCCAGGTATACTTCTGTATACTTCGCTAGGTATACTTCGCTGGGTCTTCTCAGTTGGGGCGCATTGGATCCGGTGGTAGCATTAAAGCGCGACCGTCGTTATTAACACAAGGTCCGTCATAATAATAATACCTTACTATAGACAGAACACATTGACAATATGTAGTAAAAATATTAGACTTAAACTAGATAATTAAACATAATTTCTTGTCAATAACTTGATACGAGCTAACTAAATATCATTGCTATAATACAATAAATTTTATAAATGTTTTCATACAATGTGTACCTAAATATCTATGCTACTATAAATAATAATGTATACAAATATATTACTACAAACATGTTCAGACTATTTAAAAGCGCTTTTTTAAAGTCTCCGTGAATAAAAACCTTTTTTATTTTATTTATTTATTTTACGATTACGTATTTAATTAATATCCACTGTAAATTTCCCTATTGTTTACATACATAAGCTTACATTATATCTCAATGTCTACAATTAATTGTTACACCTTTTGCATTAGTACATTTTTTGACAATAAATTTTGGTCCATGCAACGCTAATCGGTTACCTGGAAGAGTTCGCTTTGTGTGATCAGGCCGTCAATCGTTAGTTTTATATTCCTTATGGCATAAAGTGTATTAATAATAATAATAATATCTGGGGACAATGTCACACAGATCATCCTAGCCCCAAACTAAGCAAAGCTTGTACTATGGGTACCAGGCGACGATATATATACTTATATAGATAGATAAATACTTATATACATAGAAAACATCCATGACTCAGAAACAAATATTTGTGCTCATCACACAAATATTTGCACTTACCGGGATTCGAACCCAGGACCACCAGCTTCGTAGGCAGGATCACTACCAACTAGGCTACGGTGACTGTTTTCTTCTTCTTCTTTTCCAGTAAATTTGCGTACTTTCTCTTTCCGCTTAAGTTAGTGGTTAGTCTCATTTTTATTCAATATTCGTAGAAAAGACATACACAAAGAGCAATAAATCATCCACACAACTGAACTTGAGTTGTTTGTTCGAACAACCAAAGAAAGCAAACATCATTAAAAGTGTATAAAAACTTTTAAGATTTAACGAAAAAAGAGTTGCCAATACAAGTAATCATCAATATTCGAGTAATAAGTTTTGTGAATAATTTACAATACACCTTCAAGTAAAGCATAAAATTTGGAAAGTTAGTAATGAAGTCATAATATTCGTTTCTATACTAAAGTGATTGGGAGGGCATACTTTTATTATTATTATTACTTCTGAATAGCATATATTAAGAGAGGCACAGCGTTCATTCGCTCGAAGAGCAGCCCGTCTGGGAAGTACCTCCACCTTACAGAAGACATTCCTTAATAATAACATTAATAATTTAATGTTGTGTTTCTGAGTGTGAGTAAGGTCGCCAGAGCTCATCGGGGGGGGGGGGGGGGGGAGGGTCAGCAATACTTGTTTGCTGACTCTTAAAGGCCGGCAACGCACCCGCGACTCCTCTGGTGTTGCGAGTGTCTATGGGCGGCGGTGATCACTTACCATCAGGTGACCCACTAGCTCATTTGTCGACCTCTGACATAAAAAATTTGGCTACGGAACCCTGAAAATGCTTATTTGTAAGTTTAATTATTCATTGCCGATATTAATAGCTTTAGGTATATTTTGCAACAAAATTCACACCTACAGACCCTAGACCAGTAATGTGGGTTGTAAATTCCCCCACAACGCTTCTTTTTCCACGGACAACATCCTATTACAGAGTATTAAGCGCATTATACGTGCTTTATTTTTAATAACTTCAAAATTGGATTGAGGCCTTATGTACCTCGGCAAACCGCTTTTATACAAGCGCTAATAAGAAGACAGCGGGGAAGCGTGGTTTAAAGGTCGCTTGTTTCAGTAATATATAGTTTCTGCACCTTTTAGTAGGTCATTGCGACGCCCTACACTTTCAAATTAAATAAAGTCCATTTATATTTCTTTAGATTAGCTCTGGGGATATTGTATATATCTTAAATCAACAACGGGAAACAAAAAAAAGGAAACCCCTATAAATAAAGCCCTTTAGAACAATTTATGCATACATAAATAGTTTAAAGTAGTGTACTACTTATTTGTAATAATTTACATGCCATATATATGGCGAAGCATGTGAAACCTAACAATGATTACAACACCTATAATTTACATGCCATATATATGGCGAAGCATGTGAAACCTAACAATGATTACAACACCTATAATTTACATGCCATATATATGGCGAAGCATGTGAAACCTAACAATGATTACAACACCTATAATTTACATGCCATATATATGGCGAAGCATGTGAAACCTAACAATGATTACAACACCTATAATTTACATGCCATATAATGGCGAAGCATGTGAAACCTAACAATGATTACAACACCTATAATTTGTAAACCATGTTTCATGTAAATAAATGATTTTTATCTTTACAAGTAGCGATTTTCTCGCATAACAGTGATTTCTTCCAGACAAACGTTGGATGGACTAGATTAGCGGAATCGCCACTTCGTGTCCCGGGTTCATTTCCTGCCCAGGACAACTATCTGTGTGACCCATAATTAGTTGTTCTGAGTCTAGATGTACTCTGTGTCCATCAATCATATGTTAGTAAAGTACCCTCCATAAAAAATAGCGACTTTAGTATTATAGAAACTAACTAACTGTGCCCCGCGGTGTTACCCGCGTTAAATTTTATAAATTTTCTTTGCTATAAACCTCACGGAGCCCGAGACCTTTGCAACGAATGCAAAACCGTGGAAATCGGTTCGTGCGTTCTGGAGTTATAGCGTCAGGAAGGAAAACCCGACTTATTTTTATATAGTAGACTAGCTGTGCCCCGCGGTGTTACCCGCGTTAAATGTTATAAATTTTCTTTGCTATAAACCTCACGGAGCCCGAGACCTTTCCAACGATTGCAAAACCGTGGAAATCGGTTCGTGCGTTCTGGAGCCGACTTATTTTTATATAGTAGATTACTTTCATCAAAACAATCCTGCATGACACGTTAAACGTATGCGAAAACCAAAAGCATGATGAATTAATGAGGTAGATACTTGAACCAAATGGGAAATCTAAGGTTCCTAATTTTCATGGGCATCACATCTTAAAATTACCTCAAACAACTCCATAAAATTAAATAATTTAGTTGGCAACAAGCATCCAGGACCTATAACACAATTAATTAACATAATCTATGTTGAAAACTTGAGCAAACTCCAACGCTTGTTAGGAGAAAACGGTTCCGTGTTATGAAAAGGTCTTATTTTGTGATTAAATCAGATTTGTAATGTAACACTCTAAAATAGGAAGATTTATAGACATAACATTATAGACAGAACCATTCAGACAATATGTAGTAAAATATGGCTAAAACTACAAATTTCGATAATTAAATCTAAACATAATTTCTTTCACAATAACCTAATCCAAGCTAGCTAAATATCATTACTATTATAAAATAAATTTTAGTAGTGTAAATAATAAATAATTAAAAAAGGTTTTTATTCACGTAGACTTTAAAAAAGCGCTTGTAAATAAATAGTCAGAACATGTTTGTAGTAATATAGTTGTATACATTATTATTTCTAGTAACATAGATATTTAGGTACACATTGTATGAAAACATTTATAAAATTTATTTTATTATAGCATTGATATTTAGCTAGCTCGTATCAAGTTATTGTCAAGAGATTATGTTTAATTATCTAGTTTAAGTCTAATATTTTTACTACATATTGTCAATGGTTCTGTCTATATTAAGGTATTATTATTATGACGGACCTTGTGTTAATAACGACGGTCGCGCTTTAATGCTACCACCGGAGTTTTCATACAATCCGAGTAAATATCTATGTAACCAGACATAATTATGTAAACTTAACTATAATATATAGCTGTGCCCCGCGGTATTATCCGCGTTAATGTTTATAAATTATAGCCTTTGTGTTATTCGGATATATAAGCCGTATTACTACAAAGTTTCATCAAAATCCGTTCAGTAGTTTCTACGTGAAGAAGTAAGAAACATACACACACACACACACACACACACACACTCACAACCTTCCGCCTTTATAATATTAGTGTGATAAACATTTTCTGACTATTTATTTTAATTTATTTGACGGGCCTGTCGGCGTGGTTGGCAAATGCTTGCTTCTCATGCCAGAGATCGCGGGTTCGATTCCCACTCTGGACAGATATTTGTGTGCATGAACGTGTAATTATCTATATAAGTATGTATTTACAAAAGAAAAGTAGTATATGTAGTATATCAGTTATCTGGTTTCCATAGTACAAACTCTGCTTAGTTTGGGATCAGAGGGCCGTGTCTAAATAATGTCGCAGGTTATTGTTATTATTATTATTTGAAGTCTACGTGACTAAAAACCTTTTTATGTATTTTTTTTTATTACTAGCTGTGCCCCGCGGATTTACAAAGTTTAACGTGGGTAACCACGTTAAACTTTGTAAATTATCACAGCTCCGCCCCCCTAGTAGATAGCGTAATATGTAGCCTATATGTTGACCCGACCTCTTAGTAATATTTATGCAAAATTTTAAGTAAATCCATACAGTACGTTTTGAGTTTAGACAGAACATACATACAGACAAACAGACAAAAATTCTAAAAACTATATTTTTGGCTTTAATATCCATTGAAGATTACGCCCCAAGTATCCTTTTTTAAAAATATTTAATGTACAGTTTTGACTTTCTCACGATTTTATTACATGTATAGATAAGGAGAAATTAAAAATACTTACATGGCCACATAATAAAATCCAGCCCATTACAAATATGGGTCTTGCCATCCCGTGTTTAGCTCCTTCACATCTTTATCAATTGACTAGCCAATAGGGCAAGTGGTTAAGGACCCTGACTTCTACGCCAGCAGTCGTGGGTTGGATACCCACCTGACTGCCTTGTTGGTCAAGTGGTAGCGTGTTCAACCGCAGAAAATGAGGTCCTGGGTTCAAATCCCGGGTCAGGAAGTTGGCGGTACTACACCCTCGTGCCTCGGAGAGCACGTAAAGCTGTCGGTCCTGTACCTGACCTCTTTCCGGTCGTGTCGCTAGTCGACCCATCGGATCATGAGAGTGATGGAATAGAAAGTGCCCCTGTGTTTGCGCACACACTTGTGCACTATAATATGTCCTGCGCAATTGGTTAATCTCCATTGAGAATGACCGCGGTGGCCGAAATTCGGCAGGGATGACATCAGCCACACAGGACAAAACTTTGTGTGGCAAGCACGATTGTTTATTCTGTGTTGGGAGTATTTATCAATACTAGTATGTATTGAGAAATATTAGTATGTAAAAATATTGCTTGCCGTAGTTAGGGTGCAGAAGAGATTGTGTTAGTTGCCCCAAGATATTTATTTATTATTGGAGTACTTTGAAAGAAAATTAAATGTTACTCGAAATATTTATATATTTTTACCCAAACGTCTTTTTTTGAGTAAAATCTTCTCAGTATATAATGTATCATTAATTTAGAGCGGAGAACTCTCACAGGCTAGATGCCAGCTGTGGCGAGAGTGTACTAAACTGCCTACACCATTTGTTCCACGTCAGTTAAATAAATTGTTTACAATGTCAAATAATATAAATATAAATATGTCAATGATGTACAATAGAATAATAATAATAATAATAAAAATACGTCCATTTGAAATATAAAAATGTCAAGTACCCATTCCTACGTTATCAGTTCTATTTTATCGTCAAAGAAGTTTCTGATATTATAGTAACATTTATTTAATTGTAGCCGATATATATATTTCATGAATAATAACATTGGTAAATTAATTAGATTTTGAGGTAGTTTATTATATATTCTTATGCACATACAATTGACATTTCGTTTAAATAGCTCTAGTTTAATTTGAGATAGGCGTAGTCTATACCTAACTTACTTACTCGAATTACTTACTTACTTATCGTATGGGCAGTGGTTACCCTGGTGTCAGAGTTGTTCAAGCCGCCCAGTAGGCCTCTGACATGGCTTAACGACTGTTACCTAATGTACAACCAGGACCGACAGCTTAACGTGCCCTCCGAAGCACGGAGACGCTCACAAATTAAACCACTTTGGCGGTCACCCATCTATGGACTGACCGCGAGCCTAGTTGCTTAACCTCGCCAATCACTTACGGATCGGTGAGAGCATCTGGCTATGAGCGCCTCACTCGAATATAAAGCTGTCTGAATACTAATAACATACTAGATTCGTCGCCCACTTTGACTTTTAATTCTTAGCACTTTAGTAAAAGGTCCACAGTGAATTATTAAATACGGCTGTGTAGGGTTGACACTCAATTAGAGTTAACGTAAGGCATACATTTAATTTTACTCATGCTTAATCGAATTTGAAAAGGGGAAGAAGATTTTTGTGAAGTGATTCTCGAACATATTATATAAATAATAATAATAATATCTAGGGACAATGTCACACAGATCATCCTAGCCCCAAACTAAGCAAAGCTTGTACTATGGGTACCAGGCGACGATATACATACGTAACGAACGTCCTGGGTTCGAATCCCGGTAAGTGCAAATATTTGTGTGATGAGCACGAATATTTGTTTCTGAGTCATGGATGTTTTCTATGTATAGAAGTATTTATCTATGTATATAAGTATGTATATCGTCGCCTGGTACCCATAGTACAAGCTTTGCTTAGTTTGGGGCTAGGATGATCTGTGTGACATTGTTCACCAGCTTCGTAGGCAGGATCACTACCAACTAGGCTACGGTGACCGTCAAATATTATAATGATATAATCATCTCTACCTTTTCTTATACTATGTGCATAGTAATAGGGACGCTGATAGCTAGTTGCCTTCACCAGTCTGCTAATAGTAATCGAGGATTATCATTTATTACCGTCTCTGTGCGTAGGAAAGCACGTTAAGATATTGGACCCAGCTATAGTCATTAGACACAGACACACAGATGACTACACAGAGGCCTATTCGGCCGCTAGAACCACTCTGAGGCTAGGTTAACCACTAACCATACAATTAAATATAAAAACCATTAAATAATTAATTTCCAGTGTTTGAATCTATACCTGCCGCCATGTTCCACCGCAGACCCTCACGCCAGAAGTGACAATTTCATCCATATCACCTGGATGAATGGTCCTCTACCACCGAGCATTTCACAAGAAACTTTTTATCACGCACTACCTCTTTATGGAATCAATCCGATCCGGTATGACATAGCAACCTGCGAGAAGCGAGCCTATTCTTTTCTTTAAAGTTGGCAGCCTTTAACTAAAGTAAACGCTCGCACTGGCGGCCCCTCTGGTGTTGAAATTATCCATGGGCGACGGTGATCACTTACCATCAGGTAACCCTTGCTAGTTTGCCTTACTATTATATACAAAAAAAGGTTGGGTAATTTATTTACTCAACATAACAAATCGAGTAAATACTATAAAATTATTTTACAAATTATTTTCATTACCTTAGTTCATAGTATACATTGTTGTGCACTGTTTGTAACCCATTACATATAAGCTCTCACTCTAACAAAGGTTTGCTGGAATAGAACTCATAGTTGAGTTAAGTTCGCCTGTGTACATGATATATCTAATCTTTTATGTAAATATGTATTTCTGTGTGCAATAAAGTATAAATAACAAAATAAATAAAGTATGCTTTTTATAAGGCCTTCCTCTAAATGGCAAAAATAGGGGCGAGTAAAAAAGTTATCTGAAGTTCGAAGTTCCGTACGAAAGTACAACCCGAAAATAATACGAGCAACATTCAATCTGAGCAAACTGATGAAATTTCTAGCATTCAGACATTATATTAAAAAGAATTTGCTCATAATGACTAGTGAGGTACATACATAAAATATTCGTAGCATCTACGTCGTAGAAAATTCATAGCAGCTACCGTGTAGATGATTCGTAGCATCAACAGCGGAGAGAAGAATAATAAGAATAATAGAATAAGAATAGAATTTATGAAAGTAGTTTGTTTCAACCATTTTATTTATTTTTGTTAAATGAATGAAATGGTAATATTTCACTGGCCCTATAAATGAATTGACTGTACTGTGTGGTTACGGCATCTTCTTTATTTTATTTTCAAAGACAACACCTGCACTAGATTATCTAATCCCAGTGCCGAGGAGTACTTTACAAACATATAATAGACGGACACAAATTAAAACCAGACTCAGAACAACAATTTATGGGTCACACAAATAGTTGTCCGGCGCGAGACTCGAACCCGCGACACAAAGCGGCAAGGCGACTGTCTTAGCCGCTGCGCCACACGTGCAGTCATCTCATCTCAATATCTACCAAAGAAATAACAGAAGAATCTCTGAGTACTAATTATGGCCATCATATCGCAATCGGCAACCCAAAGGGAAATGACATTGGGGGATGCATCTGTTCAACTGTAGAGGTCTTTTGGAAGGCATACTATGAAATAGATTTACAGATTACCCATGTAAAACTAAATAAATATATTTTTCTCTCTGTATTAGCCGAAAGAGGTCCACACAAAGATAGCCACAATTGCCGATCTTGTGCAATTCGTATCCAGCGGCTTCCTGTGACCCCATAATTGATAGATTATACCTCTACTAATATATAGCCACAATTGCCGATCTTGTGCTACTCGTATCCAGCAGCTTCCTGTGACCCCATAATTGATAGATTTGTTAATATATCAATTATGGGGTCACAGGAAGCCGCTGGATACGAGTAGCACAAGATCGGCAATTGTGGCTATATATTAGGAAAATTATTTTTTTCTTAATATTTATAAAATATGGGGACGACTTCTTAAATTAAACAAAGAAATTAAAGTAAGATTCCAGTTTGGAACACTGAATTTGGTAAATATTAATTGGATAAGTTTAACAATGTACCTACTTGATCTCTAGACACTTTTATGTAACATAAATAGTTGACGTTATTTAGGAGCGTTATCTATAACTAATTAAACAAAACCAGTTTGTGAATAACGAACAAATTTATAGGTTATATGCTATATAGTCATTGTTAATCATCACACTTATCCTACTAATATTACAAAGGCGAAAGTTTGTGAGTGTGTATGTTTGTTACTTCTTCACGTCTAAACGGTTGGAGCGATCTTAATAATTTAGTATGGAGTTAGCTGACGCCCTAGATTAACACATAGGCTATAATTTATAAAGTTTAACGCGGGTAAAACCAACTAGTAATATTATAAAGGCGAAAGTTTGTGAGTGTGTATGTTTGTTACTTCTTCACGTCTAAAAGGCTGGAGGGATTTAAGTAAAATTTGGTATGCAGTTATCTGACACCCTGGATTAACACCTGGCTTAATTTAGAGTGTAACGTGCGTAAAACCGCGGGGCACAGCCAGTAAGGAATAATTTTAAACATTTCCCCAATTTAACATAAAAATATAATATATTTATCGGAATCATGTATCCCACACATATCCCTCGTGAAATATTATTATCGATAACAATTTTCCAATCGAATACCTTAACATTTCATAACAAATTCAACGCATACAAGGATGAATGGATTTATGCTACATTTGATACAAATGGCGTCGGTTTGCATCGGTTATAACTGGATGTTATAGGTTAAAAGTATATTAGAGAACATTTCTTGAAGTGACTAGTTGATTGACGACATGAACATTCCACAATCCAGTAGCTTAAAGCTACTGGATTGTGGAATGTTCATGTCATGTCTTTTGTGTTCAACATGTCCTAAATCTGGGCGTAATTATCTATATAAGTATGCATTTACAATAAAAAAGTAGTATATGTAGTAAATCAGTTATCTGGTTTTCATGGTACAAGCTCTGTTTAGTTTGGGATCAGATGGCCGTTTGTGACCAGGAGCACCAGACCTTGTGTCCCAGGATATTATTATTATCAATCTTTGTTCGTCTTGCAAGTTGAGATTCTTCATTCCTGAGAGCACAGCATAAGAATTACGGTACTACGTGTTCTATAGTTGCTTTAGGCAAAAATCCTGTCAACTGGTCTGTTTGTTACATTATTTACTCCAAATTTATGTTGACAAGTCATAAAAGCGATATGAAATAGAACAATAGTACTGCTTATTAATTTCGGAGCTTTACTGAGAAAGCTCAAAGAATTGACCAAACTGAAGTGGTAGTGGGCGGGGAACTTAACTCGTAGAATGATGGCCGCTGGGACAGTAAGGTTCTTCAGTGAGCCTACCCACGCTGCGTCTTCCGGCAGGCTTTTATCCAGTCAAAGTCAAAAATTCTTTATTCCGTAAAAATTTTACATTTATGTGGAATCGTCATATTTTTTTTACCCTACCGTGCAGTGCATGACGTGGCAGCTACTGAGAAACACTGCCAGAAAACTCAGTAAAACTCCTTTTTTAAAATAAAATATACGTAAGATTAATAACAATCATGTGTGTCATCATAATCGGAAATTTTGTAATATGCCCTGCAGCCCTGCTACACAATTTGGCTTTAATAATTCTTTTAAACTTATTCGTAGACAATTCTCTAATATCATTGGGTAGTTTGTTATAGAATTTTATACATTGCCCCGTAAAAGAGTTACTTATTTTGTGGAGACGGGTAGTATGCAATATGAGATTATTCTTATATCTAGTATTTACATTATGTGTATCGCTCCTTTTACAGAAGGAATCGATATTTTTATGCGCATATGGTAAGTTATCATATACGAGTATATACTATGACGTTCTGCAGCTTCAGATCGTCTTCAGGATCTTTTAAGTATCGTAAGTAAAACGCTTGAAGACGAATAAAATTTTATATTTTCTTCAATTTCACTATGATAGGTAACAGGGCTTGCTATCCTATCGGGATCTTTCGTAGACTCTATGACTGTTCTAAAGAATTTTTGTTTGAAATATTTTCAAACGCGTTCTTTTTTTAATGATTTCTTTTTAAATGTTTGGACGAACGAAGGTGCCAACCAAGAAGGTCGTCACATCTTCCCCGTCTCTCTTAAAAAAATTGTTTATTCTATTATTAGAATAAATAATTTTTTTCTCCGAAAGAACCCTTTACAACATTATATTAGCTTATTTTTTTCCTACCTAATGGAGGAATAATTACAATACATGACGGCCTTTACGACTAGACCGGCAGTTTCAATTTTATCATATAATGGATAACTATTGAAAGTGCCTTGTGGAAGCAAAACCTCCAAAAAAACTTTCCACACATCATGTGTGATTCTAAGCCAAAATGTTACTAAGGTCTTATTAATAAGTTTTTGATTAATTCTATTTATACTCTTTGCTCTTACTGTCAACCATGTTTGACACTTTCAAAAATAATACCAAATATGGAAGGGTCATAAATTAATTTTCATTATGTCACAGATAATACAATACATGGGAGTGTCACAACAGGTCTTATTGATATCATTGACCATAACGTACTATATGGGTTTACCATATAACACGTTTTGTCGAAATCAAATACAACCTATAAATGGTACAACCATACACTGAGCATATCGGACATCAGCATAGACAACCTGTGGAGAGCATATTTGGTCTTATGGCAGAAAATGACAGACAAAAGAAAAAATTCTACCTGTCATACGTTGGCATTGTCATTTAATTGCAAAGAACAAAACATGAAATCATCAGATAGATATACGTCCACCTTGCAATGATTAATTACAATGTGTTCGAATAATCCATGATGCACCATAAAGGCGAGTTCTTGTTCAGGGCAAGCTTGTGGCAAGGGCAGCGCATGCTCGTGAAGTGTGGGCGTGTAGCTAGACAATGTATGCTCATGCGTGGACGTGTGGTGATGACAGCATATGCGTATGTGTGGGCGTATGATGAGAGTAGCGTATGCCTACGTGTGTAGTCAGGACCCAGAAGTCTCAGTCTTCAGACAACCAGTCTGATGTGTGTGGGCGTATGATGAGAGTAGCGTATGCCTACGTGTGTAGTCAGGACCCAGAAGTCTCAGTCTTCAGACAACCAGTCTGATGTGTGTGGGCGTATGATGAGAGTAGCGTATGCCTACGTGTGTAGTCAGGACCCAGAAGTCTCAGTCTTCAGACAACCAGTCTGATGTGTGTGGGCGTATGATGAGAGTAGCGTATGCCTACGTGTGTAGTCAGGACCCAGAAGTCTCAGTCTTCAGACAACCAGTCTGATGTGTGTGGGCGTATGATGAGAGTAGCGTATGCCTACGTGTGTAGTCAGGACCCAGAAGTCTCAGTCTTCAGACAACCAGTCTGATGTGTGTGGGCGTATGATGAGAGTAGCGTATGCCTACGTGTGTAGTCAGGACCCAGAAGTCTCAGTCTTCAGACAACCAGTCTGATGTGTGTGGGCGTATGATGAGAGTAGCGTATGCCTACGTGTGGTGTCAAGACCCGGAAGTCTCAGTCTTCAGACAACCAGTCTGATGTGTGTGGGCGTATGGTGAGGGCAGTGTATGCCTGCGTGTGGGAGTGTGATGTCAGGACCCAGAGGTCTCCATCTTCAGACAACCAGTCTGATGTCCACCATTCCTTATGGAATTTTATGGACCATGGATAATCCCTAGACTTGTCAAGTAAAAACAAGACAAGGTGTGTGTGTGTGTTCGTGTGAGGAGTTCTCCAAAATCAGGCAACCAGTCTGATGTCCACCATTCCTTATGGAATTTTATGGACCATGGATAATCCCTAGACTAGTCAAGTAAAAACAAGAAAATGTATGTGTGTTTGTGTAACAAGTTCTAAAAAGAAAACTAAATTATAACCAAAAAAGCCTAGCTCCTACTGACCTGCCCGGCGCCTCCACCATATGACGTTCTGCAGCTTCAGATCGTCTTCAGGATCTTTTAAGTATCGTAAGTAAAACGCTTTAAGACGAATAAAATTTTATATTTTCTTCAATTTCACTATGATAGGTAACAGGGCTTGCTATCCTATCGGGATCTTTCGTAGACTCTATGACTGTTCTAAAGAATTTTTGTTTGAAATATTTTCAAACGCGTTCTTTTTTTAATGATTTCTTTTTAAATGTTTGGACGAACGAAGGTGCCAACCAAGAAGGTCGTCACAATACTGAGTTCTTTTAGCTACGATGATGAAGTGTTGTAACGGGCTTTAACTACTGCTCATGCTGAACACAACACATGTCTTTAACCCAGGGTTCACGGTCAGGGCTTTAGCTAGTCCTTTGTCTGTTATATATATTTCTTTAATTCGCACTAGGGAAATTAATTGTAGCGTCTTCGGATATTCTAACTCGTCGTTAAAATAAGGAAAGTTATGCTATGGTACTCAAGCGCCAAGAAAATTGATAAATTATTCATATATTCTTTTTTGGTTCTCTAATAAATATAATAAAATAAATCTTATTGCCCTATACTTAAACATTACTTAAACTTAAGCATAAAGAATGCAAATTAGTATGTGTAATGCTTAAGCGTAATTAATTAACATTTGTCCATTTTTTATATGTAATATGCTGGCTATAATGATATGGAACCTAGTTACTTTTTGTAATGGTAGGAGCCATATGAGTTTGGTACTTATAGTAAAATATTGCAGCCATTTCAACTAAATCGAATCTTAAATCCCCGTCCCAACGAGTTGTGTTACGCTATTAAGTTCCGTGAAAGAATAATATATATTTTTTTTACAGTTTGTAGCGAGTAATTTATACATAAAATAAAATCGTTGGAAAGTCAAAACTGTACATTGAATATTTGTTTTAAAGTATACTTGGGGGTGATCTACTATCGATAGCGAAGCCGAAAATATCGTTTTTAGAATCTTTGTCTGTTATTCTGTTTGTCTGTATGTATGTCCGGGCTAAACTCAAAAGCAAAAGTACTGCATGGATTTACTTCAAATTTTGCATGAATATTACTAAGAGGTCGGGTCAACATATAGGCTACATACTATTACGCTATCACCTACGGGGGTAGAGCTGTGATAATTTATAAAGTTTAACGCTGGTAAAACCGCGGGGCACAGCTAGTATAATAATATCATAGGACATTACTTACATACGGCGATTTGATCCCAAACTAAGCAGAGGATTTGACTATGGAAAACAGATGATATGCTACATATACTATTTTCTTTTGTAAACACATAAATGATTACACCCAGACTCAGGATAAATATACTTGTCTATGCATACAAAGACTTGTCTTGGGCGGAAATAGAACCATCAAAAGTAACTATTAGTATTATTAATAAAGTATTTACCAAACACATCGACCGGCGCGCCTAATATATAAAATATATGAGTAAAAAATAAAACAAAGAGATAGCAAACACAACTAAAGTACAATACATAGTCATAAATTTCAAAGATACAAATATAAGAATTAATAATAACATTTTATACAAATACAATTCGATTAATTAATGGCACAGATACAAGATAATATAATACGATTATGTTCATTAACTCCTCCGTCGTAATCGAGTTCTAAAATTTCCTGTCCATCTAAAATAGAATGTCATGAAATTTATATTACAATTTCGATATTGGGTCAATGTATTATATAAAATGTCAAATTTTAGGTCACTCTTACGAATTATAGACCCAGGGTTACAAAAATAGGGCCTGTTTTCTTCTAGTAACGGAACCCAAAAAAAACTACTTGGCATTGCTAAAAACTCATCTAAATATTCAAATCCTGGTACTGTACGGCTCTGTAACTGCCAACAACGACATTGAAAAATGACGTCGACCTGCGAATTCAAAACCACGAATATATCAGCGTGTGAATTTAAAAAACGCATATGTGTGCTGAAATATGAAAGAGATGGGATACGATCTTGTGCGATTGAAACGTACAACTAGGGTGGGGACATCGGGGTCAATTCCCGTAACTCAGTTCCGGGTGGTATTCAGTGTGTCTGTATGTCAACAACTGATAAACATACTTATATATTCCTAAATAAATACATATTAATATCAGGCAAAAGAATTAGCATTGCGAGTTAACGAGGCAATGTTGCTAGACATCTGGGTACGTTCCCGGTTGAAAGCGATATCGAGGAGATTTTTGAAGCTTAAACTTATTGTTCGGAAGTATTATTTATGTATATATTTAATTTTGATTTTATATGTTTATATTTTTAATACTTAAGTTAATTTTATTTTACGTGTCGTAAGTTAATGATGTTAGGTTATTTTAATACTTATTGTCAACCCTTTAATGCTTCGAGAATAAAAAAAGTCGGGTGCAGTATTTATGTAATTTGCTTGTTTTTAGTAAGTAATAGATAAAAGCATATCTGATTTTATATAGCATATATTGAATAATTTCACCTAAAGAGAGAATTATATGAAAATATGGCCTATATTGTGAGGGGAATCACTTCAAACGTCTTTGATACCGCTACGAATTTAATCAAAAAGAAACAAGGAGAGTTTGAAACAGGTAGTTCCATTTCCTTCTTGAACAAACCGAGAGACAGAATGATATAAGGAGGATCATCATCTGCCTCATATCATTCACTATTGGACATAGGCCTCCCCCAAAGGTTTCTATAACGCTGCCATTTGGAGGGGTTTGCTGTAGTCACCGTGCTTGGCATGCGAGTTGGTGACCGCAGTTCGGTAGCAGCTAATATACAGGTGGCCCGACTACCTGGTGGGCCTTTTATAATAATATAATATAATAATTATAATAAGTTTATTGGTTTTAACAAGTTAAGGTTTTATGACACTCACGGAATGGTATAGGGTGTTGTTGTTATTATTTCTGGGCTGGAAATCACACGGCTCTTAGAGGTTAGAGCCGTGTGATTTTCAGCCCAGAAAGAATAACAATAAAGTTGCTAACTTACTAACTCTATTAAGTTACTCAACTTAGTTACTAACACACGGCTCTAACCTCTATAACGTGGATAAAGGCTCTTAAAATGAGAAAATTGCAACTAGAAAAGCCAGCTGAAGAACACTAAGGGTATATTTTAGGCGCTATCAAGTGTCCTGTTAAAATGTCGTCCTAGCTGAATTTTGGCCACGGCGGCCAGTCTCAATGGAAACTAGCCATCTGCGCGAGACATATTATAGTGCACAAATGTGTACGCAAAAACAAGAGTACTTTCTATTCCTTCACTCTCATGATCCGATGGAACGACTAGCGACACGACCGTAAAGAGGTCACGTACAGTTCCACTTTTTTCTTTTTACAAAGCAGTTCTTAAATTAGTTTTAGGCCAACCCGGGATTTGAACCCAGGACCTCGTCCTCTGCGGGTGAACACGCTAACGTTAGACCAACGAGGCAGTAATACAAAATAGTATGGCAAAAGTAGCTGTTATTCTTTTCTTAATAGAGACTAAATCCGGGATCTATGTACCGTACATCCCGGGACTCTGGGACTAGTATATGATTTCTCATAAAACCCAAATGTTCCCGACTACCCGCTACCATAACGAATTGATAAACGTACAACTGATTGATGGATCTAGTGACGTCGCCCTTTGCCACAATACTCTTTAGTAAATCACATTTACTTCACATTGGCGGTGGGGGGAATTGATGCTGGTACTGCTGAGTATAAATAAAAATAAATGGGTTTTTTGTGGGGACGTGTATAAAATACGGTTGAATTATACTAATACGAGATACGACGACACAATGTTTACGCTCATCTGTTTTTAGATAGTATGCAGTTTTGCGTAACTTTTTTTACTGGAGGAACATATGGGCGCACATCGCCATGTGGCGTCAATAATTATCTTATATCGTTTTCTATTATTATATTGTAATAATAATGTCTGAAACACATTAAAATTAACATCCAAATATTTATTTGTAAATATTAAGCTCTCTAAATATAAATAAACTCTGTATTGACTACTTCAATATTTTGATAACATGTGGCATATAGTTTATATATTTAATATCCGATACACTGTGTAAAATCTTTAATATTAATGTTATTATTTTATACATAGTATTTGAATATTTAATCCGTTAATTAAATTTAATTTCATTTAGCATCCTCTAGTAGCGCTATCTGTTGGCAAACTATTTAAGACAACATTTTCTCATATTAAATAAACGTAATTTTAGTATAATAAACAATTTAAAGTTGTATTAAATGCATTAAAATATTTGTTTGGAATATAGGACTATGTTTCAATACTTATGTTGAAGGAATTTCATATCTTTGTCATAAAAGTATTTGTAGTCATTATTGCTATGTGATGTGTTTTAAGAATTATATAAAGCGGTTGATTTTTGTTAAGTGGGTTGGTTCTTGTGAGTTTGGTGCGAACAGTTGTGTGAAATTAAAGTGATTTTAGTTCATGCGAGTGTTTTTATTATGATGGAGTCCGAACGTGGAAACCCTGGCGAATCGCCGACAAACACGTCTGTGCTGAATTGCATATCAAAATATGGGCATGAATACTGTTTTATTTCAATTATGGAAATCAATCTGTTCTTTGCAACTATACTCAATGTTTTTCAAGTCTTATCTTAGTATATGAGTGCCATAGGTAAAAATATCTTCATGGTAGCAATTTTTAAATGAAGACCGTGATATAAAAAGTTGCTTAAAAGATTTTTAGAGGAAATAAAATCACGGAACTGATTAAATTTCTCAAAAATAACTTTTATTTATTTAACTTCAGGGCCTTTATACTACAAAATAATTGCCTCGTTGGTCTAGCGGTATCATGTCATGGGTTCAAAATCCGGGTTGGGCCAAAAAGTGATTTTGGTATATTCTCAGTCTGGGAATTGGCGGTATTATACCCCGTGCCTCGATAGCACGTAAAACCGTCGGTTTTTTTACCTGAACTCTTTCCGGTCGTGTCGCAACCGGATCATGAGAGCGAATTTCGCTTGAGACTGGCCGCCGTGGCTGAAATTCGTCCTAGAGGACACACACACACACACACACACACATTATAAAATATTGACTCAGCAAATATAAATGTCATCAGATCTTAAACTATAAACCGTGTTTATGCTAAAATATAAAGGATGACTGCAATAGCCTACATTTTTTCTCTATATTTTGGCTAATTTAGACGCTCTCTTAAATAAGGCCCATTTTTGTATATTAACATATAGGTATGTGACGAGTAATAAAGATAATAAGTTTTTAGTTTTATGGACAACGAATATAATTATATTTGCAAAGAAATACAACTTAAACATTATAATAAATAACACTCATAGCGTTCTATCTTCTATCCATGCTAGCGTCAAGCTATACGCCGAAATAATCGGCCCATCACTCGATGATGCTCATTTAACAGGTATGGGGGAAGCTAGGAATGCTTGGTGTGAGGCCTGCCTTGAGAACTGCGTTTTTCCTTAATTACTCTCTTCACAAAAACAATCGAATGAGCCGCTTTGTAAAATCACTAAGAACGTACTTCTCAACAATTGAAGTCATTTTAAAACTCGTGCTCGTCTCCTTGCCACTAGTGAACCTCAGGCGGGCACCTGACTTTTTTTATAGATCTTAGTTTACGAACAAGCATACGGGCCTCACCTCATCGTACGTGAGAGGAAGTTTCGCTGAAAGCGAACCGTACGTGATCGAAAAGGTTCGAGGATGTGAGGAGGTCTGTGGCGAGAGGTGCGATGGTAAAGGTGGCTGTGGACATCAAATCAAACGATTCCTTTCAACACACTTCAGGAAATACCATCAGCCAATTTTGTGAACTTTAATATACAACAACAGCTTTGTTTGTTTGTTTGCATCTGGGCATCTCCAGAACTGAACCTCACATATACCATTGTGGAAACGAGGTGGACCGTTTAGGCCACCTTGGCCTAAAAATCTTACACAAACATTTCTACGTAATTTAAAACTAAATAAGAATTTCTTATAGCATAGTAATTTCCTTTCTAACATGACAGTGACGTTTTTCTTTTGAGAAAATATATCTCCAAAGACCGGTTTTTTACAATCTACATTTTTTCCAATACAGCAAATTGTTTCCATAACCTAGTTGGTAAGGTACAGACGCCAGCACATCCAGCTACCCCAATCCGTCAAATTTCTTTTATAGATTTTCAACTTTATCATAAACATAAGGTCCATTTCCAATTGGGGAAATTTGACAGATTAGGGTAGCTTCATGTGCTGGCATCTGTACTTACCTAATATTTTATTGTAAAGAAGTGTCTCTAAAGATTTTCGCAGAAGGCCAAATAAATATTATACAGAGCGTTTCTCTAGTCGTGTACCGTATACCATGTTAAGAGTAATCCAGCATATCATGATCATCATAACACCTGCAAAAAGTCCACAGCTGAATAAAAGCCTCCCCCAAGAATCATCTTATGCCATAATCGCCACGCTTGGCAGACGGCTTGGCGATCGCAGTAAGATGGTCATAGTACTCCAAAAAGAAGCTACTATACGTCTTCTGGTAGACATTCCCTTGGGTCGAATTCTACGCCCCCATGGGATGAGATGGGGTGATGAGAGTCAAATATTTGCCACCGTTACCACTCAGCGCCCAGCATATCAACATATAAAATATCATTATGAACATATTTAACGCATCGTACGGCCAATTATCTTAAATATGTGGTTTATAAATCAGGACCTACCCCGCATTGGTAGATGGAGCTGGTTCAAGACCCGACGGACGATTAAATTAATTATTTCACATTTTTGTGATTATTTTTTTTATTTCTTGAGGCTTGGCCAGTTCTGAATCCCCATGTTAATTTCAACCCTTTAGGATCTTTTATACTTTCTCTACATTTGTTACCTCATTCAATCTTTTCATTAATCTTAAGAGATAGCTAAGAATTATCAAAGCCGGTTCAGAAATAAACAAGAATCCGGGTAACATAAATACATAAAACCAATACCCACAGTCGAAATAATAAATAAATAACTAAAGATTAGTATCACACTGCCATCTGATCTCAAATTAGCTAGGCCTGTACTGTGGCAACCAGTTAACTGATAAACATAGTTTTACAAGCTCTAACATAAATATTGGATGTAACTTAAGGAGCTTAATTTGCCTATAAATTGAAACTACGTGTAACACGTCTACATGCAATACAAAAAAAACTATTTGATTCCCTATACAAGAATAACGATCAGATGATGCTTTGTAAATGGCGCACCAAATTTTTTCTGCTAGTGTGTATAATTAGTAGCAGAACGCCTACCCCGGATTGGTTGATAGTGTTGGTTCGAGACCCGCCGGACGATTAAATTTATTATTTCCTTATTATTTTTGAGATATATTTTTTTATTTCCTGAAACTTGCGCAGTTCTGAATCCCCATGTTAATTTCAACCCTTTAGGATCTTTTATACTTTCCCTACATTTGTTACCTTGTTCAAACGTTTCATCACTTAAGATACTCTCAATAAACTTTGTGATGGGTTGAAGCTGAGAATTATTAAAACTTGTTCAGAAACAATCGAGAATCCGCTTAACATAAATACGTAAAACAAATACCCACAGTCGAAATGATAAATAAATAACTTAAGACAAGTAACACACTGCCATCTGTACTCAAATTAGGCAGAGCCTGTACTATGGCAACCAGTTCAAAGGTTAAATGCTCATCTCCAGCTAAAAAGAGATCCCGGTCTAAGAGTATTTTCGGGAACAAAAAATATGAGTAGATGCCAGGAGTGCCCTGCGCCGGAGTGGGAATGTTAACGTAAAGCTGTCGGTTTCGCGCCTGAACTTCCTCTATCTGCAATCCTTGGCTTGACTGTCCTACACGCTTGTGGACTATATATGACCCGCAGATATTACTCTCCTTTGACCCCAGCCTCCACAGACCAGGGTATTATTCATATTATAATTAACCTATGCAGGTATTGTAATATATCTTCATTTCTTTGATAAACATATTTTACAAGCTCTAACATAAATATTAAATTTAACTTAAGGAGCTAAATTTGCCTATAAATTGAAACTACGTGTAACACGTCTACATGCAATACATACAAAAAAACTATTAACTTCCCTATACAAGAATAACGATCAAATGATGCTTTATAAATGGCGCACCTAATTTTTTTGTCTCTAACTCATCATCATCAACTAAGTTCTCATAATGACGGGCCTGTTGGTGTGTTGGCAAATGCTTGCTTTTCACGCTGGAGGTCGTGGGTTCGATTCCCGCCCAGGACAAATATTTGTGTGCATGAACATGTCTATTTGTCCTGAGCCTGGGTGTAATTATCTATATAAGTATGTATTTACAAAAAAAAAAGTAGTATATGTAGTATATCAGTTATCTGGTTTCCATAGTACAAGCCCTGCTTTGTTTGGGATCAGATGGCCGTGTGTGTATAATGTCCCAGGATATTATTATTATTATAACTTATCATCATCATCAACTATCTCTAACTAGTTTTGTTTAATTAGTTTAGTTTCATGGGTAGATGGCGCTCCAGGGTTAAGTCCACTATTTATGTGACACCTTTTTTACTTTTAATTAAGACACATAACAAATTGTCCTGGGTGGAGCTCGAAGCCACCACCTCTGGTTTAGCAGTCAGGGCCCCTAACCAATAAACTAACCAGTCAGTCGTGTGTGAATTTAGTTAAAAAACAATCAATATATTAACTACTAACCACGTTAACTAAAACTTACTGCCGCACTATAGTAACTAGTAAAAATTGACAAGAAAACTTGCTCAATCAGTCACCGGTTCAAGTTTATAACTTGTTAGTAACTTTAAGTTAGCAGGTGCACTTAACATCATATTAAAAACCCATTGAACTGGCTAACAGGCGAACTGCACTAGATTGAACGAAAGCAGTTATTTTACAAAAGTTGATAGGTATATTAAAACAACAGGGTTGTCAGAAGTTACTTTTATTGTCACCCCAAAATTTGAGTACGATTGTTTATTCTTAGAGGTCCAGTGAATAACCAACCACCTACGTACCTCAACATGGAGGAGTGTCACCGCCATCTCCCTGATTCTTGGATATTTCTCTTGCCAGAAGAAATGCTTGTAGCATGCGGTTCACACGCTGCCGTATTATTATTATTATTATTGTTTGGGGCTTGATGACTTGCTACCTCAACCATTTATGATCTAGCTCTAGCTCCTTGACTTTGTTAAAGTTCACTGCTTAATCCGAAAGCTTTTATGGAAGTTTATAAAAGATTGTGCAGTGAGTGTTTGTATCTCTTCCGGTTGCATGATATGCTGTCATTAGTAGATACTTCTACAACGCATTAGCGGTCCACACGAGCACGCGACATACAAAAGAGTTTCCTCTGATTCTTGGCAGAATCTGCAAATTGTGCTATCGGCCAACACTGCCGTAACACTAAGGAGGAAGTCAGCGAAGGAAGCAATAAAAAAAAACTTGTGTGTACTTATGTACACGCGTTAGAAGTTATACTTCTTAATATACAACTTGAACATAGTTATCAATTTTCATACCACCTAGAACTAACGTCATGCTGTTATTTTTACGATGCGCGCGCACGATGCGCGCGCATCGTAAAAATTCACTCTCATACATTTCCATACCACCTAGAACTAACTTCATGCTGTTATTTTTACGATGCGCGCGCATCGTAAAAATTCACTCTCATACCACCTAGAACTAACTTCATGCTGTTAAATTTTTTGGTGTCGGTGTGCGCGCGCATCGTAAAAATTCACTCTCATCATTTTTCTCCATCGCGCCAAAAGAAGTATAACTTCAAAAGCCATGTACCGACAGCCCTGGCGGGCAGGTATGAATGACACTATGAGAGACTGCGATGCGTTTATATTGGACGAGATTAAACTGCAATGTTTATGTTACGTGCGAAAGTTGATGGAGGTGTATATAGTTATTTGCGGTTATAATGTTATAGTTATTAATAAGTGTTTTTTTTTGGACTGTGTCGTGACGGCGATGATTATCAGAATATCATTACCCCATCTCATCCCGAGGGACCAGAGAGAATATCTACCAGAGGACGGGCAGCAGCTTCCTTTTGAGTACTATGACCACCTTACTGCTATCGCCAACCCGTCTGCCAAGCGTGGCAACAGCATTTCCTCCCAAGGTGATTCTTGGGAGAGGCTTGTTCAGCAGTGGACTACTTTCAGCTGTTATAATGATATTAAATTTTATTAGAGTCAATAAAATAATACTGTCTGCTATTTCTGAAATTACTCCATACTTATACAACGTTAATGAACTTATGACAAAATACCAACATAACAAAATGAAGAGCGATTAAAGCAATTTTCAATAAGCGCAAGATTAGACCTTAACATACGTAAAAATGCTAGAAGTGAAATCCTATTTAATAAACAAAAAAATTAAATTAAATTCGTTTATTTCGGACCGGAATCCATAGTGTTAGTAACAGTAATCTTAAAAAACTATGTTAGTAATAATATATTAAGATTTACATTCAAATAAGAACATAACAGGATACCACTATTACACATACCGAATATATGTAATTGCGGTATCCTTAATATTATAAATGCGAAACTTTGTGAATATGGATGTTGGCTACTCTTTCACGCAAAAACGACTGACCAGATATTGATGAAACTTTCAATTTCAATTTATTTATTGCATTCATGGGTTTACATAGGTCTTAACAATAGAGTAGGTACAGTCATCATCATCATCATCATATCAGCCGAAAGACGTCCACTGCTGGACAAAGGCCTCCCAAAGGCCTCCCCCAAGGATCTCCACAATAGCCGGTCCTGCGCTGCCCGCATCCAGCGGCTTCCCGCGACCCGCACAAGAATACCAGTAGGTACAGTACCAAACATGAACCCTGCTAGGGCACAGCAATATTTTTACATTGTAATTTGGGAGGTAGTATAGTAGGTACAGGTGTAAATAATTGTCATGATGTTTGATGTCAGGTCATGAGTTAATGTTATGTATGTACTTTGTATATCCGAATACCGTGTGTAATATTGGTAAGTGTGGTCAGGCCCTCAGGTCATCAGGCCCAAAAAGAATAACAGGGCAACCCCATACCATCGCGTGGGAGTCGTAAAAGGCGACTAAGGTATACAGCAGGTAGTCCGGCAGCAGCGCCACCTGTGTACTAGCTACCACCTCACTGCGGTCGCCAACTAACATGCAGTGGACGATATCAGGCTGATTATGATGTTCCGAATTACCCATCTATATATATAAAAATCAATGCCACTTTTCGTTGTAATGTTATAACTCAACAACGCCTTTACCGATTTGGCTAATTTTGGTCTTGAATTATTCGTGGAAGTCCAGGGAAGGTTTGTACGTAGAGAAAATTTTTAAAAAGTCTTGAAAAGTGTAAAATCAACATCTTTCTATACTCCCATATACAAACAATTTGTACTAATACTTAAAAGCGTAGCGAAGCACGTACCGGGCCGCTAGTAGTCTATAATTTATAAAGTTTAACACGGGTGAAACCGCGGGGAACAGCTAGTATATACATAAGAATGATGAATGATTGATATAGGTTGACTGACCTCGTCTTCTAGTGTTAGTGAACCTAGTCAGAACTAACCCACGACCATTGGCTGAGCAGAATCTAAGCCAGAGGTCGTGGGTTCGATTCCCACCCAGGAGAAATCTTTGTGTGATGACCACGATTATTTGTTCTGTGTCTGGGTATTATTTTATTAATAAAATTGATGTATTTACACAGGTTACAGGTTCTGTCTAGTTTGGAATGAGATGGCATTGTGTTAATTGTCCTAAGATTTATTTACTTATTCTTATTTAATTTATATTTATTTCCTAAAACCGATAAACTGGAACTCTGACACAAGGATTCCGTACCATCGTAGAAGGTTTTTAGTCTTCGAGCATAAACATAGAAATTTCAATTTCTTGGTCAACATACTGTGTGAAAATTTAAACTGTCAGCCTATAACGGATCACGAGAAACAGTCTCTTGACAGGCATACAGACGGACATAGGATGGAACCCTAAATACCCTAGTGTTAGTGAAAAACTTAACCGCAGCAAACGTAGTTACAAAACAGCCCACGAAGTAACAATTTTCCAACGTGAATTCTCAGTTAGTGAAACTATAATTACTTACCCAAGATAGGGATCTGTGCCCGGTAAATGTCGGGACAGAGCTTGTCCCCGAGGAAAACATTGCACTTCAGAATGTTCCATTGGTGTTTACCCAGATAATATTTGTGAAGATATTCTATAATAAATTGTCGGTCTACTTATTTTTTTAATGGGATTTTTCTTACAATTGTAATGTCCTCCTATCCGAATTTCGGCCACGGCGGCCAGTCTCAACAGAGATTAGCCATCTGCGCGGAACATATTGTAGTGCTCAAGTGTGTGCGCAAATACAGGAGCACTTTCTATTCCATCACTCTCATGATCCGATGGGATGCCTAGCGACACGACCGGAAAGAGGGCAGGCACAGGACCGTTGGCATTACGTGCTCTCCAAGGCACGGGGGTATAATACCGCCAACTCCCAGACTTTGGGCTGATGCTGAGAAATTTTTCTTTTTACAGAAAAGTCCCAAAATCACTTTTGGCCCAACCCGGGATTTGAACCCAGGACCTCATTATCTGCCGGTGAACACGCTACCGCTAGACCAACGAGGTAGAGTTGTATTCAAGCAATAGTACTCGTGGCCAAAGATCGGCTTCAGTGGCCAATCTTAATGGAGACCACTGTTAAGGAGTAGGATATTTCTTGAAAATATATTTTACACCAACGGGACAGAGTGCTAACTCTCTACGTTTACAATTGCCAAAGGCACATCTTTTTTGTAATATGAGGTTTTCTGTTAGTCTGGATAGACTTACTACTCCACTGTTGCACCGGACAATAGACTCCAATTGGCCAGCGAACCAGATAAAGCCGCCTACAAAAAAAATATATACCCAGACTCAGCACAAACAGACACGTTCATGCACACAAATATCTGTCCTGGGTGGGAATCGAACCCACGACCTCCGGCGTGAAAAGCAAGCATTTGCCCACCACGTCAACAGGTCCGTTTGTTGTTTCATTATACAATAACCTGTCTGACAATCGATCATCATTATGGCATATCTCTTCAAATGATTGGCACAATTCCACTGTGGAGATCTTTTGGAGAAGCCTCTGTCCAGCTGTGGACTTCATTCGGTAGACATGATGATACAGGTTATTATTATTCTTATAATAGCCTTACCGTCTGCCATAGCGCCTATACAAAATATTATCAAAAATAGCCCACTGTATAATGATGTAAGAATATTTAACAAGCTTCCGATAAATTCAAAAGCACTCTATATAATAAGGAAGTTAAAACAAAAGTGAAGACGTACCTTATCGCATGATCTTAAAATCAATAAACGAGCTGTAATAAATATAAAAAATTAAAGGTCTTATATATATATATTGTGCGGGTCGCTGGAAACTGCTGGATGCGAATAGCACGAGACCGGCAATTGTGGAGATCTTTGGGGGAGGCCTTTGTCCAGCAGTGGACGTCTTTCGGCTGATATGATGATGATGATGATATATATATTGGCTTAACATTCTCTGACCAAATCGGATACATTCTCAAGAAAGGGCAGGTCAGAAGTACCCTAAACCGACGAGCATGTATGAAGAATATAATGACAGTAATCGAGGCAAAAGAGGTGTGCAAAGATCGTGACAAATGGAAATCCGTTGTCCTTCCGTGGTGTCCTCTGGGAAACAGGCGTGAGTCTATGTATGTATGTACATATATTGGCCTAATTAAAAAAATACACTTACACTTGAAATTAATCCCTGAGTCGCGGGGTACTTTACAAACATATAATTGCCGGACACAAATTACATCCAGACTCAATAAAACTATTAATGGGTCATGCAAATGGTCATGGCGAGGCGACTGTCTTAGCCGTTGTCGCACACGGGCATTTACACATATTCTTATTTTATTCTAGTAATTGAATTATTTAGTATAATCATAGTGGACATTTTTATTCATTCTTTGTAGTAATTAATTATTTTTTAACTATTTGACCTTTTATATTACGGATATTATATTATTTTATTGTAATATTTATAACCATTTGTAACATGATCATTCATCTTTTAATTATGAAAACCTTACTTTAATGCGTCAATAAAAACAAATCAAATTAAATGGGATCGATACTTTTTTCTATTGAAGTCGGTTGATAAACGTCGAAACAACTGCGACTTTTCTTCTCACCGACCGATTTGAACTATTTACATGGGAAGAAGTGTCAAAATCAGTTCACAGACAACGGAGAAATCGCGTACAATAACCCTCGCACAAGACAAATGTTTATGTTCATGTATATTTGTATTGGTGTGTATGTTACCTGTGTATTGTATGGATATATTTCCAAAATAATTATATATACAACATATAATATAATTAACGCACAGCCTGAAAATAGTTTGTTCAGAATCGTTTACTATTCAGTAGACAATTGACGTGCCCCACGGTTTTATTTTAGTCTAGTCTATGCATATGTTTATAATGCCCATAACTGTATCTATTTTATTATTTTTTAGCTTTTAGTATATATTTTAAACATTACAATGTATTTTTAACATAAAACCGTTTGACTTAAAAAGTTTTTTTACCAATTTTTATTATATAACGATTTGTATCATTTTTAATATAGGTAATTTTTATTCCAAAAATAAGTAATACTACGGAAATTATTTTCCTATTAACCATCTACAGTCAAAATAAATTGAAATGGACCGAAAGTCAAAGTAATAAGACTTTTAAAATCGCAGATCATTAGTATTCATACAAATTCCATCATTCAATACAACATAAAGAAAAATAAACTTTATTCCAAGAAACTAATTTAGTAAATAACAATGCATATACATGTTAAATTACAAATTCAGTGTATGTATTATGATTACCTACAACATAATATTCTAATTGTGGTGTTTGAGGGTGTGCGTTAATTACGTTACATGTTGTATATATAGATAAGTATTTCTAGTATCCATAGTAAAAGCTGTGCGTAGTTTGGGTTAGATGGCGCTGTGTTGTCTAGGATAATTATTTATTATTATTTAAAGTGACTGTTTAATAAAACCATAGAACCATCTTCAACTTGTCTTTGCGACAACTGATTTAAATAAAATTTATATAAGACTTTTGGAACAGAGAAATGGTCGCTTACTATGGGCCTCATTATAAGGCTCAAGGTCACCCAAAGAGCAATAGAGTCGACTCGGATTATGCCGCGATCGAATCAAAATGTTGAATCAAAGTACCCGACATAGCCCAGAGCATTGCCAAACTGAAGTGAAGCATATAGCACGTAGAACCGCGAGAACAGACGGCCGCTGGGATACAACGCTTCTCGAGTGGCAACCACGACCCGGAAGACGCAGCGTGGGCAGGCCCCCTAGGAAGTGGGCCGACCATCTTGCTAGGGTCGCGGGAAGGCGCTGGATGCAGGCACCACAAGACCGGCAATTGTGGAGATCCTTCTGGGAGGTCTATGTCCAGCAGTGAACGTCTTTCTGCTGATACGATGATGATGATGATTCCCGAAGGAAAAAATATCAAAAAGTCGCTTCAAAAAGAAGGGATACAAACAAAAACAAAAGAAACATGCAGACGAATTGATAACCTATTTCTTTATAAGTAAGAAACAAATTACAAAACTCATAAGAGACTATCTTATGTTAGTCTACTCACTTACAGTACTTTCGAACTGCATCCTTATCAAATCGTAAAACGGCGATCATCGGCTCACTAAGTAAAGTGGAGTGCATAAAATAGAGGACATATTTGCTTTATTCCCTGTTGACAAGCGTGTTTACGAGTGGTTTTATTGCCTCCTCTACTCAACCACTGTTACCTGGGCACTTGCCGTTTTATAGCAATATATATATACCTATACACCTCTCCAGGTACAGCGATTTTTCGTTCAAAGATCTCAAACTGGAAAGAACCTTTAAGTGACACGTGTATGTGAGTCGTGTTACGGCTAAATTTTGAGTGAACTAGAATTGGGTTGTAACAGGTAAAATCGCATAACTGTTATGCCTGTACCTGTTACACATAAATAACAGTTCCCAATAAAATTGTTACAAAATATCAATCAGTTTAATTGCTGTAATTGGAATTTATATATGTATACATATCGCGTGGGATGATAAAAAGTGACATTCTTATTTGTTAGTTGATAGTTTATAAACAATAAAATATACCTACTTATTAATTAACTTAAACATGATAGCTACTTTATTCAACTAGAATATTTGGTTTATTATGACTTAGATCAATGTAAAGTCATTGCACAAATATATGCGTAGATCGCAATAACAAAGCTAGAAACCATCATATCCGAATTCCGAACTGTTCTTTCTAGCTAAGGTGAGAAAGCCTATTCGAGAAACAGGATGACCTTTTGACAGCTGTAGCAGAGTGTCATTGTCACGGTTTATACATGCCTATAACAGTTTTTATCTTATTCTAACTAAGGTAACTGTCATATGCATGAATAGATAAAAGCTGTGAATGTCGCATGTATGATTTTGGTAACGCATGGAACAGTAGCTGTACTTTTAGGTTGTTTGAAGCAGTTGCAGACTGTTATATTACATATCTGTTATATTTAACTGTTATGATAAATACGCTTCACTCTTAGAGAGAAAGGCCAGTAATATATTTGATTTGGGGCCCTTTTTTAAATTAATTATTGGTCGCTTATACTAAACTACTGTTTAGTTTAAACGACAAAACGAGATACTTATTATTTTTTAGCGAGTAATTGGCTAACACAGAAGGTTCTCAGCCAGTAGTTGAGAGCCTTCTGCGATAGCCAACTACTCGGTGTCTTCAATTTAATAATATAAAATTAAATTTTAAAAAATTTGTAATAATATTATATTTATTATTATACCAAGAGAAAGTTATACAATGGGTTCACGAACAATATTCTGGTAAATATTAACTTTGTATAATTACATGTTATGTTCGTTACAATATCAAAATCTCCCACGCTGAACTGAGCTTCTCTAAATCAGGGATATAGGAGGAGGCTTATTCCTAGTAGTAATTTGTAGTTTTAACATTTGTGTTAAGCATTATAATCTTAGAAAAGAAATTTAACTAAATAAGCGTTATTTATGTATGACAAAGACGACAACGAACAAAAACGTCACAAGTTTGTGAAATACTAAAATTATAGTGTTGGCAAAAATATTATATAATTCGTGCATGAAGTAAATCTATTTATTAAATTTTAATTTTATAGCAGCATATAAAACCGAAACAGGAAACTGCTGGATGCGAATAGCGCAAGACCGGCAATTGTGGAGATCTTTGGGGGAGGCCTTTGTCCAGCAGTGGACGTCTTTCGGCTGATATGATGATGATGATATAAAACCTAAACTCTTAAATCCTCCGAAGGGTGTTACCAAGGGAATTTTTAAATTATAAATCAACTTATTTTAATGCAATTGGAGCCTTTATCACTTAAAGCGACTTCCAGGCAACCGTTTTGCGTTGCGATTTTTTTTTATAATAATAATATCCGGGGGCATTATTCACAAATGGCCATCTGATCCCAAACTAAGCAGGGCTTATACTATGCAAATTAGATAACTGTATATTACTTTGAAAGGAATACAGACTGAATATCCTTGCAATTCATTAAAATAAAATAACACAAAAAATAAAAAAAGGTTTTTATTCACGTAGACTTTAAAAAAGCGCTTGTAAATAGTGAGAACATGTTTGTAGTAATATAGTTGTATACATTGTTATTTCTAGTAACATAGATATTTATTTATTTTAATTTATTTTTTTATTTTATTTTATTATTTACACATTGTATGAAACATTTATAAAATTTATTTTATTATAGCAATGATATTTAGCTAGCTCGTATCAAGTTATTGTTAAGAGATTATGTTTAATCATCTAGTTTAAGTTTAATATTTTTACTACATATTGTCAATGGTTCTGTCTATATTAAGGTATTATTATTAAGACGGACGTTGTGTTAATAACGACGGTCGCGCTTTAATGCTACCACCGGATCCAATGCGCCCCAACTGAGAAGACCCAGAGAAACAAACTCAGTGTGTTCATCTACTACCGGTTTCAACACGACCCAGTTGAGACGGTCCGGCGAAACATACTCAAGCGGGCATGAACACGGGATTTGGTCCAATTAGAGTAATTATTTAGTAGGCAAACACAATATATGCTCGATCAATATTGAAACCTAAAATACTTGGATTGTAAATTCACAAACGTTTATATGTCAATAAGTCCACCGATGGAGTTTAATTACGTATACCCACGTTAGTTCTAACCCAAATTGTTTTAACTTAGTTAGGTGTACGCCACCTACTGTGGTTTTAATACCTCACATTCTATCAGTTTTCACTGCTACGTATTTGCATAGTTTAAATACCTAAGAAACTTTATATTTTACTAGCTGTGCCCGCGACTTCGTCCGCGTGTTAATTAGCTTATTTCGTTCTTTTTTTTATTAGTAAAATAAAAGACTTTTTCTAAAATAAAAGTAGCCTAAGTTACTCCTTATTACATCAGCTACCTGCCAATAAAATTCCCGTCAAAGTCGGTCCAGCCGTTTCAGAAATTAGCCGGAACAAACAGACAGACAGACAGACAAAAATTGTAAAAAATGTTATTTTGGTGTATGTACCGTATATATATTCATATTTATGTAGTAAAAACCAGTTATTTCAATATTACAAACAGACACTCCAATTTTATTTATTTGTATAGATTTAACAACCAGTTGCTTGTATAAAAATTGGCAAATTAAGACAGATTGATTAAAAATAACTTTTCCAATCTATACATTATAATAAAATCTTAAAACTGTACATTGAATATTTTTTTAAAAGGATACTTGGGGCTTGATCTACCGTCGATGTCGAAGCCAAAAATATAGTTTTTAGAATTTTTGTCTGTTTGTCTGTATGTATGTCCGGGCTAAACTCAAAAAGTACTGCATGGATTTACTTCAAATTTTGCATGAATTTTACTAAGAGGTTGAGTCAACATATAGGCTACATATTATCACGCTATCACTTACGGGGGAGGAGATGTGATAATTTATAAAACTTTAACGCGGGTAAAACCGCGTGGCACAGCTAGTAAATAATATATTAAGTTCATAGCTAGATGCTCTCACCGGTCCATAATTGATCGGCGAGATTAAACGACTAGGCTCGCGGTCAGTCCATAGATGGGTGACCGTCAAAGTTGTTTAATATCTGAGGCCGTGCTTCAGCGCACGTGAAGTTCAGAGTGAGGGCACGATGTCAGTCCCGGTTGAACTTATTAGACGATAGTCGTTAAGCCATGTCAGACGCCTACTGGGCGGCTTGAACAATTCTGACACTAGTGCAACCTCTGCCCATACGATAATTAAGTAATTAATTAAATTATAATAAAATCATATAAGATGGACCGATGATCTTGTGCGGCGCTGGAAACTGCTGGATGCGGATAGCGCAAGACCGGCAATTGTGGAGATCTTTGTGGGAGGCCTTTGTCCAGCAGCGGAATCCTTTCGGCTGATATGATGATGATGATGATGAAAATCATATAAAATTTTAACCCCTTTTACCTGGATGGCGGACGACGAAAAAGGGTGACTGAACACCCTTGATATATAAAAAATCTTATTGTATCCTCTGACAAACGCAACCCGAAATATATCTTTTCAATTGAGTAAATACAGGATCCACCTGTATTTGCGCAACACTCCTACAATATAAAGCTAACCTAAACAGATTAGCCTCAGCTAATCTCTGTTTAGGTCAAACTATGCTGAGATTATTAAACGAACTAAGACATATTATGTAGTAGGAGTGCTTTAGTCAAATTGGGGGCAGGACGAAAGTTAATATCATCAGTAAAGCATTTTCTAGAAGGGTACGTTGCAACCTTTTCATCGTCATCATCATCTCATTCGACGGTCACCGTAGCCTAGTTGGTAGTGCTCCTGCCTACGAAGCTGGTGGTCCTGGGTTCGAATTCCGGAAATTGCAAATATTTGTGTGATGGGCACCAATATTTGTTTTTGAGTCATGGATGTTTTCTATTTATATAAGTATTTAGCTATCTTTATACGTATGTATATCGTCGCCTGGTACCCATAGTACAAGCTTTGCTTAGTTTGGGGCTAGGATGATCTGTGTAACATTGTCCCTAGATATTATTATTATTATATCAGCTGAAAGACGTAAACTGCTGAACAAAGGCCTCCCCCAAATATCCTCATCCAGCGGTTTCCAAGCGTTGCAACCATTTATTTTAAACGTATCAACTTGTTTATCATAACACTATTCAAAACTGACACTATTATCTTATTATATGGACATTAACATTAAAATTATCACCATATTACTTTGTGTAGTGTCCACTTATCTATCCATTAAGTCTGGAACGTACAGCATAGTAGGGTAACCTGGTCTAGGAGTACGCATCCGATAAGAGTACTGCTATACGGGATTTAAATAATCCCTTTTTAAAAAAAGAAATTTAATTGATTTAATTAGTTTTATTGAATATGAGAGAATTAGACACGAGATCTTTTAGCAGCCTTTACGCGATGGAGGATGGAGAGCGACTGAGGTGTGAGGATGGGCGAGTGAGGGACTAGGACAGAGAAATGCTAAGTTAGCGGTGATTGTGCTGTGTAGGCAAATAGGGGTGCAATGCTAGGGTATAACACCTCCCCGGGGAGACTAAACTTCGGGGTTGATGTTCCGAAGTTTATGTAACTCTAAGTCGAGGACAGGAAACAGGGGTAGTGTGTGCAGATTGGGAAACTGAAGGTCTACGGGAGGTTTGCGATTCGATGTTTATTCTGAGACTGCGGCCAGATTTGACATAATATTTAACGTACAATTTATATAAAGAAAATAAAAGAATTAAAATTAAAATAAAAGATACGGTATTTATAGCATAATGGGTCCCGTGTTTGCTTATGAACGATTGGTTATTTAAAATTTCGTCTGCATTGTTTATTAGATTATTTATTAGCTTTTCATTCGAGCCGAGATTTTCTAAATTTATATTATCTAACTTAACAGGGGACACATTACTTATCAGCTTACTTATCTTATCAATATTACAACATGATTCGTTTATGATATTAAAGTCTCTGTTAACTAAAGAGAGACTTATGTTACTGTTATCTAATTTTGGTACAAACTTCATATTTCTACTATAGGCTAAACAATGATTAGTTAAGGTAAGTATACCGGTACCGAGGATGTTTTTATTGTACATTTTATTTCCACATTCTATTGTTAATTTTGTAGTTTCCGATTGTACATAAATCCATTTATTTTGGTTTAGAACAGTCCAAATGTTTATATTTCCGAATAAAGATTTAGTTTCACATTGTTTCGGTAAGGATGTAACTACACGTGTGATAAGTTCACTTTCACAGTTTGGATTCTCCGCTGATGATAACACATTAGGGATGTCACAAATGTAGTTCTCAGGGTTGCCACTTTCACACTTATCTAGGTCGTTTAATGTACAATAGCGTGTTTTGTCTTTGGTCATTGCTATAAAATTACTGCTAGGTATGATTACACTATAGGTATTAGGCTTCAGGGTGTCATGCGGAATAGGTAAGGGTAAGTTACGGTATACGAAATACTCTTCCGGATTAACCAGCGGTATTTTTAACACAAACACAATCTTATTATTATAAAAGTAAGAAATTACATGCGACATACTTAAAATAATATACATTTTACTTAATTCTAAACTTACAGGTAGGCTAACACCTGCGTGGAGGTGCAAGTGGTTATCGGCGAGTTCTCGGTATAGTTCTATTGGTGTTATTATAGATGGGTGTATGATGTTTCTGCTACTTAGCAACACAGCGGTTGTTATATCTTCTAATTGAAATGATAATGTAAGTAGAGAGGTTTCGAGGCGGATTAGAATATTGTTTAATTTATTTTTAATAAGTAACTCATTAGAAACATTACTTATATTTTTGATGTTTACAGAGAGCTCGTCGATAGCAGAGTTTAAAATATCTTCGTTAATTCGAATTTTGTGTATTGTTTGGTTATAGCTAACTAAAGTTGATGATGTCAGTAAAATATTTTCCTTAATAAGCGAAGCTAGTTTTCTCTCGTTCTGGTTTACAGAAGTTAAAACTTCATCGTATTTTATGGCGTCTTCTTTGCTTAAAGTTCCAAAAATGGTTTTTAGGATTGAACCACCAATGCCTATCCAAGCGGACCGTTTATGTTTATTATCAATTAAATGGGATATGGATTCAAATTCTTTTACTAAGTCTTGGTATCTCATGGATAGCGGTTCTATAGTGTTGGAACATTCGGATGGGTCTATGGTTTCTGACTGCCTACATAAAAACTTATAACTACCTAAAACTATATTAAGATTATTTATATGAGGCTCTATATACGAAATATCTATGGGAATTAATACATTTAAATTCCCGTCTCTAATTTTCATTTTTCCTACAAACTCCGAATATAATCCGGATCCAGTCTGAATCGGTTCAATAAAGTCAGAGTTTACTCCAACGATGAAACTGAAATAAATAAATGAAAAAAAATATAAATACGTATATGTATCATAGTAACAATATTAAGATGGATTAATTGTTGCAATTTTAATCTCGTCAAAGTGGTGTTTCACATGACGCCTGTTTATTAATAGTGTTACGGTGTGATTACCGTGCACCTTAACAACCTTGTACGGGCCCTTCCACATGGGAGATAAGGCCTTACGCAACCTAAGGTGATTTTTTAGCAGGACATAATCACCAACTTTATAAGATGCGGAACGAGTATGAGAATCATAACAAGTCTTAGATGTTTCTTTTGATTTACGGATAAATTCTAACGCCCTATCACGCGCGTATTTCATACGGTGTTGTAGCATTTTTACATACTCGGGGTATGTAGAGCTAGAGATATCGTAAACTGAGTCGGGAATATAAGGTTTGTGTCCGAATAATAATTCGTAAGGAGTGTAGTGTGTAGTTGAGTGCACTGCGGTATTATATGCTAACATAGAAGTGAATACATAGCGGGGCCAGTTATCCTGATTATCGTTGACGTATGATTTTAGGTACTCCTTGAGAGTAGAGTGAGATCGTTCTAAGGCGCCTTGTGTCTGTGGGTGGTAAGGCGAGCACCACAGCTGTTTTATTTTTAAGAATTCACAAGTCTTTTTAAAGAGTTCTGCTGTAAAGTTTGTTCCCTGATCGGTAAGAATATATTTTGGGATTCCAAATAAAGATATAAAGTGAAGGAGACATTCACTGGTCTCTTCGGCAGTAGTGCTGCGAATGGGATATGCTAACGAGAATTTGGTTAAATCATCTTGCATTGTGAGTATGTATTTTAATTTGGCAGTGCCGGACTCTGGTAGTGGTCCTACGATATCGAGAGATAATCTCTCGAATGGCGACGTCGAAGTGGATGTGATAACCATAGGGGCTCTATTTATTTTACGCAGGGCTTTGTTGGTTTGACATAATTTACACTTTTTAACGTAACTTTCGATGTCACTGCGCATATTTTTCCAATAAAACCTTTCTTTAATGCGATTCAGCATCCTTGTAGAACCTAAATGTCCCGCTATGGGAATATCATGATTTTCTTTTAAAATTGTTTGGATTTCGCTTAAAGAAGGATATATGATATGATTATGATAGATATGGATTGTTATATTGATACCATCGAATAGATAACTCAACATATTATATATTTTAACAAAAGAGTGTTTATCAAAAGGGTTTTTAAAATCAGACGTGCTTATCTCATTTATGGTTGGATACGACATAATTATGTGATCGCGTGCATATTTTAAGGATTTAAATATATCGGGATATGAATAGTCATCAAAATGATGTACTTTCGTGAAAAGGAAAAGGTAAGTTTTGTTTTCAATATTTAAAGGTAAAAATGTAAATAACGATCTTTCTAATTTCAGAAACTCTTCACGCTCGGGGCTTGGGCAGTTACTTAGTACTTCTTCGACGTAAGGCATGGACTCGTCCATGTCTATAGAGGTAGGAATTATTACTAATTTTTGTGATCCCTTAAGGAGAGTTTGATTGTGTTCTATAATGATAGTGTTATGTGATTCAGCGGTAGACTTAAGGAATGACTTATAGGTTTCGTCGGGCAAAGGTAAGTTTTCAGGTATCTCAGGAGAGGGTTCTGGATTAGGGTAAGTAACAGGTAAGGTTTCAGGGACGTGCCTACTGGTTGAAGGCTGAGGTTCCGGTTCGGGACCTAGATCATTATTTATAGAGGTAAGGTAATCCATTACTTCATTTTCGATTTCAGGGTTTATGAGCCCATGATCAAGGTTGGATGGTGGGGATACCAACATACTTTGTAGATCAGTAGGAGATTCGTCAGGCGTGTTAGAAGGCTGTGATGGTTGCAGTGGAACTTCATTATCAAGGTTAGTATTAGGATAAATAGGATTTACAGGATACCTAGAAAGTGCATCGGCTGCAGAGTTTGGTTTACCATTACGATAAACAATTTCGTATTCATACTCCTCTAGCTTTAATCGCCAGCGTTGTAGTTTACTACTAGGGTCCTTATGGTTAAATAACCATTTCAAGGGTCTATGATCCGTGATAATTTTAAATTTGTGCCCATAAAGATAGGGACGGAATGTTTTACATCCGTATAGGATAGCTAACAGCTCTTTTTCAGTTGTACTATAATTTATCTCACTTTTATTAAGTGTACGCGACGCAAAAGCTATAGGTTGGTCTTTGCCAACCGGACCCTGTGATATAACCGCGCCTACGGCATAGTTAGATGCATCGCAAGTAAGTATAAAGGGTTTGGAGAAATCTGGATAGATAAGAAGTGGAGCAGATGTTAAATTATGTTTCAGGGTATCTAGAGCGAGTTGTTGTTGGTTTTCCCAAACAAACGGAGTGTCCTTTTTTAACAGACTGGTCAAGGGTTTTGCTGTTTTTGAAAAATCAGGTATGAAACGACGATAGTAAGAAACTAGGCCAAGGAAGGATTTTATGTCTTTAGGAGATTTTGGAATTGGAAATTCAGTGACTGCCTTAATCTTTTCAGGATTTGGTTCGACACCATGTTCTGTTATTACATGACCAAGATAACAGACTTCATGACGTAGGAATTCGCATTTATCGGGCTGTAGTTTCAGGTTATTATCCCGAAGTCTTTGGAAGATGAGTTCTAGGTTGGTAATATGGGAATTAAGATCGTGGGAATAACATATTATGTCATCAAGATATACGAAGCATCGAATGCCCTGAAGGCCAGAAAGGGTGCAATTCATTAATCTTTGAAATGTAGATGGCGCGTTCTTACTTCCGAACGGCATCCTCAAAAACTGGTACTTTCCCTCAGGAACAGTGAAGCTGGTTTTCGGTTTGTCTGATTCTTTTAGAGGAATTTGATGGAATCCTGATGCCAGGTCCAAGGTGGAGAAGTATTTGCTGTTACCCAGCTGGTCAAGGATTTCAGTGATTTGTGGAAGAGGGTAAGTGTCACCGATTGTGACATCATTGAGTTTCCTGTAATCAATCACAACTCGTCATTTACGAACATTTGAGGCATCTAGTTTTTTAGGGACTACCCATATGGGTGAGGACCAAGGGGAACTGGAAGGTTCAATTATATTTTGTTGAAGCATCTTATTGATTTGATCTCGGACTTCGGCTTTATGTACTTCCGGGAATCGATAGGATTTGGTATGTATGGGGACATCTGTTGTGGTTTTAATTTCGTGCTCTATAGCATTTGTGCACGTTAAATTTTCACCAGGAAGGTGGAAGATATCGGAATAGTTTGAACATAATTGTAGAACAGCTTCTCTTTCTTCTTTGTTTAGATGTGACAGTCTTAATTGTTTTAGTACCTCGTCTGTACGTTTAAAACTATCGGCAGACACGTTGATATGGTTTACGAGATTACTAGATTTATTAAATTCTGTGGGGTCAATAGGACTGAGATTTAAATTAAGATTTGAGGTTAACCTTATTGGTTCCTCAGAGATATTTACTACGGATAAATTTATTCGATTGTTTTCCTTGACACGAACGAGACAGTTCGCAACTAGTAAATTATCGGATAACTTTTGATCGAGAACTAACCCTTCTTTTATTTCGGGGTTTAAAACTGAACACTCGATCACGGTTTCCGTCCTAGCGGGGATTATATATGCGGGATCATGGAAGTACAGTTTAATGTGTGATTTAGCAAAATGTAGCACGTTGTTGTTGTAGTTTATACTACAATTATAGGCATTGAGTAGGTCAGAACCTATAATGCCATCGTAAGGTAAATGTATTTGGTCTATTACGTGGAATTTGTGTGAAATGCTCGATTTGGGGAATAATAGTTTTAATTGGAAATGTCCACGAGTTTGGATGGATTCTTCTAAGGAGTCAATGCCTTTCAGTTGAATTGATTCTTTTGTGAGTTTGGGATGCTTACTTATAGATGAGTATTTCAGAAGACACACCGAAGATCCTGAGTCCACCAATAAGGACAGTGGTGTGTCTGACACGGTGGAGTCGACAAGGACATGAGGCAATAGGATTATTGCAGGATTATTCGTGATTTCAAACACTCTGGTCTGAGAGGAATTGGATTTGGTAGTTAGGTTTTGAATTTGACCTGTACGTTGCGGGGTGGAAGGAATTGGTATTGATTTGTGACCTCCATGTAACGGGGTCGATTTAGAATTAGAAATAGGAATTGGTATTGATTTATGACCTCCATGTAACGGGGTCGATTTAGAATTAGAAATAGGAATTGGTATTGATTTGTGACCTCCATGTAACGGGGTCGATTTAGAAATAGAAATAGGAATTGAAGTGTCGGTTTTCATTACGACATGTCCCGTACGACACTGGGACGAGACGACTACTCGTTTTTTGAGTCATAGTCGTTTATGGAATTAGGTTCAACACATTCGGTTGTGTCTGCGTCCGGATGTTCATCGTCATTTTGAGTATCCGATATATAGTGGACACGAGGCTTATAGCCCGAACTAGAAGGTTGCTGCTGGTTACTCTGCCGCAATTGGTTATTATTGTATTCACGTTTCCGACAATCTTGGATTTCGTGACCTGGATTTTTGCAGTATCTACAGAATAATGTACTAGGTTTGTTAGGAGTACTGGAATGTACGCGTGGAACTTGATAATTTGGCCTTGAAGTTTGGCCTTGAGTTTTGTATTTTGTAGGTATTTTATCATTTTGTGGTCGCTTGTATAGGCTTTGTTGAATTCTTTCTTCGGATATAGCAAGATTGATAGCTTCATTTAGCGTTTTTGGCGACCTGCATCTCACCATGTTGGAAATTCGCGGGTGAAGTCCTATGAGGAAATGATGGAGGGCTAAATCCTCCATGGCTGCTGTGCGGCCAGAAAGTTCTTTGACCTTGGTATTGGATAAGGTGACTTCGGTAAGTAATTTTGAGAGGCAGGTTTCCACTCTCAATGAAAATTCGTTAACATTCTCTTGCGGATTTTGTTTACTTTCCTGTAGATCCGTTAAGAGATGAGCATAATGCTTACGTTCAGCAAATTGGGTCTTTAAAAATTCTTTAAGTTGTTCCCACGTTTGGAACTCCTTAATGGAACAGGCGATTTCGGCCTTACCTTGTAATTGACATAAAATAAACTTGAACAAAATAGGCTTTTGGCTTTCGTCAGCCAGGTCGTAGGCGTTGCTACAATTAGTTATAAATGAATTTAGAGTTTCTCTGCGACCATCATACGGTTTTATAAATTTCAACAGAATGTTAAGATCTACATTCTCAGGTTCTGGTTGAGCTTTCGGCATGATGGACGCTTTGGGGATATTCAGTGAGTTTTTGCTATCGTCTACAATAGCAACTGACATAATATTTCTAAACAAATAAAAATAATATACGGTTTACTATAATAACCTAAGGATCTCTAAAACAATGAATTATAATTAAGTACGATAACAATGACCAAAGACTCACAGGAAATAAAACGCGTAGGCGGCTGCGATAACGCGCATCTTCACGCGGCGACGCTGTAGGTACCCGGCGAATGACCTTAATGTGAAGGTCTGGGGCCAAGTAGTGGAGTTCGGTGCTGGACGGGTCACAACCTTTGGGGTGACAGGAGTCTCTTACTGCACAATGGAGCTCGGCGAGTCGCGCTGAAGTAATACGCAGTTCTGCTTATGGTGATTAGTAGTCGAGTCACTCGTAGGCGAGTTTGGTCTTGTTTATGTATAGATACAGTGAGGATACAGTCAACAAACACTGGACACTGGGGAGATTTGTGCACTTTTACACTATGATTCACTTTTCGAAGACGTACCGGGGAATCTTTACTGATCCCTTTCAGCTGCCACCAATGTTATACGGGATTTAAATAATCCCTTTTTAAAAAAAGAAATTTAATTGATTTAATTAGTTTTATTGAATATGAGAGAATTAGACACGAGATCTTTTAGCAGCCTTTACGCGATGGAGGATGGAGAGCGACTGAGGTGTGAGGATGGGCGAGTGAGGGACTAGGACAGAGAAATGCTAAGTTAGCGGTGATTGTGCTGTGTAGGCAAATAGGGGTGCAATGCTAGGGTATAACAGTACGCAACACCAAAAGCCGTGAAGTTGTTTCCGATACGCGGCTAACCTCAGTTGTATTTTGATGTCAAACGTGGTGATAAGTGCTGTGCGAAAAAGATATCAAATCCGGACGAAAACACAGGAATCAGGTAAGTTTAATGATATTTGCCTAAAATCTTAAATATTTTTACCGTTTTGAAAGTATCTTTGAGACAAGAATGCAATAGATTTTTAAAAACGAAGTATACATTTAAGTTTGCAAAGACGATAACCAACTCGTGCCGCGAGCGTGACTTCGGTCAACGCCGAGAGACAGCGCTGAATTCAGTTCGTTTATGATTTGGCTAGAGCGTGTATGAGTACGCAGTTATGTATCGTTTAAGAGTACGCGCGTACTCTTACACGCAATTAATTATAAAGTTTTTGAATTTCTTTGTATTCGTACATATTTTAATATTATTATTTCATTTTGTGCACAGGATGTCTAGACGTCAAAGAAAAACCGAAAGAAGTTTTTGTACTCCACAAAAGTGGCTCAATGCTAAAACACGCGTCGAGGCAGGTGAATCAAAGAGGGTAGTTGAAAAATCTTTGGGGATGCACTTGAAGCCACTGAAGGAAGAGACTGTCTCTTTGAGTAACAGCTTGCCCAGTCAGCCGACCACCTGGTTGAAAATGTACAGACACCAGCACATCCAACTACCCCAATCTATCACATTTGTTTTATAGATTTTCAACTTTATCTCAAAAGCTTAAGGTTCACTTTCAGTTGGGGAAATTTGACAGATTGGGATAGCTTGATGTGCTGGCGTCTGTACTTTTGGCAGATTCTAATAAACCACGGATTCTTCAACCGACTGATTTGGTACAAAATGTTGACTTTGAGAGTAATGCTCTCAGATTTTCTCCGCAGCCCTCATGCTCAACACATGATATATCTGTACAGCCGTTGATTGAGTAAGAAAGAGCCATAACCTACCTAAAACTTGCTTGCCTTCCCATTCAAAGCATCGAATCACCTCATACCCCTGAAGATATTACCCCCCTACCACGAGCGGAAAATTTTTCAAGATCTAACCGCAAAAGAGATAATTCAAATTTTTTGAGTGGGTCTCCATACAAGCTTGCCCTCGAGGAGTCTTCCCTCGAGGAGGAGAAAGTAATGTATTAAAGATTATACCAAAGAATGTTCAAAAACTAGCCTCGAAATCTCTTCCTAAATGGGCCAAAAAATCTTTTAAAGTGCCAAATAAAACGCCCAAAAAGAAAAGAGTTGGAGATGCCCAGCATGTACTGAAATCTACATAGAACACCCGCAGAAGACTGGATAGGATGCTCAAAATGCTCCAAATGGTGGCACGAGGCTTGTATGTACGACATATGAAGGTCAAGGAAATTTTTTGCCGCCTCTGCAATATAGATAAAAATTATTGATGACCCGCGTACTCTTATCGACGTAGGCGCGTACTCTTACCCAATAGTACTTGTAAGAGTACGCAATTCCCATTTATGTTTATTTTTGTTATTTTGAGAGATAAAATGTAATTTTCATTGTTTTTTATTTTCTTTATAATAGATGTTTAAATTGTGGGCGTAATAAATACCTTTTAGATCTCTGAAATAGCATTTTTATTTTTTTAGAATATTTTGTTCCTTAAGTGCGTACTCCTAGACCAGGTTACCCTACTCGTCCTACGATATCTAAACTTCGACTACCTCGAAGTTTTAGCGTCAGCTGGTTCAACCTAAGGATTATTTTTTTTTATTCTGTTTATATGGTCAACCAACAATTGCTTACACATTAAATTTGAGTTTGGTATATTTTAACTTACGAAATACATTTGCTTGTGATTAACACCTCATATGAAATAATAATATAATGATTAGCGTGTATTATAGCAACATAATAATATAATTATTATGTTAAAAAAAATAATTTTTTTTTAATTTGGAACTGTTTATTTTAAATTAAATTATACCAAATGTTTGTTATAATAAAAAGGCGCTTAATCTATAACAATAAAAAGATTATGTGCGCCTATTCAGTTACACTTGCGTCTCAATTGGCCAAGGCGTAGCTAGCGAATAGAAACGTTCGAGCTTTGAATATCTGAAGGTGCGTCGTTCCCACTTTGTACTAAGTAATAATGTTTTACTAATGAATGCGTTTTCTTCGCGTTTTTGCATTTTATAATTTTATTTATTATGTATTTTGGTAAGTTGTTTATAATAGAGGGAAGGATACACCTCCAGTGTCTCTTTCCGTATACATTGTTATACTTAGGAATTTTATATATAGGTAAATTAGGCAGCTGACGTAGGTTACTAGGTCTATTATATATGTTGTTATGTCCACAGAACAAGTAACATAACTTTAATACCTATGTTCAAAGACTATACAACAAACTTCGTTTACCAATGTTTAACGTAATATGGAACGCATATTAGTTGATATTAGTATATTATGGGATATGCCATAATCGCCACACTTGGCAGTCGGGTTGGGGATCCTATTTTGATGGTCATAAATCACAGAAAAACACTGCTGCTCGTTCTCTGGTATGTATTCCTTCGGTCGATTTCTACGCCCCCACGGGATGAGATGAGGTGATGATATCCTATGCCGTATTCACATAGCAATTAAAAATAAAATTACTAATTATCGGGATGCTCGATTTTTTTCTTTTAATCTATCTTCTGGATCGTAACCTTGCGAATTGATTCACGATTTAATGGCATTACATTGAATCGATGCTAATTCGATCTCGGAAGTCCGTATCGTAATATTATAAAAAATAAAGTTAAGCACAGTATCATCATATATCATCAGAAAAACGCCCACTGCCTGGACAAAAGACTCCTGCAAAGATCTCCACATATACCGGTCATGTGTTAACCACCCGCATTCAGCGGTTTCCAGCAGCCCTCACAAGATCATCGGTCCATCTTCTAGGGGGACTGCCCACGTTGCGTCTTCCTCTTCGTGGTCGCCACTCGAGAACCTTTCTGCCCCAATGACCGTCGGTTCTACGAGCTATGTGCCCTGCCACTGCCACTTCAGTTCGGCTTCGGGCTACGTCGGTCACTTTGGTTCGCCTGCGGATCTACAACATTTCTGACTCAATATCGCAAGGAAACTCTGAGCATAGCTCTCTCCATTGATGTTTGGGTGACCCTGAGCCGTCTTATCAGGCCCGTAGTGAGCGTCCCCGCCTCTCTTCCGTAAGTGATCACTGGCTGAAGACTTGAATAAAAATACAGTATACATGTATGTATTATAACACAGAGAATGACATTAATATATATCAATAATTCTATGTATTGCAAACGTATAAGTCGTATTTATACAAAAAGTATGCAAAAAAGAAATATAAAGAAAACAACGCAGATCGGTGTTTCTTTATGTCATTTTTATTCTATAGGCAATGCTTTCGGAATTGTTTCATATATCATCATATCAGTCGAAAGACGTCCACAGCTGGACAAAGGCCTCCCCCAAAGATCTCCGAAATTGCCGGTCTTGCGCTATTCGCATCCAGCAGTTTCCAGCGACCCGCACAAGATCATCGGTCCATATTGTAGGGAGCCTGCCCACGCTGCGTCTTCCGGTTCGTGGTCGCCACTCAAGAACCTTTCTGCCCCAACGGCCATCGGTTCTACGAGCTATGTGCCCCGCCCACTGCCACTTCAGTTTTGCAATTCATCATACATATTTTATCCAAATAGGTTGGCAAAAAAAGTCGAAATCGCTTTAATATTTTTAAAACAGTAGGTACTTATATATAGTCTAAGTTTATTGGTATTGGCAATTGGCCAAGGCAGGGGAATGCCTTCGCATGCCACCCGCAAAAAGTGTCTGCGGGTGGGTATGTCAGACTCGCACCGACTATACCTGCCGTGGACTTCTCTTGGCGCCTTATGGGGGGAGCCCCGGGAACGCGGTTGTGCTGCTCCGGTGCCCCCCTTATTGCGCCTTGTCCCAGATGGTCGGGACACGTACCCTTCGAGGGCTCAGAATTGCCCTCCCCTATTACCGACTCCTGCCAGTACGGCACAGCGACTGCGCCAAGTTTATTGTTTACTTTCAAAGACTAGTGAATTTGACGTTTTGCCGACACAATAACCTTGCAACCATCACAAAATCCTAGCTGATTAGATTGGTAAGTATCTACTATCTATGTTACGGTTCAGCTAATTATTCCTGCCATTATTAATAATAACTGGTTATATAATAAGAACGACATTTGGTAGGTTTTAAATGTTGCCAATATCAAATGAAAACTGAAATAATAAGACAAATATATTAAACAATTACATATTTAATGACGCTGTAATAATTACCATAATTATATTACAAATTATTAATAAAAAAAAACTAGCTGACCTTACAGGACAAAATAATGAAACGTGTTTCATTTCTAAGTATCCCTTAGAACTAAATAGTGAGATATAGCATCTCAAATTTAATAACTATTGTTACAGAACGTAATAATAAGTTGAAAAAAAAGGTTATAATATTATATTCAATTTTATTTCGATATAATAATAATTTAATAATACCTAAATACAAGAAAATTATTTAAAAAAAGTTAAGACTCTTCCTGTCAGTTAGGGATTCCCGACAGAAAAGAAATTACAGCACGAAATAACAAATACATTTGGTGTACGTGTTTTGGTATTAAGGTTATACAACTTGCCGCGTATAATGATTGTCTGCTCATATCCTATATCTATCCACAATGTGACTTTCTATGTCTCTGAGGGAGAGAAAGTCACTGTGCGCAACGCACCTCCTTGTATATATAAACTCCTTGTATATACATACTTTTTATATTTTTTCTAATATTGACGTATTGTAAGAGTCGTCTTTTGTTATGTCAGTTGGCTATGGGTAGAAAAAAATATTATACCATATTATATCTGAACCGTTCTTTTTATAATTACCAGTCCCAGTCGCTTACAGTCACATTGGGGGAAAAGTCCTTAAGTTATGATTTCTACCAGTCTATTCCTACCCCGAAACATTGCGACACTTTTTTTTTAGTCTGACCGGAGTGGGAGTCGAAGTCCACTGCTGTCTGAACGTCGAACCTGATACGTGAAAGGTCGCGAAGTATCTATCAAATACGACAACTGGCCCGTTAATATAACTTATATTAATAAATCCGATTTAGGAAAATTTACCGTAACATGCACACAATCCAAACTTTTAGCAAAATGCCATACCATTTAAACGATAGTGTTTCTACAGTGGATGGAGCCAGTTAATCCATATGATGTATAGAGTATTGTCGCTTATCTAAAGTCAACATACCCGATTATCAGTACTAGCGATGTATAATGCTTTTCAAACTAAAGTCTTTGATGTTTTAGTGTGTGTCAGAGAACTAAAAAAACTTGAGAGGTGTCAAGGGACACCCGGATGGAACGAAGTTATTTCTTATTATTTATTATGTACAAAAAACCTGTATACACTCAACAAAAATAATCGTCGCGACACCACACTGTTCAATGCGGAATAGAAATCAAATTATCTAGCTTGCTTTAGAGAGAGAGAGAGAGACAGACAGAGAAACATCCGCACGCCGCACAGATGCAAAAAGTGTCGTGACAACTTTTCATAAGATTTTTTTCCGTCTAGCCCCCTTTCACAACGCGCGATAAGGAACTTCGTTCGACAAAACAGTTTTTAATTCGAGCACTCTAATGCCTTGTGGCACGAAGGATTTTCTTAAAAACTACATTGAATAGAAGTTATTTGTTTGTCCAAAAATAACTACTTAATACTTATGATATGTATGGAGGTAAATATTTCTTAGAAGCCACTACATGCGGTTAGCGCAAGACAGGCAATTAATGAGATCTTTGGGGGTAGCCTGTGTCCAGGAGTGGACTTCAATGGTAGTTTCTGCTGAACTTATGATATATTTCGCCTCCAGTCCTTTTACCCTTAAAATTAAAATCTTTCTTGCCCAGACTCTGATACTGACTTGGACTACGCTGTCAATTGCTATCTTGAAGCCTCAGAGTAGCTTCTAAATAGACTTGAGCATTTATAAATCTATGCATTCGGACAGAAAATTCCGTAAAATCTCATGTGGTTCCCATTTCGTTTTCGTAAGAACACTCGCATATAGTTTCCTTTTCTTTTTAATATCCTTCATAATACTCAATCACCTTCCTACCTGCGCGTGCGGTTTTCCTTTAAATGTTCACCTGGTTTAAATGACCACCATGTACGAGGCCCAACATCGTTCCAGAACTTAATAACAGTTGACGGAGTCACTAAAAAAACTAACCAAGCCGCTTACCGAATTGAGTAAAATGTCCACCCATGCGAAGCCGGGACGGGCCGCTAGTTCTTTATATAATAGTACTTACTAAATTTAAAATAATATTTTAAATTTAGTAAGTAAGTAGCTTTGTCTTTTTAGCTTAAAGTAATGAATTTTATAAGTAAAAAGTAAATAAGTAATTAGAGTTAATGTAGAACTAATCGCCTATCTAAATTTTGTGTTTTTTAGTGCGTAATTTAAAAGAACATCGCCGGCTAACTGTTATAGAAGATTTCATTTTTTATAAAAGCTAAAACGGAACGAATTGAATAACATATTTCGATAAAAAAGATCTAATTATTTAATGTACTTATTTGTTAATACGCATAGCATGGTCAATCGCTAGACGAAACTACATAGTATTTAGATTGTATAAACAAACTCTGGTGAATACGATTTTCAAATGTTTTTATGTTATTTCATCTAAACAAGTAGTGGACAGCGCCATTGTACATTTTGTCGCAGTTTTAAACACTTTTGTTATCACCAGTACTCCTACTCATGAAACGTGGTAAATACAAGCGCTTAGTTTGAATGAAGTACAACTTTATCTAGTCTATAAAATAACTGCCTCGTTGGTCTAGCGGTAGCGTGTTCACCCGCAGAGAACGAGATCCTGGGTTCAAATCCCGGGTCGGGCCAAAAAGTAATTTTGGGACTTTTCTGTAAAAAGAAAAAATTCTCAGCATCAGCCCGAAGTCTAGGAGTTGGTGGTATTATACCCCTGTGCCTCGGAGAGCACGTAAAGCCGTCGGTCCTGTACCTGACCTCTATCCGGTCGTGTCGCTAGGCGTCCCATCGGATCACGAGAGTGATGGAATAGAAAGTGTTCCTGTGTTGGCGCACACACTTGAACACTATAATGTCCCGCGCAGATGGCTAATCTCTGTTGAGACTGGCAGCCGTGGCCGAAATTCGGCTAGGAGGACATTATTATAAAATATCACAGATCTCACGTATCCTCGTTGACATAGCGATAGCGTTTCTAACGTTAGCCAATGAGGTCCTAGGTTCAAGTCTTGGGTCGGGTAAAAAATATTATTTCTCATGATCCGATGGGACATATCGCTGACACGATCGGAAAGAGTCTTTACGAGCTAACACAGGCATCTTCCAAAATGAGAATTTAATTACAGGAAAAGCCCAATATCATTGTTTTTAGTTCAGCCGGCGATTTGAACCCAGGTCATCATTACCTGTGGTTGAAAATGCTACCACATAACTAACGAGGCAATCAATATAAACTGTATAACATTATTTTTTATAGATAACGCCCGCATTTGGGAATCTAATCCCTGTGCCACGGGGTACTTTACAAACATTATAATATACGGACATAAATTACATCCATACTCCGAACAACCATTTGGGTCACACAAATAGTTGCCCCACGCGGGAATCGAACCCGGGACACGCGGCGGCGAGGCGACTGTCTTAGCCGCTGCGCCACACGTGCAGTCCATTATACTATAAGTATAGATTCTAGAATTGTGTTAAGCTTAGATATCTTTTTATGTATCGTTCTAGGTCTAGTTAGCATTTGATAAAAAGAACTGGCCCTGGTTTTCTCAAATTTCATTTATTTGTGCTATAAGACGTTGCTTGGTACGGAACCCTAAAAAGGATTAAAACCCAGGTCAGAACATCAGTCAATATTGATGAAAATTGCAAACTACATCAGTACATTGAAAATTAGCCCTCTGGTGAGGAAACATACCATTGATCTTACCCGAGGCGAAATTTCCGTTGAAAATATTTGATTAGATAATATTCCAGTATAGTACAGACGCCAGCACATCAAGCTACCACAATCTGCCAAATTTCCCCAATTGAAAGTAAACCTTATGCTTATGTGATAAAGTTGAAAATCTATAAAAGATATTTGACAGATTAGGGTAGCTGGATGTGCTAGCGTCTGTACGTTCAACAACATAGATTCAATATTAACTTAATCTATGTTGCTGAATTATCTCTACTATATAAAAATAAGTCGGGTTTTCCTTCCTGACGCTATAACTCCAGAACGCACGAACCGATTTCCACGGTTTTGCATTCGTTGGAAAGGTCTCGGGCTCCGTGAGGTTTATAGCAAAGAAAATTTATTAAATTTAACGCGAGTAACACCGCGGGGCACAGCTAGTTATGTATAATATTTAGATTTATATAATATAATAATAATATCTAGGTACAATGTCACAGTGATCATCCTAGCCCCAAACTAAGCAAAGCTTGTACTATGGGTACCAGGCGACGATATACATACTTATATAGATAGATACATACTCATATACATAGAAAACATCCATGACTCAGAAACAAATATTCGTGCTCATCACACAAATATTTGCACTTACCGGGATTTGGACCACCAGCTTCGTAGGCTGGAGCACTACCAACTAGGCTACGGTGACCGTCATAATATTTAGATGGCTAGTCTCAATTGAGACAGACTGCCATGGCCGAAATTCGACCAGGAAGACAGAATCAGCTCGAAGTCTGGGATTTGGCGTTATTATACCCCCGGAGAGCACGTATAGCCCTCGTTCCTGTACCTGACCTCTTTCCGGTCCTGTCACTCGTCCCATCGGATCATTAGAGAGATGGAATAGAAAGTGCCTCCATATTTCCGCACATACTTGTGCAGTAAAATAACTCTTGCGCAGTTGGCTTATCTCCATTGAGACAGGCCGCCGTTGCCAAAATGTAACCAGGATTCGACGCACACCGGCCAATCTTATTCGACACCAGACAGTACAGGACGGACGGCTTTACGTGCTTTCCGGGGCACGGGGGTATGATACCGCTAACTCCCAGAAATCACTTTTAGTTTCGACGCAGGATGTGAACCCAGGACCTCAACCTCTCCAGTTGAACACGCTAACGCTAGCCCAACGTGGCAGTCCTAACCTAACAATTTAAGAGGCCTATTACAGTCCACTAGCGCCGCCAATCGAAAAAATGTCATAACTCGTAAATAGAATCAAAAATACAAAATGTGGTCTATTATTACGGTAGAAAAGGCAATAACATAATTTAATAACACATTGTCAACACTTGAAATATAGCTGTTTAGCTAAATCGTGCATTTGTAACAAAAACGGCCGTTTTTGTTTTGAATGCACGATTTAGCTAAACAGCTATATTTCAAGTGTTGATAAGGTGTTATACAATTACGTTATTGCCTTTTCTACCGTAATAATAGACCACATTTTGTATTTTTGATTCTATTTACGAGTTATGACATTTTTTCGAATGGCGGCGCTAGTGGACTGTAATAGGCCTCTTAATATTCTACCAGCTCTTCATATTTACACCTTAAGCCCAGATTCCATTGAATAACCCTAAACCGGTGAGCTACGATATTAAAATCCCTGTTACCGAGTGGCCAAATCCGTCCAATCAGTTTCAAAGCTCTGTTTGTACATGTTTTTAAAACTGCGCGAACAATTTTGCAGTCGCAAATATTACAATACTTTAACCCTGATACTAAGGTAGTATATTTTGATTTATGTGTGTTTGTTTTTTAAAATTGATTAAGTACATACTCATTCCTTTTTCCCAGAAGGGTAGACAGAGACAACGGATTTCCATTTGTCACGATTTTTGCGTCATTTACGCTATATATAAGATAGAAGAGTATCTAAAATATAATGTAATTTTCATGCTCGCCTATCTTATATCAAAAATATCTTGACTGCACGTGTGGCGCAGCGGCTAAGACAGTCGCCTCGCTCCTTCGCGTCGTGGGTTCGAGTCGCGTGCCGGACAACTATTTGTGTGACCCATAAATAGTTGTTCTGAGTCTGGATGTAATTTGTGTCCGTCTATTACATGTTTGCAAAGCACCCCACGACACAGGGATTAGATTTACTAGTGCGGGAGTTGTCTTTAAAAAAAATGCATTATATTTCGGTGGATTCACATCTTAAATCCAAATCACTACCTAGGGATTTAGACATCCATTTTGTTTGATTGATTTCAACAAGAGCTATCTTTTAATCAAAATCTGTACTAGTTTAAATACTCATTGCCGATGTAATAGTTAATACTGCCGCGGTAATCCTGTACGAAAACACATGAGACTTTGGTGAATATGTATTTAAAATCAAACACGTAGCTGTAGTAACCCTTACTGGGTAACTATTTTGTTTAGTTTTAAATGTTAATTTGTAGTTTAAACTATTTTGGCAGGTATTACAGGACAACCTTTAAATTATAACAAATAATACTTAGGTATAAGTAAGAAAAACTTAAATTAACGTTCTTACAGTTTAAGTTCTATTACGAACTAGAACAGTAATATTACGCGAAACAAATTCAAAAAAAGTACACCAAGAAGGTTCCTAGTCTCAGTTTTTAATAAATTAAAAAGTTGTATGATAAATTCGGCACCATAGAGGTAGAAGTAAATAGGTTTAATGATATTTTGCATTCAAAAACTTAGCGCACACGATGTTCTAAATTCAAATTTACTTTACCCTCTAGAGGATAAAAACGACTTTTCCACTCAGATATCGAAGAGTAATAATACTCTTTCCGAGATAGGGTGATGAAAAAATCTTTTTTTATTATTATTTATACGAGTGACCGACATTGTGGTGACGGCGACGAATATCAGAATATCATCACCCCATCTCATCCCATGGTGGGCGTAGAAGTCAACCCGAGGGAATATCTATCAGAGGATGGGCAGCAGCTTACTTCTGTGTACCCTGACCATCTTACTGCGATCGCCAACCTGTCTGCCAAGCGTTTCGATTATGGCATATCCCCCAGATCATAATTTCTGGAGACTTTTGTCCAGTATTGGACTTTTACAGCTGTTATAATGATGATGATGACATACATTTTTTCTGGAAACCAAACCGTGGTCAAGCCGCAGATGATTTGACCACGTGACACACTCTTTAGGCTCTAGGCTTGGTAATAGACTACTACACAATCAGTCAAGATTTTTTATTTACCTACCGGTACATTATATATCGGCGTGCTTGGTAGAGACTTGCCTTTCACGCCGCAGGTCGTGGGTTCGGTTCCCACCCTGAACAGATACATGTGTGCACAAACATTTCTCTTTGTCCTGAGTCTGGGTGTAATTTATCTATATTAATTATCTATTCACAAAGAAAACTATGGTAGTAGGTATATGTAGTATATCGGTCATCTGGTTTCCATGGGATTAGATTGCCAGTATAAATGGCATAATATTACTATTTCTTGCATTTTGCGTGGCAAGCGATGACAATGAAACGAGTAACCAGCCTCTCGTCTCTAGAAATTCTATCAGGTTTTTCTAAATAATTGGCACCGAAAGCGTATTTTGTTCTCCAAGGAACATAATCCCAGAATTAACCAGACCTCGCCAGAACTCTTCGTTTGTAGACACAGACTTGTCGGCGACCCGGCGACACGTCCTACTGGGCACAGCAGCCCGATGGGGCGACCTACCCAACTCAGTGAGGGAGAAGTTAAATACGAGGAAGAGAGAGTTCACGGGGAGTGTTCTAAGGGATTGTTTGAACTTATACCTTACACGTTCCGTCGCAGACCCTCTCGCCAGAAGTGGAGATTTCATCCACTTCACCTGGATGAATGATCGTCTACCACCGTGCGTTTCACAAGAAACTTCTTACGCACTATCATTCTGCGGAATCAATTAACTGCGGGCGTATTTCCGATCCGGTATGACCTTCAAGAAGCGATCCTACTCCGTGCTTAAAGGCTAGCAGCGCACTTGCAACCCCTCTCGTGATGAAAGTGTCTTTGGGCGGCGGTGATTACTTATCACCAGGTGACCTTACTCGTTTGCCTCGTTATTATCTATACAAATAAATAAAATTGGAGTGTCTGTTTGTAATATTGAAATAACCGGTTTTTACTACATAAATATGAATATATATACGGTACATACACCAAAATAACATTTTTTACAATTTTTGTCTGTCAAACGGCTGGACCGATTTTGACGGGACTTTTATTGGCAGGTAGCTGATGTAATAAGGAGTAACTTAGGCTATTTTATTTTAGAAAAAGTCATTTATTTTACTAAAAAACTAAAAAAAACAAAATAAACTAATTAACACGCGGACGAAGTCGCGGGCACAGCTAGTGTAAAATAATAACAGTGCTTAAGAAATATTTCTTGAATGGAAGTGTTTCTTAAACACTGTAAACTTGTGTATTTGGGTGTGTTCATGCTACGGCACCGAGATGCGTGTCTGACATACCACTGTTAAACCCGCGATGGTTTGTGTGGTATGTTCCGAGTTTGTATTTATGTAATTCAAATTATTTTATTGAATAATAAACTAAATAAATAAAATAAAAAATACCACACTAATATTATAAAGGCGAAAATTTGCGAGTGGGCATGTTTGTTACTTCTTCGCGTCTAAACGGATGGAGCGATTTTAATAAAATTTGGTATGGAGTTAGACGACATCCTGGATGAACACATAGGCTATAATTTATAAAGTTTAACGCAGGTAAAACCGTGGGGCACAGCTAGTATAATATATTACGTAGTAAGTTTAAGTTAAGGTCATTATATCTAATCCTATAATGTACGGTAAACGATAGGCGAATTTAACGTGGCACGTGACCGCAAAGTGAATTTTAAAGTGAGATAAGACTTTTTAAACTGTCGATCCCAACTGTAGTAATTAGACCACCGTCATTATCCGCGTCGGAGGCGCGCTCGCGTCGGACAGGTTGATTAATTCTGAAACAAGGGTAACCAGTGCCCGTTCAAAGAGTATAGAAAGGACAGTTTTGCTCAATCATCAATAATATGAGGCAGACAGGTTGGGTATCGCAGTAAGATGGTTATAGTAATCAGGATTTATATATATTCCCTCGGGACGATTTCTACGCCCCCACTCGGCTCGAGGTGGGTTGGCGATATACTCACACAGCAATAACATACATACATAGGCTCACGCCTGTTTCCCAGAGGTGTAGGCAGAGACAACAAAGGAGACCATTCTTTTTGGGCCCACTGGCAACGGTTGCGTATATTAATCACATCAATCTTGAAAAATATACCGAAATTATTACAACAAATGAGTTCAAACTTATAAAGATATGTAACCGGAATCGTGAATCATTGAAAAAAAGTACTTTTTTGATATTCGGTTACGGCTCACCGCCATTTATACAAACGAATGGCGAGGATTGCCAGCTTTTAGGGAATTCCTTAATTTTCAGGAAATTAGAATTGATTTGTAGCCTTCTAACACGTGAACTGTTTAGCTCCATTACAGTTAAATTGTTGCGATTTCATACTTATGTAAATATATATAAAACGGATTGGAAGAATAATAGTTCTCTCAACAATGGATATAATATAGTTATTTGGTCATTTGAAGTGAAATAATCTTTAGCGGCGTTGAACACTTTTCTTGGCATGAGTATAAAATGTTAAACTCACGTCAGGACATAGTATTTCCAGTCCATTTATATGCTTTTGTCACAGATATGTACGGTTGTGAATGGGACAATCGAGGAATTATATAATGATCATTGGCAACCCTGAACACTTAACGTCACGTCACTCTTACATTTTATTTCGAATTGTGTGATTGTATTTTTTTAGTGTCTCGTATTTCTTTGAAATATTTGTCGAAAATGGCTGCAATACGTTCAACTCTTAGCAAATAGAACCGTTGTGTCAGTTGTGCTGTACGGTTGTAACGCAATGTGCAAAGACAATTACTGTCCGAGACAGCTGTAGTTCTTAGATTGCATGTTTAAATTGTCATATTTCTTAGGATTCCGGTTAGACATCCTAAAACGAATACTACCCCATTAATCTAGAGATCATAAGGAACAAATTGACATAGGTTTCATTAATAAACGCGAGATTTTTTGGTGGGCCCATCCGCCATAGAACCAGAAATGGTCTTCTTTCCATTAGTCACGATCTTTGCACACCTCTTTTGCCTCAATTACTATCATTATATTATTCATACATGCTCGCCGGTTTAGGGTACTTCTGACCTGCCCTTTCATGAGAACAATATTTCTTTCTGGTTCAGAGAATTTTCTACGAGGTCTTCCCCTTCCGGTTGTTCCATTCACACAGGCCAGGTATACTTCTTTTGTCAATCTTCTTTCATTCATCCTAGCAATAACAGTCTATTCTAATGGTCCTCATAGTGTAAAGAAAATTTCTCAGTATTAGCCCAAAGTCTGGGAGCAAGCGGTATAACACCCTCGTGCCTTGGAGAGCACGTATAGCAGTTGGTCCTGTACCTAACAACTTTCCGGTCGTGTCACTAGTCATCTGTTCGTATCATGAGAGTGATGGAATAGAAACTCCTCCTGTGTTTTTAGACTTGTGCACTACAATATGTCCGGCGTTTTTGGCTAGTCTCCATTGAGACTGGCCGCCGTGGCCGAAATTCGGTCGGGAGGACATTATTATTCGAAGTAGGTGTATTATTATAATCTTGGGGTACAATTAGTGTGAATTGCATAAGAACGCTTCAGTGCATTCCGTCTGTTCATTGATATTGATCTAATTGCACTGTGAATAATTAATGCGGTTTTATGCTATATGCAAATATACCTCTATACCCGGAGGGCACATGATATGTATGTATATAACTGCAAGTGTGGCGGTTAATATAGATGCCTCGCCACTTGGGTGTGCCGGGATCGATTCCCGCCTAGAACAACTATTTGTGTGACACAATATTTGTGGGACACAAACTCAATATAACTACTTATGTAGTTAGATGAGTTTGTGTCCGTTCATAATATGTTTCTAAGTACCCCGCCATACGAGGATTAATTTCCCTAATGAGGGAGTTGGATTTATCCCTTTAAATTAAAAATATATATAATAATATATTGACAGCACTCATTAATAATGTAGTTTTTTAGTTTGTCAAACAACACAAAAAACTAATATTTTCTCTTTATAATATGTTTATTGTTTTGAGATTAATAATAGACGTAAATACATAAGTACAATAAATATCATTATATATACATAAATTTAATAGTCAATATTTTAGAAAGATCAAAATCATCATCTCTACTCCGATCCGATCCGATCGTCTGTGCTCCTAAGTGCATCTATTTGTGGTTTGAGAAAGCTCATACGGATTTGTGAGAAATACGCCTGTGACCATGGGTTGAAATATAATGTCAGCAAGAGCCAGTACACGGTCTTTGAGACCGCCGGTGCTAGATGTCCACTATATCTACCACCTATAAAACTGAATGGTATTCAACTTGAAAGGGATGATAATTTCAAATATTTAGGGCATATAGTGACGGTTGGTCTCGAAGATCATGCTGACATAGAACGGGAATGGAGGGCGCTGTCGCGAAGGGCGAACATGTTGGGTCGCAGGTTTGCACGATGTTCGGTCGCAGTAAAAATAACGCTTTTCAGAGCATACTGCACCTCGTTGTACACCTGTTCCCTATGGGCTACCTATTCGCAAAGGGTCTACAGTGCCCTCCGCAGTATAATAACGCTTTTAGGGGAGTGTTGAGGCTGCCCCCCTTCTGCAGCGCCTCGGGCATGTTTGCGGATGCGCGCACTGGTTGTTTTCACGCTACGATGCGTAAAAGGTGCGCCTCCCTGGTGCGCAGAGTCCGGGCCAGCTCTAACACTGTCCTGATGATGATCGCGGATCGATTGGATTGCCCCTATATCCAGCACTGCTCTCAGAGGCAAGTCATAAAGTGTGGGATATAGGCGTAATTTCAATCTTTCTAAATATAGCGTTATTTAATTTTAATTATATGTACAAATTTTTATTTATCAATTTAATCAATTAGTATCGTGTGTGTGTTATTATTATTTTTATTATGTTATTTGTAATTATTAATTTTGTTTTTGTATTTTATTATGTTTGTATTTTCTGCCTATGGGTCGCAATTAGTTACCCGAAATAAACATATTTTATTTTTATTTATTTATTTTAAAGGCATTTTCGAAGGTGTGGGTTTCCATTCATAATATTTTATTAAGAATAAAAATTAGGTATTTTATAAAAAAATCAATGAAAATCACGCAATTTACTCTAGTCAATGCAAAGTTAAATATTTCCTATTTTCAACTCACTTCAATTCATCAGTATGTTCATTCATAAAGGTTAATATTTCACATCTATTTGATGTGAAATATTTAATGAAATTTATTCAGCACTTGGGTTTTAACATACACTTGCAATTGTCAAGCTCACAATGCATTACATAAACACAGTCAAACACAGTAACAAAAAAATTGAATTAGTGCGTCCGTACGGTCTGTGCTTTCACATATGTATTTTTTAAATCCTTAAATAAATAACAAGTTACTAAGCTATTATTTTGAAATTTAGTACTAATATTGTGAGTAGTAAATTCTATTGAGCAACCTACTCTAAGTATATATTAACTATACATTTCTGAGTAACCTCAAGAGGCAAGCATATATGACGTAGAAAGCAATGTAATTTGTCCAACGTGTTGTTAGCTAATGGGTTTAGTGAATCTGCAGCTTAACAAATTTAGGGCACCCTCCACTTACTAAACTGTTATCAAATCCGTAGCGTGTAGCATACACAAAGGACATAATATTGTATGCTACGCTGCTACGGCGTAGATAGCTGACTACGCTGTAGAATATATAGTACTAAATTTAAAAATAATAGCTTAGTAACTTGTTATTTATTTAAGGATTTTAAAAATATATGTGATAAAACATACAATAACAAAATTTTTGGTTTTTTAATCTGTATTCGAACATGTTTATGTACTGCATTGTGAGCTTGAAGAAAACGATTTTTTTTTTAAAGACAACGCCATCATTTGGGAATTTAATCCCTGTGTCGCGGGGTACTTTACAAACATATTATAATACACGGATACAAATTACATCCAGACTCAGAACAACTATTTATGGGTCACACGAATAGTTGTCCAGCGCGGGACTCCAACCCGCGACACGAAGCGGAGGGGTGACTGTCTAAGCGTAAGTTAATATCCAAGTGCTGAATAAATTTAATTATTTCCAACTTTGAAAAAACCAATATCACAGAAATTTTACGTAAAATAATAAGAGAGATACAATCTTAAAAGCTAAAAATAACAAGAAACTAAAATGTTTGGCACTGCAGCCTTTACCTATACACGTTTAAAAACCCTTTTAAGTTTTAATAACGCCAGTGACAGGCGCTCATTAGTCTTTAGTCTGTCTCTCTTATACATTGCGTTTTATTTGTATATCTGTCTCACTCTTTGCTCTACAAGTTAGGCTGTTATTCACATGTTTTTTTAATGTTTGTCAAGATAGAATGCCATTAGGTGAAGGGGTATACCTTAACAGCGTATTTACAGCTTTTATTTTTCTACTTTCTGAACAGGAAATCATGTTAAGTTATTTATCGGAAAAATGTCTTTTAAAGAAAGTTATTGGATGTTGAAATACAATTATTAGGCGTAGAGGGAAAGTCCGAACATTTTAAGTTTCTACGAAAGTGGCGGAATTGAATTGTAGAGCTATGATGGAACCTCCAGATAATGAATTACACGAATTACCTAATTTATCATATAACACGCATGGGTCAAAATGAATTAAGAAGTAGGGCACAGCGTTCATTCGCTCAAAGAGCAGCCCGACTGGGGAAGTACCTCCACCTTACAGAAGACATTCCTTAATTATAACATTAATAATTTTAATATTGTTTTTCCGAGTGTGAGTAAGGTCGCCAGAGCTCATCGGGGTGGGGGGAAGGGTCAGCAACACTTGTTTGCTGACTATTAAAGGCCGGCAACGCACCCGCGATATCTCTGGTGTCGCGAGTGTCCATGGGCGGCGGTGATCACTTACCATCAGGTGATCCACTTGATCGTTTGTCGCCCGCTGACTAAAAAAAAAAGTTTTCTTTAGCCACGTTCCCTTCTAGTAGTAGATTACGAAGTAGGAAGTGGGACCTTGCAGTAAATCGGCAGAGAATGAAACTTTACTCGAAGATAAATGATCATGAATCAAAGGTATTTGAAATTGTGGTTCTATAGCATTACTCGCAATGTAAACCGTAGCTATGTGAATGATATTATCCAGCCAGTTGACGTGGTTGGTAAATACTTGCCTTTTGCCTGTTACGCATGTCGTGGGTTTGATTCTCCCACCCAGGCCAGATGAACAAAGTTCATGTATGAACATGTCTGTCGGTCCTTAGTCTGGGTGTAATTATCTATATAAGTATAAAAGAAGTTGTATATGTAGTAATAATAATAATTTATTTATTAAACAAGACAAACATTACACCATTTAGCATTACAAAAAACACCTCACACTAGGCGGGGCCTGTTTTGTGAGGAGTTTTCCTTAATTAAATACATTTCAGAATATGTAGTGTGTGGTATGCTTAAGATAATTATATAAATTATTATAGCTATTTTTGGGTAACTAACATTTATTTAACAATTTTCAAAAAGTCTTCCGTTTGTTGATACAACCAATGCAACAAAGCAGAATTAATTTTTTTCTTAGCTTTGATATGTGCTAGAAATATTATTATGTATAGTTTATTGAATTTGTTATACTTTGTTATAATTTCATAAAAGACGTAAAACGCTGTGCAAAGGCGGTTTTCACAGGCAATACGGGAATTTTGATTATTTTTTGTTTTACGATATAGGATAGGTCTAATTTACTAGTTATATCTTTGTGATGTTCTAGAATAGCACTTTTTACAAACATCCTTCTGGTGCTTAATACCTGACATTCCTTGAAAAGCAAATCCGTAGTACGTAGTACATCAGTTATCTGGTTTCCATAGTACAAGCTCTTCAAATCAATCTTTCTTTTAAGTGTTCGTTTTTGTCAGGTGATTTTTATTATAAAAAGCATATATTTCAAAATATCCAAAAAGTGTGCGAATGAGACAGAAGTCTGTGAGACGTTGCTTTATTTTTGACACACAATGTTACCAACATAGTGTGTCAAAAAAAATCGCTTACTAAACTTATTTTAGCGTAAGGATTCTTTGCGAGATCTTCATACACCATTGTAGTTAGACAATTATGATACATAATATTACATTGAGAGGGAAGATATTACGATTATAAAAAGTATATTAGGTATACAGGAAAAAGGTTTGGTGCCATAAGCCAAAGGTAATTAAGATCATCGAAAAAACAGGCATCAAAATATGCCATAATTATCTCGGTTAGTAAACGGGTTGGTGATCGCAGTATAATGGCCGTAGAATTCTAAGAGATGATGCTGCCCGTTCACTGATAAATGTTCTCTCGGGACGACCTCTGCGCTCCCCACGAGATAAGATAGGATGGTGATATTAATCGATGTCACCGCACAGTAGTTTTTAACCCTTAAGAAGGTCGAATACTCGTTTTGTCATTGGTTTTGAACCTTACCTATATCAACGTAATAAATTGAAGTTGATGTGGATAGTCCACCGCATTGTTACGGGATAAATACGATTGGATAGGTAATCGAGCAAGGCTTGGAGGTCAGTTTAATTTACGAATACGAACTGTAGACCCCAATCTGTTCTCTACATGTAAATCTTCATTTAAATCGATTATAGATGACGGCCTTCTTGACGGGCCTGTTGGCGTGGTTGGTAGATACGCAACCTTTCACGCCGCAGGTCGTGGGTTCGATTCCCACCCGGAACAAATATTTGTGTGCATGAAAATGTCTGTTTCTTCTGAGTCTGGGTGTAAATTATCTATATAAGTATGTATTTACAAAAGAAAAATAGTATATGTAGTATATCAGTTATCTGGTTTCCATAGTACAAGCTCTGCTTAGTTTGAGATCAGATGGCCGTGTGTGAAAAACGACAGGATATTATTATTATTATACACCTAAGCACGCCAATAACTCTATATTCTTTTAATTTCCTTAAATATAAATCTGTCAATTGCGACTCAGCTTCCCACACGAAGGGTTCCGAATCGTTATGTTGATGTTAGTTAGTTGAAACAAAAAACCCTTAAACACAAGAAATAAATAAAATAAATAAATATCTTTGGACAACTAACGTCTGATCCCCGACTAGGCAGAAAGCAAGCAGCAGCAAGCATAAAACTAATAAACATACAATACAATACAAAACAAGACTCTTTATTGTACACCACAAATAAAAAATTATTACGAAAACACTTACTATAGTTATGTACAAAGGCGGTCTTATCACTAATCTATACATCTATACAAATAAATAAAATTGGAGTGTCTGTTTGTAATATTGAAATAACCAGTTTCTACTACATAAATATGAATATATATACGGTACATACTAGAGATGAAACGGATATCCGGCAACTATCCGTTATCCGGCCTATCCGGCGTAAAAACACTATCCGGCCGGATGCCGGATAGTAACCAACATCCGGCCAGATACCGGATACAATAAAAGACTAAAATATTAGGACATTATTTAATTATTACACCGAAACAAAACATAAATTTACCACCAAAACAATGTATGCGTGAAAATTATTCAAATAAGATTTAGTATTCATAGTGCACTAGAGGCAGATTATGGTGAATGAACACCAACTTCTCTGCGTTAACAGGCAACAAACGGTTTCGCTTCTCCTCATAAATAAGTCCAGCTTCGGAAAAAAGTCTTTCGCTGTAAACACTGCTACATGGTGCTGAAAGATAAATTCTGACAAATTTGCTCAAGACTGGATACTGCCTCTTATTAGCTGACCACCACTTGTATGGATCTTGATTGCGATCAATGCGCACCGATTTTAAGTAAAAGTCAATCTCATTTGCTATTGAATTCTTTTTTTCTTGATCTTGTAACTGACTGCCGCTATTCTCATATGCGACCTCGTCAAAGCAATCCCAGAAAGTGTCGTGAGCTTCACGAGACACAGCTGACCCTGCATTTTCTTCTTCTCTACTTCTTTTAGCTGGTGTTGATGACGAGTCGCTACTGAGGGAAGACTCGTCACAAGACATTTTTATATATTCCAATAAAATCTTTTGGCGTGCTCTTTCAGCTTCAATCACCCCCAAGTAGTTTGTCTTAAATCGGGGATCTAAGAAAGTTGCGATCAAATAATTAGGATCTTGATTTAAAGAGCTGAAACGACTTTCTAATTCGGCTTTCAAGGTGGCTCTCATGTGTGGCAAATCAGGAGTTCTTTGCTCAGTTTCATTTTTATCTAAATATTTCTTTAAAGCAGCAACGTGTGGTATTACTTCCGATACGCAGGATAAACCAGAACTTGTTATTTTGGTTATTTCTTCGAAAGGCTTCAATAGTTTAACGCATTGTTCCATTAAACACCATTCTTGAGGCGTCAAACTGGCGAGTGTAACGTTATCCGCAACATATAATGACAAGGCTCGCTTCTGTTCTAGCAGGCGCTCTATCATATAATAAGTTGAGTTCCACCTGGTGCTAATGTCCTGCACCAATTGATGTTCGGGCAAATTAAATTCTTTTTGAATTTTGAGGAGCTTTTCTTGAGCTAAGCCTGAGTGGTTGAAGTGCGTTACAAGTCTTCTACCAGTAGCGATCATTGTTGTTACATCAGGCTGTGATTTGAGCGACTCACTTATAGCTCTCTGAAGAGTATGTATAAAACAGCGAGCAGAATCATACTCGGCTACTCGAACACCTTTGACCATGTTAGCACCACTATCATGAACAAGTAAATGTATTTTACTGTGGTCAATATACCATCGGCCCGCGATAGCGTTAACTTCCTTTGCTATATTTTCTCCGGTATGAGAACCAGAAAAAGGCAACATCGCAAGAACCCCGTGTTCCAAGTCAAAATCAGGAGACAGCCAATGAGCTGTGAAGCTCAAAAAGCTGGCATTGTTGTGTAAACAAGTCCAAATATCTGAAGTTACAGAAATACCAACAGCACTTGAAATATTCTCTTTAATTTTGTCATGTATTCTGTCATATATGTCAGGGATGATTTTCTGTGCAATGTATGTGCGGCTTGGCATTTTGTATCGGGGTAAAGCTTGTTGTAGGAGTCGGGTGAATCCTGTTCTTTCTACAACAGATAGCGGCTCATTGTCAAGAGCAATCATTTCTGCTATCAAATAGTGGTATTTCTTCGCTTTTGCGTCGTTTACGTCCCAAAGTAATTTCTTCTTGAATGATTCTGGCACAGTTAATTGCTTTGTAGTCGTAGCTGAAGATGAACTGGTTCCAGGAATGGGTACTATCTTTGACGGTGTAGCAGTTACATTAATATCTGCCTGGCCTTTGCTTATTGCTTTATATTCGTTTGGATGTTTTGATTTTAGGTGATTTTTCATAGCAGAAGTACCTAGAAAAAATAGAATGGCAATAAATAAAAATGGCAGCAGCGTTGTCTTTCATATAAATTTATTCACGACATCAATACGCGCATTCTTATCAGAATCAAACAAACAAGTACAAAATTGCAATTTACAATTAACAAACACTTGGGTTAACGAGTAATTGAAAACAAAAGTTGAGTTTTATTCGGTAATACATACCTGCCTTTTTACCTTCCCCACCACGAGAAATGTTAACATTACACAACGTACACACGGCAAACTTACTATTATCAGCATTTATTTCAAAATATTCCCATAATGGGGATCTTTTTTGTGACAAAGCCATTTTCGTATTTATGTGTCATACATAACCTCAAACAATACACTCGCTAGCTACACTCCACAAGAGATAACTCGACCATTTCAAATTGAACATCATACTCTATTGATCCGCTATCGAATTTGACACCTTTAAACAAAATTGTGTTATACTTGTTTAACAATACCACAGGAATCGATCTAGATGGCGCTGTTTACTTACCAACACACTCGGATCGGACTAGCTCCATGGATCGGACCGAGCCAACACAATTACTTGCAACGAGAATGACCAGGTGTGTCAAAAAGTACACTATAGGTGCACAAGATGGCTCTGCTGAAACAATATCGAACGGCCGGATATCCGGCGGCCGGTTATCCGGCCATCCGGCCAGAAGGGCAGCCGGATAACCGGCATCCGGTATCCGGCCAAACAGCTATCCGTTTCATCTCTAGTACATACACCAAAATAACATTTTTTACAATTTTTGTCTGTCTGTCTGTCTGTTTGTTCCGGCTAATCTCTGAAACGGCTGAACCGATTTTGACGGGACTATTATTGGCAGGTAGCTGATGTAATAAGGAGTAACTTAGGCTACTTTTATTTTATCGTGCTTATCACACAAAGATTTGTTCTAGTTGGCGTTCGAACCCCTAAGACTAACAGGCCATATTTACAAGCATATTAAATACAGAAAAACTTCCAAAGTCTCTATATATGGATCTTTATTATACTGATAAACCCATTACAGTTATTACATATTTATGAGAAATATAATAGACCATACGACAAAACTACCCCATATTATTTTAGAATAAAATATGAACGCAATATCATTTCATTATTATGTAATACAGAAGAAACAATATTATAACCATAAATACGCGTTTGTTATAATAATCGTATGAATTGTTTGGATCGTACGTGGGACCGAATAACGGTCGAGATAAAGAAATTATAGTAACTAGTTCCATTTAGGTTATGTTGTAAGAATGGTAAATAGGATCTTCTACCGTTAGTCTTCATAAGTACAGTCAATAATTTTAGTTATTGACTGTACATGAGTATATTCATGGTAATACATGAATACATTCGACAATATGTAGTAAAAATATTCTAAAATTTAAAAGTTTGATAATTAAACACACCTACACATGAACCTTGACAATAACTTAATTTAAGTTAGTTAAATATCGTTACTGTTATAAAATAAATCTTATTGTAAATTATTTCCTACAATCCGTGTACCTAAATATCTGTTTGTACCTAGAAATAATTATAAATTAATTATATATTACTACGAATATGTTCTGACTATGTACAAGCGCTTTTTTGAAGTATACGTGAATAATAACCTTTTTTTATTTATTTATTTTATTATTTATTTACGGGCGTTAGGGCAGAAAGGTTCTCGAGTGGCGACCACGAACCGGAAGACGCAGCGTGGGCAGGCCCCCTACAAGATGGACCGATGATCTTGTGTTTTTCGAACACAAAAGTCTACCCAAGTGACAAATTTGTCTATTTCGATTATGCGGAAAATAACATGATTTATGGTGCTAGAATTTATTTAGTAATTATTATAATTTAATAAATAATAATGCATCAACCATCAATTATAATTAATTTGACATTCATATTGTAATGAAATTAAATTTGTTATTTATTGAATAATATTTTTGATTATTGTTTTAAACTTCATTGAAATAATTTACCCCTGCTTGGCTGAATAATATTATGATAAAAATTAATTGCTGTGCCTTAACAGGGTTCATGTTGATACCAATATGATTTTGTAACACCAATATTGTACACATGATTGCAACACCGTAGCCTAGTTGGTAGTGCTCCTGCCTACGAAGCTGGTGGTCCTGGGTTCGAATCCCGGTAAGAGCAAATATTTGTGTGATGAGCACGAATATTTGTTTCTGAGTCATGGAAGTTTTCTATGTATATAAGTATTTATCTATCTATATAAGTATGTATATCGTCGCCTGGTACCCATAGTACAAGCTTTGCTTAGTTTGGGGCTAGGATGATCTGTGTGACATTGTTATTAAAAAAAAAGAATTGTATTGTATCTTGTGCGGGTCGCTGGAAGCCGCTAGATGCGAATAGAGTAAAACCGGCAATTGTGGCAATCTTTGGGGGATGCCTTTGTCCAGCAGTGGACGTCTTTCGGTTGATATGATGAAAATATGAATACGGACGGGCTTGTTGGCGTGAATGGCAAATGTTTGCTTTTCACGCCGGAGGTCGCGGGTTCGATACCCACCCAGGCCAATATTTAAGTGCATGAACATGTCTGTCTGTCTGTCTGTCCTGAGTCTAGGTGTATTTCTTCTCTCTTCTATATAAGTATGTAATTTAAAAAAAGTAGTATATGTAGCACATCGGTTATTTGGTTTCCATAGTACAAACTCTGCTTAGTTAGGGGTCAGATGGCAATATGTAATAATAATATGCTGCATATTATTGCTATATTATTTTGCATTGCAATAAAAAACAAACGATATCCGAATAACGCAGGATATAATTTATAAAGTTTAAAGCGGGTGAAACCGCGAAGTACAGGTGACATTCGCTGACGTCTAAGTACCTAATAATAGCATCGCATCCAAAATGGCGATATAAAATGGCGACTGGTATTTAACATACATTTTTAATTACAGAGAAGCCTAAATGATACTTGCCGACCACACTAGCATTCTCCATTTTTATCTACCAAAAACCTTTTGTTCTAGTAACACTGTTATTTTATTATACATATTTTATTGTTTACATAGAGCCACGCGTTGTACACACCAGTTGTGTCCCCTGGGTAATATGTAAAAGGTGAAAGGACACGTGGAATGTTTTCAACAACCGCCCTTGACCATTAGACAAATAAAAAAAACCATCCGAATATATTTTCCTACATAAAATATTCTAATAAACCGCTTACTAACACGTTACGTTATTGATATAAAATGAAGAATAAAAAAGTGCATGTAAATAGTCAGAACATGTTTGTAGTAATATAATTAAGTATACCTACATAATTATTTCTAGTTACATATATATTTAGGTCCTCGTATTATATGAAAACATTTAAAATAATAATTTGTCAGCAAAATCAACTGTCCAATTTTACTATCTGAACCATAAATCGCTTCTTAAACAGAGTTTTTTTGAAGTTATACTTCTTTTGGCGCGATGGAGAAAAATGATGAGAGTGAATTTTTACGATGCGCGCGCACACCGACACCAAAAAATTTAACAGCATGAAGTTAGTTCTAGGTGGTATGAAAATTGATAACTATGTTCAAGATGTATATTAAGAAGTATAACTTCTAACGCGTGTACATAAGTACACACAAGTTTTTTAATTTTATTTAAATGTCCCAATTGTTAGAAATATACAATGATTTAAAATCGACCATCGCTTATTCATTGCCATTTGTTCGTGTTAGTTACGCTGCTAATTTCGTCGATTAAGCAAACTATATTTGATATCGTTACATTTACTTCCAAAATAGTTCTTATGAAAAAGACAGTGCCTGATTTACCCACAATTAAAGTGATATTTATTTCCATTTTCCTCTTACAGATAACTCAACAATGGGCGCTTCACGGACCTGTCTCATCTTTATCACAATCCAGCTGGTCTCCATGGCAACAGCCCAAGAGATGGTCAAGCGGATGCCTCAAGGCTTCCTTGGCATGCGCGGCAAGAAGTCCTACGAGGACCTCAGCACTGAACAGTTCTACAAACGAAAACCTCAATTCTTCGTAGGCGTCAAGGGAAAGAAAAGTCTCCAAGACATATTAGAAGGCCCTGAAGAATATTATAAGCGAGCGCCGATGGGTTTCATGGGAATGAGAGGTAAGAAAGATAGCCCTTTTCCCGAATTACCAATGGACGAAGAGTACTCCCCCAAAAGAGATGGATCTTTGATTGGACAAATAGACTACACGTCAGGAGAAGCTAAACTAGATTCAGAATTCCCCATCTTGAATGAACTCCTCATGGAATACATGCGTAAATTTGGCTCTCCTATCGAAAACATCGGCAGCAATGAAATTGACAATGAACCTTCGAACGAAGTGGCGAAACGTGCTGCACTGCACCAATTCTTCGGCGTTCGCGGCAAGAAATCTGTAAATGAGAAACGACCTTATGACCTTTCGTTTAGGGGCAAATTCATCGGCGTGAGGGGTAAAAAGGACGCAAAGAACAGCCAGCCCCAAGAAATTAAGTTTTTTGTCGACCAAAACGGACCTCTGCCTAAGCGGAAAAGTCAGATGGGGTTCTTTGGAATGCGAGGCAAGAAGTGGACTGACGGTACGTTTTTGTCTCGTTAATATTAATATTAAATTGTTTTGGGTAAAGGGTACACATGTTACTAAGAACTATTCGGTGGGTAGACGAACTTTGTTCATATATTATATTATTCTAAGGAATAGCATGAATAATATACTACGCTGTCAAAAAACAAACAAGTGTGCTTGAGTTGAGATCACACGAATGAAGTAAAACTTAGATATACAATACATAAGTAGCTATGAGAGAAGAAAAATGTATGCATGCACCTCTCTTGCCCCTATATACGAAACATAACTCTCTCTCTTTCTACCTTCAACTACTTAGGTATATCTCCCTCTCAACTTCCGTTCGCCTCGCCCGATTATACTTTTCATATGTAACTCTCTCGTCACGCATTCATCAACTTACTCCTAAAGTGAAGCGTGCGTACAGGTTTTCTTCAAAAGTACCTTTGAACTAAAACTTCTTGAAACTTACTCTTACGGGGAGTAAGAGTAAATTATTTTTCCCGGTGCAAAAAGCCAATAATACACGAAATGTTAATTATTCTTTAAAATTTATTTTATCGCCTTCAAAGAAGGCCCGTAATTACAATTACACCAAAGAATAATCCAATTATCAAAACATTTTTAAACGCATTTTCCGGAATCGATTCAGTTCTCGCCGCGAATTATCTTTTATGTCTTCATCTACAGTCTATTTTTCCTTACTTGTCTTATTTGGTAAACAAATATGGCGTACTGGTAACCAAAGACAATTGATAGAGTTGGGAAATTATCGAATGAAGGACTGAACTCAAAAAATTTCACTTGTCAAAGAATACTTTTAGTCTACGACCAGTTACAACAAAAACTTTAGTTTTTAAAAATAATGCCTTACATTACCATACACACATAACTTGATATATTGTAACGTTATGTTACATATATTTAAAATAAAATATTAACAAAACACATTTTCCTCAACACGTATAGGCGACATTTTATTTGCTCTGGGCGATGCGATAAGCCGGTCTCGGTGCGCACGCGCCGATCAGTCGCCTGAGCCTCTCGAAGCGAACGCACGTCCCGTTTTTTATTCTCTTGCTTTCTATTTTTAATCGAATTCAGTGGCGTCACTTAACGTGTTCGTAGATTAGTTTATATGCTAATATCTTGGTATAAAACTTTACTTTAAACGTGTGACCGACACCCCAGAATTGGGTAAGTGGTATTCAATAAGTATAGTGTAGATAGCAACGTACTTTGCTCGCTTGGTGTTATAAAGTGCAAATCATCCTCACGCCATTTTGTATGTTTGTAATTTAGTTAATAGTTGGCACCACATATTCATGTTATCATATTCATTCTCACCCTCGCATTGTAATTAAGTATTTTAACTATTCATATTCCATATTTCTACATAGTTCACCATACTTTCGATTCTTCTTTTGTAATCTCCGTTTCTGATTGTGAACATCCGCGGCTGCACAGCTATGCTTTCTCTCGCGCTGCTGCCGTGGGTGCTCACACTACTGAGCTGGCCCTAATGCCTCGCTTCATGCACATTCCTGGGTCCAAAGTCCACGTTGGACTTTAACACGCTCGCCGATCCTTTCCATTGGGGACTTCCAAGGATCGACCTGGTGCTTCCCGTCTACCACAGTGGCCACGCGGCTACCCCACATTCAGCGAACATCGTTTGGAGGATTTTGAGCGCCAGACCATCGACGGCGGCACGCAGCCAGGGGAGTGCATTACCAGAGAACAATTAACAGAATCGGGTCTGGTTACGAATCCACCTTATTGCCCCTACCGGCGTTTATAGCTGTGGCATTTATTTAATAATAAATTATGTGCTCGGAGATTTGCCTTCTCATTTAATTAAGACCCTAAGGTAGACATCCGTGACACTTGGCGCCCAACGTGGGGCCACTGTGGTAGACGGGAAGCACCAGGTCGATCCTTGGAAGTCCCCAATGGAAAGGATCGGCGAGCGTGTTAAAGTCTTAAGTATCTAGGTTACATTGTGGATGTCCATGGCCTACGCACTGACCCAGAAAAAGTGGAAGCCATTATTAACTTCCCAACTCCCACTAATAGAAAGGAACTAAAACGCTTTCTCGGTACTGCAACTTGGTACCGTCGTTTTGTTCCGAATTTTAGTACCGTTGCTGGTCCTCTAAATAGACTTACAGCCAGTGGTAAAAAGGCTCCTCCCTTTCGATGGACACCAGAAGCTGATATAGCTTTTAATTCCCTTAAAGAATGTTTAATCTCCGCTCCAGTTCTTACCTGTCCGGATTATTCAAAACCGTTTGAAGTACACACCGACGCAAGTAATTACGGGGTTGGTGCCATGTTAACGCAGAATATTAATGGTAAGGAACACCCGATTGCATATATGAGTAGGTCACTAACCAGTTGCGAAAGAAACTATAGTATCACTGAACGAGAGACTCTTGCGGTATTGACAGCTCTCGAACACTGGCGCTGTTACCTTGAAAATGGGCAGACGTTTACGGTGTACACTGACCATTCCGCGTTGAAATGGTTCTTGTCCTTAGATAATCCAACAGGACGATTAGCACGTTGGGGAGTGCGATTATCATCATTTAATTGCGAAATTAAACATCGTCGTGGAGTTGATAACGTGATCCCTGATGCACTCTCAAGAGTTTTCCCAAATGCTGCTATATCTCTTTTAAATTCTATACCTCATACGGCCGATGACTGGTATAAAAAGATTTTTAATGGTTGTCTTAATACACCAAGTAACTTTCCAAATTTCTTAATAAAAAATAATTCTTTGTTTAGGCTTTCAAAAACTAATTCTCAATTGACCTCTGAATTTGCATGGAAACAAGTAGTTCCCAAAGAATTTCGTCATAAAATTATAGCAGAAAACCATTTGGAACCGACAGCAGGACACCTTGGCATTTTCAAAACCTATCGGCGTTTGTCGTTGACATATTACTGGCCGGGAATGCACCAGGATGTAGTTAAGTTCATAGGTTCTTGCTCTATTTGCTTATCTTATAAGGCACAAAATCACACTACGTTAGGTGAAATGGGTCGACCAAAACAATGTTCAAGGCCCTTTCAAATGATTTCCATTGATTTTGTAGGCCCTCTGCCAGTTACTCGCAAGCAAAATAGTTATATGCTCGTAATAACATGCTGCTTTTCTAAATATTGTCATGTCTTTCCTATACGCCGTGCAACATCAGATATTGTTATTAAAATTTTAGAAGATTCCATTTTTCTTGTACATGGAATACCACAAACTATTTTTCTAGACAATGGCAGCCAGTTCATTAGTTCTGCTACTGACGCTTTATTTAAGAAATATAAAATACCTAACGTTTATTTTACTCCTAAGTATACTCCGCAAATTAATTTAGTTGAACGTTTCAATAAATCGATCGTCACTTCTTTGTCCACTTTTGTTGAAAACGATCACCGGACTTGGGACACTTTTATTCCTAAAGTTCTATTTGCGATCAACAACTCCGTTAACGAGTCTACCGGTTATACACCCTCTTTTCTTGTATATGGTAGGGAGCTAGTTTTGTGTGGATCGCACTATATGGACAATGATTTGGGTGACGAGGTTTTGTTCCTACCGCGTGATTTATATGCCGAAAACCTCGGATGTCTTTCATCTATATTAAATGATGTGCAAGCTTCTTTATGGCATGCACATGAAAAGAATACTAGGCATTATAATTTACGTAGGAAACAAGCAGAATTTAATGTAGGTGATTTAGTTTTTAAGCGCACATATGTATTAAGCGATAAAGACAAATACTTTAGTAAAAAATTAGCTCCAAAATTCATAAAATGCAGAATCATTGAGAAACGGTCTCCTCTCGTGTATGTTTTAGAGGACATGGCAGGTAAAAATATCGGTGTCTGGCATATTAAGGATTTTAAACTGATAAAGGCGCTACAGTAGTTTGTTTTTGTTATTAGTCAACGTTCTTTTATTAAATCCCACATATTTTTTTAGAACTTATTGCCGCTAGTAGTAGTCATCTGTGCAATGTATCACAGATGCCTTTTTTATGTAAGGACGCGTAGATAATTGTTTATAGTTGCTATGCTATTTTATGTTCTGATTGAATGTTTGGTTGAATGTAAGGGACCTGTATGAGATATGAAGAATGAAGTGATACTAGCCGTAATTATAGCCGGGTTTCATTTTAGACTAAAACCCTTTCCGTGACGAGGGGGGTAATGTAACGTTATGTTACATATATTTAAAATAAAATATTAACAAAACACATTTTCCTCAACACGTATAGGCGACATTTTATTTGCTCTGGGCGATGCGATAAGCCGGTCTCGGTGCGCACGCGCCGATCAGTCGCCTGAGCCTCTCGAAGCGAACGCACGTCCCGTTTTTTATTCTCTTGCTTTCTATTTTTAATCGAATTCAGTGGCGTCACTTAACGTGTTCGTAGATTAGTTTATATGCTAATATCTTGGTATAAAACTTTACTTTAAACGTTTGACCGACACCCCAGAATTGGGTAAGTGGTATTCAATAAGTATAGTGTAGATAGCAACGTACTTTGCTCGCTTGGTGTTATAAAGTGCAAATCATCCTCACGCCATTTTGTATGTTTGTAATTTAGTTAATATTTGGCACCACATATTCATGTTATCATATTCATTCTCACCCTCGCATTGTAATTAAGTATTTTAACTATTCATATTCCATATTTCTACATAGTTCACCATACTTTCGATTCTTCTTTTGTAATCTCCGTTTCTGATTGTGAACATCCGCGGCTGCACAGCTATGCTTTCTCTCGCGCTGCTGCCGTGGGTGCTCACACTACTGAGCTGGCCCTAATGCCTCGCTTCATGCACATTCCTGGGTCCAAAGTCCACGTTGGACTTTAACACGCTCGCCGATCCTTTCCATTGGGGACTTCCAAGGATCGACCTGGTGCTTCCCGTCTACCACAGTGGCCACGCGGCTACCCCACATTCAGCGAACATCGTTTGGAGGATTTTGAGCGCCAGACCATCGACGGCGGCACGCAGCCAGGGGAGTGCATTACCAGAGAACAATTAACAGAATCGGGTCTGGTTACGAATCCACCTTATTGCCCCTACCGGCGTTTATAGCTGTGGCATTTATTTAATAATAAATTATGTGCTCGGAGATTTGCCTTCTCATTTAATTAAGACCCTAAGGTAGACATCCGTGACAATATATATAAACATTCAACTTTAGTTTTTAAAAATAATGCCTTACATTACCATACACACATTACTTGATATATATAAACATTCTGCTTTATTTATTATTTAGTTTTTTACATTAAAATTATACAGTTCACACTGGTCAGAATCATTCATTCACTTTTCCCTTCTCTAAGTTCCAAAGACAAACTAGCATTTCGAAATGCCAATTGCCAATATAATTTTTAATCTGTGGAAATGGATACTGATATTATTTTGATTTTAAGAGAATCAATGTGTTTGGATGGTTAATTTGAAGCAGTTTTTGGTGTTATTTATATAGTATGTGTTTCTTCCAACAATCAAGATGTTCATACCTAACTAAAAGTGAGTGATTGATGACGAAACTAGTGATTTTCGTACCGAGTAGTGTTTGTTTACCAAATAAGACAAGTAAGGGAAAAAAATACTGTACAGAGAACGGATGCGTGGAAGTGGTGTAGTTTGTGTTTAGGAAAGAGTAAATATTGTTATCCTATTGAATTCATTTATTGCAATCATGTGTACATAGGTCCTACATATTAAAGTTTCAACATGATACCCTGTTAGGGCACGGCAACATTAAATTATTAATAACCATTTCGATAAGCATGCAATTTTCAAGTATTGGTAGGTATGTCAAATCATTATAACAATATCTATTATATTCTATTATATTTTCGATTATGATATATGTAGTATTTAATTAATAAGTTGTCAATATAATAACATTATTATTTGAAATAATTTATATACCCTATACATATATACAACACTAACCTACTTACATTATTTAGTTTTTGCCATTATAGAACTCCTGCAGTGTGTAGTAGCTTTTATGTATTAGGAATTCTTTAAATTTCTTAACAAAAGGATGAAACCGTTCTTCATCTTTGATGTATTTTGGGACACCGTTGTAAATTTTAATAGCGCTTACATTATGGCCCTGATCTGGCTAAGATTTGACTGTGGAAAGGCTATTCTGTTCTTATGTCTTAGGTTGAGAGGTCTAGAATAATTGTCTTTAGCTTGTCTGAATAAATAAGGGTATTTCCTCACAAATTTGCAATCCTATTGGTAGGTGACCACTACAGTGTTGAATGTAATATAATTGTTTAATATCTTTATTTATATGATGGCTCGTCATATAAATGGCTGGTGTGGTTGGTGGATGCTTGCCTTTCACGCCGCACGCGCAGGTCGTGGGTTCGATCTCCCAAACAGGACAGATATGAAAGTAGCATATTAGTTATCTGATTTCCATAGTACGAACTCTGCTTAGTTTGGGATCAGATGGCCGTGTGAGTAATTTCCCGGAATATTATTATTATTATATTAATATCTGAGCATCCCTGTTTTTCGGCCACATTTAGCGGTTGATCCCTGTTCTAGTCCTCAGACAGGATTGCCAGGGCGGTAATAGGCGGCTTGAACAAGTCTGACTCTGTATAAAAACTACCATTGCCCATACATTTTTTAAATAGAAATTTATATTCTATTAAAGCATCATTAGTCCATAAAAATCAAATTATAAAAATATTTTTGCCATCGTGGTCTCTTTGATACTTGAGGAAGTGTTCATTACTTGTTTACTTATTGCGTGAAATCTAATTAATACCTTCCTGTTTCAGAATCGAGCCCCGAGATGGAAACGCCAAACTAAGTGTCTTCAAAAATTGATTATTACAAATATAATAATAATAATTATATATTATAAAATGCTACCTATTTCTTGAGAAAGACTTATATTTGCGACATATCCTATAAAGTAAGATTCTTGCCAATTAAAACTATTACGAGGCTTATTTTAGCGTTGTTTCAACTGATGGATGAATCTATAGTCACTGATATATTAATGTTAATTGACCCAAATGTTTTCTTAAAATATATTTCAACATTTCCGATGACTACCCTCAACTTGTTGAAGCAAACATTTCAGTAGGTGTACCATGAGCTAATCGTCGATGAGACGTCAACATTTAACAGTGTTTGGATTCGCAGTAAAAATCTCATTGTATACTATATATAACCGACTTTGGCCAGACTTGTGCCAAAGTATATCTTCTATCAAAATCTATCTATTTGCAAGACGCTTACTTATATTAACTGGAAATAGTGTTATCTTATCACATACAAAAATCATGAAGCTCACAGAAATGTGGTTATTCCGACACATGCAGTGCATCGATGGGTTCTTGAAAACGAAACGTTTTTCTACAACCGCAGTACAGCTTACTCAAAATAATAATAATTGGAAAAATACTACGAAAGCCTCAGGTTAAAGGGCACAGTAAGTCGTAGTTCAGAGATATAAAGAATGGACAACAATCGCAAACGTTGAAGAACTGTTTTATCTGGCGAAGCCAACGTCCACAAGTGGACAGGTACCATACTAAATAGTTGCCTAGAGGAATGGGCAAAAATAACAGATTTCCATTTCTATTTCAGACTTTCGCTTTATGCCCCAAAATAGAGATTTGCGTGTGTCTGACGTTGACAGATTAGTTTGTCATGGAATTGTTGTTATATATTTTAATTTATATATTTTATAATATAATAAGTTGAAGATAATAAAACTATTCTATTAATATTATATACTAACTACTATATGCTATATTCGATCATGACCGTGTATTTTATAGAAACTCTGAATATATTTCCTAAATATTGTTAAAAATATAACTACGTACTTAAAAATTAATGCATAGTAGATAGTGCTCGAGGAGTATTTTCAATTATAAATAAATAATAAACGTAGATGTATTTATATTATAATAATTGTGATTTGTCAATATAAAATGATCAATAAACATTAGGTTCGATAAATGTTGTATAATTCTTGCCATTGATGTTGAAATATTGTAAAAACATGCTTATTCCTTTTTTATATAATATTATTTTTTCATTTATTACATACGTAGTTCTATATTTTGTTATTTTATTTTTATAATATTTTAATTATAAGGGCTTCATCGTGTTCTTTCTCAGTAATGAATGTCAAAAACTATTTACTACTACTGCAATCGACCACCTTAAGAGAATATTAGACCGAACTAACCCACATTAAATATATTTTGGTTTGCATGTATATCATTTAAAATCTGTATTTTTTGTGCCTTTGTTTTACAAATAATAAATGATTGATTGATTGATTGATCATAGCTGTTTATGCTGAATAATGAAAGCGTCAAGCCTAACACGTACCTAATTCTCAGCATTTTTGAAACTTGACGCCGATCTTGAAATCCTTGGCATGAATGTATTATTTAGCCAGTCATAGTAGGAGCAAAGCGATGGGGCCTTCTAACTATAAATATTTTCATTTCAATACAAATATGGTGTTGATTAATAAGCGCTATAGTTCTTAATGATTTTCGTAAAGTTTGGACTTTGAAAGAAAAATATTGTAAAGTGTTTAACAATTTTGAACTGTATTTAGAGCTCATGGTAGGGCCCCAGATTGGAATTAACCTCGCAGTTTTAATATTTACCATTATTTTTATACTTTCTTTGTGTACTTCATTAATTTAAATTATAATATACTAATTTGTTTTATTGGAATTTCGTTAGTAAAATTATATGAACATTTTGTAAGGGCTGGCAAAATGTAAAACTGTATTATAATTTAGTGAAATTAAATATACGCAGTTGTCAATTTTAATGTTGCTTCATTTAAGACACCTGTCTGACACTAGTAACATCGCATCACCGCACACATTAAAGAAGTCGAAAATCGGAAAGGGATCGTCACCGTATCGCCTTTGCCTACGCCTCGCCGTCAAACAGGCGTCATCGTAATGTAAGCACGTATGTAAGCAACACGGATCGGTAGCTCCGACACGTCGACTCGGCTACGGCTAGGTGCCGCCTCGGCTACGGCTAGGTGCCGCCTCGGCTACGGCTAGGCGACGCCTCGGCTACGGCTAGGTGCCGCCTCGGCTACGGCTAGGTGCCGCCTCGGCTACCGCTAGTGGACGCCTCGGGGACGCCGCGCTTACGTCTGTTCGACTACCCTTGCCCCTCTCACCTCTCCCGCTGCCTGCCTGCAGCACTCTGTTGCCAGCAGCAAAGAAAATATAACAAACTACGTTTATGTGTCGCTATTTTCATAAGTACCTAAGTCGTGTAGATCAAAAAGTGTAAATTGGCATAGTATTTAAATGTAATGTTCTTATGTCGCAATTACAGACACTAAAAAGAGCAATTTATTGATAGATTTAAAATGGGAAACATTAAAATATCTTAAATATTTGTTACATTTATATTTAGTAATATAATAAGATGGTATAAGACAGATATATATAAAAATTACAAATGTGTACATCTCACAACATGTCGGATGTCTTTTTCTACACAGACTTATTTGAGGCCTCGGCGACGCCGCGCTAACGTCTGTTCGACTACCCTTGTCCCTCACCTCTCCCGCTGCCTGCCTGCAGCACACTGTTGCCAGTAGCAAAGAAAATATAACAAATTACGTTTATGTGTCTCTACTTTCATAAGTAAGTCGTGTAAGTCAAAAATTTGTAAAACACCAACAACCTCGTCGTGTCGTGACATTTATAGGTCTATGTTTCAATTATAATAAACGAAAGGACGACCTGCGAACGACGCTAAGCGCTGCTTTTAATAATAAAACTTTTTTCACCAGAAAATTAACAAATTATTACCTCTGAGGTTCAAGTGCCGCACATGGTGGTGAGTATCAAAATACAATTTTTTATGAAAATAAAAATCTAAAAAATTATCAAAAGTTGTTGCTTATGGTGTTAACTATCTAGACCTGCAATGTTGTTGGTGTTTTATATATTCCAAATACCATACCTAGAGCAATCCTGTTTGTTATTTGCAGACGACATATCACTGTTAACTACATACTAACATAGTAGGAATATAACGCTCTACTATAGAGTAGAGCTAAGAATAACTCTACTATAGATTAGAAAAGCAACTACTTGGCTGCAAGACCACAACCTTCTTTTTTTGGTGTTTTATACATTCCAAATACCATACCTAGAGCAATCCTGTTTGTTATTTGCAGACGACATATCACTGTAAACTACATACCAACATAATAGGAATATAACGCTCTACTATAGAGTAGAGCTTAGAATAACTCTACTATAGATTAGAAAAGCAACTACTTGGCTGCAGGACCACAACCTTCTTTTTTTGGTGTTTTATACATTCCAAATACCATACCTAGAGCAATCCTGTTTGTTATTTGCAGACGACATATCACTGTTAACTACATACCAACATAATATGAATATAAAGCTCTACTGTAGAGTAGAGCTTAGAATAGCTCTACTTATTAGAAAAGCAACTACTTGGCTGCAGGACCACAACCTTCTTTTTTTGGTGTTTTATACATTCCAAATACCATACCTAGAGCAATCCTGTTTGTTATTTTGCAGACGACATATCACTTAACTACATACCAACATAATAGGAATATAACGCTCTACTATAGAGTAGAGCTTAGAATAGCTCTACTATAGATTAGAAAAGCAACTACTTGGCTGCAGGACAACCTTCTTTTTTTGATGTTTTATACATTCCAAATACCATACATTGAGCAATCCTGTTTGTTATTTGCAGACGACATAATAAAATATCACTGTTAACTACATACCAACATAATAGAAATATAAAGCTCTACTATAGAGTAGAGCTTAGAATAGCTCTACTATAGATTAGAAAAGCAACTACTTGGCTGCAGGACTACAACCTTCTTTTTTTGGTGTTTTATACATTCCAAATACCATACCTAGAGCAATCCTGTTTGTTATTTGCAGACGACATATCACTGTTAACTACATACCAACATAATAGGAATATAAAGCTCTACTATAGAGTAGAGCATAGAATAGCTCTACTATAGATTAGAAAAACTACTTGGCTGCAGGACCACAACCTTCTTTTTGTGGTAAGGCAGGGGGAATCAATGGTAAGATGTTGGCTGCTGTGGCCTTCTCTTGGGGCCTGATGTGGGGAGCACCGAGAACGCGGTTATGCTTCTTAATTCATGCTTTTTGCCCTCCCCTATTGTCGATTCCTACCACTCCGGCACAACGACTCAGGCACAAACAGATCGCTATCTTCCTGGAGCTGCTAGCACGCCAGCGTGCCGTATTGGTATTATTCTGCCGCACCTCGACGCCTGGGTGCGAAGGAAGGGCAGTTACGTCACCTACAGATTGACACAAATACTCGCCGGACACGGGTGTCTCGGTAAGTATCTGAGCCGGAAAGGTCGACAAACGACAACAGATTGCCACAGATATACAGTGATTCTATAGGTACACATGAAAGCAATGTTCTAGCAATGTGAGGAATGTGCGTGAAATTTAAAGCAATGTGCTTTTAAGTTAGTGAGCCGCCAGCCTGATATCAGAATGACTGGTGTATTTTCGAACTGAGCAAATTACTTATTATCCAAGTATGAGATCATTAACGTAGCAATATTCCAGCAATGTCCTCGAACGTACTAAACACAGAATCGATCGCAGCGAAAGGTTTAAAAGTAATTTTGAAAATAAAAATTTAAACGGCTGCTTATTTTACACTGGCAATCACGACTAAATGTAGGTATAGAGAAAAGAGTTTTGGCGCCAACGCGGAAAAAGACGCATCAGGGCTTTGTTTCATTTTCAATAACTGGTGTAAATTCAAGTTTTTATGTGTAAATATGGTGGATTTTTAGAAAAAACATCATGGACAACGTACATAAGTGGAGGAAAGTGCCATATTGGCGTGAATTGCGATTTTCTGTGTTTCTAAAACTCCATATAAGCCTCTAGTAAAGTCTCCACTGCTTTACTGGGGTACGACAACTACATATGAGTTGACTGTGACGGACTTTACTTGACATGACGAAAATAAATGAAATAAAAATATATTTTACGGAACGCTCATAAGGCCGAAAGACAGAGCCGTAAAACTGAATAATAAAAAATAGTATAGAGAAAAATGAACACCAGAAGAGGTTTCCTGCAGTGCAATGCAAATGACATAACTATTTCCTGATTAGGCTACCGGGGTATGCCACCACTTTGTCGTTGACATTCCATGTTGCCGTACCAAACGTTTCGCAGTTCTCTTACCTCATTCGCACGGCCGAGGCGATTCCAAGCTCCGTCTGTGGAATCGTCTCCCGGACTACATGTTTCCAGACACATGGGTTTTGCCCTAGACTACATCTCCGCTTACTATCTATATATATTATGGTCTAGTGCTAGCACATATTCTACAAAACCGCCCAAGTGCGAGTCTATCACACGAAGTGTTCCGTACCTACCACTATCTATAAAATTGCCAAATAAATCGCGTTCGTTTTAAGGGAGCCACTCTTAAATATTTGTTGTATAAATTTTTTGTGAATAATAAATATCCCGAGAAGACCTGTTGCCGTTATCAATACCTATCGAGGAAAAACGAGTGAATTTATTGTACACACTGCTACATATCAATTTATACATTTCCAATATAAGCTGATCTCTCATTGTATGGAAATCCTATACAACGCGAGATCAGCTTATACTGGAAATCTATAGCTTGATATGTAGCCGTGTGTACAACAATAAATATTAAAAGTAATAAAATAAAAATTAAGGGGGCTCCCATACAACAAACGTGTTTTTTTACGCTACAAGCGGCAACTGAAATATTCAGCTGCCTAACCATAACCGTTCATGAGATACAGTCTTGTGACAGACATACAGCGGAGTCTTAGTAATAGGGTCCCATGTTACCCTTTTGTATACGGAACCCTAAAAAAGAGTATAACATGTATTCTATACAATCTTCGAATCTCTGCGAATCTCTTCGCATCAAATATACTAAACGGAATAGGTAAGCAATAAATAATACACAAAAAGTAACTTCTTTGTATTTATTTTTCGTATTAAAATTGTTTCATTTAATAAATCCATGATGTTTATTAACGTAATACAGTAGTTATATAACGCATCGAAGCCATGTCCATCTATGTATGATATCAATTACAATATATTACTGCTAACCGTACCGATGTATGGACTGCGCTCACTCATACACACAAACACACACGCATGCGTGACCAGTGTCACAGGCCGCCATATTGGATTACTAACACAACAGTAACATACACAGTACTTGTGAAAACATACCCAGTACTTTTGAAAACATACACAGTACTTGTGAAAACATACACAGTACTTTTGAAAATATTGAATTGGAAAAAATAATTATCATATCCTTCATTATATTTATATTTTAGACTAGCTTATTTTGGTATTTTGTTGCGTAGATATAGCAGTATGTTTGTGGTACGCAACATAATTACAACACATTTAATCTTAACCTCAAAAATAATATTCAAAATATGGATACATTAAAGACCCACACTCCAGCGCGCAGCTATCTCACTCGCACAATTAGAATGGTGTAAAAAAATTATGCACTTATGGTTCGGTCATCTTCTAAGAGACAGAGATGAATAGATGACATACCAAAACATTATGGTTGGTCATCTATACATGACTGTGGCGCTTCAAATTGTAATAAATATTCCAAAATATCCCAAAATATTTAAAAAAAATTGCGTTGTAATATTTTTTATTTGCAAATAGTCGTAGTTCCCGTTTTTCTGGTTAGCAGTAATAAACATATATGAGTGACAACTAATAACCGAATATTTTGGAATATTAGTATCATAAACTGACTGAATCACATTCATCGAAAGTTTTAGCTATCATTTTATATCCTATGGCAAATCTGACAGCGGGAGGCAGATAGCTGCGCGCGCATGAATTCCAGGCCTTAATGGCTCTATTAAATAACGAAACGGCCTGTCACACTGTTCATTGTAAGATTTACAATTTCTAACACGTCCAAGTATGACCTTTTGACATGTTTTAGCAAATCATTTGACATAATAAATAAATTGTAAACTTAATTTTACGAATCTATAAAAAAAAACCATTTTAGTACATACTCGGATAACTATGACAGTTGCTATGACACTTGTACTGTCAAAAGTCATGTCAAAATATCATACTAAGCTCACACTTGTATAATTATTAAGGCCGTGACATCTACATGATTCATCATTTATTTATTTCAACGATTAAGAGTGTATGGGTAAGCAAAATAAAACAAACGTACAAATGTTACCTACAAGCAAAAATAGTATGATATAAATTTATTAAATAGAACATTTACAATACATGACGCAATTTGACAGATATTGTAAATGTCGCCAACTGAATGTCGAATAGAATAGCAAACGGACACTTTGAACTTTACAAACTACATTACATGGGCAAATCATAGGGCTGAATAATTTCTATATATACTCTAAATTGTGTCAGCGTAAATTTGATCGTCTTACCGGAATTAAACCTGCATTTGATTCCATTCCCGTCGGTAGATTAAATTTAAGATACCTATAATATTCATTTATTAAACACTGCTAGTGTTTAATGTAAGCCGTCCAAAAGATAGAATCAAATCCACCACCTTCCTACTGGGCTTAATTCCCTGCATCGAACAATATTGTTGTAAAAACAGAGATTTTGTTCTGGCCTACCATGAAACTGTCTTAGACAACATTTGCCAGCAGTCAAAAGGAAAATAAAATCTGACACCCGGTGTTACATCTAGGTTAATGGTTCCTATAGATTACGAGACCAGATTGCCCAATTGATTCTGGTTTCATATATTTCTAATGCGCTTTATAGCTGGTAGCTATACAGCGCAATAGAAATGGGGAAACGCAAGGCCGACGAAAAAGAATTAAATTATAAACAGATGAGTTAATTAACTAGCTCACTACTACGTGGACGCCGCGAAACATATTCAACATTCAGTGAACATTAATTGGAAAAAACTACTATTATTATTATGTGAAAGAAAATATTATGGAATAATATACAGTTAGGGGAACATTCCCAAGCCAAAAGTTTAAGTTAAACTTCATAGAAAAACATTACAAAAAAAACGACAAATTAAGATTAGATTTAAATACATTTTTATATGAAAAATAACTAAAGCTTTTGACTTAATAATTAATTTATACAATAACTAGTAAACAGATAGAACTTTAGTCCAGTTGAAATTGATTTTCGCAACCCATTTAAAACCACATGAACCGAAATGGTATCACAACTAGACATTTTCTTTTAACATTCTATAAAAAGCTGAATAACATTGGATGCTATCTACTTATCATACAAAAATTTGTATACATAACGTGTTAAATAACTTAAATTACATTATTGTAACTTTATTTAAGCATAATTCATAATTTTCAGGCAGAAACTGCTCACTGTTTCGTTTTCTAAGTATAATATAGAAGATATTTATCGTCAGTGTAACTTTTTGGTGTCCATATTGGAGTAGTTTCTTCTGTGCGTGTCTTTAATGAGACAGATTAACCTCATAAATGTAATTAAGAAATAACCAATTAAGAATATAAGCATGGCTGCAATCCGAGATCATTTTGTATACAGCCATAAATTCCTAACATGCCATGCTTTCTCGCTTTATGAGACGAGACTCAACGCATGTCCTCTAAATCTCCAATGTTCTCCTTAATCTTATTCTTGAGTATACAGTGACCAAAAAACTCGCAGTGAGATCCATTTTTGGCAAAAAATTAAGAACTTAATACAATTTATTTTCGATCTACTCGTACATGGACACCAAATGATTATAAAAAAAATAACAGAAAGCTTGTATCTTATGTTGCAGTTAGAATTGCAAATAAATTAGTAATTCAATAAAATTATTACTAATAGTAATATAATCGCGCGGTATCGCTCGGCTAGTCGTTATTGAGACTAAGTTGTATAGCAAAGCTCTGAAAACTAAAGTTCTCGATATATTGGCAAGTTTTTGATCTTCGTACGCCAATGGTTTTCCATCATATTCTACGATAAAGTCTCTTATATGTTAAATGCTGAATTTCATTCAAGTTTCGAGTCTTTTCATAAAAATAATAGCGCTCATATGCATCAACGGATATTCAGGTAAGCGGCGAGTTATTATTTGTTGCCTAGCAACCAAATACCAGCAGTATTTCGTTGCTAGGCAACAAATATTAGCCGTCAACAGGCTACCAATATCATAGACACCGCATTAGGATCCTAACATTACTGGATACGAGCGTTTTACTTTTAATATTTTATCTTTGTTATCTTATTACGTTTTCTTGGAAGTTATTCCATACACTTCTTCCATTATCGCTATTCACATTGAATTACACGTAATAGAAATTATGATACAATTAAAAATTAAAATAATCCTAACGTAACATATCACACAACACCGATTGTTAAGACGGATTCCTCAAATATGAAATACAATTCGAAATGAATAAGAAAAATGAATTAATTATGAAAATTCGTGTTATTTCAAAGAATATTTTAATTGTATTCTAAACCTTATTGTTTTCGATATATTATGCTTTTCAATTATTATAGATTCTAAAATTTAATGAATTACTCGAGGTTAGCAAATAATGGGATGACGATAAATACATTTTTCTTGAATAAATAAATTTTCATACATTAGCTTAATTCTATATTGGGTACCAATTGTTTTGACGTGATTGCAATTTTCAACTAAATTCCCTCAAGACATCGTCAGTTTTCGTCGAAAAACATGTCTTAGTATTTTTTTAAATGTCTTAAAAATATACTAAGACATTTTTTTCTTTATACTTTTCTACCATTTGTAGTCTTGTATCACCAAGATCAATGGCTCTCTTATTTGCGATGTTGAATCATATGTGGGGAAACATAGTGAGTGATTATAATAAATTATTTATTCCATGATTATGTATGGTTATAGTCGATCGATTTGCTAACGAGTTAAGTTGAGAATACATGAATACACGTATAGATAATTTATAGTAGGATGCGGTTTATTATATTACTTATTCGTTTGGCCAATAAAATAGCTGAATTTTCTTTTCTGATCATGTGATACCAAGATTCCGTTAGTTTATTGGTCGAACGCAGTACACTTGAATCTACTCTGCATTGTCATCGGGACCGTAAACAGAGTGTTTTTTTTTTTGCATGATTAAAATCTCATTGCGTTTTTATACTCCTTACAAAAAGTAACAAACCGTTCCAAAAATAGCGTCAAAGCGCCATCTTTATTTAAATTGTCTATGGATTACTTTTTTAAAAACAAATTAACTACATTAGAACTTTGCATACAAACTGTCGTATGTGTGTATGTCGCTTTTTTCCAATACATTTAAAAAAATACACAGCATTTATTTAAATAATGTTTTGCCGTGGTTTCAGCACTCTGATCTCTCCGAGAATTTGGTCTCGCGTTCTCCGAGGTAAAGTAATATAGGCTCGGACTGATATCGAATTCATATCTTGGAGACAAATACAATACAGAATGCAAAATAAACAGTTTTTCCGCACCCTTATTTGTGTGTATGTTTGTGTTCATGCATTCTCAACATCACTAGTCAGTTTTTCAAGTGTAATGTTTTGTTAGTAGAAATCAAGTATGACTGCCATAAAATTTACATAAATGCATTATTGATTATAATAATTTAATGCCTCCGTGTATTCCGTCACTCTTTTATATCACGAGAATATTAAGTATTGGCAATAATTTATCCGTTACAGATATATTTAATCATTTATCAGCTTGTAATTTTCCTCCCATTTGGGTCATAACTCGCCCCATAAACTGTGACACTATACATTGTATCAACTAAGTTACGGCTATTTCCAAAAACATGATTACATGTCCACAAGCTTAGCTTTAGCTTCTTTGATGGTAGGTAATTTCACATTCGAACGACTAACACCCAAAATCTCAAGCTGATAGTGTTTAAATATTTTATCAACGATCTTGGATAGGTTCAATATTCATTATATTATTATCTGATTATTAAACCTTTTCCCGACTCGATATAATATTAGCAGTTAATTTGTTCTGAGAATAAATACAGACCTATGCAAAACTATCCCATTCTTATCGACTTTGCTTTATGATGTTGGTAGCACTTTCAGGTTACGACGAATGATGAGTGACAAGGATATCAACATCAAAAAGTAATGGGCATTATATTGAATGAGTACATAATATTGGATTAGAGTGACAGACCTAACATACCATGTTTTCAAGCATACATATTGGCTGCTTAGTTCCGACTAACAATGCCACTATAAACTCTGGTGGTCCACTTCACGAATAGATTTCTACCATCAATATGACATAATCACCAGTCTTTAGGCTATAGTACTCTAGGCCTTATTACGTAGAAAACAAAACCGATATTGACATGGCACGACATTGCAATATTAGATGTCATTATGGATAAAGATGTAATGATAATAAGACACCGCAAGAGTCCAATTTCCGACCAATTCGGCGAGTTTTTTTAGTGATAGCAACATTTTTCACAGAGCCATACTCAATTACGTTGTGAAAAATGTTTCTATCATAAAAAAAATCCCATATTTTGGGAAAAAAGATTCCGACCGCCCATCGTATCCCAACGCACCTTTATATTGTTTGTAAGCTTATCATGTCATTTGTCTTCTTTAACCTTGGATATACTTCAAGATGTCTATTCTAGTATTTATAAAACACTAACAATTTGTTCAAATGTCTATCTATAAAATTCAACTAGCACCAACAATGAATTAAAATAACAGACACCAATTTTGTGAGTCTCAAGACAACTTTGAGTCGTATCAGTGTTATAATAAAGTGTACTATTCCTTGATATCATATGGGAATACTTGAATTCGAGTTCCAATTAGGGAGGGCCAACATTTTCAATAGTAATTCAGCACCATATATTGAAAATGGAGGAAAATCTATAGGAAAATTAGATTCGTTTGGACGTCATTGTACCTTTTATTGTTGTTAATACCACTGGGTTAGCTTACAGCAAGCGGTTACCGTAACTTAAAGACGCTTGCAATACCTGGGACATTATCCAAAATAGTTAAACGACAAACAGCCTGCTTTCCATTAATCTCTATTGTATTTTGTATACTTCACACATTCAAACAAGGAAATTTATGGAAAGTCAGTAGTACATTTTTGCTTTCTTTGAATGAAGCTCGATTTAGTATATATTTTTTAGATACGTACAGTGTGTGACGTAATCCTCTCTGTTTTTAAGTATATGTATCTCCAGTAGAAATATTTATCTGGCGGTCAAAATAAATAAAAACTATTCACGATACTTTAATAGCTTGCCTTACTCACAACACGACCGCCGAGCCAATATATACGCTATGAAAACGCATTCAATTACCAACCTTATTCAGATAGCTTTAAAGTGCATTTGTCCACGTCATTGGATGGTTATCGTACACGACTACTCCGTGCCCGTTGTGCGTAGTGAAGTCGTCGCCGAGTATCGGCACGTCGGCCATCTTGGTTTGGTTCTCGTTGGACAAACGCTCGGATTGTAGGAAGTTGGCGGATATGTGGCCAATGTTGGTGGCGTTGCCGTTGTTGGTCGGCGCGCTGGCCGGTGGCGCGTTGTCGTTGGCGGGTTTGACCGTCGTCTGCTCTAATGGTTTGTCCTCTGTCTGAAACACAAAATAGGTTTTAATAATGCTTACTTATTGTATGGGCATTGGTTACCCTAGTGTCAGTAGTATCCGGGACCGTCAGCTTAACGTGCCCTACGAAGCACGGAGACGCTCAGAAATTAAACCACGTTGACTGTGACCCATCTATGAACTGACCGCGAGCCTAGTTGCTTAACCTCACCAATCACTTACGGTCCAGTAGGGGAAACTAGCTGTGAGCGCCTATTTCATACACCTGTCTTATAATACAGTCAACACCTAGATTGGCGAAGAACTTTACGTTGTGTTTTCTTAAAATCAAAATCAAAAATCAAAATCTCTTTATTTGCTAAATATGGGTACATATAAGTAGATGTTAAGTTATTACATATTTGTCCTATACCATATTTTACCTTTAAAGGTGTGCAAATTGTTTCAAGACAGTTGTCACCTATCACATTTTGCATGGATATTATTACATATTTATTTAGGCAGCCTTACATTCAATAATATATTAATTACGCCAGTCTCGCTCTACTACTCATATCATGACAGATTGACAGAACTGGATTTCGTCCTAACTCAATGCTTTCAGTTCTAAAATGTTTAATTAACGCGCAATAATATTAATAAATAAGCCTCCCGTTAGAACCTGTTCGCTAAGTATGCGCTCGTAGGTTGATGACAGTTCTATGTATGCTTTGTTCTTTTCATATCTATACATCTATATATATAAAAATTAATGCCACTTTTCGTTGTAATGTTATAACTCAATAACGCCTTTACCGATTTGGTTAATTTTGGTCTTGAATTATTCGTGGAAGTCCAGGAAAAGTTTGTACGTAGAGAAAATTTGTAATATATAATAATAATAATAATAATAATAACTTTATTTCACAGAAAATACAGATTTAACATGTTTTATATAAGACAGTTTTAAATGAGCTTTGGTAGTAACACAACGAATACAAATCTAAGATCTAGAATCTGTACACAATATGGAAAACCCTGCCTCTCAAACTAGGCAAACCTGTATCTTGAGAGACAGGTTTATAATAAAACATATATATATTTATATATATATATATATATAATAAAAATGGGTAAAAAAGTGTAAAATTAACATCTTTTAGCAATTTAAAATATGTTTTTGTTAGAATAAATGAACTTAATAATCATTTTTTTATTACTATGCCTTATAAGGAGCGAAGCACGTACCGGGCCGCTAGTACTTATAATAAAATCGTAGGAAAGTCAAAACTGTACATTGAATATTTTTTTAAAAGGATACCTACTTGGGGCGTGATCTACAATCAATATCTGTATAGACTAGTGCGTGGTGATAATAGAAAGTCGTAGGTTAGAGATATGGTAATTATGGTGTATTCACTGAACACTAGTCTAAGATGAGGTTGAGATGGTGATGATTGGTATGGTAATATATGAATAGTTATGTGACTCGACGTGGTAGCCGACCGAGGTACAATTCACTACTAATGAAATAAAATTAATATAATAATTATGAAACCACGCGCTACGGTAAAATGCTGTCGGTGCAAGTGCAACGCACTTAGCCCGTACAATATCGAAGCCAGAAATATAGTTTTTAGAATTTTTGTCTATGTGTCTGTTTGTCTGTATGTATGTCCGCGCTAAACTCAAAAAATACTGCATGGATTTACTTCAAATTTTGCATGAACATTACTAAGATGTCGGGTAAACATATAGGCTACATATTATCACGCTATCACCTACGGGGGAGGAGCTATGATAATTAATAAAATTTAACGCGGGTAAAACCGCGGGGCACAGCTAGTAGTGACTTATAAAAGAAAGAGACGTAATGATGTCATCTATACATATAATAAAATCGTAGGAAAGTCAAAACTGTACATTGAATATTTTTTAAAAACGATACTTGGGGCGTGATCTACAATCAATATCGAAACCAGAAATATAGTTCTTAAAATTTTTGTCTGTGTGTCTGTCTGTATGTATGTCCGCGCTAAACTTAAAAAAATACTGCATGGATTTATATTATATTTTATATACTTCAAATTTTGCATGAATATTACTAAGATGCCGGGTAAACATATAGGCTACATATTATCACGCTATCACCTACGGGACAGGAGCTGTGATAATTTATAATAATATTTATAATTTACTAGCGGCCCGGTACGTGCTTCGCTACGCTTTTAAGTATTAGTACAATTTGTTTGTATATGGGAGTATAGAAAGATGTTGATTTTACACTTTTTCAAGACTTTTTTAAAATTTTCTCTACGTACAAACCTTCCCTGGACTTCCACGAATAATTCAAGACCAAAATTAGTCAAATCGGTAAAGGCGTTGTTGAGTTATAACATTACAACGAAAAGTGGCATTGATTTTAATATATATATAGATAACTAGCTGTGCCCCGCGGTGTTACCCGCATTAAATTTTCTTTGCTATAAACCTCACGGAGCCCGAGACTTTTCCAACGAATGCAAAACCGTGGAAATCGGTTCGTGAGTTCTGGAGTTATAGCGTCAGGAAGGAAAACCCGACTTATTTTTATATAGTACAGATTAATAGTCTAGAATTGTCAGTAATATCTCACTTCATTTGTATCGGACAGTCCCAGTAGGTCGGCAGTGACGTTGCCGTTGTTGGTCGGTGCTTCTGTGGCTTCTATGGTTTGTGGCGCTTCTTGCGTTGTGCTCACTTCCACTGGTTTGATTTCTTGTGACTGGAATATTAGAAACGTTGTTACTAATGAAAAAACATACAACAGCATTTCTAAGGCATTGGAAATATATTAAATTTTAGTTTTATAGCATTATTCGCAATTAAATACTGTTGAAATTAACTGAAACAAAAAATTGGTACCGAAAAAATATCCTTCAATACAGTTAAGTGCAAGTACAGACGCCAGCATATCCAGCTACCCCAATCTGTCAGGTTTATTTTATAGATTTTCAAATTTAACACAAAAGTATAAGGTTCACTTTCAATTGGGGAAATTTTACAGATTGGGATAGCTTGATGTGCTGGCGTCTGTACAAATGACGACACGACGAAAATCAGCCTTACTGCATGTGTAATAAAGACGCTGACAAAGTCAAATGATTTACAGGGACATTGATACAATTTAAAATAAATAATTTGGACACATGGACTATATGGATCATATAACAAAAAAAAACTATATATTGGCACAAAAGTCCTTGATAGGACATCTTTATGAACCTAGTAGTGACATTTCGTTAGGCGTTGCGGTGTGATGATACGCCGATGAGGACGTGTATTCGTTACATTATTCGAAAGGAGGTCGACGGAGCTTTGTCCATGAGAGTTAGGATATAGAAATGTATTCGTATTTAATGAGATGTTTGCAGAAATCTTCGAGATGCATCTTTCGTGTGTCTTAGCTCAGGCGATACCGGAATAAAATAAGATGGGACATATTAGTGTTTTACTTATGCAACGCCTCTCCAAAGACGATGACAGATGCTTGCCTTTTATGCCGCAGGTCGAGAGTTCGATTCTCACCCAGGACAGATATTTGTGTGCATCAACATATATGTTTGTCCTGAGTTGTGTGTGTAATTATCTATATAAGCATGTATTTACAAAAGAAAAGTAATATATGTAGTATATCAGTCATCTGATTTTGCGTTTAGATGGCCGTGTTTGAATAATATCCCAGGTTTTTTATATATATGCATAACTATTTGCATAACTGACAGCGCTCTGTGCTGCGCGTGCGTGCACGCGGACGGTCGTGCATGCGCTCCTCGACTGCGCAGGCGTCGGGCAAATCCGGAGAGAAACCTTGAGTTCACCTAGAACTCCTTCGGAGGCCCTGAGAAGTTTGGGAGACCTAATATGCTTCTGGAAGGAGGTGGGCTGGATGGAGTGAAGGCCGCCTTGGCTCACGTACAATGGTCCACATCGGGACTAAGTGCGGATACCATACCCACTAGCACGTTAGTGGGACAAGATGATGATGATGATGATACGACGACGTTGATATATATATATGCTTATCTCGTCTCGTGACGGTATTTTAAGGCAGCACGGACCTAGGTAAAGTGCTACCCCGAACAAGGAAAGGAGGAAGGAAGTGATGTTTGGTCATTATTTTGTAGGAACTTACGTACTATCCTACAAGTATTTAATATGGTTGCTTTAAAGTATATTGTAGTAACCCTAGCAATTGTAGCGATTGGTGGAGTTGCTTAGGGACCACGCCTGTAGTAGACATAACTATGGGCACTATTTCAGCTTCCAAATACGGCTTATTATTATTATAATATTTAGTATACCTGTGTAGAACTTAATCCAAGTAAGTCAGCAGTAGGCTGCGTATTATTGCTATTGTTCTCAGCCGCGGGCGCAGTCTCAGTGCCGGCGGGCGCGGCCTCTGTGCTAGCGGGCGCGGGTGCGGGGGCAGGAGCGGATTGACTCTTGTTTTTGTCTTCTTCCGCTTGCTACAATAGAAACGTTAGTTATATATCTACAATACCATTTAAATACTTAAGAAATAACCCATCTACGCACTCGTGACTGTGAAAATAAATTACTAAGATAAAAAGTATCTAAATACGTCTTGGAGCAGCGCTATAACCCATTCGCTGCGATCGAAAAATCAAATTCGATTTTCGTATACCGTGTATTTATATACATTTATATATATAAGCCGAGCTGAAATAGGTGAAAAAATATGTAAATGCCCACCCCTTGCGACACTTATCAATCACATTGAGGCATAGCAGCCGCCATTGTTTTACTTTGTTTATAAAAAAAATAATTACACCTACTTACCCTAACAATACATACTTAACTAAAAATAGAATAAAATGTTAATTTGTATAGAAAAAGAGTTATTATTTTGTCTTCAGAACGTTTCTTGACCTTACAAGATATAACTAGATCGTGCGGCTTCTAATTTAAATATATCACTTAAAAGAACATGATTCATTATTTTGTATAATTTACCTTCCGCAACCTAGTCCTGGCCATGATGGCTTCGACACGCTGTTTTCTAGCGATTCTCTCCTTTTCCTCTTTCTCCGCCTCCTCTCGGCGCAGTTTCTCAGCTTCCTCTGCCGCTTTCCTCTTCTCTTCATCTTCCTTGAGGCGCGCCTGGCGCTCCGCCTCCTCGCGAGTCTTGCGCTCGGCCTCATCGCGTTCTAACTGTTGTTGAGCCTACAACATGGAAATGGTATGATTATTAGATATATCACAGAAATTTATAGGAGCCAGAGTACAGAAGGAAAGATGTCAAGACACTTGATACGCATATCATTTTCATAAGAAACATTATTGCATGGACCCAATAGCAAAAAAAACCGGCCAAGTGCGAGTCGGACTCGCCCATGGGTTCCGCAGCAGCAAGGATTTCAGTTGATTAAATGAAAGGTAAATTGCGGTTTACGATTTATGACGCATTAAAAAAAACTACTTACTAGATCTCGTTCAAACCGTAACGTTAGTTTACATGATAATGTACATCATAAATTTTTTTTCAGTTTTATCATTCTCTTATTTTAGAAGTTACAGCCCCCCCCCCCCCCCCCCTGTAACTTCTAAACTCATTTTTCCACTTTGGAAGTGTCTCTCGCGCAAACTATTCAGTTTAGAAAAAAATTATATTAGGAACTTTAAAATCATTTTTGAAGACCTATCCATAGGTAGAAATTTTTTTTTTGAGTTTCAGTTCTATGTATGGGGAACCCCCAAAATTATAATTATTTTTCCATGTTTTTCAGATAGACCTCATATAAAATATGCATCAGTTATGAAATAAATAAATTTAAAAGTGTGTTCTGTACATATGTCTGTTTAAATAAAAAAAAATAAAAAAATAATAATGGATTATGGTAAGACTTCAAAGGAGGCAAATATTTTTCAATCTGGAAATCGCTTTCAAATGTACCTATAAACAGTTGGAAATTCTTTTTTATAGACTTTTTGAAGGAGAGGTATGCTTTTCCAGGGTCCGTAAATCGCTTGCAAAGTAAGCCCATAAGCAGTCGAATTTAGTTGTTTTACTGCTATGTGTTTAGTTTACCTCGATAGCTTTCCTAAGCTTCTCCTCTTCCATTTGCCTCTGAAGCCGCGCTAGTTCTCTAGCTTCATCTTCTTCACGTCTCTGTCTCTCTTCTTCTTGTCTTTGTCTTTCGGCTTCTTCTTCGGCTTCGCGTTGCAATCTGGAAGAAATAATAAGATAGATGTAGCAATAATACATTTAACTTTAATGTAGTATGCAAAATTCGAGGCCACAATAATGACCCAAATAAAACGATCCACTACATTTTTTACTGGTGTTAACTTTGTGTGGGAATGTAATACTGCCCCTTTTTGGCTAGCGACGAACACGGGTAAGTAAAATTTCTCTACAAATGAACCATGAGGGCAAATAAGTTGTTTCAGAGATGGTTGCTTTTAGAAAATTTGCTTTACGAATGAAACAATACTGTAAGAGAAGTCGAGACTAAGAACGTCATATTAATGTTTTTAAACTTTCGCGATTTGTACACATTTTTATACATTGTGGACACGGGTCTCTATCGAGATAAAGATATAGGCAAATCATTACCTTGGTTACCCGACGTTTCGGCATGGATTGCACCAGACGTGGTCACGGGTCGACCGAGTCGACCCGTGACCACGTCGATACGTTATATTCCAAAAAGCTCTTAAAATTCCGGAAGCCAGCACTTAGCCTATAAGAGTTTGGAAGGTATGTGTACCACAAAGCTCCAAGTTTGGAAACAATTTGTTCACAACACGACCCAACTTGGTCGTGTTATGAACAAATTGTTTTCAACATCTAAAACTGTTTAAAGTCTACTAAAATGATATTAGAGATAAGGTTACTAATTACTATGGTATGTAAAAATTAATATTTAATATTAAATTTGGACAAGATTCGGGACTAGCGCACGAAGCGAAAACTACCCATCACTGATAAACACATTTCAATGCTTCTGAATATTGTAAATAAGAATGAGTGAAACATTACAGTCTAAGGTATACAATACATTATTTGAATGCTTTATTTTCTTCAGGCTGATTTCAGAGTGACGCGTGCGGCACGCGCCGTAGGCCAGCGCGTCTCAACAGCGCGCGCTTGATGCGCGGACCACTGTGAAACGAGTTTTAGTATCGCGCGTTTCTTTGCAATGTACAGTTGAGTATAATCGTCATCATGGACCCAAACCAACTAAGAGGTATAGCTATTTATTTTTTATGGAAAGAGCTTTGGAGGAGGCCTATGACGAGCAATGGATGACTTAAGGCTGATGCTGATGATGATACGGTACGACACAAAAGTATTGCATCGAATGCTGAGATTAACAAGTGTTATGGAGTTATTTCTTCTCATGTTATCTTTGTATCTTGACGGCGGCAAATATCAGATAGAATAAGGTCACCCTATCTTACCACTTGGAGGGCGTAGAAGTCAAACCGACGGAATATCTACCAGATGACCGGCAGCAGCGTCTCTCTGTGTACTATGATTATCATACTGCGATCGCCAACCCATCGGCCAAGCGTGGCGATTATGGCATATCCCCCCAACATACTTGGGGAAAGCTTTTGTCCAGCAGTAGACTTTTTATGGCTGTTATGATGAGCACTTAGGAACTTAATGATGTGTCTAAGTCAATACATACCTCTGTCTCTCTAGCTCGGCCTGTCGCTCGAGTTCCTCCCGAGCCCGACGCCGTCGCTCCGCGAGTGCGGCCTTGGCCTGCTCTTCCGTAGTAATGCGACGAGCCGTCATCGACGCTACACAACAAACAAAATAGTTTAAACATGTCTGAAATACGGTTTTAAGCAAATCTATATATATAAAAATCAATGCCACTTTTCGTTGTAATGTTATAACTCAACAACGCCTTTACCGATTTGGCTAATTTTGGTCTTGAATTATTCGTGGAAGTCCAGGGAAGGCTTGTACGTAGAGAAAATTTAAAAAAAGTCTTGCAAAAGTCTAAAATCAACATCTTTTAGCAATTGATTTTTTTTTGTTTGAATAAATGAACTTATAATCATTTTTTTAATCTAGTGCTATATAAATACCACTTCAACACATATTTTAAAACTTTCCAAGGAATGAAACTGTAACCATTTGCAGAGAGTTCAGTGTTTACTTAATGAGCTGTTGGCGTGGTCAGCAAATGCTTGCTTTTCACGCACGAGGTCGTGGGTTCGATTCCCACCCAGGACAAATATTTGTGTGCATGAAAATGTCTGTTTGTCCGGAGTCTGGGTGTAATTATCTATATAAGTATGCATTTGCAAAAATTAAGTAGAATATCAGATATCTGGATTCCATAGTGCAAGCTCTGCTTCTTTACACACGGCTATCTGATCCCAAATCAGATAGCTGTGTGTAAATGATGTCCCAGGATATTTATTAATATTAAGGAAATGACGACAACTCACCAGTCATCTCATTATCTTCAGTCTTCTCAACGGAGGGCTCCTTCTTCTCTACCTCCTTAACTTCAATCACCTTATCTTCTTTCTTCTCCTTCTGAGGCTCAACAACCTCTTTCTGAGGCTCAATAACCACATTCTGTGGTTCAGTGACCTTCTCCTCGTGGTTCGTTACTTCTGTGTGCTCGGTTATCGTATCCTGCTTAACTTCTACTGTTTCTTTGATATCGTTTGACTGTAATGAAAGAAAAATGATTTTAATAAAAAAGAAATCAAATATTTTTTGATGTGAAACATCTATAGCCGCACGTAAAACAGATTTCTGGCGTGGCGACGCATGTCGTGGCGACACGTCGCCACGCTATACGATAGTAGTGTGTACGGTGTGGCGACGCGTCGCCATGCGCAATCGACTTTTTATTTTATCATTATGACATATTTAGTTCCTATCACAATATGTTCTTTTCTGCATATTACTTTTACAAAGTAATGTCGATGTTTCACATCTGCCAGGCGTCCCGTGACGGCTCACAATTTTTTTTTTGCTATGAATGTAGGTAACAATAATAAAAGTGTTACGTGCGCTAACAAATGAAATCCAATACAATATACCATAACGGCATGCAAAATTACACAAATCAATATACACAATATAAATCAATAAAAATAAATGTCAAATTCAATACGTCGGTAGTTCAATATGACTCGGGTCTGTCACCAAAGCGTGTGCCATAGATGCCAAGTTGAGCTCCGGCGGCGCGCTCACCTGGCTCAGGTCTGTCACCAAAGCGGGTGCTATAGATGCCTCTCTTTTAAGCTCCGGCAGCGCGCACACCTGGCTCAGGTCTGTCACCAAAGCGGGTGCTATAGATGCCTCTCTTTTAAGCTCCGGCAGCGCGCACACCTGGCTCAGGTCTGTCACCAAAGCGGGTGCTATAGATGCCTCTCTTTTAAGCTCCGGCAACGCGCACACCTGGCTCAGGTCTGTCACCAAAGCGGGTGCTATAGATGCCTCTCTTTTAAGCTCCGGCAGCGCGCACACCTGACTCAGGTCTGTCACCAAAGCGGGTGCTATAGATGCCTCTCTTTTGAGCTCCGGCGGCGCGCTCACCTGACTCAGGTCTGTCACCAAAGCGGGTGCTATAGATGCCTCTCTTTTGAGCTCCGGCAGCGCGCTCACCTTAGTCAGGTCTGTCACCAAAGCGGGTGCTATAGATGCCTCTCTTTTGAGCTCCGGGGGCGCGCTCACCTGACTCAGGTCTGTCACCAAAGCGGGTGCTATAGATGCCTCTCTTTTGAGCTCCAGCAGCCCGCTCACCTGACTCAGGTCTGTCACCAAAGCGGGTGCTATAGATGCCTCTCTTTTGAGCTCCGGCGGCGCGCTCACCTGACTCAGGTCTGTCTCCAAAGCGGGTGCTATGGATGCCTTTCTTTTGAGCTCCGGCAGCGCGCTCACCTGACTCAGGTCTGTCATCAAAGCGGGTGCTATAGATGCCTTTCTTTTGAGTTCCGGCAGCGCGCTCACCTGACTCAGGTCTGTCTCCAAAGCGGGTGCTATAGATGCCTTTCTTTCGAGCTCCGGCAGCGCGCTCACCTGACTCAGGTCTGTCACCAAAGCGGGTGCTATAGATGCCTCTGTTTTGAGCTCCAGCAGCGCGCTCACCTGACTCAGGTCTGTCACCAAAGCGGGTGCTATAGATGCCTCTCTTTTGAGCTCCGGCAGCGTGCACACCTGACTCAGGTTTGTCACCAAAGCGGGTGCTATAGATGCCTCTCTTTTGAGCTCCGGCAGCGCGCTCACCTGACTCATGTCTGTCACCAAAGCGGGTGCTATAGATGCCTCTCTTTTGAGCTCCGGCAGCGTGCACACCTGACTCAGGTTTGTCACCAAAGCGGGTGCTATAGATGCCTCTCTTTTGAGCTCCGGCAGCGCGCTCACCTGACTCATGTCTGTCACCAAATCGGGTGCTATAGATACCTCTCTTTTGAGCTTCGGCAGCGTGCACACCTGACTCAGGTTGGTCACCAAAGCGGGTGCTATAGATGCCTCTCTTTTGAGCTCCGGCAGCGCGCTCACCTGAATCAGGTCTGTCACTGACATAGGTGCCTCTCTGTTGAGCACCGGCAGCGCGCTTACCTGTCACGGAATCGTCACTACCGCGGGTGCTACAAATGTCTCTATTGAGCTCCAGTAGCGCGCTCACCTGACTCGGGTTTGTCACTGACATAGGTGCCTCTCTGTTGAGCACCGGCAGCGCGTTCACCTGTCTCGGATTCGTCACCATCGCGGGCGCTATAGATGCCTGTTGACCACCGGCACCACGAGTTTTAATAGATCCCTTTCTGCTGAGTACCGGCAGCGCTCTCACCTGACTCGGATCCGTCACCACCGCAGGTGCTATAGGTGCCTCTCCATTGTGCACCTGCAGCGCCTCCAACTTCTGCGTCACCTCCAACGCGCTCACCTGACTCTTATCTGTCACCACCGCTGGTGCTACTACCGGCTGAAAATAATAAAACACCAATGAGACATGGCCAACACTGCCAATGTCTTTTACCGGTGGTAAAATACCAAATAACGCTCATAGGCGAGGTTCCCTAAAGTAAGGACCAGCGAAATTAAACAGCAATTTAGAAGGATACTTTTGTGTTTTGAGACAACATTTGCCAACCACATTTTTACTAATAGCTTTCCAAAATATCCATCTGTGTTTAACTTTGGGTCTATGTCTCACTAGTCGTCAAATGCTCTACTTTCCAAATATTCATGAATATTGCAATTCCAGTAAAATATGCCCAGCTAATCAAGGCATCCCTAGTTGGGGGCTACCATATTGACGTCAGCCATCCATTATTGAGATCTGACTCATATGTTTGGGTACATGCGTGAGGTATATCCAGCGACAATATTGGACCAATTTTTATCAAACATAGCTAAGAACACTCCCGACTAATTCAAATTTCAAACAAATAAAACAAAATCAAAATCGGTTCATCCGTTCGAGAGCTACGATGCCACAGAGCGACACACACAGACACGATAAACTTATTGTAACATCCCGTCGTTTTGGCATCGAGGGTAAAAAAATAACAGAAACATTGCTTAAATCTTATTGCCAGATTCTAGTCCATGTGTAGGAAAAGTGTTTCAGGATGCTGTTGGGCATTTCGAAGAGCATCCCGTATATTAAACGCCTGTTCTAATGGAATCCTGAACATCAATGTTTCGAACGCCAATCGTTCAGATGTTTTAGTGTGGCTGTCCACTTCGTCTGAAGTAGTCAATTTTAATATTAGGTTAGGAGAAAAGTCTTTTCGCATTATAGTATGTCATACATACATACTTGTTATAAAATCTCTTTGGCTATTCTATTTGTATCTGGCTGGTTTTGGTATCATTGAAATTTTAAAGAACGTAATTCCAAATTCAAATCAGGTAAATGTGTGATTTTCATTTGTTTTTCGTACTGCCAAGATGAGTGAATCTAATGAAGAAATTCCATACATTTTAAAATTTTACTACAAAAGAGGTAAAATGCAAAAAAAAATGCGGTGTTTATGGACTTAGTGCGGTATCTGTGAGAGTAGCACAAATTTGGTTTAAGCGTTTTCAATCCGGAAATGTTGATGTCAAAGATGCACGTCGCTCTGTTCACCCTATTACGGATAAAATTGATACCATTTTGAAAAAGTGGAGCAAGATCGGCATATCAGTAGTTACCACGTAGCTGAAGAACTGGGAATTGACCACAAAACAGTTTTGGCACATTTGAAAAAACTGGGTACACTTTTGTGTACCCACGATATTTATTTATTATCTTATTTCGACATTTGGGTACCTCACGAGCTCACTGAATGAAACCTAATTAACCGTGTACTCATTTGTAATTCTTTATTACGTCGTAATGAAACCGAACCATTTTTGAAGACCAATTCATCACCAATTATCAACTGATAATTGGTGATGAAAAGTGGATCACGTACGACAAGAACGTGCAAAAAAGATCGTGGTTAAAAGTCGGTCAGGCTACACAGACTGTGGCGAAATCCGGGTTAAGTCGCACCAAGGTGATGTTGTGTGTGGTGGGATTAGAAGGGCATTATTAATTATGAGCTGTTACCACCAAGCAGGACCAACAAGTCTGAACTCTACTGCGAACAACTGATGAGATTAAAGCAAGAAATTTTTTTTTTTCTTTTTTTTCGTTTATTGTTCTACAAAACTGGATACAGACATGTTACCTATAAAAGTGTAAAACAAACAGTATTTAGAGATACAGCAAGAGTCTATACCCTTCTAGATGCAGACACAGCATGCATAATATAAATTAACATACCTAAACAAAACTTAAACTAAATTCTAAATTAAAAGTACCTTAAATACTTTTACAAAATAATTTAAATAAATTACTAATTGACTTTTATTTACTTAGTGTATTATAGTTTATCTAAATTTGAGAGATAGCGGCTGGAATTAATCAACAAAAGGGGTGTGGTTTTTCATCATGATAACGCTAGACCTCAAACATCTTTAGCCACTCAGCAAAAATTAAGAGAGTTTGGTTGGGGGGTGTTAATGCATCCGCCGTATAGTCCTGACCTTGCACTTTCAGATTTCCACCGGTTTCGGTCTCTTCAGAAATATTTTAGTGTCAGGTTAACATCACGAGAGGACTGCCAAAACCACTTTTCGCAGTATTTTGATCATGATCTCATTGCTATAAAAAATTGAATTTAAAACTTAAAAATTATCGATGAAAATGGTACCTACATACTTTAGTTAAATATAAATAAACTATATCAAAAAATGTTTTAAATTTTCTTAAAAAATGCGAAGAAACTTTTTCCGCAAACTATTACTAACATTTGTTTACATAGTGTTACTAACAAATGGTTCTTTTGCCTCCAATCAAGGAATCATAAAAGTAATACGTTATATATAATTGCATCAGCTAACGTTTTGCTTGACGTTTGTGTGAGAATTGATGTTATGTGGAAGTTTTTTGCGGTTTTTCGTTTTAAAATTAATACTGAATCCCAGTTGAATAAATTTTAACAAACTTGCAAATACCCCTATGCCTCTATAATCTTAAAGAAATGACGCATTCCAGAAAAGTCGATTTAGGCACCAGTCCCAGAATAATTGAAACAGTAAAGTTGTTCAAGTTAGAAATAGAATTGGAAATCCATCAGTTGATTGTGGTCTGTATTTATAGACTTCCTCGAACAGATAATAATTCCTTCGAAATATTTATTAACAAACTAGAAGGCATTCTATTCTTATGCAGTAAAAATTGTAATAAAAAGATTGTCCTCTGTGGCGACTTTAATGTGGATACTTTAACTAAGTCTAAGATATCTAGTGATTTCTGTAATCTACTCATGAACTTTAACATGAAAATAGGCATACAGCAGCCCACACGGCTAGCAAGTGGTAAATGTATCGATAACATAATGCACAATATAAGAGGAAGTAAATGTGAAGTTCTTGATCTGGCGTTATCTGACCACACTGCCCAAGTAATAAAGTGTCCTGTGAAAAAAACCTGTTCCACTAATCATTGGTACATTTTCAAACGTGACTACTCACCTGAAAATGTATCAAAATTTTGTGACTGCCTTAATAGCCTTAGTTTTAGTGACGTATTTCAAAGTACTAATGCGAAGGAGGCATTTAATTCTTTCTATGATCTATTCATACTTTTTTACAACCTATGCTTTCCTATTCAGAAGAAAAGAATTATACTTCGTAAAAAGCCGACATGGATTACTAAAGGATTAAAAAAAAGTTGTAAACGAAAAAGGGAACTGTTATGGCAACTAAGAAAAGTTCCAAATGCTAAAAATGAACAACTGTTTAAATTACATTCAAACCGGTTAAAGAAAATCATTAATTTAACTCAGATGTCTCAAAATGTATATATGATTAGCAATGCTAAAAACAAATGTAAAGCATCCTGGAAAATTATAAACAGAAATAAAATCAATTATCCGAAAGAAACGATACCTACAAATATAAGAGTAAACGACATGCATATTACTGATCCCCAGACTATAGCAAATATCTTTAATAATTATTTTATTGACATTACTAATAATACTAATCTTAATACGGTTTTGACAAATTATTCTAACATTGACATTAATAGTAATTGCATATTTATTCCACCCACGACATATCTTGACATTCTTAATATAATTAATTCCCTCAGTGACACTAAAAGCCATGGATATGATAGTATAACAACTAGCATAGTTAAAAAAGTGTCTTCTCACATAGCACCAGTAATGAGCCATATTATCAATGTATGCATTGAACACGGATATTTTCCAGAGAAACTTAAAAAGACTGTTATCAAACCTATCCATAAAAAGGTGACAAAACGGCAATAGAGAATTACAGACCTATAGCTCTAATCCCAATATTCTCTAAAGTATTTGAGAAAGTAATCTACAACAGTCTTTATACATATTTTGAAAAATTCAACCTTATAACTAAAGTCCAGTATGGGTTTCGGAAGCGGAAATCAATAAATATGGCTATTCACGAAGTTATGACCCAAATAGTTACAAACGTCGACAGAAAAATTCCAGTTGTCGCTCTATTTATGGATATGTCCAAGGCATTTGACCACGTAGACCATAATATACTCCTAAATAAATTAGAGCGATATGGAATCAGGGGTAATGCACTACAACTCATAAAATCTTACTTGACAAATCGAATCCAAGTTACATCTATCAATAGAGTCAGCTTACCAACAAAAACTGATACCCTATATGAATCTAGTCCCAGAACGATTATATACGGTATTCCCCAAGGTAGCATACTTGGGCCGCTATTATTCAACATGTACATAAATGATATGCCCACCGTTTGCAATAATAAAATGATCCTTTTTGCTGATGACAGCACGATCCTATTTTCGGGTAATGATCTTCACTTATTAGAATATAATATTGATCTCAGGAACGTGATTGAATGGCTATTAAATAACAATTTAAAAATAAATCTCGACAAAACTAAAATAATGACTTTTAACCAAAAAACTAACAAACCTAACTTGACAATTAAATATGACACTAAATCAATTTCTGAAACAGATACTGCTAAATTTCTAGGACTTATAGTAGACTGTCACTTAACTTGGAAGGATCACATAGATTATTTATGTAAAAAACTTAACCAATTTGCGTACGCTCTATACAAATTATCGAAAATCGTAAATCGCAGCACTGTATTGGTTGCATACAATGCATATGTCGCTTCTAACATAAGATACGGCATAATTTATTGGGGTAACTCAACTGATAGAGAAATGGTTTTTAAAGCACAGAAGAAATGTATACGTTCTTTCTGCAAACTACAATCAACTGATAGCTGTGCTCCGTTCTTTCAAGAATTAAAAATATTAACTCTACCCTCGATGTATATATTCGAAATGGGAGTATTTGTAAAAGGTAATATGCATTTATTTGAATCTCTCAATTCTAGACGTCATGTACATACCATACGCGGTGCCCCACACACCACAGCCTTATTTGCAAAAAGCGTACTTGGTATGGCATCTAAAGTATATAATAACATACCTCTGGCTATTAGGCGCAAAGAATGTCTAGAGTCATTTAAAAAATATTTGAATGGATATCTAGTGAATAAGTGTTATTACTCCATCACAGATTTCATAAATGACAAAGAGCGATACGAGGGTCCGATCTATTAATTTAAGACTTTTAATTGTTAACAAGAAGCTGACATAGTTTAATGAATTCCATGACTGTTATTGAATTTAATCTAGGTTAAGATACTTCTAACATTTAAATTTTGTACGTCATTAAGTTGGCAAAACATAGCGGTTTACCTTTATACCTATAACACCTATGTAATATGTACCTATGTTTACGAAATAAAGAATACTGAATACTGAAATAATCCTTTTAGTGGACGGCAGATGCAATATTTGTAGATTTAGTTACCGCGTTTGCGCCTAGATGGCCGTACCGTAGAAATGGATCGCGTTATGGTTTGGTTCACAAAAAGTAGCTATATAGGTTTTAATTTATTTTCCCTCTGAGGTACTGCGTTTTATTTGAGTGTTACAAGCATCAAGACACCTTGTACCGATATTGTACAAAAATAATATCACGTTTCTAAACTGAGAAATAAATAGTTGAACGTGGTTCAAGCGGTTGAGCGAGGTTTCCTAAGCCACGGTTGAGCGGCAGCTCACGGCCAGAACGAATAAGTCATTTGTTGATTTTACCCTGAAGTAAACAAATCTTTTGGAACGAAGTTCCTTATCGCGAGTTGTGAAAGGGGGCTAGACGGAAAAAATTCTTACGAAAAGTTGTCACGACACTTTTTTACAGCTGTGCGGCGTGCGCATGTTTCTCTGTCTGTCTCTCTCTCTTATAGAAAGCAAGCCAGATATTTTCATTTCTATTTCGCATTGAACAGTGTGGTGTCGCGACGATTATTTTTGTTGTGTGTATACAGGTTCTTTGTACATAATAAATAATAAAAAATAACTTCGTTCCATCCGGGTGTCCCTTGACACCTCTCAAGTTTTTTTTTTATGAAAGTGGACGAAGTACGTAATACATACGTTGACAAGCTCCTTGTCGACGCTGGGCTCTTTGGTGGCGGCGGGCGACGGCGACAGCGTGCGGCCCGGCGACGCGGACAGCGACTTGCCGCGACCAGGCTGCACAGACAACATACATCAGTTCAAAATACTGGAAATCTTTGGGGGAGACCTTTGTCCAGCCGTGGACGTCTTCCGCATGATGCAATAATGGTTATCATGAAAGTAGATCAGACTGCAACCTTGTGAGAAACATGTCCAAATGATCCGGATAGAAAAATAATGTGTTTACATTTTTGATGTGAAACATCTATAGCCGCACGTAAAACAGATTTCTGGCGTGGCGACGCATGCCGTGGCGAGGCGTCACCACGCTATACGATAGTAGTGTGTACGGTGTGGCGACGCGTCGCCATGCGCAATCGACTTTTTATGTTATCATTATGACATATTTAGTTCCTATCACAATATGTTCTTTTCTGCATATTACTTTTACAAAATAATGTCGATGTTTCACATCTGCCAGGCGTCATATATTCGTTATTTATTCATTATATTCATATTCGTTACTGGAAGTTGAGCACAGACAGATTGGTGAAGATACTAATTTGAAACTAAACAATTTACTTTTAAAGTTGGTTATTATGAAGAGTAGTTTTTTTGCGCGAAATATCGCGCTATCCCGGGAAATTCAAGTTTAAGCGTAGTCTCCGTGAGATATAATAAAACCTGTTTGACACAAATGACAATTGTCCTATTACAACATACTTTTATTGTCAGTTATTCAATAATAACTGACAATAAAAGTATGTTGTAATAGAGACAGCTTTTAATTTTTATTTGTCAATACAAATAAAAATTAAAAGCTGTCTCCATTATTTGTTACCCAAAAATTAAGGTCTCAGCTCATGACACTTTCCTAAACGAGGCGCTCATAGCCAGATGTTCTCACCGGTCCGTAAGTGATTGGCGAGGATAACCAACTAGACTCGCGGTCAGTCCATAGATGGGCCACCGCCAAAGTGGTTTAATTTTTGAGCGTCTCCGTGCTTCGGACGGCACGTTAAGCTGTCGGCCCCAGTTGTAGCCTTTCGGTAACAGTCGTTAAGCCATGTCGGAGGCCTAATGGGCGGCTTGAACAACTCTGACCATACGGTAACCGCTGCCCATACGATAAGTAAGTAGTACACTTTTCTAATTTGATAGACAACGTAGTACTCATATACTCAACATAAATATAGTAAAAATTAAGTAAATATGTTACCTTATCGTGTTCTTTGGAAGGCTTTGGCTTTCTGTGTACTGGCGGCTTGCCCTCGCCCGGAGCGACCGGCGGTGCTGAAACGATAATATAGTTAGTATGTTGGAAGTACTCTGTGGATAAGTTAGAGTAAATATCGAAATGAATATTTTGAGACAACTAACACATTGGCATCTTATTCCAAACTAGACAAAGGTATGAACTTTTTTTTCTTCTACCGTACCGTATCTTATATCTATCTCCTATATGTGTACCTAATGCAGCTATCTAATTATCTCTGCACCACCTTAAGGTTGACTGGGAGAAACTGCCTTAGGCATTAAGTCCGCCTTTGTACCTATAAGTGCATAAAGTTGAAATAAATAAATAAAATAAAACTTTCATTGAAATGACAAAAAAATTATCAACAGTAATGGTCAATATTTGGATTTAAAAATTAAATAATAATCCTACTAAGCCGAGCTTGTACCACGTCACAGGTACGGAGCAGTAGTACTCACTCTGTTTGGTCTGCGCGTGCATGGAGGCGGGGCGCGGGCGGCGCGGCGTGGAGGCGGCGCGGCGCGGCACGTCGCCGCCGCCCACCACCGTGCTGTCGCGCGACACCGACGGCGTCGTCACCGCGCTCTGCGCGCTCTGAGCCAGCGTGTCGCCGCCACCTGGGTACCACCATTACATCTTTATACACGACAAATTACGACGAAGATGTGGATGCATACCATGACAGGTTCGTGGAAGCTGTCCATACGGCCGGGTCTAACTTCTACAAAACCCGCCGTACAAATGGAAAAAAGATCTCCGACTATACCCTAAAGCTTATGGAAGAAAGACGGAGAATGAATCTAACGTTCTCATGTGATGCTGCCAGAAACAGGCAGCTCAATAGACAGATCTCAAAATCTCTGATCGCGACACACACCAATTTAATACAATTAGTATTAAAGAGGTCATCGATCGGAATAGAGGCTCTAAAGTGTTAACAAAAGATTTGACAATTGGGCGGAGCCAACTGACGAAGCTGCAAGAGATTTGTCTATTGGACAGAGCCAACTGACGAAGCTGAAGACTGAGGATAGTAGAATCGTCACGTCAAAACCTGAGTTGCTAGGAGAGATCGATCGGAATAGAGGCACTAAAGTGTTCGCAAGAGATTTGACTATTACGTGGAGCCCACTGACGAAGCTGCAAGAGATTTGTCTATTGGGCAGAGCCAACTGACGAAGCTGAAGACTGAAAGATCGAAAAGTTCTACGGACAGTTGTGCACGATAACGCGACTTCCTGTCAATAGACACGCCTCAGACCCAAGAGCAAGACTAACCAGACGTCAGCCTGCACGATATTAGAATGGGTCTCAAACAACTGAAAAACAACAAGGCGCCGGGTGATGATGGCGTAACACCTGAGATTCTAAGGACGGGACAGCACACCGATCCTGCGGGCCCTTCAGAAGTTATTTAACTCCGTCATACTCGAAGGTCAAACGCCAAAAGCATGGCACATGGCACAGGAGTGTGGTGTTGCTTTTCTTCAAAAAGGGCGATAAAACCCTGTTGAAGAATTACAGACCAATCTCACTGCTGAGCCATGTTTACAAGTTGTTTTCGAGAGTCATTACGAATCAAACGTCTCGCACGTAGGTTTGACGACTTCCAGCCTCCCGAACAAGCCGGTTTCCGAATAGGCTACAGTGCCATAGACCACATACATACGCTGCGGCAAGTTATACAGAAGATCGAGGTGTATAACTAACCATTATGCTTAGGGTTTGTGGACTATGAGAAAGCCTTTGATTCTATCGAAACATGGGCCGTGCTGACGTCGCTTCAAAAGTGCCAAATTGACTATCGGTATGTCCAGGTGTTAAAGTGTTTGTACGAAAACGCCACCATGTCAGTCCGACTTCAGGACCAGAACTTGAAACCTATTCAATTACAGCGATGCGATGCGTGAGACAGGGAGACGTCATATCTCCGAAACTGTTCACCGCTGTATTGGAAGAGATCTTCAAGCTTCTGGACTGGGAAGGCTTTGGCATCAACGTCAATGGCGAGTACATCAACCACCTTAGAATTGCCGACGATATAGTAGTCATGGCTGAGACCCTTGAAGACTCGGTACAATGGCCTCAGCAGAGTCTCTCAACAAGTGGGTCTGAAAATGAACATGGAGAAGACGAAAATCATGTCGAACATCTATGTTGCACCCACTCTAGTTAAGGTTGGAGACTCGAAGTTGTAGAGAACTATATTTACCTAGGACAGACCACCCAACTAGGTAGGTCCAACTTCGAAAAGGAGGTCCATCGTAGAATCCAACTCGGCTGGGCAGCGTTCGGGAAGCTACGTAATATCTTCTCGTCTCAAATACCGCGGTGTCTCAAGTCGAAAGTCTTCGACCAGTGTGTGTTGCCAGTGATGACTTACGGAACAAAGACGTGGTCGGTCACTATGGGCCTTATCAGGTAGCTCAAGGTCACCCAAAGGGCTGTGCTTGGAGTTTCCCGGCGAGATCGAATAAGAAATGCTGAGATCCGCAGGCGAGCCAAAGTAGCCGACATAGCCCAAAGAATTGCCAAACGGAAGTGGCAGTGGGCAGGGCACATAGCTAGTAGAACCGACGGCCGATGGGGCAGAAAGGTTCTCGAGTGGCGACAACGAACCGAAAGACGCAGCGTGGGCAGGCCCCCTACAAGGTCGACCGACGACCTTGTGCAAGTCGCGGGAAGTCGCTGGTTGCGGGCAGCGCAGGACCGGCTATTGTAAAGATCCTTGGGGGATGCCTTTGTCCAGCAGTGGACGTCTTTCGGCTGATATGATGAGGCTTGTGGATACGTGACGAGAGCTTTACGAGAAGTGTGATCGGGCGAGACGAAAGGAAGTTGACAGGGAAATATGAATTAGTAAAGATAGAAAGGGAGAGCGTCACATTTCGTATAGTACTGAGGGGCATGAAAGCACACACTTTCATTCTCCCTTTCTCCCATAAGCCCATAAGTTTTACTTTCGTCGTGTGGTCTAAGCACACTCGGTTCTTCTTCGGTGATTATTCCTCCGTGGCGTGTCTGATTTTTATGAATTCAGATATATGCGTGTATGATCGCTACCAATATGTAAAATTTGAAGAAGATTGGTTCAGCTGTTCAGAAGGAGTAAGATCTAGAACCACATGAGACGCCTGAGAAAGAGCTTCGTTTACACTCAGCTAAGGTTTTAAAATTTTGATACTAGACTTATTACGGAGTAAGAGGAAAATTGTGAATTTTCGACCCCTAAATGACTAGAAAGGGAGGTAAAAATCAATATAAAAAAAAATTCTTGAGTGGACAATTAATAATAATCTCGCAAGTTATCTAATCAGCTAATCCTATTAAAGGGTAATAAGTGTAAGTAAGTTTTGTAAGGTAAAATCATATATCTTTAGTCATTCAAATAATATTATATATAGTTTATTATGTTAAAACATCAAAACTGTTAAACACATTAAAAACACCAATACATCGCCCTGCACAGTAATTGCTAGCAAATAAATTAGTAACAATTAGATTTAAAAAGCGATTAAAGTTTTAATAAACAATTTATTAGAACAAAAGAAATCAAACAAACCTATATAAATAATGAACTGTGTAATATATCAGTCTGAACATTACTTGCTAAATACACAAAAATATGGGAAGTAATTATTGTAAAAGATCTCAAACTTTAAATAGTTATAAACGCTATTTACTCTTAACAAGCTCGGATCTTCATATGTTTAATCTACATACACTTAACAAGACTGTTAAGTGTAATGGATAGAATAAAATGTTTCACACACGAACAAAACTAAACCGTGTGCTCTACGAAACAAAGTCTAAATTACCTCGTGGCGTGTTAACCCCGGTGCCGGCGATAGAAGCGGGGCGTGGCTTTCTCGGCGCAGAGGCGGGGCGACGAATGACTCCAGTGGCGTTGGATAGCGCCGAGCCCGGCCGTGAGCCCGGCGTCGTGTCGCCAGACCGCGGCTCTGTACATTGACGCGAATATACAGCGATTTGTAAGCTACATTCAGTTGGAGCGAGCTATGTATTGCATGTGATTTGTTGTAGTTGTGTGTGTCTACGATGTTTTGTGTACAAGTCATGCATGAATCAAATATCACTCGATGGCAGTTCTGCATATTTACTATATGTAAGCAATATTTTTTTGTTGTGCAGTTTGTATTACATCCTGTGATTATTGTAGGAAATAGTGTTTGTGAAAGGCGTTTAAAACAACACAGTATTTGCTGGTGCATGAAATCAAATCTCATTCGATTGCACTTATGTACATTGACGCGAATGTTCAGCGACATTTAAGCCACATGGATATGAAATCAGCAATAGATTGCATCGTATATTTTGTACAAATGGGGAGAGTTTGTGAGTGTGTAATAATATTTACGCAAACGTGCCACCCGACTCCAGTTCTGCACCTTGATCACAATGTACAGTGACATAAAAACTACATTAATAACTAGCGAACGATGGATTATATCATGAGATTTGCAATAACATAAGGTGTGTAATAAGCCATACGCTAACGTGACACACTCACAAATGCTGCTATGTCCATTTTCGCAAATATCAAACGCAATATAAGCTACGTTTATACGAAACGAGCGATGGATAGAATCGCGATTTTCAGTAGAGCGGGGTAAGGAACAAGGTGGTGCGGATGTGTAATAAAATAAAGTGGCTCTGTACATTGACCTGAATGTACAATAATATGTAAGCAATCATATGGGGCGAGCGATGGATTACATAATTCAGATTAAGAGGAAGTTAGGCAGTAGTGAAATGTGCTGTACGCAAACCTACCACCAAAACGCGATTCTGTACATTGAAGATAACAATTGACAATTTTTGGGGACATGTAAGCTTAATACTACATTGAGGAATTTGCCCACAAGATTTTAGTTCAGATTTAATAATAGATTATTACTTTCCTGGGCAGTGGATATTTAGTTACCATTATGAACTGTATTAACTTGTAATAAAGATCAAAACCAATAAATTAGGAGTATAAGCTACTATCATAAAAATGTGTTATTGTTCCAATGCAATAGTTCCTTATACATTGACAACACGGTGCACTATCTGTGTTCGTGTACCTTACTTCGTAAACAATACGTGCCGTGAAAGTAATAACGTCATGTATAAGAATGAATAATCACAATATTTTTACATCAAACTGAGAGATAGCAATTTGCGAAAGAACGAATACAAGAGTTTAGGTCAAATTAATGTACTTGGCGATAGTAATGATGATCCATCATGTCAGGCCAATTACATCATCTGCTGCACAATAGCCTCGCGCAAAAATGTTGGGAATTTTTTTGGCCAACGGGCTTGCGATCACAGTGTAATAGCCATAGTTCACAGAGAGACGCTGATGCCCGTTCTCTAGTAGATATTCTCTCTGTACAAATTCTACGCCCCCCACGGGATAAGATAGGGTAGTGATTCGCCACCGTTAGACATGCAAGAAGTACAAGTAAGTAATGTAGAAAGATTACTACTACCTACTAATATAATAAATGCGAAAGTTTGTGAGTATGGATGTTTGTTACTCTTTCACGCAAAAACTACGCAACGGATTTTGATGAAACTTTGTAGTAATATAGCTTATATATCTGGATAAAACATAGGCGGTGCACAAAGGAAAAGAACCGTAATACATGCTCACCCCTCTAAGAATATCAGACTCGTGTATAGGTTTGTGTATATATAAGAAATAAGCATGTGTATTTTACTAAAAATTTAGTGTAGGTAGTACAAAATTATTATACAATGTGTATTATACAAAAAATTACATAATTAGCGTGAGATGCGAAAGAGCAACTAAAGAATTCAATTAAGTCTCAAAAATGGGAAATCATAAATTTAATCGTCCGGCGGGTCTCGAACCTGCACCATCTATTTTGAGATTAGATAAACGCTTTGCATTGCGAATAATGCTATAAAAAATTCAAATTTAATTTAATTAAGGTTGAAAAGGTCATCATTAACATGGGAGAAAATATTGGCTTATCTTCTTCAAGGTATTAGGTTCTTCTGTTCGGTATGTTGACATGGGGGCATACCAAACGATGTTCCAGATTTTTGGAGAGTAAATTCATACAAATTGTTTTATTTTCATAGATATCTTATCTTACCATGTATGTAACTAATTTCCTACATCAGCTCGAGCCATAATGACCGTTTCTACTAACTATAGATCTCGAAGATCTGTCTCGTGCGTATCCCACACTAATTATGTTGTTAAGGCCCAGATTCAGTGGACAACAATCTCGCTCGCACATTTAGATATTTTATAGGATTAAATAATATGCATCTGTGAAAATGTGCTCTGATGATCCTATGAAAATAATATTCAAAATAAACTTTTACTTTTATCCTTTTGTTACTCACTAAATATACGAGTATATGGGAATAACAGATTTTTTCCTAATTTTCATGGTAACTACAAACTTATCAACACAAAACTTGTTTTGGATATTTGGTAATATAAAGACTAGAAATTCACATAAAAAAATAAAAAAAGCTTATATTTTTTTAATGGATACCTTCAAACTATTTAATTGATTTAAAAATTCTTTCACCTATAGATAACAGCGAATAACTAGCTATATTATGTTTCTTTTTAAATTACAAATTTCTACTAAGATTACAATATTGTAACCGAAATTGATATCTTTGGTTTTACTGGCCTGTTTGGTTTAGTGGTTAGTGACTGATAGAGACCATACTGATAAACCAAAGGTTCTGGGTTCCATCCCCACCCAGGAGAAATCTTTGTGATGAGCCCGATTATTTGTTGTGTCTGGCTGTAATTTTTGTATAATATGTATATTTATGAGTTGTCTGATTACCATAGTATAGGCTCTGCGTAGTTTGGGATCGGATGGCAGTGTGTTAGCTGTCCCAAGATATTTATTATCTAAAAAGTCATCATTTTAAATATGACTGATGATTTAGAATATCATTACGATAAACGATTAATGAAATAATGTACTCGACATGTTTATAGTAGGTACTTATCATTGCAGTGTTACTTCACAATAATCTTTTTTTTTTCTCTTTTTATCCTATAAAACAGTTCTATGAACGAGGGAGATAGCTGCGCGCTGAATTCTGGGCCTTAAAGCTATTTCACGACGATTACCTACATAATTATTGTAACCAAGTGCAGTGTTTATGTGCATATAGTTATATAACATGTTATAAGGAAGCTATAAAGCAATTAGTCACTCTTACCTTAAAGAAGAACCGCCACTTCCCCGCAGAAGAGAGAGTTAAAGGTAGCAAAAATACCTGTTCACATGTTGCGCCCGTAGTATGAAAATGAACCTTAACCCGGATGGAATACAGTTGGTAATGCAATGAAGTGAACCAAGATACCCAAAAGAGAAAAAACCCAGCAAAATTGTGTAAGGAAAACTTGATCTGTGTATGTATACAACCAAAACACTTTTTGTCCGTTGACAGCTGTCCAATTAAGTCCAAATGGTAACAAGAGTTACCAGACCTGTATTTTCTAAGTCGCTGCTGGCTTCCAAGAGTACATAAAGATACGACACTTCAGTGTATTTAGATAAATAGCAGCACTGTGTGAGACATATGAAAATACAGATATTAAACCATATTACTGAAGCAATAGAGTCGATTTTGCAATAAAAGTGGCGAAATACAACAAAAGACATGAACAGTAGATAATAGAAATATTGAATTAACAAAAACACATACCCAGACATATCATAGAATATATACATATTAAATCAATGTTAGTGACAAAAATCCATGAGATATTTAAATCACAAAAATGTGCGTACATTTTGAACATTTGCAACATAAAGCAAACCCCGTTTTACCCAACGTTTGATCAAACGTAAGCTTTGCGAGAATGTTGGAACCAAAGCAGGCTTATGACTAACCTAACCAACCTATTTATTTGCAGAGATTGGACACCAATAATTGTGTCAACACCAGAAGATATATAAGAGGCTTTTCATGTCAGCCGGATGACGTCCATGGCTGGACAAAGGCCTCCCCAATGCAGTTAAGTGCATCATTTGGAGGGATATGTCAAAAACGCCAAGCTTGGCAGAAATGTTTGCGATCGCAGTATGAGAATGAGTAATATGTACTTAAATATTGACCGACTGACTTTCATACGTCCAAAAACCTACCTTATATCAAAATAGCGAAGGTCTAATTTCCCAGCAATGGAAGTAAGTATTACTAGTATATAAATTCTATAGCTAATAAACACACTCAAATCCAAACGCATTCACTATATATGCCAAAAAGTGCTACTCAAATTCATTTTTGTACTTCTAATGCACACTTGAGTTTAACGGAAGTGATTTCGGAAAACATTACTCAAAAACAACTATTTTTAATTAAAAAAACCACATCACCACTCTGCTAATATTATCAAAAATTCTGTAAAATCTCTACTTAGCACAAATATTATACGTTATATATTATATTATAATATAAGTTGTAAGGTAGGATTTTAAGCATCCAGGAGGTTGTGAGTTCAATTATTTAGGGGTCTGGTTGGGTTAACTACTACTCTCTTTGCCTCTGAGTGCAAGTTAAGCCGTCACTCTTGCTTGTCAAGAGATCTTATAGAATCTGAAATCTCATCTAGCCACCTTAGAAACCTGTTCCTTTTGGGTTTAACCTAATATTAGCTAAATTAGGTTAAATTGGGGGCAGACCCCAACAGAACTTAAGGAAACGCCAAATAAATAGGCGAAAAAGAATGCCACGAATAGCGAAGTTTGTTCGCCGAATTATTAATATTAAATACTCAAGATATTCTCAAGTGAACGAAGACCTAATTTAACCCCAGAAATGAGTTTAAGATTGTGCCACCCTTAAAAACATAATTATCAAAAGGGAAATGGTGAAAACTTAGGGGTACAAATTGGCAAAGCGTTAGCCCAGCAAAATACCCTTAATATAGGCCAATAATGGCATATGCAGATCAAAAGGCTAGCGTCCCAACTTAGCGAAGCGTCAAACCTGCTTAACCACAATACTCGGAAGCTCGAAACACAAAACCAAATGCCTCCCAACTTAGCGAAGCGTTAGCCTTGTTGCGGCAAATAACTTACACAACAATAAATAATCCACAGAAAGAAAGCTGCCACCAATCTCCAAATTTCATATACTCAGGCATAAGTACGGCGATGTTTCACAGACGAGATACAAACCAATTTCATGTCAGTGGAACATCAGTAGCTTATTAGCATTAAGGTCTTCAAAAATAACCATATCGTCAAAGTTACGATAATATTGTAGCCCCACGACTAACGAATACTACCTAAAATGTGTGGTTTAATTTTGTATGTTTTCATAATCGCCGATAGCAACACCGGCTGCTAGTAAAACATATAGAAGTGTTTAAAGGTTTTTATGTTGCTATAATGGGATAAAAACGACTATATTTAAATTTATATTTATAAAAACAATTTACTGAGTGGATCTTAATTATAAATAAATGTAAAAGCTTAAGACAAAGCTCGTTGAATTATATAAAAAATAATCGGATAATAAAATAATCGGAAATATAAAAAAAATCATGGAGGTTTTCATGTCTGTGGAAATTTATCAAAATAAGGTTAACTACATTTGGAATTATGCTGATGTCTTTCACGCGGGATATTATTCGTAACTTTGGGATACTTATTTTTGAATTCAACAATATATAGTTTGGTGTGGATGTAAATAGGAACACTAAATGGCAGCTTTCACTCTGACGTATTATTTATTCTGTGGCACCTTTCCGCTTTAAAATTGAGCTTGGTGAAAACCCAAGTTTAAACAGGAGTATACTGGTTTAATCATAGCTCCATATTTTCGAATGCTGTGAGATAAGTTATTTACGTCAAAGTTGTCAGATTGGACGTAAATTAGACTCAAATCAGCAACCGAAGAGACCACGCAATGATTAAATAAGTATCAAGCTTTACTACCACAAAATATCAGCATTTCTGAGACACGCTCACGGGTTGACAGGAGTGGTAAGTGTCCAGTGTATACGTTCAATTAGGCTTAACTTAGTGCAGTCAAAATATTACTGCATGCTACTTTCATTGAACGTGTAATAGCCCCATTTCATATTGATATTTGGAGACTGATAATTTTACATATTTCAATATTTTACGATTATCTTTTAGAAGTAAAGCGATAGCAAAATATGGTCATTGATTTTGCTGGTATTGTAAATTTGCAATTTAACACAAATAATTGCATATTATAGCATACTAAGGTCCACTATTTTATATCCTCATAAGCTGATGGACTGGGCTACTCAACACGACCAACGATGTCGAGTTTACATACCTCGATGAATCGATGGTAACAAACACTTCCCTTTAAGTAGCTAATCAGAATTTTACTTTTCAGAAGAAATTCATTTTTGTTCCAGTTAAAAAAAAATCAAGGCAATCGAAGAAAACAATTTTAACACAAGTCAATTTTGCTATCACTTGGCTTCAAGTAATAAGTTGGAGAAGTTAATGGGCGGACACACACATTCCTGCCGTCCACCAGAGTCTTTAGTATGAGTTTCCAAAAAACGAAACGTACAAACGAGTTCGAGCTCTCTACATTGGTTAAACCGCTATGATTAGTTACTCTCGTGATGGCGTCATATGATTCTAACCGAGTTCAAAAAGAAGGTTGTTATCAATTCCAGTATTTTTTTCATATGTGACGCCGTGAACCGTATTTCGTCATTATTTTTGATTTTATAAGAAATGATTTCATCATGGCCTCACAAAAGTTTTGTTCATTAATTTGTCAAAAATAAAAAGTTGACGTTGATTTTATGTTTTTTATAATAACTGCTTTAGTTCTTTATCGGGCTGTGTCTATATATTGAAAACTATATTTGAACTGTAGTTGCCTATTAACCCACAGTCCTATATAGGGTTAGAAAACAGAGCTGTCTTCAAGTTTTCTCTATAACAACTGATTTTAACGAAATTTATTTGGGAGTTCCCATAATTAAGATCACAAATAATGGAGAAGTTACGTAAAAGGTAAAAAAAATCCACCATACAGTGCAATTGATAACCTCTTTCTTTTGGAATAGGTTTAAAACAGTAACAATGCCAATTACAATGGAACTCGAATTCGTTTATACCGCTCATTTTCTGCGCACTCGTAGTAAGGCTGCTGCACTATTATTGTGGCAGCAAAGCCGCGCCGTGCAGCCGCGGCCCGCTGTCAAGCTGTCCAGGTCCAGTCTTACGGCGGTTGAGGTGGTGCAGGGAGGGCGAGGCGGCGCTGAGCGGGCGCTGCGGCGGCAGGCGGTCGAGGCGCGTCATGGAGTAGGCCCTACCTGGCGCGCGCGGCGCGGGCACCGTGGGCACCAGGTCCGTGCGGCGCCGCGCCACCGACGACCACACCACGGGCGCCGCGCGCTCGGGCTCGTCTGCGGACACCACACCACTCTATTACCACATACTCAACCTAACGGTTACCAAATCGTCTTAAAAGTGGCCTCACTTAGGGCCTACTTTTAAAACTTAGTTAAAATACATGTGACTGTCTTCGTAGCTTCATAACGCAGATATTATTAATTAATTACTTTAAGTTATATTTAGAGTCTGACTAAGTGGTAAAACAGAATACTGTCAACCAGTAATTCTACTTCTCTGAACGATGCGTCCTGGGGCATCCTGTGTCGTAGTCCATACCCCATGGTACGTACTACGACCCAGGGTGCCGCGTGAAGTGATCACACAAATTTACATAAAAAAAGGAATATAAACCATCATTGGCAACTAAAAACCCAACTTTCTGTAGAGACCGGCTATATAAAAATTGTTATGTCTGTCCTCTTACACTCTTATTTAAAATAATGCCGTCATCCGCCGCTTAACCATGTCTCAGCTAAACCCTGCTCAACCACTTAAACCCCCCTCAACTATTTCTTTATTTAAAAACCCTACTTAAAGGTTTCTCAGGTAAGTAACGTCTTTTTATTTTACTCTGTCAACATTTCTGGGACTGGCATAGAGCTTGACCAAAATGAATCGACTAAATCGGATTATGTATCAAAACTTTATGATTTTTGCTCTATGGTAGACATGAAATGATAGATTTATGATCGTAACAGTGCATTTTCAAGGACTATTGATTTTCTTCGGTGGATTTTGAAGTTAGTGATAAGAATCCAACTGGAATTCAGTATTTATTTAAAAATTAAAACTGCTAATAACTTCCATAAACCCTCCATTCACAAACAAACGTCAGCTGATGCAAATAAAATCGATGCGGTTTAAATTTTGACATGGCTTAACCGCGGGTCAAAGTTAAGTCGTGTTTTTTGAATGAAAATTTTGATAAACCACGGTTAAGCGGCCGGCTTGAATTTAAGTAGCGTTTTTAAATAAGGCTGTTAATTAATAAATGCTTATTTTCTTTCCTTCTATATTTTGGGATTTTCTTATGTTTTTGACGTTATACGGCAACGCGATTTGAAACAGGACAAGTCCCTCGCGATACAAGTATTGTAATGAATTCAAATATTGCGGGCATATTTAAAAAAAAATGAGTTTCTGTGTATTGATCTTTCAAGTGTTAAGAATAGCTAAAGATATACAATACAAATTGGATTTTAATTGTATTGTTAAAATCCTCAATATGTTACGAATTACAACTATGCTTTTTTAATATACTCATCCACTCTATCCTACGGTTGCCTGGAACAAATCGCTAACTGCGATGACACCACCTACTGTACATATATTATGTTTATACATTCTGTTCTTATGTATCATATACGTTTGGTGTGCAATAAAAAGTATTTATCTTATCTCGTAACCTCCATATAATCGCACAACAAAATAATACTGTTTTCCTTCATCAAAATTCGCTTCATAACTTAATTTAAACGATTGTATTCAATTGTCAATATTGTCACCTTAATCTAATGAACCAACGTTGGCGTAGTAGGTAATGGCTTGCCTTTCACGCGTTCGTCGTGAGTTCGATTCCCACCCAGGACAGATATTTGAGGGAATGAACATGTCTGTGTGGCCTATCTATATAATTATGTATTTACAAAAGAAAAGTAATATTATGTTATCTGGATTTCAAAGTACAAGTTCTGCTTAGTTTGGGATCAGATGGCCGTGTGTGAATAATGTCCCAGGATATTATTAACTATACTCAATAACAACACGCGTGCAGATAAAAGTAACGCTCGCCCGACGGCTTACACAGCGCATTAGCATAATCATTTCTTAATCCCTTGCAAGGCCACGACGCACATCTCAATACAATAGTGGTATTTAGTTGCGAGGAAACTTACTTTGCCACGTAATGTGTCACCTTCAAGTTCAATACTATCCTTTACTACCACTATTTACCTTCATTAATAAAGTAACTACATCATTAACTTGAAATTACTGACGGTCACCGTAGCCTAGTTGGTAGTGCTCCTGCCTACAAAGCTGGTGGTCCTGGGTTCGAATCCCGGTAAGTGCAAATATTTGTGTGATGAGCACGAATATTTGTTTCTGAGTCATGGATGTTTTCTATGTATTTAAGTATTTATCTATCTATATAAGTATGTATATCGTCGCCTGGTACCCATAGTACAAGCTTTGCTCAGTTTGGGGCTAGGATGATCTGTGTGACATTGTCCCGAGATTTTATTATTATAATTACGTTTTAATTAGGACCTAAATTTTTTTTGCTTGCGGCCCTAGGCAGCATGACTGTAACGTGTTTGAGGCCCCTATAAAAAAAAGTTGCGTATGGCTGCCTTATTGCGTATCTTAAATGTATACAATCTAAGGAATTATTAAGGTGAAACTTTATGGCAACATTGGGATTTGAAAATTCGATGAAACGAAAAAGCAACGGTAAAATGACAACATTCATAAATAGGATTTAGCTTGCTAGAGAGCGAGTTAGATTACATGTGTGCCTTTGCGGCTGCGGACTAAGAAGAAAGCCTTTGGAAACTGTTCCATGTCCTAAACAACGTGGAATATTATGAATTGTTTCTTTTTTTTTTCATTTGCGTATTAATATTCGTTGCTTAACTAATTTATGTTAAATATTTAACACATGTGTTAATTTGACTAATAAGTTTTAATTATACCTCTCGTTTTATTTGTACATATTGAATACATGGAATCTGAATAAATAGTAATGTGGTATAATATATTTTATATATTAAATGTAATATTCCGCATTAAATTTTTTATACTATATTTTTATACGTTACTCTATGTTTATCTCATTCTCTTGTAGGCAACTTTTCTAAAGTTTAACTTCTGCTGGGTTCGAATGAAACACATACACTTTCTTGTATCCAGCATTCGGGTAACAGAGGTGCGGTGCACAACAAGATACGAGATAAGTATCTATATATTACTAGCTGTGCCCCGCGGTGTTACCCGCGTTAAAATTTATAAATTTTCTTTGCTATAAACCTCACGGAGCCCGAGACCTTTCCAACGAATGCAAAACCGTGGAAATCGGTTCGTGCGTTCTGGAGTTATAGCGTCAGGAAGGAAAACCCGACTTATTTTTATATAGTAGATTATGTAGCAAAGACCTAACGGCTGCCAAAAACGCCCGCAAACAGTACAGAACAGAGCACAGTCAGAGGTGGACATTTGACTTTAACATTTTATTTTGTAAATGGTGCTCCGAGGCCGATTGGACTCGAAGCACGATTTACAAAAAAAGTATAGCATTCTGACAAAACTGTATGTGGGACCCGAGCACAATTTACAATTAAAATTTATGCATGAAAATTAACAACTACTCAAATTAAAGTACAGACGCCAGCACATCCAGCTACCCCAATCTGTCAAAATTATTGATTTTCAACTTTATCACATAAGCATAAGGTTCAATTTCAATCGCGAAAATTTGACAGATTGGGGTAGCTTAATGTGCTGGCGTCTGTACATTTTTTTTTTGTTAACATCACAGACAAATATATAAACTTATATAAAAAAGAAAAAAACAATCGAAAAATAAAGAACACATGTAATATTACGCATAATAACTAGAAACTGCGGATAATATGTTTTAACGGCAATCATGCATTAAAATTTAAATCTTAAGCCAAGCATTTTAAAGTAGGTACGTATTGCGTTAAAGCAATATACTATATCTTCTCTTCCTCGTGTGCAATAAGCAATTCATTCCAACTCTTTTATAAAGAAAATAAATTAGTATTAGTTATTATTTTGTTAAGTGTTATAGGGCCCACACTGAAATATCATACTTTTTGTTTTGGAATTCAAAGCTATACCAGAACGCATGAATGTCAATCTTGTTACTTCGGCATAAGGTATATAATCATTTTTTATTTTAAAATAGTCTCTGAGTCAAGGGCGCTTTTGTTGTTAATTATAAAAAATAACAAAACGCAAACTCGTCCACAAATTTTGGAATGTAGGTACAACACATAAAAGGACCGCAGCACATTTTTCGATATGAATACAAAAATTTTGCGGGTTCGAACCTCGCTCAAGACAAATATTTGTGTACATGAACATGTATATGTCTTGGTCTAGATGAATTCTGTATATTTAAATTATAAAAAAAAACAGTAACAAAAAATATAAAACAATATATTCAAGAAACATCCGCCACTCAATAAAAAAATATGAAACTGCATATTCCGGAAACATCCCCTACTGTTTAAAATGTATGGAGCGACATATTCCGGGAACGTCTCCTACTGAATAAAAAAACATGGATAACCATTCGACTGTAGGTTTGTTTTTTCTATACATATAACGCAATTTCGCCATTATTAGTGAAACGTCCGTTTTAAGTCCGTTAAAGGTGTCCCTTCGTCCAGCATACTCACCATGGAATCCTGATATTTCATGAATGTCAAAAAACTGTTCTGAAATAGTGCTAAATAGTGCCCAAAGGAAAAAAATAGTGCTCTTGTACTTGCGAAGTTATAGCCATAGTTCGATGAGTATGCTGGACGAAGGTTACGCCCAGCATACTCACCTCCGTCCGGAGAATCTGTATACGCTTCAAACATAATTCATACTTCAAAAAATAGTTCCCAAATAGTGCCAAACGGTGCCCAAAAAGAAAAAACAGTGCTCGAATAACTTCGGAGTTATAGGCTTCGTTCAGTGAGTATGCTGGGCGTAGGTTCTACGCCCAGCATACTCACCTCAGTGCGCGAATATCGAACGAGCTATAGGTACAATTTACGTCTCAAAAAATTGTGCTTGAAATAGTGCCCAATATCAGTCCAATTTTTGCTTGACTTTTGACCTAGAAAACCATTAAATTTGATTGTAAACTTCTACATACATTACATTGAGTACAGTCGAATACAATATTATTAACTTTCTTTCTAACAATTTTTGTCTTGTGTAAATTATTAATTGTCTATGTAAGGGAGTATTTACTTTAGAATCGCAATATTATTAATTACACATTATTTTAATAATACTTTATAATAATATGACCTTAGTAAAAAAGTTTGTAGTAATTCCCAATATACTGTACCACACTGCATTATTTATACGCGAATGTAAGATGAAGATCGGTCCTAACTTGTTAGTTCCTATTTTGTTATTGTTTGTTTGTTTTTTTTTTGTTCTTGTAAAAGTTATTTTATTAATAACTTACAGAAATGTGATTATAAACTGTGATTGTTAATTTGTAATTACTATAGGGTATTTAATATTAATAAAAAAAACGTGATTATAAACGGTGATTGCTCAATTTATACTTATTTGTAAGATAATTTTATTGTGATTAAAACGTTGTAGCAGTAAAACAAAGTACAAGTACCTACGTGTTATATTTTAGAAAGTTTTACCAATATTTGGCTAAACATTTTTTTATATGTATATTATATACAATATTAAAACTACAATTTTTTCTATTTACATTGATTATATTATGAATGTTAACAAAAGCTGTGAACTAGTTAACTAGAATTCTGATTACTTTGGCCCTTTAAATAGTAATAAATAACGTAAGTAATTAAAAATGTTTTTTATTGCTAAACCTTAAATTGATGAAACTATTGGAAAGAGTTTTAAAAATTTGTATAACTATGTCACAGTACTAGTTTTGACTGGTTATAAGTTTTGCCTGCAACATATATACAAAAAGAAACTGTATAATTTCCTTTTTACAATTTTTCAAGATATTAATTTTATTGGCTGCAAATGACTGTTTTTATTCAGACAAACACACAATGCAATGAAGTAATAGACTTCATTTACGCTTAAAGTTTCATTCATTTATTATTATTTATAAAATATATAATAATGCATTTAATCGAAAGTTTTTGACATGTGAGAAAATACCATAATTATTTCCAATAACATGAAGTCTACAATTAGAAAGTTTAATATTTTTGTCCAAAAACATGTGTCGACGACTGTACCCCATTTTACGTTAGTATGTAGAAGTTTACATTAAAATTTAATGGTTTTCTAAGTCAAAAGTCAAGCAAAAATTGGACTGATATTGGGCACTATTTCAAGCACAATTTTTTGAGACGTAAATTATACCTATAGCTCGTTCGATATTCGCGCACTGAGGTGAGTATGCTGGGCGTAGAACCTACGCCCAGCATACTCACTGAACGAAGCCTATAACTCCTAAGTTATTCGAGCACTGTTTTTTCTTTTTGGGCACCGTTTGGCACTATTTGGGAACTATTTTTTGAAGTATGAATTATGTTTGAAGCGTATACAGATTCTCCGGACGGAGGTGAGTATGCTGGGCGAAACCTTCGTCCAGCATACTCATCGAACTATGGCTATAACTTCGCAAGTACAAGAGCACTATTTTTTTCCTTTGGGCACTATTTAGCACTATTTCAGAACAGTTTTTTGACATTCATGAAATATCAGGATTCCATGGTGAGTATGCTGGACGAAGGGACACCGTTAAAGGGGTCCAAGAGGACACCTTAGTGTTCGTTGGGTAGATGAAATTAAATATTTTTTTTATATACTGTGGACACGGGTCTCATCGCGATAAATATTTAGGTAAATCATTACCTTGGTTACCCGACGTTTCGGCATGGATTGCACCAGCCGTGGTCACGGGTCTGACCCGTTCTGACCCGTGACCACGGCTGGTGCAATCCATGCCGAAACGTCGGGTAACCAAGGTAATGATTTACCTAAATATTTATCGCGATGAGACCCGTGTCCACAGTATATAAAAAATGTGTACAAATCGCGAAAGTTTAAAAACATTAATTAAATAAATTGTTGGAAAAGATAAGCGAAGTCAAGAACCAACTGGAATCTATTGGAGGAGGCCTATACTCGCCAGGGGCCTTAACTATAAGTTAGTTAGCAAATTACTACATTTTTTTTTTGTTTTGATAAAGACAACGCCCGCGCTAGGTAATCTAATCCCTGTGTCGTTGGATACTTTACAAACATATAATAGACTGACACAAATTACATCCAGACTCAGAACAACTATTCATGGGGTAATAGATGTCCGGCGCGGGACTCGAACCCGGGACACGAAGCGGCGAGGCGACTGTCTCAGCTGCTGCGCCACACGTGCAGTACAAGTAAAAGGCTTTATTATTATTATAAAGGGGTCCTCTTTTATATGATGCATGCTTTATTCGATTAGTATAGTACGCCACTATCATAGTACATAGGCAATAAAGGCATAGCGAGAGAGTGAGATAGATAATTAGATATTCGTATTAAAATAGGATAGTTATAATTTTCATAACGTCAGTGTGGGAGTGCCATTATAATTGAGAAAATCTATACACAAGGTGTAACATCAATAACATAAAATACTTAACTGCCCGGTAATAACTTAGCGTTATCCATACATTTAAAAAACTCCCAGTTGCATTATAATGTAGATTTTCTGGGCACCAAAGGGCGATATGGTAGTTTAAATAAAAAATATCATTGTACGATAATAAATCATAATCGCAACGCTTTTCATTTACTTTGAATTTTAAACTCTTATTTATTTATTCGTATGGGCAGTAGCTGTCAGTTTCAGTTTTAAAAACCACTCGTTAGGCTTCTGGCTTAGTTTGAATAGCCAGTTTAACGTTCAAACCACAGAAAGGAAAATTAAACAATAGATTGCGGTCACCCATCTATAGCCAGCCCGCACGCTTAGATACTTAACCTCGCGAAACTTTTTTTTTTGTATTAAGAATGTATGGAAAACGTAAGACGTCACCGAGCAGTTCAACCTTTATAAGGCTGTTGATACGTTTCTTATTTATTGATATTGGACTCTATTATAAGCTAAGAGAGTTTAAAATATCTTAGCAACTAGTCCTACTGCCTTATAAAATAACAAGATTAAGATGGAAACTAGATGTGCGTCAAACCGCTGACAGCACAAACGAAGCAAGCACAGCCGCTTATTAGCAGGGGTCAAAGATTCGAATCCCAGAATAACGTACATTTTTGTTTCCATATTTCATTGCTAAAATATCTTCAATGTCATAGATTGATGAACTCAACCCAAAATTTTACACTACTTATGTTACAACTTGTATATTCACACACTATGTTAATAATTTTAAACAAATTGCCAATCAAAACTCGTGTGTGACAGATATTAGTTCTAAAAACATCCACTTACAGAAACTGGTAAACATCAGCACTCCTTCATTGGCAGCATAAATAAGGAAATATATTAGCATTGTACATACACAGCATATTAATTAAGACACAGTATGTAAATGAATATATTTTAAGAAAAAGTTAACTTAACCTTTAATCAAACAGCGTATGTTCATAATTTATTTATTGCATTTTAAATTTTATTACGACACGATAGAGTTTAAAATGAGGTGGGAACTATTACACACATTGTTCAATTAGGGGTTAAACCCTTAAACAGGCTATGCTATATTTTTATTTCATTGTTATAGGACCTTATTACGAAACGATAAGGTTGAAAATTGATGTGGTCTCGTAAGTACGCAGCCTGTTTAAAGGTTAAGATTATTGCAATAAAGTCTTATAAGTGTTATATAATTTTACCACTATAAGGAAGAGTAGTCCTATAAGTCTCTTATACGTGTACTCATCGCGTATAAAATAACTGTGTGCTTAGCATTTGCCAATTCCCTGAGAACAGGAACAGTTTGAAGTCCACACAACACATTTGAAGAGAAGTCATTTTTGTGTCTACAATTACGTGTATGAGATCTGTATCGATCTATCGCTAAAACTGAAGCACCAAGCACACCAGCCCAGAAGAACCTTTCTTATAGTGGTAAGCCTGGAGTTATAAACCTCTGATAGATAGGGTTGTCAACGGAAATCTCTTTGAAGAAGTGTATAATACAATAGAATTGCATATATTTGGATATGACACGTCTATTTTCGAAATGATCCAGCCTCTTTAATACAAAGTAGCTTATCTTTGCCCTAAGGAACTTCTATTTTTACTAGGTACCGTCCTTTTGGACTATGTACAGACGCCAGCACATCAAGCTACCTCAATCTGTCAAATATCCCCAATAGAAAGTGAACCTTATGCTTATGTGATAAAGTTCAAAATCAATAAAAGAAATTTGACAGATTGAGGTACCTGGATGTGCTGGCTTCTGTACCATCCCTTGGGACTATTCAGCAAAAATTACACCTGTGAAAAATCCGTTGGGACGACCCAGTATCCAATTAGATGCTGTCGGAATGCAGTATGAAAGTGGGCAGTAGACCTAGAATTTCTAGAACCTTCTTACCTTTGTTATCAGTGTCTGATGTGTCCAGTTGTAGTGCGGAAGCGCGTCTTGTGAGTGGCGCAGACGCGAACATCACATTCGTTGTTGATGCCGCCCTGGAATATACGTACAAAGCATATTAGACTTAATTATCGAGCTGTTAGGATACATATTGGGACGTCTTTGTTGATGACGTCCTAAAATTATACGACAAGCACTGTATAATTTGGTGATATGTTAGGCGTTTTGTACATTACGGACAGTTTATACTAAAATTGCATTTATTACAAAAGCAGCTTAGGAATAGTTGGAATGCCTTGCGATCATACCCTAAATTGCATGACACACCGTGTGGTTAACCTAGGTATAACGTATAGCACGAGCTCTACTCTAACAAGTCTGATGTCCCTTATAAAGTACTGAACCAAGAAGAGGGTTAAGCTAAGTAACTAAATGTTAAAACTTATGCAGATCTCTTACTATCTTCATGCTGATCTCTCTCTAGGTTACGCAACGTGGTAAAGTTTAACATAGATATAACTGGTGCTTCTATAGGTATTGTATGATATTTGAGCGGATCACTCTCTCCATGACCTTGCACAGCAAAGAGGTTACCGCTATAATAGGCCTGTAATTCGTAGAGTACGTAGACTGCTGTCCCTTATAAAGTACTGCCGCAAGAAACGGGTTAAGCCTAACATCCTATACTGATGCAGATCTCTTTCTATGTTACGTACCCCCAAATATTACAGACAGACACAAGAAAATTCTATGAAGTATTATGAAATTACGGCACAAGCTCTACTCTAAGTAGTCTGCTATCCCTTATAAAGTACTAAAACAAGAAGCAGGTTAAGCTAAGTATCTAAAATGGGGGACATCCTACCCTCATACAGACCTCACTCTATATTAGGTACGTAATCCAAATATTACGAACAGTTAATAATTTCAATAGTTTGAAACAACTTTTTAAGTCCAATGAAAGCATTTTACGTACGGTACATTTTAAACGAAATAAAATTGTTAGGTACCTATACTTTATTCAACGTTCATTATTAAAATTCCCTAATGAATAGTTAATGAATTATTTCGCCGAAATTGGAAGAATGTGCTGCAGTGTTGCAACATAATTCATCATAATTTAGTTTTTCGCCGAATGAAGTGTCTTTAGCATTAATTAAATTGTGGTAAACACGATCGTCGATGTATTCATGAAGAATAATATAACTAATTACTAAAATCTGAGATTAGACATTCAATAAAATACTTTATTTAAATATATATATAAAGGTTTATTATAATAGAAAATTTACAATATATTTTAATCGTAGACACACGTGCGGTCTGTATGGTATATCGAGTAAGTGATAGATGGAGTCGTCCCGCACTCTCTTCCCCCCGGTAACCGGTGTATGCGTGGACATACTGTTTACAATAATCGTCATTAACTTAAAGTAAAAGTATAACTTATACACATCTGCATTACATCGGCTTATGTTCATCCATCTCGCGTACAAAGTAAATCTACTGCTATAGTATAATAGCCAGCGATAGTATTCTAAATGCACCCTAATTAATTAAAACCCTGTTTATCAATAAGTTGAAGTATAACTTAACGATAACAAATGTTTGTAACATTGGCTAAGCTAAATCCATCTCAATAAACAACAGTGACTTATCGTAAATTAAAATGTAACTAATGGGTAATGCATCGACTAATGTTAATACATCTCGCGTACAAAGCAATGCTGCCGCTGTTGCATAGAAAGCAATGTTATTCCAAATGCTACACAGCGCATACGTGTCAGCAAGGCAGCCATATCTTATCAGCACTCCAATACAATCTACATATCTGATTGTTCAATACAATCTACATAATGTCACCTACAAGGTGGTGAAGAGGTTATTTTGTTATGTTATTCGATATTCATGTATAAAATGTAATACGGTATAGAATCTATAGAGCCCATTATATATTTATAGTATGAGATCCGATTACTACTATTTTTACTACTTAAGCTATCATTCTGCGTCCCGCTTTGCTCTCGAGTAGGGTTGCCGGATTTGTTCGTTTGGAGAACGTCCGTGGAGCGTCCAGCCGGGCTTTCATTTCTAGTCCGGGTTTAAGCATTTAAAGTCTTGGACCGCCGCCGCGCCACTGTGGAGAACTGTCGAACCGACACTGGCAGTGATAGTGACTTTAAGAACATTTATGACTGATGACATGTCCGGGTCCTGGTCTCCAAAAATTTTAGTTTTAACGGGTCTTATTGTGGCTACCAAATTTTAGAGATGGCAACCCTACTGTGGAGGGTAGTGGAACTATTCATTTTCCAACTCCTCGTTGTTTCTGATTAAATTCGTTGCGGGATCCAAGACAGTTAAAGCGATTCCCCGGGACATGCCTGAGCCTTACCGCTGAGTGTCATTTCATTGTGTGCCACCGTTGATCCTGGCTTTTTTAACAAACATATAATAGACGGACACAAAATACATCCAGACTCAGGACAACTATTTATAGGCCACACAAATAATTGTCCGGCGCGGGACGAACCCGCGACACGAAGCGGCGAGGCGACTGTCTTAGTCGCTGCGCCACACGTGCAGTTTGTGTTACAGTGGTGGGTAAGAGGGAGGGACTAGTATGTATCTGATTATTGAAAGGATACACTCAAAATCATGTTAAGTGAAATTGAGGAATCATTTTTGCTGTGTTTCAAAGTAAAAATTTAACCGCAAGCAACATCACTATTTTATGTGACTGGCCTGTTGGTCTAGAGGTTAGTCACCTTGACTGTTAAGCCAGAGGTCGTGGGTTCGATCCCCACCCAAGAGAAATCTTTGTATGAAGAACACAATTATTTGTTGTGTTTGGGTGTAATTTATCATATTGTATATATGTTTCTCAGTTGTGTGGTTGTCATAAAGACTGCATAGTTTGGGATCAGTTGGAAGTGAGTTTGGTGTCCCAAGGTATTTATTTATTATCTAGGTGAGGCGAATGCTCTCACCGGTCCGTAAGTGATCAGCGAGGTTAAGCAACTAGGTTCGCTGTCTATAGATGGGTGATCGCCAAAGCGGTTTAATTTCTGAGCTTCTCCGTGCTTCGGAAGGCACGTTTAGCTGTCGGTCCCGGTTGTACTCATTCGACAACAGTCGTTAAGCCATGTCAGAGGCCTACTGGGCGGCTTGAACAATTCTGACACTAGGGTAACCGCTGCCCATATGATAAGTATACGAACTACTATTGAACACGATTCTGCTGGACAATTAATAGATACACCTACGATTAATTATACTTGCAGATAGATAATAGCTAGCTCGGCCTTGTTGATCCTACCACCAAGTGTGCTCAAAGTTCTCAGCGTGGGAAGTACCTATTGTATTCTATGCCGTACTCACACGGCCAAAATAAATTAACCTAGTATAAGGCACGCACAATAGTGACAAAGCAATAAGGTGGCATAAAATCAGCGATGTTATTGTCGCGTCGAGATCAGTGACAGAAGTGGAGCATGAACGTACGGTTGACGACACCAATAAACGATATTTAACAACCTACTAGAAGTGTTCATAGCTAGATACTTTCACCGTTTCGTAAGTGATCGGCAAGGTTAAGCAACTAGGCTCGCGGTCAGGCCACAGATGGGTGCCCACCAAAGTGGTTTAATTTCTGAGCGTCTCTCCGTGCTTCGGAGGGCACGTTAAGCTGTTGGTCCCGCGGGATGACTTTTAAGCACCGCACGGTATGAGATGGAGTGGAGATATCACGGCTATCTGATCCCATACTAAGCAGAACTTAGCTCTGCTTAATATGGGATCAGATGGCCGTGTGTAAATAATTTACCAATTATTATTATTATTAATTTGAAATGAAGATAGTATATTAAATTTTAGTTTTATAGCATTATTCGCAATGCAATAGTGTGAAAGGTGATCTCGATATATGACGTTTCAAATGCAACTGTGAACATATCAGTCGGCTAAGTTTCTATAAAAAAAGCCAATGGATAACATCTTTATCCTCCGTAGGGTATAAACAGAATCGAGAAAAACATGTACCTGAAAATAATTATGTATACTTAAATATATTAATACAAACATGTTCTGACTATTTACAAGCTTGTTTTTAAAGTCTACCGGAATATAAACCTTTTTTATTTTATTTTAAATCCTGATCTGCCAGTGAGTACCGTTCCTAGCTTAACGCAGAGCGCCTGCCCCAGATTGACACCGGACAATTAAATTTATGAATACCCCTTTTTGAGATTCGATAGTTTTTACCCTGAGTAATCAGCTACATTGATTTTCTAAATTGTAGGTAACACCACGGGGCGCAGCTACTCTACCATAATGTAGAACATTCCAAAGACGAAACTGACAAGACATAGCCGAGAAATTGCATTATTAGCACAAAAATATCACCATTGACAAATTAGCTGATAAAGACCATTGTGTGCTAAACAATGGAGTGACGTCATGAGGTCACTGGACCACGCCGGAAGGTGACACAGGATACAGGATTGCAAATCAAGTGGGCATTAAAATTAATCCTAGACATGAGGTAATATTCATTGGCATTTTGAAATTATGCGCAGGAGTTGCTTGCCAAACAAGTCTGTTAGTTTTTCTTTGTAACCAACGGCCAATATAGTGTAAAGAAACACGTCAAGCCTTAAAAAATCCCTATTCTTGTCCGTTCCTGGGTTGTTGGAAGAGATCACATGTAAGTGATAAATTGTATACTTTTTAATTATATGCTGCTGTGATTGTGTGATTTTACTATTGGTGTACAATAAAGAGTTGATTTCATCTATCTAATGTTCCTGGAAGAGGATGTAGTCACAAAGGTTGAAAAAGATTGGTGAGATGTTTTGGCCATTTAGAAAGGATGAATGAAAGAATATTAACAAAAGAAGTATGCCTGGCCTGTGTGAATGGGACAACCGGAAGTGGAAAACCTCGTCGAACATTCTCTGACCAAATTGGAGACGTTCTCAAGCAAGGGCAGGTCAGAAATACCCTAAACCGGCGAGCACGTATGAAAAATATAATGACAGTAATCGAGGCAAAAGAGGTATGCAATGATCGTGACAAATGGAAATCCGTTGTCTCTGCATACCCCTCTGGGAAATAGGCGTGAGTCTATGTATGTATGTATGTATCTAATGTTTATGCTATCCCTCAAATACAGTGGGCCTCATAGGTCCGCAAGTGTTCGTAGCGCCGAGGTTGAGCAGTTAGTCAAATTGCCGCTAAGTGGCTGTTAGATAAATGGATTGATGTAGATTATAAATTTCCACAATAATCCCGGAAATAAAGTCTAGAGGTACGCGGAGACGTACGTAGTTAAGCGCCTGCGCACGCGGTCGGTCTATAGATGGGTGACCGCCCAAGAGCTTTAACATCTCTTTTGCCTCGTTTACTGTCCTTATATTCTTCATACATTATGATTTATCGTCCTCCTTCACTTTTGACACAACCAGGATTTTGAATCTTATTATCTGCTGTTTAACAAACTATTTATTGGCAGAACTTATAAATGGTATTATCATTCCATAATTATTTTGGTCTTCGACAAACTCTTTCAAGCGAAGTACACTATATCCTGCTTCTCCTAAGCTTAACCATTTAACCAACAAAAACCCATACCGTTTTATTTGGTTTGCTCAAATTCAGCTTCGTCTTGGTAATACCAAAAGGATCACGTAAGTCCATCGTCGTCCAATTTGTGTTTTACCAAATCAGCAGTAAAATTTGAGGCGATAAGATCTTCTACTAAGAAGCCTACATCAAAAGTAAAGGGGCATGTCCCCGCGTGCGATCGGAGTCGGATAATATAATTACGAGTACATGGCCCTATTGCGGGAGGATACGCAAATTAACAAAATCTATGTTTATTTATAATAAAATACTAGGCTACGAATAATCAATAATGCTGCTAGCCATATTATATCTTTTAAATAGATAAATAAATCAATATATAACTCATCATCATTCATTAAAACAATTTGTCAACGACAAAAATTGATATAGTAAAATTTGAATCCTACATTAGTGGACGAAAAATAAGGAGCTTAATTTTTTAATAACATCCATACATACATAGACTCACGCCTGTTTGAATGATCACACCGATCCGTAATCGATCGGCGAGGTGAAGTAACAGTGGTTTATTTTTTGAGCGTTTCCGTGCTTCGGAGGGCACGCTAAGTACTCGGTCCCGGTCGTAGACATTAGACAACAGTCGTTAAGCCGTGTCAGAGGCCTACTGGTCGACTTGAAAAACTTCATAGTTAATGCATCTATTATCATCATATCATTATTTGTATACGTAGTACTTACTCTAGCTCAGTGCCATCCTATTTCACTCTGATGAAACTGAGTAACATATTTCACTATGGGCAGTGGTTACCCTAGTGTCATCACTAGGGTAACCACTGCCCATATGATAAGTAAGTAGCTAAGTGAAATGTGTTACTCAGTTTCATCAGAGTGAAATAGGATGGCACTGAGCTGGAGTAAGTACTACGTATACAAATAATGGCTTTATGTAAAACTGTGGCAGTGATGACACTAGGGTAACCACTGCCCATACGATAATTAAGTAAGTAGATAAGTGAAATGTGTTACACAGTTTCATCAGAGTGAAATAGGATGGCACTGAGCTGGAGTAAGTACTACGTATACAAATAATGGCTTTATGTAAAACTGTGGCAGTGATGACACTAGGGTAACCACTGCCCATACGATAATTAAGTAAGTAGATAAGTGAAATGTGTTACACAGTTTCATCAGAGTGAAATAGGATGGCACTGAGCTGGAGTAAGTACTACGTATACAAATAATGGCTTTATGTAAAACTGTGGCAGTGATGACACTAGGGTAACCACTGCCCATACGATAATTAAGTAAGTAGCTAAGTGAAATGTGTTACACAGTTTCATCAGAGTGAAATAGGATGGCACTGAGCTGGAGTAAGTACTACGTATACAAATAATGGCTTTATGTAAAACTGTGGCAGTGATGACACTAGGGTAACCACTGCCCATACGATAATTAAGTAAGTAGCTAAGTGAAATGTGTTACACAGTTTCATCAGAGTGAAATAGGATGGCACTGAGCTGGAGTAAGTACTACGTATACAAATAATGGCTTTATGTAAAACTGTGGCAGTGATGACACTAGGGTAACCACTGCCCATACGATAATTAAGTAAGTAGATAAGTGAAATGTGTTACACAGTTTCATCAGAGTGAAATAGGATGGCACTGAGCTGGAGTAAGTACTACGTATACAAATAATGGCTTTATGTAAAACTGTGGCAGTGATGACACTAGGGTAACCACTGCCCATACGATAATTAAGTAAGTAGATAAGTGAAATGTGTTACACAGTTTCATCAGAGTGAAATAGGATGGCACTGAGCTGGAGTAAGTACTACCTATACAAATAATGGCTTTACGTAAAACTGTGAAATCATTCCCCAAACCTGATCACCGCATGTCTCAGCCCTGCTTCGTTGCAAAGCAATGTCACTTTTTCCTCCGCTTGACATTTAAAGCAGCATGCTAAGTAGACCGTAAAACAATTACCCAAAACACTCACGAGTATATGTATACTGAATACTTTATACTGGCCTGGTTGTCTAGTGGTTTGTGACCCTGCCAGAGGTCGCGGGTTCGACCACCCAGGACAATCATTATGTGATGAGCACGATTATTTGTTGTTTATCAGGGTGTAATTTATAATTTAGTGCGTGATTTAATTTTTCGGCTATGTCTTGCCAGTTTAGTCTCGAGTGTTCTACATTATAGTAGAGTCACCGCCCTGTGCTACCTACAATTTAGTTATTTAATCTAGCCTATGAGGCCTGATCCGGGGTTTGCGTACCTTCCATGGCAACGAAATCTCTGTACAGCTTTCGACCAATTAAATCACAGGAAAAATACACGTGTACGAATGTGAACATGGGGATTGGCCGAACGCCGCAATGAGATGAAATGAATAAGAGAGAAAGAGAGAGAAGATGGGCTTTGTTGGCGTGGTTGGTAAATGCTTGCGTTTCACGCCGCAGGTCGTGGGTTCAATTACCACAGATAATTATGTATATAAGTATGTATTAAGAAAAGTAGATAGTACATTTAACATATCAGTTATCTGGTTTCCATAATACAAGCTCTGCTTAGTTAGCGATCAGATGACCGTGTGTGAATAATGTCCCAGGATATTATTATTTTATTATTATACATATCGAGTATTCGTCGCATGCTAGCTACGCTACACTCATTATACCAACTAACTACGGAGTACACTCAAAACCGCAAGCTCTATAAATACTATGCAGCAATGTATCCAACAATTTAGGCGACAAACAATTCCGTACATAGTCATGCCTGACCTACAAGCCCTGTGCCGCAAAGTATAAATATAGGTACACTTATGACCCACTTCTTCTATTCCTGATTGGGTACGACATGACTGTTTAATTAAATAATGCATATTTATTACGATCGTAAATGATTGTTGATTAATCAATGATACTCTGGGTTGGGACATGTTTAAAATATGTATGTACCATTCCCGCTCTATGCCCTTTAGTTTGTAGTGCGTCCTGCATCTTCGCGTATTAACGTAGAGCGACCGTTACACGAACCGACTCATACATCCACGTCTCTGTCAAAGGTGTCCACCGGCGCGACTTATTGAGTGAGTAGTAGAGTAGTTATTTGCTAGAGCTTATTGTTCAGTGAAGCAAAGACCTGTTTTTAAGCTTAGTGAAAACATTGTCTCTAACTTCAGACAGTGACAGTGGAGGCAGTAAGCCTGGGAGAAGCTATAATAATATCTTAAGCTGTGACCGAAATCCAGTCAGAGTGGCCTCAGGTATTTGTCGCTTAAATTAAGCTCCTGTTTGAGTGGCTGCGTTCGGTGCCTTCCATTTTTAATATAATATAGTACCTACTAAATTTAAAAAAGTTACTTGTAAGTTATTAAAGCATCATTATGTGATAAATCTAACCTAAGTCTAGTTGCTTACTTATTGTGAACTTGAAAAGTGCAAGTGTATGTTAATACCCAAGTGCTGAATAAATTTCATTATATCAATATTTTACAATGTTCGAAAACATACACACCCAACCTTCTAGGAGGTCGTACACGGAGACTTATTCTCCGTAACCCCTAATTAATTATCAGTCTGCCTATTTTCTAGAACTGTGCTATCGGCGTGGCTTAATTACTTTAGCCTCTAAAGCTTACTCCATTATACTGAAGATTATATTTACTTAACTAACATTATTCCATGTTCCATTACAATTAACGCGTATCACATGTACTGGGGTAGTTTATTTAATCTAGTTAACGCCCTCCCCAAGGTCTGGTGTTTAATTACAAGAAACTGTTTGATTATATTGCGTATTGTGTAAGGGATCTTAGAGCACGTGCACACCACGTTGTTAAAACGCGCTTTTCGACAGCGAGCTTTTATCCTACAGAGCAGTATGTTGTCGTTTGTATCGATAAAAACGCGATGCAAACGCGCGTTTGTATTGATACAAACGCGATGCTAACGGGCGTGTGTATCGATACAGACGCGCCACCGCGCCGGTTCCGCGCGGTTTTATCGATACAGACGCGATGCTAATAATATCGATTCAAACGCGGATTTGAATATATACATGTGTGCGAAGGTCCGCAGGCTGTGTCGGACTTGCGTGCGAATCGCGTCTGTTTCGCTACAAACACACGCCGCACACTTAGTTATAAAAGCTATAATATAAGCTAGTAATTAGGTAGGAGCCTAAATCATTAGACTTTCAATAAAACCTCTCAATTCTATATTCGCCGGCCGAGAGAACTACTGGAAAGCTCCGCGCCCACCATAATTGATACGTTTTCCTAAGGTTCATACTTCACGTTTGCATCCTTATTTATGAAAATAAGGAAATATAGGCATACACTTTAGTTCAACGTTGCAACGCACCTGCGATTCCTCTGGTGTTACGAGTGTGTATGGGCGGCAGTGAACACTTAACATTAGGTGACCCACTTGCTCGTTTGTCGCCCTCTGATATATAAAAAATAGGACAATCCATAGAATGCGTGAACGTGTAAATGAATTCTTGTTACAAGCGTCATAGACTACGGTAACCACTTTGATCAGGTGGCCCGTACCTACAGTACCCGGCGATAAATATTGCACATCGGCCTTTGGAGGGAGACGGTGGGCTGATTTCGGCCGATTTCGTTTTGTCAGTCGTTCAAGTGCCATAGAACGCGGTCGCGTCCAGTTCAAAATATATATATGGAGTTGTTAACACCCCCAAATTTAAATAATTTAAAGTTGTACTATGGCATCTTTATGAAAAAGAGGGAAACCTTTACGAGGTCAGTCACGCCAAATTATCTACAATGTTTATAAATATTACGTAACCAAAACTAACAGATTTAAAAAAAATGAAGATGAAAATGTAAGTTGTTATTTTAAGAAGGTTCAAGCGCGAGTTGCACATGATAATGTGAACATATTTTTTTTTTTTATTTTACCCGAACATAAAGCCATCACTTATAGAAAAATTGGTGTATTTTATACAAAGAATAAAAAGAATTATTAAAAGAAGCAAATTAAAATTGTTTTAATAGCTCCTAATAGATACCGGACTGTTTGTATTTCGTGCGACAGAGATAACGCTCTACAGAGCCGAGGTTGGCCGATTGTCTCTTTCCAAATGTCGATGTGCAATATTTATCGCCGGGTACTGTACATGCCGATTGAGTAGTAGGTTTAATAAATTCTAAGTGCAGGAACTCTACCCAACGAAAGCCTATGTAGGTATATACATATTCCAGACACGTGGCCTTAGTTAATCATACTATGTAAGGGCTGGCCTTGTCTTGCCTTGACCTTTGCTGTTCGATCTATGGCGCAAATAGCTTTTAGCTATAAAATATAAGATATGAATCAACTTAGGAAGAGTTTGAGAGTTATATGTAGAGCTGCTTTAAGAGCGAGTGAGCACTATCTATGGTGCACCTTATTGACATGTTGCTACCGATTATTGCTACCTAGAGTGACTAAATATATGTTTGTATTTAGACATACATAAGACTAGCTGTGCCCCGCGTTTTACCCGTGATAAACTTTATAAATTATAACCTATGTGTTAATCCAGGGTGTGAGCTAACTTCATACCTAATTTCATGAAAATCGCCCCAGCCGTTTAGACGTGAAGAAGTAACAAACATACACACTCACAAACTTTCGCCTTTATAACATTAGTGTGATAATCTTAAAAATGGGATATATTAAATGTAATCGCCCGGCTGGTCTCGAAACAGCACCCTCTATCAACACGGGGTAGGCGCTCCGCGTTTAGGTCCGAATGATATACACTGCCAGATGAAATCCTAAATTTAGGATTTCATCTGGCAGTGTGTATCGTTGATGGTTCGAGAGCCGCCAGACTGATATGATAGAAATTTATGTTTTCCCATTTTTGAGATTAGATATATATGCTTTACATTGCAATTGTCTCAATGTATTTACTTATTGTTTACTAGCTGTGCGCGGTTTTACCCGCGTTAAACTTTATAAATTATAGCCTATGTATTAATCCAGGGTGTCAGCTTACTCCATACCAAATTTTATTAAAATCACTTCAGCCGTTGAGACGTGAAGAACTAATAAACATACACACTCACAAACTTTCACCTTTATAAATTTAGTGTGATTATTGTTATTCTGGAAGCGAATAAGATTGACGCATCTCTTCGAGTTTTAGGGGAAAGTTCAGCAACGAGAGAGCGATGCCATTTGCGTTTGTAATCGCTTACCATCAGGCTTTATATGCTTGATGGCCATAGTCTTATAACACTGGCTGGTTATCCTACTAATATTATAAACGCGAAAGTTTATAAGTATGGATGGATGTATGGACGGATAGATGGATGTTTGTTACTCTTTCACGTAAAAACTACAGAAAGGATTTTAATAAAACTTTACAATAATATAGCTTATACATCAGAATAACACAGGTTACAATTTATAAAAATATCGTGTGAATTGTCAAAAATATGATGATAAGTGTCAAGTAAGTACGAAAAAAAACTACCATCTGCGAGCTATTCCGGCGTGCAATGCCAAAACCGCTAGAGGTACACATCTAACTAATATTATAAATGCGAAAGTTTGTAAGTATAAGATGTATGGATGTACATATGTTTGTTACTCTTTTACGCTAAAACTACTTTAACGCGGGTGAAACCGCGGGGCATAGCTAGTATTGAATAATACTGCCTGTATATCCATACATATATTTGATCGATAGAATAAATTAGGTGGCAGATGTATGGTCAATTTTATTGGAACACCTGCAAGCATCATTTTTTTGCACTCTCATTAAAAGAACCTGTTTCAAATAAACGTATCGGCCATGACTCACAGATCTGATGGTTAAGAAATTAGGAATTTGTTTTTATTTATCAAGTCCTCTCTTACAAGAACAATGTTTGTAAATATACAGGTGTTTCCTCAATTGTCTAGAAGCATTATAAGGCTGACACCGCCCATTTGTATAGTATCCCACAGTTATAACCCGTATAAACTAACAAGTACGGGTCAAAATTGGATGCAGCAACTGTCAAAATATGTAAAACAACAGGATAAGATATGGCAAGATGATTAATCTCGAGAGAAATATAATCCTTGTAACAGATCTAGCTAAAATAATAAAATATATGCATTACACAATTTAAATATCCTAAACCGGCGAGCATGTATGAAGAATATAATGACAGTAGTCGAGGGAAAAGACGTGTGCAAAGATCGTGACAAATGGAAATCCGTTGTCTCTGCCTACCCTTCTAGGAAACAGGCGTGAGTCTATGTATGTATGTATGTATGTACAATTTAAATAATAACATTATTATTATCATAATATAAATAATGGAAGCAAAAACTTTGTACCCCTTTTTACGAAAATGGCGCGGACGGAGGAATATGAAATATGGAACAGTTAAAGTTCATATGGACAAGTGCAGAAAGCCAATATTTATGTTTATATAAAAGGCATTAGAATTAAATTATTAAAAAAGAAACATTACACACACTACCATGCTTTTGTCGCACTCACAAACTGAGAACAGATGACAAACTGAGTATCAAAACTGAGAACAGATTAATATGACTTTGTCTTAAATGTCTACAGTATTTGGCAATAGAACCTTAATGATCGAATTTCGAACAAGTGCGATCTCTAGTAACAATTAAAAGTGACGATTTTCAGGGTTCCGTACCCAAAGGGTAAAACGATACCCTATTACTAAGAATAATAAATAAAATAAATAAAAAAGGTTTTTATTCACGTAGACTTTAAAAAAGCGCTTGTAAATAGTCAGAACATGTTTGTAGTAATATAGTTGTATACATTAGATATTATTTCTAGTAACATAGATATTTAGGTACATCTTGTATGAAAACATTTATAAAAATTATTTTATTACAGAAATGATATTTAGCTAGCTCGTATCAAGTTATTGTCAAGAGATTATGTTTAATTATCTAGTTTAAGTCTAATATTTTTACTACATATTGTCAATGGTTCTGTCTATATTAAAGGTATTATTATTATGACGGACCTTGTGTTAATAACGACGGTCGCGCTTTAATGCTACCACCGGATCCAATGCGCCCCAACTGAGAAGACCCAGCGAAACAAACTCAGTGGGTTCATCTACTACCGGTTTCAACACGACCCAGTTGAGACGGTCCGGCGAAACATACTCAAGCGGGCATGAACACGGGATTTGGTCCAATTAGAGTAATTATTTAGTAGGCAAACACAATATATGCTCGATCGGTTGTCTGAATGCTTATTATTTTAGATTATATTTAGGTATACAAAAGAAAAACTTCGAAACAATAACATTATTCATTTTGAGACAGAGTCAATAATTTTAAATTAAGTATATGATAGCAATCATTTACAGATAGTTCACGAAACACAGCAGATCAGTCATGTCTATATGGCTACAAGATCTCCAGCGAGCAATGTGCAGGTAGGAAGCGAAAGCCAGACGTCTTTGTCATCGATGTACTCTTTAGTGGTGTAATAACCCCTAGCCATAAGTACACGTTTAATATGTGTTTTAAAACTTGTGTCAGGCAGATCAGTAATTTGAGTAGGAAGCTTGTTATAAAACCTAATACAATTTCCTAAAAATGATTTATTAGTTTTGCTTACTCTAAAGCCTGGCATGGCTAGTTTGTTTTTATTCCTAGTATTTATATTATGCAGTTCACTTTTCTTTTTATAATTATGAATATTTTTTCTAACAAACATTATATTCTGATATATATATTCGCGAATCGCGACTGCCTAAACCATAAATGGCTCTGACTGCTCTTTTCTGCAATACAAAAATAGCACCTATGTCAGCCGCCGAACCCCACAGCAGAATGCCATACGACATAATGCTATGAAAGTACGCGAAATACACTAATCTAGCAGTTTGTTCATCTGACAATTGCCTTATTTTCCAGACAGCATAGGAAGCCGAACTTAATTTACCTGCTAACTTTTCAATCTGAGGACCCCATTGCAATTTTGAATCAAGTGTCAATCCTAAAAATACGGTCGATGGGACTAAATCTAATATTTTCGCATTAAGTGCAACTGTTGGTACAATTTGAGTCACATTCGGCAATGAGAACCTGATGCATTTAGTTTTCCCTGCATTTAACAAGAGATTATTTGCCGAAAACCATTCTGATATAAAGCTGAGTGTTTTATTATGCTCAATAAGATCTTTATCCTTTCTATTTACTTTAAATATGAGCGACGTATCATCAGCGAACAAAACTATATATATATACTTTCTCTACCAGATAAGGGAGATCATTTATATAAACTAGAAATAAAAATGGGCCCAATATAGACCCCTGGGGCACCCCCATTTTCACAGGATGACGTGCCGAAGTGACACCGCCTATCGAAACCATCTGTTGTCGCCCCGATAAATAGGACATCACAAGATCAAGAGATGTGCCAGATATTCCATAGTACTTCAGTTTAACAACGAGCGTACGATGATCAACGCAATCGAAAGCCTTAGAGAGATCACAGAAAACTCCCAGCGCATCCTGTGATCCCTCCCAAGCCTCCAATATTGACCTAATTAATGTGCAACCTGCATCCTGAGTAGAGCGGCCCCTTGTAAACCCGAACTGCTTGTTATGCAATATCTCATTCACGTTAAAGTGCGACAACATTTGGCTGAGCATCAGCTTTTCAAATATTTTACTTAAAGCTGGCAGTATTGAGATAGGCCTATAATTCGTGGCATTTTTTGAACAACCTGCCTTGAAAATGGGTATTATCTTACTTATTTTCATTAAATCGGGAAAGACACCATCACTTATACAGCCATTGAAGATGGCTGCAAGGATTGTAGCAATGTTTAGTATGATTGATTCAATTGCTTTAACAGACAGTCCCCACAAATCTTCTGTGCCTTTCCTTTTAATACTCTTAAAAGCTTTTATAATATCATCACTTGTTACGGATTCAAAACTAAAGTTAGGTACAGTTTGTTTTACGCTTTGATTTAAAAAGAGTTCAGCCACATCTGGTGATGATGCGAGACACTTAGTAATATCCACGGGTATATTTGCAAAAAAAGCAGCTAAAAAATTGGCAATGGTAAGCTTGTCTGAAACCAGTTCATCACCAATATTCAATACTAATGTTTGATCTCTTGATCTACTTTTACCAGTTTCAGTATTAATTATTTGCCAAGCTGATTTTATTTTATTATCAGATTTTTTAATTTTATCTCTTATATATAAAGATTTAGCTTGAATGCAAACCTTTTTAAAAATTTTTGAATAATTTCTAACATAATTAATAAAATTGACATCAGGGTTATAGGACCTTCTGTCATACAACTCATATAAAAAATCTCTACTCAGTCTAATGCCTTGAGTTGCCCAAGAACTAAATTTTATCTTATTACTGTCAACCGTTATGTTTTTTATTTTACAAGCTTTATTAAATTCTTTGCAAATACAGTGAAATAATGTAGTGTACATATCGTTAGGGTTACTTTTGTTTGGCAATAGATGGCACAAACTATTCTCCAGGTTGTTACGGAACTTTCCCAAATTAGATTTTGTTAAAGGTCTAAAACTAATTTTTTGTTTATTTATATTTATCTCATTTTTTATCTTTACTATTTGGCATTTATGGTCAGAGCGAACACCAGCCACCAAACACTTCTCAGAGACATCAAAGTTGGTAATTATGTTATCAATGCAAGTAGCAGATGTGGGTGTGACTCTCGTGGCCTCAGAGAACAAGCATTTAAGGTTAAAGGACCGAAATACAGATAGAAATATGTTTATTTCAGGTGAATCTGCTAAAATGTTCATATTAAAATCACCACATACAAGGATTTTTTTTTTACTTTTAATTTTCCTAAGAATGTCTTCTATTGTTGCTGTAAAAAGCTTTAAATCGGATGCTGGTGGTCTATACACACATATTATACAATAAAACTGCGTCTCTACACATGCCACCTCACACACACGCTCAATAGATGGTTGGCATATATCTTTACGTTCTTTAAATTTAATTTGGTCTCGAAGTAGTATCAGTACTCCACCACCCTCTGCCGAAACCCTATTATAAAAGCTGGCGACCCTATAGCCACAGACACTAAAAGCCATCTTGTGTGCCTTCAGCCATGTTTCTGTAAAACAAAGGATATCTATTTCATATTTTTCATTAAAAAGTTCTATGTCTAGAATTTTGCCAGAGAAGCGGTTTATATTTTGATGTGATAGAATTAGAAAGTTATCACACTTCTCTATTGTCATGCTTACATGTTTAAACTACTAACTAAATTGATTTTAATAACATTACTAAAAGATGGTATAAAAAGTGACTTCATCATACTACTTATGACTGAGTTAATATGTGCCGCTACTAAACTTGCAAGTATGTTCAAAAATTTTCTTGAGACAGTAACTGTACTCATGGTTACCCTACAAGAATCTATAAAACTATTTGTGTCCAAAAATATAAATTTATCACTATAATGGCTAACCAAAAACTGTAGGTGCATATTTAGCTTGTGGATATAATTATTTGTACTATCAGGCACATTGGACACATAGGGGAAGGCACACAATATTATCTTATTACAGTCTAATTCTAACATCTCAGTGAAACTATCTGTAATGTCTTTTTTCTTTAAGTTTTTACAATTTCCTACCATTAGAGTTATACATGATTTGGCACTGTGTTTATTCTGAATTAATTTATGTATTATATCTTTATAATGTAATCCTGGCATACAATAGTTGACAAAGGAACAACTCAGCTTATTACAAAGCAAGGTACCAAGGCCCTTACCCATTTCATCGGAATACAGTATGGAGCTATGTTTAGTAATGTCATTTTGTGGAGATACTGGTGACTCTGATCCCAGCTGTGTGTATGACTCCACTACTGCACTACTGGTGTTAATCGGTTCCAATGTCCTATTGCTTTCAGGATTACACTTTCCAGCTAGCAATTGCATTTCATTTTTGTATGACTGGAAACTGTGATATGAGATTGCTAGGGACTTCTCAAGAGTTTTTATCTCAGAAAGCAAACACTGAGTATCTTTTTCATAAATTAGTTTGCTATCCTCTAATTTAATTTCATAATTTTCTAATTTGTTTCGCTGTCTGTCTGTCTGTCCGTCTGTCACCAGTACTTTCATGAACCGTGATAGTTAGAAAGTTTAAATAATCACAGATGATGTATTTCTGCTGCCGCTATAACAACAAATTCTAGAAAAAAAAAAAAAAAAACATTTAACGGGGCTCCCATGCAAAAAACGTGAACTTTTTGCTCGTTTTTATAGATAATGATACAGAACCCTTTGTGCGCGAGTTCGACTCTGACATGGCCGGTTTTTTGAGATTATTTTGTTTTAAGCTTTTTTAGAAGTGCCTTTGTGATTTTATTTTTATCTTACGAGAGGATCGTGTTTTAAGATCTATTCTTTTTTTTAAATTTCAGTAATAACCTAATTATAGACAATGCCCGCACTATCGAAATGAGTACCTGTAACTCGGGGTACAATACAAACATAATTGTCAGACACGAAGTGCACCCGGACTCAGAACAAAAACTTATGGATCACACAAATAGCTTGGTTCCTTCTATACGAGATTTATGAGAAAGAAATGTAGTCTTTTAATTTAATTTAGCGGCGTAAAAAACAGAATCGCGAGCAAAATTTTATTTAGAAGAAAATTTAAATACAAAGCCTTCTTGAGAGCTTATTTGGCGCTTAACCGAGATAAGAGGAAAAGTAATTACTATTCTGTATAGCGCGACGGGCTAGGCTGATCATAAAACTTTGTCTTTTCCATCTACCGGATAAAAACATTTTACTAAAATATGCCTTTGATGTTTTCTGTCGTTTTTCTAGTTTCCTAACGAATCTTTTAGTACCTAGTCGGCAAGTAAGCAAGTATGTAGTTAATAAGTAATATGTAAATCGTAATAAGACAATTTGGAAACTACGCAGAATGGCAGTGGAACTACTTATAAGTCCCTAACTCTGCTAACTTGTTTGCGCTTCGCGTATACATTAATAAAATGTACTAACCTAACCTAACCTGAGTAATGCAATTTGTAAATTGTATTAGATTTTAGTTCTAACGCTAATTTTTTGGAGTATACATCTTCAGAGGTAGCGTAGACAGACCTCCTACAAGATGGACCGATGATATTGTGAGGGTCGTTGGAAGTAGCTGGATGCGGATAGCGCAAAACCGGCAATTGTGGAGATCTTTGGGGGAGGCCTTTGTCACGGTGTGGGCGTATTTCGGCTGATATGATGAAACATCTTCCACAAATCAACGACACACGTGCTCTGTATAACTAGCCACGTGCACAAACACCGCAATAACAAGCTTTTAAAGCGAAACAAATCCATTTCCATAACACCTTTGACGCATGTCACACAGATGGCGTCACTCAAGCGATACCGACCCGGATAATGCTATTACCAGACGTGTATTTTGTAAGGTGGTTTTACTTTACCGGTCAAATATTTAAAGTCTGGTTTTTTTAATAAATTTAAACAATATTAAACCGTAACTAACCTAACACCAATAAACAAAAAAAAACTATTTCAACTTCCACCTTTGGATTTACCCGACGTTTCGGCATGGATTGCACCAACCGTGGTCACGGGTCGACTGATGGTGAAATTCTATTTAATAACATAGGTGAGTCACTTGTGGTTGTAAAAATGCAACTTTTCTTGGAACTCAGGTGTCATTGAATCTGTAGTCCTATTGATTTAAGTGCCCAGACAAGGATTTAGCAGCAATAGTACACAATGACTCACCCCACGTCTGGAACCCACAGACACCAGAGTTTATTGACTTACAATTCAACCCTTACGGTTGCCAACATACATTTAAGAATTTAAATTTTAAAATGCCACTATTTTGTCCATACGTAAGTTTACTGTATAAATCATTTTTCTAATCACATATTTATTACGGTTAAAGATTCTTTATTTCTCTTAAGAATACATTCACTTGCAGAGAAACTAAATACTTAATATAGGACGCGAAGCGTGGCTACTTACCAATCTACTAAACTATACAATACAAATGAACACCTAAACAATTTTACAAATAACACAACTATTGTTATAATTAATTTATAATCTTCTAATTCTGTTTTATTCTATTTAGATTAGAATATTAACTGCACGTGTGGCTACGAGAGTGAGTGCGCTAAGACAGTCGTCTCGCCGCTTCGTGTCCCGGGGTCGATTTCTTAGACAACTATTTGTGTAATATTCTATCATATTTTTTCTATCATAAATTAAATGTAATTTCTAGTCAAATTCAATAGATATAAATATCTACATGTCCCTGCCTCGAAGTAATTATAACATGTACTGACTATTTACGAGCGGTTTTTTGAAGTCTACGTGAATAACATCTTTTTTTTCCAGCATATGTTTTATACAACCTATTTTGCGTACGTAAGGGCTTCGCAAAACGTGCTTAAACTATAAACTACAGATTTTCATTATATATACCTAGACATACATTATTCTACAATATCGTAAGGGTGGTACAATGGTAAGACCTTGTGATACTCTTGAAGTTTAGGTAGAAACTGCTCGTAAAAATCGTCATAAAGTGTGCCGTTATGACGCCAGAGCCAAGAGGTTAAGGTTACTTGTACTTACATATATTACATGGCAATACTAAGAATCTTACTGAATGTGAAAATATGTATGTATTATTTCATATGTTTTTGCTGCTAAAACTGCTAAAACCCAAATCATGGTTAAGTTGGGCAGGTATATGTTACAATCACAGTCCTGTGCCACAAAGGCTTAAAAGTCGACACAGCTTTGTGAAGTGCGTCCTTCCGCTGAGCGGAGAACTCTCCCAGGCTAGATACCAGCTGTGGCGAGAGTGTACCAAACTGCCTACACCATTTGTTCCACCATCTGAAAGTCTCGCCTCTGGATGGAAACTGCCTTGGCTAGCCTGGAAGTAATTAAATAGGCTTCGAACCCAGGTTGGTCGTAGCAGGGACAACTTGTTCAGGTGGGGTTACATCAATGATCGCAGCCTTCAATGCAAATGTGGTGTAGTCCCACAGACAATGGGACATCTGTTATCACGTAGCGCGTACCCTTACAACTGCACGCTTAAAGAACTGATGGAGGCTACTCATAATGCGATTCTCGTGGCCAAGTTCTGGGCGGACACAATTTAGATTGCCATCGACTCGCTAAGAAGAAGAAGAAGTTAATAATAATAATAAAGGCAGCAATTATGGGAACGGCACGTATCGTGAGGAGGTCCCTTTCTCTGTCGCCCTGACCACCGGCGGCCAAGGGCCTCACACCCCGCCAGAGGAGGAACCCTATTTTTTTTTTTACATATTTATTTATACATTAGTGTTTTTGTAGTGTAAAAAATAATAACTTAAATAAATAACTTGACATAATAATAATATCCAGGGACATTATTCACACACATCTGATCACAAATTAAGCTTGAACTAGAGCTTGTACTACGGAAATCAAATAACTGGTATATTACATACACTACATTTCTCTTGTAAATACATAACTACACACAGACACAGGACAAACAGACATGTTCATACCCACGACCAGCGGCATGAAAGGCAATAATTTACCATCTACGGCAACTGGCCCTTCCAACTAGCCTAGTACCACTGGTGGTAATGTGCTGTTGGTGTGGATTTCCCGAAATCATTGTATGTGTCGTAACACGTGCAGCGCAAATATTAATAAAAATACAGTCCCAATATCCCCAACGAACATGCGACTGGCATGATTAATTCATGTCCCTGGTTACGGGCCCAGAAAGAATAACAGGGCCACCCTATACCATCTCGTAAGTGTCGTAAAAGTCGCCTATGGGATACACCGGGTATCAGCGCCAGCCTTGTACTAGCTACGAACTAACTGCGGTGGCCACCTCGCATGCCAAGCGCGGTGACTACGGCAAACCACTCGAAATGGCAACTTTATAGAATCCATGAAGGAGGCCTATGTCCAGCAGTTGACAATATCACCCTCACAGTTAAGTCCGACACCAAACTGCTATGTACGCGAGAACTAGTGCTTTAAGGAGGGGCACAACACAACGCATTTTCGCTCTTACAGGAGCATGACATTCCACTTTAGAGAGTACATGCGTTTGTAAAACCTAATGTAATGTTCGTATATTAGGAGCTGTCCGCGCCAATCGGCTACGTTAACTATTATGCTTGTTACATTTCACTAGTACGGCAGCCTAGTGATAATTCCAGACCATTAGCCTTACAAAGGCCAATATATCAAAGAATAATATGTAGAGATGCTTGCCAACTACCTCCTAATTCTTATACACATAAACCTGACATTTATGTAGTTAAATGTCAATCAATACAATATAGGCGGCTGCACTGTATTACGTGAAGTGAATACTTGATTAAATAACTTTGTTTGCGTTTCGCAATTTTCCTACGCACATTCTGTGAAGGCTAGAAGAAGCTTTCAGGTGAAGTAACCTGCCAAGTACAAGCCATACTTGTAAAACGAGGGTTCTGTGTCATCCACAGACCTATAAACATTCATAAATTAAGGCTTACACCAGACCACTATAACCGGACCGTAGGTTAAAAAAATGCTAGTGAAAAATATTCCTCCTCTTCCAGATGTTTTAGTCTCACAAACTTAGTACCTACTACGTATATAGGAGGAGACACAATATTCTTTCAGGGCCAATGTAATGCCAAAGTTTATCCATATCGCTAAGAAAGTTTATACCTAAATATCCACAGAAATGACGATCATATACCTTAGCCTAGAGGCTTCCATTGCCTCACCGGACAATCGATTATATACAGTAATTCTTAATTACTAGAGCACGAAGACAATTCCTTCTGTTGCTGACCGTACTTACTTGAATAAGCTAGAAAATATTTACAATCTACAACACACAAATCATGCTCATTCATGCAAACAAAATCTACTTTCTAACCTACTTTGCTTACAATAAAGCATTTACACTAAGCTATATACAAAAAGAACAATACCATATACTTAGCCATGCAACCATGGTGTCAACAAAAAGATTAATCAACAAAATTAGTAAAAAAAACTCACAAATCAAATTAGTAATAATTAGAAATAAAAAACCAAAAACAAAAATATAAAACCTGCTTACAGTGATTCAAAAAAGTTCATCTGATCTATGGGGTTGGTACTGGTGGTGGGAGAAAATGAAAATAAAAAAACAATTAGTGCACCATAAATAAATAAAAGAACGTGTTATTTACTGGGGTGGGTTCCGTTGACATCAAAATACCCGATACCGGTGCTTCTAATGCAAAGCGAAATAACCCGAAAGCTTATAAATTAAATAAATCATAATCTTCTAATAAAAACAATAAAAGAAATAAGAATGAAACTTAGATAAAAAAAAATACTTGGTCTCAATTGAAATCGAAAACTATAACTAGGTTTATTTTTATAATATACATTTCTTTTAAAATATTATGTTTTATTAGTAATAACATTAATGATTAAAAATAAAGGAAGGAGGTTTTAAATGAGAAAGATAATGCCACATATAATAATATAATTTCTATCAAGTTGTATTATTTCCACCAAATTAATGATTCGGATTGGTATACCCAAAAAAAATGCATTGTTATAATTTCGACTTCAATTTGTTTATATCTGTATTCAAATAAAAGCACACCGAGATGTGGACTACACTTCCATTAAATTTTTAGACCAATTTTTATTCATTCAATCTATGCAATACTAATTCAATATCATTGCATTTCATTCTACCATAGTTCTAATGAAAAGGACAAGACATCTTTAGTTGTGTCAATTTAGATTAGGCATTAAATACTGTGAGAAAATAATAATTCCCATTATTTGTCTCTGGTGACATTAGATGGAATTTTACATAGAAGCTGGTACAGACGCCAGCACATCAAGCTCAATCTGTCAATTTCCCCAATTGAAAGTAAACCTTATATTTTTGTGATAAAGTTGAAAATCTATAAAAGAAATTTGACAGATTGGTGAAGCTGGATGTGGTGGCGTCTGTACATTTTGCAGAGACTGGTGTCTGATGTAGGTAAAACCTGTATTTCAGATCACCAGATGAGAACGACACGAACCTGTCGGCCAATAAAGCACCTGTCGCGCTAATTTTATAAGCTGCTCTAGTGTTTGACATTTCTATGAATGCCCCATCCTTTTCATTCTAGAGCTATACTAGATAGAAATGTAGAGACACTTTATTTGGAATGAAAGCAATAAAAAACCGGCTCTTTTAGGTACGCAACCCTAAAAGTAAGGCTGTGAAATAAAACCTATGATATACAGGTATCGTAAAAACCTTTCTAGTATGGGTACTACATATTTTAATTTCATCATTATTATACATAAGTGAGAGCAACCAACCTGCGCGCTGCCCAGAAGAATCCTGCCGAATCAACCGGCTCTAGCAGGCGTGGTGTGGAGGAGCCGAAGGCGAAGGCGGGGCGGGGAGCGGAGCGGGCGGCGCGTTGCCGCTCGAGCCGCTCTGTGCGATCGCGCTCGCGTTGCAGCAACGCTTCGCGGCGCGATATTGATGCCTCCCATATTGCTCGTTTGCGTTCTTCAACCTGGAGAAGAAAAACGACATTAGGTAAGAACATAAATATCATGACTGGCCTGTTGGTGGATAGTGCCCCTGACTGGTAAGCCAGAGGTCATGGGTTCGATCCCCACCCAGGGGTCTACCGGCTAAGTCACCGAACATCGCGATAGTGATCGGCGTTCAAATAAATAAAGGTTAAAAATTACTTAATCAATCGTTAAATCGGCTTCCATGAGCACGTGTGACGTCATAAATGGTCCAGATTTTTTTGTGTGCTGAACACGATTATTACGTTCTGTGTCTGGGTGTTATTTATCTAAACTGTGTGTTTAGAAATAATATATAAGTATATTTATCAGTTGTATCAAAAGTTTCGAAATTTTTATGTGTTTGATTAGCACTATCTTGCAACGGAGAGGCAGGAAGGATCGGCTATGCGTGAGGGTCAGCCAAAGAGCGCTATACCATTTTTTATGCATACTAGATAGGCAAACAAGCATATGATTCACCTGAAGGTGAGTAATTACCGAAACCTATAATGATTTTAACACATAAGGTATCTCTCACACGTATGGTGCCAATCAAACACACTGGTTGGTTAACAGATTATTTCAAAATTATTATAGGACATCAAGTTATTAACGCCAGGTGGAACCCAACCAACACATCAGCTGTTTCCGAGATGAGGTGGAGATCGAAAGATAGAAGTTCTTAATAATGCATTTCAACGTTTAACACTCTAAGTCTCGAAGTTTAACTAACCCGTTACGATTGATAACGCAGTTTTAACGCTCTCCGTCCAAAGGTAATCTCGTTAACAAAATCTTTTACACGGAAATGAGACTGAGCTGTAGTCATTATAATGCGTTTACTAAGCCGTACTGGTTGGGTTGGAGTCGTGTACTGGTTGTGGGAGGTACTTCCCTATTAGCGATCCTCGTAAAACAAAAAACACTATGTTTTACTCTTTTAATATTCTACTACTTTACTACCTATCCTATAGTAGAGCAATACCAACAAAAATGTCCTAACAGTAATTTATAACCCAATACTTCATCTAAATCGCCTATTAACCTTCAAGATAAATAACGTGATGATACGTGTAAAAACGTTTTATTTTCTAGACCCATTCTTTCTTAAGAAAAAGGGTCCCCTTTCAACCAACTCTTTATAAAATAACTAAAAATGAGATACTTAATAATCAGAAATAATTCAATAGTTTTTCAAACCACACAACAAAGCAAGTATAATCTCGCTCTGCTGTCATTAGTCTCGGTCAGTCCAACTACTTCATGATAATAATGTCCTCCTGATCGAAATTCCGCCACGGCGGCGGCCAGTCTCAATAAATACTGCCATCTGCTTGAAACATATTATAGTGCACAAGTGTTTGCGCAAACGCAGTTGTACTCTCTATACCGGAAAGAGCTCATATGAAGGACCGATGGTTTTACGAGCTCTCCGAGGCACCACCAACATCCACACTCCGGGCTTATATTGAGAAATTTTCTTGACCGAATAATTCCAATATCACTTTTTGAACCTACCTGGGATTTGAACTCAGGACCTTTAATTACCTGCAGTTGAACCACTAGAACAACAAGGCCGTCCAAGACAGATGTATTTAGATACCTATGTGTAATTCCTCTCAATCATACGGTCTCCGAGGTATTTGTATGACTCACTTGTTATGTCTTAGACGCTGATTAGCCTCGTCCGAGTTACGGAGCGACGCACTCAATAAACAATTCAATAGACTTGTTTGGATTTCTGAACGCTCATAACCAACATTCACTGTTAGGTAAACGGCTATTGAGGTTAACTTATCAGTTCTTACCGACATCTGATCTAAACTACCGATCATGAACATGATTCACGTCAGCCAAATTACCTCCACTGATGGACAAAAACCTCCCCATCGAATGGAGGTATATGCTATAATCGCTACGCTTGGCAGACGGGTTGGCGATCGCAGTTTGATGGCCATAGTACACAGAAAAGGATGCTGTGCGTTCTCTGGTAGGTATTCCTTCGGGACGATTTCTACGCCGCCTACGGAAGCGATGGGGTGATACGTATTCTTCGCCGTCACCACATAGCAAGAACATGATTATTACTTACCATTTTATACCCAAAAACCACCTCTTTGGAGGTCTGTGTTTGTGGCTTTAAACATTTTAACTGTAAACGACATGAGAGATTATCCCCTTAACTAGTAGTAAGTTATTCATTGATTGATTTCGATCATTATTACAAACCAGAAGCGTTTAAAATATGATAGCCACTACTAACAGTTAGATGAAGTTGTTAAGACGAGTGTAACGGTGAAGAATCGTAAGGAAACCTGCATGCCTGGGAGTTCACCAAAAACGTTCTTGATGGGTGCCAAGTGGTGGACTATGGCCTAAGCACTCTTATAGAGTGAGGAGGCTTTTGCCCTGCATTGGGATAATAGAAGACTGGATCATCATATAAAGAGTATACTGGTTGAAATTCAAATTTTTCCCTTCTTTCCCCCTCATAGTCTGACTTTGGCATTGTTTATCGGACAAATCACCGCCATAATGTCCTAGAAGAAGAACCCGGACAATCAGTCAAAATAGTTACATTAAGAGACAGCAGAGCAATAGCCGACTTTAAAATTAACAGCTACATGAAGAAAAGCCGATTGGGTTGGGATTATCAGACAAGGTGTAAATAGGGGATTATAACGTCGCAGGTTAAGGTGTTAAACTGGTGTCAGAATTGACGCGTTAAGTCGCAATCAATAGGATTACTTAATGGAGGCCACGTACTCTTATGCCGGGACATACAAAAGAAGACCAACGGGTATTCATATAACATAACAGAGAATATACTCTCGGTCTAGTATAACGATAAATAGTTGACGGCATCGCTGATCTTCAAGCCAAAAAGGTTTCAAATGGGATTTTATAGCAAGAAAAAGCCCGTGCCTCGAGATAGCACGAAAACCTACCAGTTCTGTACCTGATCAGTCCCTGATCGAAAAATGTCCTACGTGGTTGGCTAGTTACAGTAGATATTGAGCGCAGTAGCCGAAATGCGGCCAGGAGTACTGTTACATAGTAGTAATAGGATGAAACTGTGAAAGATTCACTCTCATCCTTTCTGGTCACTTGTATGTCATTATGGCCAACCTAGAGGTTTTTACCCTCAAAAAACTATGTATATTCATTCTTTTTCGTATGGACATTGGTTGAAACAAGGGTTATAGTGGTCGCGGTGTTCGAATTGTAATGCTATTATCAGCGACAGCTTACTCCGCAAGATATAAGGAGGAACTTCCCCAGTTGAAATAAACATAGAACTTCTACGCTCTGCTCCTCTTAAATATAGTCAATGAAAGAGGAAGACATTGTCCACCTCCAACTCTAAACAATTGTGCCCAGGGCCGGAAATATGAATCAACATTATTAAAAGCACAGTTAATTACAAGTGTAGATACTAAACAATAATTTAAATATCTAATAACAGGTATCGATTGGAAATTGCCAAGTAGTTCTAGAGCTATGAGATATTTTCCCTATAGTACGAGATCCGACAACACTATTTCTACACTCATGTATTTATGTTGGTTCCTAAATAATTATAATAAGAAGCTTTATTTAAATGTCGGTCAAATCATTAAATATTGCGGCAATTATAATTTATTCTTGCACTGGATTTAATAAGACAGGCACAGAGTAAAATGCTTTCTGCGAAGCTTCTTTAGTTAATTCTTATCGTTACTTACTATAATAAATTCATAACTGCTTTAATTAAAAACGATAAGTACAAATCTTTACCGAATGACTGTTTGGGCCATCAAAGGAAATCATCCGTAATGTTCTCCTACGATAACCGAAACAGTCATCTTTATATTTGAATATTGATGGCTTAGAATTAATTACATTTATGTTTTAAAACGTCATTGAACAGTTCTTTTCAGTTCATTAGGAACAAACGTTGTCTACCAAGCTATTGTAACATTTCACAAAGGTTTTTACCAGAAAGCAAATTAAAAAAATATCGTTTTGTCTCCAGAGACCATATTAGGCTTAGACTATGCTGTCGGAGGTTAAGTAAGAATTTGATAAACACAATTATAAGAATAGTTCTTGCAAACATAATTGGCAACATTTTGATAAGCAAACCGGCCCTCTGGCCGGTTTATGGCGGGGTAGTTATGAAATTACAAAAAAATAATTTTATATTGAAACACATGAGAGGAGAAATAATGTCATCGTATCTTATGGTTACTGCGCTTGCGTGAGAAAATAAACGACCCATAGCTGTAATTTCCATCCGTAAACATTGAAATATACGAGGTAGATAGCAGACCTAAGTCCATAACACCTAACAGTAAACTACTTTCAAATAAATTGAATTTTGGATTATTCTATCACATTTGAGATTTGATGACCAAATCGTAATTCAGAACTGTTGACTAGGCATAGAAAGGCAATGAAATCTGCTTAAAGATATTTACGGATTGCTAGGAAATATCAGACTATCCTACAGTAAATCATACTTCATCGATTGATTGACGCACTCAAGACTCTCACACAGAACATTATACAATACAATACAAATACTCTTTATTGTACACCAAGATTTACAAGTAAAGTATAAAGTTGTAATAAATCTAGTACAATGGGCGGTCTTATCGCTAACTGCGATCTCTTCCAGACAACCTTAGGATGGACAGGATCAGCAAGAAGAATAATTAAATGAGTGATAGGGGTGTGGCAACTTAAGAAAGAAATAGTAAATAGAAATAGACTAGTCTAGTAAATTGAGAGAGAAAATTGTGTAACATTATCTTGAAGTAATGCGTACAGGTATTACACACACATATGTATATATATAATATACATTATGCCAAATTTCTAGGCGTACATCTGAAATCCTAACCCAATTCGCAATCAGTCCGCGATTGCGAATTGGGTCTAACAACCGAATTCCAAACAATACAGACTAAAACTTCCGTGCATATGCTTAAGTGCCGTTATAAATTAAAATGTGTCCAAGTAAATGTTACTCTATTGAACCGTCCTAAAGTGTCATTTTCATTCATACCTGCTATTCTGTTACGGCGATCAAGTAATCGCAGGGCAGAACAGAGAAGCCAAATATTTTCCATCAATCCTTATATCCGTTTAATTAGAACATCGATTCAAAAAGTAAATATGTACACCGTCTAAGTAGTAAATGAATCACTTGGCAAAAAATCAAGGGCCTGTTACGGAAGTGGCCGGTAAGCCGATATCTCCGTTCAGCTTGACCGGACTCCATCGTCGATATAGCTAGATGTGTAAACAGGTTCATTTGATAATATTACAGACAAGTAATGGATCACAAGTTACTTTGTGGAAATCCATAACAATCAAAACAAAATCTCTTTCAGCACTCGAAGACTTAGCAGCCCTTGAGAATGGTCCGTGGAGGACTAAGCCATGTGTTGGGTATCGTACTGGCGCATGTAATTTGCTTTGTTTATATTGTCCTTGTTTTAATGTGTCTATTGGGCGGTGCAAATTGCATCCCGGTATTTTTGAACTGACAATTAGCTGAATAAACACTACATTGATTTTGAATATTACAGACGTTAACTTCAGAATTCTTTGCTGTAAAGTGTGGTGACGGCGGCGCCTTATATGAACATATTACTATTACCGACGCGGGCATGGAAGTCGGGAGGGAAAACTAAAGAACGGACTGCAGAATCATTCAGAGTACTAATGAGAGTAGTCCCCAATCCTTTTGCTAAGCGTGGCGATTATGGCATATCCTCCCAACTATGTCCAGCAGTAGACGGAGAGCAAAAGCTACCGCGTATGAAGATATTCATCAGCTACATTGAATGGACGTGTGTCTGAGTTGTTATGGTACCCGCCTCACTACCACCTCATTGCCCTCGTGTTACGGGTTTGAACGCCGACATGACAACTATTTGTGTGACCCAGTAATGGTTGTTAAGTCTAGTTGTGCTTTTTGTCCATAAATTTCATAATTGTAAAGTACTCCTCTACATAGAAATTAATTAAAAAAGGCGCCGCGTTGTCTTTAAATATAACTGACCCTTCTGGTGTTTCCTGGGTAGCATTACAAGGTAGCAACATTAAAGCGAAGTAGAGCATATAACTCTCCTTGAACAGCTTGAGTAGGTATTATTTTAACCTAAAAGAATATTATTATGTCAATTCTCGGTATTGTAAGGTCGGAAACACTTAACACAACTTAGACGAAAAAAGCAAGCCTGGAGTTTCTATGTGGCTTTCTTCTCCGGGTCGTCCACCTAGGTAGCTAGAGAAAGCCGCAGGTTAGCTAGGGTAGGCTCCTCAGCGGCGAGGATCGCTTTGGCCCCTTAACACGTCATTGGTGATCCCGTGCAACTGATCACACCCTCTCTTAGAATTCTGTCCTTTTGCTTCAGCGGCCCCCTGAGCTGTGGCCCGAACCCTAAAAGGGTGGCCTCGGGTATTAATTGTTTAATTTAAGCTACTGGTTAAGAGCCTTCTGCGCTAGCCAAATGCTCATTGCCTTCAATTCTTTAATTTTAATATTGTACAACTAAATTTCAAAATAATAGATTATTTTTTTTAGACTAATTATATTTTTGTAATTTTTATACTGTATTCGACTATGTTTATGTACTCCATTGTGAACTTGACAAGTACAAGTGTATGTTAATACCCAAGTGCTGAATAAATTTCATTATTTCATTTCACATGGCATCTAGCAGCCTTTATAGGCGACGGTAACAAAGATAATAAGAAATTAAAAAAGAATCAAAATCGGTTCGCTAACCACGGAGTAATGAGCGCCCACACACACGAAAAAATACGCAATGCCTTGTGTACTTTCTTCCTTTCAGCAAAGCTATTATTAAAGTGACGAAGAACGTGCTAAAACTTCTGTAATATTTTTTTACAGCCACCGTATATCTACGTAGTATAATGTCTTCCTGGTCGAGCTTCCCAAAGCAGCTAACCAATATAACCACAAAGAGTTCGGGTACAAGTAATACGGCATTAAGTGCTCTTCAATGAACAGAGGTGTAACACAGCCAACTTCAAGACTCCAGAGTGATACTGAGATTTTTTTATCTAAAAGAATAATCCCAATATAATTTTTCGGCTAACCTGGGATTCGAAGACCAAAGAAGCAGTAATACGTATGTACGTAGTATTGTGAGTATATGACGCCTACTCAGACCGTTCAAGCGTACTTCCCGTCGCTCCTAATATCTTAGACATGTCATTTATGAAATACATGACATGGCAACGAAGGCCACGTTTGCGAAGGAAACAATTTTTCATGAGCCAATTTGAATTATTCTCCAAACAATATTCTAAGTAATTTTTCTTTCCGGTCGGGAAACCTTGAATTGCGTTTGGTGACCGTATAAAGCGGTATATTTATTTAGTATAGTACAGCATTCGTCGAAATACTGGTATTAAAACTACAATTCTTATTCCATTTGAAGACGGATATTTTTAAGTTATTAAAACCAGGTAAATAGGGAATCATAATATTAATACGTGAAACGAAAACTTAGTACCTACCCCTTTTTATGAAAATTGCGCGGACGAAGGACTATGAAATTTGGAACAGTTAAAGTTTTTTTAAGAACGCCCGCACATGAGAATACATACAGACTCAGAACAACTATTTATGGGCCACACAAATAGTTGTCCAGCGCGGGAATCGACCCCGCGACACGAAGCGTAGAGGCGACTGTCTTGGCCGCTGCGCCAAACGTGCAAGGAGAAGGAGTGCAGACAGCCAATATTTTTATATAATAGGCATTAGAAGTAAGTTAATAAATAAAAAAACATTACGCACACAACATGCTTTTGACACTCTGACAAACAGAGAAGAGATGACAAATTGTGAGTTAAAACTTTAACAGATTAATATTATGTATAGATACAATAAAACATTAAAGATCTTTAATGTTTTTGACAATAGAAATTAAAAAAAATAGAAAATAGAATATAGATAAAAAATAGAAACAGTATTTGACAATAGAACCTTTAATGGTCGAATTACTTGTCTTAACGGTCTTATCGCTCTCAGCGATAAATTCTTACGTTATATTGTTCTAATTTTGATTATTGTAGTTTAAATGATTCACGTGCATAAGACTACCATGTGTTTGTTAATGCAATCAAGATGTCTGATTATGATGGTTGTCTGTTAGCATCTCTAACAGACAACCATCGTTGCCCTTGGACAACTCTTAAGGAATTAGTGGTAGCAGTTGTATATGGTGCTCTTACTAATACTAGTGAAAATTGGTTGTGTGGCTGACGAAGAAGAAGAAGAATACCACCACACCATCTAATGCCGTGGGGGGCGTAGAAGTTGTCCCAATGGAATATACATCTATACCAGAGAACGGGCAGCAGCGTTCCTCTATGTACTAGGACCACCTAACTTTGGTTGCCAACTCGCATGCCAAACGCGGTGACAATTTTCTTTTTTTGGTTAAGGCAGGGGGAATGCCCGTGCATGCCACCCGCAAAAATCGTCTGCAAGTGGGTATGTCGGACTCGCACCGACTAAACCTAACCTGCCGTGGACTTCTCTTGACGTCTGATGTGGCAACCCCGGGAACGCGGGTATGTTGCTAAGCTAAATCCCTCCAAATAGCAATGTTATCACTTTTGAGGGAGGCATATATGTCCAGAAGTGGACGATATCAGGCTGATCATGATGGTGATGTAAGCCCCATTGCCTTTGTATAAAACCGGGGATAGACTGGCGCTGTGCGTGTTAATTAATTTCACAAGTAAACATAGAAAAATGCACAATGTCAGAGTATAATAGGACAATGCAGCGAAAATGTGTTTCAGCAAGAAACAGTACTGGGGCTCTACCGGCTAAGTCGCCGAACATCGTTTTCGTGAATGGCGTTTAAATAAATAAAGGTTAAAAATTACTTAATCAATCGTTAAATCTTGAAGCCGATTTAACGATTGATTAAGTAATTTTTAACCGTTTACAATCGACTCCGGACCATTTATGACGTCAAATGTGGTCATGGAAGTCGATTTAACCATTTATTAAGTAATTTTTAACCTTTATTTATTTGAACGCCATTCACGAAAACGATGTTCGGCGACTTAGCCGGTAGAGCCCCAGTTTCATTTAATATATATAATCACGACAAACTCACTCAACCGGACGTAAAAGAAGAAAGTCTTATATAACAAAAAACTAGATAAACTAAAAAATAGTAAATATAGCACGTAGATTTTAACTAAAAATAACTTTCCGATATCTACTGAGACATTGTATTGTGCAAGACGTACGTAAACCTCAATTGATGGAAAAGCTGAATGCTATCGACACAAATAGAAAGTGAATTACTAACATTCAAACTAATATTTATTTAAAAACACAGTTGCTTCGAGTAGCGATCTCTAATGAGTTTGCACGAAATAGAATATTTTGTGTTTACTCAAATAAATATATTTATATAACGATAAGAATTGCAACGTCTTGATGAAGAACCTCTACATTTAGACTATTCCACTATGATCATCTAGTTTTTATCACCTGTATGATCCATAAGCGGGTTTTAGTGTCCTTTGATAACCCGCGACTATAATCAACTGGGTGTTCAGAGGCAACCCCAATAAATAATAATAATATAGAGAATTAATTATAGACGGGTGAACAGGTGATAGACAGAAAGTGTGTAGAATACATTTATCAAATATTTATATTATCTTTTTATACCACAATCGGCAACAATAATTAAGTATGTTAGCAATAGAAAAGTACCGTACCGCCAAAGTGGTTTAATTTCTGGGCGTCTCCATGTCCCATAGGGCATGTTAAGGTCCCGGTCTCGTAGTAGTTCGATATCAGTCTTTAAGCCATATTAGATCTACTAGGTGGCTTGAACAGCTCTGGCACTAGAGCAACCAGAGCCCATGCGATTAAGTAACTGTATAATAAAACGAGGTATTTACCGTGTCTACTATTTGAGTCCTCAATATTCCGGAGCTGTTGCCAGCGGCATGATCACGGCTGAACTGAATAGAAAATATTTCAATTACAATCACTATTCAACGGGCATTGGTGGTTTAAGAGGCATCTCTACTGATTAAACTATCTCGCTCTCAACTCATACGTTTGAAAATGAATACTAAAACCGACAAAATTGAGGCGATTTCAGTTGTTATCTAGAATAATATTTCAAAAAGAAGAGATTTTATTGCTTTGCTTGTTTGTAATGATTGAACTCAAAAACTCCAAAAGCGATTCTAAAATCAATTTTACCTATAGGACGCTAAATCATCAACGAGTAACATGGGACTGTATTTTATTTAAAAATAAATATAGATCCCTATAAAATAACAATAATCCTAGTTATCAAAAAAAATGCTTATGGAAGTCATTTTGCGGACGCTGCGCAAAGTATAATGATGTAACATAAAATACATATCTATATGTTACTAACAAAGCGAAGGCGGGCGGGTAGTTAGTTTCAGTTACAACAAAAAAAACCGGCCAAGTGCGAGTCGGACTTGCCCATGAAGGGATCCGTACCAGTAAGTATTTTAGTTGATAGTAGTAGACACCTCAGAAATATGGGCACGAAGAAAAAAAAATTGAGTTTCAGTTCTATGTATGGGGAGCCCCCAAAATGATTGTTCTTTTTCTATTTTTGTGTAAAAATCTTAATGCGGTTCATCGAATACATCTACTTACCAAGTTTCTACAGTACCTACAGACGGTCGGAGGTCGGAGTCATACGGACAGACAGACATGACGAATCTATAAGGGTTCTGTTTTTTGCCATTTGGCTACGGAACCCTAAAAACAGCTATGGTCCGTTAATTTCATACGTGTAAAGTACCCCGGGATAAAGGGATTAATATTAAGAAGTGCGAGGGACTTAAAAAAGAAATCATCGTACAAAACATCGTGCACAATGTATAATTTCACTCTCCCTTTCGCACGAGCGTCATCTGGCGTATGTAAATAAACCTATCGTTAAAAACGAACGCTTCATTGAGTGACGGCAACATTTTAATTAGCAACATTCATGGTCATGACCAAAACACATGGAATATAACATGTTATTTTCGCACGCAACCCAAATTACCAAGTGTGTCAGTGTCAGCTCTATAGATAATTTTCTTTTCACTCATCTGTCGGTGGGATACTATTTTGAGATACTGCCATGGTGGTCTCATCTTATGGTTGGAGATCGATTTATTCAGGGATACAATGGAATGATATTTGCCTTCGCTTATGGTCACAGCTACAATTGTTTTTATTTAAAACGCCAGCACATCCACCTTCCCCAATCTGTCAAATTTATTTTATAGATTTTCAAGTTTATCACATAAGCATAAGGTTCACTTTCAATTGGGGAAATGTAACAGATTGGAGTAGCTTGATGTGCCGGCGTCTGTACTACGACCGCTTTCTTGCATCCCTTTTTTGATCCCTGTGCCACGAGGTATTATACAATACTAATACAGGATGCTAGTTTAGTTATAGAAAACTCAGACAGTAATGAATGTAGTTTGCCACTTATGGACTACTGGCTGTGGCTTGCGGTTTACCCGCGTTAAACTTTATAAATTATAGCCTATGAAATATTCGGATATATAAGCAAAGTATATATATGTATAGGGAAAATGTCATACAGATCATCCTAGCCCCAAACTAAGCAAAGCTTGTACTATGGGTACCAGGCGACGATATACATACTTATATAGATAGATACATACTTATATACGTAGAAAACATCCATGACTCAGAAACAAATATTCGTGCTCATCACACAAATATTTGCACTTACCGGGATTCGAACCCAGGACCACCAGCTTCGTAAGCAGGAGCACTACCAATAGACTACGGTGACCGTATATTACTAGTCTCATCAAAATCCGTTCGGTAGTTGTTGCGTGAAAAAATAATGTTACACACTCACACACCCACAAACATTCGCCTTTATAATATAAGTGTCATTCAGAAAAAGAAACGGAAACCATCTTTCTACATGAACTTCATTGAAAAATTTATTTGCACGGCCTGAGTTCTCATCCTAAATTGTATGCAGATTACAATAGTCTGTCAAATAATGATATTGGTGAAGCATCAGTATAAATCTAAACATAGTTGAACTTAAAGTAGAGGCATCATTACATTCAGGAATAGATTTTCCCACTTAAGGACTATTAAGAACGTACCGCAAATTCTATTTCCATTAAAATTTCATCTTCATTGAAAAACAGTTCGAATTTTTGCTAGGGAAATATAAAATGATTGCATATCATGTTGCATAGGTACTTTAAATGACACCATGTCATTTAAAGCACCCAAATGCAACGTTCGATTCATGAATGGGTTGTGCCACTTATGGACTATTAAGAACGAACCGGAAACTCTATTTCCATTTGATCTTCATTGAAAAATATCTCGGCTGGCTACCCATAAGAAATTCTATAAAACGCGTAGGTACTTAGATATTTTTAGATCAAATGGTGTTGATTTAAACCCGTTCGAAGAGTTTTAAAAGATTTATCGCCGTATACCTATAGTTTTTATCGATTAACGCTTACTGATTTTATACTAAAATAGAAAATACGATCTTAAAACACTTTCTCCTTACTTGCAAAAACAGTGATACGTTCAAAAGCCTGAGAAAGGTTTTGTCTTTTTCATTGAAATGTAATATTGCATTCGAGCGGGTGAGACAAACCAACCTTCAAGGTCATAAGTGTCGCAATTTATTTCTTCCTACTGTATGTACATAAATATGTGCTAATGTACGTCCTAATGTACCTACTATCTCTGTGGTCTAGCGGTAGCGTTTTCAAACGTTAATGAGTTCGTGTGTTCAAATCCCGGGTCGGATCAAAAAGTGTTTCTGACAAGAACCAGTAGTAGCTTAGAGTGTAGAAGTTGGTGGCGTCCATGGCTTGGAGAATACACTATCAGCCTTTGCTGCTGATTCCTCCCCGGTCTTGTGAATAGCCGTCCAATCGGATTATAAGTGCACCATACCTATAATCGAATTGGACGGCTAAATAAAAAGTGTATTGGTGGATATTAAGTTAAATAGTTTACAATCAGATCTTGTAGGAACAAGGAATATCTTCCGCGCGATTAAGCGCTTTTGCCATATGTACCTACTATTAGATTCAAGTATAACAGCTTACATGATAGGACCTTGAACTATTCCCTTGGTGCCTTTGCAGCTGGCCTTGTTATATCATCCTGTCACCCGCTTTGCTCCGGAGGGAAGTGGAATTACTTTTTACTGTTTCTTTCTGAATAAATTTGTGGCGGCATACAAGACAGTCGACAAGCAATTCTCCGGGCAATGCCTGAGCCTCACCGCTCAGTGTCATTTCATTATGTGCCCCTGGTTTGTAGTTGATCCTGGCTTACAAGAGTTGCAGTGGTGGAAAATAAAAATAAAATAAATAAAAAAGGTTTTTATTCACGTAGACTTTAAAAAAGCGCTTGTAAATAGTCAGAACATGTTTGTAGTAATATAGTTGTATACATTAGATATTATTTCTAGTAACATATTTAGGTACATATTGTATGAAAACATTTATAAAATTTATTTTATTACAGCAATGATAATTAGCTAGCTCGTATCAAGTTATTGTCAAGAGATTATGTTTAATTATCTAGTTTAAGTCTAAAATTTTTACTACATATTGACAATGGTTCTGTCTATATTAAAGGTATTATTATTATTATGACGGACCTTGTGTTAATAACGACGGTCGCGCTTTAATGCTACCACCGGATCCAATGCGCCCCAACTGAGAAGACCCAGCGAAACAAACTCAGTGGGTTCATCTACTACCGGTTTCAAAACGACCCAGTTGAGACGGTCCGGCGAAACATACTCAAGCGGGCATGAACACGGGATTTGGTCCAATTAGAGTAATTATTTAGTAGGCAAACACAACATATGCTCGATCGGTTGTCTGAATGCTTATTATTTTAGATTATATTTAGGTATACAAAAGAAAAACTTCGAAACAATAACATTATTCATTTTGAGACAGAGTCAATAATTTTAAATTAAGTATATGATAGCAATCATTTACAGATAGTTCACATAACACATTTATATAAAACAATTGAACAAAGAATATCTATTTCATATTTTTCATTAATAAGTTCTATGTCTAGAATTTTGCTAGAGAAGCGGTTTATATTTTGATGTGATAGAATTAGAAAGTTATCACACTTCTCTATTATCATGCTTACATGTTTAAACTACTAACTAAATTGATTTTAATAACATTACTAAAAGATGGTATAAAAAGTGACTTCGTCATACTACTTATGACTGAGTTAATATGTGCCGCTACTAAAGTTGCAAGTATGTTCAAAAATTTTCTTGAGACAGTAACTGTACTCATGGTTACCCACCCTACAAGAATCTATAAAACTATTTGTGTCCAAAAATATAAATTTATTACTATAATGGCTAACCAAAAACTGTAGGTGCATATTTAGCTTGTGGATATAATTATTTGTACTATCAGGCACATTGGACACATAGGGGAAGGCACACAATATTATCTTATTACAGTCTAATTCTAACATCTTAGTGAAACTATCTGTAATGTCTTTTTTCTTTAAGTTCTTACAATTTCCTACCATTAGAGTTATACATGATTTGGCACTGTGTTTATTCTGAATTAATTTATCTATTATATCTTTATAATGTAATCCTGGCATACAATAGTTGACAAAGGAACAACTCAGCTTATTACAAAGCAAGGTACCAAGGCCCTTACCCATTTCATCGGAATACAGTATGGAGCTATGTTTAGTATTGTCATTTTGTGGAGATACTGGTGACTCTGATCCCAGCTGTGTGTATGACTCCACTATTGCACTACTGGTGTTAACCGGTTCCAATGTCCTATTGCTTTCAGGATTACACTTTCCAGCCAGCAATTGCATTTCATTTTTGTATGACTGGAAACTGTGATATGAGATTGCTAGGTGCTTTGGGTAAGAGGAAGGGTCTAGTCCCATAAATAAAATCTGTACCTGTGTTTGTACCAGGATCACTTTAATTTCTATTCTCAATACGAACCCATAGCAAAGCTCTTTAGACCAAGACAACGTTTAGTCTGTACGTGTAACGTGTAAATCTTTATATAATTCAAGTAAACTTAGCAACGATGGCAGTTGATCTCGATATAATTTTCCGAGTGCCTGCACTACATTCTCCGGAAACCACATCTTAGTTGCGTCTTACGAAATAGACATCATAAATACAAATCCGAGGTACATTAGATCATATGAAGAAAACTTTAGTTGGATTCTACAAAGATGTGGGCATAATGTCTTAATTATGTACTTCTAGGCCGCTCTCAGTCGCAGCGACTGCTTCCATATCTATTAATAACTTATGAACCTAACAAATCTGCTCTTTTATGTCCTCATATAGCAACAGTACCAAATGGTCATTAAACCTTTAACCATTAGTAAAATACAATCGTATCCCTCATTTTCTACCTGTCTTTTAAGGTTAGACTAATATTCTATAACGTATAATTTTTCACGCAAAAGCCCTACTGTTTCGTTTTTGAGAATAAACACTTTAGCAGAAAACCTATATAATATATAACCACCTATTTCAAACTGCCGAAAATATATGTCGGTAAAAAAATCCTCCGAATTGAAACAAAACGCTTAAGCAAACAATTTAATTTTAAAGTAAAGAAGGGAGAATACAAAGCCTCTATTTTAGTATTTATTTCTGATTCACACGTAGTTGTGGAGAACGATAAAGGCTTAGTAGAAGGGATACCTCTTAAATAAGCGAGCATTTTTTAAATATCATACAACGCATATGAAAATACTCGTAAAGATATATTCTATAACACACTAAGATGAATACAAGATCCACTCCTACATTAGGTGAACGACAGGCCCAGGCAACGAACGAAAGACAGAGAAATCTCCATGCAAACACGCTTGACCTAACACACACATACAAAATTCAACGGCAAACGCAAAGGAAGATCCTGTTCCGACGTCACGGGATGTGTATGTAGGCGTAAAGTATTCAAGAAATTTCTCTTTGTACAGCGCTCTCTACACGACCTAAAGAGCTACATAAGACGGAGTCAAGAACTCTGGACAGAACGTGCCACCTATTTTCTAGTGACTGCATTGACGTCAGCTAGTCTATTCTCCTCAAATTATCAAGATGGACGCTGAACTCGATAGTTTGATGTCACTTTATATAAATGGAACTTAAAAAGCTGCGGTTAAGTTCACATATGAGAAGCTGATGTCTCCATATGATTCAAGAATTAAATTAGATCACACCGTGAACTTATAACGCTTACGAAAGGCAAATTGGTTTATTCCCGCATTTTTTTTGCAAGGTAATCTTACTAATATTATAAACGCGAAAGTTTGTAAGTATGGATCCATATGATTCAAGAATTAAATTAGATCACACCGTGAACTTATAACGCTTACGAAAGGCAAATTGGTTTATTCCCGCATTTTTTTTGCAAGGTAATCTTACTAATATTATAAACGCGAAAGTTTGTAAGTATCGATCCATATGATTCAAGAATTAAATTAGATCACACCGTGAACTTATAACGCTTACGAAAGGCAAATTGGTTTATTCCCGCATTTTTTTTGCAAGGTAATCTTACTAATATTAGGTCTTTACCTATGAAATTGCCGTTCTGCAGTACTGGCAATTTCAAATCAAAATAATTTTTGTTTCGCTAAGAATTCTAATTTCAAATTAATTTTATTTTAAAAACATGGATTCTTTTTTCCAAAAGTAGTCATTTCTTTATTGATTAGTGTTACATTTTCATCGCATTTCAATCTTTTTCGTCATCATGGATACGTTAAAAATTCGAGTAATTATGGAATATGAGTACCGTCGTGGCAGCAACGCGGCACAAGCGGCACGCAACATCAACGACGTTTACGGAGCTAACACTACAAACCAACGCACCACCTGTTATTGGTTTGCTCGCTTCCGTTCTGGAAATTTCGACCTGAAAAATGAACCTCGCGGTCGTCCGAAGACTTTGGTCGACAATGACGAATTAAAGGCGGTTGTGGAAGCTGATGATACACAATCTACGGCTGAATTAGCAGCAGCTTTCGACGTTAGCGTCAAAACAATATTGGTCCATTTGCGTCAAATTGGCAAGGTAAAAAAGCTTGACAAATGGGTGCCCCACGAACTCAATGATCGCCAGCGCGAAGTACGCGTCGAGACGTGCCTTGCACTGCTCAACAGACACACAAATGAAGGAATTTTGAACCGCATTGTTACCTGCGATGAAAAATGGATTCTGTTTGATAACCGCAAGCGCTCAGCAAGTTGGTTGGATCCTGGTTCAGCACCTAAACAATGCCCTAAACGAAAACTTACCCCTAGAAAAGTGATGGTCACTGTTTGGTGGTCTAGCGCCGGTGTGATTCATCACAGCTTCTTACCAAACGGGGTGAGCATTACTGCAGATGTGTACTGTGAAGAACTGAGCACAATGATGGAGAAGCTGGCGCATCTCCAACCAGCATTGGTCAATCGCTCGTCTCCGCTGCTCCTGCACGACAACGCGCGACCTCATACTGCACAGCAGACGGTCTCCAAGTTGCAAGAACTGGGGTTGGAAGCTCTCCGTCATCCGCCCTACTCACCAGACCTTGCGCCTACAGACTACTACTTTTTCCAGAATTTGGATAACTTCTTGGCGGGAAAAAAATTCAATACCCGAGAGGCAGTACAAAATGCCTTTGAAGAATTTGTTGCCTCCCGTCCAGCTGATTTCTTTAAGAAGGGCATCAATAAACTGCCACTGCGATGGCAAAGATGCATTGATTGCATGGGTGATTACTTCGATTAATACAAATAAAAAAATTCATGAAAAAAATTCGTTTAAATTTTTTCATACAAAACGGCAATTTCATAGGTAAAGACCTATTATTATAAACGCGAAAGTTTGTAAGTATGGATCCATATGATTCAAGAATTAAATTAGATCACACCGTGAACTTATAACGCTTACGAAAGGCAAATTGGTTTATTCCCGCATTTTTTTTGCAAGGTAATCTTACTAATATTATAAACGCGAAAGTTTGTAAGTATGGATCCATATGATTCAAGAATTAAATTAGATCACACCGTGAACTATAATAACGCTTACGAAAGGCAAATTGGTTTATTCCCGCATTTTTTTTGCAAGGTAATCTTACTAATATTATAAACGCGAAAGTTTGTAAGTATGGATCCATATGATTCAAGAATTAAATTAGATCACACCGTGAACTTATAACGCTTACGAAAGGCAAATTGGTTTATTCCCGCATTTTTTTTGCAAGGTAATCTTACTAATATTATAAACGCGCAAATTTGTAAGTATGGATCCATATGATTCAAGAATTAAATTAGATCACGCCGTGAACTTATAACGCTGACGAAAGGCAAATTGGTTTATTCCCGCATTTTTTTTGCAAGGTAATCTTACTAATATTATAAATGCGAAAGTTTGTAAGTATAGATGGATGGATGTTTGTTAATCTTTCATGTAAAAACTACTGAATGGATTTTAATGAAACTTATACATCTATATTAGAAACTTATAAATATAGCTTATACATCAGAATAACACATAGGCTCCAATTTGTAAAGATATTGTGTGAATTGTCCAAAATATGACGATAAGTGTCAAGGAAGTAGGAAAATATCTACAATCTGCGAGCTATACCGGCGTGCACTGCCAAAACCGCTAGAGGTACACATCCTACTAATATTATATGTAAATGCGAAAGTTTGTGAGTATAGATGTATGGATGTAGGTATGTTTGTTACTTTTTTACGGCAAAACTACTTTAACGCGGGTGAAACCGCGGTGCATAGCTGTAGTAGGTGCGTAACGATTTTAATATTCATTTACTTTGTGACATTTAATATTAATGATAAATTGTATAGAAAATTGCGGTGATGTATAATGGATGATTTCAAATTTTGATTGATCTTAGATATTGGCATCCCTCACGAATTTCTATATACATATATCATGCTATCTACCTATATCCAAACCGACCTGGACTTCGCCTAGCATACGATAAGATGCGAATCCTGATCACTTCGAACGGACAGGATCTTTCGCCTCCACCCAGTTGGTCGCCGTGGTCTGTTCTGCGAACCAGTCATGCTCCAGAAGGAAGCCTCCGAGCGGGATCTGGAACCCAAATTCCCTTGGAGTTGCGGTCGTATAAGAGAAGTATCTTCTACTGCCGCCTTTCTGTACAGATCTGTGCCGTTTTGGCAAGAGACGGCAATTCTGGAGGGCAAACTAGAGGCCTCCCCAGTCCCACTATCTGGTACTTGGTGCAAAAGGGGGTTACCGGAGCAGCATACCGGGGCTCAGCTGCCAGAAGAAATCCACGGCAGGCTAGGTTTAGTCAGTGTGGTTTCTATTTTAGCTTTTATTTTCTATGTTATGTATTATTATAATAATTTACGTGCATAAGTGTACCATGTTCATAAGTGTATTATATTTCTGATTCTAATTATATCTCGAAATTAGTTATTACGAGCTGTGCCCCGCGGTTTTACCCGCATTAAGCTTTATAAATTGTATTAGTATGCAGTTGTCTGGTTGCCATGGTTATGTTATTTAGAGACGTGACTATGCGCTATATTCCGTATAGTTAAAATAGTTTGTATGTCGAGATTAATCATATTCTTTCAAATAAAGTAAAATTTGTCATATCTTTTTTGAAGCAATATAATTCTGATTCTAATCACACTAATATTAAGGCGAAGGTTTGTGATTGTGTGAGTGTGTGTTTGTTACTTCTTCAAGTCTAAACGGCTGGAGCGGTTCTATTTGTTGTTATAGCGGCATCAGAAATCATCATCTGTGAATTATCACGGTTCATGAGATACAGCTTTGTGACAAACTAACAGACAGACAGCTAAGTCTTAGTAATAGGGTCCCGTTTTACCATTTGTGTACGGAACCCTAAACACGATCAAGTGATGCATTTTGTATGAATAGCCAAAACATTTTTTCGCAAGTTGCAAACTGGTTTTCTTTAATATGTTCAGTTTCATTGGCCGAGGCCGACCGAAAAATCGATTCCGGACCATTTATGACGTCACTTGTGCTCATAAAAGCCGATCATGATCACGATGATCGACGAATTAAGCGGTAGGTCCTAGGGACAAATCTTTAGAGTGATGAGCATGATTATTATTTGTTCTGTGTCTTATAGTCTATGGGTTATTCGGATTTATAAGCAAAATATATTACTATAAAGTTTCATTATAATCCACGAGAGTTGAATCCTAAACACGAGGGCTTTGAGGTAGTAGAGGTGAGATCCACCACTGCACTACCCGTGTACTCGTGTATTAAATAAGAAAACTATATTTGTATTGGTCCAACGCATAAGAGATAAGAATAATTTAGACCGAGATAAAAGAAAGTGTCTCAAGGACGCCGAAGAAATGCGCAGTGTTCGCATTCTTGTAAGAAAATATCTTTCGAGATCTTTCTAAACTCTAAGAAGAACTAACTCTTTCCATTGATTTCTTTACGTTTTGTTTTCATCAGTTTAAGCAACGATTATCATTTCATGCAAGAGTTATAAGTATTACATAAATATTACATATCTACAGTTTATGGTGTAATAATCTTACTAATATGATAAATGCGACAGGTTCTGAGGATGGATGCATGGATGTTTGGTAGTATTTCACGCATAAACTACTGAACGGATTTTGATGAAGCTTTGTAGTAATATAGCGTATATATCCGAAAAACACATAGGCTTTAATTTATAAAGTTTACCGCGGGTGATACTACAGGTCGCAGCTAGTAAAGTTTGTGAGTATAAATGTATGGATGTTTGTTACTCTTCGCGGAATAACTACTGAACGGATTTTGTAGTAGGTAATATAGCTTATATATACGAATAACACATAAGTATACTTTACCAACTGAATCGTGGGTAAAACAGCTAGTTAAAGATAAAGGTGTGGCCTAAGTGCAGATCAATCAACAACAATTTCACCACAGTTTAAAATTACATGCGTCCAGTATTCGAATTCTTGGCTCCATCGATTTCAATACCAAGAATTTTCGCGGAGTTGCATAAGCGAATTTGTGCAAACCAGCTGTCGATCTTTACGGAGCTCGACAGAAACTAAGCAGAATTAAAGTACTAACCTACATTACACCGGACGCATAAAATGTACCACGACTCAAGAGACTTCTCCAGGGTACTATATCCGTGCCTATAAATATAGAATCAATATCGTAATAACACGGAAGTTCCTTCTTGAAATATACGACCATACATCCAAGCACAGGTTCAGAGTAAAAGTTGAAATTTTCAACACTCCATTACGAAACAAAGCAATAACAAAAAGTGAAAAATCAAAAATTTCACTCATTTAAGTGAAGCAGCTTTTCTAAATACAGTTTCTTGAATGGGTTTTCCCAATTCTTGAAGCTCAAGCTAATTAACCTAGATAATCTAGCTAAGATTGAAAAAGGTGGACCTGAGATGGATTGCGATTTTGGAAAGAATTAATAAAAGAAGATTGACAAACGAAGTATAGATTACCTGTGTGGATGGTACAACCGGAAAGGGAAGACCTCGTCGAACATTCGCTGTACAAATTTTGAAGATGTTCTCAAGAAAGGCTAGGTCAGAAATAGGTACCCTAACTGACGGTCAACGGACTAACTGACGGTCACCGTAGCCTAGTTGGTAGTGCTCCTGCCTACGAAGTTAGTGGTCCTGGGTTCGAATCCCGGTAAGTGCAAATATTTGTGTGATGAGCACGAGTATTTGTTTCTGAGTCATGAATGTTTTCTATGTATATAAGTATTTATCTATCTATATGTTATGTATATCGTCGCCTGGTACCCATAGTACCTACAAGCTTTGCTTAGTTTGGGGCTAGGATGATCTGTGTGACATTGTCACTATATACTATACTAACTCGGCAAGTATGTATGAAGAGCATAATGAGAGTAAGCAAGGCAAAATAGTTGTGCGAGGATCGTGACAAATGGAAATCCGTTATCTCTGCCTGCCCTCTAGGAAGCAGGCGTGAGTCTTTTTTTTTATATCAGCGGGCGAGTAACGAGCAAGTGGGTCACCTGATGGTAAGTGATCACCGCCGCCCATGGACACTCGCGACACCAGAGGAGTCGCGGGTACGTTGACGGCCTTTAAGAGTCAGCAAACAAGTGTTGCTTCCCTTCCCCCACCCCAATGTGCTCTGGCGACCTTACTCACACTTGGAAACACAACATTAAAATTATTAATGTTATTATTAAGGCATGTCTTCTGTAAGGTGGAGGTACTTCCCCAGTCGGGCTGCTCTTTGAGCGAATGAAGTCTGCTCCAGTATATCAGCTGCTGTCGCTGCAGGTCCTCTGGTAAATATTTTGCTTATTTGTGTTGTCCTCCTAGCATTTGCCCATTTCTGCGAGCAGGAATGCAGTGCGAACATCATAGCAGCTTAATTAAACAGATATTCAGCGATTTCTATATATAAAAGGACTGCAACGATCTTGTTTGGGCAACCATTGAGCAATCCCTCGACACTGATTCACCCTTTTGCTAATAATCAACTTTCTCTTTGTGACGAATATTGCACATCTTATAATGCTTTATTTGCTCGTCTACTAGTGAACCAACCGAATGTCGGAAACTCGTCAAGTACTGCCGACAATTCGACATTGTTCTCACGAGGTTATGGTCATCAATGGGTTTAGAGGTCACGTTAGATACTCTTATGGAAGCCATTGTCATGTCATTGTTGTGGTTTTGAAATTTGAGCACGTAAGTGTTGGTAAATATTATGCTACATGGTTTAAGGCCCAGAATTTAGTTCGCAGCTATCTCGCAGGTGAATTTTAATGTTTAATGCTACTAATATAATAAATGTGAAAGTTTGTGAGTATGGATATATAGATATTTGTTAATCTTTAACGCAAAAATAACACAACGGATTTGATGAAACTTTGTAATAATACAGCTTATATTTAGGAATAACATATAGGCTATAATTTATAAAGTATATCGCGGGTAAAACCGCGGGGCACATCTATGATATAAAATTACTATGATAAGTTTTGAAGAATTTGCATTCGTCGTTCTAGGAGATGTATATTTCAAAATATACACAGCAAGTTTTGATTTGTTTTTTTTAACTTACATAATAAAAAGAATAAGCTATTCAGTTTTTACAGCAAGCAATATTAAGTGCTAATTAAATGCACATAACCAAACCGGAAGACGAAGCAAAGTAGACCGAGGATCTTACTGAATCGTGTGAACCCGCTGGATGCAGGCAGCCCAAGACCGGCATTGTGGACTTTGCCTAGCAGTGAACGACTTTATATGATGATAAATAAATAATAAATAAAATAAAATAGCCTTTATTTTCTCTGACCATTCCACATCTTGTAATGAAATAAATTATAAACTATACTAACTATACTGTACTTATTTATATTTTTCATATGTATAACTTAACTTTTAATATCAGTTACCAGGTCAGGCTGTCTTGCGACATAGGCCTCCTCAAGTCCCCTCCACCTTTGCCTGTCCATTGCTGTCACTCTCCAACCTTTGGGCAGATCGTCTTCCCACCTTTTTTTCTGTCTCCCTATACGTCTCTTTCCTTCCCGCGGATACCATTCTGTAACTTTCTTGTTCCACTTTCCTGTTGTTGATCTCATCATGTGACCAGTCCATTTCCATTTCAAGGTTCGTGTTGTGACTTTAACATCTGCTACTTTGGTGATGTTCCTAATTGTCGTAGCTTTCCATTTGTCTTTCAACCTTAGTCCCAACATACTTCTTTCCATTCCTCTTTGGCATACACCTAGCTTGTGTTCGATTTTCTGTGTTAGTGGCCAAGTCTGGCAGCCGTAGGTGAGACATGGAAGTATACAGGTGTTGTAGACGGTTTTCTTTTCCGAGATGGGTATTAATTTATTTTTCATAATTTCCCTGAGGGACCAGTATCTTTGCCAAGTATTATTAACTCGTCTTTCTACTTCTTTAGTTGATAAGTCTTGCACAGATATGACTTGCCCCAGGTAAATATACTCTTGTACGTATTCGATCTCTTTTTCGTCCACCTCGATTTTGACTTCGGTCTTGTTTGTCATCAATTTAGTTTTACCAATATTCATCGTCAAGCCCGCCTTTTTACTTTCAGCTGTTAGTTGTTGTAACATTGTTCTTAGTGTGATAGGATCTTCTGCAAATAAAATGAGGTCATCTGCGAATCTCAAGTGATTTAGTTTTTCCCCGTTTATTTGAATACCTAAAGTTTCCCAATTAAGTTGCCTGAATATATTTTCCAAAACCGCATTGAATATTTTTGGTGACAGTGGGTCTCCCTGTCTTACACCCCTCTGTATTTTAAATTGATTTCCAACATTTTCAAGACGTACTTTAGCTGTGCTGTTGACGTATATGTTCTTAATGATCTTAATAAATTTACTTTCCACTCCTTGGTTTTTTAAAGAATCCCATATGTAATTATGCTTTAAAGAGTCAAATGCCTTATTGTAGTCTACGAAGGATATGTAGTATGGGCGATCGTATTCGTTGCATTTTTCAATAATTTGTTTTACAGTATGAATATGATCGATTGTGGAGAAATCTGAGCGGAAGCCTGCTTGTTCTTTGGGTTGGTTACTGTCTAGTTTTTTGGACAAGCGGTGTAATAAAATTTTGCTGAACACTTTATACAAGTTCGGCATCAAGCTGATGGGTCTATAATTATTAATTTCATTTTTATCTCCTTTTTTATACAGAAGAATTATTGTTGATGATGTCCACTGGGAAGGAGTTTGTTCTGATTCCAAGATTTCATTGCATATATGGGTAAATGGTTGTGTTGTCTCTTCCATGGTAAGTTTCAGTAATTCGTTAGTTATCAGATCATCTCCAGGTGATTTACCATCTTTCTGTGTTTGGATAGCTCTTCTTACTTCACTTTGCATAACGTATGGGATTGGTTCTGGGTTTGGGTCTTCTTCTAATGTTGTAGTACATAAGTATTCGTTCATATTATCCGCATACAATTCCTTGTAAAAATCTGTTGCAGTTTCTAAAATATGTCGTCGCTTGGTTGTAGTTTGTCTGCTGTTGTCTTTTCCTTTTTGCATTATCTTTGGTATCCATGTTGAGTGTTCTTTAAGTTGTTTTAAAGCTTTTTTGATTCCTCCGGTTTTGTTTATTTGTTCTCTAATGATATTAAGTCGATTGCTTTTTCTATGATTTCTGATGGCTTTTGAAATTTCTTTACTAATCTTAGCTATTTGTGTACGATTTGCTTTTCTATTCGTTATCATCTCTTTTCTTTGGTTTATTTTTAAACTGGCTTCGTCACCAAGTTTGTCACTTTTATCTCTTAATTTAGATTTATTTAGTTTTAGTAGGGCTCTTTCTAAGATGTTGTATTTTTCTTGTACATTATTGTGTTTCTCAATCAATGTCAAAGATAGTTTTAGTTCATTAAGATTTTGTTCTGATATATGTGTTATGGGCCGGCAAGTTGTTCTTTGAAATTTTCTTCTTTGTTTTTTAAGTTCATTGCATGCTATTGTACCTCTTACCATTCTATGATCTGAATTAAAATTTAGATTTGAGACCACACTGACGTTGTTGAAGATCTTGGGCATATTGGTAATTATAAAATCTATCTCATTTCTATCCTTGCCATTTGGAGACATCCACGTCCATTTTCTGTCTTGTTTCTTGAGAAAAAAGGTGTTCATGACTCTCAAGTTCTGTTCGAAACAAAAATTTATCATACGTTGCCCATTGTCAGTTCTCTTTCCCTGGCCATATTTACCTATGATGAATTCTCCTTTATATGATGATAATGAAATGCAAATAAAAATCGGCCAAGTGCGAGTCGGACTTGCGCACGAAAGGTTCCGCACCATTATCTATAATAACTAGCCAAAAATTCACGTTTGTTGTATTGGAGCCCCCTTAAATATTTATTTTATTTTATAGTATTTGTTGTTATAGCGGCAACAGAAATACAACATCTGTGAAAATTTCAACAGACAGACAGCGAAGGCTTAGTAATAGGGTCCCGTTTTAACCTTTGGGTACGGAACCCTAAAAAGTACTGAGTTCGAAAATATTAAGAACAAATGATTTAAATGATCTTGTTTTTAATATTTTCGAATATAAATCTCACAAGACGATGGAAGAACATTTTGGCAAGCATCCGTTGAAATTACTGGCCGCGGCTGTAGTACACACATCAACAAAGTCTAGGGATACGTTATTTTGAAATCAAACATGGCTTTATTGTTTAAAACCTATTTAGTTTCCTTAAAAAGTTTATTTACAGATTTAAACCTTGTCTATTCTTTATTCAAAATTTAAAAATTAAAATGAGAAACAAATGAAAACACGCAAAGCACAGCGCAATCTTTAGTTGTATCTAATTTCAAGAAGTTGCATTAAAATTTTTTTTGCGTGTTAATTGAAGAAAACCTGATAAATTGTTTTATTTTCTTTTCTCAATTGGTTGTGTAAGCTTTTTAGCGTCATGCCACGCCATCATTTGAGTCGAGATGAAATGTTACGGGCAGTTGGCATGTTACAAAACGGTGCTATTCAACGCGTCGTTGCTGAGTCTCTGGGCACAAGCCAAAATGTGGTATCCAGGCTGTGGTCACGTTATCGCGCTACTGGAGATGTGGCAGAACGGCACACAGGTAGATATCGTGTTACCACTCAGAGACAGGATCGATTTCTCCAAATGACCGCCAGAAGACTACCCAATATCACAGCGATGCAACTAGTGCAAAGGCTCCAGGAGGGTCAGCAGCTGCTGGTGAGCGACCAAACCGTGCGAAGGAGGCTGCATGAAGTTGGTCTTCATGCTCGCAGACCGCTACGAGTCCCAGCGCTGCGACGTGGCAATCGCGGTAGGCGACTTTTATGGGCTCAAGAACATTTGACATGGAGTGATCAACAATGGTCATTGGTGCTGTTCACTGATGAGTCCCGCTATGGATTTCATCCAGATTCGAGACGAACACGCGTTTGGAGAACTCCAGGCAGGGTCAGCCGTCTCCGACATCCACAGGAGGTCCACTCTTACCAAGGCGGGACAATTATGGTGTGGGCAGGAATACGAATCGGCGGACGAACCCAACTCATTTGGATTCAGGGCAGCATGACTGCCCATAGATACCGTGAGGAGGTAGTAGAACGTGTCATTGTCCCGCTCAGGGCCCTAACGGGGCAAGAATTTCAGCTCATGCATGACAATGCACCTTCCCATACAGCGCGGCTGGTGAGAGCCGCCCTTCGAGAACACGATGTTCAGGTATTAGATTGGCCTCCACAGTCGCCAGACTTAAACCCAATTGAACACGCCTGGGACATGTTACAGCGAAGAGCATTGAGGGATTTTCCGCCCAACTTGACAACAGAAGAACAACTTTTCGAACATTTAAAAAGAACTTGGGACTGCATACCCCAGCAAGACATTGACACCTTAATTTTAAGTATGGAAAATCGTTGCCGCTGTGTGATTAATGTTAGAGGAGGAAATACCGATTACTGATTATCAGATTTGGTAAGATTTTTATTCATTTAATTCGATTGAATAATTTTATAAGAATAAAATGTTTTTGTTCACTCAGTAATTTTCTATGGCTTAATTAATTTAAGACTTTTATTAATTAGAAAAACAAAATCGCATCGTGTTGTTAATGTTTAAATATCGGCCATGAAATTATCTTTAATTCTTCCATTTACAGTCATAACAAAATGTTTATAGTTTTCTAGATAATCAATGAAATGTTCAATATCCCTAGATTGTGTTGATGTGTGTATATATTATTATTATTATATTCCAGGTTCAAGAACAAAACTTAACAATATATTCACGCGCCACAGGCAACAAAATAATCTGTCAACTATCCCACCCGTCATCCGAGTAGTCCTGAAGGAAGTCCCTATTTTTGTCGTGACTGGTTACGGGCGGTGCGTTAATTATAAATTATTTTCGATGCTCTCGTATATTTTTGTTGGGTTCAAACTGTGATGTTTAACTTGTAGAGTGCATTGGAAGCTGTTTAAATTTACGAGTCAAGAGTGGTTTGCTAGCCACGTGTGGGGTCTTATCGTATTGTAGACAGAAATAAAACGAAACATCACCATAAAAAATTGCTATGAAATTAAGTTTGTCATGACTATTTTTATTATAATAGTGATTTCAGTGGAATTTGCGCTAAAGCGGTCAATTTCAATGAAGACTAGTCGGCTACGCAGGTCATACAAGGTATAACATAAATAGTGGTCATAACTTAAGGAACGCTGTGTACCCATGAAATTGAACTAATTATAGTTAACCTGTTTGTGAAATACGAAATATCTTTTTGGCGCCTGATACAAAATGCATCATATTATCCTATATGTTTCTTTTTGTATCTTGCATGTTGATGCGCTACACAAATGAAGCTCCTTAAAGTCCACTAATCATGTTACACCTTATATTAGGTCAACGCAGTTTCCAATACTTTCCAGTAATACCTCTAGGGCAATGTATGCAAGTGAGTAATGTACCCGATTCGTTTTTTATGTCCAAGGCCGTGAATTTATCTCCCTGCCACGGACTTTAAAGGAGTGATAAGTATTCTAAAGGGTCATCAATGCAAGTGTTGAAAGCGTTCATAGGCTACTATGACGATACACAATCAGGTGAACCCCTTGGCGCTGACTCAGTTTCAAAAATATATATTTATCAAAAAACAATAACACTGTTTGGCTTGACCTCGGTTTTAAACCCAGTATCGGAGACAGGGAGACACGTGACATTTAAGAACAAACACCAGAATCATGTACTGTCTATAACATATCAAAATCATGTCAGCTAAATGACGTCCACTGCTGGACAGAGCCTTTACCAAGAATAGAATTTTGGCAAACGGGTAAGCAATCACAGTATGATGGTCATAGTTCACAGCTGCTTCCTATGAGTTGATAGATGTTCAGGTTACTTCTACTTTCCCCACGGGATGAGATGGGGAGTTGATATTATAATATATTATATCTGGGGACAATGTCACACAGATCATCCTAGCCCCAAACTAAGCAAAGCTTGTACTATGGGTACCAGGCGATATTTGCCAAAACTTCTGATTATTTAAGTGACAAAACAGCTTGGGATTGAGTCGCTCTAAATTAACACATTTAAATACAATGTAATTTTATGTAAGAAATAAATATTTAAAAAAAGGATTCCTACTGAGTTTTCTGGCAGTGTTTCTCAGTAGCTGCCACGTCATGCACTGCACGGTAGGGTAAAAAAAATTGACGATTCCACACAAATGTAATATTTTAACGGAATAAATGACTTTTGATTTTGATTTTGCCACCGTAAGCCACACAGGCAAGGCAATTGCAATAATCAAAATTGAATGAGAAAAAGAAATAAGTATACAACCAAAAGCGAATATTACTTTCATACATCTATCTGCTGAACGAGATACATATCGCATAGGGTCGTAAGGTCAAGTGTACAACAGGGGCACCAATTAAGGTGTCAATGTATTAGATATATTACACGTAGCTTGATCGATGGCCTTTCCATCCGATTCGCATGAATGAACCTCATTTGCGTCAATCAAAAAACCGTTACTTAAGCATTCTGACATGAATATTTTATATTAATAATAACCTCTGGCAACGACAAGTGACGTATCACGTCGTGAGGATTTTTTATAGCATCTTAGCAGAGCCTTTTAAATACTCTTGTTATGGTATACTAACTGTGCCCCGCGGTTTTACTTGCGTTAAACTTTATAAATTATAGCCTGTGTCAGCTAACTCCATACCAAATTTTATTGAAATCGCTCCAGCCGTTTAGCCGTGAAGAAGTAACAAACATACACACATACAGACTCACAAACTTTCGCCTTTATAATATTAGTGTGATATAACGGTTAGGAACTCGCTAGTCGCTACTATATCAACGCCGTTGTTTTTTGGGTTCGATCCCGCTCAAGACAACTATTAGTGTGATCCACATATAGAAGTTCTAAGTCATTAAAAAAAACAGAAAAATAATGTCGGGTTACAGTAAAAATTGTAAACAATACTCTAAAAATGTTAAGAATTTCTAAGTAAGCCTATATTAACAAAGTAATCGCTACTTTATCGACACAGATGGTGTCTGTCGGGTGTTAACCCAACACAAGATAACTATTATTGGTGTGATCCACATAGGTAGGTTCGGAGTCATTAAAAAAAAAACAGAAAAATTATGTCGGGTAACACCAAGAATTGTAAACAATACTCTACAAAATGTAAGAGGTTCTAAGTAAGGCTATAATGAGACCGAGATGCTTGTGTATAATGTGATACAAAGCCTCTTTAAATGAAATAAAACAAGCATAAACAAAAATTAAAACTTGGCTGTAGATGCTAAACTCAGTTTGGAAAGCACTTAAAATAAAATGTCTCGATCTACAAACAAATTGCTTCGGCTGATCGGCGATCCGGAATCAATTAGAAAGAATTGAAGTACGACAAAAAGAGACAAAATTAAAATAAAATCAACATAACAATTTTGTGAAAGACTTCTACCGAGTGGATCCAGGGGTGAATTGACATTTAACTATAATATATTGAATGTAGGAATGAACATTTATTCTATTGATATGCGGGAATCCTTTTTGTTTCCTCTTATTATTTAACTATTTAATACTGTTATTTTATTTACTAATAGATTGATGGTAATTGCGTAAAATTAAATGTTAAATATTAAGTATTAATGTAATATGTTGTTTAGAAGAAATCGCAGTAGCGATAAGACTGCCCTTTGTATCTAATTAATGTATGTTAATTTTAATTTTAAGTTATGGTGTAAAATAAAAAGTATTTTACTTTACTTATTAATGTAATATGTACCTAATGTTGCTGTGCCCTTATATAGGGTATCATGTTAAAAATAAATAATACCATTGTAACAACATTGTATACACATGACTTGCAATAAATAAATTGAAATTAAAGTGAGATTGAGAGTGAATCTCAGACACGTAGAATAAAATGCAAAAAAACTCAACTGAAGCCGTCAATCATCAGCGTAAAAGTGGCTTAACCCATGACGGCCGATGAAACGTAGCGGTATCCCAACCCCAGCTGAAGAGAGACGAGCATATTGCGTTTTTCAGCATACGCTGCGGATTATTGCATATTATGTTGATGAGTATGATTTGGCATCAAAAAATACATACAACCCAACATTTTCACCCTAATACTAACTACCAAACCCTATTTTTTTTAATAGCGATTGTAAAATATTCATCTTAATTAAATTATTTACTGATTTTGATGAACGTTTTTTTGTGCATTTCATAGGGTACCTAATGAAATGCACAAAAATGTTTAATAACGATGATTTAGATTTACAATTGGGCCCGGTAGGTGGCGCTGCGAAGAGATTCTGGGTTTTATTTCTATTGTTAAGGCAGCACAACGTTTGCGTATATATTTCTACTGGAAGAGATTACTTTAGAGATATTAACACTTTCGTGTTATGCCATCTCGTGAATTGTTTCGTATCTATATTTAACTTATTCTATATCGATATAAATAAATTTTAATTAAATAAATGTGGCACAATTGTTTCACAGTTTTAAAACAAAAGCTAAAACTATTAACTTAATTACATTTAGTTGATCTACTGGATCGGAAACATAAATTACCAACGCCTTAGAGATAAAACTAAAGTGGAAAGTACTGGAAACTGGGTTGATTTCGTTATATGTACAGACGCCAGCACATCAAGCTACCCCAATCTATCAAATTTCCCCAATTGAAAGTGAACCTTATGCTTTTTTGATTAAGTTGAAAATCTATAAAATAAATTTTACAGATTGGAGTAGCTGGATGTGCTGGCGTCTGTACAGTCGACGTCATATCAATACTTCGTAAGTGATCGTCGAGGTGAAGTACCTATGCACGCGGTCAGTCTATAGATGGGTGACCGTCAAAGTGGTTTAATTTTGAGCGTCTCCGTGGCTCGGAGAGCACGTTACGCTGTCGGTCCCAGTCATTAAGTCAAGTAGAAGGCCTACTGGGCGGATTGAACAACTCGAGACACCAGGGTAACCAACCACTGTTCAATCGATGAAGAAAGAATATCAATACTCAATTGCTACGAAAACCAAAGTCTATATCATCTCAAAATACCGCAATTATTGGTATATTTTAGTGTACTGGTTTTTTTTGGTCGATCTGTTAGCCTGTTTGTTCCGACTTATCTTACAAACGGGTTGACCGATTTTAACGGATCTTTAGCTGATGTTATAAGGAGTAATACAATGTACTTTGATCGCCGCCCCCGTTAAATAAATACCTTTCGACGGCCAAATAACTTACGCAGCCGAAGTCGCGGGCGGAGGCAAGTCCATGCAAATATTAAAAATACGAATTGAAACGAATAATGATCTATCTATCAAACTTATTTATTCTATAAGTAACCGTAGTGAGTAACTTTTCCAATATTATCCATCATATCAAATTGTATGTATGGAAGATGTTGTATGGAAAATACATTACAACTAAAAATACACGTAACGTACAAATTGTGTACTCGTATTATAGTAGTAAATCGTCGAAAATACTCTCATACAATGCGTACAGAGCTGCGCATGACCTCAATAACAATGACGTTATGTAACGGTGACCTGATCACCTGATCTGTGGGCCGATAACTGTTCCGATGAACAGATGATTGGGAGACTTGTTTTGTGTTTGACCAAAATCACATTAACAGTAGGAAAAACTATAGAGCTTCAAGGTTGTTCACATCCTGTACTTAGCTATCCGCCAGACACTCCGTCCGCGATCACGTTATAATTGGTAGAGAAGAGTGATATTGAACACGTGTTAAAAAAGCACTGTCACTGTCATGACTCTTGCCCATTTTAACTAATTTAAAAACAAGGAGGTTAATAATACGACTGTACGAATTTTATTTTGTATCTGTGTTACCTGATGTACCTGGCCGGGTCCATAATTATTTCACCAATTGAGGAGGTTCTTTTAGAACTTGACTATTCCACTTTTTGGGTTTTTTGCAAAATTTAGAGTTATTTTACAGTATACTAGCCGCCTTCTTATTTGCTAATCGAGGCCATCCATCGAGTGTGTGGAAAAAATCGCTCTTATGCGATAAGACCTCCAATGACACGAATATTATAAATGCGAAAGTTTGTGAGTGTGTATGTTTGTTACTTCTTCGCGTCTAAACAGCTGACGCGAATTTCACCCTGGATTAACACATAGGCTCTAATTTATAAAGTTTAATGCGGGTAAAACCGCGGGGCACAGTTGTATATAAATTGAAACTCTCGAAAAACTATGTCTGTAGGTACAGCTAAATGTTTAAGTACTTTGATATGGGCAATAAAGTCTACCTATCTATCTATTATGCAATAAATTATTGAGTATCATCCCTTTACTAAGAACACCATGACCTGTATCTTTCAAATAAGGCCACAAAACGGTCCTCTCATGTTTATTCCTTTACAATTTCATCATCACCATCATATCAGCCGAAAGACTGACAAGGACAAAGGCCTCCCCCAAAAATATCCACAATTGCTGGTCTTGCGCTATCCGCATCCAGCGATTTCCAATTAAACACAGAACAGTAAATTAAAATTCTGACGGTCACTAGCTCTTATAGTAAGAAATCGATTAAGGACAAATCGGTCCGGCGCACTGAGTTCCGTTCTTTCATTGTCACACGGAACTCTTTGAAGACAAACATATATTCAAAGTTCGCCAGTTAAAGGATTATGTAGGTTTGAAAGTAATTTTTCCGTGATCGTTTTCATAAAGAGCTGTCTATAATCTTGGCGCGAGTGTCTTTAAATAAAAAAATCATAGGTTATCATTCTGACTGTAGCATCTCAGTATATACAGAGTGGCCGAGGAGTTGACGTTCAAACGTAAAATTTAGATACTTTATGATGAGGAGTATCCTAATCACCCACATGTATGTTCCACGATTTTGCGTTTAAACGTTAACTCCGCAGCCAGCCTGTATAAGAAAATCTGCATATATGCATAAAATATAGATTTCTTCCGTAACAGCCGCGATACACATAATATAAATACTAGATCTAACCATAATCTGCTACTCGTTTCCACAAAATAAGTAACACTTTTATGGGGCAATGTATAAAATTCTATAACAAACTTCCCAATGATATTAGAGAATTGTCTACGAATAAGTTTGAAAGAATTATTAAAGCCAAATTGTGTAGCAGGGAATATTACAAAATTTCTGATTATTTAAGCGACAAAAGTGCCTGATATACAGTTGCTTTACACCAACACATAATGTAATTGAGCTGTAAAACATAATTTATTTTAAAACAGGATTTCTACTTAGTTTTCTGGCAGTGTTTCTCAGTAGTTGCCATGTCATGCACTGCACGGTAGGATACGATTCCACCAAAATATAACATTTTTCGGAATAAATGAATTTTGAATTTTTTGATTTATTGTTACGGAATGATTTCGGAGTTGACCCAAATCAATTTAGTTCCAAACGGCTGTCAAAGAGAAAAGTTTAGTCGTTTATATGGATATAGAAAAGCTCATCTTCTGAACACGGTAAAATGAGATCTATTGATTTTGGGGAGATTTTAGTATAAGTTTCCATTTTAGACTTTTTACGTGAAGAGCGAGCGTCTCGACTGTGGAGGTTCCTGTTAAGGAGGCTATTATTTTTTTCTTTAAAAGACAACGCCTGCACTAGGGAAATGAATACCTGCGTCGCTGGGTACTTTACAAACATATAGTCGACGGACACAAAGTTCATCCAGACTCAAGACAACTATTTATGTGTCACACAAATAGTTGTCCTGTGCGGGAATCGAACCCGAGACTGTCTTAACCGCTGCGCCATTTGTGCAGTCAGTCAAATGTTAGTCATCATCATCATCATTACAGCTAAATAAGTCCACTGCTGTTCAAGCCTCCCACAAGAATCGTCTTGGGGGGATATGCCATAATCGCCACGCTTGGCAGGCGGGTTAGCGATCGCAATAAGATGGCCATAGTACTCAGAAGGGAGCTGCTGACCGTCCTCTGGTAGATATTCCCTCGGGTCGACTTCAACGGGAAGAGATGGGGTGATGATATTCTGATTCTGATATTTGTCGCCACCACACAGCAAATGTTAGTAATAGTTTAATTTAGAAAAGTGATCCTAAGAACAGCAGAAAACGTCAGCTATAACAAGATGGGCAGTTACAAAGATATATATCAGAATAACACGGTCGATAAACAAAGCGATATGAACAAGATAAGACAAAACAAGGTACGTTCACGTCACCATTACATTTTCTAACATCTTACTAAGATCTAGGCAGAAAACAATACTAACTGTAGAATATAATAGTAATAATGTTCCTAGCAGTATTCAGCTCACAACTTAGGCGGTCTTATCGCCTATGTTGTGAGCTGAAAGCTAACTCTGGCTTAAGAGTCTCGAGGAACAAACTCATGCTATTTATAAAAGTGAGAGTCACACCTCGCCTTAACTTAAGATTAAAAGGAACTGATTAAACAATTAGATCTAAGAAAATGCAGTTAATCGCAGGTGCAAGCTGAATTTCCTGTCTAAATACGCCAGTGTTGAGTACAACTCCGACCTGAGTGAGTGTGATCGATGTACATGAATTAGGATGATCTTGACAAAAATACAACAAAAACACTCTCAGCCGGCCCGTAAGTGATCGGCGACGTTAAGCACCTAGGCACGCGGTCGCTCTATAGATGGGTGACCGCCAAAGTGGTTTAATTTCAGGGCGTCTGGTCGTCCCGGTTGTAGTATTGTATATTTTTTTATTTCGGAAAATTAATCCATTTGGTGTTAGTAAAATAAAATTAAAAATAACTTATTATCTAGTGTTAGTACCAATCACTCTCGCCACAAACTGTTTTAATATTGGAGAGTATAAGTTCTCCGCTACAGTTTTCAAAATACTATTTTGACTGCCTCTCACTCTCCTCAGTAATGATGCAGTTTTTTTGCGTATTACCGCATGAAATCCTTCGGTATAAGCATTCACATGTACAGCGTAGTTATAAGACAAGAGTCGATAAGCCATGTCAGAGGCCTACTGGGCGGCTTAAGCAACACTGACACTAGGGTAACCACTGCCCATACGACAAAATAAAGTAAATAGCAAAAATCATATGTATATAAAAGAAACAGACGGCTAAACCGTTAGACATGCAGTGTTCTAAATCCAGTAGTACAAATGAGCACAATACTTAAGAACAAAGCCGTCTGTTAATGACCAATTTTCTGTAATTCTTGCGGAACGGTCATCATAGAATATGACGGCATAAAGCTCATGATATGCAGGCCGGGTAGTCATCGCCACGGGCGCCCGCACGACAGCCGTCGCAAACCATCTAAATCACAGATAACGGTTTGCCCCGCTACCTATTGTTAATTTACAAATGGACTCGCTAATGCTCATTGCTGGTCCGGCGATTATTTTAAATTGTGTCTTTTCAGAATGAAGACAGCGACCAAAAACTACCCCATCTTGGCTACATAGTGTACTCAGAGTCCTTTAAAGACTTAATATATGTATGTAATAAATGTTTTATTTAAACTAATTGGATTTCACTGCTATATATATATATATATATTGCTTCTCTTCTCCACCAATATATTTATATTAACTGTAATTAAAAACTGAACTGGTATTGGACAAAACAGAAAGCATTCCCTATATAAAAAAATATCAAAATCGGTTCACAAATTGAGATCGCGGTAATTTATTTATTTTTGAAATCATAATAATTGACACTACTCTACCGCTCTTTTACTATTCAGCAATTATCTTATTGCTTATCAGCAATTTTTAACGGTTAGGTTATATTTTTTTATTTTTAGCTGCGGTTGACGCTATAATCTCCGATCAATAGCTTAGTGTTATATGTACATCATGGCAACTCTTGTTGTATTGATTTAGCGACGGTTCGCATGCGGCTACCCGCCGCGGTACAACCGCCCGTTCAACGTGAGCCTTACTAGCAAGGACGAGTTATATAACGCTAACGTATTTACAGACTGGCTTTAAGTAAACGCTGGGGATAAGAATCTCACGAATATCGGGTTTCCGCAAAACATTTTATATTATCTACAGTAAAAGCCTAAGTGAGTCTATATACCTTTTTTTAGTATCCTCCTCCGTCGATCTCTCATAAATTATTTTATCTTCAACGTGCTAGACCTCCAGATGGTTTATTTCTTTTGTACGGAGAGTTGGCGTTTTCGTTTTGTTTGACTCTGATAAAGACTCAGATGAGGAAAATCTACGCTGAACGAATTTTTGGCTAACGTTCACTCTAGTACGCCCAGACCTGGATTGAGGACCGCCGGGACCAAAGGCTTAATATGTCCTTCGAAGTAGCTCAGAAGTTAAATTATTCAATGCCAGAGGAGGCTCATCTAGCAGTAAAGACCGTAAACTGGCCCATAGGGCATCCTCTTTGGCCAACGAACCTCGGCTCAAGGCAATAACTGACCTGGAGACGTATGAGAGAGTTAAAAACACATTAAGGGCATTCATGTTTGGCTTGGATTACGGCTTCAGGTGTCACTAAAGCTAAGGTACAGATATCTGCAGACCTAGCTGACCAAATAATTAAGAAAAATAAAAACACTTTAATTAACAGCTAAAACCGGCACTGCCAGTTTTCTCAATACGAATATAACGGGAAAGTATCATGCCACTAAATTTCAACCAAATTTTGTCAGCTGGACAAAGACTCCACGTTAGAATTGAGCCCAGAATATGCCATAATCGCCACGGCATACTGGACGGTGATCGTAGTATGATGGTCATAGTACATGCAGACAGACGCTGCAGCCCGTGCTGTGGTAGATATTCCCTCGGGAGGACTTCCGCACCCCCACGGAATGAGGCGGGATGGTGATATGCCGTTAGCCACTCAGCATGCAATGTGTATTTACCGGAACTATCAAGGAAGAAATTCTTCAGGATCGAGGAAATGATAGTCCAAACAAACCCAAGCAATATACAACAGGCTATATGAATTATTGTACATATGTTTATCAATCTCAGAGTGGGTCTAATCCATTCTATAGACAAACGATTGCAAAATACAGTTGATATGATGTGCAAAGAAAAAAGATTTAATTTTAGAATTGATTGCGTAAAAGCTTGTGACGAAAGTGAGAAATTGATTTTGCAGTTTGCAAATTGGAAACAAGTGGAAACATTAATGTTACCTAATGCGTACTCGCAAGAGATGACGAGGTCTTCGAATAGGTATTGGTGTCAAGATGTAAGAAGAATTTATTAATAATATATTTTCGGCCTGGACTCAGACCTGAGACTTTGATAATGTTTACCACTGATGGCACGTGTCACTTTTTTTGAATTTAGCCTACAAGGCTTTCACTGCTAAACCAACGCGGCAAGGCCAACCACAAAGTGAACCGATGATCTTGTGAGCTTGTGCTTGTACCCGCATCCACATGCAAAACCAGCAATTGTGGAGATCTTTATCCAGCTGTGATGCGGGTTTTGAATGAATCCGGAACAACCGGATGAACCGGCAACTTCGACTCAACAAAATAACCCTGTAATAACTTAGCTATTTATTGTGAAACATCTTAATAGAAAACTGCAATCTTGTTGATAATATGCCAGAAATAACACCCCATTTTACTTCTTTTTTTTTATCGAATGGGTAGTGGTTACCCTGGGGTCAGAGTTGTTCAAGCCGCCCTGTAGGCTCTGACATGGTTTATCGACTATTGCGTAGAACACCAGTCAATAAGCCATATCAGAGGCCTAATAAAATCTAGTATTGGTATTTTTACTATCGTATTTATTAGCAGCATCTGTTAGGTAGGTTAAGCTGTTGTTTAATTATGATCGAAACCGCCAGCTTGACGTGCCCTGTGAAGCACGGAGATTCTACCTCCACCGTGTGCTTTCCCTCGGTACTTACGGGTAAGAGCAACTAGGTGCGAGCGCCTGAAACCCTATTGTATGTCAGGATAACGTTGAAGTGTTTATTTAACTTCTAGTGGCCACAAAACTTTTACGACATCGCAGTTCGTAACCCTTGGCCATCTATTTTTGTTTAACAGTGATAGTGACATCATTAGACTGCAATGAGAGCATCGCTATTTAAAAACCAACAATTCGAAAGGGAGATTCGTACATTTGTTTAAGCATTTTTTACATAAGTCCGTCACGGTAATGGGTAGGCAGTAACGTTCGTTTTGAATACACAGTTCGCTGGCGATGTTAATAGATCACGAATGACAAGACAAAACCCAGATAGATGTCCTTACCCATTATTATTACTGTAACTCAACAATGGATTGTTGTCAAGAACGGAAACTTTGAAAGTTTGTCCAAAATTCTGACTAGACAGCTCGGGGAAGGTGGGTATGAGACAGTCATGACCAGTTGCCTACTTCGATGCGTATGTCATCGGCGAGATTAAGAACCTAAGCAGGAGTGCAATGAATTTCTTTTCAGTTTTCTAAACGAAAATCAATACAATCATACATCTACAGTACTACAGAAGAAAACTGGCACACACTGTCGATCCACAGATCAAATACAGGCCATTAACTTCTCAGCCAAGTCAAACACTAGATGAACAAGTTTATATATTATAGATTCTCGTTCTTATATTTTAAAGCATAACCTATTGATACTGTCAGCTAGACACATTTCTATATTTATCTCAACTTACCAGGGTAAATAAAAATGAAAGTGCTTTTCACGGTTCCCAAGATTCCAGCGAAAATGGGATTCTTGTAGGACATTAATCTCAAAACTGTGGCCGTATCTTCGAGGCAAAATGATATATTATTTTAATGTTAAAGAGTTTCTTTAGGATAGAACATTTCAGATTAAAGAAGGGTCATCTTGTTTGCAGATAGTTCCTTATACTGGCCAAATTCCGATAAATATGGTAGACGTTTTTGTTTACTTTTGTCTAGATTTGGTTTGGCGTAACGTAAGTAATAAGCATCGGTTTGTATGCGTTCGGTTATGAATGTGGTAAGGCTATTTAAGAAAAAAATAATTTCAGAATAGAGCGGTTATATTAATATAGCTTTCTATGCGTTCAGGTTATTAATATGGTAAGGCAGTTTAAAGCAAAATACTGTCAAATATCACTTTCAACGATTTCCGGTTACTAATGTGGCAAGGCTATTACATAAAATATTCCCAGAATTAACAGTATGGTTTTAGTACAAGTAGGTGCCGTTGTTTTGTTTACACCAAATGCAGGTAAACTCACTTTCCAGTGGGTGCAGCATTCTTACTGCTGCACCCACTGGAAAGTTTACTATTGAACAAGCCAGTTGCATTATGAAAATCGTATAAAACACTATGATTTTCACATTAAATCAAATAATTAGAAGTTTGTTAACTACCCCGCGACACGGGGTTTACTTTCCCAAGTGCGAATGTATTATACAAAGACACCTAAAATCTTTAAAAATTGCTGGGTGAAATCAAAGACGAATTATTTTGTATTAGGGAGGGACTTAAACAAGCCGTTATTATGAGGCTCATATTATGATGACTCAAGGTCAATCAAGAGCAATGGAAACAGCTATGCTCAAGTGTTTAGGTAACATCATTACAACTGTCGAAATCTGTTGGCGAGCTTAATTAACAAATATCCTGAAGAATTGCCAACTAAAACGGCAGTGGCTCATCACAGGTAAAATTGACGGCCGCTGGAACAAAAAAGTTCTGGAGTGTCGACTAGCAGCGTGGTCCGACGCTCTTCAGGCCATTGTAGAGATCCTTGGAAAGGTCTTTGATATGACAGTGCTGAAGATTATTTAGTTTTTAGAAGGGGCCAAAATACTTGGGGCTCTACCGGCTAAGTCGCCGAACATCCATTTCTTAAATAGCGTTCAAATAAATAAAGGTTAAAAATGACTTTATCAATCGTTAAATCGGTTTCAACGTTGACAATCGATTCCGGACCATTTATGACGTCACACATGCTCATGGAAGCCGTTTTAACGATTGATTAAGTCATTTTTAACCTTTATTTATTTGAACGCCTTTCACGAAAACAATGTTCGGCGACTTAGCCGGTAGAGACCCTGGTGGCCACATCGCCAATTTACTATGTAATATGTATTACAGTACATAGTAATGTATATTTATCGCATACAATAAATCATGACAGTCAAGGTTGAATAAAATCAATGGAGAAAACTCAGACATACATACGTAAGAAAGTAATAGAGCAAAACACGTTTTTTTCGCACACGTAATAAAACAATCATGTAGAACAGTAGAACAAAAAAAGATGAATAGCAAACGAGAGTACTTCAATCATTTTTTTTTTAATTACTAGACGGATATCTATTATACGGTGGTGATTGTAAAGGAACACTTGGGGTATCATTTGCCGGCAAAGGTCCCCCGTGTTTCCATCTCTGGGTGACAGTAAAACTGCCTCAGTTAACGAGGCAGAAGACCTACCCGCAATTCGAAAGCAATAGGGTTGTAGAACGAACTGAGCAGCGAAAGAGGCAAAATGTAAAACATTTAACGGAAATATTCAAGTTTTATACCACTATTTATCTATATCGAGATCTCCATTATTAATGTGTGTAAACAAGAAACTCGCATACCTATGTTTAATACGTAATCGAAACAGCCTTGAACTCACGAACGTAAATGTTTATACAAAGCACATTCGAATAATGAATGCAACCAATTTTATAAATAGCACACGCGTATATTTTCCTTAAAATATGATAAATTCCATCCTTTTATACCAATTCATGAAGATACTGAAAAATACATTTTGTCTTTATTCCATTTCTATTGGGTTCCGAACCCTGCCGGCGCGGCGGGGCTATTGCTAGGATTAAACGTGCAACTGCAATCGGAACGATGATGAGATGGTAAGAATAAGCGTCAGCTTCTTTACGGAAACAACTGACTATTTTAGTCTAAACAAACCGGACACAGCTAGAATGGTTTATTTCAGTTATTTTCATAGCGTAATGTCCTATGGAATTCTTCTCTGGGGTAGCTCTGTTGACATTAACACCATATTTATATGGCTTATGTTTAACTTACCACCAAATATAGTAACATTTAACAGACAAAAAATAGTAATTGATCACCAAAATGAAACCCGCATTTTAATGTAAAATTATAACCAAAGTTTCACCATTTTGCTATCCTATTTAAGCAAAATGACTCCAAATTAATCATTGTTAACCCATAAGTAATAAATGATCACCAAAATTAAACCAGCATTTTAATGTAAAATTATAACCAAAGTATTTACATCTTGCTATTCTGTTTAAGCAAACTGACTCCAAAAAAATCATGGTTAACCCAAAAATTGTTAATGAACACCAAATTATTAAACACATTTCAATTTAAAATGACATGCAAAAAATAATATCTCGTTATCCGATTTATGTAAATAATAAGGCAAGTATTTAAATCGATATCTGTATATTCCCTTATTTCTAACAAAATATTTCAAAGTTATATCAAAAATACTGACTTGCACACTAATTATGCACACTAACTAAATCAAATTAGAACTTAAATATAAAGATAATTATTCTGCAGCAAGCATTGTTTCTGTCACGGCTCCGGCGCTGCGGGGTTTGGGCGGCCCCACGCGAGCTTATCGTCGCAGATGGTTTTAACGCTCACCGCCGCAGCTGAGGCTGGCCGGCGAAGCCGGCCAGCAAGCCGAAGCTGCGGTGGCGAGCCTTCAAACCACCTACTCCTGCAGCTCGCGGGCCGCCCCACCCCTCCGCGCCTACGCGGGCTTACATTACACTCTAGGGTTAGGGCAAACACGACTACGTGAAGTCGGTTTTGCAGCGATTCGTTTCTGTCACAAAATTAAAGAAAAAAGTCACAAAAAATTTTTAATCATCTTTTTTTAAATTATTCAAACAAACATTAAAAAGTAAGTCCTGTTCTAATTAATAACAAAGGGAGGGTATTGCAAACCGGACACATGACTCAATATGGCATCATAATACTTTTTTGGTAATAAGCCTACATTTTGTGGCAATCACAGAGGTTTATTTAGGCAGAAATAACACATTAATTTGCTCGCTAAGATTTGGTGATCATTTACTACATTTGGTGTTCGAATACACTTTGAAGTGCAGTCGTGACTTAAATTGCAAGTACTATTGTATTTTTAGACTTTATTTTTCTGGTGTTAAGTTTCTATTTTTGGTTAAAAAACGGAGGGTATCAAAGCATTTTATGGTGGTCATTATATTTAATCCCTATTTATATTGCAAAAAAGAGCTGTAAGAGCTATCTATAATCTTGGCCCGAGAGTGTCTCTAAGAGAAAAGTTCAAAGAGGTTAACATTCTAACTGTACCATCTCAGTATTATATGAAAACTTACTATATGTGCATAAAAATATCGATTCTTCTGTAAAAGGAGCGATACACATAATGTAAATACTAGATATAAGAATAATCTCATATTGCATACTACCCGTCTCCACAAAATAAGTAACTCTTTATGTATAAGATTCTATAACAAACTTCCCAATGATATTAGAGAATTGTCTACGAATAAGTTTAAAAGAATTATTAAAGCCAAATTGTATAGCAGGGCATATTACATATACATTTCTGATTATTTAAGTGATAAAAGTGCTTGGGATTGAGTTGTTCTGACTCAACACACATGATTGTAATTAATCTTAAGTATATTTTATTTTAAAAAAGGATTCCTACTGAGTTTTCTGGCAGTGTTTCTCAGTGGCTGCCACGTCATGAACTGCACGGTAGGGTAAAAAAAATATGACGATTCCACATAAATGTAAAATTTTTACGGAATAAATGATTTTGACTTTGACTTAGCCATCTCGGTTACTAGCACTCTGTTCATTTCCTCGCAAAGATTTGTTCGGTGCTGCAATCAAATACGTCCTCGCCACAAAAGCCTAACTGGCTTCCTTTCTTTATCTGCGTATGTTCAGTGTTAGCAACTGTGGCATAATCGTTCGAGCCGCCGAGAAGAGCTCTGACATGCCTTAACGACTATTGTCTAATTAACCCAATCGGACCCGAAACCTAATTCCTCCAAAGCACGAAGACGCTCGTAAAGGAAACCACACATCTACAAGCATAACCGCGCCCGTAGATGCTTAACCAAGACCATTAATGGACCAATAACGACACTTGGACGCGAGAGCTAATACCGCTCATATAGGTCGTCTAAATCTTCACCATCTATCTAAATTTAATTATCTCCACGACGCCTATGGTCATCAATCAACTACCCTATTAAGATTATAACAAGCTATATATTACATAAACATGTATACAACACAACCGTTTTGTTTTCAAAGTTAATTTCTAATTTTCACCGTGGTACATTACCGCGACCATTATGTTATACAAACGGAGAAAGCTTGCAACAGGTTCAAGTACCGACTCTTGTTTCAAAGTGATATGTAAAATTTTAAAATACGTGTAGTATTTGCTTTGATAAGTGATTTGCTAATACTTGTGTTAATCTCATTTCAGTATCCGGGTGAAAATGTATTGACATAGCTACAAAACTGACTGGGAGCTGCATTAAACCAACAGTTAGAGGCGTCGCATTCAAAATATTGGCGGTGGAGAATTAAAACATTCAGAAGTGATATATCATCATCATAATTACAGCCGACGCCGTGTTGAGTAAAGGCCTCCCAAAAGATTTCCACAGTGGAGTTGTATCCATCATTTGGGGGGATATGCCATAATCGCCACGCTTGGCAGACGGGCTAGCGATCGCAATATGTCGGTCATAATACACAGAAGTAAGTATTTATGTATGTTATTACTCAGGGGCTCTACCGGCTAAGGCGCCGTACATCGTTTTCGCGAATGGCGTTCAAATAAATAAAGGTTACAAATAACTTAATCAATCGTTAAATCGGCATCAACGTTGACAATTGATTCCGGACTATTTATGACGTCACATGGGGTCATGGAAGCCGATTTAACGATTGATTAAGTAATTTTTAACCTTTATTTATTTGAACGCCATTCACGAAAACGATGTTCGGCGATTTAGCCGGTAGAGTCCCAGGTCTAGCCTTACATATCTGGTAAACTTTTACAACAGATATAAACATCTTAAAAACTGCTATTTTTCGTCCAAATGCGTTCAGCAGTTTAAATGTGAAGGAGTATCAAACATGCTAAATGACACCTACAAACACGAACTTGTTTGTACTATAGTAGTAGGCTTTTAAGGATTTTAAATATATTTCAATATTATATATTGCTCTTTAGCATATTTTTTTCGCTAGACCGTATCGATTGTGCCACTGGTAGAGGTGAGTTTGTCCCGCCAGATCTTCTCAATTGAGCCAATATAGTTAAAATACACGGAACTAAATTTATAAAAACTTTCCCAAACATATTGCGCATATGTGCATAACAATAATAAATTTTTTTGTCGATGATAGTTTAATTTAATAAAACTCACGATACACTAAATCACAAGTTTAAACTGAACATTTTGTACTCTCTCTTAATGCGTTTTAATGAATAGAAACTTGTTCATTTCATTCTCCAAACCTGCTAAAAATACATCGCTAGAGATCAAGAGTCATGAGATCATGTCATATCAATATATCCAAAGTAACTAAATTATGTTGCTTTGACAAAGTAACTTAATTATAGGTTGACATTACTTATTAGTTTAAAGAATCGTACCTGTACTCTCCTCTCGTCATCTTTAGTGCGCTGCTCAAGCTGTCTCTTCCGTCGTTCTTCGTCTCTCTTTTCGCGCTGCGCCTGCGCCGCGGCTGCGTGCGCACGCAATTCGTCCAATCGCTTCCTTTGTTCCGCTTCGCGACGCTCACGGGCTAGACGGGCTCGGTCTAGCGCTTCTGTGGACCAAAACATTGCGTTAGTACGTAGACCAATTAAAAACAAATATTTGGTTTAGAATTAGGTTTAGTGGTTAAATTAATCAACGACTAGATGCAAAACACATAAAGGAGTCTGCATAAGATAAAGTTAGAAATCTCGCGTCGTCTCGGCACACTCATAAAACTTGCGTTTTTGAAGTGAAACTTCGCCCCTTCGTGTCGCGGGTTCGAGTCCCGCGCCGAACAACTATTTGTGTAACCCATAAATAGTCGTTCTGAGTCTGTATGTAATTTGTATCCGTCTATTACATGTTTGTAAAGTACCCCGCGACCCAGGGATTAAAATCACTAATGCGGGGGTTGTCTTTAAAAAAACAAATTATAAGTATATGAAATGTAATATTAAAATTAAAATATCACACAAAATCACTTAGTTCGTAGTTTTGAATCCTCGACTTACTCAACGGTAATTTCTGAGAGATAAAGTTACCGAGAGATTCTGTTTTATGCAAATATCGCTCAACGATAATGCGCGAAGACGAGAAACCATTCATCCGATTGAGGATCCGTTACTTTCCAAGTATCATTTCCACAAGTTTCATTAACAATTTTTACCACAAAAAATATCCCAAAACCGGTACCACAATCATTAAACGCGTTTGAACTCCGGTGTCATTCCGAAATTCGACAGTAATAAATGCTAAAATACGGGAAACCTTAACTTTCCATTAATAATCAAATGGGAAACACAAGTTTCACTTATACTTGACCGCAAGACAGCGTTACCCACTCCAGACTTGTGGTCAAGGCATTTGACACAAAGGCCTATTGTCGAGAGAAAACATTCCCTAGATTTATTAGAAATTACTTATACAAAATGGGTGTTAAATAGCCGAGCTAGCATTAGCACCAAGACTCGCATCTCTCTATAGCGTTTGACCAATTAAAACACAGAAATCACACGAGTATTAGTGTGAACATGGGGATTGGTCGGACGCTGTAGATCGACATGAAGCTTCGGCACCTCATGGTATAACCCTTACACCACCTGTTGTAAGGGGTAATATGATATTACCCCTTACAAAAGGTTGTGTAAGGGGGTTATATAATGTACAAGGATGATACACAACCTTTTTATAAGTTGAGCGTAGAATATTCTTTCAAACATAGGATTTGAAATTAGAATATTATATAAAATAATTTATAGATAGTTGCTGTTGTCTTGAACTACAGAATATGTTAGAAGTGTGTTAAAATCAAAGTCTAATGAATAAAATATCTGAGTTGCAGTATAATTCATTTGTGTTATCATTGGAAAACTACCCTGGACATCTCTGGTGCTGTAGGTCTCGTGGCGAACTGTGGCGAGTGTTACACAAGCTACACATAGGAGCAGTTTGGCGACGCCCCGATCTCCTTGTACCTTCAAATTAAAATCGCCGCGTACGTCAGGCTTTCTTTGACTAACGGTTCAGAACCTATACTTAATGAATCGCAATACGACATAGATATTAAGAAAAGGCGACACCGATTCAGCAGTTAATTCCATAAATTAAGTAATAATCTAGATCAGACCAATCTAACCGGTTCAGCAGGTTATTACAATAATATCATAGAATTAACAGCTGTTAGCGAAAGCGAATCTTGTTTTTATCTCAATTTAAACTATTTGCATTTCATAACATAGATAATATTATATTAGAAGCATAACATTTCCAAATGAAAGCCTCCCGAAAATAGGTCGCCATCAAAAGAGCTGCCAACTAAACAATCATCAACATAACTTTCTCGACTTAATGGATTCTTAAATTTTAGTTTTATAGCATTATGCACCCTCTACCAATCCGGGGTAGGTTCTCTGCTCTGCGTTAAGCTATTAACAATACACACTGGCAGATCAAATTTAGAATCCCCTTCTAACACCCATCCGGTGGATGTAGGTGTTATCCATCGGCCTTGTTTTAAAGAAACATAGACGACTGATATGTTCACAGTTCCATGTGAAAGATCATATTGATAACTCTTTACCACATCGCGACTATTAATTCTGTCCATTTAATGGAGGCTAAATCTCAGCACCCAAATTCAAGTGAATGCATCAGCCATTAAATGTTATATAATAATAATAATACCTGATGGATGAAGATGCTTTCACCATACAATCTGAGTGTTGGAGGCGGAATGCGGTAAGGAATAATTATATTTCATCCCATCCTCACATGGGGGTAAACGAACACCAATATACAATTCGAGGTCTATTAACTGAAATGAAATACACCTTTGCTGGTTCTGCGGGCCATATCACCGTTTAAGCAGTTTCAATTAGAGTTTGGACAACCTCTACCCGAAAGAACCTTCAGAAGTATTTAAAAAATGACTAACTAGAATAACCGCTCAATTGCTACAAAATATATTTTTTTTGCCCTCGAGTGCTAGCTGCTCTCGGTGCACGGCGAGCGTTCAACCCGCCTCAACTAAAACTTTATTTATAGTTTTCCTAAAAAGCGCATTTTGAAGGTTTTGACTGTTCTGTATAGCCAGTAAAATAAGGTACAAAAGTGTATATGTTAGATTATTTAAGCTCAAATAAACAATATTCCATTAGCGTTAAAACTAGAGGTGCGAGTAAATGTTAGTGTGTGAGTTCTAAATCAAAATTACAGAAAATTTCAATTAAAAAGTGCATAAATATTTAATATATCCATAAACTAGATGAATTACTTGATATGATCATGCACATTTGAATATTGTTCATGTGGAAGAATGACAAAAAACACGGAACGAAAAGAATACACAAATTTTAAAAGTCGCTCACTGAGATTCAACTACCAATATTAGAATATTTTTGTTCCGTGAAGTTGGTAATAATACGTTTTGTCTATGCTCTTAGTATTAGAATTGTTTTGGATACGTTTAAATAGAGCTCTAAGCCATTGTAATAAGGATCATAATGATTTTAAAATAAAATGTCAAAATGCAACCACGGTTGCAGCGAGCACGGTAGGCATTTGAAATTTTGCAACTGTGGTTGCAGAAAGCAATCGAGCGGTTAAAGATAAAACTGGAGAGTAAGTTTATCAAGTCTCACAACATAATAAAGTTACTGGTAAATATTTTAATGAATCTCGTTAAGAACTTGGCTCCAAGTTCGCAGACTTCAGTGAAATATTGAATTAATTTGTTGATTAAATACTTACTTTGTAACTGAAACATTCAAGAGAGGCAACATAAAATATTTGTTGAAGAGGAGTTGCTCAGATTTTATAGAATGGCGAAAGTACACGGCACTAAAATGCGTATGCCCAAAGCGTTGACAATTAATTAACTCATAAATCAAATTCACCTAATTTTCTGTTTTCTATAAACATTCACCCAAGCCATCTAGTTTCAATATCTGAGCTTTGGAATACTTTCCAGTACGTCAGTCCAAGGTGTATTTCGAAAAAAATGCGAAACTATTAAAGGGTATCTATTATTTATGCGCATCTTATTTACAGACTAAACTATAGCAAAAATAATATAGTTCATATATTTATATTCAATTAAATTAACGATTAACTAAATGGCAGATTTAATTTCAACATTTAATGCAATTTTGTACACATAATATTTAGACTATTTACAATCGCTCATGATGGTTTTATATGAATAAAAACTCTTCATTTTCAGACATATCACATAAATAAATTTTGTTATGTAGCGACAGCGTCGAATATCGGTACCCCATCTCATTCCGTAGGAGGCTTAGAATCCGCCGTCCCTAGGGAATACCCACAAGAAAACGGGCAACTCTCTGATAGCTATGAACATGATACTGCAATCGCCAACCCATCAGTTAACCGTGGCGATGATGGCATATCTATGGAGGAGGCTTTTGTTTAGCAATGGACGAAATTCGACTGACATGATGATGAAGATGATATTAGTAGTAGAAGGTTAAGAATTGAGTGCAGTTGGATTTGCAACTAAATACGTGAGTGGAATTCTTTGTACTACGGTGTTAACCGTCTTTAGTTAAAAATTTTAAAATTATAAAAGTCATAGAGAACTTAATTTTTTATTACTAATGATACTTATTATGGAGGAGATGGCTGTATCCAATAATGCTAACGCACTTTTAATAACATAATTTAAAAGCCTTTACTATCGTGTTGACAGGCAATGATTTAGTCATGGAAAACATAACCCATAACTACTCACATCAAACTAACTTTTGCCAAAACTTGTTTGGTTCTACTTCGGACGCCACTAATATTTGTTGACGGATATATTCTTATTACGTTGTCGTCAACAGGGCAAATCTGGGGGCGTTACTCTTGACACTAATTACCTACATTCAAATGTATGACTTGAGTGCAGTTGTCGCCTTTGTCAACTCTTCCTGTTATTATTTTCAAAATAGGAAAGATATGGGTCATTTTAAACAACTTCAAGATCTACAATAAATGTGAACTTTAAGAATAATTGTTTATGCTTGAATATATTTTAATACTATGAAACGAGTATAAGATTCTATAACAAACTTTCCATTGATATTAGAGAATTGTCTACGAAAAGTTTTTCAGTTTGTCAACACACATAATTGTAATTAATCTTAAGTATATTTTATTTAAAAAAAGGATTCCTACTGAGTTTTCTGGCAGTGTTTCTCAGTAGCTGCCACCTCATGCACTGCACGGCAGGGTAAAAAAATTACGATTCTACATAAATGTAAAATTATTACGGTATACATGAATTTTGATTAAGAGTATAATATCTTTATAAATTTATTTTGATTTATTTGTTTGCATTGAATGTAGTACATAAAGTTGGTGAAAATATTCGTTATAATCAGTACAAATACACATTGAGCCACGCGTATTTATATTGAAACAGTATGCGAGCTATTCATGTTAAATTAATTTAACAAAGTATCATATTTAATTAGGTCTATACCAACATTTACACATATAAAACTACAAGTCAAGAAAGAACGAAGAAAGAAACTAGACATATTATGTAGATACTAGATTCGGAAAGTTTCTGTGTTAAAGACATTTTGTTCTTATCTGTTAATTATCTTATAGCTTCATTAGGATAGAATGCATTAGCCATTAAAATCCTGGGAAATAGGCAATTTATGAATATAGCTATGGACTTAGGAATGTTTCCGAGTTTATGAAACTGTTTACTGGGGTGCCAATTATGTTAGAGCAAGCTTCTACATTGGCATAAATTATACTGTCATCCATCACTCATTAAAACACTGGGCAATAAGCAATTTCTGTACAAACCCATTAGTAATATATTTTCTGTATTAAAGAAACTGAATTCTCAGGGGCCAATTAAGTTACTGAGTTGCTCGCTACATTAGGATAGAATATTCTAGCATCAGCCATTTATATGCTAGGAATGACACAGTATCTGAGTATAGTTATTGTTTTAGAAATGTTTCCGTGTTAGAAACAACAACTAACCCGCTACATAAGAATAGAATATACTAATAAAACACTGAAAAACAATTATGCGCCATTTTTCGTAGGTCAGGAAATTACAATCTAGGTAAAAACTAAATTACAATAAGATATAGAAAAGACGGGCGGGTTTACGTGGCTGGTAGATACTTGTCTGCCACGCCGCTGGTCGTGTCCGATTCTCACCCAGGACAGATATTTGTGTGCATGCACATTTCTGACTGTGTTTGGGTGTAATTATCTTTACAAGTATAGTAATATTAACAAATTAATTAATTATTAGAAGTGAAAGAGAAGATTAGAATAGGTATGCATTATATTTAGCAGTATTATACTGTAAATCTATGTATAATAAGTTATAACGAAATTGCTGTAATTATTATCAGTAATAAAGGCTATTTGTTTTGAATATTAACATAGGCAAATTCGCATCGTTGTAAGAGGCATACGAGTAATAAACAGCGCCTCACCAAGAATGGATATTTCTAATTGTTCATTGGCGGAATTCATGAGGGTGTCTCTCGAAATACTTAATACTAGCGGCCCGGTACGTGCTTCGCTACGTATAAGGCATAGTAATAAAAAAAATGATTATTAAGTTCATTTATTCAAACAAAAAATATTTTAAATTGCTAAAAGATGTTGATTTTACACATTTTCAAGACTTTTTTTTAATTTTCTCTACGTACAAACCTTCCCTGGACTTCCACGAATAATTCAAGACCAAAATTAGCCAAATCGGTAAAGGCGTTGTTGAGTTATAACATTACAACGAAACGTGGCATTGATTTTTATATATATAGATTAATTAATAAAATTATCGCATGTGGTGTAAACCCATAAAGATAGTGTTAAGTAGTTTAAATAAATAAATTAAATAAGTAGTATATGAAGTATGTCACTTATTTAGTTTCTGGTTCTGCTTTGTGCAGATGACCGTGTGTGAATAAATTCCCAGGATATTATTATTATTGATAATGACGCAGGCCACCCATGGCAAGCACTATGAAATATCTGAACGACAGTCACAAACAGTAACTTAATATTTTAATAGACGAATCTGGAATATGTAAGTATCTATCTATCCACCGTAGCCTAGTTGGTAGTGCTCCTGCCTACGAAGCTGGTGGTCCTGTGTTCGAATCCCGGTAAGTGCAAATATTTGTGTGATGAGCACGAATATTTGTTTCTGAGTCATGGATGTTTTCTATGTATTTAAGTGTTTATCTATCTATGTAAGTATGTATATCGTCGCCTGGTACCCATAGTACAAGCTTTGCTTAGTTTGGGGCTAGGATGATCTGTGTGACATTGTCCCTAGATATTATTATTATCATATGTATGTTTATAGTAGGCTCTTGAACTGATTACCAATGAGTACTGTTAACAAGGTTTATGTACCGACAACTGCCCTCTTAAATGATCCCTATTATTGTCCATTCCTTAGTTGTCTGGAAGAGATCACGTGATAAGACCGCCAATTGTATACATTTAATTATATACTCCTGAACTGTGTGATTTTACTATTGATGTACAATAAGGAGTTAATCTATATATTAAGTTACCTAATGTAATCGATCCTAAAATGTTATATACTAAAAAAAATACTAAATATCGAAATTCCTTAAAGTAAATATAGACGAATAAGTAATTGAAAGCAGGAACTACGCGTATCAAAATACTAACAATTTACAATTGGCTCGCCCCTAATTGTCCCTTTCTCTAGTGTCGATTTGCTTCAGTCCATTTCTGTGCATTTAATGCCCGTAAGCTGTGGTCTACGACTGACGAGCTACATGCAGAGAAAGTTGGGTTTATGTAACGTTTGTAATATGAAAAAACGTTATATTTATTGGATATATTTTGAGTGACGAAGCTTGCTTTGTGGGAATAAAGTCTAGGACGTACCTCTGTAGCCAACATTACCATACCATGCCAAGGCTTAAAGGAAATCTGTTTTTAAAAGACAACGCCCGTATTAGGGAATTTAATCCTTGTGTCGCGAGGTACTTTACAAACATATAATAGACGGACACAAATTACATCCAGACTCAGAACAACCATTTATGGGTCACACAAATAGTTGTACGGCGCGGGACTCGAACCCGCGACACGAAGCGGCGAGGCGAATGTCTAAGCCGCTGCGCCACACGTGCAGTCAATAGTATCTGTTACATTTAGTATCAAGAGTTTCAGAGTTAAACGTTGGTAATAGACTTGGGGACACTAACGCCTTGTTCCTAAAGAAGTGACATTACAAATGTATGCCGAACGCTGTAATAATAATAATGTCCTCGTGATCGAATTTTGGCCACGGCGGCCACTCTCAATGGAGGCTAGCCACCTGCCCAAGACATTATTATATTGCACAAGTGTGTGCGCAAACACAGGGGCACTTTCTATTCCATAACTCTCATGATCCGGTGCGGCGACTAGCGACCGGAGAGGTCAAGTACAAGGCTGATGGGTTTACGTGCTCTTATCAGGGGGGTATAATATCACTAACTCCCAGTCTTTAAGAATTTTTTTTTACGGAAAATCCCAAAATCACTTTTTGGCCTGATCCTTAATTTGAACCCAGGACATCATTATCTGCTGTTGAACACGCTAGCGCCAGACCAACGAGGCTATAGGGTCACCGTAAACAAAATTATGTCGAATTTTAGGGTTCTTTCTGAAAGGAAATCTCGGTTATATTTCTGAAAATGGGTACGGATAAATCTAATATCAAATCAATTATTGATTTGATATTAGTTTTGTCCGGATATTCCGGACAGCAATGCCTCTTACGTCCCTTATTTCAAGTTATTTGCAAAAAACTGACTAACAAATAAATAAGCTTGATTATTCTTAACCATGTCATACCTATTTTTGGATAGAGACACAATCCATCGCCAATTTGGAATACCCACGCGATGTATATAGACCGGTATGTAAATATAGACTTGTATGAATTATAACAAGCGAAATACCAATAATAATGACTTTTCTTCGTATAGGTTTGAAAAGTGGTGGATGGTTTGAATTTGTCAATTTACTAATACCTATAAAAACGAATTTAGCACTTAATGGACTACGGTATAATATCCCATTGCATTTTAAACTGTATTATGTCGTAATAAGAACTAATACGAATGTAGTAAACATATTAGACTTAAACTAGATAATTAAACATAATCTCTTGACAATAACTTGATACGAGCTAGCTAAATATCACTGCTATAATAAAATAAATTTTATAAATGTTTTCATACAATCAATACAATGTGTACCTAAATATCTATGTTACTAGAAATAATAATGTATACAACTATATTACTACAAACATGTTCTAACTATTTACAAGTGCTTTTTAAAAGTCTACGTGGAAAAAAAAAACGGATTATGAACACGCGCTATGACCAATTAAAAGTTAAGATGTATTTTATTTCCAAATAGTTGTTCCAAGCTTCCTAGTAGCCTGTCATGGCTTAATTTAATTACATACTGCTTCCAATTCCATGGAATAAGAACTAAACTAATTTTAAATCATTCAATCTAAGCATTTCCTTCTAACATAGTTGAAATGAAGAGGACGGGGCATATTTAATTTAAGCAGTGTGGTTTCCGCCCATAAAGAATAACATGGCCACCCCATACAATAATAATAATAATATCTAGGGACAATGTCACACAGATCATCCTAGCCCCAAACTAAGCAAAGCTTGTACTATGGGTACCAGGCGACGATATACATACTTATATGGATAGATAAATACTTAAATTTAAACTTACCGGGATTCGAACCCAGGACCACCAGCCTCGTAGGCAGGAGCACTACCACGGATCGACGGATGACTGTCACCGTAGCCTAGTTGGTAGTGCTCCGGCCTACGAAGCTGGTGGTCCTGGGTTCGAATCCCGGTAAGTGCAAATATTTGTGTGATGAGCACGAATATTTGTTTTGTTTCCGAGTCATGGATGTTTTCTATGTATTTAATTATTTATCTATCTATACTAGCGGCCCGGTACGTGCTTCGCTACGCTTTTAAGTATTAGTACAAATTATTTGTAAATGGGAGTATAGAAATATGTTGATTTTACACCTTTTCAAGACTTTTTATAAATTTTCTCTACGTACAAACCTTCCCTGGACTTCCACGAATAATTCAAGACCAAAATTAGCCAACTCGGTAAAGGCGTTGTTGAGTTATAACATTACAACGAAAAGTGGCATTGATTTTTATACATATATATAGATCTAAATAAGTATATATATCGTCGCCTGGTACCCATAGTACAAGCTTTGCTTAGTTTGGGGCTAGGATGATATGTATGACATCGTAAAAAACAAAGAAAAATATCCTACCATGCTAAATATCTGCATCATTAAAAATATGCATACTTTCCATACTCACTATAAAACACTCCAGAACGGGCGATGGCCTGACAATTATGCGGATAAAATGCGGCAAAACAAATCTAAAAAATGTCTGGGGGATAAATGGCCACCTCTAACCACAATAACTCATACCCTCAAAATGGTACACTTATTGATTCCAGTCACAGGCTTACATAATCAATTTATTCAGTTGCCCCACTAACATATTGGTTCGCATACCATACCCTTAACGCTGTGCGAGTGCTTCGACCCAATTAACTCAAAACGCACGCGAACACAACCGTATTTATAAAAGGAAGTAAGCGACAATTAACTACCAAAGGATATCAGACTGAATAAGCGACGCTGTAAATGCCAAAGTCGTAAATATACGTCGTTTTTGAATGTGAAACTTCTTAGACGGCAATTATATAATCGATAAGTCTACGCGCATTGTGAGTAAGAGATAAAGGACATGTCACATGTACATGCGTGCAGACACGTTAATTACATGAAAGAGAAGGTAGATATGACGTAGAGACAAAAATACCAATATATACCAACAATACGGATTTGGAGCAAAAGAAAGTGACGATAGTGGCTTGTGCACGTTGAAAGATTTACGCCTCAGACGCTAGATATGAACGGCTAAGTCACCGAATACGTTGTGTTATTTAAACAAATTTCACTTCTATCACACGTATGCATTTTTTATATTTTCCTACTAATAGTATTAGTATAATTTAAGGCACTCCTATTATTTTAAGGCAATTTTCTCGTTACTGGACAGCAAAGAGTCATATACATATAGACCCATCTTTCAGTATTATTAATATTCTGGGCGCATTTTATTTAATTTTTATAAGACAAGAAAAAATGCACCAATTTGGCCACTTGAACACTACAGAACTACACTAAAGTTAAGAGACTAGTTGGACTAGTACCTCCCTCTTACCCCCCACTCAAGATTCTGGGATCAACAAGCCTTTGTTGACGGAAAATATCTAAAACTGAGATCTGGTAGGCCGCTACCGAAGAAGGGGTCTTCGGTAGACAATAAAAACAAAATAAAAAAACAATATGCTGTTTTCAAAAACTTGAAGCAACATCAAAAGCAACATTTCATCACTATTTAAATCTAAAAAGATGCACTGATTCTATGCTAGCTAACATAACGCGGTAGACTGCCTCTCCCACCTCATTGATCCATATATAAAATGGAGAATGTCATAGTGCTACAAATGTACAAGCAATTGAATATAGGATCAATAGTTTGTAAATACGACAGCGTCATTGCCAAGGAATGTATAGACAGCTTGTAGGCAGGTCGGCATGTATCCGTTGGTATTTGGGTCATCTTAGCGCAGGAATTGGAAACCTGAAATGTTTGAAACATAAATTTGGATACTACAGTAAACATCTAGTTGTGATGTTGATAAAAAAAAACGAATTTATTCAGCATTTGTCTTGACCTTGTACTTGTCAAGGTCGCAATTAACAACATACATAAAATATGCTAATTTTAGCGAATGCTCTAGTCTGTTGTGTCTAATCATAACACAGAAAATCAAATTCTTAACATTGTTTTTAAATTCTTTATTCTAAATTCGATGGTGACATCAACGGAGTGAGCACAGAAGAATCTTAACTAGACTATTAATTGAAGCGACTAACTACTGATGGCAGGATCGGACTCTGACCAAAGCTCAAGGAGTATTTAAGCGAAAGATCAGTTGTCTATAGAGCGCTCTAGGCCGTTATCAAGGACTACAGAAGGTCAGAGACAGGGTGCCCACGCGGACGTTTCCGGTACCAATAGCTTTATCTAACCTGGATCTTTCTGTAGGCAGTTAAATGGAAAACCTATTCAGAGATAAACGCCAGGCTTATTTTCGTCTTTGTTTTTTCTATAGAATACCAATGGAAACAAAAGAGCGGATCATCTGATGGTAAGCGATCACCGTCGCAACACCAGAGGCACCCCGCAAGTGCTTTGCCGGCCTTTCAAAAAGGAATATGTTCGCATCTTGAAGATTACCACGTCTTTCCGAATCGGAAATAACTGGCAGTCAATTAACCATTTAATCAGGATTTGCATGAAATTTCCACTTCTGGCGATTGGATCTGTAGCAGACCGCGGTAGAGTTTTTAGCATATTTTGGTGACAACCATATGTTGTAAATAATTCTGTCGATACATGCTCAACACAAGTAAGTACGGATATTATGATAAAAACAAAGCATTGAAGACACGATGAACACAGTAGAATTTGGAAAGCGAACTCGAGACATAAATTGAATTCTAAAATTAAGAATCGGCGACGAATGACGAACGAACGAAATCAATCAACACTGAAACGGTAAAATACACCACTCGAATCAAGACGATTCTCTCCAAGCTAATAAATTGATAAAAAATTAAGTTGAATTTCCTAAATAAGCTTTGTCAACGAACACGAATGGCTTATAATGTTTCGTGTGGCGTGTTGGGAGATCATAATACTAAAGCAACGGGTAATATTATGTGCAAAACACGAGAGCACCAAGGTTTCTCTAGAACACTCCATTCGGTCCACTTTTACTAGTCAATAATATAATGGCAGCTTTTTGTAAACCGACGGCTGTGGTAATCTAGATCGGCAATGTTTATAATAAAAAGTATAAAAATATTGGCACGGGCGACAAATTAGATACTCGATTGTCTGCAAAAGGTGATCGAAGACTCGAAGCAGAAATAATGATGTTTTTGTTTATATGATAGCAATGCAAACGAGGAAGTGGGTTACTTGAAGTTAAGTGTTCACCGCTACCCATGGACACTCGCCACAGCAGAGGAGCCTCAAGTGAGAATGGAATAGACTCGCTTCTTTAAGGATGCCATATCGTACCGGATTGGATATTTCCCGCAGTGGAACATTCCAATTTATAGGTCCTTCCAATTTCAGTATTAAGCAATTGTCATTAAAATAAGAACTCAATTAAATAGGCTATGATATTGTAAATTAATTATTCAAGAAATAAAATCACTTGGATATTAACAACACACATACTTTAAATGAAGTCTAAAAAACAAAATTCCATTGATTTACCTTAAAACTAGCAAAGTTATAAGTATTTAAAGATCGTGTAAGATAAAGAACGCGCTATACTAACATATGCCAAAGAAGAATTTTTTATACAACTTTGTTGGCAAACAAGCATACGGCCCACCCTCATGGTACCTAAGTGTTCACCGTAGCCTATGAATTCTTGCAGCACCAGGGGCATCATTAGCGCGTTGCAGACCCTTTAGAAACCTTATAACTCCCTTTTTGAAGGCCGCATACTGTAGGCTCTGGGGAAAACCGTACAACTTTGTTCATACTTTAGATTATTTTAGATTTTATTTTAAACTAATGCTATTCGGCTAAAACTTGCTAAGAAGTAGACCGTCGTTTTATAGCCTTAAGACTTCTTTAAAATTTAAACATATCAATAGTCATGAAAATCTATTGTAGAATTTTTCTATAGTTTACATTTTTATCAATGTTGACGGGTTTTATATAAAAATAGAAATATATTTGCACTCATTCAGCGTTTCCAATGCCTTTAAGAGGTTCGTGACAACGCTCAGGGGACCGCAGTATTAAAAAAATAAAACAGTAGTTTACAAAGATTACAGATACAGGTTATTATTGATAAGCCGGGAACGTCAAAACAAAATGAGTTCATTGAATCGCATTACATACTGAAACCTGTATTATACTGGTTAATTGACAGATATAATTGATATCAACAAACGAGTGCCTAAATAAAATACTCACGAATACAAAATTCGTACACCGTTTTAATTGATCTTTTCAATTACTTCAACTAACGAGCCAATATAGGAGGTGTACCGTAAATTGTAAACGTAAGTTAAGCTTAATTTGTCTGTGAAACTGAACAAAAGGAAAGCACATCACCATGGATAATACAAAAAAACCTTCCAATACAAGAATAATGATCAGTTAAGTTTCTTATTTATATTTTAAGTATGTTACAAAACACTATGTATAACTTGATTATGAATAACAAATTAAGATGTGTAAGAAATGGGATAGAATGCAATGCACCGCATGCTGGGGAAGAATGTGTTGTATACAAATATACCTGCTGGTAGGATAAACTGAACTGATACCTAGCCGCCTGAGATGTAAGTTCCGCCCTGTATACAATGGTCAGTGCCAGAATGAGAAGTATGTCGTAATAATGTAATGTTGCATAACTGCGTGTCAGTAGGGTTGCCAGAGTTCATCGGAAAGCAACGCGTGAGTGATGCCTCGTGTGTAATGCAAGCGCAATGTTAACATCAGGCTAGATTAGCTTAGTTGCAAACTTGGTAATTCAAAGAACATATAACCCACTTCAATTTCTCTGTTTGACAACAGATTTTAAAACAATATATAGGACCAAACCGAATTTTCTAATTCTATCGCAAAGAACGGATAAATCGCGTTACATAAATACAAAAAAAGCCATACACTCAAATGGATAACTTCCTTTTGAAGTCACTTAGAAAATAATTTCAGTCAAACATCCATCCTATGAAGTACTAGTTCAACCAAGAAAATTTATGTAAATCATAAAATCCTACTTTACCACCACCATTTCTCCCCCTAATCATCGGTTAAAACTACGCCGAAATTTGTATCGCTTATCAGGAAAATATCAATATTAAATATATTCCAATACAAAGCGTACTTCAATCGGAACTGTTTAAGTCGCTAATTTGACCGCAGTTCTCATCAAAAATTATGAACTCATGAAAAACAATAGCTTTAACATAAATAACATGGACTTTACAATATTCCTAGCTAAATTAACATCACAAAACAAATCGCTGGTATCCAAAACAATCTAAATCCTGACATAGATGACATCTTCTGTATAATATGACAACATTTTATAGATTACGCGATTAATATGGTGTGCCCACGTGGGTGTCTTTATGGAGCCTCAAATGGAAATGAGTCATTAGACGTTGTTGACGTGTGACATCACAATATCTGATACGTCGAGTATAAAGTTCAGTGCGTGATTAAGGTCGCGAGATCTCAGATTGTTTGGACTTAAGAAAAATAGCATCATTGATGATAAGTGGGCAGGCTGTTTGAAGGTTAATGATATGCTTCCTGGCATTTCGTGCTCTATTTGTGGTATGATTAATAGACCATGTGGTCGAAAATGGGACACTAATAGAACAATACGAGGTACGGAACATTATCGTACAAGGACTCTGTAATATATCCCATACAAATTCGGTGATTTTAAAGAGTAATTATTTTAAGTAAATAAATCCAGCTATTAGTAATAGCCAGATGTTCTCACCGGTACGTAAGTGATTGGCGAGGTTAAGCAACTAGGCTCGCGGTCAATCCATAGATGGGTGACCATCAAATTTGTTTAATTCTCAGCGTCTCCGTGCTTCGGAGCACACGTTAAGCTCTCGGTCCCGGTTGTAGCCATAAGGCAACAGTCGTTAAGCCATGTCGGAGGCCTACTGTGCGGCTTGAACAACTCTGACACCAGGGTAACCACTGCGCATACGATAAGTAAGTTAGTAGTAAGCTTTGGATAGTACTACAGCAACTTGACTATTTTAAGGCTTAAAAAATATTCTTATCAAATCTTACTAGTAAACTATTTGTATATCAAATGTTATCTAAATCCGTCCAACTCTTTTGGCGTGATTGAGTAACAAATATCCATACACACATTTACTTTCACATTTATAATATTAGTAGGTTATTTCATATTCTTATGCAAAATAACTTGAAATAAGAATTATTCTAACAGAATACATCCGCCGCCATTTAGACCAAGAGTCAAGTTGAAGGTTATGCAACTCATTACAAACTCGCTTAATTGCTTTGCGGAAGAAAATACCTATGCAAGAATTTATCATGCAGGAAATAGCGGCCTAGACTTACTAGTGATTCTATATCGTATTTGTCCCTTACCTTATCTAGCAGATAATAATAATAATATCCTGGGCCTTTATTTACACACGGCCATCTGATCCCAAACTAAGCAGACTTTTACTACGGAAGTCAGATAACTGATATACTACATATATTACTTTTTTTTGTAAATAAAATACACACTTATATATAAACTAGCAGCCGGACTCAGGACAAACAGTCATGTATATGCACACTAATATCTGTCCTTGGTGGGAATCGAACCCACGACCTCCGACGTGAAAGACACTTTACCAACCACCGCAAACGGCCAGTTAACTTTTGACACGTGTGGCGCAGCGGTTAAGAGTCGTCTCGCCACTTCGTGTCCCGGGTATATTCCCGCACAGGACAACTATTTGTGTGACCCATAAGACCTAGTTGTTCTAAGTCTGAGTATGGTTTGTGTCTGCCAATTAGTTTTGTAAAATACTCCGCGATACAGGGATATCAATTCCCTAGAGAGCCCGTTCTTTTAATCTTATGCATCTCAGTGCTTCGGAGGGCACGTTAAGTTGTCGAAAACGGTTGTAGTCAGTAGATACTCGTAACAGTCGATGCGCCAATGCCAAAACCAATGGCGAATTGGGCGACTTTAACAATTCTTCACTTTAAAGCAGGGTAACTTTTTGCAGTCACGGACCACTTTCACAAAATAAACAATTGCACGGACCCCTTTCAAAGAACATTTAAAGTAAAGAAAACTCCTTGGAAGTTCAATCTTCTATGTCAAGTCTCTGACTTGACATTATCTATCATGTAATCTATGCAATTATTTACTATGTATTATTAATTTGACATTTTGTTTGAATTGGTTAACATTTTGATGTAGGTTTGAATTCTGTGGCATTAACAATTTTTAACTTTTATTTTATTTATGGATAATAAAAATGAATTCACATGCTTAATACTGGCTAAATGGATTATAAGGAACATATTATGTAATTTGCCTTATTATCATATTAACTCTATTTAGTGTGAATAAATAATTTGAATTGAATCTTTTCTTCAATTTACTCATGTTTTATGACTGACGACACGTTGTCGTCACGGTGAGTTCTTGGCTTAACCTAGACGAGATTATTACACTATTTCCTAGTAAATAGGTTAAGAGTTAATTGATCTACAGCGGACCCCCGATGAACATACCACCCCCCACTTTAAGAAACCCTGCTTTAAAATAACCACTGCACATAGATGAATCGAATTCGAATAGCAATAAAATCTGTCACTTACAACAATAAGGTGATCAAGAACGTCTGTAATTCGCCCATTTCCATAGTCTGCAACATAGTAACTACTCTTCGAATCGTTGCCAAGTTAATTTAAAAATGTGTTTATGAGCAATATGAACCTAGCATGTTACCACACTAATGGCCCCTGCTTGTTATTATCAGACATTATCAGTAACTTAAATCATTTTTTTATTTGCGTTTATAGTGGTGATCCTCGTGTCAGAGTTGTACTAACAGCACAGCTTATGACTGTTGTCTAACGACAACAATACTGGGACCGACAGTTTATCGAGCCCACCGAAACAGGGAGATGCACAGATATTAAACAACTTTGGCGGTAACTCATGTCACTATGAGCATACCTGGGCCACTACCGGCTAAGTGGCCGAACATCGATTTCTTAAATGACTTTCAAATACATAAAGGTTAAAAATGACTTAATCAATCGTTTAATCGGCTCCAACGTTGACAATCGATTCCAGACCATTTATGACATCACATGTGATCATGGAAGTCGATTTAACGATTGATTAAGTCATTTTTAACCTTAATTTATTTGAACGCCATTTAAGAAATCGATGTTCGGCGACTTAGCCGGTAGAGCCCAACTTATTTAAAACATTTTGTTCTTTAAGACGGCTTTACGACTTTCTTTCTAAATTTAAAATAATTAATTGCGTCGTAAATAAATGAAGTTTTCAGAACTCTGCAAACGTATAAACACCAACAAAGGGTGTTGGGCGTCTTCGCATATTAACGTAGAGCGACAGTTCCAAATAATGTAAATAAAATCAGACTCTCTCAAGCTTCTTAACTTCTGTAACCACCCTGAGCAGAGGCTTTAACCTCAAAGAGGGTGCCCACTGGTAAGGATTACTTAGTAGCCTTATTTGCTACTTGACTTCCAGCCCCCGCCCGCCTACTTAGCCCCGAATAACAGTGAAAACCTCAGCCAGCCTAAGGTTTAATTAAAAGTTGTATATTAAAAAATGAGGGTAGGTATTAGATACAGTTAAAATTCAGATTAAATGTCCTTTTATATTGACAACCAAGGTCCTATTCATTGAATGCTGTCAATCAGACTTATAAATCATCAACGGTAAAAGAGCAACCTTACCAAAAAAAAACTTGTCAAGGTACACCTGGATGGAACGAAATTATTTCTTATTATTTATTATGTACAAAAAAGCTGTATACACTCAACAAAAATAATCGTCGCGACACCACACTGTTCAATGCGAAATAGAAATGAAAATATCTGGCTTGCTTTCTATAAGAGAGAGAGAGAGCTCATTGAATGCTGTCAATCAGACTTGTAAATCATCAACGCTAAAAGAAGAGCAACCTTACCAAAAAAAAACTTGAGAGGTGTCAAGGGACACCTGGATGGTACGAAGTTATTTCTTATTATTTATTATGTACAAAAAAGCTGTATACACTCAACAAAAATAATCGTCGCGACACCACACTGTTCAATGCGAAACAGAAATGAAAATATCTGGCTTGCTTTCTATAAGAGAGAGAGGGAGAGAGGGAGAGAGAGGGAGAGAGGGAGAGAGAGAGAGAGAGATAGACAGACAGAGAAACATGCGCACGCCGCACAGCTGCAAAAACTGTCGTGACAACTTTTCGTAAGAATTTTTTCCGTCTAGCCCCCTTTCACAACGCGCAATAAGGAACTTCGTTCCAAAAATTATTACTACTACCCAATAAAGAGACGAGGAGCAAGGAGCACGTGGTACAATGAAGAATACAGAGCATATGAGCCAGACGGATCTAATATAACCGTGACTGGCAATTATCCGGAGCTTGACCGATGAATGGACGCGTGATATTGCGTAGGAATGCTTCCTGTATTGTACCTACAACATGATTTGCATCTTTTAAATCTGCTATGGGACAAAGAAATGTGCCAAAATATCGACGCAGCGTAAATCGTAACAGATGAACAGTGACGTATCAGCGTCCGATATGAAGTTTGCAGTTTGAACAATGAATTGCGTTTCTACTGTGCAGTTTATGTTTGAAGCTACTGGGCATAGAAACAGCTTAATACTATTTAGATGTAGATTCACCCCTTTCTAATTTGGGCCATTGGATTATTAGCGAAAACTTCTTGACTTGAGTACATGTAGGCAGAAGCCACGGTACAAGAATAAAATCACACAAGATGACGGAAGTACATATTTAAACATATGCGTCTCCCAACCAGCAAACTTAATACGATGTAGGTATATTACTTGACAGCTAAGCCGGAGGTCGTGGCTACGATCCCCAGTCCCATCCAGGACCAATCTTTGTGCGATAAGCACGTTAATTTGTTGTCTGAGTGTAATTTATCTATAATATGTATGTATTTAGAAATATGTAAGTAGATATGTTTATCATTTGTCTGGTTGCATAGTACAGGCTGTCTAGTTTGGGATCAGATTGCAATGTGTTGTAGTTATTCAAAGATATTATATTACATAAATCTGAAAATATGAATTTCTCGACAAAACACTGAACAAATTCCAGCGTTATCAGGTGATCACACCTTTAACAGATCGATACAGTAATGTACTTATATATCAAACGTAATCTAAATTCAGCCGATAAGAGATGTAGAGAATGCAATTGCGCAAGTATATTTCGATATAAACAACCACGGGGAAGTGTGGCTTATCGAGAGATATTGCGGTAAACGTGGGTAGCATCATGTAGGACATTCTATTTTAACAGACTTTAAAATAAGGAGGTTATCAATTTGACTGTATGTTTCATTGATGATTATGAGAGTGCTTTCAAAATTGTCAGATACAATTGATATCAAATCGGTGCCATAAATAGTTGTTTAGAGTCTGGATGAACTTTGTGTCAATTGTATGTTTGTCAAGTACCCCGCGACACAGGGCTTCATTTCCCTAGTAAAGCCTTGTCTAAAAAAAAATATCTGAACCGTAGATAATAAGGTCCTAGGTTTAAACCAGGGTTGGGCTAGAAAAGTGGTTTTGTGATTTATCTTTCCGAAAAAAAATTCTCTTCATTAGCTCGACGTCACAGTTGGCGGTATTACACCCCCGTGCCTCGAATTTCTTTCTGGTTATGTCGCTGATCAACCCATCGGATCATGAACGTGATGGAATAAAAAGTGCTCACGTGCACAACACTGGTGCATTATAAAATGCTCCGCGCAGACAGCCAGTCTCCTTGTGGATAGGTCGCGGGGAACATTATTATTATTATATCCTAGTAGCATTCCCTGCTTTCGGAACAGTCCCATATAAAGGAGAAGGAAACTTCTGGGCCCAGCAGTTAACTAGTTGAAATGTGAATTAAAAAAACCGTTATATTTTTCTAAAGGAAATCGAAAATATGGTATCATGTTTCTATCTAGGAAGCGAGAAAACTTAAATTAAGTTATGAAACGAAATAATCGATAAAATAATGATGAATTGCTCGCAATCGATTACGAATAAATCGGTAAAATCTCAGAATATGTTTGAAAATCGAGTGACAAGACTAAGTGTTTTTTGTGGAATCGATTCATAGCGGATCGTATTCCTTTAATTTTTCTTCGGGCAGCACTTCTCTGCCTGACAGCCTTTACATACTCTTTGACTGTCACTCGTTCGTAGTCTTTCGTTTTAAGTGCGCACGTATTTTCCATGTTTTATTTGTGGTTTTCTTCGACTGTAGTGACTGCACGGGGCGCGGGGGATCCAAACGTGCCAGATCTTCGACATGTCACACTCTCCATGCATAAAACCATAACACAACCGAAGCCATTCAAAAATATTTTGTAAAAAACTACAATGTTATAATTTAACCTCACTTTTACTATACTTCATATAAATTGATTCCTGGATAGCCAAATTTCACCAAAATTTCAGTGAGGTCTTGTTATTATATCCTCTCACAAATAAGGCTAGTTTGATTCAGTTAACACCTGGGCCCAGGAATGTATGGAGTCATTTCCTTCTCCTTTCGCTCCAATCGAATTATGAATCGTAAAAGAAAAGTTGAATAAGAAAAGTTAGAAAATACAACTTTCACTACTTCAACGGACAACAGAGGCGAGCAATGAGCATCTAACCAATAAAACCACAAACCAAGTAACTCGGGCCAGAAGACAACCCTTTCGAACCGATTCGAACCTCGGCTAAAGTGTACAGGGGTTGGTCTTTAAGGACATTTTTACAACTGTAGCTCTACGTTAATCCGCGAAGCCTATGCCTGGTCGTCCGTTTGTAGATCGCATGTAGGACACTTAGATAATAATAAAACAGTACAGAGGACTTTAACTGCGATACTTCGGAAACATTTCATTAGCAGGGACACGATAGAATATAGATTTTACGATATAGAAACAGCTCAATAAATGCTAGGTGCAGGTCTTTGACATCGCAGACGACCACAATATATGTACTTTAACGTTTACCACTGAGCAACACAAGCAAATCAACTAACAATCAAAAGGTAACAAGAGCCACAGAATTACAGTTCCATTTTAGATTTAATGTACTTAAAGATTGGTTAAAAATTGCCGATCTCATTCCAATCTTCCAATCGTTGGTACAAATTGGTATTTTCAGAGATATCTACGGCATGACAGGCAGCCGTAGCAAAATATTTCGTATACAACATCGTAGAGACAAAATTAAAGTTCTAAATAGTTAGCTAGATACAGTAGAATAGTTATCGAACATATACATACTATAGTTCATTTATAAAATTAAAAATTATGATGAATAAACAGGAATCGATGTCTGTCTTTAGAGTGCCTCACTGGTCTTACGGTGGCATGTTTTTCGGCAGATATTCAAATACCAGGTCGGGTCAAAAAGTGTCAGCCCGAAGTGCAGAAACTGGCAGCGTTACTGGTCCTGTAAATACCTCTGTCCAGTCGTGACAGTTAGCAGACCATGAGAGACCAGAGAGTGAGGGAAAGAAAGTGCTATAACAGAGGGTATAAAATCAGGCGTGCAGATGGCTCTCTATTGAAACTGGCCGACATGGCGGAAATTCGACTTTGATGACAGAGACACAGTTCTACGTACAACGCAATGGCTACAACAAATTCTTGTAAAGCTACAGGAGATTTAGGAACTTTTTATAAATCACTTCTAAAATGAAGCAACTTTTCATCCTTTCGATAACTTTCAGACAGAGTTAAGCCCTAGAAGAAATACTGTGTATGGAAAGATTAAAATTCTTCGCTAGAAACTAGAAGAACCAGAAACAACTGGTACTTTAAATAACGAAAAAGGTCAGCTACTTAGATAACGACCCTAGTCCTCAGTTACATAAGCGCTAGAACTATACCTATACAACAATACAAGACCGAGCTTGCTTAATTAAAAAAAATAACGAGGTACTTTAAATATGTTTTGTTGTGAATAGCCTATCTATCTGGCACTGGTCCAGTCGCTGCAGACGCTATTACGAACAGTTGTGCTGTGTCTGGATTGTCTTTACAACCTTTGCAGAATATGATATAGCTTCTACCCACATAACGAGAGAACTGAACAGAAGGAAGTCCTGCTTATGACTTGCCGAAGATAGAGGGGAATAAAATTCCACCGAGAAAAGAACAGCAAATAAGTTGTATAGTTACAGCAATCAAAGAGAAGGTGGAAGTAAGACTTGTCTAAGGTAGGGAGAAATCGAAGAGGCTCTACCGACGAATCTTAGCACATAACTAGGATAGTTACAGCGATCAAAGAGAAATTGGAAGTAGGGTTTCCAAAGATAGGGAGAAAAAGAGGAGAAATGGAAGAAACTTCGCCCACAAAAAATTGCACATAAATTGGACAATCACAGGATTCAAAGAGAAGGTGGAAGTGGGATTGCCAAAGATAGGGACAAAGCGAGGAGAAAAGGAGGAATATTCACCGACAAAAACTTGGGCATAACTTGGCTAACTACAGGAATTAACGAGAAGGTGGAAGTAGGGTTGCCAAAGGTAGGAAGAAAAAGAGGAGCAATGGAGGAAGCTCCACCGATCAAAGATTAGCGCATATCTTGGATACCTAGTTCATTCAAAAAATCATTTGGGATGCACTTTTTGTTTACCTTAATGTATTTTTATGACCTACTGTGAAATGTGGTGACCTTAACGAAAAAGATCTGAATGTCATGGACCGAAATTAACATCGAATGAATAATTTATTTTCATATTAATAAGATGATATTACATATTACAAATGATTGTTACAGAATTGTTTACAAAAATATAATGGAATGCGCTCATAGCTAGGTCGCTAGGCAACCTGTATTAAGGAGGTCATTGTCATGACGCATAGCGTCTCATGTTATACAATTTCTTATTTAATTGTTTTCTTAATAACTAAAACATTAAACAGTTACACAAAATAAAATAAACTTTAAGGCAAGTTTAGTTTTGACTGCCTCGTTGGTCTAGCGGTAGCGTGTTCAACCGCAGATAATGAGGTACTGGGTTCAAATCCCGGTTCAGGCCAAAAAGTGATTTTGCGATTTTTCCGTAAATAAATTTCTCAGTATCAGCCCGAAGTCTGGAAGTTGGCGGTATTACACCCCCATGCCTCGGAGAGCACGTAAAGCCGTCGGTCCTGTACCTGAACTCTTTCCGGTCGTGTCGCTAGGCGTCCCATCGGATTACGAGAGTGATGGAATAGAAAGTGCCCCTGTGTTTGCGCACAAAATCAAAATCAAAATAACTTTATTCCGTAAAAACACACACACTTGTGCACTATAATATTTCCTACGCAATTGGCTAGTCTCCATTAAGACTGGCCGCTGTAGCCGAAATTCGGTCGGGAAGACATCATCATCAGTTATAGGTATGTGAATTTTATTTTTATTACGGACAGTGCAGTGTTACTAAATAGCTCGAACAGAAATTTTATAATTATTCGGAAATTTTAAGCAAAATCTATCAATTAGATAAATGGCCTTCAACCAATTCGACTGGCCTGTTTGTCTAGTGGTTAGTGACCCTAACTGCTAAGCCAGAGGTCGTGGGTTTGATTCCCACCTGGGACAAAACTTTGTGTGATGAAAACGATTATTTGTTCTGTGTCTGCGTGTAAATTATCTATACATAAAATAAAATTGTAGGAAAGTCAAAACTGTACATTGAATATTTTTTTAAAAGAATACTTGGGGCGTGGTATACAATAGACATCGAAGCCTAAAATATAGTTTTTAGAATTTTTGTCTGTTTATCTGTTTGAGTGTATGTATGTCCGGGCTAAACTCAAAAAGTACTCCATGGATTTGCTTCAAATTATGCATGAATATTACTAAGAGGTCGGGTTAACATATAGGCTACATATTATCACGCTATCACCTACGGGGAGGAGCTGTGATAATTTATAAAATTTAACGCGGGTAAAACCGCAGGGCACAGCTAGTCTATAATATATTATATATGTATTTAGAAACATTTAATTTTGTTTATAAGTAGTCTGTCTGATGGCCATAGACAAGTATGGAGTGTGTAAGTTATCTCAAGATTTTTATTTTAATAAAAAAGACGTGTGGCACTCGGAGACTAAAGCTATTGCATAGCATTTTTATCAACTTATGCAATTATAATTATTTATTTATTTTATAATACTGCATTTGTGATAATAATAATAAAATGAATGTATATAGAGTACTAACTCATTTTCTTTCACTATGTTTTCGTGACTTTCTTCATTAATAAACGCACTTTGTTTATTCATATTTAAAACACTTTGTACACAAATTATACGAGTACAGATATTCACTGTTGTACGTAGATGATAAATACCTATAAATGCCACCTAAAGGCGGGTTGCTGAACTAAAGAGACAATTTCAAAAAGTCATTAAAAGTTCAGGTATTTATCGATAAATGGCGGTCGGAGTGGGGGTGTTAGGTTTTTTCGTTACGGAATTTCTGGATTCGGTCCCCACGCTCAAGGCCCGTGATAGAAGCTATGTAATAGCTTAATAATGTAGCTTTCTGTACCACTGCAGGGCAAGGGCCTCCTCGGACAATGCGAAGGCATAGCCCAAAGTCCACCATGCTGGCCTAGTCGTGGTCAGTATTGGTATCACGCCGATAATTGTCTACGAATAAGTTTAAAAGAATGATTAAAGCCAAATTGTGTAGCATATTACAAAATTTCTGATTAATTTAAGTGATAAAAGTGCTTGGGATTAAGTTGTTCTGAGTCAACACACATGATTGTAATTAATCTTAAGTATATTTTATTTTAAAAAAGGATTCCTACTGAGTTTTCTGGCAGTGTTTTGCAGTAGCTGCCACGTATGGACTGCACGGTAGGGTAAAAAAAATATGACGATTCCACATAAATGCAAAATTTTTACGGAATAAATAATTTTTGTCTTTGACTTTAAAAGAGTGTAGGCTTGTAGGAAAATAGAGTTCTACTATCAAATATCACATTCCTTGGTGACATGAATTAATCAACAGCCATTTCTACGCCACGACAGTTTTACCGACCTCGAGATTACTCAACAATTAAGTAACTCGGTAACACCTACGTCTCATCGATTGGAATGCATATCCACTCGATTAATTTGACGTAGGTTTGGAAAGGCCACGTCAACACAAGACTACGGTATGATCATAATAGATTCCAAATGCAATCGCGTCCTAGCAAGGTAAACATTTTGAAGTAAACCTTCACGAACGCTTGACTTTGGGAGGAAGCTGGCGAATGCGTGACGCGAACGTTGCGAAAAGTGTGGTCGGGAGAGGTGAACGGAAGTTGAGCGAAAAAGAAATGAGTTTCGTATATTACTGTAGGGGCAAGAGAGAGATGCGAGCACACATTTTCTTTCTCTCTTTTGTTTGTTCGTGCTACGTCAACAGTGAGTATTGTTTTCGAATTGCAAGTGTATATATTGAAGTGCGATCCATTTTTCTTTGTTTTTTTCACTGGTCCTAGCTCTCATCCTAACCTGCCGACGAAGATTCATGTCGCTCTACAGCGTTCGACCAATCCCCTTGCTTGCAATCACGGTCTGGAGTGGTTTTCTGTGATTTCATTGGTTGAACGCTGAAGAGACGAGTCTTCGCCGTCATTAGCTACGCTGAACTGCTTCGGTAACACAGTCAACTTTCTAATTTTAATACCTAACCGAACGAAGTTAAGCGACTAGACTCACGGTCGATCCATAGACAGGGGACCACCAAAGCGGTTTATTTTCCTCCCAGTCCTCCGTGCTTCGGAGGGCACGTTCAGCTGTCGGTCCCGGTTGTTGTCATTATACAACAGTCGTTTAGCCATTTCAGACGCCTACTGGGCGGCTTGAACAACTCTGACGCTGGTAACCACTGCCTATACGATAAGTAAGTAATTGGTGTCGTATCCGCCTGAAATTTTCCTACTAATTTAAGATTCTTGACTGTTTACAATGGCGAAATGCAAATAGTACGTAATCTTTAACGTCTAGACAGTTCAAACAAGGTTCAAGCTTCGCGGTAGTGGTGTTTCAATAATTAATTACAGAGAGCTTACTTAAAGAATTAATCTATACCAAGCACGAAAATCACTTCATTTCTCTGAGCTGTCTAAGGTTAAGTGCGAGGATGCGTAGGGTAGTTGTGAAATGATGGTCCATCATGACATTATTGACCCTTAGTGCTTTTATAAATTATAGTCCTTTTACCAATTTTAGTCCATCCATGAGCCATAGGTTGAATTCATATTAGTAGCACAAACAAATAATAATAAATATCTTGTGACAACTAACACACTGCCATCTGATCCCAATTTTCTTTTTATTTATATTTTCTTTTAAAAAGACAACGCCCGCACTAGGCACTTTAATCCCTGTGTCGCGGGGTACTTAACAAACATATAATAGACAAACACAAATTACAACCAGACTCAGAACAACTATTTATGGGGCACACAAATAGTGGACCAGCGCGGGACTCAAACCCGCGACGCGAAGCGATGAGGCGACTGTTTTAGCCGCTGCGCCGCACATGTATTCAATTCTTTATTGCATTCCACAATGTATGTGTAAAAGTTGGTAGACATAATAAGGTAGGTATCCCAAGCTAGGCAGAGCATGTACTATGACAACTGATAAACATTCTTATATATTTCTAAATACACACATATTATAGATAAATTACACCCAGAGACAGAATAAATAATCGTGCTTATCACACAAAGATTTGTTCTGGGTTCAGATCGAACCCACGACCTCTAGCTTAGCAGTCAGGGTCACTAACCTCTAGACCAATAGACCAGTCAATAAATTAATCTGAAAAATAACTCAATTTGAATTGTTGTTATATTATGAAGTGCACTTTATGATTAGCAAAAACTGGCTGTATTAGATTTGTCATAAAAAAATATTTTTCTCGTAATAATGTTTTGTTATATTAGGTCTTTACCTATGAAATTGCCGTTCTGCAGTACTGGCCATTTCAAATCAAAATAATTTTTGTTTGGCTAAGAATTCTAATTTCAAATTAATTTTATTTTAAAAACATGGATTCTTTTTTCCAAAAGTAGTCATTTCTTTATTGATTAGTGTTACATTTTCATCGCATTTCAATCTTTTTCGTCATCATGGATACGTTAAAAATTCGAGTAATTATGGAATATGAGTACCGTCGTGGCAGCAACGCGGCACAAGCGGCACGCAACATCAACGACGTTTACGGAGCTAACACTACAAACCAACGCACCACCTGTTATTGGTTTGCTCGCTTCCGTTCTGGAAATTTCGACCTGAAAAATGAACCTCGCGGTCGTCCGAAGACTTTGGTCGACAATGACGAATTAAAGGCGGTTGTGGAAGCTGATGATACACAATCTACGGCTGAATTAGCAGCAGCTTTCGACGTTAGCGTCAAAACAATATTGGTCCATTTGCGTCAAATTGGCAAGGTAAAAAAGCTTGACAAATGGGTGCCCCACGAACTCAATGATCGCCAGCGCGAAGTACGCGTCGAGACGTGTCTTGCACTGCTCAACAGACACACAAATGAAGGAATTTTGAACCGCATTGTTACCTGCGATGAAAAATGGATTCTGTTTGATAACCGCAAGCGCTCAGCAAGTTGGTTGGATCCTGGTTCAGCACCTAAACAATGCCCTAAACGAAAACTTACCCCTAGAAAAGTGATGGTCACTGTTTGGTGGTCTAGCGCCGGTGTGATTCATCACAGCTTCTTACCAAACGGGGTGAGCATTACTGCAGATGTGTACTGTGAAGAACTGAGCACAATGATGGAGAAGCTGGCGCATCTCCAACCAGCATTGGTCAATCGCTCGTCTCCGCTGCTCCTGCACGACAACGCGCGACCTCATACTGCACAGCAGACGGTCTCCAAGTTGCAAGAACTGGGGTTGGAAGCTCTCCGTCATCCGCCCTACTCACCAGACCTTGCGCCTACAGACTACTACTTTTTCCAGAATTTGGATAACTTCTTGGCGGGAAAAAAATTCAATACCCGAGAGGCAGTACAAAATGCCTTTGAAGAATTTGTTGCCTCCCGTCCAGCTGATTTCTTTAAGAAGGGCATCAATAAACTGCCACTGCGATGGCAAAGATGCATTGATTGCATGGGTGATTACTTCGATTAATACAAATAAAAAAATTCATGAAAAAAATTCGTTTAAATTTTTTCATACAAAACGGCAATTTCATAGGTAAAGACCTATTATTTCACCCCGAATTTTTTGAAGTTTGATGGTTTTCTGTTCATAATATCTTAAGTCTTACTGGATAGTACAGACGACAGCACATCAAGCTACCACAATCTGCCAAATTTCCCCAATTGAAAGTGAACCTTATGCTTATGTGATAAAGTTGAAAATCTATAAACAAATTTGAAGATTGGGGTAGCTGGATGTGCTGGCGTCTGTACATACGATCTATTAACCTATATTATTGTGAATTACTGACACATGCACTAAAACACTTCTATTAATTCAACAGTCATGTTTTAACTTTTGGGTTGAATATGTACCTATATTTCAATTCCTACAGCGGTGTATAGAATTTCACAGAGCCACCAATGTTACGAATAGACAATTTAACTGCGGAAAGTTACCAAAATACACCCACAATATACTAATCAAGATAGTAATATAATATATTATAGAAATAATAAATATAAAAATTACGCAACTTAAGTGGGCGACACCCAGTAGGCCACATCACACGACCTCAACATCTAATATAAGGTTTTCATTAACACCTACACAACAGATCTATTACTAGAGCAATAACACCTAATATAGCTTGTATTTTTTCTATACAAGTTCATAGCTAGATGGTCTCACCGTGTCGTAAGTGACCGGTGGGGTTAAGCAACTATACGCTCGCGGTCAGTCCATATATGGCTTACCTTCAATAGTGGATTTCTGAACGTCTTCAAGCTTCAGAGAGGACGTTAAGCGGTCCCGGTTGTAGTCATTAAGCTATGTCTGAACGGGGCGGCTTGAACAATTCTGACACCAGGGTAACGACTTAAAATTTTCTTATTCTTTGAATACTTACTTACTTATCGTATGGGCATACGATAAGTAAGTAAAGAATTTAAATATATATTCTTAGAACTATTAAATTTTCGCTAGATTATCTAGTCAGTCAGTACCTTAAATTTTTAAGACCTGAAATGACCATGTTTAAAGCAAATAAATTTATCTTATCTTAAAAAAAGACAAGATGTAGTAAAATGCATCTAAAACTATAAGTAAATAAGTACAAACTTAAATATGCATTTTGACAATAAATTCAAAAAATTAACCGTTTCACTAAACCTTGACGGTTTAGTGAAACGGTAACGGAAAAATTAAATTATATTATTCCTTATGATCAAATTAAGTCACAATCTAATAATCTATTTTTCACCTTTAGTTCAATTTAAAATTCAATCACCTATAGTTAATTTTAAATACTACAATTATTATTCATGTTCTGTCCGACTATATTTAAGCGCTTTTTTAAAGTCGATATGAATTAAAACTGTTTTTATTTATTTATTGAATCTTGGAAATCTTGAGTTATTTTATACTTGTGTATGTTGGTGCTTTCTTACAAAAGATTGATGAAATTTTAGGATAATAACAAAAGGACCACAAAATTTAAAGCAAATAAGTACACTTCGTTTTTTCAATTTGGGCTCGTAAATGACCCAATTTCTCGAAAGTAGGTGTTTGAGCATGAACTCGCAAATTACAACACATCTACTTCTTAGAAGAGTAGCCGAAGAAATCACAAGAATATCTACTTATTTAACCAGTACCTTTCATAATCCTGCAAGCTTAATGTATCTGCAAACACTACATAGTGGATATACATCTGAAGCAAACAATAGTCAACTTTAATATCAAAGAAATAAAGTATATTTCAGATTATTATATGTACTTAACTGGCAATTAATTCTTGCCGATAGTATTTGCTGGCGACAGCACGTTGTCCCGAGCAATATAAACATCTAATTCAATAAGCATAAGTTCAACACAATTATGTTGTATTGAGCTGCCCATTACTTCCAATCAAAAATACATTTTATTTCTTTAGAAATTAAGTTGAGTTTCAGCTAAAAGTTTTTAAAATTATACGAGTAAAAAATGACCTTTACAGCTATAGAAATAAAGGTCAATGTACGAGCAAATAAGGTGTGACAGTCAACGTTTAGTCAGTCTGAAGATCGGCGATGATTCATGAATTAATTAGGCATGCGAGTGATGTCAAGATTCCTTGTGATATTATTTCCTGATATACAAATATATGCGAAATGATTGGTATTTTCCGCGGACCAATGATTATGTTTATTTATTAAGGTGTGGTTTTACTATTTACTTCGCACTTTATACACCTGTTGGGGTAGCAGTTAATGACCTTGAATGTTAAGCCAGACAATCCCACCCAGAACAAATCTTTGTGTGATAAGCATGATAATTTGTCCTGTATCTGGGTGTCCTATTTCTACACTATTTATGTATTTAGAAATATATAAATATGTATGTTTAATACTAGTTGTCTGGTTGCCATAGTACTCTACAGGATCTGTCTAGTTAAGTATCAGATCGCAGTGTTTTTGTTGTTTAAAAATACCGATTTATTTTATTTATTTTTATAATAAGATCTCACGACACTATTTATTCTCTCATTGAATTCTAGTTCAAGTGTGTAATAGTTAATTTTTTAAATAGCGACCTCCCATAGCAATTCTACGAGATTTCTCTTATAAGCATATTTTAGTAGTGACACTGTGTTTTTTCTGTTTAAGTATTCGAATCACGTATTAAGATAAACAACTTTTTTTTAAATATAGTCCAAATTGAATTCATATCCTTAAGGTCAAATTATAAACATTTGCCATATTACTAAAAAAACTGCTATTGTTAGCCCCTTAAATAATCTGTTATGCTATAGGTAGATATGAAGATTTGTTGACTTAAAGAATTTAACAAATTTAAAGTTGTTTGTGCCCTGCCAGCCCTCAGGTAAAATTGCAATGTAACCGAAAAACAATAAGAATTCAATATATTTTTCGAATTAATTAAATAGGTTGGTAAACTAACCAAAAACGACAAGATCACTATACAAATGCTAAAATTGAAACTGCTAACTTTGCACAGGTGTCAACATAACATTGAAATTATTACCAGAATCTCTTCACTAATAACGAAGTGAACAGTATTCAACCATATTTGCATTCCAACAGCGAACAATAAAAACTAATATGAATAATATTTCAAATAACATATAAGTTGCTCTGAACATCCAGAATTGGCAAAAGATTACTCCTACACTTTATTTTAACGAGCTTTAAAATTGTGAATATAACTTTGAAGATGTATTTGAATTCTGAAACTCAAGAAATATGTTAGAGTTGAGTACACTATATTGCACCAGAAGTACAAACTATATAAACTTGATAGTACAATCGGCGGTCTTATCACTTTGAAGTGAACATTTTCTAACAACCTAGCTTATGGAATTAATTACCACACCTCTATGAATTAAACTGGTTATTACTTTTATTGAAAGGTTGATAAGAAAGAAAACTGATGATAGGATGGTATCACCATAATTATATTTTTTCTTTGAGAAAAAAAAAACAACTCTGTCTTCATTCGCTCACTCACTTTTTAGATAATTTTAAATATTTTCTATTATTTTTTACTAAAAAACTTCTCTTGATGATAATGTACACTTAACAGAAATATTTATCCAATTTGGTGCAGTTGTTTGGAAGTTATGAGTGTACAAACATTTCAGTAATCCATTTTTATTTCTATATAGATTAATGGATGTATCCATTTTTTTACATTTAAATATGTTTATTTTTAGCCATAATAACCTGCGTAATGCTATTTTAGTTTATTCTGTAAGGTGGAGATATTTACCCAGTTGAGCTTAACAGGATTTCAACCAAAGTGGAAACAACTTTTTACTCTAGATTTGCTAACAGGTCGGTAGTTTCAAGATATTGTGCTCAATAATTAAACATCCACTATGGAGTAGTCCTCTCTACCACTGCACAGTGGTTAAGCCAAATGGTACACTGAATAATAACGTCCTCCTAGCCGAATTTCGGACACGGCGGCCTGTCTCAACGGAGATTAGCCATCTGCGCGGGACATATTATAGTGCTCAAGTGTGTGCACAAACACAGGAGCACTTTCTATTCCATTACTCTCATGATCCGATGGGACGCCTAGCGACAGGACCGGAAAGGGGTCAGGTACAGGACCGTCGGCTTTACGTGCTCTCCGAGGCACGGGTGTACAATACCGCCAACTTCGAGACTTCGGGCTGATGCTGGGAAATTTTTCTTTTTACAAAAATTTGACCCGACCTGGTATTTGAACCCAGGACCTCGTTCTCTGCGGGTGAACACGCTACCGCTCGACCAACGAGGCAGACAAAACTACAATCCCTCTGTCAATGTTTGATATCCATATGGTAGGGGATTAGCCTTCCTTTTGTACAATCAGATATTATAATCAATCAAAAATTAATAAGAGTCAATTATTAAATAAATAACCCATTTTAATATTGACCTATATTGATGTTTAATTTATTTGAACAATTACAAGGAAATTTATTGATCAATTCAAAATTAAATGATAAAAGGAAAATGTTAAGGAGGAAGTTACTCAAAAATTTATTGTCTGTGGCATTTTGAAACTGTGTTAATTTGTTACCAAGTTAAAAAAAGGGCAAGGTAATTTAGGCTTCATGCAAGTTTCAAATTATAATATCCTTCTAATTAAATATTTTCAAAATATATGGTGTGTGAGTAAAACACATTATTGATTAATATTACATACATACATAGACTCACGCCTGTTTCCCAGAGGGGTAGGCAGAGACAACGGATTTCCATTTGTCACGATCCTTGCACACGTCTTTTGCCTCGATTACTGTCATACTGATTAATATTATCTATTCAAAATGCATCAAAATCCAAAATGATCTTATTAATTGAATGAAAAAGCATTTTTAGGGTTCCGTAGCCAAATGGCAAAAAACGGAACCCTTATAGATTCGTCATGTCTGTCTGTCCGTCCGTGTGTCACAGCCACTTTTTTACGAAACTATAAGAGCTGTAAAGCTGTGTGTGTTGGTAAGTAGATGTATTCGGTGAACCGCATTTAGAATTTTACACAAAAATAGAAAATTAACAATAATTTTAGGGGGTCCCCATACATAGAACTGAAACTCAAAAATTTTTTTTTCATCGTACCCATACGTGTGGTTTATCTATGGATAGGTCTTCAAAAATTATATTGAGGTTTCTAATATCATTTTTTCTAAACTGAATAGTTTGCGTGAGAGACACTTCCAAAGTGGTAAAATGAGTGTGTCTCCCCCCCCTGTAACTTCTAAAATAAGAGAATGATAAAACGAGAAAAAATATATGATGTACAGACGCCAGCACATCAAGCTACCTCAATCTGTCAAATTTCCCCAATTGAAAGTGAAACTTAAGCTTTTGTGATAAAGTTGAAAATCTATAAAAGAAATCTGACAGAAAGGGGTAGCTACATGTGCTGGCTGTACATTACCATGCAAACTAACAACGAAAATTGGTTTGAACGAGATCTAGCAAGTAGTTTTTTTTTTAATACGTCATAATTTGCTTTCATTTAATCAACTGTAATACTTGCTGCTACGGAACCCTTCATGTGCAAGTCCGACTCGCACTTGGCCGGTATTTTTTATTTATTATGTATCCATGCTGAATCAAAAATAGATTTAAGATGAGCAATCTCTAGCCATTTGATATTGTTATGATGGCTTATTGGCTAAAAATGATTTTGTTATGATGGAATGTTGGCTAAAATGATGTTGTTATGCTGGCTTGTAGGCTAAAAATAATATTGTTATGATGGCTTGTTGGCTAAAAAGGATATGGTTATGATGGCTTGTTGGCTAAAAATGATATTCCCATGATTATTTTTCTGCATATATTCCTTACAATGTATAGCAAATTCTCAAGGTTAAGTTTTTATTAAATACAGACAACTAGAGATTGCAATCAGATAACATATTATTGGTAAAAACTTATAGATATTATTTTCAAGGTTAATGATAAAAAAATTATCATACTCAATGTTTTCTAAATGGATTTTTTCATTATTACAATTTGCTCATACCAAAAAAGTACATCAAAAAATCCAACTTGATATACTTTTTTGGTATGAGCAAATTCATTCTAAACATCCCAATCTGAGTAGCCCTTGGGCCATTCAACCAATCCAAAAGTATGGTGATGAAAATTTGTAATCAAATTCAATGTCCTCCTCACACAAAATCTATTTAGAGATGTAAACTAGATAATTAAACATAATCTCTTGACAATAACTTGATACGAGCTAGCTAAATATCATTTCTGTAATAAAATAAATTTTATAAATGTTTTCATACAAGATGTACCTAAATATATGTTACTAGAAATAATATCTAATGTATACAACTATATTACTCCAAACATGTTCTGACTATTTACAAGCGCTTTTTTAAAGTCTATGTGAATAAAAACCTTTTTTATTTTTTATTTTATTTTAAATGGATTGTGTGTGAGTTAACATATTATTGATTATCAGCATTAATCTTTTATGTGTCAAACTCCATAATAATCAAATGATATTTATTCATTTAGATACATTACGATTCATCCATGCCGAATCAATAAACTTATTTGAGGTGAGCAAATTGTTAGTAAGGCTAAGGCTTGCTGGTTTGAATTTTACATCCTCTATTTTCTCTAAATGGATTTTGTTTGAGTTAACACATTATTGTCCTTAATCAATTTTTAAGGAGTCAAAAGCCATAACAATTAAAGATTATTAATTTAGCTAAATACCTTGGGATACCTATTTAACACACTGCTATCTATTGCCAAACTAGGCAGTACAGGCTCTGCCAAATTTGGCATATGGTAACCAGACAACTAGTCATACTTATATATCTCTAAATATATATGTACATACTGTAGATAAATTACACCCAGACAACATAATAATCATGCTCATCACACAAATATTTGTCCCAGGTGGGGATCAAATTCAAATACTTTATTTCATGAAACATGAGTATATAGTGTTAGTAGAAACAAGATAATTTAATAAAAAAATAAGATAATCAATCCCACCCTCTGGCTTAGCAGTCATGGACACTAACCAACCACTAGACCAACAGGCCAGTCTACATCATCATCATCATCTAGTCCCCACTAATATGCTAGTGGGTATGGTTTCCACACTTAGTCCTGATGTGGACCAGTGTATGTGACCCATGGCAGCCTTCATTCCATTCATTCATGGCCAATCTACATAATGATGCATCCATTCTGCACCAGTAAATTAATTTAGGCCTAGCAATCAGTAGTTCCATGATAATGTTATGGAGTCTTATTGGCTATCATTCTGCTACTACAAAACAGGTCCAGTCATAAACAAATTAATGCCTTGGCAATGTCTATTAATACATAAGTCCAGTATACAAGCTCAAAACATGGTCACTTAATTCAGTTATTGAGAAATTTTATTTAAATGAAGTATAATTTATATACAACTGTGTGGGCAGTGGTTGCTCTTGGGTCAGTTGGTAAAAGGAACCAACTTTTTCTTCTAAGCATGCAGACAGCAATAACAAGTAACTGCGCACAAGAATCAGCTAATATTATCCTACTAATATTATAAAGGTGAAAATTTGTGAGTGTGTATTATTATTACTTCTTCACATCTAAATAGCTGAAGTAATTTCAATAAAATTTGGTATGGAGTTAGCTAACACCCTGGATTAACATATAGGCTATAATTTATAAAGTTTAATGTGGGTAAAACCATGGGGCACAACTAATTCATAATGAGGGATGAAAAATATATTAAGTAAACTTTATCATTTTAGTAATTATTTACTAATTGTTTGGAAAGTGGTTGCCCTAGTGTCAGAGATGTTCAAGCTGCCAATCAAGTCTCTGACATGGCTAAAAGCCATAAAGACAGTTGCCTAATGGCAACAAACAGGACTGACAGCTTAATGTGCCCTCAGAAGCACTGAGACACTCAGAAATTAATCAACTATGTTGGTTAGCTATCTTTTGCCTAAGCAGGAGCCTAGTAGCTTAGACTCTCCAATTACTTATGGACTTGTGAGCGCATTAGGCTCTCTGCACCTCTTTAGTAGTTAAACTTTAATATATCTAAATATATGTTTTAATTTTGTGTTGTATGTGTGTTTCTAGATATGCTGTATGTGTGTTTCTAGATAATCTGCTTGCAAACAGATTTTGCAAATGGTCTCATATAAATTTTGTTCCAATAGGTTGTCTCCAAATAAGTTAAAAATAGTTCTATGTTTCTTTTAATAATATGAATGGTTTTAATCATCCATTACTATTATTATAAGATTTTGTTCTAAACCTGCTAACAGTAAAACAATATTGTTATAGTGTTCAAGAATAAGTCAATGGCTTAATTGCAAGGTAAGTAATTAAGGTACAAATAACTTATGTGTCAGTCGGACAAGCTGCTCAGTAGCTTACTAATATGAACAGCTGTACTTTGACAAATAGATCTAAGAATAAGAGTTTTACATGATATTCATAGCACAGGCAACACCAAAGCAGTTACATATACAAGGGTTAACTTAAGGAGCTTAATCTGCCTATGAAACTGAACATTAACACTTTCGTAGCCACACCATGAACCCGGTAGACAGGTGCTGGGCACCAAGTGTGTTAAAAGAGATTAACTACACATACAAGACAACAAATTTGAAATCAATAAATATTTTTTGTATTTCAGAAAGTGGTTCTGTTGACTTGTTCAGTTTCATGAGTAGATAGTTTATTGTATAGCCAGTTGGCATGGTTGGTAAATGCTTGCCTTTCACACTGCAGGTTGTGGGTTTGATTCCCATCCAGGACAGATATTTGTCTGCATGAACAGGTGTGTCCTGTCTGGGTGTAATTATCTATATAATTATGTATTTAGAAAAGAAATGTAGTATATCTATTATCAGGTTTCAACAATACAAGCACTGCTTACTTTGGGATCAGCTGGCAGTGACTGACTAATGTCCCAGGATATTATTATTATAGTGTATTGCTTAAGATTCCTCTATTATTTATATTACTGTATAAGGAGTGGGTAACTTATTTGTAATGGCTCAATGCTAAAACTGATAATTCCCAGGCTATGAACATTTGCTATTCACAGGTAAAGAAGAGCTTAGAGAAAGGATGAATGTGGTAATCTAGTAACAGGCAGACATCAAGATAGATTAGTAATGGAGGTATTATTAGCTGCCATGTACAATTTGGGCATGTGGGGATATTAAAACTCAATAACACCACACCAAGAGACAGGGTATCAATTGGAAGAAACTTTAAATGTTTTGATTTATATATTGTAAACCAACATATGGTAGCAATAGTTAATATATAGGTATTAATAATTATAATTTCCTACAATAATATTATCAGTATTTATTGGAGTAACACCAGTCAAAAGATTATTTTTATCTAACATAGATAATGGGAGTTTATTAAAAATTGTTATGATAATTTCGTATTTTTCCAATGCATTTAACCAATACATGATGTCACATCAACTTGATAAGATAAACAAGTAGAAAGTTCTGCAAATAACATGTAGTTACTGAAGTGCAGTGCGAAAAACGCCCGTTTCTAATCATATAATATGACTCAAATAATACATCATGCAGTCAACATATTATCATGCCATTTACGTCATCTACGGGGAATTTCACATGAACAAACATCTTGAAAGTAAAATAAAATGCCGCTTTAACGGTAAAAATAAACCTAGCATAACTAAAAGCAAACTACATTATGACATTACAGAACCCCAACATTTTTGGAGACATTCTCGGCCACCTATTACCGTCTGGCGAGTATTTTTCTAATTATAGAACATACCACGACGTGAAAAAGACGTCCAAATATAGGTAAAAAACAAAACACTCAATTGTGACGACGGTATCACTGTTCGGACATTCTCGAAAGCGGTACACGAGCCCACTACGTGGGGCCACGACATGGTTTAGGGTTAGACAATTTTTCAATCACATTTTAACACTAGAACGCCACATTTCTACTATAATTGCACATATACCTTTACTTTCAGCGGTTTCCGTAATATCTTTCACGTCATCAACCATCTTGCTGGATGACAGTCACTCACTACACTTTTTATTCGAACATATTTCAAAAACTCATACTTTGGTTCACTATTTTCAGCCAGCCAGCTAGCGAGCGATCTATACGACGACACTTCGTTCCGTTCACTGCCAATGAAGACGTAAGCGATGGCGAACAACCTTCGGACTGCTCGTTGAGTTATATCGATGGCGTCATAATTATAAAAAAAAAGATTACTTTAGTAATTTATTCTTTTAGGAGGTTTTACAGCTGATTTGAATTTTTATAGTTATAATTCAGGCATAGTAATTTCGTTACAGGGTCCTAATTTTTGTTTAAAAAAATAACGATGTTAGGAAAGTTGCCATTAAAAATTATATATTTCCCATCTTATTTCGTCTAATAGACTGCATATTGATGATTGTTTGGAGTAATAAAATAAGTAAACTTATAGTCCAGTTACAATATATTGATGTTACTCGATAATACGTTCACAATAATATTAATCATAATAAAATTACGAAAATAATTTACAAAGAATCAATACGCCACTTTACAAAATATATAAGAATCTATTCATTCAGTGCTAATAATATTCGTCGAAATTATACAATTCATAAACATTTAGTTTATTTTTAACAGAATTTTGTACTGGGAATGAATTTCTTAACCCACGCTTTATAGTTTACCTACTTAATGAAATAGTTTGAGTATACCAAAAAGTTAGGATTTCTAAGTAAATTGGTAACCTTGGATGACAAATTCTTTCGAATGAATTCTCAGATCAAATAAAAAAGCTATTTTGTTGATCTGAGAATGAATTACAGATAAAAAAAAATAGGCATTTTTTTTAAATGACTAAGTACTATTAATTAATTTGTTGTATTCAGATATAAAAAGTAAAATAAATAAATGCCACTTTGCTCGTAATTTCATAAATACGATCTCGTCTTCGGCAGTTGTATTAACTGCTGCCATCTATTTACATGATGGTGTCAATTTTAACGCCGCCACTGTTGTTACTTTTTGTAACTAAGAGCACTCTTACATACGCCGATGTGAAGTGTGATACACTAAATACAGATGGCGCGGGAGCAAAGTTGGTAAATTTTTTGTACTTATTTTTCACCATACATAAGAATAGAATAAAATAATATCACATTTCAATATTCAGTAAATCTGTCGTTTGCCTTCCTGTTTAGCTCTAACGAATTTTCTTCGAGAGTAGACCGAAAATTCTCGCTCGGTATGTATCTTGTGTTGTGGAAATCGTTATATGGGTTTCTGAAGTCATCTCATTATTATAGAAAACTGATTGAGCATGGTAAAATACCAAAATGTTCAATTTTTTAACCTTAACATACAACATATTATTACAGCACAACATGCGTAGCCAAGTATTACCGCGATGAATAAATGGTTGTAACGTCTAAAATTTGTTCTTTTTTTGATAATCTATCCATGATATGTATGTATTTAGAAATAATATAGAAGTACCTATGTTCAACAGTTTTATGGTTATTTATTTATTGTTTCCTTAATATTAAATCACAAGTACCTACAGAAAAATACCCCACAAAACCGATCATTTGTCGTTGTACGGGCTCTACCTACTTTGTGATCAGATGGCGGTGGGTAGGTAGGTACTTATCCCAAGATATTTATTATTATTTATAAATATACCTACAATTTATAATTGATATAAAAATATAGTTTTGTGAAAGCATTACGCTTATCGATATGGATCTAAGCCATGATTTATACAAATAAAAAATTATTATGTCAGTATTATGGTTCTTGATGACATTCAATATATTTTGAATTGAGAATTTCTTTTGGCTCGTTGGGCATTTAGATGGGAAAAAACAATTGAACTCGCTTATTTCAATATTTTTTTCAATTTTCTGTTTTCAATTTGTGACGTAATTTATAGTGCTACAAACTTATCTGGCCCGGTGGCCAAAAGTAGAACTAACGACGCCAGTTTGAAATGTCAATCGGCCTGTTATTCCATGACATTCCTGCCATTGATTGTTTGTTGCGCGTATTTATTTTTCTTTATGTGTTTTTTAATTGTGAAAAATGCCGAAAGCTTTAAAAAGTGATGCGAGGAATGTTATATTATAAGTATTGAATTATATGAAGGAAGAAAAACGCCATCAGGCACCAATTATACCCTTCAATAAGTTGTATGAACGCGTAGCTGCTGCTACAGGTTAGTGTTGTCAGCTTCTGAAAAAATACGAAACTTCCCCTCGTGTATTTTAAATTAAAATACATATTTTAAAATATTCATTATTTATTTAATTTTTGCTATTTCCTTTGTAGGTGTCCGGGAGCGATTTGTAAGAAACTTGTGAAAGAAAAAGAGCAAGCAGATACAAAAATTTATAGCAGATCAGAATATTGGTAGATCGAATTCTGAAATCCTATCATTGCTTGCAGAAGCTTTTGATAAAATAACAGTCAATGAATGGCAAAAGCATTGCAATCATGTCAAAAAATATTGAAAATGTGTATCGAAAAAGGGATGGGTACTTAGACGAGCTTTTCATCATTCATTTAGGTAGTGATAGTGAAAACGAAAGCAGTGTTTCCGATAATGATATGACTTCTGAATTAAACCATTCCGGTGACATAATAATACCTGGAGTATCTCCGTTAGAGAACACTCAGCATACATTTTATGTAAATGATCATAATTATTGTATAAAAATATAAAGATTTGTAATGACAGTATTTGTTTGCTTTTTAGTGAAGTAACATTTACGTTACAATGTTCATATTATTTTTACCCACTTTATTGCAAAAAATAGTTACTAGCAACACTAAATGCGATAACAGCGACGCTGCCAGCGGGCCAGATAAGTTTGTGGAACTGTAGCTGACATGATGCTGATGATGATACATAATTATTATATTGAGTACCTATGTATGTACGTACAGACGCCAGCACATTCAGCCACCTGTCAAATTACTTTTATAGATTTTCAACTTTTATCGCATAAGCATAAAGTTCACTTTCAATTAGGGAGATTTTACAGATTGGGGTAGCTTGATGTGCTGGCGTCTGCACATAGGAACACATGCATGTTGGCATTTTTTGAGATGGAGTACAATCATCGAACTCGCGACAATATTACCGCGCAATTGTTCAAGTTTTCACTTCTGTTAGCACTCCCGGAGTGTTACTGTTTTATATAATTATTAGGGTAACCGGTCCCTATATCGCGGAGAGTTTAAACAGTAGACTCAAAACAAGTTTATATGGTTCACATAATTATATAAAACTAGCAGTGCCCGCGGACTTCGTTCCGCGTTATAAATATTTTTGTCCCTGTCCGTTTGTCCCGCGTAAAAGTTCGGGATAAATAAAAATTATGATAATGAAGATTTTTTTGTTATTTTGTTTTTTTTTTATGTCACTGCTCCTTGAGAGGGTCCCACAGTGCTGGAGGCGACGCAATCTGAGAGATAATTCCTATATCGCCACGCTACGGCCGGGGCGGGGCGCGCAACGCACGCTTTTATTTTGCTTATATCTTTGAAGATATTTGTTTAAACTGTATAGAGTAAAGGGCACACATATTCTACATTAAATTTCCGTTCTAACAAATATTTATAACAAATATTTATCAAGATATAGATGAATACCTACCATATGGGGCTTCACAAAAATTTATTATTCTTAATCCACAATTTTAAAGAAAGACGAGACAAAAGAAGACGAAAATAGCAAGCCCGGAGTTTCTTTGTGGCTTTCTTCTCCGGGTCGTCCACCTAGGTAGCCGCAGGTTAGCTAGGGTAGGTTCCTCAGCGGCGAGGATCGTTTTGGCCCCTTAACGCGTCATCGGTGTTCCCGTGCAACTGATCACACCCTCTCTTCGAATTCTGTCCTTGTGCTTCAGCGGCCCCCTGAGCTGTGGCCCGAACCGCAAAAGGGTGGCCTCGGGTATTAGTCGTTTAATTTAAGCTACTGGTTTCCTTCTGCGCTAGCCAAATGCTCATTGCCTTCAATTATTTAATTTTAATATTGTCTAACTAAATTTCAAAATAATGGATTAGTAACTTGTTATTCAAAAGAGTACCGAATACGGTATCGACTACTACATAGCCTTCGTAGATTACAACAAAGCGTTCGATTCCCTTAAACACGCAAAAATATGGGAGGCGCTAGAAACCCAGGGAGTAGACAAAAAATATATTCGGCTCATTAGCAATATCTACCGGAACATGACGGCTAAAGTACGAACGGAAAGCGTAGGCGAAGCCTTTACTATACAAAGAGGTGTTAGACAAGGTGACCCGCTGTCACCCAAACTTTTCTCAGCAGTTCTTGAATTCGTATTTAGACGGCTCGTATGGGACGACTATGGACTAAATATTAACGGAACACAATTGAACCATCTAAGATTCGCAGACGACCTGATACTCATCACGGGCGACGCAGGAAGCCTACAGAAAATGCTCGAACAACTTACATCCGAAAGTAGAAAGGTTGGTTTGACTATGAACACCTCAAAAACGAAACTAATGACAAATGCAGAAAAAGTTTCAATAAAAATTTGTGATACACAAATGGAATATGTAAATGAATACACGTACCTTGGACAAATTATATCTCCAAAAGACCTGACAAACAAAGAAATTAACAACAGAATAAATCTATCCTGGAGAAGGTACTGGTCCTTAAAAGAAATAGTAAAAAACCCAGAGATACCACTGACATACAAGAAAAAAGTATTCGACTCATGCATACTGCCCGTTATGACGTATGGATGTCAAACATGGAGCCTTACTAAACAAAATATGCACGCATTAAAGACCTGCCAACATGGAATGGAAAGAAGTATGCTCAATATTAAACTAAGGAATAAAATAAAACTAGAAACTATCCGGCAGAAAACTACAGTCACAGATGTGATATATTGTATCAAAAAACTAAAGTGGAGATGGATAGGACATTTGATGAGAAGCAAAAAGGACAAGTGGGCTAAGGATGTGACCGCATGGTGTCCAAGACAACACAAAAGAAAGAAAGGGAGACAACGTCGAAGATGGGAAGACGACATAAAAAGAATAGCAGGAGCCACATGGAGAAGGAAGACACATGACCGCATTTTATGGCAAGCTTTAGGGGAGGCCTATGCTGAATAGCAAGACAATCTTCGCGAAACTGGTGTCGATATCAAAGAGATTGTATAAAAATTTTATAAGATTGTTAAATAAAGGCTTTATTATTATTATTATAACTTGTTATTTATTTTAGGATTTAAGAAAATATATCTGATAAAACAGACCGCAAAAACGGACTATGTTTATGTACTGCATTGTGAACTTGACAAGTACAAGTGTATGTGCTAAATAAATTTCATTATTTCATAAGGGTAAAAGAAGTTATTGTGAGTAATCCGTAGGAGATAGGCATATGCTATCACGAATTTTTTTACAGATTTTGAAACATTCTTTAATATTGTAGTAAATTGTTTCGTTCTATCCTTTAGTTTTTGCAGCACACGCGATGAAAGTAATTTTTTTACAACTTGGATTACATTATTCCAGTTTAAATAAAGATGCGTTTTAAATTTTGAATTTTTTCATAGCCTGACACTCCACAATAACGTAGTTCTGTATTGGTGAAATACTTTTGAAAATCAGTTCAGTAGATCCAGAGACCCACGTTACCTCTTTATAATAATATTAGTACCTATAGATATCATGTGCGGGGATTGAACCAGAAACACGCGGGTGACGAAGCGACTACTTTCTATTCCATTATTATGGTATTGGTGCCAAATTGGTGTATTTTTTATTTTATTATTAGCTGTGCCTCGCGGTTTAACCCGCATTAAACTTTATAAATTATAACCTATGTGTTAATCCAGGGTGTCAGTAAACTCCATACCAAATTGTATTAAAATTGATCCAGCAGTTTAGACGTGGTAAAGAAGTAACAAACATACACACTCACACACTTATTACAAATATTAGTGTGATAGGCCGTGCGGGGATCGAACCAGAAACACGACGAAGCGACTACTAGGTACATTAAGACATTGGTGCAAACGTGGTGTTTTTTTTTTTTTTTTTTTTTTTTTTTTTTTTTTTTTATTAATAAGTATAGTAAGGCAAACGACAAAAGCACGTCACCAGATGTTGATTGAATAATCACCAACGCCCATGGATACCTGCAATATCAGAGAGGCCTAGGCTGCAAGTTTGTACAGACGCCAGCACATCAAGCTACCCCAATCTGTCAAATTTCCTCAATTGAAAGTGAACCTTAAGCTTTTGCGATAAAATTGGAAATCTATAAAATTAATTTGACAGATTCGTGTAACTGGATGTGCTAGCGTCTGTAAGTTGGCAGACTTTGAGAAAGGCTCGCTTCTTGAAGGTTGCTATCATGCTATGTCATGCCGGATCGGAAATACCGCCGCTGTTAATTTATTCCACGGAATGGTAGTGCGCGTTAAAACGCATGGTAGTAAACATCATTAATAATAATAATAATATCCAAGAACTTTATCCACACACAGCCATCTGATTCCAAACTAAGCAGAGCTTGTACTATTGGAACCAGATAACTGATATACCTACTGCATATATTACTTTTCTTTTGCAAATACATACTTATATAGATAACTATCTGTGCCCCGCGGTTTTACTCGCGTTAAAATTAATAAATTATACCCTATGTGTTAATCCAAGGTGTCAGCTAACTCCATACCAAATTTTATTATAATCGCTCCAGCCGTTGAGACGCGAAGAAGTAACAAACTCACACACTCACAAACTTTCGCCTTTGTAATAATTGTAGGATATCTAAGTGTGATGATTAACAATGACTATACAGCATATAACCTATAATTTATTTTACCTATAAAGTTCTTTATTCACAAACTGGTTTTGTTTCATTAGTTATAGATGGCTCCTTAAATAACGTCGACTAGTTATGTTACATAAAAGTGTCTGGAGATCAAGTAAATTGTTAAACTTGGATAAGTTTAACAAATTACTTGATCTCCTAGGTAAATTAATATTTATCAAATTTAGTGTTCCAGACTTCTTACTTTAATTGCACACTCACACAGTCACAAACTTTCGCCTTTATAATATTAGTGTGATTACACCCAGACTCAGGACAAACAGACATGTTCATGCACACAAATATCTGTCCTGGGTGGAAATCAAACCCACGACCTGCGGCATGTATATAAGACAAGTATCTAGTAACCATTCCAACCGACCCGTTCATTCAATACGACGAGGTATATCTTATTCAAACATATACTTTGTGTGTTATCAAGTACTCAATAGCCACGCAACGGTTATGACGTAGCTCCTATATTATATATATACTACCTGACCCGACAGACCTTGTCCTGTCTTAACGATGACGTCCTATTAACGCACGCTATCTGTCAATACTATGTCAAATAAAAAAAAGTTACATTAAAAAAGGTTATATTGTCCAAAGCGCTAAGGTTCGATTAGAAATAATATTTGGTTGTGAAGTATTCTTAAATTTTCTTATTTTCCGCGCAATTTTAAATTCTTTTTTTTACATAAGAACCTTCTCCTGACAATAACAAACACAATAAAAAAAGAAATAGTGAAATCGGTCCAGCCGTTCACGCGTGATGTCGTGACAACGGAAAACGGGTTTCATTTTTATATATATAGATTTACATTGTCAATATTTATTTAATTTCTCATTGAAATATGGCAAAAATGAAATTTCTTCATCACTTGGGTATTTACAAACACTTGTACTTGTCAAGCTCACAATGTATTACATAAACACAGTTTAAAAACAGTAGGTAATTAAAGCAACTAAATATTTTTAATTAGTCCGTCCGTGCGGTCTGTTTCGTCACATATATTTTTAATATCGTTAAATAAATAATAAATAGCAAGTTACTAAACTATTATTGTTCCATTTAGCAATAGTATATTAAAATTAAAGAATTGAAAACAACGAGCAGTTGGCTAGCGCAAAAGGCTCTCAACCAGTAGCTTAATTTAAGCGACTAATACCTGAGGGCATTTTATTAATTACTATAATAATTTTACATCTTAAAACTATTATTAATCGATATTAGACTTTCAAATGGTTATCACTGATAAAAATATGAATAGGGTAGGAGATTATTTATTAAAGAGGCATTCGTTGTACGACGCCACGACGGTAGATAGAACGTTATTCTGTTCGATTAAATATTGTGTGTCGAAAACATCTCGGAGTTTTAATGTGCAGAACCTACGAGTGCGTTATAGTAGGTAAGCCAAAACTGGTTTTATTTTAAAGAACATTGTTCTGAATTCAAATTTCAACTACTGACATACTTTCGAAAGCAAAAACTCCGAAGTCAGCTCTAAAATGCCTAAAATAAAATAATCTCGAAAAATTACTATTAAATTGAAATTATTGTCAGTATAATGTTGTGCACTTTATTAACAAAAACGTGTGTTTTCGATTCATAAAGATATACTACTTACTTAAATATTTAGATTATGTTTACCCCTCTGGCTCTGGGAACAGGCCTGAGTTTGTTATGTAGGTATGTATTAATAATAATAATAATATCTTGGTACATTTTTTACACACGGCCATCTGATCCCAAACTAAGCAGAGCTTGTACTATGGAAACCAGATAACTGATATACTACATATAGGTAGTACTTTTTTTTTGTAAATACATACTTATATAGATAATTACACCCAGACTCAGGATAAACAGGGTGGGAATCGAACCCACGACCTCCGGCGTGAAAAGCAAGCATTTACCAACCACGCCAACATGCCCGTCAATAATAATCATTTCTTTCAGAAAATTATTCCATAGATAGGTTAGTAACAATAAAACTTATAGAACTATGTTACCTGTTGTTACCTGTACACCTTTTTATATAATAGTTATATATTTTTTATGTTACTGTGATTTATTTTTTACACGTGTTTCGGTTCAATCCATTTTGGCCCGTAAGGTATGTAGGTACATACATAGACTCACGCCTGTTTCCCAGAGGGGTAGGCAGAGACAACTGATTTCCATTTGTCACGATCTTTGCACTTATGTAGGTACTTGTTGTTTATACCGGCAAGACTGGTGTGATGCCATAAAACTGGATGTTGTCAGCCTCTTAACCACTGTCCGACACGTGCTGTCAAAATATAGTAAAGTAGGTACATTCAAAGTCAAAAGTATATGCGCTAGCCAAATGCTCATTGCCTTCAATTCTTTAATTTTAATATTGTACAACTAAATTTCAAAATAATAGATTAGTAACTTGTTATTTATTTTATGATTTAAGAAAATATATCTGATAAAACAGACCGCACGGACGGACTAATATTTTTTTTGTAATTTTTATACTGTTTTCGACTATGTTTAGGTATGTACTGCATTGTGAATTTGACAAGTACAAGTGTATGTTAATACCCAAGTGCTGAATAAAGGAGAAGGAAATGACTTCATACATTCCTGGGCCCAGGTGTTAACTGATTCAAACTAGCTTTATTTGTGAGAGGATATAATAAAAAGAACTCACTGAAATTTTGGTGAAATTTGGCTATCCAGGAATCAAGTTATATGAAGTATAGTAAAAGTGAGGTTAAATTATAACATTGTAGTTTTTTACAAAATATTTTGAACGGCTTCGGTTGTGTTATGGTTTTATGCATGGAGAGTGTGATATGTCGAAGATCTGGCACGTTTGGATCGCCCCCGCGCCCCGTGCAGTCACTACAGTCGAAGAAATCCACAAATAAAACATGGAAAATACGTGCGCACTTAAAACGAAAGGCAACGAACGAGTGACAGTCAAAGAGTATGTAAAGGCCGTCAGGCAGAGAAGTGTTGCCAGAAGAAAAATTAAAGGAATACGATCCGCTATGAATCGATTCCACGAAAAACACTTGTCACTCGATTTTCAAACATATTCTTAGATTTTACCGATTTATTTTTAATCGATTGCGAGTAATTCATTATTATTTTATCGATTATTTCGTTTCATAACTTAATTTAAGATTTCTCGCTTCCTAGATAGAAACATGATACCATATTTTGTGATTTCCTTCAGAAAAATATAACGGTTTTTTTAATTCACATTTCAACTAGTTAACTGCTGGGCCCAGAAGTTTCCTTCTCCTTTAATTATTTCATTTCATTATGATCATAATCGAATATTCAATACTGATTATGGTAAATTGCTTCAAAAAGCAAAAGCAAAGAGTCTTAAAGTGCGTGAGTGCTAAGTTTAAGGAATACTTACTTATCGTGTGGGCAGTGGTTAGCTTAATGTCAGAGTTATTCAAGCCGCCCAGTAGGCCTCTAACATGACTTAACGACTGTAACTTAATGACAACAACCGGGACCGACATTTTAATGTGCCTTCCGAAGCACGGAGATGCTCAGAAATTAAACCGCTGTGCTGGTCACCCATCTATGGACTGACCGCGAGCCTAGTTGCTTGACCTTATCTATGATCATTCATAAACCCAAACCTCACGTCGGATTTTGACAATGCACTTTTGCCGATGACTGTATATTGTCATAGGCTTGCTTGGTACGCTATGCGTAGTGGAAAGTTACAAGAGTTATTACCTACTTTGTATGTCTATGCTCAGTGACAAAATTGCACGTTAGTACAGACGTCAGCACATCAAGCTACCTCAATCTGTCAAATTTCCCCAATTGAAAGTGAACCTTATGATTTTGTGATAAAGTTCAAAATCTTTAAAAGAAATTTGTCAGTTTGAGGTAGCTGGATGTGCTGGCGTTTGTACCTACCTAAATGTAATTGTTATTTCGCAGTCCCCAGACGAGTGTGCAAGAAGGTCTTCAAGAATATAAAGCCAGTAGTTAAATTGCTTCCGTGTGGTTTTAATTTCAAAACACCATAAATGCATAGTTGCAGGTAAGTAGTAAAATATACGTAGAAACACCTAACATAATGGGAATTTTTCACAGGTCCAGTTGTATTAGATTCGGTTTAAAATAAAATAAACTCTTCTAGAGAAGGTTCCGTCATCATTCAATCAAATCCGTCAATTTATTTATTACTAGCTGTGCCCCGGGGTTTTACTCCCATTAAACTTTATAACTTATAGCCTATATGTTAATCTAGGGTGTCAGCTAACTCCATACCGAATTTTATTAAAATCACTGCAGCCGTTAGTCGTGAAGAAGTAACAAACACACACACACTCAAACTTACGCTTTTAATTTTGCTCAGTTGTTTCGGGGGTAAGGGGGATTATCATTTCTGTCTATTATCTATACATATAATCAAATCGTAGGAAAGTCAAAACTGTACATTGAATATTTTTTAAAAAGGATACTTGGGGCGTGATCTGCATTCGATATCGAAGCCAAAAATATAGTATTTAGAATTTTCGTCCGTATGTCTGTTTGTCTGTATGTATGTCCGGGCTGAACTCAAAAAGTACCGCATGGATTTACTTCAAATTTTGTATGAATATTACTAAGAGGTCGGGTTAACATATAGGCTACATATTATCAAGCTATCACCTATGGGGGAGGAACTGTGATAATTTATAAAATTTAACGCGGGTAAAGCCGCGGGGCACAGCTAGTCTTTAATAATTTCAAAACTATCTGACATATAAAATTATAAAACAAAATTTGGAATCTCACAACATTGATATGTCACACGATATTGTTTACAAAACTATTTCTTTAATTTCCTAATTTATCCCCCAAAAGTGGTCCCTAAGTTTAAAATGCATTTGGTTCAGTTACACTTAATGATATTCTATATGGACCAATCATGACGGTCACCGTAGCCTAGTTGGTAGTGCTCCTGCCCACGAAGCTGGTGGTCCTGGGTTCGAATCCCGGTAAGTGCAAATATTTGTGTGATGACCACGAATTTGTTTCTGAGTCATGGATGTTTTCTATGTATTTAAGTATTTATCTATCTATATAAGTATGTATATCGTCGCCTGGTAGGTACCCATAGTACAAGCTTTGCTTAGTTTGGGGCTAGGATGATCTGTGTGAGATTGTCCCTAGATATTATTATAAAAAAAAATTATGCTATACAAAACGAAGCCGAAAAATGGCACATGGTTCTAATTTCAACATTTATGAAGCTCCGACTGCTATATAGCGACATTGCTGCTTGCACCCCAGTAATTTAAAATGATCTCGAGCGTTAGGCAGTAATGTAAAACAATTAGTATTAATAGTGTAAATATATATTACTAGTGTAGTAAAAATATTAGATTTAAAATAGATAATTAAACATAAACTCTTGACAATAACTTGATACGAGCTAGCTAAATATCATTGCTGTAATAAAATAAATTTTATAAATGTTTTCATACAATATGTACCTAAATATCTATGTTACTAGAAATAATATCTAATGTATACAACTATATTACTACAAACATGTTCTGACTATTTACAAGCGCTTTTTTAAAGTCTACGTGAATAAAAACCTTTTTTATTTTATTTATTTTATTTTATTTTATAATTATTTAGTCGAAGCTGCTTATATTGATTTTAGAACTGACTTGAACAGTGGCACCTGCGGAGTAGCATGCTTAGTGATTTTATTTTTGAGAGAAAATATTTAATATTTTAAGTATGTATAGACGGCAGCACTTCAAGCTACCCCAATCTGTTAAATTTCCCCAATTGAAAGTGAACCTTATATTGTTGTGATAAAGTTGAACATATATAAAAGAAATTTGACAAATTGGGGTAGCTGGATGTGCTGGCGTCTGTACATTTCTTACTATTTAAAGCATTATTAACGGACTTTAAAAAAGTTTGGTTCCTAATTCGATATACATAATGAATTAGGAATCAAATTATGTACGTAATATTGTTACTTCGCGTGATATTTAAGTAGTATCTATTATGTTGGTCTGTTTATGACCGTATAAACAAGCATACCTTTCGTAAGTGTACGTACAGACGCCAGCACATCCAGCTACCCCAATCTGTCAAATCTCTTTTATAGATTTTCAACTTTATCTCAAAAGCATACGGTTCACTTACAATTGGGTAAATTTGACAGATTGGGGCAATTTGATGTATGGGCGTTTGTACCTATGTTCGTTATGAGATTTTCCCAATTGATTTTCTATTGAATGGTTTATTAGATCATCATACCCGAAATAGGATGAACAGATAAAGCGACCTGGGGCTCTACCGGCCAAGTCGCCGAACATCGTTTTCGTGAATGGCGTTCATATAAATAAAGGTTAAAAATTACTTAATCAATCGTTCCATGATCACGTCATGTAACGTCATAAATGGTCTGGAATCGATTGTCAACGTTGAAGCCGATTTAACGATTGATTAAGTCATTTTTAACATTTATTTATTTAACGCCATTAACGAAAACGATGCGACTTAGCCGGTAGAGCCCCAGGACATATAAATTACGATCCCATAGTAAAAGAAACCGATTCTTTTTGTACACATTTATTCTTTAAGCTGTCTAAGTAAGCTGTGACGCACTACACGTATGTCATAGAAGATTATGCTCATATCTATATGTATATTATGTGTACCGCTCCTTTTACTAAAGGAATCAATAATTTTATGCACATTTAGTGCATTGAACTTTTCTTTTAGGGATACTTTTGGGTCAAGTTTGTACCGATATAGCTCTTTTCTGCAATATAAATATGGTGTTTTTGTCCGCAGAGCTACCCCAGATAAGAATTCCATACGACACAAAACTATGAAAATAACTTGAATAAAAACGGTCAGTCCATAGATGGGTGATTGCGGTTTAATTTCTGAGCGTCTCCGTGCTTCGGAGGGCACGTTAAGCTGTCGGTCCCGGTTGTAGCCATTAGGCAACAGTCGTTAAGCCATGTCGGAGGCCTACTGGTTTATTTGTGTTCTAGGTGTGTGAACATCAGTAAGTCGTCTCATAATTTTAACTGCATAAGTATGATGCAGAACTTAATTCGGCTAATTAGAAATGGCCCACCGTAGAGACGGCGAACTTCTTCCCGAGGACTCGCGAGATTCGGCAACAGCCGGTGTAAAGCTCCTAATAATAGATAATATCCCCCCGAGAGCGCCGGGATATTATAGGTACCCTATTTTTTTTTATTAAGTATACCTACTTATATCACGTAATTATTAGTACACCTCCCATGTTATCTCTGCATCACCCAAAGATTGACTGGTACAGAATGCCTTTGGCATTAGGTTTTGTACAGTTTTGTGCAATAAATTTTCTATTTGTGAGCTCCGTTTTAGTTTTGTGTCAATTGTACCAAGAATATATGTAGTTGTTTCAAATTGATAACTTTAGTTTTATTATGATTGAGAACAACATTATTGGCATTTAACCAATGAACAACTTCAGAGATCGTGTAGTTTAAATCTCCTTAAATAACTATTATTATTGTATATCATTCTAAAATTAAAATCTAGACGACGTAATTGTCAAAAATGGAATATTATATTTTAATTGTTTTGCTGAATTTGGGTCTTTTGGTTTTAGGGTCAGCGACACTTGTTTGCTGACTCTCTTTAAAGGCCGGCAACACACCCGTGACTCCTCCGGTGTTGCGAGTGTCCATGGGCGGCGGTGATCACTTACCATCAGGTGACCCGCTTGCTCGTTTGTCGCCCTAAGACATAAAAAAATATATAATAAAGAATGTGGTAAAGTTATTAGACGTTATAACAGGCGTTATTTTTTTTTGTGTAAGTAGTTTATTTAGCTCATGAACTTAATAATCTGTTTGCCTTTTTGAAATGCTCATACGTTATAATAGCGTTATAACAGAATGCAAATAAGTTTTTAAGTCAAAGTGGTTTAATTTGTGAGCGTCTCCATGCTTCGGAGGGCATGTTAAGCTGTCGGTCCCGGTTGTAGCCATTAGGCAACAGTTGTTAAGCCATGTCAGAGGCCTACTGGGTTGAACAACTCTGACACCAGTGATAAGAAAACACGTTATTCAGCAACAATAGACGTATATTCAACTCTCCAGGATTGCACCATTACAACACTTATCCAACTTAAACTAAACTACTTCACTTCAGCATTATAATAAATGAAGGTACACACAACACACGATGTTAACAACGTTTCTGTTTTTGCGCTCGATGAGAACTGCCGAACTTTGCAGCCATTCCAAATGTCATGAACGGGAATGAACTGAATGCATCGGCCATTCCGCTCATTCACCAGACAACATACAAAGCAAAATTACCTTTTTAAGTAAACAAATCACCAAAAATGTTGCCAATTATTTGGAAATCATAACATTCGGCCATCCGACCCTGTGTTGCCTCCTGGCACACACAATACATAAACATAAGTTATATATACCTTAAAAAAAACATCAGCAAATCATAACATTCAAATAAAATAAAAAATACAAAAGTTTTGTATACAACCATATAAGTTATATATACCTTTCAAAAACAACATCAGCAAATCATAACATTCAAATAAAATAAAAAATACAAAAGTTTTGTATACAACCATATAAGTTATATATACCTTTCAAAACAACATCAGCAAATCATAACATTGAAATAAAATAAAAAGAATACAAAAGTTTTGTATACAACCATAAAATACATTTTGTCAATAATACATTATTACAAAACAAAAACAAAGTGAAAAAAAAAATCTACCACGATAGCAAAAATCATGGGCTATAACGATATATCGACAAAAATAGTTAAAAGAGTCAAAGAAGTCATTGCTGACTCTCTAAGCCATATCCTGAACATTGGATTAGCTTCAGATATTTACCTTACAAACTAATAAAACCTCTCTTTAAAAATAGAAAAACGATATGTAGAATTCTATGAGCCTAGAGCTCTCTTGTCGGTATTCTCTACAATCATCAAGTATATATACGCCCAAATTTATTCTTACTTCGAAAAAAAAAGGAATATGTTTGTAGCAGAACTAAAAGGTTGCTGAAAGTATAAGACAATAAACAGGGCTATTTACGATTTCTTAAATATTAATGTATCAAGAATTGACAATAAAATACCAGATTGTGCCATTTTTTTTTTGACATTGAAGTATTTGACTGCCTGGACCATAAAATATTATTAGAAAAATTAAATTCATGCGCGGTATGAGGACCTAGGCTAGGATATATCGAACCTTTTTTTTTATTTAGTTAAATGCACCGACATTAAACATTTAGACAAAAGAAAAACAAAACTTGAAAACAGTATTATTTCTCTCAATAGATTGGTTAAGTATGATGGGTAGTTCTTGGGTTCCCTATTATTTAAAATATACACCAATGAGTTGACTTAAGCTATAAACAGGTCAATGTCACGATTTACTCACGATAGCACTGCTATAATTGAATGTAATTAATATTTCAATGTAAAAATTATACTAACGAATGTTTGACATTAAATAATAGTATGGATGAGAGATAATAATAATAAATTTGAAAAAAACCAACATAATTCAATTTAGACAATGAATTACTCCAGCGACACTTAATATTCACTATCATGACAACCGGATAAAATAAATTTCTAGGCTTAATTATTGACAGCAAAATTGACTGGAAAGCCGATATACACGGTTTGAGCAAAAATATTTAAACTTCCCTCGATAAGAAACCGAGATGCATTACTGCCTATGACAATCAGAATTTCATCCAAGATACGGTACTACTTATTGGGTGAGTTTCCCCACAAACACAGTAATGGAGCTTTTAATGCTCAAAACAATGCATTAGGTCTATGTCTAAATTAAAAATTCTAGATAGATGGGACCATTTTATGTGTAAAACTTGGTTTTGTATTCTGTTATTCTGTTTTAAATTTGTTATGTACTAATTTTATTTTGTGATTTTAGATTATGAACTAATTCAATTGATTTATGACTTTTTTATATGTAAAACTTATTTTTGCATAACGTAGCAATCAAGATGAACATTTTCATGCATTTAGATAGAACATAGAATACTATTATTTTAATAACATCCATATATCTGTAACTTTGTTCAGAAAATAAATGATTGATTGATACGTGACTACATTAAAATTATCAATAAAACAGCAAATAAAATACTTTTGGGTAGAACTAATCAGAACCATATTTCTGGATTATTATGATTTTGAGGTCATATCAGATTCAATTTCATCAACCTTAGCTAATACATGTCTTTTATGCAGCGGCAAAACAGCTGATTGTCCAAAACCCTTAACTACTGGAACTTATTAAAATTTTTACCCAAATTAAGTAGCTCGGCATCGGTTTTGCGCGAAGGTCTACAATCACTATCAAATTCAATGTAAGCATTTATTATTTATGACAGGTGATTTAAAATATTCATCAGGAAAATTTCCCGATGCACTTAAAATATCACTTGTTAAACCGATCCATAAAAAGGGGACACACATACGCCTAACAACTATAGGCCATAACCCTTTTACCTACCTCCTCGAAAGTATTTGAAAAGGCAATGTGCAACCGATTAACCAGTTTCTTGAAAAAAATTTAAATACTGGACGATAATCAAAACAGTTTTTGAAAGTCAAAATCGACTACGTTCAAACATCCTTACAATATGTGAATGACAGAAAAATGTTATAGAATTATTACTGGACATGACGAAAGCGTATAAGGTTTAATCTATCTTTATCTTTATCACAGGGCTCTAACATCATATCATCGATTTTTACTATGACACTTTATTGTTTAATACCAGTATTGTTTTTATTTCCTAAACCGAAGTCCCATTACATACATACCCATTACAGACTATTCAGAATTCATAAATACACAAGCTTTTTTTTTACACAATATCTAATCTTAATATTATTATTACTGTTATCTATTTATATCTCTACTGTTATAGATTTAGAATTATGAGTTTCAAGCAATTATAATTACAAAGAAAGCAATCTTTAATTCAATCTGCGGAGTGGGGAACTGGCGACCTGTCATACAGGTTTTCCCAAACCTAACTTGGGCACCAGTCTCTCACAAAACTGGTTGCATTTGTGATGAGAGAAATAAATGCATATTCTATTCTATTCTAATATATATAAGGTTTTGTGCCATAACTACTCAAAAACTATAAGGCTCCGGAATCCGAGGATCTGCTTAAAATTGGTTTAAATAATACCTAGAAAACAGAACCCAATTAGTACAAATTGATCATGGTCACAATTAAAATAAAGCACATCATGACATGGTCACAATTAAAATAAAGCACATCATGACATGGTCACAATTAAAATAAAGCACATACGATCTCTATCCAATTTACTAGTTCGATTCCCCAAAGAAGTGTATTAGGTTGCATACTGTTTCTAACGCACATAACCTTCCAAAAATACTAAATAGCGAATTACTGTTCCGGATCTGTTCACGGATCATATCTCAATGTTTATAAAATGTGAGAATAATTATGATCCTATCCAACCTATACATGAAACATTGGATTTTGCAACAACTTGGTTACAAGACCATAAATTAAAAATAAATTACGGTAAAATAAGAAATATACATAGATTACACAAGAAACCACTCTTAAATACAAATATTATATACCAAAAACATATTTAGAAACCGTGGAAACATTTAACTTACTTGAAATTCATATAGATACACATGTAACTTGGAAATCACATATAGGACAAATAAAATCGAAACTATCAAGATTCTTTTAACAAAACTATCAAGAACTTCCAAATTAATCAAAGCTCTAACACAAGCACCTCTCTGTCTGCCTACAATGCATAGGTATGCATATTCGTGGCTAAAATATGGTATAATAATGTGGGGAAATAGAGCAAAAGCAAATCAGTTGTTTATCATACAAAAAAAATGTGTGAGAATTATAGCCCGCATAGACAACACTAAAGCCTGTAAGCCTTATTATATCGAATACGAGCTCTTGACTCTGCCTTCAATATACATATATGACATTTCTTTATACAAAACCCGTACAAACATTTACTAGAGTTAAGGAAACATACACCTTAAATACATGACACAAAAAGGATTATACATCCCGCCATCTCGGACTGAAATGCTCAACGAAAGCCCGTACTACATGGCAATAAAATTACTTTATAAATTACCATTCGACATTAAAAATGAAACTCATACTCTAGTATTTAATAAAAAGCTAAAGAAACTCTTAATAAAAAAAAATGTTAAAGAATAGAGCACCTGCTTCATCATCAGTAGTCATCAACATCTCACTGAAACATACACATTCTCCGCGACATAATCCATTCACAATCATGTTACAATAAATAAATTAGTGAAAATCCAGTAAATCATAACAGAGGTACAGAATCATTCTATTCAAAAGATAGGCAAAATCAACACAGTCTTTAAAATTAACCCCGGCATAATCCATTCAACACGGTACAATGAATAAATGAGTCAAAATCCAGTAAATCATAACAGATCGACAGAATCTAAAAACATAGAAAAATAAACACCGTCTTTAAACTTAACCCCGGCATAATCCATTCATAATCATGTTACAATGAATAAATGAGTTAAAATCCAGTAAATCATAATAGATGTACTGAATCATTCTACTGAAAACGAAGAGAGAGTCTTATAATTTAAAAGTCTTCTTAACGTTTCATACGTAACAACAAAAATAAATAAAACTGGCAAAATTTTATCGAGTAAACTACTCATTGGGCAGATCATTTGTTTTGATTAGCATAGACTGTTGTTAGCATTCATAGGACACTTTATCTGACGACTAGTCGATTGTGTGACTACCAGCAATAACCATAACTATCCAAAATTCCAGTGTATCCATATAGTAAACCCATAAATAACTTTATCAGACGACTAGCGACCCACTCAACATCCAGTGAGACACCTACTCACTCATTTAACCAGCGCAGTCACATAGTACGCCCCCTAACTAACATTATCCGACGACTAGCGACCCGCTCAACATCCAGTTAAATACCGATTCACTCAATTAACCAGCGAAGTCACATAGTACGCCCCCTTAGGTACTAACTTTACCCCACGACAAGCAACCCGCTCATCATCCAGTGAGATACATACTCACTCAATTAACCAGCGAATTCACATAGTACGCTTCCAAACTAACTTTATCCGGTGACTATTAACCCGTCTATCATCCAGTGAGATACCTACTCACTGAATTAACCAGCGAAGGCACATAGTACGCCTCCTAACAAAACTGGTAAAAATTCTCAGTTTATTTATCAATAAAACCAATTATAATAGCCGTAATTTAAGTAACCAACAATCTAAAATCTACATAATGTTGCTTGTAATTAATCATTCAACAAATAAATACATTCCAACGATTTCCATTTACCGAAATCTTCGAAGAAGCTTGAAGAATGAACGTAAGGTTTCACAAAGGTTTTAAAATTTATCCATAAAAAATCCACCATATACAACAATGTGTGCTTCTTAGTACTGCCAGAGAGTAGTCCTCGCCACGTACGTAAGCACCCACGATTATATAAAACAGTTTACACAGCATAGTCCATTATCAGAGAGTTGCCCTGACCGTATAAGTAATGCTATGCAATTAACATTTATTAAATAAAAAAAAAAAAAAAAAAAGGTTTTTATTCACGTAGACTTCAAAAAAGCGCTTGTAAATAGTCAGAACATGTTTGTAATATTATAGTTGTATACATTATTATTTCTAGTAACATAGATATTAGGTACACATGTATTGATAGTATTAAAACATTAATAAAATTTATTTTATAACAGCAATGATATTTAGCTAGCTCGAATCAAGTTATTGTCAAGATTATGATATAAACAAAAGTCTTAAATTCATAAAATTGCTTTATGCCTACAGATAAACCCTTGAACGTGATAATTTAACAATTGTATTCAAATATGACCAATTACAAGCAATTCAATAATATTATTCCATTGTTTTTTTTTTATGGTCTACATACCTTTTTCTTGGGTAATTTCCACTTCTGAGATGATAAGAAAACACGTTATTCAGCAACAATAGACGTATATTCAACTCTCCAGGATTGCACCATTACAACACTTATCCAACTTAAACTAAACTACTTCACTTCAGCATTATAATAAATGAAGGTACACACAACACACGATGTTAACAACGTTTCTGTTTTTGCGCTCGATGAGAACTGCCGAACTTTGCAGCCATTCCAAATGTCATGAACGGGAATGAACTGAATGCATCGGCCATTCCGCTCATTCACCAGAGACAGATTATATCCTTTTAATAAATATTAAATTAAATACAAAGCAAAATTACCTTTTTAAGTAAACAAATCACCAAAAATTTTGCCAATTATTTGGAAATCATAACACCAGGGTGTTATGATTTCACCAAAAATTTTGCCAATGGATATAAGTAAAATCGTCAGTTATTTGTACAGACGCCAGCACATCCACTTACCCCAATCAGTCAATTTTCTTTTATAGATGTTCTACTTTATCACAAAAGTATAAGGTTCACTTTCAAGTGGGGAAATTTGACAGATTGGGGTAGCTTGATGTGCTGGAGTCTGTACCTACTTCGTCACCCACCGACGCTGAAGCCAAAATGTCAGGATGAATTCGGATTGACTAAATTCATGTGATCGAGGCTGGTAATATTTAAGTCAAGTTGCATAATCTTGACATCATTGGCATTTTATTTCAATGATTAATAAATTTTAATTATGTTTTCAACCTAATATTTTTAATTAATATCTTTGTAAGAAATGGGATTATGTTAATGTGTCAAATTATGCATTAAGAAATAAGTTTGACCATCAAAAAGTCTGTAATACCCTTTTAGATAGAATCGATGTTGCACAATTAAATTAATAAAAAGTAATAAGTATTTGATATAGTATTTTAGATTGCCCGCAGTGGTATGAAGAATATAATTTCAAGACTGATAAACATTAGTAGTCCGGGACCGTACCTTAAATACAGCAAGTATGGTACGGTCCCGGTCGCATTTTAGCGTAGCATTTTAGGAAAGACCTAAGAGATTCTCTCATTTGTTATGGTACCAAAGATAATGGAATCGACACATCCATCTTCTATGGCACGTATGAAACTTAGTGTTAATTGTAGTTATATCACCTGACAAATTAATTATTATGTAGGTATGTTCCAAATGGTCGAGTAACCACGTAACTATTTGAAAATAGCATACCTAGAAAGTGTGATAACGTTAACAGTCCGTGCATACGCTCCTCGCCTGCAAATTATAAACCCATCAGAAAAATAGACACCAAATCAAAATATATTGTCGCTAATTAGCAAAATTTTCAATTCGGTTGGGTTATACGGGTCGGTTACTCCACCGGTTTGCACACCTGTTTCGCCGAGCATGCGCAGTTACTGGCAGTTAGAGCTTGACTTTCGAACCGTTCGATGCTGGCTTTAAAAAAAAGCGATTAAAAATTGGCGGCTTTTTCGTAACCATAAACGTAAAAATTATATTTTCGTGGTATTCAGTGGAATGGTGTTACAAATTGGTGTTTTATGAATTGGTATATTAGTTATTTTGTTTTTGACTTGAATAATGCAGTGAAATTGTGTTTTGGTGAAAGTGTAAGGATTTGAATATTAAAAAGTCACAATGAAGACGACTTGTTTATTTGGTGGAAGTCTATTGATATTCGCGGTTTTTATAGGTAAGCTATACCATAAAATTACTTATTCTTTACTCTAAATATGAAATTAGTATTAGAAATAACATGAATTACAACACGCGTCAACTATCGACACGGATTGATTGTAAATATAATAAACTTGAAACGAAAATATGTGACTATGACCTACATTTAAAAGGTTCTTTGTGAATTTACTTCAATATAACAACCGCACGCAATGATTAAAAAAATGCTAAAATATGGTAATTTTTCATATAAACATACAATTACCTGCTTGCTAGGTACCCATTCTATTGTTATTATTAGATAGGTACATAAATATGTTTTTTATTAAGTCCGCCCCTAAGAATACCCACTGACCAATTTATGTTCATAAGAAATTAAAAGAAATAGATACATACTTAGCTTTTAACATTGAGTTATTATCAATTATAAACAAACATTTCTCGGATCAAATAAAAACTTTTGAATTGATCTGAGTTTAATAAGTACCTAGAACCTATTTTTGTATTGAATAATTTACATTTAAGCATGACCGTGTTTTTTATGTACAAATATACACAACCTACCAAAGTATCTACATAAAAAATACCTATTTTTTTCAATTTATTTACTAGGTACCTATCCATATTTGATTCATGATAGTATGATAATGATTTGGAAATCTGATAATTAAACTAGTTGTTGATATCCAAGCAATATAGCACAAATTCTAAAATCCTTTAATCCATTTATGGATCAAAACGGAAATTGAGCAAATAAGCCAAGTTAAATATCGTAAGGTAACTGCTGCCCTTCTATAGGCGTGAAGATGAACAATATGATAACTGAATAATATAACTATTTCAGACATATATTTAAATTAAAGAATTTCTGTTTTGATACCTTACAAATAATATTAAGGCGAAAGTTTGTGAGTATGAATGTATGGATGTTTGACTCCGTAAATATCATGCGATGTAAAAATATTACGTAGCTAATTTGATTCCTAATTCAATATATCTAATTAGGAACCATTTTTTCTATTAATAATTCTTTAAATAGTATGGAATGTACAGACGCCAGCATATCCAGCTACCCCAATCTGTTAAATTTCTTTTATAGATTTTCAATTTTATCACAAAAGCATAAGGTTCACTTTTAATTCGGAAAATTTGGCAGCCTGGGGTAGCTTGATGTGCCGTCTTTACTCATTTCTAACGGAATCTCTTCCAGTAGACCTGCAAGAGGAGATTTTGGAAGATAGGAAGATATGAGTTTGTAGGATGATATATATACATACGAAATAAATACACATATACATAAATAATTTAAAATGATAAAATACATAAGTATATCTAAAGCAAAGAGGAAAAGCTTCTTGTAACCTTTTTTTATGTGGAGATTGTATTACAGTCATGAATGTTAGGCGCACACGGACAATAATTACATTAATATTTGGAACAAATATGTATGGGCCATATACATTGTTGTCCAGTTTGGGAATCGAACCAGATACACGTAATACTTAGGCAGCTATCTTAACCGATGCGCTACTCCCACACACAGGACTACAAAATTAACATAATGTTATTATGGTGGAAGAGGTTCCTCTAAGGAGGAAGTTCTACAGTCGGCACCTACTTGTTCATGGACAATAAAAATCGAGGGGCTGATCCAATTAAAAAAAAAATGAGCCATGTGTGTTCAAACCATAAAGTTAGTATACCTATACTAACTTTATGGTTTAAACAAAAGTTAAAAGAAATGTGAATGGCAAAAATCGTACCGCATACTTCTTTTGGTGTTCAGCTACATAATTTGTACCACTTATTAAGTCAACTAAGGCATTGATTTTCATGTATGTATAATATTTTTAGAACTTGAGATTAATTAATAAAATCAAAAATAATATTTCAATTATTTTCAATAAATAAACGTAACAAAATGGTAAACTAAACGTAGTTACGTTTTCAGAAATTGCCATGTGTAAAATAATATAAATATCGAAATTATAATTAATTATTTTTAAATTGGAACAACATTGCATATAAATCATATAATTATATACTTATTTATTATACCTATGAACGCACAGTAGTTGCATTAAATCGTAATTATTAATGATTTAGAATAGGAACGATTTTCATCGTCAATATTTTTTTTGTTCATGGCAATTATTTATTGACAGGCAAAGACAATCTGTCAGGTATTTATTGCTGTTTTGATACATGTCATCAATTTAGCAAATTATCTTGCAATTTTTACGTTAAGTTATCCTCCGTACTATAATATATATCTGTTGACAGTGGATTCACGAAAGGACTCTTTATCATTTAATTAAAATGACGAGTTTGCAATGTGTTAATTGCTACATTCGCTTGCCCCGACTAAGAAGACATGCTTTATCCGATGAGAGTGAAGTTCTCAATAAACCCAATGTTGCTTTGTGCTATGTGATAATTATTGTTTGTTACTTATATGAAGATGTTCTTAGATGAAGTAATACTAAGGGTGCATTAATAATAATACTAATAAAATAAATGTAGTTACAAAAAACAAAGAACCTATTGTTTTATTTACCTCCACTCAAAACCTCGTATAAAACCCCTCACAAATTTACACTGGGGTCTGAACTTTGTAATTAATGGAAATAAAGAACTTTTCATAATTTCAACAAATTATAGTTTTTTGCATATTCCTAACCTAACATGCGACCCGGTTAGGGTTTTCGGGGCAGGTTCGGAATAAATCCATGTATAAGACTATAAAAAGAGCGAAAACATTTACTTTATCACCATAACAATGTTTATGTAAATATAATATGTAACAATCTTCATTGGTACACTAGTTAACAGCATTTCATTGCCACATCAGTAGACACACTTTGATATTTACAGTATCTTTATTTCTTAGGCAGTAAGAGTGATTTTCGAACTGCAATGTTTCCACGGTGATGGGGTTGATCCACAGATTACCAAACGTAACCTTAAAATAAAACTGGCTATAACCTTTATATCCCAAGTTCTAAAAATCTAAGAAATTAAAAATACCTTTTCTATTACATTAACTACCAATTAAAACATAAAATATCCCGAAACACGAAATTTTACTAGCGGTACAAAAATGCTATACAGACCTGCCGTTTACCTTTGAAAGTTTATACCGAGTATGGCAAATGCTTTAAACCACTTCCTAGAATTTCCTGTCGACTATTCTAGAAAGCTAATTGAGTCAATAAAGTTCTACGAATTTATAAACGGATTAAGTTTAAGCATTAATTGATACCTTAATTCAATGGGGGTCATTACATACGAATTTCTCTTTTTCATAATAAATCGTTAATTAATGATAATGATAATGTATAAAAGGAATGATTTTATAGACTATAAAATTAAGTATAGAGTTTAAGGACGTGATTGGTTTTGACTATATACAACATGTAACTTAATTAACGCACATCGTGAAAATAGTTTGTTCAGAATCGTTTACTGGATCGATTTCTATCATCTTTAATAAAGGTAATTTTTTATTCCCTAATAATTAAAACTACGGAAATTATTGTCATCAACCCTGTACAGTCAAAACAAATTGAAATGGACCGTAAGTCAAATCGCAGTTTTATTTGTATTCATACAAATTCCATCATTCAATACAATATACCTAAAGAAAAATAAACTTTATTCCAAGAAACTAATTTAGTAAATAACAATGCATATACATGTTAAACTAAAAATTCTGTGTATGTATTCTGATTACAACATAACATTCTGATTGGGGTGTTTGAGGGTGTGCGTTAATTACGTTACATCTTGTATAATAGGTACGTTTTGTATTGTAGCTTTTCTCTTGCCCTACCCCAGTGTCGAGAGTTGTTCGAGCCGCCCAGTAGACCTCTGACATGGTTTAACGACTGTTATCTAATGACTACTAGGACAATTCACGTTCCTTCTATAGTACGCTTTGATTTCTATAATTTGTTGTTACATGCAATATAAACCCTGCAATACTTTCAATCGTCTTATTATGGTTCATAAGATATAGCTCGCTGTCATACTGACGGACAGACAGTGGAAGCTCGTTAATGAGGTTCTCTTATCACCCTCGCTTACTGAACCCTAAAAACTAGACCTTTCTAAATAAATGTAAAATGTTGCATGTAATCATAATGTCCTCCCGGCCGAATTTTAGCCACGGCGGCCAGTCTCAATGGAGACTGGCCAGCAGGACATATTAAAGTGCACAAGTTTGTGCGCAAACACAGGGACACTTTCTATTCCATAACTCACAAGATCCGATGGGACGACTAGCGACACGACCGGAAAGAGATCAGGTACAAGATCGACGTCTTTACGTGTACTCCGAGGCACGGGGCTATAATACCACCAACTCGCAGATTTGGAGCTGATACTGAGAAATTTCTTTTTACGGAAAAATATCAAAATTATTTTATGTCCCGACCCGGTATTAGAACCCAGGACCTCATTATTTGCGGTTGAACACGATACCGCTTGACCAACGAGGCAGTCAGTGTAATTATTCGATTTAATAATAGGTGTTCTATTTAGTAATTAGTATTATTAGTAATGTTTAAACATTACATTTTAATAAATACCTACTAATGATTTTCAGAATATTCTTTATACATTTCTTTTCTTGGCTTAGTAGCGGTTTCGGGCGAATAGTACATTACTGAATTTTACTTGACCTGATTGGGCCGCCATTAAATTTGCCTCGGGCGAAACCGGCCCTAAAAATATTCAAAATTGAGAGTAGTTCATTCGCCCGATTCGGGCGAACGAAATTAAGGCGAAACCGCTACTAAGCCCTTTTCTTTCACCTTATCAGTTTGTAAGCTACGATTACGTGACATACGTATGTAGATTATTATCTTTACAGTTTTAAAACTAACCATGTTACGTTACCAAAGTTTAATATCCATTCGCAATGTTACAAGGTTAATTAATAGGACATTTAATTGGCTACTACATGTACAGTCAGCAACAAAATAAGATTAACAGAACCTGACCTAATTAATTTAGGATTTACTGCCGGCAAATAATTGTCCAAAAATGTATCGTCTTATACATTAAAATCAATGAAACGTCATGAAACTAAGCCTGAGGTCTAAAACATGTAAACTTTTCGTCGACTTTATATCTTCTTTATCGTATAGGTAGAGGCTAACATAGCCAAGCTATTCAAGCCGCCGAGTAAGCCTGTAAGGACTACAACTGGTATCGATAGCTTGACATGCCCTGTAAGGCATGGGTCATCATCATCATCATCATATCAGCCGAAAGACGTCCACTGCTGGACAAAGGCCTCCCCCAAAGATCTCCACAATTGCCGGTCTTGCGCTATCCGCATCCAGCGATTTCCAGCGACCAGCACAAGATCATCGGTCCATCTTGTAGGGGGCCTGCCCACGCTGCGTCTTCCGGTTCCTGGTCGCCACTCGAGAACCTCTCTGCCCCAACGGCCGTCGGCTCTACGAGCTATGTGCCCTGCCCACTGCCACTTCAGCTTGGCAATTCTTCGGGCTATGTCGGTGACTTTGGTTCGCCTGCGGATTTCGACATTTCTGATGCGATCCCGCAGGGAAACTCCAAGCATAGCCCTCTCCATTGCTCTTTGGGTGACCTTGAGCCTTCTAATAAGGCCCATAGTGAGCGACCACGTCTCTGTTCCGTATGTCATCACTGGCAACACACACTGGTCGAAGACTTTCGACTTGAGACACTGCGGTATTTTGGACGAGAAGATGTTACGTAGCTTCCCGAACGCTGCCCATCCGAGTTGGATTCTACGATTGACCTCCTTCTCGAAGTTGGACCTACCTAGTTGGATGGTCTGTCCTAGGTAAATATAGTTCTCTACAACTTCGAGTGCAGAGTCACCAACTTTCAATTGAGTGGGTGCAACATGGACGTTTGACATGATTTTCGTCTTATCCATGTTCATTTTCAGACCCACTTGTTGAGAGACTCTGCTGAGGTCACCGAGCATTGTACCGAGGTCTTCCATGGTCTCAGCCATGACTACGATATCATCGGCAAATCGAAGGTGAGTGATGTACTCGCCATTGACATTGATGCCAAAGCCTTTCCAGTCCAGAAGCTTGAAGACGTCTTCCAATGCAGCGGTGAACAGTTTCGGAGATATAACATCTCCCTGTCTCACGCCTCGCTGCAAGTGGATAGGTTTCGAGATCTGGTCCTGGAGTCGCACTGACATAGTGGCGTTTTCATACAAACACTTTATCACCTCGATATACCGGTAGTCAATTTGGCACCTTATGAGAGACCTCAGCACGGCCCATGTTTCGATAGAATCAAAGGCTTTCTCATAGTCCACAAACGCTAAGCACAGTGGCTTGTTATACTCTTCGGTCTTCTGTATAACTTGCCGCAGCGTATGTATGTGGTCTATGGTGCTAAAGCCTTTTCGGAAACCGGCTTGTTCGAGAGGCTGGAAGTCGTCAAACCTGCGCGCGAGACGGTTCGTAACGACCCTCGAAAACAACTTGTAAACATGGCTCAGCAGTGTGATGGGTCTATAATTCTTCAATAGGGTTTTGTCGCCCTTTTTGAAGAAGAGCACCACCACACTTCTGTGCCATGCTTGTGGCGTTTGACCATCTAGTATGACGGAGTTAAATAACTTCTGAAGGCCCCGTAGGATTGGTGTACCACCCGCCTTCAGAAGCTCTGCTGTAACTCCATCATCACCAGGCGCCTTGTTGTTCTTGAGTTGTTTCAGAGCCATTCTAATCTCGTACAGGCTGACGTCCGGGATGTCTTCGGTGTAATGCCGGGTTAGTCGTGCTCTGGGATCTGAGGCATGACTTTTGACAGGTGGCTGTGTTGTCGTATATAACTGTCCGTAGAACTTCTCGATCTCTCCCAGCAACTCAGGTCTAGACGTGACGATTCTACCATCCTCAGTCTTCAGCTTCGTCAGTTGGCTCTGTCCAACAGACGAAGCTCTTGCGAACACTTTGGAGCCTTTGGTCCGCTCAATGGCCTCTTTAATACTAATTGTATTAAATTGCCGCGTGTCGCGAGTCAAAGACTTTGAGATCTGTCTGTTGAGCTGCCGATATCTGGTAGCATCATCTGAGGATGTCAGAACCATTTTCCGTCTATCTTCCATAAGTTGCAGGGTAAAGTCAGAGATCTTTTTAGTTCTGTTTGTACGGCGAGCCTTGAAGACCTTAGACCCAGCCGTATGGACAGCTTCTACGAGCCTGTCATAGTATGAGTCCACTTCCTCGCAGTCTGCTAGGCATTCGAAACGGTTTTGCAGTTCGAGCTGAAATGGTTCGGGGTTTTGGACGTGGATAGGTAAAGGTCGGAGCGTAGACTTTATCAGTCGGGACCTCTGGAGTTTGACATTAAGGTTCAATGAGCCTCTGACCAGTCTGTGATCACTCCCGGTTTTAACCGCATTGATCACGGAGACATCATTGAACATCTGTCGTCTCGTCGACAAGATAAAGTCTATCTCATTTTTAGTTTTACCATCCGGGCTCACCCAGGTCCATTTGCGGTGATCCGGCTTCCTGAAGAAGGAATTCATCATAAAGAGTCCCTCCTTCTCCATGAAGTCGGCCAACATTTGGCCCCGGGGGTTCCGGTCACCAGTTCCAAATTGCCCCACTCTCAGCTCATTACCGAATCGTTTGCCCAGCTTCGCGTTAAAGTCCCCCATGACCACAGTGAAATAGGAGTTAGAGGTATGTATGGCTCTGGATATGTCCTCATACATAACCTCGACTTCATCGTCGGAGTGTGTCGAAGTGGGTGCGTATACCTGCATAACCTTCAACGAATACCGCTTGGTGATTCTGAGTATAAGGTACGCAACCCTCGTCGACACACTCTCGATTTTCACTAGGTTGTTCACGAGGGACTTGTGGACTATGAACCCGACACCACCTTGGGATATTTGGTCACCCTCCCGGTAATAGAGCAGGTTTCCGGATTTCAGTATTATCGAGTCCTCCCCCTCTCTTCGGACTTCAGATAATCCTACAATATCCCAATGTAACCTGCTCAATTCTTCCTCCAGTTCGGTTATCTTCTCGTCGGACCGCAGTGTACGTGTGTTATATGTTGCCAGGGCCAGAGGTCGTCGGTGTTGGTAACGCGGAATCTGCCGGGGATTCTTAGCACCCCCTGCCCTGCCGTAACCACGGCTGTTACCACGGCTGGGAATAGCAGGGCTGCCGGGGACTGGGGGCCGCGGTTTGGTTGTGTCCATCATTTGAGGGGATTTGCCATAATCGCCACGCTTGGCAGACGGGTTGGCGATCGCAGTAAGGTGGACATGGTACTCAGGAGAACGCTGCTGCCCGTTCTCTGGTATATATTCCCTCGGGACGACTTTTACGTCCCCCCACGGGATGAGAGGGGGTGGTGATATTCTTAGGCCGTCACCACACAGCCTGGCATGGGTATTCACAGAAATTAAACACTCACTTTGACGGTCACCCATCTATAGACTGACCGCGTGCCTAGATGCTTTAACCGGCCGCTTACAGATCAGTGAGTGCCAGAAACTTTTGACATCAGACTGGCTTGATAATAGACACACAATCGTAAATTTGTTTTGCCGGTCTGGAATGTCTGAAGTATGTGCTCTGAAGCTGTTTTGTATTGGCAGGTTTAAGTTCAGTTCCCATCGAAAAAAATGGTTTCTTCAGGTTAGAGTTAAAATGTCTATTAAGCTGACTAATGCAGACTGTACCAAGAATCTTAAATTTTTGGACAGTCATCAAGAAGGTTACTCTCTGGTTTTATATTAACCTTTAATACAAGGTAAATGGTTGGTTTCATTAAATAGATTTAAGAAAAAGTTGCTATTAGTCACTAAGTGAACTAGGTAGTTAACACGTCCATTAAAATTAAATTCAGGGTAAAAATTATTTATCTTATCTATTGGAACGATATAAAGTGCTCATTAATTAATTGGATTGAATTGAACGAATTTTGTAACTAGACATTATTTTTTTTGTATGTTTGTTTGTTTGTAATCGATAAAATCAAAAACTATACTAAATTGATTTTGAAATTCTTTCACTCAAAGGCTCACTACTCACTCATAATGTAGCTTATCATCAGTGAGTAACATGGACAGTATATTTTTGATAAAAATATAGAGATCCTACGAAATTATACTAATCACACTAATATTATAAAGGCGAAAGTTTGTGAGTGAGTATGTTTCTTACTTCTTCACGCAAAAACTACCCAACAGATTTCGATGAGACTTTGTAGTAATATAGCTTATATATATCTCCGAATAACACATAGGTTTTAATTTTTAAAGTTTAACATGGGGCACAGCAAGTGGTCTATAATTCCATTGTAAAATAAAATTGCCTAAATATATGTATGTATATTATAAAGTACTTATTTTAAATTCTTATTAATCTATGAAGCCCCGTGCGCTGCCGGGACAAGTCACTAACGTAATATCATACCATCTCATCTGATGGGGGGCGTTGAAATCCTCCCGAGGGATTATCTACCTGAGGACGGGCAGCAGTGTCCCTAATTACTAATGACTCAAACTGTCATCTTGCGATCGCCAACCCGTCAGCCAGCATGGCGATTATTGCCTTTGGCGACAATGCAAATACTGCCTTGCATACAATGGTTTCCTTGTTCAGCAGAGAACGTCATTTGGCTAACGTGATGAACTAGGCTTAAGCTTATTAGTAGGTACACGTGGTAAGTAGTCAGGTGTATCAATACAACGTGGTATTCAAAATTATGTATTTGATTACGAAATGTATAAATAGCTTACAAAGATTTGGCGCATAGTATGAGAAATTGCAAATTTTTGCACGCTACTAGTCGGTGATGTAAGGCTTTTTTTTTGTAGTTAATTGTTATTTTAGTAGTTTTATATAATAGACATATTTACTAATGCTGAGGATCATAAGAAAGTTAATGAATGAATTCATAGATAAAATTCTTAGATGGGTTTCCGATGCAAAGCAGATGAAAGGAAGCACTTGCTTTCATCTGCTTACCAGGGGTTCCATTTGGGGAATGTATTATTTATAACCAGTGGTTCACGAAACATAGACTCGAAACTATTTTTTAATTTGTTCTGCGCAATAGTTACGATTGTTACGATCGTTAAGACAAAACGTGTTACAAAATGTTTCATCTACGAGTAGCGAAATGTATGGGACAAATAACATACAGGTATACTATATATCTGATGAACTTACCTTGCCATTTTATATACTGTATCAAAAAATATTAAATAAATAAATTTATCTCTGATCCCAAACAAAATACAGCCAGTATGGCAACCAAACAACTGATGAACATACTTAAGATATTTTTATCAATAAATAAATCATCATTAACATCTTCATATCAACAAGCACAAGCTTCGTACAAGCTTTGCTTAGTTTGGGGCTAGGATGATCTGTGTGACATTGTACCCTCCCCCCCAGATATCAGCCCACTGCTGAACAAAGGCCTCCCCGAAGATCGCCACAATTGCCGGACTTGCACTATCCGCATCCAGCGACTTCCAGCGACCCTCACTAGACCATCGGTCCATCTTGTGAGGGTATCATAAAAACATGGAATAGATGAATCGTGCTAATCACATTTGTTCCGGGTGGGAATGGACCTCTGGCTTAGTAGTCAGGGCCTTTAACCACTAGACTGTTGATCCAATGGTTGGCGACCAGTCTAATTGATTTGTAGCTTGTATAGTTTATAATACAAAGAGAAAATTGCCTTATATTTACGACCTCAGGCATTATTCTCCTAATCATGCCTAGAAAATAATTTTACAACATAGAAATTAAACCCGTCCCGTCACTCTTTAAAAGGCGCTCAACAAACGCCAAGGTTTAGCACCAAGACAGTTAGTAGATGACTGATCGTAAAGTAAGGTAAATTTTTGAGAGTCGTCAAGAGAGCACCTTGAAACGAACCAAGCATTAGACGTTGCACTAAAGTGGATAAGGCATCTTGTTAAGTGTGTTTCATTCATTTACACCCCCATAGGGTGTAAATGAATGAAACAGACAGATGTGTATGTAAAAACAACAGCATGTCATAAGCCAATGCTCAAACAACTCTGACTTTGGGCTAACTACGGCAGAAAAGAAAAATAAAACAAAAACCAGTTGTTCACGAAACATAGACTCGAAACTATTTTTTAATTTGTTCTGCGCAATAGTTACGATTGTTACGATCGTTAAGACAAAACGTGTTACAAAATGTTTCATCTACGAGTAGCGAAATGTATGGGACAAATAACATACAGGTATACTATAATATTGAATATGAACAAACTGCTCACCACATACTTTGGGAGTGTGATCTCTGGCAAAATCAGAGTTAAATAGCTTGCAACCAATATCTGGAGTAGTTTATTATACGGATCTTGTAGCAACCAGGAAAAACTTCCGTGCTTTTAAGCGTTTTTGCCATACCTACTATTGGAATCAAATATAACAGCTCAGTTTGGACCCTTAAATTGATCCTCGGTGCTTTTGCAGTTGGCTTCTCTAGTTGCAATTCTCTCGTTTTATGAGGATACAGCCTCTTTACATAATTCTGACTCCCGCTTTGCTCTGGAGGGAAGTGGAACTCTTTATTTTCTAACCCCTCCTTTTTAGGGTTCCGTAGCCAAATGGCATAAAACGGAACCCTTATAGATTCGTCATGTCTGTCTGTCTGTCCGTCCGTATGTGACAGCCACTTTTTTCCGAAACTATAAGAGCTGTAGATTCTCTTGAAACTTACCGAACGGATTTCGATGAAGCTTAGATATCCGAATAACACAGGCTACAATTTATAAAGTTTGACGCGGGTAAACCCCGGGTAAACAGCTTGTCTTTTATAAATAAAAAATGTGAGCCGTCACGGGACGCCTGGCAGATGTGAAACATCGACATTATTTTGTAAAAGTAATATGCAGAAAAGAACATATTGTGATAGGAAATAAATATGTCATAATGATAAAATAAAAAGTCGATTGCGCATGGCGACGCGTCGCCACACCGTACACACTACTATCGTATAGCGCGTCGACGCTGTTTTACGTGCGGCTATAGATGTTTCACATCAAAACTTACCATTTACGTGTTCGGTTACCGTACTATTGTTAAGGATTTTACAGCTATTATTAAGATCGAGCGAAAGTATCAAAAATAGTTCGTTTCTTATATGAAAACGTCCGAAGTGGAAAAGTACCTTCCAAGTGCGAGTCGGACACGTACGCGATGAGCAAAAACATATTAAAAGCACTTTTCTTGAATGGGGGCCCGTTTTATAGTATTAGAATCGTAAAATTTTTATGATCATGACGGGCCGGTTAAGCGTGGTTGGTAGATACTTGCATTTCATGCCGCAGGCTGTGGGTTCAATTCTCACCTAGGACAGATATTTGTGTGCATGAACGAACATGTCTGTTTTCCTGAGTCTGGGTGTAATTATCTATATATCTAATTATGTATTTACAAAGGAAAAGTAGTATGTGTACTACTACTTGTTTTGGGATCAGATGGCCGTGTGGAGTAATGTCCCAGAATATAATATTATAGTGGTAATATAATCATATATTTTGTATGTTTTTAACCGACTACCTATTACGGTTTTTGATATACAGCCCAATTATATAAATTCGGACGGACAGCAGACGCTTAGTAACAGGATTCCATTGCCACCATGTCGATGCGGATCCCTAAAAAGCAATCGGCGTTGTTTATACAATAACATTATGATTAATTTATCATACTTTGGTAACTCGAATCTAAATCACTTTACTTCTACTAGTTTTTGTAACAAGGACACATTAGTTTAATAACTAATCATCTTTACGATCTAGTTTGCTAGATTAATGCCGCTTATTGAGGTCTAATATCAACATCATTTTTAGATTACAATTGAATAAAAAGTGACCCACTCTTGGCTTAAAGTAAGCGTATATCCGGTTCTAAATGGAATACGCCCATTAAAGTACCTGGGCAACCGAGCTCCGTTCCTTATGCTTATAAAAGGAAACTAGTTTTTGAACGCTGTTCCTGTCTTAACCGCTGCACCACACGTGCAGTCAAACCGTCACGTAAGAAAACAGCGTTGTACCCCTCTCTATCCCTTTATATTATATACGAGTGAGTAAATGAGTGCGTACTAGCATCAAGATTGGAGCAGACGTGCATCGTGCTTTAAACATAAAAAAACTTGAGAGGTGTCAAGGGACACCCGGATGGAACGAAGTTATTTCTTATTATTTATTATGTACAAAAAACCTGTATACACTCAACAAAAATAATCGTCGCGACACCACACTGTTCAATGCGAAATAGAAATGAAAATATCTGGCTTGCTTTCTATAAGAGAGAGAGAGAGAGAGACAGACAGAGAAACATGCGTACGCCGCACAGCTGCAAAAAGTGTCGTGACAACTTTTCATAAGATTTTTTTCCATCTAGCCCCCTTTCACAACGCGCGATAAGGAACTTCGTTCCAATTATTTTAATCAATTCGTCAAAATTATGATAATTGAACTCAAGGTCGAATTTCGGCTATGGTGACCACTCTCAACGGATACTTGCATTGCATTGCATAGTTGATGCAGGACACACTATAATGCATAAGTCAATCGTCAAATACTAGCGCACTACCGACCCGACAAGACACCGGAGAGAGATCCAGATCGACAGCTTTGAGGCACGGGCATATAACACTGCCTACCTCAGACTCAGGGCTGCTACTACCAGAAAAATCTCAAAAACACGTCACCGTTGTATTCTCTCTTACATCTTCATTACAGCTGGAAGAAGTCCACTGCCGGATAAGGCTCCCCAAAGAATCATCTTGAGGGGATATAACATAATCGCTACGCTTGGCAGATGAAAATGAAATGTATGAAAATGAAATGAAAATGAAAAAGTCATTTATTCCGTTAAAACATTACATTTGTGTGGAATCGTCAATTTTTGTACCCTACCGTGCAGTGCATGACATGGCAGCTATTGAGAAACACTGCCAGAAAACTCAGTAGGAATCCTTTTTTAAAATATTTATTTCTTACATAAAATAACATTGTATTTAAATGTGTTAATTTAGAGCGACTCAATCCCAAGTTGTTCTGTCACTTAAATAATCAGAAGTTTTGTAGAAAGCCCTGCTACACAATTTGGCTTTTATAATTCTTTTAAACTTATTCATAGACATTTCTCGGATATCATTGGGAAGTTTGTTATAGAATCTCGACGATGTTTGGCGATCTCAGTATGATTGTCATAGTACTCAGAAGGAAGCTTCTGCCTGACCTCTGCTAGATATTCCCTCGGGTCGACTTCTACGCCCCCCTAGAAGATGAGATATTAGCCGCCGTTACCACACAGCAGACTTCACAGCAACTTCTCTTTTAAAACACACCTTTTATCAACATCGGAGTGCAAGTATTGTATTAAATCCTATTGGCAAACGGGAAAATATTTCGATCACTTTCCGACACCTATTATCAACGGTCTTATTTACAACCGATACATACAAATAGTTATGTTAGTCATCGCTAAAATAATTGTAAATGCATAACTAGTTGTGACACTTTCGCCACGGTGAAAGTGGTCGCGTCAAACTTGGGCGTAATTAACGACTTCGGCATTTTGAAGTGTTTCCTTGTAGAATGCGGCTAAAATATCGATCTTTTTTATCTTTTCCCACGTCTATTAGTGTCGGTGCCCTGTTTGACTTTGGCTTCTGGAGTTAGAAAAGCACTTCAAACAAAGCGTCAAATTTGTCTACGTGAATTGGTCAATGATGCCTAATAGTCGAAATATAATGTCACACGCAGATGATTTTTAGCTGGGGGGGCTACCGCCTAATTCCGGCCATCGGCATCGCGATCGATATACCTATATCGGCGTTCAAATAGATGAAGGTTAAAAATTACTACATCATTCGTCGAATCGGCTTCCATGAGCGCATGTGACGTCATAAATGTCCCGGAATTGATCTTCAACGTTGTAGTCGTAGTAAAAGTCGATTGAACGAATGATATAGTCAGTTTTAGTCTTCATCGATTTGTACGCCGATATATATTCACGATCGCGATGCCGATGGCCGGAATTAGGCGGTAGGTAGCCCCCCAGCTAAAACTCATCTGCGTGTGACATTATATTTCGACGATTAGGCATCATTGACCAATTGACATAGACAAATTTGACGGTTTGTTTGAAGTGCTTTTCTAACTCCGGAAGCCAAAGCCTTCTTAAGCAGAGTGAGTCAGAGTCAAACCTGATATTTTAATAAAATTTAAAATAAAATAAAAAAGGTTTTTATTCACGTAGACTTTAAAAAGCGCTTGTAAATAGTCAGAACATGTTCGTAGTAATATATAATTAATTTATTATTATTTCTAGGTACATATAGATATTTAGGTACACTGATTGTAGGAAATAATTTACAATAAGATTTATTTTATTACAGTAACGATATTTAGCTAACTTAAATTAAGTTATTGTCAAGGATCATGTGTAGGTTTAATTATCTAAATATAAAATTTTAGCTATATTTTTACTACATATTGTCTGAATGGTCTGAAATAAAGAAGGTTGTTATCGTTTGCTGGGACTACAGGCACGGAATCACAAACCAACGCGGTCCTCGCCCCCTCGCATCGCTCGGTGGATTTATAATTCGTTTTAAGACAACACCCGCACTATAGAAATAATTCCACGTGCGCGGGGTGCTATAGTAACACATGATTGACAGATACAAAGTACACCCAGACTCAGGACAGGTATTTATAGGTGACACAAATAGTTGTCCTTCGCGAGAATTGAACCCGAGGCGCGAAGTGGCAGGCGATTATCATAACCGCTGCGCAACACGTACGAAAATCATAAAGTAACTGCGGGATTGCTTCTTTTCCATTTCACTTAGTTGTTTTTGTTGTGATTCGAGAACACCAGCGGTACATGGATTTCTCTAATTTAGACGTAGTCTTTTTAAATCTATTTAAGTATACAAAACTTGTTCGCTAAAATTGCTTTACATGTTTCTTACTCATAGTGTTACGCAAAAGCAAAAACCCGACGCATTCACGGCTGGCGAGTCATGGTCAGCTAAATTGTAACATCGACTCCGCTTTAGGGCGTAGAACCAAATGATTCGTTGTAAGATATTAAGTTTGATATAAATCAGTGTACTGAATCAAACAAGTGTACTGAAGGCGGAAACGATTGATAAGGTCATTAGGTAAAGTGCCTATGTTAGTTAAGGGACGCGTTGAAAAACAAAAATATGCGGTCTGACTGCTGTGAGCTAGCGCTAAATTATATAAATATTAGCTGTGCCCGCGGTTTTATCTGCGTTAAACTTTATAGATTATAGTCTATGTGTTTATCTAAGGTGTCAGCTAACTCCATACTAAATTTTATTAAAATTGCTCCAGCCATTTAGATGTGAAGAAGTTACAAAAAACATACTCATAAAAATTCACCTTTACGATATTACTAGCAGTAGCTCCCGCGGTTTTACTCGCGTTAAACTTTATAAATTATAGCCTATGTGTTTATCTAAGGTGTCAGCTAACTCCATGCCAAATTTTATTAACATCGCTTCAGCCATTTAGACGTGAAGAAGTAATAAATATACACACTCACACATTCACAAACTTTCGCCTTTATAATTAGTGTGTTTAGTTAGTGTGATATATAAATCCGCGCGCGAGATAGCTTGTGTCAAAGTGTTGTTCGCTCCAGAACAGTATAATTCTCATAAATTGTCTATCTTGTTGTTCTAGCGGTAGCGAGTTCAGTCGCAGATCTGGTCTCACATTCTGCGATTGAACTCACTACCGGTACTAATTCTGGGTCTTGTCTACAAGTGATTTAGATATTTTTCTTAGTCCGAAGTCTGGTATTACACACCCGTGCTACAGAGAGCACTTGAAACCGTCGGTTTTGGATCTGAGCTCTTTTCGCTCGTGTTGCTAGTTGTGTGCTAGGCTCGCTTCTTGAAGGTTGCCAGGTCATACCGGATCGGAAATACCTCCGCAATTAATCGATTCCACAAAGTGGCAGAGCGCGGTAAAAAGTTCCTCGTGACCATTGATCCGGGTGATATGGATGAAATTTCTACTTCTGGCGAGAGAGTCTGTATCGTTTAAGCATTTGCCAACCACGCCAACAGGCCCGTCAAATTACGTCACGTACACATTATAATTAGTATTTATCTTAAATCTGTCGAATTAATTGGTTCTCGTTACCTTGAAAAATAAAAAGCAGTTTTCGATTGTTTATAGCCAATACTACTAGGTTCATTTTGTAGATATATATATATACGCAAATTTAACTATATTTTAAACAACTTTTTGATCCTTAAACACGATTTACTACTCATTTTCTATAACGTATGGGCAGTGGTAACCCAACTACCCAACTACTGCCAACTAACAAGCTTCGGGCTGACACCGAGAAATTATCATTACAGAAAAAATTCGAACACGTTTTGTCCCGACCCATCAATATTAAACATTAACGTACATCTATAACGATAAGTGAGAAGATTAGTCATCAATGATTATATGGAATCTCGTTTAGAAAATGGACCCTTCCAACTTAATCCATCACTGTCACATCCGTACCAGAATATGCAGTTGAATTTATTACTGGGCTCTCCGAACAATCATGCTAACGGTACATATCTGGCACACGTTCGATGGGTAGTGACCCGGAAAACAAATGACTTACGGCTGGTTTCTATATCCCTTAATCATTGATATCAATGCCCTTAATAAAGGTTAAAATTGGCATCTATCGACGAATTTTTTAGATTCAATAAACAAATATAAAAAAATGTCTATCCATGACGTATATATATATATATATATATATATATATATATATATATATATATATATATATATATATATATATATATATATATATATATATATATATATACTTCGGAGAGTGTGAAATTGCAAAAAACGATGAGCTGAAACTAGTCCACGATTCGAAACTTGCGCAAATCTTAATCTAATAATCAGTTGTTCCTTCCGTATGTAAATTATCAACGGGTAAGGTTAAAAAAATAGGCATACAGCCAGTCCATAGATGGGTGATCGCCGTCGTTAGGTACGGGGGTCACACTGTTTGGCTTCATCCTCTTGCCCTGTGGAAAGTCGTGGCGTCTCTATTTGTCCTTTTACCGCATTTATCACGGGGAGTTTTCAGAGAATTTATTGGAACTTATACGTAGAAGTGGAAATTTCATCCATATCACCTTGATTAATGGCCACGAGAAACTTTTTACCGCGCACTACCACTCTGTGGAATCAATTAACTGCGGAGGTATTTTCGATCCGGTATGACATGGCAACCTTCAAGAAGCAAGCCTATTGCTTTCTTAGACGCCGACGGCGAGCCCCTCTAGTATTGTGGGTGTCCATGGGTGGCGGTCGTTATTTACCATCAGGTGATCCGATTGATCGTTTAGTTCGCTCTTATAAAAATAACAAACCGTGATGCTGGTTTAATTTCGGAGCACGTTTGTTCTTTATAGAGCACGATAAGCTGTCGGTCCCGGTTGTAGTCATTAGAAAGAAGTAGTTAAGCCATGTCAGCCATTACTATATTTTTTTATAAAAACACGACGCCCGCACTAGGGAACCTAATCCTTGTGTCGCGACACAGGGATTAGGCGCTGCACCACACGTGCAGTCAATTGCCATTGGTGGTCGATTTGATGATTTCAGGTCAAATGCTTAAATCTTACATTCGTTTTTTGCGAACTCGTACTTAGCATACAGTGGTCGAACCTGTTATTTGTTTGATACTGTTATATACATGCAACATTACGATAAAAGTAGAACTGTTATGAGCAAGCGAAGCGAGGTCTCCAAGACCACTTTGACGAATAGGCGACCAATGGGATATCAATGGAAGCTCTCTAAGTACCAATTTAATTAGAAACAGTGAAATAATACCTAAGTTATTTTTTAGTTGTACTCTAAATCAGCAAAAACAGCATAGTTACGGCACTAAAGGTAAGGGTCACTGTATCTCACGGATGCTTGCAACACCATATGAAGATGTTTGTATGGATGGAAAACTTTTAAAAAGTGTACCCTAATAATACCCAACCATGCATGTGTGGCGTAGTGTTTAAAGTTGTCTCCCTGCTAGTATCTCGGCCTCCTCGTATTTCGGGTTTGATCCCCGCAAAGTACACCTATATTTCGGACCCATATATAATTGTTCTGACTCTTTCTGTCCGTGAAATGCATGTTTGTAAAGCCCCCAACGATACAGAGATTAAATTCGTTAATACGGCCATCGTCTTTCAAAAAGCAATGATTGCTGTCACTGACACGGCCCCACCAGAATATCCAGTTGCTTTCATTACTGGGTTTTACGAACAATCGCATTAACGGAACATATCTGGCACACGTTGTGTAGGTAGTGAGCTGATCAGTAGTAACTGGTTGAGCGTGTTAAGGGTTTGGTACCGTTACTTGATATCGTTTTATACTTACCACATATAAGAAAGATATGTAGTACTACTGGTAAAAGAAGCGATGTCTCCGTGTAGACAGATAGATAGATAAACTCTTTATTTTAAACCTAAATAAACAATACTAAGCGATAACATACAAATTATAATAGTAAAATTGGCAGCCTAATCACAAAGTGTGATTTCTTCCAGGAAACCTAGGCAGTGAAAGGAGAAAGGAGTTACCGAGATGGGGCAGTTGCTAGTATAAAAATTACTATATTATAGAGTACTATTTGTATTATACCTATAACTATACAAACCTACTTACTAATTACTTATGTACTTTGTTAAATATCGAAATAACTAATTAAAATACTGTTTTTGGCGATATTATAAAAAAGATACAACCGACTAAAATTTTCTTTAGAACAAAATCGATATAAACAAAATGTATGTAGGTTTAAAAGTGGCTTTAATGTAGGCTTAAATTTTGAAATAGTGTAAAGTACACTACTTACCTTACTACTACTTACTTACCAACATTACTTACCTCTTTCCTTGCTTCCACAATATTTACACTAATTATCTGTACCGAATAAAAATAACTTTTATAATCCGTTTCCGAACAACGGAGAAATCTCGTGTCACAATTGAATTTATAACCTCCTACTTTTGAAGTCAGTTAACTCAAGAAATATGGCGAATAATAATAGTAATAAATAAATAAATATCTTGGAACAAATAACACACTGCCATCTGATCCCAAACTAGGCAGAGCCTGTGCTATGGCGACACTAATATTATAAAGGCGAAAGTTTGTGAGTGTGTATGTTACTTCTTCACGCCTAAACGTCTGGAGCGATTTTGATAAAATTGGGTATGGAGTTAGCAGACACCTTGAACGAAAAGACAATGAGCAGAAGTGGTCCAAATTTCCACCACCATTGAGGGCTATGTAAGCTTAAAGTCGACTAAATAAATACCATACAATTTTGATTACTAGGTGAAAAAAATATATTCACTCAGAAAAAAGTTATGACTGTTTTAAAAATACGTATTTTTAGTTATTTAACCGTTAATTTTTTTCGCACATAGCCACATTTCAAGCAGTAAAAACATGGTAGCAATGATGACGCATTCCCCCTGTTCTGTTATGCGCTCAAATCGTCTGCAAAGTATACAATGATAACCTTAGCGCACCTACCCATATAAAAATGTAATCGGAACGGTTCGCAATCGTGCTAAAAGTATTTTTTAATATTTTTGCATTTCGGAACCCGGGGATTGCTAGCGTCGACTCGTAGATGGAGATAGCATTAGTTTTGTCCCTTTCGCACTTAGGAAGCAATACGGTATACGCTGCGCCGACGACGTTGAACTGGTTTTTACCTAACTACCTGACCCAATCAACACATATTGTGTCCCACGCAGTCGTTCGTTTGCTTGCTTTCGGTGCGTACTGTGCATTTTCTGGTTATATTTTCCCTGCGACTTTTGTGTACTTGATTTCTTCTGATTCTCTACTTTCGACTACGGCTATATCTCATCGGACTATTTGTTATTGCTTTGTGTATCTGTGACAATGGAAGCGGAAAGAAGAAACTGCATATGTTGCAGTTATTCATTGTTTCAAAGAAGAAACTATCAGTTGCTTCAACCGTTTCTGGATAATCACCCAGGAACTGCAGAGCATATTCAAGGACTTTTAGCACCTCGACAGGTTAGTACATGCATATGTGTATTTTATTTCAAATGCCGTGCCCCGACTCCATTTGAGATTGTCGGAAGGCGTGAACAATAAGGCTTCTGACAGATGAACGCGCGGCGACGCGCGGTTGGTTCGGCGCGCGGTTTGAGATTGTAACAAATCAATGTTGTTGTGTACATGACCGCGTGACACACGACGCGCGGTCATGTACACAACAACATTGATTTGTTACAATCTCAAACCGCGCGCCGAGCCAACCGCGCGTCGCCGCGCGTTCATCTGAACTTAGCCTAAGATTACTTGTAACGAAAGATCCCTAGAAAAACCTTTTTGAAGCGAAATATTTTGGACGTTTTCAGTCTTGATCCATTTTTGTTACTATTGTTTGTCAATTAATCAATATTTTAGTATCGGTAGTAACGTCATGTTTTAATCATCATTACCGTTTTTTGTTTTGAATACATAAGTACATAACATAGATAATATATCCAGACGTGGGATGGCGTGAACAAAAAGATTACTTGTAAGTAACACTTTTGTTAAGTTAGTTAATCAATATTTTACTATCGGTAGTAACGTCATGTTTTAATCATTCTTACCGTTTCTTGTTTTGTTTTGAATACATACTTATATGGATAATATACCCAGACGCACAGAATCAACACTAGCTTATTGCCGGAGAGCCTGTATGCGGAAGGAATCGAACCTAGGACCTCTCTTAGCGAGTAGACATGTTAGCTAACACACGCAGTTAGACAGAACGTCATGAATAAAGGTGTTGTATTTGTTGCAGTTAATACTGGATGGCGAGCAATATATCTGCCGCAATTGTTGGTTGCGGGTAAGGTATGCAGTTGACCGCAGTCAAAACCAAGCTGACCAGCCGCCTCCTCGTGTCGGAAGACCATCTGGAGGAATCTTCGAAACCAATGAATTCAAAAGAGCACCAAATACATCTAACACATGCATTTATCATGAATGTGGCAATGCAAGTAGATGCCGTATTCCGGCGTCTATCAAACTAGAACTGTTGGTACACTCGAATTTATACATACCTCCAAACGCAAGAGTATGTCAACAACATTTGGATGAAAATCAATGGGGTCACTTAATTGATGCTCCAAACTTATCCCACGATTTTACCGGAGAAATGTTCGTAGACATTACGAAAATCTTACAAACAGCCGTTCTTAATAGTTCCAACACAATGGACTTTGAAAATATACAAACTATGCATCCAAAAATATTGCATCATCGTGTGGGCATCACTCATAACGCATTTGAGCAAGTGATACGAGAAACCCCTTCATTGCAGCAAGAAGTAACCGACCCCAATACTGCACTTGCTATTTTTTTGATGAAGCTTCGGACGGGTGAGTCGAACGAAAGACTCAGCGTACTTTTCAGCATGAGTCGCCGTACGCTCGAAAGGAAAATGAATACTGTGCGCAAATGTTTGGTACAAGATTTCGTACCAAGGCACCTGGGCCTGGATCATATTTCAAGAAATGAAGTAGTTGCGAAAAATCTGACTGTGCCAAATGGTCTTTTTGGAAACCCAGATGCACCCTTACAAGAAAGGAAAGCTATTCTGGTGATAGATGGAACCTACGTCTATACTCAGAAGTCTTCCAACTTCCTTTTCCAGCGGAAAACATACAGTTTGCACAAATACACGAACCTGTTAAAACCATTTCTCATTGTATGTTGTGATGGCTACATATTAGATGTTACTGGGCCTCACGCAGCAACAACATCGGATGCCGTTATAATGAAAGGTCTTATTAACGAAAGAGAAGACAATCCATTCCATTACTTTTTTGAAGCAAACGATGTTTTTATCTGCGACCGCGGCTTTAGAGACGTTATTGGTGACATGGAATCGTGTGGTTATGTGGCACGTATGCCAATTAGCAAACGGCGTGGCGAAGACCAGTTAACCACGTTAGAAGCCAATAAAAATAGGGAAGTGACGATATGCCGCTGGGTCGTCGAGGTCGTAAACGGACGTTTTAAGCGCGATTTTCGCCTATTCAGGCAAGAATTTTTTAATCGTGCTATGAGCCACATGATGGATGATTTCCGGGTGGCTGCTGCGCTTATTAACGCTTTTCATCTTTTAATCGAAGATAACGCGCATGCGGAAGAATATTTAAGAATAATTAGAGAGAGATTGCATGTACCAAATCAATTGGGAGCATATGTTACAAATAGAAATATAAATAGAAGGCGGGCAAGTTTTCGAAATATTGAAGCCGACGCCATAGGAGCAGATGAATTTCCTGTTCTGACTCAAGAAGACTTGACATTGTTTGCACTTGGTTCATATCACATAAAACTTGCGCGTAGCTACTATAGCGAACACGTACGCAATGGCGTGTATCAGATTGAAGTAGCAAGAGATGGAGCATTTAGTGAAATAGTTGATTTTGGCATTGAACCTGAAAACGCTATGTTGTTACGCGCAAGAATACAATCCCGACACGCACGTGCAAGACAATACTACACGTATGTAATGATCCATAATCGAGAAACCATTTCGAACTACTACTGTTCTTGTCTTTCTGGAATGCGAACTGTGGGTTGCTGTGCCCACGTCATGGTAATTATTTGGTATTTTGGATGGGCGAGACACCAACCCACAATTCTACTTCCAGCTGCGAATCTGGACAATGTTATTGTGGATGAAGACATATGAGATGTATTCTTTTAAGGACAGACTCCACACTGTGAGACAGGAATAAATAAAACTTGAACGTGAAATATTTTTGTGTTTACATTTTTCCCAGTATTACAAATATTTTAAAATAAATATAAGCATTGTAAAGATAGCTATAAGTCCTTTCATTTGATTTGATACCCCACATGATAGGGTTTGATTTTTTGACGTAGCGAGGTACCTACCGCGACCGCCATATTGTTTATATTTTGGCTCATATAGCTTATAACAACCAGAATAACGTATGAATTACAACGAAATGTCATACACCTAAATCAATCGAGTAGTTTAAAAGATATAGTGAAATAATGAAGCGTAAAAAGGTTTTTAAATTGCAAGTTTTCATGGGGTCATAACTTTTTACTGAGTAAATATTTTTGGTTGCGGTCTTCTTATAATGATTCAGAACGCAGTGTTCCATCATATGTCATAGTTCTTATTGATGGTGGAAATTTGGACCAAGCTCCATATATTTTTGCCCATTCTTCTTTAACGCGGGTAAAACCGCGGGGCACAGCTACTATTATATAAATAATTGAAAGATTTGTCCAGGGTGGGGATCGAACCACGACCTTTGACTTAGCAGTCAGGGTCTAACAACTAGATCATTTTCCGAACCTATATAGTTTTGGATAAATTAACTGCTTGCTTGACCGTGTCGTCGTAGAAATGGGCACTAGATACTGCAAACCATCTTCATATCGAAGAATTTCAACATAGGACCGTGACTAGCCAGTCTAGTGCATGAAAGAATAAGATTTTAGTCTGTATTATTATTTAATTACGTAGGTACGTTGCGAAAAAGTTGAGATAACCGCAAGGCAGACTATTAGCGCCAATGTGTGCAGCCTTGGATAAAACAAAATACAATACTATTTTTATCTGAATCTTACAATAGATGTACAGACGCCCGCACATCAAGCTACCCCTATCTGTCAAATTTCCCCAATTAAAAGTGAATCTTATGCCTTTGTGATAAAGTTGAAAATCTTTAAAATAAATTTGACAGATTGGGGTAGCTGGATGTGCTGGCGTCTGTACTAAAGGTATCTCTATGTCTGGTTGTGCCTTAACTTCGATTCTCACACCGAACAAACGTTGTGTATAAATAAAAATTTCGGGGTATAGTTCCAGGGTCTAAAATTTCGTAAAATGAGACTAAGGGATACACCAGGTAGTCTGGCAGCAGCGCCATCTGTGTACGAGCTACCACCTCACTGCGTTCGCCAACTCGCATGCCAAGCGGGCTGACTAAGGCATACCCATTTTTTATATACTGTGGACACGGGTCTCATCGCGATAAATATTTAGGTAAATCATTACCTTGGTTACCCGACGTTTCGGCATGGATTGCACCAGCCGTGGTCACGGGTCGACTGGTGTGGCTCGGCAGCGTCATCTCCGTGAAGCTCGGGTTTCGGTATCTACCCTCGCCTGGTCTTGATATTTTTCATTTTCGTTTATGAAACTGTCGGTACACACGACACTAATGACATCAGCGCCCGGGCGTACTACGTTGGTTACGCGACGATGGCACTTCGTTATTACAGGATTCCAAGATGGTGAGAGGCGGTATCCGTCTTCCCGGTTGAAATTTATATGTTTCTTTATTGCAACCGCTTCACGTACTATTCTGAAGTAATAGTGACGATCGGTGGAGAGGACCTGTGGCTTGTGTAAATTTGTAATCCAGTGTTGAGATCCTGTGTCGACTACGTGCTCAGCTATTGCTGATTTATTAACCTGTCGGTTCCGGACAGCTGCGATATGTTCTTTGTCCACAGTATATAAAAAAATTGTACAAATCGCGAAAGTTTAAAAACATTAAGGCATACCCCTCCAAATGGCAACGTTGGCTTTGGGGGACGCCTATGTCCAGCAGGAGACGATATCAGACCGATGATGTGTGATGTGATAGTTGGTTGAAGGGATACCTCTGTGCCTCGGAGAGCATGTTAAGCCGTCAGTCCCGGTTATATCAAGCATGTATGACAATTGTTACCGGTAGTCCTATATCCTCCTCCAAAACTCTAGCGATTCCAATGTTTTAATATATAATTAATATTTTTAATCTTTTTACCAGCTACAGTCACGTTTACATGACAAACCTAAATGTACACGAACATGTACATACGTAGTACACGTAGCGTGGCGTGCGTGCCCCCACGCTTACACACAAGACTGTGGTGAAATAAAGATGATCATTTTAGTATTGGCTAAATAAATGAGGAAAATATCAATTTTGACTGTATGTCATATACTTACACCACATGAAATAGATTCAGAAAATTACTAATACGTTTGTATGTACGAGAAATTATATTTATAAAAGTTATAGTTGGTATTGGTTCTTAATATTAAAGAAAACTCACACACTGCCATCTGATCCCCAACTAGGCAGACCCTGTATAAAAATACATACATATTATAGATAAGGGTCAGAAGAACCCTAAATCGGCAAACATGTATGAAGAATATAATGACTGTAAAAGAGGCAAAAAGCTGTGCAAAGATCGTGACAAATGGAAATCCGTTCTCTGCCGACCCTTCTCGGAAACAAATGATAAATTTTATATATCACAAAATACTAAACTGTTTATCTTTAGAAGTTTAGCTACAGTAACTACATCCGCTTGCCCAGTTTAATTTCTTGTTATTATTGGTTACTTTTTATGGTTTAATTAATTCTGTTTACTGACTTAACATTCGACTATACTTAACTAGTTTTAACGACACTTGGCCTTATACTGTAAATTCTAAAGTCATAATGCCGATCTCACCGACGAACGCCACCAACAACCGCTGACTCGTACTGATAACTACGAGTACTATTATAGTGATAATAATGATTTTTTTTTTGGACTCGTAAACCCATTACGAACATTTGTAAATATTTGGAGTACTATTTGCACTATAAAACTAGTTATACAAAATTGCTAATATTAGTTTTTTCGTGTAAGGGTAAACCTGTGATTTAATTCCATCTTCAGGTGTTAATTTATTAGGTGTGAAATTTTATAAATTTCTTTTGATGATATGATGTAATATTTTAACTATACATTATTTTTATTCTATCTATGTTGAGGTGGACATCATTTTGAATTATAAGAAATCAGTTTTTACAGCGGACCTTGTGTGTAAGACTACGGTCATGCTTTAATTGTACGAACTTATGCAATGTAGCCCAATTACTGTATTATTTGAAGTGATCGACTGATTAATACTAAAACTACAACTACTAAGTAGGTAACGTAGTAGGTATCGCTTGCGGCGTCTTCACGTCGCAACGCTTGTAGCTATCGCTAAGATAGGAATCAAGCCTTGAAGTCGGTACAATGTAGGTATTTAGTTTGACTTGTGTGATTTGATTAGTCAAGGCCACTATAGTGTTATTTTCATTTATTAGTTCATTATATGCAACATATTTAGTTCACGTAACTTAAGCAGCTTAATTTGCCTATAAAATCAACATGCAAAATACTTAAAATATATTTTCCATACAAGGAAAACGAACAGCTGCTGTATTAGAAAGAAAAATAAATTTATTCTACAAAGACACACAGAAATGAAAATTAAAACGAATAATAACATATAAACTTGAACATAAAAGATAGTTATTAAACAAGAATATGCTACTACTTATATTTCTCCTGCATGCTCTGCCGAAGGGTCACCATAAGCTAGGTGGGTGGGTGCACCTAGCGCTGGTTTTCAGTTGACAACCATATGTGTAACACTCGGACGGGATGTATATACAATCTATACATACAATAAAATCGTAGAAAAGTCAAAACGGTACATTAAATATTTTTAAAAAAGGATACTTTGGTCGTGATCTGCAATCGATATCGAGGCCAAAAATATAGATTTTATAATATTTGTCTGTATGTATGTCCGGGCTAAACTCAAAAAGTATTGCATGGATTTACTTCATATTTTGCATGAATATTACTAAGAGGTCGGGGCAATATATAGGCTACATCACGCTATCACCTACGGGGGAGGAGCTGTGATAATTTATAAAGTTTAACGCGGGTAAAACCGCGGGGCACAGCTAGTACATAAATATTAGCTAAACTAAGCAGTTGGCTAATTGTAAATGTCATATAATAATAAGCTGATGTTTTTGGTATTGAGAACTAGAAAAGTATTATCGTGTTACGCAAACTGTTTTTCTTTAATTTGTTTGTTTTTTGGGATTGATAGCGGGTTCTCGTATCAACTTTCTCGTATAGTCAATAAATACCACATCCTATGTTAAATTGTATTATAGAGTATCCTCCCGTCCGTTTTGTTCAGCGAATCCTTATTTTAGGAAATTAATATTCTACAATAACGTCTTATTAAAATCAAGCTTTGTTTCAAAACTTCAAGCAAATTCAGTGCGCACTGAATTTGCTGATCGCATTTTTCCACTCTGTACGAAATCCATTAACTAGTGTAGTTTCAAAATTGCAGACTTACACGGAGGTCCTATGCAAATAAAACTCCTTTTGCTACGTCGACTTTACTTGCGTTGCAATTGTTATAAATGATTTAATTGATTGATTTGAATTTTAATCTTTTATATAGATTTCGTTTCACCACATTCCCACATGTTGCTAAGCGGTGATATGGTATAGGGGGCATTGGTTTCTCTGGTTTTGAATAAAACTATGTTATATGTTTCTAGAAATATTCCGGGAGAGAAAAAGCAAATTCAGTGCGATCAGCGATTTCTCCGGAACTTGTGAACCGGTTTTGTTAATACTTTTTTTATTCCATAGGGAATACTACTCGTCCCATTTTTTTTTAAATACGGTTTTAAAAAAAAAAAAGGCGTATGTATATATTTAAAAACAAACTGTTCAGTGATTAATGAATATTTTACCCAGGTATATTTTATTTATTTATAGACTGCAGTAATGACGGAACCCACTATCATTAGCTTATTAAGTACAGGGTCGATAGTCATTTCTCTTGGAGTCAGTGATGCATTGCAATATCTAACGTTACGATACGGACTTGCATGTAACTTACCACAATGATTGCAATTATAAGTCGTAAAAAATGTTTGAAAACGTTCTGCGTGGAAAAACGTATTCCGTGAAATTTGTGCGTGGAATGGATACTTGTGCATATAAAATTCAGACTACTATATGATGTACAGACACCAGAATATCCAGCTGGATATGCTGGCTAGCTACCCCAATCTGTGATATTTTTTATAGATTTTGAACTTTATCACATAAGTATAAGGTTCACATTCAATTGGGGATATTTGACAGATTGGGGTAGTTTGATGTGCTGGCGTCTGTACATAATCATAATGATCAAGCTACCAAAACATACATAACACGTAACATTTAAATAAGATTTTCAGTAGAATAGAATTCCATTCATTTTTTATATCGTTAGGGAAAAGCTTTGATCACATGTTAGATATGGATCAAAAAATTATAAATTATAGATGTTGGTTAAGGATTTTTAATGGGATACGGGTGAGTTTCCACCATATTTTCATTATTGTCATTATGAATACGTCTTGGCGTACTAAGTCTTGACGGTCACCATAGCCTAGTTGGTAGTGCTCCTGCCTACGAAGCTGGTGGTCCTGGGTTCGAATCCTGGTAAGTGCTAATATTTGTGTGATGAGCACGAATATTTGTTTCTGAGTCATGGATGTTTTCTATGTATTTAAGTATTTATCTATCTATATAAGTATGTATATCGTCGCCTGGTACCCATAGTACAAGCCATTCTTAGTTGTTTGGGGCTAGGATGATGACATTGTCCCCAGATATTATTATTATTATTGATAAGTGTATCGCTTCCTCTTTTTCATTCATACGGGCATGCTGTGAAAGTCTTTCCCTGACTATTACCATACAACATGGGTTTATTCAAGGCCTGAGAAACCAGTCTACTCTATACTACATCTCCGCTAACCAACAGGTGGGAATATGGTGAAACACAAGTCCATTATATTTAAAAAAATATTGAAATCAAATTAAATAATTGAAAGCAATTGCAATTCAAGTAAAGTCGACGTAACTAAAGAAGTATAATTTACATAGGAACATGAACTCTGTGCAGGTCTGCAATTTTAAATCAACACTAAGTGAAGTACGGTGAGGAAAATAACGGATTTCACAAACTTTTAATATGTTTTTCTCTTTCATGGGTACATTGTACTCCGCAAAATTACCTAATATATGCTATATCCCGTGGCAGCTTGAAATTTTAAAATAAAACAAGAAACAGTCGAATAACAAAACAGGGTTTGGCTAAACTTTAAAACTGTCATTTTTTATTCACTTAATTCGACAAATAAGCGTGTAACCCACTTGTTTCTCAGCGCTTATGTGACACAAATTGAGTGACTGCAGAGTGACTGGACTTGTTACCGTCTTTTCTTTCCTTCTCGTTGAGCTATGGAGACTTCCTTAAATTGTAAGATTCGACCAATATATTTTTGAAGCGATGTAGGTAGATATCTATCTATCACGACCTTACTACCAACTTTAAACTCAACCGTTTCGTCTTTGTGTATAAATAAATTTTATAGAAATATAACCCTCCAAAATCAATAAAAAAATAAACATTTAGTTCGTAGTACGAATCTCATTTTTATTTTATATTTCTTTATCTTTATCTTTCATTTGCTATTCGTGCAAAGTGTCGAGTGTGTCTTCCGGTGAAGACATCTACTCCATAGGTGATTGGTTCGCTTGGTTTTGTGTAGTTAAAGTACGTAATTCCTCTTCAGTTGTTTGGCCTTGCTGGCTCGGTCGTGTCCGTTCAGATGCCAGGCGATTGACGTGATTTTTAACCACATTTGAATTTTGTAGAGGTAGCCGCTTCTATTATTTGCTCTAAACTTAAAAACGAAAAAGTGGTATATTTTCATTTTGTTAGATAACAGAAAATAGGTTCAGTTTCATTCGATCGCTAACGCGCTAACTGCGCGCGGTGTGGAAAAGCACTTCATGTCGGATCCAGGCCCTCTATTATCTGTGGTTGACCAAGCCTCTACTAGACCAAAGACGCAAATCATGTTTTAAGTCTATATTATCCTATACAAGTATTGTAAAAGCAGATTTCGAAATCATGACTCACGTAAGACAAGTATGACTATATAAAGTCCGTTTTATTGAATGGTCTGTGGTAAGCATTTGCTAATTCCTAGCTTTTATGACAATGAGTTTTCATAATAACCTTGTTTAGACTCTGACTATGTAAATGTCACTTAAAGTTTTTCAACCACTAACCTCTTGAGGAATCGTTTGCCTTTTTGGCGCGACATTAATATTACAAAAACAATGCTTCTCAAACTGATTATTCTTTATTGTACTTACTAAAAATTGGTTGTGCTAAATTCTTATTAGATCTTGACAACAGGAAATCGAAGTCTTTTCTTTAAATTATAACTGGAAAATGAAGTTATTTATTTATTCTGAACCATTATCTTGATTTAATAAAAACCCTTAAACAAGCCGTTTGGTGCCTGGACTATTCATTTCAGAAAAAACCGTCATAGTATTCCGTTAAGCAGCGTTATGAGCAATTCCTATCTGCCATCCACAATCCAGTTTCAAAGATCATTTTTATTTCACAACATCGATTTCAGCCACGAATATGATTTACTGTGCCGTTTTCCTGATGAACCTACATCTCTTTATAGAAGTTATGAAACTTATGACTCTCTAAAATTCATGAATAAAATTAATGCTTAGCCATTTTGATGGCTTTAAATAAAACTGTTTTGCATAGCCAACATGATGGAAATTGGTGTCTACTAAACCTTTATTTTTTAGATTTTAGTATATTTTGTTTATCAAAAGTATGCGTGGACAGCGAAACGGTCTCTGCAGTAGGGATCATCTTTAATACTCACTTCAATATAAATATTATGACTTTGTATCAAATATATGCATATACTGTGTTATAATTTGATTCATCGATACGTCTTACGTGTAGCAGCAGCCAGTGGGATACGATAGCAAATTTCCTGTAATTATCAAAATCTCTGTACAGATGTATGACGTGTAGGTTACATGATATGTTAATGCATACATTAAATATTTCTTCATACATAGTTTTACCTAAGATATATTATAATATCGTTAAGTATATTATTATACCTACGAGAAAGTTTCAAAGTATGTATTACAAAACAATTGTCTGTATAGCTATGTATGTTATTTGTTAATAATACATTATTATCTTAATAACTAGTAATAACATTTTAAACCACGTGATTGTACCTATAGGGTTCCACCCACGTGGTCATCACGTGGTTTAAAATAGTAGCCTGTATTAAACTTTTTTTTTTTTTTTTGATAATGCAGGTGGAATGCTAATGCATGCCACCCGCAAAAAGTGTCTGCGGGTGGGTATGTCGGACTCGCACCGACTAAACCTAACCTGCCGTGGACTTCTTCTGGCGCTTGATAGGGGGAGCCCCGGGAACGCGGGTATGCTGCTCCGGTGCCCCCCTTTTGCGCCCTGTCCCAGATGGTCGGGACACGCACCCGGCGAGAGCTGTGGGTTGCCCTCCCCATTTGCCGACTCCTGCCAGTACGGCACAGCGACTGCGCCACAAACAGTTCGCTGTCTTCCCGGGGCTGCTTGCACGTGGCGGCAGTAGAGGACACTTCTAGCCTGAATTAAACCTAGGTGGAAACTATCTCGTTTGGCAAGTAGCAGCGGTCAACCAACGCGTTTAGTATTGTTATTTGAACTGGATCGCATAATTATGACGGGCCGGTTGGCAATGCTTGCCTTTCACGCCGCAGGTCGTGAGTTCGATTCCCACTAGGGACAGATATTTGTGTGCATGAGCTTGTTTGTTTGTCCTGAGACTGGATGTAATTATCTGTAGCAGTATGTATTTACAAAAGAAAAAGTAGTAGGTATATGTCGTACATCAGTTATCTGGTTTCCATAGTGCAAGCTCTGCTTAATTTGGGATCAGATGGCCGTGTGTGAATAATGTCCCAGGATATTATTTTTATTTTATATATAAGTATATACTATATAAGATATTTGTGTGTATGATAATTATACCTAGACTCAGAACAAACAGACATCATACGATGCCCGTCGAATTTCTAAAACCGTCGAATACGATTTTCTTGTGATGATATGAAACCCATATATAATGCGTCGTTGTATTGTACTAGCAGACCACTGTATGAACGCTGAGTACTTCAGTCGCAGAAAGCATGTGCAAAAGTATGGCAATAGGCCTTAAACAATGCGACTTTGATACCAAGCTTTGCGGAAGATATTTGCAAATCTATACATATAATAAAATCGTAGGAAAGTCAAAACTGTACATTAAACATTTTTTTAAAAGGATACTTGGGACTTTATCTATAATCGATATCGAAACCAAAAATATAGTTTTTAGAATTTTTGTCTGTGTGTCTGTTTGTCTGTATGTATGTCCGGGCTAAACTCAAAAAGTACGGCATGGATTGGCTTAAAATTTTGCATGAATATTACTCAGAGGTCGGGTCAACATATAGGCTACATATTATCACGCTATCACCTACGGGGGAGGAGCTGTGATAATTTATAAAGTTTAACGCGGGTAAAACCGCGGGGCACAGCTAGTACTTTAATATGTTAGTTACCTATATTTTTATTCTTTATTCCAATGGCCTTGTAACATTTTTATTAAAATGTGAGATGTGAGGTAAAACAATACGTGGATAGAATAAAATGGAATACTAACATAAAAATACTATAAATTGGGTGTTGTTGTGACATAACAACGTGTCATGTAAGAAACTCGAGACGATGAAGTATGCTCAGAATCGCAAATTATGTCTTTTACCTGTTAATAATATGTATATATATCACTGTGTAACTCTTAATCATAATTCAAAGTAATAAATAAATATCTTGGTACATCTAACATACTGCAATCTGATCCCAAACTAGGTAGTACCTGTTCTATGGCAATCAGTCCACTAATTAACGTACTTACATATAGTTAAATACGTACATATTGAAGATAAATTACACCCAGTCACAGAACAAATAATGTCACACAATTTTTACCTGGATTGGGATCGAACCTGCTTAGCAGTCAGGGTCAATAACTAATATAATAATAATATATAGGGAGAATATCACACAGATCATCCTAGCCCCAAACTAAGCAAAGCTTGTACTATGGGTACCAGGCGACGATATACATACTTATATAGATAGATAGATACTTAAATACATATAAAACATCCATGACTCGGAAACAAATATTCGTGCTCATCACAAAAATATTTGCACTTACCGGGATTCGAACCCAGGACCACCAGCTTTTATTATTCTTTTATACAGCAGTAAAAGAAAAAGAGTAACCCTTAACATTAAATGTAGTCGTGTTTATAAATTTATATTGCTACATTTGAACGTAATGAAAATATCAGCCCTCAGCTCTCATTCTAAGGAGGCAAACTTATTTATATATGTCAACGTCATTATATTTGTTAAACTTTCATTCATAATATGTAATGATAATAATAATTATGCGGATAGCGCAAGACTGGCAATTGTGGAGATCTTTGGGGGAGGCCTTTGTCCAGCAGTGGACGTCTTTCGGCTGATATGATGATGATGAATAATAATTATACAATTATCTAATACCAGTCTCGTGCCAGCGATCCGCGATTATATTCGCATGTGTTTACCTGAAGAAATAAAAACTAAACCAACAATTAAATCTGAGTTTTATGAAAATGAAAGTACCTAACTGACACCTTTCTCTAGTAAATAAATGCGTAGAATGCTATTATAATAAATTACATATTATGTGACTTATATACGCAAAAAGGAAAATGTTACGTATTAGAGGCCTTTTCAACCAATTTATTAAAAATATAACTTTTGTTTGATGGTAGAAAATTAAGTATTTCTAGTTTTCAACCTCAGACGTTTAATCTAGTTTATATTGCGTAAACTGCAATTATATTACACATGTGAACCTAATATACAAAGGAGAAGTTAAATGTATTTGGGGCTTATTCGACCACAATTACAGAAGTGTTGCGATGACGAACTAAATTAGCTGAGATACGGCCATTTTTCATACCAGTACGTATAAAATTAATAATGTATAAAATGTATAGGTACCACAATTGAATGTATTTTCCGTATATGTTATGAAAATAAAATTATTTATTTCTTACGTTTTGTGTTATAAAACTAAGGTATCCTCTTTTTATACCTCTAACTACCTAATTTATACTTTTTTCTAGTAGGTATATAAATATCTGATCCATCTGCTTTCTTTCTTATGGAATCATTCATATATGGAACTCTAATATATTGAAGGAAGATGAAACGTGTTTGGGACCTATTCGACTACATTCAATAATGACGTGCTGTAATGACGGCCTAAATAACTTTATTGTTAATAGTATATAGTAGTGTAGACACTAATAAAATTAAGCGTTTCTGGCTTTATATATATTTTAATCTTCTGTCATTATATGTTTTAAAATTACCGGATGCTGGTTTTATGTCTCTGAAGTTTTATAAAAATGGAAGTACTTAATTTCTCAAATATATTCTCGAATATACAATTGAAAAATTTTCCCTTTGTGTCCCATTCGACCAGTTTTGTTTTGTTTGAGGATACAAAATTAAATTTTCCTTTTTTATCCCTGATGTTTTATAAATATGAGAACGTAACTATCAACTTTCTTGTACAGACGCCAGCACACCAAGCTACCCGAATCTGTCAAATTTCCCCAATTGAAAGTGAACCTTATGTGATAAAGTAGAAAATCTATAAAAGAAATTTGACAGACTGGGGTACCTAGTGCTGGCGTCTGTACATAAATGCGTATAATGAAATTATATAAACATTGTAATAATGATGCTGTCTACATGTCATACATTGGTTTAACTAGGTACATATATCAATATCAAATCCGACTGCATTCTTTCTTAAACACAAAACCAGTTGTCGTTTGAAGATTTCTACATGTCCGTACAAATTACTCATTAGCGGACATCATTATAGTGACTCGGTCCACACGCGTCACTTTCCCTTTGCCGAAAGTTGCACGTTTTGAAGGTTTTTGATTTCTTTGCGTATGAAATATTGGAGAGTAGTAGTTTCTTGTTTTTATCAAGCACGAATATTGACGTGTTGGCAACATATGTATTAAATTGGAATTGGCTGTTCTTCTTGTGGTCGTTTTTACTTCTTGTGCGCAAATAAAATGTTTGACTGGCCTTTTAGCTCAGTTGTTAGAGACCCTGACTGCTAAATATGAGATCGTAGGTTCGATCCCCATCCGAGACAAATCTTTGTGTGATGAGCACGGTTATTTGTTCTGTGTCTGGGTATAATTTCTCTATAATATGTTTGTATTTAGAAATATGTATATCTATGTTTATCAGTTCTCTTTAATGTTGTTCGTTATATAACATTGTAGTTACGAGATCTGACGTTTATATGTGAAAACTAGACATTCTAAATTTAACTTTAACAATAATTTTATGTAATAAATTAAATGTTTTATTTTTACGATTTTTTTTGCATGCCTACAAATCATGGTGCTACCTACTTTCTTTGCGTAACTACTTATATAAGACACCCATTTTCGCAAATAAATTATTTGATTTGTTTTTTATACGGTTACAGTACGTAGTCGGTTACAATACATAGTATAAGACGCTTGCTGCATGAATTGTGGTGGTATTACTATCACACTCAGGACCTTTACATTTCCATAATAATGCTATAACTTGCAGTGCAGTCTGTTAGATGCCTATGACATGCACACTCACAGTAGAGCTGCATATAGAGTTAAAAAATTATTAAGCCCTATCTCTCTCGAACTCATCGAAATAAACTCGTTGATTCATGACTATAATTTGAGTACTCCACTGACACACTTGAGTGAAAGGGTCAGTAACGGGTTAAATGTCATGACAGCTTGCTACGAGTACCTGTAAACATGTTAAGCAATTACTTATTATGGTAAGCGGCACACGCTAGGCTCAATAGTTGAACAATGTCTGTCTTTCGTTGGCATGATCGCAGCAGAGGCAACATGACATAACAAAAATAATGAAAGATAATTAGATCCTGGGTTATCCTGGGAAGAACAAAAAAGTGATTTAGGGATTTTTCTGTAAAGCAAAATTACTCAGTATCAATCCGAAGCATTGGAGTTTTCGGTATTACATTCCTTGCCTCGGAGATAACATAAAGTAATCGGTTCCGTACCTCATCTCTTTCAAGTAATTTCACTAATCGGCTCATCGAAATGGAAGAGCCCCTGTCTTTGCGCACACATTTTGGCACTGTAATATGACCCATTTTGATGTCTCTATGGCTGAAATTCGGTTTAATATTAAAGACATCCTTTTATAACTTTATGAGAAACTTTGTTAATGATCACCTGGAACTTTATAATCAGAAGTGTAATTTCAGTAAACACACGACAAGGTTTCCAAATAAACTATTAATTCAAGGAAGTAAAACTGATATCGCAGCCAGAAATTCAAACCATATGTCAGTTAAATTGTACAACCAAAAATATTTTAAGACCTTACGCAAAACAAAATTCAAGACGGAATTGTATAAATTTCTAGTAGAAAAATGTTTTTACACGGTAGATAAATTTCTGAAGTATAGACATAAATGATATGTATATCAAATTATTAATAATAAATTAAATCATTACGACATTAAATATATTATTTAATGTCGTAATGATGATTTAATTAAATTTATTGAATTATTAAGTTATTGGACATGACATGTTAAGGACTTTTAGCAATGTATTGTGTCTACGAGTAGATGTGAATATTTGTATGCCGTAAACGGTTAAATTTGAGAACTTAACTCATATTATGTTAACATCTTTGTACTTACCACATTTACACAAATAAATATCTTATCTTATCTAAAGTAATATTATTGTTATATCAGTTTAACCTTAATAAGAGCATAAGAGTTATGCTCAAGATTCCACGTGGTTCGCCATGATGAAACGCCCCAAGCACTTTTAAATTTAATTTAACGTTCAAAGGAAATGCAAGACCTCTCACTTCACACATAAAACGATTAAAAAATAACGGATAACCTCCACTTAAAAGTATCTGATGCAAGCTGATGTGGTTAATGGGAAACAGAATTTAAACCATTACCACGGTTGAAGGTTGCACTGCAAAAATATTACTTGTAATAGTTGTAACAAATGTAGATCATATTTAACAAGAAGATACCTGGTTATGTGAGCTGCTCATAGCTAGATGTTCTTACCGGTCCATAAGTGATCGGCGAGGTTTTATTTTTATTTTTTTATTTTTATTTGTGGGCTAATTAGCCTCCGACGACTCACTGCTGCTATTTTATTGCAGTAACATTATTTCTAGGGATTTAGATTCTAGGTTTAGTTTTTATTCCTTTTCCAATATTTTTGTTTTATTTTAAACCTTCCTTTTTTATTGCTTTATTTTTGTTTAGTTTTATTATTATTCTTAAGATCGGCGAGGTTAAGCAACTAGGCTGGCGGTCGGTCCATAGATGGGTGACTTATTATATTGACGTAATTTCTGAGCGTCTCCGTGCTTCAGAGGGTACGCTAAGCTATCGGTCCCTGTCCGTTAAGCCATGACAGAGGCCTAGTGGCTTGAACATCTTTATCCCTAGGGTAATCACTGCCCATAGGATAAGTAAATATGTATATGAGCACCTTAGAAATTTTGGACCTTTTAATATATATTGGCCTGTTGGTCTTGTGGTTACTGACCCTGACTGCTAAGCCGGAGGTCGTGGGTTCGATTCGCACCTGGCAGAAATCTTTGTGTGGGTGTAATTTGTCTACATACATTATGTATGTATTTCGAAATATATAAATATGTTTATCAGTTATCTGGTTGCCATAGTATACAGGCTTTGCCTAGTTTGGGATCAGATGACAGTGTATTAGTTGTCCAAAGATATTTATTTATTATTATTATATTCATTTTAGTTTATTATCTGAATAAACGGCAAAACACAAGGTTATACATATAAAGAAACTTGTGTTAATGTCAGATAAATAGTTTTAACTTGGAAGTGAGGACATGAAAACTTCTGTCTGATAGAGTAGGCGACCGTGGTGTTTTTCATGGCAGAATTAATAATTACATATTTATTAACACTTAATTATGAATCTAACGCCTAAGTAGTATTTAAATAGAAAAAAGCGATATTACATCGATGTCAAATGTACAGTTTTAAATGTAGTTTTTTTTAGTAATAAAGATTTATTGCCAAAAAGTTTACGTAGCAAATGTTAAGAGTTATAAACTTAAAACTAAGTACAAATAATTGTAAACCCTGTCACTTAAACTTGGATAAACCTGTTTCTTAAGTGGACAACACAACTCGGGGTGAAGACATGGCTACTTTTGATAGAGTAGGCGGGCGTAATGTATTTTTTTTTTGAAAACGCCGTAGGTTCAAAACTAAACTTCAGACTTAGCTAGATATTATTACACAGCAAGTTAACATCACCAGGTCTCAAACTGAATTTGAACGTAGACAATCCATGTAAAAGTTAATAAAATTGAAATAAGTTAATAAGTTTTCTCAGTTCATAATTGTCATCATCATATCAGCCAAAAGACATTCACCGCTGGACAAAGGCAGCCACTACCCGCATAATATAAAATCAAAATCATTTATTTGCTTACTAAGTGTACAAACAGGTCTTATTACTTAATAGTTGTGCTTAGAACTTAGCTTAGAACTTTAACAACTTTTATAAAAACAAATCACCAGATAAATTTATAATTCCTTTGTAGTTGGAGTCGGCTAAGACGTGCAGCTCGATATTAAGGTTCTTGTGGATACTTATACAAACAGCAGCTACATTACATCGTCACGAACGATCTTGGCCTATTACTTAGTCATGATGTAGGTGTCTTTGTTGCTCGGAAAATAGAATTGTAATCGGATTATACCTTAATGATTGATTTATTTGTATATATTACACAGATTAGTAGTTAAATAGTGTGCAACGGCTGTGTTTTGAGCTCTTTGTTAAGTTTTTCCCAGAGGGGCCTGTGATTCTATCTTGGGAAAACCTAAAAAATACAAAAAAAATCTAAAACATCTATAACACGTGAATGATAGTATTTTCCAAGCGTCCATAAGTAAGTAACTCTTTTTATTACACCAAAAAATATAACATACAAAGAACTATGAGCATGTTATCAAGATTTTGGGTATTATTTAACATTATAAGTATGTATGTGACTTTGAGAGACAGAATTCGAAATACTGATGTAAGAGAGCGTTGTGGTATAAAAGAGGATGTAGTCACAAAGATTGAAAAAGGTATGCTGAGATGGTTTGGCCATTTAGAAAGGATGAATGAAAGAAGATTGACAAAAGAAGTATACCTGGCCTGTGTGAATGGTACAACCGGAAGGGGAAGACCTCGTAGAACATTCTCTGATCAAATCGGAGACGTACTTAAGAAAGGGCAGTTCAGAAGTACCCTAAACCGGCGAGCATGTATGGAGAAAATAATGTCAGTAAACGAAGCGAAAGAGGTATGGAAGGATCGTGACAAATGGAAGTCCGTTGTCTCTGCCTACCCCTCTGGGAAACAGGCGTGAGTCTATGTATGTATGTATCTATAAGTATGTATTTACAAAAGAAAAGTAGTATATGTAGTACCTATATCAGTTATCTGGTTTCCATAGTACAAGCTCTGCTTAGTTTGGGATCAGATGGCCGTGTGTGAATAATGACCAGGATATTATTATTATTGTACAAATGGCGGCCTTATCGCTAGGTGGGATCTCTTCCAGGCAACCGTTGAATGGACCAGGAGTAAAGAAAAGGCATTTGGGTATTTGTTGGCATATTAGCAGAAAGGATGAGTTAAGTTAAGATAACTGCATGCCATCAGGTTGGCAGTATGCTTGTGACAAACCAAAACATTTAATCTTATATTTTATGGCCACTGTTACAACAAATAATTTAAGAGGCCGGCACACGAAACCTGATTCTTACGATATTTTATTTATAAATAAATACTTTTACTTCTACGATGGTACAGAACCCTTCGTGTGAGTGACTCGCACTTAGCGACGTTTCTTCTGTTCCGAAGTGTTTATCTACCTACTCATTTGTATCTGTACTATTATAAAGAAGTATTTAAATCGCGTATAAAAGTCATTTACGCAATTGCTTAAGCTTACAAAAAGGAAGATATGTATCAAAGTCACCTTTAAATAGTTTTAATGGACGTTTTAACTGAAATAGCCTCGCTTTACACACTTTTAGCATAGATTATATCTAAATCGTTCGAGGGTGAAGCTATTTTGTAGTATTTTATTGGAAATAATAATATTATATTATTTTCTAACATAAATATTACTTACATTAATGAATTATGTGGCGTAAACTTGTGAGTATTATGAAATAATGTGAGCGTTATTATGGCGGGTGCACGTCTCAGAATTAATTAAATTGTAACAATAATAATATCCTACTGGTAGAATTTTGTGCATGGCGGCCAGTCTCAATGGAGACTATCTGCACGGGACATATTATAGTGCACAAGCGTGTGCACTAACACAGGGGCACTTTCTATTCCATCACTCTCATGACTAGCGACACGACCGGAAAGCGATCCGGTACACGGCTTTACGTGATCTCCGAGGCAAGGGGTGCTATACTATACCGCTAATTTTCAGATTTCTGGCTGCCACTGAGAATTTTCTTAACACAAACATCTCAAATCCACGACCCGGAATTTGAAGTTAGAACAGTGTTCAAATATTTTATGAGAATGACAATCGAAACCTTATCTATTCTTGGTATTAACCATTTATAATAACTTAAACTAATTTTGACGGCATAATTTTTCCATGGAATATAGATTTATAAGAAGTGTGGTCCTTAGCTTTTGTGGACAAACCTACTTTTCTCCAAGTGATCAATACCTAAGCACATTGCACTATAAAAGATGCCCTAACAAACTACTTTAACTTTCGATAACCGCAGCTGAAGATATAAATAATTAATTAATCATTCCACTTGAAAACCTACAGTCCATACGAACGTAGTCTTAAAAACAGTGGTTAAACCCTTTCAGTCTAAAACCAAAACTAACAAAATTATTAATTACTTATGAAAGTTTATTAGTTTATTTTCAAATTCTTAGAAAAACAATAACCCCAATCACATTTAACACAAGCACAGACTTTGGACGACAGATGGCTCAAAGGCATTAATTGCACATTCGCTAGTTATTGACGCTTGTATTTATAGGTATGATGAGTTTATACCTATTTTTCTTACGAGGATTTAACAGATTTTATAAGCGGCGATATACGATTACGTATTTGATACCGGCAATTTCGATAGCTTATTTTTAATTTTCACGTAGAAAGGTCTATTTTAAATATTTATTTTTTGTTATTGTATCAATTCATTGTTATACCCGTCCTGGAAATTAATAAATGCTTTTTCTTTCATTCTTAATTGGTATAGTTAATATTGATTTGATGTACAGAGAGTTCCATATGTTCAGGAATAATGAATAATTAAACATTATCAAATTAGCAGTTGAAATTCAAAGTTTTATTAAATTATATTTCAAAAACTGTAGAGGCAATGATAATACCGCTTAAAAATCTGAGTAATATTTTAGTGCATGTTAAATAAAAAATTCTACAAAGGTATTCTCAGTTTTAGTCTCAGTGTATCGAAATTTCATATGTCAGCCTATAAATGACAGCCAAACAATAAAACGAAATACGGTGTAAACATAGGAAGACAAGACTAGATCCAGGATTAGTTATCCTATCTTATGATATTTAGAACTACGGGCTGTAATTGCCAGCTAGGAATTAATATATTATGTATATTACATTTTATGAATTTTATACCAAGACTTCATAGAGGATTTGCCATGTTTCCTAATCAATCTTAATTCATTTCATTCATTTCTCTACATCACTCCAAGGCTCACTGTTTTAGAATGCTTTTAGTATTAAGTGTCCACCTTTGTACAATTTTGCATAAAGGTTCAACATAAAAAAAATGTGTCTCTTTAGTTTATTTAAATTGTTTTTACTGATACTAACAGAGTCTGTGTTATTAAGTACTTCACGTGTCGAACTGATGGTGTCCGTTATGCTAGCGTACACCAGAACTGCAACGAGTTAGTTTCTATGCCAAAAAACTCTGTGTAAATACTGCCTAATTACTGTAAAAATAAAAAAAAATCTTCCTCTTTAGTTTAGGAAATAAACACCATTTTCACTATGTACGCTAGCGTCACGATCAAGCTAGCGTACACATGGCCGTACTCGAAAACGGCTAATTGTAAAGCAACAGATTTGGACACAAAAATACTGTTCTAATACTTCTCCCGCTATGCAAAATTTCATAACGATTGCTCTTGTAGGAACAGAGATATTGAACAAGACTTTTCAATGACATTCGGAGCTGGCGTCATGGCAGCGTACACATAGTAGTTCTTATAGAAAGGGAACTTTTCTTGTAATGAATGCTATATATATAAATAGTGCGTGAAATTCTGCCTCTATTAGTGTAAATACTTTATGCGAATTCGCAGGGGAATAAGTAAAAAACCCTGTTAATTTCTGTTCATAGTACAGGTACAGATATGCTCAAAGGTGCTTTGTCGCGTCCGTTTGAGCATATCTGTACCTGTACTATGAACAGAAATTAACAGGGTTTAACAGGGTCAACGCCAGCTCCGAATGTCATTGAAAAGTCTTGTTCAATATCTCTGTTCCTACAAGAGCAATCGTTATGAAATTTTGCATAGCGGGAGAAGTATTAGAACAGTATTTTTGTGTCCAAATCTGTTGCTTTACAATTAGCCGTTTTCGAGTACGGCCATGTGTACGCTAGCTTGATCGTGACGCTAGCGTACATAGTGAAAATGGTGTTTATTTCCTAAACTAAAGAGGAAGATTTTTTTTTATTTTTACAGTAATTAGGCAGTATTTACACAGAGTTTTTTGGCATAGAAACTAACTCGTTGCAGTTCTGGTGTACGCTAGCATAACGGACACGAACTGATGTCGTATCGTATAATGTCAAAACCATCATTGTTTAAGGGCCAAGGCCACATAATTTTTTTTCACAGTTTACACAATTTATTGGTGTTGCCTACACAAATCTTGCAACGATGACCATTATTCAAACATTCTTCATTTGTATTTGACTTGTAAATATTTGCTTTGTAACAAATTGCGGTTTTACTTACTATGGAAATATAGCGGGTCAGGAATTAATGTCCTCTTTGTCGAATTTCCTCCAAGGCGGCCGGGCTCGGGGTCGGAAAGTACCGCGTTCGTTTTGTAATAACCTTATACATGATACCTGGGTAGCGCTAAATGGCAGCAACACTTAAGTGAGCTTGTGAGGATCGGTGGAAATCGCTGGATTTGGGTAGCGCAAGACCGGAAAATGAAGACATCTTTGGGGGAGATTTATATCCAACAGTGAACGTCTTTCGGCTGAAATTATGATGATGAGAGCATTGCTCTCTTTAGTTCTATGAGCTTCAATGGGGAAAGACGGACACCTTGATTGTTACACTCCAGGTAATAAAATTTTGATATTGTCCTGGTAAGTAAGATGGCTAGTGGTTAACGGAGAGAGAAAGTAAGGGTCCGCAACGCGTGACTGATGCATTGGGCTTCGTAAAGATCATCATAGGCTACGAAAACCATTGTGACTTGGTAGTTTACTTAAATTAAACTGTTAATGGAACCCAACCAATTATAAACTTAAACAAGGGGGTTAGGCTAAATGTCTATTGTGAGCAACCAATTATGTCCATATGGAGCTCACTTTTAGTTACATAAAGAAAAGGACCATTTACTAATAATAATGTTTCTATTGATGTGACGTTAACTGTGCCAATTTGAGTAAACATAAGCAAATCAGATAAGTAATTTGTATACTATGCAACTGTATAAATAAGTAGTTTCTCTAAACACACTGCAAAAGACTTTCAATATTTTACCTCAAGGCCCAGCGGGCATTAAAACGATTGCCCTATTGTATAAAATCCTATTGTGCCTTAAGTGACTAGCAATAAATTCAGTGTTGGTGAAAATATTTCTATTGTGTAATATTTCTAAATAGCTTAGAAGAAGCAATCGGCACATTTAGTCAGCATAAAAATGTAGTAATCATCGTCATCATATAACGTCGTTCTTAACTATATCTAGACTAGCCTCTTGGTTTGGTGGTGACCTACACTGCTAAGTCTGAGGTCGTGGGCTCGATCCCCACCCAAAACAAATCTTTGTGTGCTGAAAACGATTGTTTATTCGGTGTTTGGATGTAATTATTAATGTATTTAGAAATATATGTTTATCAGTTGTCTGGTTGCCATAGTACAATATGCCTAGTTTGGAATCAATAACAGTGGAGGTTATTCGACTGTATGTTTTTGTATGTAATTTACTTGTTAACGCTGTTACTTGCGGACTGATTTCGATAATTCTTTTTTTATTCAGCATGTGCACTTAATGTATAAATTGGTTCTCATAAGTTAAAGTCACTCCTATGTCTTTAAAAACATTAATTTTTGAATATAATTTATAGATAGGTATAGTTTAAAATGGTAGCATTAAAGCGCGACCGTCGTCATTAACACAAGGTCCGTCATAATAATAACACCTTTAATATAGACAGAACCATTGACAATATGTAGTAAAAATATTAGACTTAAACTAGATAATTAAACATAATCTCTTGACAATAACTTGATACGAGCTAGCTAAATATCATTTTGTAATAAAATAAATTTTATAAATGTTTTCATACAAGATGCACCTAAATATCTATGTTACTAGAAATAATATCTAATGTATACAACTATATTACTACAAACATGTTCTGACTATTTACAAGCGCTTTTTTAAAGTCTACGTGAATAAAAACCTTTTTTTATTTTATTTATTTATTTAATGATCATGTTAAAAAAAATCATTTCTATATTAATTTTACTCTATCGTAATAGACCTTATTAAAGAAAAGCTGATAGGGAAAAGTAGCCGAATAATATTATTAACTGAGTAAAAAAATAAAACTTGTGTATTTATAAGAAGAAATTTCTTACAACTTTTTGTCAAGTTTCGAATTTAGATTGACATTCTTAAAAATTCCTAAGTTTAACCGATACACACTGGGTATAAAAATTCAATCTAATTAAGACTTTAAATATATTTTTACCAGCGTGCCAGCCTCTGATTGTAATTGTTTCTAACAACATGGGGAGAGCAAGATTTAAGGTACTACTTGATTATAATGTTGGTTCGATTAATATTTAATTTGTTTATTTAAATTATGGACCGATATGTAACTTATATCATCATTATCGTCAGCCCGATATCGTCCAGTGCTGGACATAGGCCTCCCCAAAAGTTTCCATAACGCGAAACTTTAAACGTTTCGTTTTATCTTACTTATACACGAGACCTAATAAGACTATCAGATCTCGTATATAGGTTACATATCAAACCATTTATAAAACTAAATCATCATCTAAACTAACATTATAATCAAGTAGTACTTTAAACCTTGACCTGAAATCTCCATCGAAAATACATTAGTTCCATTAATCAGTCTAGTCTAATATCTTTATAATAACATTCGTATACCTTATTTCCGTATTGATCAACAGCCGTTAATTATGAATATAAAGTATCACTAGAACTTGTTTACTGTTCTACTGTGTAGGCACAGTAGAACAGTGTGTAGGGGCAGTCCCCCCCATGTAGACCGATTATCTTGAGAGGGTCGCTGGCAACCGCTGCGGGATGCGGTAATCATTGGGGGATGCCTTTTCCAGCGGTTTTTGTCTCTCGGCTGGCATGTCGATGATGAGTGTAGCTTTTCTCAAAGTATAAAAGCTTAAGAGTATATCGGTTATGTCGCGGTAAAGGTTTGTGGTTGCGTTTGTGACATCTGGTGTCCCATCTTATAACGGGATCCTTTTTATCTGACTTCAAAAGGAAGCATTCTTTGTAAGTAGTCTGTAGGTTTTTCTTTTTTTTCATGTATGGTTTTTATTTTTATATATTATTTTGAAAATTCTTTCCGAAAGCATTGGGAATGAAGCACAGGGAATGTTTTCGGAATGGTATCATATTCCTGTAATTATATTAACCACATAGGGAAATATGAATACGGGTCATCTTATTTTTCTAGTATTGGCTATTTCTAGTTTCCGGATAATCTGGGCGAGACTCACTTCACTGTGTGACCCTGTAACATATATAAATAGCATAATCATTGTCTTATTCTACGAGCAGTATCGTGGGGTAGAGGATGTTGTACCATGCCTTTTGTTATAATACTTGGAACACATAGTAGTAGTACTAAGCGTTGTCAAATCTTCTTTACCCAGATGAGATCTGCTAACCTTATTCACACATAGGACCACTAAATTTACTTAATGACTAGCTGTGCCCCGCGGTTTTACCCGCGATAAACTTTATAAATTATCACAGCTCCTCCCCCTTCGGGGATAGCGTGATAATATGTAGCCTATATATTGACCAGACCTCTTAGTAATATTTATGCAAAATTTGAAGTAAATCCATGCAGTACTTTTTGAGTTTAGCCCGGACATACATACAGACAAACAGACAAAAATTCTAAAAGTATATTTTTGGCTTCAATATCGATTGTAGATTGTGCCCCAAGTAACCTTTTAAAAAAATATTCAATCTACAGTTTTGACTTTCCTACGATTTTATTATATGTATAGATAACACCTTAAATAAACCTATACCTTGAATCACCTAAGAACGCTATGCTCTACTAGTACCTCAATCAGAACAGAATGCTTCCTTACCGCACTCTTGAGGTGAAGCGCCAAGTTATAGGTTCTAGTGATGCTAAATTTTTTAAAATACATTGATTCGTTTTCTTTTTGTCCAATCTCCACAAAAGGAAAAATTACTAACTTTGAATTACTCAATTACCAACTGTTGAATCACGTTAGGTAACTATAACATTAAAGCAAACATTTTGAGTGTATATTTAAAAAGTATTCTAATACATTCTTGACCTCCTTAACTTAACTGTAGAACTTGACCTTAAATAGTAGTATCTATAATATTGATACGACTATTTAAGGTCATGTTCCACAGTTATCATATTAGTCAAAAAGTTAGCGCAATCATGTTTCATAAGTTTAATGTTACATAAAGTTACACAAAAATATAAAGAGCAAAATAAATTTGAGTAGTGGACTGTGTGTAATAGTTTTGTTTTAGTAACTTTAATGGTCTGATCACGTTCCTAGCAATTACTCTATTTAAAATTGATAGGCTGCCGAATTTTGGCTACGGCCAAAGAAATCGAATATATTATAGTGCAGGAGTATGTGCGCAAACTCAGATGAATTCTATTCCCTTACTCTTATAATAATCCAATAAAAAAGGGGCAGATAAGAATTAATATAAGGTCGCGCTGTGTCCACATTGTGCACGGGGTATAAGTTGTCTAAAGCCGATTTGCTTAATAGTATTACACCACTACACTCATTAGTATTACATATCATATCACAACATATATAATTCCATAGAATTACAGAGTACGGCAACTTTTTCCAGCAATTATCTGTTCTTCATAAAGAACACCATCATTACCAGGGTACCTATGGCTCGTGTCTATATTATCTCAATGACATAATAAAATAAGTTGTTATGACATAATTTACCATAAGGTAATGATTGTCATTGTTATTGTTTTTTTTATCCTGACGTGGCTTAACGACTGTTATTTAGCAACTAAAACCGGGAACGAGTGCTTAACGTGCTCTCGGTAAATTTGAACACTAGTATTCAATGAGCGCGTTGAATTCTTTTAGCCTGTTTACTTAAGTTAACAAGCCATAAGTTATTAGTTTGTTTAGCTATGTCGTTGCTAACCATAAAATATAGCAATTGTGTAATTTTCACACTATCGTCGAGTTTAGATATCTGAATTTTATAATTTATATAATTATATATTTATACATAAATCTTTTATCAGAGTACTTTACGACGGTATGGATTTTTAGATTTCTTGATATTATACATAATAACATAAATCGTGCTCTTCACTTAACACAAATATTTGTCCTGGGTAGGGATCAAACCTTTGGCTTGGCAGTCAGGGTCACTAACCACAGACCAATAGGCAAGGATATGGATAGCAAATCCAGCCTGTCTGCGAACATACCAGGAGATAAGGAGGAGAGGAGAGTTAATGTCGCATCGCATTTATGTGAATCAAAAATGGTTGTCTGGGTGTACTTTGCGTCTGTTACTTGCATGATTATTAATTCCCCCTTCTATTGTCCGGTGAAGCAGTGACAGCTGCATATAAACGTCACTTCACTGAGATGTACTTAATTTTCAACAGTCGGTACATGTCCTCCGATAGTAGATGAAGTAATATTTGGATGCATTAATAGCAACACATCAGCTTTAAGGTAATATATAATATATAGGGACAATGTCACAGATCATCCTAGCCCCAAACTAAGCAAAGCTTGTACTATGGGTACCAGGCGATGATATACATACTTATATAGAATGATAAATACTTATATACATAGAAACCATCCATGACTCAGAAACAAATATTCGCGCTCATCACACAAATATTTGCTCTTACCGGGATTCGAACCCAGGACCACCAGCTTCGTAGGCAGGAGCACTACCAACTAAGCTACGGTGACCGTCTTGTTGGTTTTCTTAAAGTTTATGAAATATAACACTTGGCTACAATAACAAGGCGTCAAAGTCAATAAATAAGTTACTAACCAAAAAGTGTTAAAACACACAGTTTTAGCACCTTCACCATAGTTTCCTCAGATATGTTACCTTGCGTTTTAGTTACAAAACTCAGTTGACACATTATAGAATCAATCAATCGTTGGTCAATCTGTTGCGAAAAGTTGATGAAATTGAACAGTAACTAAATATGCTAATCATTCGTATACTTTATATAAGTACAATACTTATAACATTTGCAGTAATGTAAATAACTTGAACATCAAGTACACTTGAGTGAACTGTCCCCTACTTTTTTAAATATTTTTGACAGTTCGCGCCCTAGACTTTCACAGTTTCGCCGGATAGTACTAATCAAGTCGTCTCATCATCATCAGCCCGATATCTTCCAATGCTGGACATAGACCCTCCCCCAAAGGCTTCTAACGTTGTGATTTGGAGGGGTTTGGCATTCGAGTTGGCGACCACAGTTAGGTGGTAGCTAGTACACAGGAATTATTACTCTTAATTATTTAGAGATCATATTATTAGATTAAATCATATTAAGTTAAAATAAAATAAATACAATTCAACTTAAAAATTAAGAAACATTAATCATTCAATGCATATTTACTGCAGAGATAAGCGATATATTTTCGTTTATATGAGAGTAGTGAGCCTTGTTGGACCAACTGTATTCATTAAAGTCACACACAATTTTCTTAACTTATTACTTACTAATGTCCGTATAAACCCACCTTTGAAATGCCTCATTTCTTATATACTTACATGCTTGTGTATGTTTTTTAACCCTCTATAAATTATCTATTCTCAAAATAACAAAAACGAGCGAGCCTTACAGTAGTCGCATATGATATGTACGATCTGACATGTTATCATTCCGTATAATAAAATTGAGATTAAATGTATATGCAGCCAATTTATTCATAATGTGATTGGTCGAATATATCTCGCGTACACTATGTTGGTCGTCGCGGCGACGGGACGTTTACCAGTACCGTTACCGGGTACCAATCTTATGCAAAATGGTTTGGCACCATCTGACACGTAGCACCACCGCAGCTACCACTCCGCCACCACACCGCGTTCGGTCATTGGTTAATTCAAATAGAGCACGCATATGTAACAGGAGCAAAATAACAGAGCAGACGTTGAATCAAGGGTTTATTATACAATTACAATGTGTAAAACGGTCAAAAATTACAATTCACTCGAATCAGGTCGGATCCCAAAAATCAGAGAGCTATATGTCAACATGAACATTGTTGTCAAATTTAAATAAAAACCAAAGCACAGAAAAATAAAGGCACATGGGCCAGTACTATAAATTATGAAGAAATTATCAAAAGAGGAATGTTACATCATTTATGAGCATGTTTACAATCATTAATTAATCGAGGAATATGTTTATTAAGTGTTCTATGATGTTTGTCTTGAGAGAGGGAAGAGTTGGCTAACACATACGTGTATCTCCGATTTCCTGTAACACATTTCCGTCCCTTTTCCTGAACTACTACCATAAAAAATACCCCGCATCTGAGAGGAAAGATGTTACACATCAAAAAAAGGTGTTTCATCTGTCCCGCACGTGACCTCCTTGTTCACTATTGTAATCAGATAATTACAATGCTTCTTTACTTTAAATTACACGGTAAAAGTGCTTTACAATTATGATTACATGTTACGGTTCCTTGCTGTAGTGAAATTAATTGTACTTACTTATTTACTTTGACTAGCCTGTTGTGTGTGTAGTGACCCTAACACAAACTATCATTTATTCTGCATAGTAGGTTAGTCCGTTGAAATAAAAAATTTAAACATAGTAATATTAATTGCAAAGAAATTGTTTAATTCTGTAACATATTTTACAAGTCATTACGGTGTCAATTATTTATACAGTTATTAACCTTCTGAATTTAAATTAAATGCTTTATTCATTACAATATACAAATGTTTAATTATATATTGCTCAACCAAAGGATACACTAACTTGCATTCTAGAGGTAAAGTGTAATGAATTCTTTCACCGCATATAAGTGATCTATTCCAGGATAAAAAATGTTAAGTGTTATCAAGTACCTACTCAATAGCCGCGCGACGGTTATGACGTAGCTGCTATGTTATAATAATATATTTACACTGTGATTATTTATTTGATTAGTGATTATCATTTTATTAATTACTTTAATAATTCTATAATAATTTTACATCTTAAAACTATTAATAATCGATATTAGACTTTCAAATGATTGTCACTGATAAAAATATAAGTAGGGTAGGAGAATTATTAAAGAGGCATTCTTTGTACGACGGGAGATGAGAACGTTACTCTGTTCGATTAAATATTGTCTGTGGAAAACATATCAGGAGTTTTAATATACAGAACCTACGAGTGCGTAACATAAGTCATCACCAAAACGTTTTTATTAAGACAACGCCTGCCCTACTGAAATGAATCCTTGTGCGCAGGGTACTTAACAAACATAGTATTGACGGACATAAAGCACACCCAGACTCTCTACTTATGGGTCACACATATAGTTGTCCCGTGCGGGAATCGAACCCGGGAACCGGAGTGGCGATGCGACTAGCATAACCGCTGCGCCACACGTTCATTCTATCTTAAACCAGTTAAATTTAGCTGTAGTCAATCTAAAATTGGTAACCGATCTGCGAAACGGTTTATTATATTATCTTCAGTTCATAATCTTAAAGTCCATGACGTATTAACCATAGACAACAATTCTCCACGTCTTACTTCAAACTAAAAAGTGACAGTACAATGAGATAATTTAAATTCTACAATCACGGCAACGAATTTCTATCGCTCCAGTGAACAAGATATATAAACAAATCGGACTAACAAGAAAGTCAATGCCATACATATTTGCATAGGCACATAGTACATTCACATTTGTGCATATGACCTAATACTTGATTGTGAAAGCCCAAATCAAGATGACATATAAGTGCAAATTTAAGCAAGGCCGATGTATTTATGCTTTATTTGCTCAGTGTACTAATGTGGAGGTACTTAACGTATTAGCATACGAATACGAACCTTGTTAATAAAATGTTTGAAAATAAAAATCTAAGTATGTGATAGTGTAATAGTCGATTGAGACATAGTCTTAGCAAATACATCTTGTTGTTAATGTTAGCGTCTGGCTAGAATTGAACCTGCGATTTCTACCTAATAGGGTAGACTTTCCGCCGTTAAGCTACAAACACAGACGTACATAGTTTCTTTGCTAAGGCCATTACGAAGGATATTGATGCTATTTAAGGGCGTTTCTTGAAACATACAACCGATATGTTTACTACTTACATTTTAACAGGGTGCCGGTATAAAACCTACGATTGACGCAGATAATGCTAGAAAATTAATATTTAATTTTGTCAACTTTATTCTTAATATTATTCTTCAGTATCCATCATAATTTAAGAGTGTTTATCATTTGAGTTCATTCCATCTCTTTCTATCGGTGTATGTGCATTTACTTTTAGAAAAGAGTACATATTACAAATGACATTAACAGTGTCCTTGATTTGATCGATATACATATGTTCAATTTATAACAAATGTAAAAAAAAACTAAATCACGTTTGGCCAATGCAAGTAGCAACGGGATATTTTATTTGAAAACTTGTTACGCACATAAAGTTCTTGTCATATGACCCCATCATAATGGTTCGTACACGTATGTTTCTTCGTTGAGACATTTAAATAATAATAGCTACTCTCTTTACCAAGCAATAAGAATAAGCCCAATAGAAAGCGCGTTGTACAGTAAACGGCAAAAGTAGATGGTCAAAATCGGACGAGAGGTTTGGATTTATGAATGATCATGGTGGCAGTATCGGCGGTAATATTTTTTACAATTATTAACACTCACATATTTTTTAACACTTCACCACCACTCTATTTTGAAGCAATTTAAGATAATTTATTTTCTTTTGGCGTTCGCTCTTGAGTGAAAAACGTTTTTCAATGAAACTGATAGAAATAATAATGTTATATTATATCTAGGAAAAGCTGGGAAAATTCTTTAGTGACCCCAGGTTATTGGCATAATCATTACTAGCCGCCTTTCCGTACAAGTTAACCTATCAAACGAATGGTTGTCTGGAAGGAATCGTTGTTTGCGCCATTTAAACAATATTAGAAAAAAAAAATCGTATTAAATCTATAATGTTCAATTATGATCACAAAAGTCTGGATGTAATGTGGAAAGATAATTGAATCAATCATATAAATCATATAATTTATATATCGTACAATAGAATATTATTATAATAATAATAAAAAAATATTTAAACGATATATTCTCGTTCACTAAATTTGAGAGAGTTTAACGAAGTTTGAGGTAAGACAACATTGTTTTATTAACAAAAGACAACTAATTTTGAAAATGTGTAAGCATTGAAGTATATAATTTCATCATATACGTTAGGTAACATGATTTACTAAGACATTTAACTAAATGCATGTAGTTACATTTACAGTAATTTGTGTAAATACTATTCTAAATGTAATGTTATGTAACAATAACATTTAAATAAAATAGCGCTTTGTTAAACATGTTCTTACTCAATAGGTTAATGTTTGATGATGTTATTTTTGTCGCAAAATCTAATTTTGAGTTAAAAGACGGTTCAAAATCGATATTATGACCCAGTGTCTGTCAGCTTTTTTTAGATTACCACAGAGCTATGATCCCCCTTTTACATTCGTATAGGTGATATGACGTGTACGATCCTCAACTGGATGAGTGGTCCGGTAAGTTCAAGTAGCACGTGCCTTTTCTTGATAGAGTCAGGGGTTAAACCCAATAGATTTCACTTTCTAGACACCTCGTAGACTTGGAATGAGATCTATGCCACTTTCCTAACAATACCCTTTCAAAGAGATTTTGAAACAATACTCTTTATTAGATAGATAGATAGATAGTCATATATACAATACTCTTTATTATGATACGCGAAAGTTTAAAAGTGCATAATATGCTCTTTAAAATGATAATTTAAATATTTAAATCACGGATAATAAGGCTAGGTCCTTCCTAGGTTCAAATACCGGGTTGTTCGGTCTAAAAAGTAATTTTGTGATTTTTCTGTTAAGAAAATTTCTCGGTATCAGCTAGAAGTCTGGGAGTTGGTATTACACCAGGAGAAAATTATTATAAATTCAGTGACTTTACTATATGTATAACACGATATTTTTGTATTGTTCCAGGTATGTAGTGCAACATCATCAGCTCCAGTTACTCTCGGTGGGAAAGAGTTTGAGGTCTAGTCGTTACTATGAAATGTTCGAAGTTTTCTAATAAAATTCTATTCAAACTAAGTGCAAGTATGATACTATTATGTAATAATCCGTATAATTATACGGTTATATATTACTGTTATAGCTAGCAAATTAATCCTTAAGATCCTTGAATTTATCTCTTATTACAGCACAGTAAAGTTTAAAAATTAGGTGGGATTCATTATTCAATTCAGGTTTAACTTTGTAATTAGGTAAACAAACTGTAACAGTAGTAAAGAAATAATGGCGGAGGACGTTACAAACATGCAGTTAACACATGCATACAAAGCACAACCAGAGTCCAAAAAGCCATGGGCCTTACAAACAGTTGTCTTTTGCGGGTGTCGAACCCGAAATACGTGGGTGACGAGGTAGTAGGGAGGCAACCTTTACCACCGCGCCACACGTGCGGTTAGAGCAATTAGAGGCCGTGCATTAGAGTTATAGTAAAATTATCTTAGACCTTTGTATAGGAGACGCATACGAAGAATTAATTTCTACAAAAAAAATCACCACTATCTATTATGTTACAACCTTGTATACTTTTTGACTGCACATGTGGCGCAGCGGCTAAGACAGTCGCCTTCTCGTTCGTGTCGCGAGTGCGAGTCCCGGGCCGGACATTTATTTGTGTGACCCCTTAAATAGTTGTTCTGAGTCTGGATGTAATTTGTGTCCATCTATTATATGTTTGTAAAGTACCCTGCGACACAGGGATTAGACTTCCTAGTGCTGGCGTTGTCTTTTTAAAAGAAAAAAAAAATATTATCAGCATCGGTTTATCGGAGTTAGTCTGTAAGCGCATTGACTCATTCATAAGAAACTTGTGACGTGTGCAGACACTTTTTACGTACTCTTTATTTCCGCGAACACCAGACCGGTCATTACGGAGAAATGTCACAGAGACAAGAACTGGAGCGGACGACGGAAATTGACTGTGAAATTGTATGTTTATCGATATCGGTCATTTTATTGATCGATACCCGTGACTTCAGGGTTATTATTTTGTTTTTGTATTTCAAAATGATATTTGTCTATAGCTTGTGGTTTTTGTGGGTGTTAAACACCAATATATGAACTATTAATGGGAAGACAGTCGCCTCACCACTCCGTGTCCCGTGTTCGATTCCCTTGCAAGATAATTATTTGTATGACCCATAAATAGTTGTTCTTAATCTGAATGTACTTTGTGTCCGCAAATTATATACATTTGATATTACTCACACACGGCCATCTGATGCCAAATTAAGCAGAGCTTGTACTATGGAAATCAGATATAATACTTTTTTTTTGTAAATACATATGTACTTATTATGTGCGTTTAAAGTACTCCGGTACACATAGATTATGGATGATTAATATCCCTAGTGCGGGCATTATCTTAAAAGCGGGTTTTATAAAAAAGATTTGTTGTTTAGTAGAGACTAACAAATCATTGTGCTGGTCACACAAAGATTTTTCCTGAATGAGGATTGAACCCACGACGTGTAGCTTAGCAGTCAGGCAGGGTCACTAACCAGTAGACCAATATGCCATATGATTGAATTCTAAAGAATTACCTAAAGTTAGTAGTGGGAATCATGAACTAATTGTGCTATTAGAGTTAGTCTTTAACAAGATTGAGTGACACGTGTAAGATAAATACATACATTATTTTGAAACCAGTAAAACTTTTTAATTCTATTGTTCCTTATAAATTCTCATATAATTTACAATGAACCAACGGTAGTATACATCCGAACAACTTGAGATAAATGAGACGCATCGGTCTATGAATATTAACGTGGGATTCTTTTCATTCCGAATACTTTCTCTCGTTTTGTGAACACGCAGGAGGAACGTCAAGTGATATGTTGGCTGGAGAGTGAGGTTCGCATATTTGCATACGTATCATTACTATCTGTTTATGCATACACATGAATTCCTCATTTCCTCCCTGGATTGTAATTGTTTAATTTGGTGGATTTCTTAGGTATTTTGTAGGAGTTCTTCCAATCTCAGTCAATCGACTGCAAGTGTGGCGCAGTGGCTTAGACAGTCGCCTCGCCGCTTCGTGTCACGGGCTCGAGACCCGCGCCGGACAACTATTTGTGTGACCCATAATTAGTTGTTCTGAGTCTGGATGTAATTTGTGTCCATCTATTATATGTTTGTGAAGTACCCCGTGACACAGGGATTACCTCCCTAATGCGGACGTTGTTTTCTAAAAAAAAACTCTTATTTTGATTATTACAAATTCTTGGTAAATAAATCAGACGATATCAATTGAAATATGTATAAAGTACACAATAACAGATACATAAATAAGACATATTTATGTATCTGTTATATAGTATAACATATATTAAAATTTGTGATATTCGTACGTTCACGGAGGCAAGAAATGCAAAAGAAACCGATTGTAATTGTTATTTTTTATTTTCTTTTATTTTAAATTTAGTATATTTTTGTTCCATTTTATTGTTTACTACTTAAATTAACTTTATGTATTTAACTATGGCTGGAGCTGAAAATTAGTGCTGCAGTAACCTGTAGCTTAATGCTGAGCTGCAGCCAATTAGGCACAACATACCAGTACACCTTTTAACTGTCCAGTAATTTATTTATCTATATTTCTTTTTCTTTCCTACAAACAATGCACCACTGTTTATAAACTCATGTTTATGCAGATAAATGTTTTCTGTTTCTGTTTTCTGATTCTTTTTCTTTTCTTTTCTTTTCTTATCTATACAAGCCATTATTAGTTCTGAGTCTGAATGTGTTTTGCGTCTACGAATTGTGTTTGTTAAATCTCCCACAATACAAAGACTAATTTCTGTTGCAGCCGTCTTTAAAAATTAACTTTAACAATTAACGATTGTGAGTCTGACTCGCACTTGAAGGCTTTCGTACCATCATAGAAAATTATTAGTCATTCAGAAAGAATATCGAATCCAATGCGTTAGTAGTATACTAAAGTAAATATTTTTACCATTTTAGCGGCGGCAGTAGCATGCACCCTGTTACGTTTCATGAGATAGGACAGATGGACGGACGGACGGACAAGCTTTGTTTCCATTGGCTGGCACCATTTGGGTACGGATCGCTAAAACTATAATATGTCCGGGGCATACAGTAAACCTTCTTTGCCCGCTATGGCCGCAACAAGTCAGTCTAGTTTAAACTAAGTAACAAATAGGCGCTCATGGCTGGTTGCACTCACCGGTTCGTAAGTGATCGGCGAGATTAAGCACCTAGGCACGCGGTCAATCCATAGTTAGGTGACCGCTCAAGTGTTTTAACTTCTGAGCGTCTCCGTGCTTTGAAGGCACGTCGATGTCGATAGACAAAAGTCGATAAGCCATGTCAGAGTCCTACTGGGCATCTTGAACAACGAGGGTAACCACTGCCTTTACGATAAATAAAGAAAGTATACAGTAAATTCAACTTATCACTGCTCAATCTTGCTAAACATTGCAAAAGCTATCACCTAACCGATACAATGAAGAGCATTCCTTTATGACTAACTAGATTTCTCTCAATGGTCGTGTTAATTTTACCGTTAGCTCTAACAATAGCCCTATAGAGAGAGTACCGAGCATTCGATACGGCAATTATCCGCTATTCAAACATTTACTAGTTACATACGTGGGAACTATACAAATATACTTACATCTTGATATGAACAATCATATTTCTTCGAATCGATGGAACGTCCCCTCGGATTCTCACTCGTACGAGCAGCCGTAGACTTACAGTTAATAGACTGGTCGCGCGGCTAAGATCTTAACTTTAGCTTTATATTATTAGTTTAAATCTGTTGGTTTATCGGTAGCGTGTTGAACCGCAGATAACGAGGTCCTCGGTTCAAATCCCGGGTCGGGCCAAAAGTAATTTTGGGATTTTTCTGTAACAAAAAAACTAGCTTGTGCACTACAATATGTCACACGTAGTTGGCAAGTCTCCATTGAGACTGACCGCCGTGGCCGAAATTCGGCTAGGAGGACATTATTATATCTGTTATATTTCAAAGCTTTACTTCACTTACTTTCAAAGGTAACTTACTTAATTAAGGCATCGTTCATACCAAACGTATTGTCGGCCGCTGACTGTGAGCGCGCGTTACGTAGTTTATCGCTTTTCCATATATATTTAACTTATCGTTCACACAGAACTTACTATACGCTATTACGTAGTGCGTTATCGCTGACTCTCGGTGGCCGATTAGTGTACTACGCGTCTATGCACGGCGGACACGGATTGGCTACGTTGCCGAAGCATTAACATACACTATAGCGTATTGTCGGCTTAGTAAGAACGCGTACTGCAGACTGAGTCCACGTTCACACTGGGGCAGACAGTGAACATACTCACATTCGGCGGCGCACAATACGTTTGGTGTGAACGATGCCTAAACAATTATGTTATATCTGTGACATATTATCGGTTGGAATCACACCGAAGCTGTGTCATTCCGACTTATTACAGGTAAAGTAGGTAGTTCAGAAGACCCAAAAAAGACAGGCAAATTGAAGAAGAAAAAAAGCGGCCAGTTAGACTATGCGAGCATGATTCAATTACAGCCTAAGAGATTTTGTTTGAGAGTTGAAGTGTCTTTTTATTATTATTTATTTTAGACACGTTTGATTGCACATTCAAGTTCAATGGGCCTCGTGTTTTTCGTTGGTGTATTTTCACCAGCTGTGCCCTCTTAATCCTACGCCATATATTAAGGCTGTTATAGTCTAGTGGTCCCGTCTGAATTTCGTAGACAAATATTACACTATACTCTGTCACTTTCATTATCCGATGGGACGGAAATCGGACACGACCGGGGAGAGATAAATCGCAGGACAGCCAAGTTTCAGGTTGCTACTGGACGGCTTTGATACCAAAACAAACTTCATAAGACTTTTTAATCTGACCTGAAAAAAGTAGGAACGCTTTTTATCTTATAATTTTATCTGCACAGAGATTGATGCGTGCTTTTTTCATTCAATCATTATTTTAAATGCTTCAATTTTGCTGTACAGCCGAAACTACCAATGTTATAACGAACACAAGTAATTCGCTAACAGGTCATTGTCAAAGACTTCAACTTTCTGGTGTGCCACAAACATGTAATTAACCTTTACTCTCGTAGGCGCGGTGACCATTTGCATTGTTCATGTCGTGATCTGAATCCTTGATAGCATTAACGTAGAAGTGTCAGGGGTTTTTCACAAAAGTACGTGGTTATTAATATTATAAATAAACGTTTCATCGTCGAATAATGTCTGCTATTGAATAAAATGCCTCCCCAAAAGAAAGAATGGAATCGTGTCCAAAATTTGGAGGCATATACCATAACCACCACGCTTGGCGGATGGAGTGGCAATCGTAGTATGATAGTCATAGTACACAGATAAAAACAATATATACAAAGAGACGCTGCTGTCCGGTCTCGTTCGGTCTTTAATTCGAACTGGGATTTGGAACCAGTAACTCTATGTGTGCAAAGTAATATGTCTGCTGTGTGCTGCGGTGCCTCGGAGAGCTCGTAAAGCCGTCGGTTCTGTACCTGACTTCTTCGACCTGCCCGTACCTCCCTAAGGATAGCCTAGTGAAGATATGTAGACAAAAATGACAAATAGGTAGACCTGTTGATCTGTAGATCGATACCGATTTATATATATAGTTAAATATCGTAGAAACTGCTCTTAATTTCTTTGAATTGTATGTACGTTCTCTTTGCACTCCAAAACGGCTGAAGCGATATTGTGGAAATTTTCAAACAATCTTCATAGTAGCGCAGATAAAGTTTGATAGAAATCGGTCTACAGATTTCTTTTTGGACTTTTGGTAAATTTCTTTTACGGAACGAGCAACGAATCGTAGGAACGGCTAGTATAAAGAAAACAAGAGAAAGGGATTATGTTAACCGACCAAGCTTGCAAGATATCTGATACGGGAGAAAGGTTACTGTCACGTACGAATAAATAACGACCTGTCAAAAGCAAAGTGGAACACATTTTATTTATTATTTATCAATCCAATCTTAAGATATCTCCGTAGAGCCACATTCCTTCCGCTAATTTTAACTGTATGTCAACTTCAGAAGAGTTCAGCAGAACCGTGGGTGAGCGGGCGGACAACCGTTAATTTTGACGTACAAAGTGTAATCTATATATCATAATATATTCCGTTTTTTCCGGCTACTAGAGCTTCGAGATTAAGAAAAATTAAAAGCCGTCAAGATGGAGTCTTGCTCACACAATTAGATTTCTGTGCCAAATGTCTGTGTGTCCAAATGTGTTTATTTAGTGGTGAGTGACCGTGAATACTGGTAAGGGTGGGTGTCGTTCCCCACCCAGCACAAATCTTAGTGTGATGACAATATACAACATGTAACCTAATTAACGCACATCCTGAAAATAGTTTGTTCAGAATCGTTGACTGTATCGATTTATATAATTTTTAATATAGGTAATTTTATATTCCAAAATAATTAAAACTACGGAAATTATTGTCATATTAACCTTGTACAGTCAAAAAAAATTGAAATGGACCGTAAGTCAAAGTAATAAAAATTGCAGTTTTATTTGTATTCATACAAATTCCATCATTCAATACAAAATAAAGAAAAATAAACTTTATTACAAGAAACTAATTTAGTAAATAACAATGCATATACATGTTAAAATAACAATTCAGTGTATGTATTATGATTACAACATAATATTCTAATTGGGGTGTTTGAGGGTGTGCGTTAATTACGTTACATGTTGTATAGCATATTTCTGTGTACCAATCAATAGGGTTTATCAGAAAGCGGATCATCAATAATAGATCTCCAAATGATCTATAGTGGATCATTTGGAGTGATATGCCACAATACCTCAAATTCGTCTAGGATTACTATTAAGATAGACATGTTAGATACTCAAAGACTATTAATTACTTGATTATCGACTTAGAAAAAGTATTAACTTCGGACACTGTTCCTCAGCATTCCTTTCTAGAAAGAACAATGGAATTCTTATAAGTTTGTAAATAGGTTCTTATATTAGGTAAACAAACAGGAACACGGGTTGTCGATATTGACAACCCTTTTACTCATACCCAGGAGCCCAACATCAGCATAATAATCCTATTACCTGAAGTATATGTGTGTTAGGTGAAGGAGCGAAAGAACGCTATGCTCTGCCTCACTTGAATATTGCTGTGGTTTGTCGCTTACTTACTTATCGTATGGGCAGTGGTAACCCTAGTGTCAGAGTTGCTCAAGCCGCCCAGTAGGCCTCTGACATGGCTTAACGACTGTTGTCTAATGACTACAACCGGGACCGACAGCTTAACGTGCCCTCCGAAGCACGGAGACGCTCAGAAATTAAACCAATTTGGCGGTCACCCATCTATGGACTGACCGCGAGCGTAGTTGCTTAACCTCGCCGATCGCTTACAGACCGGTGAGATCATCTAGCTATGAGCGCCTAACTCGCTAACCAGGGGTTATTAAATATAATCGATCGCTGATGCGACAGTGCTAGTTGACACCCATAGAAAACATTGCCTTTGTTTGCAACATTCTCCTTGATGCGTCTATAAAGTATGAGTTTATCCTATTAACTAACGTGAGAATATGGCACTGGCCATGACTGAGAAATGACAGATTTACATAAACATGATGTCATGTGTATGCGTCAGGAAACTTAATAATTGCTAGCGTTGGATTAAGCAATCTTTCCTTAACAGTTTTGTTGGAAAGAGACTCCCTAAATATATTGAAATTAAAATCTCATATGATGGTAAGTTGTACTGATAAGTTGTAGACAACACAGTTTTAGCTGAGTAGAGGTACCAACCCAGTCAAGTAATCTAAACCTAGGAAGCGTTATGTTTCACTACTTAACTACGATATCATTTGTAGTCAATCGTAAGTTGCGTATACATGAAATTATTAATGCCCGTATTTACCGACAAGAGTGGAAGCACATTGCAAAAATGCTCGGGGAACGTTTTTATTGGTTCCATTTGAAATAAGTTTGTCTAAGCAATTCTTGAAATCATTTACCATTTAGCTAAGATCTACAGCATTAGTATTTGCTGATAAGAGACAGAAGCGACATGAAAGCGGCTCGGCACCAACCACCGCAAACTTCTCTTGTCAGGCCTGCCGCAGGCTATGTCGCTCTCGCATCGGTTTGTTTAGCCACCATAAGAAATGTCTCTCAGACAATGCGCCGTAAATCGTCTGTAACAGACGCAAAGGCCATATATACAGCATTAGTGTCACTAAAGTATGTCTGTAATATAGTCATAACCTAAGGGATCCTTTTTCCCGTTTGGGTACGGAACCAAAAACGATTAAGTAATCATTTTTCTTAAACATCGCGTCACAATATAAAACATTTGTGCTCTAAGCCCATCACACTAGCGCTCGCAACTTAATAAAATGCAACAAGCCATTAGCTTCACATTTTTTCCATACCTATGCAATAGAACGCGACCCCATTTATGATTGGTTTCAATGAATATAAGCTATAATTTGCTTGTGGATATTGATGAAGTTTTACCATAGTGGGTGTTTGTAATGGATGGTTTTATTGACACACATTCTTCCTTCCGTGGCTGTGAACTAAGTTTATTTGCCACTCGTTTCAAAAACAAAATAAGATGACTTATAATTTGCCTATCCGCTAGACATTTTTACAATTAAAATAGTAAGTATTGTTAATCTAATACAAAGAATCCCAAATAGAGTACGCCGCGCCGGCAAGATTTGAATTTTCAGATTTTTGGAAAAGTCTCAAGATCTCGAGATCTCAAGAAAGTCAAAGATTTAAACTTTAACACGTTAACAGTCCCATGACCCCATATGGGTTCATAGCATAATATACCCATACGTCCCTGACCCCATATGGGTTCATGGCGCTTAAATTATTTTTACCTTGATTTTGAAGCGGACTTATGAGTATGGTTTTAGATATTTTGTGGACTTGTGAGGGAAGAATTGGTCATACAAAATCCGTAAGAACAATACAGATTAAGTCAAAGTTATGTCCACAATTGTTAAGTAAAACTATTTTTGCATGCATACTCGTGTTTATTACAAGAAAATTTTATTTAAAGAAATATATGTATATATATGTTCGTTTATGAAACAGGAATGACAATAACCTTTCTTGCATTGTTTGCATTCTTGATGAACTTTGGGAGACATTGTTCCCGCTAAAGTTGAACATTTCCCTTCAGAAATCAACTTTTTGCAAGGCATTCTGTACTTCACCACAAAAACTGTTCTAAATAATAACATATGTTTATGACAAGTTTTATGTTATAACCGATTACCCTCAATATTTTTGATTAATTTTTTACTCATTAGTCCATGAACCCATGATAGGTTCACGTAAATTTTTACTCATAAGTCCGTGAGTTCCATTGGGGTCATATAGGAAAATCAAGGAAAATGGAAAACTACGAGAACTAAAAGTTATTTTCCTGGTTACTTTAATAAAACCAATTATAATCTCCTAACCTAATAATCTCTTTGGACTTACGGGGTGGTCAGACCAAATTGTATGGGGACTGTCAACGTGTTAAACGGAAATTGGCAAAATAGTTACCACCTCAGCTCTACTGCTGCAATTACATTTAAAACTCTACTGTATTGTAATAAGAGCTTAAATGAAGGATTTGAGCTAAAATCAATTAATTATGAACATACACTACCGATTAAGAGTTAATAGGTTAACAACTTTGAATCCTGGTCCATGTAAAAAAGAGTTTATTAAATCTACCGATAACACTAAAAACATCGACAAAGCAGCAGCTGCATAGGAATGTTTAAATAAAATTGCTAACTGTTCTCTAATGACTACAACCAGGACTAGGACCAGGGTTTAGAATCCTTTACAGGACCCTGAAATCCTTTTTTCCCGCCGCTGGGGAAGCGATTGGCTATGTCGTAGTCCCAGTCATATAGGTATCGATGGTTAACCTACAACAACCTCACGGTGTTCCTCAACCATCTTCAGTCCAGACCACGGGTTCACTTGCGCATTCACCGCAGTCTCGACAGATGCAGGCCCACTTTTCAGTGAGCCCCGCTTAGATCGGGTTCGCACCTTGCCACCAATCTATAGGACCTAACCTCGGTTAGGTTAGGTGCTTAACCACTGTATAATCACTCCGGATACAAAGACACAACAAGGGCTTATAGAAAACTGCCATATAGAACTCACAAGGAATGTTAATGCGTCGATTTCCGTAGATTTTATTCATTGCATATTTTAATTTTAGGTGTCCATTATTTTGCTTCCAATGATTTTAGAAATTTATTGCATGGCATACTTATTTTGAAACCATGACTGAATAACGGTATACATCTAATGGCGTTGATTAATAGTTAGATTAAGATGGGGTCTATAATTTATTGATCTGTGGGCGATAACATGTTTTTTGTTCTCTGCATAACCTCCTGACCACAATATCACTTGATGGCAAGGAAAGGTGTGGACTAAGGTGACACGCCCGTGTCCCAGAAATGTCTGTTCATTGTGCCTATGGATGAACCAAAATTATGCTACCAAGTTAACTCTCTAAATGGCAATCGTCGTTAATGACTCTTAGTTTAGTATTGATAAATGCCCGCTTTAATTCTCAATTGGATGGGTAGCTTTACAAAAACTGACCCTTTTACATGCATCAGCCCTAGTTCAAACCTCAATGGCTCTAACTTCTGGCCCGGAATACTTAGTTTGTATTTCAATATAGTTGGCTATATGGCTGGAGACCGCTCAATTGTATTGTCTGGCGCAGTACTGAAAGCTTTCTAGGTTACCTGTAAAGGTCAAGTTAAAAAATGTTACGTTACCAGGTCAATTTGGCTAGTAGCAATTTTACGTTTTTTTACAGTCATCGATCTGACATGCATGACTGATTTTGATGTTCGATTTCTGAACATTTCCGTGTTTATTTCTTAGTGTCCACACAAGGAAGATAATACATTTAATATGACTGTTTTAATTTTGCGTTCGTGTTGAACAGGTTCCTTCTTCTACGATGACCAAAAATATTAATTTGTGAATTTACAGACACAGGCAGAGACAACGGATTTCCATTTGTCACGATCCTTGCACACCTCTTATTAGTGAATTTTCTAGAACGTTAAGTTCAGAATTAGAGTTGCCTAAACATATTTAGTCGTTTTTATTTGTCTCTTATAAGAAATTAAATAATAGCAATTTAACTGAAATGGTTGATGATGACACTTAATTTTGAAATAAGTGTATTATTCATTTTTGTGCAGCAATTGCGGCTGCACGCACCGGTGACTCGATGACATTTCAATTGAGTTATTTGTGTTAGCTTTTTAACACATGTGTGCTTCATTACAGTTATTTCATAGGTAATGTATTTTCTATTACTTAAATCAAAGTAAAAAAAAATTACAACTGTTATTTTGAAAAACTAGCCTCATTCAACCTGCCATCGTCGCGAAACAGTTCTTGTCTACTATATAAAAATAAGTCGGGTTTTCCTTCCTGGCGCTATAACTCCAGAACGCACGAACCGATTTCCACGGTTTTGCATTCGTTGGAAAGGTCTCGGGCTCCATGAGGTTTATAGCAAAGAAAATTTATAAAATTTAATGCGGGTAACACCGCGGAGCACAGCTAATTCCATATAAAAAGGTACACTATTGCCCTAATAACTTTAAAATATCTCCCATTAACTGTATATTTTACAGAATTTAGGTTTTCAATTGACATACGCAAAAGCATGCGTAGAATGCTATTTAAATAATAATTATACATTAGAAGCTAACTTGTTCATCCTATTTTATAGATAGCCATCAAAGATATAAACATTTATAGTTAGATTTGCCGTTATTAATTTATCAACAGTTATATCTAGTTTTTGTACATTTAATTAGTTATGTGCAGGAACACTTGATTTACATTTTTGGATCCGAGAAACTGATTTTTTGCCGTTAACTTTTTATTTAGTACATCAAACGAGCTTATATTACGGTCAGCGGATATACATTCTAAATTCAAAATACAAGTGTTCTAAAAAACCAAAATTAAAAAGTTAATTACAGACATGAATTCAAAATTGATGACACTTAACCAACTAGGTTGCTTCTAAAATACTGCTTTTACCCCGAAGATGAGTTGATTTTTGATTGCTTACTTTCCTTTGGTGAAAGGCACCTTATATGCCATTGGGCCTGCCCCTAGAGCTATGTGAAATGCATTTACTACTAGCGTAAACTAAACTAAGATAGGAATCTCTTATTAATTTTCACGTACATTATCTTACTATCTTTAGCATTTATTTTCAGGTTAATATCACTAATCTGAAGAGCAATTACAGTAAATTATAATTATAGTGTTTTTGCATTTTAAAGCTAGTAATCCATTTCGGACGGTGAAAGCAATGTAAGTTGTAGTTAATTAATCTCATAGTTTAATCTACGCCCAACATTGAAAAAATTGATAAAAGAAATATAACTTTAAGCGATTTTATTAACTGTATTTGTAATGTAGTCAACATTCCACGTACGATGCGTTAGAAAACTGGCTTTACCCAAAGTGCTGGGTCAAGTCCCGTTGAGATCCAAATTAAATATTACCAGAATATAATTTTCTTTTTATAATGCAATAAATTCTGTATTTCTTGTAATTTTATCAATCTCTCTGAGGATCGGTACAGAGATCATCCGCTCAAAGATCAGCCCGACTGGGGAAGTACATCCACCTTACTGAAGACATTCCTTAATAATAACATTATTCATTTTAATGTTGTGTTTCTGCGCGTGAGTAAGGTTGCTAGAGCTCATACGGGTGGGGGGAAGGGTCAGCAACACTTGTTTGCTGACTCTTAAAGGTAACGCACTTGCGACTACTATGGTGATGCAAGTGTCCATGGGCAGCTGTGATCACTTACCATCCATTACCTCGTTCATCGCCCACTGAAATAAAAAAACATCAATGTGTGTATCAATGGTATAACTACAATTAAGATATATAAAAACGAATAAAAATAATAACAAGTGCTTTTAAACTTCTTAAATAGTTTAGCAAAAAAGTGAAAAGAAAGACTTTAATACAATGTCAACACAAAATACTATATTATTAATTATGGCTTATTTTTTTACTAAAGTTTCGGATTACCTCAGCCACTAATTACTAACATTAAATTAATACAAAGATTAAACCCTCAAAGTATGAGAACAAGTTAAAAAATAAAAGTTATACTTGAGAAAACACCTCTGTTAAGTCACCTGAGTTTTATACAGGGGCAAATATCATATTATATCTAGTATACTTTATATGAGAAAGATATTCAAACTACAATATTGATCTTACTGTATTTAATACTTACCTGTAATTGAATTAGTGTATGTACATAAGTAACTATAAAATGCCGTACATTCACAGTAAGTAATCCAATAAAAACCAAGATTACTTTTCACGGAAACTATTCTATCTTTCACTGTCGCTAGAAAATACACTGACGGCCGTAAAACATTGTCACGCGACAAATTACATTTACAACATTCATTTTACACTTCAAGAGCATTAAACACGATTTTATTAACATACTTGTATCATTTTATGTAGTTTTTTGTGAGAACAGTAGTTTTGTCTGTTAACTGATTACGTTTTAGTGCTTTTTGAGGTTGTGAAATACTTTTTTCTACAATTTTAGAGTTTCGTTGTATTGCTTTAACCCTTTCCCGGGCAGTGGGGATATAGTGACCTCCATAATTTAAACTCTTGCCTGCCTCGTTGGTCTATTGGTACGTGTTCACCCGAAGAGAATGAGGAACTGGGTTCAAATCCTGGGTCGGGCCAAAGTGATTTTGGAACATTTCTGTAAAAAGAAAAATTTCTTAGTGTCAGCCCGAAGTCTGGGAGTTGGCAGAACTATACCCTCGGGCCTCGGAGAGTAAAGCCGTCAGTCCCAGATCTTGTGATGGAAAAGAAAGCGCCCTTGTGTTTGCGCACACACTTGTGCACTATAATATTATTAAGTCCCGCGTAGATGGCTTGTCTCCATTGAAACTGGCCGCCGTGGCCGAAATAAGGCTAAGAGGACATTATTATTAAAATATACTGTCGTGTATTAAAGTTCACAGTCAATAAATACTATTGCTTCTGCAGAAAAAAATATATAACAAGCGGAAACCTTTGTAAAGTTAATATTAATAGTAAAATAAATAAATATCTTGAGACAGCTAAAATGACCCAGAGAACTGATAAACATACTTATAGTATTATACCATTTATGGTTTAGGCAGTCGCGATTCTTTGCGAAATTTATTTAAAAAAATAAATATACTTACTGTGCCATCGGAATATATATATATCAGAATATAATGTTTGTTAGAAAAAATATTCATAATTATAAAAAGAAAAGTGAACTGCATAATTTAAATACTGGGAATAAAAACAAACTAGCCATGCCAGGCTTTAGAGTAAGCAAAACTAATAAATAATTTTTAGGAAATTGTATTAGGTTTTATAACAAGCTTCCTACTCAAATTACTGATCTGCCTGACACAAGTTTTAAAACACATATTAAACGTATACTTATGGCTAGGGGTTATTACACCACTAAAGAGTACATCGATAACAAAGACGTCTGGCTCTCACTTCCTACCTGCACATTGCTCGCTGGAGATCTTGTAGCCATATAGACATGACTGATCTGCTGTGTTACGTGAACTATCTGTAAATGATTGCTATCATATACTTAATTTAAAATTATTGACTCTGTCTCAAAATGAATAATGTTATTGTTTCGAAGTTTTTCTTTTGTATACCTAAATATAATCTAAAATAATAAGCATTCAGACAACCGATCGAGCATATATTGTGTTTGCCTACTAAATAATTACTCTAATTGGATCAAATCCCGTGTTCATGCCCGCTTGAGTGTGTTTCGCCGGACCGTCTCAACTGGGTCGTGTTGAAACCGGTAGTAGATGAACCCACTGAGTTTGTTTCGCTGGGTCTTCTCAGTTGGGGCGCATTGGATCCGGTGGTAGCATTAAAGCGCGACCGTCGTTATTAACACAAGGTCCGTCATAATAATAATACCTTTAATATAGACAGAACCATTGTCAATATGTAGTAAAAATATTAGACTTAAACTAGATAATTAAACATAATCTCTTGACAATAACTTGATACGAGCTAGCTAAATATCATTTCTGTAATAAAATAAATTTTATAAATGTTTTCATACAAGATGTACCTAAATATCTATGTTACTAGAAATAATATCTAATGTATACAACTATATTACTACAAACATGTTCTGACTATTTACAAGCGCTTTTTAAGGTCTACGTGAATAAAAACCTATTTTATTTATTTATTTATTTTATAGTACATACGTATTATACAGACACACAACAAATAATCGTATTCATCACACAAATATATGTCCTGGTTCAACTACCTTAAGTTTCTCGACGATTTGTGCTACTTCTTGTATGTATATATATATGTAGGAGTAGGGGGCCCAAAGAGCGGTATGTCAGGGTTTGGAGTTCCCATGTTGTTGGGATTAAGTAGCCTCAATTAACTAACAAGGTCGATTAATTTACACACTAATTACAATATTACAATGATTGCAATTAACATAAAGAAAGTATAATTAAATGGAGACGAACAGAATATTAATTCTACGTTCGTATAGTGGCAATACAACCACCCGAATAGCGTATTGTCTAGGCAATATAGCTATAGCATCGGGTATCGCGTCAGCAATTCCGCGTATACAATATACAGTGCAAGACTGTACCATGTAGACCAACAGTTATGTTGGGAGCAGAGCTCTTTATCGAGTCTAATCCGAAGATAGACTGCCGGTACATTTTTTTTTTTTTTTTTTTTTTAACGTGACGCGTGCAGTTAGCCTCTCGGCTTTTACTGCTTCACCGGACAGTAGGGGTGAGCGTGGGCTCTAACCGGCCTAGCAAATATAAACTACAAACTAAGTACCCGCGCCGGAGGGCGCCCCCTGTGGGGCTCGAACCTCGGCTCTGGGCGGATACTGACGAGGAGAGGGCAAGATGTCGTGGTTTTAGGGGATTTTGTGCAACTGTCGCTCTACGTTAATGCGCGACGCGGGCCTCGCTACCGGTTTAGGTCCGGAGCGGGCATTCATCGGATACTGCCGGTACATTTTTTTTTTTTTTTTAACGTGACGCGTGCAGTTAGCCTCTCGGCTTTTACTGCTTCACCGGACAGTAGGGGTGAGCGTGGGCTCTAACCGGCCTAGCAAATATAAACTACAAACTAAGTACCCGCGCCGGAGGGCACCCCCTGTGGGGTTCGAACCTCGGCTCTGGGCGGATACTGACGGGGAGAGGGCGAGAGATCATGATTTTTAGGGAGTTTCGTGCAACTTTCGCTCTACGTTAATGACATGACGCGGCCCCCCGTCCGCGTTGAGGGGGGCTTTTTATCGGTACGATATGCAAACTAAGGGTCATGGAGGACGCTGGTGGTCGCGACGCGTTCGCGGTCGTACTCGCATCCGGCGAGTACGAAATATCGGTTGTGCAGTGTTGCGAGAGTCTCTAATCGATTTGATGTGCTCAAGGTAAACGGTGGTCTCGTCGTCCGGTTCGTCCAGGACGTGCTTCGGACGACGGTGCTTAATTGTGAGTCGGAGGGGAGTGTAATTGACCGCTTGTACCACCAATTTACTTGGATGGTGAGTGGCAGAGTCAAAATACCTTTTGGACGTTTGCTTCATCCATTGCCTGATGGTAGGCAATTGGAGATCGGCATGGAGGCTTTTGTTACGGACGAACCATGGTGCGCCCACGGCCCGTCGCATAAACTTGTTCTGGACTACCTGTAGGAGGTGGATGAGATGTTCCTTAGCGTGTGCGAAGACCGGGCTCGCATAGGTCATCATGGGTCGAATGCACGTCTTGTAAATTCTCACCTTGTTTTCAAGGGACATTTTACTGCGTGCATTCAGGAGGCTGTGTAATCGATAAAGGGCAAATGAGGCACGGTTGCGAGCGTATCTCAGATGGTCCTTGAAGTTTAACTTCTGATCGAGGATCACTCCCAAGTATTTGGTTTTCCTCTCCCAGGGGATCGGTTTACCAAACATTCGGACGGGATCTGTGGTGGGCGCGGGGTGTACCCTAGAGAAGAGCACGGCTGCGCTCTTGGTCGGGTTGACTTCGATCCTCCATTTCCTGAACCATTTGCCGAGGGCATCGGCTGAGGATTGGAGTTCTCGGTGAATGGCTGACGGGTCCCTACTGGAGTAGTAGAGAGCCGTGTCATCAGCGAAGAGGGCTAGATGAGCCTTCTTGGGTCTGGGGATGTCGCTGGTGTACAGCGAGAACAGGAGCGGGGCAAGGACTGAGCCTTGGGGAACTCCTGCACGTATCGGTCGGAGGGAGGAGTAATTTCCCTCGACGCGGTAGCGAAACGTTCGGTCCGTAAGGAAGTCTCGTAGGATGTGCACGAGACGGTCAGGCACTTTGAGTTTAATCAGCTTATATAATAAGCCGTTGTGCCAGACCTTGTCGAACGCTTTGGCCACGTCGAAGAAGATTGCTCCTGTGTGGGATCTTTGACGGGCAGCTTTCACTAGGATGTGTTCGACAATGCGATGCACCTGGTGAACGCTGGAGTGTCTGGCTCGAAAGCCAAACTGCTCGTCTGGGAGAATATCGTTTGCGTGGATGTACGACGACAAACGGGCGTGGATGATGCGCTCATAGAGTTTCCCCATGGCGCAGAGAAGGCTAATGGGGCGGTAATTCGCCGGGTCGGATTTGGATTGAAACGGCTTCGGGATACCAATCACGTTCGCCTGTTTCCACTGGTGTGGAAAGATGTTGTTGGAAAAGGCCGCGTTGAAAATCGCGACCATCAGGCTAAGTAAAAGCAATGGGAGTTGCTTGAAAACGCGATTGGTGAGTCCGTCATAACCGGGGGCTTTACTACTGCCGGTACAAGCCAGTGCGAGCTCTTATATGGGGGTAGGCCACGCCTCCTACTCCCTCCAAACAGCTCTGTTCAATGGCGTACGGAAATACGTCACGCGTTTACTCGATACAATAAGTAATTTACAAAAAGGATCTAAATCCAAATAGTGTAATTATTAAAATTCATCAAATAATCTAACAGGAATTATCGTGAAGTTATTTTAACAACTATAATCTAATTACAATATCAAAATATACTCTCAACAATGTTTTGTACAGTACCAACTAAATGTCTTACTTGGTTGGCGAATTTAATTTTTAACTATCTCCGACATATACATGTTTTCGTTATTTTCTTTCTCTTCAGGATCTTTAAATGCCTACTACGTTTTAGTTAATTTTTTAGTGTTCTTGCTCTTTGTTTCTTACATTGATAAAATATAAATGCTTGATGTGCTGGCGTCTGTACCTTCGGTATATTCAGCCATCTTTTGTTCTGTACACCACCTACTACCCCCGTCTTTCTATTTACTAACAGTTTTAGTCTATTCATCGGTTGACTGGAAGAGATGGCTTTTAGCGATACAGAAACAGAAAACATTTATTTGCATAAACATGTGTTTACAAACAGTGGTGAATTGTATGTAGGATGGTATAAGTTTTTAGTTTCAGACATGTTTGCCGTACATATAGTGGCATGCAAATGCTAGGTACAATTATTACATTCAAAATGATGACATGTAGGTTTCTATAATTAAATATGAGCATTACAATTACGAAAGTCAATAATAATTTTTATTAAATTCAATAAGGTAAAATTCAATAGGAAAAAAAAATAACTAAATCATCGAAATGAATCTAATAAGTCAAAATAACAATGTCATTAATAAAAAAGCTAAATTAAGGTTAAGTACATGTCAATAGATGAAAAGCATACATTCCAATATAAATAATAATACTAATTAAAATTAAAATTTGTCCTTTAAGAAATCTGAAACATTGTAGTATGCTTTTTCAACAAGAAGCGATTTAACTTTTTTTTTAAACATATTATTGTTAAGGGTTTTCTAGCTATTTGGTATTTTATTATACAGCACTGGAGCCATGCAAAAAACACTTTTCCGCATAAGTGCAGTCCTAGCCGTGTGTAGACACAGTCTGCTGTTGTCGCGTCTATTGCGGAGAGCGACATCTGCTAGTCGCGTAAATAAATTAGGATTTGTCTTGACGAACACTACAACCTCTAAGATGTACAGAGACGGCAAAGTCAATATTTTATACTTCTTAAAATATGGTTCACAGCTATCCGTAGTTTTCAACTTAAAAATGGCTCTAACGCATCTCTTCTGGGCTTTAAATATAACGTCTTTATCTGTAGAATTTCCCCAGAACATAATACCGTATCTGAGGACGCATTCAACGAGTCCGTAATATGCGGTCAGAAGAGCATCTATACTGACGGTTCGCGATAGTGAGTATAAAGTGTAAGAACTACTGCTTATCTTTTTACTTAAGCTTTCTACGTGTGCCTTCCAATTGAGAGCCCTGTCTATTATTAAACCTAAAAACTTTGTCGTACCAACTGCGTCTATACTATTATTGTTATATAATATGTCCAAATTATTAGATGTCAATCGTTGGCTGAAATGCATAATTAGAGTTTTATTAATATATATCTTTAAATTATTATTTTCTAACCATTCTACAATCTGAATTAAGGTATTATTTATGTCATTTTCGAAAGTGCTTCGACATTTACAATCTACAGTTACAGTACTGTCGTCTGCAAAAAGGGTCATAGGGTATGCTGTGGCCTTCGGGAAGTCATTTAAGTAAATAATAAAGAGAAGCGGACCCAGTACGCTTCCTTGGGGAACTCCGTGGATAACTTTACGTTCATCCGATGAATAAATTTTCTCTAGGTTATTTTTATCTAGAATGCTGACATTCGTAATTTGTTTGCGGTCACTCAGGTAAGATTTAACCATTTCTAGTACGTTCCCTCTGACTCCCCACGCTTCCAGCTTTTTTAGCAGGATATTGTGTTGGACGTAGTCAAATGCCTGCGTCATATCGCAAAATATAGTAGACACCGGCATATTTCTGTCCATATTTTTTAGTACGACGTGTAGAAAATCGTAGACTGTCATATTGGTAGTCTTATTTTTCCTGAAGCCTTTTTGCTCACAGCATAATATGGAGCTGTTTTCTAAGTAAGAGTACAGTTCTCTGTGCAAATATTTTTCAAAGATTTTTGATAAGACAGGAATAAGTGCGATTGGTCTATAACTATCTATTAGCTGCTTATCTCCTTTTTTAAAATAAAGGTTTAATAATAGAGATTTTAAGTGCATCTGGATATTTACCCTCACTTATGCCTATATTTATTATATGGCTCAATGGTTCACATATTTGGTTAGAAACCTCTTTGACAATTTTTGTGCATATGCCATCGTACCCTACACTGTTAGTGTTTTTAAGAGAAGAGATTATTTTCAGAATGTCGTTTAGTAGACACGGGGCCATGAACATGGAGTCCTTTTTATTTTAAATATGTTTTGTTGATGATACTCTACAACTACCCGTTGCGTTGGTTGAATTTTGTCTATGAAATAGTCATTGAATAGTTTAGCAATGTGCTTTGGATTAGTAATGGTTTTATTATTAAACTTTAGTTGAGGTATATGAGATTTAGGTATATTTAATTTTGAATCATTTATTAGTTGCCACGTAGCTTTGCATTTATTTTTGGATATTTTTATTTTATAATCATTTTGAGCCCGTTTTGTCAAATTGATATTTTTTAAAATAGTTTTGAATAGTCAGTTAGCTTTCTTTTATTTTTAGGTATTGGTTTTTTTCTATATTGCCATAATAATTGGCGTTTCTTTTTGCTACATATTTTAACACCTTGCGATATCCATTTATTGCTTCTGCTTACTTTTATTGTAATTCTAAGTTTGGGAAAACACTGGTCATAGAGAAACGAAAACATTTCGATAAATCCGTTGTAAGCTACATTTTTGTCAGCCGATTCATATACCTCAGAGAAAGTTAAATTTCTTAAATATGATTGGAATTTGTTTACGTTTTCCCTACTGTAGTCGCGTCTTGTAGTACGCCAATTATTGACGCAACACACTGTCCTTACTGGACATCTAAGAAGCTGTGCAGTGTGGTCAGACAAACCCAATTCTAATACTGAGCCTTTACAAAGTCTACCAAAGTTATGCGCAAATTTATCAATGCATGTCAGGCTTTTCATCCGAGTGGGCTCATTGAGTGCTAACGTCAAATTAAAATTTAAAAACACATTTTTAATTTCTAATCGCGATAAGGCGATAAGGCCGCCACTTGTACTATTTCCATTTCAATGTAATTTTTTTATACATACATACATACATAGACTCACGCCTGTTTCCCAGAGGGGTAGGCAGAGACAACGGATTTCCATTTGTCACGATCTTTGCATACTTCTTTTGCCTCGATTACTGTCATTTTTTTACTCTATGTTATGTCTTTGGTGTGCACTAAAGAGTTATCTATCCATCTATAAATCAAACCTAAAATTTCATACCTGTTTTTTCTAATCAGTATCTCAATAAAACCAATATGACTCCTAATAAAAAGTCTTAGTCGTATTGTTTACGCTTTTTCCCAAAGAGACTATTCCAATTTTTGTCAGTGCTTACGATTTTAAGAATCTCGTCCACCTCTTCAAATCTTGTCAAGTTATTGTGTCATTGACACTAGTTGTGTCATATTAGCATACTAACTACAAAAACTGCACCTTGTATTTAAATTGTGGAAACATGTTATTTCTTAGTTAATTTTTTTTTGTTAATAATAATAAAGGCAAACGAGTAAGCGGGTCACCTGATGGTAGGTAATCACCGCCGCCCATTGACATTCGTAACACCAAAGGCTGCAAGTGCGCTGCGGCCTTTGTGAAAGGGATAGGCTGGTTTCTTGAAGGTTGCCATGTCATACTGTATCGGAAATACCTTTGCAATTAAAAAAAGCGGTAAAAAGTTTCTTGTGAAACTAACGGTGGTAGACGACCATTCATCCACGTGACATGGATGAGATCTCCATTTCTGGCGAGAGGCTCTGTGGCGGAAAGTGGCGGCAGGTATAAATTCGAACAATTCCCCAGCACAGTCCCCGTGATAAATGTGGTAATGGACTCATAAAGATGCCATGTCTTTTATTTACCAAATATACTAAATACATATGTCCTGGGTGCTTAAATATGTGTTAAAGTGTGAACGTCACGAATCCACAAATTCTTGTGTCAACATCTCAAAAACAATAGAAAGTGTTTTGCATATACGTAAACATTTTGTAACTGACCGGTCGCACGAGTTTGGCTCAAGATGATCTAAGATATCCTGTTACGGAATTTATGTACGTACTTGTTGTTTGTGCATTTCTCTTATTCTGTTTATAGAAATATGACTCACCGTTTACCATCACGTAGCTATATTTAATTTTTAAGGTGAAACTGTACCACTTCAGTATTTAACGGAGTGTTTGATCGAAAAGGGGTGTTTTACAGCTGTAGATATGTTGCCTTATTGATTTTGGGTGTATATAAAACTGAGTTGAAACTATCTTGAGTCCTCAAAAATGGCCTCAGAAGAGTTAAGACACTCAAAACTATCTTAAATAGTCTGTTTACATACTGAGTTTATCTAAAGAGATCATGCGCTGGAAACGATATGACATAGGTCTTTATTAAGCTTGTTACAAAGTTCATTTAACAATTCAGTTATTGAACAACGATTGGAAATCACAATTATATAAACTGTAATACCATTAATTAAAGCGTTATTTGCTGAATCTTTTTATAACAGACTTTTCGTAACGTCTGAGGATGGGACTATCTGCAAATCATGGGCCAACATAGTGAAAGCGAGGAACACATTCTATGTGCATCCGTAGTATGCGCTGGAATACGTATGAAGATTTGGAAATCGGCACTTATGAAACCAGAAGAATAAATATAATAACTCAGATTGAATTAAAACGTCTTAATAAAGAAGAGGGGATGGATTAGGGTAGATAAATCCTCATTAGCGTTACTCGTGTATATTTTGCTCATGTGCTAGTGGTGTAAGATGTCGAGCCTTAGAGCCGGCAGGTTCAATTCTAAATAAAACCAAATAAAATTTGTATTGTTGGTTGATGCATTACTCTCCGCGCCTCAAAGAGTACGTAAAGCTATCTGTCGTCGTTGGCACATCTTTAATAATCGTTACACGAAAATAGAAGCCGAAATAAATCTGAGCCCTGATCAAGATGGGTATCTTGATTACTCTCGGGTATCGAGTGTGGTTACCTGTTAGTCGATTAATACTGGTAGCTGCAAAAGCTTACACTGGGAGCAGACTCCAAAGTATGCATCATAAGTTTGCAGTCAATCTCACTTTCAACTGGAATATAAATATGTGATACATGTTGTATATCAAGAGCACATGTTGTTTTACATAATTTTACTCGTAAAAGTTGATACATAAGCTTTGTCTTTAACAATAAGCTATTTGTCCGTTAGAAACTGACGGGTTTTAATTTAGTAGTAAGGAAAAGGTTAGTTCCTACTGAACTAGGAGAAAGGTGATGCTGGCATAGAGCCATTTCAATACTAAACTAACCATGTTTACGATGAACGTGTAACAATGGATTATAAATCTTGGAATAAAACATGGAACACTGTACATAGTTTATAATGGTATTGATGGTAAACGGATATACGGTTATACTAAGTAATACAACAAGTAAGTTTTGACTGCACGTGTGGCGCAGTGGCTAAGACAGTCGCCTGTCGTTTGTGTCGTGGGTTCGAGTCCCGCACCGGACAACTATTTGTGTGATCCCTGAATAGTTGTTCTGAGTCTGTATGTAATCGGTGTCCGTCTATTATATGTTTGTAAAGTACACAGCAACACAGGAATAAGATTATCTAGGGCGAGCGTAGTCTTCTTTAAAAAAAAATAAGACATTATCTTATGTTTGTCGATACTACTATCCGCATCCAGTGACTTAAAAGATCGTCGGTTCACACTGTTGGTGGCCAGCCCAAGCTGCGTCTTCCGGTTTGTGGCCGGCAGAACCGACGGCTGCTGAGACAGAATGTGAAGTGGCGGCCACCTCGAGGCCGCCACTTCACATTCTGTCTCAGCAGCCGTCGGTTCTACGAGCTGTGTGTTGCAACCGTTGCCATTTCAGCTTGGTAATTCTTATAGCTTTGGTCTGTCTGCGGATTTCGACATTTCATTATTTATTATCATAGATCATGCCAGCCGAATGACATCCACTGCTGGACAAAGGCTTACCCAGAATATTTCCACAATGGAGTTGTGTCCATCATTTGGAGGGATAATGCCGTAATCGCCACGCTTGGCAGACGGCTTGATGTTCGCAATATGGTAGTCATAGTACACAGAATGATGCAGTTGCCCGTTCTCTAATAGATATTCCCTCGGGACGACTTCTACTTCCCCTACAGGATGAGATGTGGTGGTTATATTGTATACCGTCAGCATACTATCATAAAATGTAATTCTAAAACATTCAAAACTAAATTCAGTAACAATATCTACCTGTACCTAGAATTAATTATGTATGTGTAACTTATCATAAAACTCACATATTTAGATTATTTATAAGCACTGAATAAAAACTGTTTTCGTTTTTATTCTTTTATACCACAAAAAATGAACAAAGAATCAAGTGAAAATCGAACGCGTTGAAGTCTTTTGTATCAGCAAACAATTTTATTGGGAGCTTGAATGTGTAGATTTATATATTTTGCTTGTAACATATTCAAAGATTTCTCAAAGTTCTTATGAGACATACCGCACGGGTATGCTAGGCAAATCTCTAGCTTCTTCAATATTTTTTTTATACTTTAGTTTTGCATTGTGAGCTTCAAAGTGTATTTTAATACCTAAGTACTGAATAAATTTAATTATTGCCAGAAAAATACTACTAACTTTAAATTTAACCCAGAAACTCAATAACGCTGTCATAAAATAAAAATAAATATTCCATCGACTCACCTTTATCTACAACACAACATAAAGCATAATGAAATATAATAATATCATTTATTATCATGCATCTAACGAACTATAAGATACAATCTGTGTTTAAATCACTCGCGTCGCGTGCGCATCATTATTTGTCATTAGGTGGTGCCAGATGGTTATCGTGGAACACATAAATTATGTTGAATTTAGGTTTTTGATTTTGGTTTTGCGTGTTGAGTTAGTAACTTTATTTTATTTTATTTTATTTTATTAGGGAAGCTAACAGCTACATACAATTGGTTACAAATTTTGGTAAGTAAATGCCAATAACAAGCTTCCACAACTAATTAACTAAATGGATGCATCTCCGGTCTACTTAATTAATTAAAGTAATAACAATTCTACAAATGGTTTTGAAAGATTGAGCCAATAGTGCTATACATAGATTTATACATTATCAATGAAATATCTAGTTAATTTGGATCTTGTAGAATTTTTGCTAGTAGTAAACAGATCAATAAAATCAAAACGACTGTCATCATTTAACTTGTTAAATTCATTGAATACTCTAGGCAGAAAGCTGTTGACTCTAAAATTGGTGTGGCATGGAGGACAGTTTAACAAGAGATTTTTACGTAATTTTCTTACAGGTATTGACAACTTGATTTTTGAAAGAAGTTCGGGACAGTCGATATCACCCTGGGCAATATTGAGAAGAAAAGTTATATCAGAAATGTTTCGTCTTACATGCAATGGTAGAATATGCAGTTTGACACAGCGCTGCTCATAGGTGATAGCGGCTAGGTGGTCTTATTTGAATTTAAAACCTAAGTAACGGATAAATTTTCTTTGAATCATCTCGATCTCATTGGAGTAGCAAGAATAGCGCGGATTCCAAATCTGTGAAGCGTATTCCAAGTGACTTCTCACATAGGAGCAATATAATACTTTAATGGTTTTCATATTTTTGAAGTCATTTGAACAGCGAATCAGGAAACCTAAAGCCCTAAAGGCTTTGTTGACTGACTCGCTGACGTGCTGATCAAATAAAAGCTTACTATCATGCACTACACCCAAATCTCTTGAAACAGTCCTCCTTTCTAAATTATGATTTTTGATTGCATAATCAAATACATAAACTAGACGCTTTCGTGTGAAGCTCATTGCGAAACATTTAGAAGCATTTAAATCTAGTTTATTATGACGACAATATAAATCAAGACGTTGGAGGTCCTCCTGCATTAATTTGGCATCTTGAACACAATTAACTGTACGGAATATTTTCATGTCATCGGCAAATAACAAAAAAATGGAATGTATGAAACAGGGGCCAACGTCGTTGATAAAAATAACGAAAAGTAGGGGACCTAACAAAGAACCCTGAGGGACGCCAGAAGGAATTCTAACCCACGATGAAGTATAGCCACTCAACACTACTGCCTGAGACCTGTCTAGAAGATAAGACGAGAACCAGTCATGGAGTCTACCGTGAATACCGAGATCCAGGAGCTTAGCAAGTAGGATTTTGTGGTCTATACGATCAAAAGCCTTGCTGAAATCAGTATAGACCACATCAACCTGATTACCACTGTCCATATTATTGGTTAAGTATTCATTAAATACCAACAGATTAGAAGTGGTCGATCTGCCTCTTACAAAACCGTGTTGTTCTGGTATGAACACTAATTTCACTGAGTCATAAATATGATTATAAACTACACGCTCGAGAACTTTCGCTATCAAACATAATTTCGATATCGGCCTATAATTTGTAACAGCGTTTCTGTTTCCATTTTTATGAATAGGTGTAACGAAGGCTGATTTCCATATCGATGGCACGACACCTTCCTTCAGTGATCGTCTGAAGAGCAAAGTTATAGGCGCGGATAGTTCTTTAGCACACGCAATTAAGAAAGAGGCTGGTATTGAATCGGGACCAGCGGACTTGAATGGATCAAGAGCTTTCAATAGCTCATAGATCTGCTCTATACTCACCTGAACTGTGGAAATGTCACAGACCTGGCTACTAATTGAAGGGACTTGTGATGATGTCAAAAGGGGATTGTCATCAATGAGAAAGTTAGATGCAAAATAACCCGAGAAAAGTTCACTAATACCTGGTCCAGTATCGCAGTACGTATCTGCGTAATACATTGAAGCTGGGAAATTAGTGTTACCCCGTTTAGTCTTAATATAAGACCAAAAACGCTTAGGGTTTTCGGTTATAGAATTTTCTATACTACTAATGTATTTTTTGTAACATATATCTTCCATTTCCTTTATTCTATCACGAAGCAAATGGAATGTGTGACCATCAGACCTATTATTGTAAGTTTTAAACTTTTTAAAATATTTGAATTTTTCTTTTATAGTTTTAATCAGCGCACCATTGTACCACGGGGGATAACGGGTATTTTTAGTTTGTCGTAAAGGAATATATTTGGACCTAAGACGGTACAATACATCATAAAAGGAATTCACAGCGTCATCTAAACTTTCAGCTCTAAGCAATGCCCCCCAATCGACATCCGCAATTTCACTGCAAATCTTTTCATAGTCCCCAAGCTGATAACAAAATTTTGTTCGTGGATATTCATTAAGTGTGATAGAGTAAAGAAATGAGGGTTTGATTACCAAGCTTTTGTGATAAAGGTCCTCAGCGACAAGCGGGTCGGAACAAGATGACACAGAAACAGGGTCATTGCAAAGACATCATATCAACCAATTTATTTATTTTCTTTATTTTTTATCACATACGATACGAAATTTCAAATCTAAGATGGTTACAAGAACACTTTGGTTGAACCTAAAACGTTGACGTATATTATATGTATACATTATTGTAAACGTCAAGAAGGTCTATATGCTTTGTGGTAAGATTTATAAAACTACCATGCTTACATCAACTTACCACTCCCAATCAAGCGACCGGTAGGTATGCTTGTTGACTGCTTCCTTTTTAAGCTGACATATCCTACCTATAAACGATCCATCTGCCAAAATTTCAGCTAAATAGATTCCCTGCATGGTCATTGGTCAGTGATTAAACTAGAAACAAAATTGAAAAAAAATACACATAACAATAATCATTCCAGCTATGTAATTAAAAAGACTTTCATTCCAGACAACAAAGACTATATAATTTGCTTATCTAAGTTCTTATAAAGACGTCAATAAAATAATTAACGACATTCCATCACTTCTCCCATTGTTCAACAGTAGGCAACAGTTTTCACAATTTTCACTATTAACAATAGTCAATATTTAGAGAGCTCTCCTTTGTAGAGGCGAAAGTGTTCTCAGTTAACTTACCTGTTTGTGTGTTAGCTAGTGGAGCTAGAAACTGAATGTTGTTTAGCATTGTTAGGTTTTAAGCATTAGAATATTGCGTACACAATTCTGTAGTAATTCTGTACTCTTATTAGCAAATCTTATCAGAGTTGTTCTACCCTCCCACTAACCCTTTGAAATTACTTATCTACTATTGACCAATGACTAAAACCGGTACCCATACCTTAGTGTGAAGTTGTTTTTAGGGTTCCGTAGCCAAATGGCAAAAAACGGAACCCTTATAGATTCGTCATGTCTGTCTGTCTGTCTGTCCGTCCGTATGTCACAGCCACTTTTTTCCGAAACTATAAGAGCTGTGCTGCTGAAACTTGGTAAGTAGGTGTATTCTGTGAACCGCATTAAGATTTTTACACAAAAATAGAAAAAGAGTAATAATTTTGTGGGGTTGCCATACATAGAATTGAAACTCAAATTTTTTTTTGATCGTACCCATACATGGGTACTATGGATAGGTCTTCAAAAATCATATTGAGGTTCCTAATATCATTTTTGGCTAAACTGAATAGTTTGCGCGAGAGACACTTCCAAAGTGGTAAAATGAGTGTCCCCCCCCTGTAACTTCTGAAATAAGAAATGATAAAACTAAAAAAAAATTATGATGTACATTACCACAGAAACTAACAACGAAAATTGGTTTGAACGAGATCTAGCAAGTAGTTTTTTTTAATACGTTATAAACCGCAATTTACTCTCATTTAATCAACTGAAATACTTGCTGCTACGGAACCCTTCATGTGCGAGTCCGACTCGCACTTGGCCGGTTTTTTTTGGCTGGCCTGTTGATATTGTGGTAAGTAACTCCGAGTGCTAAGCCAGAGCACTTCAAATCCCCACCCTGGATAAATCTTTGTGTGATGAATATATTTGTTTTACTTACCAAAAGAAATAGAAAATCTGTTTATCCTATATTAATATATATCATTACAAAAAATATCAAAACACCCCGACAGACCTTGAAAGTGACATCCGATTTTGCCTTAAAATGGGCACAATATTAAAAAATGTAACCTTCAAATAACCTTAATTAGCACTTATTTCAGCAATCTGGCAATTATATAACTATATTAAAGAATTACGAAATAATCTTATAGAAGTAGCATAAGTATCTTCGCAATTTATTATATTATTTTTCATATCTAATACCTACTCGTATAATAGCTGCGAACTGGCGGCTATTCAAATATTACCACATCATTCTGTAGGCTTGATTAATTTGAAATCCTGTAATAATTGCAATGTTAATTATTAAATTGATAAGTTTTAAATGATTTGTATTACATGGTTTTATAATTATAAAAATTAATACGATCATGATAATTTATTTCATAAAAATATTGCTAACGACTAATTGAAATAAACAATTATTTAAGATAACTTAATTTGATACTATTTTGAGATATGACCATGGTCAGTCTCCATGGAGAATAGTAGTCAGGTGCACTCTCTGTTGCTAAACTGTTATATTCTCAAGGGGCGACTTAATTTGCTCTCCGAGGCACATGAGCTTGACCTCGCCAAATCTCTGACCCTGGGCTAATAATAAGAATTTATCTATACCGAAATATCTCATTATAACTTTTTGGTTTTGATTTAAACCCAAGTCCTGATTATCTAGGTAAGTATAAGTATAGTGACATACATGCTCAATCATGTGTCATTAGTTACAAACGATGGTATGTAGTAAACTTACATTCACCCACAAACGATCTTGTCGATAGGCTTCGATGAGGTGTAAAAAACATTAAAATTAATGAACATAAAATTACATTGAATAATTGCTTGCTCATCTTTCTAATTTCATGGTTCAGAGATTGTGGCACAGCTTCTACAATACAGAAAACATTAGCTTAAGAAATAGTATATTTTAGAAGTAATGATGTAAACACACGGTCAAATTACCGTACGAGGATTTTATATTTATCTAAAAATCATTAATATTAATCATAGCATTATCATAGCCAACCAAAATCCTTTATCATTCTGTGGGGGCGTTGAAGTTGTCTAGAGGGTAGATATATGTACCAGAGAACGGGCAGCTGCGACGCTCTGAATACTATGACCATTGTACGATCGCCAACTCGTCTACCAAGCAAGCCGATTATGCCATATCCCCCCCAAGATCCTTCTGGGAGTTTTTGTATAGCGGTAGAAGCTGTCGATGATAAACGGTGATTAAGATGTGATGGTTGAAGATAATGTCAAAATACTGCCTTTTATCTAACCTGCAATCATGTCAACGAAAGGCAGAAACCATTGTCAACCTATTGAGCCTGTAATGTGATCCACATTACTTCATTTTTTACTAACAATTTTAAAACTAGTGGAAGCATATTGCTCGATATCAACCATAGTTCGTAAATAGTCTTGACTTTATCAAGTTTGTATCGTCAAAGCTTATCAATGATTATGACCATGCATGACATGTATTTTTTTAATTTCGAATGCATATTGTATAAAAAAAACATTAGCTTTCTGCACATCGTCTGTACAAACTTTATCAGAGTCAAATTGCATAGTCCTCAATCGCATAATTTAAAAAAAAATCTTTTACACAGTTTTTCATTATCGATTTAAACATTAAAAACAATATGAGTAGGTATTTCCGATCCGGTATGATATGGTTAACTTCAAGAAGGGTGCTTATTCCTTTCTCAAGGTACTTGCAGCTCTGGTATTACAGGTGTCCACGGATGGCGGTGATAACGTACACCATCAGGTGACACGTTTGCCTTGTAAAATATTTATATGATTGACATTAAGTCAACCTTCAATGACGTAATTGTTGGACTTTATATAATACTGTATTAAGTTATTTCATAGTTTGGTGTACTCAAAGGGGGCCAACGCAACGGAGCCCTATTTCAAAGCCTACACTGTCCGTTAATCTGTGCGTCCGACCATTAGACAGTCTGTATGTATATCATGGACCCTAATAGTAGCTGTTGTCAGTTGAAATTTTGCCATTTTGTATATTTCTATAACAAATCACCATGACTCATTTTTGGTTTAATTTGGTTTTTGGTTAATAAATAATAAAAAAAACTTAAAATGTAACATTCTATCACCGCTGCACAACTCTATGCGAAGTTGCCCAGCAGTGTCCTACATAAATGCCATCCAGCCTTACTGCAAACATGGCCAATATACTGTTTGAGCTAGCCCACCCTTCCTTATGCACACCTTTTACGGCATAGTAGTAAAAAACATCTACTCGCGCTTCAGCGAACATCCCTGACGAACTATACAAGCGGGCAGCCCCAACAGCACCCTGAACACATTGTTGTATTGTTAGCTTTTGAGTTTATCTAGTCTGCAGGTTGCATTTATAGAACCATGTGCAATAAACTCTGAACAGAGTAATTTTATAACAAGTCATAAACATAAAATATAATTATAAAATAAAGGGAATAACGTGAGATTTTCATGTATTGTTGTTCGATCACTGACAGTATTCTACGATGATATGGAACCACCTTTTGTGTACGAGTCGGACTTGAAACGGCCGGTTTTATAATTTGTTACGAAATGATACATTGAAGGGTAAATTGGCAGTGAAATGTCAATTACACCGTCAGTGTAGTGATGACTTTTATTTTTCTTCCAATAGTCTCGAAAGCAGTACCTATCCTTGACTGTGCTGGGCAAGGTCTATCATGTTCAACGGCAGAAAGAAGAAAGATTCAAATCCCGGGTCGGATTAACAAGCAGTATTGAGATTTTTCTGACAAGAACAATACCGAGCAGTAGCCCGTCGGAGTTTGGAATATGGCGTTGTAATTGCCATCGGTCTCACACCTGATCTCTTGTGAGAATCAGTTGAGAGAGATTGGTAGCGAATGAAAAGAGAAAGCACCTGAGTTTACGGAATAATTCCTATCATAATTATGTCCCGGGTAGTGGGCTAGCTCAGTTAAGTTCCGCCAGTTGTCGATATTCCTGCAAGGAGCACAATCATTGATTAATCTTTATAAGGTTACCTAACGTTTAACTAATAAACATGTGAAATCGTAAAATTTAGAGCGCTTTAAAAAGAATCTGAAGGGTATTGGCAAATATTGATGACATTTTTATAGATTTACATATTCAAGAGATTTCCATATATCCGCTTGGTCAGTCAAGTGTCATGTATTAGTGTCTCGCCTATGATTCTAGGTCAAAGCCATGTTTGACTAAGTAATATTTTATGAAAGTGTGGTTTTCTCGGCGTCTTGGCATTGGTATAACCTACCATCTATTTTCTATGAAGGATGAACAATTTAAGCCTACACTTAGTAGCTGACCACAAGCTAAATGGTCTTTTTCTGCAATTTTGGTAAAAGAAATTGGTCAATTTTGACTATATTTACCAGACCTTCATTGATTCTAATATACGGTTCTGCTTCTTTTCTTTGATATAAATAAATAACAAAACCTTCTATATAAATGTACAAAACGAAATAATCTAGAAAATAATGATATTTTCTGGAATGTTTTCTTTTGTACACCGAGTGAAAAGAAAGCACAAAGCCATTTCTAAAAATATACAAAACAAAATAATCTAGAAAATAAGCATATTTTCTAGATACAAAATAATCTAGAAAATAAGCATATATTCTAGATTATTTTCTTTTGTAAGGTATTATAATTAGGTTTGTGATTTCTTTTTCACTGAATTTGCATTGTTAATATATTATATGTACTGCGTTTAATGATGACCACAAACCGAGTTGGCTCAAATTAGGTTTTTATATTCATTGTTGATGAAATAAGTAAGAATTACAGTCGGAATAAAAAATAAAATATTTATCTGTTAATTCATTTACTAACGACCGATGTGTTATTGTTTCATATACATGTTACCAATAGCAGTGAAATATATGAAACATTATTCAGCTTACCGCTTGTATTCATGCCAAGTTTTAATGGAAATAAATACTTCACATTAAGGTGTGTTGAGTCCACATTTCTCTTGTACCTATAGGCACAGTTGACCTACCTCGTATTCGGTGACCTATAGGTCAGTGAATACGCACTTATTGCCCACGTAATATCAAGGTCAAGGTATTGCGTCGACTATGTAATTGCCCTCATAAACCTAGTAAACGTAGAATTTGCAAGAAGCAGTACTTTGACAAACCCATAAAAGCCTTATTGTTTTTTTCATTTGTATTAAAGAAAGGCACCTTTCAATAGGATCAGCGTTTGATGTTTGGTTTTGCTTGAAGTCGAAGCTCGATAGCAGGTTTTCACCCGCTATCGAGTTCAGTCAGAGATCAGTTAGCCTTTCTCTGGAAAGGTCAAGTTATGGAAACACCGTGACTTGCTGATTTCATTTATAGACTGTAATAACAAGATGTGTAATCACTCAGATTCCGAATACTTTCACAAAATAAAAATTTAGTATTAATAAATTGTATATTCATTGTTTCTATGTTTATTAATTAAAATCATATTTCTAAAAATATATTCAACTCCTATATGAAATTCGTTTGTGAAAAACTTTAAATCGCACTTGTGAACTGAGAAATAAAAAACAAATAAACATAATACACGGATTGTCAAAAAAAAACTACGCGTGGTTAATTTACAACTTTGAAGCTTGTTTAACGCCTTCATAATTATACTCTTCGGAGAACTGTATTGAAACTTAGTTGAACTCTGTACCATCATTCTCCAACCTCTCACTTCTATTTACTCATAAAATCTACAACACTGTATGCAATAATTGCAGTACACTTAACATCTTCGACGCCAAACAACTCAAATCTAGTGAACGTAGGTTATTTTGCACAATATTAGCACACTAATGATGAAACTGTCAGTCGATAGATCGAATATGGAGGAGTAGAACTAATATGGTTTTATGAGTTTGATCTATAAATAACGTTATAATGATGGTTTTTGTTTCGGTTTTGAAGGACACGATTCAGTGGTCTTATGAAAAAAAAAATATGTAGAAGTTGGAATATGAATTGTTTAGGAAAATGAAACTTTAGAAGCAAATAGTCTATACAACTAGATTTACCTTATATCTCGATTTATACTATATTTGCGACAAACTAATTGATAAAAACACTGCTTAAATACTTTTATTCGATAGAAAAGAGGAAAAAAGAGCGCACCTTTAAAGAATACAAATACATACCACTAGATTTTCATTTTTATTTATTGATATGCAGTGCATTTTGAAATTATGAATATTAATGCCGTCTAATGTTCGTCGTAAAGTTTATACTTTACCTGGATTTAAAAATTTTTGTCCAATTACACCATGTTTTAAACTTGGTTTATTATTTCTTTTCACTCTAATTTGAGCTGTAATTGTAAGTCAATATAAGTGAGTTCGTTTTAAAAAGAGAAATTTGGATCTTTTCAGCCTTTTAAGGGTTTCGTGGGTTACCTACGAAAATGAACAACTTAAGTTTTAGAAATATGCAATATTAAATATTTATATTTTGGAATACTGGATACTCAAGCGGCCACTGTAGCTACTTACTATCAATTTGGCTGCAAGCACACATACTTAACTTAAAAAATGTAAAATACCTAGTAAATTATAGTTTTGTAAGTTTACGATAAGTTTTACCAATCTACAATGAAACTTAATTATTGAGTTTCAATTCATTCAAAAACAAGAATAAAGAATATAATCATCTAATAGTATAAACTCTTCAGAATAACTCTTTTATAACCAAATCTCAGATTTTAGATCATGAAAGTCAACTGTGTGCAGTTTTTTGTTGTTACTTGACTAACTTCTTTCGTGCTCGTCTTGAAATTTTATTGAAAAGAATACCCCGCACAGCTGTGACGTAAGTACAATAAATAAATGTATGCTCAACATAGAGGACTCACTTTCTTCAAGTGAAAGTGAGAAATATGGCCTTCCAAATGCTGAATTGTATTAATTTAATGAACGCGACTTCCTTACATTTATCTACCATTGTCAAAAAGAGATACACTATTTCAGACGAAGTCTTTTTAAATAACTGTTTATGATATGATTAAATTAATAGTAAATTGAACTAAAATGTCCTTCTATCTAAACTCACCGCCATGTCAATCTTGTCTACTACTATTCCTCGTGACTTCTCCAGCTACTGGCAGGGCAGATGTTCTGATTTGGAAAAGCAGGAGACCAACACTCAGAACAACTATATATAAAACAAATAGTTATCATCATTTCAGCCGAATGAGGTAATATAAAAATTGTCTGTAAATTTCAGCAAAATCGGTTCAGCCGTTTGCTAGTGTATAGAGAAAGTAAATACAAACGTCGATTTAAATATAGATAAATTTCACATATACAAGGCTACATGTTTGTCACTGTTATTTACATGTTCGTCATTATTCTATACATTCCTCCACTACCGTAAAGAGGTGGCTCTACCGGCTTTTAATAATAATTCCCGAACTTCACCTATGATCTACGACTACTACTGGACAAATTCCTCCTCCGGATTCATTTGGAGGAATATACCGTAATCGCCACTCTTAGCAGACGGGTTGGCGATCGCAGTATGATGGTCAGAGTACACCGAGAGACGCTGCTGCCGTTCTTTGGGAGACATTCTCTTGGGTTGATTTCTACGACCCCCTCATAGAATGGGGTACGGATATTCTTTGCCATAAAATGGCACAGCAAAAGTTATGGAACTTATAAAAACAGATATCATCACTGGCGGCCTGAGTTAAACGTGTTCGTCTAATTATTTTTGTTTTAAAAACATATGAACGTAGCAAAACTGTCGGCAGATCTCCATTGGGCACGATTTTAACGTTTTAATGTTAAACGGTTTCTATAAAACTATAATTAATAGGAAATCAGGTCAACGAATTAATCAATAAAAGATTTCCATTGATGATACCTTATTAAAATAAAAGTGGTTTTGCCTGTTTTCAAACAAATATTTTCTTCATCAGACATTTTTAATTAAATATACTAAATTTCAACATGTTACTTGCAACATATTGCGATTCATAAATATTTAAAGATATAAACTATCGGCAACCCGTTTGCCAAGCGTGGCGATTATGGTATATGCCTCCAAATGAAGGATACAACTCCATCATAGAAATCTTTTAGGGAGCCCTTCGTCCAGCTGTGGAAATGCTATGTTATATTCCCCTGGATGGAATATGATATTGAGGCCAGTCTCAACGAAGAAAAACCCCTCAGCGAGGGACATTTTATACAACGGCATTTTACAGAGGATAACTGTCTAACACCTATAAGCGCAAGGGTACTTACTCTCGTAATCTGGTGTAAGAGGTGAAGTGCTGGACCCAACAGCTTTACGCCCTCTGGAAGGCGAGAGGGTGTGATGCCGCTTACTTTTTAACTCATGGTTGGTACCGAGAATTTTTTACTTAGATAGATAGATAGATAAACTCTTTATTGTACACCTTAAGAAATAATACAAAGCGACAACATAGAAATTATTATAGTACAATTGGCAGCCTTATCATAAAGTGTGATCTCTTCCAGGCAACCACCTAGGTTGCCTGGAAGAGTGAAAGGAGAAATGAGTTACAGAGATGGGGCAGTTGCAAGTGTACAAAGTACTATATTATAAGGTACTATTTGTACCTTATAATATTTTATATGGCATTATGTGAACTAGATAGATTATATACGTTTTTACCGATACGGGCTTCAAACCCAGGACCTTGTAAGCTGCGTTTCATTTTCAATTCATATTTGGTACGGAAATATAATCATTGTGTGACCCTGACGACTTTAATTCGCTCTTGGCCGAGATTTTATTAAAAAAATTATCACCATTAGTAAAGATTACATTTAAAACTAACACCACTCTTAGTAAGTACTTAATCACTCCACTAATACTAATTAAACAGGTACAGTTGAGTTCAAAAGTTGTTAGCTTCCAACCTTGACTTCACGGTCAATGTCATCTTCGCATGTAGCGAGTTATGAAACTGATAAATTTTGGACAAGTCATAAATAAAACGTGTCAATATTCAGTATATATAACTGCGAATCCAAAGTGAGTCGTAGTATTGTAATAAACCCATAGGATCTCATTAGCTGCGGTTAAACCCGCCACCGCTAGTCTAACGAGGTACTTAATTCACACACTAGCTTAATGTTACGTACGGAATAATAATTATTGTGTGACCCAGACGAACTTGACCCGCACTTGGCCAAATTTTTATTAAATTTGTAATTGTCATTAGTAAAATTAACAGTTAAAACACAACTCTACCACCATTATTAAGTTATAGTTTTTGTTTACATTTTTATTGAGTTTAGTTTCTGTTGCTTTTTATTTCTTTCCAAACTTAGTGGAAATTACGCATCAATAAAATTACTTACCTTTGTGAAAAAACTATTTTTGAAACATAGTTAAGTAATATGGGCATAATTGTTCCCCGGTAAGTCCTTTTCTTTCATTTGAAATTAAATTCATGACGAAAAGAGAGAAAAGTTGATAGTAATAGGAACGGATAGTAACGAATATTTTTTGTTCTGATAGAAACTTCGAATGGATTTAACAGTAAATTTAGGAATAATAAAGATTTAAAATACGTATTTGAGTCTCAATGTACATTATTTCGAAGAAAATATAGGCAAAAACTCACAATGCCGTATCCAAAATTCAATAGTCAATGTGCACTTTCACTCAAGCGCGCGCCCGGCGGCGCGACGCGACGTCCGAAAGTCCAAATAGTGTATTGCCATAGAATAAATAATACAAGGTATAGTCAACAGATATATTATGAGAGTTTGTTTAAAAAAAATCTTAGTATTGTTAAATTTATACGTGTGACTAACCTAATCAAAAATATACAAAATAAAATTTATGTAAAATTCGACATTTGCCATGTATATTAATAAATTCCGGTAGGAATTTTAATTAAATTTCTTAATAAAAGCTTAATACAAAATAATATTCATCGTAGCCACATTACTTTACCTGTACTTGGAAATATTTGTCTGTCCACTTCAGACTCATGCATAAAATAATTTCATAATTTACATAAGCAATAGTGTTGGGAAAGCAGTATTATTAAATTATTCTAAATGTGGCAGGCAGATGGATGGATGGACTGAGTGAAACTGCGTCGTAACATTCAAAAGCAACCTATAAATTATAAATAATCAAATATAATAAAAAAATAATAATTAAATAATAATAAAAATTATCTAATTTATATTTTTTTGCTTTATAAATGGTGAAAAATGTATATGAGTATGATCCCATAAAAATTATATTCAAATGGGTAGTTGGAGTCGGTTCTATATTTTCTAAGGCAGTAATTATTGTCTTCTGGCTTCAGATTACCACGAATTAAAACCAGACCCGACTGCGACAGGAGAAAGGTCTGAGTAAGTGGTGAAAAATGTATATAAGTATGATCCCATTAAAATTATATTCAAATGGGTAGTTGGAGTCGGTTCTATATTTTCTGAGGCAGTAATTATTGTCTTGCGGCTTCATATTACCACGAATTAAAACCAGACCCGACTGCGACAGGAGAAAGGTCTGACACCTTTCTCCGGTCGCAATCGGGTCAACCGATAAGAAAGAAATATTGATATACAAATTTGCTGCTGACTGTACTACAATACATTTTACTGCCTCATCACGTCACCTAAATCAAAATACAAATTGATTTATCGTATTTGGGCAAACGAGACGTAGTGAAACGGTCATCGGTAGGAGAAGTGATTTTATAATGGGCGTTTTCTAGAGCAAGTTTTTTGATTATCATTGTGATGGGTTATGTTTATTTTAAAATCATGTTTTATTTGCTTGCGACGTTTATCTACCTTCACACGAAACATTTGAGAGTATTTTATGTAAATACAGCGGATTATTTATTGGTGAGTATGTCAGACTCGCACCGACTTATCCCAACCTGCCGTGGACTTCTTCTGGCGCCTGGTGCTCCCCTTTTGCGCCACGTCCCAGCTGGTCGGGATACTTTCCCTCGGAGGGCTCTGGATTACCCTCTCTATATACTATACTAGCTTTAAACCATAACATGTTGTAAATATAGCTATGGTAATGAAGTTAATAAATATAATAAATAAATATATTGGGACGACTACCACACTGCCGTCTTAACCCAAAACAGGCAGAGCCTGTATTATAGCAACAATACAACTGATAAACATACTTACCTATATATTTCTAAATAGATTAATTGAAATGTGATTTAACTTACAATAATAATGGTATCGTAATCGTGTTCATCACAGAAAGATTTGATATTGATTTTACCTGAATTGAAATTTTCAATAGTTATATTTGCTCCGGACATTGGTTTTTTCACACAATATGTCAACCAAAATCATCGGGTGAAAAGAGAGAGAGAGGCCGATAAAAATGTTATATAATTATGATATGCAAAAATTTAAAATTGTATAAGCCTAGTTTGTCATCCTATAGAGTGGATGACAAAGTTTAATTTAATTTGGAAATCCGTAAATTTGATTTATCACCAATTTTATATGCCAATTGAACCATATTTGAAAGAAATGAAATATTTGGTGAAACGAAACGCAGTGTAATAGTCACTTGACTTTGTAGTTTAAAGTTTTATTTTAAGTTATATTTTATAATGGAAACTTGTGATATTATTAGGCCGCGTTTACGCTTGATCATAGTGAAGGTGAATATTTAAATTATGTAGCCTTTTTTGTTTCATTCATGGTAGTAGCACGATGTCGAGATGCTGATGGTGCTATTATACCTTTGTACTTTTAAAAGCCCTAATGTGCTTAGCCAATAATACTGCGCCTTACTATAGTGCTTATACTATTTTATTTCTTATAGACGTTAATTAAACTACCTTTTTAACCCGTTTGTTATTATTGCGCTCTATACATATGCCGAATAGTGAGAGGTCATCCTGATGTTTATAATAATTTACTAAGCGTGGTCGCTCGCCTTAGACACTTAAATGAACCCTTTTCTAACTTCAGGACTTTATAAAGGACAGCAGACTAGTGAGAGGTGACGTCATGTTTATATGACCTTGCAGACGATTTACAGAGCACTGTCTGAAAGAAACTTCTGTTAGCTGAACAAATCGATACGAGAGCAACATAGCCTGCTACAGGTTTTACAAGAGAAGTTTGCGGCGCTAAGCCCTGGCCAAGAGTGCGACCGCGAACGCGTTGCGACGACCATTGGCATCCATGGTTCTTATTTTGTATTCTATGAAATTCCCCTCTGATCTTCAATCGGGCTAGTGGACTGCTTATTAACTTAGAGGGCACATTAAATACCTAAATACCTATCCTATAATGCGTCAGAAACCACCTTGAGTCGAGTTTCGAAATCCAGATGGAGTGGAGTCTGGCGAGAGTTACTTAGTTTGTGGTCTTATTTGAAGCTTAAAGCTATAAAGCTTAAGCCCACGCTGGGCTGTATTACCCGGTGAAGTAGAGGCTTTCACCCTACTAGGCTGACTGTAAACCTGTCACCTGTGGGGGATCGAAACTGAAACGAGGACTTCAAGGTAGAACTAGAAGTGAAATTACTGCGTTAACAGCTAAATTACACGAGTTGAGGAGTTGAATAATCTATTTGCCTTGAGGAATTTATCTTTTTTTGCGATGTTTATTAGCCAATCATTTTTTGGTGGTCATTTTTTCTAGTTGTTCATCTAATGCATTCATGATTAAATTAAGATTTTTTGTTTCCTGCGATTTTTATGATTTAGAAAGTACTTATATAACATTTCGTTTTCCGTTATTAATTATTTTAACTGTATATTGAAGTAAAAAATTTGATGGTATGAAAGTTTGGATTTATTTATGATGATGACTTGGTAATCGTGGTATAATAAGATTACAAATGAAAAACTCGTTTAGATTAAGAGAAAACGCTATACTTATTTTCCCTTACGAGAATGGTACAGTAGTGTACTTCCTCCCTATAGATAGGGATAAAATAAAATTGTGTATTACTGATTTTTTTCACAGTAATCGTGACAGTGAACAAAGCTTTGCACGCAAGGCAGTGCTAGGTGTAAAGATAATTAAATATAATCAAATAATAAAACTAAAAATAAACATAAATGTTGATGACCATGGACTAAAGAATTGGGTGATATATTAAAATCGTTACACTTCGAAGATAAGTTGGCGACCGAAGTATGATGGTTATAGTACTCAGCGAGACACTGCTGCGTTCTCTGGGGTAGGAAATCTCCCAGGACTTCTTCTATGATCTCCACGGGATGAGATTAAGAGGTGATATTAGTCGCAATAGTTTGGTATATTGGTAGTCCAAGATTGACTGCTTTGTTGTTCTAGCTGATGACAAACCATAGATAACTGGTCCGGATTCAAATCCCTCACTAAACAGAGTACAGTCATCGACTGGACTCTGTTGAAACTGGCCGAATAGTTTTTGTAGAAATAAAGTAACAAATAATGGTTATTTTTTTGGAAGGTCCTATTTGCAATACTGCTTGGCAATTACGTGTACTAGCGTGTATGTTTAGCAGACTACTTCATTGAGTTCAATGGACTACTTAGTGTAAACGTAAATCCAAAATTATTCTTAAATTCATTAGGCATTATCAAACTACATAATTATTCTTGCGATCAACATGCTGCAGATATGTGATATTTTAGTTGGATCCATTGATGACAGCAAATGCGTGATTAACTGGCTTTTTTATGGTAATCCGTGAGGCGGGTGTTAGAATAGAGTGGCAGTCGTCACTCTACAAACAGATTCTATCAACAAAAAACTGATTCCACGATCATTGAAGGCACTAGAGCAACATGTCATACAAAAAATGTACGATTACGTCCGTTCGTCGACATTATCAAGGCGGTTTACTTGTATTTCCTTTGCGCTGCTGTAAATTATTGTGAATGACAAGGTTGGTTATTGGTGCAATAAACGTTACATCAATAGCAATATTTTCAGTGGATAATAGGTCTTATTACTTCAGTTTTAAATTCCTTACTGTTACTTTATATTTGATGCTGTCTTCCACTTTTTGGAATTCGTGTTACGTTTATGTGGTGAGATATAACATTCATATAGGTAATTATTAATAACTACGTATTTTGGAATTCGTGTTACGTTTATGTGGTGAGATATAACATTCATATAGGTAATTATTAATAACTACGTATTTTGGACTCGTAAGTTAGTACTCTATAGGCATCGTTTGTGGGCCGAGAGGTCGCGGGTTTTATTGCCGCACCAATTAAGCTTTGGGTAAGATTAAAGAGTTGGGGTCTAGTTGTTTGAAGGACTGCCTCAAAGTGCGCGGTTGCCGTTGAACCTGGAGAAAGAAATCAGGCATAAATGCCATCCTTGGTTTTAGTGTTATATTGTCTTGTATATTTTTTTGGTGATAAAATCTGTTTATTAGTGACGTATCCTATGGTGCTTATAAAAATAATTATATGTATTCACACAATGTATGTAACATTCAATATTATTCTGGAAATCTATGCTGTATATTTATATAAAATTTAATTTAATTGAGTGTTTCTGGGACATACCTTTGTTTATCTACATTCATTAGAAGTGCTTGGACCAATCAAAACAATAAAAAAATACTTAGTTCTGTTAAAATTTCTTATGATTAATTGGATACAATTATTTAATTAAATTATTTACATAAATAAATTGATATAAAACCTGCCACGTATTCCCTTATAAGTTTAGTAAAACAGGTTATAAATATTTAATTATTGTCCAGTTTTTATAAAATATGCATTTTCATATTAAAATGTACAATTTTAACTTGAATGTGTCTATTTTATCCTGTTTATATTAAAGTGGAACCTGTATTAGGTAGAGACCTCATTTCAACGAATTATGAGCTTCGTAACCCAGGTATTGTAAATCATTAACCAAAATCAACAAGATAAATTTATTAAGACATGCCTCTATGACCTGCAAATTACCAGTACCGTGAGGACAAGTGTCCAATCTTGTAAGAATTTAATTGCGAAAAATGTCACGAGTTGTAAACGCACTGACGAAATTAAGATGGGCCTTTAAGATTATGTGTCGTATTTTTATTGCCATTTAATTCTTGTAATAAATATACAATGAAGAATGAGTTTTCTTATGTTAGGTCAAGAGTTCAAACATTAATTACGAAAGGTACACTGCACACAAACTAACCTTACTGAGCGTTACAAAAAAACCTCGATTCTTAAAGACTCGCGAACTATAAACAAAAGTTTTCAAAATCATAATAATAAATTTAAAATATCTTCTTTGTGAGCTATGGCTCCATCTCAGTTACACTTGAATGTTGAGCGTTAATAATTCTAGTGTTTCGGAAAGGTGATATATGGACAATTGGATTGTTTTACAGTTGTGAAATCTTAATAATAAATTACATAAGTTAGATGGTATTATGTATTGTATGTTTGGTATTTATTTATTGTGTGTAGAGGTATATTATTTTTATTTATTTATTTACATAGGAAAACCAACAGCTATGAAACATGAACAGAAAAATAGGCTACACGGAATCAATTACAGATTTTCACAATTAGCTATAAGCATCATCAATAAATAATTTTATTTAATTAGCCCCTCTCCGCTCTTTTAATTTCTATTACTGTTTCAATTGCCTGGATAAAATTAGTGGGCGCTCAGAGTATGTTTATCTATCTTGAGAATCTGTTAGTTTATCAGTTAGTTATGTAAATGATTTCTTTGTTTAGTTAGTTAAATATTATTTATTAATGAGTGTTTTTTTTATTTCTAGGTAAGCTTGCAGTCGGTTTGAGGCGTGTTCAAAGAATTTACGATTGTGCTACTTGCGTATAGGTATGATAAATTACATTATTCATATTATTATAACTACACATGTGTAATACACGAGACATTAATTTACCATTTAGGTTTCACCATTTTTATGTATTGTTTTTAGTTGATTAGCAGTTTATTTTGAATTATTCGATGATTAATTCCGATTTCTAAAATTTCATCAGGTTTTGAAAGCAGAAATAAATATGAGTCTTATTTTTTCCTTAATTGATTAATATGTGATCTCTCTTGCCTCTTAAGAGATTAGAAATGTTGCCGTCACCATTTGTTTATTCCTTTATTACATTTGCTTAGTTATTGTTACTAGAACATTTTTTGTATACATTGGTAAACATCTTGACTAATACTTTTCTGCTCAGCGGTGCGGGATAAGTGTATGAATTTGAGATTTCTGCTTGTGAAATTTCTTTCGTACTTACTTACTCGTACTAGACTTTTATGTGAGTAGGATTAATTAGTAATATATTATGTGCATTTCCTATTATATACATAATTAGATTCCATTGGGCCTCTTGACTCTCACATTCTTATGGCAACTATGACTGACGGGTTAAGCATGGTTATGTTAATGTTTCCGTAGCTTAAGTCGCAACTCCAATTAAATTACATACGAATGCGCGTAGTAATTCGCCGTTCAGAATATAATATAATAGTTTCCAGTATGTTATATTTTCATAAGGTGTTTTATTTAACTTACATATAGTTTTTCTTGAAAAAAAAATAGTAGCATCATGAGGTTATAACAATATTCTACACAATTCGTCCCATATTATCTTTAAGGGACTGACAATAAAAATAGATTTCTACGTAAGTTTAAAGTCAATACGATTTGTTTTATCTGGCTCAAAAAGATCTGTCATACCATACTATATTGTAAAGAACTTTGTTGATGTACAAAATATGATTCAACTACTTTACTTTGATACTATAAATATAGGGCTTTATTTAAAAAAGTTTTCTGCATTTCACCGTTATGCAAATACATCAGAAATACATAATAAATAAATAGTACAAAAAAAAGGTTTTTATTCACGTAGACTTTAAAAAAGCGCTTGTAAATAGTCAGAACATGTTTGTAGTAATATAGTTGTATACATTATTATTTCTAGTAACATAGATATTTAGGTACACATTGTATTGATTGTATGAAAACATTTATAAAATTTATTTTATTATAGCAATGATATGCTCGTATCAAGTTATTGTCAAGAGATTATGTTTAATTATCTAGTTAGTGTCTAATATTTTTACTACATATTGTCAATGGTTCTGTCTATATTAAGGTATTATTATTATGACGGACCTTGTGTTAATAACGACGGTCAATATAAGGTAAATATCAGAAACAAAAGAATCTTGAAAAATTTATGATTAGAAATTATTTGGTTGTCTTAAATTTGTCATAAAAAAAGTCATTTGTTTGTCAATTTAGCTCGTAATCAATATTATTATTTTATGAATATATGATACTAGCGGCCCGGTACGTGCTTCACTACGCTTTTAAGTATTAGTACAAATCGTTTGTGTATGGGAGTATAGAAAGATGTTGATTTTACACTTTTTCAAGTCCTTTTTTTTAATTTTCTCGACGTACAAACCTTCCCTGGACTTCCACGAATAATTCAAGACCAAAAGTTGTTGAGTTATAACATAACAACGAAATGTGGCATTGATTTTTATATATTTATATATGAAAACCATATGTTATATATATATATATATATATATATATATATAAGAGGGTATATTATCTCGTTCTTATTGTTTTCTATGCACTCTATATTGACCCGTAATTGTAAACACATACGAGCGTGATTACCGTCAAACTATAAAACTGGGTATTTTCAGTCTGTATAAATATTGTACCACCTGTATAATACTTGTCTTCAGCAATTAAAAAACTTACGACGTATGTTCAATTTGGAGGCTGGACACAAATTACCTATGGCCCTGTATTTTTTGCCATTGACATAAAGACCGTCGCTTCTTGTTTTTATCGCAATTTTAAAGATCTCACATATTAATTACTCATTTTATTACACCTAAATGGTTTAAGGCTCAAATTAGTTGCACGACATCTTATTTAATATCTATCTACTAAATTAATTCTCGTGCTCAAATTATATGATAGTGTTTATGTTAGGCAATATATATGTATATAATTAATAGCATCCAAAGGAGATTTTAACATATTTTAGTCGACTTAAGATTATTACTATTACAAAGCATACAAATTACCTAAACGTTTTTATAGCAATCGATTTGAACACAGCTTATATGAGACCTAAAGCATTCATTATCTTATAAAATATTGATCATAATCTGTACACAAACAATGAAAAAAAACGCGTAACATCCATACAAAAAAAACATATCGTTAAATTCTACTACTTAAAATACCACTTCTTTTATATCCTTAATGTTTTACCCGTTATAGTTGTTATACTATCGGGAAAGTGCGAATATTCGCGAAAGCTTAAGGTGTAAACCATGGAAATTGAGTCCGTCTGCTGAAACAATGCTGAAATTGTAACATAAACAGCGGAAGTAACTTAAGGAGCGGTACATACCCATGGTACTTAACAAATTAAAGATAACAAGTATGTTGAATCCTAAAAATAATTTTAAGCCACTTATACAAAATCTGAGCTGAATCCATAGTCTTTTATGGTAAGTTAAATTTTTTCGTGATTTTTCATTTTAATAGGCGTATTAAAAAGCAATTACGACGCATATAGGTTTTATTATATGTGAATGAATAGAGCTTGTCAATCGAGACGCACTCGCGTTTCGTTGTCGGATCGCGATAAATGATTGTAGTGTCCTTAAGCGTGGGATACGCAAACTTAGCCAATTGTAATTATGTAGTAGCTAAATTTACTTAGTTCAAGGTCGAACTTACGTGAATACTTAGATTTCTAGATAAACTAACTGCGCATTGTTAAATCACCTATTTCCCCGCACTATTAGATTTTCTTACATTATTTTGTACGTTTCCACTTTGCGTGAGCTTACCAAACAATATAATGACATGCAATAAAATAACTACTATTTTCATTGCATTGGGTAAACAAGAATGCAATTTCTGTAGATAAATGTTTGTTAAAATAATTAACAATTATTGCAAAACGATAAAGTACAAATGTAGCGATTATAATCCTCTAATCTCTTTGCAATTCCCATAGCTTTGACACCATTCAAGCATATTGTACAATTTGTTTAATAATTGTAAGGTCACTAATACTTGAGGTCGTATTTTGGCAATGATACTAATTACGATATGAAAGTATGGGTAGGAACATGATAATGTATGACTCCACTACTACTGTTCTGTGTTTTAAAACAACTTCAAATGAATAAATATGAGGAGGAGGTTATCAATTCGTTTCTACTTATCGATAGAGAATTCTTTCGACATGGCCCCATATACGTTTTGTCTTATTCAAATTGGTTGTCCAATGCTGTAGTGGCCTCCCCCAAAGATCTCCACAATTACCGGTCTTACCTTAACCGCTCACTGCCAGTTCAGCTTTGCTATCTCCATTAGATTACATTAAATTGAAAATGTATTGATTGACAATACATTTTCTGCATTTATTATTTTATTTTAGTTTATATATAATCCAATGGAGATATGATCGTACAGCCTATTGCATTTTTATTTTATGTATTGGCTAAAGCAGCTGTGGTAACTATTAACTGCTACCTACCTGGCAGTAGCTTATTCAATCGTGGTTAACGAGTTCCAGGGGTTAAATCCCGGTTCAACCCTAAAAGTGTCATTAGGATTTTTCTGGCGAGAAAAACTTTCAGCAGTAGTATGGCAATTAACGGTTTATTCTGCACTTGATCCCTCCTCGTTCAATGAAAAACATACGGGGCAGTCTTCGGGTACTGTGATAGAACGGAAAACTATTTTTTACTTTTTCTCGAATGGCGACGAACCGAAAGACGGAGCGTGGGCAGGCCCTCTACAAGATGGACCGATAATCTTATGCGTGTCGCTGGAAACTGCTGGATGGGAATAGCACAAGACCGGCAATTGTGGAGATTTTTGGGGAGGCATTTGTCCAGTAGTGGACGTCTTTCGGCTGATATGAAGATATGATTATACAAACACTTCTAATGTAAATAATTTATGATATAATAGTCACACATCTAGCTCATGGAAAGCACACATGACGATGAAGTTTGTTCAGCCAAAAATGGTCAACGCGCCTAAACAAGTTTTAACTAAATAATGAGAGTACCACTGTGTCTGGACACACCCTTGTCCGTTATAATGAGTTATTTCCGGCGTAGTTAGCTACTCGTTGACACTTGCCGCCGCGCCGCGCCGCAGCTTTAAATTTGCCGAGAATATAATATGTTTATTTTCTTACAGCATATATGTCTACACTTTCTTATATTATAAAGTTTTAATAAAAAATGTATTTTATCTTAGTATGGTAGGTTTTAAGAATGTAATAAAATACTAGGTTGAACAAAATAAATGAACTAAACTTCACAGGGTATCTTACTTATCTAAAACACAAAAACTAATATAAAAATAGGTGGATTGAAAAATCACATTATTGTATACAACATGTAACATAATTAACGCCCATCCTGAAAATAGTTTGTTCAGAAACGTTTACTGAATCGATTTATATAACTTTTAATAGAGGTAATTTTTTATTCCAAAATAATGAAAACTACGAAAATTATTGTCATATTAACCCTATACAGTCAAAACAAATTGAATTGGACCGTAAGTCAAATTAATAAGACTTTTAAAATCGCAGTTTATTTGTATTAAAACAAATTCCATCATTCAATACAAAATAAAGAAAAATAAACTTTATTCCAAGAAACTTATTTAGTAAATAACAATGCATACACATGTTAAATAAAAAATTCAGTATATGTATTATGATTACAACATAATATTCTAATTGGGGTGTTTAAGGGTGTGCGTTAATTACGTTACATGTTGTAGATTAACTGTTAAGCTGGACAGAATGGCCCGTAAGTCCTGTAATTAATAATGGTGCTTCTGATTGAATCTTAGCCAGTCTCAACGTCGCCAACTGTGCAAGAAATTCAGCGCACCAGTGTCCTAAGACAGGTGGATTCTCTACACCTACATGCTTTTAAACAGACCGCCAGCCAGTCTCAACTCAAGCCCGGTAGCTTTATATGCTCACCGAAGTACTAACAGTAACACCATTAATTGTTGGAGGCCAGGCTGTAGCCAGGTCTTCTAAGTGGCAGAAAAAGGGGAAGAAACCTTTTTGCACCACCTAGGATTCGAGCCAAAACACTCATCATCTGTAGTTGAGCGCTAGTAACCGCTTCCCCAAGGGGGCATTCATATTAAATAAAATGATTGATAAACATGTACAGATAATACACAGTTTTTTACATTCTAAGTTGTGACATGTTAAAGATAAGCAATAGGTTAAATACATTTCGTAGTCTCCCGATAATATACTGGATAGCTGTAATTAAATTATGTCGAATAATTCACCTCTATCTACTTTAGACATTTTAATATTTTTGTATACTGAAGTACTTACCTCGCTAAGGCTCAGTTCAATATAAGGTTGTATCTGCTTTTTATAATTCTATTACTATTTATATAATGGCAACACACGTCATCGACGCATTTTTTATATATGATAATGTAGCTTTTATAGAAGATTTTTTCATTTATAAGTAGTTTTTGATATTTTTATTCATTAGAAACAAATAACCATAGAAATGAAAAAACAAATCTTTGTTTTGTTTCTGTAAACATTATTGTAGATAAAAAACGGGACTGTTTTAACTAGTCAGTTCTATACACATTTTCTTAAAAGTGTCCTGCGTCTACAGCAGTTATAGTGCAACTTAAGCTTCCATCGAAAGGGAAGTCATTGCATATGATAAATTATACAACGCGCGAAATTTGCATAACTAAATCGCAAAATCCTACTTTCCGGCACGCACTGCATGCACTCAAAATGTTAAATGTCGTTAAAGAAAGAGGTTTTAACGCTTAACTATTTTACGACGTATTGTGATGGCACGTCAACATGATTGTATGGCATGAAAGAAGTGGTATTTTATGGATAGTAATTACACCACAGGTCATCACTAGTCTACCTTTTGTGAAAGATTTCCTAAACTGCATTATGTAGGCAGCCTTTAGATAATTATTATATTGAATGTGCTGTAAATCGTTGGATGTACACACATCTGCATATTGTTCAGTCACCTTTCACGTGTCGTAAGAACATTATGAATAAGATTTGCCCTTGTTGATGGACTATTGCAAGGAATAGATTGCTTCGTTAGACTAGGTTTACAACAAAGATGAGAGGTGCGGCGAACACAGGATGTAGATTGGGGCGTTCATATCATTCGGCAGTTATTACTCACCCTCACAGGCAAGATGACGCTATATTACAGAAAAATCATTGGTAATCTAAACACTTCTCTGCAAATCTCCACTTGGTGAAATTAAGGTCTATTAAAAATGGAAATCAATCTCTCATCGATAGCGTAATCAAGTTCAGTTAAAATCTTCCGAGTTCGATTAATACATAGTTTTTTGGCAAGAAAATATCTTTGTGTGTTTGGACTCAATAAACTGACAATAAATTGTGGAGATCTTTGGGGGAGGCCTTTGTCCTGCAGTGGACGCCTATCGGCTGATATGATGAGGATGATGATGAAACTGACGATATTAAGTTCACAAGCTTTGTAGACCTCGTATTATTGACTCATTATAATCCTTTATGATTAAATAATCATATCGCATTATAAGAGTGATTATTTAGGTGTATTTTCGTACAACAGTTCGACTCATAGGGATGTCTTGTATTGTAGTGAGGGATACAGTGTCCATACGTTTGCGCTAACACTTGTTCTCTCTAATACCTCCTATGTCCTTTGAAGGGATAATAAGAAGCTAAACTGGCATTGGTTTATAAGATTTTTATAAAACACATATATCTTATTGCATATTGAATTTGTGGTAGGCCCAAACTTAGATGTTCTAATGACCTGTAACGACTGGCATGAAATAGCGAAAGAAAGGGAAGTCTGAAAACCAAGGGAGAGGCTTTTGCTCAATAGTGGGGCACAGGTATAGGCTAGTATAATATTGAATTGGCGTAGTGTTTCATCCTCCGATGAGACTAGCTGTAGCCGACACTCGGTCAGCAGAACCATTATTATCATCTTTATCTGTAGTTTTTTGTAATTACGTGTGTAACTTGTGATCATTATTATATATAATCATGGACATGAACTGTAATTGCCATGGATAATTATTTGTGTAGAATAATGACGTGTCGTTTACCATCAAGAAAAGAGGCAGCATCAATTATTGTGTCAAGTGAGCTTAGGAGATGACAACTATGTCCAAGAGGTGTAAGTCGGGTCGAAAACAGACTGCGAAGATTGGTTTCGAGGTCCGGTTAATTGAGTTGTTGCGACCACTTTTTGTGGCATAAAGCACGTTTTGTATAACACCAATTTCGATATAAATGTGGTAAAAAAGGAAGACGAACTAAGGAACTTAGGAACATCATCAACATACCTAATGTTCATATTTTGATTTTATTTTTTTGAAAGACAAATTCCGCTCTAGGGAACGTAATCCCTGTGTCGCGGGGTACTTTACAAACATAAATTAAGAGGACACAAATTACATACAAACTCAGAATTACTATTTACGGGTCACACAAATAGTGGTCCGGCGCGGGACTCGAACCCGCGACAAGAAGCGGCGAGGCGACTGTCTTGCGCCACACGTGCAGTCATTGTTTAAATAATCAATGAGTAGATTTCTTAATAATATCTTCCACATACATGGCTTCGACTTGCAAAATCCTTTTCTGAAAACAAAGTACACACCGGTTTGTGGTTGACCGAAAAGAAATGCCCTTGACATTAAGTCGTTTTGCCCTTTGTACTGTAAAGTGGATCAAATTACCTTATATATAAGTATTTTATTGCTTTATATGAATTATTAAGTTGATGCAACTTTGCAATTAAAGCCTGAATACGGACTTTCAAATCGTTTAAATAACTGACTACATCTAGCATAATTACCTCTCGATTTATTTTTAATAAACGTTTTCTACACTTCAGAAGCTTATTGATCACGGAACATCTTTTTTTTTAAATTTGGCATCAATGCGTGAAAGTTGGAAGGATATTTAGACATTCAGGGGTTTCATCCTCCATCTTTCATCCAGCAAACATCCAAAGAATGCCAGTTGTTTTCGCCGGTACAAATAACACTTAAAAAGGGTATTTTTACAGATTGAATACAGAAACTTAATTTAAATTAAAGCCACCTAATAACTATTTTCGCTTATTTTTCTTTTTGCATTTAATCGGGTAAGCAATTCAGGAATCTATTCCATTATACTAGTGCATTGGTGCATCAATATCAAACACTGACCTATCTCTAAACGTACTTGCACAACAAATGCCGTCATTATCCATCATCAGTGCTGTTCACCCGGTGATCTAATGACCGTAATCGTTTGACGTCAGAGCAGTAATGTTCTGAAGTTCACACAACGGTAGCTAAGAGTTTATTAGCTTTTGTTTGCTGTTGTTGCCCTAAACCGTTAAACTAACCATGTCCGCGTTTTATTTTGACCGGATTTTGAGTGAATTTCATATTATTGGACGATTGTCTTAGAGCTTTGGTTGTAAAAGAGTGGCGGGTACTAAAAGAGGTTGAGATTGTGGTGATTTCGACTGAGTGACCAGCCTAATCGGTCAGTAGGCCAAATATAGTGTTAATGTCATCCTTTAGAATTCTGATTTTTATCGAGGCGTGAGAATTAAAAGTGGTTGAGATTCTGGTGATTTTGTCTAGACGGCCCCCAAGTCGCTTAGAAGGACAAGTTACTAAACTTGTCCTTCTAAGCTTCTTAAGGTCATCCTTCAGAACTTTGGTAGTGATTTTGGTGATTTCTACTAGGCGGCCAGCCAATTCCGAAAGAAGTACAAGTATAGTGTTAAGGTCAACCTTTGATTTTTAACGTGAGGTAAGATTTGAAAGAGGTTGAGATTATGGTGGTTCAAACTCGGCCACAAAATAAACTATTTTATTTTTCCAAAACGCGTAACGGCATTAATTTTGTTAATAATAACACTTACATTTTTATTTCCAGCCTCTTTGTGCTTATCATTGCGCCTACAATAAAATAATGTGTTAGTAGTAAACTATTTATATTTCTCCGCTGTGTGATCGCAGAGTTGTGACGAATGTATTAAACGGAATTAGTTTTACTTTTATGCTTGGCTAAAAGCGTAACACGTTATTATTTCATCTGTTATTGTTTAATATTTTAGCAGTTATATCATACTAAACTTTTTATCTCCGGAACTTATATTGCGTAATATTAAACGTTTATGATCAAGCCATTATCTAATCCGCAATGTATAAAATATTGTTACCAACGGCATCAATTTTGCCAATGTCAATTCTGGACGTTGTTTTATAGATATTTCTGATAAGTAAATGCCCACGGGGAGCGAAGTACCGAAGGAATATCACCCAAAAAGCGGGCAGGAGCGTATGTCTAATAATAATAGTAATATCGTACATTTTTTTTATTTTATTTTTTTAACTCTCTTTTTATTTGAGGGAATATCTTACTATAATAATAACTATATAATAATAATAATAATATCTGGGGACAATGTCATACAGATCATCCTAGCCCCAAACTAAGCAAAGCTTGTACTATGGGTACCAGGCGACGATATACATACTTATATAGATAGATAAATACTTAGATACATAAAAAACATCCAGGACTCAAAAACAAAATATTCATACACACAGATGTCTGTTCTGGGTGTAAATCGAACCCTCGACCTGCGGTGTGCAAGGCAAGCAAAAATAAAATATTCCATCGTACTGCAACCCCCAATGATGGAAATCTTTTAGGCCTTTATTCATCAGTGGACGTCATGACACGCGGATTACAATACAGCTATTCACAGCAGAATAGCAGATCTTCTAACGTATTTTAAATATACATATGTATGTACATGTCAAATGTTATCTTACATAGTCATATTTTAGAGGTTAAAACATCGTAAAAAAATCTGCGCACTCGAAACCAATTTTATATTGCCTCTTGACCTACACTCAGTAAAATATCCATTTACCTATTACTCCATTCGATTTATGATGACCAGGTTTTTGGATTTCGTACCCAAAGGGTACCGATTAAACGCTATTAGTGTATTGGCCTAGTGTAGTGGTCTATATTTCATGAATCGTTTAGTATATTACAAGACATAATAAATATAAAGTACGGACAAAAATAGCCTCTCGATTGTACAGAACCCTTGGTGTATGAGTCCGACTGGCACTTGTTTGATTTTTGTATTATTTGCAATCAACATTTACGATCTTTGCACACCTTCGTCTAGGTGTCATCTGATAAAATAGTCTTAAAGCCGAAGGTTAGTTTGGATTCACGCCAGGCATAAACAATTACACCATTGTGTACTCATAATAGAATACGCTTTGATTTGCAAAACAGCTTGTTTATAGGAGAATAGTGTACTAACACTATGGTATAGACTTTAGATATTTAAGAGATAACGTAAAAGCTCCTATTACCGCCAGTTTTAGCTGTCTTAGGATTCAGTTTAAAAAATAGATATAAACTGTTATGTTAGGAAATATGTTATAATTTTTAATTAATCTCAACAAAGTATTCTTTTCATTTCCGTACTTAAAATCAATATTCAATAACGCAATATTTACTAAATAATTATTTAATCCAAAAGAGTAGTTGATTCTATTACCGACCCATAGAATGCGGCAAGATTCTATTACCGATTTTTCAACTTCTTTTACCGACCGCTACGAAGATGTCACTTCTTCTATACTATTAAATAAAAATAAATATCTTTTTCTATAATAACAACAGTTATGAGATCAACATTATTACAATATGAACATAATTATTTATTGCAACGCTTTGTTTTTGTTATTTTAATTAATAAAAATGTAATCAATCTCAGAAAATAGTTTTCAAATAATTAAAGCTTACTTTTTCATTACCGACATACCTACTAATTAGATATTATAAATCAATAACAAAAATATTTTTATCTGTAATACAATCACAAAATACCTTTATTATTATAAAGGTATTTTGTGATTGTATTACAGATAAAAAAAAGACTTTAGCTAAGAATTAAAATTAACCTATTGGTTAATTTTAATTCTCAATTCTCTCTCTTAATTCTCAATACAGAAGCCGACCCCAAGATGCTTGGGATTAATAAAGCTAGGAGAAGAGAGAGAGACAGTAATCAACGATATAGAATTTAATTCTTCGAAAGAAGCTTTAAAAAGTTACATGGCCCTCATTCCGTCCCGCCATTTTTATTTGATTTGAAAACATATGAAATATAGCCAATGCCATGAAGTCATGAATGAAACTGGATAGCAAATATTATTTTACATTAATAATCTGGCCTGAGACAAAATCTCTAAAAACGTCACGTTAGCAAGAAATAAGCCAATTTGTTCAAAAATATACATTTTGTTTTTGTGTACTGTACTATTACCAAAAATATCGTCACAGCTGTGAGTCGGTAATAGAATCAAGTATGAAGGTTACAATATTCTATTAGCGACCAATAAAATTAATAATAAACAGATAAAATATCCGTTTTATGGAATACTGTTAAATTCGATCTCATTGCTATATTATTTCTTTTAGTCTCAGTTAGTCTTTAAGTCAGATAATAATGGTTATTTACAGTATAATATCATTATGATAATAGGGATATTGTCTAATGTTGAATTGAGTTTTACACAAAAACTTTAAGAAATAGCTGTGTCATTAATAGAGCTAACGAAGCAAAATAATTTTAAGAATTGTACAAGAAAAAAATAAAATCAAATGAGGTAGTTTGTAATAGATATTATTTAAAAATACTAAATGTTCCTAAAAATTTAACAACGCCATGGGTCGTTATTAGAATCAAGTTTTGAAATTTGGTTTCTATTACCGCCTTAAATTGAAACATGATTTTATAACACAAAAACCAATAAGAAGTATTATATAAAGAGTTAGTTTAGAAAACAAATATATACGTTACAGTTGTAATGTGATATCAAGGAGACAAATCCATTCTTAGTGTGTTATTTTCCTTAAGTAATATTTAGGTGTACATAAGTGGCCGGAGACGTGACACTATGAAACGTGCGTCAATTTCGGGCGCGTCCCTTTAATTGTCAAATTATTTCTTTTATTGGCTATTTACACACATATACTTTACTTTTTTGTTGCCCAACAAAAATAAATAACTAATTTTTAAGGTATGTCTTGTCTGAAACCCTGTATTATGTTTAATATGAGTGAGAATGTACAACAAACTAGAAAATTTCCTAAAAACTTCTAATATTCTGAGAGATGAACAGTTTGGCTTTAGAAAAGAACGCTCTACTGACTTAGCATGCTTTACGTTAGTGAAACACATAACGCAAAGCCTAAACGACAAGTCAATGATCGCCTGTCTATTCCTAGATATGACGAAAGCCTTTGACTACGTTTGTCATACAACATTGCTCTCGAAAATTTATAACTATGGTATACGAGGAAATACATATGAATGGTTGAAAAGTTATTTGGAAAACCGATCGCAATCCACCGAAATAACTAAAACAATTAAAAACGAACAGAAAATCTATAGATCTACATACAAAATGACCAATTACGGTACACCACAAGGAAGTATTTTGGCCCCCCTCCTTTTCCTATTATATATCAATGACTTCCCAGACGCAATAAGCCATGACTCAATACTTTTCGCAGATGACACAACATTAATAATTAAAGATACAAATAAAATCCAACTAGAAGCTAACACAAATAAAACACTGGACAAGGCCATCAACTGGCTGAACTTAAATAACCTAAAAATAAATATGACCAAAACTAACATGATACAATTTCAAACTTACCAAGCAAACATAACCCCACTGAACATACAATATAAAGACACTCAAATAAAATGTGTAAATGATTGCGTATTTTTAGGTATTACAATAGATAAATTCTGCAGCTGGAAACCACACATTGAAAAATTAGTGAATAAAATAGACCGATTTGTATACGTTTTAAAAAAAATAAGACAAACTGTAAACATTAATACAGCATTAATTGCCTACCACGCATATGTGTCATCCATAATAAGATATGGTATCATTGTTTGGGGCAATTCAGTCAAATTTGATAGAGTGTTTAGAGCTCAAAAAAAATGTATTCGTGCTGTAAGTGGAGTAAGTTTTCTAGACAGCTGCAAACCACTCTTCAGAAAACATAGAATATTGCCACTACCATGTTTGTATATATTAGAAATGTGTACATTTACAAAAAGACATTCAGAACTTTTTGAAAAATACGACATTTCATCTAGACATAGAGACCATATGAAATTGCCTCGAATAAAATTAGATTTTTTCAAGAAAAACGCCTACTGTATGGCTATTAAATTGTATAACCATGTGCCAAAAGACATAAAGAAATTGACATACAAACAATTTAGAAACAAATTATTTGACTTCCTTCATAATAAAAATTATTATAATATTAGAGAATTCTTAGAAGACAGGACATTTCAAATATAATATTATTAATGTAAATGTTTTATTGTTATGTTATTGTATTGTTACTAAATTTGCACGCCCTAAGCGGCAGAATGTGTTGGATCCTGTATTCTATGTATTACTACCTGCTATTGTAACCACATTCTAGCAAATAAATAAATGATTGATTGATTGATTGATTAAAAATTAGATCGTTAATAGAGTACACTTTTTAGGGGGTCGTTAATAGGAGCTTTTACGATACTAACTATAATTTTCCCACACGAGTGATTAAATAATATAATTCCCGAACTACTCAATTCGAATATGTTTCTATTTTTGAAGAAAATATATTTATTCAGTAAACAAGCACAGATAGTAATAATATATGGGTACAGATACAGAGATTCTTAGTTGCTATCTGTGCGACTCCGAATTGATCCCATCTCAGCGCTAGCTGCGATATTAACTAGCGCGTATGTTTTTCGATTTGTTTGTGAAGTGATTTGGATAATAAATATTTGTGTTATCCGGAATGGTACATTTGTTCAAATCAGTTGTTAACTTCAAGTACGTTCTATGTTTATTAAAACGGTAATCATTGGTTCTTTATTTAAAGTGGGTCACATAATTGCTGTATTTGAGTAAGCCACGAAGTAATGAATGCCTATTTTAACTGGTCAAGCATGACAGATTTGAATCAGAGGCAAAGAGTTTAGTTTGTATCTAAAATTTTTTATTGCGGACTTAAGCATCTTTGATTACCGTACTGAAGAAATATTGAGTATTTATGTACCTGTGATGTTTTATTTGCTGTGTGGTGACGGCCTAAGAATATCACCACCCCCTCTCATCCCGTGGGGGGACGTAAAAGTCGTCCCGAGGGAAATATATACACCAGAGAACGGGCAGCAGCGTTCTTCTGAGTACCATGTCCACCTTACTGCGATCGCCAACCCGTCTGCCAAGCGTGGCGATTATGGCAAATCCCCTCAAATGATGGACACAACCAAACCGCGGCAGCCCTGCTATTCCCAGCCGTGGTAACAGCTGTGGTTACGGCAGGGCAGGGGGTGCTAAGAATCCCCGGCTGATTCCGCGTTACCAACACCGACGACCTCTGGCCCTGGCAACATATAACACACGTACACTGCGGGCCGACGAGAAGATAACCGAACTGGAGGAAGAATTGAGCAGGTTACATTGGGATATTGTAGGATTATCTGAAGTCCGAAGAGAGGGGGAGGACTCGATAATACTGAAATCCGGGAACCTGCTCTATTACCGGGAGGGTGACCAAATATCCCAAGGTGGTGTCGGGTTCATAGTCCACAAGTCCCTCGTGAACAACCTAGTGAAAATCGAGAGTGTGTCGACGAGGGTTGCGTACCTTATACTCAGAAGCACCAAGCGGTATTCGTTGAAGGTTATACAGGTATACGCACCCACTTCGACACACTCCGACGATGAAGTCGAGGTTATGTATGAGGACATATCCCGAGCCATACATACCTCTAACTCGTATTTCACTGTGGTCATGGGGGACTTTAACGCGAAGTTGGGCAAACGATTCGGTAATGAGCTGAGAGTGGAGCAATTTGGAACTGGAGACCGGAACCCCCGGGGCCAAATGTTGGCCGACTTCATGGAGAAGGAGGGACTCTTTATGATGAATTCCTTCTTCAGGAAGCCGGATCACCGCAAATGGACCTGGGTGAGCCCCGATGGTAAAACTAAAAATGAGATAGACTTTATCTTGTCGACGAGACGACAGATGTTCAATGATGTCTCCGTGATCAATGCGGTTAAAACCGGGAGCGATCACAGACTGGTCAGAGGCTCATTGAACCTTAATGTCAAACTCCAGAGGTCCCGCCTCATAAAGTCTACGCTCCGACCTTTACCTATCCACGTCCAAAACCCCGAACCATTTCAGCTCGAACTGCAAAACCGTTTCGAATGCCTAGCAGACTGCGAGGAAGTGGACTCATACTATGACAGGCTCGTAGAAGCTGTCCATACGGCTGGGTCTAAGGTCTTCAAGGCCCGTCGTACAAACAGAACTAAAAAGATCTCTGACTTTACCCTGCAACTTATGGAAGATAGACGGAAAATGGTTCTGACATCCTCAGATGATGCTATCAGATATCGGCAGCTCAACAGACAGATCTCAAAGTCTTTGACTCGCGACACGCGGCAATTTAATACAATTAGTATTAAAGAGGCCATCGAGCGAAACAAAGGCTCTAAAGTGTTCGCAAGAGTTCTGTCTGTTGGACAGAGCCAACTGACGAAGCTGAAGACTGAGGATGGTAGAATCGTCACGTCTAAGCCTGAGTTGCTGGGAGAGATCGAGAAGTTCTACGGACAGTTATATACGACAACACAGCCACCTGTCAAAAGTCATGCCTCAGATCCCAGAGCACGACTAACCCGACATTACACCGAAGACATCCCGGACGTCAGCCTGTACGAGATTAGAATGGCTCTCAAACAACTCAAGAACAACAAGGCGCCTGGTGATGATGGAGTTACAGCAGAGCTTCTGAAGGCGGGTGGTACACCAATCCTACGGGCCCTTCAGAAGTTATTTAACTCCGTCATACTAGATGGTCAAACGCCACAAGCATGGCACAGAAGTGTGGTGCTCTTCTTCAAAAAGGGCGACAAAACCCTATTGAAGAATTATAGACCCATCACACTGCTGAGCCATGTTTACAAGTTGTTTTCGAGGGTCGTTACGAATCGTCTCGCGCGCAGGTTTGACGACTTCCAGCCTCCCGAACAAGCCGGTTTCCGACAAGGCTTTAGCACCATAGACCACATACATACGCTGCGGCAAGTTATACAGAAGACCGAAGAGTATAACAAGCCACTGTGCTTAGCGTTTGTGGACTATGAGAAAGCCTTCGATTCTATCGAAACATGGGCCGTGCTGAGGTCTCTCATAAGGTGCCAAATTGACTACCGGTATATCGAGGTGATAAAGTGTTTGTATGAAAACGCCACTATGTCAGTGCGACTCCAGGACCAGATCTCGAAACCTATCCACTTGCAGCGAGGCGTGAGACAGGGAGATGTTATATCTCCGAAACTGTTCACCGCTGCATTGGAAGACGTCTTCAAGCTTCTGGACTGGAAAGGCTTTGGCATCAATGTCAATGGCGAGTACATCACTCACCTTCGATTTGCCGATGATATAGTAGTCATGGCTGAGACTATGGAAGACCTCGGTACAATGCTCGATGACCTCAGCAGAGTCTCTCAACAAGTGGGTCTGAAAATGAACATGGATAAGACGAAAATCATGTCAAACGTCCATGTTGCACCCACTCAATTGAAAGTTGGTGACTCTGCACTCGAAGTTGTAGAGAACTATATTTACCTAGGACAGACCATCCAACTAGGTAGGTCCAACTTCGAGAAGGAGGTCAATCGTAGAATCCAACTCGGCTGGGCAGCGTTCGGGAAGCTACGTAACATCTTCTCGTCCAAAATACCGCAGTGTCTCAAGTCGAAAGTCTTCGACCAGTGTGTGTTGCCAGTGATGACATACGGAACAGAGACGTGGTCGCTCACTATGGGCCTTATTAGAAGGCTCAAGGTCACCCAAAGAGCAATGGAGAGGGCTATGCTCGGAGTTTCCCTGCGGGATCGTATCAGAAATGTCCAAAAATCCGCAGGCGAACCAAAGTCACCGACATAGCCCGAAGAATTGCAAAACTGAAGTGGCAGTGGGCGGGGCACATAGCTCGTAGAACCGATGGCCGTTGGGGCAGAAAGGTTCTTGAGTGGCGACCACGAACCGGAAGACGCAGCGTGGGCAGGCCCCCTACAAGATGGACCGATGATCTTGTGCGGGTCGCTGGAAACAGCTGGATGCGAATAGCGCAAGACCGGCAATTGTGGAGATCTTTGGGGGAGGCCTTTGTCCAGCAGTGGACGTCTTTCGGCTGATATGATGATGATGATGATGATGTTTTATTAATTATCAGATGTTTCATCTTCTGTCAGTTATCTCTTTATTTATAATAATAATAATACATATTTATAATAATAATAATAATAATTTTAAAATGTATTTAATAAGAAATATATATGAATAAATGATAATAATAATATTTATTTCACAAATTATGCAACAAACAGAATTTACAAAAACCAGGTTACTTAAGCATTTTCAGTCAATCGTTGACGCGGCTGTGTCTGAACTAGATAAGTACTTATCTGTATTTCAGACACGAGCGCTCATTCTTTGTGTATCAAACTAATTTACACTATTTGGATTTATCTTGTACCTACACACATTTGTACTTTCTTCTGCAAATTTCCTCTCTCGGGTCTACTGGACCTTTGTACATCAACTTCATACTCTGTAAATTTCATTTTATTTTTATTTGTGTGTAATATAATAATTATACCAAAGATTACAATTGTGAAAATATTATTACAGCACCGCTACTTGATTAATTTTGAAGCAATTAATCAGTGGAAGCTTTCTTAGCTAAAGTCTTTTTTTATGTGTAAAAGCTACTGGACATTTTTTGTAGAGGTGATTTTGGAAAAGTGACGGAAATGTGTTACAGGAATCCGGGGAAGCATCGAGTTCTGTCGATATAAAAACGAGCGAGATTTACAGTAGCAACTTCTGTAAATCTCGCTCATGTATATATGATGTGTGACATCTGACATGTTATCATACCGTATAATTAATTTGTGATTGAATTTGAATTCTGAACCAAGCAATGCCTCTGCCTAGTTTGGGATCAGATGCCAGTATTTTAGCTGGCCTAGGATATTTTTAATTATTATCTAACTGCATTTTACACTGCCGTCCGTCTCAATGTCAGCAATTGGACGTGGCAATTTCCACTCGTCCTGCCCATGACCCTAAATAACCCTTAGACCCTTTTTGTCGCCTCTTACTACAAGCAGGATCTACCGTAGCCTTATATTTCGGAACTACAGGGTTTGCAAGTCAAACTTCGTATAGCCGCCGTTTTTCGTCTTCAAGCAGTCTATAAGCTTATCTTTTTCAACAAACAAACAAATATCGCTTGACAAAGATTCCATCACAATTTCGGCCATCATAACTGAAGCCATTATAATTACTACACCATAATAATGGTAATTTTATGGGTTAACAAACTGGTGACATTCTTCGCCACGACTTTCTCGTCATTGGAAAGTGATATAAACGTTAATTTTAACTGTGGTGGGTTTTGGTGGCCACTGTCTCGCGAAAGTCGAGGGTGTGGCTATGGTGTAAAAGTATGTATTCTTTGATGTGGTCTGTAGGTAATATTCTAGAATTTATCGCTTAGTGGTCAACAAACAATCTAATATTTACTTTTATGGGCAAGTTTTTGATACATTTTTTGTAATAGAAATACATACATACATAGACTCACGCCAGTCTCCCAGAGGGGTAGGCAGAGACAACGGACTTCCATTTGTCACGATCCTTGCACACCTCTTTTGCCTCGATTACTGTCATTATATTCTTCATACATGCTCGCCGGTTTAGGGTACTTCTGACCTGCCCTTTCTTGAGAACATCTCCAATTTGGTCAGAGAATGTTCGACGTGGTCTTCCCCTTCCGGTTGTCCCATTCACACAGGCCAGGTATACTTCTTTTGTCAATCTTCTTTCATTCATCCTTTCTAAATGACCAAACCATCTCAGCATACCTTTTTCAATCTTTGTGACTATATCCTCTTTCACACCACAACGCATAGAAATACAGCCTGTGATATTTGCTGATAAGTTAACTTACTACACACTAAAAGTCCAAAGGACACTTGATACAACGTCTGCCATATTTGATAATATATGGCCCCTCTCGTCATGTCTCTTGTTGTTTTTAATATCATTACTTTCAAATATTTTCGCAATCAATAACTTATTGAATGATTGCGAAAATATTTGAAAGCAATGACTAACATTCTAAGGCAATCCTTTCAAATATGAATTTTTAAATTGTTCTGAATCCATGATTTAGAAACAACGAAAGTTTTTCTCATGATTATCCGATTAACCTTGTTGACCTCCGGGCACCACAAGGCCATAGGCCTTGCAAAGCTCGACCTGTTACCATAATTTTTGATTAATAAGCTTCACTATGCTTTGTATGTTTTATTACAACATCTTGACAAATATACATATTATTTTGTATCTTTGACACCCCCCATCCATCAGAAAATGTTGTAAACGTCTATGGGTCAGAAGTTGCCTACTGAATTAACAGTGACTTATGAACGTGACGTAACTTACAATTTTAATATTCACGGCTGAATTATTCAAAGGGTTAGGAAAAGATGCCCTATTGTGTAATCGGATTTTGCCATGTACAATTTTTTATAGAGATTGTGACAAAAAAATAACAGTATAATATAATTCATGTTTCCATTTCTATCTATTACGTACGACACAAATATACAGAGAGGCGCTGACTGACATACAGATTGATGGACAACGGAGGCTTAGTAATAGGGTTTGGTTGGCACCTTTTGGGTACGTATAATTGTAGTCAAATTAAGACTACAAAGAAAGATGTTATAAATTCGATTATATGTTATTTTATTTTGTATGTATGGTAAGCAATTACTTCATTGTTTGTGAACTGCTATTGGACATTCTTGTTTTGAAAATGGTTTCGAAAAAGAATATAAGAATTAAAAAAAAAATGGTTTTAAAGAGAGATGTTATATGTTTCTTCAAAACAGTAAATTTTGAAGTTGTTCAACGCGCTAATTGGTTGAACAGAAAAAAATATAAGATTGCGACAAACATAGAAAATAAACTTTGCGTATTCTATACGCGTGACGTAAAAAAATATAATAATAATAAATAAATGTGTATATTAGTATGAATTTACAAAAGAAAAATAGTATATGTAACTAGTGATAACTTTGATGATTATAATTAAATTCATCAATTAATTCAAAATTTAACAATTATTGTGAATGATATGATATGATGTAACTTATAATACTTTTTAAAAATGCCTACCCTCATTGAAATGTTTTGCTGTGCCCTACACAACAGGGTATCATGTGTAACTTTGACCATTGACTGTTAACATCTATTGTAAGACATGATATTTGCTCAATAATAAATTAAAATTGAATTTGATATATCAGTTATCTGGTTTCCATAGTACAAGCTCTGCTTAGTTTGGGATCAGATGACCGTGTGTGTCCTGAGATATTATATCATGGACACATAGCACACTGTCGGGTCACAAACCACTAGAGCAACAGGCCAGACAAATAGTAATAATGTTAGTGAAATAAAATGAAATCAGGACATTTTTTCAGCACTCGGGTATTATGCATGTATAGTAATGTTAATGTTTGCTTAGCCGGATTTCCACCACGTTGGCTGATTTCCACGGAGACTAACTTACCCTACTGATTATATCTTTGTAATAGCTGTGCCCCGCGGTTTAACTCGCGTTAAACTTTATAAATTATTGCAGCTCCTCCCCCGTAGGTGAAAGCGTGATAATATGTACCCTATATGTTGACCTGACCTCTTAGTAATGTCCATGCAGTACTTTTTGAGTTTAGCCCGGACATACATACAGATCGATTGTAGATCACGCGCCAAGTATCCTTTTTAAAAAATATTCAATGTACAGTTTTGACTTTCCTACGATTTTATTGTATGTATAGTTAATATAAGATAATGTTAATTTTTTGTGACTCAATCAAAGTTTCCCTTACTTTGTTTTCGATTTCCCCAATAACATAGGCCAACTTTCAATTTCAAAATATCTCAATGGCATTTCGAATAACAGTACATCAAAAATTAAATCACAATACCTATCATTAGTTCCGTCCAATTTGTTCGCAACAAAAAAATGGCGCTATAAATGAAATGACGAAAAACAATAGTTACGCGACGGTCGCACAATTGGTGCTATTATACGGCGATTTGAGCGATCATTTGAGTTGTGGTCGTAATTGTGGTCAGGTTGCAGGTAAACTACGTATACTAGGGAGTCAATACTGGTCTTTTATTTTTTTTGACTGCCTCGTTGGTCAGCGGTGGCGTGTTCACCCGCAGAAAACGAGGTCCTGGGTTCAAATCCCGGGTCGGGCCAAAAGTGATTTTGGGACTTTTCTGTAAAAAAAAATTTCTCAGCATCAGCTCGAAATCTGGGAGTTGGCGGTATTATACCCCCGTGCCTCGGAGAGCACGTAAAGCCGTCAGTCCTGTACCTGACCTCTTTCCGGTCGTGTCGCTAGGCGTCCCATTGGATCATGAGAGTGATGGAATAGAAAGTGCTCCTGTGTTTGCGCACACACTTGAGTACTATAATATGTCCCGCGCAGATGGCTAATCTCTATTGAGACTGACCGCCGTGGTCGAAATTCGGCTAGGAGGACATTATTATTATTATTTTCATCTAACTTATGTGTATATTATCTACCTATACGACTGTAACTGGCTTCAGTATATAGATACAATAAGATCATTTATTTATTTAATAATTACTTTTTTTAAAGATGCATCCGACTTCGTCTTTATAACTGATTTAGCCATCATTGAGTTGGAATTTTCCCATTCAATAAAAAGTAATCTAGGTTCCCAAACTGTGAGGATAGCGTATTTTACATTAAAGAAAATAAGAAACAATAACAACAATACAGTCAAATTGACGACTTCTTTCTTTTATAAGTTGGCGAGAATATAAATGATAAACAGACAACAAGAGGATTAGGGACGATAGTTACTATACAGTAGTATATGTAAAAGTATTAAGTATTATAATATGTGTATTGTATACAAAAAATATTTATACGGAGGGAGAGTATTATTACATATATATGCAAATTTTTATATGTAGATGGGCTACAACAGCCTTTTTTTCTCCTTGTCATGCTTTGGCGCATCCAACGGTTGTCTGGAAGTGATAGCTACATTAGGGACACCGCCCTTTGTACCGCATAATATCAGTATCTTCATATTACAGTATGAATATTTGATTTTCACTTTTGTATAAGAAAGTGAATCTCCCCGAAGTTTCGAAGTTACAGTAGTGTAACTTGCCATACATATACTTATATTAACCATCTTTCTGTCCACGCTTCGTCGATTTTCATAACGCGTTTCTTTTCACTTTTGCTTCAATAAATACAAATTATTGACTGTTATATTGTCCTATTCATGCATATCCATTTTCTCCTATTATAATATTATAAAAAAGAAAGTGAGTTACACGAGCGGAAAAATAAAATTGAATGTTACGATAGATATTCACTTATTACTTAGCCATGTTTATCCTTTTTACTCAATTCACGTTTAAGGTTCTTTAACGGAACCACGAATAAAAACGATAAAATAGTCAAATAATGCCGAAAACTTTTTTCGTATATACCTACAGCAATTTATTTTGTGGCAGTGTTGTCCAAGCATAGCCTACCTAGGCTATTGATATTTCTTAACAATTGTAGGAACTACGAATTACTATGGGAATAAATATGTTAAGAACAACTTACATTGCTTAACAACTACAGAAACTACGAAGTACTACGGCAACAAATATATTTAGTACTCGACATTGTTTAGGAACTACGAAACGGTACGGGAGTAAATGTATTTACCTCTTACTTATTTACCTCTTTCCTAAACGATCAATGTACCTCAGCAGCCATGGAACTGTGGAAATCCTCAGCTGGATCTCTACACTCAAAGGCTGTTATCAAGGGCTACAACAAAAAATTGTCGAAAGAATTACTTGAATTCAAACGTTACAAAACATGTGCGGTAACTAAAATTCTTACCGGACACTGCAAGCTGAATAAGCACATGTTCAACCTAAAGTTGGCCGACAGCACAACTTGCAGATTCTGCCAAGAATCAGAGGAAACTCCTTTGCATATTCTGTGCTGGTGCGGGCCACTAATGCGTTGTAGAAGTATCCACTTAGGACAGCATATTATGCAACCTGAAGAGTTACAAACACTCACTGCACAATCAATCTGGGAGTTTTTGGAAGCTGTAGGATTGAGCAGTGAACTCTGACAAAAGTCAGAGGAGCTCTGCTACAATAGATCAGTAATGGTCGAGGTACCAAGATGCCACCAAGGCATCAAGCCCCAAACAAACAATAATAAAATAATAAAATGTATTTAGAAATCACCTATTGGCGAGCTGTATACAGTATTTTGGTGATCGCTTATAGACTGAAAGCTAAAGGAAGATTTGTATTACGGAAAAAAAGGATTTGATAGCAATCATGTAACAGGAATTATTATTATTTAATATATTATATATATAAAGTTTACTCCAAAATTATCGTAATGGCATGCGAAGTCTGCCATCTTTAATTAGGCCAGAGTGGTGGACTATTGGCTTTCTTCCCTCCCTTGCGCTGAATTGGAATATTAATAGGCTGATATTATATAGATTTTTAAGTGCATGGAATAACGATGAGGATGATCTCTCCAGACCGATTTCAGTCACGGCGACGGCTCCTAACACCGATGAGATAGATTTTGTCTCACGTGTGCTCTCATATGGCTGCAATAGCCAACCTTATTTGTAAAGGACCGCGCACATTGATTGCATGGAATAGAGCTACATTATCGACAAATGTCAATCAAGTATCATCATCACATCGGTTGAATAATAAATTATTCAACTTGCGGTTTCACTTGGAAAATCCATTGGATATTCACTACGTTCAGGCTATATTTGGGTTCGATTTGCCTAAGCATTTAATTGCATATTAAATACGAGCTATAGTTGCTGCGGGAATACAATAACTGAATTGGAAAAATAGATCGTAAAGAAAACCGCAATTTCCTGGCCACAAATATTAAAATTAATGAGTATACAGGATGCTTACGTCATAAAATATAAAGGTATTTTCACAGGTAAGCTGATATAAATAACCTTAAGGCGATGACCAATGCATGAGCAATCCGGATTCACATGCATCCGTATCGTGGAGGTTTGTGTTACTTGGAGAAAGGGTATGAATTACGCGGTCGTGTCACCAGTAGACAAATTTATGTATAAATGCAACAATAACCGAAAATTTAGAGAAGTGGAAAGTGACTTTGCTCGGAGATTCAACCGAAAATTTACCAAACTGAAGTAGCAGTGGGCTGGACACATATGTAGTAATTTTTCATAATGTTACAGTCTCTGGTTTGTTGTGGTACTAGAGTATACATACATATGTTAACAGTTTTATACTACATGAGGTTTGATGGTACGACAATGTGTAGTAAAAATATAGCTAAAATTTAAAATTTTGATAATTAAACCTATACATGATCCTTGACAATAACTTAATTTAAGTTAGTTAAATATCGTTACTGTTATAAAATAAATCTTATTGTAAATTATTTCCAACAATCCGTGTACCTAAATATCTATATGTACCTAGAAATAATTATAAATTAATTATATATTACTACGAATATGTTCTGACTATTTACAAGCGCTTTTTTAAAGTCTACGTGAATAAAAACCTTTTTTATTTTATTTTATTTTATGTTATGTTTTTGGGAGTAAGTACTTACCTACTGAAAGTGTCTCGAGTTCACGATTGATGTCATGAGCCTTATTCTGACATGACACATAAGTACCGTGGTACCGATCATTATCGAGTCACTTACAAACTTTTAATAATGACATGGTTAAAAAAGGTGAAAAAAAAGTGATTGAGCATTAAATTTTTTATATATTGTAATTATTAGATACAGTGTTGGCCTTATGAATAAAACAAAGTCTCACAAAACTGTACATACAGTTTGACTACAAGATCCAAAATAAGAAATAAACTATAGTATAGTCCTCCGGAAGGGTGTTAGCAAGGGAATCCTAAATTTGATCTGCCAGCGTGTAGCTTAATGCAGAGCACCTACCCCGGATTGGTAGATGGCGCAGGTTCGATACCCGCCGGACGATTAAATTTATGATTTCCCATTTTTGAGTTTAAACTATAGTAGTCATGTTATAAATTGAGAAATAATTTTCTATGTAAGACTCCATGAGGCACTTTTTTAACTTTACGCGTATCACGTGCAAAGAAGTGCATGCAATATAATGCTCACGCAATACTTGGCTAGGCTATCGAGTCTAACGGATCAGAAATTCGGTTACTACGCAAACGGAAATTTTACAAACGCTCCCAGAGAAAGTGATTCGAGCGCAAGTTAGACATGTCCGGTAAACGCAAGTTACTTAATGTATGTAGGAGTGCGGTTTTTATTAACGGTACTTATTTGCTCTTATCGTCAATAACAATAGCACACCATTGAGTATATAACAGGAATGACTAGCTTTCGCTCAAGACCCCGTCCACGAGGACTTAATAATATAGGACGTAAAAATGGCGGAGTAAAATCTTGAGCTTGAATTACATCCCAAGTGAATAACTTGGCACCCAAATCAATATCTCGATGATTATGAGGGTGAAGTCTTAAACTTGGCTCTCATTTCACATTTATGTTTTGGATGAGATTTTATATATCTATATACGGTATAAATTAAAAAAGAACCGTTATAAATCGAATGTCTGCAAAAAGGTTAATCTTATTGAGTCGAATGTTTTGCTCATCTTATTTTTACATAACTTTTTTATCATGTATCAAGTAAATAAAGCAATTTAGATTTTTTTTTTAAGAAACTGTTTGTTATAAAAAAGTTGAACTTGTTTTTAAGTATTTTAAAAAGTCATAACGTCATATTTAGGTATAGTGGCAGACTCGTGGACATGACCGTAAGGGCACCTTTTTGGGGTCAGCACATAAAAGTGCCCTGAAGCCCATGTCACTTAGATTTGTGTAAATACTGGTTGAGAGCTTTCCGTTCTTCCACTCGGTCGGAACCATAGTATAATTTATGAAATCATAATACAAGTATGTTTTTTTACAAATTGTAATTCACAATGAAAAATTATCATCATCATCATATCAGCCGAAAGACGTCCACTGCTGGACAAAGGCCTCCCACAAAAATCATCCAATTGCCGGTCTTGCGCTATTCGCATCCAGCGGTTTCCTGTGATCCGCACAAGATCATCGGTCCATCTTGTAGAGGCCTGCCCACACTGCATCTTTCTGTTCGTGGTCTCCGCTCGAAACCTTTCTGCCCCAACAACAGATTTTAAAATAATTATATTATGTAGAGATTTTATTTGGCTACAGTTTCTACTAAAATGGAAGTTACATTAATATTGTCTAGACATGTACAAAGATGCCAGTGATCTAGCCTTAATTAATCATTATGTCTCAAGAGACCTATGACGACACACGAACTGCTGTTACTGGTGGGTAAAAAATGTAGTAATGTCCTTAAGGATATTAGTTACTGCATATTACTTACTGCATACCGTAACTGAAATTCAGCTAAAATTACTATACCCAACCCACAGATATCATATTTATCTATTTGATACAAGCAATTAACCACCATCCACTAATTTATTAACCATGTATTTTTCTCCCTGTATCAAATTAACTTAGCAGTAATTCAGTAGGCTACGTCACCATAATCAGTCTGATATAGTCCACTGTAGGACATAGGCCTCCCCTAATGGTTTTTATAACCTTGACATTTGGAGGGGTTTGCCGTAGTCACCGCGCTGGGCATTCGAGTTCGCGACCGCAGTTAGGTGGAAGTTAGTACACAGGAAGCGCTGCTGCCCTACTTCCTGGTGTATCCTCGCCGTTTACGACGCCCACGGGATGGTATTATGCTATCCCGTACCATCCCGTGGGTGCCCATTTATTATTCTATCTGAGCCGGAAACCACACGGCCAAGTAGGTTATACTTATAAAAATGTCCTCCTTGCTACTGGTGCGACCATGACTGGTTTAAAACGTAGGATAACCATTTTATATCTTCATTGATACATTTAAGTTTCCGGTACTGAGGTTTGCTGCCATACATTTCGAAACGGCAGTCGAAACCAAAAGGCTTCACTAATTCTTTATTCAAGTATTTCAAACTTTAGCACTTTAAAAATATTGTATATTTATGGCATACTCAACTTTTGTGTGGTGCAGATATAGAATGGTGGGTACAAAGTTATTAATTCTAAATTACTTGTAATACATACAGTTACTTACTTCCATACTATTATATTCGTATGCATACTAAGATGTATGCAGACATTCCGTCCACGTTAGATCCGTATCAGCACAGTTTCCCAATAAGATAAAGTAATAATGTCAAAATATGTATAAGCCGGTCGATGACGTGCACCCGGATGTTTTGGAGAAAGGCACTGACTTACTTACCATACTGGTAGCACAACCAGCATTTATTTAAGTTTATTTAATATCCTATAAAACAACAATTATGTCATTATATCAATTCATGTCTCTATTTATTTTACATAAAATGTTATCTTTACATACCTACATAAAGATACGTTTATTTGGTCAAAGCACGTGTAAAATCATTGCAATAAAAAGTAAAATACCATATTAAAACAATAGTTCAAGAGCAACCGTTTTGCCGTAGTTGGTTTTCAAAAGAGAACAATCTGTTTATATGCCATTAAATAATAATATTATTGTTTATTCGCAATATAATGCGTAATTCTACAAAGCGGAATCATTTTTTTTTATTCCGTTTTACGGCTTTGGCTTCTTTGGCCTTATGAGCCTTCAGTAAATATATTTTTTATATCATTTATTTCCGTCATTGTCAAGTAAAGTCCGTCACAGTCAAGTTATACATAGTCCTTGTACAACCCCAGTAAAGCAGTGGAGACTTTACTAGAGGCTTTTATGTAGTTTTGGTTACAACACGGAAAATCACAATTCACGGCAATATCGCACTTTCCTCCACTTGTGCACGTTGTCGAAGATGTTATATCTAAAAATCCACCATATTTACACATAAAAACTCGAATTTACACCAGTTTTTAATAATAAAACATAGCCTCGATGCGTCTTTTTCGGCGTTGGCGCCAGAACTCGAAAGCGGAATCATAAATTGAATCGTCTAGCGGGATTCGAACCAGTAACCAATCCGGGGTAGGAGCTCTGCCGTTAAGCTACGAAAGTTAAGTTATAAACTATTGTGTAAACGTACTCCGACTCAGTTTCGAGATAATAAGTACCTCTTCATCAGGGATATTCCAGGACGGCGGTCCAATATTTACCGTGCATACCACCACGCCATTGGGTAAACCCTACATTACAGCGTAGCGAAAGATATTTCGGCTCTTTTTCACGTATAGTTAGCACGACCCTGTCTTGAATAAAATTATACCATTTTTTTAATTTTAACTGTGGTTGTTTGGTTTACAGTCAAGACAAGTCTTGCAAATTTCAAGCCGCTCAGCTAAAATACAGTACTTAGTTGTAAAAAATAGTTAAAAACCATCCAACTAAATGGCAACTGCAATAATGTAATAAATGTGATTACTGTCTTGCGTCGCAATAATTCTTCATAAGCACGAATGACTTGTAAGTATTACGAAATATAATTTTAATTAACATTCTAACTTTCTTCTGTCTCTTATTTGATGCCTGTTTTTTATTCTCCATAGAAAGGTATGCAAAAAAGAAGTTTTTTTCTAGGGTAGATATAACATCGTTAAGTAATGTTTTGCGATATAATAATATTTAATTAATTTGACTGCCCGTGTGGCGCAGCAGCTAAGACAGTCGCCTCGCCGCTCCGTGTCGCGGGTTCGAGTCCCGCGCCGGAGAACTATTTGTGTGACCCATAAATAGTTGTTCTGAGTCTGGGTGTAATTTGTGTCCGTATATTATATGTTTGTAAAATACCCCGGGACACAGGGATAAGATTCCATAGTGCGGGCGTTGTCTTAAAAAAAATACAAATTGAAATACTGGATGACGGTAAGTTGGTTTACTCTAAAACTCTTTGGCGGATATCCACAACATATTAGGTCTTTACCTATGAAATTGCCGTTCTGCAGTACTGGCCATTTCAAATCAAAATAATTTTTGTTTGGCTAAGAATTCTAATTTCAAATTAATTTTATTTTAAAAACATGGATTCTTTTTTCCAAAAGTAGTCATTTCTTTATTGATTAGTGTTACATTTTCATCGCATTTCAATCTTTTTCGTCATCATGGATACGTTAAAAATTCGAGTAATTATGGAATATGAGTACCGTCGTGGCAGCAACGCGGCACAAGCGGCACGCAACATCAACGACGTTTACGGAGCTAACACTACAAACCAACGCACCACCTGTTATTGGTTTGCTCGCTTCCGTTCTGGAAATTTCGACCTGAAAAATGAACCTCGCGGTCGTCCGAAGACTTTGGTCCACAATGACGAATTAAAGGCGGTTGTGGAAGCTGATGATACACAATCTACGGCTGAATTAGCAGCAGCTTTCGACGTTAGCGTCAAAACAATATTGGTCCATTTGCGTCAAATTGGCAAGGTAAAAAAGCTTGACAAATGGGTGCCCCACGAACTCAATGATCGCCAGCGCGAAGTACGCGTCGAGACGTGCCTTGCACTGCTCAACAGACACACAAATGAAGGAAGTTTGAACCGCATTGTTACCTGCGATGAAAAATGGATTCTGTTTGATAACCGCAAGCGCTCAGCAAGTTGGTTGGATCCTGGTTCAGCACCTAAACAATGCCCTAAACGAAAACTTACCCCTAGAAAAGTGATGGTCACTGTTTGGTGGTCTAGCGCCGGTGTGATTCATCACAGCTTCTTACCAAACGGGGTGAGCATTACTGCAGATGTGTACTGTGAAGAACTGAGCACAATGATGGAGAAGCTGGCGCATCTCCAACCAGCATTGGTCAATCGCTCGTCTCCGCTGCTCCTGCACGACAACGCGCGACCTCATACTGCACAGCAGACGGTCTCCAAGTTGCAAGAACTGGGGTTGGAAGCTCTCCGTCATCCGCCCTACTCACCAGACCTTGCGCCTACAGACTACTACTTTTTCCAGAATTTGGATAACTTCTTGGCGGGAAAAAAATTCAATACCCGAGAGGCAGTACAAAATGCCTTTGAAGAATTTGTTGCCTCCCGTCCAGCTGATTTCTTTAAGAAGGGCATCAATAAACTGCCACTGCGATGGCAAAGATGCATTGATTGCATGGGTGATTACTTCGATTAATACAAATAAAAAAATTCATGAAAAAAATTCGTTTAAATTTTTTCATACAAAACGGCAATTTCATAGGTAAAGACCTATTATAAGTTAATTAACGCACATCCTGAAAATAGTTTGTTCAGAATCGTTTACTGAATCGATTTATATCATTTTTAATATAGGTAATTTTTTTTTCAATATAATTAAAACTTCGGAAATTATTGTCAAATTAACCCTATACAGTTAAAATAAATTGAAATGGACCCTAAGTCAAATAATAAGACTTTTAAAATCACAGTTTTATTTGTTTTCATACAAATTCCATCATTCAATACAAAATAAAGAAAAATAAACTTTATTCCAAGAAACGAATTAGGTAAATAACAATGCAAATACATGTTAAATTAAAAATTCAGTGTATGTATTATGATTACAACATAATATTCTTATTGGGGTGTCTGAGGGTGTGCGTTAATTACGTTACATGTTGTATAACCCTTCGTCTGGGTAAATTCCAGTGTAGGGGTGATACCGTTGTTTAACTATTGTGTCCGAAATGAGTGAAGCCTAAGGTTAATACTTATGTTGTGTTCCCAACAATGTGTCTCTCTTTAACTCTTCAGTTACCTACGTTAACTACTTAATAAAATTGCCTATAATTTGAATAAACTTGAGTTTAAAGGAAAATATACTATAGCAATTGTTCCTTGCAGGAACTTCCCCACGGGCGAAGCTTCAGGTAGAAGCTAGTGTTCATATATAAACATTAGCATTCTTTTACCTCTTAAGAATGATTTAAAGACAATCTCGCTTCATGTACCCTCACAGTAACCAGTCAGCTAGACAACATTTTCTTTAAAAAGTTCGTCCCACTTTTAACTGTATAATTGTCCAATGATATAATCTCTAATTTAATTTTGTTATAATAGTAAACATTAATAACGAAATTAAATGCGTTATTTTTACTCTACAGACCTCAGTCTTTTAATATTTTGGTTGCCAACCCAGCCTCTTTAATTTATAGTGCTAGCAAGTTTTCCCAGTCAGTCGGTCTGATGACCCATTAAGTGGGATCAATAGCATTTTGTGGTTTGTTTTCGTATTAGTTATAGTAAACGCTTAATAATCGACACTAATATTATAAATGCGGAAGTAAATATATCTTACCGTAATTTGGCAAGGGGATAAATTAATGCATGTGAAAGAATATAGGCCCCTTTTGATCCCACCACTGGTCTTCAATATAAACTGACTGACTGGCCTGTTGCTCTAGTGGTTGACTATGACTGCTGAGCCTAGGTGATGATGAGAGATTTTCATTAAAAAAATGACATTTAAATAGTCAAATAGTCATTTATTGGTAAGATTTCTTACATGTCATGAAAATTATTATAAAAAAATATGAAATGTCTAAACAATGTCAAAATATGTCAAATCTAAAATACTATAAACTAAACTTGAGTCAAATACATAATAATTTGTTCAAAAACATAAAAAAGAAAATAGGTCACAACAAGTCAAAATCATAAATTACATATTATTATGTCAACATATTAGGTTTGAAATGGATAAATTCATCAACGGAATAGAACGATTGCTCGATAAGCCACCGTTTTAACCGAGTTTTAAAACTCATTAAGATTGGGGCACTTGATATGCTCAATGGTAGTTTATTATACACTGTGCAGCCCATAACATGAGTAGTTTTGGATGTTTTAGTCAGTGTCCTCGGTACTGAGTAGAGGTCCGCCTGCGCGTTTCTATGACTGGACAATATTTCTGTGTACATTTCAAATCATTTGAATTTCATAAAAAAATATTCCGCTTTCTAAACATCTAGCGATATGTTCAAGATATTGATTTTCTCTGACCCAGTGATTATACTGCTATCTCGTAGCGTGAAAGTGAAATTATATTATTATATTCATTTTATTGACGAAACTAACAATGAATTACGTGATATATGCCACTGTAGTCTATCAAAATTCTAATGAGTAACCAATTTTCTCAATTCATCTAAACAGGTTTTTAAATTACTACTACAGTGGCAATTTATTGTTTTTGGCGGAAATAATATGCATAGTAATAAGTAGAAAGACGAAACGTCCCCTTTCTTTCTTTCAAATATTATTCCCAAACTCATGGTAGGCGAAAATGAATAAGAATTAAGGGTTTTTTTAACAGGGACGGTAAAAAAATGTATGTGTTTTTTCTGTCAACCGCTAGACCTCTTTTTTATTGATGATTAACGACTAACATTTATCATTAACTCCATTAACACGTTAAGATTTATGGTTAACTCCATTTTCGTAATCGTAATTTATGGGATTTTTCTGTTATAGACGTCATACTTATATGCCGCTGAACCGAATTCTAGTCATATAAAAATTTCTCGATTCTCCAAAACTGGTTTCTAAATCGCTACTAAAGAGGCAATACATTGTTTTTATTTGCATTTAATATACATAAGATTAACTTAAAAGTCAAAGCTTTTGTCCGCAACTTATTCCTTTAAACTTATACCGAAATTGGGATTCAGCGGTATGAATAAAAAATCTGAGGTTGATTGTGGATGATAGCAAATCAAAACGTGTGTAGGTATGGTTAATTTTCTGTCTGCTCCTAGAATTTATACTGCGTTTAAACGTTTTAAAGTGTAGTAGACATAATTGAATATGCAACTTCGAAAATGACTGAAATGTTCAGGAAATTAAAAAGAATTTAATTATTTTCTGAAGTAGTGTAAGAATTATAAAATTTGTGTTTGAGGTGCAATTCGGGTGCATTTGGCAATGGAAGATGAGAGGTATTTTATGTTAAATATTATTTCATATATTGAATTGGATGCTGACCATTTATGGCACAATATTCTATTGTATTAAATCACATGAACGAAAGACACAAAACATTTGGTGGTTGACGGTCTTATGTTTCATGCAATCCTTTCGAAAAGGGCATAAGTATCTCCTAGAGTTGTGACGCATTGCCTTAACATGGACAGTAGTATTAATACCAGAGTAATGCCTTTTTTAACATAATAGTTGCAGGGAATCAAATATGAGAACTATATTCTTTTGGACATTTCATATTCAATTAAATATACGGCTCATTTTAAAATATATTTGGGTACGGTGACGCGATGCTGAATTCAATTATCAGTAGATATAATTTGCGTCTTATCGATGAAATTTCCTGTATAAAAGCGTAGATCTTATACATAAACTCCTTTTTTTATAGATTAGTTTCACTGCAACGAGTACAGGGGACTCGTTGAATTCTTTTGTATGAGCTGTAGGACTATAAGAAATCTAGACAAAACTGAGCAAATAACCAAGTGTTTTTTAAACACTACCTACTATGTAATTAAAGACTTAAATTTTAATTGGGATGGAGTGACATAGAGTTTCTCTGTAAATTCGGTACTTGAGATTTTTTTATCTGTATAAGGAAATAAATAGTTTTCTTATCTACCCAAATTAAAACCCATCTGTTCCATTTTTAATATTGGCTATCTTTGCTTTTGTGTGAGAGATAGAAAGTACGCCTAAGTTTGCGCATACACTTGTACACTGTAAAATATATCGCACAGACGGTAATTTCCATTGAGATAAACCCAAAACGCAGCAACGAAATACGTTTATAATAAGGTGCTTAAATCGAAGATATATTAATAATTATCAAATGTTAAAATTAAACCGTGATTTGAAGATGTCCATAGTACGAACGAAGAAACATCTCTTTCATTATGTGAGAAGAGATGAATTTCCGAATCAAACGGACATTTCGGCGATTGCATTCTAAATATTTGGCAAGCGACCTTGTGCCAAGATGAGCTTTTAATGGAAATGATAAAAACGTAAGTCAACATTGCAGACGCTGTTTTAAATAATAGTTATTGCAACAAATACATCTGTATTTGATTTAAAGATACATGTGTTAAAGAACTCTGTGAATACTTTTTACAATATTATGAGTGTAAGTCAAATAGCAAACTGAAGATCTGTCTCAGAGGAATCTGCAAATACCAAAATCATCAAAACCAGTTTGTTTACCACGATACTGTACAGTTTACGTTTTCGGCGTCACTTTTATAGTACAGAAATTTCTAGTGAATTGACTAGCAGCGCTCCTACTGAAAATCCGTATATTGACGAAAAAACTGTAATTCGCAGCGATCAAGGAACAGTATCATTCCTATATTTCACGGACAATATGTAGGATCACCGATGGCGGAAATTCAGCTGAGATGTAACGAGAATATGCTTTGAAGGGGCACCTTGCCTTCTTGTGGATGCATTCTAAGTTTAAAAATCTTACAACATAGTCATTTAGCATAGAAACCACATTACAACATAAGCATACTCCTATATCCTCAGTAAGAATGTGTGCTTGATAGTAATGGGTGCAGATACAATTTGCGTACGATTAAATTTCTAAGATTATTCAAACTACTTAATCTAAATCAATAATAATATCTTGTCCAAATAAAATTCTATTATTCTAAATGAAAGCTTAGATTTAAATTGAAATCATTCAACAAATAGAAGTTAAAAAAACCGGCCATGAGCAAGTTGGATTTACACAAAAAGGCGTTTGTACCATTTTAGTAGACTACGGAATTCAGTGTAGTAAAACTTTCTGCCATATTTTGATCTGTCGGCGAGTATTGTTCGTAGTTTAACTTCTAAACCTTACTTACTTAAGGACCCTAGTGCAAACACCTTTTTATAGCTGGGATGAGAATGTCGCAAAAAGTGCTTGCAGGTGGGTATGTCGGAATCGCACCGACTAAATCTAACCAGCCGTGGACTTCTCTTGGCATTTAATGCGGAAGCCCCGGGAAGACCCCTGGGAGGGTTTTCGTTTGTCCTCCCAGATTGCATCTATTGATGGCATAGCGACTATGCCATCAATAAATAGATCGCTGTCTTCCTGGAGCTACTTGCAAGTAGTGGCACGGCAGTAGAGGACACTTCTCTTACTGCCACCGCAGTCCCAAGGAGGTGTTGGGCTATCGACTGTCACCGCCGTCTCGACGCCTCTGTCGCATACGAGCGGACTTAGCTCTCTCCTGATCTCGCCCGGCGGCCTCCTTCTGGAGCATTAACTGTACGATTTAATTGATTAGAAATTATCAATTAGATCGTATATTCTAATTAATAACGATTCGACTTGATACGCGAAAACGCGAGACGCTTGTCCGATTTAGGATCGGAGGAGGGTTTTGCGAGTATCTGCGGGAAGTGTGTATACCGTTATGTATGTAGTATAAATACCCTAATAGATTAAGAATTAAAGTTTGTGACGTAAATGGTTGTATGTTATCGCATTTCTTGGTTCAATTTCATACTTCCGGTTTAAACAGATGGATAGCCAGTCAGACACAAAAAAATGCTATAAAGGTTTCGTATATTTGGTATAAAGTATGGAACCCTAACAGTTTTTTATAAGTTTCCTCTCAATCTAATTGAAGTATTTAAATCTAGATTGTATCTTAGATTTTAAGCGTGCTAAGTGGTTAGTTAAGTGAAGGTCATATGATTTCTCATCGATACTTAAGACTACAACTATTGGTTTATATAAAACAATATTGTTTTTAAGCACATTGCCAAAGCTTTCATACATATCGTCTGTGGTTTAATAGTGTAAATAAGGCACGTAGTACAATCAGACTGTAGCCTTTATCTTGGCGAGGAAACTAACTCAGATGGTAATAAAACCTTTTCTCTTTAAAGTTAAACTACTAAAACCGCCTGAAATTATATATATATATATATATCAACAGACGTTTTTCTCCCGCATCATTGGAAGTAATATACACACCGTTCCTTTTCCAACGACCAAGTTATGTAGGCATGATCAATATGAATCAATGTTAGGCAACTTTTCATTTACCTCATAATTCTTGTTTAACTTCCTATAATCAGTCATTCAATCTTATAATTATATCCTTCTGATGAAACATAGTTTTAAGAGTCTGTAGAATTCCAACCAGTCGCTTATCATTCGCAAAAATAGACTAGGTTAGGTAGCTTTTAGGTGTATTTTATTGCATTGGATATGGATCTATCCATATCAATACAAGAAAATTCACATTAAGTTATCTAATTGTGACTTAACAATTCACAACTGAAAAGTTTATATTCGAAGTCATCTCATGAAGAAAACATATAAGGAGACAGGTCTCCTTATATGTTTTCTTCATGAGATGACTCTGTAAGCTCAGGAGCTTATTTAAAACGCAGTCGTATATACAATTAAAATTTCCTTATATTTAATATGTATGTCGGTAAACATCCAGGCTTGTAGCGCTTTACTTACTTACTTGATGGTATAGGCAGTGGTTACCCTAGTATTAACGTTATTAAATTGACGATCACCGTAGCCTAGTTGGTAATGCTCCTGCCTACGAAGCTGGTGGTCCTGAGTTCGAATCCCGGTAAGTGCAAATATTTGTGTGATGAGCACGGATATTTGTTTCTGAGTCATGGATGTTTTCTATGTATATAAGTATTTATCTATCTATATAAGTATGTATATCGTCTCCTGGTACCCATAGTACAAGCTTTGCTTAGTTTGGGGCTAGGATGATCTGTGTGACATTGTCCCTAGATATTATATTGTCCCTAGATATTATAAATTGTTCGAACCGCGGCTCCTGTTGACTACTAAAGTGTACAACCGGGACCGACAGCTTAATGTCTCCGAGCCACGAAGACGCTCGGTTAAAAAATCTCTTTGGCGGTCACTAATAAAATGACCACGGCTTAAATGCTAATCTTCGTCAAGCACTACGGCTACTACGGCTAATCTCAATATTAAATGTTTAATTTTCATAATAGTAAAAGTCTTGGTGCCAAGCTAGATGGAACTAGCCAGACCAACGTCTACGGCTAAGTATGAAGAGCGATAAAAAAAAATAAAAACGGTTTTTAATCACTTAGACTTTAAAAACGCGCTTGTAAATAGTCGGAACATGTTTGTAGCAATATAGTTAAGTATACATAATTATTTCTAGTTACATATAGATATTTAGGTACAGACAGCACCAGCACATCCAGCTACCCCAATCTGTCAAATTTATTTTATAGATTTTGAACTTTATCACAATAGCATAAGGTTCATTTTCAATTGGCGAAATTTGACATATGGGGTAGCTTGATGTGCAAAGTGAATAAATTATAAAACTGTTTTAACAATCAGTGTACAGACGCCAGTACACTGATTGTAAAAACAGTTTTATAATTTATTTCATAATAGTAATGATATTTAGGTACCTTGTATTAAGTTATTGTCAAAGAGATTATGTATATACCTATTTCACTACATATTGTCCGAATAGTTCTGTCTATATTAAGGTACGAATTCAATATTTTTATTATGACGGAACTTGTGTTTATAATGACGGTCACACTTGAGTGCTACCTCCAGATCCATTGCGCCCCAACTGAGACGACCCAGCGAAACAAACTCAGTGGTTGCAAACATAAAATGTTGTATTCGATCCTGTATTCACACGGGTAGTAAACACTCAATGATCTTTCACATCTGTATCCTTCAAAGTATGATAACCGACGTCTACTAAAACAATTTTCGTAATTACTTGCAATCACGTAGGTGCACAATTACTAGGAGGCCATAATTCAATAGAGGGTAATTATTTGTATATTAACTCTCCAAGGTTCTGATTTCCATTCTTTTATCTTGTATATATTTAATAGCTTCCCTTATTATAATTTTGCTGGCAAATTATATCGTACGTTCTGAATAATATTTAGATCAGTAATTATTTAAGAGATTTTATTGAATTTTATATATAAGTACATATTTCTTTACATAGTTAAGTCTAGCTTACAGTAACAATACACACAGATAGTCTCATGACTGTCTCCCAGAGGGGTAAGCAGAGACAACGGATTTCCATTTGTCACGATCTTTGCACACCTCTTTTACTGTCATTATATGCTTCATACATGCTCGCTGGTTTAAGGTACTTCTTGCCTTTCTTGAGAACGTGTCCAATTTGGTCAGAGAATGTTCTACGAGGTATTCCCCTGGAAAGGCAACAATACAGGTTATTGAAATGAACTCTAATTAAAGACTCTATTCCATGTCGTGAAGGCTAGTGTATTCTCTTCATAATTAATGTTTTAAAAAACATCCGCTCCGACTTTAACTTGTCTGTATGGCAACAATCGGTAAAAAACTTTCAAAACTGCTTTACAACAACGGAAAAATCGTGAAACATACATACAAAAATTAACATAAAATGATAACTTTTAAGTCAGTTAAAAAAATAAGTACAATGTTGTATTATTCTTAGTTTGTATATTTCTGCTAAATAAGATCCTTCCGATTATACCTCAGTGCAATAATCCTAATGACATAGTTAATAATAATGGTCCTAATTCTGGTGCGAGCTAAGTATAATGTTATTGAAATTTCTTTTCATCAAAATCAATAGTATTTAATGCCTGGTTTTATACAGCACCATTCATTGATTTTTTTTGTATGTTTTACGTGATACATGTATCCGTATTTTAACAGATTTTAATAATTATTTTTTAATCGCTAGTAATGTTGTTGTAATGGTCACATACAAATTTATAATTGTTACAATTAGTTGGCAGGAAGTCTTCTAAAGTCGGTATTAAGTTATTTAAAAATCCTAATATATTCAATCAAATAAAATCTATAAACAGCCCGATCGTGGAATATTTTTCCAGATATGGTAAGCCGATCGCAGTCACTTCATATTAAATTATTGATAACAAAACCAAGAGCTGCTTCTCGGTTTCTTCTCCTCTTTTATCCTTAGTTATATATGTGTATGTGTTATTTATCTTAAATTATTAAATGTAAAAGTACACACAAAAATATCCTTACACTAACTAAGCCAGCAAATAACCAATTTCCTTTTCTTAAATCCTCGTCCATATAATTTCAGCCAGCGCATCTTTTATAGATTTTCAACTTTATTACATAACCCTTCACTTTTAAATTGGGGAAATTTGACAGATTTTGGTAGCTTGATGTGCATCTGTACAATAAAGAGTTACTTACCTACTTATATTTAATTTGATTCGACATTTTTATTAATGTATCCAGTCTTTTAAATAATATTTACTGTCGAGCTTGAAACCAACTGATTTATTCACTGATATTTTAATACTTTTCTAGTTCACCCATACATTGGATACTACTTACAACTTTTATCTTTTAGTTTTATAGCATTATCTGCAATGCATAGCTTTAATTTTATCAAACCAATGGGAAATCATAAATTTAATCATCCGGTGGGCCTCGAATCTAGTACTCTTTACCAATCCGGGGTTGGCGGTCTGTGTTAAGCTACAAAGGATACACACTAGCAGATCAAATTTAGGATTCCCTTGGTAAAACCCTTCCCGAGGAAGAAATTATTTAATTAAGGCGAACCGATATTAAAATTAAGGAGAAGTAATTTATATATATATATATATATATATATATATATATATATATATATATATATATATATATATATATATATATATATATATATTTATCTATAATTTATATAGCACTATTTACTGTTCCAAAAATGACCACTTCAATCAATATCCGTTTGATGTATTTTCGACATGTCAGACTTACTATACCGTCACTTAAACGATTTCTGCAGTTTTATGTATTAGAATGACAGTAAAAATTGAAATGTTACATACCTACTAACGGTGCAAAATGGAGCGTATTGAATACACAAGATAAGTTTCTGATGATCGAAACTTTCTCTAAGTAACTGAAAATTCTCTTCGTGAAGATATGTGTGCTTTTGATTTTATTGCCCTAAAGTTCAAGTGTAGATTAATATGTAAAAATAATTACGAACGAGAATTTTTCTTTTCTGGTTTTAGCAGTAAACAACGTTCCGTCTTATTCTTGTAATACGGATTAGATCTTACCAGCCGCGGCTGGCACCCTTCTTACGGATCTTGTAAAAGGCAAATGATAGCGAAGTTTTCTCGATGATAGCTAGGTAATTCAAATTCGTATAGTTCCGGGAATACGTCATATTTTTCGATGTAGTCCTATGTACAACCGTATCAAAGTACCGAGTAACACAGGCCTGGTATATATTACTATCAAAATTGGTTTGGCATCAATATCAAGTGCTAAATAGCCTTTAACCTTTCTTTAGGTGTCGAATTTGTTAAAAAAATTCAACATTAGCATTTAAACCAATCACGCAAGTACATAAGTAGGTACATAATAGGTCGTATCCTGTACAATCTGATGTACATACACGTACATCCTATTGCTTCATAATCAGCATAAGAAGTAATTTATCGAATATTTTCCGGCCCACGTACTGGCCCGTCCAGGATATTGGCTGACCTAGATTTCACTATGTTCCTAGTATCCACTTTGTATTACCTAGCATTCCGACAAAGTATTGTTCATTGATTCGATCTTTTCAATATCACCTGTTACCCTTCGTTTTTATTGAATACTTGCTTATTAAAAACAAAAACCTTCGTATTTTTGCAACTGGCTTTTTTAGTTGCAATTCCGTCGTTATGAGGCTCTAGCCTTGTTATATCATTCTGTCTTCCGCTTTGCTCCGGGAGTAAGTAGAACTCTTCTTTTCTAACTCCTCATTTCGTTCTGATATAATTCGTTGCGGGATTTAAGGCAGTTGAAGCAGTCAGTTTTGATCCTAGCTTCTAGTGATGGCTAACAAAAAAATAACTTGTGTGTACTTATGTACACGCGTTAGAAGTTATACTTCTTAATATACAACTTGAACATAGTTATCAATTTTCATACCACCTAGAACTAACGTCATGCTGTTATTTTTACGATGCGCGCGCATCGTAAAAATTCACTCTCATACCACCTAGAACTAACTTCATGCTGGTAAATTTTTTGGTGTCGGTGTGCGCGCGCATCGTAAAAATTCACTCTCATCATTTTTCTCCATCGCGCCAAAAGAAGTATAACTTCAAAAAATGGCTTTTACCGGCATCATTCACCTTATTCCTAGGGAAAAGTATGTATTCCTGGAATTTCTAAGCATCATTCTTAAATAGGACCCACCGATCATCTTACTAATATTGTAAATGCGAAAGTTTGTGAGTACAGATGTTTGTTACTCTGTCACGCCAAAACTATGGAACAGAGTTTGATGGAACTTTGTAGTAATATAGCTTATATAGATATCCGAAAACACATAGCCTATATATTATCTCTAGCTATTCTTATTCTTCTGGTTGCGGCTATTTCCAGTCTCCGGAGGTCCTGGTAACACTGCGTCCAGTGATGAACTATTGTGCTCGCCGCTCCAACTAAATTTCCCTGTCTAACCCTGCAACATAGATAAATTGCAGAATCTTTTTGGCAGGAGTGTCGATAACATCGTCCTGGTGCAAGAAGTGTTGGCCCAGGACGGTGTTACGTTTATGCATCAGTGGCTCACAGTGGCAGAGCAGGTGTAGAGGTGTTTCGTCTGCGTTATTGCAGAATCTGCACACTCTACAGCCTCCGACGCCCACCGTGGATAGGTGTTTCCTGAGACGGCAATGTCCCGTTAACATCCTAGTTATGATGCATAAGTTCCTCCTATTAAGCGCGAGGACTTCGTTCGCAGTTTTGCGGTCGTAGCCCTTGATAGCTTTTTTGGAGTGAGTTAAACCTGGAAGTTTGTGCCAGCGTTTAACAGCTTCCTGTTTGCAATGGTTCCTTAGGGTGAGTTGGACTGTGCTTTTTGGTATGCCGCATATCGGCTCAGGGCCGTATTGGACCAGTTTAGCTCCAGCCCGTGCAAGTTCGTCGGCACTTTCGTTGCCCTCGATACCCGCATGACCCGGTACCCATCGAATAAGAATAAGAATCTCTAGCTAACTAATTGTTAATTAATTTTGTTACTTTGCACAATGTTAGCGAACAAGGTAAGCTGCAGCAATAACTGTAGCTCGGTTTGTAAATAATTATCCAAAGTATGCTAATGCCTTTAATATTAATGTATTGATAAATACCATTGCGTTTTACACCACTCAACTAACTTAAATGTCTTTCCATCTCTTTTTATTAGGTATAGGTCGTTCTATTATATTGTATTTGTTGATTGTAAGATACTAAAGGGATAGCTTACTTTATTTAAGTATTTACTAATGAATACGAAACTAATTTCAGTCATAACTAAAGGTCTATAAAAGCCAACGAACGTCTTTCAAGGTGTATTGTACGGAAGAGAAGGTGAGCACTGGAAATTATAATAATTGTTTAAAGCTTGAACGATTTTTGCGTAACACACGACCGGTATGCTGGGTATTGTATATGAAGGACGCGTTGCCGGAAAATGATATACATAGTATGGCATACAACAAAAAAGGCACTTTACCGAAAGAATTAAACTCTGATTTAAAAACTTAACATGTTAGTTTACTCGCTACTATCTCGGCTCCTACGTGTTTCGAATTCGGTTCTATGTCCTGTGCGGGGGCACAGGACATGTTTGTGTGATATTTCTAAGTTACATCAATGGTAGAGCTAATTTAAGGACCTTCAGGTGCCTATAAACTAAACAACGTGTTACAACACATCAATACATAAAATACTTTAACAACAAATATTAACTTTACAAACAACAATGATGATGATCTGTCAATAAATTTACGTATTTTTTTGGATTCGGTGTTCTAAGTGTACCAACGGAACTATATCACTTAGCCTTTGCTTTCCGTCCATCTATTCATTTATGAATATGGACTAGAAAGGCTCCCAATCCAACCTGTATCGGCTAGCTACTAGCACTAATAGAGCAATTGCCATGTGGCTTCGAACCCATAGGAAGCCGGTTATCAATATGTCAGATTCTTATCTGATGCCCATTGGTACAGATGGTCTCATAACAATCGTGATCGATGGCTTATTGCGCTCTTTGAGGCATGGAGGGTAGTCCGTGAACCACCTGAGACAAATCTTAGTTTTAACACAAACATTTTTCGGTGTATTCATCGAACCGGTACATTATATACAAGTTTATCGGGCTGCCTGGTCGTGCCGATAAAATTTGTAGGACACAGGGTCGATGAAGACACCGCTTACACTACTCAGACACATAGAATGTCATATGAAACTATACAGACTCATGACTCTACAAAGTCATAATATTCATTGAAAAGATAACAATCGTTGTAAGTTCTTACAGACAGATTACATGGGTAAAACGGGGTGAATAGAAATCCTAGGTTAAATATATATGGGAAATATTCATCATCATCTACGTCATCATACCAGTCGAAAGACGTCCACTGGACGGCTGGACAAAGGCTTTCCTCAAAAATCTCCACCTGGCCTGCCCACGCTGCGTCTTCCAGTTCGTGGTCGCCACTTGGGAATATTTCTGCTCCAAAGACAGTCGGTTTTACGAGCTATGTGCCCCGCCCAATGCCACTTCAGATTTGCGTTTTTTCAATATCAATTTTTGGGGAATGTCCATACATAAGTAAAATTTTGTTCGTCTCTCTATTCACCCCTGAGTTATGGTTTTGCTCAAAAGTTAATATTAATTTGTTTAATTTTGTTACAGAAATCGTACAACCAACATGTGTCCTCGAATCAGATTTCGGATTCAAAATCAACTGTGCCTTCAAAAAGTCAGGACTCTTCAGGGTACGGAATCTGGGAGGCCTGAAAGCACATGCTAGTTTAGGTAAGTTTATGATGACAAATACACACTACAAATAGACACTAAATGTATTTCTATTTGAATTTGATTACAGCAATACAGCTACATCTTAAGATTTTCGTGCTTATAACGTAGGTATATTTGTTGGGTGTAATCAGTTGTTTAATTTCGATGAGTATGTGACGAAAAGTTTTGTTCAAAGTAATCCTTCTACTGATTTTAGTGAAAAGATGAAACTCTTTTAACCGCCCTTCTCATACTGTCATACATATAGAAAGAGTCTAAATTACAAATAAAATTATTCAATTTAAAATAACAATTTTGTTAACTCATAAACTTTGATATTAATAAAACGTTAAGTGCATTATCCATCGCACTTCGAAAGATTAGAAATATGAATTTAATAGAATTAAGGTTTTGTTTTTCGTAGTAAAGTCTGTTACAATGGCATTATGAATCAATGTGGTTCAATATATTTCCTTCTAACATTTTTGTCTCAATGCTCGAAGATATACTACTCTGTCAAGAAAGTACCGGGCAAAGATCAATAATATACAAAATGTTTGTTATTCATCCAAATTTATTTTATCACCTTCAAAGTATGCTCCTTCAGAAACGATACACTTACGCCAACGAATAATCCATTCATCAAAACATTTTTTAAACGCTGCTTTCGGAATTGAGTTCAGTTCTCGCCGCGAATTCTCCTTTATGTCTTCTACCGATTGAAAACGGGTACCACGAAGTGGTAATTTGAGGTTAGGAAAAAGAAAGAAGTCAGTTGGAGCCATATTTGGTGAATATGGTGGTTGCTGGATGGTATTTGTTGAGTGTTTGGTCAAAAATTCGTTCACAATGATGGCCTTGTGCGAAGGCGCATTATCGTGGTGCAAAATCCAAGAATTTTCTTTCCACAAATCTGGCCTTTTTCGTGGAATTTGCTCTCTTAAACGCCGCATAACGCTCAAATAATATTCTTTATTTACCGTTCGACCTTCCGGTAAGAATTCAGAGTGCACAACACCGCGATAGTCAAAGAAAACAGTCAACATGACTTTGACTTTTGATCGACTTTGGCGTGGATTTTTCGGTTTCGGTTCAGTTGGAAGGCGCCACTCCGAAGCTTGTTGACTAGTTTGCATGTCAAACTCGTAAACCCACGTCTCGTCACCAGTAGCAATGCGTTTCATGAATGTTGAGTCGGAATTGACTCGTTCTACCAACTACCGTCCTCAGCGACTTTCATGCGATTGAGTTTTTGGAGAAAATTCAGATCTTTTGGGACTAGCCGAGCGGTAACATTTTTCATACCCAAATGATTAGTTAAACTGGTACGAATCGACTCGTGAGATACAGAAAGTTCGGCGGCTATCTCTCTCAGAGTTGAATGAGGATTTCAGTCACTATTTCCTTCTCTTTTGCGATGTTAACTTCAGTTGCAGACGTTGATGACCTACCAGAGCGAGGCAAATCTCTCATCACATCTCGACCGCTTTTGAACGCTTTGAACCACTCATAAGCACGAGTGTTTGATAAAGTCGATTCACCGTAAGTCATCTGTAATATTTTCAGTGACTCGGAGTCACTGAAAATATTACAGAAGACTGAAACTCCTTTAGCGATGCAAAATTTAAGACAATCTCTTTGTTCGATATTTTTGTCCATTATGAAATTCGCAATACACACTATTATGATATTACTAAAACCAGCACTGTATTTAATATAAAAAACAGATGCAACTCAAACTCCTCGCCAGAATGGAAAACAGTTGTGCCAATCTAACAACAACAAAAAAAAACAAAAATTTGAATTTGGAACCATAAACAAATCATCCATTCCCGATACTTTTTTGACTGAATGTATTTCCCTAGTTAGGTACAATTTTTTTTTATTGTCTATCTCAGAACAAAACACGTTTTTTTATTCGATCTGAGTTGTCCACATTATCAATTGAATTGCAGAAAAATGACAATATCTATTGTAAATATGTTTTGTTATACTGCCAATATAAATACATTCACTGTAATCATTTCAACTGTCTACCAATTACAATTTGGTTGACAGACTTTATGATTATATAAAGTCTGTCAACCAAATTGTAATTGGTAGACAGTTGAAATGATTACAGTGAATGTATTTATATTGGCAGTATAACAAAACATTATAGAAATAAAATAAAGTTGTATTCGTGTGCGAGTTGGACTCGCATTTGGCTGGTTTTTATTTACTTTAGTGCAAACTACATAAATTTATTTTCGGTAAAATTAGTAGCATGATATCTAAGAACTAAATTCTCTATCTTGAATAGTTTCAGATTTCTCCATACTAGCCCATTAAAATCCAACATTCTGTGTAACTTTGCACTTGATCTCAATCATTACAACCAAGAGCAGCTTCCTTTTTATATCAAATATTATTACTTATTTATACAAATGATCGCATTCGTGCAATGAAAGAAAGTCAAATGAATGTAGATTATTCTAGTTTCCATTCGTGCTGTTTATATCGTGACTTATAAGTATAACAGAAGTGTTATTTGTATGTTTCATCGGTAGTAAATGAATGAGCCTAGCAAGAAAAGTATTTGATAATGAGTTTATAGATGCGAAGTTACTCTGGAAATTTTTGTTTCATCTTAATGGATTATTATAAATGCGGAAATCTGCATGTCTGCTACTCAATTCTACTTTCATACCCAAACAATTTTATTAAATTTAGTACAATAATAGTTTGCAAAATTAGGGGACATCATCCTCCTTTTTCAAAAATTGTGTCATAATGGGTTGAAAAGGGGAAAGAAGCCTATACTATTGAATGAGAAATGTTAACAACGCTTCTTCAAATCCCAGCTTAACGGTAACGGAGTAAGATTGTGTGGCCATAAAATTTGATATACCGTTTCGGATCAGTCGTCAAAGATGCTTTTTATTGAATAGTGTTGTTTTGTTTATCACCCACAAGCACACAACCAAGGAACAATAATCCAAGGCCACACGTTTATTTATTTATTTTATTTATTAATTCTTGTACACACAAAACATACAGTAAATAGATAAAAGTGCGAAGAAATGATTAGTACAAAGGTGCTGCTTATTTCCAAGAAATTTCTTCCAGCAGACCCGCGACAGGAAAAATTTTACAAAGCCATAATGATGTGTGTAGGTCTATAATACACATACATACTAATAATTGCATACATACTTAAATACATATAAATATTATATCCAATTTAGACTTAACAATAAACTAAATACTAATAATACATTCTATGAGGATGAAATAGAAAGATAGTGATTTTTCACTAGTCTTTTAAAAGTGTCAATAGTTTTGCAGTTTTGTATATTTGGCGGAAGAGAGTTCCACAATCTGACTGCATGAACAGTAAAGGAATAGGAATAAAATTCTGTTTTATGGATGGGAAGTTTTAGGACGGATTTCAGATGAGATCTACACAGAGCATCAATTGGATATTTAAAGGAAAACCGCTCTCGCAGATGGGACGGGGACAGAGGATTGTGAAGAATATTGAAAAGGAGGCACAATATGCGAGTGTTCCTACGAAATCGAATAGGAAGCCACTTGAGGTCTTTCCGGAACTTGGAAACATGGTCGAACTTTTTCAGTCCATATATAAACCGAATGCATAGATTTTGTAGACGCTCAAGTTTATTTAGAAGCTCTTCGGTAGCGTCTGGGTAGCAGGTATCAGCGTAGTCTATGATGGGCTGTATCAGGGTTTGGGCAAGTGAGATTTTAGTTTTCAAAGGTAAAAAGTTTTGGAGGCATTTCAGCGAATGGAATGTATAGTGCACTTTTTGGCTGACCTCAGCGACATAAGCTTTCCAAGACAGGTCATTAGCCTTAGTAAGTCCGAGGTTTTTTACTGTGTCTGAATAAATTATAGGAATACCATCAAGATTAACTGTTGGAAAAGACGAAAGATTAATCCCGCTGCGCATATTCCTACTGCCTATGATAATGGCCTGGGACTTCGCAGGATTTAATAGAAGTCCGTGAGACCTAGCCCAACAACTGATTAGTCCCAGATCATGATTCATGACAGCAATGGTAGCATCAGCATCCTCACGATTAAACGACCGATATAGTTGCAAATCGTCTGCGTAGAGATGGAAGTTTGAGGAGATGCCTCTGGTAACAGAGTTGATGAAAATGGAGAATAATAAAGGAGAAAGAACGCCACCCTGAGGCACACCCGCACTGAGCTCACACCAATCAGAGAAGGACTCATCAAGGCGTACACATTGCGCGCGACCCCGAAGATAAGAGTCAAACCAGGTTAAGGCGGAAGGAGAAACGTTGAGTGAAGAGAGAATACCGAGAAGGATGTCAAAATCGACAGAATTGAATGCAGTACTAAAGTCAAGGAGTATAAGGACAGTTAAGAATTTATTTTCCATGGCCCAACGAATGTCATCGGTGACTTTAACAAGAGCAGTTACCGTGCTGTGGCCAGACCGAAAACCAGATTGAGAAGAGCTAAGGATACGGTTGCTAGAAAGAAAGGCAGACAGCTGGCTATGGACAATATGCTCCAAAACTTTAGAAAGGAAAGGGAGTATAGAGATGGGACGGTATTGGGATGGTGTTGATGGATCAGAGACTTTAGGCAACGGGATGATATGTGCTTGTTTCTAGGTAGTGGGAAAATGGGAAGAGAGTAAGGAATAATTGAACAGGTGCGTAAGAATAGGGAGTACAGTAGATAGGACAGGTTTAATCATTTTGGAGCACAAGTTGTCATGTCCAGCAGAAGTTGAAGAAATGTTAAGAAGTGATTTTTTGACATCCATCTCAGTAACAGGGGTAAAATTGAAGGAAGGGTCATATGAAGTCCGGGCCTGTGAAAGTTTTACTAAAGTATTAGATTTGACAAGAGTATTAAGAGTGACAGGGGCAGCAGAAAAATGCGCGTTGAGAGCATTTAAATCTACGTTTTTACAAGCCTGAGAGGGAGATTTGCCTATACCATTCGATTTGAGAAATTTCCACACAGCGGAAGAATGCCGATTATCGAGAGACTTGTAGAAATGGCGCTTCTTAGCATCACGACACAGACGATTGCAAGCATTACGCAAAGATTTATACCGGGCTAAGTTAGCCTCCGAAGGAATCCGCTTGTATCGTTTCTTGGCTTTATCCCTACGAGCCATTGAGTCTTTTATAGAATCATTGATCCATGGGGCAGGGTTGTGTTTAATCCTAACTCGCCGTTTAGGGGCATGTTGATCATATAAAATTTGGATATTAGTGTTGAATGCATCCACCTTATCGTCAATGTTAGGAGCATCATAGACGTTACTCCAATCAATGCTATTGGCATCCCGCTGTAATGCCTCCAAGTCAATACCTTTGAAATTGCGAAGAGAAAGGAAATGAAGTTTACGTTTAGGGCAACGAATTTTAAAACACGTTTGTATAAGCACGGAGATCGGTATGATTTAGATTATATGGATGAACATCGCGCGGATTTACTGCGAAGAGATAGTGGAACCGAGATACTGCACATGTTACCAATGGAACCAGAGTATAGAGGATACATCTGCGACTCGGCTGGCATCAACTACGTTACTGTAAATTTATAACGACTGCCATTTTAATGATCTCATATGTACAAACAACAAGAAAAACATCTTCATAAACACGAGATACTTTCATACGGTAGTTAGCAACCATTAATTGCTTCTGACTTTCGCTTAAGATGTTCGTGGACTTGGGTAATGAACAATAATAGTTCTAACCTTGATTCTGTATTGCAGTTTGGTAATAGGTCACATGGTAAGAAGACAGTGTTTTAGATTTAGTTCTGTCGAAATGCGCGGCTCTTGCGCATTAAATTAGAGCGACAAGTGCAAGAAACGTCCCTAAAAACTAACCCTCTCAAGCATGCCCTGAGACTAGAAATTCAAATCCCTAAAGGAGTGTGTTTTGGCGCATGTTACTAAGTTTATAGTTTTACTAGCTGTGCCCGTGACTTCGTCCGCGTGTTAATTAGTTTAATTCGTTTTTTTTTGTAAAATAAAAGACTTTTTCTTTAATAAAAGTAGCCTAAGTTACTCCTTATTACATCAGCTACCTGCCAATAAAAGTCTCGTCAAAATCGGGCCAGCCATTTCGGAGATTAGCCGGAACAAACAGACAGACAGACTGACAAAAATTGAAAAAAAATGTTATTTTGGTGTATGTACCATATATATATTCATATTAATGTAGTAAAAACCGGTTATTTCAATATTACAAACAGACACTCCAATTTTATTTATTTGTATAGATTTTGCTAGACTATGCTTGTGCCCTCCCTCGCTTATTTCCGGTGAAGCAGTAAACGCTTCCTAAGCTTACTAAAACGTTTTTATATTGATAATATGGTGGTTCATATTATAATATTAAGGTTCATATGTGTATGTATCTTTGTGTGTGTCTTTATTCCAACATAATTTCTATTGCGTTGAGCGTTATTGTGTGAAAATGAGACGTAGTCACAAAGATTGAAAAAGTTGTGGTTTGGGCATTTAGAAAGAATGAATGAAAGAAGATAGATAGTAGACGTATACATACCTGACTTGTGTGAATGGTACAGCCGGATGGGAAAGATCTCTTTGAATATTCATTGACCAAATCGGAGATGTTCTGAGGAAAGGCCAAGTCAGAAGTTCCCTCAACCGGCGAGCATGTATGAAGAATATAATGAGGGTAAACGGGGCAGAACAGTTCCACAAGGATCGTGCAAATCCGTTGTCCTTCTGGGAAAACGCCGTGAGTCTATGCATGTGTCTAACTTCTGTATGCCTATTAGACCCATTTTAATGTGAAGCTATGGTTAGAATTTAACTTCTATAATTGACTGGTAGAAGATTACATTATACGGTTGAATAGTCAAGTTTTATGGACAAATTAAATAATTGGCATACAACCTTAATCGTTCGTAATTGTGATTGGGCGATCCAACAATTACCAAATTAAAGTTACAATTGGTTATCTTTTATTATAATACTGTGAATTACAAATTAGAAAACTTGTAAGGCTTACCGTTAATTGTGGAGGATCCGTAAATGAATCCTGTTCATAAAAAAATAAATGAATGGATGTGTTTATGACAATACGATAGAAGTACTAATTTATCTAACAGTAAATCTGGCTGGCTGGTAAAAAATGCACGATTCACTTTTGCAGCACGCTTGATGTTGGGTGGAGTCGATTAAACCCTATTCAACGCCGCTGATGGAATTTTCTTAGTTTGCTGTTTTTAGCTCCTCAGCAAAAAAGAGCTTCAAGAAATTATCACCTAAAAAGAAATAATTCATGCACGGCGTGGTGGATTTGTAAATATATTGACGGATACAGCACGACGGCTTTTTTAAACCCATCAGTCGTTACTGAAAATACTTAAAAAATGTAGACTTATGAATGATTATTTCTCGACATGCTAGCCTCAATGGACATTAAACAACTAGAACATATTATAGTGTGTATCATAATCAAACTGGGCCGAGGTGAGATGAGGCGCAATACTGACACACACACAACTAAAACTGACAATATTTCAACGGTAAGGCGATGGGTTATGTCGGACTTGAACCGACAAATGTCGGACTTGAACCGACAAAAACCCACGGATGCACATCTGGAAGAGCTCCGGTAACTCCATAGAAACTGTGATAGGTGACAACTGTCTTGAAACAATTTGCACACCTTTAAAGGTAAAATGTGGTCTAGGACAAATATGTAATAACTTAACATCTACTTATATGTACCCATATTTAGCAAATAAAGAGATTTTGATTTGATTTGATTTGAAACATCCCAGTGCCTTCCCTTCTGTGCAACACCGAAGCACTTCGCATAGGACACACCGAATCAAAGGCTTTTGACCGTCAACTTGCTGAAGTCTTTATCGAGACCATTTGATGTATGACTTCGTACCCTACTCAAGATGCCCATAACCTTGCTCTCACCCTCGGTAGACATGGGCGGGTACAACCTCAGGTAGTGTCGAAAAAACTAAACCTTCCTTCCAGGCCTCTTTTCGTCTCCTCTTACGACACACAGTGTCTATCGTAGGCCAATACTTTGCCCAAAAGCAATTAGTCCTAAGGCTACTAATTCTTTAAGTGACCATTGCTTCTCATTGGAGCCCTCTAATTTTTACGATTGGGTATATTTTTTACAATTATATTTTGAGTCTAGAAAGCGTCGTAACTAGTTACCAGAATTGGGCAGCCTGAACAACTCCGACATTAGAGTAACCATTGCGCAAACAGATTCTTTGATTAGTTATTATAGTAGTTATTTCTTCGTCCTTGTTATATTATTTTTTAAATATCATATTAACAACACCTAACTTTTCCACTTAACAATTTCAGGATTTAGTCTCGGAGACGAGTTGGGATTCGAGCAGTCGCTGACGAATCAAGACCCGAGCCGGCGGCGATCCGTCAGTGTCAAGAATGGAGCGCCACCCAACCTCCTTACTGATGCAAGAGGGAAGCAGGAGGTCAGTTGCTTAGAGAACCTCATAACTATTCTTTACATAAAGGTCAATAGGCAAAGGGAGAGCATAAGAAGATGACCATATTTAATAGATCCTAAGCAGTATATGGCAGTGGGCGGGGCACATAGCTCGTAGAACCGATGGCCGTTGGGGCAGAAAGGTTCTTGAGTGGCGACCACGAACCGGAAGACGCAGCGTGGGCAGGCATCCCTACAAGATGGACCGATGATCTTGTGCGGGTCACTGGAAACTGCTGGATGCGAATAGCGCAAGACCAGCAATTGTGGAGATCTTTGGGGGAGGCCTTTGTCCAGCAGTGGACGTCTTTCGGCTGATATGATGATGATGATGATGAAGCAGTATATTAAATTAAATTATTTACATAGCTTCAATTTTACTACTGAGTCTATATGTGTTTGTTAACAGGTGAATTATTTTTAAGAAAACGTAATATAATTCGAAAAGTAGTCGTAATAATTTTCGCGAGCGCTTACATTCATGTAATTAATTAACACACAGAACACTCAGACTTAGAATAACTATATAATAATATGGATTACACAAATAGTTATTCTTGGCAGAAATCTAGCCCTAAACGATTAGTAGTGAGAGGATCAAAATCACCACTACGCCACACGTGCATATGTAATCATGAACGTGCTTAAGAAGGCACATTTCACAGCTGTTGGTTCTGTAGTTATTAACCCAAACATTACGGACAGCATGAACACTGCTTTAACAACGATAGGAGTGTCTTTTGTAAAACTGGTAACTGTTTAGCAAATTTTTATTTGTTTTTTTTATTATTTAATAAAGTACCAAGTATAGTAATTTATATGTATTACAATCTAGTCTAGAGACTAATAAGTAATTTTATTTTAACCTAAACTTCTACATAAACATAATTAATACTATGAATCAGTCCACCGACTTTCCTATGTCATATTTGTTAAGGTGAGATAAGACACTTTGTTCATGTGTTCTTTATACATTATTGCTATCACTAATCACTAAATACACTAATCACTAATCACGACACTAGTTCATCGGGTTTTGTTCTCTTTAAACGTCTTACTAGCTCTGTAATGCCGAGTAGCTGGATGGCCTCGACGTTCACATGATGTTTTAGTAAATGTAACAAATTTCCTTTACGTGGCATTTACAATATATACCGAGTACAGGTAGTCAAAACTGCGATGAATGGGTATCTGTCAAACTAAGCCTTAAAATATCACATATCATCCCATATGTAGTCAGTAAATTGTCTAATTTGATTTTAAATTACCGATTGTACTACTTAAGTAGCATATGTATGATCTATTCAATTTGCTCTACCAAAAAATAGAAGATAATTTCGCTACATTTTGATCATCTACAATAGCATGCAACTCCGTTTCATCACTCAAAGCAATTCATAAGACAATTATCTTCAAGATAACTGCTATTACAGGAGAGACAGAGATCTAACGCAATGATATTCTGAAAACTGACAGCAGATTGGTCCATTACAGCCCATATTAGAGCCATTCTACCCATATTTGGTTCATTGTGCTTTAATATGTGTAACAATTGTTTTATAATAAGATGTGTTTCTTACATTGGGCCATCACTGACCGTATTTTGGTATGGTGTTACGTAGTGGGCAATTTTATGATATTTTATGGTGAAACGTGATAGGTTATGGCTTCGACCCATATGGCCTTGATAAGTGATTGAATACGACTAGTAGTCGTACTTTACTTTTAAACCATGATCATAAATAGTAATTTATATTTAGCTTGGTTAAGTAGATTCGGACACCGACCAATTTTTGTTTTACGACGGTATGTACTACCAGTATATTTATTTATTTATTAATAAGCACACCAACAGTACAATTACATATACTTATAAATTATTTAGTTAACTTATGTTATATGTTAGTAATCATACAGATAACAGGTATGCATAGCATTGTTGAAAAATATATGTGTAAAAATGTCTAAAAATATATATGTGAACAAGTATAGGTAAGAATAGTGTGAACAGAAACTATTAAAATACCCCCGGTACGAAATTCGCCGGGACAACTATAGTAAATTATATACGCATTTTTAGACGTAACTTGATTGTAGGTATATCGCGTTAAAGTAGTTACAGCTCATTTTGGGAGCAATGGTACTGTTTAAAATATAGTCAAACTGACATATTATGTTTAACAAGATAAACCTGGCAGTATTGGCTAACCAAACAATTTGACTACAGTGAGCGCCTTGACGAATATATTAGTTACATCATGTATTAATACATTACGCGGAACTCATTCCAGATACATTATATCTGCCATATAGTATTTCGCCAAGCCGTTTAAGAAATCTAATTTATGTTAACATTTATAAAGAATTACATAAAATCAATTACCATTAGGCGACCTACTTGCTCCTACTAGTACTTTTACTATGGTAAGGCAAACGCCTTACCATAGTAAAAGTAAATAAAAATAATATTAGGTATTATTGATGTGTTAATATTAGCATATACGTACCTTCATATAACCTAAAGTATAGGCAAATAAAATGCATTTCCACTTGTTACGATCCTTGCACACCACTTATGCCTCCATCACTTTCATTATATTTATATTACCTATATACACGCTCGTCGTTCATTAACATGTATGGTGCCCTATTTTAATTGAGATTTGATTCTGAACTGACTTAAATATTGGTAAAATTATTCGCTCATAATTGTTTATTAATTTTTCCAGAAACGTGGAAAACAGAACCGGATTATGCGTCCAATGGCTCCCGTTAACCGGCCTAACCAATCCGCCATGGACAAACTTTCCAGTCTTCACCGTCGCGTCACCACCATGCAACCGATCATAGTTCAGGCCCCGGTCGAACCAACAATCGCCAAGCCGGTACCATCCATCACCATGGCCAAACCAATGCCCATGGGTGTTCCGGCATTCAAGCCCCTACCACCGAAAGAAGACACACTCTCCGTCATCCCCATCGCACCGACTAGAAAAGCTTACACACCGCTGCAGATCCCACAGTCCAAAGGCCCTGGACTAGCTTATCAAAGTGAGATATACCCACAGTCACATAACCAAGTATCAAAAATGGTCTCGCAAATGACAGCTCAACAATACTCTCCCATACGATTCACACCAACTCCAATCATAGTAGATCCAAAACTATTTTCCATGACTACTGTTAATCCATTCGTACCTTTACCTTCACAAGCCATTTCATATTCGCCTTCACGGGTATTCAATGATATACACATACCACAACCTTTACACTCTTTACCTAACTCTGTTATCCACAAAAATCCTATTTCTAACTTTATAGACCCGGTTCCCCATCAAGTCCACGACCTAGCTGTATATAATACGAAGAAAGTTGATGATTACAACTCTATAAGTGGATACAGCGATGACACTGCACTCAAATTCAACAAAGAAGACATTAATGCCAAGATAGCTGAAATAGCTAAGGCTGGTAATATATCAATGGAAGCAGTAGAAGCGGCGATTGCATTGAGGCAACAGCAACTCCTAAGCAAGTATGCGAACCTCCCTGTGCCTCCATCGACTACAACTTCAACTTCGACTTCAACAACGACTGAGCAGCCGTTTGTGTTCCAACAGGAGCCTGAACCTGAAATTTTACATACTGCCATTCCACAAAAACCACCGAAGAGGTTTGTATGATTGCGTTTAATTCCCACTTTAATCGTGTTTTGCGCGTCGCATTTCTGGATCAAAGGCGTTCAATATTGTTCGTATTAACCGATTTTCTTTGTTTTTAATTAAAAAGTTATACCAGTTATACTTAGATTATATGAAAACTACTTATACACCTTTATTAGGCAATATTCTTAACAAAAATTGTATTATGAAGTTTCCAAGTAAGGATTCAATTGGAAACAATAACTATTCTGATTTTCTCAATTAAAAATTAGTATATGTAAAACAGAAGCTTTTGCCCACATCTTTTTCCCTATTTTTATTTGGTACAGTAAAATAAAAACACCATAGAATACACTAATATTCGAGGTAATAAGGCCGGTCCATTTAGTCATGTGGATCTAATTGAAACGTTTACAACGAGCCCACGATACACGTAGCCTAATCTGTCGCAGGTAACCAAGATCAGCTTTTGACATTTATAATCAGATCCACTAAATCAGTTAGATGTCATGAACTAAAGAACCAGTCATGGCTATCCAGAAATAGTTTGCAAAGGTTATATAACTTAAACCTGTGGTAATATATTATCAAAGCTTAAATAGCGGTTTTTAAGTTCCGTCCACTATTTACGTTACACCTTGCGTAAGATTCAACTACAATTTATACTCGCCTTCTTCATATATATTGTAAAAAACTGCTATGCATTTATCTCGTCCCAACAGGCCTGCTATAGACCATTGAAGGTTTTGTACAGACTGGATATGTAATTATAGTAAGTTATTTATTTCGTGCACTTCTTTGCTTTTGCGCTTGCAACCGCGTGTTCAACGAATCTTCTATGTGTTAATCATACTATATTCAAATTGATGGCACTTTAGAAGAGATAACTCATATGAGAACCAGCGCTATCTTTATTTTTCCATACAAACGTAGATAAAGATAAAAATATTTTATTTCGCATATATAGGTATTCTACATTTTCATTTCTGAGTTTTTATACTAGCCCAGTATTGCAAACGCAAAATAAATAATAATATCTGCCATGACTAGACCTGACCGTTTTGTGTTTGTGGAAAACAAAACGGTCTGTTAGAAATAAACGTCTGGAATGCAAATCTGATAACTGGCAAAATGGTTCTACATAGCCTATATCCTTATTATTTGATTACCTACTGAAAATAATGAAAAAAATAGGAGAATACGAAATCGACTTTAATATTATAATCGAGGTTTCGTATTCCTATATCCTGTTTATGTGGGGACAGCAAGACAGTTTCATCAAATATCCTCTTAAGGCTAAATTTTATCCTTGAGAAATGAAATTTTCACTGTTCATACTCATTATTACCTATATATAGATGATCTACACACTGATAAAGTTTTATATCGATGAAAACATCGCGCTAAACAGTATTTAATTGAATGTGCAAGGAATAAGAAATGTAATAACATAATTATTTTTAACCGACTTCAAAAGGAGGAGGTTCTCAAGTTCACCGGTATTTTTTTGTTTTTATGTATGTACACCGATTACTCGTAGATTTATGATCCGATTTACGTGATTCTTTTTTAATTTGATGCGGAATAGTTGCCATTTGGTCCCATAAAAATTTTATATAGTTTGGCGCAGTAGTTTTTATTTTATGGACATTTTTGTATGAAAATTTTTGTTTATGTGAACGATGTCTTTGGCCCAGCTGTTTTTAAATCTTAGCCAGTCTAGACTCATACTGTTCAAGTGTTTCTTCGCATGAACATTAATAACGGTTTCAGACCACTAGCGTTGAATACGCGCGTATAAGCTCGTTTTTGGAAGCGTATGTAGGTGCACCTTTTAGCACAAGCGCATTTTTTATGTACGTACACCGATTATGCTGAGATTTATGAACCGATTTACGTGATTCTTCATTAGTTTGATGTGGAATAGCTGTAATTTTTAGGGTTCTGTAGCCAAATGGCAAAAAACGGAAACCTTATGGTTTTGTCATGTCTGTCTGTCCGTCCCTATGTCACAGCCACTTTATTCCGAAACTATAAGAACTATACCGTCAAATAGAAAAACAAACAATAAAGTTTGGTGGCTTCCCTTACTTAGAACTGAATTAAAAAAAAATTGGTTTGAACGAGATCTAGTAAGCAGTTTTTTAATGCGTCAACCACAATTTACCTTCCATTCTGTCAACTCAAATACTTGCTGCTACGGAAAAAAACATTCCGCCTTTCACGGGCGATGCCGACTGGAACTCTCTCGACTCGTTGTCTTGATCATCAATACGTCCTTGTCTATGAGCCTTCTGCTCAGTACACTCGATGGATAATCGATCATGAATAAGACCTAGTCTAACAGCCATCTGCTTAGCAGACTCATTAGCTAATCAATCATAAATAAAACCTAGGCTATGAGCCCTCTGCTCAGTAGACTCGTTGGCTAATCGATCATTAATAAGACCTAGTCCTCTTAGACCCATGCCCTCTGCTCAGTAGACTTGATGGTTATTCCATCATTAATAAGACCTTGTCTATAAACCCACAGCACACAGACTCGTTGGCTAGATGGTCATAAATACGGCCTAATCTATGCTCTTGCTGTTCAGACTTTCATGAATGTTAGCGAGTCTAGACTCGTACTGTGCATGTTTTCTTTGAGTGAACGTAATTTTATGTAGTTTTTATTACTTTACAAGCGGTCTTTTCGATCATTCACTGTCTCACAAAAAAATATCCTCCGAACAACATTTTTTCGGAGGATATTTCTTTTTTCCGTTCTCATTTGTTGGGACCTATAGTTTTGAGGCGCGCGGCACCTTTCGTAGTTCTACACATAGCTAGACACTAAAAAGTAACAAATAAAAAAAACTTCGTTTAAAAAAACCGACTTCAAAAACTAAAAAGTATAAAAAAAAAATATCTTAATAAAGATTTAATTTAATACATCGCTTATGCAAACGTAATACCTTAAATATTAATGAAATACTATAATTTGTATGTGCTACCTATTGACAGCTTTGAAGTCGGTGCCAAGCCCTAAGCAAAATAAAAGTTAATATTACATACATCTTTCATGCTTTGAGATGAAATTCCTACACTAAAGATTAACCTACGTAAATAAACTTAAAGAACAATATGAATTAATATGAAGCAGATGAAACTGTACCATAAAAATATATTTAATATTAATACCTGAATGAGTTACTATAGTTATAATAAATCTATATTATGTGTATATATGAATATATTTGTGGCCCTGAAAAACGAATAGATAAATAATTAGTTGGGAGACAACGCATCAAAATTTTACTATATTTCAAGACGACCGTCAGCGACGTATGCCCGCATGGGTTGTTTGTGTAGAAATTCGAAGCTATCCCGCTGAAAGTATCGCGCGGCGAGTGTGGTACCAACTTGTTGGTAGGCTTGGTATCAATAGGTAGCACATACAAATTATAGTATTTCATTAATATTAAAGGTATTACGTTTGCATACGAGAGAAATTAAATCTTTATTAAGATATTTTTTATATACTTTTTAGTTTTTGAAGTCAGATTTTTTAAACGAAGTTTTTTTTTATAGCCCTACAGACGCAAAGAAAACCAGTTGCTATTATTTTGTGCCAACTGTGATGGTTGCTTCAAACTATACTGCAATTTATGTAAAAACTGCAGCAGTTTTTAGTAGGTATTTCTTCTAATTCTTCCCTCACTTGCAGAATTCCCGTCGCTGGAAAAGTAATGAACGCTCCGCGCGAGTACTACCCTGTTGGCTACGAGAAGAACTTCGATGACCAATTTCAGTCTAAAGTGGACCTTCCAGATACCAACTTCCATTGCGGTGACCAGAAATACTTCCCTGGATTATACGGCGATGAGAGTCTTGGGTGTATGGTAAGAAAAACTTAAGTTTAAGTAGTTAAAATATGCTTGCTCTGAGTCATGTTCGTACTCACTTAAATGTTTAGCTTTACTAAAGTTAAAGCTGATTCGGATGCGGTAGGATTAGGTCATCAAAGTTATAGCTACTGTTTTAAAGGACATATAAATAACTTGATTGAAAGTTCTCCACAATTACCGGTCTTCCGCTATCCGCAACCAACAGTTCCCAGCGAAAGGTCCTTTCGGACATTCCAGACTTAATCTTCCACTGCGGTGGAATTACTTACCTGTGCTAATCGAGCAACTCTGGTTTTGCATTTTTTTGCCTTATTGTATGGGCAGTGGTTGCCTTAGTTTCTAGAGTTGTTCAGGCCGCCCAGTAGCCCTCTGATATGGCTCAACGACTGTTGTCTAATGACTACAACCGGGACCGACAGCTTAACGTGCCCCCGAAGCACGGAGACCCGACGGACACAAGAAGTCACCCATTTATGGACTCACGCCGAGCCTAGTTGCTTAACCTCGTCGATCGCTTGCAGACCGGTAAGAGCATCTAGCCATGAGCAACTCAAAGTTTTAACGAGCTAAAACACAATATAAACATCTTTGGAATAAGAGCCCCAAGAAAACATTGCACTTTTTTGCATTATGCGGAGGCCTATCTTATTCTCATGTCAAGATTGTCAGTACCCATCAGAAAAGGAACTTCATGGTGCAATAGACACAAATTTAACCCTGAACTGTACGACGATAAGTTTTAAGAGCAAAAAACTTATAAATAACTAAATTATGGTAGCCCTAAATTCAAAATGGGTTCTTTCTAACACCGAGTACGGTGCCTAGAATTTCTTCCCTACGTAAATTCTACGATCAGCATATAGATGAAAATGTTGAATATTTGGTAAGAATAAGTAGTTAAATTGTGGTTCTCAGCCCTACATACAACTCAAGTATTTTTATAATATTCCAGGTGTTCCACGTCTGCGCTCTAACTGACGATGGACTCGTCATGAAATCCTTCCTCTGTCCTGAATCTACCCTCTTCGATCAAACCATCCTCAAGTGTAACTGGTGGTTCTATGTTGACTGCAAGAATACCAAGAAGTTATATGATACCAACATTCCGGTGTCCAAGAGCTATCAGTTGATGAAGGCATTAACGTTCTTCTCTAACTACAAGAAGGAAATGGAGGCTGATGGTAAGAAATATCAGTAATAAAACCTTTTTAGTGTGGCACTAAGCCGAACTATACAGTTCTATGGCACCATGTTACCCATAAAAATGACAGGTAAAGTGAAGGCGAGTGAGTTATTCAAGTTATATGCAGGCTTCTCACCTTAAGTAATGTTTATCTTTTAATATTTCTATGTCTACTTACCAGTGGGTACAAGTATTTAAAACAGGTATGCAATATCTCTATTCTAGAAGCTCTAGTCATCATACGTTATTTCTATTAAAATATATATATATATATTATATATATATAAATGTCTTTTGACATGTCCAAGTAAATATTTCTTGTATACCTAAAGTAAATACTAACCTATAGCGGGACATAGTGGACCTAGCCGTAAAAATATAAGACAAAAATGGTTTAAATTTATTATTAATTCACATACGTTTTCATTATTCCAGAAGAAAAAACAAACCCTGAAGACGTACCTGGCATGACTGACGCTATATCAATCTTGGAAAATCAAAATACTCAACCCAACGTACCTGTACAACCTAATATATCAAATATTGCGCAAAACATTAACAATCTACTTATAGTAACTCCTAATCCTATTATCGATGAGAGAAGCAAAATAACTACCACTGAATCCGCCCCTGTATATAGAGGAACTAGAAACTATGACGCCAATAAAGATGCTAAAAGAAATAGAACAGTAGAAATTCAAGAAAAACCTCAAGAATTTAGATTAGTAACTGTTAACGCTGATGTAAATATAAGTAATAATAATAATACACATGATGACTCACGTGAAAGAAAATATAGAAGACGAATGACTATGAGAAACACAAATGACGCACAAATTACAACCACAACACAAATACCTGAAACAACAACACCTATCGTAGAAATAATTAAACAAGAACTTAAACCCATAGAAAATATAAACGCGGAAAGACAAGAAACTTTAACTGATCAGATCGAAGATTTGAACCCAAATGCAGCATACTCAGCTCCAGTGAGAAGATTCTATAGGTCAAGTGCAGAAAAAATTGAAGAGAACAAAGAAATGACAGTAGTCAACAATGAGAAAGTGCACATTGTACGACCAACATCACATTCTAGGAATATTGCGTATGTAGGATCGTATCCTACACCTAGTGCAGCGATAGAAAAATTAGACGAGGCTATTCTAGGGAAAATAAGGAGTAAAAAACATACAATGACAATAGTAATGCCCCAAAACCATAGTCCAAAAACGTAGTCTGAACTTAGTCATTTGTTAAGCATAAAATAATATAGGAGTAAAACTTTATAAAAAATGATATAATGTACAACGCACACGTTTTTGACCCTTAATCGGTCCTATCGGCTTTTATTTATAATTAATTTGTTTTAGCTCTTATACAACACAGTAGTGTTTAAAATTGGTGGTAACTATTATTCCATTGTCCGATAAAGGGTTAATCAATTTATTTTCCAATTAAACTATTATTACCTTCATACTATGAAGATAATCGTAGAATCTTTTCAGTTTTCATTTCCTAGTATTGCCTTCTCAATGAGAAGACAATGTTTAGCGTTGCAATTGCAGTAGAATTGATGATTGTTAGCAGCTAGTCATGCTGATTCATTAAAGATATACTATGGTTTGTACTGCCTGCGTAATATCTTCAGAATCAATTTGATGTATCCTAGACAATGAATCCCAATGACTATCCAAACAAAGGTCTTATTTTACTTGGGACTCATGAGACCATAAGTAATAACTTTAATCAAGCTATTAAACTGTAGATCTATAACTGTAAATTTATTTATTTCAGAGCATACCATTACTATATTAGTATGGTCTGTGGACTTTACTTTGCGTGCGTTGTTATATCCGTTAATGAAGTGTATCTTCTATGAGATTGTGTGCATTAAGTGTCATAATTAAGTTATTTATTGCTAATACGTGTGGACGTTTAAACTATATGTATTTGCTCAATTTTGTACTTTCGTAGTCTAGTTAAATGGAGTCACGTGATATTACGGTGTATGTTAGTTGTTTAGTAAATTTTCCTAATTTCATGTGTGGTTTTATTTTTTCATTTATATTTAGATACATTATGGCATTACTCTCATATTTAACTAAGGGTTTTATGACTCGGTTAACTAACTAGATACGTATAAAACTGATATTCTAACTAGTTATCTTGTATTATTCCATCTATAGTAAAAAAGTGTTATAGAACGTGATCAAGCATTGGCTCAAATATACCGCCCTGAACAACTCCACAACTGCTTATGGTGTAATGTTACAGCTTTTGGTATTTAATTTTAGACTGAGAAGGTGTCTTTATTGATTTTACTGAAAAACAGGCTGGATTAGAACTATCTTAAGGTATGTCCAGTATCCCAATAGGATTTTCAGCATAGTGAAAACAGTCTAAACCTTAGTCTGGTCACAATTTCAGTCTATCTTTAAATACTGAACTGAATTGGACATCGAATTAGTCCAATACACAATGTACATATACTAAAAGACATAAAATGGATAATTTTGCGTTTTCAGTCAAGTACTCTGTTGACCCCAAACCATAACATTCCAACATAATATAAATAGGTTTCTAAGTGATATTCTTGAAAAACAATGTAAAACAACTTATTACGTCTCCTGAAACCTGAACTTCAATGTAACAGTTTTATACTAAGTATTTTTTTAAATTATCTGCTTTTAGATCTGCTTCTTCTTAGATTTAATGTAATAAACTTATTAAATTCCATCTCATTGGTTCGCATTTAGATGTAGCTACAAACAGAAATCACCATTAATTTATGCCTCTAAAATAATGTTGACTATATTTTTAATATTTCAACATTTATTATTTTAAACCTAGAAGATATTCACTATTTAATATCAACTAAGGTTCCAAAGTCGCTATTATGTAAGTAAGTAGTTAAATACCTGTTATTAAGTATATCTAAGCAGAGCTACGTCCCCTAAAATAAAACTATTCATAATTTAAAACAGAATCTTAATTTAGAACCTTCAATAATGACCGTTTTTTTTAATATACAACCAACTTCAGTTTTTCTTATAGCAACGACTGAATTGAAGAAAATTGATATGGAACAATTACGAAAGCATTTCGAATCGAATAAAAAATAAGCTATCAAAATCAACAAACAAAATAACCTACAGCCGATTTAATAACCTCCTCCGTTTAAAGTTGGTTATTAAATAATATTGGTTATTCGGAAGAGATAGTCTAGTATAAAGAAATTCTGTGGAATCACATCTAAATTAAAATACCCAGCTATTTAGTGTTCAATAATGTTACGCACACTTTTTCAGTAAGATTAGATTTCATGAACCATATAATGAGAGTCACAATAAACGAGTCACGTAGGTTACGACTCCAATTATATAGACCAGACTTTGAGATTAATCGTGTGAGACGTGAACCAATTGTCTGGGTGCTCTAAGGCTACAAAGTGGACAAAAGCAGGTGGTGGAGCATGGAATAGAAATATTAATCAGAAATATATTATTGCATAAACTAAACTCGATGGCAGCTGTACGGGTAGTTGGGCATAAGGACGCACGTCAGTATAGCTCAATAGGTTAGAGTAGACTTGGAAAACCTATCTCATCATAAGTGGTACATGGCACTCATGGGGCCATGAATTTCTAACCCAATGCCATTTCCTTTAAAGCCAAAGTGCTATCACCGTTCATAGAATTCTTGATTATGTAGTAATAACATAAATTGAAAAAGATTGAAACGAAGATGTTAACCAGCTAATATCAAAAATAAAAAGAACATCATTAACAAAATTATAGTTATATTGTGTAAACATTAAAGCTAAAGCATAACAAAGGAATGTAATGTTTAATATTCATTCGAACCAAATTAAAAATTACCTAATGTTACGACTAAAATTGTATTAAAAACTTGTTGGCATGGAACATCATTCTCCCCCCTATTTCTTTTTACTCTTCACGTAACACTTCAGTAGTTTCTCAAAAAGTATAGGTCCACAGGCTATGCAGCCAGCTGCCATGATAGCTGTCGTGCAGCACAAGCAAATCATTATTATATCTTTCTCATCCACTGCAGAATACTTCAGATTGTAAATGTCAATCCAAAAGGCAATAGTGTAGGGTCGTCCAAATCCGAACAACGTTGTAAATAGCGAAAAAATCTCAAGCGCTGCTAATGGCAAAATTCAAGGAATACTGGTGATGATATATCTTTAAAATCGAAACGGTATCGATCGCAAAAAAAATCTCAATCTGAATACTTTTCTAGTCAAACCCACGATGCTTGCTTAAGTTTTAACTTTACTCTGACCTTATTATATAATACTATTCTTTAGCCACACAGACACCTCCTCTCCCACAGCAATCGGGTGCAAATTATAGCTATTACAGTCGCGCTGGTAATTATCATGCAGATGTTCATGAAATATTGGATTCTGAAACAAAGTTATGAAGAAAATTATTTTCAGTAGTCTTTGGACTTTCGGTGTCTGAACTTCGAGGCCGTATATGGAGTAAATACGATGATGACTTTCCTATTCCGTTATTTTCATAGGGTTATGGGTAAGCCAAACACAGGCGCCTGGAGTGTTATAAAGCATAAGCTTAACCGCGTTAGCCATCACTATGGTTCATGTATACTAGGATCAACATCAACAGATTAAACTGCTAAGTAGCATTAAGACGCGCAACAAATTTTATAAGAAAGTAAATGCAAGGATTTTGAAAACAAGTATTGCTCCACATCCGCTCTTTAGGAAACCTCTCAAAGCATCATGCAACTTGTCACTGCCAACTTTCAGACTCCAGGTTGCTACAGTTTTGATTGCGGAAACATTTTGAATAAACACCCTACTTTCGATTTGAACATCGTTTCATATTTTTTATTTCAATGTTGATTGCTTAACTTAAGCAAAGTGTCAACTCTCACATACATTAGAATCACATAAAAATTACCTGGTAAGGTTCTCCCAGGCTTTATATTTCTCAAGGTACCTTGTACCGCAAATCTTTTCGAATACGACGCTCGCTTAGTTTCAGGTTTTCATAAGGGCATGTAACAATCACGTCAGATTGGTACCGGGTGGACACCTGCACTTGCTTTTAATTACTATCTTGGTTAAATATGGCACGCAGGCAATAATTGTTACAGCCCAGACTATACTCAGCAGAGAGATACAAATCATTCATTCGCAAAATTGTACATCCTGAAACAAAATAATGCAATAAGATTTATACTTATAAATCTCAGGTAAAATGGTTCACATCCATTTTTCTCGCAAAATGACAGTTTCTTTAGATTGAATATAATTACTTATAAGAAAATAAAGCACAAAGACCTTAGCAGACTTTACTTATTTGTCGTATCAGAAAATATGGTCACTGTGAACACTCATATTTCCAATGGGTACCAATTCCAATTATAAAAATAATGTGCAAAGAGAAAAAAGCAGGTTACAGTAGTTAAATGTGACAACACTTTTCATAATACCGTAAATTGGTACCCGTGCAAAGCTTAGTATTGTAGCTTAAAGGCTTTGTATAAATCAAACAATCTTAATCATCATTAATGAATGAAAACGCACATTAAACGAGCAAAAATTTATTCATGATATTGTACACGACACCAGTAATAGATAAGTACTACACAATGCATTATCATTTGCGTTTACTTTTAATTAAGCACTTCAACACTTTTTCGCAAACTATGGGGCCACATACTAAACAGCATACAGCCATAACAGCTGTAGTATAACACAAGCAAATCATAATCCTATCGGATTGAATGAGTTGATAAATAATTAGCCCAAGCACTAACTGACGTTTAGAGAAACTAAGGTTTTCCACTTAGGGTATCCCACATTAGCAAATACACCGTCTTGGGGTACAAATTCTTGAGCAGTAAATTACAACCAGAACAACCGCTATTATGGATACGCAGCAAGGAATCATAAATCTGAAACAAACAATTCAGATTGATAGAATTTTTTATCAAAAGAGTAAATAAATGGGAATTTCGGTGTATGACAAGGCTTCAGGATTGGTACAGCGTCAGTTATGTTATATTAGATTACACTTCTCTAGGTATTTATTTTAAGTAAAAAATATGAAAAACTTAAAAATATGAGCTGTGATTTCCTTTTCTTCCTTTAAAAATAAATGAGTTTTATTTTAAGAGTGCTCTCTACACAGTTATCGACGTTTTTCACTTTATAGAATGTTGGTGAAACAAAAATATTGCATCAGGCTTACATTAAAAACTTATGCAAAAAAGCGTAAGCGTAAAATAGGTACTTCATATGTTTCACCTAAGAACTATCGTAGAAATCAAATAAAAATGGCTCTTGATTTTATAATATAGTCACACGTTACACAAATTCTATGATTAAGTGACAGTGCTTGAAAAGCACGCCGTAGGAACTATGCCAACCCCATGCTATGCTACAATTAGTTCCAAAGTCAAAACCAAAATAAAAGCAGCTTTAATAGCTAGCTTGATGTGTGCTATAGTGACCATTTAGTGTATACTGGTGTCGAAAGTGTAAACTTAGTAGGTTAATAAATAGTGTCATCAAAAATGAAAGAGCCAGTTTTTTCCTAAATGTTTACTTAGTTAAAACTGCTACATTTCAGGGCTTTATAAATGAAACAATAATTTTAAAATAAAAATTGGATAAAAACTACATAAATACTACGTCGAACATTTATTAGCTTTTTTAAATGATATACATTTTAGCAGCTTTTCACATAATAGGGGTCCTAAAATCAAAATTCCCGCTGCCGCAAAAAGAGTGAGACCAGAAACGCAGACCATTTTTAACAATATGTCACACCAAATTCGTTTGGGAATCGTCAGAGTTAGTAAGACTAACACGTCCTTTTCTTCGCTCGGTTATAAATAACGTACTAGTGTCTCTTCTAGGTACAACCAGTAGAAGATTTCAGAATGGCTTGCCACAGTCTGGGCAGATAGGTACGGCTGGGCACTTGCACTTGCTTCCAAAGATTTTACGAGTGAAGAGAGGCACGCAGGCAACTACAGTGGCGGCGCCTATCAACCCCAGCAAAGATATACAAATCATGCATCCACAACTTTTTACCACCTGGAACAAACAATTACTGAGTAACCGTCAGAAAATAGGGAATACTAAGGCTTCTGGATGGCAGGACGCATTTCCATAACCAAATAAATATCACGATTAAAGAGAAACCGTTTAGATATTGGTTCGTAAGTTTAGGAGATAAGATGCCACAGAGACATTTCGGAATATTCACTGGGGCTAATAATATTTGGGGCTAGAACACCATATTTATATCATCATCATCTTAATGACCACCGAATGACGTCCATTGCTGGACAAGAATGGGGGGATATGCCATAGTCGCCACGCTTGGCAAGCCGGCGGCGATCTCAGTTTGGTACACCACATAGTACTTACACAGAGAAATGCTGCTGCGCGTTCTCTGGTAAATATTCCCACGGGTCGACTTTTACGTCCCCATGGATGAGATATTGTATGTCGAATAGTGATATTGTATGTAGTCTCTTTTATGTCGAAACTATAAAAGGGGTCGCATATTTTGATTTTTAATAGCCAAATCCATTTCGCAGTTAGAGAGAACTAAAGTGCAATAAATAAAAGCGTGTTATGCAATGAAAGTTTACCTAATATTTAATATTTCTAAAGGTCTGTTTTTGTACAAATTCCATTGCTCACACACAAATATTTTAAATTTTTATTACTTTAATTAGTACGGCCATTTGTCAATAAAAATAATCACCTCACAAAACTTTGGGTAGCCTGACAGTAACGACATTCACTCCTCTGCGCACAGATCACAACCAGGGGATTAACGAAGATGCAAAAGGGTTATGAATTTGTATATGCTGTTTCCAAAATGGTACAAATAAAATAATCGTTGGTAGACGTCGCTTCGCTGGTGAATTACAACCTCACTAGAGTCTTAGATTGTGTTCTTTCCCATTTAATTTTTATAAGAGTCCTATACACTTCACACACATATAACAAGTACCATAGTGTCGCCATACAGGAGGTATTATTTTTTTATGTTTACAGTTTGCTTAGAAGGTTTTACCAGACATTAGAAACGCGTGGGGGCTTAGTATGTCTAGCAAATTAGACTAAAACCTAAATTACCTCCGCCGGAGCGTCGGGGCTATTTAGTTTAGGATTATCGTAGTATAGTATAAGATCAAGTTCGGTTCAAGCGGATACATGTGGTGGTGGTATGTGAGATTTTAAGGTCGACAGCTGTTAATTCTTTATTTTAGTGTGACATTCATTGCTAGCCTAGGAGGCTTTTAATGCTTCATCGGACAATAGAGGCGAGCGATGGGCTTAAGCAGTCTAGCAAATAAAACTACAAACTAAGCCTAAACCTAAACCCGCGCGGGAGTGCACCCCCTTTGGGGTTCGAACCTCGACTTGGGGTGGTTACTGACGTGTGTAAGCATGAGAGGGTCCTTGCTTTAGGGACTTAGGGACGATTTGTGCAACTGTCGCTCTACGTTAATACGCAAAGACGCGGGCTTCTTGTGCGATTGAGGACGATACGAATTCAATCAAAGTGTCATGGAGGATGCTGGTGCGTTCTCGGTCGAACTCCCGGCTGGTGAGTACGATATATATGGGATGTAGTGTCACGAGAGTTTCTAATGATTTTAAGCTATGATAATACATGAAGATGCGTTAATTAACTAGTCAAGATTACAGGAGTTATTACAGGAGGAGATGCTTACAGGAGTTGCAGTGGAGGATTATCTGTCTTCCAAGTTAACAAGTCTTCTACAAAAATATAATCTATAAATACAGGACTTCGTATGTCGCAAATATGTAGGAAGAAAAGGAAAAGTTTTATGTTATATATTTCTAACATAAAACTTTACATACCCAAAACATTAATATCCCGTTCAATCACTAATAATCCCATGTTTAACGGGATATTAGTGTTTCAACACAATAGAATATTAATATCAATATCCCATCACAATATTCATATCCGGATTAAAACATTGAATTAATCAACTAACTTAATGCGAAACACCCAAAATAAAATTAAAAAATTCACATAGCGTTTTATTCAAAATCTTATCAATTGAAAACATTATGACAGTAAGTTCACGTCACGGAGTAGATTTTGCTATCTGGATGTTAGTATCCAAAATAACAAAATCTTAACTAAAATTTCTAATCTGAACGGGGCGTAACATAGTGGCTGGTTCCTTCTTCGAAAACGATCTGGCAATTGAATTAACTCTTTTTCTTTCCCGATTTCAAGTAACATTTGAGTAATTTTTCACATAGAATGGGTCCACAAGCTATACAACAAACTGCCATGAGAGCGGTAGTGCAACAGAAACAAATCATTTTGAAGTCTTATTCAAAACCCAAATAAATACAATCTAGTCTCCTTCTTTCCAAAATATTGGATTTTAGTACCACTTGGTAGGAACAAAGGACCTCAGACTGCACGAATTGAATCTTTAGATTCTGAAACAAAGAAAAAGGACATCAGGCACATTCTTTAACAAGAAAGTATCATCACTAGGGGGCGCTAATTTATTACTAAAAATCGTAACTTTGAAATCAATTTTAAACACTACAATTTTTCTAGTATCAACGGTTAGGAATCACGCTTTTTTAACTTATACCAAGTTGACGCTAATTGAATTTACTTATGTATTGTATTACTACTTATGTAATCTTTTGTTATGTTATTTTTATAAATTCTTTTGTCATGTTCTTAACCGTCAATATAATTAATTCCAATAGTTAGGCTATTGATACAGAAAAAGTATCATGATTTTGCTTAGATTTGAAGTTTATACGTGGTGGTTTTTGAAAAGCTTGTCAGGACTATCATTAATGGATTTCCAATGTCAAGATCTCAGTTACATTTAGCTGAGCTAAATAAATCAAAGGTCTGTCCACGATATCATATTCTTTAGTCAGAATGCCTGTTGTCCTTTATTCTTATTTATTTTAAGAAAGGGGGTTACTGCAGTTTTGTTTCTTCTATGTTATACTCGTTTTAAAAATGTCTACTTGTAAAATTCTCAAATATCATTGGGGCTTTCATAAAATACTATTAAGTCATTGGGACCTTCAAAAAAGGTAATCAAAGTTATACAAATATTTGAGATATTAATTCATTTGAAAAGACGAAAATTTTAACTAAGAATATTATAAAAATAGTTATAAGCTATCTAAACTGGTCAGTAGCCACAGGAGAGACTGTTGTCAGCCTCCATAGGATATAGAGACTACTTACCATCAAATATCAAAGATCTGTTAGGATTTTTATAATTATAAAATAAAAAAACTTGCTTACACTTGAATATTCATTTTAATAGGCTTTTATATTCCAGATACATTTATTTTGAAAAACCTAACAAAATCGTTTTCTTTTTTTGTTTTTGCTAGTCAAACAGCGGGTTATCTTTTCAAAAACAAGGGGTCCGATTATGCAAGCAGCTATAATACACAGTATAGTTGAGGTAGTCAAACAACAACATGCCATTTTATCGCTTTAAGAATTCATTCCTATCCTGACCAATTGATTATTTCAACTAGACTTGATAATCTGTTCTTTCGCCACAGTGCAGCTTTCAATTTTCATAGTATCCGTAAGATTTCAGTTTTGCCAAGATTGAAATTATAATGACCACAGCCTAAAAACCATTGATCTGAAACAAAAACAGCAGTAATTTTGGAAAACCATGATACATTACAAAAATAAATGAAGGATGCTTATCTTGAATGCGGTGCCTCTCTTCTACAGTTCAGGTGTTTGTATACACTTCACGAGCCAAGGACTTGTCTAAGTGACAACGGTATACAAGTTTTGTCCAGATTTACAAAGTCTCTTCTGACGAAATCACTTGCATTTTCGATAAAAAGAACTTAGCGCGTTTTTCGAGATTTAAATTATATACATGCTTAAAAGTACTTACATGCAAGGATTAGATTCTTTCAGGAACAGCGACAGATGATATATAGCTTTTTGAAACTAGACGCCGAAAGATAATCCCGATATCAAGACTATCCTAGCGACATTCCACATTAATTTTACCTGCATTATTATCTTTACAAAAATTTTAATTACAGAAAATTTTCCCCAAAATTATGACATGAAACGAAACATCAAAAGATTTCCAAATTTAAATTTTCTTTTTAAATCCTGTCAGTGTCAGTATGTACGCTAGAAAACGCTATGAGGTTGTATGTACATCTTATTTTTTATGCATTTTAGTAAGGGATTACACATGATATCACATTCAAATACTACAAGGTGGGGCGAGTGGGATGGAGTCTGCAGACGGCACTAAATATTCCATGGGGTTTCCTTCCTCTTTGCTTGTCTATCTTCGTATATTTTCACCGTTCAGGAAACATCAACATCAGCAACCGTCTCGAAAATTTGTAGTATTATAACTTACGGTCTTCTTGTTTTCAGCTTTATACCCAATAACCGCTCATTGCTTCACTACATAAGCCATCAATGCCCCTTATACGTCAATGGAGCAATCTGTGGTTTGGCGCCTATCAGAAACGCATGACTTTTGGTTTCTCACTAAAGCTGTTGAAGGATGTTTCTGTCGACCTTCTGTTCCATATCAAAGTAGGGAGGATGATGCTGATTATCTTTTTGGGGCTATTCCACTTTAGATGACGGGAAGAAACCGTCGGCAACCATCTCACGGCGAGACAGCACTTTAGTGAACGTTCAGTTCTCTCAGAGCTCCGTGAGAAAATTACTTCTCTCTCTGAACATCCGACGAAGATATGTGCCCCAGAGTTGACTCCTGTAATAGCGAGTCTTTTTAGATTTCCAGGGGACTTGGAAACTGAATGCGTCTCAGGAGATAAAGGCATAATTATATTTTTAAATATTTGCTTAATTTTTTTTACAATCCGTCGCCTGGCGTTAAATTAACATATAAAAGAAAAATTTAAAAAGATTTATATTATTTGGTGCAGTCGTTTGCAAGTTATAAGCGTACAAATATTTTTGTGATCCATTTTTAGGGTTCCGTAGCCAAATGGCAAAAACGGAACCCTTATAGATTCGTCATGTCTGTCTGCCTGTCCGTCCGTATGTCACAGCCACTTTTTTCCGAAACTATAAGAGTTGTATTGCTGAAACTTGGTAAGTAGGTGTATTCTGTGAACTGCATTAAGATTTTTACACAAAAATAGAAAAAGAACAATAATTTTGGGGGGTCGCCATACATAGAACTGAAACTCATTTTTTTTTATCGTACCCATACATGTGGGGTATCTATGGATAGGTCATATTGAGGTTTCTAATATCATTTTTGTCTTAACTGAATAGTTTGCGCGAGAGACACTTCCAAAGTGGTAAAATGAGTGTCCCCCCCTGTAACGTCTAAAATAAGAGAATGATAAAACTAAAAAAAATATATGATGTACATTACCATAGAAACTAACAACGAAAATTGGTTTGAACGAGATCTAGCAAGTATGTGATCACACCTTCATTTAGAATTTCGTCTTTTGCTTTAGTCTTCAATTCTTTAATTTTAATACAGTAGAACTAAATTTCAAAATAATAGATTAGTAAATTGTTATTTATTTAAGGATTTCAGAAAATATATGCGATAAAACAAACCACACGGACTGACAAATTATTATTTTTTTGTAACTTTTTACTATCCACTATGTTTATTATTGTGACCTTGACAAGTACAAGTGTATGTTAATACCCAAGTGCTGAATAAAAATTTCATTTCATTTCATAGTTTTTTTTTTGATACTTTATAAACCGCAATTTGCTTTCATTTAATCAACTGAAATACTTGCTGCTACGGAACCCTTCATGTGCGAGCCCGACTCGCACTTGGCCGGTTTTTATTAATATAGATAGTATAATAAATAACAATGTCCTCCGAGCCGAATTTCGGCCACTGCGGCCAGTCTCAACAGAGATTAGCAAACTGCGCGGGACATATTATGGAGCACTTTCTATTCCATCACTCTAATGATCCGATGGGACACCTAGCGACACAACCGGAAAGAGGTCAGATACAGGACCCCGTGCCTCGTAGAGCACGCAAAGCCGTCTTACGTGCTCTCCGAGGCACGGGGGTATAATTCCACCAACTCCCAGACTTCGGGCTGATATTGAGATTTTTTTCTTTTTAACAGTCATTTATTAGCTTCACTTGTAGTTAACTACGTATGTAAGAAAATCTTGGAATCTTAATTTGACCCACTTCCCGGTCACCGATAAAGATGAAATTTTGCACACGCTCTGAGTTCTGGTGAAAATACATGACTAGCTAAGAAACGTCATTACAAATCCAATATGGCGGCCTCCCCAAGATGGTGGACTGGCTGTTTGAAATCAACCCCCATTATATGGATATCAAATGATAGGTTTTCCTGCCAGGAATACGAAAAAAATAGTCACGTGACTTAAATCCAATATGGCGGACGTCCAAGATGGTGTATTCGCTATTTGAAATGCACCCCCATGATATGGGTATTAAATGAAAGGGTTTGCTGAATGGGATACGAATTTTGTAATTTTTTGTGCGTGCTAAAAGCGTGTTTTTTAGTTTTTTAATTATTAATAATTATTACAGAAAAGTCCTAAAATCGCTTTTGGCCCGATCTGGGATTTAAACCCAGTACCTCGTTCTCTGTGGCTGAACACGCTACCGCTAGACCAACGAGGCAGTATAAACTACATATAACCGTATATATAGTTCAGTTTCAGGATTTCACAAGATTGCCCATTGTTCAGAGAACGTCCATTAGGTAAATTTGCACTTAGACAATCTAATCGACTAAGCTAGAGTAAATTTTAATTTATCAAAATATAAATAGTAATACAGTGCTGATTGGTGACGGCATAGAATATCATCACCCCATCTCTTTCCGTAGGGGGCGAGGCGTAGAAATGGACCGAGGGAAAAACCTAACAGAGAACGGGCTGCAGCGTTTTTCTGAGAAATATGACCATCCAACTGCGATCGCCAATCTGTCTGCCGAGCGTGGCGATTATGGCATATCCCCCCATTCTCTGGGGAGGCTTTTGTCCAGCTGTGGACGTACTTTGGCTGGCATGATGACTATAGTTTTACTGCATTATCGGTGCAGTGATAGCGTGTTCAGGTTTAGTTTAGGTCCCAGGTTAGATTCCACACCCAGATTAAAAAGTGGGTGAATGAGTATTTACAGTTTTAGTTATATATCATTACTATTATAAAATAAATCTTATTGTAAATGTTTTCATACAATCCGTGTACCTAAATATCTATATGAACTTAGAAATAATTATAAATAAATAATATATAACTGCAAACATGTTCTGACTATTTACAAGCGCTTTTTTTAGTCTACGTGAATAAACACCTTTTTTATTTTTATAAGCTTTACACAAGAATATCAACGCCTGCCATTGGCTTTGTAGCAATTTACGACGACCAGCTGGACTGCAGCAGGGGCTGCTCCTCGTAAAGACAGGTAAGCATTATATAGGTACATCCAAGATAGGTTAGCCCGTAAATTATTCTAAGAGTATATTTCAAGAGTCCCCACGTTGCCTTTGATATCCTTGCTTAATATAGCTAAAATTTAAAATTTTGATAATTAAACCTACACATGATCCTTGACAATAACTTAATTTAAGTTAGTTAAATATCGTTACTGTTATAAAATAAATCTTATTGTAAATTATTTCCTACAATCTATGTACCTAAATATCTATAATATGTACCTAGAAATAATTATAAATTAATTATATATTACTACGAATATGTTCTGACTATTTACAAGCGCTTTTTTAAAGTCTACGTGAATAAAAACATTTTTTATTTATTTATTTATTTACTTGTAAGTGCAAAAACGTTTCCCCTCTGGGACTCCACCAAAGCGGAGACGAGACGAGCAGAGAGGAGATGTATTTTTAAACAACCAATAGAATTGTGTTATTGAGACATCTCCTCTCCGCTCAGCTTCAGTGGAGATTGCTGTGCGGATATGTGTAATATTTGTATGGCGCGATGGAGGCGGAGATGTGAGCTGTGCGCGGACGACGCGCAGTGGTGACGAGAGATGTGAGCATCTCCACTTTGGTGGGGTCCCCCGAGCTGAAGAACATCTCTTCTCGAACAGCACACAGCACACAATACACTGGTTTGGTGCAGTCCCAGCCTTAACCTCGTATCAAATAGCCTTCTCATCGGATAAGGTGTGTGCGATAGGTTGTGCACTTGTACTTATTAATATTTATTATTGAAGGGTCGGTTGGCGTGGTTATTAGATACTTGCCTTTCACGCCGCAGGTCGTGGGTTTGATCCCCACCCAGGACATATATTTGTGTGTATGAATATGTCTGTTTGTCCTAAGTCTGGGTGTAATTATCTAAACAAGTATTTATTTACAAAAGAAAAGTATATTCTGTAGTATATAATACGTCTGGTTTCAGGTTACAGGTTAGTTTGGGATCAGATGGCTGTGTGTGATCCCAAACTAAGCAGAGCTTGTAATATCCTTCTTATATGACCGCCTTGGCCTAATTTCGCCTTACTGACTTTCTCAGAGAGATAAGTGTCGCCGCACACGAGCCACGGGCCACAGCCACAAACGCCGCCACGAGAAGCTAGACAGTAGAAGTAGTTAGAAGAGTGTGGCGGCCACCGGCGTCAACCGTGTGCGGCGAGTCCATACAAAATGTACGAAAACTATAGGAAATATGCCAGTGTCGACGTTTTGTAGTTGTGGCAAGTGGCTCGTGTGCGGGAGCCCTTAGTTTCTTGGGGAATTGAAACCATTTTATGTTGAATGATAATTGTTTAATAAAATATGAAACAAAACGTAGAAACTACATAAAATTATAAAACAAAACCCAAACAAAATAATTCATTTGCTTGAATTTGAGCGCTTTGGGCAACAGGGACTCTTGCATGCTGAAGGCTTAGGTTTTTCCGCTTGCTCAGGATTCTCAGGAGTCTGAGGATTCTCTGGTTTCTCACATGTAGCAGGTGTATCTATTTTCTTAGGGCACTTCTTTGGCCAGAAACTGTCCAATATAATAGGAGCACAAGCAATACATCCAACTGCTAGCAGCATAGTCTCACAGCTCATGCAAATCATTATCATCCTACTTCCGAAGGCACTTTACGAATTTGTGCATCTCAAATTGTCTGTAGCAGACAGGCACGCACGCCAAGAGAGTGGCTGAAGCGATTAAGGCGTACAATGAGAGGCAAATCATTTTTCACTGGTACTTGCAGGTAGCCTTGGCGGCCACCTCGGTGTTTAAGATGTACTGGTTAGGACCACAGCGGAGCTGGATCGGCCTGATTCTGTAAAAGAAAGAAGGTTGTAAAAGTACCGGCCTAAGGAGCTAGCTGTCAGTGAAGAAGAAATTGGAGTAGGTCTAGTTACATCTACTATGATCTAAGTAAGGGATTTTTGTGGTTTTATGACATTAGGCCAGGTTTCTGGCTTAGTACGTTATTTTTACTGCCTCTATGGCACATTTATTTTTGGTTGTCTTTTCAAAAAGTACTTAAAAAGTAGTCATTATATTGTGAGATCATTTATAAAATGTATTTTTACATAGATGAAACAAAAATACTGACCTCTGAAAGAAATATCTTCACAAAGCGATGTCAGTGTGCTTACAGTAATCTCACAGAGGCGGACACTCAAACCCCTGTTTTGTATTCATTCAAACTACAAGATAAATCAAAAGCACACATAATTTCCCAGTTTTCTATATAATTCACAAATTTTTCACATAAAATTTAGGCCATGACAACTTGACTAATTTGACAGATTATTTGAAATGTTCTATTCTGGCCAGGTCGATAGTTATTATGCAGGTTAAAATAGTATTTATAGGTTTTTAATTTGACTATCCGAAAAAAAGGATTTAAATATTATCTTTGTAACTGCTAAACGTCTAAACCAATTTAGATGTGTCACATGTAATGTACCTGTCCCAGATGACATAGGCAAGTTGGTTCCTTTAAAATATATTTAATATTTTGTACCGGTGTTGTTTTTGAGTGGTTTATTACGTTTAAAGTTTGCCTAGGCTAATTTAGCGTCTTTTACCTTTCATTAGAAGTTTTTTCAAATGAAAGCTTTACCGTAATTGTGAACTTGGCTTGCGATGCAGGCCAGTTATTTCGGAATTTGAAGAATCAGTGATTACTACATTAACAGCGAAATTTTCAACAGACTAAGAGGTATTTAAATCTATCCAAGGTTAAGTGGATTGTATAAGTAGGAACAGTAGGGTAAATATAAATCGAGCAGTGGCGTGACATGCCGACTTGAATTTTCCTTTCCATATATTCTCTCAGTGTGGATTCAAACTCAATGCAGGCTTCTACACAATATAAAAAGAACAATGCGTAGGAACGTTAAGCAGAAGGAAAGATGCAGAAAATCGACGCACTTGTAAAATATATACGTCCTCGTAGTCATTGTCATTGTCAGATGGAACAATGGTCTTGTGAGGGTCACTGGTAACCGCTGGATGCGGATAGCACAAGACCAAATCTTTAGGGAAGCTTTTGTCCAGCTATTGTCCAGGCACCCGCAACTGGTCACTTATGCTCATCACAATGCTGTACACTCGACCTATGTGACTCAGATTTTAATAGAATGTATTTTAGAATGCACAGTCGTTGAGCTTTGTTGTGTAATAGAACCTGCTCACAAATAGATGCATGAGAAAATTATGACGAAAATTATTAAAAAGAAGTGAAGTTAAATAAAGAATCTACCAATTTGTGCTGTCATCATACCTCAGATCGTAATTTGTTTGCGTGACAATTTTTAGGATTAAAATCTTATCCAGCATTTTGCATAGGAAAATAATTTATGAATTTTTATAAAAACTCGTTGATAATCTAACGTTGCCCATTTTTGAATATTGTAGGACGGAAATTGTGAATAAATGAGATTTTACGTGTGTTTGATCTTGACGTGTGCGTCAGTTTGGGGGTTTCCTGATCAGAGGGCGGCGGATAAACAACAGGAATTGCCACAGCTCGACCAGCAACTGCAGTTGCAGGCGGCAAAAAAAGATAGTAGAGAGACAACGAGGGACTGCAAAGGAAAATGCGCCTCAAATATAGCTCAGAAGGCTGCTGCTGAAGCCAAAGCTGCTCAAGCTGCACAAAATGCTGCGGGAGCACAGGCCGCACATATGGTGAGTTGGCCTTAATAGATCAGGTAGTCAAAGCAGACTTCATCATTGCATAAGTAGATCGTTTATGTAGTAGGACTAATGTAATAAGCTTGGATGCAGAAATATTAACTAAAATCGAAGTAAAAAGAATCTTGACAAATAAGGACAAACATGACAGTCTGCTTTGACGTATCTTGATGACATTTTAAAAACATGCATTTTTGTTTTTAAATTGGGAAATAAACACAATTCCGGGCCTTATATACGCTATGGATGGCAGTAACACCGCTTGGCGCTTGGCACAGAGGATTAAGATAGCTCGGATGCACTTCTAAATATGACTGATCCGCCTGTTCTTATGTTAGAAAAGAAAGGTGTACTTTGAAATAAAAAAAAAATACCTCATTTTTTTGGTAAGAATACATCCACTTTATTTGTTTCCAGGTAAAAACTCAATTAGCTGAGAAAGCCCTACAAGCGGCCAAAGCAGCTGAAGCGGCCCTTGCAGGCAAGCAAGCCGTAGTGGAACAGCTTCAACAGGAAGTAAAAGAGGCTGAGACAGTAGTAGCCGAGAATACCGCAGCCGTTCATCAGCAGCAAGGGGCTGTGAATGCTGCAGTACAGCTAGCACAACAAGCTACGGCTCAGGTAATTTAACATATAACCAGCGCTTAGAAAATATTCTGACCGGAGCTTGGCTGACCGGAGCTTTATCTGACCGGAGCTTTATCTGACCGGAGCTTTATCTGACCGGGGCTTTATCTGACCGGAGCTTTATCTGACCGGAGCTTTATCTGACCGGAGCTTTATCTGACCGGAGCTTTATCTGACCGGAGCTTGACTGACCGGAGCTTGACTGACCGGAGCTTGACTGACCGGAGCTTGACTGACCGGAGCTTGACTGACCGGAGCTTGGCTGACTGGAGCGTGGCTGATATGAGCTTGACTGACTTAACATTGACTGACTTGACATTGACTGACTTGACATTGACTAACTTGACATTGACTGACTTGACATTGACTGACTTGACATTGACTGACTTGACATTGACTGACTTGACATTGACTGACTGGACATTGACTGACCTGACTGGACATTGACTGACCTGACTGGACATTGACTGACCTGACAGTACATTGACTGACCTGACAGGACATTGACTGACCTAACTGGACATTGACTGACCTAACTGGACATTGACTGACCTGACTGGACATTGACTGACCTGACTGGACATGGACTGACCTGAATGCACATTGACTGAATGGACATTGGATGGTGGATGGACATGAATGGACATTGGGTGGACGGACATTGGCCGAATGGACATATAAATAAAAAAATATATAAGTATTACAGGTTTTTAAGCTACGACTGGTATATTCTGACCGCTTCGTCTACGTGTTTAAACTTTCTTTAAATCTCATTTGATGACAAAAGAAGTATACCTGGCCTGTGTGAATGGTACAACCGGAAGGGGAAGGCCACGTCGAACATTCTCTGACCAAATTGGAGATGTTCTCCAGAAAGGGCTGGTCAGAAGTACCCTAAACCGGCGAGCATGTATGAAGAATATAATGACAGTAATCGAGGCAAAAGAAGTATGCAAAGATCGTGACAAATGGAAATCCGTTGTCTCTGCCTACCCCTCTAGGAAACAGGCGTGAGTCTATGTATGTATGTATGTAAATCTCATTTGTAATTCCTATTGAGATTGAATGAATTGAGATAAAATAAAAGTTTAAGTTTACTTGATACGTTTAATATCAAAACAAAAATCTAGAATAGTCCTTACACAGGATACCAGGGTTCGATGCGAGATCCGATGTTCTTTTGGTAATTTTGCTTTTAAAATTAGTTCGGTTTGTAATAGGGTATTGCGTAAAACTAAAACAATAAGCGCAAATTTTATACGCATTTTGAAACCAATCATTGTTACAGGGACAGACATGGTTCCATCAAATTAGAACAATTGAAATGTAATGTTTTTAATATAAATCTGTAGCTCTCATCGTCGCGTCGTATAGAGAAACTTGTTCTTTAAATATAATTATTCCTCGTAATATATTTATTAATTTCCTATTCCAGCACAAACTGATGGTGCAAGCGTGTCAACTAGCAGCGCAAGTTGAGAAGTCTGCAAAATGCGTTTTAGATAAGGTTAAAGCTGGCCTGCAAGAGAAATGCCACAACTTAGCCGAGGCTAGGGCGAGACTGGCACATCTCCAGCACAAACTGCAATGCGCTTGTGCAGAATGCGCTGCGACCAAGCAAGCAGCACACTGCGCATGCGAGGCAGCGCGTGCGGCATGCGGGAACGCTAGAAAGAGGAGGCGAGTGGCTAAACTCGCCCAAATTGCCAGCGCTGCAAAAGATCCTAAGCAAGGACGGTAGGAGTAAGGAAAGTATGGTTAATTTGGAACGGCTTACGATTACCTATTTATTCGCGAAGTCTTGATAGATTGGCGGGTTGACTATCATAGGTTTCGTAGTCTCTTTAAACATAACAGTGAGATGTTTACAATAGAACTAATTTCGACAGCGTGAAAACCTTTATGTTCATACTAGATCAAACCTGTCAGTCATCGGATTTTCAAACTAAAATTTATACAAGTTCTATAATTGTCTAAGAAACTTGTTTCAAATAGAATATCAATCCAGTTTGTTGACTATCTTCACCTGTTTCACTTTCTTCCGACATTTTATTCAAAATAACATGTTTTGGGATTCACTTTCGATTTTGATTCAGTGAAGTATTTTTTTCGATCGTGTTCTTATCTATTTGTTCGTTTAGTAAAACTGACTTCATTATTAGTGTTTGATTCAGTGTTTTCAAATGTTTACTTATTTCTCTATTTTCTATACCACTTGTATTCTGATCGATTAGTAATATAAAAGTGAATTTCTTTAGCTTCTATTCTTACTATTCTATACTTCAACTATTGAAAACGTGAACAGTTTACTTGTTGGTACTACGTTTATGATTGTTTGCTTTTCTGATATAAAAAGTAATATATATTTGTACTTTTCACTTACTTGGATTTCAGAATGCATGGATAAAGATTTACTTAAAATATTTTAGATTAATTAACTTTACTTTAGTTTCTTATTATTAATTAAGTTTTTTTTTATATAATTGCACTCCGTTAAGCTTCTGTTCATTATAGTATGAATCGTATTATATTTGGGTTTTATTTCTTTGAATAACTTTTCTAACTAGCTTACTAAATCGAGTATTTATTACACTTACACATTGCTCATTTAATAGTTAGTACCTGAACGACTAGTTTGAAAGATACGTAAGACTTAGGCCGGGACTCCACCAAACCAGAGATGTGTGCGATGTGCTGTGTGCTGTGCGAGAAGAGATGTTTTTCAGCTCGGGGGACTCCACCAAAGTGGAGATGCTCACATCTCTCGTCACCACTGCGCGTTGTCCGCGCACAGATACACAAATATTATACATATCTCCGCACAGCGATCTCCACTGAAGCTGAGCGGATAGAAGCTGTGTCAATAACGCAATTCCATTAGCTGCTTAAAAAACATCTCTCTGCGCGTCTCGTCTCCGTTTTGGTGGGGTCCCGGCCTAATGGATTTCAAAATCATCATCATCACCATCATATCAGCCGAAAGACGTCCACTGCTGGACAAAGGCCTCCCCGCAAGGATCTCCACAATCGGTTTTTGATTTCAAAATATGAAGGCAAAAATAATCCCTTGTTCCTTTATTAAGGATATCTTTAATCTTCAGATCCTTATACAATTGGTTACATTCTCAATTCATCCATAAATGATAAAATCGCCATCATCATCATCATATCAGCCGAAAGACGTTCACTGCTGGGCAAAGGCCTCTCCAGCGATTACTTTCGACCCTCACAAGATCGGTACATCTTGTAGGGAGCCTGCCCACGTTGCGTCTTCCGGGTCGTGGTCGCCATTCGAGAACCTTTCTGCCCCAGCGGCCGTCGGCTCTACGAGCTATGTGCCCCACCTACTGCCACTTCAGCTTGGCAATTCTTACGTCTATGTCGGTTACTATGGTTCGCTGCGGATCTCTGCATTTCTGATTCGATATCGCAGGGAAATTTCAAGCATAGCCCTTTCCATTGCTATTTGGCTAACCATAAGCCGCCTGATAAGGCCCATAGTGAGCGACCACGTCTCTGTTCCGTAAAATATCTCGTGGGAAAATTAACACTGTCATGCGATCCAAACTAGGCAGAGCCTGAACTATGACAACCAGACAGTTGTCATAGTTTAGTGTATTTCTCATTTTAATACAGGGATACCTAAGTATGACAGTAATCGAGGCAAAAGACGTGTGCAAAGATCGTGACAAATGGAAATCCGTTGTCTCTGTCTACCCCTCTGGGAAACAGGCGTGCTACTGTCGGCGCGCTATGTATGTATACCTAAGTATATTAAACTCTACGTAAACCTATCTTGTATTATACCTACGTTTCTGGTTCAAATTCTTAAAAATGAAATGTATAAATTGGCATTCGAGCCGTTGTTAGCCGTGTAGGTAAGATTATGTTAAAAGCGTCTTAATTGTATAATAATTTAAATCTGAGAACCATGTTGCAGTGACGATGATATCCCGTGGTTTATGGGTTCGATTCCCACCTGCATAAATTTATACAATTCATTTTAAATATGTCTGAAATTTGTTTTCGGTTTAGCATCTTTAAATAAAATCATAGTTATTTATAAAAACTATATAGGTATTCCTGTATTATAACGGTAGAAAAAAATGCATTTCAATACAGGGAACTATGTAAACATATTCCTGTATTCTAATGGCAGAAAAATGCATTTAAGCTAATATGCCTGAAGTATTGTGAAGTCTGTGGACTATGGGATGTATGTCTCAAATAGTAACAAAGAAATAGGTACCATATGTTAATAAATTATTCAAGTGTTATTAGTATCGTTCTTAACTTATGATTATGATTCAAATAGTGTTCGTCTAACTTATTGGGTCCTTATGAATATATTTAGGCAGAGAATAAAAATACCCCATGTATATTGTGTTCAACATTAGGTACAATTTATTGAAAATACATAATTTACAAGAGAAGATTAACTAGTTAATTCTTCTCTTAAAGCGCTTTCACATTAGGCATTTCATGATGCACGACAGTTGGGATGTACAGACACCAGCACATTCAGCTACCCCCATCTGTCAAATTTCTTTTATAGATTTTCAACTTTATCACATAAACATAAGGTTCACTTTCAATTGGGAAAATTTGACAGCTTGATGTGCTGGCGTCTGTACCTACGCTGGTACATACATTGCATAGTACTGCAGTAACAAGTCCGTAAAACGAGTGTGTGTCGTTGCTGTATACCTTTAGTATAGTAAACGAGGTTAGTAGTGCATTTGAAATTAAATATTTGCAATGAAACGCCCATTATATTGCAATGTGAAAATGAATATCAAGAATAAATATAATTAAAACGGGAGTTACCATACCGTGTAAAACAAGAAAATAAATCTTTTCATCACTACCTATGGCTGAATACAAAGCAAAAGTTCCTGCGATATATGATTGTTTTGGTTCAGGCACAAGACCATTAGGATTCTATTTTACAGAGACGTGCGAGGAAGCTAATCAGTGCGTCTATTGTTAGCAAAGCTATAAAATAGTGTAAGGTAACTTTCCGTTTTATATCTTCACTACGAATCCTCGCATGACTTGTGCTTCTCTGCACATATCTGGTAGAAATGCAGCCTTATTTATTTAATCATGACTTGATAGTAACTCTGAACATCCGACTTGAACAGTCAGTTTGCTTCTTGATCTGATCTTGAAAGATCTAACCCTGAGTTTATGAAACAAAGAATGAATGTTTGCCAGTTAGTTCTTGGATGTAACAGAACGCAAAAGCACTTAAACATTGTTTATAATCCCATACATGCAAAATCGTGAAATAGTGACTGAAAATTTGCATATAAATTAAGTACTTTTCAAAGAAAGAAATAAAGAAAGTCTGGAATCCACGAGGATGAAGCCGCGGGAGAAAAGTTATGTTCAACTGTATGACTAATTTATAGAAGATAATGCTGAAATAAATATTCCGTTGGTAAAAATATTGTTATTGGACAAATATTTCAAATGTCAATGTTTTTTACTCATTCCAGTATAACTCGAAGGATTTGGATAGAATTTAGAAAGAAGATGGGCCAAAACTTGAGTTAGCAATTAAGTCAGAATATATAATCGCGTGTAACACCGCGGGACACAGTTATCGATACATAAACCCCAGTCATATGGTGAAGCAACCAAAGTTATGCACTGCTGAGCCGCACGAGTAAGCTTGTCTAATGTGAAAGGGCTTTTACAATTATTAAATAATAAATAACGATATGGTCTTGGATGTAAAATTATACTTAACATATAACTATTACTACTTACATTGAATAAAATGGAATAATTTATATTAAAATCATATTGATAATGGAATTCTATTGAACAGAATTCCATTTCTTAATACAATAGTGATAAACAGGGGCGAAGGGTCATGTAAGAAGATTATTTTTTGGCTTCCCTTTTATAAAACATGGTAAATCGTAAAACGGGCCAACTTTCATACAACATAAACGTTTTTAAATTCACCCTTGCAATTTTATTTTAAGTCTATACCGCGTTCTAGGGTATCGGTATATACATAAAGTATTTCTAAGAAACCAAGATGTTTTTTTTATATATATATATATATCGCCTGATAGTAAGTGGTTACTGAAGGCTATGGTTACGCTTCCGACTGTCTCATTGTGTTAGCATTAGTAACTCAAAACAACCTAGTACCTAACGGTGTTCTACGCTTAAGTTCAAATAGCACGTAAATCTGGTATCCCCTGGTCATATCGCACTAGTGTTTTGGACACACTCTCCTTTTTTGATGTTTTCAATGAACCCAGGAGGCTTTCACTTTTTCACCGGACAATAAAGGCGACCGTGGGCTCACTACAAACTAAATACCCGCGCTGGAGGGAACCCTCTTTGGGGTTCGAAGCTCAACTCTGGGCGGTTCCTGAGGGGTTTATTTACTTTTAGGGATTTTTTGTGCAACTGTTGTCTCTCTTCCGATTGAGGATCAGAGAGGGCATTTCATTAATATAATACAAACAAAGTGTCATCGATGGCAAGTCTCCTTTGAGATCGGCCGCCGTATAACATTTCCTTTAACACTTTTGCCGGCCAATCAACAAAATGCTATAATCCGTAGCAGGTGTGGTCTACATACTATCCTAGTACAGACGCCAGCACATCCAGCTACCCAAATCTGTCAAATTTCTTTTATAGATTTTCAACTTTATCACACAAGCATAAGGTTCACTTTCAATTGGGGAAATTTGACAGTTTGGGGTAGCTTGATGTGCTGGCATCTGTACCTACAGTAGATCAGAGAGCGTAAAACCGTTGTAAGGTAGAGCTTGCTTTTTCGCTCCATGACCATACCGATAATATCGACATATCATTGCCATATACACTTTTAAACTTTCGCGTATCGTAATTATATATGAACATTGTTAACAGGTATTAACGCGACTAACCTTATTGTTCTACATCATTACCATGTTTTATAAATAACCATACGGCCTTATTTTGACACACTCAGCCCCTGACTATTATTATACATTCTCCCATAATCTAACAACTAAACTTTACAGAGAGATTAGATTTAATACGGTTGACTAAAAGAACTAACAACTATGTAGTGTGTACACTTTTAAACTTTCGCGTATATAATTTATTCTATATTATTTACGGGTATCGACGCGACTAACCTTTATTGTTATTGACTTAACTTATAAGTATCATAAACGATACAGTGAGGGTAGATCAAAAATCTCTACGCTCTAAATAGCGGAGTAACACCATTGCGCCAGTCAACTCCTTACCCCGACCAATGCAACTTCGCCAAAAATTTTGTCGCGTTAATACCCTTAAATTATACTGTACTAGCGGCCCGGTACGTGCTTCGCTACGTATACGGCATAGTAATAAAAAAAAAGATTAAGTTCATTTATTCAAACAAAAAAATATAGAAAGATGTTTATTTTACACTTTTTCAAGTCTTTTTATAAATTTTCTCTACGTACAAACCTTCCCTGGGCTTGCACGAATAATTCAAGACCAAAATTAGCCAAATCGGTAAAGGCGTTGTTAAGTTATAACATTACAACGAAAAGTGGCATTGAGTTTTATATATATAGATAACTGTGTATTGTACATAAATTTTAATAACAAAAGGTATTTTATAAGTTAGTAGACGTCAAACAAAACTGGGCAAATTATCACTAGAATAAAGCAATATTGATTCTATATGAATCTTAAAACAAATATTCGTTATAGTGCATAGCTAAATATAATCAAGCGTAGACGAATAATTAATTAAATTAAATATTTAATTTTAATATCGAAATGCGTACCTACATTCTGGTTCCAAATGAAAGAGACACAGTTGATAACATACGAAAAAAATATATGTGATCCATATTTTTGTATATAAAGTTGATCTTTTTTTTGGTCTCTTTTACAAATTGATGTTACAACATCAATTTGTAAAAGAGACGTTACTCAATACCATAGGCAAGTAGTATACGTTTTATCCTCTACTTATAATGGCCGAAAGGCCATCATTTTCAGACAACGTATTAGTTAAAGAAACCGTCAGACCAAATGAATACGTAGCATAAATCGAATAACTATTATAAATAATAAGTGATGTAAAGGAGATGATCAACAATTGTAGGCATCTGTGCCCCAGAATGTACAGACGCCAGCACATCCAGCTATCCCAATCTGTCAATTTTCTTTTATAGATTTTCAACTTTATCACAAGAGCATAAGGTTCACTTTCAATTGGGGAAATTTGACAGATTGGGGTAGCTTGATGTGCTGGTGTCTGTACATAGATAAAACCTATGTTACTAAATACTGAATATACGTATACGTATGAATGTGCAAAAAAGTTGCATATTACTAAGCAGTTCTAGACAAAGGTAATGTATGTTTCATAAAGTTGATTTTATTACTACGACTAAAGTAATGTTTTTAGATACCTAAATATATATCTTAATTGAAAATTCCGTCGGGGATACATTCTCGTTTATAATATTAAATAAACTCGTAGTTTCGTATCCTATGTAAACCCTTTTTCTTATTCTCAAGTATCGATGGTATTAAATATTTGGGGTAATATGTTGCTGGAAAAAGTGGCTCTTTTACGCATCTAGTCTTCTTAAGTGCCCAGTGCATCCTGAATTATCATCAGCACAGTATCGCAGGTCAGTTGATTTTTTCACTGCCATGTTCAGAAAACCTTCTTATCCATCACCACTTTTACTATATTATCAACATCAATAAATTTTACATCTGCCCATTTTACTTCTTAGCCAGATAATTTTATACTATTTATCAACTATACTAAAGGCATCATTTAAATTCTGAGGGCTGAACGCCAAATTACTGTTCTTGTAATTTACGTACGGTGATTTATACGCGGAAGTTGGTATGAAAAGATCAACGAATCCCACACGCTTAGGAGAGAAGGATTCGTCGTCATCATCGTACATTGGTGCACTAGGCTGGAATTTAGGTACGTATCTTGCAGGTGGTTCGGCATACTGTCCACCAACAATGACTTCATCAGATACTGGTCGGTTTTTATCAGGTCTCCTGGGTTTGTTCACAACTTTTGGGTTATCAGCAAAATGTGGTTTCTTTTGTCTGAAGGAGTTCTTTTTGTCTTTATATTGTGGTTTCGTGTATGTATCTGGTTCTAGGTCTTCATCATCATCGAACTCTTCAGGTGTTGGAGTAATGTATATTGAGTTTTCTGTTTTCTTATACTTAGGATGAGTCTTTGAAAATGCGGGAGCGGTATCACGATTAAAGTTAGGTGGATGTTTCACAGTTTGGTACTCATGCCTGTAGTCAGATTCTTGGTTTCCGAAGTAAAACGTCATTTCTTGGGTGCTTTGCGCTGTTTGCTGGGTGTCATCGTTGTTACGTATTAAAGGAGCGCCATAAGAATCTACTGGAGGTTCAGCATAACTTTGTTTTATTGTGCGATGATCGTTTATGTGTTCTATTGGAGGTTCACCAAAGCCTGCACCATCTGGTTCATAGTAGTTATTGTGATGTGGTTTCTTTACTACTTCATTAAAACTTGGTGGTGGATTAGGTCTTGGGCGACTTTTTGGCGGGCCATACCTTGGTTTGGATGAAATGCGTTTTTTGTGAGAATTAGAATATGAGTAATTTGGACGTGATTTAGATATGTGTTTTATTTTCGGTGATTTGTATTTCTTTCCCGGTTTCCTGGTTAATTTTGGTGGCCCATAACTTGGTCTTGGAGGTCTAGATTTTGGGTGTGGTGGTCCATATCTTTGTTTAGAAATTCTTCTATAGATTACCTTTGGTTTATGGTATGCTCTGTCTGTAGGGTACTGTTGTGGGAAACCATTTATTAATACTGTTGCGTCTCGTTTTGTTATTCTTCTTTCGTGATCTGATTCTTCTATTTCATTTCTTTGGTCGGTTCCTTTAGCGCATGATGCCGTTACTGTTATCTGAAAAATAGAAATTGTTGTGATTAGTTTTATATTAACTAACAAAACGTGTATAATAATTGGCTCAGGCTTGTAGTCTAGTAGTTAGTGACCCTGACTGATAAGCCAGAGGTTGCGACCATGAGCACGAAAAAATAATCTTGTTCATCACACAAACATGTGTCCAGACATGTTCATGCACACAAATATATGTCCTGGGTGGGCCAGGCGTGAAAGGCAAGTATTTACCAACCACGCCAACCGTTATATAAAAAGTAAATGTCGAAGAAATAGGTAGTTATTATTTAAACAGCATGTAAAACTTGTATCTGAAGTGCAAATGATTATTTATATTATATATTCATTTATTCATTCATATACAACGAATCCACATACACTCACAAACATTCACAGACACATATTTTTTATTTCTGGGACTAAAATACATATATCATTGTGTACGTTAAATTGATCAAATCACTGTTTTTTAAATATGTTTGAAGAAGTGAGTACGTTGTCCAACAAATCACTCTATAAGTGCGATTAACTGCCATTTATCACTTCTTTTTTGCATTTTTGTTCATTTAATTGAATTAGCACCAATATGGCTGTATAATGTCAGATTTCACGTGACGATAATCATTTTATGAAAAAACTAGCTATGCCCCTCGGTTTCACCCGCGTTAAAGTTTTTGGCGTAAAAGAGTAACTAACATACATCCATACTCAGCGGTTTTGGCAGTACACGCCGGAATAGCGCGCAGATGGTAGATTTTTCCAACTTACTTGACACTTATCGTCATATTTTGGACAATTCACACAATTTCTTTATAAATTGCAGCCTATGAGTTATTCTGATGTATAAGCTATATTATTGTAAAGTATCATTAAAATCCATTCAGTAGTTTTTACGTGAAAGAGTAACAAACATCCATACTTACAATCTTTTGCGTTTATAATATGAGTAGGATGTTTGAGCACAGTAATCTGTGTACTCGCGATTGATGAAGGGTGTGTTAAATCGAGTTTATAGTAATAAATAATTGGAATATTTTTTGTCATCATCATATTCATGGGGGGATATGCCATAATCGCCACGCTTGGCGCTCGCATGATTGACCTAGTTCACAGAGGGACCAGTTCCCTTCCCTGGTCGTAACAGGTCACAAAACTTCCAAATAAATAGGTTTAGATATCTATCTAAACGAAACGGGCCGGATAGAGCCGCGACACTTACATATACATACATAGATACACGCATGTTTCGCAGAAGTGTAGGCAGGGACCACGGATTTCCATTCGATCGTTGGCGTGGTGGTCAAATGTTTTATTTTCACGCTGGAGGCCGTGGCTTTGATTCCCACCCAGGACAGATATTTGTGTGCATGAACATGTCTGTTTGTCCTGAGTCTGGGTGTAATTTTATTTGTATAAGTATGTATTTACAAGAGAAAAGTAGTATATGTAGTATATCAGTAATCTGGTTTTCATAGTACAAGCTCTGCTTAGTTTGGGATCAGATGGCCGTGTGTAAATAATGTCCTAGGATATTATTATATTCTTTATACATGCTCGCCGGTTTGGGGTACTTTTGACCTGGGGCTCTACCGGCTAAGTCGCCGAACATAGATTTTTACAATGGCGTTCAAATAAATAAAGGTTAAAAATGACTTAATCAATCGTTAAATCGGCTACCATGACCACATGTGATGCCATAAATGGTCCGGAATCGATTGTCAACGTTGAAGCCGATTTAACGATTGATTAAGTAATTTTTAACCTTTATTTATTTGAACGCCATTTAAGAAATCGATATTCGGCGACTTAGCCGGTAGAGCCCCTGGCCTTTCTTTACAATGACATGTATAGCGTAAATATTGGTCAACTCGTAAAATCCATGGACGGATATGAGGATTTTGTTTGCATTGAATAAATTGATTGCTTGTGATTAACTTCGATTATTGTTTATGGGCCGCCGAGCCCAACTATCATAGGCAGTTGGGCACCTTTATATTAATAAATAATTAGAAAGGTCTCTTGCCCTACATTTTTTTAATATACGAATATTGACGGTCACCGTAGCCTAGTTGGTAGTACTCCTGCCTACATAGCTGGTGGTCCTGGGTACGAATACCGGTAAGTGCAAATATTTGTTTGATGAGCACGAATATTTGTTTCTGAGTCATGGATGTTTTCTATGTATATAAGTATTTATCTATCTATATAAGTATGTATATTGTCGCCTGGTACCCATAGTACAAGCTTTGCTTAGTTTGTAGCTAGGATGATCTGTGTGACATTGTCCCAAGAATATGCGAATATTATGAGATGTTAAATTTACTTTGTCTTTAACACTTAAAGAAAAAGTAAATCTTTATGAAAAATAAGTAAATGCGTTAATTATACCTTTCTCTTTTTTGAATATTTAATAAAATTATTTTTGTTTAATTTGTTTTATATTAATAAACCTACTTCGACCATCTAAATACATGGGGTGCACTAAAAATTCCGGATCTGGCCACTCTTATTTTAAAACGGTAAGGTTCCATAAACTTTGATATTACGATTGTTTGTGAATCCATGGAATGCTAAGAACTAGATATTCCTTAAGGGGAATCAATCGGATAGATGGGCGACGCTGGTGGTGGAGGCTTGGACAGGGGTGTAAGGAGTGGTGGAAGGGATTGAAAATGAAGGCGGCGAGATGTTCTGGACGAGGAAGATTATATGGAAGGATAGTGCTCATGTTGGTTTATTGGTATTTGTCTAGCGATAGTGCGCGCTACGAATATTTTTGTTTCCCGTCTTGTCTTCCATTTATGTTTGTTCTATTCTCGCTTCTATCCGTCGAAACTTGTAATTGGCCGTATTCAACTATTTATTGTTTTATATAACCTAGCTGCAAGTAATTTTCCTCAGAAAAAACTTAAATAAAATAGCATCTGACAAAATTCCATAGAAGCTTTTAGTAAAGCCTCCACTACTTACTGGGGTATTACTTTGACTTTGACGAACTTTACATGACTTTGACTAAACAACAAAAACGCTGTATAATGTTAAATTCATGTGCAAATAACTTGATTGATCATACATTCAGTCAAAAAAGTATCGGGAATGGATGATTTGTTTATGGTTCCAAATTCAATTTTTTTTGTTGTTGTTGAGTTTGATTTGCATCTGTTATTTATATTAAATACAGTGCTGGTTTTAGTAATATCATATATAGTGTGTATTGCGAATTTCATAATGGACAAAAATATCGAACAAAGAGTTTGTCTTAAATTTTGCATCGCTAAAGGAATTTCGTGTTCGGAGCCACTGAAAATGTTACAGAAGGCTTACGGTGAATCGACTTTATCAAAAACTCGTGCTTATGAGTGGTTCAAAGTGTTCAAAAGCGGTCGAGATGTGATGAAAGATTTGTCTCGCTCTGGTAGGCCATCAACGTCTGCAACTGAAGTTAACATCGCAAAAGCGAAGGAAATAGTGACTGAAAATCCTCATTCAACTCTGAGAGAGATAGCCGCCGAACTTTCTGTATCTCACGAGTTGATTCATATCATTTTAACTAATCATTTGGGTATGAAACATGTTGCCGCTCGGCTAGTCCCAAAAGATCTGAATTTTCTCCAAAAACTCAATCGCATGAAAGTCGCTGAGGACATGGTAGAACGAGTCAATTCCGACCCAACATTCATGAAACGCATTGTTACTGGTGACGAGACGTGGGTTTACGAGTTTGACATGCAAACTAGTCAACAAGCTTCGGAGTGGCGCCTTCCAACTGAACTGAAACCGAAAAAACCACGCCAAAGTCGATCAAAAGTCAAAGTCATGTTGACTGTTTTCTTTGACTATCGCGGTGTTGTGCACTCTGAATTCTTACCGGAAGGTCGAACGGTAAATAAAGAATATTATTTGACGTTATGCGGCGTTTAAGAGAGCAAATTCGACGAAAAAGGCCAGATTTGTGGAAAGAAAATTCTTGGATTTTGCACCACGATAATGCGCCTTCGCACAAGGCCATCATTGTGATCGAATTTTTGACCAAACACTCAACAAATACCATCCAACAACCACCATATTCACCAGATATGGCTCCAGCTGACTTCTTTCTTTTTCCTAAACTCAAATTACCACTTCGTGGTACCCGATTTCAATCGGTAGAAGACATAAAGGAGAATTCGCGGCGAGAACTGAACTCAATTCCAAAAGCAGCGTTTAAAAAATGTTTTGATGAATGGATTATTCGTTGGCGTAAGTGTATCGTTTCTGAAGGAGCATACTTTGAAGGTGATAAAATAAATTTGGATGAATAACAAAAATTTTGTATATTATTGATCTTTTCCCGGTACTTTCTTGACAGAGTAGTATTACTTGACACTGCTAAATACCCTAATCCATATCAAAAAAATAAAATTATAGTAACAGGCGACAGGTCACAACCATCTATTTCCCGTAAGTTATTGAAAAACTCTAATAGCACTTTTTGACTCGACCTGGGACATGTACTTAGGTTTAATTATCTGCAGTCAAACACGCTATCGCTGGACCAACGAGGCAGTCGATTATTATATTTAATGATGATATAACATCTAATATATATAATTCATATTCATAATTAGTTAATTATGAATATGAATTCAGTCCCTTTATTTTCTAGTAGATTTCAAACTTTTGAACGCTCAAAATGAGATGGAAATTACTATATTTTTAACCTCTATCATCATTCGACATTGTTACGTAGGTACGTAGAAATTACGCCGTATTCGACAGTAATTTTTCATATCGGATGTGAGCCACGTATTAATTCATATTACCATACAAATATACATTGTTAGTCAAAACACAACACTTTCTATGCTAATTATGATCCCAAGGGTCGCAGTGTGTGTGGAGAATAGAAAAATAACGAAAGTGCAAGTTGCAATAGTTAAATCTAAGAAGAAACGGGTGTACTATATAATATTCAGGGCATTTCTAAAAAGACATCAAGAATTCACGGCCAAAATTATTTTCTTAAAGATAAGATGATACGGATACATATGGTAGTAGGTACATAATATTGGTTCCCGACACATCTACCTTACAGGGCATGCAAATAATTGATTAATTATATACATATATTGTAGATATGTACGATTGTACAAAGTCAATGGCTAAGATAATGATATAATAATAATAATAATAATCCGTCCCGTCTTGCTAATGGTGAGTATTTGCACAGGCACAATCAAGTAGCCAGGATAATCCATCAGCAACTTGCTTTGCGGTACAACCTTGTGACGTCGGAGGTGCCGTACTACAGATACCTTCCAGAGACAATACTGGAGAATGGCCGTGTCACATTGTACTGGGACAGATCCATCATGACAGATAGGACTATTGTTGCCAATAAGCCTGATATTGTGATGGTGGATCGACAAGAGCGCCGGGCAGTGATCGTTGATGTTGCTGTCCCACATGATGACAACCTTGTGAAAGCTGAAAAAGACAAGGAAATTAAATACCTTGACCTAGCACGCGAAGTTGTTGACATGTGGGACGTCGACTCGGCGATCATTGTACCGATTGTCGTTTCTGCCCACGGTTTGATTGCCAAGAGCCTCGACCGTCACCTTAAGAGGCTCGCGTTAGGCAGTTGGGTCAAGGGTCAGGTTCAGAAGGCAGTACTTTTGGAGACGGCGCGTATTGTGAGGAGGTTCCTCTCTCTGGAGCCTTGACCATCGGTAGCATGGACCCTGCTCCCGTTGCCGATTGGATAACTATTTTTTATATTTATAAATATATATTTTATGTTACTATATATTTGTAAATGTATCAAATAAGAAAGACACGAAATAAAAGAAATAATAATAATAATAAAACATTTATTTCAGATTGTAAATTAATCCATATTTTGTTAGTAAGCGGTCTTATATCCTATGTTAGTAAATATTAATAATCTAAAATTACTATCAAGCAGCGCCTATTACTTTAGCCACCCAGTGGCTTAGTATAGGGCTGTCATACCGCACAGAAAATGTTTTCTTTTTTTTTTTTATATAACTTTAATATTTACTATCATTAACTTTGGGAAACAAATTTAGGTGGTTTCCCACAAATATAGCTTTAGCCTTGATACCAAGGTTAAGACATTTAAATTAATAAAAGCATTTTAAGACTGCGAAAAGATCTCGAGTAGAATTCCCTTTAATTCAATAAACTAAATAAATAAATTAAATATATTTTTTTTAAGTGATTATTGAAATCCCGTATAACAAAGCGATGTGCCCCACCCCTTGCTACTTAAGTTTGGCAATTATTTGGACTATGTCGGCAGAATTGTACTTATATATTTATAAATATAATACATATCCTTGCTGTGTGCATGACTGCATAGAATATCGCCACCCCCTTTCATGCCGAGGGGGCGTAGAAGTCGTTCCGAGGGAGTATCTACAGGAGAACGGGTAGTACCGTCTCTCCGTCTACTATGACCATCATACTGCGATTGCCAAGCCATCATAAATGAGAAGGCAGAGGAACTTGCGAGACTTGGAGCCGTTAACCCTCAAAACGGACCCGAAGCATTTTTTGGTATTACCAAGCAAAGGGCCTACTCTATCCTAAACGATCAATGCACCTCAGCAGCCATGGAACTGTGGAAATCCACAGCTGGATCTCTGCACACAAAGACTGTTATTAGGGGCTACAACAAAAAAATGTCGAAAAAATTACTTGAATTTAAACGTTACAAAACAAGTGCGGTAACCCAAATTCTCACCGGACACTGCAAGCTGAATAAGCACATGTTCAACCTAAAGTTGGCCAATATCACAATTTGCAGATTCTGCCAAGAATCAGAGGAAATTCCTTTGCATATTCTGTGCTCTTGCGGGCCGCTAACGCGTATTTACTTAGGAAAGCATATTATGCGACCGGAAGAGATACAAACACTCACTGCACAATAAATCTGGGAGTTTTTGGAAGCTGTAGGATTGAGCAGTGAACTTTGACAAAGTCAAGAAGCTCTGCTACAACAGATCAGTTATGGTCGAGGTAGCAAGATGCCATCAAGGTTTCAAGCCCCAAATAATTAATAATAATAATCAAGTAAGCCAGATTTAATGAAGCGACTATTGAATAAGTTATATACACACATCAACAAAGTCTAGGGATACGTTATTTTGAAATCAAACATGGCTTTATTGTTTAAAACCTATTTAGTTTCCTTAAAAAGTTTATTTACAGATTTAAACCTTGTCTATTCTTTATTCAAAATTTAAAAATTAAAATGAGAAACAAATGAAAACACGCAAAGCACAGCGCAATCTTGAGTTGTATCTAATTTCAAGAAGTTGCATTAAAATTTTTTTTGCGTGTTAATTGAAGAAAACCTGATAAATTGTTTTATTTTCTTTTCTCAATTGGTTGTGTAAGCTTTTTAGCGTCATGCCACGCCATCATTTGAGTCGAGATGAAATGTTACGGGCAGTTGGCATGTTACAAAACGGTGCTATTCAACGCGTCGTTGCTGAGTCTCTGGGCACAAGCCAAAATGTGGTATCCAGGCTGTGGTCACGTTATCGCGCTACTGGAGATGTGGCAGAACGGCACACAGGTAGATATCGTGTTACCACTCAGAGACAGGATCGATTTCTCCAAATGACCGCCAGAAGACTACCCAATATCACAGCGATGCAACTAGTGCAAAGGCTCCAGGAGGGTCAGCAGCTGCTGGTGAGCGACCAAACCGTGCGAAGGAGGCTGCATGAAGTTGGTCTTCATGCTCGCAGACCGCTACGAGTCCCAGCGCTGCGACGTGGCAATCGCGGTAGGCGACTTTTATGGGCTCAAGAACATTTGACATGGAGTGATCAACAATGGTCATTGGTGCTGTTCACTGATGAGTCCCGCTATGGATTTCATCCAGATTCGAGACGAACACGCGTTTGGAGAACTCCAGGCAGGGTCAGCCGTCTCCGACATCCACAGGAGGTCCACTCTTACCAAGGCGGGACAATTATGGTGTGGGCAGGAATACGAATCGGCGGACGAACCCAACTCATTTGGATTCAGGGCAGCATGACTGCCCATAGATACCGTGAGGAGGTAGTAGAACGTGTCATTGTCCCGCTCAGGGCCCTAACGGGGCAAGAATTTCAGCTCATGCATGACAATGCACCTTCCCATACAGCGCGGCTGGTGAGGGCCGCCCTTCGAGAACACGATGTTCAGGTATTAGATTGGCCTCCACAGTCGCCAGACTTAAACCCAATTGAACACGCCTGGGACATGTTACAGCGAAGAGCATTGAGGGATTTTCCGCCCAACTTGACAACAGAAGAACAACTTTTCGAACATTTAAAAAGAACTTGGGACTGCATACCCCAGCAAGACATTGACACCTTAATTTTAAGTATGGAAAATCGTTGCCGCTGTGTGATTAATGTTAGAGGAGGAAATACCGATTACTGATTATCAGATTTGGTAAGATTTTTATTCATTTAATTCGATTGAATAATTTTATAAGAATAAAATGTTTTTGTTCACTCAGTAATTTTCTATGGCTTAATTAATTTAAGACTTTTATTAATTAGAAAAACAAAATCGCATCGTGTTGTTAATGTTTAAATATCGGCCATGAAATTATCTTTAATTCTTCCATTTACAGTCATAACAAAATGTTTATAGTTTTCTAGATAATCAATGAAATGTTCAATATCCCTAGATTGTGTTGATGTGTGTATATGAATAAATTCATGACTTTATTACGCTGCTTTACAGGATCAAGGACAGGAACACAATAATTATTATTGAAATGTTTCCCACTATCACCTAAGCCAGATTTAATGAAGTGACTATTGAAGAAATTAAGGTGTTACGACTATATGATTGAATTCTTGACTTTATTACGCTGCTTTGCAGGAACTATTCACGGACAGGAACGCAATAATAATTATTCAAATCTGGTATTATTAAATGTAACACACGGAAATACCGCTGTACTTCCTCAGTGGGGCTCGATTTAAACCACTATGCCCCACCTGTATTCAGGTTCGAGTAGGATGGAGACCAGAACTTTCCATTTTTGCGAAAGCCGATTTTAATGGCTTCCTCTGTGACTTATAAGGAAGTTAAGGCAATAAAATTAGAGGACTAAATTGGTTGGTTACTGAGGACAAAAAAAACATGATTCTTTCATGTTTTCGCATGAAAGGATCGGCGTTTTTGGATGATAGTATTCATATTCTCGGCTGGCAAGTACGATGTCACGGATTGCGTACAGTGTCACGAGAGTTTCTCTCTCCCAATAGACTCGCTGTAAGTAAGCCGCGATCACATCGTTCGTTCCTTGAACGGCGGTGCTCAAAGGAGGGGACGATCGGGGCGTATGATGACTGCAACCATAGTTTAGATTGCTCGATGGTAAGCAATTAGAAATCAGCATGTTTTAATTGCGAACGTTCCCCGGGGCGCCCATGGCACGTTGTCCCATCGAACGTTCTGTTAGTCTGTGCGACTCGGTAGTTTAAAAAAAGAATTACATAAGTGTTAGCACTACTTTTATTCTATTTTTAACACTACACTGTATTTAACTAATAGGGATCACTAATAATAACTTTGTTATTTAGACTTTTACGCGATAGCACTAGTGAAGGGCAGAGTGACGACCCGGAATATATTACTTCTAGTTTCCTTGCTGAAAGCCAGCCGGCAGATCTATGACCATTTCGTAGCTGGGCAGCAATTTCACCAGAGAATAATACACTCATGGAAATAGTAAAAACGCGAGTTTATATACAGTATTTACTGCTGATTTGCTGGTTGGCATTTGCGTCAATCGGCGATTATATCGCAACTCAGCAGTAAACAGCGGAAATAGGGATGTTACAGTTCGCACAAGCCGCGTCGAAATATTCCCAGATACCACCCCTTGTTTGTCCATTTGTTTGAAAATAAGAAGCATCTTCATTTAAGACATTTAAAAGTTATTATTGTACACTTTAGAATCCATCACTGTGCTGGGATTGGAAATGCTGGTGGCAACTGCGACTGCATGAGTAGCGGATGCCAACCTCGGGGTCAAGCAGGTGTGGCAACTGCGGCTGCACGAGTAGCGGATACCACCCTCGGGGTCAATCAAGCAGGTGGTGGCAACTGTTGACTGCATTAGTAGCCGATGCCACCCCTGAGGTGGCACTGCGACTGCATGAGTAGTGGATGCCACCCCGGGGGGCCAACAGGGGGTGGAAACTTGGAATATTCCACCGCATCTACTTACTTGCTTCTATATCAACACCAAATGCTTCAAATTCGAATTGTGTAGCATTTGGAGTGGATATAGAAAATGCGAACGTCGGTCGGATATTTGCACACGCCGCATCTAAGTTTCTATATTGGTGGTCTGGTGATTCAACTTCTCTATAATAAGTAAGACGTTTCCGGTTTCGTTGCGACTGTATTTAAATATTTGGATATTCATAAAATATGCAAATAGGATATCAGCTGGTGACGTAAGTGTTACAAATTTAAATAAATTCTAAAATATTCATCACTTTAATCTAGCTGAACACAAATCATCATGCTGCGTCAACTCAAATAAAACATCATGTCAGCCGAATGACGTCCGCTGCTGGGCAATTTCTCCCTAAGAATGGGGGGATATGCCATAACCGCGCTTGGCAGACAGGTAGCCGATCGCAGTGTGGTGCTCATACTACACAGAGGGAGGCTACTGCCCGTTCTCTGGTAGATATTCCCGCGGGTGGACTTCTCTGCCCTCCACGGCATAAGATGGGGTGGTAATATTTTAAACCGCCAGCCACACAGCAAGAAAAAATCGAAATTAATAAAGACATATTCTTATGAATTGAAAAAATAATTCTGTGTGTACTTATGTACATGCGTTAGAAGTTATATACTTCTTTGGCGTATGGAAAAAAAATAATTAAAATGCAGTAGTGATTAACGATAAATATTAAAATTAATCAAAAAGATTTGATTTAAATAAAAATACTAGAATATACAACTTGAACATAGTTATCAATTTTCATACCACCTAGAACTAACTTCATGTTGTTAAATTTAGGTGTCAGTGTGCGCGCGCATCGTAAAAATTCACTGTCATCTAGAACTAACTTCATGCTGTTAAATTTAGGTGTCGGTGTGCGCGAGCATCGTAAAAATTCACTCTCATCATTTTTCGCCATCGCGCCAAAAGAAGTATAACTTCGAAAAAAAATAAGAAACCCCCGACATTTGCCATAGTGTATAGTAGTATTCTAGTCAAACCCTTTCATTTGATACCCATATTTATTCAGTAAAATATTTTTTTACACATTTCTCTCGAGTTGTAATAGCAGCTTAGAACCATCGCAACGAAACTGGCTTTTTTATGAAAAAGTCCGCATCAAAATGGGTTAGTCCGTTTGAGAGCTACGATGGCACACACAGATAGACATCGGCATTAGACTTTTACACCTCTATTTTTGCGTCGAGTGTTATTAAAAACGTTGACTGTGGTCGTGGAATTGAGCACAATATGTAAAAGAAAGTGTTGTAGACGACCTCCACGTAACCGTGAGATGGGGTCACTAACGATGAAATAATTATGTTGTTATATCGTTTACAACCAGTTTTGTTATACGTGATTGAGATGAACACGTTTGAGAGAACACACGTGAATTTGTGTTATAACTGTGAATTTGTGAATAAATTCTACTGTATACCTTCGTTTATTTAAGATTTGAGAATCTCAAAGATGGAGAAAGTTATCAATTGTTTGTTTTTAACGTGTAACATATTTCTTCTTCTTTTTCTTGGTCGTTGGATATTTTTTGTGGAAGTGATTTTGGAAAAGGGACGGAAACGTGTTACAGGAAACTGCAATGCGCGCGGTATTTGATTTAACCAATAAGCGAGTGCGGTGGAGGAGAGATGGCTTTGAGGTGGTGGTGGTGGCCAATCCATTTTTCGTAAGGTCACAGGTACTGTTGGCCAACATAGTGTATGAATAACATTCCAAGTGAACACAAAACTCGACACCCATATAGATAGATCACCATAGCCTAGTTGGTAGTGCTCCTGCCTACGAAGCTGGTGGTCCTGGGTTCGAATCCCGGTAAGTGCAAATATTTGTGTGATGAGCACGAATATTTGTTTCTGAGTCATGGATGTTTTCTATGTATATATGTATTTATCTATCTATATAAGTATGTATATCGTCGCCTGGTACCCATAGTACAAGCTTTGCTTAGTTTGGGGCAAGGACGATCGGTGTGACATTGTCCCCAGATATTATTATTATTATATTATTATATAGATCGTCGCGAGAACGTCGCGTGTATTGAAATTGGGTCGCTTTTAATATTTATGTTGTTAATGGGATATAATTACTTTTTATAAATAAACTATTACTATTAATCAATGGCATTCTATACACATGTGTACAGAATATCATTGCTATTAATCATTATATATTGTAATTGTTAAAATTACTTTATGTTTTATAAATAACTTTGTTTATCGCATGCTCTGGGACCAACCTCCGATTCCCTCCCCCAGGTCCCGCACACCGCAATCTATTTGTACCTAGAATTAATATACCTACAGTAAGATTGTAATACTACAATTCATCTGCGCTTTAAAGTCCACGGGAATGTGAATAAAAACCGATTTAATTATATATTTTTTCATAAAATTTTAATGAACCTAATATGCCTACTAACCTACTATGATGTAGTAAAAGTTATCTTAACTCATCTACTTTTACTTAATCTGAGATTCCAATCAATCTTGTATAACCACTTGGTGGTACTAAGAACTACGTAAGTATTGCATATTTTCCCTCGATCCCAGACCGGTATGACAGAAGCAAGGAAAATAGATAAAAACAGGACATAAGCGTAAATTACGGCCGGAGTAAAAGTTGATATTGAATTGCGGTTGTAACAATGTCAACGAACTTGACAAAGGCATCGTATCTCATTCATCTATACTAATATGTATTATAAAGAGGTAACGTTTGTGAGTTTGTGAGGTTGTGAGTTTGTGACGTTGTAAGGGGTAATCTCAGGATCTACTGAACCGATTTTCAAAATAATTTTACGTGTGAGTGTCATAGGCTATGATTCATCATCATAATTTTTATTTGACTTTGACGGTCACTTTAGCCTAGTTGGTAGTGCTCCTGCCTACGAAGCTGGTGGTCCTGGGTTCGAATCCCGGTAAGTGCAAATATTTGTGTGATGAGCACGAATTTTGTTTCTGATTCATGGATGTTTTCTTTGTATTTAAGTGTTCTTCTATCTATATAAGTATGTATATCGTCGCCTGGTACCCATAGTACAAGCTTTGCTTAGTTTGGGGCTAGGATGATCTGTGTGACATTGTCCCTAGATATTATTTATCCTGAACTTTTAACCCGAAGTATTACGCGAGACAAACGGGCAGGGACAAAAATATTTTTAACGCGGAACGAAGTCCGCGGGCATTGCTAGTATTTAATAAAGCTTTGTTTGTCTTCGACCAGTGTGTGTTACCAGTGATGACCTACGGAACAGAGACGTGGTCACTCACTATGGGCCGTATTAGAAGGCTCAAGGTCATCCACAGAGCAATGGAGATGGCTATGCTTGAAGTTTCCCTGCGGGAGCGAATCAAAAATGTCGAAATCCGCAGGCGAACCAAAGCCACCGACATAGCCCGCAGAATTGCAAAACTATAGTGGCAGTGGGCGGGGCACATAGCTCGTAGAACCGACACGGCCGTTGGGGCAGAAAGGTTCTCGAGTGGCAACCACGAACGTGGCGACCGCAGTTAGGTGGTGGCTAGTTCCCAGGCGGCGCTGCTGCCCGACTACCTGGTGATTCCCTTAAGGTCCAACCACACCAAACGGCCCGCATCGGCCAGTATCGCACCGCACGGACGCGGTCGGATGCCGCCGCATCCGACCGGATGCGGTCGGATACGGTCGAATGCGACGGCATCCGACCGCGTCCGGCCGGACGTCGCGTCGTCGCATACTACTACCTTCGCTTCTTTTTTAGTTTCATAGTTTTAAGCCCCAGCGCACCCAGCGGAATCCGAACGCAGGCGGACGGCTCCGAGCGCATTCGGCGGTATTCGAACGTATGCGCTGGTATCCGAACGAATGCGGACGGAGCCGATCGCGTGTCGCGGCATGTCACCGGCTGTGTTTACCCTTGACTTGGTAATATAAACTTTAAACACTGTATACAAGATTTAATTTCGTTTAAAGATTGTAAAATTCGTTTCGATGCGGGCCGATGCGGGCCGTTTGGTGTGGTTGGACCTTTAGTCGTCTTTTACGACACGCACGGGAAGATATGAGGTGATCCTGTAATTCTTTATAGGGAACCACACGGCTAATACTATTCTATATGATTTGGATTATGTCTTAGCATATCATTTGCTATGCTAAGATGCAGACCACCTGACCACAGAATTAACGAAGCTATAATTAGATAGCGCAAATTAAAGACTGGAAAGCTTACGTATCTTGATCATTAAACAGCCTCTGACCTAAACTATTCCGTTTTATGTTAGAAAAGATTATGTGTAAAATAATTGATAGCCAATTTAATGGAGGAGAAAGTGATAATTCATAAACAGATCGGATTAAGCAAATCACGGTCTTAATCCGCTTGTATAATTCTAGTACAGCACAATAAGCTACCCCAATCAGTCAAATTTCCCCAATTGAATATGCTGCCCAATAAACAGGCGCCTCTAACATAAATATTTTGTTTATGTTAGAGAAGATTATGTATAAACTAATTGATAGCCAATTAATTGATGTAATAGCTACATCAATTAATTGGCTATCAAATTATTACTGTTATAGGGTTAAAAGAGGAGAAACTGCTAAATTAAACAGTTCTTATTAAGTAAATCACGGTCTAAACCCGCTTGTTATAATATGTATGTATGCTGTATACATCATACATATAACAAGCGGGTTTAGATCGTGATTTAATTGGCTATCAATTAGATTTTACATAATCGTCTCTAACATAAATATAATATTTATTTTTGAGGCGCCTGTTTAATGGGCAGCATATTAGAGTTAATCTATACAATGTAGTTACAGGTTAACTATTATTCTTTATTTCAATCAACAAATGCATCATAATGATAGCATATAAGTACTTACATTAAATTAAAATTAGATAATGATAAAACGCTACAGAACATTACATTAGAATTTAAAAATTAAATTGGCCAAGTCAATTAATTAAAATTAATAATACATGTTACATATTGAACATTAAAAACTAATAACTAATATAACAATTATTGCATAAATTGAATTGTATGAAATTGAATAATATGAAATATGATATACAGTTATGTGTTGTCCTTAATTCATTTATTATTGTCACTACAGTAAGCATGCAACAATGGTTAATGTAGTGACAGTCAAACACGAATTAACAGGTGAAGTCTTGATGCTCGTAATAACTGGGCTTAGCAATATTTGATTGAACAAAAGTCATGAATTGTCATCATCAAGTCACACTTCCCATGAGCTATGTATACTGTGTATTTGTGAACTCTTTGGGTGAACAAAAAACGTGAAACTCGCATCAGCGTCCCGCCACGCTTCCCATGAGCTATATGTATAAATATTATAGTGTACATTATTAAGATTAGAAGCGTAAAAAATGTTTTTACTCCTCAAAGAATGCCCCGCATGTTTTTTTATTTAATACTCATTTCCATTCAATTTTTTTCCACTGTCAGATAATACTGGTCTCGAATCCAAGCCGTCTTGTAAAGAATTTGAGAGGTTGCAGTTTAATAATACATACCAATTATTGTAATTTTATGATTAATAATTATTAATCGTAGCTAATTGAGTAATCAACGTCAATTAATTTAAAGACCACGATAGTAAGAGGAAACTAATAATTATCATATTTTTGGTGTGATTTGCGAGATGATTCTAAAATAGTCGAAGATTCCTCATTTGCTCCGTAGCAAAAACCAATTCTTAAAGAATTTTGCCGGATTTTTTGGTGACGCAAAAATGTTGTACTTTCGTATATAAAATACTGGTTGTGCCCTGTGGTTTTACCCGGGCTAAACTTAAATAAAGTATACCCTATGTGTTATGCTAGCTGTGCCCCGCGGTTTAACCCGCGTTAAATTTTATCAATTATCACAGCTCCTCCCCCGTAGGTGATAGCGTGATAATTTGTACCCTATATGTTGACCCGACCTCTTAGTAATATTCATGCAAAATTTGAAGTAAATCCATGCAGTACTTTCTGAGTTTAGCTCGGACATACATACAGACAAACAGATAAACAGACAAAAATTGTAAAATCTATTTTTTGGCTTCGATATCTATTGAACATCACGCCCCAAGTATCCTTTTAAAAAAATATTCAAGGTACAGTTTTGACTTTTCTACGATTTTATTATATGTATAGATGTTTCTGGGTGTAATTTCTCTATAATACTCGTATGTATGCGTTTAGAAATATATAAGTTGTCAGACAGTTGTCTCGTTGCCATAGTACTGGCTCAGTGTCTCTGCTTAGTTTGGAATCAGATGGTAGGGTGTTAGTTATCCCAGATATTTATTTAAGATATATTTGAACCAGCTTGTGACTATCTAACTTAAGGTTGGCGTGGTTGGCAAATGCTTGCTTTTCACGCCGGAATTGTGGGTTCGATTCCCACCCAGGACAGATAATTGTATGCATGTCTGTTTGTCCTGAGTTTGGCTATATAAGTATGTATTTGCAAAAGAAAAGCAGTATATATCAGTTTTCTGATTTCCATAGTACAAGCTCCGCTTAGTTTGGGATCAGATGGCCGTGTGTAAGTAATGTCCCGGGATATTATTATATTATTATTGTTTATTCACGGTTAGTATCTAAATTAAGCTTCAATTCTCCTTATGTAAAGTTTGTTATATAGATAACTAATTTTGAAAATTAAATGTAAACGTAATTTTATAAATCATACTTTTATCTATTATTAAATCGAGTAGGCAGTTTTTACCTTTGACAGAGTTAGTAAATTTACATGTTTTATAGAAAGGATATTATAAAGTCGTCGACACTTTCGAAAAATATATATATAGTCGTTTTGCGAGATTAATGATTCCAAATATTCAGAACAAGTTTTCAGTTGTCACTTCTAGTGGATGTAATTTGCAAATATGCAAGAAACATATACATATATATTATTATATATTTCTAACATATTTTTGCGGTCGGGAGGCAGTGCAAATAGCATCTTAGATAGATTAAACTGATAAATTAGGGGAATTAAGAATACAAATTGATAAGACAAGTAATTGGATTGGCATGGGTACTTATTTGTTTGATACGAAATAAATTAAAAAACAGAATACGTCACAAATTCTTCTTAATGTACAACAACTTTCTATTTTTCTGTAGGTTTTTTGTGGAAATCACTCCCAGTGATTTCGGAAAAGGGACGGAAATGTGTTACACAGGAAACCGGAGAACCTGTTTGATTCGACCAATGAGCGCGCGCGGTGGCGAAGATATGGCTGTCCGAAGGTGCCAACCCATTTGCATACCGTTGGCGTTGGTACCTCAACATACTGGCGGCCATCATAGTATATGCGATGATATATTCGACCAATCACATCTATACAAATAATAAAATCGTAGGAAAGTCAAAACTGAACATTGAATATCCATTTATTTATTTATTTACTTTAATTAAAACGGTAGGACACCACTTACAATAATTAAAGATAATTATTACAAGAATTATTTAAATATAAATATATAAACATAAACATTGATTTTAAAATACAATCATACATAATTCTCACAGAAACGCAAACATTCTGACAATATATGCGACCATCCATCCGCAAACAAATCACGGTCAGGATTGGCACACAGGAGAGCGTTAAGTGCTGTGAGGCTGCGCGGTATAGGTGACTTGGCGCGCGCTACGGTACGGCAACGTGGTACGACAAACAATTCATGTGGGCGAATACGACGATAATTATCAGGAACATAGACTCGACACAGCTCACTGTGGAGATCTGGTGCATCAATTTTTCCCCGGAGGATCTTACACATTACTACAAGTTGACGTGCATTCCGTCTGACTTCCAACGAATTATATCTATACATATAATAAAATCGTAGGAAAGTCAAAACTGTATATGAATATTTTTTTAAAGGATACTTGGGGCGTGATCTACAATCGATATCGTAGCCAAAAATATAGTTTTTAGAATTTTTGTCTGTGTGTCTGTTTGTCTGTATGCATGTCCGGGCTAAACTCAAAAAGTACCGCACGGATTTACTTCAAATTTGGCATGAATATTACTAAGAGGTCGGGTCAACATATAGGCTACATATTATCACGATTTCACCTACGGGGGAGGAGCTGTGATAATTTATAAAATTTAACACGGGTAAAATTGCGGGGCACAGCTAGTTATGAATAAATTGGCTACACATACATTTCATGTCAATTTTATTATACTGAATATATTTAAGTTCACTCGTTATTTCATTTTATATACCAGCATCAAATATCAATATTAAAACCTAGTTATTACTGGGTATTATTTTTGTTTTAGTTGATTGAAATGGGTTTCCGCTAAGTAACGCCTAAATACATTACTTCGTAAAATCTTTCATGTCAAAGTCAAAATAATTGATAAATGATAACAATTATTGTCAGTTAACCAGTTTCAATGACATTATAATGTAAATGCATCATGATGAAAACGAAAGTATCGAGTTGAATGAATCGCATCGTTGTGAACGCACTGGTATTGTGTCACGACATGTTGCTGGGAATTCACGTTTGTTTTTCAGCAAATTATATGTGAATCGTAAACTTAACTCATTCACTCAACACTCACAATTTCCTCCGAAACGCTGTTTTAACATTTTGTAATAAATAAAATATTCCATCTGTCACAGCGGTGTATCTCAGCTTCGACTGATGATAATAATAATAATATCCTGGGACATTATTCACACACGGCCATCAGATCCCAAACTAACCAGAGTTTGTACTATGGAAACGGGATAACTGATATACTACATATAATAAAGTCGTCCTAGCCGAATTTCGGCCACGGCGGCCAGTCTCAACAGAGATTAGCCATCTGCGCGGGACATATTATAGTGCTCAAGTGTGTGCGCAAACACAGGAGCACTTTCTATTCCATCACTCTCATGATCCGATGGGACGCTTAGGCGACACGACCGGTAACAGGTCAGGCACAGGTCCTGACGGCTTTACGTGCTCTCCGAGGCACGGGGGTATAATACCGCCAACTCCCAGACTTCGGGCTGATGCCGAGTTTTTTTTTCTTTTTACAGAAAAGTCTCAAAATCACTTTTTGGCCCGACCCGGGATTTGAACCCAGGACCTCGTTCTCTGCGGGTGAACACGCTACCGGTAGACCAACAAGGCAGTCATATACTACATATACTAATTATGTAAATACATACTTATATAGATAATTTCACCCAGACACAGGAAACAGACAGACATGCAAAGTGGGTTGGTACCATCTGACATGTGTCAACACCCCATTTTGTTTGATATGCAATTTTTGTTTAATTTACTGCTTAGCTTAGCAATCTGTCATAGACATTTAGCTGATTCGTTGTCGGACCATGTCTGTGTTTTTTGTTTTTTTTTTATATATCCTGCTTAGCTTAGCAATCTGTCATAGACATTTAGCTGATTCGTTGTCGGACCATGTCTGTGTTTTTTGTTTTTTTTTTATATATCCTGCTTAGCTTAGTAATCTGTCATAGACATTTAGCTGATTCGTTGTCGGACCATGTCTGTGTTTTTTGTTTTTTTTTTAATATATCCTGCTTAGCTTAGTAATCTGTCATAGACATTTAGCTGATTCGTTGTCGGACCATGTCTGTGTTTTTTGTTTTTTTTTTTAATATATCCTGCTTAGCTTAGTAATCTGTCATAGACATTTAACTGATTCGTTGTCGGACCATGTCTGTGTTTATTGTTTTTTTTTATATATCCTGCTTAGCTTAGTAATCTGTCATAGACATTTAGCTGATTCGTTGTCGGACCATGTCTGTGTTTTTTGTTTTTTTTTTTTAATATATCCTGCTTAGCTTAGTAATCTGTCATAGACATTTAGCTGATTCGTTGTCGGACCATGTCTGTGTTTTTTGTTTTTTTTTATATATCCTGCTTAGCTTAGTAATCTGTCATAGACATTTAGCTGATTCGTTGTCGGACCATGTCTGTGTTTTTTGTTTTTTTTTTAATATATCCTGCTTAGCTTAGTAATCTGTCATAGACATTTAGCTGATTCGTTGTCGGACCATATCTGTGTTTTTTTTTTTTAATATATCCTGCTTAGCTTAGTAATCTGTCATAGACATTTAGCTGATTCGTTGTCGGACCATGTCTGTGTTTTTTGTTTTTAATATATCCTGTGTCATAGACATTTAGCTGATTCGTTGCCGGACCATGTCTGTGTTTTTTGTTTTTTTTTTAATATATCCTGCTTAGATTAGCAATCTGTCATAGACATTTAGCTGATTCGTTGCCGGACCATGTCTGTGTTTTTTGTTTTTTTTTAAATATATCCAGCTTAGTAATCTGTCATAGACATTTAGCTGATTCGTTGTCGGACCATGTCTCTGTTTTTTTGTTTTAATATATCCTGCTTAGCTTAGCAATCTGTCATAGACATATAGCTGATTCGTTGTCGGACCATGTCTGTGTTTTTTTTTTTAATATATCCTGCTTAGCTTAGTAATCTGTCATAGACATTTAGCTGATTCGTTGTCGGACCATGTCTGTGTATTTTTGTTTTTTTTTTTTAATATATCCTCCTTAGCGTAGCAGTCTGTCATAGACATTTAGCTGATTCGTTGTCGGACCATGTCTGTGTATTTTTGTTTTTTTTTTAATATATCCTCCTTAGCGTAGCAATCTGTCATAGACATTTAGCTGTTTCGTTGTCGGACCATGTCAGTGATTTTTTTTTTGCAGCAGTGAGCAGTTGTCCATTGACCACTATCACATGGGGAATCGGTTAATAAGATTCGGAACACTGTTCCTCCTCAGTCATATGTGATGAGTACTTCCAGAACCGGTTAATTTGGCAGCTGGGGCATTAACATCAAGCGTTATTGTTGGTAGTTAAAACTGCGAACAGCGATTTCCGCAATAAATTGATACGCAATAAATTTAAAAACAGAACACCTTTTAATTTCGTTTTCTTTATGCCAACATCAAATAAATATGTAAGGAAGGAGTATGTTACTAGGCAAAATCTTTATATATTCCATCCAAATTACGATTCTTATCGGTTCTATTAGAAAGTTAGATGTCACTTTACATTTTCCTGCTATTAATCGTGTACGGCATGTCGAAAGGAAGCTGTCAGAGCTTATTAGAATATTATAAATCTAGAAATTCCAAAATCGGTTACCATAGTTACCATGTCCGAAACAGATTAAAAATTCGAAAGTATTGCCATCACTTATTTAGGGTTCCGTATCCAAAGAGGTAAAACGGACCTTATTACTAAACTGTATATCTATCCGTCTGTCACCAGGCTGTATCGGCTGTATCTCATGAACTGTGATAGTTAGATAGTTGGAATTTTCACAGAGTATGTATTTCTGTTGCCGCTATAGCAACAAATACTAAAAAACCGATTAAAATAAATACTTAGGACTGCGCCTATACACCAAAAGCGATTTTTTGCTCGATATTGATATCAACAACTGGTACATGCTTGAAATATTTACAGAATAGTTAAGTATATATTCACTTAAAACAATAATATTAATAAAAATAAAAAATCCGAGCCGTCACGGGACGCCTGGCAGATGTGAAACATCGACATTATTTTGTAAAACTAATATGCAGAAAAGAACATATTGTGATAGGAACTAAATATGTCATGCGCATGGCGACGCGTCGCCACACCGTACCCACTACTGCATATAGACTGTATATATATACCATCGTATAGCGTGGCGACGCGTTGCCACGCCAGAAATCGGTTTTACGTGCGGCTATAGATGTTTCACATCAAAAAATTGCCGTTTTTTATAGATATTGGTACGGAGCCCTATGTACGCATCCGACTTGCACTTGGCCGGGTTTTGTTTATCTTACGTAAAACTCATTCAAATAACGTCATTTATAAATAACATCTAGTAGTATATGCCGAACTAGTCCATAATAATAATATATTTATGGTTAATATGGTAATTTAGTCACCACCTTGAGTTATATAAATCTTAACTAAATATTTATTAGCAGTTTTTGTTTACGTTTAGATAGCCCAAACATGTAAACTGTACCTATCAATATAAAACGTACTAAAAACCTATTAGTTGTGCCCCGTGTTATCAATTCCGTTTAACTTTATGTGTTATTCGGATATAATAATATAACCTGTCACCAGAATCCGTTCAGTAGTTATTGTGTGAAAGAGTAACAAACATCCATAGATCCTCACAAACTTTCGCATTTATAATATTAGTAGGATTACATTAGTACATATATATGCTATGGGATACTTAATAACTAACTTAAGTTAAATAATGTTATTAAGATATTCAAATAAGCTATCAAAATGTATACAACAAGAAGTATTAGGTGTATCTACTAAAAACTCGTTAATTAAGAGTTATTTAAAACTAAAACTCAAGGTAAATACTATAATGCCTGTTAGCGTGGTAGGTAGATACGCTGCCTTTCACGCCACAGGTCGTGGGTTCGATTCCCACCCGGGACAAATATGTGTGTGCATGAACATGTCTGTTTGTCCTGAGTCTGGGTGTAAATTATCTATATAAGTATGTATTTACAAAAGAAAAATAGTATATGTAATATATCAGTTATCTGGTTTCCATAGTACAAGCTCTGCTTAGTTTGGGATCAGATGGCCGTGTATGAATAATGCCCCAGGATATTATATTATTATTATATTACCAACATCATCATATCAGCCGAAAGACGTCCACAACTGGACAAAGGCCTCCCCCAAGGATCTCCGTTCTTGTGCTGCCCGCATCCAGCCGGACCCCGTGACCCTTGTAAAATCTACAATCCACCTTGTGGGGGCTCCACGCTCCGTCTTCCGTCTTCTATAATACTATTAGACCTTTGGACTTTGGGGTCAGAGAGTGTATTCTGCATGGCGTCATGCATTTACAACAAGTTACCGATATCTTGGTAGACATTAAGCCTACCTTTTATTTGGGTTCCGTAGCCAAATGGCAAAAAATGGAACCCTTATAGATTCGTCATGTCGGTCTGTCTGTCCGTCCGTATGTCACAGCCACTTTTTTCCGAAACTATAAGAGCTGTACTGTTGAAACTTGGTAAAGTAGATGTATTCGGTGAATTAAGATTATTACACAAAAATAGAAAAAGAACAATAATTTTGGGGGGTATACATAGAACTGAAACTCTAAAATTTTTTTCATCGTACTCATACATTTGGGGTGTCTATGGATAGGTCTTCAAAAATGATATGGAGGGTTCTAATATATTTTTTTCTAAACTGAATAGTTTGCGCGAGAGACACTTTCAAAGTGGTAAAATAGGTCCCCCCCCCCCCCTGTAACTTCTGAAATAAGATAATGATAAAACAAAAAAAAATATGATGTTCATTACCATGCAAACTAACAACGAAAATTGGTTCGAACGAGTTGTAGCAAGTAGTTTTTTTAATACGTCATAAATTGTAAACCGCAATTTGCTTTCGTTTAATCAACTGAAATACTTGCTGCGGAACCCTTCATGGGCGAGTCCGACTCGCACAGGGCCGGTTTTTCTAAGAAAAAATTAAGTAACTTCTTAGTGAAAAAAGCCTATTACAATAACTCTGAATAGAATAATGCATTTTGTCTGGTGAAATATGGCTGAATTGTATACCATTTAACACCACGTACTGTATCCATATCTGCTGTGTGGTGGCGGCGACAAATATCGGAATCAGAATATCATCACCCCATCTCATCCCGTGGGGGGCGTAGAAGTCGACCCGAGGGAATATCTACCAGAGGATGGGCAGCTGCTTCCTTCTGAGTACTATGACCATCTTACTGCGATCGCCAACCCGCCTGCCAAGCGTGGCGATTATGGCATATCCCCCCAAGACGATTCTTGCTGGACAAGCCTCCCAGCAGTGGACTTATTTAGCTGTAATGATGATGATGATGATGATGACTGTATCCATATTAGCGAAATAAAGTATCTTATCTTATCTAGAGATCTCAAGTTCAAACCCCAGGCCACTGCAAAGCTCACATGATTAAAAAATAATTATCCCTTAAGTAACGACTGGTTTATCGATTAAACGCGCTAATCACTAGATATTCATACAATTATAGATCATAAACACTTGTTTTGTAAACTGTCATTAAAATGAAATCGGTTTTCACTCAATCAATGAAAGTGATATTGTCGCAGGCGCAGGCGCATTGCTCTGGTATAATATTATTTTTGGACTTAAAGTTCTTTGAGGAGTTTGGGAGTGATATATTTTGACCCCATCTGGATATAGAAAACAGGTCCTCATTATCTGTGAATGAGAACACGTTCCCGAGACCAAAACGCGCCCTTTTCGTAATAACCGAACATTAATAAAAAAAGGTTCCATGACGCCCGAGTCTTAATCAGGACCACAGCTAAGCTAGAAGTCGTCGGTTCTATGCCACCCAGGACCAATCTTTGAATGTGTTCTGTGTCTGGGTGAAATTTATCTATATCTAGCTGTGCCGCAATTTACCCAATTTAAACTTTATAAATTATGGCCTATATGTTAATCCAGGGTGTCAGCTAACTCCATATCCATACCAAATTTTATTAAAATCCCTCCAGCCGTTTAGACGTGAAGAAGTAAAAAACACACACTCACAAACTTTCGCCTTAAAATATTGGTGTAACATGTATTTAGAAATATATAAGTATGTTTATCAGTTATCTGGTTGCTTTAGTACATGTCATTTAGGATCAGATGGCAGAATGTTAAGTTTGTGAGTGTATGAGTGTGTAAGTTTTGTACTATCACGTCTGAAGCGATTTTAACAAAATTTGATATGGAGTTAGCTAACACCCTGTATTAACACATAGGCTATAATTTATAAAGTTTAACGCGGGTAAAACCCCCACTCGGATAGATTAAAATATTTTTAACGAGATTACTAAATAAGCAATTAAACAAAGATGGATTACGGCGGTAAATCCTAACCTACTTCACACATTAAAACAAAGAGTTAATAGGTATAATCCTCTTACGCAATGTAGGTACTTAAATTGTTGTGATCTATGGTGTACAAGCGAAAGTCTGTGGTAAAGCCATCTTGTTAGAAAAGTGTTGAAATCATGGTGGTGATTTGTTATGATATTGTATATCGTGCTGTTTTCTTTTGTTAGAAGTATATGATGAGATATACATATATACTGTAGGTACTAGCTGTACAGTCAACGGCAAAAGATGAACACATCGCTCGAGATATTTGGGTTTTTAAATAATCATGGATATTGGGCGGCAGTATCATTAGCTAATATGTTTTACACTTAAAACTCACTCACTCACACAATACACACAATTTACGATAATTAGTTTTGAAGATCCGATTTTTATGATCTACTTTTGCCTTTGACTTTGCCTTTGTAGACGGCATGCGTTGCAATTGCAATGCCACGTAAAGAATAGACGAGCAATAACTTTGTATCCCTTTTTAGGATAATTACGCGGAGTATGAAATTTGGATCTGTTAAAGTCCATATGAAGAAGGAGTGCAGAAAGCTAATATTTCTATGCAGGTAAGACCCATTAGAAGTAAATAAATGATATAAAAAAAAAAAAAACAATATACACACTACCATGCTTTTGACAAACTGAGAAGAGATAATAAAATGAGTGTTAAAACTGAGAACAGATTAATATTATTTGTCTTCAATGTATTTGACAACAAGAACCGTAGTGGTCGAATTTCACACAAGTGCAATCTCTAGTTATTATATAAAGACAAGATTAGTAAATTGTTTGTTTGTAATGTAAAAACTCAAAACTGCTAAGGGTAAGTAATCAGTCATAAATCATGTACTTTTGCGACTTTCCCTTACAAACATACATACAAAGCTGATATCTAATTTCTTTTTATTTTTTTATCAGAGGACGACAAACGAGCAAGTGGGTCACCAGATGGTAAGTGATCACCATCCACCAGCCCATGGACATTCGCAACACCAGAGGTGTCGCGGGTGCGTTGCCGACCTTTAAAAGTCAGCAAACATGTGTTGCTGACCCTTCCCCCCACCCCAATGAGCTCTGGCGACCTTACTCACACTCGGAAACACAACATTAAAATTATTAATGTTATTATTAAGGAGTGTCTTCTGTTAGGTGGAGGTACTTCTCCAGTCGGGCTGCTCTTTGAGCGAATGAACGCTATGCCCTAACCTCTACTAAAAATCTTTTCAACCCATAATTTTATTGATCAGAAGAGTCAATCAACCTGATATCGTCCACTGCTGGACAAAGGCCTCCACCAAAAGTTTCTATAACGTTGCCATTTTGAGGGATTTGCCGTAGTCACCGCGCTTGGCATGCAAGTCGGCGACCTCAATTAGGTGGTTGTTAGTACACAGGAGGCGCTGCTGCCAGACAAACTGGTGTATCTCTTAGTCCCTTTTACGTCATCCTTGGGATGGTATAGGGTGGCCCTATTATTTTTTCTCAGAAAACCACACGGTTTGAAATCAGGAGAGTATATTGTATCTATTTTTGAAGTTCCTAGAGAGTTTCTAGAGAGCGTTCTATGTAGTAGTAGCGGGCACAGCGTTCATTCGCTCAAAGTCCACCTTACAGAAGACATTCCTTAATAATAACATTAGTAATGTTTATGTTCTGTTTCCGAGTGTGAGTTAGGTCGCCAGAGCTCTTTGGGGTGGGGGGAAGGGTCAGCAACACTTGTTTGCTGACTTTTGAAGGCCGGCAACGCACTCGTGACTCCTTGGTGTTGCGAGTGTCCATGGTGATCACTTACCATCAGATGACCCGCTTGCTCGTTTGTCGAACTCTGATATATAAAAAAATCTCCTCCTTATTTAAAAAAATACTGAAGATCTCATGCTAGATCATAGAAGGATAGATATATATCATGACCCTATGTGGTTACACAAAGTAGGTCATGGTAACGCGATACAGTGATCAGTGGGTGAGTAATTTTCACCTAGTAACATTAGCTTTGGGTGTCAATGTCACATTCACACGTTTTTATTCCTTCCGATCTACTAGTTTCATTTCTATAGATATCAGATACAAATTCTGTTACAGATACTAGACTTTTCTAATGAATATAACTGGGACCGACAGCTTAATGTGCCGTCCGAAGCACGGAGACGATCAGAAATTAAACCATTTCGGTATGGACTGACCGCGAGCCTAGTTGCTTAACCTCTCCGATCACTTAGGGATCGGTGAAAGAGTATGGCTGTCTCTGTTACTTCTGACAATTTTCAATTCTGACAGTCTGGATTCACAAATTATCTCTGTATCACCCAAAGGCAGAAAATGCCTTTGGCATTAGGTCCGCCTTTGTACAGTGTTTTGCAATAAGTTTTAATTAAAAATAAATCAGGAATGATGTTACCAACTCATGCATCAAAGGTCCTAATATCCTAAGGGAATTTATTTCCAGCCGTGTCAGTTTATCTGATCCATAAATTATGAAAGCATAAAAACTGTACTTGTTTATACCTAAACTTGTCCACTGTTTATATGTGCCTCCTGAGTAGTAGGAATTGTAAAATTCTACTATATTATTATTCACAATGCTAATCCGTATAATGGATTACGGAAGTTCCGACAAAAAAACACGCGGTAGTAGATAGTGTAAGGAATTAGAAAAGCGTTCAAACGTCAATTTTAAAACAATTGCATCGTTACCCAATTGACGTTTTAACTTTTTTAAAGTGCTTTATAAGTGAAAAGAGGCGTGCGGCCGCTCAAACTGACGTTTTAACGCTACACTCGTGTGTTAATTCGTCGAAAAAGTAATATAAATCATAATTGCAATGAAAAGATCACCTATTATTTTAATATATAATTATAACGATTCTAATCCGATTAAAACAATATTTATATACCTAGGACATCGCGGAAACATAAAAATATATCGACTAAAAAAACGCAAATCGAATAAAAAAATATAGATAAAAATCATTTTATAACACTACAGAATTCGAATAACATAATATGTTATATATTTTTAAACGTTCGTGTCTCATGATTGAGATTGAGAGTACAACTCTATTTACGCGACAAACCGTAATTGTTATAATTATTCCGACGTTTCGCTCAAATGCATTGATCGTCAAATCGTATGTGTAGTTATTACTTATTTTATTGTATAACATAGTATAACATTGTATAACAAGCGACTTAAATGCGTTAAGAAATATCGAACGAATGGGTTGTATAAATTTGAAGTGTTCAGTACCTGGTGCGGTGGCGGAGCGGTTAACGCACATGGGCCGGATCCCCGTGGTCGTGGGTTCGATTCCCACCCGCACTTAAATTTATACAATTCATTTTAAGGATTTCTGAAACATTGTATAACATAGTATTTGCAATTTTAGTTCTATAGCATCATTAGCAATGCAAAGCGTGTATCTAACTTCAAAAATGGGAAATTATAAATGTAAACATACATTTAGTGATAGATAACATCTACATTCTCCGGAAGGGTTGTTTTTTTAATTTGATCTGCCAATGTGTATCGTTTGTAGCTTAACGCAGAGCGCCTACCCCGGATTAATTTTATGTTACGCATTGTACAGACGCCAGCACATCCAGCTACACCAATCTGTCAAATTACTTTTATAGATTTTCAACTTTATCATAAATGGATAATGTTAACTTTCAATTGGGGAAATTTGACAGATTTGGGTAGCTTGATGTGCTGACGTCTGTACCTTTGATTCTTTGTATACGATTTTAGTAAAATTTTAGTTTTATTAGGTACTTAAATCTTATGTAATCACACCTTTTTACGGCATAACAGTCGTTATATCACAACCTCACACACACTTCTAATTGTTTATAAATATCTTGATTTTTAATTTTATTCAAAATATATTAAATTAAGTTTCCGTGACGTTAAATAGCCCAGAGAGTATCTAAGCATTACGTAGCCTATGGCACTCGTAACATTAAGTTTATTGAGACGTCATGTTGAGTATGACATGGCAACATTAAAATTAGCTACTTTGTATGGGAAGTTAATTAGTCTTCGTGTATTTTGTAAGTGCTACATTTTGTTCAGCTTAATTCAATTTCTAAATGAAGCTCCTTAAATACGTATACTATTTATCCATTTATTTATTTCAGGTAATTTACAGCCTCCAAAAATTAAATTAAATTTTATAATAAATAGAATACATTAGAAATAATGATAATTTATGTTTCGCATTGTACTTTTGACTCTTTGTTTATGATTTTCCCATGAAACTCGCATCATTATTTTTAGTCGTTAGCGTTCGTCATGGCACTCGCAATATTAAATTTAGCGTGACATTAAAAAGCTTTGACATTAGTAACATTAATTTTGGAGTGTGTAGCCCATGACAGTTGCTATATTGAGTGTAGCTTGACATGATGTGGACTATCACACTTGTGACATTAATTATAGCGTGAGGTAAAGTACCTACAACATTAAATTAGGCGGCTCGTCATGTAACTTATGTCAGTCGCAACATTTAAGTCAATTACCCTACGACGCTTGTAATATTAAGTTTAACGTGACATCATTCTTATTATTATTCTTTATTGCACACAGAAATATACATTTAAGTTAAATTTTACAATAAAAAGTCATGTACATAGGCGAGCTTAATTCATTAATGAATCTAGCCTATGGCATTTGCAAAATTAAGTTTAGCATGACCTCATGTGGCCTATGGAACTCGCAACATTAAATTAAACTTGACATCGTGTAGCTTATGTCACTCGCAACATTTAAGTTCACCTTGACGTCATGAGGCCTATGGCTCTCGCAACATTACATAAAGCGTGACATCGTGTAGCTTATGTCAGTGGTAACATTAAGTTTAACGTAACAACATGTGGCCACAACTCTCGCAACATAAAGTTTAGCGTGAAGCCTTTTTGTCAGTAAACTGCATTTTTGTAAAGTACGAGTAGGTACAAAGATTTGTTTTTAGTTTGGGCGACGACGTTGTATCTTAAAAAATTGGTTATCTGTTAGATAATTTCCATCTCTGCAAATCTTTAACCAAAAAGTTTTATATAACTTAATAAAATGAGTAAAACTGACGCCACAACAAAAGTTTGTTAAATATTATGTTTTCTAAAACAATTATCTCACAGGCACAATAAAAACTGTATTCAAACTTTCAAATCGAAATACCGGTTTTGAGCACGGTTCGTGCGCAGAGCTTGGATGGTGACATGCTTTTGTGATTTTTTTTACGGAAACAATGATATGCATTTTTTTTAAGTTTCTAGTAAACTGGACCATGCGTTTTATATAATTACAGTTAACTAGTGGTGTAAACTAGTTTAAATTAAAATAGTAAGTTGCATATCGTAGAGATACATACAGATTACAAAACAAAATGAAAATAAATATGTTTAAGTTGAACTATCACGAAAGTATGTCTGTTATCAAATTAAAATATTACTTAAAATCGTTTCACAAAAAAACGGAGAATACGCGTAATATAGTCCTATTTAAAAAACTTCTCTTGTCAGGCCTGTGGCAGGCTATGTCGCTCTCGCACCGGTTTGTTTAGCCACCAAAAAAAAGGACTCTCAGACAATGCGCCGTAAATCGTCTGTAACAGACGCAAAGGCCATATATATATATATATATATATATATATATATATATATATATATATATATATACATATATATATTTAAAAATAATAGTTAAAGTAAGGGCACCAGAGTTCTTCAAAAAGGGTCAAGTACCTTCTATATGTGAGGGATGGTATGTTTGCCGCATAGGCGGACCGTATATTTCTTTGATTCGACAAATAGACGAAGATTACTCAAGCTGACAATAGAGTAAAAATTTACAGCCATACCAAAATTTGACATAACATTAAAAATATTTGAAAGTTTTTTTTTAAATATATAAACAAACCATGATGCAGAACTAATGAGTTACGAATGATAATTAACGCTGGTCTTAAAATAGAAGAAAGTGTAGTAAATAGCTAACTGCAGTTCGTTCAAGTACTTTATGGATTGAGACAAAATTAATTGTTACTTGTGCTTCATGGATGAGTGATATTGACTTGTTTTATTGCGGAATCTGTCTCTTTCTCTCAATAAAATTATAATAAACGCATAAGCATGGTGAATAATCAAAGTGTTGTTGGGATTCCGTACTCAAAGGGTAAAACGTGACCCTATTACTAAGACTTCGCTGTCTGTCTGCCTGTCAGTCGCCAGGCCAAGTCTCATGAACCCGGATACACATATACAGTTGACGTATATACAGTTCAAATCTGTCACCGCTAAAACAACAAATACAAAAAAAACTGAATACAATAAATATTTAAAAGGGCTCCCACACAACAAACGTGGTATTTTTGCAGTTTTAATAGATAATGTAACGGAACCATTTGTACGCCGGTCCAACTCGCACTTGGCCGCTTTTTTATATGGATAAATAAAGAAATTCCAAAATGAAAATTACAACATGATAACGTGAAACGAAACAACGATTGAAAATTACGAATTTATAAATATAATGCAAAAAATAATTATATTCAGAGTCAATAGTAAAATCATGGCATCCTTAGTTCACATCCCAAGGGTTAATAAAAAAATGTATCCCGAATATCGCGGACAATATGTATAATTTATCATATATATCAATATTAAAAGAGTAATGACATATTACATAAATGTAATACAGACATTATTGATACTTAAACCTACACATGATCCTTGACAATAACTTAATTTAAGTTAGTTAAATATCGTTACTGTTATAAAATAAATCTTATTGTAAATTATTTCCTACAATCCGTGTACCTAAATATCTATACGTACCTAGAAATAATTATAAATTAATTATATATTACTACGAATATATTCTGACTATTTACAAGCGCTTTTTTAAAGTCTACGTGAATAAAAGCCTTTTTTTATTTATTTTATTCTGTAGGAAAACTGGTATGTATTAAATAAATAATTTAATATCTCGGGACATCTCGCAGGTTAGCTAGGGTAGGTTCCTCAGCGGCGAGGATCGTGTTGGCCCCTTAATACGTGATCGTTGATGCATTGATTTAGAATTCCGTCTTTTTATTTCAGCGGCCCCCAGAGCTGTAGCCCGAACCACATAAGTGCCCTCAGGTATTAGTCGCTGAAATTAAGCTACTGGTTGAGGACCTTCTGCGCTAGCCGACTGGTCATTGTCTTCAATTCTTTAATTTTAATATAGTAGTACTCAATTTAATAATAATAGCTTAGAAACTTGTTATTTATTTAATGATTTTAAAAATATGTGATAAGACAGACCGCACGGACGGACTAATATAATTGATTGTGTTACTTTTATACTGTTTCTACTATCTTTATGTACCTACTACATTGTGAGCTTGACCCGTAAAGTGTATGTAAATACCAGTAGTAGTTAGCAGTATGTTAGATGACATAATGAAATAGTGAAGCACTTGTCATTATTTCATTATGTCATCTAACATACTGCTAAACTAGGCAGAGCATGTACTATGGCAACCAGACAACTGATAAACATACTTTTACATATTTCTAAATACATTCATATTATAAATAAATTACATCCAGACGTAGATCAAACATTCGTGCTTATCACACAAAGATTTGCCCTGCGTGGGAATCGAACCCACCCTGGCTTAGCAGTCAGGGTCGCTAAACACTAGACCAGCAGGGCAGTCTAAGATACCTATTTATGATTGTTAAATTCCAATATAAGTATAATATTTTGGTTTTACACTTTATAAGTGCAAACATACGTTTACTAACTTAATGCAGACATATCATAGTACAGATGCCAGCACATCTAGCTACCCCAATCCGTCAAATTTCCGCAATTGAAAGTGAACCTTATACTTTTGTAATAAAGTTGAAAATCTATAAAAGACATTTGACAGATTGGGGTAGCTGGATGTGCTGGCGTTTGTACATGATATGCCTGCTTTAAGTTGGTTTACCTGTATTAAATATACTTAGTAAAAGGAAAATGAGGTTTCAAACTGACGACACAGTAGGCAGATATTAGATATAATAATATGATATCGTGTCGTGATATGAAATCCCGTTCTAAAGTTACTGTGTTTATGATGATTATCATCATTAATTCAAATTTATTTATTGACATTTTACGTTATCCACCCACTATTTTGCCAATGTCAAGTGAGAAACTAGCTGTGCCCCGCGGTATTACCCGCGTTAAACTTTATAAATTATTGCCTATGTGTTAATCCAGGGTGTCAGCTAACTCCATACGAAATTTTATTAAAATTGCTTCAGCCGTTTAGACGTGAAGAAGTAACAAACATACACACTCACAAACTTTCGCCTTTATAATATTAGTGTGATATGGATAAAAGGACATGGATGTGACCACTTTTCACAGCGGAATTGTTCATGACACGGGTTTTATTTTATTCACATTAACGTAGGTATTATTATTATAATAAAAGTTTAATAAAATATATACCTACGAGTGACTTGAATTTTGTCAGTTATAATCGATTAAAACTAAATTTATATAGGAACATTAAAAGCATTCCTTAAGACGCTTAAGATGATGATAATAGAATTATCAAATTCATTTATCTTATATATATAAAAGAAAGTCGTGTTAGTTACACCACTTATAACTCAAGAACGGGTGGAGCAATTTCAATTATTTTTGCGTTTTTGGATGTATTTTCGTCAGGAATAGGATATAGGATAATAAGTAATAAAATATAGTAATATAATAATAAAATAAAAATTCAAATACTTAGAAAGTAATTGCATCGAAATGAAATAAAAACTGTTAAGATTGATAATCACTTGACAATACAGAACGTACTAGAGATTTTAGAATAATCCATTATCGCTTTTTGTCAGTTTTAGGCTATACCTAAATCGGGAAATTGTCTTTGGTTTTTGTTTTAATAGGTTACTGGTGTATATATTTGTTTAGTGCGAGTGTTGTTAAAATTTTTATTATGCGAGTATTAGTGTTAAAAAAGCAGAGAAATAATATTTCCCAACGAAGCCATAATGCCGTAAGCTAGCTAAGATCATAAATAAATGGATTCGATATTACATAATAATATTTAATATATAAAATTTGGCGAATTGGGAAATTAAGAAAATCACAAAATAATGAAATCCGTATACAACACCATTTCTGATACAGACAGTGTAGACAACCGGACCGATTTTAGTTATGTTTATAGCGTTTCAGTGCGAGCGGGACCCTGAATAATTTTATAGTAGATTTACAATAAACCTGCTAAGTGGCACTGCGATCAGATTCCCCGGTATATTTATATTTGTGTGAAATTTATATTTGAGTATAAATATAAGTATATTTGTCTATACTTATATTATAAAGTGGTAACGTTTGTGAGTTTGTGACGTTGTAAGGGGTAATCTCTGGATGTACTGAACCGATTTTCAAAATTATTTCACCAATAGAAAGCTACGTTATTGTTAAGTGTCATAGGCTATGAAATATATCCCGAACGTTTAATCCGAAGTATTACGCGGGAGAAATTATAATAAACTGTATATAAGAAGGTATATAAATTGGACTGTGTGCTTATTATATATTTATTAATAAATATATAATAAGCACACAGTCCAATTTATATACCTTCTTTTGAAATATGTTAAAAAGTATACTGAGTAAGTAGACATTAGAATATGCATATATTAAATTTAAATAATTTTCACTGCCCTCAAATTAATACCGTCGTCATATACTTATTATATAATATAATATTGCCTTGATATATTTAAAAATGTTACCGTCAATTGCTGAACTTTTTATAATAAAAACTATCACATTTTCAAATAAAGGTATTCGACTTCATAAACTTCTTTTAAATCTGTTAAAATGAATAGGTATTGAGTACTCATTGGAATACGCATAATATATTAAATGGAAATAATTTTCGCTGCACTTAAATTAATACTGTCGTCATAATTATACTTAAAAAAGTAGCCTTCCAATATTTAAAAACGTTACCGGTTATTGCTTAATTGTTTATTCCGTCTACAACTATGTACGTCTTAATATAATTATAAAAAGTAATACATTTTGAAATAAAAGTACTCCGCTTTGTAACCTTCTTTTTTAAATCTCTTAAAAGTATACTAATGACTCATTTGAATACGCATAATTATATTGAATTTAAATAATTTTCACACTCAAACTAATACTGTCGTCATATACTTATAAATATTGCCTTCTAATATTTAAAAATGTTACCGGCTATTACTTAAAATATTTCCGTCTACAACTACATCTAAATACTTATACGAAAACGAATACATTTTTTAATAAAACTATATAACCTTCGTTTTTGAAATCTGTTAAAAAGTATACTAATTCATTTGAATACGCATAATTATATTGTATTTAAATAATTTACACTGCACTCAAATTTATACTTGCCTTCTGATATAGCCATTTAATATCTAAAAACTTTACCGTGACCTGCTTAATATTTTATCCGTCTACAACTACGTGTAAATAATAAAAAAAAAACTTCTAGATTTTGTAATAAAAATACACTTACCGCCAATAAAATGTAACACACAACGACAGGTGGCTGCATGATCACAACACTTGTTGCTCCGTCGAAAGCACGACGTTGTGTGCGGATAGCTCGCCGTTAACCGACTGTGACTGCTTGTATAGAGTGGGTGATACCGCAACAATAAGTTGAATTAATCAAATGCTACCGCGTTTGTTTGATTCTGCTCTAATTACCTTCACCTGACCCATGGGTAGGGCTAAACGTTAGTAACATTTGAATAAGACAAACCGTTATTCCGGTCAATGAGCAGCTTGGCCGGGAAAGTTACTGTGGAGCAAGTGCGGCGTTTGCAAAGATTGTTGCTTCGCTACTACGTGTTTCATGTTCGAATCCCACACACGATAAATAGTTGAGTACCTATATATAATTGTAGTGAATTTGGGTGAACTTTGTAGATTTGCTTATTAGTAAGGGCGCAGTGGACTCGGTGTTAGCATTAAAGTGCGACCGTCGTTGTACACACGAGGTCCGCCATATTAATTATATTGAATTCTTACCTCAAATTGACATAAACAGATGAATTAAAATTATTTAAACTATTTTGACGATTGAATAATATATTTGTAGTTAGAATTAATAATATATACTCGTAGTTAAATTGTAATGCTGCAATCCGTGCAGTTTTACAGTCTAGTAATACAATATATAACATAATGGTAGTCTTTTTTATAAAAAAAAATGTTCACTAATTGCATCACTGTAAAGTGCACAGCAGGTGTGAAGCGACGTAAGGATTGGATATCCTAGTGCGAACGTTATTTATAAAAGATATTATTTATTATGTTATATCCGGTAACCCACTACTGCGTTCTTTGGGATGCTCTGTGGCCTAAACGGCTTGAAGTATTCTCTCTCTCTGTTACTCTAGTTATTGCAGGTCCCTTTTGGACCTTTAAAGTCCTAAACAGAGACAGAACATTTCTACAACTACTAGCGCAATAAGTTCTCGTGCAGGTTAATGGTTCGGCATATTAAGTATACGGTCTATTGACTAATATCCACTCACCCACATAAAGTAAATACAATTAAAGGTATATAGCGTCCACGCTATATTGTACTTTATTGCGACATTTTGAAAGTCGCTATTTATTTAAGTAATTTTTTGTTCTGTGAAATTAGTCGCAGCTCTATATCATTCCTAAGCAGCGCACGCCCAACTCTCACATCGTTTTGTTTATTTATTATCTACTACTAAACGACGAAGCTAATTGTAATACCATATTAAATGTTATGGATTGAAAACGTTAAATAACATATTTAGATTATTATTTTGTTAATTCAATGTATGACAAATATTAAATATAAGTGATAATGATTGACTTGCGGGTCTAGTGGTTAGTGGCCCTGACTGCTTAACCTCGTGGGTTCAATCCTCAACTGGGATAAATCTTTGTGTAATGAACACGATTATTTGTTCCGAGTCTGGGTGTAATTTATATATGTAATGTAATGTATGTATTAAGAAATATATAAGCATGTCTATCAGTTGTCTGGTTTCCATAGCACAGGCTCTGCCTAGTTTGGGATCAGATGGCCGTGTGTTGGTTATCCCAAGATATACCAAGATAGATTTATAAAGTTCAGTGATGCAACTCGCTATTCTTCTTGGTATATTATTAATTAAATAGGCAAATGAAAAAAGTAAATATCATACTAGGTTGGAATTACATGGTACCTTTAGACTACCAAATATTTTTTGGGAAGAGGGAGTATAATGTTCAAATAATTGTAGATCACATTTATAAGAAATGGAGTGAGGATGGTATAAAAATGTCTCAGACTCTTCTGGCACTATTAAAATTGGTCTAAGTTACCAAAGCCACATCTCCTAAATGGGGAATTCGAACCAAAATATTTTTAGTAGCGGCGAGGACACTCGGAATTTATTAAATGATTATTTGAATTTTTATTCCGTATTCGTTCACAACACATCTAGACCAGGGTCGATAATTTTTAAAACCAAAAAAAAATAATAGTAGGATGAAACCCATTAGAAAAGGAGGGGAATATTATAAAAATGAAACGAAAAATAATTTACGGGCGATCTGAGGTCGGTAAGGGGATGGAGGTTAGTTTTTAAGGGTAAAAATGGTTTTTCTCGATTTCCAACAAAACTAAAAGTCCTATCGAAAAAACTTCAAATAGCAAAGTTGTAGGTAATAAAAAGATCTAAAACTTTTGTATTTAAACTTTTTTCACATAACCTCAAAATTTATGTTTTTGGTTTTTTATTTTTAGATTTTACAAAAAAAATTCTTTTTTAACGAAATTTGGTGAAAACTTACCTTTTTATGTCCCAAATACGCTGTTATTTATTTGATTAAAAATATTTAATATATTGAAATAAACAGATTTATAATATATTTTTTATGCATTTTGACATTTATTTCTCTAATATTTTTTTGTTTAAAAATATTGTAATGAATAACGTAATCAGAATAAAGTATCTACATTTAATTGTACGATTTACATTAATATTTATATATAATGAGATTTTCTATGACATAAATGTAATTAGCATTAAATAAATACTTTTTAATTGAGACAAATTGCAGCAATCACATTTTTAGATGAAATTTTTTATTTTAATTAAAAAAAATTCGAATTCGAGTTTTTTTAGATTTTTTGCATTTTCTGAGAAGATTTACTATAGTAACATATTTTTTTTTTTTCACCATCGGAAAGTAGAGATTTCAACGAACAGAAAACATACCAACTTTTTGAAAAAAGCTGATATTTTGACGGGTGAGTTTTCGATTGAAATTTGTGCTGGTTATGTTGGTATACATCCCAAATTCATTCGTAATTGTGTTGATCAATTAACTTTACTTCCATATTATACCTATATTATAGCAAACCTCTGGGGATGGGTAAATTACCAACTGTAAGTAAAGAAGCTCCCAATCCTAAAAGTAGGTACTTAAATGTACCATGTGTCTCAATACGACGTAGACCTAAAACTATCTTACAAAGCAAAATAAAAAAAATAGTTTTTAAAATTAACCACGGCAATTAAGTCACGGCGCGCCGGTTGTCAGACGTCAACGGTTACCTCCTTTGATGACTTAAATTGTCACAATATAATTTCAAACAAATTCAGCAATTAAAATTCTTTATTGTTACGCTAAGGTAGACATGGAATTCTTTACGGTGAAGTCATAATACTCACTTCCCCATTACATAATTCCAATAAGATTTGACTATTTTTCGGCACTTTAATGTATTTGTGGAATTCTGTACCTAATGGAGAAGTAATATTATTACTTTTTTGATGGAGTGTGTGCGAGGCGAAGTTTTAAGGTCACAGTTACAGTTGCAATCGAATGATGTTGGTGCATGTAGGTAATACTTTGTTGGCTACACCGGGATCCAGACAATGCTATTTGTTGTATAAGATTTATGTACTATCAATGAGTCCTAGTTTAAGTTAGATATATAGTACGTTGTCTTACGGAGGTGACATCGTCATTTAATGTACAAAGCCTCCTTAAATAAATCTGATAAAAAAAAATATTAGTTCCCTGTTACTGAGTTTCGAAGCAACAGGGAAGTATTTCGAAGCAACTGTCTATCTAAACGCTTTTTCGACTTAACCATGTATATTTTCAGTATGGCGGACGGCAAAGAATATCACCACCCTATTATATTATTTTTTCCTAAAAGACAACGCCCGCATTAAGGAAATAATACCTGGGTCGCGGGGTACTTTATAAACATATAATATATATGGCCTTTGCGTCCTTTACAGACATAGTAGTAGAGAGTGACATAGCCTGCCGCAGGCCTGACAAGAGAAGTTTGCGGTGGTTGGTGCCGAGCCGCTTTCATTTCGCTTCTGTCTCTTATCAGCAAGTACTCCGAACCAGGCTTCGTCACAGATCTTACGACCCTCCACTACACGTTTGCGCCATTCAACATATAATATATTCAAACATATAATAGACGGACACAAATTACATCCAGACTCTGAACAACTATTTATGGGTCATACAAATAGTTGTCCGGCGCGGGACTCGAACCCGTGACACGAAGCGGCGAGGCTATTTTAGCTATCTTAGCCACTGCACCACAGGATAGGGAGGCGATATTGTACCTGTGGGGGCGTAGAAGTCGTTCCGAGGGAATATCTTCCAGTGAAGCAACGTTTGTCGGTATACTATGGCTATTGTACTGCAATCGCCAAACCGTTTGCCAAGCTTGACAATTAGGGCAGCATGTCTAGCATTCATTCTTGTTCTCACCCAAGCTGGAAGCGATTGGTTGAATTGTGCTCACATAAAAGAATGCCGCATACAAGAATACTGCAAATGGTCATCGGGAAAAGAACTACCAAATCTGGCATCCGATATTCAAGTCTTAGACCTTCATGGAAATCCGTTGCAAAGGCTAGAAAAAGATGCATTCATAAATATAGGAGTCTTCAACGTATGAACTTAAGTTTAACTGATCTTCAAACATTAAATCCAAATGCCTTCAAGGAATTACGAATATTGGTTGAGCTGGATTTATCTCAGAACGAACTCATCCACTTATCACCTGACACGTTCAAAGGAGTGGAACGATTGAGATTATTAATTCTTAATGATAATTCTTTGAGACTTCTAGTAGCAGAGCAATTTCCACAATTGAAACATTTGAAAAAATTATAAATATCGAGGTGAAAATTACGAATAGTGGATCCATTTGCTTTTGTAAACAAGCAAGCGTTAGAAACAGTTACGATAAATCAAAACTTATTATCATATCTCCACCAAGATACATTTAATTTGCCAGTTTTGAAAACGTTGTCATTATCAGACAATCCTTGGTATTGTGATTGCAGATTACGTGAATTTCATGATTGGTTTTTAAATAGTAACCTTGGAAATGAAGAGGTTTCATGTGCTGGCCCTGAAAAAAACGCGCAGCTTCTTTGGAGAGTTTTAAAAGGGGATAATATGGCTTGTCTACCTTCTGCTACATCTTCACCCACGGTTATCAGAACTGAAGCTGGAGCAGAAATATCATTTGGCTGTTTTGTTAGAGGTGATCCTAAGCCAGTGAAAGCTGAAAAGTGCCCCGCGGTTTTACCCGCGTTAAAATTTATAGGGTGTCAGCTAACTCCATACCAAATTTTATTAAAATCGCTTCAACCGTTTAGTCGCGAAGAAGTAACAAACATACACACTCCCACACTTACAAACTTTCGCCTTTATAATATTAGTAGGATCAAATGTACACAAGTGCGAAAATATAAATTAAAAAACCGGGCAAGTGCGAGTCGGACTCGCCCATGAAGGGTTCCGTAACAGCAAGTATTTCTGTTGATTAAATGAAAGGTAAATTGCGGTTTACGATTTATGACGTATTAAAAAAAATCAATTTTCGTTGTTAGTTTGCATGGAAATGTACATCATATATTTTTTTTGGTTTTATCATTCTCTTATTTTAGAAGTTACAGGGGGGGGGGGGCACTCATTTTATCACTTTGGAGGTGTCTCTCGCGCAAACTATTCAGTTTAGAAAAAAATGATATTAGAAACCTCATTATCATTTTTGAAGACTTATATAGATACCCCATATGTATGAGTACAATGAAAAAAAAGTTTCAGTTCTATGTATGGGGAACCCCCAAAATTATTGTTCTTTTTCTATTTTTTATTTGTAAAAATCTTATTGTGGTTCACAGAATACACCTACTTACCAGTGGCTGTGACATACGGACGGACAGACAGACAGTCATGACGAATCTTGCCTGTCTTTCTTAGTATAATTTCTTTCTTCAAATCATCCAGGTACATGCGATTACGCATTCAAAATATTTAGTAATTTAAAACTACCTAATTAGATATTCTCAATTTTTTTTTGTGTGTATGTCAAATATTGTCCGTAATCTTGTACTACGTGTGTTGAATTGAAATAAATTATTATTCTAATTATTCTTATCTATAAGGGTTCATAAGGGTTCCGTTTTTTGCCACTTGGCTACGGAACCCTAAAAACAAAACCATAAACGTAGTCTGTTACGTACTCATACTCTTTGACTATTCTTAGTTAATCTGCGGAGCATAGGGTCTGTATGCGCGGTGGGATACTTAAATTACAGTTTAATTCTATATGTTATTGCTGTACGGCAACAATTATTGAGATAATTTTACCATTTATTATAATATCTATAACATCTAGGGACAATGTCACACAGACCATCCTAGCCCCAAACTAAGCAAAGCCTGTACTATGGGTACCAGGCGACGATATACATAGGTACTTATATACATCCATAACTCAGAAACAAATATTCGTGCTCATCACACAAATATTTGCACTTGCCGGGATTCAAACCCAGGACCACCAGCTTCGTAGGCAGGAGCACTACCAACTAGGCTACGGTGACCTTTTAAAATTTTTGAAATCAATTTATTACAATCCATGGTGTGATCTGTGTCGTGTGTCAAGCGCATAACTGGAAAAATCAGGGACAGCGAGATGGTTACAGATTAAATTGATAATCGGTATAGATATTTTTGTGCATAAACATGTCTGAGTGTAATTATCTATATAAGTATGTATTTACAAAAAAAGTAGGTAGTATATTAGTTAACTGGTTTCCATAGTACAAGCTCTGCTTAGTTTGGGATCAGATGGCCGTGTGCAAATAATGTCCCAGAATATTATAATTATTATAATTGTGTGAAAAATAAATGACAATGACCAAGATTAGACTAAATACTAAGCGACTGAAGCATAGTGCTTCAGAGTCTTTTGCCGATTGAGGTGAAAAGGTGAGTTAAGCTAACATAGAATTTCAAACGACGGACTTTTGTTGGTTACGTAGATGACTTCGGAACCTACTACGAAATGAATATCAAGATGTCTACGAAATTTTAATTATAATTGTTTTGTACTTAATTTCATTGGGATCTCCAACAATCCTATTTATCGGGGCGACAACAGATGGTTTCGACAGGCGGTGTCACTTCGGCACGTCATCCTGTGAAAATGGGGGTTATGGGGGTATATTGGGCCCATTTTTATTTCTAGTTTATATAAATGATCTCCCTTATCTGGTAGAGAAAGTATCAGAGATAGTTTTGTTCGCTGATGATACGTCGCTCATATTTAAAGTAAATAGAAAGGATAAAGATCTTATTGAGCATAATAAAACACTCAGCTTTATATCAGAATGGTTTTCGGCAAATAATCTCTTGTTAAATGCAGGGAAAACTAAATGCATCAGGTTCTCATTGCCGAATGTGACTCAAATTGTACCAACAGTTGCACTTAATGCGAAAATATTAGATTTAGTCCCATCGACCGTATTTTTAGGATTGACACTTGATTCAAAATTGCAATGGGGTCCTCAGATTGAAAAGTTAGCAGGTAAATTAAGTTCGGCTTCCTATGCTGTCTGGAAAATAAGGCAATTGTCAGATGAACAAACTGCTAGATTAGTGTATTTCGCGTACTTTCATAGCATTATGTCGTATGGCATTCTGCTGTGGGGTTCGGCGGCTGACATAGGTACTATTTTTGTATTGCAGAAAAGAGCAGTCAGAGCCATGGTTTAGGTAGTCGCGATTCTTTGCGAAATTTGTTTAAAGAAATAAATATACTTACTGTGCCATCGGAATATATACATCAGAATATAATGTTTGTTAGAAATAATATTCATAATCATAAAAAGAAAAGTGAACTGCATAATATAAATACTAGGAATAAAAACAAACTAGCCATGCCAGGCTTTAGAGTAAGCAAAACTAATAAATCATTTTTAGGAAATTGTATTAGGTTTTCATAACAAGCTTCCTACTCAAATTACTGATCTGCCTGACACAAGTTTTAAAACACATATTAAACGTGTACTTATGGCTAGGGGTTATTACACCACTAAAGAGTACATCGATGACAAAGACGTCTGGCTCTCACTTCCTACCTGCACATTGCTCGCTGGAGATCTTGGTCTCAAAATGAATAATGTTATTGTTTCGAAGTTTTTCTTTTGTATACCTAAATATAATCTAAAATAATAAGCATTCAGACAACCGATCGAGCATATATTGTGTTTGCCTACTAAATAATTACTCTAATTGGACCAAATCCCGTGTTCATGCCCGCTTGAGTATGTTTCGCCGGACCGTCTCAACTGGGTCGTGTTGAAACCGGTAGTAGATGAACCCACTGAGTTTGTTTCGCTGGGTCTTCTCAGTTGGGGCGCATTGGATCCGGTGGTAGCATTAGTAAGCGCGACCGTCGTTATTAACACAAGGTCCGTCATAATAATAATACCTTTAATATAGACAGAACCATTGACAATATGTAGTAAAAATATTAGACTTAAACTAGATAATTAAACATAATCTCTTGACAATAACTTGATACGAGCTAGCTAAATATCATTTCTGTAATAAAGTAAATTTTATAAATGTTTTCATACAAGATGTACCTAAATATCTATGTTACTAGAAATAATATCTAATGTATACAACTATATTACTACAAACATGTTCTGACTATTTACAAGCGCTTTTTTAATGTCTACGTGAATAAAAACCTTTTTTATTTATTTATTTATTTAAAAGAATATAGAATTTAAAATTATACGCAGAGTTAACCTATTTAAAAAAAAAACTTGTGTGTACTTTACGCGTTAGAAGTTATACTTCTTAATATACAACTTGAACATAGTTATCAATTTTCATACCACCTAGAACTAACGTCATGCTGTTATTTTTACGATGCGCGCGCACGATGCGCGCGCATCGTAAAAATTCACTGTCATACCACCTAGAACTAACTTCATGCTGTTAAATTTTTTGGTGTCGGTGTGCGCGCCCATTAAAAATTCACTCTCATCATTTTTCTCCATCGCGCCAAAAGAAGTATAACTTCAATAAATAATAGACATTTTTATTGAAGAAAGCGTATTATAGTATTAATAAGTTCATAAATGACAAAAGACAAATGTAACAAAGTATTCTTGACCATTATCTATGTATGATAGTTTTCGTTAGTTATATTTTATATTTTAGATATGTATTGTACAACAAATGTTTCAACACAATGTAAATTGTTAAGCAATAAATGACTTATGACTTAAAGAATTATACACCTTACTTGCTATAATTGATAACAATAATTAACCGCCTTGTGCTTCCTTAAATAAAGGAGACCACAGCATGCACTTAAATTCTACAAAACCATCTATAAGATATAATTATAGTACATATCTCCAATCAAGTCGCCGTCATACGTAAGTGAATAGAAGGGGAGGGGTGGAGGGGGTAGAGGGCTACCGCCTGTACCATTATGGGGCAGGGAGTGGAGGAGGGAAATGGGGGAGGGAGGTTACTCACTGGATCCGGTGGTAGCATTAAGGCGCGACCGTCGTTATTAACACAAGGTCCGTCATAATAATAATACCTTAATATAGACAGAACCATTGACAATATGTAGTAAAAATATTAGACTTAAACTAGATAATTAAACATAATCTCTTGACAATAACTTGATACGAGCTAGCTAAATATCATTGCTATAATAAAATAAATTGTATAAATGTTTTCATACAATGTGTACCTAAATATCTATGTTACTAGAAATAATAATGTATACAACTATATTACTACAAACATGTTCTGACTATTTACAAGCGCTTTTTTAAAGTCTACGTGAATAAAAACCTTTTTTATTTATTATTTTATCTGTACCATCTCCACCACTTATCACCAATAATAGTGTATCTAGCGCTCGGCGGCCGCTGTCGCATCGGTGTACGTTATATGGTTATATCAGCGCCTCTAGCACGAGTTCCTGCAGTTTACTTACTCGATCACACGTACCAGTTTCCTCCTATCCCCTCCCAATGTATGGGACGAAACTGTACGTGTGATCGAGTAAGTAAACTGCAGGAACTCGTGCTAGAGGCACAGATCTGACATTAGAGTAACCACTGGCATAAGATAAGTTAGTTGAAATATTTTATCCAAAACTAAGTATATATTTTTTAATTTATAGGTATTGGTTAAATTAAAGGTTGGCTAATGAAATTCCCAATTCCCAAATGCAAATCTGTATACAATAATTACCTAAAATTAATGATGTATATTAGCTCAGTATCAGGACCAATAGTTTTACGTGTTCTTCAATGTAAGGGTTATAACCAGTTATAATACACCCAACTTCCAGAATGCTACGGGAGACCACCGGTAGGTAAGGCCTGAAACTGCGTTAAGCGGGCGCCTGCGACGGGCAACCGTCGCATGTCTTCGCGCGTGGACACGCGGGTGGGCTCTGTGGGAACGCGACGGTGCCCAGCGCGGGGACCCGTCGCTGTCACCGGATTATTCTTTTTAACGCACTTCCACAATTACCCTTTCTGTATCGAAAGACATTGTCCCTGACTTTCTCCGAGCGTGCGTGCGACCCGTAGTACCTAGAGAGTAGCGTTATTAACTGAACAAGCCCGTGTGTGTTAGCACTAGCGGGCACCGCGCGTGGCTCCGCGACGGGTTCCGTCGCACGGAGGCGGGCCCCGTTGCGTGGGTGCGGGGCGCGCCTCTCCGTGACGTGCGCCCGCACAGGTCCCCGCGACGGAGCAATTTTGTATGAATGGGTGTATAATATATGTAGTATGGGTGCCCGCTTAACGCAGTTTTAGGCCTAAGAACCGTGTATACGAGATAAAAATCTGTACACAAATTAAATAATGAGACAATATAACTCACGTCAGCATGATTTAAAACAAGAGTAACTACTTTTAACAAAATACTAAAAAACTACTTTTAACAAAATTTCTGTCTCAGTCTTGTATCAAGAGAATTTATAAAAACGCCATCTATGAAAGATTTATGAACTTAGCAGTGCGACTGTAAGTGGCGCTTTTTGCATTAAAATGGCCGATCACAGTCACCAACACCGGTCCGCAGAGGACTAAATGTTTTGAAAAATCAACAAGCGGAAAGCTGATTGCGAAATAGATGTCGTGTCAGTGTCTGCACCGTATCGATATGATGGTTTTGTAAGACACTTAAGTTATAATAATAATATCCTGGGACATTATTCACACACGGCCTTTTAATCCCAAACTGAGCAGAGCTTGTACGGAAATGTTATGGAAATGATGAGATGTGACAAATAGATGTTTGTCTTAAAATGGCTTAGGTACAGACGCCAGCATATCAAGCTCCGCCAATCTGTCAAATTTCCCCAATTGAAAGTGAACCTTATACATATGGGATAAAGTTGAAAATCTTTAAAAGAAATTTGATTCCAAGGAAGTACAAATTTAAATGTGCTGGAGCACAATAGCGCTTTATGTGTTCAAAACAAGATATTTTTCTATTTATTTTCAAATGACATGAAAAATATAAGTAAGACTTAACTAGGTACAGGTAGGTTCAGGAATAAAATTTTATTCTTGAAGGTAACTTCAAAAATTCTTAGATACATAAAGCCGAAAACAAAATATATGAATAGATGTAGCTTAATAATAATTGAAGAAACTAAGAAAAACTATATTTTATTCATCCGACCCGTCCGATACATTCCGATACTTCATATCGCGTCGGGCATTTAAATATATCGGTTTGTATAAACATGGTGTCAATGATTTTGAAATAAAGTTCTAGGTGGCGTTAGCGTCACTTAAAGAAATTGTAGTGAGGAGCGTTACAACAAAATTAATAGTAGGACTAGCATTTGTGTGCATGAACACGTCTGTTTGTCCTGAGTCTGGATGTAATTTATCTATATAAGTATGTATTTACAAATGAAACGCAGTATGTGATATATTAGTGAGCTGGTTTTCATTGTACAGACGCCAGCACATCAAGCTACCCAATCTGTCCAATTTCCCAAATTGAAAGTGATTTTTATGCTTATGATATGATAAATTTGAAAATCTATAAAAGAAATTTGATAGATTGGGGTAGCTGGATGTGCAGGCGTCTGTACAAGCTCTGCTTAGTTTGAAATCAGATGGCCGTGTGTGAAGAATGTCCCAGCATATTTATTTCATTTTTATTGATTATTATGAAAACCCTGAAACATCAGGTTGACATATAACAAGGTACTTGCACTAAAATATGTTAGGCGTGGTTGGCATAAACTGTAGATATTAAAATTGGCACTATATGTATAACTGCAAGACAAGAGAATGCCTTTTACCAAAGATAATATACGTACCTACCTAATACTAACGTTATATATAGGTATAGGTACTTACCTTCTACGGAAAAGTCAGGGAAAACTGTATAAGAAAAATCAATTCAGTGGCATGAAAAATTTATTTGATTTTCTTTTAATTACATTATGTATTACGATATGCTAAAATAAATACAGAAATGTTCGGATAACTTTATCTTATTTATAATTATGTCCATTTAAATAATTACGAATATTTAATTCAATAATACAAGGATAAGCTTCTAGACCTAATTATTTATTTACAATTTAATTATTAATAAATTAGATTAAAATTATGGTGATTTTTATTTATGGAAAGATTTTTATTGAACACACGTCTTAAACTTTGCCTCGTTCTAAAGAGTCAGCAAAATATACGTAATATTTTTATTCGATGTTAGGTCAGAAAGACAGCCATTATTGTCTTGAAAGCTGATATTTTCATTAATGTACAATATTTATACAAAATTGAATGACAAATATTAATTTTTACTCAAGAATTAAATATACGGGTTTGCATTCTATGCAAAGTTCCAGTAGGTCAATTATATTTTTACATAATACATTAAGAATTAGGGATAGTTGTAAAACGATACAAAAAAAATACATCAATAATATTTTTATGTTTAAATTGTGAATTATCTTTTATAAAAGTTGTAGTACCTATATTCTGATTTTAATGAACAACACTTTTATACAAACGTTTTTATTTCCTAAAATTATGAATTAGTCCCCAAACTGATATGTCATTCTGATATTATATATAAATATCTATTTACCTAATTACAGATTCATATAAATTATGTGATTTCAGTGTGAATTCATGCAGTACATATTCTTCGTAAAGAACATTTGTTATTTCTGTATGTTTGCTTCGATTTCAATGTATGTTAGTCTATTACCTATAGACCAAATAATACGACCATAATAATATACGTAAATTTAAAAAGAAATCGGTTCTCTGTCGTATCATAATATATGTCGGACATTATAATAATATTAATTAATGCGTTCTTAAAACTTACTACTTGGAACAAAGTTCTGCCTGATTGTGAGTTGACTCTGGTTAATTAATGAACTAGATTTGTTCATTAAAAAGTCATTTTGTAATTAGTATTTACGACAGAGGAATGGAAATCGGGTTTAATAAATACCTAGGATTAGATTTGATTAATTATAGCGAAATATAACAAGGAAATGTATTTTTGTGTTCATACTTCGCAATTACTGTATCTTTAAGATTGGTCAAACTTTAATACACAATATACAAGAAAGCTTATTTAAATGTGCGTGTATATTATATTTGTGCACCAAATAGGTCTCATATTAATATATATAGATTTCATTACTAAAAACAAGCTCTTTTGAAGTTCTGCATGAATTCGTTCTGCAGTCTGTAAGATTTATTTTTTACAACGATTCCCCTTATAAATCACCTACTGGTTTTTGTCTTTTTTTATGTCAATTTGTGGACGATTTTATATAGATATTATTGTGCCCTATGTTCATTAGTATTAAACTCACACAATGGAAGATAAGAATTAAATTGACTCGATACAATACAAAACGTAAAGTCATACGACCCGTGTCGACATAACTATGTTTAATATACAATTGAGAAGACGAAATATTTTTATTGGTTATTTTGCTAATAACATTGAATAACAAAAAGGAATATAACTTCATCAGGAATGTAAATAAAATCATGAATGAGTTTCATCTTTACTTTTTTTCACTAATTACTTTTTAGTGGCTATCAAAAATCTTTTTAGGTTTAGATTAAAATTATAAGAACAGCATAATTTATCCACAAGACCGGACCCATTGAAACTGCTCATTGGATCATTCAAATAAAAAATAAATAAGAAAATCAATTTTTAAATGGCAGAGTATTCGAGTTACACGAAATACTCATCAATTTGAAAGCCTTCCTTTTCCTCTTTGTTAAGTCCGTTTATAAAAGAATAATTTGATGTATTTTTTATTTATGTTCATAACAAATAAAATAAATAAATATCAAAATCCAGTCATTATAAAAAAATCGAGGGTGCTTTACACCACACGACTGAAGTAAAACTTATATATACGAAACGTAGGCTATGAGAGAAAGAGATAATGAAATGCTCGCACTTCTCTCTCTTACCCCTACAGTAATATACGAAACGTAACTCTCTCTATCTTTATTAACTTACATCTCCTCACTTCAAAGTCACACTTCTCGTAAGGGTCTTGTCACGCATTCGCCAGCTTATTCCTTAAATCAAGCGTGCGTTCAGAAGTTTTAAAGTTCGTTCACAAAAGAATAATTTGATTTAATTTTTATTTATGTTTATTAACAAGAAAAGCAATAAATATCAAACTCCAGTCATTATAAAAACTGTTACTTCTATTGTAAAATATGATTCCTCCAAATCCTTGTTAATTCAATGTTATTAGCAATTACACAATGAAAACTTTAAGCTATCTTATATTAAATTGACGGCGGAAGAATTATTTGAACGCACCCCCGTACCAACGTCGCCGGTCACTGGAGAAACGGAATATAAATAAATATAAGTGATACAAACTAATATTAATGTTTGTGAAAGGCACAATCAGTGTATTTACATGACTACCAGCGTAGTTGGTTCGGCAGTGCAGCAGTCAACCCCAAATGTGATAATATGTGGTGCAGAAGCATACATAATCTGTCATTCACTGACAGGTCTTAAACTTTTTGACAGTTCAATTACGCTTTAATTCGTCAATGCTCACATTCTCTATTTTGTACCATAAAGTTAGTATAAGGTATACTAACTTTATGATTTTATACAACTAAACTATTTTAAATGTAATTGACATCTCTCCATTTTGGATCATAGGAAAATGACAGGGCCACATTTAGAATTGTCAAACGAATACACACACAACACTTAATACCAATTATTTGAACAACATGTCAACAGTTAAAAAGTGATTAAAAAATATCACAGACACAGCCACAGCTATGGAAATAATTATTAAAAAAAACCTTCATCGGAGCGCAAGATTAGTTAGTTAACAAGTCGCATATTTTGCATTAAATTGACAGAACTAAAAGTGCCATTTCCGTTCGATAATAACTAGATCAGAAAGAGATGCAATTATATTATAATTTCTTTGTTTGTTGTTGCTTTGATTCAGCGCCTTTGTTCCACAAAATATAAAACTGTTTAGTTGTACACCAATTTGATATTTTGTGAAATATGGCATTTGGGTTAAATGGATTTTCAATGACATGTGTAGATACTATATTAAAAATAAACATACGAAGCTTAAAACAGTGGAGTTGACGGCTTTACGTGATATGTGTATTATATAATTTTGCGTGCTCATTATTATTAAATATGTATTAAAAATATATAGTATTGCTTTATATATAGAGCGGAGCGTATTATAAAATATGTACCTTGTTTATACGAGGCTTGTTGCGTAACTTAAAGTACTTTGGAGGGTCTGAAATAATGAGAAAATTTAATTTAGTCACACATAAAGGTATACAATATTGATAGACACCCGCTACTTTAAAGTTACTGGTAGATTTCTTGTTAAAATATTCACAACACGGTGCTGGCGATTCTGTGTTAGATACTATTAAACTAAAGTAGGGTCAATTTAATAGATTACATTTGACACTTCATCAAAATTCAACTACGTAACCTTAACCGGCGGGCATAGAATATTATTTATTTTGACGTAGTTAGAACTGCACATTTGCTTAATGTTTACCAATTACCAAATAAGGTAATTTTACAATTCACTTTACTAGTAACTGACATATGTCAAATGTGATCTATTAAATTGGCCCTACTATAATTTAAATGCCATTACCTCTCTCTCTTATATACCTTGTATGAAAAGAATAGGGACATAGAACTTTCAAATTACTAAAATTGTTTAAAATAGGCGACAGGTTATTCATTTCAAAAACTAAATAGACGCAACTTAAGGTTCCTTGTTCTTTTCATAAGAACTAGGTTAGAAAGAAATGCAAGAATATTACATTAAAATGCAAATGAACAAGTCCTCCTTTTGCATTATAGCAGCAATTTAAGTTTATGATGTATTGCTATTTATTTAAAATGGATTGTTTATGTAAATAAGTTATTTTTGGCTTTGTATGGTGAAAGTTCAAACCTAATCTAACCTAATTTTATAGTAGCAAAATGCATTTGATATGAAAATTATTTAATTGATGAATATAAAATTGATGGGTGAGCCCTAATTCTTAGTTTATTCAATGGTAGGTATACGTTCTTTAATGAATTTAAAAATATCCCATTAAAATAAGTTTAGTAGTTGTTACATAGAATGGGGGGGGGGGGGGAGGCATTATATACTAAATCACTTTTGCTTAATTGCCTCGTATGAGCAGTGGTTACCCAATTTTTTTATTGTTTAATGACTACAACCGGGATTCGATAGCTTAATGTGACATGTGAGCAAGAATAAAGTTATAAATGAAGCCTCTTTGACGTTCACTTGTAGACTGATATGCCTAGGAGCTTATCTCAACTGATCACATTCGAAGCGGTGAGGATCTGACAAGCCTTTACATAACTATTGACAATTGTATTTTAAAGTAGACTTTTATCGAACGAATATAACAGCTCACTTAGGACCCTTAAATTGATCCGCGGTGCTTTTGCAGCTGGCTTCTCTAGTTGCAAATCTCTCATTTTATGAGGCTATAGCCTCTTTACATCATTCTGTCTCCCGCTTTGCTCTGGAGGGAAGTGGAACTATTCATTTTCTAACTCCTCCTTTTTTGTCTTTCTGATTAAATTCGTTGCGGGATCCAAGACAGTTAAAGCGATTCCCCGGGACATGCCCGAGCTTCACCGCTCAGTGTCATTTCATTGTGTGCCAACAGTGGCACACAATGAAATGACACTGAGCTGGGTAAAACAGCAATTTACACTGCCTCTTCGCCCGAAAACTGACGAATGGAAGATTTGTCTATGCTCCTTCACGTGCCGTCACGTGACCTATCACAAGGCAAAAGTTGCTCTATGGTAATAATTTTTCCCCAAAAATCAATTAATGCTATTAAAATTACCCTTTTAACTCACTTAAATACAAAAAAAAATCTAGTGTATATTATTTTTTTACACGAATCCCTATTGATCTTGTTTCTAAGCAAACTATTGAATAAGTTTTAATCAGTTCGTTATTTTAAGGATAATCAATCAAATTTAATATTTATCAATTTTTTGGTATATGTAATGTACAGAAGCCAGCACATCCAGCTACCCCAATCTGTCAAATGTGCTGGCGTCTGTACCTACTAATAATACATAATGTAATAATTGAGACAAAATATAACTGTAATTTAAGATGGCTGTTAAGATGGCAAATGTATCAAACTTAGCATTAATAAGGGTACCGACGTAAATACAGCACGATTTAGGGATATCTGATCATTTTCTGAACTGACATTCAATTAATTTATTTTACTCCTGGCTTACAGGAGTTGCAGTGATGGGTAAGAGGGAGGGACTAGTCCCGTTAAAAAAAAAATATCGAACGAAAGAAGCTTCATGATCTTCATTTGTCTTTGAAACTGAACAACATGTAGAACATTAACTTGTACTATAAGACGATGAGCTACGTCAGAGGTCTACTGGGCGGCTTGAACTCTAACAACAGGGTAACCACTGCCCTTACGGATAAAGAAGAAACTTGTAAAATGTGAAGTTGAGTGGCATGTTGGTTTAGTGTTTAGCTGCTTAGCCAGAGGTCGTGGATTCAATCCCCATGCAGAACAAATCTTTGTGATCACACAAAGAAAAACACAGAACAAATAAACACAGAAAAACACAGAACAATTATTTGTTCTGTGTTTGGGTGAATTTTATCTATAATATGTATGTATTTAGAAATATATAAGTATGTTTATCAGTTGTCTTGTTGCCATAGACTCTGCTTAGTTTAGGATCAGATAGCAGTGTATTAGTCGTCCCAAGATAGTAGTATAATAATAATAAAAATGTCCTAGGACATTTAAACACGGCCACCTGATCCCAAACTAAGCTGAGCTTATACTATGGAAACCAGATAACGGATATACTACATACTTACTTTTACATACTTCTACATGCTTTTCTTTTGTAAATACATGCTTATATAGATAATTACACCCAGACTCAGGACAAACAGACATGTTCATTCACACAAATATTTGTCGGCCTCCGGCGTGAAAAGCAAGCTTTTGCCAACAGTATATAACTGTGATTTACTTAATAAGCAAAATTATTGTATTGAATAAAATATAAACATAACCTTATATAAACAAGGCAAATATAATCCTACCTACATAATATTTAGCTCCTCGATATTCAAATAAATTTGGTAAGATAACTTTGTTCAGATACATTGAACATTTAGAAGTTAACATACAAGCCGACCCAATTGTAAAGCAAGCTATGAAACTAAAATAAAAATAATATTTACAAAATATCTATTTATAACATTGCGTGATTCATATCATTACTCTAGAAATCGACTACGATTAATATATTTGGATAAAATTCTCGAATTATAAATATACATCAAGACGTATCTAGAAAAGATACTGTAAAGACCCTGTTTTAGTTTGAGAAGACCTGAAAGACCATAAATTCGGTCTCACGACAGAAAATTGAGTCTTGGTAACAAAGTATGAATTATTCTTCTAAGATTTTCGTATAATTATGATCCGATTTTAACTTCAATTTGGGGAAGTCAAAATTTGTCTCACTGTGTCGCTTCAGCGGTATGATAATGAGATGGATGGTAACGCCAAACCTGTGGAGGGGAGTATTCCACTGGAACTTCTTGAGCGGTACCTCCCGCTCCCCACATCAGGACTGTCTGCCGAGGCATCTCCGTCACTTGAGGCTGCTGCATCCTATCTTGCTCGGAGTTACTTGACCCCGCCGGACTTGGTCCCGGAACTATTGAGGGTGACCTTCTCTCTTGGCCTGTGACCGGACTCATGTATCTCCCGCTACTGTCTACGTAGGTATACTCTCTCGAAGGCGGCCGATGGTATGCTGGAGCGACCTCATACCCAGGTGGAGGGGCTGGTTCGAGGAAGCCGTTCGGCGCGTAAGGAGTGTAATGATACGATAGTGGCTTATACTGATGGAAGAGATTGTCTGCGGTGAGGAATCTGTCGTCTAATGGTGGGGGAGCGTAGTGGAGCGTTGGAGCTGGAGGATATTCCCCGTAAGGAGCCGTGTAGGCTCCATTTAAATTTGTATAAGCTGCTGCGACAGCGTCTGCTGCTAAATAGTCTACAGGAGGTGGCGCTGGAGTTGTTGGGACTCTTCTTTTGTTCCTACAGGTTGAGAGGAAGTCTCGGAGTTGCGTCTTGTATCTCCTGGCAGTTCTTGGAGGTGTGGTGACGTTGGTCTCACAACCGGACAGTTGTTCTGATTCTGAGAAGTAGAGGCTCGTGAGTCCTGTGTCCAGGTAGCTCACTTTGAAATCCATTGTCCTTTTTCCTAGTAAATCTCTGCCCTCCTCCTCCCTGAAATTAAATTAAGTATGTATTTTAAATAGCTTTACAATAAAAAAGAATTGTACAGACGCCAGCACATCAAGCTAGCCCAATCTGTCAAATTTCCCCAATTGAAAGTGAACCTTATAACGTATGTGATAAAGTTCAAAATCTATAAAAGAAATTTGATAAATTGGGCTATTGGGATTATCGGAAATAATTCCAAAACAACGGATAAATGGCGTGAGAAAAAATATACTTAAAAACCGCTGAATTAATTCAACTCAACAAAATTATTAATTCAACAATGTGTACTTATTTAATATAGTTCAAAAACAATGGATACAATTATTTTTATGTATATATTATGTAATCGTTTTTTTTAATTGTAAATGCAGATCAATATCATCCCTTAAATATTTTGTTAAAATTGCTTATTGTGAAGAAAAGTTTAGGTCATAGAATCACGCTGGACATGTGTGATTTTATTTTAAAATTGTGAAAGAATGGATGTTTAGATGTTTGATTATTTGTTAAGCCATCACGAAACATCGGTTGTGAATAAAATTTAGCACACACTTATCTTAACGCCTATATTAACACATAAGATACTTCTCATCCACGAAAAATGTTGGGTCCCAGTCGGAATCTCAGAAATGTGCAAATGAGAAATGCGCGAAAGTATCGTTATCATAATATATAATAGTATTGCTGTTTAGGGCTTTGTACTTTTTAAGCTTGCCAACGGAACCCTATTACTGGGCCTCCCCTATCCGTCTGTCTTTAAGGGGAATTTATCTCATGAATCATAATAAGAAGGCAGTTGAAATTAATTCTAGATGGTATAGAACCTTCATGTGTGAGTCCGACTCGTACTTGACGAGTTCTTTTTTGAGGTAAGTAATAAATAATAATATACTTTAAATTATAGGTAAGAGCTCAAAGAATAAGTAAGTAACTTACATGAGAGGCCGATGTGTACTAATTACGAAGTCGGGTTTGGAGTTTTTGTATACTAGCCGTGAAGAGGTCTGCAGCCACTGCCACTGGCCCTCCTTCGTCTGGAAGCGGTATGCGATCATCCCGGAAGCACCTGTTTTTAATACTGCAAAAGAAAATTATGAAGAGAATTAATAAAAAGAACAAAACAAAACGAATAAAAAAAAAACACTTTTTGAAATGTAGGGAAAATAAGTTACTTATTAGACCAGATGGATGGATCCAATTTTTTTGGACATTTTGCATTGCCATCCAGCGTAGCAAAGCTGCCAGCATTCTGGTTTCGTTGTTCAAAGACGGCAATGCCGAAATTTTTTTCGATGCCCATGGATGACTTTAGACTAGTCTAGACTTAGGCTTTACATATATTGCAAATATTATTATATCATTTCTTTTTTTAATAATAACTTATTAATAAATATAAGAAGTAAGTGAACCATCATCTTCTTAAACCTTGTTACTCGTAAATAAATAATTATTTTTAGGTTAATGAAAAAAATATAAGGAAGATTTTAAAGCGTTATCTGCGAACGCTTTAGAAACTTCTTTATTATTTTTTGAAGATGGAGATTATTTGAAGACGGGGGGATGGATTTTACATTAAGATTAAAATCTTAATGTAAAATCAGCATGTCATAATCAAGAAGATAGTTCAGTGGGTTCAACGAAGTTAGCATGTAAATACACAAATATCAAGTCTGCAGCCGAATTCGTGTGTTACGACATCGTTTGCGGTTTTCCAAAAATGCTTACAAATTAATATAGATCAGAAAATTACTTACGTTCTTGATGAGCACTAGCGACGTACGCGAGGTCGTCGTAATGTACGAGATCATAACCCCCCATATTCGCCAGCTCAGCGTCTGTATATCCTAGCAGCATTTTACCCCTGAAAATAACAAAATACATCATCAATACAGCCAAAATAAATCAACAGCTGGCAGCCAAGAATCATCTTGAGGGGACATGCCATAATCGCCACGCTTGGCAGACAGGTTGGCGATCGCAGTAAGATGGTCATAGTACTCAGAAGGAAGCTGCTGCCCGTCCTCTGGTAGATATTCCCTCGGGGCAACTTCTACGTCCCCCTCGTGATGAGATGGGGTGATGATACTCTGATATTTATCACCGTCTTCATACAGACAAACAAGAATACTTATTACAAATTAAATTGGTTTAATTTCTGAGCATCTCCGTGTTTTGGAGGGCGTTGTCATTAGACAGTCGATAATCCACGACAAGTACTAGGCGGCTTGAACAACTCTGACACAAGGCTAACCATTGCGATTCGATAAGGAAAAAGGCGTCGCTTGCGTGGTATATTGATAAATTGAAGCCAACTGTTATTCTGCTTATTACTGTTAATTTCATCAAAAACCATTCAGTAGTTTTTGCCTGAAAGAGTAACAAACATCCATCCTAACAAACCTTTACAATTATAATATTAGTAACATAAATCTAGAGATTACTACTGTAATTTTGAATATGTACACTTTAATTTTATTTGTTAATTTTTAATTCATTATTTTTATATTTATATAAAATACTATGTAATATAAATTACTTCTTGATGGATACTTTTTGACATTGTTTTTAATTTATATTTTCCTGGAATTTAACTGCAATTTTAAATATGTATACTGTGTGATTATGATGACTATAATGACTGCTTTGATTTAATATTTTTTATATTGATGTAAAATAAAATAAAAATTTGTACGCCTCGACAGGTAAAACATGTTCGGACTTTAGATACCTTTTTTTTAAGATCTTGCATGCTTTATTTTGTATGTAAACACATGTTTTGACAAATAAATAATCTTTATCTGTATACTCTTAAAATAAAAATAATAATATTAAAAATTAAAATCGTACGTAATAATACTAATTATGTCTTCATAGTCCAAATTACGCTACTACGAACTCCGCGGGGCATATTATAGTGCACAAGCGGGTACGCAAACACAGGGGTACTTTCTATTCCATCAATCTCATTATCCACTATCGGGCTGATACTGAGAAATTTTCTATACAAAACATCTCAAAATCGTTTTAGGCCTCACCTGTGATGTGAACCGAGGTCGTTATTATCTGCGGTTGAACAGTTACCGCTACAATCATACATAGCAACTATTTGTCTGACCCTTCTTGCTTAGGTATGCATCTATGTTTTTCATTGTTTGTAAATTTCCAGCAATTCAGGGATTTATTTATAAAAATAAACTCACCGTTGATCCATAGAGACTAGAGACAGATCAAGTTTGTGTTTGCTCTTGAACATAACTTCCTTTTGTGGTATTTCTAGAAGACTGGGCGGTCCAAACGGAGCACATATTGCGAATAAAGCTAAAGGTGGCTCTTCAGTTTTCTTGTTCTGACCATGGAGGACTTTGATGCGGCCTCGGATGTCTAACCTCTGTGAAATTAAAAACTAGATTTAATAATCTACAGTGATTTCCTGCGGTAGGGTATTCAACCTCAGATTGTGAGTTCCTAGGATAAAAATGCCTGGACTAGAATTGTAAAAGTGGTTTCCTGCTATCACCCAGAAGCACGCCCGTGAAGAGTTGTGTTGTATATACTATTACTACAAACATGTTCTGATTATTTCCAAGCGCTTTTTAAAGTCTACGTGAATAAAAGCCTTTCTATTTTATTTATTTTTACTTCTCATCGGTAACTCGAGAGAATGTTAATAAATAATGTAAATTGAGGTTGAGAGAGTTGTTATTTAAATTTGATAATACTTTCCAGGCATAGTAGCATAGCAGTTGTTTCTGTTTGTACGCCAGACACATAGCTGGAATAATTATTTTATTGATAGAATAAAAAAATACTGGAGTTCATTTAAGTTTGAACCTTTTGAATATAAAAATTAGATAGATTACGAGTAAGTACATTACACTAGTATTTAACTACTGAAGATTTGAATAGATACGCGCATCAAATAGCGGGATGGAATAAGCATAGATATCATTAGTTGTTACTTTGGTGCCTTCTTCATCCTACCTTTTGTTATACTACACTATCGGACGCTTCATTCAGAACGATAATTATATTTTGTTTCGTTTGTTAACATCTATTAAGCATGGAAAAAACAAAACCAACTTACCAAGAAACCAGACGTGTTATCTAACAAACATCTAAATCTGACGGTAAAGCTTCTTTCTAATAGATGCGCTCTGTCGGGCCTGAGGACGTCTTGGAGGGTGAGGTTGTTAACTTCGGGAGTCAGAAAGGAGTTCCAAAGGATCTGCCGCTGCAACTCCTCTCTGTCTTCGGAGTGGACCAGTTCGTAGACCGATTGATGGACTATGTCTGACTGAAAATGAAAAGAAACTTGTTATATAATGTATATTTGAGAATAAAAGATATCTGTCTGAAAGGACAAATTATTGGCCTTGGGTTTTGTATCCCAATAGTTGAATATACCTACATACCTACGATACAGAAGGTGTCAAGATTTAACTTCTTGTAGGTATAACTGTCTAATAGTACATGAACTAGTCATAAGCGACCGAAATCACTAGTTTTGTGCACGCAAACATATTACGATAAACATTTAAACATATCCAAACAAAAAGTTAACTAAAAATACTTCACATATGCTTTAATGTACCACTTATACATATATATTTTATGCATCATCCATATTTAAATTTTAGCCAAAAAAAGGAATGCTAATAATTATAAATCTCGAGACAACTAACACACTGCCATTTGATACCAAACTAGGCACGCAGACAACTGACAAACATACTTATATATTTTTAAACATACATAAGTATATAAACTACATCCAGACAGAGAACAAATAATCGTGCTCATTGCATAAAGATTTGTCCTGGGTGGGGATCGAACCCACAACCTATTCCGTTTAATATCAATACGATTTAATAAACCAAAAGATAACAAGATAATTAGTCGACAACTAAACACATTACAGTAACGAAAATAGCAAGTCATAATAAAATTGTAAATCAATAAACCACGTCGGGCCCTGGAAATCGATTCGAAGCTCAATCATTAAAGAATCATCTGTAACGAAGATGGACGTGTTAATTTTAAAACCCACGCAAGCTAATGACAACCTTGAGTACGTAAAAATACACACTAAAATACTTCGCAACCTACGTCTACCCATATTAACACACGTCATACAACAATAGACCGTGTAAATAGTGTGTATAATGCAGCATATGATGCTAGTACAAAACTAATTGATAATCAATGGGGTTACCTCAAGGTACGAACTTGGGCCCCTAACATAAATGAATTCGTTAATGTATGGGGCTGGTATGAGTAAGAACATATTGCGTTGGCATTAAACGTCAAAAGATGATTTGTTAGGTAATTGCTTTTTGTTCTCTTTGGGGTTGGGGGTTGCTATGGTACGAAAATATGTTTAGTTGATACATTTTGTTTTGGCAATTTCTCTTCAAAGTCTCGTATTGATAAATGTAATATTTTTATGTATTTTTTTATTGTTCCGGGTATTATTGTGGGTGCATATTAGGGGAGATAAAAAGTTTTGATTAACTGTGATTTGAGTTTGGGGTGGGTGTTTTTTTATCTTGATGAATCATTTTGATGGAATCAAGATATTTTCTGAAGTAAGTACCTACAGTAATAAGTTATTCAGGCTTTTGTTGGTCATTAGGTGACTCATGCTATCAATGACACTAGTATAATACTTAATCGAGTTTACATAAATTATTTTATTGCTATGATTCACTTTCTATGAACAAATAAACATAGTCAAATTTGATATCCTCTATTTTAATGCAAATTTATCCAATATATATTTATAGAACTAAGACAGCTCCAACTTTAGTTTTGTTTTATGATAAGAATTTTATGTATGTATTTATTTATTTATGAAATATAAGTATATATGCATGTATATAATATAGTATGTAGGTTAATATAATATATATATGTAATTTATCTTATATGATGTAGAAAACTCTCTGTTTTTTGTAATAATATGAACTGATGACAACTACCCTATCTCTGTAACTCCATACTCCAATCCCTGCCTAGGTTGCCTGGAAGAGATCACATTTAGTGATAAGGCCGCCAATTGTACCATTTTTAAATATATGTTATTGTATTCTTGTAACCTGTAATGTTTTGGTGTACAATAAAGAGTTATCTTATCTTAAGACTAAGTGAGTTAACCACTAAATGGCCTTTCTGATGGTAATTGGTTACCGTAGTCTATGATGCTTGCACGCCTTGACGACCCTTTAACGGTTCCTACCCAGGACCTAAATATTAACATTATAATGCTGTTACGTGGAGTATACCTGGCTGTAAAAAATTTGAATTTCATTGCTAACACCCTTTTGGAGGATGTAGTTGGTACACATCGGATCTGTTTTCTAGAAACATGGCTGTCTAATATTAGGTCTTTACCTATGAAATTGCCGTTCTGCAGTACTGGCCATTTCAAATCAAAATAATTTTTGTTTGGCTAAGAATTCTAATTTCAAATTAATTTTATTTTAAAAACATGGATTCTTTTTTCCAAAAGTAGTCATTTCTTTATTGATTAGTGTTACATTTTCATCGCATTTCAATCTTTTTCGTCATCATGGATACGTTAAAAATTCGAGTAATTATGGAATATGAGTACCGTCGTGGCAGCAACGCGGCACAAGCGGCACGCAACATCAACGACGTTTACGGAGCTAACACTACAAACCAACGCACCACCTGTTATTGGTTTGCTCGCTTCCGTTCTGGAAATTTCGACCTGAAAAATGAACCTCGCGGTCGTCCGAAGACTTTGGTCGACAATGACGAATTAAAGGCGGTTGTGGAAGCTGATGATACACAATCTACGGCTGAATTAGCAGCAGCTTTCGACGTTAGCGTCAAAACAATATTGGTCCATTTGCGTCAAATTGGCAAGGTAAAAAAGCTTGACAAATGGGTGCCCCACGAACTCAATGATCGCCAGCGCGAAGTACGCGTCGAGACGTGCCTTGCACTGCTCAACAGACACACAAATGAAGGAATTTTGAACCGCATTGTTACCTGCGATGAAAAATGGATTCTGTTTGATAACCGCAAGCGCTCAGCAAGTTGGTTGGATCCTGGTTCAGCACCTAAACAATGCCCTAAACGAAAACTTACCCCTAGAAAAGTGATGGTCACTGTTTGGTGGTCTAGCGCCGGTGTGATTCATCACAGCTTCTTACCAAACGGGGTGAGCATTACTGCAGATGTGTACTGTGAAGAACTGAGCACAATGATGGAGAAGCTGGCGCATCTCCAACCAGCATTGGTCAATCGCTCGTCTCCGCTGCTCCTGCACGACAACGCGCGACCTCATACTGCACAGCAGACGGTCTCCAAGTTGCAAGAACTGGGGTTGGAAGCTCTCCGTCATCCGCCCTACTCACCAGACCTTGCGCCTACAGACTACTACTTTTTCCAGATGCATTGATTGCATGGGTGATTACTTCGATTAATACAAATAAAAAAATTCATGAAAAAAATTCGTTTAAATTTTTTCATACAAAACGGCAATTTCATAGGTAAAGACCTATTATGTTCACAGTTGCATGAGAAAGGTAATATCATGTTTAATTTTAGTTTTATATTATTATTGGCAATGCAAAGCGTAAATCTAAAGCAAGTTCGAGACCCGCCGGACGATTAAATTTATGTTTTTGCGATTAGATTTACGCGTTGCATTGCGAATAATGCTATAGAACTTAAACCTAATACTAGTATGTATTTGTATTTGAAGTTGGTATCCTCTTTCTCTTAAAGAACTTTAAGAGAAAAAGGTTGTTAATTAATAATAATAATAATAATATCTAGGGCCAATGCCACACATCTATGTGTATGTGATAATGTGTCAATTCGAGTCTATGTTTATTTTTATATCTATGTTACGCGTTTTGTGAAACGATTTTGATTATTTTAAATACGCTTACACTAGGGAATTTAATCCTTGTATCGCCGAGGACTTTATAAACTAATTTGACAGACACAAGCACATCCAGACTTAGTACAACTATTTATGGGTCACATAAATACACGTATGGGTACACGAAGTGACGAGGCGACTGTTTTAACATCTATGTTACACGTTTCGGGATTGTATCTTTTAATTTTCATTCCCATTAATTGAAGACGGTTTCATATATATTTTCAACAGTAAATGAAACAGTAATTTTACCAAAATAAAAGTTCAACAAAGTCATTATCTTGGCATCGTCGGAGCCCTACTAGCCAGGATCGATACTGTCCGTCACCCACCTGGCGCGGATTGAAGTTAATATTGCTATTTAAATCAACCCTCCTTTCGTTACTTCGGTTGCTATTGTATTCAAAGTTCAGTTAATTTTGGTATAATGTTACCTTATTTAGTTTACTATTGTGAAATTTGTACGGTTGTCTCTTAGCGTCTGAGTTTGTTAGTCACCATATTTAAATATCTTTTGTGACTAATAAAGTATCCTGTTCTTGAAGGTACGCTAAAGTCATCTAAAATGTAACCCATCAAAATGATCCAGTATCGAATTAAATATGATGTTCCTTGCCAAAGATAATGTGGTCAATGACCACACTCTATGTCTATTCTAAGCTTCTTTTACTAGCCGCACTAAGGCTCACTTAAAATACTCCTTTTAAACTTTATAATAGTACTTTTAATTCTGCACTAGAGCAATTTAGTACGACTCGGCATTTGTCATAATTATCACATTGCAGAAATTTATCTGCCCATATAAATTTTTTAGCATAATAGTATTATGAGAGAGATAGAAAATCAAAGGAAAGAAAAATCTCTTTTTATCTATTCCAGGACGGAAGAGATGAAAAGAGATTTTTTTGCAACACCATAGAGAGTAGGACACTTGGTGGAAGGAAATAGAGAGAGAAAGAGGAGCAGAAGGATACATTATACGGATACGGAGTCGTAATAAGAAGTAAAAACTCATGCCAAAGATAGGAAGGAATCGAAGAAGAACCACCAACAAAATCATAGGTCTTAAATTATGTAGATAGATTATAGACACAACAACACAATTGGTTACAAATCCAGCCTTCAAATTTGAATGTCATAGCCTCCGTAGTACTTTATTCTATCATCAGTACCTTCAGTTTTTATACCATCATCAACTTATGCCGAATTTTCGCCTAAATTCGTAAGGTACGGTTTAATGTCCCCAATAATATTTACTTTAGCAATCTTTACAGCGTATAATGGTTCTCATTTAAGCGTGGCTTGCACGTGGCACGCACTATGCCAGGAAGTGGCAAGTACCCGTACCGATTTAATGATTTATAAATCGATTTGTTTTAATCGCAGCCTACCCTTAGTAGCCAAAGATCATGATATGGAGAAGGAGAAATAGGTATATTGTTTTATACTATGATTACTATATGTGTAACTTTTTATCAGGCTATGTTCTTGTAATGGTATATAGAAGAGTGATAAAAAAAAATAGAACTTGAGTTGAATAAAAGTATTTTTGGATACAAGTTTTGAATAGAAATATTACTGCTACGATACTTTATATCGGACAATGGGCTATTTGAGGTTACAACCTGATGTTAGTAGTATGTGAGTTGGAGTGATGTCATTATGAGGATAGATTGTCGCTCATCAAAGACGCAAACGTATTGCTTCTATTTTTTCTTTTATACCGGAATCATTGTAGTAAAATTCATCTAAAAGTCATCTAGGGAAAAATATATTTTGCATATATTTCTCGTACTGCAGTCAAAGTAAGTAGTAAGTAAATAAACTCATCTTCAGTAACTTCGTTGGGTTTTCCACATTCAAAGATACTAAAACGGAGTCGAGCACTTTCAGTCACGTTCTCTCGTTTACCAATGTCAAAAGGCAAAAAAAATACATATATTATGGCTGAATTGAGACAAATGACGTTTCCCCGTGACGTGTCTGAGTCTGACAGCTTCGTTTAATTGTCCGCCACTGTTGGTCCTGGACTACAAGATTTCCGGTGTTGGTAAAAGAGTCCCACCCACGTAAACACCACTACAACCCTAATTAAACGGGCCTGTTGGCGTGGTAGGTATATACGCTGCCTTTCACGCCGGAGCTCGTGGGTTCGATTCCCACCCGGAACAAATATTTGTGTGCATGAACATGTCTGTTTGTCCTGAGTCTGGGTGTAAATTATCTATATAAGTATGTATTTACAAAAGAAAAATAGTATATGTAGTATATCAGTTATCTGGTTTCCATAGTACTACAAGCTCTGCTTAGTTTGGGATCGGATGACCGTGTGTGAATAATGTCCCAGGATATTATTATTATTATTAATTCCGTATCCTGTCCTCAGGCAACAAAAACGTACTCTTCTAGGCTGTATAGAATTCTACCTAAAGGATTAAAGTTTGTATTGAATGACATATCTATATTATTTGATAATCTTTGATCTTATTGTAACTCAGGTAACCGAATTACCAGGTCGCTTTGAGCATAACCAAAACAAAGGGGATGGGGTGAACGTAAAATTTATACGCGATCGCCGCCAACTGAAAGTTTTATAGCCGGGGACAGAAACTGGGGTTTTTACCTTGTGATAGCAATATTTCATCGGGGACTTTATTAGCTGTAATACGGGGGGCATTTGTTAACGAGCGCTTTTAATAGAGAACTCTTTTTGTGAGCGATGAATTTTTGACGTTTTTTCGATTCCGCCGCTATGCTAATTTGAAATATTTTAGGAATGAGGGAACGTGATTTTTCCCGGAATAAGCATTATTCAAATTCAAAGATACTTAAGTAACTACGTTCAGTGTTATAGGAATGAATAAAATTTTGTAGCTTAACTTAAAACTTATGTAGAGGATAATACTAACGCAGTGGTTAAGGTGGTCGCCTCACTACTCCCGTCGCGCCTACGTTCGGGGTTCGAGCCCTGCACAGGATTACTATTTTTCTGACCCATAAATAGTTGCTATGAGTCTGGGAGTGTTTAACGTTCGTGAATTGTATGTTTTAACAAAGATAGGACCCAGCGATACAAGGACTCTTAAATTGCCTTACAAAATAGTAGGTATAGTTTATTTTTTCGTATTTAACACACTGTTTTAGTGATTTGTTTAGCATCTTGGGTAGACTGTGCTGTTGCTATTCCTTCCAATATTAGACTTATAGCGTTATAAATATATAGTACATATCATAATTATTACCTGCTTCCTGGGCTCCGCGGTTTTACTCGCGTTAAACTACATGATTATTTTTATTAGTTATTCGGACATATAAGCTATATTACTACAAAGTTTCATCAAAATCCCTTCCGTAATTTATGCGTGAACGAGTAACAAACATCCATACTCATAGACTTTCGGATTTATATTATTAGTAGGAATTAGGATTTGTTGCCTATCTTCACTTAAAATTGGGTAGTGGAGAATCCAATTGGACTTAGGAATGACTTTTCAAGTTTTACATTGAAGAACATCTCAAACTTTAGATTCTTTTATACATACTACTGCAATAACTGCACATATAATTTTCGTACTGATGATTTTGATTATTACTTGATCTTGGCTTAAGTAATCACTTAAAAAGCATATTTCACTTGAACTTGAAAAAATGCTTACATGTTACTTACATATATTTTTACTTTATTACGGTAAATAAAAAAAATTGAAAATAGACTACGCCAACCTCAAATTAAACTAGAGCTATTTAAACGAAATGTCAATTATATGTGCATAATAACTACCTGAAAATCTAATAAATTTACCAATGTTATTATTCAAAAAATATATATATCGGCTACTATTAAATAAATGTTACTATAATATCAGATACTTCTTTGACGATAAAATAGAACTGTAAACGTAGGAATGGGTACTTGACATTTTTATATTACAAATGGACGTATTTTTTTTTATTATTAATATTCTATTGTACATCATTGACATATTTATATTATTTGACATTGTAAATAATTTATTTAATAAAAAATAATGAATAATATATTTGCACGCCATAAGTGGCAGAATATGCGGAATCTATTGTTGTAAAATCTTTTGTACCATATTCTGGCAAATAAATAATTTGATTGATTGATTGATTTAATAAATTTTCTTATCATCATCAGCTTCACATCGTCCACGGCTGGACATAAACCTCCCCCAAAGGTTTCAATAACGTTAACATTTGGAGGGGTTCGCCGTAGTCACCGCACTTGGCATGCGAGTTGGCGACCTCAGTTAGGTGTTAGCTAGTACACAGGAGGCGCTGCTGACCGTTCTTTGGTAGATATTTGTAACGACCTCTACACCCCCCACGGGATGAATTGGGTGGTGATATTTAGTGCCATCAGCTATACGGACCTGATGGCGTGGTTGGCAAATGCTTACTTTTCACGCCGGAGGTCGTGGGTTCGATTACCACCCAGGACAGATATTTGTGTGCATGAACATGTCTGTTTGTTCTGAGGCTAGGTGTAATTATCTATATAAGTACTAGCGGCTCGGTACGTGCTTCGCTACGTATAAGGCATAGTAATAAAAAAATGATTATTTAGTTCATTTATTCAAACAAAAAAATATTTTAAATTGCTAAAAGATGTTCATTTTACACTTTTTCAAGTCTTTTTTTTTAATTTTCTCTACGTACAAACCTTTCCTGAGCTTCCACGAATAATTCAAGAGCAAAATTAGCCAAATCGGCATTCGGCATCGCATCGGCGAAAAGTGGCATTGATTTTTATGTATATAAGAAGATGTATTTACAAATGAAAAATAATATATGTACGCTCTGCTTAGTTTGAGATCAGATGGCCGTGTGTAAATAATGTCCCAGGATATTATTATACAGTTTTATTTATTTTTATTTTACTTATATAATTTAGTTTCGTTAACTTTAGTAAATAAACCATATTTCTCTCTTTCTTTCCTCAAAACAAAATAGTTCCTTAAAAGATTACATTACCATTCGTTGAAACTGCGATAAAGCCTGCCACTGATAACATAAAGCCGCCCACAAACCAAACTTATCGCAAACTTAATTAATATTTTTATAGTCCACTTTTATATTTTATGAATAATTAAATTTCGTCCATTTGCCCTTATCTTAGTTCAGTAAGTGATTAATAAGGTTAATGCGGCTTTTCATAAAGAAAATAGGGTAATTTTTTATGTGGACTTAATGTAATTAATTAGTAAGTTTGTGGTTAAAAAGTATTAAAAGCTTTTGTTTTTGTTGTGTATTTGAAGCATACAAAGTATTAGAAAATGGTAAAAGAAACTTAAGGAACTCAATTTACCTATGAATCTGTACACCGCAGTATTATAACATAAACTTGCAAACTTATAGAATCAAGATTAATTCAATAAAGGTAATCAACTGACACATATTCTACGGCGAGCCAAAAATACTTTTTCGGGTTTTACAAAACTAAATTTCTTCAATTTGTCTAGTTTTAGGAGTATATTCTTACCATTTATGTTACACCTTCTATAAGCAACATTTTTTTTTAATTCTCGGCCGTATCCTAATCAGTTGTATTTTGTGAGAATACAGTTGATTAGGATACGATGGGACTGGCATACGATATGTGTGAATGTCGCTTTATATAAATAAAGAAAAAACATGAGCAACCCTATTGTAGCAGCATGATTTTGGTTTAGACGAATGGAAGTCTGTTGTCTCTGCCTACCCCTCTGCAATATAGGCATGAGTCTATGAATTTATGTATGTATGAAGAGGTTGGTAAAGGAGGTTAAAAATCTATTTTTGAAATTTTGAGTTTAATATCGTACGTACCTGATGGAAGCCTAAATAACTTTCGATGCTGTGCGTCGCAAAGAATACCTCCCCTTCACACGTAAGGATCATCAGGAAACCATTGAGTGCCTGAAACAAAAAAGGTTTTATTATAATCACTGAATAAATTATCATGGTGGATGTCTTCCAATTAACGTAGATCCAGGTCAATTGGAAATTGGCACAGGTGGTTATAGTTTGTTACGTCTCTGGGGTGTTGGCAAAACGATGTTTCATCTAACGTCGTGTTATCTATGGAAGACTGGAACTACTTTTTCTGATAAATCCCTTTTGTTTCTGATTAAGCTCTTGGTGGAATCTAAGCCAGTTCTAGCCATCTCCTGGGTTTCGCTGCCGATTCTTTTCACTGTCTGCTAATCGTGACTTTGGCGTTGGTGGGAAAGGCTGGGTAGTCCAAAAAAATACGGATTGCTTTATAGACTGCTGTCAATGTCTCCGCTTCCTTAACCATCAATCCTATCAAAGCTTAGAATCTTATTTTACACTTCACTATTTGACTCTACGTACTCTATTTTATGATGCCCGGCTACTAAAGAGATTGTACATAGTTTCAAAGTCCCCATAGGTGGCCCCAATTCTGTAAGGCGGCAATAGTAAAATCGATCCATGAGTAGCAATAAGCTGACGGTCCCGGTTGCAATTATTAGTGTTACCTAATGACACGTGGTTTTAAGACTGTTGAATTATTAAGCCTTGTTAGAGGCTGACTAGGTGGCTTGAGCAACTCTAATACAAGGCTTATTACATAAAGAAAAATATAATTTTGATGCCACAAAAATTCTTATTCATATAACTAGCAGACTTCTTGCATAACTTGAGAAGAGTCTATATAACTGTCATAAAATGTACAGATAATATAACACTGTAATAATGCAACTAAATTGCTGACAAAACAGTACAGAATAAACAAAAATTCAATGGCCAAATAGTCAACAATTTAAACTTCCAACTTTTCGGAGCCAAATCAGCGTTGACATCAGGCCGGGAATTATTCAGCCCGCAATAAAGACCTCGACAACTTTTTAGTAGCTTTTCAGCTATTTAGTAGCTGTGCTACTATTTAGTAGTTACAGTGTTATTTTCGTAGATTTGCAGGCATTTCCCGATGCTAGACGTTTGGTGAAATACGAGCCAAGTTTGGACGAGAATGAACGGTGCGTTTTCGTGATCTATCATTGCACGTCAATCTCAATTTGCAAGGTATTTAAGAGTGAACTCAGATTTTATTTTGTTTGAGATATTTTTTCTCCCTTAAAACTTTTCAGTTATAAATTTTAATACAATGTTATCATAATTTAACAATAATAATAATTTATTAACCAAATTATACAATACAAAATTGTAAGTAGGTTATAAATTCCATAACTTTTTATAAATATTTAAAATATAATGAACCATAAAATTATATGTCAAACTGTTCAGTCCTGTTGCCGAATAAAAGTATGTACAATTTTACAAAAATATGTGTATGGAGAATTGTGGAGATCTTTATGGGAGGCCTTTGTCCAGCAATGGACGTCTTTCGGCTGATATGATGATGATGGTGATGAAACATTTATGTCACATGTGGACAAGAACCGAATTGGCTGTACCTGAAGTTTAAAGTTAAGATTTTGAAGCTCTTAGAAAAGTAAGTTAGTTTAACTATTTCAGCAGACATTAAAGAAGACCGGTGCTTAAGACGTCTAGCAAATAAGTAACAGCCCTTCTGGGGTTCGAAACCTTAACTTAGTTACTCATTTCAAGTCATACTAAGTATTGGGTATGCAATATATTTATAGTACATTTTCTTACTCCAATTTATTTATTGCACCACTACTACTGTTAAATTTCCTTACAGTTCCTATCTATGTATCTTTTGGTTACAGACGGGGAGATGAATGAGAAGGTCTGTTATTAGGGATGTTTTGTCCTATTGTCACTTTACGATAATTACAAAGACACAGGTCGCTCATACGATTGGGTATCGAGGAGAGAGCATTTTCTTGGAACGAATGAAAACAAAGGGTTATAGAGTGGCGCGATCACGGTCGTACGCTCGCCACGCGAGTACGTCATGTCTGATTATCTTAGAGTATAGTGGACACGCACACTCATGCAAGACTAGAACAGATTATTTATAGCACCAATACTTCCTATTGGTTTATAAACGTAATGAATAACAAGAAGTTATTTATAACTGTATGAAATTACGTTCTGTTATTTAGTAAGTTAACTTCATTAAATGTAAGGAGGGACAACTTAAGGCCCAGTGTGACGCTAAATTAAAAAAAAAATGATTTAGATTTAACTTATCTCTAAAATATTATTTTTTTATGGAATTTTAAAATGTTATTTAAAAATAACTAAGTTAGTACACTTTTGACTGGCTTGTTGGCCTAGTGGTTGGTGACCCTGAGTGCCTTGCTAGGGTCGTGGGTTCGATTTCCACACATTACAAATCTTTGTGTAATGAGCACGATTATTTACTTTGTGTGTGGATGTAATCTATCTATAAGAAATTGTGGCCCTCAGTTTTACCCGCGTTAAACTTTAAAAATGATATGCTATGCTTGATTCGAATATACTAAGCTATATTATTACAAAGATTCATCAATATCCGGTCGGTGGTTTTGTGTGAATGAGTAACAAATATTCATACTCTCAAAGTTTTCGCATTTACAATATTAGTAGGATATGTATGTATCTACAAATATATAAGTATGTTTATCAGTTGTCGGGTTCCAATAGTACGGGTTCTGCTTACTTTGGGATTAAATGGCAGTCTGTTAGTTGTCCAAGATATATATAATTATACTTTATTGCGTCAAATAATTGACAATCAAGAAATATAAACTCATCATATCAGTGGGACGCCCACTGCTGGACAAAGGCTATGATCATCATTTGGAGGGATATGCCAGTAACGCTTGGCAAACGGGTTGGCGATCGCAGTGTCATAGTTATACACACAGAGAGACGCTACTAGCCGTTATCTGGAGGAAGGAGATATTTTTACGGCTCAACTATGTATAAGATTCTATAACAAACTTCCCAATGATATTAGAGAATTGTCTACGAATAAGTTTAAAAGAATTATTAAAGCCAAATTGTGTAGCAGGGCACATTACAAAATATCTGATTATTTAAGTGATAAAAGTGCTTGGGATTGAGTTGTTCTGAGTCAACACACATGATTAATTAATTTTAAGTATATTTTATTTTAAAAAAGGATTCCCACTGAGTTTTCTGGCAGTGTTTCTCAGTAGCTGCCACGTCATGCACTGCACGGTAGGGTAAAAAATATGACGATTCCACATAAATGTAAAATTTTTACGAAATAAATGATTTTAACTTTGACTTTGAATAACTTGTACATACCCCACGGGACGAAATTGGGTGGCGATATTCTTTGCCGTACAGTAAAGTAAACTATAGTTTGACGGGCCTGTTGGCGTGGTTGGTAGATACGCTGCCTTTCACGCCAGAGGTCGTCGGTTCGATTCCCACCCGGGACAAATATTTGTGTGCATGAACATGTCTGTTTGTCCTGAGTCTGGGTGTAAATTATCTATATAAGTATGTATTTACAAAAGAAAAATAGTATGTGTAGTATATCAGTTATCTGGTTTCCATAGTACAAGCTCTGCTTAGTTTGGTATCAGAATGTGTGTGAATAATGTCCCAGGATATTATTATTATTATATATTATTATTATTATAGTAATGTCAACCTAAAAGGCAGCCTTACCACAAAGCGATTTTTCCAGAAAATAAATTTTGTTTAGTTGCCATAGTAGTTTCGAATCAGATCAGGTTGTTGACAAGATATTTATTTAATGAGACATCTGCACATCTTTTAAAACAAACACAAATTGAAAAAATCCTTAATACAAAATCAACTTGCAAACCGATATCTACATTACCCTCCATAATAAATAGTCTAATGTTATTTTCTAGTAAATTATAGTCTGCTGCATTACATAAATTGAAAAAGTTAATAAAATTGGAAAACTTTATGCTTTGTTACCGCTCCGTTTCGTTACCTTGGGGGTAGTAAATAGGTATATTGATATAATATAGATGAGTATTCCTTTATATATTTGTTCGTTATTATGAATGGTGGAACTGTTGGCGTGGATGGCAAATGCTTGCTTTTCACGCCGGAGGTCGTGGGTTCGATTCCTTCCCAGGACAGAATATTTGTGTGCATGAACATGTCAAAGAAAAAGTAGTGTATGCAGTACTAGCTGTGCCCCTCGGTTTTACGCGGTTTTCGTCGAACTTTATAAAGTATAGCCTATACATAACTCCATAGCAAATTTTATTAAAATCGCTCAAGCCGTTTAGACGTGAAGAAGTAACAAATATACACACTCACAAACTTTCGCCTTCATAGTATTAGTGTGATGTGATAAGTAGATATCAAATACTATGGCCTAACCAACACTGCTCACTAAATAAACACTTCCACACTATCGGTATAACTGACAGCCCTCTGTGCAGAGCGTGCATGGACGCTGAAGAAATGGTCGCCCGCGGAAACCCTGGGATCGCCGGGATCTATTACGGAAGCCCTGAGAAGTTTAGGAGACCTGATATACTTCTGGAGGGAGGTGGGCTAGATGGAATGAAGGCTGCCATGGCTCACGTACAATGGTCCATATCGGGACTAAGTGCGGAAACCATACCCACTAGCATATTAGTGGAGACAAATGATGATGATGATGATGATTATGGCCTAACTGACTTGCCTCTTGGTCTTGTAGTGGACCTTTTTGTTCGTTTTTTGATAAGGCAGCGGGAATGCCTGCGCATGCCACTCGCAAAAAGTGCCTACGGGTGGGTATGTCGGACTCGCACTGACTAAACCTAATCTGCCGTGGACTTCTCTTGGCGCCTGATGGGGGAGCCCCGGGAACTTGTAGTGTACCGGTACTGCTGGGTTATGGGTTCGATCCCCAGCCTGTGTCTGCAAGTAATTTGTCTCTAATTTTATTTTTTGGTAAGGTAGGGGTGATGCTTGCGCATGTCACCTACAAAGACACTCAGTTATCGGGCTCAGTAAATGGCTAACCCTGGTTATCCTAGTAAGGATGATGGGTCTAACTGTTTAAAATATTGAATTGTCGTTGGTCCTTGATAAGTATGCCAAATTTCGATTTAATCCGACTTTTTGGAGGAGGTCTAAATCATGTTCCAAGTTAGCGTTACATATGTACAGACGCCAGCACATCTAGCTACCCGAATCTGTCAAATTTCTTTTATTGATTTTCAACTTTTTCACAAAACTATAAGATTTACTTTTAATTGGGGAAATTTGACAGATTGGGGTAGCTTAATGTGCTGGCGTCTGTACATACAATTATACGTATGAAGCTAATAAAAAAAACACGATTCAAATAGGTATTTTTTGATAAACCCTTCACGAGATTTGCCCAGCCTGGTATAGAGAGTTTTATAAATACATACCTTGTAGAATATATTTTAATAACGTTATTTGTTAAAGCTTATTTTAATTCCTGTCTTTGTAGCCATATACCACCCACAAAGACAGGAATTAAAATCTAATACAAATCGAATGTCTAAATTATACTCGAACTCATTCATAATATTGAATGATCAATTAATCGATTTTAGACAATTTGGCAATTGATTTGTCATTCGATTTGGCATAGTACAACTCTTTGGAGGTGTAGCAATCAAATTTTAATGTTATACAGACATTAATTAGTCTGTGATTTGGCTAATATAAGACATCAGCTAAACTTGGTGGTGGTTGCATCAGTTGCTTTTTTATTATTTTAAAAAGACAAAGCTCGCACTTAGGAATCTCATCCCTGTGTCGCAGGGTACTTTACAAACATTTAAAAGACAGACACAACTTACACCCAGACTCAGAACAACTATTTATGGGTCACACAAATAGTTATCCGGCGCGGGAATCGAACATGGGAAACGAAGCGGCGAGACGACTGTCTTAGCCGCTGCAGTCAAGTCAAGTTTTAAGTTTTATCTTAGAAGAATTTTACATAGTGGTAGAGTTTTAATAATTACCTGTAAGAACATCTCTCCGTCTGGCATGGCATGGTCGTACGGCGAATGTTCTCTTCTGTGGCCGTGGATATCCTCTTTCTCTTTGTGCATGACCACTGAAACAAACAATATACTTGGTTAGCTTAACGTGTTTATAAAAATCGTTCAACTTCACCTCTCGCCACTGATAAAAAGTTCATTTAGAGACCTCTAGGGTCTCTAAGTAAGTGAACCTTAACGATTTCCTACACTGGTTTTATAAAGTGTAAACTTCATATATAAAAACAGTCTACATTATTTCCTGGGAAAATTTTCTGCTTCAATGGTGACATAGGTGAGTGAATCTATAACTCGAGGGGTTGTATGGGATTTAAAATTTTACTCATAGCAATTTCTGATGTTGTGATGTATGAGAGAGGACTTAGAAGGATTCAAAATACATTCATTTTACAGGTGAATAATAAATGTATCTAAGTGATTCTATCAAGTACCAATGATACTCATTTTAATATTATTGCAATTTTTTCTATCATACTCGTAGCTTATTTATTTATGTATGTATTAACTTCAGGTTTACCCACAGCTTGTACATACAATATATATCTAATGAATATTTTTTTAACAAATTAGATTTACACTCTAGCCAAATACGGGTTAACCAACATTCTCCAAATTTAGACAAATAATCGGTACTTGAGATTATTTAGGCTATAGAAGAATGAAATACCTAATTAAAAAATAAGTAGTTCTAATGAAAAATGGACAGAGACAAAAGTAAAAGCCTAGTGCAAGTTGGACCTACGCATTGACCGTTCCGTGGTATCATGCAGTGTATTTAAAGGTATTTCTAACATCTTTTTTAAAATGAGTTCTATACATTTAAGTACGGGTAGGAATCTAACCCAGGAACCAAGGGGTAACAGCACCGTGGTTCGGACTTGAATTTATACAATCCTTTCTACATTATCTTAAAGCAATTAAGACTTATTTAAAGATGTTTAGTTTATTTTATTTTATTGATTCAGAAAACTTACAGCTAGATTAAAAATCAAATAGAATATAAGATGAAGGCCAATTATAAGTTTCCACAGACCTAGATCTATGAAAACAATAATCATATATTGTTTATGTTAATCATAAATATCAAGATAAATGATGACAATGTACCATTCGAAATCTAGTTTTAGAATAGATGTAGGTAAATAAAAGACCGCTCATACGTAAAAAAAAGTAAAACTGTATTTTTTTTAATAATTTAATATTTGTATTTGAGACCGAACCGTATTAACTAAGTTTGTAAGTTTGTTTATGAAAGAATTTTAATGGTTCCAGTAAACAGAGTATTTTTTAGAAACTTAATGTTTATAAAAGAAACTCCTTTTACCCATCTATTATATCTACTCCTTCTATTTTTCCTGTAATAATTAAAACAACAGATGAATTAATTAATTAAAATTCTATCGTTATCTGGAACACACCTTAAAGTGATAATTACACACCTACCGTTATAAACTATGTTTTTTTTTAATTTATTAATTCGCATTTTTAATTACGACTCACGTTCATTAACTTAATTTAAGTTAATGATCCACCTGCATCATTGCTACTAGATACACAAATAAATTTAAACTGGTTATAATTGTATGTTAAAAAAAATTAATATTTATTCATATATACTTATTATTTACACACATACATACTCACGCCTGATTCAGAGGGGTAGGCAGAGACAACGGACTTCCATTTGTCAAAATCCTGGGCACCTCTTTCGCCTCATTTACTGTCATTATATTGTCACCGGTTTAGGGTACTTCTGACCTGGCCTTTCTTGAGATCGTCTCATTATTATTATTAGTTATTAACTTATTATTTATTTATTATAAATACATCATCAACTCAATAAATCAAACTTGACAATAAACATTTAAAGAAGGCCAGTTAACCAGATACAATTTTCTACACATCAATACAAAATTCATAATTTAATTTTAAATTTTGCATATTTAACTGGGTTTTTTATTTGTTCAATTTAATGGATAGATAGTTAAGTTTCCTTTTTTTCTTCTTAAGTTTTCTCCACTATTTATGTACAACTTATATAAATATAATAATTTAGATCGATTACTTACATTAATGGTGGGTGGGTATTATTCGTCTCGTTCGCTTGTATATATAATATGACATAACATATGAAAGATCCATCGTCCATGTAACTAAAATAAACAATTTTAGTTCGCAGTATCATCCATGTAACTAAAATAGTTTATTTTAGTTACATGGACGATACTGCGAGCTCGAATTAAGGTCAGCCTCGCAAAAAATATTTTGGTTTGTCTTTCATCAACATATGAAAGACAAACCAAAATATTTTTTGGTTATATATATACAAGCAAACGTGACGCATAATACCCACCCTACAATAGTCGTTTTGCTACTCTGAGATAAACATCACCTTCTAGCAAATCAAACCTAGTAAATCGTAAAAGCTTCCCCGGCCTGCCTAATTGAAATCGTTATTCTTATAGAGGAAATGCCGTCTCCGAATCTCAATCGGACGTGTTACTAGCGTCTTCGGGTATAAAGTAAAAAAAAAAAATTCCACCACACAGTAAATATAGATACAAATATATTTTTTTTTCCTCTTTACAATTATCATTACAGGTTATATAACCTAATGCGATAATGTAGACAGCATATTACGTTACTATTATATTACTATATTACAGCTTTTTATATTTTCATGCAATAACTAACAACATAAAGAGCCCGTACTGTGAACTCGCCCAGTGTACAACAGAACACGTCTATCTCGTCTGCAATACTGTTGAGAGTACGCAGTGCACGGGTGCTTCGCTTAAATAAAACAGGTACTTATAATTTTATATACTAATGAGGTGGACTGGAGCCTAAACTAGGGAAGCCCTGTATTTCAGGACTCCAGGACACTGACGTACAGCAAGATAGGTACGTAGAGCAAAAGTTGTGGCATGAACCTTCACCTGCTCCTAAAAATCTTCCTCTCTCCCATCAACAAAGTTACTTGACCGGCCTATTGGTGTAGTATTTAGTGACCCTGACTGTTTAGAGAAAGGTCTTGGCTAAGATCCCCATTCAGAACAAAAATATTGTGTGATGAGCACGACTATTTGTTCTGTGTCTGGATGTAATAAATCTATTTTTTTTTTTTATTTAATTATTATAAGGTATTGTAACAGTAACAGTAGTTTGTTAGCTAATTGCTTTATATTATTGCATGTGGTGTTAGGCTATAATTGGTTGTTGCACAAAGAAAATATCAAAATATGTCTGTACCATATGTTATGAATTGTGTAAGCGATCGTTGGTTGACCTAATAAATAAATAAACAAATAAATCTCTTCTAATGGTGTCGATGGTAAAAAATGAAATTTTATGTTTTTTGTGATGTTTGGGGAATCCATACTATTTATGTATTTAGAAATATATGTTTATCTTGATTCTTCCTAGTTTGGGATCCGACAGATTACACTGATCAGAGAGATTAATAATGTCATCCCGACCGAATTTCGGTCACGGCGGCCAGTCTCAATGGAGACTAGCCAATTGCGCAGGACATATTATAGTGCACAAGTGTGTGCGCAAACACAGGGGCACTTTCTATCACATCACTATATCACTCTCATGATCCGATGGGACGCCTAGCGACACGACCGGAAAGATTTCAGGTACAGGACCGACAGCTTTATGTGCTCTCCGAGGCACGGGGTATAATATTCCGACTTCGGGCTGATACTGAGAAATTCATTTTTACGGTATAGTCCTAAAATCACTTTTTGGCTCGACCCAGGATTTGAACCCAGGACCTCATTATCTGCGGTTGAACATGCTACCGCTAGACCAACGAGGCAGTCAGAGATTACACTGAACGTGTAAGTTGTCACATGATAAACATCATACAGCCTTATATCGTCCACTGCTGGACATAGGCCTCCTCCAGAGGTTTCTATAACGTTATTTGGAGGGGTTTGCCGTAGTCACCGCACAAGCATCCAAATTTATTTGAAATACAATTAAACGTAAATGATAGAAATACTAGATTCCCCAACAAACTTCAGATCCCCTGTCAACGTACTTCGATGTATAGTAGGAACCAAATTATTTGAAAGGCCTTAATTTAAACATGTTTAAACGCAACGCAAAGCCCCGGGAAGACAGCGAACTGTTTGTGGCGCAGTCGCTGTGCCGTACTGGCAGGAGTCGGCAAATGGGGAGGGCAACAAACAGTCCTCCCCGGGTGCGTGTCCCAACCATCTGGGACACGGCGTAAAAGAGGGGCATCGGAGCGGCATACCCGCGTTCCCGGGGCTCCCCGTATCACGCGCCAGAAAAAGTCCACGGCAGGTTAGGTTTAGTCGGTGCGAGTCCGACGTACCCACCCGCAGACACTTTTTGCGGGTGGCATGCATTAGCATTCCCCCTGCCCTATCAAAAAAAAATGGTATATTCCTTTATTGTACCTACTATATTCTTACAAATAAACTATATTCTATTCTATTCTTGGCATGCGAGTTGGCGACTGCAGTTAGTTGGTATAATGGTTATAGCTAGTACACAGGAGGCGCTGCTGCCAACTACCTGGTGTATACTATAGTCGACTTTTACGACATCAACGGGATGGTATGGGGTGGTCCTGTTAGTCTTTCTAGCCCGGAAACCACACGGCTAGATATTTATAGATACTTATTAATATGACTTTCGTTAAAAGAATATTTGGCGATGGATGGATATTTGACTGCCTCGTTGGTCTAGCGGTAGCGTGTTCAACTGCAGATAATGAGGTCCTGGGTTCAAATCCTGGGTCGGGCCAAAAAGTGATTTTGGGATTTTTCCGTAAAAAAGAAATTTCTCATTATCAGCCCGAAGTCTGGAAGTTGGCGGTATTACACCCCCGTGCCTCGGAGAGCACGTAAAGCCGTCGGTCCTGTACCTGAACTCTTTCCGGTCATGTCGCTAGGCGTCCCATCGGATCATGAGAGTGATGGAATAGAAAGTGCCCCTGTGTTTGCGCACACACTTGTGCACTATAATATGTCCTGCGCAATTGGCTAGTCTCCATTAAGACTGGCCGCCGTGGCCGAAATTCGGTCGGGAGATCATCATTTGGCGATATGACTTGAATCGTAATCATACAATCATATAGTATCCTGAACGCCTTCGCCCAGCGATTCGACTGTCAATACTTGTATCACTGTGACATAGTACATATACGGGATAATCTAAACATATAATAAAATCATAGGAAAATCTAAACTGTACATTGAATATTTTTTTAAAAAGGATACTTGGGGCGTGATCTACAATCGATAACGAAGCCAAAAATATAGTTTTTAAAATTTTTGTCTGTTTGTCTGTATGTATGTCCGGGCTAAACTCAAAAAGTACTGCATGGATTTACTTCAAATTTTGCATGAATATTAGTAAGAGGTCGGGTCAACATATAGGCTACATATTATCACGCTATTACCTAAGGCGGAGCAGCTGTGATAATTTATAAATTTTAACGCGGGTAAAACCGCGGGGCACATCTAGTACGGGGTAATGTTGAAATATTGTTCTAATTGTTTTGTAGTATTGTATTGTAATTATAATGTAATGTAGTTGTTCTGTATTTTAATTGTATTGTATTTGTTTAGTGTATTTTTATAATTATAATTGGTCCTTGTTGGCTTTCCATTCAGTAAATAATGATAATAATTATGATCACCTGTTATCATTCTAATGTTATATTTATATAATCGTTCTCCGTTATCAAATATAGTATAATAATATATACCTACTACTACCACCAATAATCAAAGGGGCGTGGTTAGTGCGACAAATCAAAACCAGAAGGGATGCTGTATGTATGAGGGGATGGTTTGTTATGATTTTAGGGGTGTGAGTTTATATGTGGTACCAAGTATTACACTATTTGTTTCACCTTTTTAATATTAGTGGGATACATAAAAAAAAAACTAGAACGACAAGAACTTAACCCAAGATAACAATCATTTGCTTATAAAAATCATTATTTAGCATTCACTGCGAAAACAATTGATGATGCGTTAAATATACATCAGATTACATGTTTACAGTACTCATTGTATAGTTTAGCTATTATAGTTAATTCGAGTATATTACTTAAATAAGCTGTTAAATAATTTACTCGAATTTTGTTAAAAATACTGAATCACAAATACATTTCGTATAAAACCGGCCAAGTGCGAGTCGGACTCGCACATGAAGGGTTCCGTAGCAGCAAGTATTTCAGTTAATTATAGATAAAGATTCATTTATTTGTATGAAACATGTGTTACATTTTTACATGTGGTGTTACAATGATAGTCGTGGTATCAACATGTCCTGCCGAATCAGGCGTACAAATGACTTAAAATTTATGTATGTAAAATAGTTTGCCGCAATTTAAAACACAATAATTTCACATATTTGGCACAATAGACTTATCTAGTAAAAAATCATTAAATGAAATAAAATTGCGGTTTATAACGTACCTAAGTATTAAAAAAAAACTACTTGCTAGGTCTCGTTCAAACCAATTTTCGTTGTTAGTTTCTATGGTAATACATATTATATAGTTTTTTAGTTTTATCCGTCTCTTATTTTAGAAGTTACAGGGGGGGGGGGGGACACTCATTTTACCACTTTGGAAGTGTCTTTCGCGCAAACTATTCAGTTTAGACAAAAATGATATTAGGAACTTCAATATTATTTTTGAAGACCTATCCATAGACCCACATGTATGAGTACGACGAGATTGAGTTTCAGTTCTATGTATGGCGACCCCCCAAAATTATTGTTATTTTTCTATTTTTGTGTTAAAATCTTAATGCGGTTCACAGATTACACCTACTTACCAAGTTTCAGCAGTGCAGAAAAAAGTGGCTGTGGTATACGGACGGACAGACAGACAGACATGACGAATCTATAAGGGTTCCGTTTTTTGCCATTTGGCTACGGAACTCTAATAACTCTAGCAACACGTGAGAAGCCGAGTGGGTAGCTATTTTTTTTTATATCATAGGCGATATATCAGAGGGCGACAAACGAGCAAGTGGGTCACCTGATGGTAAGTGATCACCGCCGCCCATGGACACTAGCAACACCAGAGTAATCGCAGGTGCCTTGCCAGCCTTTAAGAGTCAGCAAACAAGTGTTGCTGTCCCTTCCCCCACCCAATGAGCTCTGGCGACCTTACTCACACTCGAAACACATCATTAAATTATGAATGTTATTATTAAGGAATGTCTTCTGTAAGGTGGAGGTACTTCCCCAGTCGGGCTGCTGTTCGAGCGATTAAAGGCTTTACCCTACCTCTCTTAAAATATGATGATGATGGGCTAGTTTATAATATGATTAAAATGGCCAAAGACTCACGGCAAAGACTCCTTTAGAGTTACTTATCGTATAGCCCACAGCTGTGCTATAGAATAGCCCGTTTATAATGCATAGTCTGTGACAATGTTAATAATACAGCATTTAAGTCGGTTCGGCGATAATGGCGTATTCTACGTGACACAATAATTATTTTTTTAATACTACAATTAAATATTGTAATGTTGGTACGACACGTATGTTTTTATTGGTTGATAATTTGCTAATAGCAAAAGGGAAGTAGTATTTATCTACAGAAGCAGTTATTATTTACAATATTACATATTATTACTTATAGTTTTCCCCACTTGCGTACTTAAGTAAGAGAGAGAGTTAAGAAGAATCGCTATACGTAAGTGGGGCAGACTATGTAGTTTGCCCTACTTGCGTATTGTAAGTAAGGCAGTGAAGATAAATCACTATATCGCTAGATAAATTACACTCAGACACAGCACAAATAATTATGCTAATCACACAAAATTTGTCCAAGGTGGGGATGAACCCACGATCTTTGGCTTAGCAGTCAGTCAGCATAATTGTTTCACATCTTTATTAATAGTTTGCCCCACTTGCGTACTTAAGTAAGAGACTTAAGAAGAATCGCTATACGTAAGTGGGGCAGACTATGTAGTTTGCCCTACTTGCGTATTGTAGGTAAGGCAGTGAAGCTAAATCGCTATATCGCTAGATAAATTACACTCAGACACAGCACAAATAATTATGCTTATCACACAAAGATTTGTCCTGGGTGGTGATGGAACCCACGATCTTTGGTTTAGCAGTCAGTCAGCATAATTGTTTCACATCTTTATTAATAGTTTGCCCCACTTGCGTACTTAAGTAAGAAAGTTAAGAAGAATCGCTATACGTAAGTGGGCCAAACTATTAAGTTTGCTCCACTTGCGTATTGTAAAGGTGTAAAAAAGTCGCTTATCCAATTAGTCTGTCTCGCTCTCTCCGCATACAAGTAAAAAGGAATACTATACTAAAAACGATTGGTCTAGTGGTTTGTGACCCTGACTGTCAAGCCAGAGGACGTGGGTTCCATCCCCACCCAGGACAACTCTGTGTGTAGCACAATTATTTATTTTGCGTCTGAGTGTAAATTATCTATAATATCTAAGTATTTAGAAATATCAATATTTTTATCAGTTGTCTGGTTTCTACAGGTAAAGACTCTTTCTAATTTGGATGAGATATATATGAGGAAATGCCTCAAGATATTTATTAAGTATTCATTTAAATTCATCTTTAGTATTCTCCTATTTTTTCGTCTATTTTCATTTCATCCATTGAACCAATTTCTAGAAAAGTAATCGTGTTCATCATCACAAAGATTTGCCCTGGTTGGAATCAAACCCGTAGTGGGTTTGATTCCAACCAGGTTTACAACAACCTCTGGTTTAGCAGTCAGGGTTACTAACCACAAGACGAACAAGCCAAAGAAATATAAATTAAAATACTAATTTTTCGTTCTATCTATCCTTTATTATATATATATGTATGTACTTATATTTCTATATACCCGTGCCAAGCAGGGGCAGTTCACTAGTCTTTTATATATGAATTATATTGACTGCCTCGTTAGTTTAGCGGTAGCGTGTTCAACTGCAGAAAATGAGGTCCTGGATTCAAATCCCGGGTCGGGCCAAAAAAGGGATTTTAGGATTTTTCCGTAAAAATAAATTTCTCAGTATCAGCCCGAAGTCTGGAAGTGGGCGGTATTACAGTTCCTGACCTCTTTCCGGTCGTGTCGCTAGTCGTCCCATCGGATCGTGAGAGTGATGGAATAGAAAGTGCCCCTGTGTTTGCGCACACACTTGTGACTTATAATATATCCTGTACAATTGGCTAATCTCCATTGAGAATGGCCGCCTTGGCCGAAATTCAGCCGGGAAGACAACAACAACAACAGCAATATTGAAAAAACAAAGTGCAGAGAAAGTAAGTTCCAAATAAATAATAATTGTTTTCCCTATAGTTACAATGATACAGCCAGTATGGTTCGGTTTATGGTCGAACTGGCCAATTACCCCGTACCTCAGCTGGTATGGGAGACGACATGTGGACGCTAGTGATGTCACCGATGATATCGATAATATCATCGATATGATTTAGAGTTAGTGTATGACAATAGAAGGCACTTATGTTTTTATTGGTTTGATTTATGACCAGTTCTTTCTTTTAGAATTACGTACAGGTTTTATTATTAGAAAGCCACATAAAGGATATCGTCTATATGAACGGAGCTATAACTGGCACTGGAGTGTTTAGGACAGTCGCCTTGCCACTTCGTACCACGGGATCTATTCCCGCACAGGATAACTCTTTGTGAAATAATGAAATTTATTCAGCACTTGGGTATTTACATACACTTGTACTTATCAAGCTCACAATGTATTACATGAACACAGTTTAAAATCAGTAATTAGAGCAACAATTTTTTTGAATTAGTCCCTCCGTGCGGTCTGTTTCTGTCTGTTCTGTGTGTCCTATGAATAGTTGAGAGCAATAATAACTACCAATATAAAGCATTGTTGACTCAAAAAAATAGGGATATGCTTTTTGTTTGTCAATTATAAGTTGGTAAAATATACCGCAACACTGGGATTCATATGTCTAATGCGGGCGTTGCCTTTTAAAAAAGGTAAAGGTGTTACTAGCTGGCCAATATGTAATAAAAACGTCTTTGGTTCTTTCTTTATATAAATCATCTAAATATATAGTCAGAGTTATTCTATCTCCAAATTTCATTCTGCAAACTGTTTTAATTCTGACATGTTAGAATATATTTTGATTCATGTCTTTACAGGTATTCCTTTTGTAAATAAAGCTCGTAAGTCCAAGAATTATTGACATCAAATAATACTCGGTAAAATTAAGAAAGTTTTACAATGTAAGATTACTACTTGGTGAGTAAACTTTCACTTTGGCCATGTGTAATAAGCTAGTCATAATTATCTTGTACATTGGAAAATCACGCTATAAATGTTATACTGAAAAATAAACTAATAATCTTATGCAAAATTAAAATAAAACCCGAAAGGGAACAAATCTTTTACAAAACAATTCAATTGTTATTTACAAACAAAAGTACGATCATTGCAATTATTTCACTCAAACCCTTAACTATTTTTACATTCAATAAAAAACGTCCAATTGTTTTCTGGCCCGATCAAGATAATGGTGCGGGCAATCGATGGGATTTATCGATACATCGATAACGTCCGTTGGCACGTCACTAATCGAGTGGCCAGTGGTTTTATCACCCTCTATAATCGTCATTACGCTATCGGGTATGTTTTTTTTGTTTTTGTTATAAATTGAAAAGTAAAATTGATGACAGAAGAGTAGAGAAACTCGTTAATATTGTTTTGGCTCAGATAAATGGTTAGTTTTGCTAAATTCGAAGCAGCATTTGGTCAGGTAATTAAGCCACCTAATTAGTTATAGTATTGTTTTATAAATTGTAATTTGGCGGGGCGGTTGGCGTGTTTTTGGGCCTTTCTCGCCGCAGGTCGTGTGTTCGATTCCCACCCAAGACAGATATTTGTGTGCATGAAGTGGTTTTTCGGTTGACTAGTTGACGATGAAATTAGAATTATTATGAAACTAGCTGTGCCCCGCGGTTTTACCCGCGTTAATTCTTATAAATTATCACAGCTCCTCCCTCGTAAGTGATAGCGTGATAATATGTAGCTTATATGTTGACCCGACCTCTTAGTAATATTCATGCAAAATTTGAAGTAAGTCCATGCAAAACTTTTTGAGTTTAGCCCGGACATACAGACAAACAGACACACAGACAAAAATTCTAAAATCTACATTTTTGGTTTCGATATCGATTTTAGATCACGTCCCAAGTATCGTTTAAAAAAATATTCAATGTACAGTTTTGACTTTCCTACAATTTTATTATATGTATAGATAACCGTGGTGTCTTTTCATCATAGACTTAGGATTCGGTACAAAGACACAGATCGGTGGTAGTTTATACTTTTGTTTTTCTTATACATTTTAGTATTCGTGGCAAGACAATTTATGTAACGCGACAGCGCCAAAATTTGTAATGTTTTAGAATAAATTGTAACACGCTGGCGAACGGGCGCCTCTCAGACGCATTGTGGAAACGTATATCACCCACGTTTTGGACATTTTTGCACTTACACATTTTAAGTTAAAAAAATGGCTATTGAACTACTAAAATAGTTATAGTTAGTTAGTTATAGTCACTAGTACCTGCACACTTCTCTGCTTAATTAATTTATTATCTATTTTTAATATTACTTCGCGGACATTGATTTGGGTTACACGTTTACCTATTCTTAAAATTAATATTGTAATATTTTAACTATACCTAATGTGTAACTGTTTTATGTCCCAATAAAGTAAGATAAAAATGCATCACACTAATATTATAAAGGCGAAAGTTTGTGAGTGTGTGTGTGTTTGTTACTTCACGTCTAAACGGCTGGAGCGATTTCAATAAAATTTAGTATGGAGTTAGCTGACACCCTAGATTAACATATAGGCTAATAATTTATAAAGTTTAACGCAGGTAAAACCTAGTTTTGAGATATCGTTCCAAACTTCTTAGTGTTTTTCCGTTTAGATTTAGAGATCAGCTTTGAGCTGATGCTTTGCGTTTTGATAGATTTGAGCTGTGACAGTGTGATAGGTTTGATTCTATATCGGCATCTAGACTTAATACTTACAATAAAACAAACATTTTCCATTAATAAACAGATGTAATGATATAAAAATACGTTATGTTAATAAAACATCTGCCAATAAAATGATTATGTTAATATAACCAGAAATAACATGGTTTAATACTATTACACAATGTGCAAAAGTAATGACAATTTGTCAAGTTTAAATGTGCACCCAGAAATATACACTGAGCATTGTTTAAGCGAACCAATCATTCAAGGAAACAACAAACACGCCATTTTGTTTTTTCTACAATTGCCATGTTAAAAAAATATGTGCGTGCACACAATTTGTCAAACATTTTCTTCACTCGTATAATTTGAAGTAGCAACATGATTAAAGAAAAATAATTTTAATTATAGCTACAATCGTAAAAATATATTTCGACTTCTAATTGTCAATTTGTCAATTTTTCTACGTGTAGTTTAAGACATGAATTACAATATCACGCTATTTTTATGTATAATTAGAGAAATTGTGAATGCAGTTAGCATGGTAGGAATAATTGGGAAAATGCATAAACTCTCATACCTCTTTCTGAGATGTCGGTTTGCCTTAAATATCACGTCAAATAATGTTTACAAATCATTAGTTTTGGCCCGCGACTTTGTCCGAGTGGTAGTCAAAATCAAACATCGAAGAGGTTAAAATCAACCTTTCCTGTGTTACCTATGGCTTAGCACTTCCCCGTTTTGCCTAAATCAAAAAACACTTCGCATATATTTTTACATTTGACAAAGTTTCTTACAAACTTTCAAGTTGAAAGTTTCTTAGTATTCAAACATGTCATAAGAACATAAAGTTTTAAGTTGATCAGACTAAGCAAACACGTTATTCCATATAAACTATGCAACCCCTTTTTACCCCTTGAGGAGTTTTTAGTGCCCTTCTATTTCTTAAGTGAGGTCACTTAAGAAATATTCGGACAAAACTTCATGAGTCTACCCAGTGGTTTCCACTGTGCGTTGATCGATCTGTCAGTCAGTTTCTGACTTATATACATATATAGATTAGTTCCCCTTTGAATCTTTTATTGTAACCAGATAATTTTTGTAATTATCAGTACAATCGAGCTATCTTGAGCAATAAAATCCTATTCTCCTCATGTATTTTTTTTTATTTACTAAACTGCCCAGTAAAAACTGAAAAGGAGGTCTTTTACCTATTTTTATTTCATTGATAAAGGGCAGTTACATACACACATCAACAAAGTCTAGGGATACGTTATTTTGAAATCAAACATGGCTTTATTGTTTAAAACCTATTTAGTTTCCTTAAAAAGTTTATTTACAGATTTAAACCTTGTCTATTCTTTATTCAAAATTTAAAAATTAAAATGAGAAACAAATGAAAACACGCAAAGCACAGCGCAATCTTGAGTTGTATCTAATTTCAAGAAGTTGCATTAAAATTTTTTTTGCGTGTTAATTGAAGAAAACCTGATAAATTGTTTTATTTTCTTTTCTCAATTGGTTGTGTAAGCTTTTTAGCGTCATGCCACGCCATCATTTGAGTCGAGATGAAATGTTACGGGCAGTTGGCATGTTACAAAACGGTGCTATTCAACGCGTCGTTGCTGAGTCTCTGGGCACAAGCCAAAATGTGGTATCCAGGCTGTGGTCACGTTATCGCGCTACTGGAGATGTGGCAGAACGGCACACAGGTAGATATCGTGTTACCACTCAGAGACAGGATCGATTTCTCCAAATGACCGCCAGAAGACTACCCAATATCACAGCGATGCAACTAGTGCAAAGGCTCCAGGAGGGTCAGCAGCTGCTGGTGAGCGACCAAACCGTGCGAAGGAGGCTGCATGAAGTTGGTCTTCATGCTCGCAGACCGCTACGAGTCCCAGCGCTGCGACGTGGCAATCGCGGTAGGCGACTTTTATGGGCTCAAGAACATTTGACATGGAGTGATCAACAATGGTCATTGGTGCTGTTCACTGATGAGTCCCGCTATGGATTTCATCCAGATTCGAGACGAACACGCGTTTGGAGAACTCCAGGCAGGGTCAGCCGTCTCCGACATCCACAGGAGGTCCACTCTTACCAAGGCGGGACAATTATGGTGTGGGCAGGAATACGAATCGGCGGACGAACCCAACTCATTTGGATTCAGGGCAGCATGACTGCCCATAGATACCGTGAGGAGGTAGTAGAACGTGTCATTGTCCCGCTCAGGGCCCTAACGGGGCAAGAATTTCAGCTCATGCATGACAATGCACCTTCCCATACAGCGCGGCTGGTGAGGGCCGCCCTTCGAGAACACGATGTTCAGGTATTAGATTGGCCTCCACAGTCGCCAGACTTAAACCCAATTGAACACGCCTGGGACATGTTACAGCGAAGAGCATTGAGGGATTTTCCGCCCAACTTGACAACAGAAGAACAACTTTTCGAACATTTAAAAAGAACTTGGGACTGCATACCCCAGCAAGACATTGACACCTTAATTTTAAGTATGGAAAATCGTTGCCGCTGTGTGATTAATGTTAGAGGAGGAAATACCGATTACTGATTATCAGATTTGGTAAGATTTTTATTCATTTAATTCGATTGAATAATTTTATAAGAATAAAATGTTTTTGTTCACTCAGTAATTTTCTATGGCTTAATTAATTTAAGACTTTTATTAATTAGAAAAACAAAATCGCATCGTGTTGTTAATGTTTAAATATCGGCCATGAAATTATCTTTAATTCTTCCATTTACAGTCATAACAAAATGTTTATAGTTTTCTAGATAATCAATGAAATGTTCAATATCCCTAGATTGTGTTGATGTGTGTATATGATGGTTTGGCCAAACAAGTATAATAACACAGTTTAGTATACAAACCAATAAAATAAACATTGTGCGCAACATTGTATTATAGATTTATGAAATTGTAAGTCGTAGGGGTGGGCTCATTGCCATTTAGTTACTGGCAAGGAATAATTGCACTATAACTTGAACTTAAGTATTACAAAGTGTTTGTCGGAAAAATATAGTTGTCATTGAAGATATTGTGCTTAATTCTATCTTAACTGTGTGTATTTTAGTATACAAAAAAAGCAAAAGAACCCGTCGCGTCGTTATGGCCGGGGCGCGCAACTACCTAGCTTGCGCGTTTATATTGAATTTGAAGCTGAACTAATATTATTAGGAGAATATTTTTTATTAATGCTATTTGACGGTGACGGTCACCGTAGCCTAGTTGGTAGTGCTCCTGCCTACAAAGCTGTTGGTCCTGGGTTCGAATCCCGGTAAGTGCAAATATTTGTGTGATGAGCATGAATATATAACTGTAGCCAGCCGAAATTTGCAAAGTTGCACAAAGTTGTATTGTAAACAGTGCCATATAGTACTCTAATACTATTAAGATTTAATTATTATGTTTCATATCTCTATGTTGTTATAGCTTACAATATCGCTTTGGAATTTTCTGTAAAGGTGTTGTAAATGTGTTTGAATAATAAATATAAAAAAAAAAATATTGTTTCTGAGTCATGGATGTTTCCTATGTATATAAATATTTATCTATCTATATAAGTATGTATATCGTCGCCTGGTACCCATAGTACAAGCTTTGCTTAGTTTGGGGCTAGGATGATCGGTGTGACATTGTCCCTAGATATTTATTTATTTATTTATATTGAATTTGAAGCTGAACTAATATTATTAAGAGAATATCTTTTTTGTATGCTGTAATGCTATTTATTTTTATATCAGAGGGCGACAAACTAGCAAGTAGGTCACCTGATGGTAAGTGATCACCGCCGCCAATGGACACTCGCAACACCAGAGGTGTCGCGGGTGCGTTGCCGGCCTTTAAAAGTCAGCAAACAAGTGTTGCTGACCCTTCCCCCCACCCCAATGAGCTCTGGCAACTTTATTTATAAAAGCATTACAAACATAAAATAAATATTCTCTTAATAGTATTACCTAGTTCAGCTTCAGCAATTCAAAATGGTTATACCTAATTTAAAAAAAAAAAACATTTAGAACGCTCACTACATAATGAGTAAGCAACATGAGCCGTATTTTATAAAAAAAATAAGTATGAATCCACTAAATTTTAATAATTGTAGCTCAAGTAAATTTTAATATAACTATAAAGTATAGTAACATCGTAAAGTATAAATTTAAAATTATTGAACTTTCTATCTATCAACGAGATAAAAAATACCAACTGATTAAGCTACAATTTGCTATTAAACAACCTACTTGTACATATAATGTATATATTATTGACCAATCCGTATCCAAATTATCAAAACTCGTTCATGTCTATTGCACAAATTATCTATGGTCTACATTTTTATTAAAAAAGGAAAAAAATGACAGTTTTTTTTTATTAAGACAATGCCCGCAGTAGGGAATCTAATCCCTGTGTCGCGGGATACTTTACAAACATACAATAGACGAACACAAATTACATCCAAACTCTGTACAACTATTTATGGGTGACACAAATAGTTGTCCGGCGCTGGAATCGAACCCGGGACACGAAGCGGTGAGGAGATTGTCTTAGCAGCTGCGCCACACGTGCAGTTTTTATAAGTTAAGCTCCTACTAGCATCGCATCATCACTCCCCTTCTCGTTTATGGTATAAAACCATAGATATATGATGCGATGGGTTTGTTCAAATTCATGGCCCATGTTTTGTGAAAATTTGATAGATTTTTATCCCATAAACCTTTCTCTACTGAAAGTTTATTAAATTATTCTTTCCAATCATGCGTTATAAGTTGGTTTACGGTATAAAGGAACTGGTGTAACTTGTCGAAGTACCTAATAAAAAAAAATAATAAAGAAAAAATAACTTGATTCAATAGCAATATTGGCAATAATAAACAAATCGCAATCAATTAAACAACATAAAGTCACCCTATCTATATATGCAAATGTCGAAGACCACATTGCTTGCACCTTTGCTGTATGCATATTCATTATTTCGGTAAAAATATTCCGAAATAATACATATTATATTAACATTACTTCGAGGATTACTAAGCGGTAGGCGTAGGTGTGTTGTGTTGTTTTCATTGGTTTTGAAAGTATGATAATGATAACGATACGTTTTTATTAATCATGTTATTAATTTCTGTTTAAAATCATTAAAATAAACGTTTTTATAAACAACCTATAGGTTAAAGAATATTGACGGTCACCGTAGCCTAGTTGGTAGTGCTCCTGCCTACGAAGCTGGTGGTCCTGGGTTCGAATCCCGGTAAGTGCAAATATTTGTGTGATGAGCACGAATTTCTGAGTCATGGATGTTTTCTATGTATTTATGTATATCTATCTATATATATATATATCTATATAAGTATGTAATTCGTACCCATACCACTACCGGTACCCATAGTACAAGCTTTGCTTAGTTTGGAGCTAGGATGATCTGTGTGACAATATAATAATAATCCGCTAGCAAACAACCGTGAAATCACGTAACAGTAAAATAAAGAGTTATATTGATAAAATCTCTCTTTTGTATTTTTTTTTAACTCTTAGAATGATAATAATAATTTCCTGGGACATAATACACACATGGCCATCGAATCTCAAACTAAGCAGAGTTTGTACTATGGAAACCAGATAACTGATATAAGTATTAGATATACTTACTTACTTCTATACAAGAATCAAACCCACGGCACGATGTGGCGAGCCGACTGCATTGACTGCTGCGCCACAACATTGAGTCAAAGTCGGATAATTAAGACATCCCTGTAGTAAGCACATACAGACTCAGAACAACTGCCAGGCCACATAAATAGTTGTTCGGATCGTTAATCGAACCTCGGTAGCCACTCCTTAAGCACTGCGCAGAATTGAACTAATACACGTTTTAAAAGTTATAATGTGACTTAACAGAAATTCACAATGAAATGCAAATAATATTGTGGATAGGTAGTGCGAAAATGGTTTGCTATTTGCACAATAAAATACGACGACGACGACATAATAATTTTATTTATGATGTAAATGGCTGATCGAATATTTCAAAACAAATTCAAATGACCAGGTATTTTTTTCATATTTATATCATCATCATCATATCAGCCGAAAGACGTCCACAGCTGGACAAAGGTCTCCCCCAAAGATCTCCACAATTGCCGGTGTTGCGCTATCCGCATCCAGCGATTTCCAGCGACCCGCACAAGATCATCGGTCCACTTTGTGGGGGGCCTGCCCACGCTGCGTCTTCCGGTTCGTGGTCGCGACTCGAGAACGTTTCTGCCCCAGCGGCCGTCGGCTCTACGAGCTATGTGCCCTGCCCACTGCCACTTCGGCTTGGCAATTCTTACGGCTATGTCGGCTATTTTGGTTCGCCTGCGGATCTCAACATTTCTGATTCGATCTCGCAGATCAATCGATCATATTTATATATTTCATACTATTTACTGCATCGTTGGTCTATCAGTAGCGTAAACGTGTTGGCGTGGTTGGCAAATGCTTGCTTTTCACGCCGGAGGTCGTACGTTCAATTCTCACCCAGGACAGATATTTGTGTGCATACATGTCTGTTTGTCCTGAGTCTGGTTGTAATTATCTATAATAGCATGTATTAACAAAAGAAAAGTAGTATATCAGTTATCTGGTTTCCCTAGTAGAAGCTCTGCTTCGTTTGGGATCAGATGTAAATAATGTCCCAGGATATTATTATTATTATTACAATAAGGTCCTGGGTTCAATTCCCAGGTATAACCAAAAACAATTATTGTAATCTTCATTTAAGAAAAGCCTTTATTAGCCGGGTAGTTGAGGGTGTTGCACTCACATGCTTCGGTGAGCACCTTAACCCTTTTACTGGTAGAAGGTAAGCTTCTCAATCGTTGGATTTTGATTCTTATTACCAACCTAGAGAGTTCAAAATATGGTGACAGCTATATTGCCACTACCAGTTAGCCGTCAGTTCCGTTGTTGTCAGTGGTAGTCTTCTACCTCGGCCTTCATGTTTCGGGTTCGAGTCCTCACAGGACAACTATTTGCGGGGCCCATAAATAGTTATTCTGACTTTAGGTGTACATACATACATACATAGACTCACGCCTGTTTACCAGAGAGGTAGGCAGAGACAACGGATTTCCATCTGTCACGATCTTTGCACACGTGTTTTGCCTCGATTACTATCATTATATTCTTCATACATGCTCGCCGGTTTTGGGTACTTCTGCTCTTTCTTGAGAACGTCTCCGATTTGATCAGAGAATGTTCGACGAGGTCTTCCCCTTCCGGTTGTCCCATTCACACAGGCCAGGTATACTTCTTTTGTCAATCTTCTTTCATTCATTCTCTCTAAATGGCCAAACCATCTCAGCATTCCTTTTTCAATCTTTGTGACTACATTTTCTTTCTTTAGGTGTACTTGGTGTTCATAAATTGTAAATATTTTAAAAACTGGCGTGTTATTCTATTGGTATGTGACCCTGACTGCTAAGCCAGAGGTCGTGGGTTCGGTTCCCACCCGTGCCAAATCTTTGTGTGATGGACACGATTATTTGTTGTGTCTGGGAGTAATTTATCTAAAATACGTATGTATTTAGAAATAGACTGCCTCGTGGATTCAAATCCCGGGTCCGGCCAAAAGTGATTTTAGAAAGTGATTTTTTTGTAAAAAGAAAATATCTCTGCATCAGCCTTCGGATACCACGTAAAGCCGTCGGTTCTGTACTTGACCTCTTTCCGGTCGTGTCGCTAGGTGTCCCATCGGATCATGATAGCGATGGAATAGAAAGTGCTCCTGTGTTTGCGCACACACTTGTGCACTATAATATGTCCGGCGCAGATGGCTAATCTCTATTGAGATTAGCCGCCGTGGCCGAAATTCGGCTAGGAGGACATTATTATTATTCAAGTGGTTACTATAGTAAAGGCTCTGTCTAGTTTGGGATCGGATGGCAGTGTGTAAATGATCCTAAGCTCCCGCAATACAAATATTTTATGCCTTGGTGTTGGAAATTTAGTTTTAAAAAAAGAATACTAGGAATTCATCCCAATAATATCAAGATGGTTGTTGTTAGCCGTTAATAAAGGTATTACTCACAATTTTTCTAGTAATAGACCGTATTAAAAAACTTCAAGGCAATCGCATTAACCTTTTGTTTCATACTAATTAAGTTAATCATTTTCCCTATACCAATCTAAACGAAGGAAATTAACCTGTACTTAGCAACTAAGCTTATGTTAATTTTTAAGCACAGTTAAGCTACAGTGACCACAACAAGCTGTTCGTGTTCAAGTACTATAAAATTAAACGGATCAAGTTAGCCGGTTAAACTTACATCGACGTAATCACCTTTGTTTTTTTAGTTTTAAGTTCAAGTTTTAGTTACTTTTTGAATATTACCTAGTGCTTTGTTAGGTCGTTAAATTATTATTTAGAATTCTAGTTTATAGTGCTCAGTTAGGTCGTAAACATTATGATTTACAATTAAAGTTTTACGTATAACGAAATAACGTCAAATATTTAATAATATGTTTTTACTCTACAAGGCCAGTTATTCTCGTCTGTTCCCACAGTCTATTTATTTTTCTAGCCTATTCCTTCCCTCTTACCTAACACTGCAACTCCTCTAAGCCTGCATCAATAGTGTAATACAACGAAATGATACTGAGCGGTGAGGCTCAGGCATGTCCCGGGGAATCGCTTTAACTGTCTTGGATAATATTTAATAGGAGGAGTTCCACTTCCCTTCAGAGCAAAGCAAGAGACATAATGATATAACGAGGCATAAGCACCAAGGATCTATTTTGAGGTTCTTAAAATTGAGATGTTATGTTTGATACCAAAAGTAGGTATGGCAATGCGCTTAAACGTACGGAAGTTGGCCGTTGTTGCTACAAGACCCGTATAATAAACTACTCCAGACATTGGCTGCAAGCTATTTAACATAATATCACGAGCATTTTTCCAGAGATCATACTCCCAAAGTATGTGTGGGCTTCTGTTCATATACGCTATAGGAAAGATAGTTTGGTTAAGATACTAATTTAAAACTAAACAATTTACTTTTAAAATGTTGTTGTTTTCGTTGGTTCTGACAATATGATAATGATAACGATACGTTTTTATTAATCATGTTATTAATTTCTGTTTAAAATCATTAAACATCATAAAAAAAAATATAAACAGCCTATTGGTTAAAGATACAAGATGGACCGATGATCTTATGCGGGTCGCTGGAAATCGCTGGATGCGGATAGCGCAAGACCGGCAATTGTAGAGATCTTTGGGGGAGACCTTCGTCCAGCAGTGGACGTCTTTCGGCTGATATGATGATGATCATGATGATTGGTTAAAGAATATAATAATAATCAGTTCGCAAACAACCGTGAAATCACGTAACAGTAAAACATAGAGTTATATTGATAAATACTCTATTTTAAATCGGTATTTTTTTAGTACTCTTGGAATGCTAATAAGAGTGTCCTGGGACATTATTCACACATGGCCATCTGATCCCAAATTAAGCAGAGCTTGTACCATGGAAACTAGATAACTGATAAATTTGATATACTTACTACTTTTCCTTTGTAAATAAATGGTGACCCTGGGTGTATCCTTTGTGGAAACAACCAAAGTCACAAAAATAGGTTGTTCTATATGAGAAACAAACCTAAGGCACGAAGTGGCGAGCGAGCCGACTATATTGACTGCGGCGCCGCAACATTGGGTCAAAGGGCCAGCGCAGCGCATGTAAATAAAGTGCATATATGCTTGAACATGATATGCCCGACACCACGCGAGCAATTTATGTCATGTTCAAGCATATATGCACTTTATTTACATAATATGAAAGTTGATTTTATAGTGCCTTGATAATATCCTCTCCGCTGCGCTCCTCTCTGTCTGCGCTGGCTCAAAGTCTGATAATGAAGACGTCCCTGTAGCAAGCACACACATTCTCAGAACTACTGTCCGATAAATAGTTGTTCTGATCGGAAATCGAACCTCGGTAGCCACTCCTTAAGCACTGCGCAGAATTGAACTAATTGAAGTTATATGTCACTTAACAGAAATTCACAATGAAATGCAAATAATACTGTGGATAGGTATTGCAAAAATGATTTGCTATTTGCACTATAAATATTAGAACTCAACGACATGATAATTTTATTTATAATGTAAATGGCTGATTAAATATTCCAATACTTTAATAATATTTTTATTGCGTCGTTGGTCTTGCGGTAACGTGCTCATTCGCAGAAATTGAGGTCCTGAATTCAAATCCCAGGTTTGACCGAAAAATTCTATTATTATTTTCATTTAAAAAAAATCCTTATAGCCGGGATTCTGGTAGTTAAGGGTGCACTCACATGCTTCGGTGAGCACCTTAACCCTTAACTGGTAGAAGTTAAGCTTCTCAATGTTGGATTTTGATTCTTATTACCAACCTAGAGAGTTCAAAATATGGTGACAGCTATATTGCCACTACCAGTTAGCCGTCAGTTCCGTTGTTGTCAGTGGTAGTCTTCTACCTCGGCCTTCATGTTCCGGGTTCGACTCCTCACAGGACAACTATTTGCGGGGCCCATAAATAGTTATTCTGACTTTAGGTGTACTTACATACATACATAACCTCACGCCTGTTTCCCAGAGTGGTAGGCAGAGACAACGGATCTCCATTTGTCACGATCTTTGCACACGTCTTTTGCCTCGATTTCTGTCATTATATTCTTCATACATGCTCGCCGGTTTAGGGTACTTCTGACCTGCCCTTTCTTGAGAACGTCTCCGATTTGATCAGAGAATGTTCGACGAGGTCTTCCCCTTCCGGTTGTCCCATTCACACAGGCCAGGTATACTTCTTTGGTCAATCTTCTTTCATTCATCCTCTCTAAATGGCCAAATCATCTCAGCATTCCTTTTTCAATCTTTGTGAATACATTTTCTTTCTTACTTGGTGTTCATAAATTGCAAATTTTTAAAAACTGGCGTGTTAGTCTATTGGTATGTGACCCTGATTGCTAAGCCAGAGGTCGTGGGTTCGGTTCCCACCCGTGCCAAATCTTTGTGTGATGGACACGATTATTTGTTGTGTCTGGGAGTAATTTATCTAAAATACGTATGTATTTAGAAATAGACTGCCTCGTGAATTCAAATCTCGGGTCCGGCCAAAAGTGACTTTAGAAAGTGATTTTTCTGTAAAAAGAATATTTCTCTGCATCAGCCCTCGGATAGCACGTAAAGCCGTCGGTTCCTTACCTCTTTCCGGTCGTGTCGCTAGGTGTCCCATCGGATCATGATAGCGATGGAATAGAAAGTGCTCCTGTGTTTGCGCACATATGTCTGGCGCAGATGGCTAATCTCTATTGAGACTGGCCGCCGTGGCTGAAATTCGGCTAGGAGGACATTATTATTATTCAAGTGAGTTATCAGTTGTCTGGTTACCATAGTAAGGGCTCTGTCTAGTTTGGGATCGGATGGCAGTGTGTTATTGGTCCTAAACTATTTGTAAAAGTCTCCCGCAATACTAATATCTATTTTATGCTTTGGTCTTGGAATTGTAGTTTAAAAAAAATACTAGGAATTCATCCCAATCATATCAAAAAGGTTGTTGTTAGCCGTTAATAAAGGTATAACTTACAATTTTTCTAGTAATAGACTGTATTAAAAAACTTCAAGGCAATCGCATTAACCTTTTGTTTCATACTAATTAAGTTAATCATTTTCCCTATACCAATCTAAACGAAGGAAATTAACCTGTACTTAGCAACTACGTTTATGTTAATTTTTAAGCACAGTTAAGCTACAGTGACCACAACAAGCTGTTCGTGTTCAACTACTATAAAATTAAACGGATCAAGTTAGCCGGTTAAACTTACATCGACGTAATCACCTTTGTTTTTTTAGTTTTAAGTTCAAGTTTTAGTTAAATTTTGAGTATTACCTAGTGCTTTGTTAGGTCGTTAAATTATTATTTAGAATTCTAGTTTATAGTGCTCAGTTAGGTCGTAAACATTATGATTTACAATTAAAGTTTTACATGTAACGAAATAACGTCAAATATTTAATAATATTTTTTACTCTACAAGGCCAGTTATTCTCGTCTGTTCCCACAGACTATTTATTTTTTAAAGCCTATTCCTTCCCTCTTACCGAACACTGCAACTCCTCTAAGCCTGTATCAATAGTGTAATACAACGAAATGATACTGAGCGGTGAGGCTCAGGCATGTCCCGGGGAATCGCTTGAACGGTCTTGGATAATATTTAATCAGAAAGAAATAAAGAGACAGAATGATATGACGAGGCTGGAACCTGATAAAACGAGAATTGCAGCAAGGGAAGCGAGCTGCAAAAGCACCAAGGATCTATTTTGAGTGTCTTAAAAGTGAGATGTTATGTTTGATTCCAAAAGTAGGTATGGTAAAAGCGCTTAAACGCACCGAAGTTGTCCCTTGTTGCTACAGGACCCGTATAATAAACTACTCCAGACATTGGTTGCAAGCTATTTAACATAATATCACGAGCATTTTGCCAGAGATCATACTCCCAAAGTATGTGTGGGCTTCTGTTCATATTCGCTATAGGAAAGATAGTTTGGTTAAGATACTAATTTAAAACTAAACAATTTACTTTTAAAATTGCCGTGTCCAGTAAGAGATTCTGCCACATAATGGTCTGTGATTAGCTAAGTTTTATTTTATTATTTGTCTCATAATACTTGTCTATTTACATCAGGATTATACTAGCTGCCAAACTCAATTGGCCTGGCCTAGAAATTGAACCCAGTTAGACGCTGTCGCTAATCAAGCGAGGAATCCAGTTGAAAACGTACATTTTTTTTAATGCAAAATGGGTTTGCGCTTTACCACGATCTCACCTGATGGTAAGTGAAGATGTGGTCGAAGGTGGACCGCGCGTACCCATAAGATGCCTGTTCACTCTAACCTTGAATAAACCCATGTTATATGAGTCTGGAAACACGTCGTTTGGGAGGCTGTTCCACAGCTTAGCCATGCGTATGATGAAAGAGGATGCAAAACGCATCGTACGGCATAATGGGATGTCAACGACATAGCGGTGGAGAGCCTCCCGACGCCTTGTAGTCCGATGAAAAAAGGGAGATAGAGGGATAAGTTCATGGAGGTCTTGAGCGCATTCTCCATGAAACAGCCTATAGAAAACCGATAAGCTTGCAACCTGACGCCGATGATCTAAGTTTTGCAGCTTTTTACTTGTTAGGTCTCTATCGGCGATTATCCTGCGAGCGCGTCTGTCTGTGTAAAAATTCATAAACCACACACTCTTACCTCCGAAGCCCATAAACGACCAATAAAAAAACCCACGAAATTAAAAACAAAACGGCACATCATAACTCACGAGAAAACAATTAAATACGTATAATTTGTGGCGGCCAGCTGTCGTAACCGTTTCACAATATGGCACGAGACCCTATGGGTATGTAACCCATAGCACCCCTGCGAGTAAGCACCGTGACCTGCTAATGACTGAGCGGCTGGACATGTGCAACAACCCCATTGTAACGCATGTTTGATCTTACTACCGCCAAGTTTAAAACAATAATATTTGTAAAAGACTTCTCTTTTGGAATTCCTGTTCGAATTTTAAATTTTTATTATGCGTAGGCGCGTCTAAATCGGGCATTTGAAATATGCGACGAAATTCACTAAGAGTGTACTTTAAGTATAAGGTGACTGGTCCATTGGATTTGTTAGTGACCCTGACTACTAAGGCACAGATCGTGGGGTTCAATTCCCACGTAGGACAAATCTTTGTGTGATGAACACGATTATTTATTATGTGACTGGGTATAATTTATCAAAAGAAATATATAATACCTATGTATGTTCATCGGTTGTCTGGTGGCTCTAGCATATGCTCTGCCAGTGGGATCAGATGGCAGTGTGTTATTTACATACTTGAAGTGACGCTGATTGAGCAAAGTAACAAGTATTTACTCAGATAATGGGTACTCAAGCATTTATCTAGTAACTAGTTACTTTCTGTAAATCTCTGACTCTGACTGTGAAAAGTAGCAAGTACGAAAGTACTCGCTACTTTCGTACTTGCTACTTTTCACACGTTTTGCTGCTTGAGTATCCATTATCTGAGAAATCAGATAATGGATACTCAAGCATTTATCTAGTAACTAGCTACTATCTGTAAATTTAAGTAATAACACCTAAGTGTCACTGAATGTACTAAGTAACCCGTGTACTTACTCCGACAATGGATACCTACTCAGGAACCTACTTTATTTAAGTCTAGTTAGAAACACATATATGAGTATACAAAATATTAAGTCGTTCCTCAAAGAAAGGAAGATAGCAAATTTTATGATTTGCTCATTAAAATTTGACCTCCAAGAAATGTACAGTAACAAAACTAAGCTTGATAGTGAATAATAATATGTAGTTTTATTGGTTCATACTACTGACTGGCGTGACATTGTTATAATAAGATGCGTGACACGCGAGCGAGCGCGTGCCACGTCTCCACTCACGCTTTGAACGAGTGAATGACGATTTGTGAATGATTTTTGTTGATTTGTGAACACTTTTACATGTAAATAGGAAATTATTGAATGCCTTTCTTCAATGTTTAGTTCAAATCTCAAAGAGGTGTTCATAACAAAGAGAACGTTAAATCCTTCGAGCTTAAGGTATTGTGGTCAATCTCAATGAAATCTAACCATCGCATCGGTACACAATTGTATTTTGAAACACAACTGTCCTACTCATTCGCAAACCAACAGACCGAGAAAACCTACGAGTTTACGTGCATTCTAAGACAGAGTTATGATGGACAAGAGGGATAAGATGGATCGATAATCTTGTGAGGATCGCTAGAAGTGAAGCTTATGTGCAGCAATGTTTTTATCGGCATAGGCGCTCATAGCTAGAAGCTCTTACCGGCCTGTAAGTGATCGGCGAGGTTAAGCAACTAGGCTCGCGGTCAGTCCATAGATGGGTGACCGCCAAAGTGGTTTAAGTTCTGAGCGTCTCCATGCTTTGGAGGGCACGTTAAGCGGTCTCGGTTGTAGTTATTAGACAACAGTCATTAAGCCATGTCAGAGGCCTACTGGGCGGCTTGAAGAACTCTGACACTAGGGTAACCACTGCCCATACGATAAGTAAGTAAGTATCGGCTGAAATGATGGTTCTTGACTCCGGTCGTTGCTGAAAATTTCTCTAGCGAAATAATTGTGTTGATTCTTTTGACCCAACTCAAGAGTCTAACGCCCCACTAACTAAACACTAATGGTATCTACATATTGGCTGCTATTCATAGCATTTACCAACTTATCTAATTTTGATATCCCTCAGACTCTTTCTAACGTATCTTTGGTTCCATCAGTTCAGTTAAACACTGATGGAAATCAGGCGAAACGTTAGAACGTTGACCAATAAGGGATTAGACTGATCTTGAAGTCTAATCAGCAGATGTAATAACAAATATATACAAATAGGCCTTTATCCAGCACTGGACGTCTTTAGGCTGATATAAGAAACAAGTATAATTCAGAAAGAAAAAGAATATTACAAATATCTTGATAGTATTTAAACATATAAGAGTTTAAAGTTCTTGTAGGGGATAAAGTACCCCTATACTCTATCCCGTTTTCGCAACACTACTGTTAATATGGAGATTCTTTGTCTTCACTACAAGTGACGTCATATGTTAGTATAGCACGTTTATTATGAATATTGTTTTTAAACTAGGCTTTATTTAAATGCCAGTGTTAGCATTGATGTAAAAAAAGTACTCCGAACCCATATATGTTTAGTTTTAATAGTGACAAACTACTAGCTTCTTTCGTTCTAAGTATGCTCTGTCTCTTGCATACCAGCTATTATAGAAAGAGTGGTAACGACATTTAAATTAGTTCAGTATATCCGTCGTGTTAAATACAGTCAGCATTATCAAATATAATCTTATGCTTTTAGTAGCAACCCGCTGCTACCCAATTTAAATATATTTACCATATCAAACCGGATTTTAAATTAACTTCCAGACATAAATAGTACAATAGAAAGTACCCACAAATAAGCTAATGCTTTTAAAATACAAAAATAAAGTGTGATATCAATACAAAATTAACATAGCTACATAAATCGCCAATCGTGAGTTACTTACTACTAATTCCTAAAGTAAACATATTGATAAAATTTCTTACCAAACTCCAATAAATCACAAGAAACCGAGATGTCTCAATATACCACTGAGTAATTTCACTGTTAGTACGAAAGAGATAACTATAACAAAACATTCGAAATAGCAACGGGGGAAAGAGACCAATAATATTCCCACATTTCGTATTAATTAAGGAGCAAAATGGTTTTAAATCATTGCCCGTCAACGCGCCCTGTGGGAATCCCGAAGAGTTATAAGACCCTTTATTCTAAATTTAAAATTACAATTTTGTAAATGTTTCGAATATTTTAAATCTTGTGCACTCGTTATTGGTCCCTGGAGTATAAAAAAAAAATAACTTGGCCTAAATACCAGTACATTGAGTAAATTAAGATCTTGATTTTAAAATGAGGGCTTTTGGGCTTCGGAATCGATTGTCTGATATCAGATTTTTTCCATTGTTGCGAGAATTACATTTTTTATTATTAGCGTAAGTTAACGTTGGGTATTGAGTCTTCTTTTATAGGATATTGAAATCACACTAATATTATAATGGTGAAAGTTTGTGAGTGTGTGGATGTGTGAGTGTGTATGTTTGTTACTTCTTCACGTCTTAACGGCTGGAGCGATTTCAATTAAATTTGGTATCAACTTCGGCTGGATAGGACTTATCCTATCCAGCCGAAACCCATAGTGCAAGAAACATAAAATTTATCGAACATTAATGATAAATTTTTATTTTTTTTTATTAATTTTTTGAGCCTTTGTGAGATAATAAATAATAATATAAATGTCCTCGTGATCGTACTTCCACCATGGCGGCCAGTCTCAATGGATACTAGCCAAACGCGCGGGACATAACGCAGGTGCAATTTCTATTCCTTCAATCTCATGATCCGACGGGACAGCTCTCAGGCTCTTTTTTAATTTCTACGTATGCTTAAAGTTTTTTTTTAATAAGACACAAGATAAAAACTTTTAATTTAGATGAATAACAACATTTGTGAGACATTAAAATAAGTATATTATGACACAAGAATTATTCCAAAGCAATAAATATAATTTTAACAATCTAATAAATAATGTATAACAGTAGATAATAAAATCATAATAATAATTTTATAACGCAGAGACCAGTATTCACTCGACTAATTAGTGTTGCCATACATTATCTACGCGACCAACTGTCACGTCAGTTGCGTGAAACGGTACGTCGGAGAGCTAATCGCGAGATTGCCTCACTTGATATGAAGCTGTCATGGCGCGTGGACGTGAAATTGAATGGACTATTAGGGGCTTGTAATTATTAATTGTGAAGTATGAGTAATTTGATATTTATTTTCAATTTATTACAAAAAATTGTTGTTTTATACGTTTAAAATGCCATAGACAAAGAAACATATAGATAAACTTACCTTTATTTGACCCTTAGTTTGAATTTGCGACTGGTATTTGTTCTATTGGATAGTGACCCCGCTAAGCCAGAGTTCATAGGTTCGACCTTAACCCAGGATAAATCTTTGAGCACGATTATTTGTTCTGTGTTTGGGTGTATTTTATCTCTAATATGTATATATTTAGAAACATTTATGTATGTTTATCAATTGTCTGGTTGCCATGACAGTAAGCTTACCAATGGCCTGGTTTCCAAGACAGCGTAAGCTCTGCTTAAGCTGGCCTGCTATACTTCGTGAATATCTAGTAACCAATAAGTTAAGTTATGTATCTACAGTAACCATTCAGACAATATGTAGTAAAATATAAATTTATATAATTAAACCTAAACATTATCTCCTTGACAACAATTTAATACAAGCTAGCTAACCACTATACTATTGTAAAATAAACTTTATAAATGTTTTAACAATCCATGTACTTAAATATCTATAATAAGTAACTAGAAATAATAACTGTATTACTACAAACATGTTCTGACTATTTAAAAGCGCTTTTAAGTCCACGTGAATAAAAACTTTTTTTATTTTATATAACAAATGCTACATTGTTACTATGGATACTTAACTTAGTTGAGTTCGCTCTAAGCTACAAATCCATGCATGCAGCATGCTCTCTGCTTCAAGCACTTTATAAATAATAGCAGGCTTTGCTATCCTTTATAAAGATCTCTGGTAGCAAGTGGCTTAAAATGTCAAAAATACTTTTTATCACTGACTATCCATAACATTACATGACACGGGAAGTAAACACAAACACAAAAGAACTAAAGAACACAGAACCGAGACTATTTTTAGTTCGATCACCGTCCGATTCAACTAATTAATTAAATCGACCGTTCCAGGAGAACTGGATAGGGTCAGCACAATTTCGAAAAAAATAGGATAAGTTTATTCCTTTTCAACCGTTCAATATAATTTAATTTAATTATAAACAGAGGAAGGCAATATGGTGGTGGCTTATGGCTGCGTAAATGGATACCTTGATAAGTTGGACCACAAGCCGCAAATACATATATTTTCTTCTTTTTAAAAGACATTCGGGGCAGACAGACGGGGAAATGCACGGGAGGGTTGATTTTTAGAGTAGTTATGTAATATTATTTATATTATGTGCAATTGTCGCAAATGTTTATATGGGCCAACACATGGGCCACTCGTCTGATTGAGGCTTGGAGCGGCCATTTCATTGTTGTGAATGCAAAGTAAGAGTCATGAAGTTGGTCGCGGCATGATCGCGGCCATCCTCTCGGTGGTGAGTACGATAAGCACTTTTATTAATAAGAACTTTAGATAAACTCGTGCATATTATGTTATCTTTTAGCCAGGAAGAAATCAAAAACATAGAATATCCCAGCGCCAACAAAACTTCATGGTGGCCCTACCACTGAACCAATTTCGCTTTTCAATTTAAAAGTGCTGAGATTGGGTCACCCATTTAATTGATACAGCAGGGACCACGGTCGTTAGTTTATCAGAGTTCTGATTTCACACCCGCGTTTCAGTGTACAAGGCAACATGACCCAGTGTTTTTGTTTGGAATGTCGACGGGTTTGAAGCTAATTAATGACCTGACATGGTTTTAATTAGGTTATAAAGATGTTTGAGGTTTTACTGAGTCTATAAGAAAAGTAGCTTTTTTGTTGTTGATGTCGCTAAAGTTTCTACAGTGAGACACGTTAAAGTGCAGGAATGTGTCCTATGGGACACATGGGTGTTTGCTATACAACACGATCGATAACATAACAAGTACAATAATAATGACCTCCTAGCCTAATTTCGGCGGCCAGTATCAATGGACATATTATACTGCACAAGTGTGTGCGCAATCACAGAGGCACTTACTATTCCGTCACTCTCATGATTCAATGGGACGACTATTGACACGACCGGAAAGACGTCAAGTACAGGACTGACGGCTTTACGTGCTCTCTGGGTCACGGGGCATTATATCGCCAACTCCCAGACTTCGGGCTGATGCCGAGAAATTTTTTTTACGGAAAAATCCCTAAATCACTTTTTGGCCCGACTCGGGATTTGAACCCAGGACCTCATTATTTGCGGTTGAACACGCTTTCGCTAGACCAATGAGGCAGTCAAATTATATAATATGAGGTTGTAAAGATTGCTGTCGGATAGTCGATCCTACTGTCAAACCAATAACACGCTATTGTGGGACATATGCATAAACTGTTATTTTTTTTATAAAAATATAAAATTTTATTTATTTATTTATTTAAACACACGTAAACTATCATTTCAGGAACTTAATACCTAATTCAATAGTCCATATACTTATAAATTAAAAACAAAAATAGTAACTCAATAGTAAAAACTTAAATTGCACAATAAGCGGCCTGTGTGAATTCGTTCAGTGTGCACGTAAAGAGATCAGTGCCTCTAGCACGAGTTCCTGCAGTTTACTTACTCGATCACACGTACAGTTTCCTCCCATACATTGAGCACCAGCGCCTCTCGCGGAAACTATTAAGAACTAAAACTCTGGTGCTCAATTTATGGGACGAAACTGTACGTGTGATCGAGTAAGTAAACTGCAGGAAATCGTGCTAGAGGCACAATTCTGTGAGCCGACGTAAATAAACCTAGTGACGGTCACCGTAGCCTAGTTGGTAGTGCTCCTGCCTACGAAGCTGGTGGTCCTGGGTTCAAATCCCGGTAAGTGCAAATATTTGTGTGATGAGCACGAATATCTGTTTCTGAGTCATGGATGTTTTCTATGTATTTAAGTATTTATCTATCTATATAAGTATGTATATCGTCGCCTGGTACCCATAGTACAAGCTTTGCTTAGTTTGGGGCTAGCATGATGTGTGACACTGTCCCTAGATATTATTAGAAAAAAAAACAACTTGCCATATAAATCCCAGTATCACTTCTTGGCCCAATCCGGGATGTGAACTCAGATTGAACGGGCTACCGCTAGACCGATGAGATAGTAAGTATATTACTTAATGTATGTTAAACCCACTGCAACTGATGATGATTATATGTCGTGGTTTTGCAAGGTTGAGAGCTTCAACCTCAATTTGAATGGAATTGTATTAGTTTTAGGAGACCTAAATTTAAAGAGCGCATCTGTAAATATTAACAACTATTATGGTTATTGAACTTATACTTCTTTTAGCGCGATGGAGAAAAATGATGAGAGTGAATTTTTACGATGCGCGCGCACACCGACACCAAAAAATTTAACAGCATGAAGTTAGTTCTAGGTGGTATGAGAGTGAATTTTTACGATGCGCGCGCATCGTAAAAATAACAGCATGACTTTTGGCCCGACCCGAGATTTGAACCCAGGGCCTCGTTCTTTGCAGGTGAACACGCTACCGCTAGACCAACGAGGCAGTCATTTACGATTTAACGGAAACAATTGCCTTGACATTTTTCGAAGTTATACTTCTTTTGGCGCGATGGAGAAAAATGATGAGAGTGCATTTTTACGATGCGCGCGCACACCGACACCTAAATTTAACAGCATGAAGTTAGTTCTAGGTGGTATGAAAATTGATAACTATGTTCAAGTTGTATATTATTAAGAAGTATAACTTCTAACGCGTGTACATAAGTACACACAAGTTTTTTTTTATAATTTTTTGTAATTTTGCTGATATGAATGGAGTGATGAATATGCGTGGGAGTAAGTAAGTTAAATAAGTAATAATAAACGCTCGTTTCATGCACAAAGGGTACTTGTGATAATATGGTCGTTTTGTCGAGCGCCTCTCGTGACCCGTCGACCATCGGCTCCTGGTGCACGCGACAGGCGTACGATTAAGTGTACACATTTATTATTTATTTGTAAATTAAAAATGATATATTTCTTTTGTAATGATGATCATATAGCAATCTTTGAGGTCCCGGAATTAAGGTATAGTTTACTAGCTGTGTTCCGCGGTTTTACCTACGTTAAACTTTATAAATTATAGCCTATGTTTTAATCTAGGGTGTCAGCTAACACCATATCAAATTATATTAAAATCACTCCAGCCATTTAGACGTGAATAAGTAACAAACAAACACACTCACAAACTTTCGCCTTTATAATAGACTAGCGGTGCCCCGCGGTTATACTCGTGTTAAACTTTATACCAAACCATACCAAATTGTATTAAGATCGATCCAGCCTCTTAGACGTGAAGAAGTAACAAACATACACACTCACACAGTCACAAACTTTCGCCGTTATAATATTAGTAGGATACTAGCTGTGACCCACGGTTTTACCCGCGTTAAACTTTATAAATTATAGCCTATATAGTGTATCAGCTACCACCATACCATTTATAATATTAGGAGGATAATTTACAACACTTTTTTTTAAACATGCCCCAGCAATAATCTAGTAAGTCTCTGTGTCGTGAGAACAACCATTTATGGGTCACAGAACTATTTTACTGAACTGAACTGAACTGAAAATTGAACTGAACCACGAGCGCGTCGTGGCAGTAGCCAGAAGAGTTAACCTTTGACGTGCAGTGATGTCAGCCAGAAGACATCCTTTGACAAATGGATTTGTATGCATTATTTTGGGATATAGCATTATTGCCACGCTTGGCAGACGGGTTGCCGGTCTCAGTGTGATGGTCATAGTACTTTTAGGTACGAGAGCAATATTTTTAATTTCGATTCGAAAAAATCTACTGTCTTATATACCGATTTTTATTTCTTTGTAAGTTTCTATTTTACGTGACCTCATCGCTGTTTTTGAAATTATTTTTGCGTGTGTATATAATTTTTGCTATAATCCATTACCACTTGGTTTCAAAAGGTTTTGGTTATATTAATCAGGGTCACAAACCAGTCGACAAATAATCTAGTCAAGTAAATAAATTAACAGAAAATGATAATAATAGGAAACGCATTCCTATCTACCATAAAACATTAGAAAAATGTCTACATTTTATTTCTCTAAGTGCATGATAAATATTCATATTTGTACCGGGACCACCTTAGGAAATACAATATAGTGTGTTGAAATAAGTTGAAATAACATTATTTGTTGGTAAGATGACAACTAGTTGAAATTACAAGCCATATTTGGATTGCATAACTATATTTTAATTGGCGGTAGTCTTTGAATTAAAAAACCGTGTATAAATACTTTCAATAATCAACACTATAACAGGTGCTTACCACTTTATTTTTTAATTTATATGCATCGCTTAAGGCATAATTCCGATGGCAATACTGCCTTAATTTTAACGACACGTGAATTATGCGTAAGTTAAATGAATGTCCTCAAATGTCACTACCGAAGATATTAATTGAATAGATATAAATAAATATCTTAGGACAATTAACATACTCTTTCCTATCTTATCTTTGTTGGGGTGTACTTGCGTACAGTACTTCGACCCTTCAGGATCTTTTTGTCACTGATTTTTATTCTATCCCTAGAGCCCTGAATGAAGTCTGCACATAATCCAGTACGCTTCTTAGGGGTAGATCCTTGTAGTCTCCTGGTTCTGGATATGCCAGCCCCAGGATGGCCATTCTGTGTTTTGCCAATGCATCGCATTTGCATGTTATATGCATCATTGTTTCATTTTATTCCCCACAGGTCCTGCAGATTGGGCTATTTGACAGTCCCAGTTTGTGTAGTTGATAGTTGGTGCCATAGTGGCCCGTGAATACTGCTACTATCAGTCGCATCTGGTTTCTGCTGTATTTCCAAAGCTTTTTGGACCAGCTTTTGTCTACTCCTTGTATGAATTGTTTGTTTATTAACATACTCTGTCTGATCTATCTGATCCCCAACTAGGCAGATCCCGTTCAATGGCTACCAGACAACTGATAAACATAAAAACACACACAAAGATTCGTCTTTGGAGGGAATTGAACCCACAACCTCTGAGCAGTCAGGGTCACTAACAAGCCAGTCATGTCAAGAAGATCTTAATCTAAATGTTTATAACTTCCTAAGTTATAAGTTATGTGTATTTTGGTTGTACTGTTAACTTAGAGAGGTAGGGCATAGCGTTCATTCGCTAAAATTGCAGGCCGACTGGGGAAGTACCTCCTTACAGAAGACGTTCCTTAATAATAATATTTATAATTTTAATATTGTGTTTCCGAGTGTGAGTAAGGTCACCAGAGGTCATTGGGGGTGGGGGACGGGTCAGCAACACTTGTTTGCTGACTCTAAAAGGCCGGCAACGCACCCGCTACTCCTCAGGTATCGCGAATGAACATGAGCGGCGGTGATCACTTACCATCAAGTGATCCACTTGCTCGTATGTCGCCCTCTTGATGTAAAAAAAATAAAAAAAAGCTTTTACATTCAGACTTCGTATTATCATGTAAAAAAGTTAGTCCACAGTCGCATCTCTATTATGAAGGTGGTAACAGTACTGCAAACAATTGCTGCTGCGATCGGAACTGTACCTTAAAACTTATGACCTGTCAGCAAGATGTATAACCATCACGCCTAGCAATAACGTGATGAAATTTAATCGAGATTGAATAATATTTTATTTGTGAATAAAATAAAAGTTAAAACTAAATGTAAGGGGGCTGGCAGCAAGGTTAGTATCAGTTGTGAAGATCTTCGGACGTGACACACGGACGTGTAGGCGGGCCAACTAGACTTCGCGCTTTTTAATGGACCATTGGGCAATATATTTATAATTATTCGGCTTGGTATAAAGGTTGGAAGAATTATACGGTAGGGATAAGGGTTTAGTGAAGAACTGAATAATTCTTAAGACTTGACCTGGGTAATGAAGCTCTGAATTCAGTTTAATCAAAATAAATAAAATGATAATTATTAATGATTTAATACTGCTGGTCTGTTGTTCTAGTGGTTAGTCAGCCTGACTGTTAAGCTAGAGGTTGTTGGTTCAATCCCCACCCATGAAAAATCATCACGATAATTTTTTCAGTGTCTGGGTATAATTTACCTAAAATACGTATGTAATATATATAGAAAAAAATATTTATCACCATATAATTAACATGACAAAAATATTATATACGTATGTTTAATATCTGTTTATCAGTTGTCTGGTTGCCATGGTACAGGCTTCGCCTAGTTTGGGATCAGATGGTAGTGTGTTAGTTGCTCGAGACATTGTTAATACAAATTATAGATTTGAACATGTTTTTTCACGTAGAATCAATTATATAAAGATAACTTGTAATATTAGTATATTTGGCCATAGTGTGCGCACTTGTGCACTAAAACACACGTTCACTTTCTATTTTCTCACTCTCATCATCCGAAGGTATGATTAGCCGATACGAGTGAAAAGCCGTCGGTCCTGTACTTTACATTTTCTCTGAGGCACAGCGGTGTAACACCCTTAACTTAATTTTTTGTATCAGCAATGATATGGGATTAAAACCCAGGTTGAACACGCTACAATGAGACAGTATATTTGTAATAATAATGGTTCAAAAGGAATTTCAGACAAACTTTGGAGTCTACCATGCATTGTACGATCGCGTCAGAATTGATAAGATTAAATAAGTATAAGTAGTATATATGTTCTATATCAGAAATAAAATAGTAGTTCGCTGATTAAAATAAACATAAGTATATATATATATATATATATTCTATATCACAAATAAATTACAGCTTTTAGGAGACTTAAAAAATTCTACTAATCTTATAAAGGCGAAAGTTTGTAAGTATGGATGGATGTTTGTTACTCTTTCACGTAAAAACTACTGAATGGATTTTAATGCAACTTTACAATAATATAGCTTATACAACAGAATAACACATATGCTATAATTTATAAAGTTTAACGCGGTAAAACCACGGGGCACAGCTTGTATCTAAAATACTAAGCTTGCTTGCTAACCTACCTAGCCGTATGCGCTGGGCAGCAGTCGCGAAATGGGAATCAGTTTTGGTCCAGCCCTCCCATAAATCAGAAAGCCCAGTGCAGCTCAATTAAACGCGCAACTATCTGATGTGTCTCGTTACAAGTGTCATTTATTTATACAGATTATATTTATACATTCAAAATACATTGGAGTATTTTATACGTTACATAGACTATTTACAGGAGGGCTAGGTAGAAACCACGCCTGTATCAATCCATTGGATTGAATCTGGCTATAATTTTTTAATTTATTTATAGTTTGGCTAAAAAGCTTTTAAGGCTTCACTAGACAGGCAAGATAAGTGGGGAGCTAAAGCAAACATTTGTCAACCACGCCAACAGGCGTATTATTATGACAAGTTAAGACCATCGTACTGCGATCGCCAACCCCAGGCGGGTTAGCTACAAGCAAATAACTACAGAGTCCATACCACAGGAAACCTTGAAGAAGAGAAGTGAAGGTCATTTTTTAGGTACGTCTCATAACAGCTGTGAAAAGTCCACTGCTGGACAAAAGCTTCAGCCAAGAATCATCTTAGTACACAGAGAGACACTGCTGTCCATCCTCTGGTAGATATTCCCTCTACGCCACCCACGGGATGAGATGAGGTGATGATATTCTCATATTCACCGACGTCACCACACAGCGTAGGTACGTGTGGCTCTAATTTAATAAGCGAAGACGCAAGCTAATATTTAGACAGGGGCTAAAAGAGAGTGCGTTTCATAAAAATGCAATTAGTACATCTTCTGCTACCTTCATCAGATTCTTTAAATTCGGGTCCATTCAACGTAAATTTTATTAATAAAGCAAATCTATCAATTTTTTTTTATTTTTTATTAATGTCACACAGATCATCCTAGCCCCAAACTAAACAAAGTTTGTACTAAGGGTTCCAGGGAACGATATACATACTTATATAGATAGATAAATACTTAAATACATAGAAAACTTCCATGACTCAGAAACAAATATTCGAGCTCATCACACAAATATTTGCACTTACCGGGATTCGAACCCAGGACCACCAGCTTCGTAGGCAGGAGCACTACCAACTAGGCTACGGTGAATAATTAACAGTTATTTCATGATTTCTCGTATAGGGCCGCAATTTGCTTTCATTTAATCAACTGAAATACTTGCTGCTACGGAACCCTTCATGTGCGAGTCCGATGCTGCTTGGCCGGTTTTTTTGCAATAAAGTGTTCTTCTTCTTCTTCTTCAAAGTAATAGGAATCATAGGAAGTGATGATGGTCACGTAACAATTTGCTGTTCTGCCTTCACTAGGAGCCACTACTCACTTGACGGAACTTCACTTTTAATTATTATTAATTAAGGATTACACTCGGCTATTATGCTGAGAATAGGTGTGTCGTAATCCATGTGACGTGTTAGCTGACACGGCATAACATTTGTATACATTTTGTTTCTATCAGAATTGTTTTTGAATTTCCAGTATTAAAAACAAATTTGGTTCTAGCTAACTAGCTGTGCCCTGAGGTTTTACCCGCGTTAATCTTTATCAATTATAACCTATGTGTTAATCCAGGGTGTCATTAACTCCATACCAAATTTGATTAAAATCGCTCCAGCTATTTAGACGTGAAGAAGTAACAAACATACACATTCACACATTCACATACTCCCAGACTCACAAACTTTCGCTTTTATAATATCTATTAGTGTGATGACCATAACAACAAGGCTTTCACTGCTTTACAGGGAAAAAGGTTGTGAGCGAGTGCTATACCATTATTACAACGTCACAAACTCACAACTTCACAAATGTTACCTCTTTATAATATTAATATAGATAAACAATATTTTTCTTTGGTGCTCACACTATATAGGATCAACCTGCGTGGAGAGGTTCAGTCTCTTCCCAATTCCAAATTAAGTAAAAATCAAATGATGTATTGTTACAGACAACCGGAACTTAGTCTACTAAGTTAATCCTTAATCGGTTATGGCATAATAATATGTTCATAACTCATTGCTTATAGCTCTTATTGCAACACAATAGAGTTTAAAATGAATTCGTAACTACCTACTAATTATTCTAGTGCTATACTAGCTATGGCATGTTATTCATTGAGCCGTAGCTGCGCATGAGCATATACACAACCTATTTATTTCCTTTTAGTGAAAACCCGATTGTGAAAAAACATAGAAACCCAACCGAGTATCAAAGAGTTTTTACAATGAAATCGCTCTACATATTATATACAGAAAAAAATATAAGCAGAAAGTAAATTGCATTCGTCAGTAGAATAGCGAAGGATATAAATTGAGTTATAATAGTATCTCATAGTTTATGATATATAAATGTACTTTAAATTGCGTAACTGGAACCATTATTTCATACTTACTTATCGTATGGTCAGTGGTTACTCTAGTGTCAGAGTTGTTCAAGCCGCCCATTAGTCTTCTGATATGGCTTAACAACCGACAGCTGAACGTACCCTCGGAAGCACGGACATAGTAATTAAGCCACTTTGGCGGTCACCCATCTATGGGCTGACCGCAAGCTTAGTTGCTTAACCTCGCCAATCAGTTACGGAACAGTGAGAGCATCTGGCGATTATTTCTTGGTATATATGGTGTGTTAAAGTCTTATAATTTTCGCCATCCTGGCTTCTTAACATTGCAATTGGGATCGTCTCGCAGACAGAACCTTAAGCAGTCCCAAAAGAAAGAAACCATAGACAAGAGTGTATATGATTTTATGACGTTATTTTGCCTGACCTCCATTTATCAATGTTGTTCGGTTAAGAATACTCTTCATCGAACAATTTACATAAGTGGAGACTCAAGCCGTCTAGGAAATTTTATTTTATTTTATTTTATTTATTTATTGGCTCACCAACAATTGTTTACACTTCTTACAGATTACAGGATACAATGTTTATAAACAAGTCTAGTGTAACAATCACTGACAGGTAAGCACCGCATGTATAAATGAAACATACATCATTATAAAAAAGATACAAAAAGAAAAACAAAGAAAACAGACATAACCACATTATTCAGTTATTAAAATTTAAAGGAATTTAAATTAAATTAAACAAACAGATACAACACAAAAGAAAAAAAAAAAAAATGCACACAACAATTTAAAACTGGTAAAGATACAAAGTTAGTTATTATAGCGCATTTAGTGTAACTTTCTTAAAACTGTACTGTAAAATAATACTATAAACTGCGTAATCCGCACCCATGAGTCCTTTAGGGTTCAAATTTCAGCCCATGGCGGTTACTGACGTGGAAACGCATAAGAGTTATGGTTTTTAGAGAATGTTCTGCAATTGTCACTCTACGTTAATAGCTAACGACGTGGGCCTAATTAATAATATAATATCCCGGGATATTATTCACACACGTCTTTTTCATTCCAAAGTAAGCAGAGCTTGTACTATGGAAACCACATAACTGATATATTACATATACTACTTTCTTTTTGTAATTACATACTTACATATATTATTATAATTACAGTCAGACTAAGAACAAATAGATATGTTCATGCACACAAATATCTGTCCTAGGTGGGAATCGAACCCACGTTCTGCGGCGTGAAAGGCAATTATAATTGAGGATTTGAGGCGACATTTTATCGATACAAAGGCAAACTAAGGGTTATGAAAAGCAGTTTGTAGTAGTACTGTTGTCCAGATAACGATATATCCAATTGTTTACTGTGTCTATAAGGTAGTTTTAAAATATACGATGTTTTCATTCGGAAATTTTCCTCTGTTCATGCTATTTTCTGTGGCGCTCGTAAAACAGCAGTTATGTGTAGCGAACTATGATGTACTTTGGAACGATTTTTTAATCGATTCTGGTGCGGTTATAATCGACTTTCAGCTATTAACATCGAAATTGTTATTGTCAAAATTGTAGTAGAAAATGTTTGGAACAATTGAATTGACACGATATTATTAATTGCTATGATTGTAATTATAAGCAGAGGCTCGTTAAGTTTCTTAATTATTATTTTTTATTTGTTGACGATATGTGACTTCAGTTGCAAGGAACCCAAAGATTGCGTCTTCTTCTAAGTTCTGTTACTAAGTAAAATAAAGTTTAAATACAATTAAAATTCACAAAAAAAATAGAGAAATCTTTTATTTTATTATCATTGCATATAAATTTGTCAAACTGATAAGTTCCTGACATTTTATGGGTATGGGTATTTTTGACTGGTCTTTTAGTTTACTGTTTAGGGTCCCTGACTGCTAAACGGTCGTGGCTCTGATCCCCATCCAGGACAATTTTTTATATGTCTGGTTGTAATTTATCCAATAATATGTATGTTTTTGAAAATATATGAGTATGTTTATCAGTTTTCTGGTTAGAGGCTGTGCCTAGTCTGGGATCAGATAACAGTATGTTATTTGTGCTAAGATATTTTATTTCTTTCATAGGCATTTCTAATCATTTATTAAAATATAATACTAATTACAGTTTAAAGGACACAAAACTGAATTCAAGTTATTTAAGTTTTTGACAACCGATTGAAACTAAATTATAGAACCACTTCGAAATCATCTCTATCGATTCAAAAAATAATGAATTAAAATCGATTTACAAATAAAAGAAAAATCAAGTCACTTACATACAATAAAAAAATATTCTTTCTCTTGAAGTCACAGAACAAAGCAACTTCCATAAACGATTAATTTTTTAACAAAACTCTACTTTAAAATCCGCCATTTTTTACATTTATAAGTGGACGTTATAAATAAAATTTACAGCTGTCTTGTCTCGCACCATTACCGATTAAAATCGATTAAAACGATATCGGTCATAATTGGTCTGCGCACGAGTTTCTCGAAACACCGTAACAGTAATGATTGCCAGATTACCGACCGCTTTATACCTATAAAGGTGTCAACGAATTAAAGTGTTATGGTTAATATTGAAATGGAAACGAGAGATCGCGAATTAGATTATTAACATAGCATAATTAAAGAAAATATTAAAATTAAGCGTAATTTTAGGATGCATATATTCTTGGAAACAGATTTATAATAATCAGTATTTTTTATCTTATGATTGTTGGATTATTATGTCTATGTTATAGACATAACAATCCAATTAAAAACACGATTACTAATAGTCTTGCTTTTCTATTATTTGAACTTTATTATTAATAAACATCCAAGCAGTTTAGCACGTTTATAATAAAAACCAAGTGCGAGTCGGACTTGCGCACGAAAGGTTCCGTACCATTATCTATAAAAATGAGCAAGAAATTCACGTTGGTTGTATGGGATCCCCCTTAAATATTTATTTTATTTGTTGTTAAAGCGGGAACAGAGATACATCATCTGTGAAAATTTCAACTGTCTAACTATTACGGTTCATGAGATACAGCCTGGTGACAGACGGACAGACAGACAGCGAAGTCTTAGTACTAAGGTCCCGTTGTACCCTTTGGGTACGGAACCCTAAAAATAACTGATTGCCATTTTGTCTCTTTCAGAATTTTCCTTCCGACACTTCTTTTTTAAACTTACACACATAGAGAACAATGACAAGTAACTAGAGGAAAGCCAATGACAGGCTTCTTAAATACAACGTTTTTATAAGTAAAAACTCTTTAGCTATGTTGAACACTTTTTGGGTGAACTAAATTCATGGAACTCGCGTTATCGTCACCAAAGCTTTCCGTGAGCTACACATACAACATGTAAGTTAATTAACGCACATCCTGAAAATAGTTTGTTCTGAATCGTTTACTGAATCGATTTATATCATTTTTAATATATATTATTTTTTATTGCAAAATAATTGAAACTATGGAAATTATTGTCATATTAATCCTGAACAGTCAAAAAAAAATGAAATGAATATTATTTGTATTCACAAAAATCATTCAATACAAAAAAAAACCAAAAATAAACTTTATTCCAAGAAACTAATTTAGTAAATAACAATGCATATAATTGTTAAATTCAAAATTCAGTGTATGTATTATGATTACAACATAATATTCTAATTGGGGTGTTTGAGTGTGTGCGTTAATTACGTGTAACGTAATTAGTATATGTTTCAAATAGAACAACGTTGTAGAAACCATTGGGAGAAGCCAATATCCAGAAAAAAATAACAGGCTGATGATGTTATGTGTGTTTATAATATGCTTGGATATTCATTATAATTTTATACATATATATTATGCATAGAGATCGCACTTGCTCCAATTTCGACCACTAAGTTTCTATTGTTAAAGACTATAGACATTGAAGACAATTAATACTAATCTGTACTCAGTATTGACACTCAGTTTGTCATCTCTTCTCCGTTTGTCAGTGTGTCAAAAGAATGGTGGTATGTGTAACCTTTTATTTTTATTAAAATAATTTACTTCTAATACCTATTATATAAAATATTAGCTTTCTGCACCCCTTCCCCATATGAATTTTAACTGTTCCAAATTTCATACTCCGGCGTATTAAAGACAAATAATATTCATCTGTTCTCAGTTACAGTACAAAGATTTTTCTTCATGTATTAATATTATGATTTTTCTTGTAAGAGCAACACGTACGTACTTAGTAATGAAAACCCTATCGTTTCCTCTCCTTTGAGATTATTTGTCACAATTTTACGCAATAACCGTATATAAATACGACACCCGATCAAACCATTTATGTGTGTAAATTTGCTAAGTTATCTATATTTATAAGCCGTAATTTATACAATATAACCGCTTGTTATTAAAATTATGTTTACATGGCGTATGAAGGGGCATCGTTTGCTAATGTTCTGTATACCATTATTATAATAACTAATTACTATGAACTCGCCATCATGATCGATTATCGATACAGAAATGAATCGATATTAAAATCGATAAACACATTTGTTATCGATTGTATCGATAACAAAGCATTGAAATAATACTTAGTGGCATTGAAACAGCGCGGTGGGACTGGGGATCTGTAGTACTGGTTTTTTAGAACCTAATTCTTGCACCAGGTGAAAACAATGTTGAGTCTAATTCAGTAGACTCCAGCACATCAAGCTATCCCTAAAAGCCAAATTTCCCCAATTGAAAGTAAACCTTAGGTTTTTGTGATGAAGTTAAAAATCTATAAAATAAATTTGACTCTTTTTAAATTTGTCTGTACGTGCAATCTTTAAAACTTAAGCACCATATTTATCAACCCCATTTATGATGAGACAATATATACATAGACTCGCGTCTTTTTCTCAGAGGGGAAGGCAGAGACAACGAATTTCCATTTATCGCGATCCTTAAATCCCTCTTTAGTCTCGTTTACTCTCTATATATTCTTCATACATGTTCGCCTGTTTATAATACTTCCGAGTTCTGACATGACCCTTCTTGAGAACACCTTCATAGGTCAGATAATACATTGTTTTTATTATATTATGACTTAGCAAAATTCACAATCCTATATAATGTCCCCGACATAAACAAATGTAAAGAAAATTTGTTAATGCGTATGTGTGTCCTTGCACGTTTAATTCTGGTAGCTAGTTCGATAGGTCAAATAGAGAGCCGAGACCAGTAGGAAAAAAGCAAGGACTATTTAAATTTGCATAAAGTACGAAAACCATGGGCCATATTTATGGATGTTGGAAAGAAAAATTATCACTATGACATGGCTATCAATCCTTCCTTCCTTCCTGTATGGGCAGTGGTTACCCTAGTGTCAGAGTTGTTCAAGCCGCTCAATAAGCCTCTGACATGGCTTGACGACTATTGTCAAACGACTATAACTGGACCGAGAGCTTAAAAACAGCTCAAAAATTAAAGCACGTTGGTAGTCACCCATCCATAGACTGATTACGCGCTTAGGTGCTTCACTTCGCCGATATTTCGGACTGGTGTGAGAAACTAGCTGTGAGTGCCTCACGCATGTAAATCATAATGAATTATCAATTTAGTTAGTTCATTTAGGCACCCAAAAAAATTGAGCCCAAATTTGGGCACAGGTTTCAAAGAGTTATATATCAACAGAAAAATCCAAAAAAAACCCGCCCCGGTATCGAAATCCAGTACTTTTATACATACGGTAGAAAATGGTACTTCTAGATCACCGACACATTATGAATTAATAAATCTTCCATAAATAAAAAAAATCTTTTCTACACCATAACCTAGTCCTGACTTAGAGCCATTCTTAAAAATTAATTACACTTCGCTCAATTTATGTCTCAATTTGATCAAACCTCTCGCAATTTAAAACAAACCTTAAAGTTACAATTGAAAGATGAAAATTGGCAGACATAAGAAACTCAAGAAGTGTATATTGTGTAAAGAGCCTAAAGGTACACTCGCGCGCATAAATAACTGCAAGCAAGATATGAAGATGTCGAGTGTTTTAATGAAACGTCAAAGTATCAAGCTCATTGATTGCTCGCGAGAATGAATAAATCGAGCGCTCACGGTTACTTGCGATGTTTAAATCATTTCGCGGCTGATTGTACTTGTTTGTTTATGTGGGTGATGTGTGTACACGTGGTTAAGTAACTCATTATCAATAAATTTGTCTTATATAGACGGTGGGGTATGAAAGGGCTTTAAGAATGAACGTTCTCATCTCGCGTTGTTAAAGGTTATTTAGTTATTACAATGTAATAGTAATTCAAGATATTTCAATATAAAGAAGCTCCGGTCCTACATATTTTTTTATTTCACTTGTACTGCATGTGTGGCGCGGCTGGTGAGACAGTCGCCTCGCCTCTTCATGTCTCGGGTTCGAGTCCCGCGCCGGACAACTATTTGTGTGACCCATGAATAGTTGTTCTGAGCCTGTATGTAATTCGTGTCCGTCTATTAGATTCCCTAGAGAACACCCTGTATCGTCTTTAAAAAAAATATTAAATAATTAAGATCCGCATTTGATTTATATACGTTGGTAAAATAAATAAACAACTATAAAAGTCTAATTGTGTGGCAGGGCATATTATTAAAGTTCTGGTTATTTGAGTAACAAAAGTGTTTGGGATTGAGTCGCTCTTCATTAAAGCAGATAAAATATATATTATATAATTTGAGCAACATTTATTAAAAAAAAGGATTCGGTTTTTGATCCAAAGATTGTTAATTCGATCCTCGTACAAGTGTAATTGTGTGTTCATGAACTTAACTATTTATTTAAGTCATGTTTCGCATTTATTTACTACATTACATTACTAAGAAGTACGGAATCCTTCGTGCGTGGGTCCGATTCGCATTTGACCGGTTTTTTGGTGGGTCGTATTCATAATACAAGCTTCGTTTAGTATGGCCTAGGTGGCGTTATGTGATATGTGCCATATATTTCTTTATATTAAGTTGTGAAGTTTTTTTATTCAATAAGTATTAAATTTTTCTATAATAACAAAATAAATGAAATTTAAACAATCAATTGACGTCAATCTATATAAGTATTTAGTACCTTTGTTTTCACTTTTTTACTTTGCTTAATGTGTCATTTCTGTCAGAATATTTTGCTCAAATTTGACATGAACTGATCTGAACTGACAGGTGACAAAAAGTATTCTTATAGCGTCCCCACATTAGTTTTTTTTTTCTACGTAGCGTTCAAGATCATAGACAATTATTGTTCTTAATATAAACATGTTGTTTTCTTTTTTGTCTTACGGTGACACCAGTTATAAAAAAAACGAACAATTAACGTCAACATTGACAAAAAAATACATATATTATGCTTGTTACTTTTGAACACCTTTTCTTCAATAAATATTCGTGTAACATAAATTTATGCCGAACAGTGTAAAAATGACATTTGCATTATTTATACTGTGGGAATTGACATGTGCGACAATAAGTAAAATTATAATAAATAAAATTTTACTTTATAATATTTGCTTTCATATTTTAAATAAATATTAAAAACACCTTCAAGAGTTTAAAATAACCTTTTAGTTTGCAAAGAAAGCCCCTTTTAACTCCATGTATAATTATGTGACATTACTTTCAGGTACAGATACTTTACTTACTTTACTCGCCTTTTGTTTTAGTGGTTAGTGGCTGTTAAGCAAGGTCGTGGGTTCGATCCCCAACTAAGGCAAATATTTGTGTGAAGAACACGATTATTTGTTCTGTGTCTGCGTGTATTTATCTATAATATGCATGTATTCAGAAATATATGAGGGTAAGGCCGTAGATTTTGCCACTTTGTAACGAATAGTAACATAGACACTTCTTTGTTACGATAACGTAAAAGTAACGCGAAAGTAACATATAATTTTGCAAGGGTGATTTCATATCGCACTCTGAAGTGAAAGTTTGTCATAAACTACTTGGATAAAAAATAATGGATCGAATTTCTGTCTTATTTGGTAAAATTTTTGGCTAATTTCTTAACATTTCAGTGGTAACAAAATAAAAATTAGTTTTGCGTTTGGAGGAAACAGAAAAACAATTAAACCATCTACAGTTTAGAGTTATTTATTACGAAACCATGGCAATATGTTCACTTAATCAATGGATGACAATCCAAAACTACATTCGAAGGAATCAGGTAACAGATAAACAAAAGGAAATGAAATAAAGAAAAAAAACATAATCTGGCCTCTTGTGCACTTTAAGTAAGAAAACTTAAAATTGTTATTATTCAAACTCTCCTCCTCAAACACAACAACAACATTCTATTAATTATGAAATACAAGTTTTACAAAATATAATAATACTCTAAAACATAAGTCAAACAGTGAGATCGGTAAAGTTTTAAAAGTAAAAACGATCCTACTGTGAGGTAATGCAGTAACATATTAAACACCTAGTAATAGACTCTTACAATAGACTCAAACACTAATAAATAAAATGAATATTATTTATACTTATTCGGTAAGTAATTGTAAAATCACAGGACAGGATTAGTAAATCAAGATAGACGTAAAAAAAATATTCTCAGGTAATATCTAACTATAATACTGTCATTTATGTTTAAAATAAAGTTAGTTTGCATATTTTCCCACTCTCCTCTAATTCTCTTTTTTCAGTCTGTATAACTTCTCCACATTGTTCTTCTTTTTCTTCAGTCTGGATATTTTCTTCTCTTCCTTCAGTCCGCATATTTTCAGCAATTTCATATTTTTCTCCGTGCTTTGTTGTCAGACTAGCCTTACTGTAAACTAGCCTTTACAAACACTTATGTTACGTCACATAAAACCTTATGTCACCGGTAACATAAAAGTATCATAAAAGCAACGTACAAGTAACATATTATTGTTTAGGTCATAATTTGAAAATAAAACAGTTTTTCATGCCAAGACATGCTTTCTCGATCAATGTTAGCTTTGGCGCATACGTGAATAGTATTTTAAATATAAACTACTTACCTTCCAAAATTGCAGAAAACTTTTTTTATATTACTGACGAAATTCACGCATGTAGTTTTTGACAAGATCCAAAGAGAACAAAATGGTGCTTCTTTTTGATTTTTAACATAGCTGTTTGGGGTTGCCAACCTAATTCCCACAATTAACCCAGTTTTATATAAAGACTAGATATTACTCGCAACACTGGTATCATAAAAAAGTAACATAAAAGTGTTAAAATTGAAGACATGTTTTGTAACTAGGATAAGAAATAAACAAATAGTGTTTGAACTCAATGTTATATTGAATTAAGTAGCTCAATCATCGTACTTTCCATACGTTTAACACTTTATGTCGAACCTCTTACACTATCTGTAACATAGTCGATTGTTTTCGGATCGCACTTTTAGGACATTAACTTTTTATATGAAACTGATAGATGTCATCAACGCATTTAAATTATTAAAAAAAAATTACTCAAAGTGGATTGTTCGCCTAAGTGGTGTTACTTTGCTACTGAAGGCGTCGATTTTCCATCTAACCTCAACGGGTTTTTATATTATTCATATTAAACCATGAGGTACACACGGCTACATTATCAAGCTATACATTACCAGTATAAAATGATCCCGCGTTGTATGGGATTTTCATACAATGAGAGGTCAGCTTATATTGGAAAAGTGTAGCTTTATATGTAGCCGTGTGTACAGCGTGGCTGACTGCAAGGAAGATCACCACCCGTTCTCGAAGGAATATCTACCAGAGAACGGGCAGCAGGTCTCTGAGTATTAGGACCATCATACTGCGATCGCCAACCCGCGATTATGGCGTATCGCTCCAAATTATGGACATAACTCCATTGTGGAAATCTTTCGGGAAGTATTTCTCCAGCAGTTAACCTTATTTGGCTGACATAATGATGATAATGATTATAAAGGATAAGTAAGTAGATAGTCATCATGTTAGCCAAGTTATGTCCACAGCTGGACAAAACCCCTTCACAAAGAATGGGGAGATATGCCATAATCGCCAGGCTTGGCAGACGAATTGGCAATCGCAGTGTATGGTAATCGTTCACAGAAAAACGGTGCAGCCCGTTTTCTGGTAGGTATTCCCTCGGAATGATTTCTACGCCCCCGCGGGATGAGGTGGGGTGATGACATTCTTGCCTTCACCACACAGCGCAAGTACATAGTAGTGTATTTGAAATTTATACAGAAGCTAGAAGTACTATATTCGTGAGTAATGCCGTACAAATCAATAACACTACCACCTGCACATCGTAACAAGTCAGCACATACCTACGCAAGTGTAATAATTACACAGACCACAAATAAGACGATAGGCCGTATTATTAAGGGATTGTACCAGCCAATCTTGGTTCATCACCATCATCATATCAGCCGAAACACATCATCATCGAAGGCACCCACCACTGCTGTACAATGGACTGTGCATGTATTTGTTTATTTTTTGGAAATGGTTTGCTTTAACTTGACAAATACTGTCAGTCTAGGAGGATTTTACTTCATCACGGGACAGTAGGCGAGTAGCACTAGGAAATAAAACTCCAAGCTAAGTGATCTGCGCCAAGGGGTACTCGCATTGAGATGTCAACCTTGGCTCAGGGCAGTTACTGCTACGTGAAGATGTTTGAAAGGGTCTGCTTTAAGGCCATTTTTTATACACAAGCTAGTTTGCTGCTCATTTGACTGAGGATCGGAGAGGGAATTTCATCAAAACGAATGCAAATAACGGGTCATAAAGTGGATAATACGTTAAGCATCAACATTTGCGCAAAAGATTCTCGTTCATAAGTGGACATGTGCCATGTTTGCCGATCGTACATCGGGCCCGGTGCTGGCAAATCCTTATTATGAACATGTACTTATAATTACTGCCAGTTTCTTTAATATTTATTTATATGCACCTGTTCGTAATTAGTTCTTTCATCGCCTCTTCGCATTTAAAGCTTAATCTTGAACTGTTGATAACTGGTTACTTAAATTAACATCCGCTGTTTAAGTATCCAAATAACCAACTGGTAGCTGATTTAATTTAAGACTAATGTAGTAGTAGTTGCTGTGTGGCTGACGGCATAGAATATTGCCACCCCATCAGACCCCGTGGGGGGCGTAGAAGACTTCCCGAGGGAATATCTACTGGAGAACGGTCAGCAGCGTCTCTCTGTCTACTATGATCATCATACTGCGATCGCTAACCCATCTCCCAAGCGTGGCGATTATGGTATATCCTTCCAAATTATAGACACGACTCCATTGTGTAAACCTTATAGGGAAGCTCTTGTCCAGCAGTGGACTTCATTCGGCTGGAATGATGATGCTGTAGTCAATAGTAAGTGTTAATTTTAATATATAGTTGAACTGATAGGCTATTCCAGGAATAGTTATATGGTTAGTTGATCAGTGCAAATTTGGTTTGTAACGTGGCAAATAAAAATGCTTTTAAAAAGTGACGTTATCTTCTGACATTTCCCTACAGCCAGTTGTCTCCGTCCTTTGAAGTCTTGACGTCCTATAAAAACTTAATAGCTACCTAAAGCTAAAATATTTTAATTGGCGATACGAGAACCCCTTGAATTTATTAATTGATATGTATCTATTTTGCTAGAAATACTTACTTACTTTAGTTTATGCGCAGAGGTTATTACTTATCAGTAAGTATTTGTATGGGAGTAACAGTATAAATCTGAAACATTTATTATAAATGTTATTAATAGAAAAGTTTTGCAATACACTTGGGTGACTTTTGATAATTACATATATGTTTAAGATACATAAAAAAATCAAAACAATCTACTTGTAAAATGTAAAACATACAAATTCATCAAAAGTTTTTAAAACATCTTTTGGCGTGGTTGGGTTTCCTTTCACGCCACCTGCAGGTCGTGGGTTCAATTCCCACCCAAGACAGATATTTGTGTGCATGAACATGTCTGTTTGTCCTGAGTCGGGGTATAATTATCTTTATAAGTATGTATTTACAAAAGAAAACTATTACATATAAAGTTCTGCTTGGTTTGGGATAAGATGGCCGTGAGTGAATAATGTCGCAGGATATTATATAAATAAGAATGTGTTTTGTACACATTTCAATTCAATTTATTATTGCTTTCATGGGTTTTACATTGGTATTTTAGATTATAATACAGTACCAAACATGAAACCTGTAAGGGCACTGCAACAATACAATATACTTACAAATATTTTTTTGTCACAAACTTCACAATAAAATAGCATTGTCAATATCTCTAAAGTGTGTTTTTTATGTTTTTTTTCTTTATTGAATAGGCAGCGATGTAATAACGTTATTAAAAAATATATATAATTTATTTTTTTACCGACCACTATCTTATTAGTGTTTACATTATTTATGTATTTATGTCAAAATTTTTGTTAGTATTTTAACTGGATAGATTTACATTACCTTATCTAATGTCCTTAGAGCCTGGCACCGCAATTTAGCCCCTCTTTTGTTGCGAGTGACCATGGCTGGTGGTGATATTTTACCATCAGTTGACCCACTTGCTCTTTTGCGCTACTGTATAAGTAACAAATAGCTAGGCAGGTTGTCCTTTCAAGTAGTAAAATATCATTGTTATATCAGTTTCTAATTAAACGGAAACAAGACCCTTAGCCAACTATGTTCACACTCCATGTAATGCTAGAATAACTAGATAATAATTATGAATAATACATAGATCTAATTTTTCATAATTACACTAACGACACTGCAAACGAATAAAATGCGCCTGATCAGGTGTTGTTCTAAAGGTAATTATTTCAAGACATACTAAAATGACACATGAAATGAGCTGACGTATTTATATTTTAATTATAAGTTCTTGCCAAAGAAGGTTCACTTCCCAATCATCATATTTCATACGTTTTTACTATCGAATAGCAACACTGAAACGTCTCAGTGTTGTCACTCTAAAAACAATAATTAAAATAACTTTTGAGTTTTTAGTACAATTTAAAATGTTAATCGCTTCATTTTATGGTCTGTGTATATCTATATATTTGTCTCACTTCTGGCGCAGGCGTCTGGTGGCAGTCGCCTCACCACTTCGTGTTCTGGGGTCGATTTCCGCACAACACTTCTATTTTTGTAACCCATAAGTGTTGTTCTGAGTGTGAATGTATTTTGTGTCTGTCAATTGTAAGTTTGTTATCCGCGACACAGCTATCCATTTCCCAAGAGGGCGAGTTAATTTTGTAAATATCTTACCAATTTAAGAGTTGCTTGCACTTGTTGAAAGATCACTGTCTTAGCTAAATTTTCTCATTTCATCAATATTATGAACATAAATATACTTATACACTATATAATTATACTACTTTCCTATTGTAAATCCATAGTTATATAGATAATAACACCCAGATATTACCTAGATCAGGCGTTGACTTTAAACTATTGTGGTGTTTAGAATACATTTCTTTTCAATTACAAATACCAACAATTTCGTTTCACCCCATTCTTCGCCAACACCACTTTCAAATGTGTTTAATTTCACTTTCGTTTCAGTGTCAATTCTTATCACCCCTAATGAGTAATATTAAAATGAAGGGTTTAACTATGTCTGCTGAAAGACGTCTACTGCTGGACAGCGGCACATAATCATTCATTTGGGAGATATGCTATAATCACCGCGCTTGGTAGATGGGTTGACCATAGCAGTAGGATGCCCATTTTACTTAGAAAGATGCTGCTACCCCTTCTCTGATAAATATTCCCTCTGGACTACTTCTAAACCCTTAACGGGACGAAATGGGGTACTTATATTCTTCGCTGCCAGCACAGCTAAATATAAAAGAAACTTAAATTTGAATTTCGAATTTAACCATCGAACGCGTGTTCTATTCGATTATTTAAATTCATAAAGTGGTAATTATCGAAAAATAATCGTTTTTTACTACCGTTTATTCGATTCCTTATAAGCGTTATTGTTCATACTATGTTTCTTTTCGTAGTGTTGTATTTGCATACAATGACCATTATCGATTGTCGACACGAGTCGTAATGATAGGAATTTATTCGAATTATTTCTTGAACATGAGGTGTTTGGTTATAGTTACGTGTTCGGTTCGCCATATTTGTATGAAGAAACATGCAAATTTGCATACATACGGTTATAATTAAAACTGTCGTAACTTATTATGATATATTTAATTTTAATACGATATTAGTTACTTTGTTAGCCATTCAATTTATAATCATTTACATTGTAAATGTAGTCTATAAGGTCTATAATGCTATGCTAATCATATACGTCATGAAAGAACTTCAATGTTGTATTAATAAGTTGTACAACAAGGAACGTGTCGCAATAAACTACAAAAATACATTTTAACCAAAATGTATAATAATATTTGAATTATGTATTTCAATTAATTTTTAGACAAGTCAAGTTGAAATTATGAAAGGTGATTTTAATTCGTCGGAATAATTTTCAGTAAATATTATATTATGGCGCGATAAAAATAACAAGCATTTGCTAGCGGTTTTATTCAATTCAACAACATTTTCGAATTGCTATAAAAACATCATTATATTATAGTATTCTCTTGGTAACGATATACAACGATACTGAATCTAGACAAAAACGTTTTGGACTCCGCCTACAGTTTCAATTTCTTTAGAAGATCATCAGACAAAAAACTACTCGCAAGACGTCGTTAGTCGAACTTCACTGTTTTAACGGCTCAAGCAGTTACATAAACTTTTTGATTGCACGTGTGGCGCAGCGGCTATCTTATCTTATCATATCTTTGATCCCATCAATGTACTTGCGTACAGCACTTCGACCCTTCAGGATCTTTTGTACTATCCCCCACTGGTTTTTATTCTATCCCTACAGCCCTGAATGAAGTCTTCACATAATCCAGTACGCTTCTTAGAGGTAGATCGTTGTAGTCTCATGGTTCTGGATATGCCAGCCCCAGGATGGCCATTCTGTGTCTTGCCAATGCATCGCAGCGGCTAAGTCAGTCACCTCGCTGCTTCGTATCGCGAGTTCGCGTCCCACGCTGGACGACACAGGGACTGCTTGCCTAGTGCGAGCGTTGTCTTAAAAAAAAAACTACTTGGTGCTCATAGAAAATTGCTTTATCGGGTTGGGTAAGAGACGGGCGAGTTTAAGCAGATACGCGGTAAGTTTATGCTTAGTTGGAGTATTCTGACTGTAGTCTTTAGACAGCAGTAATGAGGCACTCATAGCTGGATGCTCTTACCAGTCCGTAAGTGATCTTAGTCAGTCCATAGATGGGTAATCGCCAAAGTGGTTTAATTTCTGAGCGTCTCCGTGCTTCGGAGGGCACGTTAAGCTGTCGGTCCTGGTTTTAGTCATTCGACAACAGTCGTTAAGCCATGTCAGAGGGTAGCCATTGCCCATACGATAAGCAAGTAAATAAGCAGTAATTTAACTATATCAGAAGCCTACTGGGCGGCTTGAACAACCTTAACACTAGGTTAACTACAACTCACACCATAAAATAATAACAAATAAGTGCTATTGTGAAATATTTTACCAACATATTCTTCACGTATACCTTGTTCGTTGTTTGCAAGCTCCATACTTTAGTCAAACTAACCTGGGGCAAGACGTTGATTCGTGAACTCTATATGGAGTCATAATAAAGCTTTCGCACCTTTCTGAGAAGAAATATATTCGAATGTTGACTTATATATGTCTGTGTAAATAGGGTAAGGTAGACAGAACATGTTACTTTTAAAAATGGATACTAAAGGTCCATCTTTTAGTATCCATTGTTAAAATAAACATGTTCTGTCTACCTTACTGATTCAATAACGAATCATTTTGCCGTCGAAATAAAAATACTGCTTAAAAATCAGTTTTATATATATATATATATATATATATATATATATATTATGACTTTTGCATAATACTATATGTATTATGCAAAAGTAATAATATATAAAACTGATTTTTAATAAGTGATGGTTCTTTAGTTAAAGAATGACATGCGCGTTCTACAAATCTACTAGTCTATTTCCTTATGCGGCAACAAACATGCAATTCACATACAAAAAGCAAAACCAGACTTAGAGCAAGTATGTGGGATCGAACACTAAATTCGAAGGCTGAAATAATTGAGACGTTCATAGCCTGTTACAGGCAATTGTTAATATCTTTGGGGCTGGTCTTTGTCCAACTGTAGATATCTTACGGCAGATGTGAAGAAAAGTCTTATCTTCCTCCACTCCTCAGTTTGGTAACTTAGAGCGAGCTTAAGTATGGTAATTTTATTTTGGTTTAATTTTTGAGCGATTCAATATTTTGTCGGGCTCAATGAACTGTCGTCCTAAGTTGCAGTCACTAGACAGCAAATAATTATTTACAAACAGATGTACACACGGCTACATATCAAGCTATAAATTTCCAATATAAGCTGACCTGTCATTGTATGGAAATACTATTCAGATTATACTGGAAATGTATAGCTCGATGTGTAGTCGTGTGTACACGACAAATAATAATTATCATAATAAATAATAACTTTGTTCCCCTCGGAATCGAACTGCAATCCTCCAAGAAAATATTATAATGCATTACCTAAGAGACGTCATATTTTCCTAAAAGAGATAAAATCCAATTAGGAAGCATAACTTTAACGGAAATCGTTAACGGAAATAAATAACCAGTGCTGAACCTATTTCTCATTTAAGCTAATAGAGAAACTTATTAACATACTAGCAAAATAATTCCTCACTGATTAATAACAGCTCGGTGGAATCCGGGTTAAGAATCTAATCCCACCCACTCACCCACCACTGCACCTGCAAGCACGACCTGGGAAATCGCTAAAACTGTTTTAGATTTCGCAATGAATTTAATCAAAAAGAAAAACTAACTTGAACCCTTCTTTATGACAATATGTAGTAAAAATATTAGACTTAAACTAGATAATTAAACTTAAACATAATCTCTTGACAATAACTTCATACGAGCTAGCTAAATATCATTGCTATTATAAAATAAATTTTATAAATATTTTCATACAATCAATACAATGTGTACCTAAATATCTATGTTACTGGAAATAATAATGTATAGAACTATATTACTACAGACATGTTCTGACTATTTACAAGCGCTTTTTTAAAGTCTACGTGAATAAAAACGTTTTTTTATGTCAAGTAATGTAAATAAATGTTATATGTAACTATCCCAAAACCATTACCCATAGAACAAAGAATACTATCAAAACCGATCCACAAATGTTGGAGAAAATGCACTACATAGCTAAGTAATCATATAGTCGAATGGAAAACCTTCTTCTGAAGTGTCGGTTAAAAGGCATAAAACTGACTTTTCTCATAACTGATATTCTACATATACTGCTTTGTAAATACATACTTATATAGATAATTAACACCCAGACTCAGTACAAACAGATATGTTCATGAACACAAATGTCTGTCCCAGCTGAATATTTTTCTTCTATGGAAACTAAATCGCATTTTTATGTTTTTTTGCATGTTGATATACGACACCTTGTTCAGTTTCACTGGCAAATGAAGCACCTGAAATTATGTCGACTTTTTTTGTTACACTTTGTATAAGACATTTAGCGACCTGCCCCACTTCCGCACAGGTAGATAGTTGTATTCCATACGACTAATAGACCAAGAAGATAGCAATTACTATGAAATTAATTGTCCAAAGAGAAAAGTAACGTTTGCATTTTGATTTCACTTTTCAGCAATCAGTTAATTAGTTGCACTCATTATACCCATTTTTATAATCATCATTAGTCCATTATAATTACAACGGTATGCGAAAATGTGAACAATGATACTGAAAAACTTTACGAATAAAAATGTGCAATTGATACGAATGGGTAATTATCGATATAATTAAAACGCGTTACGCCTCTTCACTATTCTTACCGTTATGCGTTATTTGAAATAGGATAACATGAATGATATGAATTTAAGAAAAAGGTCTGAAAGGCATTCTGCTTTTTGCAAATATTGAGCTGAGTGTAATTAAGTAGATGTCTATAGTTTCACATTGATTTCAACATTTGTTTTTATTTTGTGATTGAATTATATTCGTTCCGAAAATAAAGGTATCGCCGACAAAATGAATATTATTCATTTTGGAATGATATGAATTTAAGAAATATGTCTGAAAGGCATTCTACTTTTTGCAAATATTGAGCTAAGTGTAATTAAGTAGATGTCTATACTTTTACATTGATTTCAACATTTGTTTTTATTTTGTGATTGAATTATATTCGTTCCGAAAAGAGAGTATATCCGACAAAATGAATATTATTCATTTTGGAATGATATGAATTTAAGAAATAGGTCTGACAGGCATTCTGCTTTTTGCAAATATTGAGCTGAGTGTAATTAAGTACATGTCTATACTTTTACATTGGTTTCAACATTTGTTTTTATTTTGTGATTGAATTATATTCGTTCCGAAAAGAAACGTATCGCCGACAAAATGAATATTATTCATTTTGGAATTATATAAATTTAAGAAATAGGTCTGAAAGGCATTCTGCTTTTTGCAAATATTGAGCTGAGTGTAATTATGTAGATGTCTATACTTTTACATTGATTTCAACGTTTGTTTTTATTTTGTGATTGAATTATATTCGTTCCTAAAAGAAACGTTTCGCCGACAAAATGAATATTATTCATTTTGGAATTATATAAATTTAAGAAATAGGTCTGAAAGGCATTCTGCTTTTTGCAAATATTGAGCTGAGTGTAATTAAGTAGATGTCTATACTTTTACATTGATTTCAACGTTTGTTTTTATTTTGTGATTGAATTATATTCGTTCCAAAAAGAAAAGTTTCGCCGACAAAATGAATATTATTCATTTTGGAATGATATAAATTTAAGAAATAGGTCTGAAAGGCATTCTGCTTTTTGCAAATATTGAGCTGAGTGTAATTAAGTAGATGTCTATACTTTTACATTGGTTTCAACATTTGTGTTTATTTTGTGATTGAATTATATTCGTTCCGAAAAGAAACGTATCGCTGACAAAATGAATATTATTCATTTTGGAATGATATGAATTTAAGAAATAGGTCTGAAAGGCATTCTACTTTTTGCAAATATTGAGCTGAGTGCAATTAAGTAGATGTGTATACTTTTACATTGATTTCAATATTTGTTTTTATTTTGTGATTGAATTATATTCGTTCCGAAAAGAAACGTATCTCCGACAAAATGAATATTATTCATTTTGGAATGATATGAATTTAAGAAATAGGTCTGAAAGGCATTCTGCTTTTTGCAAATATTGAGCTGAGTGTTGTTAAGCAGATGATTGAATTATATTCGTTCCGTCGGCAAAATGGAACGTATCGCCGACAGAACGAATATTATTTTATTTTATTCATTATGGAATGATATGTATGTAATATCTGATAATAAACACTACACATTAATTTTGTATCTAAATACAAAATTAATGTGTATGCTTTATTATCAGACTGTCATGGATTGCCGATCAGAATGCCGGATTCTATTATTTATAAAAAATATTATGCAAACATTATACCATTTTAGGTCCCAGAAATGTCCAACTAAAGGCAGATGCCATTGCCTAACTGCATTTTATACATACATAGACTCAAGCCTGTTTCCTAGAGGGGTAGGCAGAGACAACGGATTTTAATTTGTCACGATCCTTGCACACCTTTTTTGTTTTGTTTTTTTATTTCTTACATGCTGATTTAGGGTACTTCCGACTTGGTCTTTTTTGAGAACATCTCCAATTTAGTCAGAGAATAAATAAATATAAATATCTTGGGACAACTATATATAGCCTTTGCCTTTGCCTTTGCATTGTCTGAGAGACATTTTTTTTGGTGGCTAAACAAACCGATGCGAGAGCGACATAGCCTGCTGCAGGCCTGACAAGAGAAGTTTGCTGTGGTTGGTGCCGAGCCGCTTTCATGTCGCTTCTGTCTCTTATCAGCAAGTACTCCGAATCAGGCTTCGTCACAGATCTGACGAACCTCCACTACACGTTTTTCCCAGCTACAGTGGTCAATTTTAAAAGCGGCCATTCCCGCTTGGTGTATTCTTCAAAGTAAGTAAGGACAACTAACACACTGCCTTATGGTCCAAAACTAGGCAGAGCCTCTACTATAGCAACCAGATAACTGATAATCATACTTATGGATTTCAAAAATACATACCTTTTATAGATAAATTACACCATCATCACACAAAGATTTATCTCGGGTGGGAATAGAACCCACGACCTCTGGCTAAGCAGCCAGAGTCACTAGACCAACAGACCACAAGTTACGACGTCTGCCCCTTCTGGTTGTATATTTAATATATTCTATTTAACGTGTAATCTTATAATGATAAATAAATATAATATATAATATCAAACATTAATTATTAGCTATATAACAAACTTTACATTAGGAGAATTGAAGTTTAATTTAGATACTAACCGTGAATAAAAAAAAATAATATAATAATACCCTGGGATATTATTCACACACAGTCATCTGATCCCTAACTAAGCAGATCTTATACCATGGAAACCAAATAACTGATATACTACATATACTACTTTAGATATAGATATAATAACACCCAGACTCAGGACAAACAGACATGTTAATGCACACAAATATCTGTCCTGGGTGGGAATCGAACCCACGACCTACAGCGTGCATTTACAAACCGGCCCGAATAATAGTACCTATTGAATAATCATAAAACCACGATTTCCCTAACTCATAATGAAAGAATATTCTAGAACAAAGCCGGTAAACACGACTGGCAGCAAAACAAAATCATATTATGCAAACATTATACAATTTCACGGCGCAGAAATATCCCAAGCTACCTTTAAACTGAAACCCAACTTTAATGGATCATTATAGCCAACACCGATAAACGATGCAATCCTCGTTCCAACAAGACAAACATACTGCACGATTCACGAACTCAGTATTAGTGACAAAATGTTTTTACGCCTGTGTTTTAACCTTTTTGTGTTAACCGCCTTGTTTTTGTTTTTAATGTACTTGTTTTTGTTTTATCGAGTTTTAATTAAGTTTTAATTTTATCTTGCGGCTCCCGTTGTTTTTAATTGAGTATTTTTTTGGGATTGATACGGTGTGAGTTATGGTGTGGTGTAATGTTTTTAATTGTTCGACAGATTTGGTAGAAATGTCGCGCTTGACTTATGTTTAGAGATGGTGCGGTGATAATTACGATTGGAATTTGTATATAGTGTTAGTCGCGATACGTTTGAGTTTACTAAACTGGAACTGATTGTACATCATTAGGCATGACTTTACTAAGAATCATCAATTAAATAACATTCTGCAAAATAATCTAATTAAAATCTATTATATACTAGCTGTGCCCGCGACTTCGTCCGCGTGTTAATTAGTTTATTTTGTTTGTTTTTTGTTTTTTTAGTAAAATAAATGACTTTTTCTAAAATAAAAGTAGCCTAAGTTACTCCTTATTACATCAGCTACCTGCCAATAAAAGTCCCGTCAAAATCAGTCCAGCCGTTTCAGAGATTAGCCGTAACAAACAGACAGACAGACAGACAGACAAAAATTGAAAAAAATGTTATTTTGGTGTATGTACCGTATATATATATTCATATTTATGTAGTAAAAACCGGTTATTTCAATATTACAAACAGACACTCCAATTTTATTTATTTGTATAGATTTTTTCTTAAGAAACTGACGTGTACAACAATGATGTTGGTTTGGCCAACTAGACACCTTTGGCCACACATTTTTTATAGACAACGTCCGCACTTTATAATTTAATCCCTGTGTCACGGAGTACTTTACAAACATATAATAGACGGACACAAATTACATCAAGACTCAGAACAGCTATTTATAGGTCACACATATAGTTGTCCGGCGCGGGGCTCGAACCCGCCACATGAATAGGCGAGGCGACTGTCTTAGCCGCTGCGCCACACGTGCAGACAAAGATAGACATGGCTAGAGTTATTCATACATTCCTCGTATTAGTAACCTTATACATAAGAGTTATAAGCATAACTTTTACCCACAAGTGAAAAGAAAAAAAAGCATTATATAAAACGAGTGAGCTTCAGATAACACGACTGGAGTAAAACTTAGATATAAGAAATATAACTGGCTCTGAGAGAAAGAAAGAAAGATAATGTGTGCTCGCACCTCTTTCTCTTGCCCCTACAGTTATAAACGAAGCTTAACTCACTCTATTTTCACTAACTTATATCTCATTCTCACTTCTATTCGCCTCACCTGGTCACACTTTTCGTAACGCTAACGTCTCGTTTCTCTATACAAGAGTAAAGTTAATTCCACTGTTACGATAATAGTAGCTCTGTCGCTTTACAAGCTTTGTGAGATTATAAAACCTTATTATTTTCCTACATTCCTACGTTCCTGTTCTGACATGAAATTTACTTTATTGGGTGTTTCGGGAAAATACCCAATAAACTCCCCCATCTCATAGAGTATAGGGACGTAGAGGTCGTTCTGTATATCCGGAATATCTTCCTGATAACGCTCAGCAATGTCCCTCTGTGGACTATGAAAATCACGCTGCAATTGCCAACCCGTTAAGAAGTAAGTAAGTCTGACGATGGGAGGGGAGGAGTGGTTGTCAATAGGCTGACATGATGGTGATGATTAGAGAAAAGTGGGGATAAATACATTAATATAGGTGCTTGGACATGTTAATAAGCACTCTATCTTAAGCCCCCGCTCCCCTCGATTGTACAAAGGAATGCGAGCCTCTTAGACTTACTGTAAACCTATATAATATATATGATAAAACAAACCGCAGATACTAGAAGAAATCATATGATGTAATACATGATACAGCATGATGTCTTCAGAAAAAAAGATCATAAGAAGAAAAATAGAGAAAAACGCAGTCACAAATTCTTCTTTTCCCTACTTTTCCTTACATGATCTCTCCTTCTTGTGGCCAAGGAGAGAGTACAGGTTGATGCCACCACAGTGGGTACAATTTGAACTTGACTCGAAGTTTTTATTATTAGGGAGTTAAGGTGAGTTCCATAACGTTATAATAATATTTTTGGACGTTATTCAAACTCGGCGATCTGACCCCAAATTAAACAGAACTATGACAACCAGATAATTATTTATTATTATTATTTATTCACTTAAAGGCCAACAAGGACCAATTATAAAAAATACACTAATACAAAACAATACTTAAAATAACATACAGAACAATTACATTACAATACAATACAACAAAACAATCAAAACAATATTTCGACATCATCCCGTACATGTACCATGTCACAGTGATACATGTATTGGCAGTCGAATCGCTGGGCGAAGGCGCTCAGGATACTGTTCCGGCTGACCCGCACCCTGCGCACCAGGGATGTGCACCGCTTGCGCATTGTTGTATAAAAACAATCCACGCGCGCTTCGGCGAACATCCCTGAAGCGGTACAGAAGCGAGGCAGCCCCAACAACACCCTGAATGCATTATTGTATTGGACGCGTAGAGCGCCGTACTGCTTTTGCGTATAATTCACCCACAGACCGCTAGCGTAGAAGGACGTGCAAAATGCCCTGAACAGGGTGATCTTGACGTCTCTTGAACAGCGAGCAAATCTGCGTGCTATCATATTTGCACGAACAGACAACGCTCTACGCTCCCTTTCTATGTCATTATCGTCTTTCAGATCCGGGGTTAGCAAGTGCCCAAGGTATTTAAACTGTTCTACCCTACTCAGGAGCTGACCATTCAGTCTAAGTTTAGGGGTTTGACTTAGGGACCTTCCCCGGACCTGAAAGACCATCCACTCACTCTTCTTCACATTGTACACCAACCCATGTTGTCCAGCATATTTAGCGCAAATGTCGAGCAGCTGCGTCAGTCCACCTATAGAAGCACTGAGCAACACCATGTCGTCTGCGAAGCTAATATTATTAAGGCAGACTCCATCAATATGACAGCCGACATGTGTGCCGCTGAGCTCCTCCACAAGCGCGTTTATATACAGGTTAAAAAGTTTCGGCGATGACAGCCCCCCCTGCCTCACGCCGCATTCCAACCTGTATGGCGTCGAATATGCCCCTGACCACCGAACAACGTTGATCTGGTTCCCATACCAATATTTGAAAATACGGATTAGTTCCTCGGGCATCGTTGTTTGGTGTAATTTTTGCCATAGAATATCGTAAGAAACCAGATCAAACGCTTTCGATAAATCAAGAAAACACGCAAAAATGGGCGTATTTTTATCCGTGTAGTACTTGACAGTTTGCTTTTTTTTTCTTTTTTTTTTTTATTTGCTTCAATAATAGATATACTACTTTTCTTTTGGAAATACATACTTATATAGATAATTTGATGGGCCTGTTGGCGTAGTTGGTAGATACGCTGCCGTTCACGCCAGAGGTCGTGGGTTCGATTCCCGCCCGGGACAAATATTTGTGCGTATGAACATGTTTGTTTGTCCTGAGTCTGGGTGTAAATTATCTATATAAGTATGTATATACAAATGAAAAATAGTATATGTAGTATATCTGTTATCTGGTTTCCATAGTACAAGCTCTGCTTAGTTTGGGATCAGATGACCGTGTGTGAATAATGTCCCAGGATATTATTATTATAATTACACCCAGACTCAGGACGAATAGGCATGTTCATGCACATAAATACGTGTCCTGGGTGGGAATCGAACCCACGACCTGCGGCGTAATAGGCAAGCATTTACCAACCACGCCAATCAGCCCATTTAACGTGGCGTCAACTGTACTCTCCTTGCCACGACATTCTTATGTTTTCCTGACGCTCGTAAAGAGCTAATAAGATAACACCACAGTTACAAAGTTGAATTCTAGTTTATCTTTAATTAGATGTGCCACAGTCTCAAGTTGAAGACAGTGATACAAAACTAATTAAGTATATTCATTAGCTTATCTATTTTCTTGACTGCTGTTCTAGTGAAAGAATGTTCAAATGTGGAAACAATTCATGGGTTGTACAAACAGCGCATTAGTTATTTGTTATACAAGAGTGCAAAGTTGCTTTTTAACCGCGTGCTCAATTTTGATGACCGAGCAAGCAAAGGATTCTAAAATTAGAATACTGAACGTTAGCGAGGAAATCAAAAGAGCACAAGGTGAAAAATCTTCTAGTCTATCCCGCAGGCAGGCAGGCAGGCAAGAGGATTAAGAGAACTCTTAGGCATGTACGTTTCCTCAAGATGTTTTACTCTACCGTTTTCAGTACGAGATGGTAACGTTACTATCATACCATAAGACAACGCCAGCACTAGGAAATTTAATTTCTGTATCGCTGAAGACGTTACAAACATGCAATTTACGTATCATCCAGACTCGAGAGCACTTAGGGCGTTTTAAAAACGTTTTGGGCAATGGTGACTCTACATTAAGACTTCTAGATGTGAGCCACTCGTTTGAGGATCGGATGGGGGTATATCTATCAATACGAAAACAAACTAATGGAGGATTCACGGAGGTTGCGGCTCATTCACGGTCATACTATTGGATGGCGGGTACGATATATCAGATTGTGTAGAGTACCATGAGTGTTTATAATAACCTACTACCAACTAGGTGACGGACACCGTAGCCTAGTTGGTAGTGCTCCTGCCTACGAAGCTGGTGGTCCTGGGTTTGAATCCCGGTAAGTGCAAATATTTGTGTGATGATCACGAATATTTGTTTCTGAGTCATGGATGTTTTCTATGTATTTTAGTATTTATCTATCTATATAAGTATGTATATCGTCGCCTGGTACCCCTAAGCTTTGCTTAGTTTGGGGCCAGGATGATCTGTGTGACATTGTCCCTAGATATTATTATTATTAATAATCTGGACTGATTATAGGTAAGTAGTGTTATCATTTCTGGGTGGTGACGGCATAGAAATCGACCGAGGGAATACCTACCAGAGAACGGGCAGCAGCGATTTTCTGTGAACTATGACCATCAAACTGCGACCTCCAACCTATCTGCCAAGCGTGGTGATTATGGCATATCTCCCATTCTTTGAGGAGGCTTTTGGCCAGCAGTAGACCTACTTTGGCTGACATGATGAGTGTTATCAGTACTTGTACACAATTTTACTACCCATGCAAAAGCGAGGTGCTACTAATGAATTTCATTTGTGTTTTACTGAAGTAAAACTACTTACGCACGCTGGACTTGGTGAGTAGGTAAGTTGGTGGCAAGAGAGTTACGAAAAGTGTGATCGTGGGAGGCGAACGGAAGTTGAGAGGAAGATATAAGATAGTTAGCTAGGAAGAGAGAATTCCGTTTCTAACATTGCTGTAGACAGAGAGGTGCGAGTATGATTTTTTTTTATCTTTTTCTCTCTTAGCCAATTACGTTTCGCTTATCTAAGTTTTACTTCAGTCTTTGGTCTAAAGCGCACTGGTTTTTATTTATTGATGCTTTTAGTTAAGTTTCTCATAACGGGCCGATCAGAACAATACATCAATTTCTTACACTCGTTATTTTCTTTTATTGAAGCAGCGCTTGTTTAATTCCGGTTATCAGGCACAATGTCCCTCGCTACCTGTTAAATATGGGATCCGGGGTAACATCGAGTGCGCGTAGACTTACAACTGTCGTAGAGAGGTCCCGAATTTTTTTATCATCATATCAGCCGACAGACTATCACTGATGGTCAAAGGATATAGGACAAGCATTTTTTAATATCTATATAATAATACATTTTATATCTATCTAACTAAAGTTTAGACATAATGAGTAACAAAATGAATATGTATAACCTTTTTTTTTTTTTTTAGGGATAATGTCACACAGATCATCCTAGCCCCAAACTAAGCAAAGCTTGTACTATGGGTACCAGGCGACGATATACATACTTATATACATAGAAAAAATCCATGACTCAGAAACAAATATTCGTGCTCATCACACAAATATTTGCACTAACCGGGATTCGAACCCAGGCTACCAACTAGGCTACGGTGACCATCTAATCTATCGCCCAATATGGGATCTGAGTCACAATGCTTAAAATATAAAAATAAAGGAAGGTTAATATTTAGTGTGGCCTCTGTGAAGTCGCTTCTGTTATTGACTATAAGTATTTAAATCACTGTATTATAATATATAGCCTTACTTGGAAGTCATATATTTAATAATTCACCAGAAATCAAACCTACGTATATAATCTGTTAATCTCGGTCAGATGCATTAGTATTTCCGCTACCTACAGACTATACAAACAGGTAGGTAATTAAATTTTTCTTTTCAACATTTTTATGAAAGACCTCGGTGCCTTTCAACAACCTTATTATTTTAAAATGTGACTCATGTTCACAGTTAGTTCACATATACCTAATATGTGAAAAATGATTTCATATCTTGAACAATTCCCAAACTACTAATAAGTATTCTAGGATATTAGCATTTTTGTGATAGTATGCCTAAATAAAAATTCGTAACAGACACCGAATACCACAAACTTCATGATACCCCAGAGAAAGTGACAACAATATAACTAAAGAAAAAGAGTAAGAAAGAAAGAAATACCTTTATTTATGGTATACAACTAATTTCAATGAAAGTACTTAAAGCAAAACATTATTTTCCCTATGTTGCCATAAAAATATATTGTATTTTTAAAGCTCACAATGTAGTATACATGTATACTGAAATACAAGTATTGTATGTAACTAGATTTTTTCATTCGTCGATCTCTTTTATCACAATGTATAGAAATCTTTAAATAAATAACAAGTTAGCTATCATTTTAAAATTTAAAATTAATACACCGAGCAGTTGGAGAGCAATCGAACCCGGGACACAAAGCGGCGAGGCGGCTGTCTTAACCGCTGCGACACACGTGCAATTACTTCCGATAAATATCACTTAACACGTGAACAGTGTTTTCGATACCTTTGACAGTAATCTAAATCTATACATATAATAAAATTGTAGGAAAGTCAAAACTGTACATTGAATATTTTTTTTAAATTATATTTGGGGCGTGATCTACTACTATATCTGACTTTCGACCAATAACTTCACTTAAGCAAAAAATACCTAAAGACACCATTATGGGGTTCGGGCAATAGCTCAGGGCACCGCCGAAGTAAAAAGGCTTCGATCACTGGCACAGACTACAGGTACGGGATTGCATATCAGGAGTTACGGGGTCAACATGATCCTCACCATAAAAGAATGCAAACTTCAGCGATATTTACGCGAAGAAATGCTGCAGCGTTTCTATTCTAATTGACCTCAGTGTATAATCTTACTTACTTATCGTATGGGCAGTGGTTACCCTAGTGTCAGAGTTGGTCAATCCGCCCATTAGGCCTCTGACATGGCTTAACGAAAGCTCAGAAATCAGCGAAATGCTCAGAAATAAAACCACTTTGGCGGTCACCCATCTATGGACTGACCGCGAGCCTAGTTGCTTAACCTCACCAATGACTTACTGACCGGTGGAATCATCTGGCTATGAGCGCCTCGCCTCAGGCCACGTGCTCCTCAGTGTTTAATGCAGTGAAATGATGTAAACTAATGTAAAATAATTAAAAAAAATTGATTTTTATCAGTTAGTTTCATTCAGAAATACTATAAAAAAATATGAATAATTAACCAACTCTATTCTGTCATTTACTTCAGTCTACTCTCGAATGTCTTACTCATCGGGTGCCGAAGTCATAAATTCGGCCGGCAGCTCATTTGAATGCGACCGATTGTGATCGACGGTTGCGCCCGCGCACCAATTTATTGCTCACGCCCCATACACAAGGTTTAAATATTGAACCGAGAAAAGCATCGGATTTTGTGCACTATGTTTGTATAAACAGTGGCTAGAAGGAAAGTTATATGTACGTAGATTTATAAATATTTATGGTTTGGGAGATGAAAGTTTCCTGACGATAGTAAGGCAATTGGCCAACAATGCACTATATGAGTCTGGTCTTGAAGAAAAAAAAACATGTGAATATCTTGGGTCTGCCTAGTTTGGGATCAGATGGCAGTGTATTGGTTACATTGTCATCTAATCCCAAACTAGGCAGACCCTGTACTATGGCAACTAGAAAACTGATAAATAAAATAATTATTTATAGGTACTTAACTATATTACCACAAACATTTTCTGACTATTTTCAAGCGTTTTTTTAAGTCTACGTTTTTTTTTATGTCATAGGACGACAAACGAGCAAGCGGGTCCCCTGATGGTAAGTGATCACCGCCGCCTATGGACACTGGCAACAGGTGTCACGGGTGCGTTTCCGGCCTTTAAGAGTCAGCAAATAAGTGTTGCTGACCCTTCCCCTCACCCCTTTGAGCTCTGGCGACCTTACTCACACGCAGAAACACATCATTAAAGTTATTTTAAAGAATGTCTTTTGTAAGGTAGGAGGCACTTCCCCAGTAGGGCTTGCTCTTTGAGCGAATGAACGCTGTGCTTTACCTCTCATACACTATAATGAAAACGTTTTATATTTTATTTTGTAAATATAAAACTTTAAAATTTCAATATCTTTATTTCCACGTATTATTTTTTTCCATAAACTCATTTTCCATACATTAAATCTTATAATTATGTTAGAAAGCATAAACCAGTGCACTATGGAGAAAACTCAACGTTTTATAGATACTGCGAAAATTGCACAATTAACTTACTTTTTTTAAACAAATTACATACGTTGCAAGTTGTAGACTACTAAGAAAATATAACCTGCCATAAGTAAGCTACTCATATAGGGGTTCTGTGTCTACCAATTTATTATTGGATCTAATAAAGGTTCGACTCGTACAATATAGGTTCCTTATTCATTTAGTAGAAATCTTTGGGAGGTATTTGTCCAGCAATGGACGTCTTTCGGCTGATATGATGATGATGATTAATTTGGTATTCTACTCAATAAGGATTGAGTTCAAGGCTGAGATCCACCACTATTCATTATTCGAAGAATGATCAATAGTTGTTGAAGGTCTTCGTTAAGTAACACTTAAAAAAAAAAATACTGCACGTGTGGCACAGCGGCTAAGGCAGTCCCCCCACCGCTACATGTCGCGGGTTCGAGTCCCGCGAAGGACTTTTATTGTGACCCATAAATAGTTGTTCTGAGTCTGGGTGTAGTTTGTGTCCGTATATTATATGTTTGTAAAGTACCCCGCGACAGAGGGATTAGATTTCCAAGTGCGGGCGATGAGTTAAAAAAAATATATGTATAGGGTATTTCATTAAGGTTTTGAAAATAGTGTTTACCTATAAGTAACTAGACATTGCACCTGCTGTGTGGTGACGGCGACAAATATCAGAATCAGAATATCATCACCCCATCTCATCCCGTGGGGGGCGTAGAAGTCGACCCGAGGGAATATCTACCTGAGGAAGGGCAGCAGCTTCCTTCTGATTACTATGACTATCTTACTGCGATCGCCAACCCGCCTGCCAAGCGTGGCGATTATGGCATATCCCCTCAAGACGATTCTTGAGGGAGGCTTGTCCAGCAGTGGACTTATTTAGCTGTAATGATGATGATGATGAACTAGACATTTAGATGCAAATTTTAAAGGTTACGTTATTTTTAAAGGTTAATGTTTAAGTTGTTGGTGAACAAAATAAATAAAATAAAAAATTATGTACCATTATTCCACTGGAACTGTACTCTTATTGAGAAAAACCCTACTGTCAATACCGATGAAATTAATAAAAAGAGGCAAGGAAAAACTGATTAAAGGTCAAATATAATGAGAAAAATAATAATATCGATGAACAAACCTCTCCAATCTTCAATTAGATGAGAGACCTGCTTTTCGCGCACTAATGTAGAGCGACAGATGCACAGAATGTCCCTCAGAATAACTGACAAGAGAAGTCAGAGGCCTGAATGGCTTGGACAAATCTGACTCAGGGTAACCACTGCTCAAATGAAATAGTTAAGTAAACTGTAAATTATCTATACTTACTTTCTTATCGTATGGACAGTGTTTACCCTAGTGTTAGAGTTTTACAAGCCGCCCAGTAGGCCTCTGACATGGCTTAACGACTGTTGTCTAATCACTATAACCGGGACCGACAGCTTAACGTGCCCTCCGAAGCATGGAGATACTAAGAAATTAAAGCACTTTGGTTGTTTAACCTCGCCGATCGCTTACAGACCGATGAGAGCTTCTAGCTATGATATATATATATATATATCAATCATCATCAATTTACTACATATACTACTTTTCTTTTATAAATACATAAAAAGTCTTACATTCCTCTATTAATATATGTTATACGTCCTTAATTAGTTTTTTATTCCAAAATAATTTAAACTACGGAAATTATTGTCATGTTAACCCTGTACAGTCAAAACAAATTGAAATGGACCATAAATCAAAGAAATAAGACTTTTAAATCGCAGTTTTATTTGAATAAAGAAAATAAAAATTTATTCCAAGAAACTAATTTAGTGAATAATAATGCATATACATGTTAAATAAAAAAAATCTGTGTATGTATTATGATTACAACATAATATTCTAATTGGGGTGTTTGTCTTTGTGCATTAATTAAGTTACATGTTGTATAAATGTATATATATGTGCACTTTAACTATTTAAGGACGTATAACATATATTAATAGAGGAATGTAAGACTTTTTACAGTTAATACTCGAAAACAATATCATTAATTTACTACAACGGAAAATTATGTGTTCAAGCATTCATCAAAACATAATTTACCGTTGCAGTAAATTATTGATATTGTTTACGAGAATAATGTGACACAAATGGCCGTTTTTCTTGCGTTGAATAAGAAACTTAAGTATACAAAATGTGTATGCATTTCTGTGAAAAGGGGTGCTTACAACAAAGTAACCCTGCTAAGTTTTATCTCTTGACTGGTCTTTTAATCTAGCGATCCTGTCTGCTAAGTCAGCGGTCGTCGGTTCAATCCCCACCCAGGAAAAATCAGTGTGATGAACACGACTATTTGTTCTGTGTCTGGGTGTAATTTATCAATAATATTTCGAAATATATCAGTGTGTTTAACGGCCTGTTTGCCATAGAGCAGGCTCTACCTAGTTTGGGATAATAATAATAAAATAAATAAATAAAAAAGGTTTTTATTCACGTAGACTTAAAAAAGCGCTTGTAAATAGTGAGAACATGTTTGTAGTAATATAGTTGTATACATTATTATTTCTAGTAACATAGATATTTAGGTACACATCGTATTGATTGTATGAAAACATAATAATTATTATAATATCCTGGGATATTATTTAGCTGATCCTTCTTGCCATCTGATCCCAAACTAAGCAGAACTTGTACAGAAACCAGCACATCCAGCTACCCCAATCTGTCTTCTTTTTTTCTTCTCTTCTTTCTGTTTTCTTTTATAGATTTTCAACTTTATCACATAAGCATAAGGTTCACTTTCAATTGGGGAAATTTGATAGATTAGGGTAGCTTGATGTGCTGGCATCTGTACCATGGAAACCAGATAACCGAGTTACTACATATACTGCTTTTCTTTTACAAATACATACTTGTGTATATATTTATTTATGTACACACAGACTCAGGACAAAGAGACATGTTCATGACCTCCGGCGTGAAAAGCAAGCATTTGCCAACCACGCCAACAGGCTAGTCAATGTGTTAGTTTTTCCAAGATGTGCCCCGCGGGTTTACCCGCGTTAAACTTTATAAATTATAGCCTATGTGTTAATACAGGGTTTCAGATAACACCATACCAAATTTTATTGAATTCGCTCAGCCGTTTAGACGTGAAAAAGTAACAAACATACAAACTCACAAACTTTCGCCTTTATAATATTAGTTTGACTAGCCAGAAACCCTAAAAATACATTGTAGAACCACTGTCTTAGAAATAATCAATGATTAGAATGCAAGATCTATTAATTACGAGGAAACCCGACGTCCATTACAGAAACTGTGTTTTCTTTTTTTTGCATCCAATGAGGCGTAACTGAAAAGTTGTAGCCAATCAATTATTTAAATGAGGAAATAATAACTCATTATACGTAACAAAATGTTCCTTATATGATTGAGACGGGTTTGGCAAAAGTACGTTATTGTGCAACGTGATCTAACAATTGGCAGGACTTTTAGAGGTTCCTAGCCAATTGGCCAAAAAAAGGAAACAGGGCAAACAGATAGAAAATAGGGCGAGACTACTATATTAACCGCTGCGCGTGCAGTCATTTTAAGGATATAAAAGAGTGATCAGGCATATTATTGGCACATGTGGTCAACTTCAGACCACATTTCTGCTAAGTATCAGGAGAGATTTCGGTCAAACAGAAGCCTATTGCTTATAAAAACGACTCATGCCTTGCTTAGTTCTCCTACAGTTGCGTTCTCAGAGAACTTTCTACTGTTAAATGCACTCAATCTTTCCAAGTATTGGCATAATTAAATGAGTGTGTGCCATTCTATATATATAAATAAAATAAGTACCCAAAAAAATTTATTTTAGCGTAGCTGGTATTTGATTACAACACATACAAGTTTAATCAGGTGTAAGTTTTAGGCGATTGAATGCGCGTCTTCAGGAGTTAGCTTTAAGATAAGATAAATACACTTTATTGTACGCCATTATACATAAAAGTTACAGGATCTTAAGTCATTAAAAAAAGAGGTACAATAGGCGGTCTTATCGCTTAATGCGATCTCTTCCAGACAACCTTAAGTTGGACTACATTGTATGAAATTAGGAATAGGGGTAGTGTATGGTGTTTACATATAGAATGTGATTAAGTACTTAAGACTAATAGGTATCTACTTAATAGTAGTACTACCACTAATTACTTACATAATATATTACTTATACCTATTTATTTGTATACAATACATAATAAAAAATAAAATAAAAATAAATAATAAAGGTTTTTATTCACGTAGACTTTAAAAAAGCCCTTGTAAATAGTCAGAACATGTTTGTAGTAATATATAATTAATTTATAATTATTCAACAGAATACTAATAATAATATATATATATATATATATATATATATATATTAATGAAAAATAAAAATATACATATTATATCTTATATTCTGTTATGATGGAAATATCAACTGTATCTAGCAGGGTTATACGATGGACAAGAAAAAAAGGAACATTTATTGCAACTGTTACAGATTTTTGTCACAAGATTGTAAACGTAGATAAAGATTGAGCGCGTCTTATTGATACTGGTAACGCATTCCAGAGACGAGCTACAACAATAAATGATTTGCAGAAGAAATTGGTGAAATGCGTTGGCAAGGTAAGTTTCAGGTTTTCTGATGATCTCAGTGACTTGGCATGCGTGTCATTGCGGAACTTGAAACGTTCTTTGAGATAATAGGGTGTTGAGGGATTAAAGAGAATATTGTACAAGAACGATTAGATATGTGCATTCTGACGAAGACGAATAGGAAGCCACTTAAGTTTAGTACGAAATTCTGAAACATGGTCATATTTGCTACGACCAAATATGAACCAAATACAGACATTTTGGGGACGCTCAAGTTTCTCAAGTTGTTCCTGGGTGTCTGAGAGGACATACTGGGGCCATTAATAAAACGATTTTTTATGAATATATCACAAATGTATTGCTTGTGAAAAGCAGAATTATGTAACAATGGAAAAAATATAATGACATTTTTACATATAAAAGTGTCTATGGCTTATGAAGAAAATATATACAAAAAGTATTTATTGACAAAACTACGGGAGGCGCTACGCCCGAACATTGGGTTCAATCAAGATAGCTGGCGTCAGCGTAATGTGAAACTTATTTATTATTAATTAATAAATAAGTTTCACATCTCCAGCTCTCCCCCTTAACGTATAAAAGCGTGAAGATTATCTATCTATGGTACTAGGTTACTGTACCAGGTAGCTCAACCACCGTGAAATTGTTACTATTAAACCTCTTTGACATGTTAAAACATAATTATGTTTGATTATGACTGATATGTGTTATTAGTGAGTTGTGTTTATTTTGATAGTCTTCAATTATGAACCCACTTCAAAAAGAAGGGTTATATAAAAATAATAATTTCTTATAACGCGCACCTCCCGCAGTCACTTCGCGCCCGCCGCCAGTACAATATGTTTGCTTTACTGAGTCGGTCGAGGTCGAGAATGAGACTAATGTTACGTGTCTATAGTGCAAAGGTTGTAATTTTATTGATACGCTACATAATGTGTAATGTGTATCGGTGTTTTCGTGGTTCCACCCAATAAACAATCTATAACTTATACCGATGTGTTTTAATCTCGTTATAGTCTTAATTTTATTTTAAACTAATTTAATTTAGAGTTCTATTTTGATTAATTTTACTTTGTTGCATAAATTATTGTATGAAATACTAAACGCGGGGAGGACACTGATTTCTGTAACACAGGTTTAATTACCTAGCACATTTCCAGACTCTAGGTCACTGAGAAAAACTTCCCAGACAGAATTATTCCGACTCGGCACTCAAACCCGGGACATCGTTACGTACAGCTCACATTTTAATGGAAGGATTATATACAGTATAATAGACATAAGCGCGCCCGCGTAAACTTCAAGGTAATATAAAATCCCTCTTACATCTCTTTCTGCAATCGATATTGCGAAAGGTTTAGAGAAGTTTTGATACAATTAAGGTGCGCCAAAAGTATTTTCATATAAAATATTAAATAACAGCAAGTAAAATATTAAGTAACAGTTAAGTTTTAGTTTAGTTGAATTTTGTGTTAGTGTATAACACAAAATTCAACTAAACTAAACTATTACCTGACTAGTTTATAAATGCCCCGTCCATCAAAGTTTAACTGGAGAGAAATGCAAACCAAAAAGCAATGTTTGAATTGAAATGAATTAGTAATATATTATTTAAAAGCATAGTTTATATGTCTACTTAAATTAATACCTATACCTATAACAATAAAATCCATTCTGTTAATATAACCAGCCAAGTATTAATAAGGCATTTCTTTGTGAGGGTTCTGTATGTGATATAGTTATAAGCCATGAAAATTATTTATCCATTTCATATATTATTTTATGCTTATTGGGTTTGCGCTTGACCCCGATCTCAAAAAAAAGGTATCCAGCGCTTTTATTTTAAATATAGTTTATCGTTCATATTATACAGAAATTCATTTTTATTAAAATTCTTCGTACCAAAAATTATTTATAATTACAGTAATTTTTGTTACAATATTTATTTACGTTCCTTTAAATGTAAAAAATGAATACTAAGATTTTAAGTTTACTTCAATAACAGAAAAAATAGATGCTTTTTATCATAATATATGTTCGTATATTTATTATAATATCTTCATCTAAGTTTGAGCCAGAACCCTTACAGCACTTGGAATCGTAATGCGACCGCTGGACGACGCTTTATTCCATATAAGTATTTATAACATAAATATTTTATAAAAAATATGATATAATATATTTATATCATATTTTTGCTTTAGGTATTGACTTCTATTTAGATATTTGGTTTATTAATATTAATTGCAATTGTTGTTTTTGTCAGGTAGACACTATAATTACAACATAAAGGCTCCGTTTTACTCTATGCCGAACGGAACTCTAAGAAGCACCATACTAAAAATAATTAATTACACCCTTTATTATCCAAAAAACTTTAATCCAAATTCTAACCCCTAATGATAACCTACAAACTAAATGTACAATATAACACACCCTAGAGGGCGCTGGCTGTTTTATTACAACATATTTATGTAATTTATAACATAGAGCTCCTAATGAGTTTATGTTAATCGTACGAAACTGACACCATGTTTGTACATTATAAATAACATGTGTGCAAATGTGACACAGCTATATTATTAATCAAGTTAATATATGTCTTTAATAATGTTTTGTTTGAAATTAAGTCATTGTTTCACTGGAGTATTCTTTAATTTTTAAAATTAATTACAGTTGCATATCGCTGTACTGGCAGCATTTCATGTTTAAAATAGTAATCTGCCACATTAGGCGTGTATGACTTTGATGGTTGTCCGTTCGTTCGTCAATCCGTTGAACTGAATAAAAATTGTCTGACTTGTCTGTAACATGTGTTTTAAATAATAATATTTGGTTCACCTACGTACTCTGTACAGCAATTTCCTACAGTTACCGTAAAACAGGTTGAAAAGACCTAACAAAATTTGACATATGCATGAATATTGTACCCATCTCCATTCACCACGGGATTTTTATTCACCCCGTATTAAAGTTTATTTATTAAACAATTAAATATAATGTGTACAAATATTATGTCAATTATTTTCACGGTCATGGTCATCATTGGAAAATAATAAATAAATAATATCTTGGAACAACTAACACACTGCCATCTGATCCAAAACCAGGCAGCGCCTGTAGTATGGCAACCAGACAACTGATAAACAAACTTTTCGAAATACATGCATATAAGTTGCACCAAGACACATCGCACAAAGATTTGTCCTAGATTGGGATCGAACCTACAACCTTTGGCTTAGCAGTCAGTGTCACTAGCCACTAGACCAATAGGTTAGTCAAGAGAAAATGCCAATTAAGAATGAAGCTCATGTGGAAAATAATACCTCAGTGATATTTTTTTTTAAATACAACGTGGGGTACTTTACAAATATAACAATAGACGGACACAAATTACATCCAGACTCGGAACAACAATTTATGGATCACACAAATAGTTGTCCGGCGCGGGACTCGAACCTGCAACACGGAGAGGCGAGGCGACTATCTTAGCCGCTGCGCTACACGTGCATATGAAATGCGTGATATGATTATAATAATAATTGAGTAGTTTTCGTAAATGATAAAAATGTGGATTTTACTAAAAAAATAATGCTTCAAATTAAAATTATAATTTATACACAAAATCTTGATTTGTTCGTATTCTTTGTCATACATATAGAGACATATGTCGTAGATAAGCACGTTAGGTGTTTCTGCAGTTACAAATGAATGAATGATGAAATGACGGGCCTGTTGGCGTGGATGGTAGATACTTGCCTTTCAGGATAGACTTTTGTGTGCACGATCATGTTTTTTGTCCTGATTCTGGGTGTAATTCTCTATATAAGTATGTATTAGTTATCTGGTTTCCATAGCAGAAGCTCTGCTTAGTTTGGGATCAGATGGCCGCGTGTAAATAGTGTCCCCAAGATATTATTATCATAATTATAATATTTACCAACTTCCATGATTCGCTCCTGAGCACAGTAGCACTCAACGGTACACTACTCACAGAGAACGTCCCTTTAATAATAATAATATCTGGGGACAATGTCACAGAGATCATCCTAGCCCCAAACTAAGCAAAGCTTGTACTATGGGTACCAGGCGACGATATACATTCTTATATAGATAGATAAATACTTAAATACATAGAAAACATCCATGACTCAGAAACAAATATTCGTGCTCATCACACAAATATTTGCACTTACCGGGATTCGAACCCAGGATCACCAGCTTCGTAGGCAGGAGCACTACCAACTAGGCTACGGTGACCGTCAATGAATCGTTCTTGAACACAGTAGCCCTCAACGGTACACTACTCACTCACAGAGAACGTCCCTTTAATGCCAGCGATCCAAAATAAAAAGCAGTAGCACTTATAATTATCCGTCACCAACATAACTCGTGATACTCGAGGCCGGCACTGTATGCAAAGCATATACCATAATAAATTACGCGCGCCGATGTGTGATAAATGGAGGCTCACCTTTTAATAATTAACACAGGGTTAAACGCGGTCAACGAAGCAAAATATGGCTGCGTTCACCAGCCGACTTTTGATGGAAAGTAAATAGAATTAAAAGCAATAGTTTGCCGCGCTTATTTCCCTAAGGGTCGAGGATTTTACTTTAAGGCTTTTAATTTTGACGGGCCTGTTGGTGTGGTTGGCAAATGCTTGCTTTTTGATTCGATTCCCACCCAGGACAGATATTTGTGTGCATGAACATGTCTGTTTGTCCTGAGTCTGGGTGTAATTTATCTCTATAAGTATGTATTTACAAAAGAAAAGTAGTATATGTAGTGTAACAGTTATCTGGTTTCCATAGTACAAGCTCTGCTTAGTTTGTGATCAGATGGCCGTGTGTCAATTATGTCCCAGGATTTTATTATTTAGAAATTTTTGAAATGAAATGAATCTACATTACTAAAATAATGAAAATTATGTATTTAGAAAAGAAAATTAGTATATAAAATATATCAGTTTACTCGTTTATATAATACAAGCACTGCTTCGTTTGGGATCAGATGGCCCTGTGTGTATAATTTCCCAGGATATTATTAGTAAACACAGACATTTAGTTAAACACTTTGTTTCAATTGAGTCACTGTCTTTTACACACAGAATAACACACGCATACGCAGAACAACTGATTATGGGTCACACAAATAGATGTCTTATGTTAAAATCGAACCCGAGACACAATGTGGCAAGGTGAAGAAGAAGTACCCTTTATTGCATAAGGAATATTATAAATAAAAAAAATAAAAAAAATAAAAAAGGTTTTTATTCACGTAGACTTTAAAAAAGCGCTTGTCAAGTCAGAACATGTTTGTAGTAATACAGTTATTATTTCTAGTTACTTATTACAGATATTTAGGTACACGGAATGTTAAAAAAATTATACAATTTATTTTATAATGGTAGTGATATTTAGCTAGCTTGTATTAAGTTATTGTCAATTAAGAATAAAATATGCATAGAACAGTATTTTGCAATTGGCGGCCTTATCATTAAAAACGAGCTCTTCCAGACAACCTTTTGGCGTTGGATGGACTAAAGTTTATTATCAATGGATAATAGTAGCAAAATACTGCCTTAAAAAGCTTTAAATAGGATATTTTATATTCTATCAGTATAAAAAAATACAGGCCATCGCTCATAAATAATAAATATAATGTCCTCCTAGCCGCAATCCGGCCACCGCGGCCAGTCTCAATAGAGATTGGCCATCTGCACGGGACATATTATAGTGCACAAGTGTGTGCGCAAACACAGGAGCACTTTCTATTCCATCACTCTCATGATCCGATGGGACGCCTAACGACACGACCGGAAAGAGGCACGGGGGTATAATACCACCAACACCCAAACTTCGGGCTGAGGCTGAGAAATTTTTCTTCTTACAGGAAAGTCCCAAAATCACTTTTTGGCCCGACCCGGGATTTGAACCCAGGACCTCGTTCTCTGCGGGTGAACACGCTACCGCTATACCAACGAGGCAGTCAGCTCATAAATAAATAGATATCTGGGAGCAGCTAACACACTGCCAGCCATCTGATCCCAAACTAGGCAGAGTCGGGCTTGTAATCAGGGTCGCTAAACAATAGACCGACAGGCCCGTCAAACACTCAGCATACATTTTTTATATACTGTAGACACGGGTCTCATCGCGATAAATATTTAGGTAAATCATTACCTTGTTTACCCGACGTTTCGGCATGGATTGCACCAGCCGTGGTCACGGGTCGACTGGTGTGGCTCGGCAGCGTCGTCTCCGTGAAGCTCGGGTATCGGTATCTACCCTCGCATGGTCTTGATATTTTTTATTTTCCTTTACGAAACTGTCGGTACACACGACACTAATGACATCAGCGCCCGGGCGCACTACGTTGGTTACGCGACGATGGCACTTCGTTATTACAGGATTCCAAGATGGTGAGAGGCGGTATCCGTCTTCCCGGTTGAAATTGATATGTTTCTTTATTTCAACCGCTTCACGTACTATTCTGGAGTAATAGTGACGATCGGTGGAGAGGACCTGTGGCTTGTGTAAATTTGTAATCCAGTGTTGGGATCCTGTGTCGACTACATGCTCAGCTATTGCTGATTTATTAACCTGTCGGTTCCTGACAGCTGCGATATGTTCTTTAGCCCTTTCAGCAATGGATCTTTTAGTTTGGCCGATATAAAACATACCGCAGTTGCACTCAAACCTGTAGACGCCCGGTGTTTGAAGAGGAATAACATCCTTCGGTGTACGCAGCTGGTTGGAGACTTTGGAGATCGGACTATATACAGTCTTGATGGAGTATTTCTTTAGTACTGATCCAACTTTATCCGTTACTCCTTTCACGTAAGGTAAAAACGCTGGTGCCCTGCTTACTTCCGGCTGCTTCTCCCTCCTCTTCGTCCGTTTAATGCCCCCCCTGTAGCCGTTTTGCCTAAGTACCTCCTGAACGTGTGTGAGCTCACTTTATAAACATTCAGGGTCGCATATGTCATACGCTCTGTTTGTTAACGAGGCAACTACGGATAACAGGTGTCGCGGATGGTGATGAGAGTGGGCGTGTAGATATCTGTCTACACACGCCATCAAGACTGTATATAGTCCGATCTCCAAAGTCTCCAACCAGCTGCGTACACCGAAGGATGTTATTCCTCTTCAAACACCGGGCGTCTACAGGTTTGAGTGCAACTGCGGTATGTTTTATATCGGCCAAACTAAAAGATCCATTGCTGAAAGGGCTAAAGAACATATCGCAGCTGTCAGGAACCGACAGGTTAATAAATCAGCAATAGCTGAGCATGTAGTCGACACAGGATCCCAACACTGGATTACAAATTTACACAAGCCACAGGTCCTCTCCACCGATCGTCACTATTACTCCAGAATAGTACGTGAAGCGGTTGAAATAAAGAAACATATCAATTTCAACCGGGAAGACGGATACCGCCTCTCACCATCTTGGAATCCTGTAATAACGAAGTGCCATCGTCGCGTAACCAACGTAGTGCGCCCGGGCGCTGATGTCATTAGTGTCGTGTGTACCGACAGTTTCGTAAAGGAAAATAAAAAATATCAAGACCATGCGAGGGTAGATACCGATACCCGAGCTTCACGGAGACGACGCTGCCGAGCCACACCAGTCGACCCGTGACCACGGCTGGTGCAATCCATGCCGAAACGTCGGGTAAACAAGGTAATGATTTACCTAAATATTTATCGCGATGAGACCCGTGTCTACAGTATATAAAAAATGTGTACAAATCGCGAAAGTTTAAAAACATTAATAACTCAGCATACAGATATTTTCTTCAATTTCGTGAAAAGAAATTGTCCACACAAATTTTCCTCACGCCAATATTTATAAAGACTAAATCAAGACTAAATAATAAATCAAAAAAATAAATAAAAGCCCTTTTTAGAAGTAGAGGTCAATAAATTAACAATTCAATAGATTTATTACAACCTCAATTTAATCAATAATTGAGGTTGTTATAAATAATTTGGCTATACTTAGTTTATCGCTCACAGGGGAGGTAGGAAGTATCGACAACAAGCCAATCATGCCATTTGTATTGCAAGTCTCATAGGTTACGGGAATTGCTTACCATCAGATCGGTCGTAATCTACTTTGTTGACATGACAGTGTAAAAAAGTTTCTGGACCATCACTTATAAATACCCATATTTTTTTATTTTATAATACAGAAATATTCCTCAATGAAATGAAATGAAATTGCCCACACAAATTTTCCTCACGCAAATATTTATAGAGATAAATCTAGCCTAAATAATAAATCCAAATATAAGCACATATAAATAAAAGCCATTCTAAGAAGAATTCGAGGTCGATAAATTAACATCATGAATTATGGCATTAATTGAGGTTGTTAAAAATCATTTGGCTATACTCAGCTTATCGCTAACAGGGGAGGGAAGAAGTATCAACAACAAGCCAATAAATGCCATTTGCATTGTAAGTCTCATTAGTTACGGTAACCGCTTATGACGAGATGGACCGTAAGCTACATTGCTGACATGACAGTATAATAAGGTAGCTGGACCACAATTCATACATACACATAATATAGAAATTTTCCTCAATGAAATGAAATGAAATTGCCCACACATACTTTCCTCACGCAAATATTTATAGAGACTAAATCTAGGCTAAATAATAAATCCAAATATAAGCACATAAAAAAGGCCTTTCTAAGAAGAAGAAGTCAATAAATTAATAAGGTATAGGCAAAAGATTTATTACATTCTTAATTATGTCACTTTTGAGGTTGGTATTTGGCTATACTTAGCTTATCGCTCAGAGGGGCCGGAGGAAGTACCAACAACAAGCCAATAAATGCCATTTGCATTGCAGGTCTCATAAGGTACGGTAACCGCTTATCATGAGATGGTCTGTAAGCTGCTTTGCTGACATGTCAGTATAAAAAAGTTTCTAGACCATCGCTCATAAATTTGGCTTCAATTAAATGAAATGAAATTGCCCACACAAATTTTCCTCACGCCAATATTTATAGAGACTAAATCAAGGCTAAATAATAAATCCAAATATAAGCACATAAAAATAAAGGCCATTATTATGCAAACGAGGTCAATAAATTAACAATGTACAGTCAAAAGATTTATAACAACCTCAATTATTCATATTTGATTTACATTTACATATCTGTATCTTTGGGTAGCAAAATCAACTGGAGACTATGGACTAGTTAAGTTTTAGACGTCGATTTGATGTTTTTCCTTGTTTCTTCTTGTCCCCTATTACAGTATGTAGCAATGCGATATTTTTAGTTTATCGTTTGGGCAGTGGTTACCCTATTGTCAGAGTTTCAAGCCGCCTAGTATACCTCTATGGACTGTTGTCTAATGACCGATAGCTTAACGTGCCTTCCGAAGCACAGAGGCACTCAAAAATTAAATCGCTTTGGCTTCCCATCCGGATTATTTAGAAAATTTTGCTACTTCAATTCATCTTCTTATCGTGTCGATGGTAAGAATTAGATTTTATTTTGCCAAAATTGAGCAACGCTGTTTGCTTTGGCTGAAGCGTCATACAAGTCCTGAAGGGAACAAGAGACTGGACAAGAAGGACAATCAGATAAATGAGACATACTTTAGGGTGGCACGCCGCACTGGCAGATGTTTTGTGATGTGGGAATGTAACCCCATTTGCAAATGTTTTCCTTGGATCTACCAACCTGGGTACGTAGTCTATTAAGAGTCCTCCAGGTTGGCCATGGGAAATTATATCCCGGAGGTAATTTTTCCTTTGGTGATACAAACAGAGGAGGAGCAAATTTATCTAATTAAACACCCTGCTAGCCTAGTCCAGAGTGGCAAACTTCACTTGCCATCCATCTTGGGAGAATTCTCAGACATGCAGGTTGCCTCAAAATCTTTAGTGCAAGGTAATCATCAATTCTATTGGTAATTAACCCTTAGGGACACAATAGTGTATCGGGAGCCTTCATTCAAATGTCATCATCGACATTATCATGTCATTGTCAGCTGAATGACTTCCACTGCTGCACAAGAACCTCCCGAAAAGATTTGCACAATTTAGTTCTGCTGGAGGAATCAGGGGCTCTAGAATCGAAGGATTAATCAGAGGTCTACGATAGCAGGGGAGATGAGCCTCTAAGCACTGGCCTGCAACTCATCTAGGAGATGGAAAACTCTGATCACAAACCCGGAACAGGGTCTCCGTTAGGCGCGAGTAGGGTCCAACCCGAAATATGCGGCAGATTTCTACAGCTGACCTAGCTCCACACGTATTGGCTTGCCTTTCCTGTGGGCTAAGCTAGTGAGGCCTAAAGAGGAATGCAGATCTTGGGCAACCCTGCGCTTCCTTTACTCCGTCCCAGGCAGTGTATTGTCTGTGGAGGAATATACCATATTTGCCACGCTTGGCTTGGCAAGCTGCTGCTCGTTCTCTGGGAGACTTGCCCTTCGATGCTCCCTACGAGATGATATACGGTGCTATTCTTCGGCGTCAGCTACGAAGAAGGTGTTCAAATGTATCGCATGAAATTCAATTTATGAAAAAAGTACAATTTGCCCTACTTAACAACGGTAGTAAAACCATTGCGACTTCTAAAAACACAGTAATTCCATCTATTGACAATTACCCTAAACTAGAATTTATTACTTATAACAATTAGGTTAGGTAGAAAGTTATTATTGGAGCGAAAGTTACAGTATGCAGTGGAGATACCTCATAAACAGTAGATTTAGCTATCGGGACTAGTCCCTCCCTCATACCCACCACTGCAACTCCTGTAAGCCAGGATCAACAGTGGCACATAATAAAATGACACTGAGCGGTGAGTCTCAGGCATGTCCCCGGGAATCGCTTTAAATGTCTTGTATCCCGCAACGAACTTAATCAGAAAGAAAAAAAGGAGGAGGTAGAAAATGAATAGTTCCACTTTTAACCCTTAACTTGGCAAAGTATCCTATAATGCACATATTCTAAGAAAAAATATATGAGAACAGATTTGGTATTTATTGTTGTTCTTTTATTTTATACCTTTATATGAGACCCTAGTTATTGGTACAAAAAGAGAATTTATTACATCTGGCAACATTTGTAGTCAGTAGATCGCAATTTTGCGGAGCGTGCGCGTACGTCTGCGAGTTATAAGGTAAGAATCGATTATAATCCTCATAAAATATCTATATTACGATAAATAAATGTAGTTATTATTTGACTGAATGTACATTCTTTAGTTTACTTAAAAAAAATGATAAAAACAACAATGATTTTTATCTAAAATATGACTGTGAATATTCATGTATCTACAAATGCACACTGCCATGTTACCACATTATGACCTGACTTTTGCGATGTGCATTTTAAGATACATTGCCAAATATACAACACTAAAGCTTACATTATGCAGTGTGCATTTGTAGATACACCGCCAATTTACTACATAATTATAAACCTATGCGATTATAATTATTATGCACTAAAAATAAACACATAATACATATTTGTTTCCTTTTCAGGCTTGTACAAGAGCACAAAAAATATTGACTTTGGTTCGGAAACTAGGAGCGAGTTCAGATGGCTGGAGTAACGAGTATTGTCTACGATTTCTTGATCTATGGTGGAGAGGACACTTTAGGATTTCATCAATTCAGTGAGGAAGAAAACAGTATGGGTTGGGATCTAAAGTAGTCATAGCTTTGAGCAAGTCGATCAAGAGCCCGCTTGCAGTGTGATTTATTTTGATAATTTCTTCACATACATCGCATTAGTACATTATTTGAAAATTAAATCGGAATATTTTCTTTGGGGACGACCGTGAGACCAAAACGTCTTCGCAGAGGTGATAAAATCTTCCTAATAGTAAAGTTTTAAAGAAAAAAGGCCGAGGAGCATTTTCAAAAATCTATTCAAATCAATGAAAAATTGCTGTTGCCAAATGGTTTGACAACAAATGTTTTACAGTCGTTAGTTCTTACGCTGACGCTCATCCAGTTCATCACGTATTGCGATATAACAAAAACAAAAAGTGCAAAGAGCCTGTGCCTTGTCCGAACATACTTCGTCAATATAATTCCCATATGGGGTGTGTGGACTTGTTGAGGATATGTATATGAGCGGATATGTTGATTGCACTTTACCGCACAGAAATGCAAGCACATTGATGGTACATACTTCTATTCTCACAAATGCTTGATATATGTATCAACAATGCATGACTCATTTATTACTATCATAAGAAGTAGTAAGATAACTTCACCTTATTACTTCGTATGATAATGTAAAAACCACCACGGTAGCCAGCGTCACAGTGCTTGTAGCGGGGGCTACAAGTACTGTGAGGCTGGCTCTACAACTCATGTACTCTAGTACTCATGAACGATCTGGCCAGTATCCCCGCTGTACACTGAGCGTCCATCCGGGGAGGGGAGGGGCCCGAATGCCTCCTCCCCTCCCCAATACGCACAACCGCGTTTAGACAACCTGCAGATTACTTCTTCCCGGGACCGCTTATACAAGACGAGTGGAGTTTCTCCTACAAACGCCAGCGGTGCGATGGGCTGCGCCCAGTCGGGGAGAAGCCAGCCGGGCGCCGCATACTCTCTCGCGCTGGGATTAGCTCCCAGCGCCGGCGCCGATGAAGGAGACATTAGCGTCAATGTCCGCTTAATCGGCGCCGTCTCTTCTGCGGGAGGGATCGTTGCGCTCCCTCTCGCGCTTGGCGGCCTCCTTCTTGAGCATAACAGCTTCACAGAAGGGCCACCGCGTTCCATTCGGTTGTCGCCGCCAGCATAGCCGATACCACTGCTAACGGCGAAAGGTCCAATCATATTTCAGCGACCAGGACCTGCCTCTAAGGGGCCCAAGCTGGGCACTCTTCGAGTGTATGTTGGGCCGAGTCCGGGCCGCCGTGCCGCCACAATGGTGACACGTTGGTATCGATGTGATCTTATTTTAATACTATGATTTTACATATAATTTGATTAAGATATCTATGTCTATAAGACCACATAAATAAATATTTGTACAAAATTAAAATGTATTTTATTTTCTAACAATCAAGCAGTGTATCTTACACTGCACATGGACGTCCAAAGTTATATCCAAAGACAACTTGGCAATGTGCATAATAAGATACGTGGTATAAATACAAAACGAATATTGTTGGAATTTTATTTTTATTTTTCTAGGGTCTATTTACCAGGTAATAACCTAAATTTAAGAAAGAATTTAATAGGTAGTGACATCAAACTCTCTGCCAAGTTAAGGGTTAAGTTAGCCATGGGTAAATACCCATATAAAAATACCAGTAGTAATCTAGTATACATTACTAAACTATTACGAGTGTTTGTTGTACTTGTTCATTTACTCCAAAAATATTTACCAAAATATTACTCACAATTTGGTTATAATAAAATTTACCAAGCCGTGTTGAAATGTTTTGGGATTGTATAGAGTTGTTGTAAGCCACATTTTTGTGCTGATGGTCAGTTGAATATTACTACAGTCTCTTAACATAGTGTTCCTGACCTAACCTAAAAAACTATTTTTAAAACTAATTATTGTCTGCTTTAACAAATTTGATAATTTTTTATCATTATATTTAAAAATGAACATAAAAATAATAAAATTAGGCATAGAAGATTTTTTTAAATCGTCATATTACTATCATCGAATATAGTACATCTATACAAATAAATAAAATTGGAGTGTCTGTTTGTAATATTCAAATAACCGGTTTTTACTACATAAATATGAATATATATACGGTACATACACCAAAATAACATTTTTTACAGTTTTTGTCTGTCTGTCTGTCTGTTTGTTCCGGCTAATCTCTGAAACGGCAGGACCGATTTTGACGGGAGATTTTATTGGCAGGTAGCTGATGTAATAAGCAGTAACTTAGGCTACATTTATTTTAGAAAAAGTCATTTATTTTACTAAAAAACAAAAAAAAAAACAAAATAAACTAATTAACACACGGACGAAGTCGCGGGCACAGCTAGTTTATAATAATAATGTCCTCCTAGCCAAATTTCGGCCACGGCGGCCAGTCTCAATGGAGATTAGCCATCTTCGCGGGACATACCTATTATAATACACAAGTGTGTGCGCAAGCATAGGAGCACTTTCTATTCCATCACTCTCATGAGCCGATGGGACGCCTAGAGTGACAAGACCGGAAAGAGGTCAGTTACAGGACCGACGGCTTTACGGGCTTTCCGAGGCACGGGGGTATAATACCGCCAACTCCCAGACTTCGAGCTGATTTGGAGAAATTTTGCTTTATACAGAAAAGTCCCAAAATCACTTTTGGCCCGACCCGAGATTTGAACCCAGGACCTCGTTCTTTGCAGGTGAACACGCTACCGCTAGACCAACGAGGCAGTCATTTACGATTTAACGGAAACAATTGCCTTGACATTTTTCGAAGTTATACTTCTTTTGGCGCGATGGAGAAAAATGATGAGAGTGCATTTTTACGATGCGCGCGCACACCGACACCTAAATTTAACAGCATGAAGTTAGTTCTAGGTGGTATGAAAATTGATAACTATGTTCAAGTTGTATATTCTAGTATTTTTATTTAAATAAAATCTTTTTGATTAATTTTAATATTTATCGTTAATCACTACTGCATTTTAGTTATTTTTTTTCCATACGCCAAAGAAGTATAACTTCTAACGCGTGTACACATAAGTACACACAGTTTTTTTTTTTTTTTGATTCGTCACATTTATTTACCCTACCGTGCAGTGCTTGATGTGGTCTACTCATTTGGCTTTAATTCTTGTTTTAAATTTGTTGATTGACAGTTTTCTGATGTCATTGGGAAGTTTGTTACTGATTTTGAGGAGACGAGTTATCTGGAACAAGATTATGCTTATATCGAGTATTCAAATTATGCATTTCACTATTCATTTTTCCGTTGTCCCGGGTTCAATTCTCACGCAGGACGGCTATTTGTGTAACACATAAATAGTTGTTCTGAGTCTGGATATGCTATATGGTAAGTCAATTATATGTTTGTAAAGTACCCCGTGACACAGATATTAATTTCTCAAAAGCGGGCATTGTCTAAAATAAAAATAAAATGAACTGTAAGGCAATAGTTAGAATGTTTATTTCTTTAAACTTTTTTCTAGGAGAAACTCTACTATCAAAGTTGTATATATCTTTGACGAATACCTAAGTATACTAAACTACCCAACGTTGAGTCAGTTCAAAAAATTCTGTGTGTACTTATGTACACGCGTTAGAAGTTATACTTCTTTGGCGTATGGAAAAAAAATAACTAAAATGCAGTAGTGATTAACGATAAATATTAAAATAAATCAAAAAGATTTTATTTAAATAAAAATACTAGAATATACAACTTGAACATAGTTATCAATTTTCATACCACCTAGAACTAACTTCATGCTGTTAAATTAAGGTGTCGGTGTGCGCGCGCATCGTAAAAATTCACTCTCATCATTTTTCTCCATCGCGCCAAAAGAAGTATAACTTCGATAATGCTAGTAAACTTATAAGGTGAAATTATTGTCTTTTTCAACTTCAATCAGCATAAAGATAGCATTCAAAAAGACAAAAAAGTCGAAACTAAAATCAATATTCAATGTTTGAGCAATTTATTATGTAAAATATACGTCTTTAATTACAAGAGTCGCCATTAAATCATATTTTATCGTTGTGATGGGGGCTATAATGGACAATTCATTGATACTTCACCGTAATTATCAGAGATATTGAGTATTTTTGCAGCAATGGCATGGCAATTAAAAATGTGCTCATGTAAATATGAGGAAAAATAACTTAATCAACTTATTTTTTACCGACTACAGAAAAGGTGGAGGTTTTCAGTTTATCAATTCGGAAACCATGTTCTGTCGCGATTGTAGTCATAAGATTTATTAGAAAATCTGGATGCTGCTGAAGACTGTTTTAGCAAACTTAAGCGCTAGCACAAATTGTCTTTACGTTTTATTTTTAATCTTCGAAAGACCACCATATCTTAGAATTCCGCAACAATATCAAGTGGCTCCATTCCGTATTCACATGAGTACTCGAATACTATGTATCCTACGTAATCCCTCATAAGCGTCTCACTTACAGGAGCGTTTTTCCTTTAAACATCTCCCATCTTCCAGTATAGGGCAAACTTAAAAAATATCTTAAAACTGTCGTCCCATAAAACTGCGTATTAATAATTATTTATATATTTTAATAGTTATTTATTAATTTTGACAGTAAACGAGGCAAAAGACGTGTGCAATGATCGCGACAAATGGAAATCAGTTGTCTCTGCCTACCCCTCTGGGAAACAGGCGTGAGTCTATGTAGGTATGTATGTATGTATTTATATTTTAAAATAATAATACACGTATTTTTATAGAATTTCTTTATGTAAGTTTGTTTTGTATGTATGTATATCATCCTATATGCATATCTTTCTATTTTCCATAATCTCTTCTTGTTAAAATTTAATTATTAAACGAACCTAGCATTTTGTAAGCGGTTGTCGTAGCCTGACGCTTGCGACACACATGGCATCACTAATGCCCACTTTTCCTCTCTTACCAATGAGCTCTGGTGAATGGAGTGCCACATTGAGGGTCACAACATTATTATAACAATGCGTTTGCCCTAATAAAACCCGCTGAATGCGAGCAGTGCAAGAGCATCCATTGTGGAGATCGTTTTGGGAGGCTCTTGGGACTTTGAGACTTTGGAACGTGTCTTGGCTGACATAATTATGCTGATATATAAATATATCCTGGGACATTATTTACACACGGCCATCTGATCCCAAACTAAGCAGAACGTGTACTATGGAAACCAGATAACTGATATACTACATATATTATTTTCCTTTTGTAAATACATACTTATACAGATAATTACACCCAGACTCAGGACAAAAGACATGTTCATGCACACAGATACCTGTCCTGGGTGGGAATCGAACTCACGACCTCCGGCGTGAAAAGCAAGCATTTGCCAACCACGCCAACAGGCCCGTCAAATGTTAATTGAAATTGTATTCTGTAATATAGGTTGAAGAATAGAATATTAAAACAGAACAACGCTTTTCTCTATCTTATTTAAAATGCATTAAAAGTTTATATTATTAATTATAACTAATTTACCTATGAAGCTTTCAATGCGTTTTCGTACCTAAGTTAAGATCTATAGAGCATAGTTTAGGTCTTACTACTACTTTTTATTCTCTTTGAACTTTCCCGCTATATCATTAAATGCAAATTAAAACCAACACTGTAATTGATTACTCAATAGAATTTTGAAAAACGGCCAAGTCTCAGCTTGAAAAAGGGGTTTATGTGTGAAACTGTTTTCTTTCTACTCATTATAATGTTTATAACCAGTAAATCTTACATCTATGTAAGTAATGCGAATTGGTTCCCATTAATTATCTATTGATTGAATTATTATACGTGGCATAATACTCGTAATATCCGGATCAAGATTCTAGGTAATTAGTGAATTGCTGTCTAAATAGCATGTACGTAGTATATAATAACTAGCTTTGCCCCACGGTTTTACCCGCGTTAAACTTTATAAATTATAGCCTATGTGTTAATCCAGTGTGTCAGCTAACTCCACACCAATTTTTATTAAAATCGGTCCAGCCGTTAAGACGTGAAGAAGTAACAAACATAAACACTCACACTCTCACAAACTTTCGCCTCTATGTGATAAAAACTTTAGTGTAATAATATCATGGGATTTACACATAGTCATCTGATCCCAAACTAAGCATAACCGATAGACTACATATTAGTATATGTAGTCTTTTTCTTTTGTAAATACATATGTATATATGTAATTACATCCAGACTCAGGACAAACAAACTGGTTCACGCACAAAAATATCTGTCCTGGATGGGATCGAAACCACGACCTGCGGTGTCAAAGGCAAGTATTTACCAACCAAGTCAACATACCCGTCATCTCGGCTACGTTTAGCACGAATTCTCCTTCTTGCTTACTTGCTCATCGTATGGGCAGTGGTTATCCTAGTGTTAGAGTTGTTCAAGGTAGGCTGTAGGCCTCTGACATGGCTTTTCGACTGTTGTCTCATGACTATAACCGGGACCGACAGCTTAACGTGCTTTTTGAAGCATACGCACAGAAATTAACACACTTTAGCGGTTACCTTTCCTTTCTTTGGACCTTTCCTAGTTGCTTAACCTCACTGATAATTTACAGACCAGTAATAGCATCTTGATATTAGCCGGTTTCGCATGAATTCTAAATTGAAGCCAAAGACAAAATGCCCATAAGTATTTGATTTTTTGTCACATCTGTGTGATCAATAATCAAACTGATTGTGTGCTGCTGGATTTAAATTAGATAATAAATGCTATAAGAAACATTAAAGAGGCTTTAAAATTTCTTCGTGATAACTGATTTGTGTCAAAATTAGTATTATATACCGTCGAATTTATAACTTCTTTATTTTTCGAAGTCGGTTGAACCGGTGATGGTCTATTATTTTTTTGCGTGTGACAGTTAATATTCCAGCAAATTTACAAATTTTTCAACTTAATTTAATATTTATTTTGCCCTATTAAATTAGTTCGTAAATTACATTTCTTTTTCTGAAATATACATACCTACCTAATTTGTTTTCTTTTTCCAAAGCGCCTCATTAAAGTGTTATATTTATATAAGATAGTCATTAGCACTTTGTTATCGCAATCATCTTAGACTTTTTTCAACCTTTCTAATTTAATTATGTTATTTCAATGGCAAACCCGCACTTCAGAATTAAATCTCTGTAGCGCCAGGGACTTTACAAACATGCAATTCACAGACACACACCCAGATTCAAAATATTTTTTTTAGGGTCACACAAAGTGCTCGTACCCGAATCATGAGGGTGCTAGGGAAGTAGGTAAGCGATCACCTTAATCACTATACCACATGTGCTGTGGTATTAATAATCAGTGTAGGATAGAATAGCAATTAATATCGATAATTGGCATGCGTTTGAGCAAGATGCCACCAGGGCCTCTACCGGCGTTCAAATAAATAAAGGTTGAAATTGACTTAATCACTCATTAAATCGGCTTCAACGTTGACAATCGATTCCGGACCATTTATGACGTCACATGTTCTCATGGAAGCCGATTTAACAATTGATTAATTCATTTTTAACCTTTATTTATTTATTTGAACGCCATTTAAGAAATCGATGTTCGGCGACTTAGCCGGTTGAGCCCCAGATTGTAAGTGAAAAATTAGTCTAGTACTCATAAGATAAATAAATAAATAATTAATGAATGGGCAACTAACACATAGCAATCATATAACTGATAAACATACTTATATATTTATTTGACGGGCCTGTTGGCAAATGCTTGCTTTTCACGTCGGAGGCCGTGGGTTTGATTCCCACCCAGGATAGATATTTGTGTGCATGAACATGTCTGTTTGTCCTGAGTAAAAGAAAAGTAGTTTATCAGTTATATGGTTTCCATTTGATAGTACAGACGCCAGCACATCCAGCTACCCCAATCTGTCAAATTTATTTTATAGATTTTCAACTTTATCACGTAAGCATAAGGGTCACTTTCAATTAGGGAAAATTAACAGATTGGGGTAGCTTGATGTGCTTGCGTCTGTACAAGCTCTGCTCAGTTTGGTATCAGATGGCCGTGTGTAAATAATATCCCAGGATATTAATATTATTTTCTAAATACATATTACATATTATAGATAAATCCCACTGAGACACAGAAAATATTATCGTACTCATCATACCAAGATTTTTCTTCCGACGGGATGGAACCCATGACCTCCTAGCAGCCGGGGTAACAAACCAATATACCAACAGGCCAGTAAATATTAATAATTCTTATCTTTTAACAAAAACTAACAAAATATTTAATCTAAATGTGGTCTTAACCACTCTAGATATATTTTTTCACTTTCTCAGGCCAACTCGGGTCACTGTCGAAATTCTGTCACGCAATTCCGCCATTAAGGGTTGTTTCACCCCCTCCCCCCAGTCGGCGAATTTTACAAACTACCCTCCGTAATTTCGTAGCTATATAAGAGCACCCCTGTTAGGGGTTGCTTTTTATACGAGGCCTATTGGTTGAGATTTCATAGGGATTTTTTATAGCATGCAGTTTTTCGATTGTGATTTTTATGACAGTTTTGTAGTCATTTTTTAAGCCTCTGACAAAAAAGAGGGAAGCATGTTTAACTCTGTCCACTGAACTGTTGGTCTAGTAGCCCTGACTCTAAGTCAGAGGTCGTAGGTTCGACCCCCCCACAACGATTATTTGTTCTGTGTCGGTGTGTAATTTATCTATAAATGTAAGTATTTAGACATATATTTATCAGTAGTCTGGTTGCCTATTTTGTTAGATCAGATGACAATGTGTTAGTTGTCCCAAGATATTTATTTAAATTTAGTCATATGTGTTTTTTTTGGCCAGTTGTATTTTATATTTTAATATAGCCCTGGCTTGCTGCCTGCTACGGTTGCGACACGCATGGCATCAATTACGCGTTACTGGTACTTCCCTCTCCGCAATGAGCTCTGGTAGATCGCCACACTTACGTCTCTGCCCAGGAAAAAAATCACATAAAATGCTATGATTAAGGTATTTTGTAAGATATAAGTATATATACGATGGAAAAAGCTCCATCGTACTGCTTATAGAGTAAAAGAACCTCTCATCATAGGGTCGTAGAAGTTGTGTAAAGGGAACATCTACCAAAGAACGGGAAGCAGCTTCTCTAAGTACTATGACCATCGTACTGCCATCGTGAATCCGGTCGCCGTGCGTTGCGGTTATGGCATATACCCCTATTTATTTGTCCAGCAGTGGACTTGAGTGTTTAGTGTTACTCGGGGATCATATAAAGGGTTTCTAGAGTTAAATCCTAACCAATGCTCCATACGCGTAAATTAAAAAAATAATCTTGGCTATGCTTTGCGAATGGTTTGTTTGTATTTTATACTACTTACATGATTACTTGAAAGATGTGTTGGGTAATAACTTTATCAAAAAATAAATGTTAATTATTTATTATGCTGACTGTACTTTTAATTAGAGATGGTTGAGCAAAAGCCGCTAGCTAATTATCAAAAGGTCAAACTTATTTTATTTTATTATTAAATTTATCTACCTATTAATAATAACGTAACGAATTTGACGTGATACGTGTGTTTGTATTCTGAATGGTGCCCGTAGCCAGATGTTCTCATCGGTCCGTAAGTGACTGGTGAGGTTAAGCAACTAGACACGCGGTCAGTCCATAGATGGGTGACCGCCAAAGTGGTTTAATTTCTAAGCGCCTAAGCGGAGCGCATCTGTCGGTCCCGGTTGTAGCCGTTAGGCAACAGTCGTTAAGCCAGGCAAGAGTCCTATTGGGCGGCTTGAACAACTCTGTCACTTCATCATGCACACAAATATCTGTCCTGGGTGGGAATCGAACCCACAAGTTACGGCGTGAAAAGCAAGCATTTGCCAACCACGCCCCCAAATTCTTAAAGAAAAAAGTAGGTCCTGTATTGATCTGTCCATTAAAAAAGCCTTCAACAATCGCCCTCTGAGCAATTTCCTTTCACAGCGTTGGGCATCGATGCATAGATTGTACTACCTTATTTATATTTTATAAGTGCGAAGCGCAGGGCGGGCGGGCGCCTTCACCGCCCTATTGTAGACAGGGTGTTGTTTACTGAATATCTTGGTGGTGTATATTTTCCCTTTGTTCAGGAAGATTTGTATCCGCACTTGTTATTAATAATCGGACTTAAAAAAACTCAGAATCTAGAATTTTACATGAGAGTATCGTTTTATATAACATTCAGACAATATGTAGTAAAATATACATTTCAATCATTAAACCTAAACATAATCTCCTTGACAATAACTTAATACAAGCTAGCTAAATATCACTACTATTATAAAATAAATTGTATAAATGTTTTAACATTCCGTGTACCTAAATATCTGTCATATGCAACTAGAAATAATAACTGTATTACTACAAACATGTTCTGACTATTTACAAGCGCTTTTTTAAAGTCTACGTGAATAAAAACATTTTTATTTATTTTATTTTGTTTTATATTTATTTACTTTCTTCGAATTTATTTTATATTTTTCAAGTACTATATTTTAGTAACGAATTAGATAAAATATTTTAACCACATTGCTGTAACTATGCCATTAAAATGTTTGAGATACCTATGAAAAATGCTGCAAGCAAATAAAGGGTTGTTAGACCTGTGGATTGAGTTGATAACTCGATACGTTTAAGGTCATCAGTGCTGATGTTCTAAACGTTTCAAAATGTATATAATAAAACTTGAGAGGTGTCAAGGGACACCCGGATAGAACGAAGTTATTTCTTATTATTTATTATGTTCAAAAAATCTGTATACACTCAACAAAAATATTCGTCGCGACACCACACTGTTCAATGCGAAATAGTAATGAAAATATCTGGCTTGCTTTCTATGAGAGAGAGAGAGAGAGACAGACAGATAAACATGCGCATGCCACAAAGCTGCAAAAAGTGTCGTGACAACTTTTCGTAAGAATTTTTTCCGTCTAGCCCCCTTTGACAACGCGCGATAAGGAACTTCGTTCCAAAAGTTTACGTAATCAAATAAATATATAAATATCTTTGGACAACTAACATGCTGCTATCTGATCTCAAACTAGGTGGAGCCTGAGAACAAATAATCGTGTTCATCCCACAAAGATTTGTCCTGGGTGAGAATCGAACTTAGCATTAAACTTAGCAGTTGGGGCACTAACCACCATACCAACAGGCCATTATTTTAAGTAATTAAAAAGAACGAGATTATCAATTCGACTATGTTTTTTTGTGTTTGTAAATTGACGGAGTTTTCTGTTACCGAAAGCTTTTCCTATCGAATAATAATTTTCCTAATGGGTGCAATTAAGAAAATTATTATTCAATAGGAAAAGCTTTCGGTACCAAATATTTTTCTACAAATCGGTTGTCATGAAAAAAATCTGTTCGGTTTTATATTTTCTGAAATAGTTTATTTAGTTCATTTGAAGTATAGCGCTTTGCATAATAATGTGTTGCTCCACTTATTCAAATGTAAAATTGCATTATATTATATAGGTTGTGGAATGAACTCCCTGTTACGGTTTTCCCAAGAGACTACAGCATGGAGCCCTTCAAAAAGGGAGTTGTAAGGTTGTTAAAGAGTCGGCAACGCGCTAATGATGCCCCTGGTATTGCAAGCGTTCATAGGCTACGGTGACCACTTACCATCAGGTGGGCCGTACGCTTGTTTGCCAACTAAGTTGTATAAAAAAAATATTAGACTGGCCTGTTTCCAGAGGTTCGATTCCCACCCAGGCAAAATCTTTGTGTGATGAGCACTATTATTTTTTCTGTATTTGGGTGTATAATCTATAATAATACAGGACACAAATTAACTAATAGTACTCACACACGACTCCCGCTTTTGCTGGTACCTGGTGCAGAGATTGGCTATCGCCGTTCAAGTGATGGGGACCTTTGTACCGGGTTTGTTACGGGTCGGATATTCGACTATTACATTTATCTTGTTTTAGTTATAATAAGTTATTTAAGTCAATTTTGTAGTATTATTTAATTGTATTTAGCAAAATATAATCTTGTTTATCAGTTGTCTGCTTCCCATAGTACATGCTCTGCCTACTTTGGGATTAGGTTAGCAGTGTGTTTCTTTTTTATGTAAGCTAATCTATAATAAAACATGTCTTTGAATGGTGCTGTAAATTATGCAATAATGTAATCGGCCTTAGTTCCGTAACACAATTGTACTGGACCTATCTGAACACCCTGTATAGCCCCATGTTTACCATACTTACAACAGGGTGCGTGTTCCCTACGTTTCACGAGTTATTCCGACTCGTTAACTCTTTTACTTACCTCTACTAGAGTGGTTTTTAATTTCATTATTACAGCAATGAACTGAATTAAAAAATGGAGCAAGACTTTGTTAATAAGCCTCTGAAATTTGACGTTCACCGTAGCCTAGTTGGTAGTGCTCCTGCCTACGAAGCTGGTGGTCCTGGGTTCGAATCCCGGTAAGTGAAAATATTTGTGTGATGAGCACGAATATTTGTTTCTGAGTCATGGATGTTTTCTATGTATTTATCTATCTATATAAGTATGTATATCGTCGCCTGGTACTCATAGTACAAGCTATGCTTAGTTTGGGGCTAGGATGATCTGTGTGACATTGTCCCTAGATATTATTAGATATTAGATATTATAGTTATACCGTGAAATTTTTGCAGATGATGTATTTCTGTTGCCGCTATAACAACAAATACTAAAAAACACATACACCCATATAACAAACGTGAATTTTTGCTCATATTTATACATAATGGTACGTAATCCTTCGAGCGCGAGTCCGACTCGCACTTGGCCGGTTTTTTTTATTGAATGTTATTTTGTTTCATAATATCATCAAATATTAGCTGGAAGGCACTGGATGCGGGTAGCGGAGGACCGGCCATTGTGAAGATCTTCGATCGATCTATCTTTCGGCTGATATGATGATGATGAATCAAATATTGTCAGTAAAGACATGCAAATAGAATTTACGAAATAAATGAAAATGAATATATAAAATGGAGATGGTGCTTCACTGTACGCACGAAAAATGGAGCAAGCAGGTAACGGTCTGGTATCCACGAGACGGGTCAAGGAGCCGAGGTCGCAAAGCGAGAAGATGGGAAGATGATATTAATTTGACTCTAGGTCCGCTTTGGTCAAGAATTGCGACCGACAGGAAACAGTGGAAGACGTTGGAGGAGGCCTATGCCGTAAGACACACCGCATTAAGGGATTTACTATAATTAGTTTACTAACATTTATCAAAAATTTAATATAGGTATTTGTGTATTCTATATATCCTCAAATTTCAATTTTCTTTCTTTCACTGTCCTTATAGTGCACCTACCATGATTTCTCTGCATCACCCCAAGGTTGACTGGCAGAGAATGCCTTTGGCATTAAGTCCGCCTCTGAACATTCTTGTGCATAAAGTTTTAAAATAAAAATAAAAAAATAAAATAAAACAGAAAATTGTTAAAAGTTTCGGAATAAAAGGCTTTATTATTATTATTATATTCACATCAGTAAAATCAGTGATTCGAACCTTACCGGTTATATGACTTTTAATATTAATATCAAAAATGAGAAATCATAAATTTAATCATCCGGCGGGTCTCGAACCTGCATCATCTACCAATCCGGGATAGGCGCTCTGCGTTAAGCGAACGATACACACTGGCAGATCAAATTTAGGATTACACCAAGCCGATCGATAATACCTACATCCTCCGGAAGGCAAGGGCTTCCGGAGGATGTAGGTATTATCGATCGGCTTTGTTTTCTAGAAACATGGCCGACTGATATGACGATAAAATTTATGATTTTCCATTTTTGAGATAAGATTAACGCATTGAATTTGCGAATAACGCTATAAAATTTAAATTCTAATATTATTTTCAAAACGCCTTAAGCCCTCGCTCGCTTTTTTTGTTCGGAAAAGCAGTAAAAGCCTCATAGGCAAAAAAACATAGTGTCATACTTTAGTGTGATTACCTTTAAGTCCACATAATAGGTTATCTATACATATAATAAAATCGTAGGAAAGTCAAACCTGTACATTAAATATTTCTTTAAAAGGATACTTGGGGCGTGATCTACTATCGATATCGAAGCCAAAAATATATTTTTTAGAATTTTTGTCTGTATGTCTGTTTGTCTGTATGTATGTCCGGGCTAAACTCAAAATACTGCATGGATTTACTTCAAATTTTGCATGAATATTACTAAAAGGTCGGGTCAACATATAGGCTACATATTATCATGCTATCACATACGGGGGAGGAGCTGTGATAATTTATAAAAGTTAACGCGGGTAAAACCGCGGGGCACAGCTAGTATACAATAAGTCAAATTAACTAATTACGTTTTGTTGCTGTTTGTGTTTAAGGTTCCGTACTCAAAGGTTAAAACGGGACCCTATTACTAAGACTTCGCTGTCTGTCTGTCCGTCCGTAGCAACCGTGATAGTTACTCAGTTGAAATGATGTATAACATAATGAGATAAATGTTAAGATGATGTAACAAGAAATACTAAAAAAACATAGTAATATAAATATTTAAAGGGGCTCTCATACAACAAATGTGACTATTTTTGGCTGTTTTTATAGCTAATTAGCTGTGCCCCGCGGTTTTACCCGCGTTAAACTTTGTAAATTATAGCCTATGTGTTAATCAAGGATGTTAGCTAACTCTATACCAAATTTTATTTAAATCACTCCAGCCGTTTAGACGTGAAGAAGTAACAAACATACACACTCATACACTTTCGCCTTTATAATATTAGTGTGATGTGTTAATACAGGAAGCTAGCTAACTCCATACCAAATTTCATTAAAATTGCCCCAGCCGTTTAGCCTTGAAGAAGTAACAAACATACACACTCACACACTCACAAACTTTCGCCTTTATAATATTAGTGTGATGATACGGAGCCCTTTGTGCTCGAATCCGACTTGCACTTGGCTGTTTCTTTTTTCTAACAACGCTACGCAGGCACTTAGTTCAGTTATTTCAACAATACATTTTGTTAGTATTTCCATTTCTGATTAGACCCAAGATTAATAGTAAATATGAGCTGTCGTAAACTTGAGTGGCTTTTAATATTTCTATAAGTTTTTAGTGCTTTGTTACTACTTAGTTCTAGATTGTAATCTGTAGATAAATGCTGAAATAGCTACGATTTATTAAAGTTAGCGCTACGCTATTAAAAGTATATTTTTAGTTCTAATATTTTATAAGTATACGACTCTATTCATCAGGTGTAGATTTTGTTGTAAAAAGTTGCCTGTAGAGGTCGGGAATCATCTCATCACGTTCAGCGCTGGTACCGCTCAAAACAGATTTCCACAATGGAGCTGTGTCGTCAATATATAAATAGTGCATATTGCATCCCGGCTTGATTAAACTAACAGTTGGCGGGGTTAATACAACATACCAATTCTGTATTTTTGCTTTTACTGTAATTTGTTTTTTTCTCACTTCCGTTAAATGAATCCACAACAATTCCCATAAGGTTCCTATGGTAATTGCGCTCCGCAGTTATTTATTAACCAACCTTAAATTGATTTCGTATCAAGATTTTTATATTTTGAAATCAATTATGCCACGATAATCGCTTTCGATGTGACAAATTAACCTTATTTTCTGGTAAGGGCTTACCCATAAGCTACGCGTTTGATTACTATTCGTGAAGAACAACGACTTGAACTAGATTTGTGTATTCGGCGTTCTTGTTCGATTTTTTGTATTTGATTTGCATTTACAATAAACCAAGGAAACTTTTTTGTGTTTGCGCAAACACTGAAGTACTACAATATGTCTTGTGTAGTTGGCCAGTTTCCGTTTAAATAGTCTACAATTGAGGAGAGGCATTGTATTTTACTTTTGTATACTAATATATTTTGTTTTAACTTTACGAATCCTACCAAGACAAAGAGGAAAATAATTCCAATAATTATGCCAACAAATTCAATTTAATGGTTGTCTAGCAATAAGGTGGCCGAAGTTTGGCCATTATAATATCTAACTGACTTAAGAATAAGGAAACTATATTATCTGTTGTTTGTAAATGTCGATTTATATAATTATTTTTTTAACCAATTCAATATGCTTTGGGTTCATCGTATGTAAATTTTATTCGAATACGAATCTAAAAAAAACTTGTGAAGGTTTTTAAACAGTAATTATAATGTTGTATACTATAACTACTATAGCCGTGTTGATTCAGGCCTAGAAAGAAATACACCAACCCGTACCATCCCGCGGGTGTCGTAAAATACGACTAAAGGATAGTCGAGCAGTAGCTTACTGCGATCTCCAACTCACATTCCAAGCATGATGACTACTGCAAACCTCTCCAAATAGTAAAATTATAAAAAGCTTTGGGGGATGCCTATGTCCAGCAGTGGACAATATCAGTGTTACTTCTATTTTTTATACTTCACGGCTACCGCGTAGCTTGTGGACGGCCCCTAGAAAGTGTAGTGTTTTATGAAAAACAATGATCTTTGATAAGAGCCTAATCAATCAACCTGTACATGTACGGAAATGCTTTTGAGCCTTAATACGATGTTGATGGTGCATTTTAACGTTAAACTTTTTTCTTATTTCCTTTTTTCAAAGCTAATAATTATAGTTTGAGTAAAAAATAATACAGTAATATATTTCTACCCGGGGGTACATTGACGATTTTAAGTGTTTTATGTGCAAGAGGTGAGATTTGTATGGATTTCTATTTTCGCTATTTTTGTGGTTCCGTACGTACATGCAATCGATAAAACGGAACTTTTGTAAGATCAATTACAGCCCATCTTCTACGAAACTATTCCATTGATTGCGTTAATATTTGCTACACATATGTAACTCGCCGATTCAAAGTCAGGAGAAGAATATTTAAAAATTTAAGATTTTTAAACTAATAATATCCTGGGATATTTTTACACACGGCAATCTGATCCCAAAATAATCGTAGCTTTTATTTTTTAAATACAGACAGATAATTACACCCAGCAACACGACAAACAAACGTGTTCACGTGTGCTTCAACATGTGCACACAAGTATCCATGGATCCTGGATGGGAATTGAACCCACGACCTGCGGCGTCAATGGCAAGCATTTACAAAGCACGCCAACTGGCATATAATGTTATAATAAAATAAAACAAACTGTTGACTTGACAACCTCTTCTTCTGAAGTCGGTTACAAATAGTAAATTTAAGGACATATTATGTTAGAAACTTGAGTAACCCGAAACTACTTTGAAGGGTGTTTTACAAGGGATAATCCTCGGGATTATTCGTCTTAAGGATATTTGTATTGATTTCACTGGTGTTATGGTAACCCAATTTTTATCGGCTTTACAGTATTTGTATCGTGACACTTGTGGACTATTGGGAAAAATGTCTATTACAGATATTACGAGCAGTAGGATGACGAACTCTCAGCTGTAACAAGCGGATTACTTTAAGTGTTTCTGATGAGCGATGGCTCATCCTTATAATGACCACGCTCAGCTATAAGCTTCAGGAAGGACCCTCTCACTAGTCAGCTGTTCTTTATAAACTTAATAAAGTTCTGTAATAGCAAGTGGGTAACCCAAGTTTTTATGACGAGCGACCATGTATGACCTTGCTCCATCCGTCAAACCCGAAATACCTACTCGCAAGCATCAGAATGGAACCTTTCACTAAACTAAGTGTTAATGATGAGCATATTGAATACGCCCAGATACAAGCTGCAAGATGGACCCCCTCACTAGTCAGAAGTTCTTTGTAAAGTGCTGTAGTAGCAAGCGGGTAACTCAAGTGTCTAACATGAGCAGCGACCCATGCTCATATTGGCTTCGCTCCATCCGTGAGAACCCAGTTACTACAAGCATCTGGATGGAACCTCTGACTAATCAGCTATCCTTTATAAAGTGCTGTAGCAGTAAGCTGGTAACCCAAGTGTCTATGATGAGCTGCGACCTGTTCTCATATTAACTGCACTCCATCCGTTACACCCCAGATACTATAAGCTTCAGGACGTTACCTTTTACTAGACCACAGTCCCCTACAAAGCGCTACAGTCCTATTCTGGCATGCCGCCAGTTTACATGGAGACTAGCCTTATGCAAGGGACGGACGGATAGTATAACACAGGTAAACTTTGGCTGTCATGATGATGATGAGCACGATTATTTGTTGTGTTTCTGCGTGTAATTTATCGATAACTAGCTGTGCCCCGCGGTTTTACCCGTGTTAAACTTTATAAATTATAGCTTATATGTTAACCCAGGGTGACATCCAACTCCATATCAAATTATATGAACATCACTCCAGCCGTTTAGATGTGAAGAAGTAACAAACATACACTCCCAAACTTTCGCCTTTATAATATTAGTGTGATATGTATGTATTTACAAATATACATATATAAGCCATATATATTGGCCCTATCGGAAGATCAGCTCTACAGAAATGTAGTGCTAGCTGAGATAGGGCCATTTCTCATACCAGTACGGATAAAATTTATAATATTTAAAATGTATACCACAATTGAATCGATTTTCTGTATTTGTTATGAGAGTAAAATTATTTATTTCTTTCTTTCTATATACAATAAGTACGTTTATCAGTTGCCTGGTTGCCGTAGTACATGCTCTGCATAACCATCAAACTGAGATCGCCAACCCGTCTGCCAAGCCATTATGGCATATTCCCCCATTCTTTGGGGAGGATTTTGTCCAACAGTGGCCGTACTTTGGCCGACATGATGAATCTGTAGATTCTAAGCTATGTTTAGATAATTTGAGTTTGTGAGAGTCCGACGCGGCGACGGCAGTATGTTAGTTGTCCAAAGATATTTAAAATATTAATACTAATAATTTTTCTTAATAAAAAATCCCAATATAACTTTACGTCAATCCGGGAGTTAAACCTCGTTAACTGCGATTGAACACACTACCACTAAACCAACGGGGCAGTTATGAAACTTTTACTTAAAAAATAAAATACACATAACAAGAACACTAACAATGAAACATTAATTATAATGTACAATGGGCGGTCTTATCGCATAAAGCGATTTCTTCCGGACAACCTTTGGATGGATATGAATTAAATGTGTAAAAATGCCGGGGACGGTGCAACAAAGTGTGGTACATAAATTAAAATAGAAAGAAAAGAGATAATTAACAAGGTATGCCAAAAACTAAAATATGTAATGATCATATTATTATTACACATCATATACGTAAATAAAATACTATATTATACTATAAATATAATACTATATTAAAATACTATATACATATAAAATAAATTAATAATTATTATGATAGAGACAGATAGTGGTCTTTCACAAGTTTTTTGAAGCTTACTATAGTCTGAGAGCATTTAATAGAAGTTGGTAACTCATTCCACAAACGAGTTGCTTGGACTGCAAATGATTTGTCCATAAAGGTGGAAGAGTGCGCTGGAATTGCAATTTACTTACAAATATGTCTAGTGACAAAGGTAAAGTCTGTCTACCAAACTGGCGTCGTCTAAACAATCTACAACCTAGGTGTTTAGGTGTAACTTGTGTAGACGCCGCCACTTTGGTAGCCTACTTTACCTTTTACTTTGAGGTTTAACTCCCAATTTGGCTTAAAGTTGGGATTTTTTATTTAGGAAAAATATTAGTTTAAATATTTTGAATATCTAAAAACAACTAATACATTGCCGTCTGACTCAAACTAGGCAAAGCTAGACAACCAAGGTCAACGTACTATTCGCCTTACCCCTAATATTTAACCGTAAAACAAAGACAGTCTAAAGTCACCCCGTCCTTTAAAATATACCTTTGTTAACACGAGTTTAAGTTAACAGCGGTCTTGTTTGCTCTGTAACTTATTCAAATGTAATTCCCTAAAGATAAGTTAGAATGGCTTTTAGTGAAGCATAATGTTATATAGGATTTTTAACTACTAACATTATTCACAGTTAAAACGAATACGAGTGTTAGTGACTTTACATATCAATGCTTTACCCTAATAATTGCTCTTCAATCGCTCAGCGTATTGCGCTGCCAATACATTAATAGCGCTAATGACGCTATTGCTAAGCTTCTGTAAGATATATCATACAAGATATAACAGGAGTTTAAGTGTATAACTATCTCCTTTGGTCTGGTTAGATTTTTATGTATAAAAAAAGATCTGTAACGAATGGTTCTTAGTTAAAACTAATATAAAATAATTGCAACTACAGAGTATTTAATGCTCTTCGATCACAAAAGGTTTTATTTACCATTGAGTTGCAATATAAATTTATACTTAAAGAATAATTACGGCGCAAATGTCGTTATTGCTAACTTTATGCAAGTTATACAACGAGCTTAAGTAAAAATCTTTCTTGTTTGTCTGTAACTTATTCAAATGGAACAATAAGTTAAATTTGTTTGATAGTATTTTTTTATTTTGCTCCTCAATCGCTTTGTGTATATAGTCATAGTATATATTGAGTCATATCATATTGCATATTGCTGATATGTAATACGAATTTACATTTGGATCGCTAAAATTCTATAAGATTCTTACATGATGAAATGTTATAATGAAATTTATTGAGCACTTGGGTGATAAAATACACTTGTACTTGTCAAGCACACAATGTAGTGTATATTTTATTATGTTATTATAGTCATACACAATGTTAAAGTAACTAGATTTTTGAACTAGTCCATCCTTGCGGTCTGTTTTATTTGAGATTTTTTAAAATAACTAGACACAAATAGTGTCAGAGCAGCTACTATTTTTAAATTTAGTAGTAAAGTATATTCCTGCAAATGACGGACACAACTCGATTGTCAAGACCTATGTCCAGCAGTGGATGTCATTCCACTGACATGCAGATGACGCTGAAAATCATATTAAAAATTGAAGACAATGAGCAGTTGGCGAACGCAGTAAGCACTCATCCTGTAGTTTAACTTAAGCGAAAAATACCTCAGCGCACCCTTACGGGGTTCGGCCCATAGCTTAGGGGGCTGGTGAAGTAAATAGAAGGAATTCTATAAGATATATATATATATATATATATATATATAGACACGAGCTTAAGTAACAATTGCTGTGTTTGGCCTGTAACTTATACAATTTTAATTTCCTATAGATAAGTATGAATTGTTTTTGTTTTAATAGAATTTACAACTATTGGACTTTGTTTACAGTTAAACCTTATAAAAAGTAATAGTATCAGAAGCGCAATAATTGCTTTGCAGTCGCATATTTCTATTTATCTATCGCTGCAATGTTACTAATTTTATTTGAAGAACATTCATTACGCAAATGACGCTATCGCTATGTTTCTGTAAGATACACTATGCTAGCAATATTCTTATAACAAATGACTGCTAATGTCTTGTCTATAAAGATGGAAGAGTGTTCTAGAATGAGTTTGCTGGTAATTTTAAAATCTGCTACCGTCTTAATATTCTTTCTTTTGGAATCAGGGGTTCAGTGTATAGCTATTGAAAGGCATTGTGACTTAAAAACAAACGTTTAATACTATTTATGTAGTTATCAGAGCAATTTATATACATCGTTAAGAACTCGGTGCGCGCCACGCAAAATTAACTTTTAATTTGTTTATATAAAGGTCAATATGCCTTCATAGTACCATTTAGTTAATGTTGTGTTTTGTATTTAAATTTTGGGTGAGGATATTGTGAAAGCAATACCATATAAATACTTTTTTAATTAAAATCTAAACTTTTCTGAATCACTACAACATGAAATCAAGAGATGATGATTGCTTCATGAATAAACAATCGCAATTTCAGCCGGATAACGTCCACTGCTGGACAAAAGCCAGCTATCCGTCTCAATATTAGAAGAGGCATTGGCCCTACTGTGACATATATAGTAATAAACTGCATTATAAACATAGAAACATTCTGTGTATTTTCTGTTTTTTTTTTCTATATAGGTACGGGGGCTCTACCGGCTAAGTCGCCGAACATCGATTTCTTAAATGGCGTTCATATAAATAAAAGTTAAAAATGACTTAATCCATCGTTAAAGCGGCTTCAACGTTTATTTATGACTTCACATGTGCTCATGGAAGCCGATTTAACGATTGATTAAGTCATTTTTAACCTTTATTTATATGAACACCATTTAAGAAATCGATGGATGGCGTCGAGAGCTCAGAAATTGTGCGTATCAGGGATGCCTGGAAAGGTAAGGCAACTGAATTCAAATAAGCACCCCTTCTGAAGTAAAACTACACCTAACACATAAGCACTCGCATCAACCGAATTCAACTAAGCACCCCTTCTGAAGTAAAACTACACCTAACACATAAGCACTCGCATCAACCGAATTCAACTAAGCGCCCCTTCTGAAGTAAAACTACACCTAACACATAAGCACTCGCATCAATCAAATTCAAATAAGCGCCCCTTCTGAAGTAAAACTACACCTAACACATAAGCACTCGCATCAACAGAAACCTTAACAGGTAAATATGCATGCTTAATAACAAGTGTGTACTGTCAATAGCTACTTGCTTACCAATCAGCTGGGTAAAAATAAAAATAGCGATTTCAAGGCTATAAGCCACATAAATAATAGGTTGTATTTACAACAACAGTGTACAAACATCCATCTATCATCAGTACTAACAGTCAAACCCAAAACTGGTGGTTCCATAATATAATATCCTATACCTACAGGCTACACTTAGTAGGGTAAACATCCCCGTACCAGCCACTACCGGCACCGCCCGCCCGGAAGAGAATATCGACCCAATGCTAATTTAACACTGTAGTACTTTATTGATGGGAAATCGCTCCTATACCCCCCATAAAAGCCGCCATTAAATAAAAAAGCGGTAGCATAATCTGGGATGGGGACTGTAGGGGGGAAATGGGGATTTATGGCGCTTACTTTATGATTGAGTTTTGATTGTTTTTTTTTTTGTGGTATGTGGTTGTGTTAGTTACCCTAGCGCATAGCGCCCTGAAGATTGTTTCCACTAGGTATAGGAAAACAAACCGTATGCCTATATCACACAACATAAATTAACTAAGTATGTACATTGGATAATGTAGAGTATAAAGTATGGCTAGGAATTCAAGGCGTCTCCTGCGTTTAAATGTTTCTTGTGATATAAAATTACTGTCAGCGCTTTCAAAGAATGTGAATCGGTCAATTTATTAGATTGGTTTGCCAAAATTAAAAAAAAAGTTCTTATATGTTTAACACTTTTCTTATGGCGGCATATAATATAACTACCCCATCTCTTCCCATGGGTGGCGCACAAGTCGTCCCGACGGAATATCTACCAGAGAACGGGAAGCAGGGTCTCTCTGTGTGCTATGACTATCCTACTGCAATCTGACAACCTTAGCGACTATAGATCCCCTTAAATGATGGAAATCTTTTGAGGGAGGGCTTTGTGCAACGATGGACGTTATTTGGCGGCAATGATAATTTTTTTACTGAATAACAGATATTTCTATTGATACTGTTTTTTTATAATAATAAAATCAAAATGAAAACTTGTTCTGAATATTTTGGGATATTATTTTCACAAGATGATTTTTTTTTGTATTTTATATAAAAAAATATGATATTTCCATTTAAAATTACAATTACTTCTTCAAGTTTAAACATTTTCATGGAAATCACTTTCAATTATGACTGTACGTATACCTATTTTCTTGCCATAGAAAAATAACAAGTTTTCCTACAACTTTTTCTAGTAATCTAGTAATTAAATTCGTTGTAGTTTCCTAGAATATGTTGCATTTACTCTGTAGCCATTAGGGCGCGGTCCAAGGTAAGAGCGTATGGCTGAACGTTAAGCGAAGCGTCGTATAGTGCAGTCGACCTCATGAAGGTGAATAGGTACTCGTAGCTCTTCCTACCCACATAATTAAAACGCTCTCAAGATTTAAATATATCCACCAATGTGTTGCAAGTAAAAGTACGACCAAATAATATAATTCATCATCATCATCATCATGTCCGCCAAAGTACGTCCACTACTGGACAAAAGCTTCACCAAAGAATGGGGGGATATGCCATAATCGCCACACTTGGCAGATGGGTTGGCGATCGCAGTTTGTCATAATGTGATAATAATAATATAATTGTAGGAAACTAATTATGATTTAAATCCCAATACTAGTATTAAAATTAAAACTTAATCTTTTATTTGTGTAACAAAATTTGTGTCATAATACATTACTATCGGCTGGACCATTAATTAATTTTAAGGCTTTTATTATATAAGTTTAATATTGTATATGCATTCACTGCCTAAATGTAAGTTTGATAAAACAAGCGTCATGTAAATAACTAAGCACTGAATCATTTTCACTATAAGTAATAATTAAATACAATTGGCTGAAGTAATTTTTCACGTGTTTATTAGTCTGATATATGGTATGACTATGGCTGTGTGTCTCTAAACTAAAAAAAATCGCATGTTTTATACCTCCTATAAGGCTTAGTAGAAAGCTTTTAAAGCATTCATAGCTCAACAACTACAACTGTGACTGTCTAGTTTCCGAAGCAGGGAGACGCTAGGAAATAAGACCGCATTAGCAGTTTGTAGATTTGCCGCACTATAAGGTGGCAGGCCTTGCAGGCCGAGCATCTGTTTTTTAGAAGATAATATGAATTTAAACCTTTACATGAAAATTATAATACTTTTATCATATGCGGTTGAATTAGAATGCAAATACAAACGAATTTATTTGTTTGGACGAAAGCTTTATCCGCTCGATGCCTATACCTCGGTCCATACATTATTTGGAAAGTATGTAGTGGTTCACAAGAATTAGTAGCTGGGCAAAAATCCAAGCAACTATTTATGGAGTTTCAGGCGATATAAAGTTTAGTAAAGATTAGGAAGTAAATAAATCACTGAGAAAGACTTAAAACTTTGCCTTTCTGTTAAATTTTACTTAGTTAAATTTAGTGAAACCTACAAGTTTACTACAATTACAAAAAAGAACTAAAAGTATGTGTGTACACTGTGGTACAGTGGATAAAGTACTCGCCTAGGTACTACCGCAGCCCCCTCGTATTTTTGTGTGACCCACAATAGCTGCAGAGTTTAGGTGTGCATTGTGTCCGTGCAATGCAAAATTATCAATTCTCCTGCGATTAAAGGATGTATTTCCTTAGTGTGACAGTTGTGGAAACATGAAATTCGATAACAATTTAAAGATGGAAAGAATATAGAAAAAAAAGTACCTGATATATTTTTTTATCTTAGCATCATCCGGCACTAACGACCGCCGTGGTTCAGTTAGTAGTGAACCTGTCTTCTAATCAAGAGGTTGCGGGTTCGATTCTCGTAGAAGACAAATATTTATGTTCATGTACATGCCTATTTGTGTTTAGCTGGATGTTTTTAATGTATTCTATGTAAGTAATTACCAAAAAGAGTAGATATATAAATATTTTTATTAGTTGCCTACTAAAAGTTTACTATATTTTGGCTAGGTGGCGCTGTATGATATGACCCGGATATTTATTCATTATTATTTTTATATATTCATGATAATGATTATATTATTACTTAGGGAATATAAATTGATTGCTTAACTTCTAACAACTGCAAGTACTATCCTGTCTCGGTTTCCGATTCTACTACTTATCGTATGGGACATTATTTACACACGGCAATCAGATCCTAAACTAACCAGAGCTTGCTATGGAAACCAGATAACTGATATACTACATGTACTACTTTTCTTTTCTAAATACATACCTTTATAACTTACACCTAGACTCAGGACATCAGACATGTTCGTGCACACAAATATCTGTCCTGGGCGGGAATCGAACCCACGACCTGCGGCATGAAAGACAAGCATCTCCCAACCACGCCAACCGGCCAGTCATAGAGAGAGATACCATATAGAGTGAAAGACCATTGTGTTCTACCTTATATATTCCATAGATCATTTTTGCTCTCATAAATATTCTCAATATGCCATAACTACATCAATGTACGAGCCCTATAATACTCTTGGTCTTGTTTTAAAAAACTGCAAATCGAAGTGCTTGACTTTTCTTTCTTCCATTCCTAGGCCATAATGTAGAGGTTTCTATTTTTATGTGTATTGCCATTAATACACAAGTTAGTAGAACATTCGAGTAGTTTAATATGCCAAATACAAAACATACACTTTAGTTTTAACGGTTGGGATCGTAGTAATATATAAATGACTGCCTCGTTGGTCTAGCGGTAGCGTGTTCACCCGCAGATAATGAGGTCCTGGGTTCAAATCGCGGGTCAGGCCAAAAAGGGATTTTGGGATTTTTACGTAAAAAGAAATTTCTCAATGTCAGCCTGAAGTCTGAAAGTTGGCGGTATTACACCCCCGTGCTTCGGAGAGCACGTAAATGTGGTCCTGTACCTGACCAATTTCCGGTGGTGTCGCTAGTCGTACCATCGGATCATGAGAGTGATGGAATGGAAAGTGCCCCTGTGTTTGCGCACACACTTGTGCACTATAATATGTTCTGCGCATTTCTAGGCTATCCTGTAGCCTATCTAAGAGGACAGTACCCTAACCATTTAAGTGTAGTATTTTTATGTGTTTGTTACCTTTATATGCTATTTGTATTGTACTACAGCAACTATTCTAAGAAATAAAGTTTATTATTATTATTATTTGGCTAGTCTTCATTGAGACTGACCGCCGTGGCCGAAATTCGGTCGTGAGGACATTATTATTTGTAGGTCTGCGAATTAAAAAGGAAAGAAAAAAGATTTTTTTATAGCAGAAGGACGACAAACGAGCAATTGGGTCACCTGATGGTAAGTGATCACCACCACCCATGGACACTCGCAACACCAGAGGGGTCGCGGGTGCGTTGCCGGCCTTTAAGAGTCAGCAAACAAGTGTTGCTGACGATTCCCCCCACCCCGATGAGCTCAACAATTGACGTTATTTCTATATTTTAATTGCATCTTTTATACGGCAAGATGAATATTCAGGATAGCAAGATGATTCGATGTAAAGTAACATTAAAAAATTACTTTTATAAATCATTAATCATAAAGTACTAAGAATATAGCAGTAATTTACAAGCTACTGGTACTGAATTCTTTTGGTACACCTATGTACCAGTTCTAAGAAAGAACGGTGAATCTGACAACTTATACTTACAGTAAAATGAACCTTATTATTCAAACATAAATTCTAGATTCATTCACCTGGAAAATTCAAGTATGACCGTTCTTTTTTTATACACTTAAGGTTGGACCCCGTGGTGTAAGCCGAAATCGTTTCGAATCGGAATAACCGCTGTAATCGATGCTTTAACAATCGTTTTAATTAGAATTATCGGTACATTTCAGGTACTGTGAGCGACAAAAGCGAGATTTAAAATTAGAATATGATCATTATTTAATTTTAAATTATCAAGACTTTCAAATTACGAATAAATATCTTGACACTCATTATTGTACGCCAAAACATTACAGGATCCAAGAATATACATTAAAAAATTGTACAATTGGCGGCCTTATCACTAAATGTGATCTCTTCCAGGCAACCTAGGCAGGTATTGGAGTATGGAGTAACAGAGATAGGGTAGTTATGTACACAAGTATAGAAACGGTACGAACTGGTATCATTACAAAAAAAACAGAGAGTTTTCTACGTCATATTAAATTAATTACATATATATTGTATATTAACCTCCATATATTATGTTTTTTTGAAAAGTTTTTTTTAATAATAATTATCTATTACGTGTAACATTCTCTTCATGATAAACCATTAGGTAATTTTTGATAAAAGCTGTGTATTTACTTTCATATATAGATTATGTAAATGAATGCAAACTGTCTTAGAGCCCAAATAAAACGTACACCAGTAGTGTTGTACCCCATATACTGCTTAAGCTATGACGATTCTAACCCCATAGATTCACAAGTTGCACAGAATGGGGGAAGGTTTGACACCCCATGTGTTTTCTATGTTAATATTCATATTTCACATAACCTATAATACATTATTGTTTGTTTTGATTGCGATGTATTTTTTAACATAAAGAAAATTAAATTGTACGCGGTTTCAAAATAATTTAAATTATAATGACTAAAAAAAACAATTCAAATGTTTTTATAAACTATTTCAATAACATAGGTTATTTACCTTTGTAGACACGAAAACACGTTTCTCTTAATAAATACTCATTGTAAGCAATGTATACTTAGTTAAATATTTTTCGTTCTAAAGAGACTATTCTCTCTAGAACTACCTATTATATGAAATATTTTAAAGATACCTTGTTTCTTACTTTTCCAAAGCTTAGAATATACTACAGGAATAAAAGTTACCAAAACCCGCCGAATAAAAAAAATTATACATGATATGCTAAGTAAAATTAGAAAGAGGTAAATTGTACGATGAATTTCGGACTACTGTTTTTCGACATTAGTCCGATTGAGTATATAATATCTGATTTAAAATTTTTGTCGTCGACGATACCAAGAGCCATCGTCAAACTCTTAAACACACTACACTACACAATAAACTATAACAGCCCCCTACTGATTTTTATATCGTAGCGATACTGAATAAAATTATATGCAGCATTAATAACTCACTCACCGATGTATTTATATTATGTTGGTAGCCCGGTTTTATTTATGTAGCCAATTAATGGGTGCATTGTGTTCGCGTTGTTTTTGAGGTTGGCGGTGTGAGTCGAAAATATATATATTTTACATTTTACTCTTCAATAGTAACGTAATGTTTTGAAATTTATATATAACTAGCTATGCCCCGCGTTTTACCTGGATTAAATTTTATAAATTATAGCCTATGTGTTAATCCAGGGTGTCAGCTAACTCCATACCATTTTTTAATAAACTCGCTCCAGCCGTTTGGACGTGAAGAAGTCACAAACATACACACTTACACGGTCACACACTCACAATCTTTTGCAGTTATAATATTAGTAGGATATAGAGATGCTTACATTCAGTTCTCAACAGTCTAAAAATGATAGGCGTGGTTTGACAGGTGCGTGGTCTGTAGATGGGTGACCGCCAAAGTGGTTTAATTTCTGAGCTTATAAGTGCTTCGAAAGGCACGTTAAGCTGTCGGTCTCGGTTTTAGTCATTAGACGACGGTCGTTGAGCCATGTAAGACACCTACTGGGTGACTGAGGCAACTCTGGCATTAATAATAATGTGACCACTGCCCATATGAAAGAGAACAAACAATGATTTTCAAATAGCATGTTTGTAAGAAGAAACTCAAAGCAAATAAAAATGTATGTATATCTATGAGATAAAAAGATGAGAATCGAACGCGCATCTGCTGCCAATATTATGACAGATGGCTTACAAAATAACAATGGTGAACTTATATATACTTATAAGTCAGACAGGGCCTGAGAATACGACTGCTATTACACAATTTTGTTCGAAAATGAGCGAGAAAGCTATACAATGTGTAAATAAGTAGTGGCTGTAACTAAAAGAGTGATAATCTACCCACAAAACTAAAATAATTAAAGAAAACACAAGTTTGTGAAATCCGATTTGTTTTGACTCCTCATAAAAAATACCTTAAACAAGCGAGCATGTATGAAGAATATAATAAGAGGACACGAGATAAAATAGTCCCTTACACCAAATCGAACGCCAAGTAATCGAATGTCTAAATACTTGAACGTTAATAATATCGAATGGTTAATAAATGAAACATTCGCTACTAGAAAAGTAGGTTAGGTTAGGTTAGAACGGCAACCATATAGTGAGGAATAGTCATATCGCCAAAGGACATATTCGATTACATATGTTTAATGTATTAACCATTCGATATTATGAACGTTCGAGTATTTAGACATTCGATTACTTGGCGTTCGATTTGGCATAGTACACCCGTATGGATCATAACAAATGGAAACCCATCGTCTCTGCCAACCTATCCGGGAAATAAGCGTGAGTCTATGTATGTATGTAATCTATAAACACAGGGATACAAATAAAATATGATCCACATTTAAATCGTGAACCGATTAAAATTACCTTCACTACCGTACTAGATTACTCGAAAGCATCTAAACATCGATTACATCAAATCGAATGCAGGTATCGATTCCTGCGAATCGAGAACAGTGAGACGGCACATATATTAATACGTTGTAGTCCGCAATAAAATTAGCTGACAGCGTTAAATAAGTGCCGAGAAAGGCATTTATAAGTAATCGAATATCGGTATGCAAGCATCGGTTCTAAGGCACTCGATTTATTAAATTTTGCGCTAAGTGTTCGGTTCGACAAGTGAAGTAGTCTTGTTTTAATACTACGATAGTCAAGATAGGTTTAAAATCAAAATGGACTTCATTTTAGAAGCTACGGTATATGTTAGTAGGATTTTCTGTAGCAGTATATTTTCTATTTATAGAGTTTGGTTATATTTTTATCGTTTTACGATCTTCTGTTGTGGCTTTTTCCCAAATTCCTATTCGATTTTTATATTTTTGTCGTCGATATGCCAAAAATCCATCATAATATGAAACTTATCATCGTGTACATACTAGTGACAAATTATTATTACTTTATCTTATGACGTGACATGACAATAATGTGTCTTAAGCATTGTTACACCTATAAAAGTCATTATTTGGAGCCTTGTGAACAAAAATATGATACACAATAACTATATACTAAATGCCAATATAATCCACGAAATAATCCATGGGATAATATGTCTAACTATTAGTCAAATCGCAATAACTTGTTTGTGATTTGTGTGCGACTTGTTGTGATTTGTTTTGGCTCCTCATAAATGTCTGAATGTATGATAATATAGGTATCTAACTATTAGTCAAGTCGCAATAACGATTAATTAATCAAGTTAGTCAATAAAATAAAAAAAGTCTTAAAAGACAAGACATTTTTCCAAAAATAAAGCACTAATTTAAAACACAAATTTCTGGAATATCTTACATAGGGCGTACTTTATCTAACATGATCTTGAAATATCGATAACTTCGTTAATTATTCTAAGGCAATTGAAAATTCATTTTTACTATTAGGCTTTATTTGTGGCTAGTTTTAATGAAGAGAAATAAAAGCGGTAGTATACATCCCTATTGTGGAATGCGCTGCCAATAACAGTGCTACATTAATACACTCATATAAAAAGCGTAATGTCATATCCACGTAACTTGCTGTTTCTACCTGTCTCTTTTCATTATACCTAATAGCGACTTGCCCCGGTTCCACACCTCATCATACCTCACCATTAATCAAATTAGTCAATAAAATAAGAAAAGTCTTAAAAATAAAAGATATTTTCCAAAATAAAGCACTAATTTAAAACACAAATAACTGTAATATCTGGGTAATAATACTAACATATGACGTCATTTGTAGTAAGCCCATAGAAACTGCATACTAACAGTCGAATTGTGAGAATGGGACGAAGCATATCTTCTACTTTCTCCCCGGTACGGATTTTAAAGCTTATTTATATCTTAAGATAATTTTCGACGTTTTTTTATATGTTTTTGTCTTTTCCATTATAATTATATTTTTTATTAAGTTTACTGGTTTTAGTAACACCTATGTGAATTGAAAAACAGATTGTTCAATAGAACAGTCTGATCTAAGAAGGACTTATAAATAAATCGGTAACCCGTATATATTTTTGCTTTAGTTAGTCTTATGATACAGTACTTACCTTGGAAATAGCTCTTAGTCCGCAGGTAGCTGACGGATAGCCGCAGTATAGACAGCCTGTCCAGTTTGCTGAGTATATTCTGTTCAAATGGCAGTAACGAAGCCAGGGTGTCCAGTTCAGCGTTGAGTCGCTCCCGATGTCGTTTGCTCGGGTTGCTTTTCGTGACGCCGTCTTTGGAAGGAGGTTTGATACTGAAAACAAAATATAGATGTTCGTTAAACTAATTTGGACAATTCTCTAGATATGTGGAATATTGTGGAACTAAAAATTAAATAATTGAAATGAGCAAGTGGATGTACACTTGCAACACCAGAGGAGTCGAGGGTGCGTTGCCGGCCTTTAAGAGTTAGCAAACAAGTGTTGCTGACCCTTCCCCCACCCCGATGAGCTCTCGTTTCTGCTCTCATTTCTGATCGGGAACTCTCGTGCCTCAAAAAATTATAAAAATCGAGAAACTAGAAACTCTAATCTCAGCCCTATTAGTTCCTCATAACCGTACCATTTCAGATCAAGTGTTCTAAGAGGCTATTTAAAATGACACATCACTTTATGTGCCTAAGTAACGGTAGCATTTGGCCAGCTTGGTTAACGAGGCATAGGTCACGCAAGCAAACTTGTTAGCATAAGTTATGCGAACGGATAAAGGGTAAGCTTGCTGCATTATTGTGCTTAGTTTTTTAGTGAAATTGTGCTCAGTTTTTTCGTTTGTTGAGGGTTGAATATTTTAGTTGGGTTTATGGTGAGTCGTTGACTTTGGGTCGTTGTAGAAGCTGTTTTCGGACGGTGTTTTAACCTCGTTTGGATATCAGACTTAATTGTGTTGTTAATATGCCTTTTTATACAACGTGTAATATAAATAGTGCACACGAGGAACGTTATATAACCATTGAAATAAACGGCGTATAAGACAAAATACGCAATAAAATACAAAAGTGGTGCTGGGTCATTTAGTATGGCAATTTGTTTTCATATGTCACTAACAGTATTTTTTTATTTAGTTCAGTTTCATATATTATCTATATTAGTATGTACATATTTACTTAAGTAATTTAGCATATTACGTAATACATCAGTTATCTGGTTTCCATAGCACAAGCCCTGCTTAGTTTAGGATCAGATGGTGGTGTGTGAATAATATCCCTGGATATTTTTAAATAAATATTATTATATTGAAAGATATTGATTAGTTTTTCATGAATATTGTATATATTTGTAGAAATCTAATACTTTCCTGAATCGGAAACCTAATCTGAATAATTTGTCTTCTTTAAATGTGTAGTGTTAAGTTGATGATGTATCTTATGTATATGTACTTATAATAAATAAATATTAGGTTCCTCGTCCAATCAAATCCGCTGATTGCTGATAGACCGGGATGTATCATGTAAAGAGCATGACACATCTCGGTCATCAGCAATCATTTTAAGGATCCGATTCCGAGTGTTTTATATATGGTTTGGATATATGGGCAGCTGTTACACTAGCTCTATCGCACTTTTTTTTTTTTTTTTTTGATAAGGCAGGGGGAATGCTAATGCATGCCAACCGCAAAAAGTGTCTGCGGGTGGGTATGTCGGACTCGCACCGACTAAACCTAACCTGCCGTGGACTTCTCCTGGCGCCTGATACGGGGAGCCCCGGGAACGCGGGTATGCTGCTCCGGTGCTCCCCTTTTCCGCCGTGTCCCAGATGGTCGGGACACGCACCAGGGGAGAGCTGTGGTTTGCCCTCCCCATTTGCCGACTCCTGCCAGTACGGCACAGCGACTGCGCCATAAACAGTTCGCTGTCTTCCCAACAGGGGCTGCTTGCACGTGGCGGCAGTAGAGGACACTTCTCGTACTGCCACCGCAACCCCGAGGGGGGTAGGGTTTACGGCTGCCGCCGCCGCCCCGACGCCTCCTCCGTCTACGTGCGAGGTCGGCTCGTTCCCGATCCCGCTCGGCGGCCTCCTTCTGGAGCATGACTGCTTCGCAGAAGGAGACCATGGCGTCCCATTTGGTGGAGTCGTCGCATCGCATACACGACTGCTGGCGGCGAAAGATCCCGTCCGATCTCAGCCACCAGGACTCGTCTCTCGGCCTCCCAGGCCGGGCACTCCTCCAGCGTATGCTGGGCAGAGTCCAGGTCGCTCCCGCAATGGTGACAATGTGTCGTCACTTCTCGGTCGATCCGGCACAGATACTCACCGAAACACCCGTGTCCGGTGAGTATCTGAGTCAGTCTGTAGGTGACGTAACCGCCCTTCCTTCCCACCCAGGCCTCGAGGTGAGGCAGGATAGCAACGACGGCACGTTGGCGCGCGTTCAGGCGCAACTCAAGCCGTGCGCGCCACTGTGTCAGTACGCGCCGGTGTGCATCCCGCCTATAAGCTCTATCGCACTGAAAGTCACAACAGCCTCCTATAGGCGTTGTTATATACTAGCAAACAGGACGTTTTACGTTGTTATAACGAGAATATCAGCCTTAAACTAATTTTGAAGTCGAGAATATCAGATACATAATTATATAAGGCTTCAAAGAACTGACATTTAGGTGTTTTTTTTTGTAAATAAATATGTCTTGACTGTTTAAGATAAGAGTTTCGTTATATTTGCTCTTGCTTGTACATTTTGTGTAATCATAATTTATTGTATATGTAACTACCTTAATAATTATATATTGCACACATTAAAATATAAATTATGTTTAAATAGTATTTTGGAAAATTATATGTTTACTTACATAGTACACAACAGCATCCTAAAAGCGTTCTTATATTGTACACACGGCTACTAACGTATCAAGCTAAACATTTCCAGTATAAGCTGATCTCGCTTTGTATAGGATTTCCATACGATAATAATAATAATATTTGGGTACAATGTCACACAGATCATCCTAGCCCCAAACTAAGCAAAGCTTGCACTATGGTTACCAGGCGACAATATACATACTTATATAGATAGATAAATACTTATATACATAGAAAACATCCATGACTCAGAAACAAATATTCGTGCTCATCACTCAAATTCGACACTAACACCAGCTTCGTAGGCAGGATCACTACCAACTAGGCTACGGTGACCGTCAGCTTCAATAACAGGTCAGCTTATATTGGAAATGTATAGCTTGATATGTAGCCGTGTGTACAAGCAGGACGTTTTATATATATATTTTACAACTCATATCTGCAACAGCTAAGATATACCTATTCAATAACTTTATATAATATATAAGAACTAACATTTACGTGTCTAAAGTTATTGAATATATCTTAACTGTTGCAGATTTGAGTTGTGTGTTTTGTGAATCTTAATTTATTATATATGTAACTACATAAATAATTATATATTGCACACATTAAAATGTAAATTATGTATAAATAATATTTTAGAAAATATATGTTCTTACTAAGTAACTATATTAATTACTACTATTATGTAAATTTTACTGTCCCCTTCCGTACCCAGAGAGTATGTTTGACCTATTAATAAGTCTCCGCTCTCCGACCGCCTGTCTACTCGTGGTCTTCAAATCTTTAACCGTAATAGATATCCAGTTGAAGTTTTCACAGGTTGTATATTTTTATTGCCACAATAAGTTAAACTAACAATGTATAAAAAAATGTATTTTGCTCCTTGACAGACAATCTTGAAAGCATTCCTTCAAGTTCCGTACAAAATTAATATTAATTAAACTTTATGGACTTCTTTAAATTTACGTATTATGTCTTCTACTTCTTTTTCTAAGACCGTTACTGTTCCATTTTCTAAAATTAAAAACCTATTACAATCAATGAAGATATAGTTATATGTGTTTTTAATTTAAAACATCAATATATTAAGTATTTTTAATTGCGCTGTAAGTTATTTAAATTATCTTATTGTAACTGTATTATAAGTTATATGCTTTGTTATTTGTTTTTCTATAATTTGTTTGAGTAGGGCCGCATTAGGTTAACTTAAATTAGTTATGGACTGAGACTTCTGTGGAGTTGACATTAACTAAAAATAATTTTAATATTGTGAAATATAAATATGACATAATATTTCGTAAAAAACTCGAGTGGTTACCAATCCGACTTCGCCGTAATTCTCAGATACTTTGTCTCCTTTACAATATTTTTTTTTATACCAACAGCTCCTATTTACCTTAAGCAACGGTTTGAATTAGTTTGTGATACACATTCTAGGTCTTTGAGATCATCAGAGAACTTAAAATTAAATATTCCAGTGCACTCTACAGATTTTTATGATAAATCTTTTTCTGTCCAAGCAGCTCGACTATGGAATCTACTTCCTATCGAAATAAGACGTGCACAAACTCTGATCGCATTCAAAATTTCTTTAAAAAAACACTTTTTATCTCTTTAAATTATCTTCATAATTTATGTTTTTTATCTCTTAACTGCTTTTCGTAACCTCCTTTTTCAAAACTCCTCAATTGAATAGATGTATAATATTTTGTATGTATAGTATATTGATATAGTATAGTATTTAAAATATAAGTATGTTTATGTAAATTGTATATAAGTACATAACATTGAATATTTGACTGTACACTTACAGCTACTGCCTTTTCTAACTTATTGTTTTCCTTGTCCACCCAACGGTTGTCTGGAAGAGATTGCTACAAAGCAATAATACCGCCGATGGTACCTGTATTTGCTTATTTGTAAGACATGTATTGTTTCTTTTGGTGCAATAAAGTGTACTATATCTATCTATCTATGAGACAAATATACAGGGACGAAAACTTTGAACGTACTTCAACCAAGCCAAAGATATTCTCGAAAAAATGCCTGTCAAAACGACCCTAAATCAACAAGCTTGTTTAAAAAATGTAATAACAGCCATCACCATGTTAGCCAAATGACATCCACTCCTGGACAAATACTTATTATTATGTCCTAGTAGCAAAACCCACAAGATCACCGGTCTACTTCGTAGGAGGCCCACGCAATGTCTTTCGGTACGTGGTCACCATTCGAGAACCTATTTTATGAATTTTTCTTTGATTAAAAATACTTTGTAGGTCGACGAGCCTGTCAGTAAATACTTGCCTTTCACACCGCAGGTCGTGGTTTCGATTCCCACCCAGGACAGATATTTGTGTGCATGAACATGTCTGTTAGTCTTGAGTCTGGGTGTAATTATCTATATAAGTATATATTTACAAAAGAAAGGTAGTATGAAATACTATTTGGGATCAGTTAGCCGTGTGTAAATAAAAAAGCTAGAATTTCGAATCCTTGACTTCATTAAGAATATTCTAATGAATAATAATTCCTCATCCAGTGCACTGTTTCGTCGTAAATTATTAGCATGTCATCAAACTTTGATCAGATATTTTAAAATTTACATGAGGGACGTCGATTCCACTCATTTTTGTGTGCGTCACAGATAATAAACAGTACATTAGTCATCGGTACCCGTCGTTTTGTTGATTTATTCAAACTTTAGTATCGGACGGCGCATGCGGCTCTTTGATACAACTTCCATACAATTTGTATTCATACAACACATGCAAGCCATACAATTCTGAACTCTAGAGTTAAACAAACCAAGGCTTGGTTTCCATTATTGGTGTAAAGTGTAAGTGTCAAATAAATCAATGCCCGATTATTTCTATAAATTGTAACTCGATTAAGTTATAATCGATTGCCGATTGTGATACGTATTTGGTTATAATCGATCGCTTTTTATTTCAGTAATGTTCGATTTTTATATTTTTTATTTTGTGTTGACAAATTACGGTGATAAAATGTGTGAGAAAAAATGTAATTAGAAATGTTTGAATGTTTAGAATATCTCGGACGAATAAAATAAGAAATTTTTGGGTTGTTAGGGACTACTCTACTTTTCAACACAAAAATAGAAATCGATCGTGACGAATTGAACCCAAGAATTGAACGTTGAGGAAACACGAAGGCAATTTTGATCACACTGTTGGCTTGCAATCTATCTGCCATAAAAGAGACCTTCGCGCAGGCGGAAGGATTATGAGAATATCCTGGGACAAAGAATCAAGGTGTCATTATTTTCCTGCGCTGTAGAAGTTACTGGTGCTGCTAAGGCAGAGGTCGTATTTTTTGTATGATGAGCTCTATTATTTGTTCTATGTCTGGGTTTAATTTACCTATACAACATGTAACGTAATTAACGCACACCCTCAGACACCCCAATTAGAATAGTTGTAATCTAAATACATACACTGATTTTTTTATTTAACATGTATATGCATTGTTATTTACTAATTTAGTTTCTTTGAATAAAGTTTATTTTTCTTTATTTTGTATTGAATTATGGAATTTGTATGAATACTAATAAAACTACGATTTTAAAAGTCTTATTACTTTGACTTGCAGTCCATTTCAATTTCTTTTGACTGTACACGGTACACTGACAATAATTTCAAGTTTTAATAATTTTGGGAATAAAAAATTACCTATATTAAAAATGACATAAATCGATTCAGTAAACGATTCTGAACAAACTATTTTCAGGATGTGCGTTAATTAAGTTACATTTTGTATTTATATAGCTGTGCCCCGCGGTTTCCCCCGCATTAAACATTATAAATTATAGCCTTATTGTTATGCGGATACATAAGCTAAAATACTACTAAGTTCCATCAAAATCCATTATGTTTTTGTGTGAAAAAGTAACAAACATCCATACTCAAAACCTTTTGCTTTAAAAAACAAATAAATATAACAATAAAATTACAAAATAAATTAATATATATCCTATTAATTTAAAACATAGGCTCAAGTGTGTTTCCCAGAGGGGTAGGCAGAGACAACGGACTTCCATTTGTCACGATACTTGCACACTTCTGTCGCCTCATTTACTGTCATTATATTCTTCATACATGCTCGCCGCTAAAGTACCCTTTAGCGGCGAGCATTCTCAAGTTCTCGTCTCGAGACGTTCTCAAGAAAGCCCAGGTCAGAAGTACCCTTCTGACCTGGCCTTTCTTGAGAACGTCTCAAATATACATACATATCCTATTAATTTAAAAATGTATACGATATGTATGTATTTGGAAATATATAAGTATGTTTATCAGTTGTCTGGTTACCATAGAACTGACTCTCCTTTGTTTGAGATCTGATGGCAGTGTGTTAGATATCCCAATATATTTCTAATGCACTTACTACAAGTTTATAGTACTCATAATTTAACACAACAAAACGTACGAGGTTATATGTCTAAATATTAACCATAGTAATATTAACCGTAGCCTAGTTGGTAGTGCTCCTGCCTACGAAGCTGGTGGTTCTGGGTTCGAATCCCGGTAAGTGCAAATATTTGTGTGATGAGCACGAATATTTGTTTCTGAGTCATGGATGTTTTCTATGTATATAAGTATTTATCTATCTATATAAGTATGTATATCGTCGCCTGGTACCCATAGTACAAGCTTTGCTTAGTTTGGGGCTAGGTTGATATATGTAAAAAAAAAAAAAGTTTCTCTTCTTTTTACCCGTGATTTGAACATCAGTCCAATCTCGAATTAGAATGTGTGAATCACACCGTAAATAAACAACGGTCAGCGTCCCAAAATAATAAACACAGTTTTATAATAATTCGAGAATTCATTAAAAAAATACACGACAGTTATTCACAGGTCATAGGTACTTGGGAACCAAAAGCTTAAATATGTAAACATGAAAAACAAGCACTTATTAGACACATCGTGACGAATATATAATTGAAAAACTTTTGTATCGAAAACTAAAACATTAGCGTAAGGTGATTAACAATTTCATTGCGAAATCATGAGCGTAGCATAGACAATGGATTTGGTGTCCAATTATAGAAAATGTAAGAAAAAGTCAAGAGTACTGCCAGTTACAGAGCGTTCACATAGGTGCTTATCTTATAATTGCTACTACTGAGGCTGTCTCCTTCTTCACGAATACGTGTGAAAAAGAAAACGATAATTCAAAAAAGTATTAATATAAGAATATCTTGGGACATCTAATATACTGCCATCTGATCCTAAACTAAGCAGAGCCTGTACTATGTCCCTATATCTTTCCAAATACGTACATATATTATAAATGCGAAAGTTTGTGAGTATTGATAGATGTTTGTTACTCTTTCATGCAGAAAGTAATGGAAGGATTTTGATGAAACTTTGTAGTAATATAGGTTAAATATCCATAAAACACATAGGCTATAATTTATAAAACTTAACGCGAGTAAAACCGCGGGGCACAGTTAGTTATAGATAAATTACACCCAGTAACAGTACAAATAATCGTGCGACCATTCAAAGATTTTTACTGGGTTGGGATCGGACCACGACCTCTAACTTGGCCGTCCGGGTCACTAACCAATAGACCAATAAGCTAGTGGTCTCCGGCCCAGAAAGAATTACAGGTTCACTCCATACCATCATAAGTGTTGTTAAAGATGTCTGAGGGTAGGCCAGGTTTACAATACATTTACTTGTTAGATTTGTTCTAAAATTATAAAAACTGAAAAAGCCTTCATTTTTCGTCGATGTCAATTACTATATTATCTTACAGTAACTCTCTTAGCTATCTCACAGTAACACTTTAACGCGAATTATAAATTAGTTTCAAACGTTTTGGCAAGTGTTATTATTAAGTTAGATATTCCATTATCGTTCTACTTGATTTACGCTAAAAGGAATGAATTTTAACTGGTTTTGAAAACCACAGGCGTATGGAAATGGTTAATTAAATTTCATCGGTATTTGATGCGCAAATAATATTTAAAAATTGGTGAAAAAACTACCATTTATTAAACTTTTTATGGTGTACGGTGGCGTGGCTAGAATATTTCCACACCATATCATCCCGTGGGGGAACTAGAAGTCGGCCCGAGGGACTAGATACCAGAGAATGGGCAACAGCGTTCTTTGAGTACTATGACCTAACAACCTGTCTGCCAAGCATGGCGATTTATGCAAACACCCCCCCCCCCCCAAACCTGGTGTTATCCCATAGCTCACTTCTTTTCTTCACAAATGTGTATGGTTCACTTTCCCACTCACACAACCATACCATACACTCACACACATACGTTAACACACATTCTACACACGATGAGGTTTTTCTAGATATTTTATATTTTTATGATTTATTATCTTTTAGTTTAATATAGTAGTTTTTATGTTTAATAGGCGAGTTATCTGCCACGTTCCTTCCAAAGGATACTACATGTGCAAACTTGTGAGGGCACTGGTACCCATAACACAAGTTAAATCTTACCTTGGGTACCAGAGTTCAACTAGTCTACATACTTTTTGCTTATGTACATTATAAAAAAGGATTTATTTTAAGTGGTTATTGTACAATTATCTGGGAAATAAACTTATTATTATCTTTGGGGGAGGCCTTTGCCCGTCGTCTTTCGGATAGTATGATATAACTTCTCCATTGTCATCATCTACCGCATTGTCAGGAAGTGGAGATCTTTTGGTGAATATGATGATGATAATGATATTATGACTCCTTAAATCACATCTTTTTTTATTATTTTAAGGGATAGATCTAACCCCAAGAATATCTTTCCATCAAGCATCAGGCTTTAGGCAACTGGCCCCACAGTAATAGCTATAATATAATTATATTCTAGGACATTATTCATACACGGCCATCTGATCCCAAACTAAGCTGAGTTTGTACTATGAAAACCAGATAACTGATATATACTACATGTACTACTTTTATTTTGTAAATACTTATATAGAGGAGCCGCTCAATTAATAATTTGCAAACATATAAACTCAAAAGTTCTATAACGCTGCATTAATAATCAAAAATTACCGAATTATCTTTTTGATTACAATTCTGCCCTGATCAGTTGCAAATACATATAGCCACAAGGCTAAACAAGGGGCGTTCACACTCATTTCTCAAACACAATTCCAATCCCAGGATACAATCTTGCAAAACTCAATTATACTTACCCAAATCAAGACTCCAAGTCTTCAAGCTTCTCTCATTCTCTTTAAGCAACTACTGGTTGCTAACTGCACCCATTAAATGTTCGTTAGACAGAAGTAAATTGCTCCTAAACATGTGAAAACGATTCTTACTTTTGTTTTGTATCTGTTTAACGATTTGTTTTAGGATAAAAGTAATTTGGTTGGGGTTATTGGTCAGGTGACCCCTCATGTGGAAAAGAGGCGATTATTGTACAACAACAGGAATACATTGAAGTTCGTATTAAGTAATAATAATAATATCCTGGATTTTTTTTTATTACGGCAATCCCCTCCCAATGGCATGTATATGTTACCGGCCAAACCCGATTTCAGGACAAACTAGTTTGGCCTAGGATAAACTAGTTCTTCCTATAAGCGATAGGATTAACTAGTATAGCCTAGTCCAAACTAATTTATCCTAAGCCCGACAGGATAAACCAGTTTAGCCTAGGCCAAACTAGTTGATCCTGATATAAATACGAACACTCTAGGATAAACTAGTACGGCTTGGTATAAATATTACAGTATATCTAGAAAGACAAAATAAATAGATAAACTGAATAGAATACGCCATAATTGTAAAAATAATTGAGATATGATTATTGCTTCTATTCAAAAAACACTCATTATTTGTTATAGTATGATTGTTTGTATTAGCGATTATCCATAACTTTTAACGACGAATTTATCTATATAATTTAGATTTATTTAGATTAGGTATGATTGTTTGTATTAACAATTATCCAATTTTTCGAATTATGGAGAATTTATTCAGTTAATCTATTTATTTTGAATTTCTAGATATACTGTAATATTTATACCAGGCCGTACTAGTTTATCCTAGAGTGTTCGTATTTATATCAGGATCAACTAGTTTGACCTAGATTAAACTGGTTTATCCTGTCGGGCTTAGGACACATTAGTTTGGACTAGGCTATACTTGTTACTCCTATCACTTATAGGAAGAACTAGTTTATCCTAGGTCAAACTAGTTTGACCTGAAATCGGGTTTGGCCGGTAACATATATATGAATCAATATTTGTTATTATTTCACGCAAAAGCTACGAAATAGATTTTGATGAAAGTTTGTAGTAATATAGCTTATGTATCCGAATAACACATAGGCTATGATTTATAAAGTACTAGCTGTGCCCCGCGGTTTTACCCGCGTTAAACTTTGTAAATTATAGCCTATGTGTTATTCGGATATAAATCGGATATTAATTTAGAGCGACTAAATCCTTGCTGTTTTGTCACTTAAATCATCAAAAGTTTTGTAGTAAGCCCTGCTACACAATTTGGCTTTCATAATTATTTTAAACTTATTCGTAGACATTTATCTTAGAAAGTTGGGAAGCTTGTTATAGAATCTTATAAATTGTCCCATAAAAGAGTTCCTTAAACGGCACTTCAACTAAAGCTAGATTGCGCGCGGATTTCATACAATGTAGTGCTCATTGGCCCTCAGAGTTTGTTCTTGTTTGTCAATACGACACCTTAACAAGACCTTGCTTACCTAAGCTAGCATGATGGCATGCTAAGATCATTCGTTACCCTCCGGTCACACTAGCGTGAAGACAAAACGGGACTACGTCACGTGACCCAGGTTCGCTAGTTTCACTGGATGCGTGACAGAGCGTTCGCATGTTGGCACGGAAACATTTACAACTCATTCACTGGATGTCCCTACTGTTCTTGCGTAATTGGTGTGACGTAGTGATGACGTAGTGCATTGACACGGTAGCTTGTCTTGGGAGAGAGAGGATACGAAGACCTTTGTCAAGGCCTTACACGTTTGTAGAAACACAATGGTGATAACTTTCCTTCAAGGTATTAGAACTACTACACGAGTGACGTTTATTCCTATCGAACGAAACAAACTAGATATTATACTACTATTTTAACGTTGAATTAGTGCCTATGTTATTGCTGTACGGTTTTTGTTATCATTATTAATATTATAAATGTGAAAGTAACTCTGTCTGTACGTCTGTCACAGTTAGATTTTTCCAGAAAAAATCTATTGAAAGTTTTTAGCCTGAGGAAATCGGAACTACTTTCTATCTAGAGAGGTAGGGCACAGCGTTCATTCGCTCAAAGAGCAGCCCGACTGGGGAACCCCACCTTACAGAAGACATTCCTTAATAATAACATTAACAATTTTAATGTTTTGTTCTGCGTGTGAGTAAGGTCGGGGGTCGTCATCGGGGTGGGGGAAAGGGTGAGCAACACTTGTTTGCTGACTCTTAAAGGCCGACAACGCACCCGCGTCCCCTCTGGTGTTACCATTAGGTGACCCACGAGGCAGCCGTAAATATAACCGCACTTGGTATAATATCTAATAATATCTAGGGACAATGTCACACAGATCATCCTAGCCCCAAACTACGCAAAGCTTGTACTATGGGTACCAGGCGACGATATACATACTTATATAGATAGATAAATACTTAAGTACATAGAAAACATCCATGACTCAGAAACAAATATTCGTGCTCATCACACAAATATTTGCACTTACCGGGATTCGAACCCAGGACCACCAGCTTTGTAAGCAGGAGCACTACCAACTAGGCTACGCTTGAATTATACTATGTCTATACCTACAAGTACAAGTATATCCAAATGAGGATATAGAAATATTAAAATTTTAACATTCTCCTTTTCAGCTAGCACTCGAATGGAATGAGATAAGTATAACTAATCTTATTTTAATAGTATAATTCAATTACATACCTTCAACCCAGACACCCATCACATTAAATATGATGAGTCAACTATATAAAAACATGGTTTCATCTGTATAAAGCCGTGTGTTTGTTTGTGTTCAAATTGAAGGTTTTAATTTACTGTCTTAGAAAAGGTTACTGCATCAATTATTTGTATCTATTCTCATGTCCAGTTGCTCTCACCGGTATGAAGTGATTGGCGAGGTCAAGCAACTAGGCTCGCGATCTGTTCATAGATGGGTGACCGCCAAAGTGGTTTAATTGCGTCTCAATGCTTCGGAGGGAGCCATAAGCCAACAGGCGTTAAGCCATGTCACTAAACACTACACTGACACTTTGGTAACCAATTTTCATACGATAAGTGATTTGTTTTTTTTACAGATGTATTTTTAGAAGTATCTCCTCGTCTAAAGCTCTCTGCCACTAGCTGTAGAGGTGCAAAGAGAATAGGGAAGTTGTACACAAGGTCTATTATATGATTGCTTTCACCATGAATTATAGGTATAACAAAGTACTGGAGAAAACTAAAGGACTTTGTAGTAGGCTAGCCTCCGTTGAAATTGGTCACCATAGACAAAATTAGGTCAGTAATTTACTTACATTTTTGAAGTGTAAGTGTTACTTTTTTAGTGAACAAAACCATGGAACTAGCGTTATCGTCACCGAACGCTTCCCTTGAGCTATATTATGTTTATTGTGTATATATGTACATGTATATAGCTGAGTTACATTATACATTATATATATACAAAGAGTATATCTGAATGTGATATGTCTAATATCATATTGTAGATTATAAGTATATATGTATATATTTTTTTTTATATCAGCGGGCGACAAACGCGCAAGTGGGTCACCTGATGGTAAGTGCCGCCCATGGATACTCGCGACACCAGTGGAGTCGCGGGTGCGTTGCCAGCCTTTAAGAGTCAGCAACAAGTGTTGCTGACCCTTCCCAATGAGCTCTGGCAACTACTCACACTCGGAAACACAACATTTAAATTATTAATGTTATTATTAGGGAATGTCTTCTGTAAGGTGGAAGTACTTCCCCAGTCGGGCTGCTCTTTGAGCGAATGAACGTGTTAGCTTGGAATCGATATAATAAGTATATAACTATGTATATTACATGTTAGTGGATAAAATAATAGTAGATTTGTATTTAAATACGGTATTAATAAAACAGCGGTAGCCTAACATTTAGCCTGGCGACGGGCGGGTGTACGTCATACTTGTTTGTCGCAAAACATGTTTCACATCTGTTTGTCGTCTATTATAAAAGGTGTGCCCCGATCGGTTTGAGAATCCATCAGGCAATGGATGAAGCAAACGTCCAAACGGTATTTTGACTCTGCCACTCACCATCCAAGTAAATTGGTGGTACAGGCGGTCAACTACACTCCCCTCCGATTCTCAATTAAGCACCGTCGTCCGAAGCACGTCCTAGACGACTCGGACGACGAGATCACCGTCTACCTTGACCACATCAAATCGATCAGAGACTCTCGCAACACTGCACAACCGATATTTCGTACTCGCCGGATGCGAGTACGACCGCGAACGCGTCGCGACCACCAGCGTCCTCCATGACCCTTAGTTTGCATATCGTACCGATAAAAAGCCCCCCTCAACGCGGACGGGGGGCCGCGTCATGTCATTAACGTAGAGCGAAAGTTGCACTAAACTCCCTAAAAACCATGATCTCTCACCCTCTCCCCGTCAGTATCCGCCCAGAGCCGAGGTTCGAACCCCACAGGGGGTGCCCTCCGGCGCGGGTACTTAGTTTGTAGTTTTATTTGCTAGGCCGGTTAGAGCCCACGCTCACCCCTACTGCCCGGTGAAGCAGTAAAAGCCGTAAGGCTAACTGCACACGTCATGTTAAAAAAAAAAAATAAAAATATAAAATGAAAAAAAAAAAAGGTTTGAGAATCATTCTTGTTCGAAACGTTGACCGGAGCGGAGCTCTCGGTGGTTGGAGGGACGATTCCGTTTGAACAAATTTAAATTAACAGTTATACTATTTATGTCGATTCTATTGGAACTGCCGTACTGAACAGACAGAGTGATTCAAAGCTAAGTAAACTTTGTATTATATTTATGTCACAATGTGGTTTGTTTTATTAAATAATATGTCCACCTTGTATTTCTTATGTTTAAATTATTATTTCTCTATATGGTTAATAAATATACCTTATAATAGATTTCCTGGTTTTCATTATACACATATAACACCTCTATGATACATAAAGTATGATGTTTTGTTGTTGGTTAACGGTGTAAAGTAACCTTATTTATAACAATTTATATTTTAGAGCTTGGCATATCTGGCTATATCTATACTTATCTACACATTTATTTAGTCTTACCTAACATCAGAATTTGGGATAGAATTCGCCCCATAATTTAATCATATGTGTTTTTGCAGTAGTACCAGTGTATTCCTGACATTTCCTGTGTTCCTGATTGGCCTGATTCGATCGTGATCAGAGATTGCAGTAAGCCGAGGCAGCATCGCCAAATAGCTTTAAGGCAAGCTATTCTTTGTTCAGTGAAGCTTGTCCATTAATCCATCAAGCAAGATAAATAAAAAGGTTAGTGGAGTGTTGGTGACCAAAGTGTTGTGTGGTGAAAAAAAAAAAGATGAAGTGCAGTGTTAAAAAGTGTTACAAGTGTATCAAATGGTGTATGTTTAGTGAAGTCAATGAACTGTTTCCAGTTGTAAATCTGTTGTGGTGATTCTTTATGTTTTACAAAAAGCATAAAGAGGAGTCATGTTATGTGAACAGTGCCCCATTAATATAATGGTGATATATTGTCCGGTCGAGTAGTGAGAGAAAGCCTTTTAAAGAATAACAGCTGTAGATTTTTTATTAGAAAATTGTTATTTGAATAGTTTATTACCTTTTGTTTGATTTTTAATGAAAGCTGTTCAATAGTATTTGACAGTGAAAAGCATTATTAGAAATATCTAATGATAATAATTACTGTATGCTTTATTATATGCTACATTACTATGTGAGAATTTGGCATTTGTGGGTCTGATTAGCTTTAATAAATGGTGGTCAGATTTGCAAATGTTGAATAAGATTTAGAAGAAAGTTGCAAAGGTGCCATTACCAACTTATGCATAATAATTGTCAGTATGACCGAGCGAAAGATCTGAAGTATAGTTACCGAAAATAATTTATTATGTGAACAAGGGTATTGCTGTTTATGAAAATCAATAATTAGTCTATTCCATGCACCAGTAGGCATTGCAAATATCTATTTATGTGGTGTACAAGGTTCAATAAAAATAATGTCACCATCTACCATTATTCTGTTATCTTATCGGTTCTTTATTGAAATTTAAACAAGTAGTGACTACAAAATATTAATAGTGGAGACTGCGGAACACTGGTTGTTCTGAGATTATCATATTGACCATGCAAAAGATATTATTTCTGATTAGATTAAAGTAATCTTAATGAGTATTTTTGCCATTCTAGCTGTGCCAGGATCAGTGAGCAGATTCATAACTTAATTTGCTTCATGGTTTTTAAATTTGTGGGCCCCATTGTAGCTATCTAAATAATAACTTAATTCACAAATTTGATTTGTAGTTTCACTGGTTTGGTTACTTTGATTAATCTTAAGGTTATTATCGTAACCTTGGGGCTAACCTGATTAAAATTAAAGAAATGAAGAAACATTTCTCATTGATGTAATTAGCGTATCAAGTAGAGTTTTAGGGTGTTGCAGAGATGTGTTTTTATATAAATATCTCAAAAACATTTTATATTCCGCCTAGGTACTTCGAGACGAAGTACATGTCAAAATGGCCGAAGTTTAATAATTAATTTTGTACATAATTAGAATAAAAGAATGGAGTCCACTATAGCCTCATCTCTTTTACTGTTTTACGATCTTGGATCTCGTTTGAGTGGCAAATTCAGCAATTGAAACTGAGTTGGTTTGCTGGTAATTACAAATCATAAAAAAAAATAGAAAAAAAAATCGCTTACATTTATTGTGATGGAATATATAGTACATAGTTTTTCCATACAAGTACTATTACGTAGTATCATTATGGAATCGGTCATTATTGATAAAGTAAACTTTAGTTGGTAATTACATGGGTGTAGTATATTTTAAAATGCATATATAGTATTGTGGCCTATTCGTGATATTAAAAACATTACGTTGCTTTTACAAAGTTAAATTCGTTTAAATGACAAAGATTTTAATCTTTTTAATTCTATGCCGTGACTTGGTGCTGATTTCTCTCATCAACAGCGGATCAAAGAGATCAGCATGTCTATGTTACAGTCTCTGTTATAATCCGCTAGTCGTTCAATTACTTGGTGTCAATATTGACAAAGTCTGACAAAGATTTGTAGACCTTACACGTTTGGTGTTGGTCAGTTGAGAGACCATCTTTTGGAATTAAACTCTAACCGCTGCACTGTGATTCGCGTAGAACAAACTAGCTGGACAAAAACAACTCTTCAATTCCTAATAGTTAATTATTAAGATGAACTCATTAGCCCTATACATTAAGGAATACATCTATTAATTTTCGTAATTACCCTCATTAGGCCCGTCATTAAGGTAAGTATATAAAGTGTTGATAATTCAAAGTGCATTCATTTGCATTTTTACACCATATTGTTAACATTATTTTAAGTCACTAAAAGAAATTTGTGATAGTGTTTTTGTGATGGATTGTGTACATAAGGGTAAGTAGTTTTGTTTTAGTTAATTTTTATCACAGGATCTTCATTATTTAATTTTATTAAATTAAATGTTTCGATAAAAGTGGACTTTTTCACCCATATTTTTGAATTCAATAGTCAAAATATTACATGTCCACTCATGTCCACTCTGTAAAATCTATTTTATATGATTCTCACAAGTATCTAGTAGTAATTAGTAGAAAAAAATATTGCGAATTATTTGCACAACTAATTTTTTTCTTTTTTTTTCTTTAAACAGTTTTCACCGTCTCAAAAATGGACTTTTTTGAAGAATGGCTAAAACACCCGAAGGAAACGCGAAACGTGGAGCTCTTTCGGTTTATATCTTTGAGACATGACTTTGATGGTGTTACGGAGCAGTCCCTGAGAGACGTCAAGGTCATCATCTCAAAATATTCTTCAAAATTGGCTGAAAAGTGGAGCAGCTGTGCAAGAAATAGCAGCTGTGCAAAGAATAGCTACGAATAGAGATTTACTTAATATGTTATTGATAACATCTGACCCTGTAATAAATGGTTTAAGAGAAATTCCCCGGAAGAAAATAGGTTCATTCCCTATCGAAGTCCTAGATTTATTAGTTCAACCTAGCTTTAAGGAACAAAATGTTAATATAGTTTCTAGTTTTCATAGTTCTGCCACTCATGATCATGACTATTCAATGGATGATTCATCTGATGATAGTGATGATGAGTGATCGATTTAGTTTTTAAGTAGGTATTTTATGTATCTGATATTAGATTTTATAGTTACATTTATAGTTAAATTTATTTATAAAATTGTTTAAAAAAATATTGTGTTTTTATTTCACTATACCTGCTCAAACGACCAATGGACCTCAAATAGTATTATGACCCTTATATCTTTGCTTAATAACCTCATTTATAAATAAAAATCGAAACAAATAATATTGTCCAGCTAGCTTGTTCTACACGAACCACTGTGCGCTGGTCGGCCTTCTATTTGGTGTCAGTTATCTCACCAGCAGCGGGTGAACGTTTCTGACATGTCTATGTAGTTGGCAGTTAGATTCAATAAACGCTGGTCGGCCTTCTATTTGGTGTCAGTTATCTCACCAGCAGCGGGTGAACGTTTCTGACATGTCTATGTAGTTGGCAGTTAGATTCAATAAACGCTGGTCGGCCTTCTATTTGGTGTCAGTTATCTCACCAGCAGCGGGTGAACGTTTCTGACATGTCTATGTAGTTGGCAGTTAGATTCAATAAACGCTGGTCGGCCTTCTATTTGGTGTCAGTTATCTCACCAGCAGCGGGTGAATGTTTCTGACATGTCTATGTAGTTGGCAGTTAAGAGTCAATAACCGCTGGTCGGCCTTCTATTTGGTGTCAGATATCTCACCAGCAGCGGGTAAACGTTTCTGACATGTCTATGTAGTTGGCAGTTAAGAGTCGATTGAACTAACAATGTTATTTTTTATGGTATATCAATATTAAAATTCTAAAATCAATAATTCCGTAAAATGTTGCCTTTGTGTGTAACCGTAATGTGTGTTGACTTGGAGCAGCTTGATCTCTGGCCCATTCGTCACAAAAATGGTCATAACTTTTGTAATGTGCTGCGGCACAAATTTGACTTAAATAATTCTTTTGAACTTATTCGTGGATGTTTCTATAATAATAATAATTCTTTATTTTGCTTAGAATATAGGTCATTACAATATGTGATGTTAGAAGTAATTATCTAATTAAATTACAAAACTATAATTCGAATGAACCATTTAAGTAATCCGTAACTGAATAGTAGCACCTTTCTAGTAATAGAGTAATCAGTCTATTCTTAAATATGTTATATGGTTGTTGTTTGATTACTGGTGGAATTTTGTTGTAGATTAATGGTGCCATACCAAATATACTTTTTTTAAAGAGGGAGATTTTATGATTTCCTGTGCTTAACATATTTTTATATTGAGACCTTTGAGTTAAGTTTCGCTTTCGGGTTTCATTTAACGTTGGAAATAGGATAATATTACTTCTAACAAATTTGGCTACTTTTAATATGTAAAGACTCCGAAAAGTTGACAAATTATGAGCTTTGAAAATAGGTACACATCAGTAACTATCAGTAACTCTTAAGTTTAAGTATTGCTATTGTGCATCGTTTTTGGGCTTTGAAAATACTTTCTCATTCGCTACAGGCCCCAAAAATTTTGTTAGTTTTGTTATTTACTTTATTGGTGAAATTAACTAAGCTTTTTACAAATAGTTCTTCAATATGACTGAAGTTTGTGCCAGAACCATGTAACATAAGGTCATGCTTATATCTAACGTAATTGATGATTTGTCCTTATCAAGTGTGTAATAATTTATACTATAATAATATAGCTTCCATTGACTCTCCACATCTCTCTAAGATACAATTACGCACCCCCTACTAGATCACTCAGGGTACCTATTCTATTTTTCAACGTCCCCTACAGTAATACAAACTACAGACAAATCTCTTTTTTTTATTAGATCCGCTAAATGTTACAATAAGATGGTTGACTTTTCTGATCTTGACTTTTTCACAACTAAACCGCATGTAGTTAAGGATACACTTACTAAGGATTGGTTCGAATTGGTTCAATAACTGTGTTGCTTTGTCAAGTGTAATTTTATAATCCAGCATAATATCTCTATCTCATTTTAGTTGTATTATTGTATCTCATATTAAACAAACACGCTATTTTTTGTATTCATTTGTGAAAACATATAATTGGTAATTGGTTGTTATAACCTGTTTCTTATCATAAGTTGTTAAAACTGTTTGTTTTCAAAATTAAATAAGATAAAATAAAATAAAATAATACTTCGTGGACGAAGTATTGTCAGTATGGCCGTGTTAGCTTGGAATCGATATAATAAGTATATAACTATGTATATTACATGTTAGTAGATAAAATAATAGTAGATTTGTATTTAAATACGGTATTAATAAAACAGCGGTAGCCTAACATTTAGCCTGGCGACGGGCGGGTGTACGTCATACTTGTTTGTCGCAAAACATGTTTCACATCTGTTTGTCGTCTATTATAAAAGGTGTGCCCCGATCGGTTTGAGAATCATTCTTGTTCGAAACGTTGACCGGAGCGGAGCTCTCGGTGGTTGGAGGGACGATTCCGTTTGAACAAATTTAAATTAACAGTTATACTATTTATGTCGATTCTATTGGAACTGCCGTACTGAACAGACAGAGTGATTCAAAGCTAAGTAAACTTTGTATTATATTTATGTCACAATGTGGTTTGTTTTATTAAATAATATGTTCACCTTGTATTTCTTATGTTTAAATTATTATTTCCCTATATGGTTAATAAATATACCTTATAATAGATTTCCTGGTTTTCATTATACACATATAACACCTCTATGATACATAAAGTATGATGTTTTGTTGTTGGTTAACGGTGTAAAGTAACCTTATTTATAACAATTTATATTTTAGAGCTTGGCATATCTGGCTATATCTATACTTATCTACACATCTATATAGTATTCGCTAACAAACGCTACGCCCTACCTCTCTTAAAAGTCTGTGTATGTTTATTACTTCTTCACATCTAAACGACGGGAGCGATTTTAATAAAATTTGGTATGGAGTTAGCTGACACCCTGGATTACCACATATGCTATATATGTTATGAAACCGAACAGCTCAGCGTTTTCCATTTGTGCATTGCATGAACAATTGGTACGCATCTAATTTATAATTTTATATGACTTTTTAAGTCAGTTGGCGATCAACCAGCGACCGAGCTCAACTACCATTTAACCATTGCATTTATTTAACCATGTATAACCATTTACCAATAACCAATTAAAGTACCATAAGTAATAAGTGTTTTACCATAGTTTGATCAATATATATTATTTCTTCATGTGTTATTTCTGGTCTATCCATTCATCGCATAAAACAAATAGCTCGCGCCGCCACATGATCCTTCGAGCCGGATTTGAACCAGCGACCTATGGAATAATAATTTACCCATGGAATAACAATATTGCATTTGTATCCCGAAATACATAATCTCTTGACATCTCTTGATACGAGCTAGCTAAATATCATTGCTATAATAAAATACATTTTATAAATGTTTTCATACAATATGTACCTAAATATCTATGTTACTAGAAATAATATCTAATGTATACAACTATATTACTGCAAACATATTCTGACTATTTACAAGCGCTTTTTTAAAGTCTACCTGAATAAAAACCTTTTTTATATATTTTATTTATTTAAATAGAATATAAAACATTTTTCAAGCTGCAACTTTTTATGTGCAGATAAATTAATGTAATTTAATCCAACCAACTCAAGCGTGGCCGGGGCAAGATGATAGTGTTTCTTTATAAAAAAAAATAATAGATTGTTACGTCACAATCGTGTTTACAAATGTAGAGTGTGTGCACTATAATTATAAATATATTAGAAAGGTCGTTGGACGGGTTAAGGTCGTGTATACAGTTTGTAGAGTCACTTTTATTGGGATGTGAGTGCATGAGACAAAAGATGTTTCTAATTTTGATTTAGTACAATGAGAATATTTGGAATGTTATAACTATACCAAAGCTGAGCTGTAATCTACCGGAGGAATTATGTAGCAGATAGGGGGATGACCATCAGATATAGTAGTAATGGTTAATTTAGTCAGCTCGCCACTTCTAATCCCGGGTTATAAGTAGTTGTTCTCAGTGTGGTATAATTTGTGTCTGTGAATTATTATTAATACAGAATCCCGCGACACAGGGATTCATTTAGTTTATTAGGCATTAAGGAAATTAATCTCTATGTTGCGGGGTACTTTAGAAATACATATATAACCAACAGCATTCTTAAAACTTTGGTCGATAGGTGGGACTCTCCGATCTTGGGAAGGTGGATACGACTGCACGCAGTCAAGTAGACATTTCGCAGGGTCGGCGGGCTCTGGGAAGCTCTGCCACGATGCTCATGCAGCTAGAAATATATTTTTTTTACTAACACTAGTTTATAAGTTGTCATTGTAACTAACACATATGGAATTTATTCTGAATTAAATTATTATTATTATTACATATAAGGTGGCTGAGGAGTTGACGTTCAAACGCAAAATTTAGATAATTTATGATGTGGAGTATCCAAATGTGTGTTCCACGACTTTGCGTAGTTTTCGAGAATTTTTTTAAATGATTTTTTTCGTAAATTTCACCTAACATCAGTTTTCGATTTTTTCCCGTTATGTTGAACATTTCTGGTTCAGTTTTTTGTGATAACTAATTAGCATATTTTAACCCAATACACTAAAAGGTATGGTTAATCTAATCATTGCAGATCTGACTTAGAAATTATTCGAAATTTCAAAATTTTGGCTTGAGCTCTTGACTAATAAATTTACAAAGTATCAAAAATAAATTTAAATGGGAAGATAATGGTTTATGATTCGGTTAGGTACTCCTCATCATAAAGTATCAAAATTTTGCGTTTGAACGTCAAATCCTCGGCCTCCCTGTATAATTGACGGACACAAAGTATATCCTGTATAAGTTGAAAGTATTTACTGTATAAGTTTAAATTGAAACTTGCACTATTGTCCACGTACTATTTATATGGACTGTTTAAATTAAGGTATTATTATTGACAATTATCAATTATTTAGTTAATCAGTTTCAGATATATTTTTTTTTTAATATATTATTTAGTTTAAGCTTAAATTATTTTGTACGCCTTCTATTGCCAAAACATAGCGAACATGTATTTCTATTTATTATCTTCTATTGTACCTTATACCTAAGTTTACAAAAATAAAGATTATGATTATGATCCAGACTCAGAACAACTTTTAAAGAGAGGTTTTAAGAGAGGTAGAGCATATCATTGTTACGCTCAAGGAGCAGCCCGATTGGGGAGGTACCCCCACTTTACAGAAGACATTCCTTCACAATAACATTAAAAACTGAATGTTGTGTTTCTTCATGTGAGTAAGTTCGCCAGAGCTCATCGGGGTGGGGGGAAGAGTCAGCAACACTAGTTTGCTGACTCCTTTAAAGGCCGGCAACGCACCTGGGACCCCTCTGTTGTTGCGAGTGTACATGGGAGGTGGTGATCACTTACCACGAGGTAACGAACTATCTCGTTGGTCGCCCTCTTACATAAAAAAAAACTATTTATGGGTCAGACAAATAGTTATCCAGCGCGGGAATCGAACCCGTGATACGAAGTGGCGAGGCGACTGTCTTAACCACTGCGCTATTCGTGCAGTCACGGATTATCATTTAACCTAAGTATACATAGTAATAAATCATCGTTAAGTTATTAATAATCTGTGGTAGTACGCGTACGCAATTAAGTCCGTCACAATACAAAATAATTACAGCCAATTACTACCAATAAAATACCTCAATAAAAATACGTCCCTATTTATATATACCCACTTATAAAATACACAAAACAATAGATGATTTTTTGCTCAGAAAATAACATCACTATAATTGAATAATCGAATACGCAAAATTTAGGATATACGAACAGTAATACTCATAATTAACAGTAAGACGTTGTAATTTAAGCTTTAACTATACAGAAATAAGTCATAAATTTCATAATTCCAATCTACGTATATAATTTTTTACGCGGTCAACTATTAGAATTCAAAACGACATAACTACCAACAAACCTCTCAATGAATTTTAGCTTTAACAGCTAAAATATAGAGGTAACTTTTCTTTCAAATGTTTTGGTACGTTGAAGTTGGATGAGCATGTATGCCAAGTAAAATTAAGTATGCCAATATCATAGACCGCGCATGATCGCTCGCAGCCTTCAACGGAATGAGCGTTTTCCTACGATTTTTCTCGTAAATGATGTCTTGACGTATATTTTTCTAATTCTGTCAAGGCTGGAACTTCAACTTCAAGAAGGTTGGTTATAACGGAAGTCTTACTAGTATTACTTCAGACTATATGTAAGAATGTTAATAGGTTATGCATTTGCGTTGCGTTGTATAAATATTAGAGAATCGGTCATGTTTCTAGAACAAAGACGATAAATGGTACCTATATAATAATAATATCCTGGGACATTATTTACACACGGCCCTCTGATCCCAAACTAAGCAGAGCTTGTACTATGGAAACCCAGATAACTGATATACTACATATACTACTTTTCTTTTCTAAATACATACTTATATAGATAATTACACCCAGACTCAGGACAAAAAGACATGTTGACGCACACAAATATCTGTCCTGGATGGGAATCGAAGCCACGACCTCCAGCGTGAAAAGCAAGCATTTGCCAACCACGCTAACTTCTATCTATCATAATAGGTAGGGGTTTTAAAAGAAGCTTGTCAATTTGATCTGCTGGTATTCCTCCTTCCTGTGACCACCACCGCCCTTCATGACAAAATGCCTTCTCTGATCCTCAATCGGGCGAACAGCCCAAGTCAGAGAGCAACTGTTGTCCAATGCCCAAAGGTCGTGGGTTCGATCTTCCACCCTAGACGAATCTTTGTATGATGAGAATGTTTATTTGAAATGTGTCTGGGCGTAATTTTCTATAATATGTATGTATTTAGAAATACATAAGTATGTTCATCAGTTGTCTCGTAGCCATGGTGCAGGTTCTGCACAGCTTAGCATTAGATGGGGGTGTGTTAATTATCTTAAGATATTTATTTATTTAATTTTAGCTTCATCGGCGAATTTCAAGATTAGCGCACCCATCACCATCATCCTTGCAGTCGGAAGACGTCCATTTCTGGTCAAATGCCTATCCTTAGGATTACCACAACAGCCGGTCGACTCTTGGAACTACTATTAGGTATGACTTACGGCTCCAAGAAGTGTCTCCGCAAACACCCCCTGTATCTGTAGACACATTCCTCGGAACTGGAAGCACTTGCTCTTCCCTTACTCTTATCCGAGGCATGGGTGCATAGAGTCACAAGCTTCCAAATGAAGGACTGCTGCTATGTATTTCTTTATCCCAAAAAATCTCACAGCACTCTTTGGCCCGGGATTTAAACCAAGATCCTCATAAACTGCGGTTGAATACGCTACCACTAGACCAACGAGATATTCAAAACATAACAGTATCAAGTCCATTAGGTGATCCGGTAATATCTCTTTACGCAGTTACGGTAGCCAGCACAATTGTACAAATTGTAGCCATTTGTGTAATCACGACCCTGTTATGTCAATGTATGGACGGCCCATTTGTGTTGTTTAATAAATTAGATTCGAGCAATTTACTTGTGCGAGTGACCTTTGAAAGGAAGGTACTACGTACAGGAAACTTCCGTTTGCTTGTTTGTTTGTTTTAGTAACAAATGACTGGGTGGCTGAAGGATTATGCATCCGTGGAGTTCCCGAGAGAATAGGCATCAGAGAATGGGCAGCAGCGTCTCTCTGTGTACTATAAATATCGTACGGCGATCGCCAATCCACCCATAATCTCCACGTGCCACGTGAAGATTATGGGTGGATTATGGGTGGAGTGGAGTTTATCTTCATTTTGATTTTAAAATGTCACATTTATTTTAATTTAAATTCAATAAGTACTAACAAGCGATTCTTGAACATAAGGAAAAACTACTACAGACTCAGAAAAACAATTTTTGGGTCAACAAAAAAATCAAAATTAAGATAAACACGTGGCACGTGGAGATTATGGGTGGATTATGGGTGGAGTGGAGTTTATCTTAATTTTGATTTAAAAATTTCACATTATTTTAATTTTAATTCAATAAGTACTAACAAGCAATTCTTGGACGTAAGGAAAAACTACTAAAAACTCAGAAAAACTATTTTTGGGTCAACAAAATAAAAGTCTTGTGCGGAACTCGAACGCAAAACGTGCGAACGCCGAAGTAGTAGCTAGACTACCAGATGCTTACTGGAGCAGCATACCCGCGTTCCCGGGGCGCCCCCTATCAGGCGCCAGAAGAAGTCCACGGCAGGTTAGGTTTAGTCGGTGCGAGTCCGACATACCCACCCGCAGACACTTTTTGCGGGTGGCATGCGTAGACATTCCCCCTGCCTTATCAAAAAAAAAAAGACTACCAGATGCTTACTGAGTGGCTTGAACATTTCTGACTGTACTGCTGACTTAAGAAAGAAGAATAACAATTAAAGAAAGGTAAAAAAAATTACGATGAGAGTTGAACAAGAAAATTAATTAAAATTAATGTAAATGATGTGATTTGGTTCATTTACCTCATCCTGAAGTAGGTACTGCTCTGCTCCGCTTATATACTCCGTTATTTACAAGAAAAACAAGCGGAAATGAGTTATCATGGTGTACGTACAGTTAGACGGACTGCTATTACTATATTTATAACAATTATCTACTTCGGGTAACGCGGCCAGTCTAGAGCTGTTTTTGCTCAGGTGTTTTTTGCTTGGAAGCCCTCAAGTTGCAGTTTTTTTTTTAATATTAATAACTCTACCTTGCATTTTACTGTTGTTTTTAATAGGAAACAAGGAGTGGGAAAGTACGTGAGCCGTTCATAGCCAATTTTTTTCATCGTTTTGTAAGTGGTCTGTCTATAATTAGGTAACAGCCAGAGTGGTCTAATTTCCGGTCACCGTAGCCTAGTTGGTAGTGCTCCTGCCTACGAGGCTGGTGGTTCTGGGTTCGAATCCCGGTAAGTGCAAATATTTGTGTGATGAGCACGAATATTTGTTTCTGAGTCATGGATGTTTTCTATGTATTTAAGTATTTATCTATCTATATAAGTATGTGTATCGTCGCCTGGTACCCATAGTACAAGCTTTGCTTAGTTTGGGACTAGGATGATCTGTGTGACATTGTCCCTATATATTGTCCCTATATATTATATTATATTATGAGGGTCTCGCACGTAAAGCTGTTGATCCTGGGTGTAGTTGTAAGACAACAGTCCTTAAGTCATGGCAACGGCCTACTTGGTGGCTTGAATGACTCTGACAAAATATATTCTGACCATACGTTTTACTTGAGATATTTTGTTGTGTTAGGATCTCATTTCTATAATAAAATACCAAAGCATCTACTTCAAATGCCTCTGGAAAATTCTAAATCGGGGATAGAAAATATTTAATAAAATAGCATATTAAATGATCAAGGACTATATAAATAACAAAACCTCTAGGTAAGTTTCATTTGTGGAGTCAATACTCTTTATTTGTACCAATATGTAAAATAGATGAAGCCATGTGTTGCGGGGAAATTCACAAAAATATAATTCACAAAGTACAGACGCCAATACATCCAGCTACCCCAATCTGTCTAATTTCTTTTGTAGATTTTCAACTTTATCACAAAAGCATAAGGTTCATTCACTTTCCATTAGGGAAATTTGACAGATTGGGGTAGCTTGATGTCTGGTGTCTTTAAATCCAGTCTCATAACAACTATTTATGTGTCACACAAATAACTGGACCCGGGATAACCCGGGAAACGAATTGCCAAGGTGACACGCCCAGTCAAAACTATGGTTCTTAAAACATTAGAATTATTTTTAAATTTCAGCATGACCTTTCTCTACAATGCTAAAATAATGACGCTCCTTCCTCGTAGTCGGTTAAGCTAAAATACACCTACACCGCACAAATTACATACTATTACTTTAATATAGACTCCCGTACTAGTTTTCAAAACTATACTCAACAGTACACCTCTACAAAGTTGCACTCGATGTTGCATTACAATAATTTGATGGGCGGAGCTTTAACTCAAGACCAGTTCTCTTGACCATCTGAATCATACAGAAAATAAAATAGTTATGTTTATCACAGACTAGCCAACCTCTGCGTCTCTTTATATTTTATGTCTATGTTCATGTATAAAGTAAATGCTGTTTTACAATCGTTAAGAGGATTGCAGTGTCTCAGTCTCTACAATATAAAAATGTGTGTGTGTGATGCATACAATATTTTGTACCCGGGAAGTGATTGGTGAGGTTAAGCAACTGTGATTTAATTTCTGAGCGTCGCCATGTTTTGGATCGTACTTTAAGCTGTCGGTCCCGAATCCCAGCGGTTGTTAAGCCATGTCAAAGGCTTAGGCGGCTTGAACAACTCTGACACTAGGGTAACCACTGCCCATACGATAAGTAAGTGGATGGTGCTGGTTCAAGACCCGCTGAGCGATTATTTATGATTTTTAATTTTTGAGATAATATAGGTAAATGTGACAAAATCAACAGAGATGAAAGATATTTCTGAAACGCACCCTAGCCTTGCGAATAAGCTGATGAATGCGTGACGAGACTGTTACGAAAAGTGTGATCGGAGCTAAGAGGAATATATAAGTTAGTGAACGTAGTAAGAGAGAGCGTTACTACTTTTCTCTAGTAAATACATACGTATAAAGATAATTACGCCCAGAATCAGGACCAGCAGATATATTTATGTACACAAATATCTGTCCCGGGTGAGCATCGCACCCACAACAGCAGGGCACCCATCTGAATGGCACCTGCGCGAATGGCACCTAGCCTAGTCCACGAAAGGCACCTATCAATATTTTTAGCAGGTGCTCTTCGTGGATTCAATTTATTTATTGCATTCTTGTCCACGAAAGACACCTACGTGAACCGTTATATTAACCTAGGTTATTAAATTTAAAATATCGATAAAAATCACTAGAACATTTATTAACATTACTAATATTACGCACGTTAAGACGTTAGTATTTATTTATGTTTAAGCGGATATTAACGGATTAATTCTGTGTTGTGTATATTAGTGAGTTTTCTTTTATTTAATGTTATTTTATTATTCAATATTTTTGACTGTTTATGTAATTTTTTATTGTATTTATGTAATTGAAAATTGCTAGTTATAAGTGTATTGTATTTCGGACACAATGTATTTTGTTAACGAATTAATAAAAACAAAAAAAAAAAAAAAAAAAGATAGATAGTAGTTTAATTTAAATGTGTAACATTCGCTTAAACATAAGAAAACACTACTCTTAAAGTGCGTAATATTAGTAGTGTTAATAAATGTTCTAGTGATTTTTATCGATATCTTTCATTTAATAACCTAGGTTACTGTAACGGTTAACCTAGGTACCTTTCGTGAACAAGAATGCAAACAATAAATTAACAAAAACAAGAGCACCTGCCACAATTATTGATAGGTGCCTTTCGTGGACTAGGCTAGGTGCCATTCACGCAGGTGCCATTCAGATGGGTGCCCTTCGTGGACTACCTCAACCTGTGGCGTAAAGGCAATCGTCTACCCACCACTCCAACCGGCCCGCTAAACCAGCCAGATCATTTCCCAATAATGATAAGTACACCAGAAAATGTACATGCAATAAAATTAATGGGCTCCATCTAACAAGTGGAAATGACAATACGGCACACGCCGAGCTGGGGTCTATTGTACCCCAGGTAAAGACATCAGATCCCCATCACATTAACTCCTGTCAAAATACAAAACGCGGCCTCTTTGTCCCGGACATCGATATAAGGGGTGGTGCCACAAAGGACCCGATCGCATTTAAGGGTCGGGCGTGAAAATCCGATTATGCAGGGATATTTATTTGTAATCGAGTAAATGTTTTTAAATGGAGTGCAAAGAAATTGCATTGTTAGGTTTAGTATTATGTTTGTGATCATATTAATATTTTACGGTCACCGTATCCTAGTTGGTAGTGCTCCTGCCTACGAAGCTGGTGGTCCTGGGTTTGATCCCGGTAAGTGCAAATATTTGTGTGATGAGCACGAATATTTGTTTCTGAGTCATGGATGTTTTCTATGTATATAAGTATTTATCTATCTATATGAGTATGTATATCGTCGCCTGGTACCCATAGTACAAGTTTTGCTTAGTTTGGGGCTAGGATGATCTGTGTGACATTGTCCCTAGATATTATTATATTATTATAATATCCTGGGACATTATTTACACACGGCCACCTGATCCCAAACTAAGCAGAGCTTGAACTATAGAAACCAGATAACTGATATACTACATATACTACTTTTGTAAATACATACTTATATAGATAATTACACCCAGACTCAGGACAAACAGATATGTTCATGCACACACATATCTGTCCTGGGCAGGAATGGAACCCACGACGAACGCGGGTAAAACCGTGGGGCACAGCTGTTGGTAATATAAGGCAGTACAGGCACACTAAAATGGTGATGATTCATCAATACAATTTAAGAAAAATATTTGTAACACAAGATCTTTTTCACTTGTGGAAAAGATACTTCATATTAAAAGGATCAATGTCAACTCCCTGGTACGCACCATTGTACAGATGGCAAGCCCTCAACAGAAACGAGATTTTTCTATAGTTGCTGCTGTATGGTGACGGCGACAAATATCAGAATCAGAATATCATCACCCCATCTCATCCCGTGGGGGGCGTAGAAGTCGACCCGAGGGAATATCTACCAGAGGAAGGGCAGCAGCTTCCTTCTGATTACTATGACTATCTTACTGCGATCGCCAACCCGCCTGCCAAGCGTGGCGATTATGGCATATCCCCTCAAGACGATTCTTGAGGGAGGCTTGTCCAGCAGTGGACTTATTTAGCTGTAATGATGATGATGATGATGACTCTGTGCGTCAGGAGTATGAAGAAGGTGATATTATTATTATTATTTTGTGTAATACACTAGCAGCTAGTTAGCTGATGCGTGAGTATCAAATAGCTTGGAGATGTTTTCCTTGTCCAATCTGTTCTTGAAGGAATTTAATGTCGGAGCCATGACTACTCTTTCTGGCAGTTCGTTCCATGCTTTTACAACACTGTTAGGCAAGAAATGCTTTATTGGTTTGTTTTTAGATGAGTTTTCTCAAAGTTTTAATGGATGACCTCGTAGATGTTTATTATCATTTAGCTTATACATGTATTTAAGGCTAGGCACATCATAATGATTAGTGAGATTTTGTAAGTTTCGATTAAACTTCCCCTCTGTCTACGCTGTTTAAGTGTGGTGAGTCCAAGGAACTTGAGACGTTGTTCATATGGTAAGTTGCGCGTTGAACGAACCATCTTTGTAGTCCTTCTCTGTACATTGTCAATGTGTTTATGTCTTTTTTAAAGTACGGGTCCCAGATTACATAGGCATGTTCAAGGGGAGGTCTTGGTCTAGCGGTAGCGTGTTCACCCGCAGATAACGAGGTCCTGGGTTCAAATCCCGGGTCGGGCCAAAACTGATTTTGGGACTTCTCTGTAAAAACAAAAATTCTCAGCATCAGTCCGAAGTCTGGGAGTTGGCGGTATTATACCCCCGTGCCTCGGAGAGCACGTAAAGCCGTCGGTCCTGTGCCTGACCTCTTTCCGGTCGTGTCGCTAGGCGTCCCATCGGATCATGAGAGTGATAGAATAGAAAGTGCTCCTGTGTTTGCGCACACACTTGAGCACTATAATATGTCCCGCGCAGATGGCTAATCTCTGTTGAGACTGGCCGCCGTGGCCGAAATTCGGTTAGGAGGACGTTATTATTATTATTATTATATCTTCGAAGTAACGCCGACGGTACGCGCAAACTTATCTTACTAAGAAGTTCAGTAACATCAGTAGATCCGTTTATGATGTGTAAAAGAGAAATATCCGCAATTTTTCTTCACTCCTGAAGAATAAGCAGGTGGAACTTTCTGCATTATTATCTATTAAGATAAGTTAAGTACAAATATGTTAACATAATAATAGCTTAGTCCTCACATTTAACCCTTTAGGGTATACATATATTTACATATAGAATGTGTACATTACTTAAAGTACACCAAATATAGGTATAAATAAAAATATAATGTATTATCTTTAACATGTCAAATACATTATTCGTTAGTTACATTAAAATTAAGGTTACTGTTATTTTAATATCATAATAAATTGACATATACTTCAGAAATTCATCTACCGTGTAAAAACATTTATTGGCTAGGAAATTATTTGCTCAAGGACATAAAACATTCAGGTAGATAATGGTTTAATTTACCTGACATTATTATTGCATTGTATTTTTTTTAACATGCCTTGCAGTTAGCCTTGCGGCTTTCACTGCTTCACCGGAATATAGAGGTTATTGTGGGCTCGAACCGTCTAGCAAATATAAAACTACAAACTAAGTACCCGCGCCGGAGGCCACCCCCTTTGGGGCTCGAACCACGACTCTGGACGGTTACTGGCTGGGAGATGCGAGAGTGCGTATCGTTTTAAGGATGTTTGTTCAAGTTTCGCTTTACGTTAATACGCGACGCGGGCCGCTCTTCCTGTTTAGGTCCAGAGATTTATTTAGATATTATTGTTTTCTTTCTTATTTTTATAAATATATAAAAAATAAATAATAATTAAGAATATTAATATTATAAAGTTTAACGCGGGTAAAACCGCGGGCACAACTATCATAATAATTCTGATTTCATAAAGAAAGTTTTAATCCACTAAAGGAGATAGACCTCGTAATGACTTCAAAAAAAGTTGGGCACTCAACCCGTGCATTTGAGGGGCTAAGAGGTCCTATTAAAATTGTATTAAGTGTGCTTCGGGCTTACGATCCCTAATGACGCGTCATCAAACGTTGCTCAGATCACAGACATTTCGAGAAAATATATCTATTACTATGTGTTTTGGGGCATTTTTTGGTTGGCTGAAGAGAGTTAAAATATGCTGTCGTCAACGTAATTTAGTTTCAACGAAATTACCCTTTTTTAAATACAGTGTTACTTTTAAGGGGTTTTTTTAAGCCTTATACTAATAATAATAATGTCTTCCAGGGTGAATTTCCAAATCCAGGAGACTAGTCAACTGCGCAGGATATATTACAGTGCACAAGTGTGTGTGAAAACAGGGGCACTGTCTATTCCATCACTATCATGATCCGATGGGACTACTAACGACACAGCTGGAAAGAAGTCAGTTACAGATCCGACGGCTTTACGTGCTCTCTGAGGCAGATTTTTTTTTATTAGAGGGCGACAAACGAGCAAGTGGGTCACCTGATGGTAAGTGATCACCGCCGCTCATAGACACTCGCAACACCAGAGGTGTCGCGGGTGCGTTGGCGGCCTTTAACAGTCAGCAAACAATTGTTGCTGAACCTTCCCCACACCCCAATGAGCTCGGGCGACCTTACTCACACTCGGAAATACAACATTAAAATTATTCATGTTATTATTAAGGAAGGTCTTCTGTAAGGTACTTCCCCAGTCGGGCTGCTCTTTGAGCGAATAAACGCTTTGCCCTACCTCTCTTACAGATAATTAGTAAACGTAAATAGTGTAGGATCCTGCAGCATTTCGACACTCGAGGATCTTAATGCCGGCGCTGATTGACGTCGCGTCACGGCATGCCGTGCTTGGCAGCTCGAAGGACGCTTTGGTATGCCGCGGCACGTCGTAGCAGCCCAGCCACTATCTGCTCAACTAATTTTGTTCCGAGTAAGTTCACAGTTAGTTGCGTCGTTCTGATTGATTGGGATCTAGTATTAATAGCAGTTCTTGCTGAAGATGAAGAAACTTATATGTATAGTTAAAAGAAAAAAACTGGATACATCGTTTGTGGAGAACAAGATTAACTATTCATTTAGCTGTCACAATCTTATGAGCTAAGTGACTTGCGGGACGACACGGACAGCCGCGGTGTGATGCGGTGGCAGACCGCGGCAGATCGCGGAATCAAACGGCATGCGGCATGCCTCGGCGGCACTCAGCCTCGCCGGCCATAAGAGATGAAATAGTTTATTCTTTTGTTTTTAGAATGTGCTTAGTTTATATCGTTAGATGGCCGTATGTGAATAAAGTCCCAGGATATTATTAAAATTTTAAAAAGAATATATTAGGTCTTTACCTATGAAATTGCCGTTCTGCAGTACTGGCCATTTCAAATCAAAATAATTTTTGTTTGGCTAAGAATTCTAATTTCAAATTAATTTTATTTTAAAAACATGGATTCTTTTTTCCAAAAGTAGTCATTTCTTTATTGATTAGTGTTACATTTTCATCGCATTTCAATCTTTTTCGTCATCATGGATACGTTAAAAATTCGAGTAATTATGGAATATGAGTACCGTCGTGGCAGCAACGCGGCACAAGCGGCACGCAACATCAACGACGTTTACGGAGCTAACACTACAAACCAACTCACCACCTGTTATTGGTTTGCTCGCTTCCGTTCTGGAAATTTCGACCTGAAAAATGAACCTCGCGGTCGTCCGAAGACTTTGGTCGACAATGACGAATTAAAGGCGGTTGTGGAAGCTGATGATACACAATCTACGGCTGAATTAGCAGCAGCTTTCGACGTTAGCGTCAAAACAATATTGGTCCATTTGCGTCAAATTGGCAAGGTAAAAAAGCTTGACAAATGGGTGCCCCACGAACTCAATGATCGCCAGCGCGAAGTACGCGTCGAGACGTGCCTTGCACTGCTCAACAGACACACAAATGAAGGAATTTTGAACCGCATTGTTACCTGCGATGAAAAATGGATTCTGTTTGATAACCGCAAGCGCTCAGCAAGTTGGTTGGATCCTGGTTCAGCACCTAAACAATGCCCTAAACGAAAACTTACCCCTAGAAAAGTGATGGTCACTGTTTGGTGGTCTAGCGCCGGTGTGATTCATCACAGCTTCTTACCAAACGGGGTGAGCATTACTGCAGATGTGTACTGTGAAGAACTGAGCACAATGATGGAGAAGCTGGCGCATCTCCAACCAGCATTGGTCAATCGCTCGTCTCCGCTGCTCCTGCACGACAACGCGCGACCTCATACTGCACAGCAGACGGTCTCCAAGTTGCAAGAACTGGGGTTGGAAGCTCTCCGTCATCCGCCCTACTCACCAGACCTTGCGCCTACAGACTACTACTTTTTCCAGAATTTGGATAACTTCTTGGCGGGAAAAAAATTCAATACCCGAGAGGCAGTACAAAATGCCTTTGAAGAATTTGTTGCCTCCCGTCCAGCTGATTTCTTTAAGAAGGGCATCAATAAACTGCCACTGCGATGGCAAAGATGCATTGATTGCATGGGTGATTACTTCGATTAATACAAATAAAAAACTTCATGAAAAAAATTCGTTTAAATTTTTTCATACAAAACGGCAATTTCATAGGTAAAGACCTATTATGTGATGAGCACGAATATTTGTTGCTGAGTCATGGATGTTTTCTATGTATTTAAGTATTTATCTATCTATATAAGTATGTATATCGTCGCTTGGTACCCATAGTACAAGCTTTGCTTAGTTTGGGGCTAGGATGATCTGTGTGACATAGTCCCCAGATATTATTATTATTATATAGGGTTACTTACGGTTACACCTCAACCCCAATACGCTTAATGAACTTTCTCTCCACACACTACTGTTCCTTATTAGATTCCTTACTAGTAAAATTATAAACATCCAAACGTTCAATCGCTATAAATAACATATTATTTACCCCGCTATCGGTTAACAGGTAAGCCAAATAACCCCCGTCGCGTCATTGTGATCACACAATACGGTCGGTGAGGCCACACGCGCGGAACTAATACTCTTTAAGTGCTGGAGGGTTAACAGTTAATCGTGCGATTTGGGTTTCGCTAAGTACATGGTGGATAGATCAGAGGGTTGGGAGACATTTTTAATTACAGTATTGGTTTTGGATTTAATTATTTTTAATGACCCACGTCATTTTTTTTTACGGAACCATTCTCAAAGGTTTTTGGTAAAAAGGAGTACCTATGTAGATAGGTAGTCAAAATCAAAATCAAAAATTATTTATTCCGTAATAAAATTACTTTTATGTGGAATCGTCATATTTTTTTACCCTACCGTGCAGTGCATGACGTGGCAGCTACTGAGAAACACTGCCAGAAAACTCAGTAGGAATCCTTTTTTAAAATAAAATATACTTAAGATTAATTACAATCATGTGTGTTGACTCAGAACAACTCAATCCCAAGCACTGTTATCACTTAAATAATCTGACATTTTGTAATATACCCTGCTACACAATTTGTCTTTAATTGTTCTTTTAAACTTATTCGTAGACAATTCTCTAATATAATTTGGAAGTTTGTTTGTAGTCTTTTTTTCGCTTCTTCTTTAACTAAAGTTTTGTGCGCTAGTCGATGGAGCTGTTTCTACCCTTCTCTATCGTAAGTCTTCTCCTTGGCTTCTTTGTAAACCTCCATTTTCACATAAAATTTTGACGACTTATCCGTAGATACCCTGCAAGTGTGGGTGTGACCAAAAATATTTTTTGAGTTTCAGTTCTAAGTATGAGAAATAGAAAAAAGAAAGAAATAATTTTATTTTCATAACAAATACGGAAAATACATTCAATTGGGGTACCTATACATTTTAAACATTATTAATTTTATCCGTACTGGTATGAAAAATGGCCCTATCTCAGCTAGTACTGCATTTCTGCAGTGCTGATCTTGAGGCGCCCCCAAAATTTATATTTAATATTTTCTATTTTCGTGTAAAAATTTAATGAGGTTCACAGAATACATTTACTTACTAAGTTTCAACAGTAAAATAAAAAGTGGCTGTAACAGACGGAAGGACAGACAGACAGACATTACAAATACATAAGGGTTCCGTTTTTTACCATATGGCTACGGAACCCTAAAAAGTGTACGATGAAGTATTGTTTTATATTCTGTTCTCACACGGGAAAGATGCGTAATGCCTAACAAAACAAAAGACTTTGTTAGTTCATGGCCAAACTCCCAAATAAGGATAATATAACAAGATCTTTCTTATTGTTAACATTAAATAAAGAATATCTGCAATAATTTATTCTTCTCAAAGGTCAGTAGCTATTTAGCAGGCGGTCTGCCTATCACCTTACTACTTATTGATACTTAAAATGTTTTTAAAAAGCACTTATTATTACAAAGTTGTACACCACAACTCATATTAGGACTTCTCCAATAAGAAAGTAAACTTTAATTAGCCCACACCTTTTGTCTTCTGTATATCTTTCTCTATTTAAAGTATTAACGATAGCTTAGTCAGGTATTTGTTGGTTCAAGTTATGTTTAGGTTAAATCAATAGGATCAGATACGATTCATAGTTAATGTTTACTATTCTAACTTAAACTAACCCAAATTTTGCAAACCAAGCTTTTTCAAAAATATACACAACAAAGTAGAAGTTTCTAAATAATATACATGTTCTATATTTCCATGTTTAGGTAATTTGCAATATAAATTAGTAAACTACATAATTAAAACTATGAATTATAAAACTAATAACTAAGTCTAAAAGAGCTTATTCAATAACTTCTACAGTAAGTAACGTTCCAAGAATAGTAGCAGTATGCTAGATGGCAATTTATAAAACATTTTTCTGTATGTCTTAAAAACAAGTTCGGTGGCAACTCTAAAACTATCTTCATTTCCGATCACCTACCGCGCTTAGGTGCCACCTTGATTATATTTTTGCTACAAAACTTCCAATATTTCTTTTTATCCCGACCTGGTTTTTACTCACATGTTCCATTAGACATCCGTAATAAAATTAAATCCACGATGATGATGAAAACAATGCATTGGAACATCTAAATAAATACCATAAAACCGGCAACGTACGAAAAATGTCCTGTACATTGTAATGGTGTGTTAATGATGGCATTAGTACTATCATATACATACACCATTAATTTTTGAGCATACTGGTTTAAACGATGAATAAAAAGTAAGAGAATTGTATTGAAAGAAGTAACTTTACTGCGATTAAAGAATAGTTTAGTGGTTAGTTTAGTTTAGTGGTAGTTTGCGATATAAAGGTCTAGTCAAAAAGCAACATGATTCGGCTTGTAGAATGAATATATAATATTTAACGTATGTTATGACATAGGTGGTCACTCCAATCGCGATGTTGTCTATTTCTTATAAATAATAATATCAACTAAAATGCTGCCAGATACAGTAAAGTAAAGATGTAGTAGACTTCAACGCATGTGGAATGGGTACAGCAAGATAATAAAATATCTCTTAAATAAAAAGCACGCTTTTATTTAAGAGATAAATAAATATTTAATGTAAAAAAAACGTGGGGTCGTTTTTAAGAAAGTGTCAAATGATAATCCTTTTGTTCAAATCGAAAATTCATTTGAACGAGATCTAGTAATAAATGTTTTTTAATACGTCATAAATCGTAAACCGCAATTAACCTTTCATTTTATCAACTGAAATACTTGCTGCTACGGAACCCTTCATGGTCGAGTCGGACTAGCACTTGGCTGGTTTTTTAAGTTTGGTATTCTATAAAGCGTGGTTTAAGTTTATTTGATTATTTTTAATTGGATTTTGTATAAAATTTTGTCTATTAATTTTAAAAGACAAGATTTCATACAAAATCCAACTTAAAACATTTGTTTGTCACAAAGACACTTCTGATTATAATTGTAGTGAGGATAATGCGTTTAACTGCTCCAAATATTGTAATGTCATTGTCATTGTCCTTGATAAGTATGCCCAATTTTAATTTAATCCGACGTTTCGAAGGAGGTCAAAATCATGTTCAAAGTTTCTGTAACATACATACTAACATACACATGAAGTCAATAAAAGCGTTATAATAACGGTCCACAGAAAAAAATATCGATGAAATAGTATTGATAAAAAAAGGTTTTAAATTGTTTTGTTTATTTGAATTATTAATATTGCTTGCCTTGTCCTTTTCCAGATCTAATATATCAAGAGATAATACGGCGTTTAATGACTATTTTTATCGCATTAATCTAGTGCTGACCGGTTTGAGACACCTTTGAATTAAAATTCGCGGCACATTTTTCTACCAAAGGTTTATTTGCACTGCAAAATGTTGAATTCATTTTGTTTTTCTTTTGTAGTTTTGTCGATTTATTAATCGTTGAGTTATTGCTATCTTTTGCTTGCTGATTCTCGTAAAATTATATTTGCTAACTACTTTGTCGTATATCTTTGTTCGACGTTTTTATAGACGTTGTATTTGAATATATTGTTTTGTGTTCGTGAACTCTGTTACATTTTTTAATAATTTCACAAACCCATGTCATATATTAAATACTAGCTGTGCCCCGCGGTTTTACCCGCGTTATACGTTATAAATTATAGTCTATGTGTTAATCTAGGGTGTCAGCTAACTTTTATAAAACCATACCAAATTTTAATAAAATCGCTCCAGCCGTTTAGACGTGAAGAAGTAACAAACATACACACTCACACAGTCACACACTCACAAACATTCAGCTTTATAATATTTGAGTGATAACACGAATCATAATATTAATATGTGAAGCAAAAATTTAGTAAGTACCCCTTTTTACGAAATTTGTGCGGACGGAGGATTATGAGATTTAGAACAGTTAAGGGCCATATGGAGAAGGAGTTCAGAAAGTTTATATTTTTATTAAAAGGCATTAGAAGTAAATTAATTTGTTAAAAAAACATCACACAAACTACCATGCTTTTGACGCACTGACGAAATGAGAAAAGATGGCAAACTGAGCGTCAAAACTGAGAGCAGATTAATATAATTTGTCATTAATTTCTAGTCTTTGACAATAGAACCTTAACGGTTGAATGAAATGACGCACAAGTGCGATCTCTGGTTATATGGTTTGGCGCCAACGCGGAAAAGGACGCATCGAGACTGTTTTATTTTCAAAAACTGGTGTAAATACGAGTTTTTATGTGTAAATATGGTGGGTTTTTAGACATAACATCTTCGACAACGTACACAAGTGGAGGAAAGTGCAATATTGCCGTGAATTGTGATTATCCGTGTTGAAACCAAAACTCCATAGAAGCCTCTAGTAACGTCTCCACTGTTTTACTGGGTTAGGACTATGACTTGACTGTGACGGAGGTGACGGACATGACTGAATGACTTTGAAATATAAATATTACAACTGAAGACGAGGCGGTATGGTCACAGATCCTAGCCTGCCTTATGGGGGCGAAAAAAAAACAAAAGATCTCTGGTTATATGTGGTTGTGTGTAGTGTGTGAGTGTTTGTGTATAGTGTGGGTTGCGGTATGTCTGCATGTTATCATACTTTGAGTTTGCCTTAGGTAGTTCGGTAGCAGGAATATTTATAAAAACATTTTCATTAAGAATTCTAATGTAACTAATTGTACTCATTAAGTGATAGACACATCACTATTACTTTGATGTTCTAGTGTTACGGGTTTGATTCTCGCTCAGTATAAAAATTGATGTGGCCCATATACAGTTGTTCTGGGTCTAAGTCTGGGGTATTTTGTGGCCGCTATACAAACTACATGTTTGTAAAGTGCGTGACCCGTGAATAATATAATTATAGTGTAGCTGTTGTATCCACAAAAAAATGTCTCGTGTCAAGTGTTAAATAGATATACATTTTGACGTATAAAACCTGTAAGTTTTTGGGCGAGATATTTAATTTTAAGTTTTTACTTGAATATGGGATTAATCGGGAATCAAATAAATCCTAACTAATATTATAAATGCGAAAGTAACTCTGTCCGTCGCGCTTTCACGCCAAAACTACTGAACCGATCTAAATGAAATTTGGTACTCAGATAGTCTACAGGCTGAAAAAGGACATAGGCTGCTTTTGGCTTGATGTGAAAATGGGTTAAAGGGGAGATGAGAAGTTGTATGGTTGAATCGTAATTTTTAGAGCGACGAGTAGATGCTTGGAACTTATTTTGAGTCCAGCTAATGCTGTATAAGTAAAAGGTTATTTATTATTGACATTTATGTATGCCGAACTAAAGCACACAATTAGAGCTTGGTAGTTTCTGTTGTCAAATTCGTTGCAACGACTGAATGAAGACGATTTAGCGTTAATTTGCTCTACGTGGAGCTCAACTGGGAAGTCTCTCTATTGGCAACTCCTCAGCCTAGTTTTCACCTTCTAGAACAAAGTCGAAGAATTTGAATTTGTATGTCAAACTTGTGTTTCTGGGTGAGTCAGCATCAACGTGATTGGGTAACAGTACGACAACACAGTCCGTTATTTATGCCATCTGTGTTGCAAGTGTCGTAGCCCACGGTAACCACTTGCCTCCCGACTTGGTCGTATAAAAAAAAAGAAACGCCTTAAGGCCCATTCAAGATTTTAGACACAGACCACAAAACATCAACACATATTAAAACAGCTTAATTAATTCTCAGTTTCGCACAAAGACGAATTTAAACACAAAATGAAAAAATGACCACGGGCACAAAACGAAAACAGCCCGTTACGCCCGATTTGCAATACAGACAAAAAAGAGAAGACCGGTATGAGCGGAGCCGGGGCAAACGGTAGTCAAACGGAGCAACTTGATATGTAGATGGCTTAAAGAGATTGCACACTCCACGGACAGAAGTAAATTGGTTTTAAAATTAAACGTTTTGTTTTTGAGATTGAGTTTGTGTTAATGTTGGTACGAGCATTAAGTTCAATTTCCGGCGGATTAAAATTATATGTAGTGTGATATTTTAAATGCAGATATTAAGTTTTGCATGGACATGCCCATGTAAAACTAGTGCCCATTTGCATGCACTCATTTCTAGAAATATTAGTTTCATTTGTTATGTTGATCGAGATGACATTGACAAACATAAAAGAATAGCGGTTTTTTTACACCATTTATAACTCAAGAATGGCTGCAACGATTTTAATGATCTCGGATGTTTTTGGATTTGAATAGCAGAATAACTAGTTTAGGAAATTACTTATATTTTAAATCCAATACATAGAATAAAATTGCATTGTAATGGAAAACAAACCAACTATCAATATTAACAACACGGAATATACTAGAGTTTTTTAAAACATTCTATCACCGTTACAGGTGAGTATATAAGTTATAAATCGCAAAATAATGTCTTTGGTTTGTCTTAAAAAGTTTATCGACTGATTTGTTTGTTTAATGCGACTATTGTTAATAAATCTTAATAGATTAAGATTTATTAACAACACTCGCATAAAAACACATTCGTGCGAGTACCTATTATTATTAAAAATGCCACGATTAGGAAGATATAATCTTTCCCAATGAAGCTGTATTGCAATAAGACTTCGTAACATTGCGACTCTATCCACTAAAGAACAAGGAGAAAACGTACGAGAAGAGCTAGAGTTAACAAAAATATATTAGCTATAAATTCCTGGCAATATCACGTTTTAAAGGAATAAGCTACTAGCACTCTTAATATGCCTTTGACATTAAAATATCGTATTTGAACAACACAAAACATTTAAATAGGTGGATTATTACCTTCAATTGTTGTTATTAGGTCACGACACGAGAAAAATAAAACTATAAATAAGTCTTTTGGTAATGTTTCTTAGCCTTAGCAGCAATGCCAACGCCTTTGTTGCGTGGATTGGTTATTTGATTAACATTTTATTTTGATAAAATATTGTTTATTGCGTTAACTGCGTATAATTGAGTTATTAGTCATAGTTTTACTATTTTAGGATTACGAATATATTGACTAATAATCTAATTAACTTTATGTTTTTGTTATTATAACATTAAGGCAACAGATCCATAAGAAGGATACGACTCTATGCATTAAAATTCCAAAAAAATCACTACCACCTCGATTTTTTTTTTTTTTTTTTAATTACAATGCTATCCCTAGTGACATTATTCCCTGTGTACCAGGGTACTTTACAAACATCTAATTGACGGGCACAAAATACAGACGCAGAACAACTGTTTATGGGTCACCCAAATAGTCGCCCTGCGCGGGAATCGAACCCAAGACACGAAGTGGCTAGGCAACTGACTTAACTGCTGCGCAAACCAACAGTCAATATATAATTAAGTTTCCGAGTTTTTAGTACGGAATTAAATTTAATTCTCTAAAACGTGCCGATTCGCAGTGCGATGTGAACGTGCCTTTACAACAAAATTGTTAGCATTCTAAGAATAAATTATGCTTGAATGGACATTTCACTCTAAATCATATTAAAATGCTGCACCTTTTTCTATGGAATCGACACTGAAATAATATTATGGTCTATTAGAATGGTTCATTAGTTTTATATTAAGTTTGAACTGTCAAGTCTGCTTTAGTTCTAAATGTACAATATATTGTCGATGTGGTAGAGGAGAGAGAGGGAGAGCATCTAAAAGTAAAGTTATGAACAACCCGTTCTTTTTACTGCCTCGTTGTTCAAGACCTGGATTCTTGTCCTGGGACGGGCCAATAGAAGTGACACCGGGGTTTTACTGCTAAGAAAGGAACTCAGTATTAGCCCGCAGTCTGGAAGTTATACCTCCGTGCCACAAAGAGCCTGTAAAGCCGTTGGTACCGTACCTGAAATCTTTCCGGTTGTGTCAACTAGCCCCACCGGACGATGACAGTGACAGAATAGAAACTGACGCGCAGGCTAGTCTCCTTTGAGATTGACCACCACGGCCGATATTCGACCAGGAAGACACTAATTCCGACCTAATCCTCCGTGCCCTAAAATAATGTAATGATAAGAACTGATACTTAGGGATGGTCTTGATACCATGATTTCAGAAACCTACTCCTCACGATAGACGATAGATCGGGAATTGTAGACAGAGATCTTTGGGGGAAGACCTTTGTCCAGAGTCTTTTGGCTAATATGATGATGATGGTAAATCTGCGACAACCTATTTTCATTTTGGGCATATTTTCTTGTTGTTATTTTTAACATAACCCAGAGAATACGAATCACTCTAGCAACAAGCGGCTACAGCCTAATTTAATTGACAATTGAGGCCAAGTGGGATTGGCCTGTTGGTCTGGTGAAACTAACTTCTAAATCAGGGGTCTACAGTTGTGTTTGTCAGAATGGCGGGTGGAATGAAATCGAAGGAAACATACTCTATTATTTAATAGATGCCTTTGATTTGTGAACTGTTAGCACGTAGATAAGTTTTAATGTTATTTTATTTACCTACCGATAGACTACTAAAATCTGACATATAAAATCAAAAGCATTTTACGCCATTTAATTGCAGCTTGGCGCCGGGTTTAGTTATTCGTTTCATATCGTATTGTTAATACTACCAAATATTTTTGCTTAGCTACTAAATACTACTAAAACACTATTAAATAATAGAGCATGTTTCAGTCGATTTCACGACTTCCCATCCGCCATTCTAACAAACACCTAGAGTTCGATCCCAATTCTGTGATGATTGATGATGAAGACCATTATTTGTTCTGTGTGTAGGCGTTATTTATCTATAATAAATTTGTATTGTGAAACGTGTGAATACTACTACACGAAAGGTTGTATGTTTGATCCCCGTCTCATGACAGATATGTAATTTATCTACAAAATGTATACATATATTCAGAAATATATAAGTATATTTTTCAGTTGTCTGGTTGCCATAGTACAAGCTCTGCCTAGTTTGGGATCAGATGGCAGTGTTTTAGCCGTCTTAAGGTATAAATTTTTCTTTTCTTTAAAGCGCATGCGCGATCTATCCTGACCTGATTTATCGCTTACGATTGGAAACCTACCTAATTTTGGCTCGTTTATATTAGAGAGAACTTCTTCCAAAAATCTCAGTGAAGAGTGGTAGTTAGCTTTCAATATTTTTCTATCATTCGTTAGCATAAGCCACAATTATTATGCAGGAATTGCGATTTCTGTCAATTCTCTGAAATTACGCAGTTTGAATATTTTCCTGTCTCCAAACATATATTTCATCACCATGTTCAACTTAACTTTCTTTTGCTTGATCGCTAGGATGCGTTTGCGTCAAACTCGCTGCATGGCTCTCTCATTTGTGCTCTTCTGCGTCAAACTCAACACAAAAAAATTATTAAACTAAGATTTTTTTAAACTTGCATCAATGGTCATTAGAAAACCTTGCTGTTTCACGTTTCTTTGTGTTAAATAGTCATCTGAAATAACCCTTCAGAAGGAGGTGTGGCTCTAACTCGATTGCCACACTAATCCTGTTTGTACACGTAATTATTTGTAAAACACCTTTAACACCTATGTTTTTGTGTCACCTATGTTGTTGCCAACCTATGCGGTGTCAACCACGCCTTTAGGTGGATAGGCAGAGTAGTAAGTGATAAAAAAGTTTGCACAAAAATAGGCAGTAGTATTTTTAGAATAAGAATGGTTATTCCATGATATAGAAATTACTTAGAATTTATTACAAATGTGTACATAGATTTCCCTTGTCACAGAGAAGACACACCTCCAACGTATAAACCTATCGGTAATGAGTAGGTATCGTCAGGTGATTTGAGTGCAGAAAATCTTACAATAACGTTGAATAAAACCATATCTGAACGATAATAACATAATTCATGTATTAATATGGACAAAATATTAATTTAGTTAATGATTTAGTTAGAATTGCCAAGGGAACCTCGTCAATATGTCTCTATGTATCTGAAAATCCATTCGATAAACCCAAAAATTTGACTAAACTTCTGATATATCTACGCAAGAACTGTCCTGTTTTATGAATATATGTATCCTTAAACTCATTACCAAATTTATTCTGTATCATAAATATCAATTTTGTGCATTGAAATTCCATATGAGTTAATGGTTTATTTAGCCGTGTACTCCATTAATTCAAATTATCCAGTTTGCAAATAAAGCTTCCTACATAACCCAACAGAGGACCGTAAGCTGCTAAATCCTAGGTAAACCAATTAAAGGGTTTTATTAAATGAAAACCTATTGGATTGGATTTACTGGCGCGCCGCCGATGCATTTTGTGGTAAGGGCTGCTGGACACTGCGTTGGAAAAACGCTGACAAACAATTAACGGCATCCCTATTGAACCCAGAGAATAAATTCTTAAAATTTGTTAACTATCTGATTTCTCAGACACTTCTAATCTGTTAAAAGTCTGTTAATTTTTATTTTTACTGAGCTTCAACAGATTTTTAATATTACCATTATTGAAGCCCAATGTATACCTCTCTATACACATATAGGTACTCAGAAATAGAAATAGGTAAGCAGAGACTTAATTTGACTTATTTTATATAGTATCAAGTCGGCAAATAAGCAAACGGCCAATTTAATGGTAAATGGTTACCAAAATATATGGTGACCATTTACCATTATTATTATTATTATGACTGACATGCTCTCTCCTCCTCAATGTTTATTTTTGTGACGTAATTCACGCTAGGACTACAACCTTGTAGATACACTTGCACAACTCATATTGACATTATTATTGACATAACAAATGAACTGCCGTAGTCAAAGTGCATCAAACGACGTGCAGTGACTACAAAAAAGAGGTTTAAATGACCGAAGATAATTTTCATTAAAAAACAGGCCTGTATTTAGAGGCTGATGAAAGCTGATGAGCTGTGATTGAAACAATTAAATCAAATAATCAAAACCTTTGAACGAAAACACAATACCCATTAATTAATCAAACCAACGAAGAACATTCAACTACATAAAAATACTAAACAATCATCAAATTACTCACATAACACGCTGCATTTCAATTGGCCATATGCCAGTCACTATGAGTCAGCGTTTTTCCTCCCCAATGTGCGTCGTCCCCAACCCTTTCGCAAAGTTGTGGCAGCTTATTTGATTAGTATACGTCACTGATTGAATTAAGGTGAACGCACTGGATTTACTTCTTATGTGTGATTTATTTATTTTAATTCGAGGATAAATTAAGGGTTATCGAGGAAACATGAATATTGGACCGTTTTGAGGCATATGAGGTTTGTGAGTATGTTTGTTACTTCTTCACGCAAAAACTACCGAACGGATTTTGATGAAACTTTGTAGTAATATAGTTTATACAACTGAATAACACATAGGCTATAATTTATAAAGTTTAACGCGGGTCAAACCGCGGGGCACAGCTAGTTGGCGATAAATCAGTGCTGGTTTTGTCTCTGTATAAATTAATAAAGAGTACCAAAGAGCTAAGTATACAAAAATATTAGAGATGAAAGCAGATTGTCAGAAATTACTAAGTATCAAGGTAACAAGAAACTGAAGAGGTGCTTTTACAGCTTTCTACGGAGCAGAAACGTATGACTCTAGAATAATAAACGTACGAAAAGCGCCCTTAAAGTAAAGTGATGGTGACATCTTCTATGAACATGTAGCATAGCATGGACCTACTAATCTATCTGTTCTAGATCTTGCTAGTGTGTAGTATGAATAGAATCACTGGTCTGAGCTGGTCCGTCGTGTGTGTCGTAGTGATTAAGGTTGTCACCAAGAACCGGACAACTATTTGTGTGACCCATTAAAGGTTTTTCTGAGTATGAGTTCGCTCCATGCCCGTGCATTTTGAATTTGAATTTTTTCATTGCATGTTTGTAAAGTTCTTTGTGATACAGGGATTTAGTGCGGTAGTGCGCGAGTTATATTTTTGAATTGACTGCATTTAAGGTAAGAGATGGTACTCAGAGCGAAAACTCTCTAAATGCTTGTTAATGCAAATAAGAATAGAAGACTTTCCGGCAAGTCTTTCGCACAATGGACAAGTCTCATTGAATTTAACACCAAGAATCGATTGTCAAGTGCTCGAGTAGTTCCAGCAATTATCAACCATGAGGAATTTTTTCCAAAAAGTTAACAACAATTAGGACAGGATCAAACTACAACTAAAGCTCTATCCAGACCAAACAACTTCGAAGAATAATATACATACAAATACATATACGAATTTAATATACACGTAATATATTAATAGTAATATACATATAATAAATATAAATACGTGGGGCAGTTCTGGGGCCTGCCGCTGGAAGTGAATATTATTTATTATATTTCTAATCTAAAAAACTTGAGAGGTGTCAAGGGACACCCGGATGGAACGAAGTTATTTTTTATTATTTAATATGTACAAAAAACCTGTATACACTCAACAAAAATAATCGTCACGCACCACACTGTTCAATGCGAAATAGAAATGAAAATATCTGGCTTGCTTTCTATAAGAGATAGAGAGAGAGAGAGAGAGAAAGAGAGAGAGAGAGACAGACAGAGAAATATGCGCACGCCGCACAACTGCAGAAAGTGTCATGACAACTTTTTGTAAGAATTTTTTCCGTCTAGCCCCCTTTCACAACGCGCGATAAGGAACTTCGTTCCAATAATTTACAATATAATAGTTAATACTTCACATTCACCTGTACTCTTTGTATGAATATAATGAGAGAATAAGAAATGCCTAATTTGTTTGTACGTTAAAAAACATTTCGCTAAACATAAGTATTTTGTAAACTAGAATTAAGTTTTTGGAAATAAATTATTATTATTATATAGCTCATGGGAAGCGTGCGGTGGCGATTCGTGGATTCGATTCCCACCCACGACATATATTTGTGTGCATGAACATAATAAACAAAACATGTCTGTTTGTCCTGAGTCTGGGTGTAATTTATCTACATATATAAGTATGTATTTACTAAAGAATATGCAGTATATCAGTTATCTGGTTTCCATAGTACAAGCTCCGCTTAGTTTGGGATCAGATGGTCGCGTGTAAATAATGTTCCAGGATATTATTATTATTATATTATTAATGCTTAATGCGCCCCTACATTTTCTGCTTCAAACTAGAATGTTGAAGGTATTATACGATGGTGCCTTAGTGTGAACCTCCCATAGATTCTGCAATAGAACATTAACAGTTCGTGTGAGTGACTATCTTGTCAGACTACGGTACTGAAGTAATAGAGAGTGCCCTTTTGTTTGCAAATACACTAAAAACGTGTAGCGAAGACAAGCTCAAATAGGCTAATAACATTAATGTAGAGGAAACCTCATGTACCCGAAGGCAGTGTAATCAAGGTTTTTTTATGCTCTTAAAAACCAGTGATGGAGTTTCCAAACTGAGTTGTCCATTGAGGAAGACAAGAGAGTTGTTTGAAAAACAATGTTATACCTCGCTCCGAAGCAAAATGGATAATAAATTATATAAAGGCTAGAGCTAAGTCAAATAAGAGACTTTCATCAGCTACAGACGTTAGCTACAAAAGTATTGAAGATATATTTAAAATTATCATATATACATATATGGCCTTTGCGTGTGTTACAGACGATTTACGGCGCATTGTCTGAGAGACATTTCTTATGGTGGCTAAACAAACTGATGCGAGAGCGACATAGCCTGCCGCAGGCCTGACAAGAGAAGTTTGTGGTGGTTGGTGCCGAGCCGCTTTCATGTCGCTTCTGTCTCTTATCAGCAAGTACTCCGCTTCATCACAGATCTTACGACCCTCATCTACACGTTTGCGCCATTCAACCATTCAACTCTATTTTCAGCGAGCTTTTCCCAGGTACAGTGGTCAATTTAAAAAACTGCCATATTCCGCTTGGTGCAATCTTTAAATTATCATAATGAACTAGCTTAATACACCAAACATATCATCGGGTTCATATGTATTACTAAAAACTATTCTCTTACTGTTTTAACACATTTTTGTTATAATGGAATATTATGGAAGTGGGAATAGCTTCGCCTCGCATACAATCTTTGCTGGTTAAGAGTGTATGTAATACGACGTCACCAGGCTGATAAGGCAACTGACGCTACCTGCTGTTTTGTGAGGCACGTGCTGTAATACGGCCACATTCTTGACTTCGAGCTACTACTGAGAGATTTTGAATACCAGCAAAACCACAGCACACTTCTGTGCTCTCTTCTTATTATCTGCGGTTAATCGCACTTCCACCAACGAAGCAGTTTTTCCAAGTCCAAAGTCCACTTCGATGGAACTACTTTGAACTTGAAAGCATCTTTATTAATTAGGCGGTAAGGTCGGTTATCGTACCTAAAATGCATCTACTGATGTGACTGTACGTTCACCGTAGCGCGCGCTTAACCCCACATAAAAAGAAAGTACAGTCAGTACCGTACGTTGCATCAAACTACTACATTTTTTACGGCGACTTACTTTCCAGTAATAAATAGAACCAATACAAAAAATCTATACAAGTTCAGAAGAAAACAATTCTACATTACTAAAACTAGCATCGGTACGCACACAGCCACAGTCAGACGGAGAGAACACAGGCAAAAAGTAATTATTTTAATGAGTGCCAGACGAAGCATGGAGGGTGTATTTTTTTATGGCATCGTATCGAGAATCTCTTGGATTGTTTAACATTTTATAATTTACATAATTCATAATCATCCGACTTGTGGGCGGTGTTGGAGTGAGAGCGGATGGCGAGTGGTCAGTATCGTATTAGCGATTAAATAGAATTATCTACTAATATTATAAAAAAATGGCTGACAACTGAAAAAATCCACTACTGAACAAAAGTCTCACACAAGAATCATCTTGTGAGAATACGCCACAACCGCCACGCTTGGCAGGCGGGTTGGCGATCGCAGTATGATGGTCGTCATAGTGGTCAGAAAGAAGCTGCTGCCCGCCTTCTGGTAGATATTCCGATTCGACCAGATGCCCGTCGAGCGTAAAAGTAGTCTCGAATTTCTCGAAACCTTTGAGCTCTATGACTATAATACGACGACCACCAAACCGTCTGCCATGCTTGGCTATTATATTATATCTTTCGAAATAACGCGGACGTACACAATTCCACTCTAACAATCTTTGGTGGACGTGATTCGGTTGACAAGTTGACGATAATTGTAAAAAATAACAATTTTCAAGTAATAATAATGTGAATTTGTACACCGACAAAATCGGTAGAATATGATGATCCTACGTATACATAAACATCTTCTAAGTACTCGTATTCTGACAAATAAATCTTTCACTCATTCATTCCTCCATATCTGGTAGAAAGGATTTTGGCAAGCTAGTATTTAAGGAACATAATTAACGACAACTCCAAAATATAACAAATTGTTATTTATATAAAAAATTTACATTTTTAACATAAATTGTGAACAGTTTCAGTTTAAATTAATTGGATTCCTATTCATTCGTTTAATTAATAATAATAATATAAATCCTACATGTTAGACTATTGTACCTATAAATTTATGTTGAAAGCCATGAATACCCATCGTATCTTTTCAGCGTTCAGCCAAAAAAAGAACTTTTTGCTTCAAAGAAACAAAAGCTCTGAAGGAAACAACAAAAACTAGTCTAGCAAAATAAAACTACAATGTAACCCACAACAGAGGTCACCCCTTTGAGGTTTGAACATCAATTCATAGCAGTGGCGGGGAGACGGGTGTGAGGGTCGTTTATTCGGTTCTTTTAGTGCAAAAGTCGACCCTAATACGCGTAGCCTGATGATCAAGGAGGGTATTTTATGGAAATGAGTGCAAACTTGAACATGGAGAAATTGAATAGTTGCACTATTTGTAACGTCCATTTCAGTGGAGACTTAATACCCGCTTCCGCCACCTTCCCCGCTCCCACTCTCACTCCACCCCAATACCTAATCATTTTAATTACTGACACAGTTGCTTCTCTGCACAGTAAACTGAATAATACCTTTGTTTGCACAAAAAAAGTTAGTTAACCTAGAATCTGAACAATGCAATTAGGCATCTATCGAACGACGACATTGTCCTATGTACCTATGCTTAATACTTACGAATAGTGCTGTGAGAATATTGGTTTTTTACGAGTTGTTTAGGCACCTTGAAGTTGTCAAGACAAATAATCATAATGGGTTAACTTAAGGTGTACGATACGACTATTTTTATTATTCAATAGGTTTGTACTTGACCACATTCTCAGCTGATGGTAACCAAGTTTCTATACTCCTATATGCCTGCTAAGATTAATAATGGAATTAATTGAAGGAACGCTATTTATACATGAAAAGGGTCCAATTAAATAAAACAAAAGTTATGTCGTCATGTCTGTCTGTCTGTGTGTCCGTCCGTATGTCACAGCCACTTTTTTCCGAAACTATAAGAGCTGTACTGTTGAAACTTGGTAAGTAGATGTATTCTGTGAACCACATTAAGATTTACACACAAAAATATAAAAGAATAATAATATTGGGGGATCCCCATACATAGAATGGAAACTAAAAAAAATTTTTTTCATCGTACATGTGGGGTATCTATGCATAGGTGTTCAAAAATAATATTGAGGTTCTTAATATACTTTTTTTCTAAACTGAATAGTTTGCGCGAGAGACACTTCCAAAGTGGAAAAATGAGTGTCCCCCCCCCCCCTGTAACTTCTAAAATAAGAGAATGATAAAACTAAAAAAAATATATGATGTACATTACCATGTAAACTAACAACTTCGTTTGAACGAAATCTAGTGAGTAGTTTTTTTTCAATGCGTCATAAATCGTTAACCACAATTTAAGTCTCATATAATGAACTGAAATACTTGCTGCTGCGGAACCCTTCATGGGCGAGTCCGACTCGCACTTGGCCGGTTTTTTTTCTATTCTTGTTGGTGTCGGCTCCTAACTTAAGCTTGTTTTACGTTGTTGCTGACTTAGCTGAATATATACTACGTCTGCACGCAAATATTGAGCTGAGTGTAGTTAAACAGATGTCTATAGGTACTTATACATTGATTTCATTATGAAATTTGCTTTTTTCGTCCGGTAACAGCCGTGAAATGGGTCAAATGGGGGCCTGAACAACTCCGACACGGGGGTAACCACTGCCCATGCGATAAAGAAAGAAAGAAGACCATAATTATTCGAGGATCTGTCATCCACATACGGAACCAGTATCTAAGATGATTGGAGAGGATGATATGAACGTATTCTTCATGCATGCAATCAGATCCTAAAACAACATCCAATAAACACCAACACAAACAGGTACAAGGCTTGGACACAGTGGTAAGAATCTTCATCGTATCAGCCGAAAAAGGTCTCCAGTCAGAGCCCTCCCCAAAGATCTAATGCAATTGTGTCTATCTTTTGGGGTTTGACATTATCAATAAATACGCTTGGCAGACGGGTAGGCGATCACACTATTTTTTTATTTTTATTAAATTCTAGCTGTGCCCCGCTGTTATACCCGAATCAAACTTTATAAATTATAGCCTACGTGTTAATCCAGTGTGTCAGCTAACTCCATACCAAATTTTAGTAAAATCGTTCCAGACGTTTAAACGTGAAGAAGTAACAAACATTCGCCTTTATAATATTAGTAGGATTAAGGCAAACGAACAAGTGGGTCATCTAATGATAAGTGATCACCGCCGCTCTTGGACACTCCCACCACCAAAGGGGATAAATTGCGACTCCTTTTCTGTGTACCACACCGTTCTGTGTAATATGGTGCTCATATTTCACACAGACCTGGCTGCCCATTCTACGGTAGATATTCCATCGCATCAGGACAACTTTTACCTCCGCTCATCCTTTGGGGGTCGCATTCCGTGGGAGAGACTCTCCCACGGAATGCGACCCCCATTCTCCAACGGAACGCGTTGGGGATAAAGGCAAAATTAATACCAAACGAAAGAGTATGTTTTAGATGACAAATTTGTTAATTATGTGTACACACAGGTGTAGTTTGAATGGCTTGTAGTACCTACACCAGCTAATAAACTCCACCCCCATCTCTAAAACTCATTTCTTTGTTTCCTTAGATTGTCTAGAAGAGACCACACCTTGCGCCGAGTCCGACAATCATACTATCATAATTAGTACGTTTTTCTCGCATTGCGTTATCGAGGTTTCTCTATCTATATACCTTCTTATCAATTCTATTACTACTCATAATAACCGTAACCCACAAACGCTCAACTTTATAACCAATAATAATTTTATTCATACAGCGGCAAAAAGTAAGTGAAAAGTTGTCAGTACCGTCTAGTACAATATGCACTAAGACTTTGTGCACACAATGTATGCTCACAATAAAGTAATAACATACGTTAGTTCAGGCAAACATTAATTTGTTTGGTTCAAGTTACGAGCGGGACATGATAGGTCATTCTGATAACAAATTGTATACTTTTCTTTCTGACGACCGCCATGGCTCAGTTAGGAGTGACTTCCTTCACTATACTCTGTCCATTTGTTTAATATCTTTTTGACAGTTTGAGTCAGTTCAAAATTAATGCTATAGCCATATTTGAGTAATCAATGGAAACAGGGACGTATTTATATTGGTTACCAATACGTCCCTCACATGTAACCGATTCGATTTGAAATAATAATCAATTTTATTTAATGCATTTTCAATCAATTTATTGCATCCAAATATTTTTAGTTTAAATATTAATTAATCGTTTGTTCGTTTTATTTAATTTATTATAGAATAAATAAATATATAAAATAATTAATAATTAAAATATTTATACTATATGTATAAATAACATGACGTATAAGCGCTTTATAAGCAGGCTATCACTAGCAGTTTATTTTGGAGTCATAGATACTACGACTCCATGATTAATATTTGCAAGGAATCAAATCGAAATATTGGAATTTAAGTTCAAACCAAATGTATAGAACAATAACTCTTCCCTAAGTAGGCGTTAGTATCAATAAAGTACGGGATTACTGTAGAACATTATTGGTAAAAAAATGGTCGTTCATAGGCGTGATATGTCATAAATACATATAAATAAAAAATGGACAGAGTATAATTAAGTCACTGGTCAGGCCTGGTTCAAATGTTACGAGTATGACCCTCGGAGAAGACAAATATTTGTGTTTATGAAAATGTCTATTTGTCTTGGTCTGACAGTTTTCTGTGTAATTTATCTATAATATGTATGTATTTAGAAATATATAAATATGTTTATCAGTTTTCTCGTTGCCATAGTGCAGGCCCTCTAGTTTACGATCAGAAAGCAGCGCGTTAGTAGTACCAAGATTTACAAAAAAAGCAACAAGTAATTCTATACGTTAAGTAAGATCCTTAGCTAGTAGTAGCTTTACTTAGTTTGGACTAGATGGCGGTGTGTGATATTTCCCGGATATTTATTTATTTGTTTGTCGTGTAAGTACTGGACAATCTTGAGTTATTAAAGTTACCAGTGGAAGTATTTTGATTATTCTTTAATTTAAAAGAATTTATATAGAAGTAGCTAAATTAAGTTTCAACTTAGTGTTTTTGTCATGATCTATCTACACCACCTCAAAGTTGACTAGTAGAAAATCCCTTTTGAATTAAGTTCGTCTATGTACCATAGAATAGAATAGTCTTTATTGTACACACTCAAACAAGATTAGTTCATAGAAAAAAATAAGATAACAATGTACAATTATTGACTATACTAAAACTTAACTTTAAATAAATAAATAAAATAAATGTTACTTAACATAGATCTATTCTGTTAGTGACATGAGTTTATAAACTCTCCCGATCCCGCCCGGCGTTATTAATAAATCAGTTATAAGCTATTACTTGCTTATCAAATATTTACTAAAGCACTTATTGCAAAAACTGCTCATTATACATGCATATATAATCTACTAGCTATTATTAATAAATAAATGATAATAAGAACAATCAATCCACAAAACAGCATGAAAAAGGCATCTACGATTGATATACACCATCTATCATTCCTTATCATTTGATCGCTTCAGCTCCTAACACAAACCTTACATTATCGCCCGTAAAATCTCGATACGACTAATCGCGTAAACCATCGCGAATTCGCATACAAATTTGAATAATTAATAAACTAATTAATAGTAAAAAACTGCTGTTTGTAATCACAGTGTGGGATTAAAGCGTTTTCAAGCTTTTTAGGGTTGTGTATGAAAGGTTTTTTGTGCACGTGTTTGTGAGGGCAGCTGATATGAGGCTATCCGATCAGATCAGGTGGAGGAACACAGCCTGAAGAGCACACCGAAGTATCCAGAGAACAGGCTGGTTTGATTGTCTTACAGAAAAAATCATATAACACTTTTCTGTCCGTCTCGGGATTAGTATTTAGCACCAGATAAGCCGTGTGGTTTCCGGACCAGAAAGAATGCCAGGGCCAGCCAATACCATCCCGTGGGTGTCATAAAATGCGACTAAGGGATACACCAGGCAGTCAGGCAACAGCGCTACCTGCGACATCATCATATACTCGTAACTGCGGTCGCTAACTCCCCGTGCCCGGCGGTTTTACCCGCGTAAAATTTTATAAATTATCGTAGCTCCTCCCCTGTAGGTGATAGCGTGATAATATGTAGCCTATATGTTGACCCGACCTCTTAGTAATACTCATGCAAAATTTGAAGTAAATCCATGCAGTACTTTTTGAGTTTAGCCCGGACATACATACAGACAAACAGACACACAGACAAAAATTCTAAAAATTATATTTTTGGCTTCGATATCGAATTTAATGACGCCCCAATTATCCTTTTAAAAAAATATTAAATGTACAGTTCTCACTTGCCTACGATTTTATTATATGTATAGATGATATTTAAAACATAAAATTACTATAAGCTATGTGTATTACAGTTCTTAGATACGTTAGTAGAGTGGCAATGGAAGTGTCATATAATGAGAGGGGATGGTTTAGGATGCAACCGTAGTTTTATCTGTGGGTATTATTTAATCACAAAACATTTTCTGTCATCACAGGTAAACCAAGGAACTTACAGCTAAATTTAATAATAAATTACTGGAGAAACTGATAAATTAAATTAGTAGGTTAATAATTTATCGCCGTATGTAAGTTTGCATATTGCGAACAAATGCGATAGTTATAGTACAAGTGATGCCTATCAGATTCGCGATTTATTTATTTGCCTATATAAAATGTGTCGTGTGTCGGTGTATATTTTTAAAAAGATTTATAGCCTAGAAGGCTCACACTGCGTCATTTGACACTTCTATTGTCAAATGACGCAGTGTGAGCCTTCTAGGCTATAAATCTTTTTAAAAATATACACCGACACACGACACATTTTATATAGGCGTTTTACAGACGGGTTAGCAATCGCAAGATAGTGGTAATTATTTTAATTAATATTTTGTTATTCGATAAGTCCTTCCCTCATATCCACCACTGTAACTCCTGTAAGCTAAGATCATCGGTGGCACACAATGAACAGACAGGGGGAGTTAGAAAAAGAAGTTCCTCTTTTCTCCAAAGCAAAGCGAAAGCCTCATAAGTAGAGAAAATTAGAACTAGAGAAGTTAAGCGAGCCGTTGTGTGAGCTGTAGGTATGGTAAAAGCGCTTAAACCTACGGAAGTAGTTTCTTCTTGCTACAAGATCTGTATGCGTGGTTACAATATATGTACTGATTCTTAACTACTACTACTATTCTATTAGTAGAATATTAACAGATAATATAACTATAATATTAACAGATTTTCACAGATCTGCGTGTGATGAGCACGATTTTTTGTTCTGTGTCTAGGTGTAATTTATCTATAATATGTGTGTATTTAGAGATAATATTTTTATATTGTCTGGTTGCCATAGCATAGACTCTGCCAGGTTTGAGATCAGTTGGCAGTGTTTTGGTTGTCCCAAAAGATCTTGTTCTGAGTCGTTGGACCTAAAGACTACTATTTTATTATACTACTAGCTGTACCCGCGGTTTAACCCGCGTTAAACGTTATAAATGATAACCTATGTGTTAATCCAGGGTGTCAGTTAACTCCATCACAAATTTAATTAAAATCGCTTTAACCGTTTAGACGTCAAGAAATAACTAACATACACAATCACACTCACAACCTTTATAATATTAGTGTGATTTGGCAAACCACCCTTACGGCCCACCTCATGGTTACCGTAAGTTTTGACGTTTGCAAGGTAGGACTCCAGCACATCCAGCTACCTCAATCTGTCAAATTTCTTTTATAGATTTTCAACTTTATCACATAAGCATAAGGTTCACTTTCAATTGGGGAAATTTGACAGATTGGGGTGGCTTGATGTGCTGCCTGATAAGCTCTGGTGACCTTTACCCACACCACGGGGATAATAATGCTAATATCTGAAGTGTTTTATGTATGACTAGCTGTGCCCCGCGGTTTTACCCGCGTTAATTTTATAAATTATCACAGTTCCTCCCCCGTAGGTGATAGCGTGATAATATGTAGCCTATATTATTATGTTGACCCGACCTCTTAGTAATATTCATGCAAAATTTGAAGTAAATCCATGCAGTAATTTTTGAGTTTAGCCCGGACATACATACAGACAAAAATTCTAAAAACTATATTTTTCGCTTCCATATCGTTCTTATCACACTAATATTACAAAGACGAAAGTTTGTGACTGTGTATGTTTGTTCCTCTTTTACGCATAAACTACCGGACGGATTTGGATGAAACTTTGTAGTAATAAAGCTTATATATCTGAATAACACATAGGCCATAATTCATAAAGTTTAACGCGGGTAAAACCGCGGGGTATAGCTAGTGATGAATAAGTGAAAATTTAGCATGTCTCCCGCTGGTGAAACTACACGTGGTACTTAATATTCTAATCCGATACTACACGTGTAGATTTCATTATTATTATCACAGAGCATATACGGAATCTATCAACCGCGACTGTTTCCTACCCACTATGAAAGTCGCATTCTTGTCTGAGAGAAATGTTGTAATTTCTTTATAATTATTGGGGAGTAAGTACCGTTTAGTTAATGAGTGTAGTTACGACGTTTTGTCATGATAGATGTCTCAAATGGATTGCTATATAATTGTACATGTTTGATTGGGAAAATTGACTAGTTATATTGCGTGTCAATGTTTTTATGGGGATTTGCGACGGTCGCGATAAAGTTTTTTTGCAAGACAGTGTTAATTTGCATGTTTATTGATTGTTTTATTGCTTTTATGTGGGTATTTGTAAACAATGGTTAATAGTCATTTATTATTTATCAATAAAGTTTCTTGGAAAGTACTAAAGAGGTCATTGACTTAGGTAGCAAAGGTTTTGTTTGCTTGTTTTGTGAAATCTATTTTTAAGTCAAAGTCGAAATCAAAAATTATTTATTTCGTAAATATTTTACATTTAATAAATGTGGAATCCTCATGTTTTTACCCTACCGTGCAGTGCATGACGTGACAGCTACTGAAAAACACTACCAGAAAACTCAGTAGGAAACCTTTTTTAAAATAAAATATACTTTAGATTAATTACAATCATGTGTGTTGACTCAGAACAACTCAATCCCAAGCACTTTTATCACCTAAATAATCAGAAATTTGCATGCTACACAATTTGGTTTTAATATTATCTATTAACAATTCAAATCAAATAAAGTTTCACATATATGTTTAACTTTGGCTCCCTGAAAAGTTAATGCCACGGTTCTCACGTAAATATGGTTTTACGTAAGAACTTACGTAAAAACATATTAGAGCGAAATTAATGTACCTATAGAATTCAATTAAAATTAATTTTGTTGTATTATTGATTAATTTGTTTTATTTTTTCATAAAAATATTTAAATTAATATAAATTTCCAAATTATAGTGCGCTTGATTGCGAGATGTATCCAGAATGTTGGCTTATATTTTGGCCAGCAATTGAAGATTGCTATCAAACTTGGATTGCTTCGTCTCATGACAATCCTCAAGTGTTTGGTATCAGAGTTATGGGAAGGTGAAATTCACGTATGATTCTAAATTTACATGAAAATATGTATTGTATTTTGATGGTGCCATAATTATATTTAGGTTCCACTATAACAAATCGATATGGATATTTATTTTTCACGCAGGCACACATTTAGAATAAGAGCGTTGTGAAGCGTGTCGCAAGCATTGTTGTCTACAGAAACCGCTTACTATTAGGTAGACCATTGGCCGCCATTGCCCCTACAAAAAAACTGTAATGCAAAACTGTGTGGCATATTATAGTGTAAAACACAAATGGCCTTTCAATTCTTCACTCTTAGGATCCCATGCAATTCGCTAGCCGATATGACGGGAAAGAGGTCAGTTGCAAGACTGACGGCTTCATGCATTCTCTGAAGCATACATATATTTAGCATGTACATCGCATTGCGACATTTTTACCCACAACTATAGGGCAAAGTTTACGACAAAAACACGAAGAACAAAGTACCTACGAAAGCTTACAATACTACACAAAAATCGAATGCGCAGTCCTGAAAAAATTCCAATAACTCAAGTTAGAGTGAGATGGATGCTACCACCCCTAGCCACGCCCCCTTTCTTACTTCTAAGAGGGTAGATGCTTATTGTTATATTTATTGGGGTGAACGCACGAGGGGCAGTAATTGGTCTGCACGTGGTACGATTTTGGGGGTACGAAAATTAGGGTGGGTCGTTTAAAAAGCTGCTGGTGATATCTCGCTGTCGGTTTTTATTAAATGCAGGTAACTTGAAAAGTCGTTACCATATTTGCAATCTAATTAAATGCTAGCTTTATTAAGGAGCTTATAGCCATCTGCCCTCACTGTCGTGTACATGAACGTTGAGGTTAAGCATCTCGGCGCGCGGTCATTCCATAGATGGGTGACCGCCAATGTGGTCCGAATTCTGACCGTCTTCGTGCTTGGAGGACATGCAAAGCTGTCGGGCCAGATTGTAGTGGTTAGACAGTTGGCAAGACACAGAATAGCACATATTTTATATAATATATGACTAACCTGTAACAGGTTAGTCATATATATAAAATATGTGTACCGTTGATAAGAAAAATACTCTTTATTGCAGACCAATTAAAAAGTAGATACAGAAGACATTGAAAAGAAAATTGTACAACAGGTGGCCTTATCGCAGTCAGTGATCTATTACAAGCAGCTTTTGGATGGACAGGAAACAGACATAAAGAAAGACCACTTAACGGTAGTGTAAACTGTAGAAATTAAAGTAGTATTATAAATAGTAGATAACGTTAGTAAATTGCCCCGGGCGACAATCGAATGCACGACCGTCGGTCATAACATCACAAGCAAACGGCTAGTACTGCTCGGGCACAAAGGTCGTACTTTTTAGGATTCCGGACTCAAAGGGTAAAACGGGACCTTATTATTAAGACTTCGATATATGTCTGTCCGTCTGCCACCAGGCTGTATCTCATGAACCGTGATAGTTAGACAGTTGAAATTTTCACAGATGATGTATTACTACAACAAATACTAAAAACTAAATAAAATAAATATTTAAAGGGGCTCCCATACAACAAACGTGAATTATTTGCTCGTTTTTATAGATAATGGTACGGAACCCTTCGTGCGCGAGTCCAACTCGCACTTTGCCGGTTTTTTTTAAAGACTACACCCGCCCTAACATAATTAATCCCTGTGACACGGGGTACGTTACAAACATATAATTGACGGACACAAAGTACATTTTGCAATCAGCCTCACAGATTATAAGCCGATCTGTTCAAAGTAGGTATATAGAGGCTTAGGCCTCCTACGCACTATGCGGCTAGCCGCAATGCACCCAACCACAATGCGGCTAGCCGTAATGCGGCCAGCCGTGCGACTAACCGTACTCAGATACGTACGAGTAAGTAGTTTTTATTCGAACTGTGATGTGGTAGCCGGTCAGCAATACTGATAGCTGACGGCTGACCGCATTCCGGCTAAGTGCGTAGGAGGCATTAGTCTTCCAGTGAAGATCTTCCTCTCTTTTGTATTATAGTTAACATCATATAGTCCCGATGTTGAGGTTTCAGTATTCTGTTCTGTAGCGGTGCACTGAGAGCCGTTGCAAGGCTATTGATATGGATGTGAATTCGGTTATTATAATTATATAATAATATCCTGGGACATTATTTACACACAGCCATCTGATCATACACTAAGCAAAGCTTGTACTAGGTATGGAAACCAGATAACTGATATACTACATATACTACTTTTCTTTTGTAAATTAATACTTATATAGATAAATTACACCTAGATTCAGGACAAACAGATATGTTCATGCTCACAAATATCTGTCCTGGGTGGGAATCGTTGAACCCACGACCTCCGGCCCAACCACGCTGAATTCTTTCTTATGTGCTCAATTTCCGTTTCCACTGTTCTTAGTCAAAGCCAAAGTCAAAGTAACTTTATTCTGTAAAAATTTTACATTTATGTGGAATCGTCATATTTTTTTACCCTACCGTGCAGTGCATGACGTGGCAGCTACTGAGAAACACTGCCAGAAAACTCAGTAGAAATCCTTTTTTTAAATAAAATATACTTAAGATTAATTACAATCATGTGTGTTGACTCAGAACAACTCCATCCCATCTTATTTTCAGAAGCTCATATACCTCCGACAATGTTCGTGAATCGTAGAGCGTTAGTGATAGTTTTGAGTTTATTATTTCGCTTCGTCCACAGATTAGAGTAAGATTAATCCATTATCTGACACAAAAATAATATCAACCTAACACACAAACAAAGGCCAGCTAACCCTCTCATTGCATTTTGAAATTTTATTTCCTACATCACTCACCCCGACGTGGCCTTTAAGACCCTTATAAAAGTTTCACCGATACACACTAGATAATTATGGGTCACGCAACCGTTCATTCATATTGTGGTTCAGCTAAGCATGTTCTGTATACGAAACATGAAAGAAGACAGTGAAACAAGACAGACTTTGGAAGGTCAAATTTAGAGACGCTAGATTTTTTACTGGTCGAAAGAAAAAGTGGGTGAAAATTCTGTCCGTGTAATTTCATTTCCTACACCTTTAAGACCTTAAGTTAAGCATGTTCTGTTTACGGAATATGTGAGACTTTAGATGGTCAAATTTAGGACACTCTAATTTTTATACTATAGAAAGCAAAAAGGGGGCGTAGTAAAATCAAAGTTTGTTTAATTTTATTTCTTTCATCACTCAAGCTGAAATAATCTTAAAGACCTTAATGGGAGTTACACCGATACACACTAGATAATTATGCGTCACGCAACCGTCCATGCATTTTTTTGTATTACCTTACATGGTTTAATTTAGGACATACTTTTTTGACTATGGAATGAAAAAAATGTTCCTTAATTCTTTTTTCACTCACTTTGATGTCGTCTTAAGACCGTAATGCAAGTTTCACCGATTTTCACTAGAAAATTATGGGTCACGCAACCATGCTTTCCTTTTGTGATTCGGCTAAGCATTTTCTGTATACGGAACTTGTGAGAACACTTTTTTCACTATGGAAAGATATAGGGTCTGGTTTTTCCTTCACTCACTCTTAATGATTCACACTAGAAAATTATGGGTCACGCAACAATACATTCATATTGAAATTTGCTAAGGATGTTTTGTATATGGGATATGTGAGACTTCTGATGGTCAAATTATGGACACAATTTTTTTTTATTATGTAAAGAAAAAAGGGGGTTGTTATAAGTTCGAAACCAATGTCTATGCATATTTAATGTAATTTTTGAGACCTAAATGCAGGTTACACCGATACGCACTAGATACTTATGCGTCACGCAACCGTCCCTTCATATTGTGATTCGGAATGTATGAAACGTCCAATGGTCAAATTTAGGACACTTTAACTATTAATAAAAAAGAGGTTTAAAAATCGGTTAATTTTTAATGTGGTTATCATTGAACACTTTTTAGTGATATATGATATGAAAATTTTAAGACTTACTTATTTTTCTTCAGATTTGAATGGATCCAAACAAAAACTATACATACCTGCCTAAACAAGAAAATAATTTTCTTAATTGATTAATAAACGAAGGATTAATGAGATAACAAACATAATAAAAAGTCTACTGAGAATATTGTTATTTTTAGTAGTCGCTAAATTCCTGAAATATGCTATATTAAATACTAGCTGTGACCTGCGCTTTACCCCCGTTAAACTTTATAAATTATAGCCTATATATTATTCTGATACATAAGCTACATTACTACAAAGCTTCATCAAAATCCATTCCATAGTTTTTAGAGAAAGAGTAACAAACATCCATACTCACAAACTTTCGCATTAAAATATTAGAAGGATCTTATATCTATAAATATCTTAGGACGCCTAACACACCGCCATCAGATCCCAAAATAACCAAAGATTGTACAGACGCCAGCACATCAAGCATCCCAATCTGTCAAATTTCCCCAATTGAAAGTGAACCTTACGCTTATGTGATAAAGTTGAAAATCTATAAAATAAATATGACAGATTGGGGTAACTAGATGTGCTGGCGTCTGTACTATGGCAACCAGACAACAGATAAACATACTAATATATTTCTAAATAGATACAACGGTACAAGTAAGCCCGCAATAGCAATAAACTATAACTAATTTGGCATAAATCGAGTAGATCTGAAGTAATCTAGACTCCGTGACTCACCGCTAATATAATAAATTTGGGTACATAAATTATAACTATTGAATAGAACACTACTAATAAATCGGTTACAGTCATATTGAAATTGATATTCAGTGTCTCTTTTAAGTAAGGCTTATTAGTCTAGTGGTGACTGACTCTGACTTCTAAGTCCAGTCCACGCAGAAGACAAATATTTTGACGGTCACCGTAGCCTAGTTGGTAGTGCTCCTGCCTACGAAGCTGGTGGTCCTGGGTTCGAATCCCGCTAAGTACAAATATTTGTGTGATGAGCACGAATATTTGTTTCTGAGTCATGGATGTTTTCTATGTATTTAAGTATTTATGTATCTATATAAGTATGTATATCGTCGCCTGGTGCCCATAGTACAAGCTTTGCTTAGTTTGGTGCTAGGATATTATAGTATAGACACTTTTTATTGCAAATAAAGAATTATTATTATATTATTATCATTTATCTGAGCGTCTCCGTGCTTCGGAGGACACGTTAAGCTGTCGGTCCCGGTTGTAGCGATTAAACAACAGTCGTTAAGCCATGTCAGGGGCCTACTGGGCGGCTTGAACAGCTCTGACACTAGGGTAACCACTGCCCATACGATAAGCAAGATATGAAAACTTGTGTTTATATCACTGAAATAAAACGGCAGAACTATTCTAATATTATACGTACATAGCTGTTGGTATAGGTTTTAGGTTAGGTTGACTGGAAAGCAAGAGATCGTGAGTTCAGTCTCCACCTAGTACAAATCTTTTGTGTGAAGAGCACACGTATTTAAAAATAATAATAACAATGTCCTGGGACATAATTCACAGACGGCAATCTGTTTTTTTTTATATAGAAGGAGGAATGCCTACCCATGCTATCCGCAAAAAGTGTTTACGGATGGCTATGCTGCTCCGGTGCCCCCCTTTTGCGCCATGTCCCAGATGGTCCGGACACGTACCCTGGGAGGGCTCGGGATTACCCTCTCTTATTGCCGACTCCTGCCAGTCCGGCACAGCGACTGTGCCACAAACAGATCGCTGTGTTAGTGGCCCTGACTGGAAAGCCGGAGATTGTGAGTTTGATCCTCATCCAGGATAAATCTTTATGTGAAGAGCACGGTATTTAATAATAACAATAACAATATTCTGGGACATACACACAAACTAAGCAGAGCTTGTACTATGGAAACCAGATCACCGATATAATACATATACTACTTTTCTTTTGTATTAAAATAAAATAAAAAAGGTTTTTATTCACGTAGACTTTAAAAAAGCGCTTGTAAATAGTCAGAACATGTTTGTAGTAATATAGTTGTATACATTATTATTTCTAGTAACATAGATATTTAGGTACACATTGAATGAAAACATTTATAAAAATTATTTTATTATAGCATTGATATTTTAAAATAAATTTTATAAATGTTTTCATACAATGTGTACCTAAATATCTATGTTACTAATATTTTTATATTATATAGATAATGACACCCAGACTTAAGACAAACAGACATGTTCATGCACCTAAATATCTGTCCTGGGTGGAAATAGAACTCACGACCTGCGGCGTGAAAGACAATTATCTACGAACCACGCCAACCATTGGTTCTGTGTCTGGGTGTATTTTATCTATAATATGTTTACTTGAACCCATGACCTGTGGTATAACAGTCAGGGTCCCTAACCATTAGAACAATAGACCGGTCAACATACTGTTCAGAAAATTAACCATGTAAAAGTTTTATATCGCAATTTCACAGTACCATTTTTAGGGTTCCGTAGCCAAATGGCAAAAAACCGAACCCTTATAGATTCGTCATGTCTGTCTGTCTGTCCGTCCGTATGTCACAGCCACTTTTTCCGAAACTATAAGAGCTGTACTGTTGAAACTGGTATATAATAATGTTGGGGGTCCCCATACATAGAACTGAAACTCAATTTCTTTTTCATCGTACTCTTACTTTGGGGTGTCTATTTATAGGTCTTTAAAAATGATATTGAGGTTTCTAATATCATTTTTTTTCTAAACCGAATAGCTTTCGCGTGAGGCCAAGTGGTAAAATGAGTGTGTGTGTCCCCCCCCCCCACCCCTGTAACTTATAAAATAAGAGAATGATAAAACTAAAAAAAATATATGATATATATATTTTTTTTTAGTTGGCTTGGCTGGATTTTATTACTTCCAAATGAACTCAATAGTGTCAAGACTAAAGCCTATTAAATAACGTAACACCATCATAATATACACGACAAACCTGCTGCTCAATTAATCCAGGTTTAAACCGAGCTCGAAAGCTATTGGTAATTAAAAAGATTAAGTTCACCTTGATAATCCGTAACAAACCGAGACATTTACCTCATTAACCACTTTATTTATGATTATCCGTCTGCTTATTTCACTAGGAGCCCCTCAGTTCGCAAGTGCATTAAACCCGACTGCAGTAGACAGCTGGACCTAGGGTTTTCAAACTTGAGAAACGTAATACCTACATTTACAAAACCAGTTTCACATAAATTTGACTGAAGAGTGATGCAAGGATCATTAATATAATGATAATATAATATCTTAGGACACTATTCACTGACAGTCAATCCCAAACTAAGCAAAGCTTTTACTATGGAAACCAGATAACTGATGCACTTTATATACTACTTATCTTTTGTAAATACATATTTATATAGATAATTACAACCAGACTCAGGACATACAGACATGTTCGTGCACACAAATGTCTGTCCTGGATGGGAATCGAACCCACAGGCCCGTCGAATTACTGTTTTGGAAAAGCCCAGAACGCAGTCGCATTAACTGCTGCTTTCTCGAGGCAGGTATGGAGGCATCCTTCCGGTAGGCACGATTTCAAATGGAAAATCCTTTATGCAACACACCTCTCAGACTGGTATCATCTGTGAATCTCCCTGCTCCAATTAGCCCGAGTCCGAAATTTGTTAAGAGACCTTCAATAACTGTGTAGTGTACATATATACTTTGTAAAAAATCTCTCTTTTTAATATTCCAAATACCTTTTTTTCGTGCGTGATTGTGGTTGAAGACAATTACCTGCAAATACAAAAACTTAAATTAAAATTTTGTTTAAATTTTTTTTAGTAAAATTGCACAATAATAGTGAGTTAACTTTCCAAAAACAAATGATTCAGAAAAAGTTGAGGAAAAAGGGAAAATTCGCAAGTGTGGCAACCCTAACTGTAGTCAGTTGCCGTGACGTAGACTTGCACTTCAGATGCACCTTTAGCGTGTTATGTGCAAAGTTTTTAGTGTACCTAATAGTTAAAATTCTGTGAAAAGCGAAGTGGTTTTACTATGACAAAGCGATGACGTTGTTTTTGAAAGAAACATATTATTACACTTATATATATATTAAGCTTAATATCACCCCTATGTAGTAAAATTTAGTTTTTAAAACATTTTTTGTAAAATTTTAGCTAATATTGTGCACATTTTGTAGATTAACAGCTAGAGTATTAACCCTGAATTAGTAGAGTGCAGTTTCAATTTGAGTCGTTCGATTAAACTTGCGATTACCCAGTATTGAGTTTACATTTGTCTAGCGTTGATGAACGACTTTGATACCAAGGATCTGACTCTGACTGCTCGTTGATTCACAATTCTGATTTCGAATTTGTCCTGGAACAAACTTGGTCAATGCTTTTAAAATTCTGAATTGTGAATCAAATGGCTGTCAGTCAAGTTACTTTTTTTAATGGTAATTATTAGTATGAGTGGGTGCAAATTATTGCCGACCATTGTTCGGTTGCCAATTATTATTAAGCAATGTTCGCTTGTTGGTTACTATTAAGCAATACTTGGTTACACATTATTGCTTAGCAATATTTGGTTACAAGTTATTGCTAAGCAATTATCAGTTGCTAATTATTGCTAATGTGGGTGTAGAAGTCGACCCAAGGGACCTCAAGGGTATATCTCCATCAGAACGTGCAGCAGCGTCTCTCTGTGTACTATAACCATCATACTGCGATCGCCAACCCGACTGCTAAGCGTGGCCATTATGACATATCCTTCAAATTAAAAAAAAAAAAAAAAAAAAAAAGGTTTTTATTCACGTAGACTTTAAAAAAGCGCTTGTAAATAGTCAGAACATGTTTGTAGTAATACAGTTATTATTTCTAGCTGCATAGTATAGATATTTAGGTACACGGAATGTTAAAACATTTATACAATTTATTTTATAATAGTAGTGATATTTAGCTAGCTTGAATTAAGTTATTATGGACACAACTCCATTGTGGAGATATTTTAGGGAGGCCTTTGTCCTGCAGTGGACGTCATTACTCTGACATGATGATGATGATGAATTATTGCTAAACGTTGTCCTGTTGCTGATAACCGCTGATTATTCATCATCTGCGATACTATTATATAACATATGCGTCGTATAGCAGTGGTATAGTTGTAATAATTGTTTTGTTTGTGTCAATATGATTGTGTAATATCTTTAATTATATCTACTAACATTAATTTTAAGTTATTATTTGCTACTTGCTAACAAGTGAGACTTGTAGCCTGTTAATAAATGAATAATATTATATTTTAAACTTAAATTCAACCTTAATTTTAGTGGTTCTGCTTCTTCAAACATATTTGACGGGCAGATGACATTCTCGTCAGACGTACTAATTATATTGTCGTTATAATTTTGATATGTGATGGAAGGATAATAACTGTTCTAAATTTACCACCATTGGTGTTATCAAAACTTTAGTCGTCATTATATATTATATTAATGTAATTATTTAGGTCTATATCTCTCATTACACTAACGTTTCTACACCCAATCCTTTACTTCCGCCTAACTTAAGAAATTGTGACACTATCGTTATTAAAAAAACTAGTGAAATTACATTTTCACTCTCTATGTTCATATATATTTATTTATTGTATTGGTTCTTTGTTTAGAACTGTTTATGTATTTATTTAAGTATTTGTGTGTAAGTTTATTTATATTCTTCTGACTAATGAGTTTTTATTTAATATTTAGACTAACCTACACACAATTCCTACTATATCTCCTCTCGCGGGCCTGTTGGAAGAGATTTCATTAGAAATAAGCAGTGCCTTTGCACTACTCTTTCACTTTGTATACTTGCTTTTATTTACCTTTTACTATGTCTAGATACATAATAAAAAATAATTTACTAGTTAATAGCAATATTATAAATGTGGCAGTTTGTATGTTTGTTACTCGAAATGTACGATGAAATTAATCGAATGAGATTAAAGAGTCAAAAAGCGGTTTCAAAATTTTCACTCGACAGCAAAATGTATAACAACTTTACATACCTTAAACTAAAATATTGAATAATTGATTATTCAAGTGTTTAATTAAGTGATCATCTCAAAAATGAAATATCATTTAATCGTTCGGCAGGTCTCAAACTAGCAAACTGAACCAATCTGTTAACTGTGTTAAGCTACGAACGATATACACTGACATATCAAGTTTAGGATTCCCTTGCTAACACCCTTTTGGAAGATGTGGGTATAATCTATCAACTTTGTTTTCTAGTAACTATTTATTGCGAACATTAGTCGATAAAAAAAACAATTATGGGTGGTAAAATGTTTAGTCTGCTATGTTCAGCCTGTTGGAGAATGCAACTGGAATTTATTTTGTTACAAATTTCTCGTAATAATACAAACAATGCAATTAAAAAATAAAAGTAAAAATGTGACTCAATTAATTTTTTTATCTGTAAGTTACACTTCTATTTGTAATTTAGTGTTTTGATTTTAAGTTTATAATGATAGTTTTAGTTTGTATGTAGTTTTAATCTATTTCCAATATTTATATCAGATTAGTTTTAATTTATATAATCGTTATATTGTAAAATTGTTAAAAGTTAATCATAATGTTTTACATATTACTATGAACAATTAAATTAGAAGATATTTCAAGATAATAATAGGTCTTTACCTATGAAATTGCCGTTTTGTATGAAAAAATTTAAACGAATTTTTTTCATGAATTTTTTTATTTGTATTAATCGAAGTAATCACCCATGCAATCAATGCATCTTTGCCATCGCAGTGGCAGTTTATTGATGCCCTTCTTAAAGAAATCAGCTGGACGGGAGGCAACAAATTCTTCAAAGGCATTTTGTACTGCCTCTCGGGTATTGAATTTTTTTCCCGCCAAGAAGTTATCCAAATTCTGGAAAAAGTAGTAGTCTGTAGGCGCAAGGTCTGGTGAGTAGGGCGGATGACGGAGAGCTTCCAACCCCAGTTCTTGCAACTTGGAGACCGTCTGCTGTGCAGTATGAGGTCGCGCGTTGTCGTGCAGGAGCAGCGGAGACGAGCGATTGACCAATGCTGGTTGGAGATGCGCCAGCTTCTCCATCATTGTGCTCAGTTCTTCACAGTACACATCTGCAGTAATGCTCACCCCGTTTGGTAAGAAGCTGTGATGAATCACACCGGCGCTAGACCACCAAACAGTGACCATCACTTTTCTAGGGGTAAGTTTTCGTTTAGGGCATTGTTTAGGTGCTGAACCAGGATCCAACCAACTTGCTGAGCGCTTGCAGTTATCAAACAGAATCCATTTTTCATCGCAGGTAACAATGCGGTTCAAAATTCCTTCATTTGTGTGTCTGTTGAGCAGTGCAAGGCACGTCTCGACGCGTACTTCGCGCTGGCGATCATTGAGTTCGTGGGGCACCCATTTGTCAAGCTTTTTTACCTTGCCAATTTGACGCAAATGGACCAATATTGTTTTGACGCTAACGTCGAAAGCTGCTGCTAATTCAGCCGTAGATTGTGTATCATCAGCTTCCACAACCGCCTTTAATTCGTCATTGTCGACCAAAGTCTTCGGACGACCGCGAGGTTCATTTTTCAGGTCGAAATTTCCAGAACGGAAGCGAGCAAACCAATAACAGGTGGTGCGTTGGTTTGTAGTGTTAGCTCCGTAAACGTCGTTGATGTTGCGTGCCGCTTGTGCCGCGTTGCTGCCACGACGGTACTCATATTCCATAATTACTCGAATTTTTAACGTATCCATGATGACGAAAAAGATTGAAATGCGATGAAAATGTAACACTAATCAATAAAGAAATGACTACTTTTGGAAAAAAGAATCCATGTTTTTAAAATAAAATTAATTTGAAATTAGAATTCTTAGCCAAACAAAAATTATTTTGATTTGAAATGGCCAGTACTGCAGAACGGCAATTTCATAGGTAAAGACCTAATATACACACATCAACAAAGTCTAGGGATACGTTATTTTGAAATCAAACATGGCTTTATTGTTGAAAACCTATTTAGTTTCCTTAAAAAGTTTATTTACAGATTTAAACCTTGTCTATTCTTTATTCAAAATTTAAAAATTAAAATGAGAAACAAATGAAAACACGCAAAGCACAGCGCAATCTTGAGTTGTATCTAATTTCAAGAAGTTGCATTAAAATTTTTTTTGCGTGTTAATTGAAGAAAACCTGATAAATTGTTTTATTTTCTTTTCTCAATTGGTTGTGTAAGCTTTTTAGCGTCATGCCACGCCATCATTTGAGTCGAGATGAAATGTTACGGGCAGTTGGCATGTTACAAAACGGTGCTATTCAACGCGTCGTTGCTGAGTCTCTGGGCACAAGCCAAAATGTGGTATCCAGGCTGTGGTTACGTTATCGCGCTACTGGAGATGTGGCAGAACGGCACACAGGTAGATATCGTGTTACCACTCAGAGACAGGATCGATTTCTCCAAATGACCGCCAGAAGACTACCCAATATCACAGCGATGCAACTAGTGCAAAGGCTCCAGGAGGGTCAGCAGCTGCTGGTGAGCGACCAAACCGTGCGAAGGAGGCTGCATGAAGTTGGTCTTCATGCTCGCAGACCGCTACGAGTCCCAGCGCTGCGACGTGGCAATCGCGGTAGGCGACTTTTATGGGCTCAAGAACATTTGACATGGAGTGATCAACAATGGTCATTGGTGCTGTTCACTGATGAGTCCCGCTATGGATTTCATCCAGATTCGAGACGAACACGCGTTTGGAGAACTCCAGGCAGGGTCAGCCGTCTCCGACATCCACAGGAGGTCCACTCTTACCAAGGCGGGACAATTATGGTGTGGGCAGGAATACGAATCGGCGGACGAACCCAACTCATTTGGATTCAGGGCAGCATGACTGCCCATAGATACCGTGAGGAGGTAGTAGAACGTGTCATTGTCCCGCTCAGGGCCCTAACGGGGCAAGAATTTCAGCTCATGCATGACAATGCACCTTCCCATACAGCGCGGCTGGTGAGGGCCGCCCTTCGAGAACACGATGTTCAGGTATTAGATTGGCCTCCACAGTCGCCAGACTTAAACCCAATTGAACACGCCTGGGACATGTTACAGCGAAGAGCATTGAGGGATTTTCCGCCCAACTTGACAACAGAAGAACAACTTTTCGAACATTTAAAAAGAACTTGGGACTGCATACCCCAGCAAGACATTGACACCTTAATTTTAAGTATGGAAAATCGTTGCCGCTGTGTGATTAATGTTAGAGGAGGAAATACCGATTACTGATTATCAGATTTGGTAAGATTTTTATTCATTTAATTCGATTGAATAATTTTATAAGAATAAAATGTTTTTGTTCACTCAGTAATTTTCTATGGCTTAATTAATTTAAGACTTTTATTAATTAGAAAAACAAAATCGCATCGTGTTGTTAATGTTTAAATATCGGCCATGAAATTATCTTTAATTCTTCCATTTACAGTCATAACAAAATGTTTATAGTTTTCTAGATAATCAATGAAATGTTCAATATCCCTAGATTGTGTTGATGTGTGTATATCACACATGTCAATATTGCGAAATATTCAAACGTCATTAATATGTCAGTGAACAAATACACAAAAAATCAAATTAACAATTCACAAATTTGAGCCATTATTATATTTACATTAAATTTGGTTTATGTTCAATGCATACATAGCCTGTATGTAACCTGATGTTGGTTCAAGAGTTTAAAAAGAACTGAACTACAAAATATACAGACATTCAACACCCCACAACAAAATCTTCAACTATATAGCAACTACTTGCACTCGTTGCTAAATGTGTTCATATCACGAAAGACACGGTACATTGCGGTCAGTTGTAAGGGGTTCGATTCCCAGGAGAATCATTAGGGTGTTTACCTTATGTTTTGATGTTTGTGTTGTGCATTTGTTTCATTGTGTTTCGTTCGGTGTGTGTGGATAAAAACTATCATGTCTGATTTCTTTTTGGAGAAGAAATACGAAAACAAATAAATATCTTGGGATACCTAATACACCGCCATATTATTCCAAACTAGGCAAAGCATGTACTATGGCAACTAGACAACTGATAAACATACTTATATCAAATTTACAAAAGAAAAGTAGTATATGTAGTATATCAATTGTCTGGTTTCCATAGTACAAGCTCTGCTTAGTTTGGGGTCAGATGGCCATGTGTGAATAATGTCTATTCAGGATATTTATATTATTATTATATATTTCAAAATATTATAGACTAGCTGTGCCCGCGACTTCGTCCGCGTGTTAATTAGTTTATTTTGTTTTAATTTTGTTTCTTTTTCAAAAAAAGTTGTTTCTAAAATAAAAGTATTCTCAGTTACTCCTTATTACATCAGCTACCTGCCAATAAAAGTCCCGTCAAAATCGGTCCATCCGTTTCAGAGATTAGCCGGAACAAACAGACAGACAAAAATTGTAAAAAAAATATTTTGGAGTGTGTACCTTATATATATTCATATACATGTAGTAAAAATTGGTTATTTCAATATTACAAACAGACACTCTAATTTTATTTATTTGTATAGATAAATTACGCACAGACACAGAATAAATAATCTTGCTCATTACATAAATATTTGTCCTGGGTGGGGATCGAACTCATGACCTCTGGCTTAGCAGTCACTAATCACTAGATCTACAAGTCAGTCAAATATATAACTTTTATTTTTATACAAGGTACACATATCAAGTTATACATTTCCAATATAAGCTGACCTGTTATTTCATGGAAATCCTATACAATGAGAGATCAGCTTATACTGGATATGTACAGCTTGATGTGTAGCCGTGTGTGCCTACACCCTGAATAGTTTACGAAAAATATGAAGTTCAACTTGTTTTTTATACTGATGTTCATTACAGTTCAGTATCATCAACTTGTAGATGTACACTAAAAGAATTATATCCCAAGCACAAATATTTTCAAAATTGATTTATTCGTATGAAAAAGCTGAAAGAGAATATTTTTAATACTTTTCAGGTTTTATTGGACAGTATAATCTTTTATATTTTTACATATTGTGGACACGGGTCTCACTCGCGATAAAAATTAAAGCCGTGTTCATGGGTTGACTACATGGGTTGTACAAACCGTGAAAGTTGAAAAGCATTAATAATATTCTATACTTACATATTTTGCTACGTTAGTCATAGCCCAAATTGTATTACTAACTGAATCCTCTGAGCTAATTCCACTAATGTTTTGCCAATTTACCTACGGTGGGTATTGTTACGTCATCAAAATTTATCATTTTCTGTCCAACACATTTTATGTAACCTATTAGTATAGTTGAGTAATTGCTCTAATTATACCTTATATAATATATAATAATAATATCCTGGGACATTATTTACCCACGGCCATCTGATTCCAAACTAAGCAGAGCTTGTACTATGGAAACCAGATAACTCATATACTACTTTTCTTTTATAAATACAGACTCAGGACAAACAGACATGTTCATGCACACAAATATCTGTCTTATGTGGGAATCGAACCCACGACCGGCATGAAAAGAAAGCATTTGCCAACCATGCCAACAGGCCCGTCAAATACTTCATATACTTTTATATATCTAAAATTTTTTGTTGAGTGGTTGACGTAGAGGTTTTCTGAGGGAATGTGTACCAGAGAACGGGAAATATGTTCACTGTGAGCATATTTCCCGGTTAGCGATACCATACCCATATTAGCGATTACCAACCCGTCTGCCAAGAGACTAGGGTGTATCCCCCCAATGATGTACACAATGTGGGAGTGTCCATCATATGGAGAAAGCCTTGGGAGGCCTTTAATCGGCATGTCTTAAGGATGTTTATTGGCTGATATGGTGAAGTCCAAAATAGGAAGAAAACTGGCGCGCCAACAGACTGGACTACTGGCAAAGGCGTTATACACTGACCAAGATTTATTCAAAAATTAGTTTATAATAATATCAAGTAATTTAATTAGCCTTAAGTACGTGTTTAATTTAAGTTTTATTTTTCGTCTTTTATATTTTACCACATAACACATATAGATTTGTAAGCAATGTTTTATTCGTGGAGACCTATTAATGGCTCTCTGTTATGTATACATACAACGCTAAAATGTCGCTGAAAGCTGTTGGTCTTTCTAAGAGAAATATATAAAATACTAATGACTTTTATTTGTTTTAAGATCGTAAATCATGGTGAAATCCAACAACTGCTGCAATATCAAACAGCAGACGTTTTAAAGACGAAAGTATAAATTTAATAATCAGTTTTTCTGCAGTTTTCGCTCCGCTAACCACAGAGATAACAGAAGAAAAGAAATATTTAGTCCACCACTCCATATGTAGGAACCATTCGAGTATACTGCATCTGATTATAACTTTCTAACAGTTCCTTGAATTTTGTATGTACAGTCGAGAATTATTTTAGTTCTGCACCATAAACTATCCGCATCCAGCGATTTCCAGCGACCCGCACAAGATCATCGGTCCATCTTGTGGAGATCTTTGGGGAAGGCCTATGTCCAGCAGTGGACGTCTTTCGGCTGATATGATGATGATGATGATGAAACTAGATAAATTATATTTTCTACTGCGTCAGACTAGTGGGCGTGGTGGGAATATGCTTCCCCTTCACGGGGCTGGTCGTGGGTTCGATTCTCACCCAGGACAGATATCCTTGTGCATGAATATATTATTTATGTACTTACAAAAGGAAAGTAGTATATGTATGTAGTATACGAGTTATTTGGTTCCCATAGTACAAGCTCCGCTTAGTTTGGGATCAGATGACAGTGTGTGAATAATGTCCCAGGTTATTATTATTATTATAATAAGATATTATGTTCAGCACAAACTCTACTCTGGTTTGACCCTTACCTTAAATATGATGTCTATAATGAAAGGAGTTAATTAATTCGAATAAATGATTTTTGAAGTTATACTTCTTTTGGCGCTATGGAGAAAAATGATGAGAGTGAATTTTTACGATGCGCGCGCACACCGACACCTAAAAATTTAACAGCATGAAGTTAGTTCTAGGTCGTATGAGAGTGAATTTTTACGATGCGCGCGCATCGTGCGCGCGCATCGTGCGCGCGCATCGTAAAAATAACAGCATGAAGTTAGTTCTAGGTGGTATGAAAATGTATGAGAGTTTTTTTTTTGTATGTATGTTACGCGTTTTCTTCGTAATTTGAGTACTATGTTTGACGTAAAACTTATCTATCTACGCTTGATTTGGGGAGTAAGACGGTGAATAAGTGACGAGAGCGTTATAAAAAGTGTTTCACACTTTTTATAACGCTCTCGTCACTTATTGAAAGTTGAGAGGGAGATATAAATGAGTGAATATAGAAAGAGAGAGAGTTACGTTTCGTATATTACTTTAGGGGCAAGAGAGAGATGCAAGCATAAATTTTCTTTTTCTCTTTCTCTCATAGCCAGTAACGTTTTGTATATCCAAATTTATCTTCACTCGTGTGGTCAGGGGCTCTACCGGCTAAGTCGCCGAAGTTATTTATTTGAACGACATTTAAGAAATCGATGTTCGGCAACTTAGCCGGTAGAGTCCCTGGTGGTCGTGTGGTGCACTCGTTTTTTAACCGATAGGTAGGATTGAAACAAATTTATCTTAATTTTGTTACAAAGAGAAGTTAAAGTCGGTTTTATGCTTTTCAAACAGTAATTATTTATTATCGCCATAACATTCTACTATGCAGGGCAACGTCAATAATAAAGACATAGTTACGTCAATTCGGTACATCTTGTGTATTTTTCCCGGTATTTGACATTTGACATCCGTCATTGACATTGACGTAGCGCGTAATACGTAATGAGGGATTGTAATGGCACGCTACATATTGCGCCAACTATGCCGCGCTACATTGTAGCCATCGTTTCACAAGGCACAATAGATAGCACGTCGGTGGATATACTACGACAGTGTCTTTAGTATGCCAGCAATAAAGGTGGTTTTGATAGTGTAAATGTATTGACAAATTGCAAGATGACTTGGACTTGAAATTGGCAATGAATATACTATGGAGAGGCAAAAAATGCAGATTTATTTGTAAAGACAACACCCGCACTAGTTAATCTAGACCCTGTGTCGCGGGACTTTACAAACATATAACAGATGGACACAAATTACATCCAGACTCAGAACAACTATTTATTAACTATTTATGTGACCCACACAAATAGTTGTCCGGCGCGGGACTCGAACCTGCAACATTTGTATAATTTATTGAGGAGTATAGAAGTATACCTTACCTATGTGAATGGTACAACCGGAAGGGGAAGACCTCGAAGAACATTTTCTGATCAAATCGGAGACGTTCTCAAGAAAGGTCAGGTCAGAAGTACCCTTAATCAGAGAGCATGTATAAACGAAGCGAATGAGGTGTGCAAGGATCGTGACAAATGGGAGTACGGTGTCTCTGCCTACCGCTCTGGTAAACAGTCGTGAGTCTATGCATGTATGTATATCTAAGGTGTACAGCCCCACGTATGACGTCACACCTTTCTTCTCAACCAAATCATCATCATCGACCTTCCTTAACCACGCGGTGCTGTCACGCAAACATCCCATTCTAGGCCCATGATTAAAAATCAGCAGTACTCACGCTATCCATTGACACGGCTACGTTATCAGAACGTTTGTAGTTGCGTGTTACAAACACGTGGTTGTTATGTAACACGCGAAGAAAGCACGCGAAACGTGCACGCATCGTCTTGGGCCTGCTCTGCCGTGCGTTTGCTTTCGTTGGTCAGGTTGTGACATAGTTGACACGTGGTTGTCAACTTGCCAAAGAGTGACATGCAAGGAACGGCAAACAGAGATTTTAATGGCGCACGGTGAAAGGTTAATTTGCGAAGTGGTACTTTTATGTAGTTGCTGAAGGCAGAGCCAAAAAGGAAACGATTTAGTATGTACAAATGAGGATTCGTTTTTTTTACAGTAGCCCTCACAAGATCCACCTTTTAGGGAAACCATTACTGAGTCACACAGATAGTTGTTCTCTGCGGAAATCGAAGGGGAAATAGGAGGGCGCCGAAATAATTATATCCTGGGACATTTTTTACACACGGCCATCTGATCCCAAACTAAGCAGAGCTTGTACTTTGGAAAACAGATAACTGATATATTACATAGACTAGTTTTCGTTTGTAAATACATACTTAAATAGATAATTACACCCAGACTCAGGACAAACAGATATGTTCATGTACACAAATATTTGTTCTGGGTGGAAATCGAACTCACGACCTCCGACGTGAAGAGCAAGCCTTTGCCGACCACGCCAACAGGTCCGTCAATGGTAGCGAGGTGAGACCTTATAGTCACACGTGCCATCATATCATACAGTCCATCAAAGAGAAGATCAGAAAAGTATATCGGTATGTATAATTTCTTAGCAAACGTCCAATTCTAAAGTAGATTATCAAGCATCTTAGAGGTCAGAGTTGTACATAAATAGACAAAGATGCAACTAAAATTAATCCTGACAGATTGGATGCGTAGGCGACTGTCTGCAAGGTACAATAACTCATTTCCTTTAGTAGATTTATTACCTTATTGGGGAATGCTAGCGATATGATTTAAACAAATAAATTATAATAGATATATATATAGGAAATATTTTTTTTAAGTCAAAGTCTAAAATAATTTATTCCGTAAAAAATTTTATATTTATGTGGAATCGTAATTTTTTTACCCTACCGTGCAGTGCATGACGTGGCAGCTACTGAGAAACACTGCCAGAAATCTTAAGTACCTATATTTTTTTAAAATAAAATATAGGTACTTAAGATTAATTACAATCATGTGTTGTTGACTCAGAACAACTCAATCCCAAGCACTTTTGTCACTTAAATAATCTGATATTTTGTAATATAGCCCTGCTACATAATTTGGATTTAATATGTAATCCTTTTAAACTTATTCGTACATAATTCTCTAATATCATTGGGAAGTTTGTTATAGAATCTTAGACATTGCCCCATAAAAGAGTTACTTCTTTGTGGAGACGGGTAGTATGCAATGTTTATATCTGCCGTACCGAAAGGGTACCAACGGAACCCTAGTAGCAAGCCTCCCTGTCCGTCCGTCTATCCATTTGTTCATCTGTTTGTCAGCAGGCTGTGTCTCATGAACCCAAATAGGTATACAGAGGAAGTTCTGGTCCGTCCAACGCTGAATAGTCGTCTACAAGAGATCACTTTAAGCAAGAAAGGTACTAGCTGCATCATATTGGTCTAGTGTTTAGTGATTCTGACTGCTAAACCATAGGTCGTGGATTCCCTCCCAGGAGAAGTGCTTATCACTTCTCCTTCTCGTTTATTTGTAACTAGCTGTGCCCCGCGGTTTGTTACCTGCGTTAAAATTTATAAATAATTAACACAGTTCCTCCCTCGTAAGTGATAGCGTGATAATATGTAGCCTATATGTTGACCCGACCTCTTAGTAATATTCAGGCGAAATTTGAAGTAAATCCATGCAGTACTTTTTGAGTTTAGCCCGGACATACATATAGACAAACAGTCACACAGACAAAAATTCTAAAAACTATATTCTTGGCTTCAATATCTATACATATAATAAAATCATACGCAAGTCAAAACTGTACATTGAATATTTTTTTTAAAAAGATACTTTAGGCGTGATCTACAGTCGATATCGAAGCCAAAAATATAGTTTTTAGAATTTTTGTCATTGTGTCTGTTTGTCTGTACGTATGTCCGAGCTAAACTCAAAAAGTACTGCATGGATTTAGTTCAAATTTTGCTTGAATATTAGTAAGAGGTCGGGTCAATAATTATATAGGCTACATATTATCACGCTATCACCTACGAGGGAGAAGCTGTGATAATTTATGAATTTTGACGCGGGCACAGCTAGTTTGTAATATAGCAATAATATGTATTACAATATTGTGTCATATAAGGGCTTGACATTATTATTTTTGTTTATTTATAATAGTCTTAAATGTATTTAAATTACTATAACTATTATTATAATGTAAGTTTGTACGCCAAACATTGGCAGCATATTAGGTTCCAACAATTGATTTTTTCGATCTGTATTTTGTATTTACCATATTCATTCAAATACATATAATGATTGATTGATGTAGGTATTTGGAAATTTATAATCAGTAATATGTCTGGTTGCCATAACTGGGTCTGCTTAGTTTGTAATCTGACGACAGTGTGTTATTTATTTAATAGATTTTGTACACAAAGTAATTAAAAAAGTCCATTAAATGGAGAAGAAACAGGTACATGGGTGCTGTTATCTCAAAAGAAAGTTCATCCAGTAGACCCGCAAGCGGAGATATTAAAGTACAGACGTTAATCTGTCAAATTTCTTATATAGATTTTCAACTTTGATAACCTTGAAAATCTATGTTATTTAAGCATAAGGTTCACTTTCAATTGGGGAAATTTGACAGATTGGGGTAGCTTGATGTGCTGGCGTTTGTACAATTTATATTGTTTATAATATCATAATTTTAACTACATACTGCTAGCTATCCCAAGATATTTGTTATTATTTTCATTAAATATGTCTCTGAACATTTTACACTGTTTATGTTTCTATACAATAGTTCGTCTTCTTAACATATCTTCTCCTTCCAGAAAGTAAAAGATCTTCTGTATTTTCACAAAGATAGGACCCGTTTTATTTGATTTGAATGCATTCTATAAAAAATATTAGTAAAACCATTCAAGTATCAAAACTGATTATTCCAACTCAAACTATTACCAAAGCTCTTATAAATCTCAAATCAGGCATTAACTCTCGAAAATCGGCTAAACTCTATAATAATCACAAATGCTCAATATCTTAGACGGCTCTAATACCAGTACGGGATTCGATTCCCTACCGATTTGCATACCTCATTGTTGGTTGCGGCTTTGTAAACCATAATTTTTGAGTCAATTTTTTTCAACGGAACCGTATAATAAACGGTTCGCTGTGGATATTTAAAGATTTCGTATGCTTTCTAATTTCTTGTTATCGGTTTTAGAGATCCGTAAGAAATTGTATTTGAGTAATTAAGTAATTAAATTAAGCATTGTTTAGCCGTAACTTGGGAGTTAGCGATAATTAATGTGGCTTTGTTTTCTAAGAAAATCATTTTCTGATATTTTTATACGATTTTATGAGTTTTGATATATGTATTCCATTTGTCTTAATGCAATAAATATCACATATAATATAAATCTTTTTATAAACAACTTAGATAACTATGTCTGATTAAGATTAATTCAGTTTTTGTTTAATAAACCATTTCAACGAGAAAATTTATAAAAGCCAGTGGCTGTAAGTGTCAGAACAGGAACTAGATCAAAAAACCTATTATATAATTTCCCACTGTCTGCTCTGCTATGGTTGAGTGAATTATAAATTTAAAATACTAAATAAAAAAATATTTTTAAATTTTGAGTAAATTAAAAAATATTTTTTTATTCCGGATTTTTAGTCTCGGGAAGAATATACAATTTTTTATTTTTTTAAATTAAAAGACAATGCCCGCACTATAGAATCTAATCCCTGTGTCGCGGGGTACTTTACAAACATATAATAGACCGACACAAATAGCTGTCCATCACTGGACTCGCACCCGCGACACGAAGTGGAGAGTCGACTGTCTTAACCGCTGCACCACATGTGCAGTCAATTTGAAATTTTAATATAAATTACTATTGAAACCTTGCATATAAGTACATGATGCTTGTATTTGTCTATAGAGCTTAAAATTCTGAATCAAATGATGTAAAGGCGTGAATTTAATAATATTGATTTCAATTTTTTATGAAATTGAGGATTTTAAGTCCCAACGATAATTTCAAATTAACAAATTCTCCTTGATTTTTCGTAATTCAATTAAGGTGGGCCGCATTCTAACGCGTTGTGGGTAGCTACCGGAATAATTGAAAATATTTTCACTAAACTCTGAAAGATGGTTAGACCAAGTGTCAGATTGAAGTTTCTTACTTAACGCACTTATCGTTATCGGCATTGACAGATTGACGTGTTCGGCGTGTTACAGTCCCTAAACCAACCAGATCACATAATGTACTTTACTTTATTTTACTTTGACGGGCAGGTTGGCGTTATTTATTAGATAGTGTATTAGTAGATACTTCGCTGCAGGTCATGGGTTCGATTCCCACCCAGGATAGATATTTGTGTGCATCAAAATGTCTTTTTGTCCTGAGATGAGTGTAATTATCTAAATAAATATGTATTTAGAAAAAAAGTCGTATAAGTAGTTAGTAGTTATCTGATTTCCATAGTACAACCTTTGCTTAGTTTAGAATCAGATGGCCGTGTGTGAATAATGTCCCAGTATATTACTATTTTTTATTATTATATCAAGATGGACTGATGATCTTGTGCGGGTCGCTGGAAACTGCTGGATGCGAATAGCGCAAGACCAGCAATTGTGGAGATCTTTGGGGGAGGCCTTTGTCCAGCAGTGGACGTCTTTCGGCTGATATGATGATGATGATTATATCAAGATTGAGATTAAAAGAATGCTGAGGAATCCTTTATCCAGGAGTGAAACTAATAAGAGGCTTCAATTTTTTTTTAATTTCAAAATAATAATTTGACTTTTAATTGCCACTTTTGCATAGACTACGTATTACTTACCTACTTATTGTATGAGTGGTGTTTACCTTAGTGTCAAAGTTAGACTTGTCCATACCACCCGATAACAATCCGGACCGATAGCGTTACGCACCTCCGAAGCCCGCAGATGCTCAGAAATTCAAAACACTTTGGCGGCCAATCATGTATGGAATAACCGCGTGCTTAACTATGCTGATGACTTCCTGACGGGTAAGAATAACTATGCCTAAGTATTGGAACGAAGTTCCTTATCGCGCGTTGTGAAAGGGGGCTAGACTGAAAAAATCTTACGAAAAGTTGTCACGACACTTTTTGCAGCTGTGCGGCGTACGTATGTTTCTCTGTCTGTCTGTCTCTCTCTCTCTCTTATAGAAAGCAAGTCAGATATTTTTATTTCTATTTCGCATTGAACGGTGTGGTGTCGCGACGATTATTTTTGTTGAGTGTATACAGGTATTTTGTACATAATAAATAATAAGAAATAACTTCGTTCCATCCGGGTGTCCCTAGACACCTCTCAAGTTTTTTAAACTTTATAATTAAATTCAATAGACGTATTTAAAAATGTTAGTTTATTTGTTGTTGTTGTTTATTAAATGTAAGCTAGTTACCAATTAAAATATTGTGTGTCTCCAAGTTTTACGTTAAATAATTGCAACTATGGTTATTTAATTCGTGTATTATATTTTACTTATGAAAAAATGGGGCAGGGCACATAGCTCCTAGAACCGATGGCTACTGGGGCAGAAAGGTTCTCGAGTGGCGACCACAAACCCCTATAAGACAGATCATTGAATTTGTGAGGGTTGATGGAAGCGACGGATGCAGATAACGCAAGATCAGCAATTGTGGACATTTTTGGGGCGGCCTTTGTGGAGCCGTGGGCGTCTTCGGCTGATATAATATGTTTTTTGTTTACTCATAACTAGGATTTACTTTTTTGTTAATTTAAATTGTTGTGTTCTTAGCATTTGTTATGCTTCACTTTATTTAGAAAAGAACTTTTGAGACATTGTTTTTTCACCATTAAATTACTTTAAAACCATAAAACTATTGTTAATTTGAATTGGAGTTTGGTGCAACGAATTTTTGCCTTATTGCAAGAGATGTTGCAAACTTTTATGATGATAGTTTTACATCATGAACTTTTATAATATGTTGTCAGGAGAGCCAAGTATAGAGAGTACCTTTATTATATTAAAATATATGTGGTTTTTAGAGGCAGACAAATACATTAAGGAGTCCGGAATTATGCAATAGGTGTAACACCGCCATACAGGACTCTTTTCTTTTTCGGCTTTACGTACCTCGAAGAACACATCAACTCACATTCCCCCGTGCCGTTGTATCATGATAGTGAAGGAATTAAATACACACTGGACCATGATAATATGTCCCACGTAGTTGGCTAGTATCTGATATTGGCCACCGTATCCAATATTCAACTAGAAAGGCAATACAGTAGATATTTCACCATGCCAATTTTAGTCATGCCAATTTAAGTTCTTAAAATATTATTTAAATAAAACAACTTAATTAATTATTAATATTTATCGCTACAAAATTAATTTATAGTCTTTAAATTAATTTATAGACCAAGTTAAGATGTTGATAAAAATTAATACGCCATTTCTGCACTTGCCCTGTTTTGGCTCGCGGGTACTTAGTAATGCCTTGATGTATGTCTCAATTATCTGCTCCGATATGCGCCCGCGCAGTGGGGGACGGTATTCAATATTGCGCTGGAGTTCACGAATTGGCTTAAAAGTTATGCTGAATTCTAATTGTGAACAATAAATAATAAAATATTGGTACCGTATATTTATTATTATTATTTGGCGTTTGTAATAAATGGAGATTGTTTATTTTGTAATAAAATGCCGTTAAATGCAATTAACGATATGAAGTAACTAATAAGTATTTGGTTAAAGTTCTATAATGATTAGAATTAACTAGCAATGACTATAATTTCATCCTGGTTTAATTTTGACGCCGACGGTCAGTCTTAATGGTAACTAGCCATCTGCACGGGTCATACCTATATATTGCACAAGTATATTTGGGCAAGCCCCCGCGCTTGCGCACACACTTTTAATTAGAACTAATGCCCTTAAAACTATTTTTTTACTAATTAGATACAGGCTAGAGTTCACCTAAAAATGTTAACTTTATCTTCTGTATTAACTAACCCACTGATTTTTGTTTTAAATTTAATAGAATCTTTAAATAACCGTTTAATTTTAATTGGGGACGTACTTCGGAAAGGTCAGGTCAGAAGTACCCTAAACCGGCGAGCATGTATGAAGAATATAATGACAGTAAACGAAGCGAAAGAGATGTGCAAGGATCGTGACAAATGGAAGTCCGTTCGTTGTCTCTGCCTACCCCTCTGGGAAACAGGCATGAGTCTATGTATGTATGTAATTTTAAACATGATTATTGTTTGTTAACAGACACAAATATATGAAATTGAAGTGTCTTTTTGTAACTCCAAAATAATAGATTTTACTAAATGCGTTTGTAATGTGTACATTTTAAAATATTTAATTTTTATAAAAATTGTATGGATTGATTTTGATGGAACTATCACTTATGTTTTACGGAACAATATAAAGAGCCTTTTGTTTAGAAAAATACTGCTCCCAAGGTATAGGAATATAAATTTAGACGGCCAAATAATTTACGCGTGCAAAGCCGCGGGCGGAAAGCTTCCGCATGTCTACAATAATCAATTTTAACTTCTATCAAAATATTCTATCATAACAACTCTAGTTAGACTTTACGTTCAAACTTAATAGTTATTTGCATCTATAAAAGTCACAGAATATGAGCTTAATAATTAGCTCAGTAGTATAGACATAATAGTTAGTTCACAGCTGAAAAGATAATTACAAATAACGATTGAATAAGACGTTACTTGTTATAGCCTGTATAATAAGTGTACTTGAGTAATCTTAACGGAATTGAAGATTGGTACTAGGTATATTTTTATTACATGCTCGCTTGTCTAAGGCAGTAGCGTTTCTATCCGCGGATAATGTTGGCGTTTCTTGGCACCAACATTAACCTCAACTAAACTAATTTATTTATTTATTTATATGTCAGTACATATACTCTATATTATTGCTCGTAAGAAAATAATGTAATTATCAATATAAGTACGTACTTATATTGATAATTACATTATTTTCTTACGAGTAGGTACTACTTTTCTTTTGTAAATACGTATTTACAAAAGAAAAGTAGTACCTACATGTCGTTAGTTATCTGGTTTCCATAGTACAAGCTCTGCTTAGTTTGGGATCAGATAGCCGTGTGTGATTAATATCCCAGGATATTATTAATATAGTAATAAAAGTACACCGGTCCCATAATTGATCGACAGGCTTCAACGTGGGTATTTTTTCACTCAGTATTTTGCGCTAAAACTAAATTGACTGAATTATTGATGCACTGTGTTTTCCATAAGTACTGTGTTAGAGTGTAGCGATGATGTTAAGAGTAGTTGAAATTTAAATTAAAATATCTTTATTTTGGACAAAATTGATCCAATACTGGCTTAGTAACAAAGGTTATAAGAATCTAGTAGTAAATTTAGTTGGTATCAAATAGAAATGGAAGCGCTAAAGGCCAGTGTCTGATCACAAACTGATTTTTATTTGCAATTAATGAAAAAAGTTTTTAATATTACAATATGTATCTACATCTTCATTCAATAAAGTGTAAATAAGTGTTCCAAGATTTGGTGAAGCCTTTATCTTATATAAAATAAAATTGATAAGTTAATTACCTATACATTTAACTAGCTGTCCTGACGAACTTTGTACCGCAATATTTTTTTGCGCCCAATACTGTCAAAAGTGTAATATTTTAATAATTATATTATTACAATGCGTTTTGCAATCTTATTCACACATAGCTTCTCCTGATATTAACAAACACATACAAGAAAGATTTATCCAATTTGGTGCAGTCGTTTGGAAGTTATGAGGGTACCTACAATCATTTCGGTGATTAATTTTTATTTATATAAAAAAATTAAATGAATAGATTATAAAAAAAATGACTATTAACTACAAGCGAGTAACACTTAAACTTCTTTAAGAATAATAATTAGAAATATGCCCCGTAGAGGTGGCTGAATGAGTAAGATATAATTTCAATGACGGTCACCGTAGTCTAGTTGGTAGTGCTCCTGCCTACGAAGCTGGTGGTCCTGGGTTCGAATCCCGGTAAGTGCAAATATTTGTGTGATGAGCACGAATATTTGTTTCGGAGTCATGGATGTTTTCTATGTATTTAAGTATTTATCTATCTATATAAGTATGTATATCGTCGCCTGGTACCCATAGTACAAGCTTTGCTTAGTTTGGGGCTAGGATGATCTGTGTGACTTTATCCCTAGATATTATTATTATTATTTAATTATCAGAACTAAGTGTGAGTCAAACTCATTTAGATTAAACCTAAACACAAATATTTAACAAGCTTCACATTTTTGAGCAAAACAAACAAAGCTCGAGAACTCAGGTAGTCAATAATAGTATGAGATATCAAAAAGATTGTCTTTTGTTTATTTAGTCACTTTAGTCACACTTTATCAATATGCAAATTGACAGATAAAACAAAGGGCCCAATAAGCCGTGTTCTTCGAATATAATAACATATTTAATTGACCAAGAATCGAATTTTGGACATCGAAACTCAACCGAGTAAACTGACACTAAACAGTAGCTTATTTACACTTCTTGAATAACATTAATCACCAATCAAAATACAACTTTATTATTTTACATACAAGTATCAAAATTCACTGGTCTAACTTTCAATGGACCATTAACGTAATTTGAACTTTATTTCGTGAGAGTTAAGGTTATTTTTTTAACGTCTAAAGGTATGGAGGTATAAGGTTACAAAACCAAAGTGTTTTCCATTCCATTAATCATTAAGCATATGTACGTCAAATCGTGTCAGTGCATTCAGGAAGACGAAAGGATGTGATTTTAGTACTACCAGCTATTTTAAGACCTAATTTCAGCAGAATTTTAGGGTTAAGTTCATTACACTTTAAAAGTTTAGCAAAGCATTTTTCGCCTTGTTAGGCTTTGGCTTCACTTAGGAATTATCTTACGAAATACATTAGTAGATACGCGAGAGTGTCGTTTTTACTTACTTATCGTATGGGCAGTGGTTACCTTAGTGTCAGATTTGTTGAAGCGGCCTGGTAGGCCTCTGATCGGAACCGGGACCGACACCTTAACGTGCCTTCCGAAGCACGGAGACGCTTAGAAATTAAACCACTTTGGTGGCTACCCAACTATGGACTGACTGCGACCCTAGTTGCTTAACCTAGCCTATCGCTAACAGTCCGGTGACCGTTTTTTTTTTTTAAAAACTTCCGCTTGGTACTTCCGCTCTACGTTAATACGTGGACTTTATCATCGGCATGTCATCGTTAGAAACGCAAACTAAGGACTATGGAGGGCGTGAGTTTACTTGAAGCTACCATCGATCTCCATCTTCCTCAGTTAAGAGGATGAACTTTAGTTTTAGTATGTAATGTCAAATCGACATTCGATAATATGAACGTTCGAGTACATATATTCGATTTGTGGTGGTCGAATTGATATTCAATTAGGCATTCGATTTGGCATTAGTACACCGCAGTAAAAGCGCCAAATAGATACTAAAGATTATTATTATTAACATTTCATTATCTGTCGTCGCGGGCAACACACTGCGCGGGCGCTGCGCTGGTAACACAGTCGGGCGAGAGAAGAATAGTGTGCTGTGCGAGCCGATAAATAAATAATATATTGTATTAATTAGTAACGTTAGGTGTTCTACAGACATAAAACATAAAATCAACTAAAGTTAGTTGAAAATTAGCGAACCGCCAGAAAAATCTAAGTGACTTTTACACCGGTAAACTAATTTTAATGTCATTCCATCTCTCTCTAATATAGCTGATATGAAAAGAACAGGTTTTATATAGAACTCTCAAACTATTGCAACTGCGTACTTCGCACCGGTCACACAATTAGTCGACAGGTCATAACGTATCGCTTAGTTTTACTGAACATTTTACGCTAAAACTAAAATAATATAATAATAATCATATCTTGGGACATTATTTACACACGACCATGTGATCCCAAACTAGGCAGAGCTTTTACTATGGAAATCAGATAAATGATATAGTACATATACTACTTTTCTTTTGTAAATACATACTTAAATAGATAATTACACCCAGACTCAGGACAAACAGATATGTTCATGCACACAAATATCTTACCTGGGTGGGATTCGAGCCCACGACCTCTGGCGTGAAAAGCAAGCATTTGCCAACACCGTCAACAGGCCCATCATGCAAAATGACACAATTTTCATTGCAATTATATTAAAACTCATCATAACAGCTGTGTAAAGCCTCTATTAAGAATCATCTTGAGGGGATATGCCATAATCGCCACGCTTGGCAGACGGGTTGGCGATCGCAGTAAGATGGTCTTAGTACTCAGAAGGAAGCTGCTGCACGTCTTCTGGTAGATATTCCCTCGGGTCGACTTCTAAGCTCACCATGCTATGAGAGGGGGTGATGATATTCTGACATTCGCCGCGGTCACCTAAAATTAGTATAGTTGGAATCGCATCGCACAGCGCACACTGTAACTCAAATATCTATAAAATAATAAAAATAAAATAAAATAAAAAAGGTTTTTATTCACGTAGACTTTAAAAAAGCGCTTGTAAATAGTCAGAACATGTTTGTAGTAATATAGTTGTATACATTAGATATTATTTCTAGTAACATAGATATTTAGGTACATCTTGTATGAAAACATTTATAAAATTTATTTTATTACAGAAATGATATTTAGCTAGCTCGTATCAAGTTATTGTCAAGAGATTATTATAAATATAGTAAAATCGTAGGGAAGTCAAAACTGTACATTGAAAATTTTTTAAAAGGATACTTGGGCGTGATCTACAATGGATATCGAAGCAAAAAATATAGTTTTTAGAATTTTTGGCTGTGTGTCTATTTGTCTGTATGTATATCCGGGCTGAAGTCAAAAAGTACTGCATGGATTTACTTAAAATTTTGCATGGATATTACAAAGAAGTCGGGTCAACATATAGGCTACATATTATCACGCTATCACCTACGGGGGAGGAGCTATGATAATATATAAACTTTAACGCGGGTAAAACTGCGGGGCACAGCTAGTGAATAATAAAAATAAAAAACCGGCCAAGTACGAGTAGGAACGAAGGGTTCCGTACCATTATCTATAAAAACGTGCAAAAAAATTCACGTTTGTTGTATGGGAACCCCCTTAAATATTAATGTTGTTTTGGTTTTTTAGTATTCTTTGTTATAGCGGCAACAGAAATACAATCATCTGTGAAAATTTCAACTGAATAACTATCACAGTCCATGAGATCCAGCCTGGTGACAGACGGACAGACAGACAGACAGCGAAGTCTTAGTAATAGGGTCTGTTTTACTCTTTAGGTACGGAATCCTATTCTTCTTGTGTATGAGTTAAAATAAGACCATTTACTAACTAATGAAAGGTATTACTAAAAGGCCCTGGAAAACTGCTTACCTACTGAAAGAAATGGCTTAAATGTTTCAACCATTATTATGATGAACACAAACCTGTACTTCTGCCTACCCTCATTCAAAAAATCTTGGACATAAATACTTCTAAAGAAACCAAAAAACGACCACAGTTCATTTAAAAGCCATTTTAACGAGTAGCTTTGCCGTGGACAATCGGGGCTGGCCAGAGAAAAACGTAGAGCGGGTGTTATCGCAAAATTCTTTCATCGTACGTCAAACTGTTTGCCGCTGGTTGGTAGTCCACGGGTTACGAAATGGCGTGGAGTGTTCTAAATAAGACGTATTTTTATTTTTTAATAAATTCTAAGTCATGATAAAAGACTTTATATATTATATAACGCCTATAGTTTAAACGCTGTTTAAGTGACATCAAATCTTTAGCTATAACGTTTTTTTATTTCTCTTAAAATTTTGGCGCATTAAGTTACCTCCGAATACCTTCTGGTGTGAGGTGAGGTAGGCTGATAATGTTCAAGCTCTCATGCGATTTAAACCCGTTCTAATTATAGTTTACTCCAACTGAGACGAGAAATTTTACAAATATTAACTACATTATGCACAAATATAGTTTTTACTATACATATATGGACACAATATATAATATTTTCACATATTAGTGTATCTTAGGCGTTTCAATAAAGTTTGTGTTTTAAGCTTATTCACTCTTTCCAGCCAGACATTATAATAGCCTCATAAAGTATAATGAGTCATAATAATATGTTGTTATGTTATGTTTACAACTTCCAACCTAAGAAGACCTTGATATTATATCATTGACATTTTGATGTATTAACAAAAATATATTTAAAACATACTGTCTATGGCACACTGTAGAACACTGCAACGTCGTTATTATGACGTGACATTTTTATTATTATTAAATGGTGAAATAGCTATATTTTTTTATAAAGACAACGCCCGCACTTGGGATACTAATCCCTGTGTCGCGGGGTACTTTACAAACATATAAAAGATGGACTCAAATTACATCCAGACTCAGAACAACTATTTATGAGTCACACATATAGTTGTCCGACGCGGGACTCGAACCCGCGACACGAAGCAACGAGGCGATTGTCTTAGCCGCTGCGCCACACATGCAGTCAAAATATAAAAAATGTATAATAATTATACAGGTATTGTCTTCAGTGGCCCAATTTAATAAAATAAACGAAGCAATTATTGTGAATGCTATGAAAAGGTTAATTAATGGCACTATAGCCTCCATTCCACTTCTGTGCTAAAACCCAAAGATAAGAGAGCGTCGAAAGATAGCGGAGTACAATACTTATCCAATTAAATTAGCCGACTGCGGCGTAGGGTGTAATGAGTTGGACCTTATTTATAATCGCCTGCCACAAAGGTATTTTATTTTAGTATTAAACTGCTGCTATTTTATTGATTTCGCACTTAATAGGCCACCATTTGTGATAAATCCTAGAAGATTTAATGAACTTACTGTTTCATTAAATTAGTTTAACTACTTCGCTGATTTGCTAGTTCAATACTTGTTAATGTTGACTAATAAAAAATAGCAAGAAAATTTTATTTAGGGAATAAACTTTATATACTAAAGTGTTTAAATTAATCGAAAGACTATTGAAATATGGTCTCCCCATACCCATAAAGGTGTTGTTTTATGATAGCTTTAAAACAATCCATAGTAAGAATGACCCTGTTAAAATCCATACATACAGAAACTCACGCCTGTTTCCCAGAGGGATAGGCAGAGACAATGGATTTCCATTTGTCACGATCTTTGCACACCTCTTTTGCCTCGTTTACTGTCAAATAAGGCATGTTTAAAAGCTTCCGATACTTCACAGTGATGTTAAAATAATAACACTAAAATAACTGATATCGTACCCTCAGATGACTCTCACTTGGATTTTTAAAATGATTAGTTGAAATCAATTTGAGTATGACAGTTTGAATATATGTTTTACTAGCTGTGCCCAGCGGTTTTACCCACGTTAAACTTTATAAATTGGAGCCAATGTGTTAATCCAAGGTGTCAGCTAACTCCATACCAAATTTTGTTAAAATCGCTCCAGCCGTTTAGACGTCAAGAAGTTACAACTCACTCCCAAACTTTCGTCTTTATAATATTGAAAAAAATGATATTAGAAACCTCAATATCATTTTTGAAGACCTATCCATAGATATGGGTACGATGAAAAAAAAACCCCCAAAATTATTGTATTTTTTTATTTTTGTGTGAAAATCTTAATGCGGTTCACAGAATACATCTACTTATCAAGTTTCAACAGTACAACTCTTAGAGGTTCAGAAAAAAATGGCTGTGACATACGGACGGACAGACAGACAGACATGACGAATCTATAAGGGTTCCGTTTTTGCCATTTGGCTACGGAACCCTTAAAAACGAAAAACAAAAGGCAAAGAATAGAATAAAGCAAGCCCGGATTTTCTATCTGGCTTTCTTCTCCGGGTAGTTCACCTAGGTAGCTAGAGAAATCCGCAGGTTAGGTAGGGTCCATAGCGTTAACGCCTTAACCCCTGATTTCTGATGCCGTACCTGTGATCACACCACCTTTGTGGATTCCGTATCTTTTAATTCAGCGGCCCCCTGAGCTGTGGCTCGATCCCCATAAGAGTTCCCCTTAGGTATTTATCTCTTCGACAGCTGCTCGGTATCTTCAGGTTTTAACCGACTTCAATAGGAGGAGGTTTTCAAGTTGATTCGTATTTTTTATATATAGCTTGTCATTTATATAAGGATTTCTGAACATTTTATGTAATAATAATGTCGAATGTCGGCCACGGCGGCCAGTCTCAACAGAGATTAGCCATCTGCGCGGGACATATGATGGTTCTCAAGTGTGTGCGCCAACACAGGAGCACTTTCTATTCCATCACTCTCAATATCCGATGGGACGCCTAGCGACACGACCGGAAAGAGGTCAGGTACAGGACCGACGGCTTTACGTGCTTTCCGAGGCACTCGCAGACTTCGGGCTGATGCTGAGATTTTTTGCTTTTTACAGAAAAGTCCCAAAATCACTTTTGGCCCGACCCAGGTTTTGAACCCAGGACCTCGTTCACTGCATGTTAACTCGCTACCGCAAGACCAACGAGGCAGTCATTTAATTAAAACTGTTGTAATAAAACAGACCGCACGGACAGACAAGTTCAAAATCTAGTTATACTTTAGTATTGTATATGACGATATTTATGTTCTGTATTGTGAGTTTGATATCTACAAAGTAGGATGTTAATTCCCCAAGTGCTGAATAAATTTCATTATTTCATCACCATTATTTCATTTCATCAATTATATTAAAATTAGGTTAGTAGTATTGCACAGAATTTACTAAATTATAATTTATGAAGTTGCTTAAAATTACAATGTAAATTCGTTATACTAATTATATATGTATTTACAAAAGGAAAGTACTATCACACTAATATTATAAAGGTGAAAGTTTGTGAGTGTGTGAGTGTGTATGTTTGTTACTTCTTTACCACTAAACGGCTGGCGGGATTTTAATAAAATTTGGTATGGAGTTAGATGACACTCTGGATTAACACATAGGCTATAATTTATAAAGTTTAACGCGGGAAAAGCCACGGCACAGCTAGTATGTAATATATCAGTTATCTGGTTTCCATAGTACAAGCTCTGCTTAGTTTGGAATCAGATGGCCGTGTGTAAATAATGTCCCATGGATGTCCCCCGGATGTTATTATTATTATATGCTTTTCACAGGAACTTTAAATGTTATATTTGGTTTATACATACCTAGCTGATATCATTTTGTGTACAACAGGTCTTACTATTATTTTACATTGTTTTTGGACCTTATACCAAAAGTGATAAGGTTGAAATTAATGTGGTATGTAGTCTACAGACTCTTAAACACAGTTTTGATAAAATTTTGCCTTCCATTTACATAGAGCAGTTGGGCAAAGGCAACGGATTTTTATTTGTCACATTCCTTACACACTTTTTTTTATCTCGTTTACTTTCATTATATACTTCATACATACTCGCCTGATAGTATTGTTTTGTTTTCATTACAAATGCTTATTTATGATAATTATGTTTTTTAAAACCAGTGTCACAGAATAAAAAGTACTTCAGTGAGACCACACAAATGAAGTGATATACGAAACGTAATTGGCTATTAGCGAAAGAAAGAAAGAAAATGTGTGCTCGCACCTCTCTATTTTGCCCCTACAGTAATATACGAACGTCACTCTCTCGGCCTCTCAACTAGTGAAACGTATCCCTGTGTCACAGTACACCCAGGCATAGAACAACTAATTATGGGTCTCACAAATTATTGTCCCGTGTGGAAATCAAACCCGGAACACGAAATGGTGAGGTGACTGTCTTAATCGCTGCACCAGTGCAGTAAGAGATCCCTCTTTCAAAACATATAACCGAGCAACGAGCTAAAGTACAGACGCCAGCACATCCAACTAACCCAATCTGTCAAATTTCTTTTATAGATTTTCAACTTTATCACAGCAGCATAAGGTTCACTTTCAATTGGAGAAATTTGACAGATTGTGGTAGCTTGATGTGCTGGCGTCTGTACAATGTTAAAGGCGTTGATTAAACTTTATTTGTTTTCTGGGAAGCGGTGCCTTATGATTGTATGATTCAACATAATTCCGCAAAGACGGTCTTGATTAGTACATAGATTTAATTCTGTTCTAACTGTCAATTACTTTGTTAGTAAGAACGCATTTATATTAATACAATATATATGCAACCAAAGTAACCGACATAGCCCAAAGAATAGCTTAGAAGAAGTGGTAGTTGGCGGCATATACATACCTCGTAGAAGCGCCGGCCGTTGGGGCAGAAAGGTTCACGAGTGGCGACCACGGAAATTGTGTGACCCATATATAGCTGTTCTGGGTCTGTGTATGCTTTGTGTCGGCAAATTGCATGTGGATAAACTTCCCAGCGATACAGAGATTTTCTCCCAAATTTGGGTGTTATCTTTTAAAATGGGGAAAACGGTAATGAGAGAGAACGGTAGGTACTCAATTATTGATTTATGTTTTTTTTTGTTTATAAACAGAGACATGGCACTGTCAAATTGATACACTGATGGAGAGAAATGCTCAATAGATATGGTTTTCTTAAGCACATATCAGTATACAAGGTGTACACAGAAGTAGTGGACTTGACTTAAGTAGCTTAATTTACCTATGAAACTGAACAACGTGTAACAAAACAATCTCAACAAAATACATAAAAAGATAAACTTCCCACACAATAATAACGAGCAGCAGCATTTTGTATGGGGAGTCAAAAATATATTTTTGTATTTCATGAACTGGTTTAGTTGGAGTGGTTTTTGGCCTAGAAATAATAACAAGGCCACCCCATACCATCCCGTGGGTGTCGCAAAAGGCAACTAAGGGATACACCAGGTAGTCGTGCAGCAACGTCACCTGTGTACTAGCTACCACCTAACTGCGGTCACCAACTCGCTTGCCAAGCGCGGTGACTAAGGCAAACCTTTCCAAATGGCAATATATAGCCTTTGGGGAGGCCTATGTCCAGCAGTGGACGATATCAAGGGGCTCTACCGGTTAAGTCACCGAACATCGATTTTTTAAATGGCGTTCAAATAAATAAAGGTTTAAAATGACTTAATTCATCGTTAAATCGGCTTCCATGAGCACATATGACGTCATAAATGGTCCGGAATCGATTGTCAACGTTGAAGTCGATTTAACGATTGATTAAGTCATTTTTAACCTTTATTTATTTGAACGACATTTCAGAAATCGATGTTCGGCGATTTAGCCGGTAGAGCCCCAGGCTGATGATGAACTGGTTTTGTTTAATAGACAGCACTCCTCAAGTTACGTCCATATGTTACAGCTTGTATAAGGAAAATATTAAATGTAATTGTGACCTGAATTCTGGGCATTTATATAAAAAAATATTCCCGTAGTGAGCCATTGGGAATTCATATCGACCGACCACAAATACTTCACTGTAGTTAACGTCATATCGATGAATATACTTTAACAGTGACAGCATCTGTACTACATAAATAGGCACGCCATTTTACCCACCAATAGGCGATCATAGCTGGATGCTTTCATCATAATCATATCAGCCGAAAGACGGCCACTGCTGGACTAAGGTGTCCCCAAAGATCTCAACTGCTACCGGTCTTGCGCTATCCGCATTCAGCTACTTCCAGCGACCCCCATAAGATCGTCGGTCCACCTTGTAGGGGGCCTGCCCACGTTGTGTCTTCCGGTTCGTGGTCGCCCCTTGAGAACCTTTCTGCCCTAGCGGCCGATGGCTCTACGAGCTATATGCCCTGCCCACTGCCACTTAGCTTGGCAATTCTTCGGCCTATATCGGTTACTTTGGTTCGTCTGCGGATCTCAGCATTTTTATTCGATCTCGCAGCAAACTCTAAGCATAGCCCTCTCCATTGCTTTTAGGGTGACCTTGAGCCGTCTGATAAGGCCCATAGTGAGCGAACACGTCTCCGTTCCGTAAGTCATCACTGGCAACACCTTTGCACCATATCATGCTCTCACCAGTCTGTAAGTGATTGGCGAGGTTAAGCGACTAGAGTCACGGTCAGTCCTTAGATGGGTGACCGCCAAGGTAGTTTAATTTCTTAGCGTCTCCGTCCGTCTGCTAAGGAGGGCACGTTATGCTGACGGTCCCGGTTGTAGCCATTAGGCAATAGTCGTTAAGCTATTACAGAGGCCTAATGGGCGGCTTGAACAACTCTGACACAAGGGCAACCACTGCCCATACGATAAGTATGTAACCGTCAATTGTAGGAACATCAACGGTTATATTTTAACTACGAATACCACAGTACTTACATATAATATTGATATACAACTATCCAAATTAATATAGAGGCGAAATTATGTAGCAATTTATCCACCCTCAAACTACCGAATTACAAACCCCATATGGCTAACCTTCCAGCCATATAAATACATTGGTACACAGCTACATAAGTACTAAATTAAATTACTTTTACATTTGTATGAATGTATGAGTTGTAAGGTTGTATGAGTGTGTATGTGCGCAGACAATGATAGTAATTACATAATGATAAGTCATTTAAACGTTGCCCTGCGGTGCGGGTAAACTTAATATTGAGGTACAGACAGAATAAAAAACTGTCCCAAATGATAATGACTGGACGTGGGGCAGTGGTTAAGGTAGTCACATCGTTACTATCTCGGGTACCTTGTTTGGGTTCGAATTCCGCGCAGGAAAACTATTTGACGGTCACCGTAGCCTAGTTGGTAGTGCTCCTGCCTACGAAGCTGGTGGTCCTGGGTTCGGATCCCGGTAAGTGGTAATATTTGTCTGATGAGCACGAATATTTGTTTCTGAGTTATGGATGTTTTCTATGTATATAAGTATTTATCTATCTATAAAAGTATGTATATCGTCGCCTGGTACCCATAGTACGAGCTTTGCTTAGTTTAGGGCTAGGATGATCTGTGTGACATTGTCTCTAGATATTATAGAATTATTATAGATATTTGTGTAACGTATATATATAGTTGTTCTGACTATGAGTGAGCTTTCCATGTGTCTAAGTCAAGACTCTCGCCATATAGCTATTTATTTTCTGTACAGTGAGGACATGTTATTATATGTACATATAAGGTATCGCACAATATAATTCATGTCAAAGCATAATTATTTATGGATTCACCTGTAAAAATCATATCGATATGAAGGTTAGGTAGGTTTCCCTTTTAGTTTATAAAATAGAATATATATTCTAACATCGATCAAATGAAAATATAATAGGTTTAAATTTTCTTCGACATTGTTTTTCTTAAGAAACATGATTTTAATTCGTTATGATGTTCCTTTTTAATAAGTTGAGTTTAGGGTGTTGGTAAATCAAAGTTATGATAAACTGGGGCTCTACCGGCTAAGTCGCCGAACTTAATTTTCGTGAATGGCGTTCAAATAAATAAAGGTTACAAACTGACTTAATCAATCGGTACATCGGCTTCAAAGTTGTCAATTGATTCCGGACCATTTATGACGTCACATGTGGTTATGGAAGCTGATTTAACGATTAATCAAGTCAATTTTAATCTTTATTTATTTGAACGCCATTCACGAAAATGATGTTCGGCGACTTAGCCGGTAGAGCCCCTGATTATATATATGCATCGCGCAAAGAACATCTAAGACTAGGCCTCTCCAGTTTTGACAGAGGCCCTTAAATACATATTGATAATACGTACAATTAATTAAATTGAACTAGCAGGCTGGTTACCGATACCAAAACTACATCGTCAATCTCACGATGACGCTGATTTTAAATTTATTAATGAATTAAGCCTATGTACATAACCTGTATTTATGTAGTTTATTGGGATTAAAACACACCCCAGCCGGTGATAACCAACTTAGTTAAGTCTATTTTTTTAACTTATGGATTCCTAATATATATTTCTATAATAATAATAAAGCTTTTAAACACACATAAATTTACCTTATCAACGCAAAAATTGTAACAATTGAAAATTTACTTCAACTCCAAGTCACGCACTTTATAACATCGAAATAATACGCATGTCCATTAAACATAATTATTATTCCATATTTATCTTCAATCACGGTTATAATTGGTAATCATTACATTAAACTCAACACTAAACACCCAAATAACATAATAGAGGTAGTCTGAAAAAATAATCATACAATTTGGTTAATAATTATTAATAATTGTCGCAATTACTCTAGCGTACCAGTTTCTTTGCTGACCGTACCATTTTCGTGGAACAAATTCCAAAGCATTTGTTTGATGCGCCATAATAAGGATCAATTATGAAAAAACTCACATTTGTGTTTACAATATTTTGTATATCTCTTTGTTAGTAGATTTGTACGTTTTAAAGGACATTGCTGGTGATTCTGTGTTATACACTACTATTTAAATGCCATTACTGGTATAGCCTATAATTGATTATGGCACTGAGTAAAAATCAAAATATGTTACACACGGCTACACATCAAGCTATTCATTTCCAGTAGAAGCTGATCTCACTTTGTATAGGAATACAATTACAATGACAGGTCAGCTTATATTGGAAATGTATAGCTTGATATGTAGCCGTGCGTACCATATATTATAAATATAAAAATGAATGTTTGTCTGTATGTCGTTTATAGAATCGTGAACTATGCATTTGATCATGTGATGATCTTCAGCAAAATGTTGGTCAACTTTTTATGTGACACATAAATAGTTGTTCTGCGTCTGAAGGCACAGACGCCATCCCATCAAGCTACCCCAATCCGTCAAATTTCCCCAATTGAAAGTAAACCTTATGCTTTTGTGATAAAGTTGAAAATCTATAACAGAAATTTGACAGATTGGGGTAGCTGGATGTGCTGGCGTCTGTACCTTATATCCAATACTTATATGTTTGATAAGTACCCTGCGACACAGAGGTTAAATTACATAGTGCGGAGAAAAAGTTTTTATATCAATTATTAAGGAATGTCTTCTAGATTGGTGGAGGTTCTTCCCCAGTCTGGCTGCTCTTTAAGCGAATGAACGCTGTGCCCTACCTCTCTTAAATCTTATAAAAAAATGTTTTATAAAAGAGTATCAACCTAAATCTTACATTTATAGTCTAGCAGCTGAGGTCCTAGTTTGAACAAACATTAAAATTCTACGACGCGTGGCTGCGTAGTACGGTAATCTTTTTAATTATGCCAAAGAATTACATACAATCTTGTGTTAAGCCCACACACACTGTTACATTAAAAAGTATTTTTTAATCCACCGGGCACCTGTCGCATACCATTTAAATGCTAAATAACGAGGTTTTTAAAAATGTAAAGCTAAATTTTGCTACCGAGAAGTGTATGTTCTTATGAATTAGTATAACGTTGGTATTTTGAGTGACTTTATTAATATGAAAATGATATGTTAGGATCTAAGAAAATTACTAATAGATTTAAATTTCATATCTATTACTTAAATAATTAATAAAGATATTAATATTTGTGGCAAAAGAGTGCGAATTTCGCTAATACCTTTAACTCCAAATAAATTTATAACGCAATGTATGTAAATGTTAGGCTAAAAATAAATGTATTACTAAATATGTAAATGTTTGGATATAAGTAAATGTATTAGTCATATACGTAAAAAGTTGGCTCTAAATAAATGTATTGCTACTTTTGACAATGTAAGGCACATTTTTGTTACCGCTTAGGAAATAAGTATGTTTTTATAAATTAAGTATTATGTTGGTATTTTATACTTTTTTAGTTTTGATTTAGTGTGAGTTCATTAATATGAAAATGATGTGTTTTGATGTAAATGTTTATATAATAAATGTGTTTAAACATCATACCTTTTTATTTTAGTTTTGTAGCATTATTCGCAATGCATAGCGCAAATCTAATCACAAAAATAGGAAATCACAAATTAAATCATCTGGATGGTCTCGAACCAGTACCTTCTACAAATTCTATACTACCATTATATGTTAAGCGGATGTTAAAAATTGTAAAAGCGTGCTTATTGGAAGTTTTTACGACATTTCTTCTAAAATAAATGTACAGACGCCAGCACCTCAAGCTATCCCAATCAGTCAAATTTCCCCAATTAAAAGTGAACCTTATGCTTATATGATAAAGTTGAAAATTTATAAAAGAATTTTGACAGATTGGGGAAGCATGATGTGCTGGCGTCTGTACCTACTATATAGGTACTCTAACAAATTCCTCAATATGTTTTGCACTCTTAAAATAGTTTAAATTCTGAAGAAGTTTGGAAATGTTAGATTTTTTTACTGTAGAATAAGTCGGATCTATAATCATCAAATAAATATCAATCGAAAGAGCATACTTTGTATGAAGAATAAAGCATTATGCTTTATTCTTCATACAAAGTATGCTCTTTATACAAACTAATATGCACGTTTCTATGTATGGCAAGGGAATAAATTCACAATTTTTATTTTTTATGTTTAAGTCGTTAATATCTACGTGTAGATTGTGAAATTTAAGTATTAAGTTACACGATGTATATAAATGAGTACCATTGTCAATTACTACAGAAAGCCTATTTAACCGCAAATAATAGGTCTTTACCTATGAAATTGCCGTTTTGTATGAAAAAATTTAAACGAATTTTTTTCATGAATTTTTTTATTTGTATTAATCGAAGTAATCACCCATGCAATCAATGCATCTTTGCCATCGCAGTGGCAGTTTATTGATGCCCTTCTTAAAGAAATCAGCTGGACGGGAGGCAACAAATTCTTCAAAGGCATTTTGTACTGCCTCTCGGGTATTGAATTTTTTTCCCGCCAAGAAGTTATCCAAATTCTGGAAAAAGTAGTAGTCTGTAGGCGCAAGGTCTGGTGAGTAGGGCGGATGACGGAGAGCTTCCAACCCCAGTTCTTGCAACTTGGAGACCGTCTGCTGTGCAGTATGAGGTCGCGCGTTGTCGTGCAGGAGCAGCGGAGACGAGCGATTGACCAATGCTGGTTGGAGATGCGCCAGCTTCTCCATCATTGTGCTCAGTTCTTCACAGTACACATCTGCAGTAATGCTCACCCCGTTTGGTAAGAAGCTGTGATGAATCACACCGGCGCTAGACCACCAAACAGTGACCATCACTTTTCTAGGGGTAAGTTTTCGTTTAGGGCATTGTTTAGGTGCTGAACCAGGATCCAACCAACTTGCTGAGCGCTTGCGGTTATCAAACAGAATCCATTTTTCATCGCAGGTAACAATGCGGTTCAAAATTCCTTCATTTGTGTGTCTGTTGAGCAGTGCAAGGCACGTCTCGACGCGTACTTCGCGCTGGCGATCATTGAGTTCGTGGGGCACCCTTTTGTCAAGCTTTTTTACCTTGCCAATTTGACGCAAATGGACCAATATTGTTTTGACGCTAACGTCGAAAGCTGCTGCTAATTCAGCCGTAGATTGTGTATCATCAGCTTCCACAACCGCCTTTAATTCGTCATTGTCGACCAAAGTCTTCGGACGACCGCGAGGTTCATTTTTCAGGTCGAAATTTCCAGAACGGAAGCGAGCAAACCAATAACAGGTGGTGCGTTGGTTTGTAGTGTTAGCTCCGTAAACGTCGTTGATGTTGCGTGCCGCTTGTGCCGCGTTGCTGCCACGACGGTACTCATATTCCATAATTACTCGAATTTTTAACGTATCCATGATGACGAAAAAGATTGAAATGCGATGAAAATGTAACACTAATCAATAAAGAAATGACTACTTTTGGAAAAAAGAATCCATGTTTTTAAAATAAAATTAATTTGAAATTAGAATTCTTAGCCAAACAAAAATTATTTTGATTTGAAATGGCCAGTACTGCAGAACGGCAATTTCATAGGTAAAGACCTAATAGAAGGTCGGGGTCTATATTCGATTGCAAAGATGAGTCAAAAAGTAGGTAGGTATTATTGGTTTGTTCCGACTGTGAATTTCTCAGTAGTCTGGTACACGAAATGCCTCGTACAAGTTTTCCATCTGTCCGGGTTTCCCCGGAGTTGTCCTATGTTAGAGTGCGTTTGGGGGCGTCCGGGCGGGGTTCCATTTGTAGTGCGGGTTTAAAAAATTATAGTATTGGGCCGTCACGCCGCTAAACGTAGACAACCGACATACCGACACTGGCCCTGGCAGTGAGTTGCAGGACGGTTATGAATGTTGTTGACATGTCTGGGTGCTGGGCTCCAAAGTCTGGGGATTTCACGCGTATTGTCCTGGGGCTCAACCGGCTAAGTCGCCGAACATGGATTTCTTAAATGACGTTCAAATAAATAAAGGTTAAAAATGACTTAATCAATCGTTAAATCGGCTTCCATGAGCACATGTGACGTCATAAATGGTCCGGAATCGATTATCAACGTTGAAGCCGATTTAACGATTGATTAAGTCATTTTTAACCTTTATTTATTAATAATATAATAATATCGCGGGACAATGTCACACAGATCATCCTAGCCCCAAACTAAGCAAAGCTTGTACTTTGGGTACCAGGCGACGATATACATACTTATATAGATAGATAAATACTTATATACATAGAAAACATCCATGACTCAGAAACAAATATTCGTGCTCATCACACAAATATTTGCACTTACCGGGATTCGAACCCAGGACCACCAGCTTCGTAGGCAGGAGCACTACCAGCTAGGCTACGGTGACCATTGTGTGACCGTTTATTTGAACGCCATTTAAGAAATCGATGTTCGGCGACTTAGCTGGTACAGGCCCAGGTTACCAAATTTTAGAGATGGCAACCCCAGGCTCCAAGAGCATATAAAACCTTAATTACTTTGTCTTACTTCTATCAGGTCAGGCCTTATATTACGTCTATTGCCAAAATTTTGAGATAGGAATATTTTCGCAATCATGACTATTGTAAAACCGCGGGTCACAGCTGGTATAGTCTCATTTTCTCATTTTCATTTACACGGTTTAATAGTGACCACTTTGTAATAGGAAATATGTATTGCAACCAATAGAAATTGCATTTTTTTACGTCATAACTCTTATGCAGTGGTCAGGGCTCATTAAATTTTATATCAGAAGGACCATTTTACATAGAGCTCTGGTCTAAGGAACAATATTGTTTTCTCTAAGTAACTATAGATTAAAAAGAACGGATCTGAGGTCTTGTTATGTAGTTGTATATAACTGATATTTTAAACTACAGTTATACTGAGTAATTATTCTTTGTTATGGAGTAGAACCTAATATACGGTCATAATATGTTATGACCGTGAAGACTGGTATATCAGTCTTTTTTTTTAAACATGTCGTTTGCAGTTAGCCTAGGAAGCTTTAACTGCTTCACTGGACAATAGCCGCGGACAGGGACTCAAACTAGGTAGCTAGAGAAAGCCGCAGGTTAGCTAGGGTAGGTTCCTCCGTGGCGAGGATCGTGTTGGCCCCTTAATACGTTATCGGTGATCCAGTGATTTAGCGGCCCCCTGAGCTGTGGCCCGAACCACAAAGGGTGCCGTCAGGTATTAGTCGCTTAAATTAAACTATTTCTGCGTTAACCAGTTGGTTAGCGCAGAAATAGTTTAATATAATAGTTTAAGATGATCTTAATGATAACACTGAGATGTATTATGTTAAATTTATCTTTTGCGAACTTTATCATGTATTATTTGTGTATATTTTTTAGTTAGTGAGTAAATTAGATTTATGAGTTTCATTATGGCACCGGTTTAAACCTTAGTGGTTTTTTTGGATGCCATTAAGATAGTGATTATAATGTATATTCCTTGTAAATAGTAATAATAATAAAAAAAATACTTGTGTATACTTATGTACACGCGTTAGAAGTTATACTTCTTAATATACAACTTGAACATAGTTATCAATTTTCATACCACCTAGAACTAACGTCATGCTGTTATTTTTACGATGCGCGCGCACGATGCGCGCGCATTGTAAAAATTCACTCTCATACATTTTCATACCACCTGGAACTAACTTCATTTTTACGATGCGCCTCATTCCACCTAGAACTAACTTCATGCTGTTAAATTTTTTGGAGTCGGTGTGCGCGCGCATCGTAAAAATTCACTCTCATCATTTTTCTCCATCGCGCCAAAAGAAGTATAACTTCAAAAAGACAACGAGTAGTTACTCGGTGTCTTCAATTCTTTAATTTTTATATGGTAGTACTAAATTTAAATAAAGTAGATTAGAAACTACTTATTTGTATTGCATTTGTATTTGTTGAATGATTAAAAAAATATGTGACAAGACAGACCAAACGGACGGACTAATCTAATTTTGTTTGTTACTTTTATACTGTTTCATAACTGCATTGTGAGCTTGACAAATGCAAGTGCATGTTAATACCCAAGTGTAGAATTTCAGTATTTCATTATCATCATTATTTCAATTCTACTAGCAAATATGACTATACGGTTCGAACCTCAACTCAAGGAAGTACTAACGGGCACGACAGAAGGTCAGTTTGTAGAGGCGTTTGGTGCAGCTGTCATCACCATCATCATATCGACGGTCACCGTAGCCTAGTTGGTAGTGCTCCTGCCTACGAAGCTGGTGGTCCTGGGTTCGAATCCCGGTAAGTGCAAATATTTGTGTGATGAGCACGAATATTTGTTTCTGAGTCATGGATGTTTTCTATGTATATAAGTATTTATCTATCTATATAAGTATGTATATCGTAGCATGGTACCCATAGTACAAGCTTTGCTTAGTTTGGAGCTAGGATGATCTGTGTGACATTGTCCCTAGATATCAGAATAAAGACTGCAAGACAAAGGTTTGAAATAATGCAATTAATTCAGCACTTGGGTATTAACATACACTTGTACTTGTCAAGTTCACAATGCAGTACATAAACATAGTCGAATACAGTATATAAATTACCAAAAATTAATTAGTCCGTCCGTGAGGTCTGTTTTATCAGATATATTTTCTTAAATCCTAAAATAAATAACAAGTTACTAATCTATTATTTTGAAATTGAGTTGTACAATATTAAAATTAAAGTTATCAGTTCCGTGCAACTGATCACACCCTCTCTTAGAATTCTGTCCTTTTGCTTCAGCGGCCCCCTGAGCTGTGGCCCGAACCCCACAAGGGTGGCCTCGGGTATTAGTCGTTTAATATTTTAAGCTACTGGTTAAGAGCCTTCTGCGCTAACCAAATGCTCATTGCCTTCAATTCTTTAATTTTAATATTGTACAACTAAATTTCAAAATATCATCGATGACGCGTTAAGGGGCCAAAGCGATCCTCGCCGCTGAGGAGCCTACCCTAGCTAACCTGCGGCTTTCTCTCTTGCGGTTTCCCCCAAATATCTCCACAGTTGCTAGTATTGCAATATACTCATCGAGCAGTTTCCAGTGATCCTTAGAAGACCAACGGTCCATGTTGAAGAGGGCCTACCCTGCGCCTTCCGTTCCATCGTCGCCACTCGAGAACCTTTCTGCTTCAACGTCGTCGGTTCTACGAGCTGCTACTTAAGTTTTTGTTTGACAACACCCGCACTAGGGAATCTATTCCCATTGTCGCGGGGTACTTTACAAACATATGATAGACGGACACAAGTTACATCCATACTCAGAACAACTATTTGTGGGTGAGAAAAAAAATTGTCTGGCGCAGGACTCGAACCCGCCACACCAAGCGGCGAGGCGACTGTCTTGGCTGCGCCACACGTGCAGTAATTTCAGCTTTGCAATTCTTCGGTTTGCTTGTATTTTCGAAATTTCTGATTCGAACTCGCAGGGAAACTCCGATCATCTCTTTGAGTATCCCTGATCCCTTAACTTACATTTACTTAAATTTAGATTTGGCTGGTACTTATAGTACCTACAGGTTTTCCTTTTTTACCAGCTACTAAAATATCCAGAACCCACAAATATAAAATTTGATCTCTTAATTGGCTGGTACTTATAGTACCTACAGGTTTTCCTTTTTTACCAGCTACTAAAATATCCAGAACCCACAAATATAAAATTTGATCTCCTAATTATATGCCCAGACGCCAGCACATCCAGCTACCCCAATCTATCAAATCTCTTTTATAGATTTTGAACTTTATCACAAAAGCATAAGGTTCACTTTCAATTGAGGAAATTTGACAGGGGTAGCTTGATGACGTCAGAATCTGGCGTCTGTACCTGCTATATTTATCAATATTTATCTGTACTGTGTGTTACTCAGATTTAAATAAAGATTTATTATTATTAACTTTTCTAGTTCTCATCACAGATCAGGGGCTCTACCGGCTAAGTCGCCGACCATCGATTTCTTAAATGGCGTTCAAATAAATAAAGGTTAAAAATGACTTAATCGGCTTCCATGAGCACATGTGACGTCATAAATGGGCCGGAATCGTTTGTCAATGTTGAAGCCAATTTACCGATTAATTAAGTCCTATTTGAACGCCATTTAAGAAATCGATGTTCGGTGACTTAGCCAGTAGAGCCCCTGGTCTGAGAATGTTCTCCTGATCAAACGTCCTTTGGCTATGTGCGCCATCTAACTGAACGTTAAAGATTTAATTCTACACGGGCTAGTCACATAGAGATTAAATCTCCAACAGATCGACACTAAAACGGCAACCGACGAAACAACCGGAAATAACCAGTTTAGTCGTCCGGGAGTCAACTAAACTACTAAAAAACTAAGAAGTCTACAACCATTACGTGAACCATCGCAACTTCGTGGGAGACGCAATTATTTTCCAATTTTAATCAAAAATATCATTTTCTCAGCCTTTCACTTCCATTTAAGTATTTAAATGTCAATCTTTTGCCGTTACTAAGAGCTTCGCCTTAAGTATAAGATATACACCATTACAATTTCAACTTTACCTGCATGCATTTAGAATTCAAATTGTAATAGCTTATAAAGTTTGATCTAAAACAATTTGGTTTCGAATGATTAATGTGAGTAACACTAGGTATTGTGTTGAAATTTTTACTGAGATATATTGCCATTGAAATAAAGACTTTATTATTTTTAATTTAAGGTGGGAAATAGGTTGTCGTGCGTTATTGGCTGGGAGCTAGAAAGTATCAGAAAGAAATTGATAAAAATAACATTAGATTGCAATAATGACTACTTAATTTGGATAGTATTAACAAAAAGGGATAAGTACATATTTGTTCCAAGTATGTCATATGTTTTTTGTTTTGGTTAAAATAATAAATAATCTGTCAATGTCAGAAAGATACTGGTTGATGTTCATTCATTCCTAAATTGAATGTGAACTAAATGAACTGACATTAAAGAAAGTGAGACTGATACAACGGTGTATTGTGACTTTTTCATTTTTATCATTGAACAGTTAGCTAGGAGACTGACTGCTTTATCGGACTATAGAATAAGACAACTAAGCATTTTCTTACTAGTCCCTCCCTCTTACCCACCACTGCAACTCCTGTAAACCAGGACCAACAGTCTCATTCAATGAAATGACACTGAGCGGTGAGGTTGAGGCATGTCCCGGGGAATCGATTTAACTATCATGGGGCTCTACCGGCTAAGTCGCCGAACATCGATTTCTTAAATGGCGTTCAAATAAATAAAGGTTAAAAATTACTAAATCAATCGTCAAATCGGCTTCAACGTTGACAATCGATTCCAGACCATTTATGACGTCACATGTGCTCATGGAAGCCGATTAACAATTGATTAAGTAATTTTTAACCTTTATTTATTTGAACGCCATTTAATAAATCGATGTTCAGCAACTTAGCCGGTAGAGATTTTAATTAAGCTCCTTAGTAATATTTTAATCTGAGCCGCATGAATAGTGTAGTTTCATTTTAATAATTATCTTGTCATAACTAACACACAGTGATCTAATCAAAAAACTAGGCAGTGCCTGTACTATGGCAACCAGGCCACTGATAAACATACTTATATGTTTCTAAACACAAACATGTTACAGATAAATTACACCTAATTACACATGAAGATGATGGATGGAGATCGAACCTAAACTTGAGGGTCACCGTAGACTAGTTGATAGTGCTCCTGCCTACGCAGCTGGTGGTCCTGGGTTCCAATCCCGGTAAGTGCAAATATTTGTGTGATGAGCACAAATGGGGGACGGATTTGGGATGACAGTATTGGGGGCATTATTGTTAGGTTCTTAATGAATGGTTATTTTTAAGGTTTTAAGGGTAAAGTTAACAATGAGTATTTGTTTCTGAGTCATGGATGTTTTCTATGTACAGACGCCAGCACATCTAGCTACCCCCATCTGTCAAATTTCTTTTATAGATTTTCAAGTTAATCACAGAAGCATAAGATTAATTTTTAATTGGGGACATTTGACAGTTTGGGGAAGCTTGATGTGCTGGCGTCTGTACCTATATAAGTATTTATCTATCTATATAAGTATGTATATTGTCGCCTGGTACCCATAGTACAAGCTTTGCTTAGTTTGCGGCTAGGATGATCTGTGTGACATTGTCCCTAGATATTATTATTATTATCTATATTCAGAGTGTAATTTAGCTATAATATGTATTTATTTAGAAATATATATGCATGTTTATCAGTTGGCTGGTTGCCATAGCACAGGCTCTGCCTAGTTTGGGATCAGATGGCAGTATGTTAGTTGTCCCAAGATATTTAAGGTATTTTTAGACATCTTAACATTTTCTTGTATGAATGTATTGTATACAATAAGACAATTTCTTTGCACTCGTGTACATAACCATGCTAATATAGGGAATGATTATATTGAATCGTGTTGCAAAAAAAAGTTGAATGGGTGCCAAAAGTCTGTACTATGCCTTATCTTGTTTGGGATCAGATGGGAGTATATTCGTTTTCCCAAGATATTTATTATAATTTATTTTATTCTAACCACATATCGACTAGTCGAATCTATGATCGTTTGCTGACTTACTAGTACACAAAATATAATTAAAATGATCAAATAATCAATGTTTACTATCAAAGCCAAGCCTGCGCGTACGCTAACGGACCTATAAGCGTAACGCCCTGTCCATATGTACGGTGAAAATTGCAGAAAATTAATTCATTTATACAACTGTTATAGACGATACGGTGCGCGCGCCTGGGCGGTGGCCTTTATGGGGGACGGATTTGGGATGACGGTATTGGGGGCATTATTGTTAGGTTCTTAATTAATGATTACTTTTTGAGGTTTCAAGGATAATCTAATGTAAGCTAGCAATGGGAATATCTTCTTCTTTGTCCCCTTGCCTCTTCTTGTTACGCGGGGTCGGCTTTTTTAATCGTTCTGCGCCTATAACTTCGCTGATAAGTGTCGTTATCAAAATGCGATAGATAACCCGTTTGCCAAGCACGCCGATTATGGCATGTCCTCCCATTCCTTGGGGAGGTGCTTGTCCAGCTGTGGACGTAATTTGGCTGAGATGATTAATTAATAGTAATAATTAAAACCAAATATCAATTTTTCTGTGACTGAAAATAACCCTGCATAATTTTGAGTTTATTGTTTATTTTATGTATAGTTATGATTAATGAAGGCATATGTGGTGCAAATTAGTAGCATCGCTACCACCTGAGCCCCCTCTTTTTGGCTTATATTTCCGCGCATGATGTCAGTGATCCATAAATGATTTTCGAGAGACTTTTTTGACATTTCTTATTATACTTGTAATATAAATGAAAATATATTGTAAAAACTTGTCGAACTTAACAGGTTTTTTTAGCTACAAAGAACTTAAATAAATGATTGCTACGTGTGTGTTTTTAACCATAGCTTTTGCATCAAAACTAAGCTGATAACTAATACTTTAATTTCAATTGCATTTAGAATCAATGAATCTTTATAGATAAATAAATTATAAACTGCTGTTAGTAGGTAAAATCATTTTCCACAACAATGATTTAAAAGTTTATGGCCCCACATATACCGTACCTAAATCCGTCCCTCAACCCTACAGAATGACAGTATCATATTAATTGTTCAGCAAACATGTTGTGGTCACAGTTGAAGCGCGTTGTATGATAGCATTTATATCATTGCATGAGTAATGATTCAGTGCGGTTTAATGATAAAGGTATAAAAGAAAAATAGAGAAAATTTACCTTTATATATATATAATGCCCCGTGGTTTTACCTGCGTTAAACTTTATAAATTACTAGCTGTGCCCCGCGGTTTCACCCGCGTTAAAGTTTATAAATTATCACAGCTCCTCCCACGTAGGTGATAGCGTGATAGTAGCCTATATGTTGACCTGACCTCTAAGTAATATTCATGCAAAATTTGAAGTAAATCCATGCAGTACTTCTTGAGTTTAGCCCGGACATACAGACAAACAGCGAAAATTCTAAAAGTTATATTTTTGGCTTCGATGTCGATTGTAGATCGGCCCAAGTATCCTTTAAAAAAAATATTCAATGTACAGTTTTGGCTTTCCTACGATTTTATTATATGTATAGATAGCCTATATGTTAATCCAGGGTGTTAGCTATCTACATACCAAATTTTATTAAAATCGCTTCACGCGTTTAGACGTGAAGAAGTAACAAACATACACACTCACACAGTCACAAACTTTCGCCTTTGTAATATTAGTAGGATTAGTGTGATAGACGGGAAACGAACAAACTTAGCAGTTTTAGTGACAAGGAGGTGCCTGTCAGAAATTATACGCACCTCCTAATTAAATTCGTGAATTTAATCTGTCCCAATATCATGCACGTATAGAGTCAATTTTCTCTACTGCTAAAGACATTACTGAATTATTGCATCAAGTAATGAAAAATCAATTTTCTGTGATTGTATTGGCTTAACGCAGAGAAACTTCTTCGTCAATTATTTTATTAGACGTTTACAGTTAGCCGATGCTTGCACTGCTTCACCAGAGAATAGAGGTTCAAGAGCTCAAGTCATGTAGAAAATCAGATTACAAACTAAGTTGCCCGTTTCATTCGAACCTCAGGATTGTCACTGACGTCGAGATGCATGATGCTTTACTAACCGTTAACCATCGGTGTAATTTTAATCTTTTTTTAATATTAGAGGACGACAAACGAGCAAGTGGATCACCTGATGGTAAGTGATCACCGCCGCCCATGTACACTCGCAACACCAGAGGCCTTTAAGAGTCAGCAAACAAGTGTTGCTGTCCCTTCCCCCCACCCGATGAGCTCTGGCGACCTTACTTACATGCATAAACACAACATAAAATAAATAAAAAAGGTTAATATTCACGTCGACTTTAAAAAAGCGCTTGTAGTCGGAACATGTTCGTAGTAATATATAATTAATTTATAATTATTTCTAGGTACATATAGATATTTAGGTGCACGGATTGTAGAAAATAATTTACAATAAGATTTATTTTATAATAGTTACGATATGTAACTTAAATTAAGGTATTGTCAAGGATCATGTGCAGGTTTAATTATCTAAATTTAAATTTAAGCCACATTTTTACTACATATTGTCTGAATGGTTCTGTCTATATTAAGGTACGAATTAAATGTTATTATTATTATTATGTACAACATTTAAATTATTAATGTTATTATTAAGGAATATTTAAGGATTGCTGCTGATAACCGAGATACAGGCTCTTCCTATTTTAATTGTACGTTGAAAATTATTTAGCTAAACATAAGTATTTTGTAAACTAGAATTAAGTTTTTGGAATTAAATAATAATTATTATTATAATGTCTTCTGTATGGTGGAGGTACTTCCCCAGTCAGTCTGCTCTTTGAGCGAGTGAACGCTGTGCCCTACTTCTCTTTGTTTTAAATTTGTTATAAGACAGAACCATTATATAAAAGCAGCAAATAAACTGAAGAATAATTGCCTAATACTTATATTATCAAGAGAAATCTACTTAACATAATAAAGCTACGCTAGTCTCTGGACTTATAACCTTTACACCTCGGGGGGAGCTTCTTTAAGATGCATAGGTGAAATGATGGTGGTTCCGTGGTATTAAAAAAAGTACCTACTAGATCTTGTTCAATTTTCGTTGGAAGTGTACATGATAATGTACAGACGCCAGCACATCAAGCTACCCCAATCTATCAAATTTCCCCAATTGAAAGTGAACCTTATGCTATATGCTTATGTTATGCTAAAGCTAACCTTATGCTAATGTTATGATAAAGTTGAAAATCTATAAAATAAATTTGACAGATCGGGCTAGCTGGATGTGCTGGCGTCTGTACATCATATATTTTTTTAGTTTTATCATTCTCTTATTTTAGAAGTTACAGGGACACACACACACACACACACACACACACACACACACACACACTCGTTTTACCACTTTGGAAGAGTCTACGCGCAAACTATTCAGTTGAAAAAAATTATATTAGAAACTCAATATAATTTTTGAAGACCTATCCATAAATACCCCACATGTATGGGTACAATAAAAATGTTTGAGTTTAAGTTTTATGTCTGGGGACTCTTAAACTCACATCATAAATTATGTTCATTTTTTGGCTACTTAGGTACTTACATTCATTTGGAAAAGACATGAAGTTAAATAGAAAAAATATATATTTCTATTCAACTTCATGTCTGAACCCCCAAAATTATTGTTCTTTTTCTATTTTTGTGTAAAACTCTTAATGCGGTTCACAGAATACATCTACTTACCAAGTTTCAACAGTACAGCTCTTATAGTTTCGTAAAAAAGTGGCTGTGACATACGGACGGACAGACATGACAAATCTATAAGGGTTTCATTTTTTGCCATTTGGCTACGGAACCCTAAAAATGTCTCTGGACTTTTATTATACTACCTGACAATAAAATAAAACATTTTACTTAATCCGTATAATAAAGCCATTGTGCCAATTGACAAGTATATGCGAATCGGTAGTTCTAACACGCTTAGTTTATAAGCTCATAAAGATTGCGCTAAGCATTTAGACCGCCTTGAAGATGGGTTTACATAAACAGTAACTACGTAAAACACACTATAAATATACGGTGATAAGGTTGCTTTTATATACTAGTAAGCTGATGTATCGTAAAACCTACGTCATTGCAGAGCTAGTGTTTGGTTATAGCAAAAAGCTTATTATAACGCCGTGTGATAGAAAGACAATGGTGGTTAATAATCTTTATTAGACATTATAGAAGATATCTGAAACTGACTTTTAGGAGTACGCTTTTTGTGGTTCAGTAGTGGTGATAACAAAACCATAATAAATATTTTAAATTGTGCATTATTTGAATAGCCGATGTCCGCTTGGGCAGAAAGGTTCTCAAGTGGCAACCACGAACCGGAAGACGCAGGTTGGGCAGGCCTTCTACAAGATGGTCCGATAATCTTGTGAGGGTCACTGGAAGTCGCTGGATGCCGATAGCGCAAGACTGGCAATTGTGGAGATCTTTGGTGGGCCTTTGTTCAGCAGTGGACTTCTTTCGGCTGATATGATGATGATGATAATTATTTTAATAGTGTTCTTGGCCAAATTTGAAGCCAAACTCAACGGGTCGCAAACTACGCAGAACTTATTACCATTGGCTAATCTAGAAGACCGGAAGGAGATGTCAACGATGTGATGACGTCATGTGTGTCCAAGTGTCATAAACTACGCTAACCGCGTACCTTTGGATTGGATATGCTTGATTGCTAGCTTGCTAGTATAATTACAGTTTCAAAAAATACAGGCAAATCATAAACATACTTATATATTTCTAAATATACAGATAAATTTCACCCAGACAGAGACCAAATAATAGTGCTTATCACAAAAAGATTTGTTCTAGATGGGGATCGAACCCACTACCTAGCTTAGCATTCAGGGGACCTAACCACTCGCCGTGGTCTCCTTCTGTGAGGCAGTTTTGCTGCAGAAGGAGGCCGCCGAACGGGATCGGGAACGAGCCCGATCCCGCTCTTAGGCGGAGGAGGCGTCGGGGTGGCGGCGGCAGCCGTTAGCCCAACTCCCCTCGGGGCCGCGGCGGCGGTGTGAGAAGTGTCCTCTACTGTCGCCACGTACAAGCGGCTCCGGGATGACAGCGATCTGTTTGTGGCGCAGTCACTGTGCCGTACTAGCAGGAGACAGCAATAGGGGAGGATAATCCAAAGGAGCCCTCCCAGGGTACGTATCCCGACCATCTGGGACATGGCCCAAAAGGGACGCAGCAGCAAACCCGCGTTCCCGGGGCTCCAAGAGAAGTCCACGGCAGGTAGGTTTAGTCGGTGCAAGTCTGACATACCCACCCGCAGACACTTTTTGCGGGTGGCATGCGAAGGCATTCCCCCTGCCTTATCAAAAAAAAAAGTCTAATTTAAATACAGAACCCTTATTCTCGCCACAAGATCGCGTAGATGCAAACTATCCACGTTTTTTTCTCGTTCACACTTTTATTACCATACGGTGATGGTTTTCCATTGTCTTCAGCAATAAATGTCTAAGTAAAATTATGCGTGAAAGAATTACTTTTTAATAGGCATATACCGTTACATGGGCGTTTAAAAATCGCTGCGCTTCGATCGAAACGGCTAGTGCGAAAGTAACTTTATGGTGATTTTCGGGATATTAGATTCACATGAATGTAATGATTGGATTTTATTTTATTAGTACGCTTCGTTTTACGCTTGATTTAGTGTATGGTGGTCTTGCAGGGTTTAATATTGGATGGTAATTTACGACGCTGTAGAGTTTTTTATGAATCGAGATTAAGTTGGAACTTTATTCGTTAGATAATAAATAAATAATAAATAAAATAAAATAATGGTTTATTTCTCTCTTAAAGGCGCATACATCGTGTTGTTATGTTAAAAACATTGTTTAAGCATTTAATTAGAAAGCCTTTGAGAGAGCTGGAGTCTGTACTAGGCTCGAAACCTGTATAACAGATCTCCAGGCTCCCCCCGTCTTGGACATAAAGTTTAGAGGCTTATTTACATATTCCAAATTAAACAAAGTTATAAACTAAAGTTTTGAGAGAATAATAATGTTACTAGAATTTGTAATGTGTTACACATACATGGCAAAATAGGAAATAAAACAAAAAATAAAAAATTGTGCGAGAGTTGAGTGTGTGAATGTGTGTATTTGTGTTCTAATAATTTTTATTTTTGAGTTAGAATCATTTTTTCTGTTTCATCATAGTTTAAGTTACTTAACCACTGTGTATTTATAATTGGTCCTACGCATAGGGTATACACCCAGCGTTTTATTGGCCATATTGTACACGAAGCTACTCAGAAAGCAATAGAAATTGTGCCGTAGTTGTAGTTACTAGTAGGTAGTAGTAGATTAAGTATAATAAACTTCAATATGAAATACAGTAAAACTACGCGATATTTATGTCCATAATTTGGTGGGATATGCAACGCTTGGCAGGCGGGTTGGCGATCGCAGTATGATGGTCATAGTGCAGAGAGACGCTACGCCCCCTACCGGGATGAAATGTCGGTGGCGATATTCTTTGCCATATGCCACACGGCAATGAAGTGATCACAAAATCTCAGGTCAGAAGGGCTTGAGCATAAAACATTTGTGTAAAATTTTCAGGTACTTCCATGGACTGAAAAAGGATGTTTTAATGCCACACTATGTTCAACCCCAGTTACAGTTTATTAATGGATTACATTATATTTTAATTTATAGGCTTGTTAAATATTATTTTAAATTATTATCCTTAAATTGCTTTAAAACCCAATAATTTCAAACGTCATTTTCTTAACTAACCCTGTGTAGTTAAACAACTTCCTTTGTAACAACCGACTTCCTTTGCAAATTACGTATAAAAAAACGAAATAGCACTAATTAAAGGACTACCTTCCATTATAACACCAAGTCAATAATGAGTGCTTGATAGCCACAATTTGTCACGACCAATTTTGATGAAATTATAAACGGTGCGCATGCGCATCTAGTGCAATTTTCATGCCGGGTGTAATGAGATCGCTTAAGTTTGTGCTAACATTTAACACTGTTACAATAATTATTGTGTGGTAAATACAGAGAACTCTTAGAATCCGCATTTAGTAACTTAAATTATATTTTGATGAAACTATAAGCCGTGCCACTTTGTTGGTCACCCATCTATGAACTGGCCGCGTACTTAGGCGCCTAACCTCAACGATCACTAAAGTAACGATGATAACAACTGCCCATTGTATGAAAGCTCTTGTTAAAGTTTACTGCTTATTCCTATAGCTACTAGTAACTTCCAATGTTTTTGAGCAGTGAGTATCTCTTCTGGTTGCATAATTGTTTTTATTCGCGGGGTACTTTACAAACATATAATCGGACACAAATTACATCCAGGCTCAGAACAACTATTCATGGGTCACACAAATAGTTGTCCGGCACGGGACTCGAACCCGCCACACGAAGCGGCGAGGCGTCTGTCTTAGCTGCTGCGCCACACGTGCACTGTACGATATAACTACTGTTTCGTCTAATTATTAACAGAATCTGAAGTTTGTCCTGTCAACCACCTTCAAGTAGAACGTGTATTGTTTTAATTTGCAGTACCTGTCCAGCAGGAATCCGTTTTACTGCACATTCTATCTTGCAGCATTTAAATAGTAGTAGGTAATTCTTTCGACAATTTGTTGTAGACCCTGATCAGATATTTTTATAGTTCTCAGTTTTATAGAATTTCAACTTTTGCTATTAAGTGGGTGACAGTGCAATTTTTTTGTAGTTTTTTTTCGTTTTTTTACAGTCGCCACAGCTGACTAAGAGCGGTGCAGTACCGGTATATCAATGGTATATAAATCAATTATACTGTAACGAAGATATTTTATTCATTAGACTTGGATTTTAGCAAAATAACATCACTCTTTTCCTTATATTTCTCAGCACATCAGCAACTCTATCTATCAATTATTTTATAGAAAAAATTTAATTCTAATTTTAAATGTGTTGAAATTCAAAGTAAAACGTCTTTACACACGCTTGACTTGAGGAGTAAGCTGGTGAATGACAAGGCCGTTATGAAAAATGTGATCGGGCGAGGCGAACAGAAGTGGAAAGCGTGATATAAGTTAGTGAAGGTAGAAAGAGAGAGAGTTACATTTCATATATTACTGAAGAGGCAAGAGAGATAGGTTAGGACATGTTTTTTTTTATCTCTTTCTTTCATAGCCAGTTACGTTTCTCATATCTAAGTTAAGCGTGTTAATTTAGAGCCACAGAATCCCAAGCCCTTTTGTCACTTATATAATCAAGTTTCGTAGTAAACCCTGTTACACAATTTGGCTTTTATATTCTTTTTAAACTTATGTGTACACATTTCTCTGATATCACTGGAATTTGGGAATCTTAAACGTTGTCCCCTGAAAGATTGACACAGTTTTGTTAATTATAAAGAGCACTGCATGTTATAATAACATTAAAATTTGTGTTTATTTTCTTCGATATTATCTTATTTTATTCCAAGTATATTATTAGAGGTGATTTATACTCGTACATACATAGTTAGGTAGATTTCGTAGTATTGGCTAAAAACTAGCGCAAATACGTACAGAAATTTGGCTAAACTGCCTTAACTAATAGTGTAAGAATCTAAGGCCTTTTAATTCATAATAAATTTTAAATTGCTGGCGATTCCGCCTTTTACACCATTAAACTAATTTAAAAGTCATTACATCTATCTCTTATATAGCTCGCATGAAAATAACAGAACATACATAAAACTGGCAAAGAACTACAACTGTTTATATAATATGAACCGGGCACGTCCTAACATGCCGCTTATCTTCCCTCAGTATTTTGCGCCAAAACTAAAGAGTATTTGTCCTCTTCATAAAGACTATGTTAGAAAGAAATGCAATTACATAAAAATTTGTTAAGTTGGTATTGCATAGAATCGAGGGCTATTCTAAAGCTGGTATCAAACAATATCTGCTATACATCATTTGTGAAAGATCGACTCCTCTTTTCACCTTGTTCGATTAAGAACGTCTAAGACACACGTTCCGCTGGTAACCAAGTGTGAGAGCATCTCAATTTTTTATCATAATTACGGCAGGTGACAACTATGGGAGTTGATATCATTCCTCTATTGTGTTTCTATGATGTTTCCTTTACAACGCCGCGGTAATTATACGGGTGGGTATTTCAGACAGGCGCGCAGCGTTTATGTGTTAACGGAAGTGACGGAATAAACTGTATCTCTTTAGAAATTCTCATTGATATTTTGAGTCTATTTCAGATAATTTATGCCCTAATGCTTGTGGAGATATTGTAGTATGATGGATTATTGCTACTCAACATTGCCGGAGATCAGATAGATGGCCCTAGATGTTCTCTGATAACTTCAAGATGTTCTTGGCTACTAGCTACTAATAAAGTAAATCTTGCCAGTGATACCCAAACAATATAATAATAACAATCGAAAGTTCGCCTGGGACATTATTCACACACGGCCGTCTGAGACCAAACGAAGTTTAGCTTGTACTTAGGAACCAGATAACTGATATACTACATTTATTTTGTAAACAATACTTATATAGATAATTACCCCCAGACTTACCCTCGGACAAATAGACATGTTCATGCACACAAATATCAGTTCTGGTGGGAATCGAACCCAATCACCAACGACGCCAACCGGCCCGTCAATTTGGTAAGACGTAAGAATCAGAAGTGGGTCATCATTTTCGGCGGCCGAAACATGATACCATTCGAAAAGAGAATACATAAATCACCTATATAACTAAAGAGTAGAGTAAAGTCCCTCAAGCATTTATTATTACCTACCTACCACTATGGAAAAAGCCTTGGCATCTACCAAACATCGTACGTATTATTTAGGAATTAAATTAATTGGTTATTATTTTACTAAATTAATAATTTGAACTATTATACAGAATAACTATAACAATAAAAAATTCGTTGGTTATTAATCTACTAAATTAATCATTTGAACTATTATACAAACTTAAGACAGAATTTGTAAAACAATAAAGAATTAGTTGGTTTCTTAGTCATATTAGAAATTATTTGTTTGTATCTCAACGTATAAGCCGTCACGTTCAGTATCTTTTCCCATATGTTTTCAAAAAGAATTGCTGATAGTTTTATTGAATGTGCTATGCTATGATTACAATAATTAACGCGGATACAGCTTCTTGTGGTTTGTAGGAAGTAACAGTTTACACATATGACTATATAGGTGCTTTTCTTTGAAACAATAATGAACTGGATACCACCATTGAAGTGCCAAGGTGTCATCTGATCTGGGAAATGTAACTGCTTACGAGTATTGGATAGGCTGAATGTATGCAAAACACATTTTCCTTTTTGTAACAAAATCAGCAATTTAAAATGCATACAATAGAAAAGTTTTGTACAACGTAGATTTGTACGACTTTTGGTAAATAAGGCTACAATCATCATAAAAAATTAAAGATATTGCTATAAAGCATCCTAAATGTTAGAAAATTAGAGCCTAATTAATTGAGAAAATCTAAATATATCTTTTCTACTTTCTACATTTTTAATTAATTTGTACATTAGTTAATTTTACAATCTAAATATATCTTTTCTACTTTCTATATTTTTTATTTTTTTGTCCATTTTAACTAACGTAAAATTTGTGTGCCTTTGATATAATTTAAAGTCAAAGTCAAAAATTATTGTTCCGTAAAAAAATTACATTTATGTGGAATCGTCATATTTTTTTTACCCTACCGTGCAGTGTATTACGTGGCAGCTACTGAGAAACACTGCCAGAAGTCTCAGCAGCAATCCTTTTTTAAAATAAAATATACTTAAGATTAATTACAATCATGTGTGTTGACTCAGAACAACTCAATCCCAAGCACTTTTATCACTTAAATAATCAGAAATTTGGTAATATGCCCTGCTACACAATTTGGCTTTAATAATTCTTTTTAACTTATTCGTAGACAATTCTCTAATATCATTGGGAAGTTTGTTATAGAATCTTATACATTGCCCCATAAAAGAGTTACTTTTTAGGGTTCCGTAACCAAATGGCAAAAAACGGAACCCTTATAGATACGTCATGTCTGTCTGTCTGTCCGTCCGAATGTCACAGCCACTTTTTTTCCGAAACTATAAGAGCTGTACTGTTGAAACTTGGTAAGTAGATGTATTCTGTAAACCGCATTAAAATTTTCACACAAAAATAGAAAAAATAATAACTTTGGGGGTTCCCCATAATAGAACTGAAACTCAAAAAAAATATTTTCATTGTATCCTTACATGTGGGATATCTATGGATAGGTCTTCAAAAATGATATCGAGGTTCCTAATATCATTTTTGTCTAAACTGAATAGTTTGCGTGAGAGACACTTCCGAAGTGGAAAAACGAGTGTCCCCCCCCCCCCCCCTGTAACTTCTAAAATAAGAGAATGATAAAACTGTAAAAAATATTTGATGTACATTACTATGTAATCTAACAACGAAAATTGGTTTGAACGAGATCTAGTAAGTAGTTTTTTTTAATGCGTCATAAATCGTTAACCGCAATTTACCTTTCATTTAATCAACTGATATACTTGCTGCTGCGGAACCCTTCATGGGCGAGTCTGACTCGCACTTGGCCGGTTTTTTTTTACCTTAAGTAGGTACCCATGTTTAATAATGTGTAGCATAAATATTACACACAAGTTCTGCTTTTGCTCTTACCATAATTCTGTCACTCTTTTGGTTACCAAACTAACAATAGGCACTTCGATGTACTCGTGTGGTCGATTCCAATTAGCCAAGTAACACAAGCCTGACAGAACTTAACGTGGAGTGAATTTAACATCATTAAATGAAGACATCCTCATATTTTGGATCAAGTCTGTCCAAGCCACCTTTAGCTCCAGCCCATCTTGCGGTGGCATAGCATCATAAGCGTATCTATATCAAGTTTTATATGGTCACCGTAGCCTAGTTGGTAGTGCTCCTGCTTACGAAGCTGGTGGTCCTGGGTTCGAATCCCGGTAAGTGGAAATATTTGTGTGATGAGCACGAATATTTGTTTCGGAGTCATGGCTGTTTTCTATGTATATAAGTATTTATCTATCTATATAAGTATGTATATCGTCACCTGGTACTCATAGTACAAGCTTTGCTTAGTTCGGGGCTAGGATGATCTGTGTGACATTGTCCCTAGATATTATAGATACTAGATATTATATAATAGGTGCAAAGAAATTAGCACACAATCCGCTTCTAAAATTCCAATTAAGTCATACTACTACTTGGTAAATAGAATTTTTATTGAATAGCCGGTTTTAACAAAAAAAATTGCCGGTTTGAAAAATGGATATACGACTATGGATATTGCGAATAATTTTGCGGAAAACTTTTCTTCAAATATAAGTAAAACTGTCCTAAAATGTGACACTCAACTTTTAAATAAAAGCGACTATTGTAAACCAGCCAAGGTTTCTTGTCGTTTCCAACAAGTTTCACCAAAAGCCGTTCTCAAAGAAATCAGATCTCTATCTTGTCTTAAGGCTCCAGGTATAGACGAAATCCGTGCAAAGGATGTAAAGTGTATCGGTACGGAGATTGCAGGAATAATAGCAAAATTTATCAATACATCAGTCAAACAGAGCAAATATCCTAAAGAACTCAAAATGGGGGTGATAAAGCCAATACATAAAAAGGGGTGCCATGAAAATTACGATAATTACCGACCAATTACAATACTTCCTACGATTGATAAAATAGCAGAAAAAATAATAGCAAAACAATTCTATAGCTTTTACAAAGATAATAATATCATTACAGACAAACAATTCGGATTTCAACCTGGTAAAAGCACAACCCAATTACTCTCCAAATTTACTAACACTATATTTAACCACCTCGATAACAAAAAGCATGTATTTGTTGTATTCATAGATTACAGTAGGGCATTTGATACCCTTAAACATGACACTCTCATAGACAAGCTAAATGACTGTGGCATTCAGGGACCTTTGAGTGAATGGAGTAAAGACTATCTCATGGAAAGGTCATATGTGGTCAAAGTCGCCAACACGATAAGCAAAGAGGTAACAGTATCTGAAGGCACCGCACAAGGCTCAGTACTAGGACCTCTTCACTATATATCCTACGTAAATGATGCTACCAATATTATAAAAAACTGTGAAATCTATCAATTCGCTGACGATACCTGCATTATATCAGCAGATGAGAATATAGATAAAGCTTTTGATAACTTACAAGCTGACTTCACACTATTAGCTAAATGGTCACATGATGCCAACATGATTCTTAATTCCAATAAAACCAAACTTATGTACATAAGTTCGAGCTAAAACAGAAGAACATTCAACCGGAAACTAATAGCGCACTCTCACTTATGTCTACACACAAACGTATGTAACATCTCATGTACACAAATAGAACGAGTAAGTAAACACAAATACCTGGGTCTCCTGATTGACGACAGACTCAAATGGAATGAACACATACACTATGTAAGCGACAAATTAAGGGCAATTCTTGCAAAATTTCACCTAATAAAAACTAAGATCCCTTACACAACTCTCTTATACTTATATAAATCACTAGGTGAAAGCATTATCTACTATGGTTTAAGCAGTTACGGCAGAACATTTAAATCTCATATGGATTCAATATACAAATTACAACTTAGAATAATGAAAGCTATAGTACCCCACCAAATAAAAAATAAATTTAAAGAAAACTATCGGAAACTCTTTCACCACTGTCAAATTATACCAATACACGATCGGGTCAAGTATGCCCTACTTATTGAAAACTACTTCCATCAGGACATACAACACGTGAAACACCACAATAAACAGACACGAAGCGCAAAATATAAAACTTTAACTTTACCTACATACAACAACTGGTATGGGAAACAGATGATTGAGTACCAAATACCAAAGATAATCAATGACCTACCTTTAAATATTAAAAACCAAATTACTCAAAAAAACATGCACAAAAAATTTAAAGATTACTTCTTGAACAATATTGCATTATACTAAAAGTCGGCCAGTGTGGTACCGCACACTGTTATCGCTTGAGCATTTATCCTACTCGTATAGCTGCGCTGCGGCAGGTACATAGTTGTAAGCCCGAGATGTTTACGAGTAGTAGTGGAACTTGTTTTATGGTGCGAGTTAGTTGGATGTATTATAGACTGTTAATGAGTTAATCACGAATACTGGTGTACGGACAAACCTGATTAGGTTTTTGATACACCGGGAACAACTTATGTAATTTTTATAATGATATAAATGGTTAATAATAAATAAAAAAAAAAAAAAAAAAAAAAACTGAATAATAGGCACTAGTTTTTTAGAGTTCCGTACCCAAAGGGTAAAACGGGACCCTATTACTAAGACTTCGCTGTCTGTCTGTCACCTGGCTGTATCTCATGAACCGTGATAGTTAGACAGTTGAAATTTTCACATAATAATATGATGTATTTCTGTTGCCACTATAATTAAAAATACAAAAAAAACACATATATATATATGTATATATATTTAAGGCGGCTCCCATAAAACAAATGTGAATGTTTTACTCGTTTTTATATGGAACCCTTCGTGCACGAGTCCGTCTCGCACTTGGTCAGTTTTTTTAATAGGTCTAATAGGAATAGGAGGTTTAATAAGACTTGTTTTAATAGTAGCGGCATTTTTTTAACAACTTGGTTCTATGTCTTGTCCTAATTCCTGACGCTCTAAGTGACAGCTAGAACCATCTACGGATTAAGAACAAAAAACTAGATAAGACTGGATAATTCATATAAAAATATTTTTTGTTATTACCGGTAGGACAACTCCACGTCTATGAAAACACATGAACGGCAAGGGTGGTATTTGCATAGCAAGCAGTACGAGTCTTATCTTTTATGTGGCTTTGACTGTACCTATATTTGCATTTTGCAACTATTTTTATATATTCTATTTTAGGTTTTAGCAACTGTTCTTATTAAGCGTTAAGTGTGAAATTAAAATTCTTATCATAACAGGTTCATATGTCGGTCTCACCTTTGATCTAATTAGGACAATCGACATGGTAGTCACGTGCGTATGCGCAGCCCTGCAAAAACTGTGGCTCGTTTGCACGAACGAGTTGGCAAGCAAGTTTACTTGAAAGGCACATCGAATAAAATAGATAAAAAGACGTTATTTGTCGGTACCTATTATATAAATCAATTTATTCGAGATCTGATGTTTATAATTATCAATAAATCTAATACAACCTTTTTTAACTAGTTACTTAACTAGTAAAGTAACATGAGAAATATTTACTTATAGAATCTGAGATATACGTTTTTAGATACACAACAATATAATCGATATTATTTAAATTGATTTTAATTATTTTTATAACTTTTCTTTCTCATATTCCTCTAACTATATTTACACATATTGTCTTAATCCGATTACAACCTCTAGCTTGAGCTGAAAATGAGTGCCTCAGTTGTCTGTGGCACATCGCTGAACTGTAGCCTTTTAGTCACAATAATATTTTTCATATCGATATTAAATTCCATATGGTATATTCCACATCGAATCTACTCTGATAATGTATTTATTTCTTAGCTATTCTCCGATTACTGTCTTTACCACCTATTTTCCCTGTACTATTTCACTTGTTGTTGTTGTTATATGTGCAATTTTAATTTAAATATTTTATAGTTATCCACTATAAATATCGATTAAATCTCATTTGACCCATTCCACCTGAATTGTCTGAGGCACAACGCTGAACTGTAAGCATTTCAATGTAGTATGTGCCACATCGAATCTACTTTGATAAAGGATTTAATTCTTAATTATTCTTCGATTATTGTGTTTACCAACTATTTTCACAGTAAGTACTATTTCACTTGTTGTTCTTACATATACAATTTAAATGAAAAAAAAATCACTTAGTTCTCCACTATGAATATCCATTAATTCTCATTCAATCCATTCGCATAACCATAATTTGGCTATACGAAATAATATTCACGACGTGCCTTTCAAATTGATCATTGCATTAAGCTCCACATATTATTAATAATAATAATATATCCTGGGACATTATTTACACACGGCCATCTGATCCCAAACTAATCAGAGCTTGTACTATGGAAACCAGATAACTGATATACTAGATATATGTAAGTGCTACGAACTACTAAACGAAGGCTACGATAGCGAATGCGCCAGTTACTATCTACTCAGTGAGCATATCAAACGCTCCACAAAAGCGCATCTGCTCAATATTAAACGAGCCTTGTAACCGGACATTTAAAAATCTTTAAAACGGCCACGATACGTTAAATATGTAAACGGTACATATTTAATTGCAAAGTAAATGAGTATCAAAGTATGATTATGCAGTTGCGCGGTTATGTTTTGCTCGAATCCTGTTGATAAAAACTTGGTAGCAGTGTGCTTATCTTCTATGCCAATTTGTGTGCCGTTTTTATTATGGCAATTTTTTATGGCAGGGACTCTAGATTTGAAAGTTTATCCAAAGACAAATTGTAGACAAGCGATTTATTTCTTGAATAACGAAATCATTATTAAGTTATTTGTAACATTTCCCATAAATCGTTGGACTTAACAAGTAGAACTTTATTTTCATATGTGGACAGGATGGACTGGCCTTTCAGTCTAGTGGTTAGAGAAGCTGACTGCTAAGCCAGAGGTCAAGGGTTCGACCTCCACACAGGACAAATTTCTGTGCGATGAGTACGAAAATTTGTTCTTTGTCTGGGTGTAATTTTTCTATATGTGTGTATTTAGAAATTCCTATATAAGTATATTTATTAGTTTCTGGTTGCCATAGTACAAGCTCTACCTAGTTTGAGATCTGATGGTACTAGTTACTATTTTTTTAATTATCTCCTTCTTCCTTCTGCAATGCTTTCTTTTCTCAGTTTCTATGATCATTAGAAAAAAACATTTGAGAAAATTAATCGCTTGAGATTTAACTTAATCATTTGAGAAAATGTAGTCGCTTACTATAGGCCTTATAAGAAGATCAGCAATACTAAGAGTTATGCTCGGAGTTTCACTGCGAGATCGTATCAGAAATGTCTTAAACTGTAAGCGAACCAAAGCGATAAGCGGAACACATGGTTCGTAGAACACTCCGGCCGCTGGGGTTTGCCCCCTGGGAGACGCAACGTGGGGAGGCCGCCCATAAGGTGGACCGATGATATCGTGAGAGTCGCAGGATGTATGCTGCTGGTCAATCCTTTGTCCAGTAGTGGATGTCTTTCGGCATTTATGATGACACAAGACCAGCCATTTGGGAGATCTTTTGGGTAAAGTAAACTTCCGTGTTCATGCCCGCTTGAGTATGTTTCGCCGGACCGTCTCAACTGGGTTGTGTTGAAACCCACTGAGTTTGTTCCGCTGGGTCTTCTCAGTTGGGGCGCATTGGATCTGGTGGTAGCATTAAAGCGCGACCGTCGTTATTAACACAAGGTCCGCCATAATCATAATACCTAAATATAGACAGAACCATTCAAACAATATGTAGTAAAAATATAGCTAAAACTATAGATTTTGATAATTAAACTTAAACATAATCTCTTTGACAATAACTTAATACAAGCTAGCTAAATATCATTGCTATTATAAAATAAATTTTATAAATGTTTTCATACAATTCGTGTACCTAAATATCTATGTAACCAGAAATTAATAATGTATATAACTATATTACAACAAAGCTTTTTAAAGTCTGCGTGAATAAAAACAAAAAAAAAGCTTTTGTCCAGCAGTGGATATAAATATTTGGAATCATGATGGTGAAGGCGATAGTGGTACATTATTCTGAGACACGTTTTTGTAAGACAGCAGTACTAGGCCTTAAGTCGTGGCAATACTAACTGATTTAGAATCAAGTCGGTATCTCTGGTTAATTATGTTCAATGAATCTGATGAAGAGCCTGATTGAAAACGTGAAATGAGTAGATATTGCCGTTGAGTCACGAATTCTTCAGCTGCACGTCATCTAGAGTGCCCACAGAATGACGTGACAGTGGTAGTACGATGTGCATGCCACTACTTCGATTACACCATTCTACATCCTATTCTAAGATAGGGGTCTTTAAGGGCATTGGATGTTTGAATGTGTGCAAACACACATATTTCTTTTTGAACCAAAATTGGCATAATATCTGTCCTGAGTTGGAATCGAACCCACGACCTGCGGCGTGAAAGGCAAGTATCTATCAACCACGCCAAGCAAGCTGAATCTCAAAAATGAGAAATTATAAATATAGTCATCAGCCGGGTCTCGAAGCAGCAACCTCTACTAATCCGGGGTAGTCTATCTGCGTTAAGATACGAACGATACACACTGGCAGATCAGACTCATTATGATGAAAAAAATAAAGCTGATGATTGATACCTACATCCTCTGAAAGGATTTTATCAAGGGAATCCTTAATTCGATCAGCCATTGGCTGATTGTACCCCCAGATTGGTAGAGGGTGCTGGTTCGGTGGTATTTTCGTCAATACCCTGACTGTTTACAATGTTGCCAACGCAGAAAAAATATATAGTTACCTATCGATGTGTGCACATATGAATATAAATATCTTAGGACTAATAACACACTGCCATCTGATCCCAAACCAGGCAAAGCCTGTACTATAGGCAGATCAAATTTAGGATTCCTTTGGTCCTTTTGATCTGTTCCTAGCTTTATGCAGAGCGCCTATCCCAGATTGATAGAGGGAGCTGGTTTGGTGGTAATTTTGTCAATACCCTGACTGTTTACAATGTTGCCAACACGCAGAAAAAATATGAATCGATTTACACAAATAAATATCCTTAATATCTTGGGACAACTAACAAACTGCCATCTGTTCCCAAACTAGGCAAAGCCTGTAGGCAACCAAACAACTGATAAACATACTTATATATCTCTAAATACATACATACATTATACTACTAATATTATAAAGGCGAAAGTTAGTGACTGTGTGAGTGTGTATGTTTGTTACTTCTTCACGTATAAACGGCTGGGACGAATTTAATAAAATTTGGTATGGAGTTAGCTGACACCCTGGTTTAACACATAGGCTATAATTTGTAAAGTTTAACGCAGGTAAAACCGCGGGACACAGTTAGTGATAAATAAATTTCCCTCAGACACAGAACAAATAATCGTGATCATCACACCTCCACGTCCTGGTTGTGGATCGAACCCACGATCTATGGTTTAGCAGTCAAGGTCAGTATCCACTACACCAATCAGTATATTTCACTACTGGTTTCCCGACACCTCACCCTTTTAAACTCACCTCTTCAAACCACAACTAACCACAAAAGTGCAACCGTAATTCACACCTCTATCCACAATTACCAATGCTAGTATGACCTAGTAAGTATAGTCCTACTTCCATACAATCAATTAAAGTCCATACACACGTTATCGTCTTATAAAACAATCAAGCAAGCATGACACGTGTTTGGCCGCTAAATTATAGACGAGATGCCCTCCAAGCGATCGAGCGAACTTTCGATATCGAAAGATAATCAAAGGTTTACGCCTCATTAAAATGTATGTTCTTGATGGTAGCACCGTTTTTATATTCGTGTGGGAACGGGTTGGAATATATTACTTCCTTACTTCATACTGGAAAGCATGTTGTTAATTCGTGAAATTTTTTTACGGCCTAGGGCGACAAACAAGTAATCTTGATAGATATGATGAAATAAGAAATCAATTGAAAAGAAAGTAAATCCGTCAAATTACAGAAAAAACTTGAGAGGTGTCATGGGACACCCGGATGGAAGGAAGTTATTTCTTATTATTTATTATGCATAATCGTCGCGACACCACACTGTTCAATGCGAAATAGAAATGAAAATATCTGGCTCTTTCTACAAGAGTCTCTCTCTTATAGAAAGAGCCAGATATTTTCATTGAGAGACAGACTGAGAAACATGCGCACGCCGCACAGCTGCAAAAAGTGTCGTGACAACTTTTCGTAAGATTTTTTTCCGTCTAGCCCCCTTTCACAACGCGTGATAAGGAACTTCGTTCCAATAAATCGAATCCGTTTTGTAGCAGGAAATAGTAGGATACTAAATCCTTTTTCTTTGATATCGTTTTCGTCGTAAAGATTGAGACTGATTCGTCAGAAACAATTCGTCTAGATTAAGCTTGGAGGCGTATACTGGCTTCCAAACCACCGAGTGTCAGAGTTGTTTTAGCTGTCCAGTAGCCCTGTGACATGGTTTAATGGGATCTAATGCATATAGAAAGCTTTACGTGCCCTCTAAAGCACGGAAACTCTCAGGAATTTATGCATTTTAGGGATCACCCATCTGTAGACTGATAGGGTGCCTCGGTGTTTAACCTCACCGATCTTTATATGATCGGAGAAACTGGCTATGGGCATTATAAGCATGTCTTGGGGACGGGCGTCTACTACGGTAGTTTGTAGAGAAATAATTATTTTCAATTTCTTGTTTTTATTGATTAATAATCCCCGGCCTAATGGCGCTTAAGCTATTAGTCAATGAGTCCAGACGTTGAATATAAATTAAGTCACATAATTAATAGCTCAACATTATAGCTTTGAAAATTAAAAATCGCACAACTAATTCGCAATACTTTAGGGTTCAAATGCCAAATGGCAGCTTATTATTAAACAAACTGACAGCCATCTGCGCGCGCAGGTGGATCCGTACGATGCGCGCGCGCGCAATTTCGTATATTTTTCCTGTGTTTTTGTAATTTCGACGGTTTTATTTGAATTTACGATTGTGGGGAATGTTTGGGGCAGAAATTATTGTTGGCTTCTGGAATTTATGGAGTAGTGTTGAAATAAGTGGAGTATGGTGAAACAGAGCAGGAAAAATAAAGTATTGTAAATATATTGTTGTATTTTTATATATGTCATTTAAATAAATATATTTTATTATTATAAGTGATGGAGGCACATGCGTGCTGCCAGCGTGGCAATCAAGAATACCAGCGCTGCAGCAAATCGTTTTTATTATAGCTTAAATTAACGCTGGCATCCATTCATAGCACACTTGTTGTGATTTTTTTTCTTTGATTTGTAAAACAATGGTGCCATAATTAAATAATATTGACCTCATACTGATCGTTTCAGATTGCCGTTCCATCTATTCAAAAAAGGGTTGTAATGCACAACAGTTTAATAACTGATTTTGTAAGCTTAATGTTAATGATTTGTCCAAAGTTTTATTCAATTTGGCTTACTGGAACTGAAAGCTCCACTCAATGACAAGAAATACACAAAATATAAAACTACACATTTCTCTACCGGGGATCGAAACCATATTTGTTTACCATGCACATCTATTTTCGGTAGTCTGAGTTAGGGTTAAAAATAAAATCTTGGAGGTCTGAACTTTTACTAAGCTTAACGGTAAAAAAGCAAACAAGCACCTGATGGTATGTTATCACCGCCGCCAATGAACACTCTCAACAGCAGAAGGGGCGCAACTCGTTGCCAGTCTATATATAATAAGGAATAGGCTGGCTTCTAGAAGGTAGCTATGTCATACCGGATCGGAATTCCTTCGCAGTAAATTGATTCAGAAAGTCGTCGAACACTGTATGTCACCAGTGATGACTTACAGAACAGAGACGTGGTCGCTCACTATGGGCCTTATCAGATGGCTAAAGGTCACCCAGAGAGCAATGGACAGGGCTAAGTTTGGAGTGTCCCTGCGAAATCGAATCAGAAATGTTGAGATCCGATATAGCCCGAAGTATTGCATATTGAAGTGGCAGTGGGTAGGGAACATAGCTCGTAAAACAGACGGCCGCTAGGGGAAGACGCAGTATGGGCAGACTACAAGATGGACCGATGATCTTGTGAGGGTCGCTGGTTCTGCTGGATGTGGGTAGCGCAAGACCGGCAATTGTGGAGCTCTTTAGGGGAGGCCTTTATCTAGAAGTCTTTCGTCTGGTAGTGCGCGGTAAGAAGTTTCTTATGAAATGTAACGGTGGTAGAGTAAACGTAAAATATATGTAGGAAAATCAAGGATAACTTTGTGAGGGAATTGTATTATCTACGAGATAATATTAGTGTAAGTAACATTAAATATAAATTAAAAGCATACTATAGTTTGCAATTGTAACGTAATACGAATATATGTACTTTACAATTGTGAACTATATAATACCTACCTAGATGCTGTGAATTGTAATGTTAAGTAGATAAGAATATAAGTCGAACCTAGTTTGTTTGTCAGCTACACAACGGACTACAAAAGTAGCACGCACAAGCCTAAGAGGTTTTTGTGTTACTATTATTGTTTCTATTTATAATATGTATATTTTGTGTTCGATAAATAAAAATTTAAAAAAATATATATGAATGGTATCTAAAAGTTGAGTTTGTCGATTATCTTACCGTTAGCTGAGTAAACGGTTCAATGGGTTAAAAAAACACACAAGCACATGGATCAGTTCTTTATATGGCTTAATGCTTCTTAATTTGTAAGCCCCTGGTCTCCACACTAATGAGAAGAAATTTGTACGGATCTCCGAGTGATGCTTCCTCCGTTCTACGCCCTCTGTTGGTGAAGTAATTTACGTACTTTGTTTTACAAGATTAGTAAAGTTTGGAAATACCCGTACGACATATACTAACGTAACGACCATAAGCAAAAACATCGTTACATGTCCATGAACCGTCGAGTCCATCATGTGTTCATTTTATTTACAATCATAGTTCTTATCGAGAAATTGCAATGCGCAGTAGAAATTTGATACATAATGTATAAGATACTAAAGTCGGTTGGTCTGCAAAAAGTCTAGTTTTCAAATATAGTTTAACTTTTTATATATAATCGTGGTTCGTAGATTTATATGAAACTAGCGGCCCGGTACGTGCTTCGCTACGTATAAGGCATAATAATAAAAAAAATATTATTAAGTTCATTTATTCAAACAAAAAAATATTTTAAATTGCTAAAAGATGTTGATTTTACACTTTTTCAAGACTTTTATAAAATTTTGTCTACGTACAAACCTTTCCTGGACTTCCACGAATAATTCAAGACCAAAATTAGCCAAATCGGTAAAGGCGTTGTTGAGTTATATCATTACAACGAAAAGTGGCATTGATTTTTATATATATAGATTTAACTGGCCAATTTGTAGCACTTCTTTATAGTTTATATTGAAAACGTCTCTTCAAAATTTCTTAACTTATCTCTATAAGTTCATTATTTAATGAATAATATATATCAGTCATTTTTAGAAATAAAAGTTTTGAAAAAATGGTTAAAAGATTTCTATTCTTTTTTTTTTGCAATTCAAACTTGTTTGAGGGCATTGAGCACTTTTTTGGTGAACAGAAATCATTGAGCTCTCCTATTCGTCACCGAACGCTTTCTATAAGCTATATAATAGGTCTTTACCTATGAAATTGCCGTTTTGTATGAAAAAATTTAAACGAATTTTTTTCATGAATTTTTTTATTTGTATTAATCGAAGTAATCACCCATGCAATCAATGCATCTTTGCCATCGCAGTGGCAGTTTATTGATGCCCTTCTTAAAGAAATCAGCTGGACGGGAGGCAACAAATTCTTCAAAGGCATTTTGTACTGCCTCTCGGGTATTGAATTTTTTTCCCGCCAAGAAGTTATCCAAATTCTGGAAAAAGTAGTAGTCTGTAGGCGCACGGTCTGGTGAGTAGGGCGGATGACGGAGAGCTTCCAACCCCAGTTCTTGCAACTTGGAGACCGTCTGCTGTGCAGTATGAGGTCGCGCGTTGTCGTGCAGGAGCAGCGGAGACGAGCGATTGACCAATGCTGGTTGGAGATGCGCCAGCTTCTCCATCATTGTGCTCAGTTCTTCACAGTACACATCTGCAGTAATGCTCACCCCGTTTGGTAAGAAGCTGTGATGAATCACACCGGCGCTAGACCACCAAACAGTGACCATCACTTTTCTAGGGGTAAGTTTTCGTTTAGGGCATTGTTTAGGTGCTGAACCAGGATCCAACCAACTTGCTGAGCGCTTGCGGTTATCAAACAGAATCCATTTTTCATCGCAGGTAACAATGCGGTTCAAAATTCCTTCATTTGTGTGTCTGTTGAGCAGTGCAAGGCACGTCTCGACGCGTACTTCGCGCTGGCGATCATTGAGTTCGTGGGGCACCCATTTGTCAAGCTTTTTTACCTTGCCAATTTGACGCAAATGGACCAATATTGTTTTGACGCTAACGTCGAAAGCTGCTGCTAATTCAGCCGTAGATTGTGTATCATCAGCTTCCACAACCGCCTTTAATTCGTCATTGTCGACCAAAGTCTTCGGACGACCGCGAGGTTCATTTTTCAGGTCGAAATTTCCAGAACGGAAGCGAGCAAACCAATAACAGGTGGTGCGTTGGTTTGTAGTGTTAGCTCCGTAAACGTCGTTGATGTTGCGTGCCGCTTGTGCCGCGTTGCTGCCACGACGGTACTCATATTCCATAATTACTCGAATTTTTAACGTATCCATGATGACGAAAAAGATTGAAATGCGATGAAAATGTAACACTAATCAATAAAGAAATGACTACTTTTGGAAAAAAGAATCCATGTTTTTAAAATAAAATTAATTTGAAATTAGAATTCTTAGCCAAACAAAAATTATTTTGATTTGAAATGGCCAGTACTGCAGAACGGCAATTTCATAGGTAAAGACCTAATATACTGTATGCATATGTGTTCTTTTAGGGTGAACAAAAAGCGTGAAACTCGGGTCATCGTCACCGCACGCTTCTCATGAGCTAGAGGTGCACTGTGTATATATGTAACATAGATAAACCTCCTAATATACATTATATACAAGATGTAACGTAATTAACGCACTCCCTCAAACACCCAAATTAGAATATTATGTTGTAATCATAATACATACACTGTTATTTACTAAATTAGTTTCTTGGAATAAAGTTTATTTTTCTTTATTTTGTATTGAATGATGCAATTGGTATAAATACAAATAAAACTGCGATTTTAAAAGTCTTATTACTTTGACTTACGGTCCATTTCAATTTGTTTTGACAGTACAGGGTAAATATGACAATAATTTCCGTAGTTTTAATTATTTTGAAATAAAACATTACCTATATTAAAAATGATATAAATCGATTCAGTAAACGATTCTGAACAAACTATTTTCAGGGTGTGCGTTAATTAAGTTACATGTTGTATATACAAAGAGCGTATCTCAATGTGAAGTGTCAGTTATTATATTTGATGGGCCGGTTGGTGTGGTTGGAAAATGCTTGCCTTTCTCGTTGTTGGTAGGAATCGAACCTACGACCTGCGGGCGGCGATATTTGTGTGCATATACATGTCTGTTGATCCTGATTCTGGTGGTGTCAAAACTGTACATTGAATATTTTTTTTAAATACTTGTGGCGTGTTGTCTACAATAGATATCGAAGCCAAAGTTTTTAGAATTTTTGTCTGTGTGTCTGTTTGTCTGTTGTATGTCCGGGCTAATTTACTTCAAATTTTGCATGAATATTACTAAGAGGTCGGGTCAACATATAGGCTACATATTATCACGCTATCACTTACGGGGGAGGAGCTATGATAATTTATAAAAGTTAACGCGGGTAAAACCGCGGGGCACAACTAGTTATTTATATAAGTATGTATTTTTAAAAGAAAAGTAGTATATTTAATATACCAGTTATCTGGTTTCCATAGTACAAAGTCTGCTTACTTCCCGGAGCCGCTATGAGTTCAGTAGCTGCCACGTCATGCACTGCACGGTAGGATAAAAGACAAAAGTCAAAAATCATTTGTTCCGTAAAAATTAATATTTAGGTGGAATTGTCATTTTTTTTGACCTACCGTTCAGTGCATGACGTAGCAGCTACTGAGAAACACTGCCAAAAAACTCAGTAGGAAAAATTTACGATTCCACACAAATGGAATATTTTAACGGAATAAATGACTTTTGAATTTAACCATGGCTTTGAAGACATGCATACAACTGCGCTTGAGCATTTAAATCGAAGATAATAGAATAATTGTCTATTTAATCCCGTGATGGAAGGGTTCCCTGATTTATTGATCGTGAGATTTATATCTATACTTCTACTAAGGTAGTGGAAGAATTAATTCGATTTTAGTTTTAATAGTTATAATAATAATGTCGTCCAGGCTGAATTTCGGCCACGGCGGCCAGTCTCAATGGAGACTGGTCAACTGCGCAGGACATAATAATATTATAGTGCACAAGTGTGTGCGCAAACTCATAGGCACTTTCTATTCCATAACTCTCATGATCCGATGGAAGACTACGTCACTAGTAAATTGAGATTTGGAAGGATTCAGCTTAGATATACTGTCATACATCTATATCGAATTTAAGAGCTTTGCTTTTTTTTAATTATTTATTTAAATAAACGGTAACTTAGGTCTAATACATTTTTACACTCGCCAATCTTTATTGGGACTTTCTTAATTCCTCGCTTACTTCTCGTATGGGCAGTGGTTACCGTAGTGTTAGAGTTGCTCAAGCCGCCCAGTAGGCCTCTGACATGGCTTAATGACTCCCACCGGGACCGACAGCTTAACATGTCCTCCGAAGCACGGAGACGCTCAGAATTATACCACTTAGGTGATCACCCATCAATGGACTGACCGCGAGCCTAGTTGCTTAACCTCGCTGATCGCTTACGGACCGGTGAAAGCATCTAACTATGAGCGTCTCATAGTATCTAATAGTAGTAATAATCCCTTATACAATGAAGGCGCTGTTAATTCAAAAGGTTAACGACTTACTAATTATCGTATGGGCAGTGGTTACCCTGGTGTCAGAGTTGTTCAAGCCCTTAACGACTCTCACCGGGACCGACGCTCAGGAGACCCTCAGAAATTAAAACAACTTTGGCGGTCACCCATCTATGGTCTGACCGCGAGTCTAGTTGCTTAACCTCGTTGGTGAGAGCATTGAGCTATGAGCTTATACAATGAAGGCGCTGTTAAGGTCCAAGTTGACGACGGCCAACACGTTGCTGACTGTACTTGAGCTCAACAAGCGCGTAATAACCAACTTAGGTACATTTATATAACTCCATTACTAACCTAATAAAGTAAGAATTAATATTCCAAATTGACGTCAAAATAAATTACATACCATAGATACGTGGTTAAACACAATAGTCACTTATTAAACCATAGTTTGAAGATAATTACGTGTTTGTGACGTCACCATGCCGTCACATCCAGTAAAGATGGCGGCAAAGAGCCCAAATGCTACGCTTGCGTGAACGGAAAATGTACTTGACTTACTACTGTGTACACGTTAAGACAGCCGCCTCGCCAATTCGTGTACCGGGTTCGATTACCGCAATGTACAACTATTTGTGTGACCCATAAATAGTTTTTCTGAATCTGAATGTAGGTACTTTGTATCTTTCAATGATATGTATGTAAAGTTGACTCAAAAAGATAGATAGAGCTAAGATAGATTGACGGGCTGGTGGGCGTGGTTGGTAAATACTGGTCGTGGGTTCGATTCCCACCCAGGACAGATATTTGTGTGCATGAACATGACTGTTTTTACTGAGTCAGTAGTTATATTAGTAAGTATGTTTTTACAAAATAAAAGTAGTTATCTGGTTTCCATAGTAGAAGCTCTGCTTAGTTTGGAACCAGATGGCCGTATGTGAATAATGTCCCTAGGATATTTATTTTTTATTTATATATCTAATGAGCAACAATGTAATGATGGTGAATAAAATGAGTAACAATGAGTAACCTAGTTTAATAATAAATTTAGTATAACTTAAAATAAACTATTAAGTAGTTAGTGTTCAGTAATCAGTTAGTTTGTCAGGGTGTCCACATCTTGTCATCTTGTCGCTGTGCAGTAACCATGCGATTAAACCGGGTGCGCCAAAGTTAACCTAAATTTTTAACTCCGATTATTGGAAATCCAAAATGTTCTACCTAAAATTTTTCATCCTAACAATCACAATTCCTAACTACTCTGTTTCTAATGTTCATAATTCCGAAACATTCAACTTCATAATGTCAGTAGCAATAAACATCTATTATATACTTATATTTGTTTTCCTATATTTTCTCAACATGCTTGAAGAGTGGGAATACATTCGAAAAAGAAGGGGAGTAAGTGGTTAAGCGACATAATATTTGGCATTTGGCTATTTAGTGGCAGGAGTATCGAAGTTTTGAAGGATAGACTAGAAGAATGATAGAAAATACCAATCTTGACGTCTCCGTATTCTTAATTTAATTTCTAAGAAGATTAAAATAAAAAAATATATTGTTCATTAATTTTAATTTAATACTTTATTTTAATTAAATAAGTTAATTTTTATTCATAAAACTTATTTTAATAAAAAATATATTATTGTATTTAAAATGAAAATTTTAATTATTTTAAAAAGTATATTAATATTTAATAAGTGAATTTTAATATAAGTAAAAATCAGTAAATATAATACACATATCAGTCAGTTCCTTATGTTTCATAATTATTGCTGAAAATATTTTTATAAGTACCTAGGTACACTTATTAAATGCGTCACCGTACGATTTTTATGATAATTATTGAGGCACCTTACCTACTCTATATTCAAATAGACGAATAGCAAGCCGCCTAGTTTGGACAAGAATAATGACGACTGTAAGTGCAGTGCATTGGTTAGTTAAGATATCCTCGCTCGTACACACGGCTACATATCAAGCTATACTTTTCCAATATAAGCTGACCTCTCATTATATGGAAATCCTATACAATGCGAGATCAGGTTATACTGGAAATGTATAGCTTGATATGTAGCCGTGTGTACCTCGGCGCCCTCGTGTTTGGGGCTGGTTCTCGCTCAGGACGACCACAGCGACTCAGTTGGTATTGAACCTGCTTTCTGATCCATAGGTCGCAGGTTCGATCCTCGCTTAAGATAAATGATTTTATTTAATCGGTTCAGTTTCATGGGTACATTTTTAAGTTACGTCCACTATTTATATTGTATATAGGTCTTACAAACGGACGAAGGTCTTTCGGCTGATATGATGATGATGATAGGTCTTACAAATATACGTCCTGTAGCAGAAACTACCCCAAACAGGAGACTATCAAGATACGTCATAAATGATGCCTAATAGTCTTTGTAATATATCAGTTATCTGGGTTCCATAGTACAAGCTCTGCTATGTTTGGGATGAGACGGCCGTGTTTAATGATGGCCCAGGATATTATTCTCTTTTAATTATTATTTTTCTATGAAATAAATCTTCATAAATTATCCTTCTAAAGGGAAAAATTATACACTCATTTAAATGTATACGATTTCTTTTCTTCCTGAATAGAATTGTTAATATAAATTACAATTGTATTCAGAAATAATTAATAAAGGTAACTACCGACGGTCTTTGTTTAAAGCGTTTTAGGTAGGCAATAAATGGTATTACTAGCTAGAAGTTGATTGTTAAAGTCAATAAAAAGATATATTGTTGTATTATTGTCAAAAAAAATAAATCAAATATTAGTATTTGTTGGACAAAACCCCTATGAAATCTAGATAACACAAAATATTCTGTTAAAAAAATATTAGATTTTTTCATTTATATGAATATATTACTTATATTATTGCATTATAACAAACGTTACACGGTTACACATTTACCTATTCTTAAAATTTATTTTGTAATAATTTAACTATACCTAATGTGTAACTGTTTTATTTCCCAATAAAGTAAAATAAACAAAGAGTTTATAGTCAGCTGTATTTACCAGTCCGTTAATCTACGTAAATAATGTCGTCCTGGTTGAATTTCGGTCATCGCGGCCAGTCTCCATAGAGACTAGTCATATGTGCGGGACATGTAATATTACTTATATTGCACTAGTGATGTGTGTGCACACAAGGGCACTTTCTATTCCAGTACTCTCACGATCCGATTATATAGGACCGACGGCTTTACGTGCTTTCCGAGACACGGGGGTGTAATAACGCCAAGATTTTGAGCTGATCAGAAAAATCTCAGCATCACTTTTTGGCACGATCCGGGATGTGGAACCTGGACTGAATTATCTGCAGTTCAACACGCTACCGCTAGACCAATGAGGCACGTGCGGTTAAGCTACATAAATAGGTGGGTAAACACACGCATCGATATATATAGCATACGCTACCGGTCCCGATTCTAGTTAGGTAGGGGAGACCGGGGCTACAAGTTCCGATTTTCAGTTAACTTCAAAATTTGTTAAGAATTTTCGACTTTAATATACCTAGGCTGCAATTAAAATCAGCCTACATATTTCACTTTGCTGTTAAGATAGTATTCTGGGTCATTTGTTGTGAGATTTATTTGTTATTAATTTTTTTATAACCAAAGCCGGAAAGTAACATCTTACCCCAACTCGGGGCAAGTTGTTCAGAAGCCGGGGTAAGTTGTTACCATATCTGTTAATGCTATTGTTTGTGAAATAATAAATAATAATAGATTATACTAGGTCTGTTATTCAGCAGTAATTAATCAGCAATTAGGTAAGGTAAACATAAACATATATGTTTTAACATTTAACTATTATTTATCCTTAAACAATTATTGAAGTCACAATGAGCAGTTCTCAAAACTTGCATCTCAAGACTCGGTAATTATTTCAGTCCTAAATAATTTTGTCTAATCTTTGGCTTAAAATATCAATTATATAACATAAAGAAACAAGTATGTAACTATAATTTGTATTTAAACAATTAATAAACATTAAGAGCATATCAAATAACTTGCAGCTATAAGACATAATAATCTTTAACCGTAATAATTATCAAGGCTGATTGATAATTATTACGGTTAAAGATTATTATGTCTTAGGTTGAAAATTATAATCATAAATACATAAAGAAATGCCATCATAGGCAAAAATACAAATAACTTATAATTAATCTTCTGAAGATATATCGGAAAATGCCTACAACTGGAATAGGGCCAGTTCTTACAATCTTGACGCTGAACACATTCTTCTCCAGCACGTGAACTAGAGTAACTTACAGTACACTAGGCAATAATACTTTAAGCTGTCCTCTTCACTGTCAAAATTTTCACTACTTTTCAATACCTCGTTTGATCGTTTAACAGATTTCCCCTTTCTTTTTCCATTTCCTTTCTGTATTTTGCTCTTCTTTTATGTTTTTCCTTTTCTTTTATATGTTTCTTTCCTTTTCCTTTATATTTTTATTTCCCTTTCCTTTATATTTTTTTAATTTCACTTACTTTTATTTTCTTGCTTTGCTCTTCTGCTAAAACCTGTTTCTCAGGAGTATCCGTTAGAATTGTGGACTTTCTTATACGTCTTTTGTGCGTGCAAATCCTTCGAGGTGCCTTTGGAAAACGATGTACAGTTTCTGGAGGAAAAAAAGTCATGCTTTCCAAGTTGTTCTCCAATAACACTAGAAGATGGAGGCAGATTAACACCCCTGATGGCCCTGGAGCGCTTATTCTTTTGGCCGAAGGACGAAGAAGATTGAACTACAGTTTAATATATGCTGAGTTATCTTCCTGTTCTTCTGTAAATACGGTTCTTGCTTTTTTGTAGCCAGTTGTGATATTTTCTTCTCCAGATCTTACTTTTTTTACGAATCTGTAAAATGTCATATTGCAAATGTGGCAATAGTTTTTATTTTTCTGCATTCTTTAATAACTGCATGCGCTGCTGTTTGCAGCAACTCCTTTGAAACTGAACCTCATGTCGTTTTTCGTGTGTAAGTCCGCATGCTATGAAATAAAATAACAATATTCATACCTCATTTTTGGTACAAATGATTTCGGGCAAGTAGTTCCGAGGTCACAACCTGCCCCCAAAAAAAGGAACATCTAACCCCAATCATAAGTGTTGAATGAAAATCAAAATATAGGTTAGGTTACAAAACATATGTAATTTACGGATAGTGTATCACACCAATATATAAATCTTGAGATTGAAATAATAAAACACTGAACGCTAATCGTTAAAATTCGTGACACTGACCAAAAATGCTAAATCCGAAAATAGTTACTTACGTGAATTAGCGACGCACGTGCTCCCGTTCCAATATTCCCGGCGGCACTGGCCTGTCAAAGATGGTCGCCATCGGTGCGCTGTGGCATTGCATTTTATGACGCGTTTAAACAATATTCCTATCCCTTCTCCTCGAGGAGTTATTTCAATCGGAACAACTTACCCTGGTAACTTCTAGCCCCGGTCTCCCCTACTAGACAATAACTCTACCACATGGACTTGACGTGGCTTTAACCATGTCATAAGGTCCATGTGTGTGGTCAAAATAGAATATAAGATATACATTGCCATAACCTATAGTACGTATAAAGAAAGAAAGAACGAAAATATTTTTATTGAACACATACATATCTATACCTAAGAAAAAAATACTTAGGTCTGTATCATATATAAATTACCTTATCTAAACTACCTTGCTCGCCTATGATAGTGTCCCACTGCTGAGCAGTTCCCCCTTGGGTTTCCAGATTTCCCTATCTTTTGCAATTTCGGGCCAGTCGTTACAAAATGAGTTCAGGTCATCACACCATCTCCGTTTAGGCCTACCGCGTTGACGTTGACCATTTTGAGGAACCCAATTGGTTGTGATTTGCGCCCATCTTTCTGTGTGCAGATATATCAAAAAGGTTTACACGATTGTGCAGGTAGGTCTCTTAAATTAACCGTCACTAAACAGTATTATAGTGTGGGCTAGGGCTGTGGCGACTAACATCAGAATAACGAATATCATCACCCCATCTCACCTCCTGGGGGGCGTAGAAGTCGACTCGAGGGAATATCTACCAGAGGACGGGCAGCAGCTTCCTTCTGAGTACTATAACCATATTACTGCGATCGCCAACCCGTCTGCCAAGCGTGGCGATTATGGCATATCCCCCCAAGATAATTCTTGGGAGACGCTTGTTCCGCAGTGGACTACTTTTAGCTATAATTATGAAAGAGTATTCTAAACATGTGTACCTACTTCATTATGTATTTCGATTAATGTAACTTTTTATAATAAGTATTAAATATTGGAAAGAAATTAAATATATATCAACGTTGGTAAAGAAAAAACTTTGGTTTATTAACTAGGTAAAACTGTGTAGGTACTGACATTATAAAATTTACAATACCACAAGAATTTTGAATTTAAAGTGTTCTAAAAAAGGTTCGATTCGTAACAATAAGAACAAGAATTCTAAAAAGTTGTGTCATAAACAAATTTGTCAACATACTACATAAGACACTACCTCATAGATACAGCTAATTCATTTATAGTGCACCTACCATAGTTTTATCTGCATCACCCAAAGGTCGCCTGGTTGAAAATGCCTATGGCATTAAGTCCGCCTCTGTATCTACTTATGTGTGCATTATGTAAAAAAAAAACAATTGTCATATGCCAATAAAAAATAAAAAGTCAGCAAAATTTCCAAATACAAAAATTCTTATTTTAACACATTCGAAATCCGTTATACGATTCAATCACCTCACGGTCACGGCTATCAATCGATCCAACTGTATCGACTCACGGTTATTATTCACCTCATAAATTAATAATCGGTTAATAATCGAATCACCGCAATAGGCCAGCACTGATTTTTGAAACGGCCCATTCTACACGCTCGTAGTTTATTGATGTCGAAATTCTAGATGTGATTGAATATAAAAATTTTATTAAATAAAATATATGCATGGTGTTAACTTTAAATATGCTAGTGAAATTATCAGTGGATAGAATTTAAAAAGAATCGAAATGAATGAAGCAAAAGAACAATGCATTGTTTTTTTTCTTATTTGTGAGAATAAATATTAAATACCTATAATAACACTGGTCTGCGAATATTTTTTTTTGGAAAGTTTCTTTATTAATCGGTTAATATTTGTTTTAATTGTCTTAAAAGTAATAGAAAAGGGCATTCATATGATATATACCACGTCACGTTTATCAGATTTAGATGATATAGCATTTGAATACGAAAAATAACAAAACAAAAATTTAATAAAATTAATGAGAATCATTTGTGAATATTTTGTAAAGTTTTATTGAGTATGTAGCTATGAAAATACTACATTAAGGTACACATAAAGAAAAAAAAAAAATGACGTGTTTTTTTTTTGAAAAAACGCTGCGTTTTGTTGGTTTTCGTTTATGATTTTTTATGTCATCTCTGTTTATCATCCAGAAATAGTCCGCCATCATATTAACGTCCCAACGACCTTCATATCTTCTTTCCATCTCTTTTATGTCCTGATGAAACAGTTCATTTTGTTCTTCACTGTAGTCGATTAGATTTTTTGGACTAGATTTTTTGGGAAACAATCAATTTGAGACTTCAAAAAATGAATTTTCCGACTCATATTGCAACCTAAATTTTTTTAGGCGTTTATCATTTCCGGCACAATATTTTTATACTCAGGATCTTTTGTGTTGCCTAGAAACTTAGATACGACATTTTTAAAGCCATGCCAGGCATTTCGTTCCAAGGTTGTCATCACTTTGTCAAGTTCTGTATTCCTAATCAGTTTCCTGATGTCAGGTCCCGTGAATATTCCCTCTTTCAACTTCGCATCAGTTAAGCTAGGGAAATATGAAATACTTGAAAGTATTTCCATCATGCGGTAATGCCTTTACAAATTTCACCACATGCTGCCACCATGAGATCACTGTGTTCTGGATTTTGTGATAAAGGCATTTTGAAGCTATTAGTGTTAGTAGGAACTGGTATGGGTATTGCCTTTACAAATTTCACCACATGCTGCCACCATGAGATCACTGTGTTCTGGATTTTGTGATAAAGGCATTTTGAAGCTATTAGTGTTAGTAGGAACTGGTATGGGTATTTCGGGCCCATGTGAAAAAACATTTTTTTGTTACTTTTTCTCACACGGGAAAGTCAGGTTAGTAACAATAGGCTATAGGATGATTGGTCATAGAGTATAGAATAGAAATATAGATCATGGAATGGATTAGGTAAAAAAAAACAAACTAACTTACCAATCTAACGAACTATTATATATTTATCTATATGCAAAAAGAATGCGACGTGATACGTTAAAACAAAGTTTATATTTGCTATATAGAGAACAACATCTACATGTTTGTGATGAATATATTTAAAAAACTTTTTCATCGCAGACCTGTGTAATTATGCAATCTTAAAATAAAATAATACAAATAGTTATTTATGGATATATTGATTATGGAATTAAATTCATTGTAAATTATAGAATAAAATAATTACTGGGTTTATAAATAATATAAAACAAAACTTTTATTTCTTAAATATAATTAACTAAAAGTCCATCAAAATTTCAAAACAAAATTAATATTATTAGCACTTTCTTACTCAATAATGATTTAAAAATGTCAAATTAGAACGATAACCTCGTACTTTTATTATTAATACCTGGATCCAAAGTTAATTTGCAGTAGGTAATGCAACATACTCCCAAAACATACATTACTACACTAAAGCAAATTTAAAATTATTTTGCAATGGAAATTTAACATAAAAAATGGATTCATATTCAAATCAAGATAGTACTTAATTCAAAAAATGGGGAACTAAACCACTAACAGAATATATTCCCCTTCGAATTTCAATTTTAAATTAAGAAACGTACAAGTAATGGAAGCAGTAGAATGAACATGATGAATATATATCTAAAACTGCCAGTAATATATACTATACCTACTGGCTTTTTACAAGTTTGCTGGGAAATTAACTGCATACACCTGACTGGAAATTCACATTTATGAATGTATATACTAAGACGTTTTGATTAATTATGATATCGATCACAAACGCTAAACATTAATTAGCAGTCTTAACTTCGTCAATCATTTCATCCTAATAAAAAACACTAAATTATTAGCATTATTAACTCAATAATGAGTTACCACTGTCAAATTATAACGATTACCACGCATAGTCTATTACTTTGCAATAAATTTACTGCATTAATAGTTAATTCGCAGTACCATCCTAATATATCAGTCATAAAATATTTATTACTACACTAAATCAAATATTAAATTATTTTGCAACGAAAACGGATTCTATATTCAAAACTAAATATATTTTTTAAAATTTTAAACATATGAAATCAATGTTAATTTATTCACAATATAAGTGAATTCATTCACATTCGAATTTCAATTTAAAAATAAAATGGAACCATAGAACAAATGGTAGCCGTAGAATGGACAGTGATGAATACGTATTTAAGAGACAGTTTGGTAAGTGTACCTAATTAATTCCCAACCAAATTTAAATGAAAATTAGATGATATTTTCAATACACATGTGGCAGAGTAGCTAAAGTAGTTGTCTGGTCCATTCTTAGTAGTTCCGAGTCTGGGTACAATTTGTGTCCGTGAATCACATATTTATGCCACTTGATAAAGGAACTTCTTTTGTCTAGTCCAGGCGTTCCTTTTATATAAAGAAAATACTACAATTACTAAGCTAAAAGTAGCAGATAATTAATACGACTACTTTAATGTTCCTTTATTAAAATGTATTGATTACTAACTATGCACCGCGGTTTTACCCGCGTTAAACTTTATAAATTATAGCCTATGTGTAAATCCAGTGTGTCAGCTAACTCGATGCCAAATTTTATTAAAATAGCTTCAGCCGTTTAGACGTGAAGAAGTAACAAACACACAAACTTTCTCCTTTATAATATTAGTAGGATTGTAATCTATGCTGTTCAGACGACGGCAGTGAATACACTTGCATGGATGAAAACGTCTTTACTACCTATCATCACCAAAGTGTACTTTTCCACTGACTCTTCACCAATTGTACTTCACATGACATATATAAAATGGGAAATAAAATGTTTTAGGTAAGCCATAAATTATTGCAGATATTCCCCGCGGTATTGCAAGCATTTATTGTATACCTATATTTTTTCTGGGTCAGACCTATTTCCATTCCACATTTCATTCAAATCCGTAGAGCCGTAGTGGCGTTATTAACAAACATAAAACATAATATTACTTAGTTATCATATACTTTTTTTTTCATTTGTTAAATATTATTAAAATATTTAGTTTCCCATTTTATTTTGCTAAAATACAGGACGCATTTAGAATTTTTCACTCCGTGCTAGATCCGTCAAATTTTAACTAGACGCTGTAACATTCAATTTCTAACCCTATCTCGATTGTAATACAATTCAAAGTCGACTATCACATATCCATGAGCGAAAAGCGTTGAGAATTTTTATGTTTCCGAAATCATTAATTGTGTTTAATCGATTGGATACGTCTATTGTTTTTTTTTTGTTACACTTCATACGTCCGGCATGGACAAGTGTTAAACTTTGGGTTTATTGTTTTCTATTAATAGGCAATTTGTTAATTTTAGTTATATAAAAACGTGTGATTTTTATGTTGGTAACAGATAGAAAGAGCTGCTACAGGTTTTCGTTGAATAAAAATCAATCAATCATGTGCTTTGATATGAATTAATGGAATAACTGAAATTTTATATTTAACATCGAGTAACTACGCAAAATCTGTAAGAAAACATTTGTAATTTTAATCAAGAACTAAATGAATAAATAAATCAGTATAATTTAAATCTCCAAACGTCTTAGGATAGAAATTTGCGCACCTTGTAGAAGAACACAGTGCCCATTCATAAAAATGATACCACTGTTTATAACCAGACTTATGCAAATAAACAATTTGATTGTATCGAATCAATCAAGCTGTTTTAAAATTTTAATTATTAATTATCGAAATTGAATTTAGAAGTGATATGATTATTTTTCCTAAAGCTTAAAACTCATCTTTCATCATTATATTACTATCCCTAAACAACGCAAATTTTAAAATTTTTAATCACATACTTTGTTAGCTTAGAGTGAAATTTAAATTTAAAAATAAATATTAAATGTATGTATTTTAATAATGATACAGTCACTAGATTAAAATAGAATTTACTTTATAAATCATGTTACAGGCCCTAATGAAAATGGTATTCATTTCCTTTTATATTATAGTGCTAAGTACTTTACATTCCATTAAATCTGTTCCTGTGTACCTTATAGAACCTACACCTCGAAACCAAAAAGTGGATACTCACCTTTTTCCATTCCTTCGTCTTCTTTTGGTGGCATAAACAGTACCAAGTTGGCTTGTGTGCGGCTGCGGCGGAGGTCTGAGCAGGCTAGCGTCCACGCATCCATCAAGCGCGTAGCCAGCCTGCCCAGTCCAGCCCCCGCACAGCTGCAGCTTTGATTCTGTGGCTATTTTGACGGCTTGATCCACTGGTCCCAAGTTCAGGCTACTGAGAATCACTTGACGGCCGCGACGACATAGGGTCAATAATTCATGAGGTGTTTTGGGCACAAGACCTTTTTGCAGATCCTCTTTGTGAGAGCGTTTATATAGTCGTTATTTTGATTATTTGTGCTGGTGATACTGCTGAAGTGAACCAAAAGCACGAGATATATGAATAATAAGTTTTCTGATTTAAGAAATGCTAATGGTATCGAAGGTCAAAATCTTGAAGATCTTGACATTGAATATAAGAGTCAGTAATGCATTAGATGCAACATTTAATTCCAACTAAGAAATGTCTGTCCTTAAAACAATTTATAAATTTTCATTTTTGCTTGATTGATATGTGGTTTGATTGAAGATATTTCAAATGTCAAAACTGTCAGTTGAACCTATCAATTTGTCGATTTTACGTCTATCTGGATATATTATCATGTACTGTGTACTCCAAATTTAATTGCAGGCACTTAAAATCTTGATTGTATTGGAAACTCGTAAACGAAGACCTCGAATTAGATGTTCCTCGCAAAATTCGTCTGATAGCAATTAATTCATCCGGTTATAGAGGCCAACCGTAAATTTTAATTGTTCCTTTGTTTGGAGTATTGTTCAATACTTTAGTTCCCAATTATTTTTGTATCCACAATTATTTTGTTATACGAGCTCCAACGTATCAAAAGCTTCACCGATTTCACCACTCGTTTCAATTTAAAATTCTTTTGTTTTAATTTCATCTAGCATATAGGTAGGTACTAACAATGAGCGGATTATTTACAATTATAATTGATTTTATATTTCATCTACAGCGAGGTAAATTTACACTCAATTTTCATTGTTATACATATTGCACGGAAAGAGAATTTGATTGGCCTTCAAGAATTCCTTACAACCAAAGAAAATATTTAAATATGTCTATTAATCCTCAATGGTTCACGAAACTAGCTCTAGATCGATATTAAAATAGCTTTGGAAGATTACGAATTGAGCTTGTTTGAAAATTCTTATTGGAAGAATTTCGGGTGCTAATCAAAATCTTGAGTTGGATCAACTAATCATAATACACATAATAGTTGTTTTATTTGTCAGATTTATGTAACAGGCTGCTTTCAACCGCCAGAGGTCACTTTTCAGCCGATCGATCACAACACTAAACACAAAACATTCGCTTCAACACTTTTCATATCATCTTTGTTTATATCATTCTAACCCATTACACGAATATCCATTAGTTTTCTGTAAGTCACGATAATATTCAACACATTGTCACTGCACGTTTCTTTACCGAGTTTGTAATTTATGAAAGCACGTGGTATAACGTTAGGCAATGTTGTGGGAGCGCGTGGCGCAGTCGGCGAGCGCCCGATATCGTTTGGAGCCCCACACTCATAGACCCCTAACGGAGGAGGGAGGAGCTTGCCGTGACCACGCCCACAGATCTCAACGCACCAATCAAATCCCCCGGCACTTTCGAAGCGCATACGGGGACGTACTGAGTGTACATTTTTATTTTTCTCAACAATTGCGCTCGACTTTTTTCTTTTGCGCTTCTGTTTTTTGTATAGTTTTGTTTTAAATTGTATAGGTTTTGTTTGCAATGTCAGTTGCAATGTCGACGTTCAAGAGAAAGGATAGTTGGCATTTGTAAAGTGCATTCAGTTTCGTGGAAAATTATATTTTATTACCAAAATGGTATCTATAGTATAGCTATGAGTTATTAAAAACATTCGGAATGTTAAATCAAAAAGTTAAATATTGATTAGCGGTAGAACCTTCGTTCTGGTTTCTTTTTTTATTGTAGATAATTGTCGATAGATAGGTAGGTAGGTATCATCTGTATTTTATATATCTAACTATGTCACCTTATCAAATAATCTAAACAGTCCCCGTCCCGAATCTATCACCTAAATACTAACTAATCTTAATATCTGTGCATTTCTTTCTAACATAGATCTTATGAAAAGGACAGGGCATCTTTAGTTGCGAATTTAGTTTTGGCGCAAACTACTGTGTAAAAATAAGCGCCACGTTAGAACCTGCCGACTAATTATCCGCCTAATGCGCTTATTAGTGCGCAGTTTTTATTAGTTTGACAGTTATAGTATGTATGCCCTGTTCTTTTCATACAAGGTGTATTAGAGAGAGATGTAATCCAGCAGTAGTTTTCCTCCAGCATTTTTTACAAAAATATATTTCATAATAGTAATAATCTGGGACATTATTCACACGCGGCCATCTGATCCCAAACTAAGCAGAGCTGGTAGGTACTATGGTAACCAGATAACTGATATACCTATTACATATACTACATTCCTTTTGTAAATACCTATATACCTCATCATATCAGCCGAAAGACGTCCACTGCTGGACAAAGGCCTCCCCTAAAGATCTCCACAATTGCCCGTCTCGCGCTATTCGCATCCAGCAGTTTCCAAAAACCCGTACATGATCATCGGTCCATCTTGTAGGGGGATCCTATATACCTACTTATAAATATAAGTACACCCAGACTCAGGACAAACAGACATGTTCATGCATATAAATATCTGCTCTAGGTGGCAATCCAATCCACGACCTGCGGCGTGAAAGGCAAGCATTAACCAACCACGCCATCCAGCCCGTTGAACTTGAAACAAAACTTATTACCTGCAAGAGCTCTTTTTGATCGCCTGATTCTTGTAGGTAATATATAAATAAGTTTTGTTTGTTATTATTATATATGCCTACCTATAACACCTACGTATTTTAAGTAAAATACATATCAATACACCACGGACTTAGATAAAATGTCGTATAAAACATACCTATCCATTATTTTTCATGTAACCAACCTAAATGCGTCCCCTGTTTCCATTGATGACGTAACAAAATGGCCGCCAGGCAAGGGCGAGTTTTCGCATTTTCCCCTCGGCCGCTCGGTATGACAGACGCTCCCTCGATTCAAATTGTGTTCTAGTTTTTGTGATGATTATATAAAAATTTGTTTATTAACTTATAAATTGAAAAAAGAATGTAGGTATAGCTTTTAATAATAATTAATTCTTGTATAATGTAGCAGTAGGTTGGCTAAAATAATGATGAGAAGAAGAAATTAAAATAATAGCAGGACAAAACTGGACGGCTGCAAAATAATGGACCGATGGGAAAATTAGGAGGATTCTTTTGCCCATAGAGGGGCCTTAAGATAACATATATTAAATCTATCCTTTTATTATTCTGATTCATTGTCTATAACGTTGACTGCACGTGTGGCGCAGCGGTTAAAAAGTTGCCTCGCCACTTCGTGTCCTGGGTTCGATTCCCGCACAGGATAACTATTTGTCTGACCCATAAATAGGTTGTCCTGTCTGGATGTGTCCATCAATTATGTGTTTGTAGAGTAGGTACCCCGCGTCTGTTTGTCAGTCTGGGTGTAATTAGCCTGACGGTCACCATAGCCTAGTTGGTAGTGCTCCTGCCTACGAAGCTGGTGGTCCTGGGTTCGAATCCCGGTAAGTGCAAATATTTGTGTGATGAACACGAATATTTGTTTCTGAGTCATGGATGTTTTCTATGTATATAAGTATTTATCTATCTATATAATTATGTTTATCGCCGCCTGGTACCCATAGTACAAGCTTTGCTTAGTTTGGGGCTAGGATGATCTGTGTGACATTGTCCCCAGATATTAAAGAATAAAAAATTAGCGATATAAATATGTATTTACAAAAGAAAAGTACCTAGTATATGTAGTATATCAGTTATCTGGTTTCCATAGTACAAGCTCTGCTTAGTTTGTGATCTAAGGGCCGTTTGTAAATAATGTCCCAGGATATTATTATTATTAATAATTATATCTAAGGCTCTTACATAGAGAGGTAGTGCATTATAGCAGTGTTGGATCGTGCCCACATATTGATAGGTCACGGTTTGAAATCTTAGTAATAAAATGCAAGTGGTACACACGACTACATATCAAGCTATACATTTCCTTTATAAGCTGATCCCGTGTTGTATAGGATTTCCATACAATGACAGGTCAGATTATGTTGGAAATGTATAGCTTGATGTGTAGCCGTGTGTACTGCCAAAACCTTTTTTTGTCTATAATACCGAAATATAAAAGTACTGTTTTAAACTTGTGCCGTATTACTAGAAAGTTTAACATATTCTACTGTTTCAATTGTCACAATTTAACTTGTCATGCTTGACCATGGTAGGAGAGCGATTAATTAACCCCACCGCCACCACTACACCAATGGGAGAAAATATGTAAAAATATGGTCTTATTTATCGATTTATTTGGGCTTAAAATAAAATAAAAAAGGTTTTTATTCACGTAGACTTTAAGAAAGCGCTTGTAAATAGTCAGAACATGTTTGTAGTAATATAGTTGTATACATTATTATTTCTAGTAACAGATATTTAGGTACACATTGTATGAAAACATTTATAAAATTTATTTTATTATAGCATTGATATTTAGCTAGCTCGTATCAAGTTATTGTCAAGAGATTATGTTTAATTATCTAGTTTGAGTCTAATATTTTTACTACATATTGTCAATGGTTCTGTCTATATCAAGGTATTAGTGGCCAGACTCAATGGAGAGTACTGAATTTTATATACCTAGGTACTAGCTGTGCCCCGCGGTTATACCCGCGTTAAATTTTATAAATTATCACAGCTCCTCCCCCTTAGGTGATAGCATGATAATATGTAGCCTATATGTTGACCCGACCTCTTAGTAATATTCATGCAAAATTAGATGTAAATCCTTCCAGTACTTTTTGAGTTTAGCCCGGACATACATACAGACAAACAGACACACAGACAAAAATTCTAAAAGCTATATTTTTGGCTTCGATATCTATTGTCGATCAGGCCCCAGGTATTCTTTAAAAAAAATATTCAATGTGCAGTTTCGACTTTCCTACGATTTTATTATATGTATAGAAGATGTCACTTTATCAAATAATCTGAACATGCCCCCGTCCCGATTCTATTAATTACTAGCTGTGCCCCGCGGTTTTACCCGCGTTAAATTTTATAAATTTTCTTTGCTATAAACCTCACGGAGCTCGAGACCCTTCCAACGAATGCAAAACCGTGGAAATCGGTTCGTGCGTTCTGGAGTTATAGCGTCAGGAAAGAAAACCCGACTTATTTTTATATAGTAGACTACCTAACTAAGCTAATCTTACTATCATTGTATTTCATTATAACATAGTTCTTATGAAGAGGACATCTTTCGTTGCGAAATTCGATTCGATTTATCTGGGCATAGTGGCCAGACTCAATGGAGACTAGGCATCTGATCTGGACAGAGTATAATATACATGTGTCTTCGAAAATACCGGTACACTTTCTAATCCCTCGCTCTCATGATTGGATTGGACAGTTAGCTGACATTATCGTGACGTCAGAGGTACAAGACCGACGGCATTGCGTGCTTTCCGAAGCTTGGGGGTGTAACACTGACAAATTTCAGACTTCGGACTACTGCTAGGTGGTTTTCTGGTAGAAAAATATTGACAACACTTCTTGGTCCAGCCCGGGGTTTAAAATAATAATATCCGGGAACCTTATTTACACACGGTCATCTGATTACAAACTAAGCAGAGCTTGTAGGATGGACACTAGATAACTGATATACCTACTATATATATATTACTTTTCTTTTGTAAATACATACTTTTATATTACACCCAGACACAGGACAAACAGACATGTTCGTGCACACAAGTATTTGTCCTGGGTGGGAATCGAAGCCACGACCTTCGGCGTGAAAAGCAAGCATTTGCCAACCACGGCAACAGGCCCGTCGAAAAGGGAAAACTATTGCCTCCATACTAAGCTTGATAAAGAAAAAAATAATTCAAATTAAGGGTTAATGACGTAGGCAACACAAAAGGCCGTGATTATATTTTTGAAAAAAGGATAATGAACATTTTCTTTTCCAAGTAATTATAATTCTCCACAGTAACTAAAATCCTAACTTACTGACTGAATGTCTCATCAACTTATTTTAAAAATACTTAGAATAATGAATCAAAATTTTCCAAGCCTCAATGGAAAATATGTGCCCTTAATGACGTAGACTCCACAGGCAAATGCTCCAAGGCAGTGATTATAACTCTGAAAAAAGAAGAAAATAATCTACTTAGCCGTAAATATTATTCTACTAAATGTCTCCTCAACCTACCTTAAAGCTATTTAGTATGATGACGCTAAATTTGGGAAGCCTCTGTAGAAAATGTTAACCCTTAGTGACGTAGACAACACATATGGCCCTGATTATATTATTTAAAAGAGAAGAAAATAATTTTCTTAAAGAAGTAAATATTATTCTCCTAAATGTCTCCTCAACCTACCTGAAACCTATTTAGTATAATGACACTAAATTTAGCAAGCCTCTGTGGAAAATGTGTGCCCTTAGTGACGTAGACAACACATATGGCCCTGATTATATTATTCAAAAGAGAAGAAAATAATTTTCTTAAAGAAGTAAATATTATTCTCCTAAATGTCTCCTCAACCTACCTGAAAGCTATTTAGTATAATGACTCTAAATTTAGCAAGCCTCTGTGGAAAATGTGTGGCCTTAATGACGTAAACTACACATAAGGCAGTGATTATAAGTCTGAAAAAAGAAGAAAATAATTTTCTTGAAGAAGTCAATATTATTCTCCTAAATGTCTCCTCAACCTACCTGAAAGCTATTTAGTATAATGACACTGAATTTAACAAGCCTCTGTGGAAAATGTGTGCCCTTAATGACGTAGACTACACATAAGGCTTAATAAAATAACTTTCTTAAGGTACTAATTTATTATTCTCCATATTATCGCCTAAATGTCTCATCAACCTACCTTAAAAGTTATTTGGTACCTATAATGAATCTAACTTTAACAAGCCTCTGTGGAAAATGTGTGCCCTTAGTGACGTAGACAACACATAAGGCCGAGATTATAATTTTGAAAAAAGAAAAATACAATTTTCTTTTTAAAGTAAAGTTTTATCTTATTCCATATTAGCAAAGTTACTAAAGTCCTGACTTACTGACTACTGAGTGAATGTCTCATTAGCCCTACTTAAAGTTATTCAATATAATGAACCTAAATATAGCAAGCCTCTGTGCAAAGTACTAGCCCTTAATGACGTAGACAACTCTTAAGGCCTATATTTTTTTTATTAAGTAGTTACACAACAGGTATGTAACATATGGGAGGAAATGGAGGATCCACAGATACAAAATGCCTCGGCTTATCGATATTTTTGTACGGAAAGTAATTAATCTATTTACCTACCTGCCTAATTTTCAAGTTGGAATAAAATCGTGTAGACTGCATAATTTTAAATTTGAAAATTGGATATCTTATACTCACATTTTTGCGTGCTCATCACATGCATGTTTGGCCTGAGTAGGAATTGTACTCACTATCTCTGGCTTTGGGACCAGGTCACTGACCAGACTAAAAGGCCAGTGTATCCCCTTAACTCTTAGACAGTTTAATTTCTATTTCATTTCCAAGAGACTCCTGACAAAGTTCACGTTTACAAGAAAGTGTTCCCCAAAGACCTTTAACTTTTCATTACGACGTAAATCTCGTTTAATTGTCACAAATAAACAGAGAATAGTTAACATTATGACGCAATAAGGGTTTACGATCAAATAAAAAGAATCTATACCAACTTACGGTGGAACCGCGCGTTATAAAATATATATTTTTGATGAGTACGTTATATAAAGTAATTTCTTTTAGTTTTATATCGGTTAGTTTTGGTATTATTTTATGCCTTAATTAGTAATACTTACATCGTATTATATTTCTTCTGACGTCATAACTCCATATGAGTGATGACGTCATGTTCATCACATAGCATCGGGATTCACGGGGGCGTAAAGTCGTCTTTAAGTAATAGTAGAGTAAAGTAAGAGTAAAGAGAAACCTGATTAAAGATAATAAAATACGATTTTAAACCATTTTTCATAATCAAAATTTTGCTGATACCGAGTATTAATGGTAATTATAAAAAAAAAACAAGAAATTTACTCTGCATAGTGAAAATTGCAATTAATTTTACTAAGGTGATTGAGTTTATAACTAACTATCGTAATCCCAATTGTAAAACTCGATCAATCGATCGTTACTAATTAAGATTAGTTTAACTCAATTAAAATTAATCAAATTAAGTAATAAATTTAAAAATTATGCGATTTATACTAGTTCCTAAACTGTCCCAAGCGAATATCTGCCATCTACTGGCAGAAGCGGCTCTCAATTTTTTTTTTTTGGACTATGTCACACAGATCTTCCTAGCCCCAAACTAAGCAAAGCTTGTACTATGGGTACCAGGCGACGATATACATACTTATATAGATAGATAAATACTTAAATACATAGAAAACATCCATGACTCAGAAACAAATATTCGTGCTCATAACACAATTTTTTGCACTTACCGGGATTCGAACCCAGGACCACCAGCTTCGTAGGCAGGAGCACCACCAACTAGGCTACGGTGACCGTCTATTAACAGGAACCATATTACGACCACCAACCCGTCTGCCTAGCTGAGTTTTCTTTTACTTTACGTTTACCTACAGATAGCTTAGGAGGCTCTGCATCACCGGACAATGCCAAGTGTTAATACAAAATTACAAGAAAATGTCTTATTAACTATAAATAACAATAACTTGATAAGAGCTAGCTAAATATCATTGCTATAATAAAATAAATTTTATAAATGTTTTCATACAATAGGTATGTAGGTACCTAAATATCTATGTTACTAGAAATAATAATGTATACAACTATATTTCTACAAACATGTTCTGACTATATTTTACAAGCGCTTTTTTAAAGACTACGTGAATAAAAACCTTTTTTATTTTATTTTATTATTATTTAAAAAAAACTAATTAATAAACTCGTATAGCATAAAATTTAAAAATTAATTAATTAATTCGTTAATAAGACATTTTTCTTGTAATTTTCTGTGTGAGAGAAGAAACGAAAGCTTTTTTATATAATCGGGCCTGTTGACGTGGTTGGCAAATGCTTGCTTTACACGCTGGAGGTCGTGGATTCGATTCCCACCCAGGAGAGATATTTATGTGCATGAACATATCTGTAAAATTCATTATATTAGCTATCTATTTCCATAGTACAAGCTTTGCTTAATTTAGGATCAGATGGCCGTGTGTGAATAATGTCCTAGGATATTATTATTATTATTATAGTTTTAATATTACAAATTATTATCTAAGACATTATTCACACATGGTATGTGATCCCAAATTAAGCAGAGCTTGTACTATAGAAACCAGATAACTGATATACTATATATACTACTTTTCTTTAGTATATACATACATATTATATAATTACACCCAGACTAACACCGGGCAAACATACATGTTAATGCAGACAAATATCTGTACTGGGTGGAATTGAACCCTCCATATAGGGCGTGAAAGGATACGTTCCAAGATATTATTCCTTTCGTACGGAACCCTAGATAAACTTGCTCCTGTTTGTCTCTGATCGTAAAGTAATCTTAACACTCATTTATCACCCAGCCATGATATGCGAGAGCCATTATACATAATTTATGCCTTTATAATTTATCTGTATCAAATCACTTAGATTACTGATATTGCTATAAATGTCTCTAGTTACGACTGAGAGGTCAATAGTAGGGTACACCGTTAATTTGTAGTACTAAGTAATACTATGTCTAATCCTAGAGATCCTAAGGAACTACTTTATTTTGTAGTAAATCTTCGGTGACGAGAGCATTACGAAAAGTGTAATCGGGCGAGGCGAACGGAAGTGGAGAGGGTGATACAAGTTATTGAAGATAAAAGAGAGAGGGGGAGAGACGTACTACATACATATTATGTACCTATTACTGTCAGGGCAAAACAGAAAAGTGCGGGCACATATTTTCTTTTTCTGTCATATTTTCGAATTCCCCCTTGTTTCTTTCTGAATTAATTTCCGCTTAATAATGTCCACTTGGTCAAATTTCAGCCTAGCCATCTGCATGGGACTGTTATAGTGCAAGATTGTGTGCAAACACATACATACATAGACTTACGCCGGTTTCCCAGAGGGGTAGGCAGAGACAACGGATTTCCATTTGTCACGATCTTTGCACAGGTCTTTTGCCTCGATTACTGTCGGTTTAGGGTACTTCTGACCTACCCTTTCTTTAGAACGTCTCCGATTAGGTCACAGAATGTTCGACGAAGTCTTCCCCTTCCGGTTGTTCCATTCACACAGGCCAGCTATACTTCTTTGGTCAATCTTCTTTCATTCATCCTTCTTGTGCAAACACTTTATTCCCCCTCACTCGTATGATTTAATAGTTCTGTGCGGGCCGAACCTGACATAGCAGAAGGAAACACCGAGCCACAATTTCTTTTTAAATGACTGCACGTGTGGCACAGCGGCTAAAACAGTCGCCTGACAGTTCGAGTCCCGCGCTGGACCACTATTTGTGTGACCTATAAATAGTTGTTCTGGGTCGAGATGTAATTTGTGTCTTTTTATTATATTTTTGTAAAGTACCCCGACACGGGGATTAATTTCCCTATAGCAGGAATTGCCTTAAAAAAAAATTAAGTGATAAGATACACAAGTGATAGAATACTAATTAGACTAATCTAATTGACAATTTATTTAATTTTTATTATTATTTATTTGTTAATACCTATATAAAATCAATTATGAAATATTTATTAGTTTATTATACTTGTTTATGTATGAATATCAATGTACCTATGTAAGTACATTTATATATATATATATATGTATATATATATATATTTTACTAGGTTAGAACACTACACTCTGTGGAACTGACGATGGTACACTACCAGCTGCCTGTCATTTCCAATTTTTACCGGTCTATCCTTCGGTTGTCTGGAAGAAATCCCTATTATGCGATAAGACCGCCAATTGTACATTATTTTAAATATTAAGACTTTTCCTGTAAACTTATTATTTATATGTTGTGCAATAAAGTGTATCTATCTATTTACACATGTCAGATGCCAGCACATTAAGCTACCCCAATCTGTCAAATTTCCCCAATTGAAAGTGAACCTTATTCTTATATTATAAAGTTGAAAATCTATAAAAGAAATTTGACAGATTGGGGTAGCTGGATTTGCTGGCATCTATACTTTGGAACGTAATTGAAAGACTTCAATTATAATTGTTTGCCATAAGTTACTGTAATAATAACATGATTTGCGATAACCGTAATACATAAGTAATAGATACCAAAGCACCTAGATAATTAATATTGACGTTAAACTCACCTGTAAAGTCTTTAGGGTCAGTAATACCGTTTAAATTGCAGTTGGAGATATTCATCATCATCATCATCATATCAGCCGAAAGACGTCCACTGCTGGACAAAGGCCTGGAGATATTCAACTTTATCAAACTCACATCAATTAATTATAAGCATTGCAAGCCTACACATGTATAAGTTAAAATAAATTAATAGAGCTACCTGTATTTTGTGCGCATAATTAACTGTACCTAATATTAACATGATTTGCGATAATTCTTCTCCTCTATCTTTACGTTACAGTGGTGAAGAAAAACCCGTTAAAACAGCGTCTCTCAGCAGCAGCACTGCAGCGCAATTTAGAAACGCAGTAATTAACTTGTAAACGACATGTCCTTTATTGCGTTTATAAATAACGCGGCAAAGCATCTCTCTGTATACATAACCATTTCACTGTGATCGCAAATCCTAATACCAAACGAGGCGATTACGGCATCATCATAACAGCTGTAAGAAGTCCACGGCTGGACAAAAGCCTCCCCAAAAATCTTCTTTGGAGATATGCCATAATCGCCACGTTTGGCAGGCGGGTTGGCGATAGTATGATGGTCATAGTACTCAGAAGGAAGCTGCTGCCCGTCCTCTGATAGATATTCCCTCGGGTCGACTTCTACGCCTCCACCGGGATGAGATTGGGTGATGATATTCTGATATTCGCTGCCAACACCACACAGCAAAGATTACGACATATTCCTACAAATGATGCCTTGGGAAGGCCTTTGTTCTACTATGGATCGCTTTTAACTGGAATGATCACTAAATAATTTTAAAAATCTCACTAACCTGATGGTTTGCTGGAAGAAAATTGATTAATGAATTAGGCCGGAGGAGACGAGCTGTGCCGCGTTCACCAATCACATGGCTTGGAATCCACATCTCTATTCCGCTGGTGTGGATTCCGAGCCATGTGATTGGTGAACGCGGCACAGCTCGTCTCCGCTCCGCCTCAGTGGAAACGCAGCCTTAAACTCGCCTATTTCATGCCATTTTTGTAATATTTAACTTATATGTATGTTTCTGTGTGCAATAAAGTATAAGAAATATCAACCGCTCCTATGGTCTGTTAGGTCCGGTAGGATTTTAACTCAATCTTTACAATGCAATGGTATTTGCATCAAACTTTCTTATCCTTTCTCTTTTGTTTACAACATAAATTAAAAGAAAATACGAAAGCAACCAACACATATGACATAAGCAAGTAAACAAGCAATACGTATAGCCACAAAATCTTTAAATATGAGTTTTTATGATTTACATCGTCCCCGCGCCCCTCTTTGACACTAGTGACAGTAAATCACAGCCGAATTGCCGAAACTCACGCATTATGAATGTCTGTGTGCGTATGGCCTAAGTTGTTAGAGTTAAGCGGGGGTCATAACGACACTGGTATATAATAATAATTTATTTCATTTAAAGGTTACAAAGACCCATAATTTATATTATCTTAACTAATTTTACAATAATTATAATTAACTAAAATAATTAAAATAAAATTTAATAAAATAAAGTATACATGATGAACATAATAAATTATAATAAAATAAATGAACATAATAATTCTTATAAAATTACAACAATATAAAGTATAAAGGGAAAACAATCGCTAAGCCATGTCAAAAAAACAGCTTGAACATCCACTACCCATACGTACCATAGTAAGTAAGGAAAAATATTGAAACACCTAGAGTGATGGCCAGGTATGATAAAATAAACATGCCCACTGTTCATATGTAATTTCCGAGGCCTTACTACATCAATGCGGCCGGAAGATGCAGCATGGGCAGGCCTCCTACAATATGGACCGATGATCTTGTGCGGGTTGCTGGAAGTCGCTAGATGCGGATAGTGTAAGTGATAGAGTGTCCTTAAAATTGAACTTTTTTTTTTATCTTTATTATTTAATTGGGGTCTTTATCCCAATGGATACGCCAACCCCATCATGCCTTATGCTAACTACTACAAAAAATGCCTTAAAGTTAATTTAAAAGGACAATTTTAATCAATATGATACACCAACGCGCTAAATCTTTTCGCCACATCTGTCTTTGGTTGTGCTACAATTGTTTGAAATTGAACTTTAGTTTCTTCACTTCAAAAAGTTTCACTTTAAAAGTCGCTTCAGCTAATGACTCGTACTGATAAACAATAGTAAAGTTTGAGGTTATAAGTGAACCCATAAAAAGCATATAATTTTTTTATGATTTGAACCTCGTATAAAATAATATCATTTGATGGTGATGTCACGGTGTAATGTAAAACTTGACTTTGTTTGAGCGCAGTGTACTGGTTACTATCAAAAATATGTATCTAAACTATTACTTATACTATGTTCTATAAACATATTACATTACCTTTCTTTCTTTTATTTTTTTAGTGTGTACCTACATAAATTGGAAATAAAATAAATATTGTCATAGAAGCAAGTTAAATATTACTTTTTATAAAAAAAATTCACCCGCCGCCGGGAGGAAATTAATCTCTGTGTCACAGAGAACTTCACAAATACGTCCATAAAGCACACCCAGACTCAGCACAACAATCTATAGGTCACTTTATGATGGAAGATATTATAATTAAACATAATAATAGGTTATATACAACATGCATAAACACAATCATAATATATACCTACACTAAATTTTTTATATAACATGTATATGCATTGTTATTTACTAAATTAGTTTCTTGGAATAAAGTTTATTTTTCTTTATTTTGTATTGAATGATGGAATTTGTATGAATACAAATAAAACTACGATTTTAAAAGCCTTATTACTTTGACTTACGATCCATTTCAATTTGTTTTGAGTGACAATATGAAAATTATTTCCGTAGATTTAATTATATTTTGAATAATAAATTACCTATATTAAAAATTATATAAATCAATTCAGTAAACGATTCTGAACAAACTATTTTCAGGATGTGCGTTAATTAAGTTACATGTTGTATATTATGTATAATAATAATGTCCTCCTGGAAGAATTTGAGCCAGGGCGTCCGATATCTATGAAGACTAGTCATCTGCGCGGGACATATTATAGTCCTTTATAGTGCACAAGTATGTGCGCAATGTTTGCTTGCACCTGCAAGCAAATATTTTCTTTCTGTCTTTCTCTCATAGTCAGATACGTTTCGTATATCAGAAATTAATTTTACATTTGGTATTATATATTTACTAGGCATATATTACAAAACTAAGCATTAAGTTAAAGGTATTCTAAATATTCTTGTATCGGTAATGTTCCCAGAATACTGGCAGCATTACCACGCTGTATGGCAATACCTATTTGTTGGGCGAAATATAAGCTAGCATTCTGGGTACGTGTCGCCTCAACAAGGCGTGCAGCTAATTCTTTATTTATATTTTTGGCCGCTGGTCCCCACGGCCCTAATGTTTCTACCCCAAAAGGCACAAATATGTAACCGCTATCAAGTGTACTATATTTGCGCCTCTTGAGGGCCTCAGCCGATTCAGCCGCCGCGCCAGCCTTATTTTGGGAACCAGGAAGATGAGACGGTGCAAGGGTGTCAACGCAGGTAGCGTCTCAAACCAAAGGTCGCCCCATCCTCCAAGGAATGAGGGTCATCCCGTCAGGCCTCTTACCATCATCACGCATTAAACCAATGGGTTCTAAAATGGCAGCGCAATTGGCGGTGGTAAAAGCACGCCGGATATATATATTCATATATTATATCTAAGTTATAATTCAGTCGTGAAGTCTGAAGCAAAATAGTATTTTTTTCGTTAATTTCTATACCGAATGACTACAACACTAATAGATACTTCATCTGATCCCTCTTTCCGTTGTATAATATAAGATTGAATAATTTAATATCACACTAATATTATAAAGGCGAAAGTTTGTGAGTGTGTATGTTTGTTACTTATTTGAGATTTTAATGAAATTTGGCATGGAGTTAGCTGACACCCTGGATTAACCCATAGTCTGAATTTATAAAGTTTAACGCGGGTAAAACCGCAGGGCGCAGCTAGTATTATATGTAACATTGAAATCATTCTTAAATTGTAGCATAACATTAAGCGCTCCGAGTAGTGACATCTGTTGTTAAAATATAGAACTACTAGCCTCTGTAGTTAGCTTATGGTTCTACTTAAAAAAGCTTTCTAGAGCCGTCCTGGATAAAATCAATATTACCTCATCGTACAAAGCTTTCTTTGTTCCTTTGTGTCCTTTGACAGGGTTGAAGCATGACGGTTGACAGATCCGATCACATATTAAGTTATATATTTTTCTGAACCAAATCACTTAGTTTTGTAGTCATAAGTTAATAAAATTTTACCTAATACCCAGATAATTAATTACGTATCTTGGTAGAATTAATATACTGCAATCTGATCTAAAATTAGGCTGAGCCTCTACAGTTGCTATGGCAACCAGACAACATACATAAATATTATATGAACATCACATAAAGATTTGTCCAGGATGGGATGGAACCCGCGACCTCTGGCTTACAAGTCAGAGTCACTAACCACTAATAGGCCAGTCGAATGGTCCCCTATTTGTTTCTGAATTAGAATAAAAATCCTAATATTATCGATAGCTCTTGGAAAAGACTAAGGAAATAATAAAATGAAAGGAAATAATTTAATTTAAGGAAAATAGAATTATGCAAAAATGACAATAACTATATTCACAATTAACTTAAAATTAACACAGAAATGAGATATATTTTAAAAGAGGTAGGGCACTGCACTGATCCGCTCAAAGAGCATCCTGACTGGGGAAGTACCTCCACCTTACAGAAGATATTACTTAATAATAACATTAATAACTAATTAATGTTGTGTTTCTGCGTGTGAGTAAGGGTGCTATAGCTCATCGAGGTTGGGGGAAGGGTCAGCAACACTGGTTTACTGACTCTTTTAAAGGCCGGCAACAATCCCGCGACCCCTCTGGTGTTGCGAGTGTACATGGGCGGCGGTGATCACTTACCATCAGGTGACCCATTTGGTCGTTTGTTGCCCTTAAATATAAAAAAAATATAAATAATGCATGAAATCCGGATAATCATGTTTGTAATATCGAATTTCATCCATACTGGAGAATGTCAATGGAGTGGACTTTTTATTCCCTCACTCTCATATATGAAGAATAGCCGACAAAAAAGGAAAGAGTTCAGGTACAGGACCGACGCTGATTGGTCGATACGTGCTCTCCGAGGAACTGCCAGTTAAAAAAATCTTATATAATTTTTTGGTTCTAACCGGAATTAAACCCAGGACCTTATTTAATGCGGTTAAGTAGTTATTTTCATCAGTAGATCTATATAATAATAATAATGTCCTCCCGACCGAATTTCGGCCACGGCGGCCAGTCTCAATGGAGACTAGCCAATTGCGCAGGACTTATTATAGTGCAGAAGTGTGTACGCAAACACAGTGGCACTTTCTATTCCATCACTCTTATAATCCGATGGGACAACTAGCGACATGACCGGAAAGAGGTCAGGTACAGAACCGACGGCTTAACGTGCTCTCCGAGGCACGGGGGTGTAATACCGCCAACTTCCAGACTTCGCGCTTACACTGAGAAATTTCTTTTTACGGATAATTCCCAAAATCACTTTTTGGCCCTACCCGGGATTTGAACCCAGGACCTCATTATCTGCGGTTGAACACGCTACCGCTAGACCAACGAGACAGTCGGATCTATATAACGGACGGATAGACTATACGAATTGGAGATCGCGTGAGCGGTGCCGCTCTATCGTCAATTTACTTATTTAAATTGATTAGTTTCACGGAACTAAATCCGGCCGGTGGCTGTACTTAAGAATAGGGAAAGATGTTGAGTCAACTTAAAACTTTATCTTTTTTTAAATGAAGATTAATAAATATTAACGGACTAATTTATTTAAAGATCGTCTAAGTTACAAACACTAATTAATTTATAAGGTCAAGTAAATACTTAAACATAATAGTGCTGCATAGGTAAAGACAGCCACAGCATTCGAATTTTGCATTAATAAAGTTAATTACAATAAATTAAACAAAACAAAAACAAACACACACGAGATAAAACGAACATTTTCTATGTTCTGTTTTGCAGAGTATCGTTTTGCGTGATTTTAGAGCACGATATAAATTTTTATTCTATACTCTTCACACGTCCACGTAATTTTCGTAAAAGAGGGTTTTTTTTATACGACTGACTGACTACACTTAATTCAATTAAATCACACTAGTCTCGCCCGTACAGGTCGAAATAGAGTGGTGTGTGGAAACGGTACAAAATCAGAGTGAATTGTAAAAAAATAATTAGTTAAAAGAATATTACGCCTAATCTTAATGACAAATATAATGCTAGTCGTTTTTAATAATCAAAATACAGTCAAATTTGGCGTATAGGTTTAACAAAAACAAAACCTCGTGCCTACAAATTTCCGGAAAGACGCCAATTTGACTAATGTCAATGTACAATATATTAAACCAGATAAACTAGAGCCATACAGAATTATTACTTACCATCTGGTTACCCGCTTGCTCATTACCCTTGCTATTATCTAAAAAATGCCATATACATATTTATAAATTTTATAATTAATAAATTCTATGTAAGGCTACTCTATAGTTTATATATATTTCATATATTACAAAAATAATATCTTAAAATAAATAAATATCGTAGGACACTAACTCGTTGCCATCTGATCCTAAACTAGACAGAGTCTGTACTTACAAGATTACTGGTAAACATACTTATACATTTTTAAATACACACATTTTATTTAATAGATATAATACACCCAGCTACAGAATAAATAATTGTGTTCAACACACAAAGATTTGTCCCGGATGAAGATCAAACCCACGACCTCTTACTTAGCAATTAAGGTCACTAACCACTAGACCAAGAAGCCGGTCAAATAATGTATAGTTCCAATGATATAGAGAACAATTCTAGGAACTATAAAATATGAATGATCTCTAATAAATTATATTCATATAAATATATTTATGATAATAATAATATCTTGGGACATGATTCACACACGGCAGTCTGATCCCAAGTTAAGGAAACCTTGTATTATGGAAACCAGATAATCGATATACTACTTTTCTTATGTAAATACATACTTATATAGATAATTATATCCAGATTCAGTACAAACAGACATGTTAACGCCCACAAATATCTGTCCTGGATGGGAATCGAACCCACGACCGGCGGCATGAAAAGGCAAGCATTTACCAACCACGCCAACAGCTTGCACTAAAACAAATAATATTCTTGTCACGTTAGAGCAATATAAATGGTATTGCAATCATCCAATTAAAACACACTTAAGCAACTAAAATATATTTGCCACACACAACTTGCTAATTTACCTATAATTAAGTACTCGAAGAGACAAGACGGCTCATTAAAAGGACATTATATTCAAAGAGATCTATAAAAAGGTAGTCAAGGAATTGAAGAAGTCTACAACTTGCTTTATATATTTTATATTTAGCTTTGTAAGTGCATCTTATAGTGGTTGTCAGAGATATGGTGAGGTTCCCTAATAAAGAAAGACTTATTAAGGAATGGATATGAGAAAAATAAAAATAGGAGGAACTGGAAATGGATGGCAGTTTATTTATTTTATTTCTTTTTTATATCAGAGGGCGATATACGAGCAAGTGGGTCACCTGATGGTAAGTGATCACCGCCGCCCATGGACACTCGCAACACCAGAGGCATGGCGGGTGAGTTGCCGGCCTTTAAGTGTCAGCAAACAAGTGTTGCTGATCCTTCCCCCCACCTCGATGAACTCTGATGACCTTAATCACATTCAGAGACACAACTTTATTAAGGAATGTCTTCTGTAAGATGGAGGTACTTCCCCAGTAGGGCTGCTCTTTGAGTGAATGAACGCTGTGCCCTATCTTCAAATCTATCAGTTATCTAGTTATCAGACGGATAATGAATAATGTCCCTGAATATTATTATTAGTCCTGGCCTTATCCAAAGTTCTTAATGTTAGCGTTATGTCAAATACTTCTTATCTTCACGCCATTTTACTGTTTAAGCTGTACTGTTTACCAAACCATATTAACCTCCATATTTTTCTTGACCTTCTTCTACTCGGATGGTCTTCTAGCTTTTTTTAAGTCACCACCCATTACTCGTTGCAGAATAAAGCAAAAAAATCACGGCTGTTAGTCAAATTAGAGGAGGGTTCTTATACGTTAATAGGATGTTCATAACGTTCTTTAGTTACTTATTAATAAGTATAATTATAATTAAAACCGTCGTACTTCTTTTAAACACAACTCTCGCACTAGAGAAATTAATCGCTGTGTCGCGGGGTACTTTACACACATATTTGATGGACACAAATTACACCCAGACTCCGTACAATACTATACAACATGTAACTTAATTAACGGACACCCTGAAAATAGTTTGTTCAGAATCGTTTACTGAATTTATTTATATCAATTTTAATATAGGTAATGTTTTATTTCAAAATAATTAAAATTACAAAAATTATTCTCATATTAACCCTGTACAGTCAAAACAAATTGAAATGGACCGTAAGTCAAAGTAATAAGATTTTTAAATCGCAGTTTTATTTGTATTCATACACATTCCATCATTCAATACAAAATAAAGAAAACTTTATTCCAAGAAACTAATTAATTTAGTAAATCACAATGCATATACATGTTAATGTAAAAATTCAGTATATGTATTATGATTACACCATTATATTCAAAATGGGGTGTCTGAGGGTGTGCGTTAATTACGTTACATGTTGTATATGGGTTAGACAAATAGTTGTCTTACACGGGAATCGAACCAAGGGACAAGAAGTGGCGAGGCGGCTATCTTAAAAGTTACTTTTTCAATGAATGAACGTACCTAAAGCTTTGAGAAATTAATACAAACATCAATCGACTCTAATTCACAAACAAACAGTGGCATCTGCCATATTATAACAATTCGTCAGTTGAAGGCTTCTTGTAACGTGAAGTAAAGATACACTACCCAATTAATAAAAGTATCTTAAGATTACACAATGAAAATAATACAGCACCAGTCAACTCCACAGCTTCACAGAACAATCTCAGACGTTACAATATTTTGGTCTCATTACGGTGTCAATATAAGATTAGGGATAAGCTCAATTTTAGTAAAAACCTTCGGGGTCGATAAGTGACTTTTTTACAATCGGCCCAATTGTGGCCGGGAGACAAAATGCAATTAGCCTTGTCGGTAACTAATATAGATAAGGGCGAATGTGTTAGGAAGTTGGAGGTTCCGTACAACGCAGGTGCCAAATTGAACTAACGATGATGACTAACGTTTGAATTTAAAATAAAATCAAGCTATTTTGTTTAATAATAGTTTTAATATTATAAATTACTTACTTACTTACTTATCGTGTGGGCAGTGGTTACCCTAGCGTCAGAGTTGTTCCAGCCACCAAATAGACTTCCGACTGTTGTCTAAAGGCTACAACCGAGACTGACAGCTTAACGTGCCTTCCGAAGCACGGACGCGCTCAGAAATTAAACCACTTTGGCGGTCACCCATCTATGGACGGACCGCGAGCCTGGTTGCTTGATCTCGACAATCACTTACGGACTATTGAGAGCATCTAGCTGAAAGCTAACAAATAATATTTTGAGTATTAAAACCGCTCTTAAAAGGTTTTTTTTTTAAATCTACGTATTATTTATTCTAATTCATTTTATGATATTCCATTCACTTTATGCATTTTTACTAGACTAGCTTTGCCCAGTGGTTCTACCCACGTTAAACGATATTAATTATAGCCTATTTGTTATTCAGATATATGGTCTATACTATTACAAAGTTTCATCAAAATCCGTTCGGTGGTTTTAACGTGAAAGGGTAACAAACATCCATACATGTATACATACATACACACAAACTTTCTCATTTTTATCATTAGTAGGGTAGTATCAAGTGAAAATTAGAATTAGGGACAGTGTTATGGCATGTCTTCTCATTCTTGAGATAAGGCTTTGTCCCGCAGTGGACATATCTACCAGAGATTAGGAAGCAACGTCTGGGTACATGACCAATATACTGCCATCGCCAAAGAGTCATTCTTATGAGAAGCGTTTGTTCTCCTATTCAAAAAAGAAATTGTATGCCGTACCCAATTCAAACCCAACAGATTCAACGTAACCCTAAAAAGAACAAATGTTCCAATGTTCGAAATTCCAAAATTTCTTTTATTTTCAAATTACAATACCTTAAATAATAATATGCAACGGTTTGATTGACAGTTTTAGGATCGGCGTCGAACCGACGGCGGGCGAAAAAACCGAACAAATTCGGGAACAATTTAAAATTCGAATCGAATTAGTCGAACGATTATTGACGGATTTTCGCGTTACAAAATGTTCGTCGAATTTCGTTCTGCGGTCAAATTGATTGGTTGTGAATAATTTAAATTAGGAATTTCAATAATTTGAATTTATTATTTCTAATGTAATGGAAATGATTGAAACACTCTTTTAAATTCATTAAAAACTAACTTATAAATATAAGGCAGAATGTTTGTGACGAAATGAAATATTAATATTCGTTTTGAAAAATATACAAAGTGTTACATGAATAGTGGAACTTTTTTTTTGAGCAGGGGGAATACCTACGCATGCCATCCGCAAAAAGTGTCTGTAGGTGGGTATGTCGGACTCGCACCGACTAAACCTAACCTGCCGTGGACTTCTCTTGGCGCCTGATGGGGGAAGCCCCGGAACGCGGGTATGCTGCTCCGGTGCCCCCCTTTTGAGCCATGTCCCAGATGGTCGGGACATATGGGTGGGCTCTGGAATAAATAGTGGACCTAACTCAAAGGAACGCTATCTATCCAAGAGACTGAACTAATTAAACAAAATTAGTGTTCGAAATACGAAAAATCCTTCCTGGCGCTCCATGCAAAATGCATCAGCTGATCGTTATTATTGTATAGGAAGTTTAGATAGCTTTTTGTGTATTTTGCATGTTGATGTTTTACTCGTTGTTCAGATTCATATTCATATCCACTATTTATGGTATATCTATCTATATATATAAAGATCAATGCCACTTTTCGTTGTAATGTTATAACTCAACAACGCGTTCACCGATTTGGCAAATTTTGGTCTTGAATTATTCGTGGAAGTCCAGGGAAGGTTTGTACGTAGAGAAAATTTTAAAAAGTCTTGACAATGTGTAAAATAAACATCTTTCTATATTTTTTTGTTAGAATAAATGAACTTAATAATCATTTTTTTATTACTATGCCTTATACGTAGCGAATAATATAATAATAATTAATATCCTGGGATATTATTTACACACGGCCATCTGATCCCAAACTAAGCAGAGCTTGTACGATGGAAAACAGAACACTAATATACTACTTAATAATATAGGTACTACTTTTCTTTTTTTTTGTGAATACATACTTATACAGATAATTACACCCATTTCATGTTCATGCACACAAATATCTGTCCTGGGTGGAAATCGAACCCACGACCTTTGGCGTGAAACATTATTTACATAAGGCCATCTGATCCCAAAAACTACTATGGAAACCAGATAACTCATATACTGCAGTTCTTTTGTAAATCATTATTTATATAGATATAATTACACCCATACTCAGGACAAACATACATGTTCATGCACACAAATATCTGTCCTGGGTTGGAATCGAACCCACGTGATGTGAAAAGCAAGTATTTGCAAACCATATCGTCATATCCCTTACTATATCCATCGTGTGAGGGACCTGTGGACGCTACGTCTCCCGGTTCTGGTCCCGGTCTTAATCGTCAATTGAAGAATTGCCACTAATGATAGGTATAATGAGGCCGGAAAGACGGTCACCGTAGCCTAGTTGGTAGTGCTCCTGCCTACGAAGCTGGTGCTCCTGGGTTCGAATCCCGGTAAGTGCAAATATTTGTGTGATGACGAACATCTGTTTCTGAGTCATGGATGTTTAATATGTATTTAAGTATTTATCTATCTATATAAGTATGTATATCGTCGCCTGGTACCCATAGTACAAGCTTTGCTTAGTTTGGGGCTAGGATGATCTGTGTGAAATTGTCCCTAGATATTATTATAAAAAAAAATATTTGTATAAATATTATTATCCTTATTTATTTCTAATTTTGACGGGCCTGTAGGCGTGGTTGGCAAATGCTTGCTTTTCACGCCGGAGGTCGTGGGTTCGATTCCCACCCAGGACAGATATTTGTGTGCATGAACATGTCTGTTTGTCCTGTGTCTGGGTGTAATTTATCTATACAAGTATATATTTACAAAAAAAGTAGTGTATTTAGTATATCAGTTATCTGGTTTCCATAGTACAAGCTCAGCTTAGTTTGGGATCAGATGGCCGTGTGTGAATAATGCCCCATGATATTATTAATTTACAGCTTACACAAAAAGGAAAAAATATTAAGAGTACAATACAAAAGATGTCATAGATTAAATGTAGTAACAAAACAAAACTTTTTTTTTTATTGTGGTCCATATGTCAAAAGTTGTTAAAGTCACAAATATAAAATTTATGTTCAGCTATGTCCAGCCATTTAGGCGTACAATATTAAGTTAGTAACAATTATTTTATACAATTACGTGAATACAATTATTTTAACCAAATTTAATACTGAGGTATTCCTAAAGAAAGTAAGTACTGAGGTATTCCTTAAGAAGCCTATAATGTCCCTGGATATTTTTATTATAGCAAGGGTCGCGGGTGGTCACTGGATGTGGTTAGTGCAAGACCGACAGGTCAAGCATCTGTGCAGCAGTTGACATATTTCGGTCGACTTGGTAATTATGGTGGTTTTTGGATGTTTCTCCTCGTAATAGAGTGGGTTCATCGTATCAGTCGTAAGACGTCCACAAAGTGTGGACGTCTTACGACTGATGAAGACGTGGACAAAGACCTCCTCCAACGATCTCCACAATATCGCCGCCCTTGTGCTGCCCAAGCCAGCGGCTTCTCGTGACCCTTGCAAGATCGTCAGTCCACCTTGTCGGGGGCGAGCTTAGGTTAGCTAACCTTAATTTAAGGTAAAGCAAAGTAAACGAACTAGAGGTTAACCCGATGGTTATGAGATCTCCGCCACCTATGGACACTTGCAACCTACTAGAGGGGTGGTAAGAGCGGCCTTAAAGAAAGAAATAGGCTTGCTTCTTAAAGGTTGTCATGTCGTACCAAATCGAAAATATCTAACTTGAATGATAATAATAATATCCTGAGAATTATTTACACTCAGCCATCTCCATCATACAATCCCAAACTAAGCAGAGCTTCTACTATGGAAACGAGATAACTCATATACTACTTTTCTTTTGTAAATACATACTTATACAGATAATTACACCCATAGTCAGGACAAACAGACATGTTCATGCACACGAATATTTGTTCTGGGTGGGAATCGAACCCAGGACCTCCAGCGTGAAAAGCAAGCATTAGCCAACCACGCCAACAGTCCCGTCATATGAATGTTTGTAATGTTTTGCTAACTAATAAAATTTTAACTTCTGGTATCATGTCATGTATCATATTTTTCGAGAAGTTTAAAAAAAATATTACTTAATAATAAATTGTATCCAGTGGCCTCTAGTGTACATAGTAGACGATAAGATCAAACAATTATCTAATATTTAAAGTTTTCTTCAACTTTTTATTTACTAAAATGCTTCTATAAATTCAATTTGTAACGTGTAACAAAAATAGGTTATCATATTTTACTCTTCATTATCTCGCTTATTTAGTTTACTGCCTTGTTAGTCTAGTGGTGGCGTAACTGCAGATTATGAGGTACTGGGTTCAGATCCCAGGCTGGGCTAAAAAGTCTCATTAGAGGTTTTCTGGTAAGAAAAATATAAACATCCCTAATGAACTTTAAATGTAAAATTAAACTAATAGCCAAAACATGTCCACAGCCGATATTATCTTATATAGTATCAGTATCTTGAATTGGATTCGCCTAATAACTTAGAGCATTGAACACATAAATCGTCCCTAAAACCTCCCTCTTACGCATCTTCCCATCAGTAATCACTTTGAACCGAACTGCCGAGGTTCGAACACACAAAAGGAGTAACATTTGTCACGTTTTACATAGCTTATATGTGTATTAGTTTTATAGTTATAATTTTGTAGTAAAAGTCACATAAACAATTGAAAGGACCCATAACACTATAAAAAAAAACTTTATTACTGTGTCTGAATCTTGCGTCGCTGGTTTTAGGTGCATTAATGATTTAATGTATGCATTAATGATTTAATGCAAATCAATATTCATTCATTCATTCGTATCGCTAGTAAATGTGATTTAATAACGACATCAAACCACTTGGCATCAAATTTTTGTTCATCGGCTGACTGGTGATATTTCGTAGGGAACCTACGAAACATCACCAAAGTTAACCTTCAATACATATGACTACCTATAAGTGTTACACGTCACAATTTTATTCTTTATCCTGTTTTAACAAGACCGTTTAAAATTTCAAATTAGTGTCTCACAATTATTATCAATTATAAACAATTTTTGCGATGCTATGTTACACAGAATACATATTGCCTGTTTAAGTAAGCTATAGCTTAGCAGCTGTAACTTGAGCGAATAATTCAATATCATCGTTTTATAAGTCAAAATAAGAAATTAATGGAGAAAATTCGCTTATTAAATTCATATATTTTATGATCAGTGGTAATAAAGTAACTATATTATATTTATTACGGAGAGGTTGACATATAACGTGACTTTTATATGACATTTTAAGTTTAAACTCCTAGAAAATGGATACACAAACACCACAAGTTTTGTATTAATATCCTTTGTGTAGGTAAGAGTAAGAAAGTTTGTCGAGTGGCGACCACGAACCGGAAGACGCAGTGTGGGCAGGCCCCCTACAAGATGGACTGATGATATTATGAGGGTCGCTGGAAATCTCTGGATGCGGATAGCGCAAGACCGGCAATTGTGGAGATCTTTGGGAGAGGCCTTTGTCCAGCGGTGGACGTTTTTCGGCTGATAGAGAGGCAACGTGTAGGTAAATATCGCGCTTGGCCCTGAGCGCTTATGCGAGCTGAAATGCACTCTATTTCTTTGTAGCCTATATCCTATATCTATAAATTCCAAATCCGTTTTCTTACAATTTTTTTTTTCTCATAGTCTTAGTGACGGTCACCGTAGCCTAGTTGGTAGTGCCCCTGCCTACGAAGCTGGTGGTCCTGGGTTCGAATCCTGGTAAGTACAAATATTTGTGTGATGAACACGAATATTTATTTCTGAGTCATGGATGTTTTCTATGTATTTCAGTATATATATATATATATCTATATAAGTATGTATATCGTCGCCTAGTACCCATAGTACAAGCTTTGCTTAGATTGGGACTAGGATGATCTGTGTGACGTTGTCCCTAGATATAGATAGATAATTTGTAATATATAACATATTGCATGCTGTGCTTACTTCAATGCGGTATTATACTAAGACTTTAGTACAAAAGATCCTGAACGGTCGAAGTGCTGTACGCAATTAAACTCCAACCAAGACAAAACAGATCTATTTGAACGCCGATCACGGTCTCGATGACCGGCTAACTAAGCGGTATCTCATCTGGTCCTTACTGTGAACATTTTCGATTTGGTTTGAGAATGTTCTATTTTATTTGGAACGAAGTTCCTTATCGCGCGTTGAGAAAGGGGGCTAGACGAAAAAATTCTTACGAAAAGTTGTCACGACACTTTTTGCAGCTGTGCGGCGTGCGCATGTTTCTCTGTCTGTCTCTCTCTTTCTCTCTCTCTCTCTCTCTTATAGAAAGCAAGCCAGATATTTTCATTTCTATTTCGCATTGAACAGTGTGGTGTCGCGACGATTATTTTTGTTGAGTGTATACAGGTTTTTTGTACATAATAAATAATAAGAAATAACTTCGTTCCATCCGGATGTCCCTTGACACCTCTCAAGTTTTTAGTTTATTTGAAAATAGTTTATTTTTTAAACATAATGGTACAGTCTGGTTCTTGTTGTTGAGACCTTCTATTATTCCCTTTATGGTTGTAAGTATCTGTTAATTCAGGTTAGCAAATGTTTATTTTACCTGTAAACCATACCTGTAAAGCTGATAACTAAGTTGTATTTTATCAGTAAACAGACTTGCAAATTAAAAAAGCAAATTAAAAGCAACTTAAACGACTATCTTATCATGCTCACCTTGTTGGTACAATGTTCAAATAATCATAAATATTTAAATGTCTTAGAGCAACGATAATGGACATGCTAAGTTATGAATTATTATGATAATTCACAGCCACGTTGTTGTAATTTATTCATCAATAACTGTGCCCCGCGGCATTACCTGCGATTGAGCAATTTAGTGTAGCCTATGTGTTAATTCAGGTATAATCTGCATCGATTCCAAATCCTATGCAAATTTGTTTAGCATTTTCTGCGTGATTAATTAAGAAATGCGTTAACATATCTGACGGGCGTCTGGCGTGGTTGGTAAATGCTTGCTTTGCACTTTGCAGGTCGTGGGTTCGATTCCCACCCAAGACAGATATTTGTGTGCATGAACATGTCTGTTTGACCGGAGTCTGGGTGTAATCTATACATATAATAAAATCGTAGGAAAGTCAAAACTGTACATTGAATATTTTTTTAAAAGGATACTTAGGGCGTAGATAATCTACAATCGATATCGAAACCAAAAATATAGTTTTAAGAATTTTTGTCTGTTTGTCTGTATGGCCGGGCTAAACTCAAAAAGTGCTGCATGGATTTAATTCAAATTCTGCTTGAATATTATTAAGAAGTCGGGTCAACATATAGGCAACATATTATCAGGCTATCACCTACGGGGGAGGAGCTGTGAGAGTTTATAAAATTTAACGCGGGTTAAAACGCGGGGCACAGCTAGTTATCTATAGAAGTATTTATTTACAAAAGAAAAGTAGTATATGGAGTATATCAGTTATATGGTTTACATAGTACAAGCTCTGTTCAGTTTGGGATCAGATGGCCGTGTGTGAATCTTCTTCTTAGCGATTCGATGGCAATCTAAATTGTGTCCGCCCGTTACTTGGCCATGAGAATCGCATTATGAGTAGCTTCCATCTGGGGCTCTACCGGCAAAGTCGCCGAACATCGATTTCTTAATAGGCGTTCAAATAAATATAGGTTAAAAATGACTTAATAAATCGTTAAATAAGCTCCCATGAGCACATGTGACGTTATAAATGGTCCGGAATTGATTGTCAACGTTGGAGCCGATTTAACGATTGATTAAGTAATTTTTAACATTTATTTATTTGAACGCCATTCAAGAAATCGATGTTCGGTGACTTAGCCGGTAGAGCCCCAGTTCCTTAAGCGTGCAGTTGTACCGGCAAAATACATGATAACAGGAGTCCCATTATCTGAATAATATCCCAGGATATTATTATTTAACATTTTTTGAATGATGGGAACCCCTTTTAAGTATGCGATGCTTGTATCGTAAAGCCCCAATTATTCTTAATTTACAAACTTAACAAAGCTTGTTCTATGGATACCAGACAACGGATAGAAATTTTTAGATATTTAATTTTGTTGTAAATATTAAACACAGTTTTAATCAATAAATATAAATTGGAACTTGACGTGGATTTTGATTATTTTATAATTGATTGATTAATTTATAAATGTGTGTATACCTATATAATAATCTAATGTTACAATGTGCTCATTGTAAATCTATATTGTTAAGCAGAGTTCACATTGTGAACAAAGCATCTAAAACTGTTACATGAATGTAATAAAGAAAATTTACCTTGACAGAGAATACACAGAAAACACCCATCAACAGCCAGATATATTTTTTTAAAGACAACGCCAGCACTAGGGAATCTAATCCCTGTGTCGCGGGGTACTTAACAAATATATAATAGACGGACACAAACTACATTCAGACTCTGTACAACTAATAATGGGTCACACAAATAATTGCGGCGAGGTGACTCTCTTAGCCACTGTGCCATACGTGCAATAATTTACTGCTGGACATAATAATATGCCTCCACCAAAGGTTTCTATAACGTTGCTCTTTGGAGGGATTTCCGTAGTCACTATAATATATCTATAATATATAATATATCTTGGACAATGTCACACAGATCATCCTAGCCCCAAACTAAGCAAAGCTTGTACTATGGGTACCAGGCGACGATATACATACTTATATAGATAGATAAATACTTGTATACATAGAAAACATCCATGAAACACTCAGAAACTAATATTTGTGCTCATCACACAAATATTTGCACTTACCGGGATTCGAACCCAGGACCACCAGCTTCGTAGGCAGGAGCACTACCAACTAAGCTACGGTGACCGTGATACTACGCTTGGCTTGCGAGTTGGCGACCGCAGTTTGGTGGTAGTTAGTACATAGGTGGCGCTACTGCCCGAATACCTGGTGTATCCCTTAGTCGCCTTTTACAACGCCCACAGTATGATATAGGGTGGCCCTATTATTCTTTCTCAGCCGGAAATTTTCTCAAGAACTTTCTCAGAAAGAAAAATAAACATGTTCATGAACACACATTTTAGAATCAGTGGGCTATATCACGGCGAAATTTAGTATTTTTAAGTATATACAACATGTAACTTTACATGTAACTTAATTAACGCACACCCTGAAAATAGTTTGCTCAGAATCGTTTACTGAATCGATTTAAATAAATTTTAATATAGGTATTTTTTTATTTAAATAAATTTTGGAAATTATTGTCATATTAACCCAGTACAGTCAAAACAAATTGAAATGGACCGTAAGTCAAGGCAATAAGACTATTAAAATCGCGATTTTATTTTATTCATAAAAATTCCCCCATTCAATACAAAATAAAAAAAAAATAAACTTTGATCCAAGAAACTAATTTAGTAAATAACAATGCATATACATGTTAAATTAAAAATTCAGTGTATGTATAAACATGTTAACACATGTTATAGTAGTTTATAAACATGATATTAAAACCTCAATTTTATTTTTGTTTTGTTCTAAGTATGGGAACCGCTAAAATTTATGTTTTTTTTCCTATTTTCCCGGTTTACAGAATATATCAACTTACCAAGGTTCATCAGTATAGTTCTTATATTTTCGGAAAAAGTGGCTGAGACATACGGATGGACAGACAGACAGACATGGCAAATCCATAAGGGTTCCGTTTCTTGCCATTTGGCTACGGAACCCTAATAATCTTAAAATTTGGACCATAATCACCACGCCTGACAATAGAGTTGGCAATCGCAGTGTAATGGTCATAGAGTTCACAGAGTGTGGTTCACAGAGTGCCGCTGCCGCTGTACGTTCTTTGGTAGGTATATCCTCGAGATGACATCTACGCCCCCCCTCCCCCCACGGGATGAAATGGGGTTGGCTATTCTTCGCTGTCAGCCATACGGCGTACAAAATTAAAGAAGTGTGGAAACAAAAATAATGAAATTATTCACATGTCAAATTATTTAGAACATATTACAAATTTATGTTCATTTAAGCGTGCGCATAATAAATCATCATACCTCATGTAAATGTCGTAATGAACTGGAATATGGAATTATTAATTGCCTGTGTTTCTCGAAGCATTCACCGCGTCGTAGTACATGGCAAATTTGGGAAGAATACGAAGTTCCTATATTTCATTTTTATACTTACAAATCAGTAAACAAGCATATGATCCACGCGTACGTGGTTACTACCTCTATAATAAACTGGAATATGGAATATTTAAATTGCCTGTGTTATTCCAAGCATCTAGGGACATAATATCTATAATATCTAGGGACAATGTCACACAGATCATCCTAGCCCCAAACTAAGCAAAGCTTGTACTATGGGTACCAGGCGACGATATACATACTTATATAAATAGATAAATACTTATATACATAGAAAACATCCATGACACAAAAACAAATATTCGTGCTCATCACACAAATATTTGCACTTACTGGGATTCGAACCCAGGACCACCAGCTTCGTAGGCAGGAGCACTACCAACTAGGCTACGATGGCCATAGTTTGGGAAGAATATGAGGTTTTTATACTTTCAAATCAGTAAACAAGCATACGATAATCAAAACTACTTGGAAGATAATTAATGCTGAGACGGGTAAAACAAAAATACGTAGTCGTGATTTTAACTTAGTAATAAACAACATAGATATTAAAGGCGATTTGGAGATTGCGACTGAGTTTGAAAAATATTTTTCGAATATTCCAGTCATACTTACTAACTCTCTTTCATGTTCTTCTACATCTGCTGAGCAGATACTCAAGCAAAGCGTAGGGTCGTGTGACACAGTTTTTGTATTTTCGGTGGTTAGCCCTAAAGATATTTTAAATGCTTTCAAGAGTATTAATATGAAAAACACAAAGGATCTGTGGGGTCTATCTGTTAAGACTGTTTCATCAATTATTACTATAATCGCCCCACACTTAGCTACTGTGTTCAATTGCTGTGTTGCATCAGGTGTATTTCCTGACTTGATGAAGTATAGTAAAATCATTCCTTTGTTTAAAGCTGGTGATACTTCAGACCCTTCAAATTTTCGACCTGTTTCCGTGCTGCCCACTCTTAGTAAAATATTTGAAAAGCTTATGCTTAGCCAGCTGCTCAGACACTTTAATATACATAATTTACTACACCGGAAACAGTTTGGATTCACAAAGGGTTGTTCAACCATAGATGCAGGGGTCAACTTATTAAAAAGTATATTCGCGGCGTGGGAAGACTCGCAAGATGCATTAGGTATCTTTTGCGATTTGTCCAAAGCGTTCGATTGCGTTCATCATGATGCTCTGGTCAGAAAATTACACCACTACGGTATTAGGAACAAGGCTCTCGAACTTCTGACTTCTTACTTGGGCAATAGAATTCAGAAGGTCGAAATAAACGGTAAAATATCTCCGGGATCTCCAGTGGTAATGGGCGTCCCACAGGGGTCAATTCTGGGCCCATTTTTGTTTTTAATTTATATAAATGACTTACCTTACTACGTAAGGGATAATCATGAGATTGTGTTGTTTGCAGATGATACTTCCCTGACGTTCAAAATAAACCGACAATTAAGCAATTTTGACGATGTTAATGATGCAATCTCTAAAGTTGTTCATTGATTTAATGCCAATAATCTTGTGCTTAATGATAAGAAAACTAAAGTCATTAAATTCACTACACCGAATGTGAAACAGGCGACAACCAATGTACAACTTAATGGAGCTAGGTTGGACCCTGTTGAATCAACTGTGTTCTTGGGTATCACTATTGACTCAAAGCTACAATGGAGCCCACAAATAGAAAAACTGTCCGGCAAATTAAGTTCTGCAGCATATGCAGTGAAAACTATTAGACGGCTGACTGATGTTGACACAGCTAGAATGGTTTATTTCAGTTATTTTCATAGTGTAATGTCCTATGGAATTCTTCTCTGTGGTAGCTCTGCTGACATTGACACCATATTTATATTGCAAAAAAGATCTGTAAGAGCTATCTATAATCTTGGCCCGAGAGTGTCTCTAAGAGAAAAATTCAAAGAGGTCAACATTCTAACTGTACCATCTCAGTATATATATGAAAACTTACTATATGTGCATAAAAATATCGATTCCTTCTGTAAAAGGAGCGATACACATAATGTAAATACTAGATATAAGAATAATCTCATACTGCATACTACCCGTCTCCACAAAATAAGTAACTCTTTTATGGGGCAATGTATAAGATTCTATAACAAACTTCCCAATGATATTAGAGAATTGTCTACGAATAAGTTTAAAAGAATTATTAAAGCCAAATTGTGTAGCAGGGCATATTACAAAATTTCTGATTATTTAAGTGATAAAAGTGCTTGGGATGGAGTTGTTCTGAGTCAACACACATGATTGTAATTAATCTTAAGTATATTTTATTTTAAAAAAGGATTCCTACTGAGTTTTCTGGCAGTGTTTCTCAGTAGCTGCCACGTCATGCACTGCACGGTAGGGTAAAAAAAATATGACGATTCCACATAAATGTAAAATTTTTACGGAATAAAGTTACTTTGACTTTGACTTTGATCCACGCGTACGTGGTTACTGTAGCCTATAAAGCTTGCAACACGTATGACATTCCTTACGCTTTCAAATTCTAAAGTGCGGTCGCGGATCAGGAAGAATTTCGTTAATTATCCTATTATCATGGTTCTCTGTTGTTCTTGCTTGATTATATTTCTCCACACAAGTACAGATTCTAGTACTTTCACCTGTGATATTATAGTTTGTCCTTTGTTTTTTCTCCTTTAAATATTAATTTAAACGCGGACTTAACATCAAAATGTTTCTGATTGCTGTCTGCAGGTAAAGGGGAAATTGTACGAATTTCTTCCTGCCCCGCACCTGCGACTGCACTTGAGTAGAATCCCATGTAGAACCACAAAAATGGCATAACACTGCCATTAGTTCATACAGTCCACTCATTTATCTATTATATCCAGTAGGACCCTAAAGATCGTAGCAGGCTTTACAACTATAATATGTCCCGCGCAGAAGGCTAGTTTTCATTGAGAACGATGATGATGATACGTTTTTTTTATATATCAGAGGGCGGCAAACGAGCAAATGGGTCACCTGATGGTAAGTGATCACCGCCGCCCATGGACACTCGCAACAACAGAAGTGTCGCGGGTGCGTTGCCGGCCTTTAAGAGTCAGCAAATAAGTGTTGCTCACCCTTTTCCCCACCCCGATGACGACCGCACCTTACTCACACGCAGAACAAAACATTAAAATTATTAATGTTATTATTAAGGAATGTCTTCTGTAAGGTGGAGGTACTTCCTCAGTCGGGCTGCTCTTTGAGCGAATGAACGCTATACCCTACCTGGGAGGACAGACGTATCCGTCGACGCCGACACCCTTAGCTGGTGTTGGCCTGGGCCCTTGCATGGACGCGAGCATGACTAGCAAAGCCAAACTTGGTTTTGAAAGTCCTGTTGCAGGAAGCATAGTGAAGAGACCCACTTGAATCGTATGTATAATTGTAGGAGGGCTTAGGCTGGGTTTTTAAGGACTGGCGTTTGGCATCAAGAATTTCGGAGACCCGCATGTTCAAAGTTTTCTAAGCTTGAATTGGCAGCAGCTCGCCATTCTCTCCCTTGAGTAGCAAGCCTCTCTCACGATTTGCTGGATATGATGGTAGCATTCAGATGGCGCTTCGGGAAGGCCCTTGAGAATGACCGCAGTGGCCGAAATTCCAGCGGGAGGACATTATTATATTAAAAATACGGTAAACTAGACATTTCTAAAAACTACTATTAACAATGTTCCCCCGCAACATTACTCATCCCAACTTTCATAAAAGTAAACGGTTGGTGTGTAATTAAACGCATTACTGCACTTTAATTGTGGCATCCGATAAGCGTCTATATTTCTTTGGGATCAGATGGCCGTGTGTAAATAATGTCCCCAATATTATTTATCTTTTATACCTAGTAGGACCCTAAAGATCGTACCGGTCTTAACAACTATAATATGTCCCGAAAAGATGGCTAGTCTTCCTTGAGACTGGCCGCCTTGGCCGAAATTCCATCGGGAGGACATCTATACTAATATTAAAAAGAGGTAACGTTTGTGAGTTTGTGACGTTGTAAGGGGTAATCTCTGGGTCTACTGAACCAATTTTCAAAATTATTTCCCCAATAGAAAGCTAAGTTATTGTGGAGTGTCATAGACTATGAAAAATCCCAAAATTAATAACGCATCTTTTCTTAAACTTGAATAATGTAATCCAAGTTGCAGGACAAACGGGCAGGGATAAAAATATTTATAACGCGGAATGAAGTCCTCGGGCTCTGATATTATTATGTAAAATAATACGTTAAACCAGACATTTCTCAAACCTACTATTAACAATGTTCGTTCGCAACATTACTCATCCCAACTTTCATGAAAGTAAACGGTTGGTATGTAATTAAACGCATTACTGCACTTTAATTGTGGCATCCGATAAGAGTCTATATTTCTTTGCCTCACTATAATCCTAGAAAACGTTTGCGATACTCTTTGATGAATCGAGACGCTGATTTTATCGGTTTTTCTTTTAATTAACAAAGAAATAAGTGAAGATAATCCAACTAATCCTGCTAATATTATAAATGCGAAAGTTTGTTAGTATGGATGTTTGTTACTTTTGCACGCAAAAACTACCGAACGGATTTTGTTGCAACTTTATAATAATAATACATTTGTTATACCTTTTCATACTTTGAAATCAATTAAGTTACTCTTTCGGTATGCGTTAAAAATATTTACAATCGCAACAAAAAAGACAAGTTTGATAATTATAGGTTTTCGTGTCATTATTATATTATCTATTTAAAATGTAATAATATATTTTCAATTGGTGATGTGGTGGATTCTATTTTATTTCAATTTTAAGTTTATATTAGTTGCCTATCCTTTAATTTAATATATCGTACGCTTAATCAAAAACAGAAATATGTCGAAATTTACGTTTTTTGGGAATAAGCGTTCAAAGTTTAGCACTATGCCAGGTTGAACTTTGTTTACGTTTTAATATAAATTTAAGCTTATGATACAGAAAATAATTATTTTATAGGAAAAAAGGTTATCTTAACATTAGTTGAGCGCTACACCAAACTATATTTGATTAGTTATTGTTTAGAAGATGAGTCAATAAAAAAAAGTTCCTACTTATTTCACTTTATGATTAAAATGTATAACTATATCAGTTAAATATTAGTAGTCACAAGACATAATAAGCCTGTTTTTTTATGAAAGATAATTCAGTTCTTTGGCATTATTAAGCTTTATTAATTAATTCAGAATAAACACAGTGCCAAATCATGTATAACTCTAATGGTAGGAAATTGTAAGAACTTAAAGAAAAAAGACATTACAGATAGTTTCACTAAGATGTTAGAATTAGACTGTAATAAGATAATATTGTGTGCCTTCCCCTATGTGTCCAATGTGCCTGATAGTACAAATAATTATATCCACAAGCTAAATATGCACCTACAGTTTTTGGTTAGCCATTATAGTAATAAATTTATATTTTTGGACACAAATAGTTTTATAGATTCTTGTAGGGTAACCATGAGTACAGTTACTGTCTCAAGAAAATTTTTGAACATACTTGCAACTTTAGTAGCGGCACATATTAACTCAGTCATAAGTAGTATGACGAAGTCACTTTTTATACCATCTTTTAGTAATGTTATTAAAATCAATTTAGTTAGTAGTTTAAACATGTAAGCATGATAATAGAGAAGTGTGATAACTTTCTAATTCTATCACATCAAAATATAAACCGCTTCTCTTGCAAAATTCTAGACATAGAACTTATTAATGAAAAATATGAAATAGATATTCTTTGTTCAATTGTTTTATATAAATGTGTTATGTGAACTATCTGTAAATGATTGCTATCATATACTTAATTTAAAATTATTGACTCTGTCTCAAAATGAATAATGTTATTGTTTCGAAGTTTTTCTTTTGTATACCTAAATATAATCTAAAATAATAAGCATTCAGACAACCGATCGAGCATATATTGTGTTTGCCTACTAAATAATTACTCTAATTGGACCAAATCCCGTGTTCATGCCCGCTTGAGTATGTTTCGCCGGACCGTCTCAACTGGGTCGTGTTTAAACCGGTAGTAGATGAACCCACTGAGTTTGTTTCGCTGGGTCTTCTCAGTTGGGGCGCATTGGATCCGGTGGTAGCATTAAAGCGCGACCGTCGTTATTAACACAAGGTCCGTCATAATAATAATACCTTTAATTTAGACAGAACCATTGACAATATGTAGTAAAAATTTTAGACTTAAACTAGATAATTAAACATAATCTCTTGACAATAACTTGATACGAGCTAGCTAAATATCATTGCTGTAATAAAATAAATTTTATAAATGTTTTCATACAATATGTACCTAAATATCTATGTTACTAGAAATAATATCTAATGTTTACAACTATATTACTACAAACATGTTCTGACTATTTACAAGCGCTTTTTTAAAGTCTACGTGAATAAAAACCTTTTTTATTTTATTTTATTTTATTTATTTCATTTTTTTTATTCATAAATGCAATAATCTGCTTACACGAATTTGAAATGTTTATTTTTTTTTCAATATTACGGAAGATTATTAGCCATATTTGAGTAATCTAAACGCAGACTTATAAATTTTTATTTCAAAGGACAGAAGCAACAATAAATTTAAGTAATGTTTTTTATTATAAAATGTTAGAACTATATGGAGTACTTTAATTTAACTTAAATTATATGCTGATAAATGAGTGAGGTTAATGAATAAAGTAATAAAATGTTCGAAAATGAAAGTTTCTAAAGATAATCAATACACCTGTAATCATTAATAATATCGCAAACATGAGTATTCAAAATAACAATAGTAACAATTATGTATTAAAACAGACAGTAGCTGTCTAGGCAGTAGCTATCTAGACAGTAGCTGTCTAGGCAGTAGCTGTCTAGGCAGTAGCTGTCTAGGCAGCTACTGTCTAGATAGCTACTGCCTAGACAGCTACTGCCTAGACAGCTACTGCCTAGACAGCTACTGCCTAGACAGCTACTGCCTAGACAGCTACTGTCTAGATAGCTACTGCCTAGACAGCTACTGTCTAGATAGCTACTGCCTAGACAGCTACTGTCTAGATAGCTACTGCCTAGACAGCTACTGTCTAGATAGCTACTGCCTAGACAGCTACTGTCTAGATAGCTACTTGCTAGGCAGCTACTGCCTAGATAGCTACTTGCTAGGCAGCTACTGCCTAGATAGCTACTCGCTAGATAGCTACTCGCTAGACAGCTAATCGTATGACAGCTACTGACTAGGAAGCTACTGTCTAGACAGCTACTGCTTAGACAGCTACTGCCTAGATAGCTACTGCCTAGACAGCTACTGCCTAGACAGCTACTACCTAGACAGCTACTGTCTAGACAGCTACTGCCTATATAGCTACTTGCTAGGCAGCTACTGACTAGGTAGCTACTGCCTAGACAGCTACTGCTTAGACAGCTACTGACTAGGTAGCTATTGCCTAGACAGCTACTGCTTAGACAGCTACTGCCTAGACAGCTACTGCCTAGATAGCTACATACACGCAAAATTGAAAAAGAAAGAAAATAAATGTTTCAACTGATCGGTGTAAGGACACCAATCAGTTGAAACAAGGGTGTTAGAAGTTGATATAACTTCTAACACCCTTGTTTCAACTGATTGGTGTCCTTACACCGATCAGTTGAAACATTTGACATGGGGACAGAAGACGGCGACCCGAGAGAATACATATCAGAGACCTCGCTAGACAGCTAATCGTAGAACAGCTAGTGCCTAGATAGCTACTGCCAAGATAGCTACTTGCTAGGCAGCTACTGCCTAGATAGCTACTCGCTAGACAGCTAATCGTATGAAAGCTACTGACTAGGAAGCTACTGCCTAGACAGCTACTGTTTAGACAGCTACTGCCTAGATAGCTACTGCCTAGACAGCTACTCGCTAGATAGCTACTCGCTAGACAGCTAATCTTATGACAGCTACTGACTAGGTAGCTACTGTCTAGACAGCTACTGCTTAGACAGCTACTGCCTAGACAGCTACTGCCTAGACAGCTACTGCCTAGACAGCTACTGCCTAGACAGCTACTGCCTAGACAGCTACTGCCTAGACAGCTACTGCCTAGACAGCTACTGCCTAGACAGCTACTGCCTAGACAGCTACTGCCTAGACAGCTACTGCCTAGACAGCTACTGCCTAGACAGCTACTGCCTAGACAGCTACTGCCTAGACAGCTACTGCCTAGATAGCTACTTGCTAGGCAGCTACTGCCTAGATATCTACTCGCTAGATAGCTACTCGCTAGACAGCTAATCGTATGACAGCTACTGACTAGGAAGCTACTGTCTAGACAGCTACTGCTTAGACAGCTACTGCCTAGATAGCTACTGCCTAGACAGCTACTGCCTAGACAGCTACTACCTAGACAGCTACTGCCTAGACAGCTAGATGGCTACTCGCTAGACAGCTAATCTTATGACAGCTACTGACTAGGTAGCTACTGCCTAGACAGCTACTGCTTAGACAGCTACTGCCTAGACAGCTACTGCCTAGACAGCTACTGTCTAGATAGCTACTGCCTAGACAGCTACTGTCTAGATAACTACTTGCTAGGCAGCTACTGCCTAGATAGCTACTTGCTAGGCAGCTACTGCCTAGATAGCTACTCGCTAGATAGCTACTCGCTAGACAGCTAATCGTATGACAGCTACTGACTAGGAAGCTACTGTCTAGACAGCTACTGCTTAGACAGCTACTGCCTAGATAGCTACTGCCTTGACAGCTACTGCCTAGACAGCTACTACCTAGACAGCTACTGCCTAGACAGCTACTGCCTAGACAGCTACTGCCTATATAGCTACTTGCTAGGCAGCTACTGACTAGGTAGCTACTGCCTAGACAGCTACTGCTTAGACAGCTACTGACTAGGTAGCTACTGCCTAGACAGCTACTGCTTAGACAGCTACTGCCTAGACAGCTACTGCCTAGACAGCTACTGCCTAGACAGCTACTGCCTAGACAGCTACTGCCTAGACAGCTACTGCCTAGATAGCTACTTAGCTCCTAGATAGCTCTTACGATGTTATCGTCAAAGGAACAATGATATCAAAATGAAATCCCCGGCACTAACCGGTCTACCAACACGATATCACGTTTATTGTTCTTATCCGGTGAAGTAATGAAAGTCTTCTAGACTAATCGAAAAAAGCAAATTAACAAAAAAAAATCGAATTATACCTTTATGTTTTCTGTAATATATATTTTGGTATACGAAGTTAATAAAATAAAATAAATATCTTGGAACAACTAACATACTATACAGCCTTCTGGTCCCAAACTAGGCAGAAACTGGCAACCAGAACACTGATAAACATACTAATATATTTGGTATATTTTTTGTATATAATATATAATATCCTGGGACATTATACACACACGGCCATCTGATCCCAAACTAATCAGAGCTTGTACTATGGAAACCAGATAACTGATATATTGCATGTACTGCTTTTCTTTTTTAAAAACATACTTATATAGATAATTACACCCAAACTCAGAACAAACAGACATGTTCATGCCCACAAATTTTAATATCCGTCTGGGTGGGAATCGATCCCACGACCTGCAGTGTAAAACACAAGCATATAGCAACCACCCCAACCAGCCCGTCACACCCAGACACAGAACAAATAATCCTTCTCATCACATAAAAAAATTGTCGTGACCTCTGGCTTCAGACAAAAGAATTTCTACCATCTCTGAACAAACGCCGATCGCGTAATCTATTACACCTGAACAGAAAGGATCTACGCATGGTGATAGGCACAATTACCGGACATGGCACACTAAACAAACACCTCTTCAAGATTGGCGTCACAGACAGCCCCATGTGCAGAGGGTGCATTGAAAATGAAGAAACACCAGCACACGTACTGCTACACTGCAAGAATGTTGCTTACCAACGGGCAAAGTTCCTGAATGATCCGAAGACACTGCAGGAGGCCCTCAAGCCAGGCTTTCGTGGTCTCCTGGACTTCTGGATGGAACTAAAATGGTTCGAGTAGCCAAACAAGTATAATAATAATAATATCTTGGGACCATGTCACACAGATCATCCTAGCCCCAAACTAAGCAAAGCTTGTACTATGGGTAACAGGCGACGATATACATACTTATATACATAGAAAACATCCATGACTCAGAAACAAATATTCGTGATCATCACACAAATATTTGCACTTACTGGGATTCGAACCCAGGACCACCCGCTTCGTAGGCAGGAGCACTACCAACTAGGCTACGGTGATCGTCATCTTCACCAGTATCACGCACAATGGCCCAATTAGGAGGCTAAGTGCGGAAACCTATCGCCCAACTAACTAACTAACTAGACCTCTGGCTTAGCAGTCAGGGTCACTATACTCTAGACCAGTTGGTCTAGAGTCTAGTAATCAAGAGTAAAGGTTAAGCAGAGTTCTGTTTAACCTTTACTCTTGATTACTGTTAAAATTCACTTATTGCCAATTAATATCAATAACGGGTCCACCACAGCTCATAAAAATAATGCGGTGTGAGTACTGCTTAAGCTCATATATATTTTTCATTAATTTGCTCTTTGCACCTGCTCGCCGTGTCGCCATAATCAATATCTCAATTACATATATTTATATGAGTCTAAATGCACGTTCAAAAAAAATTACGTACCTAACTGTATTTTGTAAATTATTGCTTGTTTGGTGGAGTCGATTTAGTCGCTTGGAGGTAATTAAATATTGCTTTTACTTAAGGTTAACTGCTGCGCTTTATGCGCTTACACGAATCTATTTTCGTCGCTCCTAGTCGCTTTACAAATCGCCTCACCAAGTCACATCATGCCAGCTCATTTACACAGGTGACTTCGCATGCAGCTCAGTCATGTCCTTCGAAAATGTTGAACAGAATAGGTGCTCGTGCCCGAATTGAAATAGTTATTCAATTATTTAGCTATATAATTGGAAATTTGATGTGTGGTGACGCCATAGATATATCATCACCCCATCTCATCCTGTGGGGGGCGAAGAAATAGACCAAGGGAATGCTACCAGAGAACGGGCAGCAGGGTTTTTCTGTGAACTATGACCATCAAACTGCGATCGCCAACCCGTCTGTCAAGAGTGGCGATTATGGCATATCCCCCCATTATTTTGGGAGACTTTTGTCCCGCAGTGGACGTACTTTAGCTGACATGATCTATACATATAATAAAATCGTAGGAAAGTCAAAACTGTACATTGAATTTTTTTTTTTAAGTTTACTTGGGGCGTGATCTACAGTCGATATTGAAGCCAAAAATATAGCTTTTAGAATTTTTGTCGGTTTGTCTGTTTGTCTGTATCTATGTCCGGGCTAAACTCAAAAAGTACTGCATGGATTTACTTCAAATTTTGCAAGAATATTACTAAGAGGTCGGGTCAACATATAGATTACATATTATGACGCTATCACCTACGGGGGAAGAGCTAAGATAATTTATAAAATTTAACGCGGGTAAAACCGCGGGGCACAGCTAGTGATAAATAAATAAAGTGGGCGAAAACTTCCCTCATGTGGCGGGCGATACCCTGCAACTCTTTTACACGGCCGATTTTAGTCACTACCGGCCGCGCGGCCAAAGTCGGATGCTACCCAACTTTAGGGCTTGCGACTTTAGTCACTTGCGACCTAGTCGAATTGTCATTTAGACCGTCGATTTTCGCCGCGCGACACTAATCGTGTGGCTTTAGTGACTGATTTAAACCCCACATAAGGTTTAAGTAGAAGTGTACTGGAATTTCAACTAGTCATTTACTCAGTCTGTAGATAGGCAATGCTCCAAGTGGTTTAAATTCTAAGCATCTCCATGTTTCGTAGTATAGGCGTGTATGTTAAGCTATCGGTCCCGATTGTTCCTGTTCGACAGGCCTGTTGGCGTGGTTTGTAGATACGCTGCCTTTCACGCCGCAGGTCGTGGGTTCGATTCCCACCCGGGACAAATATTTGTGTGCATGAACATGTCTGTTTGTCCCGAGTCTGGGTGTAAATTATCTTATATAAGTATGTATTTACAAAAGAAAAATAGTATATGTAGTATATCAGTTATCTGGTTTCCATAGTACAAGCTCTGCTTAGTTTGGCATCAGATGACCGTGTGTGAATAATGTCCCAGGATATTTATTATTATTATTATTTATTATTGTTGAAGTATACAGCTGTTGTTAAGCCATGTCAGCGTCCACTATTCTTAATAACGTAACGAGTAACGATACAGAAAGAAGAAAATTACAAGAGTACTACTGTAAATGATATCTATATAATATCTAGGGACAATGTCACACAGATCATCCTAGCCCCAAACTAAGCAAAGCTTTTACTATGGGTACCAGGCGACGATATACCTACATACTTATATAGATAGATAAATACTTAAATACATAGAAAACATCCATAACTCAGAAACAAATATTTGCACTTACCGGGATTCGAACCCAGGACCACCAGCTTCGTAGGCAGGAGCGCTACCAACTAGGCTACGGTGACCGTCAGAAAATGAGTTTCTGTGTTAAATCACGGGTGCGAAAAAAATGTAAATTCTAATATTCTCTGTAGGGACCCCTATTTAGCTCCCGTGCCTCAGAGACCACAAGGCATCTTCCCTGCAGCGGGGCAGTCTTTTGGGACTGCCGATAGAGGTGAACACTATTTTTTAACTTCGAATCTAAATAATCTAAATTATGACCGTTATACTGAATGTTGTGCTCATGAGAAACGTGCGGTGAGGATGACGCGAGTTTTTTGTTCATTACTAAACTTAAAAGTATTCTATAATAAAATTAATAAAATAAAATAGTGTTATATGAATATGGCGTTAAGTGTTAATTTATTGTCTCCTCTAGACTACTCGCTAAAGCTGAAATCGATCAGGATGACATTATGTAAAAGGAATGCACATGATGTGACTGCTTTTAAAACATTTCCGTATCGCCGATACTGACCCGCTCTCCACGCATACTCGACGTATGAAAAACTTCGTTTAAAAGAACCGACTTCAAAAACTAAAAAGTATAAAAAATATCTTATTAAAGATTTAATTTAATACATCACTTATAAATATAATATTAATGAAATAATATAATTTGTATGTGCTACCTATTGATAGGTTTGAAGTCGGTGCCAAGCCAAATGTAATAGTAGGTATAGGTAGCGCCACGAGTTATGAGCGCTCTGTTTTAGTGGTGGGGATCTGCGCATGTGTACACTCGCAAACAAAACAACTTAGGGTGAAGTTAAAATAATAATTTAAGTATTTTAAAAATATCCTTATATTATTATTAATACGAGAGTGCGTTTATTTGTTATTCGTTTGTTACTTTAGATTTTAAAGTAAGTACTCGCAAAAAACACATGAAATTTTGTACAGAGATCGTTTGAACTATCTCTTTGCAAAATTTTGACGCTTCCACAGGTGGAAGTGCGGACTAGTGCATGTTATAATAAATAAAAATATGCATAAAAATGCATTGATGTAAAATTTCATTACTTTTTTCTAAACTATTTTCAAAGGTTTTAAACGATTGTACGAATGAGGTATTTATCTTGTCTTTTTAACACCTGCCTCTTTGGCATTTTTAATTATTGGTCAATACAAATTATATAAACGATCGAAAACAACTATTTACGCGACTGTACTTTTCGGACTCAAATCGACGTGCGCCGAGCGTGGGAGTTATGCAGCGACTGATTCTTCAATAGTGCGCAAAGACAGCACTGGACGCGGGCTCCCTTGCCCCGCGCCTCAACCCTGTTACCAAACAGACCTAAAAGTGCGTTCTGCGCAGATGAAGCGAGCGCTCATAACTCGTGGCGCTACCTATACCACACTTACTTTCAGCGGGATAGCTTCCTATTTCTACACAAACAACCCAAGCGTGCAGACGTCGTTGACGGTCGTCAAATATTTTTATGATACAGTTTCATATTAATTCATATTGTTCTTTAAGTTTATTTACTTAGGTTAATCTTTAGTGTAGGAGTTTCATCACAAAGTATGAAAGCTGGATGTAATATTAACTTTTATTTTGCTTAGGGCTTGGCACCGACTTCAAACCTATCAATAGGTAGCACATACAAATTATATTATTTCATTAATATTATATTTATAAGTGATGTATTAAATTAAATCTTTAATAAGATATTTTTTTATACTTTTTAGTTTTTGAAGTCGGTTTTTTTAAACGAAGTTTTTTTTATTTGTTACTTTTTAGTGTCTAGCTATGGTTAGGACTTCGAAAGGTGCCGCGCGCCTCAAAACTATAAATCCCAACAAACGAGAACGGAAAAAAGAAACATCTTCCGAAAAAATGTTGTTCGAAACTCTTTTTCACGTTCTTGTGGGACAGTGAATGATCTAAAAGACCGTTTGTAAAGTAAGAAAAACTACATAAAATTACGTTCACTCTAAGAAAACTTGCACAGTACGAGTTTAGACTAGCTAAGATTTATGAAAGTCTGAACAGCAAGCGCATAGGTTAGGCCGTATTTATGACTATCTAGCTAACGAGTCTGTGTGCAGAGGGCTGATAGCCTAGGTCTTATTTATCATTGATTAGATAATGAGTCGGACTCGCCCGTGAAAGGTGGAATGTTTCTTTCCGTAGCAGCAAGTATTTGAGTTGATAGAATGGAAGTCAAATTGCGGTTTACGATTTATGACGCATTAAAAAAACTACTTACTAGATCTCTTTCAAACCAATTTTCGGTGGAAGTTTGCATGGTAATGTACATCATCTATTTGTTTTAGTTTTATGATTCTCTTATTTTAGAAGTTACAGGGGGGGGGGGGGGGGGGTGGCATTTTAAGCCTTTGGAAGTGTCTCTCGCGCAAACTATACAGTTAAGAAAAAAATATATTATAAACCTCAATATCATTTTCGAAGTCCTATCCATAGATACATGTCATGTATAGTTTGTACAACATTTATAGTTTAGTGAATTTTTTTTTAATTCAGTTCTTAGTAAGTATAGGGAACCCCCAAATTTTATTGTTTGTTTCTCTATTTTTGTGTGAAAATCTTAATGCGGTTCACGGAATACATCTGCTGACCAAGATTCGACAGTATAGTTCCTATAGTTTCGGAAAAAAGTGGCTGTGACATACGGACGGGCAGACATACAGACATGACAAATCAAGAAGAACCTTTGTGAAAGACATTTGGCTACAGAACCCTAAAAATGGCATCTATTCCGCATCAAACTAAAAAAAACCACGTAAATCGGTTCATAAATCTCAGCGTAATCGGTGTACGTACATAAAAAAATACACTGGTGCTAAAAGTGCGCCTACATGCGCTTCCAAAAAAAAAGCTTATACGTGCGTATTAAACGCTTGTCGTCTGAATTTGTTGTTTATGTTCACGCCAAGACACACTTGAACAGGATGAGTCTAGCTTGACTAGTTAGCTAAGATTTACAAACGTCTGTGCATCATCGACATCGCATCATCCACTTAAACAAAAAATTTCATACAAAAATGTCCATAAAATGAAAACTACTGGGCCAATCTATATAAAATTTTTATGGGACCAAATGGCAACTATTCCGCATCAAACTAAAAAAGAATCACGTAATTCTGATTCTAAATCTCCGAGTAATCGGTGTACATACATAAAAAAAAAAAAATACCGGTGAACTTGAGAACCTCCTCCTTTGGAAGTCGGTTAAAAATGAACACAATGCAAAGAAATTGTATTCCTACATTGACTACTAGCTGTGTCCCGCGGTTTTACCCGCGTTAAATTTTATAAATTATCACTGTTGCTCCCCCGTATGTGATAGCGTTATAATAAATAGCCTATATGTTGACCCGACCTCTTAGTAATATTTATGCAAAATTTTAAGTAAATACATGCAGTACTTTTTGAGTTTAGCCCGGACCTACATACAGACAAACAGACAAAATTTTTAAAATCTGTATTTTTAGCCCAAGTATCCTTTAAAAAAAATATCCAATGTACAGTTTTGAAGTTCCTACGATTTTATTATATGTATAGATATTGAATCTGACTATGTTACAATATAGTCGGGACTCAAATATCTAGGTAAAGTCGTGATACATGTCTATATTTTATTTTAAATTACGGCTTTTTTCTTACTATTTTTTTAGGGTCTTAACTTCTACAAAAATAGAGAAAATTAATGTCAAACAAGTAATCATTTTGCATACATACATACATAGACTCACGCCTGTTTCCCAGAGGGGTAGGCAGAGACTCGGATTTCCATTTGTCACGATCTTTGCACACGTCTTTTGCCTCGATTACTGTCATTATATTCTTCATACATGCTAGCCGGTTTAGGGTACTTCTGACCTGCCCTTTCTTGAGAACGTCTCCGATTTCATCAGAGAATGTTCGACGAGGTCTTCCCCTTCCAGTTGTTCCATTCACACAGGCCAGGTATACTTCTTTGGTCAATCTTCTTTCATTCATCCTCTCTAAATGGCCAAACCATCTCAGCATTCCTTTTCAATGTTTGTGACTACATCTTCTTTCACACCTAAACGCTCGCTAATCATTTTAACATAGTATTTTATATTGATCGACCAATTAGATAAACATACATAGAATCACGCGTGTTTCCTAGAGGGGTAGACAGAGACAACGAAAAAAAAGATAGGTCAGGTCAGAAGTACCCTGACCCGGCGAGCATGTATGAAGAATATAATGACAGTAAACAAGGCAAAAGAGGTGTGCAAAGATCGTGACGAATGGAAATCGGGATATCTATACAATAAATAAAATTATACACTAATTACGTAGACTACAGCCGTAAGACTTAAAAAAAACGAAATTATATTTAAACTAATTTAATTAAAATATTACTATTACTAATTACAATTAAAAGTGTGTGCTCTTGTTCGATGCTAGAACAGAAGTGAACTTATATCATTAACATTATAAAAAATGCTGAGTCGGTGTCGTCACGGTGGCGCCGGGTTGGGGGTGCTGACAATGCTGCGCGTGTAACCTCCGGCTCGACCGCTATGAAGGTTGCTGACGGTGCGGCATGTGTAAGTGTGGTGCAACGTTGCGGCGCGTGTAACCTCGATTGAATACTGCTGACAGGGCGGCACGTGCAAGCGTGGTGCAATTCAATTATATGCAATTTCTATGTATGGGTACTATGGATATGTATATGTAACTCCTCCCCCTTCAGATCAGCGACTATTTTCAAATCCTGTGAGAGAAAATAGTTGGCTGGGATGGTTTACTGTAGATGTGATCTCTAACTTCATCTTGGTTCTTCTCCTTCAGTGCACGGTGTGGTTATAATATTTGCAGGTTTAGATATCTTGTAGCGGCGGATAAGTATGGTTGCTATGAATGTAATTGCCCCGATCAGTACAGCGTAGAAGGGTATAGTTGTATGATAGTAATAAGATTGATCTACAGGTTCTAATTGTAATGGGTTTTGATATGATGTTCTCTCTTGGATATTGCGTAGAGTTTTCAAATCAATTGATTTCAGGTGCAGCTCTGGGGTCTTCTGTGGTGGCATGTCCAATGGTTGGTCTATTCTTAAAATTTTAAGAGGTTGGCCTTTAATGATGTCATCGGTATTTAATATTGTGTATTCAGGAGCTCTTAGGGAACATTGTAGCGGAAGTGTCACAAGGAAGCTGCCATTCAGGATGTTGTAGGTTTTTGTTCCGCAGTTAAGTTGTACCTTCGTAGCTTGAGGAAAGGATAGTATGTAGCTTCGGTCGTCTAATTGTTCTACTGTTTCTTTGATTAGGTGGACTGTTGAATAGTTGCACGTTGTGTCGATGGTTTGTTTCAGGATGATTCCCTGTATGCAGTCAGGTTTGCTCTGTGTCTTCTGGTGGATATAATCATCGCAGAGATACTGGTGGTTGTATTTCAGGCATTCAGCCTCTATGTAGACAAAATCTTTTCTATTAGTTGCTAGGAATGGGAGTGGTGGAATAATTACTTGATGGAGTTTATTAGGGGCCAAGGATAGTCTATACAAATCGTAAGTACTCTCCGAAACTATAGGGAACTTAAAAATTATTACAATTTGTTTATTAGCGAAGTATGACCCTGATTTTATTATAATAGGTCTTTACCTATGAAATTGCCGTTTTGTATGAAAAAATTTAAACGAATTTTTTTCATTAATTTTTTTATTTGTATTAATCGAAGTAATCACCCATGCAATCAATGCATCTTTGCCATCGCAGTGGCAGTTTATTGATGCCCTTCTTAAAGAAATCAGCTGGACGGGAGGCAACAAATTCTTCAAAGGCATTTTGTACTGCCTCTCGGGTATTGAATTTTTTTCCCGCCAAGAAGTTATCCAAATTCTGGAAAAAGTAGTAGTCTGTAGGCGCAAGGTCTGGTGAGTAGGGCGGATGACGGAGAGCTTCCAACCCCAGTTCTTGCAACTTGGAGACCGTCTGCTGTGCAGTATGAGGTCGCGCGTTGTCGTGCAGGAGCAGCGGAGACGAGCGATTGACCAATGCTGGTTGGAGATGCGCCAGCTTCTCCATCATTGTGCTCAGTTCTTCACAGTACACATCTGCAGTAATGCTCACCCCGTTTGGTAAGAAGCTGTGATGAATCACACCGGCGCTAGACCACCAAACAGTGACCATCACTTTTCTAGGGGTAAGTTTTCGTTTAGGGCATTGTTTAGGTGCTGAACCAGGATCCAACCAACTTGCTGAGCGCTTGCGGTTATCAAACAGAATCCATTTTTCATCGCAGGTAACAATGCGGTTCAAAATTCCTTCATTTGTGTGTCTGTTGAGCAGTGCAAGGCACGTCTCGACGCGTACTTCGCGCTGGCGATCATTGAGTTCGTGGGGCACCCATTTGTCAAGCTTTTTTACCTTGCCAATTTGACGCAAATGGACCAATATTGTTTTGACGCTAACGTCGAAAGCTGCTGCTAATTCAGCCGTAGATTGTGTATCATCAGCTTCCACAACCGCCTTTAATTCGTCATTGTCGACCAAAGTCTTCGGACGACCGCGAGGTTCATTTTTCAGGTCGAAATTTCCAGAACGGAAGCGAGCAAACCAATAACAGGTGGTGCGTTGGTTTGTAGTGTTAGCTCCGTAAACGTCGTTGATGTTGCGTGCCGCTTGTGCCGCGTTGCTGCCACGACGGTACTCATATTCCATAATTACTCGAATTTTTAACGTATCCATGATGACGAAAAAGATTGAAATGCGATGAAAATGTAACACTAATCAATAAAGAAATGACTACTTTTGGAAAAAAGAATCCATGTTTTTAAAATAAAATTAATTTGAAATTAGAATTCTTAGCCAAACAAAAATTATTTTGATTTGAAATGGCCAGTACTGCAGAACGGAAATTTCATAGGTAAAGACCTAATATTATAATAATCTCTTAACTCTAAGTCTACCACTTGTTCTGTACCGTAAATTAACTTTAACTTAACTAACATTAATTTAAGGACTTTAAAACTAATCATCGAATGATGGGTCGTAGTAGTCCGAGTAAAAGCTAAAATATTCTCTATATTAATTATTTCATCTAGTAAATCATTTGCATTTTCTGCAATTATTGTTAAAATCTGGGTAAATTTTCCGAATTTAAGAAAACTACTTTCCTTATGGTCCTCTCTACTGGACCACATTTGTAAGGTATTATTAATTTCTTTCTGATTGTATATAAGTTTATCTAAAGTGTTACTATATTCTTTCATCCAATCATTATTCAAGCTAGCGCGGTTATTCAGTTCTGTACTAATTTTATTCTGGTTGTTTTCTAAAACTTTAAGAGCCTTAGTATACTTAACAGCATCCTGATAGTCTAAATTTCCAGTTATACTCTTAATTATTGATCCTAAACCGTCTATGAGGCCTCGTTTTGTTCGAGTCGGTTCTAAAGTCTGCAAATGGTCCAATATGTGATTCGTTTTATTAATTAGATAGTTAATTTGTAATTCAAATACTGGGTAAGTGGTATTAAAAACTCTATGTTCAAAGTTAGTTAGCTGTGCTTTCAACTCAGATACTTCACGTTCGATTCTATCTAGGTCTATGTATTGCAGGAATGTGTGGTGGTGTGTCGTCATTCTTGTGGGTCCAAGTTTAAATGGCAAAAGTCCTGGTCCATCGTCTAAGTTATCAAGTCGTATCTCCTGTGTTCGCGCCAGCTGTAGTATCGTCACCAGCAGTGTTGTCCTGTAACAATTTTGTATGCTTGGTTGGTCGCTTAAGGCGGGCTTTTGCTACGGGTCCTCGTTTCTTAGAGGTATAGATATGTATTGGAAGATCAGCGAGAACTTTATCTTGAGTGTAACGGGGTGCAATTTTCTGTTTACTGGCTACTGGATTTTTAATGAATACTTGCTGTTCAGGTTGGTATTCGATTTCAGGTTCTCTCGTCTTATTATGTTTGTCTATAAGAGCAGTCCGGTTAGCAAGAGATATATCATTTACTAAGTCATAAACTACTTTCATCTGGTCGCGGTGAGTCTGTATGTACTGCTGCAATAGGTGTTGAGTCACATCAATGTCTACAGGATCTCTGGGGTCAAAGTGTCCTTTTAGTATGTCATAAGGTCGGCATCTGGTCAGGCTATGGATTGAACTGTTGTAGGCAATAATGGCGTAGGGCATGAGGTTCGAAACTGATTCGTTCTTTTGTTGTAATTTTAGTATCCTAAGGTGTTCCAAGATAGTGGAATGAAATTGCTCTATGTTACCGTTGTCATTAGGGGAATGAGGAAGTGTTTTATGGTGAGTAATTTTGTGAAGTTTGAGGAATTCAGAGAAGAGTTGGTTTGTGAATTCAGTCCCATTGTCTGTTATAATGGTCAATGGTAATCCATGATGTGTACAAAAGGTCAATAAGGCTTGTAAAACACTAATTGCGGTACTATCTTTTAAATGGTAGGCTTGGCCATATTTCGAAAAGACGTCAATGAACGTTATATATTTTTCAGATTGTACGGAGAATAAATCGGCATGAACGATTTCTAGTGGTTTGGTTGCGGGTGGAACAAGGTTTAATTGTGGTCTAACTGGGTGTCTGTCGTATTTACTCTGCCCACAAATACTGCATTCATTTATGTATTTATTAATGTGGTCTTTCATCTTAGGCCAATAGTATCTGCGCGATAACGCTAAGTAACATTCGTTGATTCCCCTGTGGTTTGTTTTACCATCGTGGTACAGCCTAATTATCTCTTGTTGCTTAAGATATTCTTTAATATTTTCTAACTCTATTTTAGTGAGGACAAGTTTCATTGCAGAGCTTTTAAATTTGTCCTGAATAATGGGTATGATTTGGTACATAGCTAACTGAGGGTTAATTAATAAAGCGGTCTTAACTTTAGGATTTACATATTCTCTAATAGCATTAACTACATCGGTTTCTAAATCGGAATTGGATACTTGCACTACGACTCTGGTATGGGACTCAAAGGGTTTGGATACCACGGGGCGTCTGGTGATAACATCAACTACATTTAAACATAACTGCTTATGAAACTTGTTAAGGGGTTCATCTGTGATAGGGACTTCTAGGATAGGATTTTCTTGACTGGTGTGAGTTATAATGTCCGTACTGATTACGCGGTGGAAGTCGGAATACATTGCTCTGGGGGTTATAGTTGGGGGGTCTAGCATCTAGCATCTGTTGTGTCCGTGTTGGCATACGTACCTGTGGTTGGTGAATCTGCGCGGGGTTAGGCCTGAAGGCTTGATGTGGTGGAGGCGCAAATCTGAATGGTTGCGGTGCTGGCGGTAATGGCCGCTGTATACCGGGCGTTGGCCAGGCTGCTGCTAGCATATGAGAAGGTTTCGGAATGTGTACGCGTCCTGACTGAATAGCCTTAGGGGCGTAATATGGTTTAGTTAGCGATTCATTTTGCTGCTGAAGATATATAGTGTTCAGCTCCTCCTGTACATATTCTAAAGCCTTCTCAATCGTAGGGGGTCTCATGCATCTAATGCGGGATCCCAATGGTTCATTCAAACCTCTAACATAAGCCTGCATTGCTGATTTTTTGTACAACGCGCGTTTAGCTTCTGTGGTAGTCTCTATTTTCTCGTGCAAACTAACATATGTCATAATGGTACTAAATAATGATTGGCAATGGTCGTAAAATTCTTGTGGGGTTCTCTGACCTTGGGTGGCTAGCGATAGATCATTATAGAGGGCAGTTTCATCCCTTTGATCAGCAAAGTTATTTATTAACGCGTTACGAATTTCCAACCAGTTATCGGGGATGCCGTTCGAATTGATAATACTGGCGGCAGGCCCCGTGATTTCATTTAATATGCCATTTATCAGGCATAAATTGGTTAAGGCACTGTCTGCTTCTGTGCTCATATACGCTATTACTATTTGATCACATATCCTAATAAATCGCGTGAGCACATTTGGGTTTCCATCAAAATCGGGAACTGGCCTGAGTGCTTTAAAAATAGTATCTGGGTCGTAAGGCATTTTATTAATTTTATATAAACTACTAATAATAAACTCTAAATTTAAATCTAATAAATCTATTTCTCTATTCCTATCTAACTGGCTACGACGGCGAGACTGCCGGATTGCAGAATCGCTGGGTCCTAAATTACTTTGACGAAAAATTTTGGAATACGAGTACTTAGCTTATGTAAAGACTAAAAGGTTACAAGGTAAAAGGAAAGCAACACAAGAAAGATTCTGTGCAACTCACAATTTCATTTTCTCTGCGTATCGATGTCTGGATACAGTCGCTGGCTGTAGAACTCGTAGATTCTGGATACTCGATGAAGGTTTGAAAACGCAAGCAGCGGCTATGCGGAGCCGACAGGATTCGATACTAGATTCCTTTAATATCGCGCCGCGCACTGCTTCGAGTATCCTACCGACTGCGCCAATTACGTAGACTACAGCCGTAAGACTTAAAAAAAACGAAATTATATTTAAACTAATTTAATTAAAATATTACTATTACTAATTACAATTAAAAGTGTGTGCTCTTGTTCGATGCTAGAACAGAAGTGAATTTATATCATTAACATTATAAAAAATGCTGAGTCGGTGTCGTCACGGTGGCGCCGGGTTGGGGGTGCTGACAATGCTGCGCGTGTAACCTCCGGCTCGACCGCTATGAAGGTTGCTGACGGTGCGGCATGTGTAAGTGTGGTGCAACGTTGCGGCGCGTGTAACCTCGATTGAATACTGCTGACAGGGCGGCACGTGCAAGCGTGGTGCAATTCAATTATATGCAATTTCTATGTATGGGTACTATGGATATGTATATGTAACTCACTAATTAATTCAAATTATGTATCAACGGAAGTTGTGTTTATTTATTCTGTTAGTACATATTAAGCTATACAATTCCAGTATAAGCTGATCTTGCGTTATATAGGATTTCTATACAATGAGTGGTCAGCTTATATTGGAAATTTATAGCTTGATATGTAGCCGTGTGTAATGCATTCAAGGAGTTCTCAACTTAATTAATGCATTTTTTTATCATTTTAGCTCCTTTCCTTTTTAGGGTTCTGTAGCCAAATGGCAAAAAACGGAACCCTTATAGATTCGTCATGACTGTCTGTCTGACTGTCCGTCCGTATGTCACAGCCACTTTTTTCCGAAACTACATATAAGAGCTGTACTGTTGAAACTTGGTAAGTAGATGGATTCGGTGAACCGCATTAAGATTTGTACACGAAAATAGAAAAAGAATAATAATTTTGGGCGGTCCCCATACATAGAACTGAAACTTTTTCATCGTACCCATACATGTGGGGTGTCTATAGATAGGTCTTTAAAAATAATATAGAGGTTTTTAATAAAAAAAAATTCTAAACTGAATAGTTTGCGCGAGAGACACTTCCAAAGTGGTAAAATGAGTGTCCCCTCCCCCCTGTAACTTCTAAAATAAGGGAATGATAAAACTTAAAAAATATATGATGTACAGCAAACTAACAACGAAAATTAGTTTGAACGAGAGCTAGCAAGTAGTTTTTTTTTTAATACGTCATAAATCGTAAACCGCAATTTGCTTTCATTTAATCAACTGAAATACTTGCTGCTACGGAATTCTTCATGGGCGAGTTAACTCGCACTTGGCCGGTTTTTACCTTTATAAAGTCAGAGAATTGAATGACCGCATGAAGTTTTAAATGTTAAATACAAGGTTTACTTTTAAAACTTAGTGCTGTCATTCTATTGACTCCATAACTCTTTTTTTATGTATATATGAATAATTAAATAAAACAAATAAAAACAGTTTAAATGGCGTGGTTGGCAAATGCTTGCTTTGCACGCCGCAGGTGGTGGGTTCGATTCCCACTCAGGACAGATATTTGTGTGCATGAACATGTCTGTTTGTCCTGAGCCTGGGTGTAATTATCTATATAATTATGTATTTACAAAAGAAAATTACTCACACACAGCCATCTGATCCCAAACTAAGCAGAGCTTGTACTATGGACACCAGATAACTGATATACTACATATACTTACTACTTTTCTTTTTTTTTTTCAATACATACTTATAATAGATAATTACACCCAGAATCAGGACAAACAGATATGTTCATGCACATAAATATTTGTCCCGGCTGGGAATCGAACCCACGACCTGCGGCGTGGAAAGCAAGCATTTTCCAACCACGCCAACATTATCGGTTATCTTTTTATTTATTTATAGTATCTATATTGCGCAGAAAATATATTAATGTTAATACCCAGAGAAAAATTATACGAAAATAATGTGGAGGAAAATAAAATTATAACCCATCGGTCTTTACTTAAGTTTTTGTTGTCGACTGTTAGTTTAATGTTTAGTTTATGGGAATCATTAGAACATTTAAAAAAAATTATGATAATTGATTCGTAAACAAGTATAAGGTCAGGTAATGGTTAATATTAGATATATGGTAATGTTATTACGAGTCAAGATATACTAGTAATAACATCTGTGAGAAATTGCGTGCAAATGGTTGGACTTATTTCAATGTCTAGTTATCGGAAATGGGCCGTAAGTCAGACAAAAAGTTCCGCTATGTTAAAGAAAGAAAAAAGATATACAAGATATGAGTGTGTGAATGTGTGAATGTTTATGATTGTTACTTCTCCGCGTCTAAACGGCTGGAGCTTGGTACGGAGTTAGCCGACACCCTGGGTCAACACATAGGCTATAATTTATAAAGCTTAACGCGGGAAAAACCGCGGGGCACAACTAGTGTTTTATTAAAAGCTAATAATAAAAGGCATCTAAATCATTAAAAGTTACAATGCGTTCAGGGTGCTGTCGGGTCTGCCCCGCTTCTGTAGCGCGTCAGGGATGTACGCTGAAGAGTTTGTACGTTAGACTGTTTTAACTACTATGCGCAAAAGTTGTGCATCCTTGGTGCACAGGATAGCTCTAACACTTTTTTAATACTGGCTACGATTTCAGACAGGCTGGACAGCACATATGTAAATAATTGCCGTGGAACTTCGCATGCAACGGTGATTGTAACACATTATTTAATTTATTACATTAGTTTTTAAGTATTTAAAATTACTAACATAGGCTTAAGTTTTTGTTCTTAAGTATTACTAACCAAAAATGAGTCATGGTCACTATTATATGTAATTATTAGTCGCATATTTACGGACGAGCGCCTACCTTATACCGAGACTTATTAATGTACTACCTACCGCCTTACGCCAAACAATAACTAGGAATAACTGAAAAAATGTTTATTAAATCTACACTTCTTATCAGCAATGTAAATTTGTCGAATGATAGATTGTATTTCTATTTTTCAATATCTTTTTTGTAATGTAATGTAATTTGTAATTAGTTAATAACTTCAATATAAAACTACCTAATTATGTTTCGTAATTAAGCTATATATGTATACCTAAGTTCCTACACACTGTTACTATAGTAATAAGCCCTTTTTTTTAACTCTATTTTTATTTGGGGGTTTTTATCTAAACAGATATGCCAACCCCATCGTGCCTTTTACATTAAATAACATTAGAACTTAATATTATACTTTAACTACATTGAACAACTAAATAATATGTATATCTATTAATATATTTTGTGATAAGGGTGAAATGGAGTCACAGATGAGGAACTGTAATAAGCCCTTAAGAATGCATTTCTACTTGATAGTAAATAAAAAAAAATATATAATGAGTATCATCTGACATGTTATAATTTCATTGAGATGAAATGTATGTGAAGCTAATGTATTTATAATGTGATTGGTCGAATATATCATTGCATGGAATACGAGATATATTCAAATTCAAATATTTTATTTCAGTAAAATATCCATATAATGTTAGTATAACTTAGCCTAATGTTAGTATCAATTAGATTAATTATATTAAGGGTGTCTGGGAGTCTGGACTCTTACCCACCTGCGTAAAAGGGGAGAGTCCCACCGGTCTGAAAACACATTCAGGATGCCATAATAAATAAATGCCATAATAATACTTACTAATATACAAATACGTATACATATTTTTTTTGTAAATATACACATACAATAGGTACACTGTTTGTCTTGTGCGAGTTTCGAACCCGCAACCTTTGAATCAGAAGGCAGATTTAATACCACCAAATGAGAAATGGTTGTGTATTTATTATTGCTTGCTTGCTTATCGTTATGGTTACCTAGAGTCAGAGTTGTTCAAGCCGCCCAGTAGGTCTCTGACATGGCTTAACGACTGTTGTCTAATGACTACAACCGGGACTAACAGCTTTACGTGCCCTCCGAAGCACGGAGACGCTCAGTAACTAAACCACTTTTATGACCACCCATCTACGGACTGACCGCGAGCCTAGTTGCTTCACTTCACCGATCACTTACGGACCGGTGAGAGCATCTAGCTATGAGCGCCTCATTACTATTTACTTATATATAACTTACTTTTACAATTTTACACGGGTTGATGGTTGTGCAAGTAAATTACTTAGAGTTAATTACGTATATAAAAACAGTTCATAACGACTTATTGACTGCAAATTTGAATAAGAACTTTATTTTTATACATAAACTAGAACTTAATCTATTAAAATATGAAGTATTAAATAAAAAAAATTAAGAGGAGAATGTTATAGCCTTGTTGACAGCCATTAACTTGACTTTATCATTACTTCGTAAAGTTTGTTCTAAGTTATGTTAAGTTTCTATAAACAATAAATATTTAAACTGCAATAAATATTTTAACTGAGCGACTTTATGGGTGAGCTGCTAAACATTTGTGAGCAAAATTAATAATACATTTATTCAATGTGAAAATAAAGTACATAACATAAAAATAGTAGAATAGTAGCTTTGTTGACAAGAACTTGTAAGTAGTTTAGTAATTCATACTTAGTAGAACAAAGTTATGTGAAGTTAAGTTTCTATGAACAATAATTATATAAAAACCTAATAATACATTTATTCAATGTGGAAATAAAAATCACAAAATAAAAAATAGTAGAACAGTAGCTTTGTTGACAAGAACTAATGTAAGTAGTTTAGTAATTCATACTTAGTAGAACAAAGTTATGTGAAGTTAAGTTTCTATGAACAATAATTATATAAAACCTAATAATACATTTATTCAATGTGGAAATAAAAAACACAAAATAAAAAAATAGTAGAACAGTAGCTTTGTTGACAAGAACTAATGTAAGTGGTTTAGTTATTCATACTTTGTTCTAAGTTATGTGAAGTTAAGTTTCTTTGAACAATAATTATTTAAACTGTAATAAATGTTCAAACAGAGTGAGCTTATGTATATAAGTCTTTAACTTTGAGAGCAATAATAATGATACAGTTGATAAAGATAAAGATATTTTTATTTTGCAAATATGGGTAACAGTAATAGATGACATAAAAACATAGGTAACAAGTTCAGCCATATTTTACCATGTAGGCATGCAAAAGACAATAAAAACTACCGCTACATACAATTTTAAAATAATGCAGTATAAACTGAATACAAAGAAAATTATTATACTAATTTAAAAATCTTTCTCATTCAAATACCCACTTAAGTTATAATATGATTTCTCCACTAAAAAGCTTCGAAGTCTTTTTTTAAACAATGGTAATGGAAGCTCCTTCCAACTCTTAGGCATTTTATTATAAATGACTGGAGCCATGCAGTAGACACTTTTGCGCATAAGTGCTGTCTTGGCTGGCTCCTGACATAGCCGGCTATTATCGCGTCTGTTGCGGGGAATAAATGTTTTATTATTATTATTTCAATTACATTATAAAAGTTTAAATAAACAGATGATTTTAAATTATTGTTACGTAATAAATAAACTTATGTGCTAATATTAACTTACGTTTAATCTGTGGTATATTATTACATTCATGACAAACATGTGTAGTGTATTTTCAATTTAATATTTTGTTAGGCTTAAGCCAACTATATATTAAATTGAAAATACTAAAATTGTTAATAATTATTATTTATGTTTTCACATAATGCTGACATTTAAAATTAATAATATATGTTTATCTACGTTTTATAATATTCTAAGTAACGTGACAAGATTTTAGGACGTTTATTTTCAGAATCATTGCGTAGGTACTTATCGTGAATTTTATTGGTACTTATATATATTGCGTATGATAACAACTATAAAATTATAATGCATCTGTAACTAGCAATCAAACAATCTGAATTAAAATTACAGATTACTGTCACTGGCAACCTATTATATAAATCTAGCAAAGATTACGAACACACAGAGTATCCAAATTTATCTGTGCCAAGTTATGAAGTTAACTAAATAAATATCTAAAGAAAGTGTCATTATTATTAGCAGCGCAAGCGCGCGCGAACTGAGCGTCGTAGGAATGAAATGGAATTAATTAAACGTAAGTTAATATTAGCACATAAGTATATTTATTATGTATCAATAATTTAATATCATCTGTTTATTTAAGCTTTTATAATGTAATTGAAATAATAATAATAAAACGTATCGTATCGTAACGTATCGAACGTATTGAAATGTCTTAACCCAAATCGTTGTCGGTCCTGTACCTTCTTTCTCCTCTATACGGTCGTGTCATCCCAATGTTATTCGGGATACTAGATAGATAAATAAATATTAAGTAGCTAAGTACCTATATATAACTTACAGCCAGCGCAAATATTTCATTGCCACTTTATATTTATGTGCATTGTTCTGTAGTTTTTATTCACAATTCTTAGAAAGTTACAATTGATTTATTATCGGCATAAAAAAATAAAAAAAAGAGATACGAATTCTAAGACAGGTATAAATTAGACTGTGGACGTGTACGCCATTTACGCGTATTGTACGATTGTTAACAGATATTGTAACCAATTGAAAAAAATGGAAGATTTTTAATTTGATTAGATTTTTTATTCGTGTACGCACCATGCGGGCAGCGCAGTACCGGCTATTGTGGAGATCCTTGGGGGAGATCTTTGTCCAGCAGTGGACGTCTTTCGGCTGATATGATGATGATGATAATGACGCACACCGATTGTCTCAGAACAAAAATTATCGAACAGAAACTGTTTTCAGTATTAACTTACAATGCAGGTAGCGTACTATGGGTCTCCTATTAGGATTTGACGGAACCCAACGGGCAATTGGCGACCACAAACTGGAAGACGCAGCTTAGGCAGCCCCCCTACAAGATGGACCGACGATCTTGTGCGGGTCGCTGGAAATCGCTGGATGCGGATAGCGCAAGACCGGCCACTGTGGAGATCTTTGGGGGAGGCCTTTGTCCAGCAGTGGACGTCTTTCGGCTGTTATGATGATGATGATGAGCGCGTTAAAGACCTTTTAGGAACCTTATAACTCCTTTTTTGAAGGACCTCATGCAGTATTCACTTCAGAACCCCGTAACAGGGAGTTCATTCCACAACCTCAACGTACGTCTCCCACGTACGTTGAGTACATATATTTAGTTGTAGTTTCGCTGAAATCGAACCGTACCATATCGAAAAGGTTCGAGGCTCTGAGGATGAACTCCCTGTCTATGGCGAGAGGTGCGATGGTAGCAGGTTCGGGTCGTGGTTCACCTGGGTGGACACGGGAACTTTTTCTTGCCGGTGGTCTACCTAAATGTTGAGCAATATCCAAATGAAAAATGTCTATAGGCCATGGTTTATCCAAAAGTAATTCCAAGTGATCCTGTCATATTAAAATAAACAAAAATAATTTATCGAAATAAAACTTCAAGCATGCATTGATTCTTCGTCCCCCATGGGATGAGATGGGGTGATGATATTCTATGGCGTGATCACACAGCAAATCAAAAAAGGCACAATTATGGAACCTGTAGGGCCCAGCAAAAATGAAGATTAAAAATTAAACATACTAACATAAATATAATAAAAAAAACATGTCTAAATTGCTTTACATTCATCTTAACATCATAACAATCCTAAATACTTTTTTATAATTGAGTTCGATGTTTGTTTCGTACTCCGCAATATTTTTGTGCATATCCGTTACTTCCGACGAGCCTGTTGGCGTGGTTGGTAGATACGCTGCCTTTCACGCCGCAGGTCGTGGGTTCGATTCCCACCCGGGACAAATATTTGTGTGCACAAACATGTCTGTTTGTCCCGAGTCTGGGTGTAAATTATCTAAATAAGTATGGATTTACAAAAGAAAAATAGTATATGTAGTATCAGTTATCTGGTTTCCATAGTACAAACTTTGCTTAGTTTGTGATCAGATGGCCGTGTGTGAATAATGTCCCAGGATATTATTATTATTGGTTTTCCAGCTTCAGCTGACTTCGTACCGATGCATGCCTGTGTTCTATTGAGTAGCGTATATTTGTAAATTGTGGTTTTCCAGCTCTTCAGCTACCCCATCCTCGCCGCCAATCTGTTAAATCTTTATAAAAATACTGTCCGTGATATTAAACATTAATTAGAATTAGAAATCAATCAATTAAAGTCACACGTGTCTCCTGACAATTTTTCACTCAGACCATTGAGGTATAAGACCATGGAGGTATGTAAGACATGGATACGAAAGCAAATAAGGATCATGTAGGTAGGGCGATGGTGTATCAAAGACCATAAGTTGATAATGTCTCGACATGATTGGCTGTTTTCTTACGAGTATGTTATGTCGCTAATTGAGTGCACTTGCGGCGCTCTGGTTAAGGGAGTCACTAATAGCTCTGCGCTCTCGTGTTTCAGGTTCGATCCCCGCACAGGACAACTATTTGTGTGACCCTCATTTAGTTGTTCTGAGTCTGGGCTTTGTATAGCATGCTTGTGATGTCTCCCGCATCACTGGGAATTATTTTACTAGAGCGGGCGTTTTTTAAAACGAAGATGAAATTTATCATATTTCCAAGGCTTATATAGAAAATAAATTAGTTATTTTACTTTTAGTTTTGTATGTAAATATATCTATATCCGCGCGAAACGGGCAGGTAGCTAGTACTAGTGATACAATTTATAACTTGTAATAAAATAAAGCGCGTTCAGACTATTTTACAAGTGCTTTTTATAAGATTATATAAAATGAAAAAAATCCATTATTATTTTAGTTTCTCGAAAATTATTTGCATTGTTTATTTGCGCAGTAAAACAAACATACCCTTACTTTCTTCAGACATAAAACTTGTACCAGAATACTAATAAACGTCTCTCCATTTTTAATTTACTTTTATGTCAAAATCTTCTGCTAATTACTAAAATGAAAGTTCCACAAAGGTCAGGATCATTAAGACCTAAATAATATAGTCTCTATTTCGATAGGTCACTAACTGTAGAGTGTATGACTGTTTCGATGGGATAACGGTAGAATATATGGTATATATACAACATGTAACGTAATTAACGCACACCCTCAAACACCCCAATTAGAATATTATGTTGTTATCATAATACATACACTGAATTTTTTATTTAACATGTATATGCAGTGTTTTTTACTAAATTAGTTTCTTGGAATAAAGTTAATTTTCTCTATTGAATGATGGACTTTGTATGAAAATAAATAAAACTGCGATTTTAAGACTTATCATTTACTTATCATTATTCAGAAAAACATCTCTTAACTTAGTAGTAGTTAACACAATAATAATAATTAATAATGCTTGCATTATTAGTATAAGCAACAAGTATTTTGTTTCAATCAGTCAATCATAAAACGGGTAAAATCGAAAAACTATGATTTTATTGTAAGGAATTGTTATCTATCTCTAAATAATTAGTAATTTAAAATACAAATTTATCGTTGTATCTATATACGCGTGCGAAGCCGGGTAGAACGCGAATCTATTAATAAATAAAAAGATTATTTGCGCAAACGCACGCAATATTGCCTCATCACTTCAAGAGTTCATAAAATAATTATACCGCTCAGATCACACGCTTAGATTAGTACTTCGGGGGCAGATCTTTAATGATATTGGGTACTTGCAGCTTCATCTGATCTTTACAGATAGCTAGCTAGCTAGCACCAGACAATAGTGGCGAGTGGGGGCTCCAGCCGTCTGGAAAATAAGACTATGATGGAAGGAACCCCTTTGGTATTCAAATCTTATTTCGGAGTGATTACTGACGTGGAGTTTCTGGATCAGAGAGGGCATTTTATTAATACGAATGCTAAGTTAGGCTCTAGACAGACGGACCGTATTTCAACTGCAACTGCACGCCGACTGCAATTGAACTGCAATCGGACTGCGCGTTTGTTCCATTGCAGTCGTGTCAACTGCATTCAAACTGCACTTGAACTGCAATTTGCGGTTGAATTGCAGTTGAAATGCGGTCCGTCTGTGTAGAGCCTAAGAGTCAGGGAGGATGATTATGGTAGCGGGTGTTTGCGGTCGAACTCTCGGCCGGTGAGTACGATTTATGACAGAGTCGTTAATACACAGCAATGTATGGGTGTATTGCTGTACTTTTCCAGTCAAGGCGCTAATAGAGCAACATAAAAACTGTATACTCTACTTCTCTTAAGCTGGGTCTTTGGTGGCGCCACTATCAATTGGCTTAAAATAAACCATTTAATTAATAATGGTTAAAAAAGCACCTTTATTTAGCCCTGCGGCAAATATAAACATAAGTACTTCGCTGCTACCTTCTCGACACCATAAAATGAACGGTTTAAAAAACCTTAATTGTAATTTATGAATGTACGGTAAAATATACTCATGTTTCTTATTATCATTAACATCTCTTTAGTAGAATAATAACGTCGCGTAAATTATATCACCGGGTGATTTAGTATGCTTTTGTCATCTTTACTGTCTTCATAATTGAAAAAAATACGTTAGATCGTCGCAATAATTGCCAATAAAACCACCTTACGTACTGTTTATTGATTGAGATGTTAATAACTGAAATAAAATAAAATAATAAATATAAAATGTGCATGTGAAGCATAAATGAAATCCTTATAAGAGTCCCTTGGCTTAGTGCGGAAAGTTTTGATAATGTGTCGAATTCACGTAATCTTAACATCTCTCATAGAATAGTAAGACAAACGAGAAAGCGGGTCACCTGATAAAAGCAGGTAAAAGTTCGAATAATTTCCGCAATAAACATATAAAAGTGAAAGGTAAGGTTGGTAGTAGGATAAGATATATTTAGGTTCATATTTCTTCCAATAATTTATTTGTATAATATCGACCCTGACTTTGTACGGATAGATAGTTCAATCTGTACTTTATTTGGACAAATCTTTCAATTTTACCCGTGTTGATTAACTTATTTGAATTTGTGGCAAATTCTGGGGCCTACCCACGCTGCCTCTTCTGGTTCATGGTAGCCACTCTGGAATGTTTCTGCCCTAACGACCGTTGGTTCTACAAGTTATGTGGCCCGCCCACTGCCAATACAGCGTTGACATTCTTTGGGCCATGTCTATGATTTCGGTTTGCCTGCAGATTTCGTTATTTCTGATTGGATCTCGCAGGGAAACTGCGAGCATAGCCCTCTACATTGTTCTTTGGGTGAACCTGAGCCTTCTAATGAGGACAATGATAACACTGTGGTATTTTGGACGAAAAAAATTACGTAGCTTTCCGAACTCTAAAAGATAAAAATACATCGATACTATAGAATATCGAAAGCAAAAATGGAAAATCAAACATTTATTCATTCGGCGAACGTTCGATCTAATCCGGAATAAAATAAACAGCAGAGCGCTTGCTCTGCTGTTTATTTACGACCTACACCCTTCCGGAGGATGTAGGTATTTTATATCGGCTTGTTTTTCTAGAAACAGGGCTGACTGATAGTTCACAGTTGCATGTTAAAGATCACCTTCCAAACGATTAAATTTTTACTCTTTTTCATTTGCAATGCAGAGGATAAAATTTAACTTAATAATTTCTTCTTCCTCCCAATTTCTGTGCTCGCGAGCCAGCTGTAAACGGCCCTACAATAGAGAAGATTAACGGATCAAGTCAAAGTTTAAATATAACGCAAATAAAATGCAGAACCTACGTACAAAAATACGCACATCTTATTTAAAATAAGCCTTTTACAAGATGTAACATATTGACATAAGGAGCTTATTTTGCCTATGAAACTGAACAGCGTGCAAAACACAAACATGCAAAATACACAAAAATAAATAAATATTAGCTCCTTATACTACTGCACATGTGGCGCATCGGCTAATAAAGTCGCCTCGTCATTAAGTGTCCCGGGTTCGATTCCTACGCAGGACAACTATTAGTGTGACCCATAAATAGTTGTTCTGAGTCTGGATGTACTTTGTGTCGTCGTCGACGTCAACCCCACGACACAGGCATTCAATTCCCTAGTGCGGACTGTTGTCTTTATCACACTAATATTATAAAGACGAAAGTTTGTGAGTTCGTGAGTGTGTATGTTTGTTACTTCTTCACGTCTAAATGGCTGGAGCGATTTTAATAAAATTTGGTAAGGAGTTAGCTGATTCCCTGGATTAAGATATAGGCTATAATTTATAAAGTTTCACGCAGGTAAAACCGCGGGGCACAGCTAGTAAAAAATAAATGAATAACGATCAGCTGATACCTTTAGAATGGGGCGGCAAAAAAATTGTTTCGTATTTTACAATCTGGAATAGTCCAATTTGGCTGTGTGGCTGACGACCATAAAGAATATCGCCACCCCCTCTCATCCCACAGGGGGACGTAGAAGTCGTCCCGAGGGAATATATACCAAAGAACGGGCAGCAGCGTTCTCCTGAGTACCATGTCTATCTTACTGCGATCGCCAACCCGTCTGCCAAGCGTGGCGATTATGGCTAATCCCCTCAAATTATGGACATCTTTGGGGAAGGCTTTTGTCCAGCAGTGGATGTCTTTCGGCTGATGTGATGATAGTGCAATTAGTTCAGTTGCTTGAGTAAAAAGCGCTCTTTAAGTTCCGTCCACTAATTAATAATAAACCTAGTATATTACAATCCTCATATATAAGAAGATTGGAACGTACGTCATCGCGTTCTATTAAAAAAAACCTGTATAATAAGTCAAAAGCTTTCATAAAACCACCTGCTCTTAGCACATTAAGTACGTAGTATCCTTTACACGTGAATATTATAAATACAAGTTGCAACAGAAATTGTGAAATCGATTCTCATCCGCACTTATATAATTTGTGTTATAATTAAATCAAAGTAATAATATTCTGGGGTCTTATTCACTTGATCCGATATTAAACAGAGCTTGTACTAATTTGTACTAACTTGTATACTAATTTTATTTTGTAAATACATACTTTTATAGATAATTACACCCATACTCAAGACCGACAAATATGTTAATGCACACAAATATCTGTACTGGGTGGGAATCGAACCCACGACCTGCGGCGTGAAAGGCAAGCATTTACGAACGACGCCAACCGGCCAGTCAGAACTCAAAAATTCTACTAGCACTTTAATTTATACAGCTCTTTTGTCAGAATAAAAAATTGTGTAAGAAAATTAAAAAGTGAAATCTATCCATTACGCTCAACATACCAAAGATAACGAGTTTCTGGGATGCATTTTTTTCCACGCCCTCTATAAATCGTTTAAGCTAGTCGAAATTTTTGTTTAGAAATTTAATGTCTTTTTTGTGTCATTTAACAATCGATGTTCTTTTCCGCCCTCAGTTTCCAGTGCAAATTAAGCTCAATAAGGCCACTATTTACGTTACACGTTATATGTCAGAGGATAATCCTAGTGATTGACATTGAATTTGACACTAATATTGCTCAATTTGAGTATTAAAATACTATTCAATTTAAAATTACTCGTATTATTCACAGTAAATTAAGTTACAAAAATATACATGGATATTTATTATGGATAGAGCAACCTTAAGTTCTCATGCAGTAAATTTAAACAGGCATTACTTAATAATATGGGTGAATTGCCCAAGCAAAAAAATACACGGCAAACCTAAGAACGGTGGTGCAATGTGCTGATTTTTAATTTTATATATTTTTTCTCAACAAAGTAAGTACTTCTACCTCTCTACCTTGACAAAAAAAATCACAGATTTCTACCCCCTAATAACCCAAAAAAAATATTTACAAAGTGTTATTTTATCATCACGGTTTGTGTCCTGAACCCAATTCCGCGCATAAAATATCTTCCTCTGCAAATATATTCGTACTATGGATTTAAATCGATTTTGTTATCATCAAATTATAATATATTTGGTCAAATAAAACTATTTTTGTTTGTTTCTCGTGGATTTGACAGCCAGTAAATTTTTGTCTGGAAAAAAGTTATCATTTCAGAGGACGGTAAGTTTTAGTAGAATAGCCACGTTAACATTGAGTTGTTACGCCCCTCTAACCTTTCCTCACTTCGGATCAGTCCGGCTCAAGCTCGCCGCGAAAGCACCGGTCCCAACGACTTGTAGTTTCCCACCAAAAAAAGTTAGTTTATCATTTCAGTAATATGGGGACAAAAATAGTTTCATTTCGGAGGCTGTTATAACTCGTGCTAGATTCGTTTAATTTGTTTCAAAATTGTGTATTAAATTCACCGTAAGTACTGTTTTGTTTGAGTAGTGTTCATATTTTTTTAATAATTTTATCTTTTGTGTTAAATGTAGAAAAACCTCTATTTTATCATCTCGGTGTTATCATTTCAGTGGATTCGGTGGACTGTTATACCAATTACCGTCCACCGAAATGAAACGTATCTCCGAAATGATAAAACCATAAAGTTTTAGAGATCCTTGTGTCAAATACGACGTCATAGTTTTGTAATATACTTTTACCTAGAGTGTAGATTAGACTATTCGGGTGTATTTGTTGTGTACTATTTGTGTTTAAGATATACAATATACATGTATCTATGTAGTTAGTACATGTATATATATACTTTAGATACAGCAGATCTGACCAAATCCCGTGTTCATGCCCGCTTGAGTATGTTTCGCCGGACCGTCTCAACTGGGCCGTGTTGAAACCGGTAGTAGATGAACCTGCTGAGTTTGTTTCGCGTGGGTCTTCTCAGCTGGGGCGCATTGAATCCGGTAGTAGCATTAAAGCGCGACCGTTGTTTTAAACACAAGGTCAGTTATAATAATAATACTGAATTCATACCTTAATATAGATAGAACGTTAGTAAGTTAAACTTATTAAAGAAGACTGATGATTATAATAATTAAAGTAAAGAAATGCTGTGTTGTGATAATTAAAGAAGACTTGTTCAGTAGGTACATATCTAAATTAAAAACCCATATTTATAGTCGCAATAAGAGACTGATTAGTGATTTTGAGAAATAATTGTGTGATTTAAAGTAACATGATGAAAAAATAATCTTTTTAAGCTACAAACTTGAACCTACTCGTAAATATGTAGGTACTCAGAAAGATGTTTTACTGTAGTAACTATAATTCGCAATTATATATAAGTAATACGGTAGAATAAAACTCTGTTCGTTTTTGTTCTATTTAGATATGTATGTACGTTTCTCTATTGTTGTAGTTATTTAAGAATACCGTGATCTCAATTTCAGGTTACTGTTATGTTTCATACGTTTATGTAAAAGGATTACAAGTAAGAAGCTATTACTACTAAGATATTTTTATAATGTTTATTAATTTATATCAAATATAAGAGTTGATTTAATTTTAAAATTTTACTTATATACCTGTTGAAAAACTATTCTTGTCTCGTTACCAATTTAACTGAATTATACCTAGCATTTTTGAACTAGTGCAATAGGTAGACATTATGTAACACTATTAATGGCATAACTTACAAATGCAGCCAACATATTAATCAGATATTTAAGCTTCCTAATCGCCCTTCGTTAACTCTTTTGATAATATATCAAGTAAATTAGTATTAGTTCATAAACAAAGTAAAATATTTATTTATGTTGACTAGCATTTACGATAAAGTTTTCCAACATTTTCATACATCAACAACCAGAAAGTATACCAAAGGTTATATAAGTAAAGAAACAATACATTCATATCATAATAAATTACATTAATAAACATATCATTAATATCATACTTAATGTTATTGTTACCTTTAAAATAAAATAAAATAAAAATAAATAAAATAAAAAAGGTTTTTATTCACGTGGACTTGCGCTTGTAAATAGTCAGAATATGTTTGTAGTAATATTTTTGTATACATTATTATTTCTAGTAACATAGATATTTAGGTACATATTGTATGAAAACATTTATAAAATTTATTTTATTATGGCAATGATATTTAGCTAGCTCGTATCAAGTTATTGTCAAGTGATTATGTTTAATTATCTAGTTTAAGTCTAATATTTTTACTACATATTGTCAATGGTTCCGTCTATATTAAGGTATTATTATTATGACGGACCTTGTGTTAATAACGACGGTCGCGCTTTAATGCTACCACCGGATCCAATGCGCCCCAACTGAGAAGACCCAGCGAAACAAACTCAGTGGGTTCATCTACTACCGGTTTCAACACGACCTCAAAAAATTATATATGTAATTCTAACTGTAATATTTGTATATTAATGACGATATTAAAATAACTGTGTACTATCCTGTCTCAGTGTTTATCTAAAATTTGTGGAAATCAAACCTAACAAAGTACGGAACCCTTGCTGCCCGGCACGGTTGTTCTTAGCTGTATCATTTCGGTGGATTTATTTCATTCCGGTGCACAGTCTATCATTTCGGTGGCAACTTTTATCATTTCGCTACTCTTAAAATTTATCCTTAAATATTTATGTAAGTTTTGATGATATTTGGTGTCCACTCACGCACAATGTTATAAAATAGGCTAAAGTATTATTTATCACTAAAAATATGTAGATGATGTAATAAAAAAAATCCACCGAAATGACAAATAAGAAGGTCTTGTCGAAATTCACCCATATAATTGTTTTCATCATCACTACTGGACAAGGGCCTCCTCCAAGAATGAGGGAATATGCCATAATGTCCACGCTTGGCAGACGGATTGGCAATAGCAGTATGGTGCTCATACGCAGAGGAACGCTGCTGCCCGTTACCTGGTAGATATCCTCTGGTGCCGAAAGTCAACCCGATCCCTCCACTTGACTTCTGCGCCCCCATCACGGGGGCGCAGAAGTCAGATTGAGTGGTGATATTGTATACCATCAGCCACACAGCCTATTATTACACCCACAACATAAATTTTATCGTTTGTGTGGCGCAGTGGTTAAGGTGTTTTGGGTTCCCCGCATAGAACATAAATATTTGTGTGACTCATAAATGGTTATTCTGTGTCCCGGTGTGATATGTGTCCGTTGATTACTACTAGTTGTGGTACAAACCTGTGGGCCAACATCCCACAACGTACAGCCAGCGACCTGCGCTCACGTTCTACATCGATGTTATCTTTTAGATCGTCTGAGACCCAGTGACCCAATTATTTTAAAATATAAACTCTTTTTAGAGGTCTGCCGCACAGCCTTACGGGTGGAATTGTACCTACTATAGTATTTACTGCCTGCATTAAATATCATAAGTTCACTCTTTGATGCATTATATTTAAGCCCATGGGTCCAGCGTACGATTCACACAATAAGTTTTCTTAACGCCCTGATCGAAGGGCTGACCAAAACCCTATCGTCTGCGTAACTTATATTATTAATGCACAGACCATCAATATGACAGCTGATCCCAGTTCTGTTAAGCTCATCGATCAGATTTTTAAAGTACAGATTAAATAAAGTGGGTGATGAAGCCCCCCCTGCCTAACCCCACATTCCAGCTTATACTCAGCTGAAAAATCTAGGTAACAAGCAAATACTGGTGTCTATCTTGCTGTATAATACTGCACAGTCTGCTTAAGGCTCAAAATAGCGCTCTCCGTAGATAAATATATACTCACAAACTTTCGCATTTATAATATTAGTAGGGTTAATGTATGTTAAGTCCTGTACGATACAGGGAATCAATAGCCTACTGCGGTATTGAAAACATTACATTGAATAGAGATGGGGAGAATATCCATACATAAATATAATATTGTTGCCATTTACACACATACGGTCTCTCTCCAAACTAATATATTTGCGATAACACATCAATAGTCTTCGTAAATCTTTATGCGATAACTATTATAATGTCATCGTAGTTAAATAACTACTATATTTTTATTGTAATATGGTAAGAGAGCATTTCCTATTATTTCACTCTTATAATTCTATGGGACGGTTATTTAACATGACTGGGCCAAAATCAGGCACAGAACAGACAGCCTTATGTGCTTTCCGAGGCTCAGACGTATAACACCACCATCTTTCTTACTCCGGGCAGGTACCAATTGCTTTTCTTACCAAAATAATCCAAATAAGAATATTTTGAACTGTAATCAAGAACCTAAATAGATAGATAATCTCTTTATTGTACACCTAAATAAACAATACAACGCGACAGCATCAAATCACAAAACAATTGGAAGCCTTATCAGAAAGTGTGATTTCTTCCAGGCAACCTAGGTAGTGAAAGGAAGAAGAAATTACAGAGATAAATATTGCCGGTTGAATACACTATCGCTACTAATAAACCAACAAGGCCGTCAAAACCAGTCATATAAATATTGACATATGACATCTTAAAGTAACACCTATCGCAAAATATCATTGCGACAACACATCAACAGTAATATCTTTATGCGGCAACTATTATAATGTCATCGTAGTGAAATAACTACGATATCTATAACTGTTTTAAATATTACAAGAGTTAAACTTACATTTATCGGTTTAAGGTATCTTTGCCGACGATGGTGAATTATAAATAATATTATCTATTTATTTCTTTGTATTTTTATGTGTCTCAGTAGGAGATATGCTTTTGAAGCGATTTTTCGAAGTTCCGCTTATAATGTCTAGGACTTCAGAAAACACAAAACTTTTAAATTAACTTACATAAGTAAAAAAAATTAAGGAGGATAAATTATTCAATATCAGTTAATAAATATCTTTTTTTAATTGTTTCAGTCTTATAGACATCTTGCATGTGAAATTTATCTCCTTTTTGTATATTTTGCAAATTAGTATTCTATTCAGGTCTCTCAGTTTCTTTGGACAATTATCAATACTATTTTATACCGTGTTTTACATCATAATCATTATAATAGACAGAAGAAATGTCGAGACGCAAACTACTTATAGGCTGAGCACTAGTCGACAAAACACCCAACGTGTAAATGAATTTGGTCATATATTAAGAAAACTTATCACGCCATTACGTTAGTAACCAATCACAGCTCTAAATTCCCGCCGAGAGATCGAACTCCTCTCTGGCGGCAAATAATAAAACGACGTCCTTTGAAACGATGCAGTGACGGCATCATAAATACAGCAGGTCGTAAGTGGGGAAAACTGGAGGCAGTCTATATCCAAATAACGGGGCTATTATTTGAGAAAAAGGAAACAAAGTCACAGAAGAACATTCTGTTAAACTGTTTATATGCCAATGAGTGAATAAGTTCATACACGTACGAGGTCCAACAAAAAAGTGGAACAAAAACTTTAGGAGCGTTAATTGAATAAATGGGTACTCAGTCTAGATATTTTTTCAAAATTTAAAGTCAGTCGTTCATGAGAAAGTTTTGAACATAATGTTTATACCTCCACCTAAATGATACACAGTAGTTCACTAGTTACTGTTCTATATTTAGTATTTTTCTATACGATGGTAAGTGCTGTCTGTCAGTATTCTTAATAAAAAAAAATAACTCTTCTTGGGCAAAAGAAACTGCTCAATTATGATGATTAAATACAAGGCAATTGCTCTCAACGGTTCTTAAGTAATCGGCGAGGTTAAGTATCATAGGCACGTGGTCAGTCCATAGCAGTATGCCTACCAAAGTTGCTTAATTTCTAAACGATTCTGTGCTTCGGAAGGCACGTTAAGTTGTCGGCCCGATTGTAGTCCATAGAAAACAATCTTTAAGACATATCAAAGGTCTAGTGGACAACAGTGAAGGAAGGGTAACTACTGCCCATATGAAAATTAAATAAAAAAATGCAAAATTTGCGAAGATATAAATTATAGCAAACTTTTCAGTACACCACAGACTTTAAGCAGCAGATATGCGCAAAAAAACAACGAAACACTTAGAATGCTGCAGTTTGTATTGAAGTGTCAAAGTGACAAGTGTACGTCGCACGCGCAGATGCGGCGGCCAATACCCACTATGCGTTCGGAATGTCAAAATCAACCGTTCCGCGCGCTTTTTGAATTTTAACAATTTTTACGCAGTTGTTTTTAAATTGGTTAGTTAAATGATAAATGGTTAACATCACTGATAGTATAAAATTTCTATAAATTATCATTTATTCTAGTAAATTATACCTAAATAATAATTTATTGTTAAATATAACCTTATAAGGAGTGTTTGTGTCAAAGGTTTTATATCAGCAGAGCAATATAATTTGGGATCCGTGATCTAAGAGGGCCAACGGAACCCTATCAATAAACTTTCGCTTTCCGTCCGTTCGTCTATATGTCTGTTTGTCAGTGGACTATATGTCAGAAAGTCGTAATAGTTACAGATATGAAATTTGCACATAGTGTTTAATTCTCCTGCCTTTAAAAGTGAAATGAGCTCACGAAACGAGAGTTTTGGAAGCTTGTTAGCGTTTTTGATAGATATTTGCCTTTCACGCCGAAGGTCGTGGTTCGATTCCCATCCAGGACAGATATTTGTGTACATAAACATGTCTCTTTGTCTTGAGTCTCGGTGTAACTATCTTAAATATGTATTTACGAAATAAAACTAGTATATGTAGTATATCAGTTATCTGGTTTCCTTAGTACAAGCTCTGCTTAGTTTGGGATCAGATTGCCGTGTGTAAATAATTTCTTAGGATATTATTATTATTTTTGCGTTCAGCAAAAATCTTGTATAAAACATGGTACAGAACCCTTGGTGTGCGTGTCCGACTCGCACTTGGTAATTTTTTTATTTTATACTAGCTGTGCCCGCGACTTCGTCCGCGTGTTAATTAGTTTTTTAGTAAAATAAAAGACTTTTTCTAAAATAAAATTAGCCTAAGTTACTCCTTATTACATCAGCTACCTGCCAATAAAAGTCCCGTCAAAATCGGTCCAGCCGTTTCAGAGATTAGCCGGAACAAACAGACAGACAGACAGACAAAAATTGTAAAAAATGTAATTTTGGTTTATGTACCGTATATATATTCATATTTATGTAGTAAAAACCGGTTATTTCAATATTACAAACAGACACTCCAATTTTATTTATTTGTATAGATAACTGCACTTACTCAATACTTATTCTAAAGGAGGTTCGCTTCAAAAGTATCTTGTGTCTGTGTATCATGTTTTAATGACGTAATTCCTTTGTTATGACCGCTTCTAGTTTTCTTCTTTAGCGGGCAAGTGTGGGTAAACACTGGCGTGGCGACGACTGTACTATACATACATGACTGCCTCGTTGGTCTAGCGGAAGCGTGTTCATATGCATATAATGAGGTCGTGGGTTCAAATGCCGGGTCGGGCCAAAAAGTGATTTTGGAATTTTTCTGTCAAGAAAATTTCTCAGTATCAGTCGGAAGTCTGGGAGTTCGCGGCACTAGGGTGTAATAACACCCTAGTGCCTCGGAGGACACTTAAATCTGTCAGTCTTGTACCTGACTTCTTTCCGGTCGTGTCGCTAGTCGTCCCATCGGATCATGAGAGTGATGGAATAGAAAGTGCCCCTGTGCCCACACACTTGTGCACTATAATAAGTCACGCGCTGATGTCTAGACTCCATTGAGACTGGCCACCGATTTCCAGCCAGGAGAATCTTACTAATATTATAAAGGCAAAAGTTTGTGAGTGAGTGATTGTGTGAGTGTGTATGTTTGTTACTTCTTCACGTCTAAACGGCTGAAGCAATTTTAATAAAATTTGGTATGGAGTTAGCTGATACCCTGGATTAACACATAGACTATAATTTATAAGGTTAAACGCGGGTAAAACCGCGGGGCACAGCATGTATTAATTAAAAGTAAACTATAAGCAGCGAATATTATGTTATTAGTCGGATCAAATACAACATAATCTACCGCAATAATACTTTGAAAATAACATAATTCCAGCCCGTTAAGCCCGCCAAAGAAGTAAAAACTATCAGCGGTCATAACAAAGCTGATTATCTCATTAAAATGTCAATTACACTCGTATGACGTTTCGTATCTATCTTGACCACTTCTTAATTGCATAATAATCGTACCATTATCAATTAATGTGCATTTCGACCCTATTTCTTGCTCGTAAAACTCAATATAACTGGAACACTGTATGTGAATAAGAATAAACGTTAATTTGAGGTAATGCTTACATATTAGTTACTAAGTAAATAGAAAATGAAACTTTTTGGAAGTAAGAGTATGTGATGAAAATTAAAAAAAAAGAAAAAAAACAATTTAAAAAAAGAAATCTTGTCTTTGAACCTTTGAGTGTGGTTTTCTCAAATTTGTTAGCAAATATTACAAGGTTTATCGTAAAAAATAACGTATACATATTTTATATATGACGGACCGATTGGCATGGTTGATAGATACTTGCCTTTCACTCCGTAGGTCGTGGGTTCGATTTCCACCCAAAACTGATATTTGTGTGTTTGAACATATCTGTTCATCCTGAGTCTGGGTGTAATTATCTATATAAGTTATAATAAAATTAATATCTAGGGACAATGTCACACAGATCATCCTAGCCCCAAACTAAGCAAAGCTTGTACTATGGGTACCAGGCGCAGATATACATACTTATAAAGATAGATAAATACTTAAATACATAGAAAACATCCATTACTCAGAAACGAATATTCGTGCTCATCACACAGATATTTGCACTTACCGGGATTAGAACCCAGGACCACCAGCTTCGTAGGCAGGAGCACTACCAACTAGGCTACGGTTACCGTCAAGTATGTATTTACAAAAGAAAAGTAGTATATCAGTTATCTGGTTTCCATAGTATAAGCTCTGCTTGGTTTGAAATCAGATGGCCGTGTGTGAATAATGACCCAAGATATATTTTTTTGTGGATAATGACTATTATTGACATATAGTACATTATTAAGGAGCTCTTTATTCAAAATTCAAATTCAAAATTCAAAAGTCGTTTATTCCGTTAAAATATTACATTTGTGTGGAATCGTCAATTTTTTTTTTACCCTACCGTGCAGTGCATGACGTGGCAGCTACTGAGAAACACTGCCAGAAAACTCAGTAGGAATCCTTTTTTAAAAATATATATTTCTTAAATAAATTTACATTGTATTTAAATGTGTTAATTTAGAGCGACTCAATCCCAAGCTGTTTTGTCACTTAAATAATCAGAAGTTTTGTAATAAGCCCTGCTACACAATTTGGCTTTTATAATTCTTTTAAACTTATTCATAGACATTTCTCGGATATCACTGGGAAGTTTGTTATAGAATCTTATACATTGCCCCATAAAAGAGTTACTTACTTTGTGGAGACGGGTGGTATGTAACACAAAGTTATGCTTATATCGAGTATTTATATTATGAGTATCACTCCTTTTACAGAAGGAGTCTTTATATTTATGCATATAAATTAGATTCTCATATATATACTGACATGCTACAGTCAGAATGTTAATCTCTTTAAACTTCTCTCTCAAAGATTCTCGCGGACCAAGTTTATATATTGCTCTTACAGCTCTTTTTTGCAATACAAATATGGTGTTAATGTCCGCAGCGCTACCCCAGAGAAGAATTCCATAGGACATTATACTATGAAAATAACTGAAATAAACCATTCTAGCCGTATCCACATCAGTAAGCCGTCTTATAGTTTTAACAGCATATGCAGCAGAACTTAATTTGCCTGATAGTTTTTCTATTTGTGGGCCCCATTGTAGTTTTGAATCAATTGTGATACCCAAAAACACAGTTGACTCAACAGGGGTCAATCCAGCTCCATTAAGCTGTACATTGGTAGCCACCTGTTTCACATTAGGTGTAGAGAATTTTATGACTTTAGTTTTCTTGTCATTTAGCAAAAGATTATTAGCATTAAACCAATGAACAACTTTAGAGATTGCGTCATTTACTTCGTCAAAATTGCGTAATTGTCGATTTATTTTAAACGTCAATGAAGTATCATCCGCAAACAAAACAATCTCATGTTTATCCCTTACATAGTAGGGTAAGTCATTTATATAGATTAAAAATAAGAATGGGCCGAGAATCGATCCCTGTGGAACGCCCATTACCACTGGGGATCCCGCAGATTTTTTACCATTGTACACCAATAGTAAAATCACCTATCATAGGAGCATATAATTAAAATGCAAATCGCAAGTGTGCAAGCGTCCTAAGGCTGCTGTGCTTTCTCGTTCTCACATCCTGGAGCCTTTACAACCTCGTACGGTACGGATTCAGCGTAATTTCTTCCCACGTACGCTGATAATGTGGAATGTACTTCCTGCTGTTATTCAAAAGAGACTACAGCATAAGGGGCCTTCAAAAAAGGAGTATTAAAGTTTTGAAAGGTCAGCAAATCGCGAGTTTTACTGCTGGTGTGCAAGCGTCCTAAGGCTGCGGTGCTTTCCATCAGGTAGGCGGTAAGCTTGTTTGTTGACGTAGTTCAATAGAAAACAAAAGCGTATCAGCTACCACTTAACTACGACTTACACTTACACTTAAACATGGTGACTACTGCATATCCCTCCAAATAGCATCGTTGTGGCTACTTTTGGGGAGGCCTTTTATAGACTTTTTTTTTAACAATTCCCGCACTAGAGAATCTAATCCCTGTGTCGCGGGGTACTTTATAAACATATAATAGACGGACACAAATTACATCCAGACTCAGAACAACTATTTATGGGTCACACTAATAGTTGTTCGGCACAGGACTCGAACCCACGATACAAAGCGGCGAGGCGACTGTCTTAGCCGCTGCGCCACATGTGCAGACAATTATTTGCTATATCACTACCTCTTCCCTTACAGATTGGTAAGGCGTGCTGGTTCGAGACCCGATGGACGATAAATTAATGATTTCCTGATCTGATCTTAAACTAGGCAGAGCCTGTATTATAGCAACCAGACAACTGATAAACATACTGAAATATTTCTAAATACATACATATTACACAGTTGTTGAGTTTTGTTTGAGTACTACTTAAATAATAATAATATCTTGGGACAATGTCACACAGATCATCCTAGCCCCAAACTAAGCAAAGCTTGTACTATGGGTTCCAGGCGACGATATACATACTTATATTGATAGATAAATACTTAAATACATATAAAACATCCATGCCTCAGAAACAAATATTCGTGCTCATCACACAAATATTTGCACTTACCGGGATTCGAACCCAGGGCCACCAGCTTCGTAGGCAGGAGCACTACCAACTAGGCTACTATAGAATAACCTCTCCGTCTATATGTGGCTTGTTGTTAGCAATTTTTGTTGAAATATATTTCTTCTATGTTTTATCATTAGTCTGTAAGCTTTCCTTAAAATTAATAAAATAAAAAATGACGGGCCAGACAAATAAATATTTCCAAAGCCAGTCTTAATAATTTTTATGGTGGGATCGACTAAGTCGGCAGGTGATTGAAATTTTTTCACTTAATTTAACTAAGTACACGTGCGGCTACTTACTTCAACATCACACTAAAATTACCGTCGTATGTTCTTATAAAGTATCAACAATTATAATTCAAAATTATCGTTAATCATTACCTGTGCGATGGATGATTATACCTCGATTATTATTTAATATTTTTTTCCGAGTTTAACGGGCTTTAATAAACTTTATTAAACAAGACAACGCGTTCATAAAATTCTATAAAATTTTTATATTGAAACCTGTTTAAAAATATAAGTTCAATTTCAAAAATTAATCATTAACTTGCATAATTAATGTTAAATAAATGTAACGCCGTACGGGTACGGCGAAGCATGCTGAACATTTATAAGCAACACCATCAATTGTATACCATGTTTTGAAGTAAATAAATAAATTTATTATTATTATTCAAGCAGTAATATCTACCAGGGCACGGGCCGTAGAAATTAAAAATACAAAATTCTTATTGCAAAAATAGTTCCAGAATTAATAGAATGGGATGGTGCCAATTTCTCTTATAAAAAGAAAGAGATAGGTGAATAAGGACAAAAGTGAAGAGTATCGAAAGAAAAGAATGAATTTCGAAATTGTAAAAATTTGGAACAATTTAGGGGTATATAAGCGGAATATCAAAGTAGAAGTTCAATTCAATTGAATTCGGAGGCGAATTAAGAGGAAGAAATCTAAGTGGAAAACGTACAAGTGCAAGTGGTTAATAAAACTAAACAGTGTTCCCTACATAGTGAGAAGTGTGCCGTGTATGTCGAGACTTTAGCTAGGACTGTGTTCAGCACGGGGACTCTGAAGTGCGCCCCATGTGGACTCTAACAGAGAGCTAGTCTCCAGGACTCTAAACACATGTGTGTTCCCTGATCTTAGTGGTGAACCAACTGCAACTGTCGACGCTAATAAGGCGATTAACACATTGCCACGCACCATGTTGCATGTTGCATGTCTACGCATCTACGCGCGTACTTGCGGGAGTGCAGATCTGCATTATCGTGCGGGATTTTACGGACTCACGCGCGATGTTGAATTTTGTGGATTCATGGCGGTTCTAACTCATTTCACGACAAATACACGTCAATCCCTTCCAAAATCACGCACGGCAATGCGGGGCGTGGTGTGCCATACCTTGTGTCTCGCCCCGCACCCACGCGCGGGTTGCATACTTCTCCGCATGTAGGCGCGTGATATGCAACACTGCGCGTGAATGCGTTTTCTGTGTGTTGCACTACGCGTGTTTTCTATACAAAAACAGATACTTGCAAACAACGTAAGAACACGCTCTCCCGCGCTACGTTGCATGATGCGGTGCAGTTTGCGAATCGCCTACATGTTCCTTTGCATAGTTTCCTTTCCAATCCCCTGACCCACCGCTTGCTACAATATGTATTTAGGAATATATGAGTATGTTTATCAGTTGTATTTTTGAAACAGTACAGGCTCTGGCTAACTTAGGATCAGATGGCACTGTGTTAGTTCTCCCAAGAAGTTTTTTTTATTTATTTAACACAGCTAGTGTAGCTGTGCTCCGCGATTTAAACCGCGGTAAACTTTATTAATTATTGCCTATATAAATAAGTTTTATCTTAATAAAGTTTTATCAAAATCCGTTCCATAGGTTTTTGTGTTAAAGAGTAACAAACATCTATACATCCATACTCACAAACTTTCGCATCCTAATAATGCAAAAGTTTGTATCTTCTCTTTCGTTACGCTATTGGCAGAGCGGTCGTGGTCACATCGAGGCATCCACGTTGGTGGTAAGGGTGGGCACAGCTTTCCGCACGATCTCCCGCCATCTCTCTCTGTTGGCGGACTGTCTGGCACAGTCAGATACGCAAAAGTTTGTAAGTATGGACGTATTGATGATAATTTGTGTCCGTCTATTATATGTTTGTTAAGTACCCCGCTACATAGGAATTAGATTCACTAGTGCGGGCGTTGTCTTAAAAAAAAATATATACATTTACAACCTTATTTAAAAAAACGAAGTCTAAAGTTAAACTGCAGTTGAACTATGTATCAAGCAATCTCGTTGGATGGTTTTCGACTAAACCGAGGATCAACAGCAGTTTAACTTTAGACTTCGTTTTTAAATAAGGGTGATGAAGTTTAACGCGGACTAAACCGCGGGGACATCTATTTTATAATATTAGTAGGATTTTGTCCCACTGCCGGCATTTAATTCGTTTACTTACCAAGACAAGATTGCAACCTTAATTATTCGGATTTAAGTGTCTGTCAAGCGTATAAACATGTCCAGCGCCACCAACCTTTATGTGGTGCATATAAAATGACAGATTGTGAAACAGGTGTAGATTACTAGGCGGTTATTAGCGAAGTAACACCTGCGGTACTTATTGATGGATGGGTGGAACTTAAGTTCAAACGACGAACATCCTTATAATTGACGTCCGCGACACATACACAGTTTTCTCTGTACTTGATGGCAGTTGAGGTGTTTAATTGATTAAAACAATGAGATAGGTAATTTTTTTTATTGGGTCTTCAAGGTATTTAGTCGACATTGTTTTGTTGTCAGGAGTTTTCTCACACGCACATGATAAAAAGTACAAAATACAATTTAAAAATACATTTTTCAAGGAATGTGAGTATATTTATAGAAGGTTTAACATAAGTAGTGAACTTAAGTTAAGGAGCTTACCTATATTGCCTTTTAAACAGACCGCGGTTTAGCGGGCTCATTTTAACTAATTTATTCTACTTTCATTATTTTTCGCCCATACCCAACTTTAACTTTCATTCTTTAAGGTTGACCACCAAATAGCAATGGAGTGAGGTTGGTAACGGTTGTAGTTATTAAGGTCCCGGTCATAATTAATAAACTCATAAAAAAATCTTTCAATTATAGAAAGCTACATTATCAGCGAGCAACATTATCTACTTTTTTATTAGTGATCCTTACGATTCGAAGGTATTTTCCGTTATTTTTCGTGCGCTGCGAATACTATTTCTAATACCAAAAACTGTACTCTTAAATAACCTCTATTCTTGTCCATTCTTCTTGTTTGGAGGAGATCACAGTTGGTGACCGCATTTAAGTGGTAGCTTTTGTTACTACGTCAACAAACAAGCTCACCGCCCCCCTGATGGAAAGCACCGCAGCCTTAGGACGCTTGCACACCAGCAGTGTCACTCGCAATTTGCTGACCTTTTAGAAACCTTAATAGTCCTTTTTTGAAGGCCCCTATGCTGTAGTCTCTTTTGAAAAATGGCAGAAAGTTCATTCCACATTATCAGCGTACGTGGGAAGAAATATCGCTGAATCCGTACCGTACGAGGTTCTAAAGGCTCCAGGATGTGTGAATGAATTTCCTGTCGATGGCAAGATCCTTAAGTCGCCTTTTACGAAACTCTTGGGATGGTATGGGGTGCTCTTGGTATTGTTTATGGGTCGGCAACCACACAGCACAGAAACATAGCACACCAAAACTCACAACAACTATACATAGTTAATACAAGGGTTGTCAAGTGCGACGAGCTACTGATGAGTCATTTGTTCCACCACCAATTAAACACCATTAGTTCACAGCTAAGGTCAGCTAATGAGAGCCTTCAAGTGTATTTTTCTTGCCTACAGTACAGTTAAGAATAATTATGTAAAACATTCGTCACTGTTCGTGAAAACATGTCCGGCTAATATATGCAATTAAAGCTTATGAAGTTTGTTTTTGTGTTGTAAAAATACATACTCATTTAATTTTTTGTGTTGGCAATTCTGACTTTTATGTTACTCTTTTTCAAACCACCCTGTATACCTCTCAAATGGTTTTACAATTGTTTGTTGAAATCGTACGCTGAAAATCCATTGCCTTCACCCATTTGATCAGCCGAGTAAGATTCGACGATTAACTTCATCGAAGTTGGACCTTATACAACTTCGAAAGCAGTCCTCCACATTTAAGGTACTTGAGTGGGTGAATCATGGAGGTTTAATATAATTTTAGTTTTATCCATTTGCTTAGAAAATCACTTGCATAGATTCACTTGCTTAGAAAATCTGATGAGGTCATCAAGAAATCTTTTGAGAATAATATGCCGTGTTGTTTCCAGCGCAGAAAGAATAATAGGGATACGTTGCACCCCGTGGGTATACCAGGATACATCAGGTAGTCGGGCAACAGCGCCTCCTGTAAACTTGTTTTGTTATTGATAACGCAGGGGCCTACCTACGCATGCCACCCGCAAAAAGTGCCTACGGCTGGATATGTCGGACTCGCACCAACTAAACCTACCTGCCGTGGACTTCTCTTGGCGCCTGATTGGGGGGAGGCCCAGGAACGCGCCCTTTTGCGCCATGACCCAGATGTTCTGGGAGGGCTCTGGATTGCCCTCCCCCATTGCTGACTCCTGCCGCCTCCTGTATACTAGCTACCACCTAACTGCAGCTTGCATGTCAAGCGTGGTGATTAAGGCAAACCCCTCCAAATTCTAACGTTACAGAGACCTTTAGGGGAGGCAAGTCCAGCAGGCTGATGATGATGATTCAGAGTGTAAGTAACAGAATACCAAAAATGTATAACTTGAGCTCATTGGGATGGGGGAAGGGTCAGCAACACTTGTTTGCTGACTCTTAAAGGCCGGCAACGCACCCGCGACTCCTCTGGTGTTGCGTGTGTCCATGGGCGGCGGTGATCACTTACCATCAGGTGACCCACTTGCTCGTTTGTCGCGTTCTGATATAAAAGAAAAACCTGATTCATATTATTTAACGTTCTAAAAGTTTTTTACTTTTTGTTAGAATAAGCTCTCAAAGCATGCATCGTCGTACGTTAACCTAGTTCTGTAAGGCTGATTTCAGAGTCGCGCCGGCGAATGGCGCCGTCCAAACGCGCGCGCTTACAATTACACTAGATAGTAGTAGCATTTCACAGTCACGCAGTTTAAACGCGCCCCCGGTGACACACGCGCCGTCGGCCAGCGCTGAGCGCGCTCCTCTACTGGCAGCTAGCGTTTCAAAGTGACGCGTTTCGCACGCGCCGTTGCGTATACTTAAAATGGTTGTTGAGACGCGCTGGCCTCCGGCGCGTGCCGCGCGCGTCACTCTGAAATCAGCCTAACAAGTTGTGGATCAAACCGTTTGGCAGGACATCGGTCCGGTTTACCGCCTGGCTGGTACAGGCACGAATATAAAAGAAAAAAAATCTATGCTATAATGACATCGATAAACGATATGTTAATTAATTTTGAAAAAAAAAACAATTTTTTTTTATTTATTGCTATAAAATTATGAAAAGGTCACTTGCTTAAAAGGTGCGATTGTGTTTTGTTACTTGCTTCAACGGCGTCACCTCACAGTAAGAGGTACTTTACAAACATAGGTATAATTAACGGACACAACGTACATCCAGACTCAGAACAGGGCACACAAATTTCCAATTTTTGTCCTGCGCGGGATCGAAACTAGGTCACGCAGTGCCAAGGAGACTATCTTAACCACAGCGCCACATGTGCAATGCTTTATTAGTCAAATTGACCCAACTAAAGTTGCCCGGTCACTTATAATAGAACTACGATAGTAAGACATTACATATAATTTTTTTTTTTTTTTTATATGATAGCAATGAGCAAGTGGATCACCTCAAGGTAAGTGATCACCTTCGCCCATGGACACTCGCAACACCAGAGGAGCCGCAAGTACGTTGCCAGCCTGTAAAGCAAATAATTGGCTCGCTTATAGCCATCTAAAATTGCCTCGAATAAAATTGGATTTGTTCAAGAAAAACGCTTACTGTATGGCTGTTAAATTATATAAACATGTGCAAAAAGACAATAAGAAATTGAGACACTAACAATTTAGAGATAAACTTTTTTACTTCCTTCATTTCAAATATAATCTATATTTGAAATGTCCTGTCTTCTAAGTATTATCTAGTTTTATAATAATTTTTATTCAGAAGGAAGTCAAATGTAAATCTCATAATGTAAATGTTTTATTGTTATGTATTAATGTATTGTTACTAAATTTGCCCGCCCTAAGCGGCAGAATATGTTGGATTTTAGGTATATTGTATATTCTAGCAAATAATAAATGATGTAATTGATTGATTCTTGAAGGTTGACATCGGATCATGAGAGTAATGAAATAAAAAGTGCCCCTGAGTTTGCACACACACTTGTGCACTACAAAATGTCCCAGGCAGGTGGCTGGTCTCTATTGAGACTGGCCGCCGTGGCCAAAATTCGACCAGAGGCTCTACCGGCTAAGTCGCCGAACATCGATTTCTTAAATGGCGTTCAAATAAATAAAGGTTAAAAATGACTTAATCAATCGTTAAATCGGCGTCAACGTTGACAATCGATTCCGGGCCATTTATGATGTCACATGTGCTCATGGAAGCCGATGTAACGATTGATTAAGTAATTTTTAACCTTTATTTATTTGAACGCCATTTAAGAAATCGATGTTCGGCGACCTAGCAGGTAGAGCCCCAGGAGGACATTACTAGTTATATGATATATATGTATGTGTAGAATATTACGCTACCAATAAAATTCCTTTTTGCTACCCCATTTTTATTTGTCGGAATTATTTCAAGCGCCTTTGACAGTAAAGCCATCAGTCCACGATAACAAATCGTATTTTCAATTCTTGTGTGGCCCTCTACCTCAGCAACTCCGTTCAAAAATGAGTTTTATTACTATAGAAATAAGAATTAGTTTCAATATTAGTTAGATAATCTATTGGTCGTTGAAGATAGTCGTGACATTATTTATAAACTTTTAAACGTTGTTATTTTGTACTAAATAAAGGTCTGAATTACACCTGTGTTTTGAGCGTGTAGAGCAAACATCACATCTTTACAGTTATAGGTTAATAAAAATAAATATAAAATAAATAATAAAATATCTAGGGACAATATCACACAGATCATCCTAGCCCCAAACTAAGCAAAGTTTGCACTATGGGTACCAGGCGACGATATATTCATATTCATATTCATTTATTGGTAACAGAAAATAATGTTACACGTCAAAATACAATTATAGGTCATACAATTAAATAACAAAGAATTACAACGACTTACCAAAAAGTTAAACGGTGTGAGTATATAATAATAATCCATTTTAAACATTGATAAATTAAATAATACAAAATGAAAAATAATTCAGGTCAATTACAAAAAATAAAATTAATTAATGTACATTCTATGTCAATGGCAGTTTCATTAAATCGTCATATGAATAAAATGTCTGTTCAACAAGCCACTTTTTAGTATTGTATTTAAACGCATTTCTAGAATCAGACTTATATAGATACTTACTTATATGGATAGATAAATACTTATATACATAGAAAACATCCATGACTCAGAAACAAATATTCGTGCTCATCACACAAATATTTGCACTTACCGGGATTCGAGCCCAGGACCACCAGCTTCGTAGGCAGGAGCACTACCAAAGGCTACGGTAAATAAATAATAAAAGTAAAAAAGATTTATTCCCAACAAGCACAGATAATTCTTAACTAATTAAGTTTAGTTTACATAATAGTTCCTTATGGAGCATGCATCATTATCAGTACAAGCTAGGAAAAGCTACCTCAGCAAATGCTACAGTAAATAATAATTACTGTAACGCAGATCTTCCGATAGCGCTTATAAACGACTAATACGACTATACTTTTAATTAATATACAAAATTATTATGCGTACCGACCTGTAATAGCGTTTAGTTGCGAACCCAACCACTTTAAGTGTCATCAAAAAAAATATACCTAACTAGTATTGCATAATTGTTGTGTTAGTTAAAGTACCACCCAGTGGCCTCAATCCACTGGGTGGTACTTTAACAAACACAACAATTATGCAATACTAGTTATATTCTTTTTGATTAATAATAATATCCTGATACATTATTCACATACGGCCATCTGATCCCAAACTCATCATAGCTTGTACTATGGAAACCAGATAATGTTAACACGTACAACAATAGTTTAGTGTGTAAGTGACCCTCAAAAGATGAACATCTTGTAGGGGCCTGCCCACGCTGCGTCTTCCGATTCGTGGTAGCCACTTAGAACCTTTCTGCCCCAGCAGCCGTCGCGTCGGATCTACGAGCTGTAATAATAATAATATAATATGGTAGCCGTGTGCAAATAATGTCCCAACATTATTTGCACACGGCCATCTGATCGCAAACTAAGCAGAGCTTGTACTATGAAAACCAGATAACTGATATACTGTCTACATATACTACTTTTCTTTTGTAAATACATACTTTTATAAATAATTGCACCCAGACTCAGGACAAACAGACATGTTCATGCACACAAATATCTGTCCTGGGTGGGAATCGAACCCACGACCTGCGGCGTGCAAAGCAAGCATTTACCAACCACGACAACAGCCTCGTCAAACGTCAAAGCCCACTGCCATTTCAGCTTGGCAATTCGCCGAGCTATGTCGGTTACTTTTGTTCGCCTGCGAATCTCAATATTTATGATCCTATCTCGCTGGGAAACTCCAAGCAAAGCCCTTTGAGTGACCCTGAGCCGTCTGATAAGGCCCATAGTGAGTGACCACGTCTCTGTTCCGTAAGTGATCACTGGTCCTACTATCTGAAATTAAATCAGGGTAAGACAAGAAAGTATATTTTATATATTATATACGACTTTCAGCAGGAGAGAAAGAAAAGAAGGATCATTTGAGTAAAGATTACAATTAAAAAGGAAGACCAATATAAAGATAATATAAGATAAATACTGTTTATTGCTCACCAATGACAGAGAAAAAAAAATTGGAAACATTGAAAGCAACCTTACCTTTTTACCGAGCAACAATCCTAACATACATAATCTTGAAATGGTAAACAATGGTTCTTGACCACGTCAAGAATAACACACGCTCGATACACGAAAAAGAAAGAAAAAAAATCACACACTGGTCGTAGACTTTTGATTTGAGAGATGCGGAGTTTGAGACGAGAAGTTGTTACGTAATACGCCACAGGCACAGGTGCATCCAAGGAATATACCTATATACCATATTTTAAGTTTAATTTTAGGAGTAATTCTTGTTTATTAGTTAGATAACTTTACAACTATGCACTCCCACAATTTGATCTAGACTTTGTAACTGTCGCGTGCGCTTTAGTAATAAAAATCAATTTTTAAATTCGTTTCATTATGTTGACTTATTCATTAATTTTTATGGTATAACGATCAAAAAGTACAGACAGCACATCAAGCTACCCCAATCTGTCAATTTCCCCAATTGAAAGTGAACCTTATGCTTATGTGATAAAGTGGAAAATCGATAAAAGAAATTTGACAGATTGGGGTAGGTGGATGTGCTGGCGACTGTACAATAAATACACCACTCCTTGCCGTCAAAATGAAATGGCGGATCAAATTTATAAACTCTTTTAAGTTTACGTCTGCGAACTTCAAAATGTATATTGTAATTTTATTGTTACTTTTATCTTTAATTTTTATAGACGTATTTTATTGCTAAAGATATATTTTTTCTATTGTCTCACCGTTTAATTTTGTGCACAACAAAAAGCCACCCATTTACCACCTTTATCTCTGAAGTTATCAGCAATAATACATAGTTTTGCGCCTATAAATTTGAGCGCAGAATGGGACGAATTCATGACTTCCAACTGACCTCGTCACAACACATAAAGAAAAGTCAAGTCCGTATTGACTGCCATCAATCCAATTTAAACGGTAACAAAGAACGCATATGCCGAATTAAGTTAATGTTAAGTATCTATATAGAACATAATATAAATATGTAAGTGTTTTTTTTACCAGACAATGGAAGGGTTGTCGGATGTTCTAGCCATGGTATGGTTTTATCGGATTTTATAGTAACGTTCCCACAATTCCGCTTTCATACTATCTTTTCTCTCGCCGCCGGTTGGAAGACATTTAATTGGAAATAAGGAGAACCTTTATACTACTCTTTAACCTTGTAATATTATCCAATTGTTTTTTATAGTAAATAAATAAATAAATATCTAGGGACAATGTCACACAGATCATCCTAGCCCTAAACTAAGCAAAGCTTGTACTATGGGTACTAGGCGACGATATACATACTTATATAGATAGATAAATTCTTATATAAATAAAAAACATCCATGACTCAGAAACAAATATTCGTGCTCATCACACAAATATTTGCACTTACGGGGATTCGAACCCAGGACCACCAGCTTCGTAGGCAGGAGCACTACCAACTAGGCTACGGTGACCGTCAGTGTATAGTATCTGTAGTCAGTCTATAGTGTATAGTTCATGAGATACAGCCTGCTGCATGACAGACAGCAGAATCTTAGTAATAGGGTTCCGTTTTACCCTTTGGGTATGGAATCCTAAAAATGGCTTGCTGACATGACCGGAGAGATGTCAGGTGCAAGACCGACGGCTTTACGTGTGTTGTAAACACCTTACATAAGTATAAAAACTGTTTATGTGTCGGCTGTTTAAACTGTACGACTCGCGTGCAGGGACGATCGTATATTCTTAGTAATGTGCGTCACATATTACGATGGTATCGTCAACCTGTTATTAAATAAGACAAGATTGTAATTTTTAATTATTATCCTTCCGAATTAAATGAACATTAAAAATGTATCTATACATATAATAAAATCGTAGGAAGTCAAAACTGTACATTGAATATTTTTTTAAAAGGATACACGGAGCGTGATCTTCAATCGATATCGAACCCAAAAATATAGTTTTAAGAATTATTGTCTGTGTGTCTGTTTGTCTGTATGTATGTCTGGGCTAAACTCAAAAAGTACTGCATGGATTTACTTCAAATTTTGCATGAAAATTACTTAGAGGTCGGGTCAACATATAGGCTACATATTATCACGCTATCACCTACGGGGGAGGAGCTGTGATAATGTATAAATTTTTACGTGGGTAAAACCGCGGTGCACAGCTAGTAGTATAATAAATATTATTGAATTCACAATACGAGACAAATTCATAGTGTCAGCCGAATTATGTTAAAGATTTCCAAACATTATACTTTAAGCAACATGCAGCAGACATGCAGCAAGCATTGTTTCTGTCACAGCACCGGCGCTGCGGGGTTTTTGCACAGCCTTTTGCCCTACCCCCAGAGTGTAATTTAAAGCCGCGTGTAGGCGCGGAGGGGTCGAGTGGGACGCCGTGGTCTCCTTTTGTGAGGCAGTCATGCTCCAAAAGGAGACCGCTGAGCGGGAGCGGGAAAGAACTGATCCTGCTCGCAGACGGAGGAGGCGTCGGGGCGGTGGCAGCAGCCGGTAGCCCAACTCCCCCTCGGGGCTGCGGCGGTAGTCAAACAAGTGTCCTTTACTGCCGCCACTTGCAAGCAGCCCCGGGAAGACAGCGAACTGTTTGTGGCGCAGTCGCTGTGCCGGACTGGCAGGAGTCGGCAATATGGGAGGGCAATCCAGAGCCCTCCCAGGGTACGTGTCCCAAACATCTGGGATATGGTGCAAAAGGGGGGCACCGGAGCAGCATACCCGCGTTCCCGGGGCTCCCCCCATTAGGCGCCAATAGAAGTCCACGGCAGGTTGGTTTACTCGGTGCGAGTCCGACATACCCACCCGTAGTCACTTTTTGCGGGTGGCATAGGTAAGCATTCCCCCTGCCTTACAAAAAAAAAAGGCGCGGAGGGGTAGGGCGGCCCACAAGCTTCTCATCGCAGATGGTTTTAACGCTCACCACAAACAAGACTGTGTGAAGTTGGTTTTCAGCGATTCGTTTCTGTCAAAAAATTGTATAGCACAACAAATTGACTTTTTATGACAATATTTTAATTTGATATTGAATATCCTACCAAGTAACCGTCTATATATTTGTGACCAAAATTTAGTAAAATGTTGTTTCGGTGTGGTGAAAATATGGCAAATAAATCATTTGGCAAATGAAGAAAGCTCATGAGGCTTCGACTGAAAGCAAAAATGTATTTTGTAAATCGGCGAAAAATTATTTGGTAAAATAATACCTACGACACATGATACTTGTACTTTGACTATCTTAAAATATGTCAAATAATGCATACAACAAAAACCGGCCAAGTGCGAGTCGGACTCGCACATGAAGGGTTCCATAGCAGCAAGTATTTCCGTTAATTAAATGAAAGGTAAATTGCGGTTTACGATTTATGACGGATTAAAAAAAACTACTCAATATCATTTTTGAAGACATAACCCCACATGTGCTGCTGTGTGGTGACGGCGACAAATATCAGAATCAGAATATCATCACCCCATCTCATCCCGTGGGGGGCGTAGAAGTCGACCCGAGGGAATATCTACCAGAGGATGGGCAGCAGCGTCTCTCTGTGTACTATGACCATCTTACTGCGATCGCCAACCCGCCTGCCAAGCGTGGCGATTATGGCATATCCCCCCAAGACGATTCTTGAGGGAGGCTTGTCCAGCAGTGGACTTATTCAGCTGTAATGATGAACCCCACATGTATGGTTACGACGAAAAAAAAATTTTTGAGTTTCAGTTCTATGTATGGGGAACCCCCAAAATTGTTATTATTTTTCTCTGTTTGTGATGTGAAAATCTTAATGCGGTTCACAGAATACACCTACTTACCAAGTTTCAGCAGTACAGCTCTTATAGTTTCGGAAAAAAGTGGCTGTGACATACGGACGGACATACAGACAGACATGACGAATCTATAAGGGTTCCGTTTTTGCCATTTGGCTACGGAACCCTAAAAAGACGTAATTGGCGGCCGGTTGCCACCTGACGCCAAGATTGTAACCCAATTATTGGGCTTGGAAGCCGCCATTCACCCGTAAGTTCTTCCGTCACCATTCCTACTGAGCACTCCAACCTGAATGCCCAGTACACCGATTGTCTCTACTCCAAATATGATGGAGAAGCCTGCCGATGGGATTTTTATGCGGAGAATCCTTCTCCATGTGCCATGTCACTGCTTGTTGAGGTATTCGCCCATATCTCTGGGCAAGGGTACCGCGATATATGGATCCCTGCCGAACTTCGCCACCAACACACACAGGCCTATTAATATGTGCGGTGCCAACCCCCGCGGCGTGGACGCGCCGGACAGGAGTTACCCAAATGAGAGATTAGAGAAGGTGACTCTTTTCCTCCAGGAGCCTGGTTAATGGGTGCGCGAATCTGTATCTCACCCAAGAGCGGTCTCGGTAAAATTAAATTCGAATAAAAAAAAACTTAAGAGTTGTCAAGGGACACCCGGATGGAACGAAGTTATTTCTTATTATTTATTATGTATAAAAACCTGTATACACTCACCAAAAATAATCGTCGCGACACCACACTGTTCAATGCGAAATAGAAATGAAAATATCTGGCTTGCTTTCTATAAGAGAGAGAGACAGGGAATCATGCGCACGCCGCACAGCTGCAAAAAGTGTCGTGACAACTTTTCGTAAGGCTTGCACGTTGTCCGTGCAAGCCTTACGAAAAGTTGAAGTGTTTGTTTTTATTTTATTTTTCGTTACGTTATTTTATATTCTTGTTGTCTGTGCAATTTTCTGAATAAATCTTTTTCTTTCTTTCTTTCTAAGAATTTTTTCCGTCTAGCCCCCTTTCACAACGCGCGATAAGGAACTTCGTTCCAAAAATCGAAAATGTGATCGGTTCCCAGGGATATCCCATAATCAACCCGTTTGGGAAGTTAAGTTGGCGATCACAGTATGATGGTCGCCGTCAACCACACAGCAGCTTTGTTACTTAATGTGTAAACTTATGTTTTTTATGTACAGACGCCAGCACATCAATTTACCCCAATGTGTCAAATTTCCCCAATTGAAAGTGAACCTTATGGTTATGAGATAAAGTTGAAAATCTATAGAAGAAATTTGACAGATTGGGGTAGCTGGATGTGCTGGCGTCTGTACACAGAAAAAAGTTGGAAACAATTATAAAATTAAAGTTAAAGGTTCTGCTTATTCCCAATGAAATGTTTTCCGACAAGCCCGCGAGAGGAGAGCTATCTCTCCTCTCGCGGGCTTGTCGGAAAACATTTATGAAAGCGGAATTGTGAGAATATAATCCGATAAAACAATACCTTGGTTGAACCCCCCTTCGCTTCCATTGTCTGGTAAAAAACACTTACATATTTGTTTTGTTTTCTATATACCTACTTAACATTGACTTAATTCAGCCTATCCATTCTTTGCAAATATTTCAATTGGATTGAGGTATACAAACAGAATAAAATAAATATTTAACGGGGGCTCGTGCAATAAAAATGTATTTTTGTGGTAACACGTAGACACTTGAAATATTCACAGAATATTAAGTTATATATTCACATTAAAATAAATAATTAAATTAAAATCAAACAAATATTTAAGGGGGGGGTCCCATATGACAAACGTGATTTTGCTATTTTTAGGGTTCCGCACCCAAAGGGTAAAACGGGACCCTATTACTATGACTTCGCTGTCTGTCTGTCCGTCTGTCACTAGGGTGTATCTCATGAACCGTGATAGTTAGACAGTTGAAATTATCACAGATGATGTATTTCTGTTGCCGCTATAACAACAAATACTACAAAACAAAATAAAATTAATAATTTAAGGGGGCTCCCATACGACAAACGTGAATTTTTTGCTCGTTTTTATAGATAATAATGGTACAGAACCGTTCGTGCGCGAGTCCGACGCGCAGTTGGCCGGTTTTTATAGATAACGGCACATAACTCATCGTGCGCTAGTCCGACTTTTTTACACTATTATAATATGTCCCGCGGAGATGGCTAGATTCCATCGAGACTTCCACTACTGTTAAACCAGAGGTTGTGGGTTCGATCCCCATCCTGTATGTAAAGATATCACTAATAAGATATGGCCCATCACACAAACATACATATATCTTTGTGTGATGAGCCAGATTATTTGTTCCCCGTCTGTGTATGCTTTTTCTATAATGTGTATAAGTAAGTTTAACAGTTGTCTGGTTGCCATAGTAACAGGTTTTGCCTAATTTAGGATCAGATTGCAGTGTGTTAGTTGTCCCACGATATATATAGGTATTATTCACTAGCTGTGCCCGTAACTTCACCCGCACATTGTGTAACGACTCCGTAAATGTTATATCAGAATATCTCTAATATTTTGTCTCTTGACGCAAACACCATCAGATGGTCCGTATGCTTGTTTGCCAACTAAGTTGTATAAAAAAAATATATAAAACAATCTTACAAATTTCCATACAAAATCTCCTATTCCCTTTTCTTATTTTATACCCTTATCTGCAAAATATATCGAATCAAAAGTCTAAAAATAAGTTTCAATCGTCTAACGCTAAAAATGACGATCATCATCATCATATCAGCCGAAAGACGTCCACTGCTGGACAAAGACCTCCCCCAAAGATCTCCACAATTGACGGTCTTGCGCTATTCGCATCCATCAGAACGATACTTCCACACAATTTTTCATCCCCATTTCAACCTCTTACAACCCTTAGTTCGCATTAAAAAGATATACTATGTCCTTTCTCAGGTTCTAGACTATCTGTGTACCAAATTTCATTTAAATCGGTTCTATAGGAGTGGTGTGAAAACGCTACAGACAGACTTACAGAGTTACTTTCGCATTCATAATATTAGTAAGGATTTATTTGTTAGATTGATTCGAACCCCGCTCGCCTTTATCAAAACTGAAGCTAAGTAAATGTCAAATAAAAGATACTCAAAGAATTATCTAATTTATTCCAATATTCTTGAGAGACTATTAATTATGTCTATCATAATTGTACCAGGTATCATACTACTTTGCAGATTAACAAAAGGTTATCAGCAACTCAAGCTACTTTCAATACAACCATAAATCCATGCTATAGCACCTCTCTGACCTAAAATGGTAGCCAGTATTAAATAATGCATCACAAAAAAAAACTTTCTAAAAATTAACATAACCACAGATAAATAAATTAAACTGCAATTAAAACATATCACTATAGAGGGTGCTCTAAGAACAACTTGGCTATGAAAGTAGCTTGATGTCCTCCTAGGCGAATTTGTACCACAGCGGCCAGTTTCATCAGAGATTAGCCATATTATGGTGCACAAGTGTGGGCGCAAACACAGGAACACCTTCTATTCTATATCACTCTTATGATCCGATGGGACACCTAGCGACAAAACCGGAAAGAGTTCTGGTACAGGACCGACGGCTTAACGTGCTCTCCGTGGCACTGGGGTATAATACTGCCAATTCCCTGGCTTCGGACTTTCGGACTTTTTTTAACAGAAAAGTGCCCAAAGTCCCTTTTGGCCCGACCCGGGATTTGAACCCAGGACCTCGTTCTCTGCGGGTGAACACGCTATCGCTAGACCAACGAGGCAGTCAAAAGTAGCATAAAGAGGTACCTAACTCATTGGTATGTTATGGGTTGGGGATTAGTATTGTTTGACCAAAAATTTTTGATAAAAGGTCATTCGCCAAACAACGTTTCATGAAATGTTCATTTGGCAAACGAGACATTTGACAAAAGTATCATCTTACAATAACTCACTTAGCAAATGGTCCATTAGCAAACACTGGACTTGTTAAAATTGTTAAATATTAACATGTCAATTGACCTTTTCTCATTTCAGCAAATAATATGTTTTGCAAATTAAGCATTTGTAAAACTGTCAATCGCCCTAAAGTCGCTTCTGGCACTCGCCGGCCGCTGCCGCGGTCAAACAGCAGGACCCCATGGGTTCGGCGTGATTAAGCACGTAAGCAAGCTTAAAGTTTTCCATGTCATAGCGGATTGGAAATACCTCCGAAGTTAATGGATTCCATAGAGTGGCCGTGTTAAGCAAAAGTTTCCCAGTCGGGCTACCCTCTAATTTGCCAGTCATCATGATCATGGCAAGGCTAAAAAATACTAAATCATTCTTTCAATAGGCTTCCATGAGCACATGTGACGTCATAAATGGTCCGGAATCGATTATCAACGTTGAAGCCGATTGATCGAATGATTTAGTCATTTTAACCTTCATCTATTTGAATACATATAATAATATCCTGGGACATTATTCACACACGGCCATCTGATTCCTAACTTAGCAGAGCTAGTATTATGGAAACCAGATGAATGATATCTATACTACATATAACAAAAATAATAAAATAAAAAAGGTTTTTATTCACGTAGACTTCAAAAAAGCGCTTGTGAATAGTCAGAACATATACGTAGTAGTATATAATTAATTTATAATTATTTCTAGGTACATATAGATATTTAGGTACACGGATTGTAGGAAATAATTTACAATAAGATTTATTTTTTAACAATAACGATATTTAACTAACTTAAATTAAGTAAACTATATATATATATACATAAGTAAACTACTTTTCTTTTGTAAATACATGCTAATATAGATAATTCAGGAATGACAGACATTTTAATGCATATAAATACCTGTCCAGGGTGGGAATCGAACCCACCATTTGCGGCGTGAAAGGCGAGCATCTACCCGCCAACGGATCCGTTAAGGCGGTAGCCACTCTGGTCTTGTACCAGGACGATGTCAGTTCAGTGTTGAAAAACTGGTACCATGGTGAATGCATGTGTGGCGCAGCGGCTAAGACAGTCGCCTCGCCGCTTCGTGTTGCGGGTTCGAGTCCCGCGCCGGACCACTATTTGTGTGACCCATAAATAGTTGTTCTGAGTCTGGATGTAATTTGTGTCCGTCTATTATATGTTTATAAAGTAAGTAAGTTGACTGATCTGCTGAGTTACGTGAACTATCTGTAAATGATTGCTATCATATACTTAATTTTAAATTATTGACTCTGTCTCAAAATGAATAATGTTATTGTTTCGAAGTTTTTTTTGTATACCTAAATATAATCTAAAATAAAAAGCATTCAGACAACCGATCGAGCATATATTGTGTTTGCATTCTAAATAATTACTCTAATTGGACCAAATCCCGTGTTCATGCCCGCTTGACTATGTTTCGCCGGATCGTCTCACCTGGGTCGTGTAACCGGTAGTAGATGAACCCACTGAGTTTGTTTCGCTGGATCTTCTCGACCGTCGTTATTAACACAAGGTCCGTCATAATAATAATACCTTAATATAGACAGAACCATTGACAATATGTAGTAAAAATATTAGACTTAAACTAGATAATTAAACATAATCTCTTGACAATAACTTGATACGAGCTAGCTAAATATCATTGCTATAATAAAATAAATTTTATAAATGTTTTCATACAATGTGTACCTAAATATCTATGTTACTAGAAATAATAATGTATACAACTATATTACTACAAACATGTTCTGACTATTTACAAGCGCTTTTTTAAAGTCTACGTGAATAAAAACCTTTTTTATTTTATTTTATTAATTTATTTTACCCCGCTATACAGGGATTAGACTCACTAAAGAGGGCGTTGTCTTGGAAAAAAAATGCTTTTTGGCGAAAACTGCATAGTTCCAAATATACTACCAGTACAAATTATGACGAGCAAAATTAAATAAATTCAACCATACAACAGCCACTTTACCTATCTTGTTTCATATTTATTTAAGTTTGAATATGTGTAATGAATAATGTTATTGTTTCGAAGTTTTTTCAGACAACCGATCGAGCATATACGATATTGTGTTTGCCTACTAAATAATTACTTACTCTAATTGGACCAAATCCCGTGTTCATGCCCGCTTGAGTATGTTTTGCCGGACCGTCTCAACTGGGTCGTGTTGAAACCGGTAGTAGATGAACCCACTGAGTTTGTTTCGCTGGGCCTTCTCAGTTGGGGCGCATTGGATCCGGTGGTAGCATTAAAGCGCGACCGTCGTTATTAACACAAGGTCCGTCATAATAATAATACCTTAATATAGACAGAACCATTGACAATATGTAGTAAAAATATTAGACTTAAACTAGATAATTAAACTCTTGACAATAACTTGATACGAGCTAGCTAAATATCAATGCTATAATAAAATAAACTTTATAAATGTTATCATACAATGTGTACCTAAATATCTATTTTACTAGAAATAATAATGTATACAACTATATTACTACAAACATGTTCTGACTATTTACAAGCGCTTTTTTAAAGTCTACGTGAATAAAAACCTTTTTTATTTATTTTTTTATTTTAATACGAAACCAGCCTGTACACAATTAAAACTTTTTGTACACCTACCTATACTGTTGTTAACACTTTACAACACATTCAAAACTGATAAAAAGGCAGTATGATTATCTCTGAACTTTATATAACGTCTTTTATTCTTGTATTATGTATGTTCTTATCATTTTTGCTGTTTTGCTATCGGCTTAAAAGTCTCTTTGACAACTTCGTAATGGGTTGAAGGTGCTTTAGACGCGTGTGCCCTTTTAATGTTCATAATTAACCCCCTTAGTTATAGACGTGAAGAAACATGGGAAATGCTTTGTTTTTGTCATTTTAACTTTGTTGACGGGCTGATTGGTAGATACTTGCCTTTCACTCCCCAGGGGGTCTACCGGCTAAGTCGCCGAACATCGGGATAGTGAACGGCGCGGCGTTCAAATAAATAAAAGTTAAATAACGATTGATTAAGTCATTTTAAACGTTTATGACGGTCACCATAGCCTAGTTGGTAGTGGTCCTGCCTACGAAGCTGGTGGTCCGGGGTTCGAATCCCGGTAAGTGCAAATATTTGTGTGATGAGCACGAATATTTGTTTCTGAGTCATGGATGTTTTCTATGTATTTAAGTATTTATCTATCTATATAAGTATGTATATCGTCGCCTGGTACCCATAATACAAGCTTTGCTTAGTTTGGGGCTAGGATGATCTGTGTGACATTGCCCCAGATATTATTATATTATTATTTATTTGAACGCCGAACACTATCCCGATGTTCGGTGACTTAGCCGGTAGCCCCCCAGGGGCTCTACCGGCTAAGTCGCCGAACATTGTTTTCGTGAATGGTGTTCAAATAAATAAAGGTAAATGACTTAATCAGTCATTAAATCGACTTCCATGACCACATGTGACGTCATAAATGGTCCGGAATCGATTGTCACATTGAAGCCGATTTAACGATTGATTAAGTCATTTTTGACCTTTATTTATTTGAACGCCATTTAAGAAATCGATGTTAGGCGACTTAGCCGGTAGAGCCCCAGGTCGTGGGTTCGATTACCTCATTAGACAGAGATATGTGTGCATAAACGTGTCTGTTTGTCCTGAGTCTTGGTGTAATTATCAATATAAGTATTTATTTACAAAGGAAAAGTACTATATGTAGTATAGGCTACTATACTACTTATAGACAGACAGCTGATAGGTATGAGCTATCTTGTTTCCATAGTAGGTATAATCTCAGATTAGTTTGGGGTCAGATGGCCGTGTGTGTATAAAGTCCCAGGATATCATTATTATTATTATGTTCTGATTCTGATTTTTATTTGAATTATTTTGCATATTCTTATTTTTATAAAGACTAATAAATGGGACAAACAAAATAATAACACCCTTCTTTTATGTCGGTGGTTAAAAGAGATGTAAAGATATGTACGAAAATGAACTAACCCGCATGCCTCAAGTCCCTTAACCCACATATTAGGAAAATCCTCTTCATAGGAAATGACATGTCCAATTTAAATGCTCATCAAAAAAACGTACATACATTTAATGAGATAATTAGTCGGTGATTCTTTGTCTATTTGAAATCTACAACAGAAGGCCTCCCACCAAATAAAAGAGACCTCTCAAGAGTCAACTGCTGATGCAAATTTCTTGGCAAACGCCGTTTTGTGGGGTTCTTCGGAGGCCAAGTTACGGTGGTTGGGTGTATAGTGGTTAATTTTAGTTAATGGGTATAAAGAATCGTTCACTACGGCCTCTTTGATGTTCAAGGCGGGTGATACAAAGGAATCGGATAATTGCTCAGTTCAGTTTTGGGTTCAGTAGAATTTGACGCGGGTTCTGCTTGTAGTTTCTTTGCGCCTTTTTGCGACGTTTGGTGAAGGGTTGCTGATATTTATGTAATTAATAAGTATGTTTTTCATAAACTGATTTCTTCTGACCTTACAAACTTAGGTAACGCGCTTATAGCCAGTTGTATTTACCAAGCTGTAAGTAATCGGAGAGGTTTAAGTTCTGACTTAAACCTCTCCGATTACTTACAGCTTATTAATAAGTATGTTTTTCATAAACCGATTTCTTCTGAACTTACAAACTTAGGTAAGGCGCTTATAGCCAGTTGTATTTACCAAGCTGTAAGTAATCGGAGAGGTTTAAGTTCTGACTTAAACCTTTCCGATTACTTACAGCTTATTAATAGGTATGTTTTTCATAAACCGATTTCTTCTGAACTTACAAACTTAGGTAAGGCGCTTATAGCCAGTTGTATTTACCAAGCTGTAAGTAATCGGAGAGGTTTAAGTTCTGACTTAAACCTCTCCGATTACTTACAGCTTATTAATAAGTATGTTTTTCATAAACCGATTTCTTCTGAACTTACAAACTTAGGTAAGGCGCTTATAGCCAGTTGTATTTACCAAGCTGTAAGTAATCGGAGAGGTTTAAGTTCTGACTTAAACCTCTCCGATTACTTACAGCTTATTAATAGGTATGTTTTTCATAAACCGATTTCTTCTGAACTTACAAACTTAGGTAAGGCGCTTATAGCCAGTTGTATTTACCAAGCTGTAAGTAATCGGAGAGGTTTAAGTTCTGACTTTAACTGACCCAACTAAGCCAGAGGTCGTGGGTTCGATTTCCACACACGACAAATCTTTGTGTGATGAGCACCATAATTCCAAAATAGTATCTCTTTTTAAGAAGCAAGTGAAAAATTACTACCTCTCCTCTTCATCCTAGTTATGTATATATTTATGTATATGTAGTTTATTCATATGGTTGCCCCATTATAAGTATCTGTGTATTTTAGTATGTTGTTTATGTAATAAAATATAAAATAAAATAAAAAAGGCTTTTATTCACGTAGACTTTATAAAAGCGCTTGTAAATAGTCAGAACATGTTTGTAGTATTATAGTTGTATACATTATTATTTCTAGTAACATAGATATTTAGGTACACATTGTATTGATTGTAGTAAAACATTTATAAATTTATTTTATAACAGCAATGATATTTAGCTAGCTTGTATCAAGTTATTGTCAAGAGATTATGTTTAAGTTTAATTATCTAGTTTAAGTCTAATATTTTTAATACATATTGTCAATGGTTCTGTCTATATTAAGGTGTTATTATTATGACGGACCTTGTGTTAATAACGACGGTCGCGCTTTAATGCTACCACCGGATCCAATGCGCCCCAACTGAGAAGACCCCTAATGATATTATAAACCTACGCACATGCCTATTGTACTTTAATATCTCCTCTCGCGGGTCTGCTGGAAGAAATTTCTTTTGAAATAAGCAGCCCCCATGTACTATATGTCTCTTCTTCATTTAATTTACTTTTGTTATTTCTGTGTGTACAAAATCTATTAAATAAATAAAATATATTATTTGTCTGGGTGTAATTTATATATAATATGTATGTATTAAGAAATATATAAGTATGTTTATCAGCCATATACCATAGCACAGGCTCTACTTGGTTTGGGAGCAGGTGGCAATATGTTAATTGTTTCAAGATATTTACTATTTATTTATTTATTCAGACATCCGGATATCTACTTGAATGTGGCCTAAAGTCGACTCCCAAATGGTTACATAGTGTAGTTTTTCATTGAAATATTATATTCCGTTCTAGCGAAATAACTCCCTGTTTCGCGGGTATTGACTCTACGATAAGTAGCTAAATATATATTCTAAATTAATACCTAGACATAAAATAGTACCAAAATCGATTCTCAAACAGTGAAATAGTAACATATATATATACAACATGTAACGTAATTAACGCACTTCCTGAAAATAGTTTGTTCAGAATCCTTTACTGAATCGATTTATATCATTTTCAATATAGGTCATTTTTTATTCCAAAATAATTAAAACTAATGAGATTATTGTCATATCAACCCTGAACAGTCAAAACAAATTGAAATGGACCGTAAGTAAAAGTATTAAGACTTATAAATCGCAGTTTTATTTGTATTTACACTAATTCCATCATTCAATACAAAATAAACAAAAATAAACTTTATTCCAAGAAACTAATTTAGTAAATAATAATGCATATATATGTTAAATTAAAAATTCAGTGTATGTATTATGATTACAACAAAATATTCTAATTGGGGTGTTTGAGGGTGTTTGTTAATTACGTTACATGTTGTATATATATGTATAGAAACTAAAACTGCTGAAGTGGAAGCGGGCAGAGCACAGATCGTAGAACCAACGGCCGCTGGGGCAGAAAGGTATATACGTGGCAACCACCGAGAGGCAGTGTCGCCGGGCCCGCTACAAAATAGACCGATGATCTTGCGAGAGTTACTAGAAGCGGGTAGCCCGTATCCAGACCGGTAATTGTCGTAGATCTTTGGGATAGGATTAATCACGAAAAACAACATTAACATACAGTCGAAGTAAACTTACTGGTTTCCTTTAATAACATAAGATTATACTTTTTTATTCTTGATGCAGCCCATTACTGTTTCACTGCAGGGCAAGGGTCTCCTCTAAGAATTGGAGAGCATAGGCCATAGTTAACCACACTGGCCTTAAACTGGTTAGCAGACTTCACATACTATCAAGAAAATGTTCGGAGATCTCTCAGTCATGCAGGTTTCCTCGTGATATTTTCCTTTACGGTTTACAGTTCCCGCACATGAACTCGAAGTCAGTGGTGAAAGCTTTGGTTTTGAACTCGAAACTACTGTCCAATGGCGTAACACCTCGAATGATTTCTTTTTCCATTAAATTTCGATTTCCTTAGCTTCAATACAAACATTTTGAGAGGCCTGTTGGCGTGGTTGGCAAATGCTTGCTTTTCTCGCCGGAGGTCGTGGGTTCGATTCCAACCCAGGACAGATATTTGTGTGCATGAACATGTCTGTTTGTACTGAGTCTGGGTGTAAGGTCATGGCCCATAATCCGACCCGGTTCAAAAATGTTTTTGTACAAAAACGAAAATGATGGCAAATAATGCAGGCATAACCCACTGGTCATTATATGTAAAAAGAAAAAAATAATTCAATGGAGAGATCTTGCAGTAGACCGATCAAAATTGGATCAAAATTGGATAATTGGCACCAGCGGTTTCGCCCGTCTCTAAATTATTTTATCCCATGGAAATATGTCACTGGGATAAAAAGTTTACTATGTCCGTCTACAAATCTAATATGTATATAAGATATATTTTTTTGTCTATTCATAGGAATTTGACATGACATGATAGATACAAAATAATTAAATAATGTATTTTCTTAATCTATGCTATGCACCTAAGGTATGAAACAAATAAATACTCATTCTTTACATGTATATCTCTACGGGGCAAGCAATTTAACCAAAATCGGTTCAGTAGTTTAGACTTGAAAATGAAACAAGCAGACTTACTTTGCCATTGTTTTGTTAAATAAAAATATCATCGTGACACTTATAAAGCAAACTCGTTCGGTCAGGTAATAAATAACACGTATATTGCTATCTCGGTCTCACCCGATCTTTGTTGCGGTCGCGCAATAATACAATTTGTTATATTTTATTTCATGATCCCCATCAGCCACAGTGATGCACTACTTACCATTGAAAAGTATAATCATTTGTCTTTGATTCCCCCCATATTTCATTTCTGTACGCCGTAGGTATATTTTTCATACTAAATGGGCCATTACCTTTATCTATATAAGTATGTATTTACAAAAGAAAAGTAGTATATGTAGTATATCAGTTATCTGGTTTCCGTAGTACAAACTCTGCTTAGTTTGGGATCAGATGGCGGTGTGTAAATAATGGTCCAGGATATTATTATACAAGTTTTCTCATGCTGTTTTCCTTTACGGTTTTCAGTTCACGGACATTAACCCGAAGTCAGTGGTGAAAGCTTTTGTTTTGAACTTGAATCCACTGTCCAATGGCATAATTAATCATCATCATCAACATTAGTACTATTTTATTTATTTGTATTATTTTTATGTATATTATGTATAATATATATGGATATATATTAGTATATTATAATATAGGTATTGTGTATTTTATGTAACTGTATGAAGTATCTACATTTTTACTCTTAGTCTTACTCTTTAAGCTCTTAGTGCACCTACCATGTAATCTCTGCATCACCCCAAGGTTGACTGGCAGAGAATGCCTTCGGCATTAAGTCCGCCTTTGTACATTGTTGTGCATAAAGTTTAAAATAAATAAATAACCACTAGACGAACACCATCAATTTTTTTATTTATTTTACTATACACTTCAATTTACGTAATTTCAATACAAACATTATCTACACTGTAACCTGTTCGGTTTAAGTATGCCAGTAAAAAAGTTGGAATTCACAAAAATTTAACCATCCAATTTCAAGACATTATAATATCTGAATCAACACAACAACCAATTAAATTTTATTATCTTGATAAATCGTAATATCTCATTACTAATACCATGTGCGTCGGTTAAAACAATGTTATATCAAGATTGTTGGAATGGTCAAAGAACAAAAAACTAAATACACGAGTTATGAAAACTAATTTATGCCTACGTCAAAACAATTATTGTTTTTAACCGAGTTGAACCTTCTTTAAAATTATTGTTTTCTGTAATCCTTCTTTAAAATTAATATGGTACCGTAACGATGATATTATACTCGTACAACCTTTTTGTATGGTTTGAGATTAGAAGTTATCTCTATAAATATATATCGCCTAAGAAACAGCACCAACAGCATTCTAAAAAAAACCGGCCAAGTGCGAGTCGGACTCGCCCATGAAGGGTTCCGCAGCAGCAAGTATTTCAGTTGATTAAATGAAAGGTAAATTGCGGTTTACGATTTATGACGCATTAAAAAAAAACTACTTGCTAGATTTCGTTCAAACTAATTTTCGTTGTTAGTTTACATGGTAATGAACATCATATATTTTTTTTAGTTTTATCATTATCTTATTTTAGAACTTACAGGGGGGGGGGGACCCTATTTGCCACTTTGGAAGTGTCTCTCGCGGAAACTATTCAGTTTAGAAAAAAATGACATTAGGAACCTCAATATCATTTTTGAAGACCTATCCATAGATACATGTACGGATACGATGAAATTTTTTTTTTTTGTTTTTAGTTCTATGTATGGGGAACTCCCAAAATTATTATTATTTGTCTATTTTTGTGTAAAAATCTTAATGCGGTTCACAGAATACATCTACTTACCAAGTTTCAACAGTACAGCTCTTATAGTTTCGGAAAATACACGACATACGGACGGACAGACAGACAGACAGACAGGCAGACGGACATGACGAATCTATAAGGGTTCCGTTTTTTGCCATTTGGCTACGGAACCCTAAAAATGATAGCGGCCCGATTTGACTGCCCCTTTCAGAAACACTGGGTAGGTATGGCACTGGGTCGGATTTCTATATAATTATAATACCTATTAATAACAAAGATTTTAAATTATGTATTCTTATCGTCTTAATTTGTTTAAGTTGAATTGTAAATCTGTTAATTTTAATTTATTATGTTTTTATTTGATTTTATTTACTGTTTGTTTGATTTTTTATATGAATTTGATTACATTGACATGTTACGTTATTTTTATATTATTAATTTATTTATGTTTACTACAATTAGTAAAAATAAAAACTCAGATCATATTGTAATTATATAGAATACATTTATAAACTATGTTAAATTGATGTCATATCATGGACTTTTAAGTCTGAAATAAAGATTATTATTATTATTAACTCTTAACATTTCTATCACAGACCGGCCCTTACATAACAAGTAAGAATGTAATAGTTAAAAATACATAATTAATAAAAAGGCGAGGTGTTGAGCAAGAATAAGTAGATAAATTAGATAATTTTATATAAATGTATTTGCTGTGTGGTGGATTGCGAAAAACATGACAACCCTATTTCATCATGTGGGGTTGTTAGACCGGGTAGCAGTCGGAAGACCCGGAAGGACAACCGGAAAGGGAAGACCTCGTAGAACATTCTCTGACCAAATTAAGAAAGGCCAGGTCAGAAGTACCCTAAACCGGCGAGCATGTATGAATAATATAATGACAGTAAACGAGGCAAAACAGCTGTGCAAAGATCGTGACTAATGGAAATCCGTTGTCTCTGCCTACCCCTCTGGGAAACAGGCGTGAGTATAGACTCACGCCTGTTTCCCAGAGGGGTAGGCAAAATATATATACATACATTATGTATGTATATATATTTTTTTGTTTTAAAAGGCAACGCCCGCACTAGAGATTTTCATCTTACAACGACACAAATTACATCTAGACCCAGGACAACTATTTGTGGGTCACACAAATAGTCGTCCGGCGCGGGACTCGAAGACGCGTCACCAGCGGCGAGGCGACTGTGTGCGGCGGTAAGGCGGCTTACAAGTGAAGGAACCGTATAAACATTAAATTTCAACCATTTGCCACATCTGCCTAATTTTACTGGTCTTTGAGATCAAGCACTTGAAATTCGCAAGCTGACAAGTCGAGCTAATTATTATACTAATAATTTTTCTTTTTTAAATATCTTGGATACACGGAAGAGGCGGTTTTTGCAAAGCTTGAGTTTGAACGTAACGGTCCTAAAGGTGTTCGGTAGATGTCGTGTAGATAGGGTAATTTGTAGGTAATGTGAACTTGTACTGGGTCATTTGGGCTCCATGATCGTAGTAATAAGCTACAATCGAACATTTGGTAGCTTGAAAATGTCTTAATTTACTTAATTTGACGTTGTTCTTGTTCTAACAGTAACCGGTCCGAAAGCGATCGGCGAGGTTAAGTAACTAGATTCGCGGTCAGTCCATAGGGGTTGTGGGTGGGAGGTGGGAGATGGGCGACCGCCAAAGTGGTTTAATTTCTGAGCGTCTCCGGAGATTCGTGCTTCGAAAGGGCACGTTAAGGTGTCGGTCCCGGTTGTCTGTTTGGTCTGACTGTGGGTGTAATCTACTATATAAAAATAAGTCGGGTTTTCCTTCCTGACGCTATAACTCCAGAACGCACGAACCGATTTCCACGGTTTTGCATTCGTTCGAAAGGTCTCGGACTCCGTGAGGTTTATAGCAAAGAAAATTTATAAAATTTAACGCGGGTAACACCGCGGGGCACAGCTAGTTATCTATATAAGTATGTATTTACAAAAACAAAATAGTATATTAGTTATCTGGTTTCCATAGTCCAAGCTCTCCTTAGTTTGGGATTAGATGGCGGTGTGTAAATAATGTCCCAGGATATTACTTCCCTGGATATTATTATTTTTGCCTGCGCAAGCTGCGTCTTTCGGTTCGTGTTCAAACAGCAACTGAACCATCTAGTGCTTTGTTGGCACTCTGACATATTACGAACAATATACACAACAACTTTATTTATTACTAGCTGTGCCCCGCGGTTATACCCCCGTTAAATTTTATAAATTATTATCGCTCCTCCGTGATAATATGTAGCCTATATGTTGACCCGACCTTTTAGTAATATTCATGCAAAATTTGAAGTAAATCCATGCAGTACTTTTTGAGTTTAGCCCGGACATACATACAGACAAACAGACAAAAAATCTAAAAACTATATTTTTGTATTCGGTACCAATTGTAGATCACGCCCCAAGTATCCATAAAAAAAATATTCAATGTACAGTTTTGAGTTTCCTACGATTTTATTATATGTATAGATAATTATGATTTGCGTTTTGTTTCTAAACAATAATTCACTCGTTATCTGGCCCATAATTGCCGTTCAGATTGCCTACAATCCAATGCCAATCACATTGTAATTTCTAAGCTAGTCCCGTTCAATTCTCCACTCGACTGCAGCGAACTTGATCTTTTCGAGATAGAATCACAATTAGCGTATGCAAACTCCGTGATAATGTTCTTAGTATTGTAATACTGAGTTTTTGTGGAGAGAAAATGGTGTGCACGTATGTGGTTTAGAGTTCCGTAGGTAATTAATTAAAATATATGTAATGATATTGAAGCGCTTAAAACTTGTGTCTATACCGGCCCATAAGCGATCGGCGTGGTTATGCGACGATTTTAAAATTATTTAATTATTACATTATAAATGAATATCGTATTTTAAAATTATTATAAACATATTAAAGTATAGACGACTGCACCAGCTACCCCAATCTGTCAAAATTATTTTATAGATTTGAAACTTTATCACAAAAGGTTCACGTTCAAGGTTTACTTTCAAAAAACTTTGTGGTAATTTGAGACATTGGGGAAGCTTGATGTGCTGGCGTCTGTATCGACGTATTTAGAATTATTTATTCCCAAATTTTATCGATCTGCCTAGACAAAGTTAGCTGATAGTTAAATTGAAATCTTTTCCGCCCTGTTCGCTTACAATTATTTTTTTTTTAGGAATCAAGCGACGGTAAAATATGATATCCCAAAATATCGTCAATTAAATACTATAATATCCTGGGACAATAATATCCCGGATATTATTTACACACGGCCATCTGATCCCAAACTTAACTCAGAGCTTGTACTATGGAAACCAGATAACTGATATACTACATACCTATACTACTTTTCTTTTGTAAATACATACTATATAGATCATTACACCCAGACTCGGGACAATCAGACATGTTCATGCACACAAATATTTGTCTTGGGTGGGAATCGAACCCACGACCTCCAGCGTGAAAAGCCAACAGGCCCGTCTTATACTATCTTTATTTTATACATTTTTGGAGCGACAAAACTCTTACTCCACTGTCGATTGAAGAGCGATGTAGTCTCGGCAGAAGATTTATTTTACCCTTACTATGACGGTCCCGGTCCTTAATATGACGGTCCCGGTCCTAGTAGTAGAGGCCACCGGCTGGAACAGCTCTTACGTAATGATATCCTTTCATCCGAGAATTTAATAAAAAAAAAGTGGAACTATTCATTATCTAACAACTCCTTGTTTCTTTCTGATTAGATTCGTTGCCGGATCCAAGACAGTTAAAGCGATTCCCGGGACATGCCTGAGCCTCACCGCTCAGTATCATTTCACTGTTGGTCCTGGCTAACAGGAGTTGCAGTGGTGGCTTAAAGGGAGGGACTAGTCCGGATTAAAAAAAAAGCACAAGGACGCAAACGCAAGTAGGTCGACACATCGGGAAAATACCAATAAAAGTTAGTCGCGTTAATACCAAATAAAATAATTAGAATTAAATAAAAAAGGTTTTTATTCACGTAGACTTTAAAAAAGCGCTTGTAAAAAGTCGTAACATAATGAAGTATACATAATTATTTCTAGTTACATAGATATTTAGGTACGCGGATTGTATGAAAACATTTCTAAATTTTATTTTATAATAGTAATGATAATGCTCATAATGCTCTACTTATATTCTAAATCTTAATCTTTGTGACAATGTTTGTTACTCGTTCACGCATAAACTACGGAACGGATTTTAGCGAAGTTTTATAATAACATTTCTTATACATCCGAATAACACTGGGGCTATAATTTATAAAATTAAACGCGGGTGAAACCAGGGCAAAGCTCGTATGATATAAAACTTTACTTACTTAAATTATAATTTATGTAAACTTAATTAAATCACCTTATTACTTACAACTCCATCGTACACGTAAAAGTAACTCAGAGCCTTGTAGAAAATTAATAACATTAAAAGGTAAGTAAACAAAAAAGTAGGTATTTAGTAACTAACTATACACAAACGTTGCAGCAAATTACTTGCGATTAAACGCGATCGCGAATAATTGCTGCGGAACCCAAGACATTAAAATTGATTATCCAAGTGATGTACTAATACCTAAGTAGCGTACTACTGAAGCTTAAAAACTAACGTCTATAAAGATTATGCTCCTATAACGTTTAAACGTTAATTTATAAATGTAAAAGGAAAAATTACTGTTTGAATATTTAAGAGATTTTCAATACCTGTTTTGTTTAATCATTTATGCGGTAGCATTGTTTTTTATTTGTATTACTGTTGATGAGGTTATCGCTTGAACACAATCTCATTTGATGGTAAGTGAAGATGTGGTCAAAGATGAATCTAAAAATCAATGATGCGCGTACTCATAAGATGCCTTACACTCTAGCCTTGAATGACCGATGTTATATGTGGAAACTCAACGAACGGGAAGGTGTTCCACAGTCCACAGCTTAGCAGTGCGTACGATGTAAGAAAAAGTTTTATATCTCGATCGTTTACAAAGTAATTCGTTTTTGTTTTGTGACTTAATACCACAGGCATTCTCTACTATTCTACTTTGGGTGACTCAGAGATAAGATATATATAATTATATTGACGGTCACTGTAGCCTAGTTGGTAGTGCTCCTGCCTACGAAGCTGGTGGTCCTGGGTTCGAATCCCGGTAAGTGCAAATATTTTTTTGATGAGCACGAATATTTTTTTCATAGTCATGGATGTCCTCTATCTATAAGAATAAGTATTTATCTATCTATATAAGTATGTATATGGTCGCCTGGTACCCATAGTACAAGCTTTGCGTAGTTTGGGGCCAGGATGATCTGTGTGACATTGTCCCTAGATAATATATTATTATTATTATCATATATAGAATATATACATATATAGAATAATAATAATATCCTGGGACATTATTTACACACGACCATCTGATCCTTAACTAAGCAGAGCTTGTACTACTAAAACCAGATAACTGACATACTAATACTGCTTTTATTTAAAAATACATACTTATATAAATGCACACAAATATCTGTCCTTGGTCCTGGAATCGAATCCACGACCACTTGCGTGAAAAGCAAGCATTTGCAAACCACGCCAACAAGAATGTAGTTCATTTGTAATACTACAATAATTATTCATGATCGGACTATTGACAAGTGCTTTTTTAAAGTTCATGCGATTAAAAACAGTTTTTGTTTTTTATTTTATTACTAGCTGTGCCCCGCGGTTTTACCCGCGTTAAACTTTATAACTTATCACAGCTCCTCCCCCGTCGGTGATAGCGCGATAATATGTAGCCTATTTGTTGACTAGACCTCTTAGTAATATTCATGCAATATTTGAAGTAAATCCATTCAGTACTTTTTGATTTTAGCCCGGACATACATACAGACGAACAGACAAAAAATGTAAAACTATATTTTTGGCTTCGATATCGATTGTAGATCACGCCCCAAGTATGCTTTTAAAAAAATATTCAATGTACAGTTTTGACTTTCTTACGATTTTATTATATATGTATAAATATTTATCAAGAATTGGTTGAATATAATTCGGTAAACACGATTAATATCGTAGGTGTATCTACAAATGACTATTAGTCCATAAAAAAAATGTCACGTCGTCACGGGACGCCTGGCAGATGTGAAACATCGACATCATTTTGTAAAAGTAATATGCAGAAAAGAACATATTGTGATAGGAACTAAATATGTCATAATGATAAAATAAAAAGTCGATTGCGCATGCGTCACGGCATGCGTCGCCACGCCAGAAATCTGTTTTACGTGCGGCTATAGATGTTTCACATCAATAAGTAGGTAATGTAGTGTTGCTCTACGTTACGTGGAGATTTTTCAACATGGTATTTACAGGTAGCCTAGGAGGCTTTCACAGCATCACCGGACAATAGAAGCGAGCGTAGGTTCAACACGTCTATCATATAAAACCAGATACTAAGTAGGTATACCCGCGACGGAAGGCAATCCCTTTAAAATAAAATAAAATAAATAAAATAAAAAAGCTTTTTATTCACGTAGACTTTAAAAAAGCGCTTGTAAATAGTCAGAACATATTTGTTGTACTACAGTTATTATTTCTTGTTACCTACCTATTACAGATATTTTGGTACACGGAATGTTAAAACATTTAGGTATACAATTTATTTAATAATAGAAGTGATATTTAGCTAGCTTGTATTAAGTTATTGTCATGGATATGTTTAGGTTTAATTATTGAAATTTATATTTTACTACATATTGTCCGAATGGTTCTGTCTATATTAAGGTATGAATTCAGTATTATTATTATAACAGACCTTGTGTTTAAAACGACGGTCGCGCTTTAATGCTACCACCGGATCCAATGCGCCCCTTTAGGATTCAAACTTCATCTATAAGTGATTACCTACTATCGTGGAGATGCATAATAAGGTCATAGCTTTTAGGGACCATTTTTGCAACTTGTTTGATACTTTTTGACATGAAAATTCGTAAAAAATAGATAGACTTTGAATATGGTCGAGGTTTTGAAAATAAGGATATCTAATCTAAATCTTCTTTTTAGAGTGGCGACAATGAACTGGAAGTCGCCGCGTTGATTGGTCCCCCAGGTGGACCCACAGAGTACATTTGTGGTGGACCTACGATCTTGCAAGGGCAACGGTAAGCCACCGGAAGCGGCTAATCCAAAATCGGCCAGATTGTGTAGATCCTTGGGAACGTTTATGTTGATGATGAAGCTCATTATTATTATTTCTTTCTTTTTTATACTTGGCACCACCATCTGATCCCGAATCAAGTAGAGCCTGTGCTATAGCAACCAGAAAACTGATAAACATGCTTATATATTTCTAAATACATGTTATAGAGTACCAGGATGTTTATTACGTATAGTTTACAAATGTATTGGAATATAACTTAAGACAATGACTAACATAATAACAAAGAACCTAAATAAACTTATATAGTATACATAACATAACCCATTCTACATTAGAATATTGGACGAATACTACGACGCCATCTGTAGTTAGTTTTCATTTATTTATGTATATAATTTACTTTTTCGTAGATTTAGTTTTTCTTTCTAATGTAAATAGTTATGTATATTCATAAGTTTATTTAGGCTCTTTGTTATTATGTTAGTCATTGTCTTAAGTTATATTCCAATACATTTGTAAACTATACGTAATCAACATCCTGTTATAGATGAATTACACACAGAAAAAATAATCATACTCATCACACAGAGATTTGTCCTGGGTGGGTATCGAACCCACAACCTCTGGCTAATCAATCACTAACCACACTAACCACTAGACCAAAGGGCCAATCAAAGTTACTTAAATAAAGAAGGAAATTATATGGAATGAAATTACTAAGTAGGTACCTATAGATAAACATATTTGAATGTCCGAATTATGGAAAACCACCACTACTACCACCACCTCTACTAGTGATTAGTCCAAAAAACCATATGTTTTAATAACTTATGTGAAGCCCCCCATCCCCATCTCTGTACCAAACTCCTTTCACTACTAAAGTTGCCTGGAATAAGGTCTTTGTGATAAGGCCGCCAATTGTACTATTATAATTTGTATGTTTTTCTCGCTTTGTATTGTTTCTTCAGGTGTACAATAAATAATAATAATAATTTATTTTTAACAAACCTACTTGTTACTAACAAATAGGCCTTACAGTAACAAATTTTAACTTAAAATTAATGTTATCTTATTTTTGTTGGGGAAGTACACCCCACAGAGCACTTTGACCTGCATACAGCACTTTGACCCTTCAGGATCTTTAGTACTAAAATTAATGTTAGTAGATACAGTTAAGGAAGAGTTTATTTATCTATCTATGTGTTACAATGGCTGGAGCTGAAAATCAGTCCTGCAGTACCCTGTAGCATAATTCTGAGCTGCAGCTTTCTGTTATTTATTGATAACTGTGTGCCTAATAAATGTATTATTTTCTTTCTTTCTTTTAATTGTGTGTTCCGTTCAATAATATAACAAGCGTCCTTTTGGGGGAACTTTAGTATCCTAGCCATGTAAGCTTTACAGCTTGGACTAAGAAGTTAATTACTGGTAGGTACGTTAATTGATAGTTACAACTATATAACTACAACTTAACCAATAGTATACATAATTACCTCAGTTCATTAAAACACAATCATATAATTAGGCGCAATAACTTAACTCCGTCTACCCTTATAACTAAAACATCTCCATTAATTAAGCGAATGTCCACATTTTTCTTCATTTTTAATGACTCCCAATCTATTTTCCACGTCATTCCAATAATAAACACGTTGAATAACGGAAGGACATTCTAAGTAACAAATAATGTAAAAAATATATAAACGGTTTTATCAAAAATCTTGATATGAGGATAATTGTTAGCACTCGGCCACGAGGAAATATGTTTATGTTTAAAAAATGCCGGCCGCCATTATAAACTATAACGCTTGTACACCGTTTGGCAAAAAAAACTTTGTTAAAAATTATACCCGAAGGTTATATCACAGAACGTCGTAACCGACAACCGCAAACAAAGAACTCTCAACCTTAATTTTGACAATAAAGGTTGAAATTGCAATATCAAAGAGCAGCGTTAGAATGCCCTAAAAATATATTACAACGGACGCGTAGAAAAACATTAAACCATCTGTAATTTGTATAGTCCGTGGGACAGAGAGCTTTGACGTTGAAAATACGAAGTTTTATGTGATAGAGCGAGATAGTTGTAGTTCTCTGTATGTTTTCTAACAATGTAGCTAGTAGCCAATCCGGGTGCGGTAATGGGCGGGTCAGCTCCTGTGCAAATGGATTGATGAAAATTGGTTCCATATGTCGGGTTCAGTATAGGATTAAGCGGTAAGGGTATTTTTATACTTATTTTGAACTAGCTGTGCCCTGCGGTTTTACCCGCGTTAAACTTTATAAATTATAGCCTATGTGTTAATCCAGGGTGTCAGCTAACTCCATACTGAATTTTATTAAAATCGCTCCAGCCGTTTAGACGTGAAGAAGTAACAAACATACACACTCATAAACTTTTGCCTTTATAATATTAGTGTGATTAAGAAGTACTATTATTATAGCCATTACTTTAGAACTACTATTAATTGGAGGCACATTAGAGTCCTATACGTGAGTAGGTACCTACCTATGAAAATGTATGTTTTCGAAAAAAAACTACTAATAATCATATAATAAAATCGTAGGAAAGTGAAAACCGTACGTTGAATATATTTTTTAAAGAATACCTGGGGCGTGATCTACAATCAAGAATTAGAATTTTTGTCTGTTTATCTGTATGTGTCCGGCCTAAACTCAAAAAGTACTGCATGGATTGACTTCAAATTTTGCATGAATATTACTAAGAGGTCGGGTCAATATATAGGCTACATATTATCACGCTATCACCTACGCGAGAGGAGCTGTGATAATTTATAAAGTTTAACGCGGGTAAAATATAGCTAGTATTTAAGTATAATATTTTTAATTTTTAAAACGTCAGAGGTGCCCGCCTTAGGTTTGAACTTGAAACCGCTGACTATAGGTACAGTCCAACGGACCTATCTACTACTAAGATATCTTGTAGTTTTATCATCCTAATATCAATCAAATCCTATCATCAGGCTGATATAAAAAAAAACCCCCGGGACAAAAAATATTTGTGTGCATGAACATGTCTGTTTGTCCTGAGTCTGGGCGTAAATTATCTATAGGTATAAGTATGTATTTACAAAAGAAAAATAGTATCTATAATAGGTATATCAGTTATCTTGTTTCCATAGTACAAGCTCTGCTTAGTTTGGGATCAGATGGCCGTGTGTGAATAATGTCCCAGGATATTATTATTATTTTATCGTCCACTGCTGAACATAGGCCTCCTCCAATGTCACGGTCACCGTAGCCTAGTTGGTAGTGCTCCTGCCTACGAAGCTGGTGGTCCTGGGTTCGAATCCCGGTAAGTGCAAATATTTGTGTGATGAGCACGAATATTTGTTTCTGAGTCATGGATGTTTTCTATGTATTTAAATATTTATCTATCTATGTAAGTATGTACCTATATCGTCGCCAGGTACCCATAGTACAAGCTTTGCTTAGTTTGGGGCTAGAATGATGTGTGTGACATTGTCCCTAGATATTAGATATTATTATATTTACGGTGCTATAACGTTGCCATTTGGAGAAGTTTGCCGTAGTCACCGCGATGGGCATGTGAGTTGGCGACTGCCGTTAGGTGGTAGCTATATATTCAAAAGTGTATTATATTTCTATATGATCAAATGTAAGTCACAATGTGTACAACAATATGTACAACAATATGTACCAAGAATGAATCATCATCATCATCCGCCTTATATCGTCTGCTGGACTTCCCCTAAAGGTTCCTATAACATAGCCATTTGGAGGGGTTTGCCGTAGTCACCGCCCTTGCCAAGCGAGTTGGCGACCGCAGTTAGGTGGTAGCTAGTACACAGGTGGTGCTGGTGCCCGACTACCTGGTGTATTCCTTAGTCGCCTAATACGACACTCGCGGGATGGTATGGGGTGGTCCTGTTATTCTTTCTAAGCCGGAACCCTACGGATTCTACTTATTACTCTTCCTACTAATATTATAATAAATACAAAAGTTTATTAGTATGGACGTCCTTACTAAATAAACAAAATATCATTCGCATAAAATTACCGTACGGATGTTTATAAAATTTTGTAGTCATACTAATATTAGGTATAAAGGCGAAAGTTTGTGAGTGTGTATGTTTGTTACCTACTCTTTCACGCAAAATCTACCGAACGGATTTTGATGAAACTTTTTAATAATATAACTTAAATATCCAAATAACATATAGACTATAATTTTGTTATTTATAAGTGTAGGTAAAGGCATAATTTAGTAGATATACCTATATACAAAGGCTATATTTTTTTATTTATAGGTACCTATAGTCTATTTGTAGATCAATTGATTTCAGGGTCAATAAAGTTCTTTAAAATGAAATATATTATCGCAGATATTTTGAGTGGCATGCATCTTTGCGTAGGTATTAACTTAGAGTGACAGTTGCATACTACGTCCCTTAAAACTGACCCTCTGATACGTCTTCACGTCAGTAACCCTCCTTAAGCTGATATTGGAAGCCCCCGGTGGCCTCTAACGTCTGGTGAACCAGTAAAAGTTTTCTAGGCTAACAATAGGTAGGTAAACGTCATATTAAAAAAAATATACATTAAACAGAGTAGTACCTACCTAGTGACTAAAACCTGGCAGACAATAATAAATTTTTCACGACAGGCCCTTAAAACTTTGCCTGACTCAGTAATCATATTTTTGACCGCATACGCTGCGCTGGAATACGTACCTACGCCACCACTTCACTAACAAGACGACCACTCTCATTCTTAGTTAAATACCAACCTATTTATTGACTGAAAAACTATGCCATAGTCTACTTTAGGTACGACACTACATACCAATTACAGTTATTACGTAGATATAAAAAAACACAGAAATAAATAACACTTAATAAATCTGCCATCATACATAGGACCATTAGACTTAAATTGTTTTGCATTATATACGCGATTAATATCAAAATGTACCACGTCTCTTGGACTATTTATGTTACGGAGAAACATTAAATTAGAACATTTCCTTGTTTCTGTATTATATTTTAATTTGTTCTTTTTTTATAGTCATTCTTTGGGACATTATTTATATAAAAAAATTACGTGAGGAGCTAACATAATAAAAGATAGTAACGGGTAACTCACGTAATTAATTTTATGTTGGATTCGGCCAACAGTTTCAACTTCTTCAACTGTTGACCGAATCCAACATAAAATTAATTACGTGAGTTACCCGTTACTATATTTCATTATCTTGGGACATTATTCACACACCATCTGATTTTAAACTAAGTAGAGCTTGTAGGTACTATGGTACCCAGGTAACTGGTATACTACATATACTACTTTTCTTTTGTAAATACGTATTTATGTAGATAATTAGACTCAGGACAAACAGACATGTTCGTGCACACAAATATCTGTACTGGGTGGGAATCGAACCCACTACCTGGGGCATGAAAGGCAAGTATTTACCAACCTGCCGACCGGCCCTTCGAATATTAGAAAATAATAATTGTAAGTTTATCTAGTTTTAATAATAGTTACACCTATAAAATATGTTAAAGCATTTTTTTGAAAAACGAAACCAGAACATTGCCACTCTTGACAAACGGGTTGGCGAACGCAGTATCTTAGGTCATAGTACACAAAAGGAAGCTGTTCCTCGTCCTCTGGTAGATATTCCCTCGGGACGACTTCTGCGCTCCCCCACGGGATGATTGGGGTGATGATATTCTGATGAAGTGAAATAAACGACAGAACATAATAATAAAAATAAATTTAATACTTGTATGATTAGATCTCAAAATAAAATCACATTAAACAATCTTACCACTCACTAAGAGACCATAAATGTCTAAATGAAAGCTTAAAGCCACCATGCCTGTGATCTGTTCTTCATGTAGAGTAGGAAGACAAAGGAATTTTCAATGTATCAACTTAGACTCGGCAGCTGTTGGGAATCATCGAAGTTATTTATTTAATATAAAGAAGTATAAATAATTCAGAGGGAAATAAATAAAAATCTAGCGAGTCGTTAATAAAATAAATGTAATACTCGTACGATCAGATCATAAAATTACATCATATAGAACAATCTAAATTATATTATATAATGCAAGAAACCAGAACAATACTCAAAGGTCGTATAAATATATGTAGCAAAGAATAAACAGGATATTTATGTCTTCATGTAAAATATATAAAAAAACAAATAAATTGATATAGAGTTGGCAATCATAGAAACCATAAAAATTAAATTGGAGAAAAATAATTGGCTCCGGCATTCCGGTAGATTTAAAAATAAAACAATAATACATAACAATAGTATTTTGTCATTTATTTTTGTTTGCCTTTGTCCAGAAGTGGGTGTCTTTCGGCTGATATGATGATGATGATGAGAATTTTGTCACTAAAATTATGTTTATGAATACTGGTAGTGTTCAATAAACCCATAATTGTATGGTATGTAGGAACCGTAACAACAAAAAAAACTTGAGAGGTGTCAAGGGACACCCGGATGGAACGAAGTTATTTCTTATTATTTATTATGTACAAAAAACCTGTACATACTCAACAAAAATAATCGTTGCGACACCACACTGTTCAATGCGAAATAGAAATGAAAATATCTGGCTTGCTTTCTATAAGAGAGAGAGAGAGACAGACAGAGAAGCATACGCACGCCGCACAGCTGCAAAAAGTGTAGTGACAAGTTTTCGTAAGAATTTTTTTCGTCTACCCCCCTTTCACAACGCGCGATAAGGAACTTCGTTTCAATTACATGAAATTTGTGGTATTTTAGACCGTTAACCTACCTACAATACTATAAGCACAGTATTATTTTGTTGACCTTATTTTACTTAAGACGTGTTTTTACTGCGGGTACTCTTGATATATAATTAAAATATGGTAAAATCATAACCCATATCGCTGGTCAAGTGGGGTAGCAAAAAGGTATTTCTTACACGCAAGAAGACCTTTTTTTGTAGGTTCCGTTTAACGTTATTTATGCAATATAAATAATGTCTTCGGTCATTATTCACACACGGCCATCTGATCCCAAAATAAGCAGAGCTTGTACTATGGAAAGCACATAACTGATATACTACATATACTTATTTTCTTTTGTAAATACATACTTCTATACATAATTACACCCAGACGCAGGTCATGAACATATTCATGCACACAAATGTCTGTCCTGGGGCTCTACCGGCTAAGTCGCCCAACATCGATTTCTTAAATGGCGTTCAAATAAATAAAGATTAAAAATGACTTACTCAATCTTTAAACCGGCTTCAACATTGACAATCGATTCCGGACCATTTATGACGTCACATGTGCTCATGGAAGCCGATTTAACGATTCATTAAGTCATTTTTAACCTTAATTTATTTGAACGCCATTTAAGAAACCGATGTTCGGCGACATAGCCGGTAGAGCCCCAGGGCATGGACATGTTCATGCACTCAAATGTCTGTCCTGGGTGGGAATCGAAACCACGGACTGTGGCGTGAAAGGCAAGTTTCTATTAAAAAGAAGAAGAAAGAATTAAGAAGTAGTTATACTTCAAGCGGCCCGTCATGTAGTGTTCATAACAAATATCTTTGAAAAAAAGAGGTTATGAATTAAACCGATTACTTTTTATTAGAACGAAGTTCCTTAACGCGCATTGCGAAAGGGGGCTGGACGGAAAAAATTAAGACGAAAAGATGTAACGACACTTTTTGCTTTTTTTTATTTATAACTAAAACTGAGCATTCTGATTAAGTTTATGTTACATTATATTAGTTTATAATAAAAAAAATTATAATAACTTAAAAAAAATATATCACAATTCATTCACTAATTAATCGACAGGAACTTCGTTCCATCCGGGTGTACCTTGACACCTCTCAAGTTTTTTTTTGTATGTAGGTATGTGATTAATATCAGATCTCGATCATCTACTTTTGCCGTTGGCTGTACAGAGTATTACTTTGTTATTATTTCTATGCCTATTCTACACTGAATATAAGTTTCAGTTTTCTTGGGCTTAAGACGGACATTATATATATGGCCTTTGCGTCTGTTACAGACGATTTACGGCGCATTGTCTGAGAGACATTTCTTATGGTGGCTAAACAAACCGATGCGAGAGCGACATAGCCTGCCACAGGCCTGACAAGAGAAGTTTGCGGTGGTTGGTGGCGAGCCGCTTTCATGTCGCTTCTGTCTCTTATCAGCAAGTACTCCGAACCAGGCTTCATACAAATAATCATGCTTATCACGCAAACATTTGTCCTAGGTGTGGATCGAACCCATGACCTCTGGCTTAGCAGTCAGGGTCACTAACCAATATACCAACAGGCCAGTTTGTTGATTAAATTTAATTTCTATTCAAAATATTTGGTCCTTCTCCAGTCAAGATACTCATAAAGCGAAACAAAAAATTTGGTCCTTCTCCAGTCAAGATACTCATAAAGCGAAACAAAAAATTTGGTCCTTCTCCAGTCAAGATACTCATAAAGCGAAACAAAAATTTGGTCCTTCTCCAGTCAAGATACTCATAAAGCGAAACAAAAAATTTGGTCCTTCTCCAGTCAAGATACTCATAAAGCGAAACAAAAAATTTGGTCCTTCTCCAGTCAAGATACTCATAAAGCGAAACAAAAAATTTGGTCCTTCTCCAGTCAAGATACTCATAAAGCGAAACAAAAATTTGGTCCTTCTCCAGTCAAGATACTCATAAAGCGAAACAAAAGATTTGGTCCTTCTCAGTCAAGATACTCATAAAGCGAAACAAAAGATTTGGTCCTTCTCCAGTCAAGATACTCATAAAGCGAAACAAAAGATTTGGTCCTTCTCCAGTCAAGATACTCATAAAGCGAAACAAAAGATTTGGTCCTTCTCAGTCAAGATACTCATAAAGCGAAACAAAAGATTTGGTCCTTCTCCAGTCAAGATACTCATAAAGCGAAACAAAAGATTTGGTCCTTCTCCAGTCAAGATACTCATAAAGCGAAACAAAAACACTTTACTACGTTTTGAAAATAAATAACTAATTTCTAAACCCCATTGGTTTTCCCATAATGCCCATGACATATAAATAAATAACATGTTAATATCCATCACAGTTGCAGCGATAATACAAACACACACATACAAACACCATGAAACACCATACGTACAAAAAGATGGTAATTTAGATAGGACGTAATTGTCGCGACCTGGTTAAAATGTAATACATACATATTTCTATGTACTTTGCGGGTACATAATAATTATGTGTACATATTTGTGGTTGTTATACTATACTTGTGTATTGCGCAATTTATTATTGATTGCACAGAGTGTCATGATTGTAGGATGTACTAATGGAAAATACTTGTAGTGACGTTCTCTGTTATTTTATATGGCACATGAAAAATAATATTATCAACCAGCTGGGCCCCGCGGTTTTACCCGCGTTAAATTTTATAAATTACCTCAGCTCCTCCCCCGTAGGTGATAGCGTGATAAGTAGCCTATATGTTGACCCGACGTCTTAGTAATATTCATGCAAAATTTTAAGTAAATCCATGCAGTACTTTTTGAGTTTAGCCCGGACATACATACAGACAAACAGACAAAAATTTAAAAAACTATATTTTTGGCTTCGATATCGATTGTAGATCACGCCCTAAGTATCCTTTTAAAAAAATATTCAATGTACAGTTTTGACATTCCTACGATTTTATTATATGTATAGATACACATTATATTATACAATATTAGATTAAGACTTATTATGTGTGGTGACGGCGAAGAATATCATAACCCCATCTCAGCGCATGGGGGGCGTAGAGATCGTACCGAGAGGGAATATCTATTAGAGGACGTTCAGCAGTTTACTTCTGAGTACTATGACCATTATCTTACTGTGATTGCCAACTCTTCTGCTAAGCGGGCGATTATGGCATATCCCCCACAGATGCTTCTTAATGGAGGCTTGTCCAGCAGTGGACTTCTTTCAGCTGTAATGATGAATGGAAAATACTTGTAGTAAAGTTCTCTGTTATTTTTGGAACGAAGTTCCTTATCGCGCGTTGTGAAAGGGGGCTAGACGAAAGAAATTCTTACGAAAAGTTGTCACGACACTTTTTGCAGCTGTGCGGCGTGCGCATGTTTCTCTGTCTGTCTCTCTCTCTTTCTTATAGAAAGCAAGCCAGATATTTTCATTTCTATTTCGCATTGAACAATGTGGTGTCGCGACGATTATTTTTGTTGAGTGTATACAGGTTTTTTGGACATAATAAATAACTTCGTTCCATCCGGGTGTCCCTTCACACTTCTCAAGTTTTTATTTTATTTTATAGCCACACTAAACAGAATACCTTCTATCACCACATGATTAGACTATTCCTAAATAAGTGTATACTGTAAGACAATTTGGAAAGAAGTAAAAGTGAGGCAGGGAAGTAAAATTATCTAATAACACAGATAGGGTTTTTGTCCACCGAAACGCGTCCGCAAGACTATGATAAAATCGTCGTACTTAGTTGAATATATACCTTATTAAAACTAAAATCGAATTGTTTTTAAGTTTAAATATGTATAAATTTTACGTAAGCAAGATTTGACTTTATACCTTTTAACTTATTGACACGATATGTCCAACTATCCTTCTAAAAGTTTTGATACCGAGGTTGAAGACATCTAATTCGTTATTATATTGAGGCAGGGAGTTAATGACGAAGACATTCTAGACACTAGACACATTCTAAAAACAGTATTATAGTACGATGTATTATTTATAAAATATAACTCTTGAGGTATGGTTAGCTATTACTTAACACATTTACCGTCCAGTGCCTCCAATGTGGGGTCACCACAAGATTTGATAGAACGACTGTGCCCCTACATGTGGTTCACGGGCTTACAAATAAACTTACGTTTACAGGCCTAAACTTATGAAGTACTTGGTGTAATTGGCCTTATGAGAAGAGAATCAATTTATACTGTGAAAAACATACCTATGTATATTTCCTATATTTCATGAAGTGAGTAGGATTTATTGCGTGCGAGACATGGGGTCACGAAAACAACTACGGAAAATACTAATAAAGGAAAATTATTTTTGATGTGAAACATCTATAGCCGCACGTAAAACAGATTTCTGGCGTGGCGACGCATGCCGTGGTTTTTTTTTTTGTTTTTTTTTTTACTTCCTATCACATTATGTTCTTTTCGACTTCGACTGCGACTTAAACTTCGACTTCGACTTCTGCATATTACTTTTACAAAATAATGTCGATGTTTCACATCTGCCAGGCGTCCCGTGACGGCTCACATTTTTTTTTGACTCTTTATTTGTGGTACTAAAATATGTTAAAATACGAATTCTGCATTATCTAAGTTGGACTTGACTTGTAAATTGCACGTGTGGCGCAGCGTCTAAGACAGTCGCCTCGCCGCTTCGTGTCGCGGGTTCGAGTCCCGCGCCGGACAACTATTTGTGTGACCCATAAATAGTAGTTCTGAGTCTGGATGTAATTTGTGTCCGTCTATTATATGTTTGTAAAGTACCCCGTGACACAGGGTTTTAATCCCTAGTGCGGGCGTTGTCTTTAAAAAAATAAAGTACCCCGTGCCACATACAACAATACCAGGCGGGCGTTCTCTTAAAAAAATCTAGCGGTTTCTCATACGTCACGTTTTTAAACGTTCTAAAGCTAATAATAGCTCTATTTGATGCGAATTATTCCTCATTCAACTACTAGCAATCTCTTCACTACTGATTGGCAGCTAAGCTATCCGAAAACAATTTACAAAGATGGTGCTAGACGTCCTTTTCCATCAACTAAAATTATAGATAAGCTACTTATTAAAAAAAAACACGAATTCAAAGAATCGGTTCAGTATACATTTGTTGAAAAAAGTTAGCTTTAATATAATTGTAATTACAATGTCTGGCTGGAGGCAAAATTGGTGCTCGAAAATTCACAGGTAATAAAATGAGCCCAGAGAAACGTTGTGCACGTTTTGTATTACCTACTGCCAATAAGAAGATTTAAATAATAATTTATTAGACGCAAATTTCTGTAAAAGAGTGACACACATCCATACTAAGAAACTTTGGCATTTATAATTTATAAGATGTATGTTAAGGTATTGTATTTTAGACTGTGTGTACTAAAGTTTCTTAAATTATATAAATAAATAAATAAAATAAAATAAAGTAAAAAAATAAAATATTATTAGAATTTTTGGTTTCCGCCATAAGCCGGGCCTCATATATCTCTGTATCTTAACCATCTGTAGTACGTTAAAAATACAGTCGGTATCGAAATATATCGGTACCGCATTTTATATTATTATTTAAAAGCATCGGTCTATTATAATAATTGTCGAATTATACTTGGTATCGAATCGCAGGTATTTTTCTTAGTAAAGTTCATTAGAAATAGGTATATTAGTGGGTATATGAACATGTCTAGAGCTGCTTATATAAGGTTGTATGGCGAGATGCCCACATTTTTACGGTTTGATCGAAACAATTTCACAAAATGTTATTAATTGGTAGCCTATGACGCTTTCTACATACATGGCATTGCTTCTGCGTTATTGGTCAAAATAGCTTTTTTTATATCAGCGGGCGACAAACGAGCAAGTGGGTCACCTGATGGTAAGTGATCACCGCTGCCCATGGACACTCGCAACACGCAATGTCGCGGGTGCGTTGCCGGCCTTTAAGTCAGCAAACAAGTGTTGCTGACCCTTCCCTCACTCCAATGAGCTCTGGTGACCTTACTCGCACTCGGAAACACAACATTAAAACTATTAATGTTATTATTAAGGAGTGTCTTCTGTAAGGTGGAGGTACCTCCCCAGTCGGGCTGCTCTTTGAGCGAATAAACGCTATGTCCTACCTCTACTAAATATATAATAATAAAATTATACAATAATAATAAACTACTAATACCTCTTGGATACTTCCATTAGCCTTCTTTCGTTTCAATGAAATAAGCCCTGCGATCTTCAATCTGACAAGCAGCCTGCATTTTTGCGTGTTAACGTAGAACGACAACAAAAACCGTCCTCAGGTCAGTAACTGCCCTGAGCCAAGAGAATAGAACTGGTACCAGATTACCTGTACCTAATTACGTGCCGCTAAGCGGTGTGTAAGCGGTCACTAACATCACCTGCTTTTATTGGGCATGGATAATATTAATAGCGCCCTCATCGTTCAAAGTATTGAAATCGTCATTTTGGTCACGCCACGCTTACAATAATTCTGTAAGTTCATTTAGTCGGAAGCAGTAGTGGGACTTAAGCTAATACTGCCAGGCTGGTACCAGATTACCTGTACCTAATTACACGCAGCTAAGCGGTATGTATGCGGCCACTAACATCACCTGCTTTTATTGGGCATGTATAATATTAATAGCGCTCTCGTCGTTCAAAGTATTGAAATCGTCATTGACCAATAAGTGTCTTTGGAACTAAGCACCACATTGAGACCATTTCAACTTCATTAAATGTCACGATCCTGGGAATACCTGTTGAAAGAGTATACGAAGCCCGTAATTTGGGCCTTAATTTAGACTCCGATCTCAGGTTCGAAAGTCACATAGCCGACGCAGCTAAAAACTGCTTTTTTCGTCTGAAGGTTCTATATAAAATTAGACCGTTTTTGTCAGAAGAGTTGCGGATACAACTGGTCGAGTCACTGGTCCTTTCCAAATTAAATTATACAGATGCTGTTTATGGCCCCCGGTTGTTAGCGCGAACAGATAGACTGATACAGAGAGTCCAGAATGCTTGCGCCAGATTTTGTTTTTCCATCCCACCGAGAACTCATGTCACACCCTTTTTAAACAATAAAAACATGCTGAAAATGAAATCTCGTAGGAAGCTGCACTTGGCATGTCTGTTATTCGGTGTCATACAGTTTAATCAGCCTACATATTTATTTAACAAGCTTGTCTGGATCTCGGGTGGAAGAAAACATACAGGTAGAAAATGCGCACAGCAACTATCTATACCAAAACATAAAACAGCTGCATTCAGAGGAAGCTTTCGTTATGCCGCTAGCAAAGTATGGAATAATATACCCCCACCCATTAAAACTGCTAAAACTATTGACACATTCCGGAAACGCTTGCGTCAATTCCTTATAGGTACGCAGCTAAAGTTTAGTAATATAAACCAAAATAATTCAATAATTTAAATTTTACAATAAGTTCCAATTTAGCTTCAGTATGTGAATGTGTGAGAATGTGTGTGTGTGTGTGTATGTGTATGTGTGTGTGTGTGTGTGTGTGTGTGTGTGTGTATTATATTTATCTTGTTTACTATTATTTGATGCAATTTATAAGTACGATTGTTAGCTATCGCCTGAAGTATATTTGCAATGGGTTACGGTATATTGACAGCGAATCGGAGCAGTATGATTTTATTTTATTTTATGTTGATTTTATTGTAATATTGTTAATTTAGATTTTTTGTTTCTTTCTTTTAAACCGTATTCTTTTATTTTGTTCTATATATATAATTTTTAAGAAACGTATTGTCTTATGTCTTATGTATGTAATTTATGTAGCACATTTGTGACTCACTGTGGCAGGTAGCTGAAAATCAGCGTTACAGCCATATTGTGGTTGTAACATCATGCTGAGCTGCTAGCCATTTGAGCGCACTAAATCTGTTTTAGTAACAACAATAGAGTATTTTGTATGGTATTTATATTGTTTGTTGCCATTGTTACTCTGTGTCTTTTTGTATCTTTATTATGTGTGCTCAATAAATACTTTTTCTTCTTCTTCTTCTTCTTCAATAAAATCTCAGAAAATTGTCTTTTAGTCACATAATTATTCGGCAAGTTTATTGGTGAAATCTTACCATTCTATTACCATAAGCTTAGCCATCCTCAATCTGACAAGCAGCCTATATTTTCGCGTGTTAACGTAGAACGACAGCAAAAACATCCACAGGTCAATAACTGCCCTGAGTCAAAGTATTAGAACTGGTACCAGATTACCTGTACCTAATTACGCGCAGCCAAGCGGTGTGTATACGTTCACTAACATCACCTGCTTGTATTAGGCACGGATATATTAATTTTCGGATTTTTATACCAATATGAAACATACGAGGAGAGGTTAGCAAGGGAAAAAACGCGTAGAAAGGATTTTGCCAGCAACTTCAAGCCTCTATTTGATGTTGCTAAACATAGTCCTCATTATCAGGCTGTTAAAATTTTTAATAAGTTACCGATTGAGTTAAAAGGCATGCTGTACACAAGTTCATTTAAACCGCAACTTAAGACACTCCTATTGAAAAGATGTCTCTACTCTATAGACGATTTATAAATCATTGTGTTATTAATTAAATAATTTATTGATAATAACTATTATCCATAACCATTAATGTTATTTGGATTTTTTTTATAATTAATAGTTTTTATCATAAATGTCTATGCATGTTCATTTACTTATTTTAAATTTATTGTACTGTTTTTTAAATTGTATTGTTTTTATGTTTCATGTTTGTATAATATTCACACACAATTTAAATTGTTCATGAATAAACGGAATCGCTCACTATGGGCCTTATTAAAAGGCTCAAGGTCACCCAAAGAGCAATGGAGAGGGCTATGCTCGGAGTTTCCCTGCGGGATCGAATCAGAAATGTCGAAATCCGCAGGCGAACCAAAGTCACCGACATAGCCCGAAGAATTGCCAAGCTGAAGTGGCAGTGGGCAGGGCACATAGCTCGTAGAGCCGACGGCCGTTGGGGCAGAAAGGTTCTCGAGTGGCGACCACGAACCGGAAGACGCAGCGTGGGCAGGCCCCCTACAAGATGGACCGATGATCTTGTGCGGGTCGCTGGAAACAGCTGGATGCGAATAGCGCAAGACCGGCAATTGTGGAGATCTTTGGGGGAGGCCTTTGTCCAGCAGTGGACGTCTTTCGGCTGATATGATGAAACGGAATTGAATTGAATTGAATTGCGCCGTTATCGTTCAAAGTATTGAATTTGATATTAGTGTGTTAATTAAAACTTAATTCCATTGACTTTATGTCGTTAATACTATGATACTTAATTTATAGAATTTCTAGTACAAAATAAAATCAATTAGACTTCATTTAGATCGAATTCTGTGGAATTCCGACTAAAGTAATATCATTGCATTTCTTTATAATACAGTTCTTTTGCAAAGTAATAACATTACATTTCTTTCTAATACAGTTCTTTACAAAGTAATAACATTACATTTCTTTCTAATACAGTTCTTTTGCAAAGTAGTAACATTATATTTCTTTCTAATACAGTTCTTTTGCAAAGTAATATCATTGCATTTTTTTCCAATACAGTTTTTTTGCAAAGTATTAACATTACATTTCTTTCTAATACAGTTCTTTGCAAAGTAATAACATAACATTTCTTTCTAATACAGTTCTTTTGCAAAGTAATAACATTACATTTCTTTCTAATACAGTTCTTTTGCAAAGTAAGAACATTACATTTCTTTATAATACAGTTATTTTGCTAAGTGATATCATTGCATGTCTTTACTATACCCCCAAGTCAGGGAGTTGGCGGTATACCCCACTGCCTCGGAGAGTACGAAAAGCCGTCGGTCCTGTACCTGATCTCTTTCTGTTCGTGTCGCTAGTCGTCCCATTCGATCATAAGACTGATGGATAGAAAGTATCACTGTGTTTTGCGCACTATAATATGTATGTCCTGCGCAGTTGGCTAGTCTCCATTGAGAGAGGCCACCGTGGCCGAAATTCGGTCTGAAGGACATTATTGTTATATTAATAACTTTAATTCTATCACCAGAAATGCTAATTCTTATACCTCATCAAGTGAACAATTATTTACTAACGTTGCAAAAACTATGGCTGCGATTACGCGGTCTGATTTAAAAATAATGTAGCGCTATGTAACTCTAACCTTCTTAGGGATCCCTAGAAAACGATGATGATTGCACGAGTTGCACAGTGGTTAAGGTGGCTGCCTCGCTACTATCACAGTGTCCTCGTGTTTTGGATTCGAACCCCGGTCAGTGCAACTTTAGTTGATATATATTTGTCGTAATTATTTGCCAACCAACCCAACCGGTTGGTAAATACTTGTACTCATAGTGCAGGTCGTGGGTTCGATTCCCACCCAGGATAGATATTTGTGTGTATGACCTTGCCTGTTTGTCCTGCCTGAGTCTGGTTTTAATTATCTATATAAGTACCTAAGGTGGTATTTACAAAAGAAAAGTAGTATACAATATGTAACTTAATTAACGCACATCCTGAAAATAGTTTGTTCAGAATCGTTTACTGAATCGATTTATACCAATTTTAATATAGGTAATTTTTTACTCCAAAATAATTAAATCTACGTAAATTATCGTTATTTTAACCCTGTACAGTCAAAACAAATTAAAATGGACTGTAAGTCAAAGTAATAAGACTTTTAAATCGCAGATTTATTTGTATGCATACAAATTCCATCATTCAACACAAAATAAGGAAAAATAAAATTTATTCCAAGAAACTAATTTAGTAAATAACAATGCATATACATGTTAAATAAAAAATTTAGTGTGTGTATTATGATTACAACATAATATTCTAATCGGGGTGTCTGAGGGTGTGCGTTAATTACGTTACATGTTGTATATGTAGTCTTATCAGTTATCTGGTTTCTATAGAGCTCTGCTTAGTTTGTGATAAGATGGCCATGTGTGAATAATGTGCTAGGATATACAATACAATATCATTTATTTGCAAATATAGGTATATAAAGATGTTACAATTTGTTGATGTTCAGCTATATTTTACCGGTTAGGCATGCAAATTTAACATTACAAATTCATTATATTATTATAAACCAGCCAAGTGTGAGTCCGAGTCACACACGAAGGGTTCCGTAAACAAAATAAAAAAGTTTTTATTCACATAAACTTTAAAAAGCGCTTGTAAATAGTAAGGACATGTTTGTTGTAATATAGTTAAGTAAACATGAACATTTATAGATACATATACATATTTAACTAAAAGGGTTGTATGAAAAATAACATTTAATTTATGATTTCTTTATTTTGCTTAACTATGTTTTTAGAAACTATTTTCTCAACAAGGTGAAGAATTACACGACTTGACCTACGCTATTCTGGTGTTTGAACACGCCTTTTGGCTAATTAATAGGATTAATTTAGCCGTCATTAAACTTTATGTTAGCCGTGTGGGTCCCGGACCAGAAAGAAGAATAGGGCTACCCCATTACATGCAGTGTATAGCTTACTACCGACACTGCCAAGTCCTATACCTATTGACGATCACCGTAGCCTAGTTGGTAGTGCTCCTGCCTACGAAGCTGGTGGTCCTGGGTTCGAATCCCGGTAAGTGCAAATATTTGTGTGATGAGCACGAATATTTGTTTCTGAGTCATGGATGTTTTCTATGTATATAAGTATTTATCTATCTATATAAGTATGTATATCGTCGCCTGGTACCCATAGTACAAGCTTTGCTTAGTTTGGGGCTAGGATGATCTGTGTGTCATTGTCCCTAGATATTATTATTATTATACCAAGTGCGGTGACTAGGGTAAACACCTCCAAATGGCAACATAGTGGAAACTTTCAACAGAGTGGAACTCATGTCAGCAAAATTACGTCCACTGCTGGACAAAAGCCTCCCCTAAGGTTTAAACGTCAACGTTACCATTTGGAGGGGTTTGCTGTAATCACCGCGCTTGGCAGACGGGTTGGTGATCGATGGTTTCACAGGTTATTCACAGGAAAACTCTGCTGCCCGTTCTCTGGTAGGTATTCTCTCGGACGATTTCTACGCTTCCACGGGATGAGATGGGGTGATGATATTCTATGCCGTCACCCCACAGCAATTGATATATTAAGTACTTACTTATTATATTAATGTCCCAGGATATTATTTATTTATTTATATTTCTAATTCAATATTTTACGCCAATATGGCGGGTTGTAGTTCTAGCCTAGTAAATAACATGCATATGTTTCCTATTACTTACTTAACTTAGTTGCTTAACGTCGCCAATCATTTACGGACAGTTGATTCAAAAGATACAATCTTAAAAACCTTAAAAAATCTTCTCCTAATTTTCCAATCTGCTATATATCCGCATTACGGTATTTAATTTAATCTATGAGTATTTATAACAGTTAAAAATATAAACTTTAAATTTTCTGCCATCTATGTGTTGATTGATTGAACTATATAATAAGCATTGCATAGTGGTGCAAGTAAACTGAACTAGTAATATTCAACGAACTCGACAGATGTCGCTATATTCAATGACACAATAGTTTACTAGTCCGTTTACAAGATGGCACTTATTGCAAGCTATTAACCGTCAACAAATATTGTCAACATATTTCATAACATTCCATTTCAACAATTCCTTATTACTCTATTATATTATTTTTCTTTTATGTATTTGAAATGATGCCTGTTTCTTTTCTGATTATATTATTAAAAGGTCATCTGTCCTCAAATAGATACAAATGTAAATTTTACTGTGTTAGGTAAGTGTTGTGTAGGCATACCTACCAATGACTGAAAGGACAATTTACTTGAATTTTATTTCTGTCTAAACTAAACCCCTGTTTGTGCTTGTTATCAATTACTTATCATGCAAAGCTTGCTTAACCACCAGTTCATTAAAACAGTTAAGTAGGTGACCTGCAATCATTGAACTCACACGTGCACGTTTTTAATGAATATAACAAATTATTAAACCTGGGTATAAAACCTACCTACTTATAATACTTTTGTCTTTGTGTCTATTTTTTGTCTTGAACATCGTATTTCCAAAACGGATGGACCAATTACAACGAGAATTTTTATGATAATTATGATTTGAGGGCTCTACCTGGTATGGTTCAGTTACTAATTTGGCTTGTAAGGATATAAACTTACAAAATATCGTTTTATTTAAAATTTTATCTTCTGCCATCTATGCATTTATAGCTAACCTACTGTAACCAGTTAGTAGATACAACTTCAACTTTACAAATAATGCAGTTAAGTTACGATAGATGTCACTTTACTCAATAATAAATTAGATTACTTCTTCTTTTACTAGATGGCGGTATTTGCAATAATTATTGTCAATATAGTTGAAAACATTCTATACACTACACTTTCCTAAAAGGCAAAGTATGTAAGTTTTCAGGGACGAACATGTTTTTATAAGTGTGAATTCTTTTGCTTAACGGATATAGATTTAAATATTCATGGTATCACTCAAAATTTTTCATATCTTCAGTTATATAATTTATTATACGCTAGTAAATAAAAGAAACAGTACTTACTTACTTTTTTTTTCTTGCAGTCAGTTTATTAAATGATGGCAAAGCAAATAATGAACCATAGAAAAATATATTCCTTCCCCACCGAAAGCAAGAACAAAAAGCGTAGGAATTTCAAAAGTCCAACCGCTTGATGCTAGTCTATTGGAATGGCATGCAATTTTTACTATAATTTTAGTACTATCTATTCTGTGATAAGTATTGTACATTTTATAGCAGCTATATCATAGGTACTTCAATTTTATAAAAAAATTGCTTGCAGTGCCAATAGATCCCAGAATCAAGCGGTTTGACTAACTACGGTTTTACAGCTGCAGTATGCAGTTTTTTGGGTAAGTTCGTGTAAGTGTGTGCGATTTAGAGAACGTTTTCTGGCACAGACTGGATGTGTAGCAGTTCTTTTGTTTTTTTTTCTTCGTATGTTATTATCGTATAGTAATGTAAGTATGTTGCTCGGAGCTAGGAAACCATAATCTGACAAATGACAATCTGTCAAATTTCCCCAAATAGAAAGGGAACCTTATACTTAAGTGATAAAGTTGAAAATCTATAAAAGAAAATTAACAGATTTGGGTAGCCGGACGTGCTGGAGGCTCTACATAGGCTTCAAAAGGATAAAAATAACCTGAGGTAGGTTAAAAAAAACAAGTTTATAATTTAATTACATAATATAATTGCGTTCCATTTTATATATTAACTTAAAATTAGTATAATATAATGGTTAATCATAGTTAAATACTTATATATATGAAAGGCTACGTAGCTTAGATACTAGAATTCTCGTAGTAACTTTAGATATAATACAGCAAATTTATGGTATCAATTATTTTGAAGTTCAGGAATAATAAATGTTATTTATAAAAAAATCCACTTACCGAGATTTTTTGTAACAATATTGTCAATGTTTTTAAATCACTTAGCAGGCCTCTGATAGGATTTAACGACCGTTTTCTTATGAGTTATGACCAAAACCGGGACCGACAGTTTGTAGCCATTAGATAGGCCGAATGTTTTAATTAATGTTATCGAATTTTGTACAAAACGCAAAATGAGATTTGTACAAAATTTGGTAACATTCATTGATTAAGTAAACAATAGCAAAGTTGTGTGATAGATTTGCACGAAGATTCGTTACAACTCCATGCCCCGGAGAGTTCGTCAAGCCGACGGTCTAGTTACTGGAAATAGGTTAGGGTCAGGGTCAGGTACAGACCTAATATCATCAAACGTCGTACTTACATATTATTATCAATTGCAAAACTTTTCTATTGTTTACAAAAGAAGACGTGAATGCGTTTGGACACTCAGCTTATCCAATGCTCGCCTAACTAACGCGACGTCCTGCGTAAGCGATCGGCGCGACGTGAAGCGAATGCGATCAGTTGGCTCAAGCCAACTCACGTCGCGCCGCTCCGCACCGCACCGCACGCGCGTTTGGTCACGTAGGACACTTGAATAGGTTTCGACTGTTTGTTGTTTTAGCGCCGCGCCGCGCCGCTTCGCGTTCGCGTCTAGATCGCTCACGCAGGACGTCGCGTAAGCGCGGAAATGCTACAAAGTTAAACCATTTCGACGGTCACCAATGTACATATTAGGAGACCGCGCCCCGTGCCACATGCTTACAATATCAGAGAGAGAACACGTACACACGACTACATATCAAGCTACACATTTCGAGTATAAGCTGATCTCGCGTTGTATAGGGTTCCATACAATAGAGGTCAGCTTATACTAGCAATTTACAGCTTGATATGTAGCCGTGAGCACAGACTTGTGAATGCTACTGGCTGATTACAAACATGCTGTTTATTGGTTATTTTCGAATATAGAACAATATCTCCAGAATTCTTCGATACAACCTATTATTGACTAATTTAAAAGATTAAGATTAGAAATACAAATAATAAGATACACACGTACAGACGCCAGCCATCAAGCTACCCCAATCTGTCAAATTTCCCCAATTGAAAGTGGACCTTATGCTTATGTGATCAACTTGAAAATCTTTAAAAGAAATTTGACAGATTGGGGTAGCTGGATGTGCTGGCGTCTGTACATTTTTCCTAAACTTCTTTTTCTTAAAAAATATATTATGTAGTCAAACATAATATATTTTTCCACATGTATACCGAGCTTTTGTTCAGAAATACTATTATACTATTTATTTGCATGAGTACTTAGTTCTTTACTATTGGCATGCTTAGGTTGATATTTACTAATTTAATGGTTTACAACTTTCAATAAATATTTAAATGTCCTTAAAAGCTGCAAAGCGCTTAGCGATATGCAGATCGCTGAATTGGAGTGCCGATTAAGTAAAATTGAAGCGTTAAATAGTGACTTTGACATTTTGCAGGATGAGATCGAGATGCTTTGTGAGGAATCGTCCGGCGAGGATGAGGCGTCGCCTACAGAGCGTGAGCAGTTCGAAAACGAATATTTTGCTGTGTTAGCAAGTGCGCGCTGTCTACTAGCAGCAAAGCGTCGTGATTCTGCAGCGAGCTTCAATGACGCACGATCAGGTGAGGATTTCAAGGCCGGTTCTAATGTTAGATTACCTAAAATTGATTTGCCTCATTTCAGCGGTAGCTATCAGCACTGGCTTGAGTTTAGGGATATTTTTACTTCAGTCATTCATAATAATAAACAGATTGACAATATTACCAAATTTCACTACCTTCGCGCTTCGCTTAAAGAAAGTGCAGCTTTAATTATTAAACATATTACCGTGTCCAGTGATACTTATAACATAGCATGGGACGCATTAATTGAGCGGTACGACAACAATCGTCGGCTTGTTAATAACCACGTTCAGGCCTTACTAAACTTTGAACGTTTACAGAAAGAATCTTGTCAGTCAATTCGTTATCTGGTTGATATAACAACAAAGAATATAAGGGCGCTTACAACATTGAAGCAGCCTACACAATATTGGGATACCTTAATAGTTATTATAATGTCTTCCAAATTAGATAAAATAACCTTACGTCATTGGGAAGAACAGAAAAATAAGTTAAATGATCATCCGACTCTAGATATGTTTATTACGTTTTTGAGAAATCGAGCAGATTTATTGGAAAGTTTAGAGGATCATGAGAACCAATCGAATTCTGCTCACTTGAAAAATAAAACAAAATTAAATGAAAACAATGACAAGTCAACTTCTAAAACATGTCTGTTATGTGATCAATCACATTCTTTATTTAACTGTGAATCTTTTAAAATTCTTTCAATAGAATCTCGCATAGAAAAGGCCAAACAATTAAAGGTTTGTTTAAATTGCCTACGTCCTGGCCATACGAGTAACAGATGCAACTTGACGGGTTGTAAATATTGTAAATATAAGCATAACACGCTGTTACATCTCGAAAAACCCAATTCCACATCTAAACCTACCAGTGAAGGTGTTGTATTTACTAGTGGTACCCTCACAGATTCTACTGCGTCTCGTATATTATTTCTATCCACAGCTATCGTGCGAGTAATAGACGAAAATGGTACGGAACACAACGCAAGAGTACTGCTGGACAACGGGAGTGCGATTAATTTGGTAACTCAAAGCTTCTGTGACCAATTGCAACTGCCGAGGCGCTGCGTGTCAACAGCCGTATCAGGTTTTAATAATCATGTTACTACTAGCACACAGTCTTGCACCGTAACAGTGAAGTCTCTTTGTAGTGATTACAAAATTAACATAAACTGTACTGTTTTCCCCAACATTACACCACCCATTCCATGTTCTTATATAGACGTAAGTAATATACGTTTACCATTGGGTATTACATTAGCAGATCCTACATATAATACACCATCATGCATTGACTTGCTGTTAAATGCAGATATTTTCTGGAATATTTTGGGAAGAGAATCTATAGAGTTAGGTAAAAATAAGCCCACATTACGCGAATCTAAACTAGGTTGGCTGGTGACTGGCAATGTTACAGCGCCACAACAATTGTCTAATGTATGTATGTTTTCGCAAGGCGATCCTAATCCAGATCTTACGCGTTTTTGGGAGCTGGATACCTTAGATTCACCACATTCCAATATGTCAGTGCAAGAAATTGCATGCGAACAAAGTTTTGCAGCAAATACATTCCGTAATGATGACGGTCGCTTCGTTGTCTCAATGCCTCTAAAACGAGAAGTCAACGTTTTAGGCGATTCGTTAAAGTTAGCCAAAATTAGGTTTATCTCATTAGAGAAAAAATTCACACGTGATCCAAAATTTAAAGAAAAATACTTACACTTTATGCGAGAATATGAATCCTTAGGACATATGACGGAGAATAAAAGATTCTCGTCCGAGGATAACTCAAGAATTAATTATTACTTACCACATCACGGTGTCATTCGTGAATCGAGCACCACGACAAAATTACGGACGGTATTCGATGGATCTGCGGCCACCACGTCCGGTGTTTCACTGAATGACTTGCAAATGGTGGGCCCAGTCGTCCAAGATGACCTATTTTCAATCATTATACGTTTTCGCCAGCATAAATATGTGGTTTCCGGCGATATAGAAAAAATGTACCGGGCCATAGAAATCAATCCGAGTCAACGGTCATTACAACAAATAGTTTTTCGTCATGATTCCAGCCAACCACTAAAAACATACACGTTAAACACGTTAACTTATGGGACAGCATCGGCGCCCTATCTAGCTACTAAGTGTCTAACAAGTCTAGCTTCTACGGTAAGTGACCAACAAATTAAGAATGCCATTCAAAATGATTTTTATGTCGACGATTTTTTGAGTGGAGCTTCGTCAATCGAAGACACAATTAAATTAGCTAAAGGCGTGGCCTCAACTTTGTCAAAAGCCAAATTTAATTTAAGAAAATGGCAGTCAAATAATTCAGACATATTAAAGGCAATTTCTAGTTGTGAAACATCTACCACTCATGTATTTACAGACATAAAATTAAATGAAGTGTCTAAAACCTTAGGTCTAAATTGGGAACCAAGTTCAGATAAATTGTCATTTTCAGTAAATATAAATATTAGTAAAACTGCAACTAAAAGGCACATTTTATCAACTATAAGCCAAATTTTTGACCCTTTGGGATTAGTAGGCCCTTGTCTAATAGAAGCAAAAATTATTATACAAGAATTATGGGTAAAACACTATTCATGGGATGAGAAACTGCCCAAAGAAATAAATGATCGTTGGACTTCCTTTGTTAATAAGTTGCACTACCTTAACTGTTTAAAAATACCACGTTGGATTGTTTGCGACGATTATATCATTAGTGAAATTCATGTTTTTACTGACGCGTCAGAGAATGCTTACGGCGCGTGTTTATATAGTAGGTCCATTAACAGTTTAGGTCACATTCATATACAGTTACTTGCTTCAAAAAATAGGGTTGCGCCAATAAAACCAGTTACTATTCCGCGTCTGGAACTGTGCGGAGCTTTACTGGGTGCAAGACTGTTCGTCAAAGTAAAAACGGCGTTAACATTAAATATTCATAAATGTCATTTCTGGTGTGACTCGACAGTAGTTTTAGGGTGGTTAACGTCTCAACCCAATCAGTTCAAACATTTTGTTAGTAATCGTGTAAACGAAATTCAAGAGAAAACACATGGTCACACATGGAGCTACGTACCTTCAAAATTAAATCCCGCAGATATAGTATCGCGGGGCTCATCTGCTGATCAGTTAAGTAATGATTCATCTCTATGGTGGCATGGACCACAGTTCCTAAAACTAAACGAGTCTATGTGGCCAATTAAGCCAAACACAAATAAAAATGTACACCTGAAAACCGAAGAAAAATTATGCCTAGCTACGAATAAAATTAACAACAATCAAAATATAAATATAATATCAAATTTATCACAAAAATATTCTAATTTCAATAAAATACAAAGAATCATTGCTAATGTACTAAGATTTATAAATAATACTAAAAATAAATCAAATAAACTTACCGATACCTTCACTCCTCTAGAATTACAAGACTCGTTATACATGATTATTCGTCAAGCTCAGTCTGAGATGTTTCCCACTGAGTCCGTTATCTTAAAGGCTGGTAAGGCTTTACCAAGCAATAATCGATTGCTCAGTCTGTCACCTTTCATAGATGAAAATCAAATTATTCGTGTAGGTGGCAGGTTGGATAATTCGCCGTATAGTTATGATGTAAAGCATCCTATACTCATTTGTAGCAAACATCATGTTACAAAATTATTATTCTGTATGTATCATTTAAAGTCATTACATGCAGGACCGCAGTTATTGTTGTCTATAATACGTCAAAATTATTGGCCACTAAAAGGTCGTAATTTATCGAAGTCAATTGTTAACAAATGTTTAAAATGTTTTAGATATAAGGCTCAGACTATTCAACCCATAATGAGCCAACTTCCTTCTAATAGAACTAAATTAGAATTTCCCTTTCTACACTGTTGTGTGGACTATGCCGGGCCAGTGCTGGTAGCAGATCGTAAAGGGCGAGGCTGCAGGCTCTTGAAGTCCTACCTGTGTGTTTTTGTGTGTATGTCAGTAAGGGCGATTCATTTGGAGCTTGTTACAGAACTAACGAAGGAAGCTTTCATAGCCGCGCTGAATAGGTTCATTGCTCGCCGGGGGAAGCCACAAAGCATCTCGTCTGACAATGGGACGAACTTTGTTGGTGCATCTAATGATCTACATAGATTTCTCATCAGTTCTAATATTCAATATGATATGGCACAAGAAGGTATTGATTTTAAATTTACTCCTCCATATAGTCCTCACTTTAATGGAATGGCAGAGGCAGCTGTCCGTTCGACTAAACATCACCTTAGACGTTTAGTACAAGCAGTTCATTTTACGTATGAGGAGATGGCCACATGTTTGGCTCAAATTGAGGCTATTTTAAACTCTCGCCCACTTACTGTCCTGTCTACTGATCCCTTCGACTTCACCGCTCTCACCCCTTCCCATTTCTTGATTGGACGACCACTCACGTCAATTCCACATCCACAAATATTAGAAAGGGATATTAGCTGTACGGAGCGCTATAAGAGAATCGAATATATCCGGCAACATTTCTGGGCCCGATTTCGAGACGAATATATCTCAACTCTGCAGCAGAGATCCAAGTGGTTGACATCCTCCAACAATGAGCTCAAGTTGAACGACTTAGTCCTTATAAAGGACAAGACTCTTCCACCATTATTATGGCCATTAGGAAGAATCATCAACGTTTACCCTGGTGTCGACGGGATCAATCGTGTTGCTGAAGTGAAGACGAGGAGAGGAAACATTCGGAGAGCATATAATAACATTTGCCCTCTTCCAGCTCAAGACATATAACTTCCTCAACACTCATCTCAACGTGGGCGGGAACTTGTCGAGAATCGAACCTCGACACCTTCGCGCGCTGCAGGCAGCGCCTTCGAGCCGCTGAGCCAGGCGCGGCCAGGCGGTGCGGAGTGCGGCACGGGGGACGCGGGCACCGGGCTGCGCGGGCGCGGGCGGCGAGGCACGGCCGGGGTCGCGGACTCGCGCAGCGCGCTCACACACGACACTTCTCCACGGGCCACCGCATTGTTTACATGTCGATTCTAGTCAATATATTCAGTTTGTACCAGCAAATCATACAGTCCACTTATTTCTCATCACCACCTTCGAGACTTTTTACTATTTTCTTACTTAGTTCATGTTAACTATTTTCGTTCGGTTTGCATATTTAGGTATTTTTGACTGTTTACTTCATTTTTACTAGTTGCATACTTAGTTATTTACTTGTTTCATACTTAGTTCTTTTTTACGTATTTGTATTTGTATTTTATTTATTTTTTAATCAAACCAACAGCGATACAGATAATAACACAAATTACAGGATACAATTAAAGGGAAGGCCAATGACAATATAGTATTGACAATATTTGTGGTGAGATATCTCTTAATCAAGACAACTGTATTTTCGTTTTAGTATTTTTGTACGGTGCTAATAATATTTCCAGGAACACTTAATTATATTTTCTTTTCAATACATAGTGACTTCTATCTTCTGTTTGTTGTGTAAATTATATCTCTATTATGGATCAATTGCGTATTAATCCAGCTACTATATCTGTGTAATTACTCTTTCGCCTCGAGAAACATTTCATAAATTGGTATGCGATCGTCGGAGACGGCTGTGCTTTTACTGGGAGGCACTTGTCTAGTAGGGCCACGACCAGTTTCTTATCTGGAGAATAAAAATACAGGTTAGACCAGCAAGCTGTATATAATCTGACCGTCAATAACTTTGGAATAACTTAGCTCCCAATTATTAAACTAGAACCTTTGGTCGGTCACCGTAGCCTAGTAGGTAGTGCTCCTGCCTACGAAGCTGGTGGTCCTGGGTTCAAATCCCGGTAAGTGCAAATATTCGTGTGATGAGCACGAATATTTGTTTCTGACTCATGGATGTTTTCTATGTATATAAGTATTTATCTATCTATATAAGTATGTATATCGTCGCCTGGTACCCATAGTACAAGCTTTGCTTAGTTTGGGAGGATCTGTGTGACATTGTCCCTAGATATTATTATTTATTATTATTGGTATTGTATCAAAATCTAAAAAACTGGGAAGGTGTACATTGAGTCAGTCATCTTTCCATAAACAAATATCATAATAGTAATATCCCGGGACATTACTATTATGATATTTCACACACACGGCCATCTAATCTTAAAATAAGCAGGGCTTGTACTGCGGAAACCAGATAACTCATATATGTATTACATATACTACTTTCCTTTTGTAAATAAACCCAGACACAGGACAAACAGATATGTTTAGGCACACAACTATCTGTCCTGGGTGGGAATCGAACCCCGTATACCTCCACTTGCCAGAATTTCATTTGCCCGAATTTTATTTGCTTACCTGACATATTATTGTTTCTCATAATTTTATACGTCATATTCATTGTTTACTATATTAGTCACGTGCTAGAAACTTTGTTTCCCATAAAGTTAATTTCCATAACATCATTTGTTATAATCATTGTAAGCCGTAATTATCACATGTATAACTCATCGTTTCCCACAAATTGCTTGTTAAATAGGTTAAAATATTTATAAAAATAACAGGTTAGGTTAGAAATATGAAATACAACGCACAAGCCGATTATATGGTTAGTTTAGGTTAGCGAGTGTAGCGAGCGTGCCGCGGCAGCGGCCGCCGAGCGCTAGATACACTATTGTTGGTGAAAAGGGGTGAGGATGGTACATAGATATATTGGAAATTAAATTAGTATGGCGTTGGAAAATTCTGTTGCATAATATTATTGCAATTAAAAGTAATGGATAACAATACGTATGGCATTCAAATCATTATGAAATCAAATGTTCGGGCAAATGAAATTCGGGCAAATGAGTATTATGGCATATATTTTTCGGGAAAACAATAGATAACCATCGAGCCAACGACCTGCGGCTACAAAGGCAACAAAGAGGGGTGGCGCCTGTGCTGCCCGACTACCTGGTGTTTTACTCTGTGCCTTTTACGTTATCGGTTAAATCTTTAAATAGGTTTTAAAGATTTAAAAAGACATCCACCAAAAATCGGGCATACCTAGTGGTGGTAGCCGATATCTATAGGTACTGTTTTCAATTACATTTTGATAAAAAGAATCGAATTCGAGTTTTCTTCATTACAACCGATTTGAACAAAATTGATATGGGATCATTACACAACCATTCTGTATTGGCTTTTTACGACAACGATACCGTATTGAAAAAAAAAATCATTTTAATTTTAAAATCGAGAAACATAAATTCCAAATAAATTAAATGTTTTAACATGGTTAATAAATTAGCTAAGTATAGTATAGTACCTATAGATTATGAATATAAATTATTATGATTGTATCATTTATTGTGCTTGGAATTATCTGTTAGCAATAAGATATATGTAATAAATAAATACATTAACAGAAACAGAGTCGAAGGATAATAATAATCATGATGGAAAAGTTTTAACATCCAGGGATGAATTTGGGGATGACGTTTATACTTATTTTACTACATTATTTTATATTAGGCAATAATATATGTGTACCTGCAGACGGTATCTTTGCCAGTGGCACGTCCATCTTGTAAACACCCTGTTTTGTCATCAGACCAGCCTTCGTTAGAACACATAGCGCCCACTCTTGCACTGTCGGCTTATTGCTACCCTGTAATAATAGTAATAATATCAACAAGCCATCTCATCTCATAACATAACATAACATAATAATAAAATAAGCTTACAAAAACAAACGAAGGATAAAAATACGAAATTATGATTTAAAAATATAAGATTAGAGCCACAACAGAAGGTTCATAAGGGAGTCAAAATTCTGAGTTAATAACTAGAGAATAAGCTAGTATAAACAACTCTTTAAATGTCAGAAATTATTATCAATCATTAAATAATTATTATAAATCATAAAAAATATTAGAGCTAAAATAAAATATGTAACAAGTATTATCATCATCTCAGTCGTCCATAGTTGCACAAAGGCATCCTAAAGGATGTCCACAACAGATTCATGCCTATAATTTGGAAGGATTGAGGATATGCCATAATCACTACGCTTAGAAACGTCTCAATTAAGGTGGCCAACACATCATCCAAGCGTGCTGATTATGGCATATCCTCATTCCTTCCAAATGATAGGCATGATTTCATTTTGGAAATCCGTGGGGATGCATTTGTACAGCTTTGGACGACTGAGATGCTGATGATATTGAAATTATATGGAATCTAATAATTATGTAATTCCAATATCAGAATGGCTTGGATTTCTTAGACAATTCCATTATCAAAATGGCTCCCATTTATTATTGAGCGCGTTGTCAGTCTATAGTCTGAGTCTGTTACATTCCTGAGTATCTGAGTACTCCAGAGGATAAGTTATACTGCTAGTCCCGATTTTTCCTCATTGGACAGACTTCATTAAGCCATGTTAGAGATTGGGTGATGTGAACATCTCTGACACACGAAAAAAGAAGATCCTGGAACGCTCAGTTCTTAAAAATACATGAAAAATATACTTAAAGCCTAGAATTCTTATATAGATATTTCTTATTTCTTAAGACGTCTATATATGATCGAGCAAGACAGCTACGCGCCGCATAATGGGCCTTAAGTTAACATTCTTACTCCCCAATCTCCTCTCCTAATTCTGGAAATGATGTCCGGGTTGACTCTGGTCTCTTCTACGCACTCATTTTGCCATCTTCTTAGCATCTTATTTTCTTCATGTTTTTTCTTGTTAAAATATTTTTTTATTATTGGAGTATTTACAGCCTGAAATGCAATATAAGCAAACATTGGTATGATTAATATAAGTAAACATTGGTATGATTAATATATCTGTACAAAACTCAGGATGTCCAACGATGACTGATTACGGAATATTATGAAAAAAATATCCATAATCTTCTGTTATTCCGCCATCGCTTCATTTACGAAATAAACAGTTAATCAAATATTTTGAAGAAATTACTAATACTTTTAACAAAAGCGTTACACGTTCGTCAAATAAAAAAATACACCAACATCAAAAGCTTGTGTCAATGCCGCACACACATACACAGACACACACACACATACAGACCAACTAACTATTAAGCGTTCTTTTAAGTTAAAGATAGTATCAAAATATCATCGCCCATTAACAGACAACTAAATACCACACTAACACTGAGTAAGAATATGAGGTAGCTAACCACCTCGTTGGGATAGCTGTAGCGTGTTCTCCGCAAATTATGAGGTCCTAGGTTCTTGGGTTCCAGAAGACTAGGTCAGACCAATAAATAATTCTGGGGTTTAAACAAATTTTCGGTTTATTCCGGTTGGATCCCCTGATCTGTTCCCCTTACCCCTGCCGATTATTATTATTTTTTATTTCCTGATCGATACACCGTAAACGTTGTCATTCCGGTTTGATCCCCAAAAACAGTTGAAGATGTAAAAAAATATTTGTTTTATTTTAAAATTATTACAGATAATCAGACATATCCACTTTCTACTTGGACAAACCTTAATAATGATAAAAAAATTGACCCTCTTAATGAACTACCTACATAACAAAAACAGAACTTAAAATTACGTTACGTTTATTTCGACATACCATAAAAATAAAGATTAGAAAAGAACCTAAAAAAATTAAAAACTTTAACTCATGTTCAAACCCCCCCAAGGTATCAAACACGGAGTATCGAACCATAATCCCAGCGTTAAGAGTACATACAGGCAAAACTCATTTATGTGCCATAAGACTTTTTAACAAGCACTCTTGTGAATATGATTTGGACCTATTCAATACCAGTGTTTCGAAGCTTAAACATAACTTAACGCAAGTTTATTTCTCGTAATTTCGCATTTGCTAACCGACCTTTAACCTTTAAAGGTCGGTTACATAATTCTATCAGTGGAAACTTGTAAATGGCTTTCAGATTTCTATAAGTTATGTTTAAGGTACTAGCTAGCTGTAAGTATCCCAAAAAATGTAAAATAAAATAATAACTCGAATTTTCGGGTATCAGCCCGGTGTCAGGAAGTTGGCTATCTTAGATGTATGTGCCTACCATACCTTAGATAAATAAATTGCTTGGGACAACTAACATGCTGCCACTAGGCAGATCCTGTGGAATGGCAATCAGACAACATTATGTATTACTAAATACATACATAAAATACACACACGAAAAATATCTCACTAGCCCATCACACATACATTTATCCTTGATTTTATTTTTTTACTTTGGATTGAACCCACGACCTGAAGCTGCAAGTGTATTCTCTGGCAAGCTGACTGCTTGCCAGAGAACACACTTCACTAAGGAAATGATTCTCTGTATAGCCGGGTACTTCACAAACAGATTACCTATATTTGGTGGATTCTAAGAACTCAATTGTGGAATCACAACCTGGGATAAGAAGTGAGATTAAATTTTAGTAGTAAATAAATACAAGTAGTGGTAAATAATGAACGCTGGATGAAAGTGGCAAACGGCAGATTTCAATGGAGAGAGTTGGAAGAGGCTTTTGCCAAAAGGCACACAGAGAAAAGAGATATTTTATATTAAATATGCATAAAAATTAAACAACTGTTATTATAATCTTCTTAGTATGTGTAACTAAGGGCATTTTTTTTATTTATTTAATTAAAATAATATTGAAACTGAACTAATTAAATAAAACCAGTTAGTGAATAACGAACCTAAATTGTTGGGCGTCCCGTAGGAAATATATCAGCTGATCGCTATTTTTGTATTTGGAGTTGACATTTTGCACATTGATTTAGTAAACGTTGTTCAGGTCCAAATGTAAATTATGGGCCTTAAATTACACCTTGTATATCTACAAGGAGTAATATGTTACACCTTGTAATATAAAAGGTGTAATTAGTATAGGTGTAAGCAGTGGATGTAATTTAAAAATACTACTTCTACTACTAATCATGGTGGATAAAGAAATAAAGTTATTTAAATACCTGAATGTCTGCTATAAATAACACTAAAAGTAATACAATTAACTGCATTATAACAAAGACTTTATAATCTAATATTTTAAAGTAACCTGAGTTGAAAAGCTTTGGTTAACCAATGAAGGATCGTAAGATTACCCTGACCTTATATAATACAGTAAAAACAATGGTATGGGTATTATAACAACAGTATTGTCTATTTCTAGGAAAATATTTTAATGCGTCCTATTACTTGAAACAATATTCCATTGTAATTTGCCTTCAATAGACTGTTATAACTTCCTTGTTATTAAATACCTCATCGACAAAAACTGTTGGCACCAACAAGAAAATTCTAGTGACACATTTGTGAGCGAAACTTAAACAACACAACTTTTCATTGTAAACTAAATTTTAGATGGAAAATCCCACATTAGAAAAGACAATTGGACTTACACACACACACACACATAAATACTATAAATAACCGGACACCCAAACGAAGGCAAGTTGCGACCCTAAACGTGCAGTCGTCCAATAAAGTACCTAAGTTGGGTGAAGGTAATGCCTGCAACCAGAGCCCCGATTCCCACTCACCCAGAGCCAATAAGCGAGCGCACTCTGCTGAATTTGTGAATGTGTTGAGGAGACCGTTGCGTTCAAGGTTGCAGAACGGCTGGTCCCATTGTCTCTGAGAAGCAGGGTTGGTGGGTAGATCCGAACTCGGACAGGTAGCCCTCCAAGCATTCAAGGCATCAGTGAGGCACATCACTTCTGAACTGACCCGTGTAGGATTAAGAATTTTCCGAGTCAATTCTTCAGTACTGTGGACCGAAGACAAGAAAGCTGGAAGGCTTACACTAGAAATTTTGCGGATACCGAGCCCATCCAAACGTACAGGTAAAGTAGCTTGGAGCCAAGCCCAGTTATCCAGGTCTAGATTTAGAATTTTTGAAATGGAAGTTTTTAATATGGAATCAATACTTTCTAGGAGTGTCTGATGTTTCCACATGTGACAGGATCGCAGGATATGCGTAAATTTTGGGACAAAAAAGCAATATCTAAAGATTGTGAAAGCGGAATGTATGTTAATTTTCGAAAATCTCTCTGAGATGTTGTTGTAATTTTGAATTTTTTCATCTACAAATGATGGAAAAGCATCGTCTAGGACAGGTGAGCTTACGAGACGCAAAGTATCTTTTTCCAACAATTTTATATTTGGTGATACTATTTTAAACTTCTGGAGAATGGATAATTTATCAGTAGGGTCTGAAATAAAAATCTCACATTTAGACGAGTTTAATTCTAGCCCAATACATTTCAATTCCTGTTTAAGCAAAATAAGGTCGTTTAGAACAGTATCTACGTCACCTCCTAGGGTTCCATCGTCCAAATACCACACGTTAAATTCTGAATTTAGTTGACGAATTATGGGATGAATAGCGAGGCTGAAAATGAGTGGTCCGAGTGGGTCACCTTGTTGGAATCCGACTTCAGAATCTAAAACGTGATTTTTATATAATAATTTGGTTGGGTATCTATAACATTGCCAAATAAAATTGTAAAGTTCAGGAATTTCTTTTTTACTTCCTTCAACAAGGTGTCCCTGTGAACTGAATTGAAGGCATCTGGAATGGAATGCACGGCGGCCTCAGACGCCCCCCCCCCCCTTGAACCGAAACCTAGTTGGAGTGGCTGAAACAGATTAGAAACTTTATTGAAAGTGTATTTACAGCATATTTTAGCTACCATGCGCCTATACGTGCACCCCACGGCAATTGGACGTATACCGCCATCTTTTTTATTTAAGGCACATAGGTTAGCCCCGTAAAGAACGTCAATGATGGCCTCGTCCACATTTCCGCGGAGCATTAAATTTAATAGTTCTGCGAGCTCCAATAACAGCGTACCACCGGCCTCCCCGACACTTTCGCTCGTCCGATCCTTTAGATGTAGAAGCCACCAGCAGAACCGCTGGGGAAGGAGCCAATAGCAGCGGCCACCTCCCGAGCTGTCACAGTCAGAGCTTGCGAATCATCGGGAGGGGCTGGGAAGGCAAGGTTATTGTTTGACACCGGATGCTTGCTCTTAAGAGCTGCTAAAGTTTCTGGTGAATTTGGCGCCACCACATCGCTGGTAAAAAGTAGCCTGGCAGCACCTGCAATATCACCTTCCGACAACTTAGATTCCACGTAATGGAAGAAGCTCCTATTTCGATTGCGGGTTTGTTTTTCAGTGTTTGGGATAACATTGTAGTTGCAATTTATACGAATTTGATCTGTTAAGGTTTTTTTTTATTGTGGCCTTCTGGCATATGAAGAATTCTGTACGGAAAGGTGAGCAGGCGCTCCAAGGCCGATACTGTATTCTCCTGGACCGCTAGGCGAATATGATGAGCTAAGTGCTGAGCTACTAAAGGCCTTGCTCTCCGGGGAATTCGTTTGAGAACCGGAATAGAATTTTTTAATTTACCTAAAGTGTTCCAAAGGGAATTTTGGTTGAAAGTTGGTGATGGAGACGGACTTTGTGAACGAGGATGTGCATTGTGGGTCTTATGAACTTTACCTAAATGGTAAAGTTCATAAACCATATCTCAAGATATCCTCTATCTTGAGATATGGTTTGATTTTTTGGGGGAACTCCACAGACCGAGAACCATTCCATGATATGCAGTCACTACAGTTCTAACATTACTAATTTGAGCTAGTTCGTAAAGTGCATATACAGATTTATTTATTTTTTTATTTAATTGATCAATATGAGGTTTCCAAGTTATTTTCTTATCAATAGCGAGACCAAGAAATTTAGTAGTATCGACCTCAATCACCGATTTACCTCTGTAACTTATAGTTATATCAGAATGGGTAGGTGTACGTTGTGCAAAGTTCATAAGTTTTGTTTTATTTATGTTAGCCCGTAAATTGTTAGCATCTAGCCATTCTATAATAGAACCTAGAGTATTATTAATACTCTGGATATAGGTATGATCTTCTTCAGACTTAATTGTAACAGTACTGTCGTCAGCAAAGAGTGTTAGTGGGTTAGTAGTAGCATTGGGCAGGTCATTGATATATATAATAAAAAGTAACGGTCCTAAAATAGATCCCTGTGGTACCCCGTATTTTACTGTGCGACCTTCCGATTAATAGGTAATTTCTTTCTTTGCGGTGACATCGATTCTAGTAATTACTGTGTATTGGGTTCTGTCATTAAGGTAATTTTTTAACATTTCTAGTATGTTGCCCCTAATACCATATTGTTCTAGCTTATGAAGTAGGATTTCATGGTCTACGTAGTCAAAAGCTTGTGTAAGGTCCATGAAAATTGCGGAAATTGGTTTTCTGTTGTCCATGTGTGTCATAATGTTTACTAAAAATTCATAAATAGCAAGATTTATTGTTTTTCCTCGTCTAAAACCTTTTTGTTTAAATCTGGCTTTCTAGATAGTCATATAGCTGATTATGTATGTATTTTTCAAAGATTTTTGCAAATATTGTTATGAATGCTATAGGTCTATAGTTTGACATTTGTTTAGTATCGTCCTTCTTGAAATGGGTTTTATGATGGATGTTTTGAGTTGATTTGGGAAAACGCCAGTTTCAATACATAAGTTAAGTATATGGCTTAAGGGAGTACATATATATTTCACAACCCCTTTAATTACTTTCGTACAAACGCCGTCATACCCAACACTGTTAGTATTTCTTAATGAGGTAATATAAGTAACGGATTACATGGTTTCATGAACATAGAGTTTGTTTTTGATGTCAAGTATTTTTTAAAACGGGATTTATCCATATCATTGAGTGGTATAACTTTGTCAATATAATAGTCGTTGAAAGCTTTAGCAATTTCATTGGGATCGGTCAAAATGTTTGTGTTTGATTTTATACATGTTATATTTTCCGCTGGGTTGTTGAATTTAGATTTGTTAATTAGTTGCCATATTGTTTTAGATTTATTTTTGGAAGTGTTGATGTCGTGATTGTTAATGGATTTTTGAGTTAGTTTTACAATTTTTTAATCTCTTAGTATATTGTATCAGAATTGATCTATTTAGACTGCTAGGATTCTTAGGTTGCCTCCGTTATTTACAATGTTCATTAAAGCTATGGAAATATAAAAATATCAATAAACACGCGTCACGGCGAACTTCATATTTGACATTATACCCATGACAAAAATATTAAATGATGAGGAGTATCCGAATCACCCTCATGTATGTTCTACGATTTCGCGTAGTTTTAGAGATAGAATTTTTTAATGATTTTTTAACATTTCTGGTTCAGTTATTTTGTGATAACTAATTATCATAGTTTAACCTAACACCTAATAAAGTATGGTTTACCTAATCATTGCAGAACTGACTTAAAATTTATTCGATATTTTTAAGGTCGAGCTCAGGGTTCATAAATTTTCAAAGTATCAAAAAAACGCAAAATCGTAGAAGTACATGGGGGTGATTCGGATACTCCTCACCTTAAAGTATCAAAATTTTGGATTTGAACGTCAACTCCGCGGCCACCGTGTGTTATTAGGTATGTCATTAATATTGAAGTACAGTCAAGGGCAAAAGTAGATGATCAATGATCGAAAACGGATATTTGAAACTCATTATCGTAAATGGCGTCAATATAGTGTGAAGTGTTTTAAAGTGAGAGAATATTCTAGCCCATGATAATTTATTAACCCAAAGCTATCGTCCGATTTTCAACACACTTTTTCCTTGCACTGTATCCGTAAAAGTATAAAGCCGCGTATTAGTAGTACTTAAAAGCTACAAGAAACACTGTTATAGAAAAAATAAAACCAAAAAATCAAATTTCTCTTTTATTGGTGAATCTTAATATTAAATTCGTTCAGGCAGTATTTTTCATGAATAAGTAAACATTTCATTTCTATATGTTGATCCCTGTATGTAACAAAAATTACAACCTTTATACACCAAATGACTATTTTTTTTATTGTATTACGACATCTGTTGGTCTTTTTCACAAACTATGTCATTCGCGAGCTGATTTTGATGAAGAGCAGACGTCTTTACTGCGTTTTAAATTCGAAACTTAGAGTGATTTTAAAATAGTTTGTACTTCCAAACATGCGCGAAATCTCGTGATGTAAACAGAAAATCCTTTGAAAAATTCCATAAATTGGTGAATTACAGAAAAATGGCGTGCTTGGGGTCTTTTTCGTGATAGCATTTGACGTAGTTCCAGGCTGTTTGGTGGGGGTTGTTGCCTTTATGGGCAAGGCAGGCGTCGATCACCTTCTCCACCACTGGCTTGTCGGCTGAAAAAAAAACACACAATTAGACAAAAACAAACAGACAATTAGATGGATCACATACTGCGCATAAGCGCTCCTTTGAGCGAAGCAATGTTCCAACGCGGGCGTATATTAGAAGCTTTAATCTGAAATTACATTTTTTTTTAAAGACTACGCCCGCATTAGGGAATCTAATCCGCGTCGCGGGGTACTTTACAAACATTATATGTTAAGACGAACACAAATTACATCCAGACTCAGAACAACTATTTATGGGTCACACAGATAGTTGTCCGGCGCGGGTCTCGAACCCACGACACGAAGCGGTGTGGCGACTGTCTTAGCCGCTGCACCACACGTGCAGTCAAAAACTAAACGGAGACGCAAAATTGTTAATTTTTTTATATTATTGTTAAAGGTTAAACAATAGTTGATAATCACACTTTTCGTAACGATATCACGCATTCACTAGCAGTGTATAACGACGGTCGCGCTTTACTACCACCTCATCTAATCGACCCTATACCGTTCCATGCGTGTGGTAAAAGGCGACTAAGGGATACACACAGTTGGGCAGCAGTGCAACCTATGTACTAGCTTTTATCTAATTGTGGCCGCCAGCTCACATGCCAAGCGCCGTGACTAGGGCAAACCTTTCCAAACGGTGATCTTGTGGAACCCTTTGGAGAAGGCCTATAGTCAGGAGTGGACGACTTTAGGTTGATGATGATGATCTAATGCATCCCAATTGAGAAGATCCAGCGAAACAAAGCGAGTATCTCTACGACCAATTTCAAAACGATCCGTATTGCTTGATTAAGGTTGAATACCTTCGATTGAAATAAACATTTGATGACATCATGGGATTTACATTCACGATAGCAATGAACTCACTCAGATGTTTAGTTACGCCTTTTTAAATCTGATGATTTTAGAACACTGCCATCTATACATTCACTCTTAAGCTAAGATAGTTTAATCTAATGTATGTCGTTGATAATTGTTCTGTCATCTATCTTCCACTGATAATTACTTAAATAGCGCAGCACCATATTAAAAGAGGTCGCTGTACAACTACTTTATAAGCCATTGTATCGACGACTTGTCCTTTGTCTATTAGAGACTCTCGCAACTCGACACACCCACCGATTTATCGTACTCGCCGGACATAAGTACGACTGCGAACGAACTGCAACCACAAGCGTCCGCCATGGCCCTATGTTTGCATTCGTATCGATGCAAAGATGCAATGCCCTCTCAGAACCAAAATGGAAATAGAGGCCCTTGTTGCGTATTAACATAGAATCAAAGTGGCACAAAACCAATTATGCTAAAAATACCGATGTCATACCAATTATGCTAAAAATGCCTTCTTCAGACGCTCATGTAATTGTTATAACAAACATATGGATAACGTAGATATATTTTTTGATAAGTTGCCAAAATTCAGGGAAAAGGTCATTGTGTAATTAAAATAAAATAATAATATTAATACAATATAGTATGTATGTACGGATCATAATATACGGATATATATATGAAGCATGTATACATCTAAAAAAAATGTTTCTTTTTCAATATGCTTGATAATTGTGTAAGGATTAACGCTATTTTATCTTATCTTTTGTCCGTTATTTTAGTTTGCGTAGGTAATTAAAGTTTGTGTAACAATATGGCTTATTAGGTCTGTTTGTATTTCTATTTGTAACAATATTTATGTAAGACTGTTTTTGCCTAAATAAATAAATAAAAAACATCCCTAAAACGATACGACTCTCTCACGCATCTCCCAGTCAGTAACAGCCTAGAGCGAGATTCGAACCCCAAAGGTGGTGCCACGGGTACTTAGGCTGTGGTTTTATTTGATAGACGGTGTGTGCTCCTTGCTCACCTCTGTTGTCCGGTGAAGCAGTGTAAGTCTCCTAGGCTAACTGGAAACGTCATGATAAAAAGGAAGAATAACGAGTGTGCTTTTTAAAAGTAAAGCTTAGATATACTAAACGTAATGGACATGAGAATAACGGATATGAGAAACGGCTGGATAAAAGAGAAAATAAATATTTGTGCTCGCAGCTCTCTCTATTGCCCCTACATACCTAATACACAGAACGTAACTTTCTATCTCCACAAACTTATATCTCCCTCTCAACTTGCGTTCGCCCCGCCATTCGATTTCTCATGTAAAGGACCAAATACTTTTCAATGATCACACAACCAACATTTTTAATTTTACCAATTTTCCTTCATGTTACGGATAACGGCTCGTGATGCACTTTGCTTTATGGTAGAGCTTTGTCCAGCAGTAATTCTTTTTAATAATTGCATTAACAAAATTGGAAGTGTATTCAGAGATAACAAAAACAAAGTATAGTTAATCATGGACATAGAAAAAGGTGGTTTAATATCTGAACGTCTTTGTGCCTCGGAGGGCACGTTAAGCTGTCGGTCCCGGTTGTAGTCATTAGACAACAGTCGTTAAGCCCTATTAGAGGTCTACTGGGCGGCTTGAACAACTCTGACACTAGAGTAACAACCCATACGATAAGTAAGTAAGTATAGAAGTTGAAAATATTCTTACCAGCATTGGGCACCTTAGCTAGAGCAACGTCCTTCTTGAACTTGCCGTCTTTGGTCATCAACTCTGACTTGATCATCATGCAGAGGACATATTTTTTCAGGAGATCATTTTCGGTCTAGAATAAAATATAATATTAGTTCCATGCAATTGTTTCTTTTTCAGGGCTCCATACCTCCAAAGAAAAAAACGGCGAAGGGAAACATTGTGGGCAAATTTCGGCGACTTTTTTTTAAAGTCGCCGAAATATGCCTACACCTGCAATGCAATGGAGTAGACTTTGTAAAAAATTCACCGACATGAAACACATTTAATCTCGAAATGACTATAATAATATATGAGTCACACAAAAAATTGTCATGTACGGGTATCGAACCCGAAACACTTGGGCGATGCGGCGTCGAGATGAATACCTTAATCACCGATATTTATTTATTAATATTTTAACTTAGATAGGGAATTACTTACGTATGTAGTGTACATGTAGGCAATTTAAAATCTAAGTTGAAATATTTTGTATTTAATTTATTTTCCCACATTACAATTAATTAATTTACTAAAATTAAATAAAATAAAATTATAAGCTAAAAATTAGATACACTACTAATTTTTAGCTAAATCCCTCCGCATCGCTTATGGGAAAAGTGCCCAGAAGGCTGGCCGCATTGCCACGCTGGATGGCAATGCTGATCCTCTGACCCAAGAATAGACCAGCCCTCTGATCATGGGAAGCGTCGATCAAACGTTTAGCTATTTCCCGAAATATTAATTGTGCGCTTGGGCCCCATGGTCCTAAGGTTTCTACCCCAAACGGCTCAAAAACAAAATTTGCTGCCAAATTTGTGTATTTGCGCCGTTTAAGGGTTTCCGCCAAAGCAGCAGCAGCGCCTGCAGAACCCGACGTATGGGGAAGATGGGAGGGCGCAAGGGTGTCGACGCATGTTGCGTCCCACACCAGGGGCCTACCCATCTTCCACGGAACCAATGACATACCATCCGGTCTCTTTCCATCATCACGTGCCAAGCCGCTCGGTTCTAGAACCGCCGGGACGTCAACACTGGAAAGAGACCCGATGGTATGTCATTGGTTCCGTATATTAATAAATATCTTGTGATAACTAACACACTGCCATCTGATCCCAAAATAGACAGAGTCTGTACTATGAAAAACAGACAACTATAAAATATTATAAAAAGAAAGATAAATTATAAAATGAATTTCAACCAAACACAGAACAAATTTTAATAATCGTGCTCAAGCGCTTATCGTACAAAGATTTGTCCGGGAAGGGGATCGAACCCAGAACCTCTGGCTTAGCAGTCAGGATTACTATCTACTAGACCAACAGGTCTTTGATAATTAAATCAGGTCGAATAATTAAAAAATTGTCACGTTAGGGCTTCGTTTTCGGGAAATATCTAATGTCAATTTTTGCATTAAGAATTTTGTATGTCCTTTTCACCAACTACCCTTTTTCTTTTACCAAAAACCCTTACTGGTAGATACTAGGGTTCGAAACCCAAACGAGACAATATTCTATATTTACCTTGTAATCACCAGTCTTTAACTTGTTGACTAGCTGTTCTTCGACTTTTGTCTCCGACAGACATTCAGTACGGTGCTTCTTCAGTTTCTCCTTCTGCTCGTCTGTGAGGGCCTGTGCCAAAAAGAAAAAGAACTAGTCACATACACTCATTAAGACTAGAGTATCAGTTTGTATAGGATGTTTTGTTGGCTTCAGCAGACAAAAGAGGCGAGTGGCGGCTCAAACCACGTATCAATTAATTTCCCCTGTCGAATTTCGGTCACCATCTACGCGGAACATATTAAAGTGCACCAACGGAGGGGCACTTTCCATTCCATAACTCTTATAACGAATAGCGTCACGACCGCAATGGAACAACGGCTTTACGTGTTTCCGAAGCACGTAAGTGTAAATACTGTTAAGTCCCATACTTCAGGCTGATACTAAATATTTATTTACAGAAAAATCCTAAAATCCAAGACTTCGAGGCAATCAAAGACTAAGTAACAAGCACCATTTGGAGTTAGAAACTTGGTTCAGGACAGTTACTGACGAGGAGATGCATGAGTAAGTCGATTTTTAGGGGCGTATTGAGCAACTGCTGATATACGTTAACACGGGATGTCGGAGCCCTCTCGTCCAACTGAGGATCGGAGAAGGCATTTCATTTTCATGTTCATTGGTATAGCGGTAGCGTAGTCAACCGCAGATAATGAGTTCCTAGGTTCAAATCCCGGATCTGGCCAAAAAGGCCTTTTGGGATTTTGGCGTAAAAAGAAATTTCTCAGTATCAGCCTGACGCCTGGGAGTTGGCGGTATTACACCCCAATGCCTTGAACGGCAATTAAAGCCGTCAGTCCTGTACCTGAAACTCTTTCCGGTCTTGTCATCCCATCGAATTATGAGAGTAATCGAATGGGACGACTAATTAAAAGTGCCCTTGTGTTTGCGCACACACTTGTGCACTATAATATGGCGTGCGCAGTTGGCTAATCTCCATTGAGACTGGCCGCCGTGACCGAAATTCGGCCGGGAAAACATTATAGATTTATATTAAAAAAACACCACTATAAATGCACAAATATAATAGAATTAGAATACTGTTATTAACATTACCAGTGACAATTTCGCACACTAGAATATAGATCTGGTTGTTCGGATTAATCCGTCAATATCTTTTAAATTATAAAAGAAACTCGTTATTTTAACAACCAAGTTCGCCAATGCCCTACTATGCAGTCACTTGAACCTACTTATTTTTTAAGTTTTGTACATATTACACTTACTTATCTGGCATATAATGTTGCTTGATCGATAAAAGATAGTTTGCGTTAGTCAAAAATTAAATTACAAATACCTACTAATATCCTTAATTTTCATTCATCTTGCTATAGTTAATAAGATTTTATGTTATTTACTTTTACTGTATGTACAAGATGGTTAATGCAAGTATTTCATTATTTATTATATGTACAATTGTATTTTATTTATATTAGTTTGTATTTATAATTAATTTAAAATTCATTTTCATTTGAGAACGAATCAATTACTTACCAATAATTTACCCTAAAACCCTATTTATCAAATTTATAAATAATATTAAAATTAATTGAAATTCATTCTATATACATATTATGAAAATAATATAAGCCGCCATTAAATGGTTTCGATATATGATTCGGATATAAAATTATTGGTTCAACCGATTTTCGATCATGGTGACCACTTCAATTCCCAGTCTATGAACACGAAGATTGTTGCTATAGAAAATCTTTTAGGTAAACAGTCGTATCGGTTTTAATATATAAATGTTTATCTACGTACCTGTACACAAGACACTGATTAAAATAAAATAAGTATTTCCACTAACCTGAGCCAACAGAATGCAGGCAGCGAACACAAATAAAGTCTTCATGTTGTATGCAGTAGTACTTGCGCAAGAGTATCCCCAATCCCTTGGGCTCTCTCTTTTTATACTCGTGGGCAAGTTCCAGCGCATTGACATAATAACCGGCATATTGTGTGGGGTCGTCAACTTTTGTGGGACTGCGGCGTATCGATGAAGGAACTTTCTTTTTAATTTATTTTTTAATCTGCAGATGTTCAATACATGTTCAAAGTAGCACAATTCGAACATAAAGGCATATACTATATTGTAAGTGTTCACAAATAACACGCAAAAAATATAGCACAATAATGATTGCATAAAAAGAAATACACACAATACGGAGGAGGCTTCGAACTTTGATTACATGTTTTCGCTTTTTTCTCGATTACTTTATATTTATTACTAGCTGTGCCGCCGACTTCGGCAGCACACTTTGTAATGATAAATCCCTAATCTCTATTGTTAGGTTGAGGGTAAAACTTTTACAAATATTGAATGTCATATTGATTTATCCCGAAACCTTAAAAACAAGTTATTTGCTTCTAGCTCTAGAAATGGCGATACTTTCTTACAACTTTTCATCCCTTACAACCCTTTATTCGCATTAAAAATTTGCTTACGTCCTTTCTCAGGCTCTAGACTATCTGAGAACAAAATTTCATTTAAATCTGTGCAGTTGTTTTGGCGTGAAAGCGTGACATAGGTACAGACCGACACTTTACTTTTTGCATTTATAATATTAGTAACGATTGTAAGACTTCCAAAGAGGAGGTTTCTTTATTGATTGTCGAAAGGTCATAAAATTTAAATTGAAATACAACGTGAAAATGAGTGCCCTCATTTTCATTTTCATATTGAAGAGAATTAATCCACTTTTAAAGTTTAAAAAGTCAATTAATAAATATTGCCTATCTGTGTCGATGGATTATTTTACATTGAATATATTATTGTAGGACATCAAAGATGAGGTTTAGGCATATTATTATATTGCTTTTGAAAGGTAACGTTTATTACGTAGTCGAATTCTACAACGTCATAAAATAATACCAAAGTTTCGGACTCCTGCAAAAAGCGTAGGTAGTTCTGGAAAGATCTGGACGCATCTTGTGAGCTTATATTACAAATATCATATTATTATAGAGCTGTATCCACACTTAATAAAATAAACTATTTATTACTATCGCCTCGCATCAGCTTAGCACGGGTAGATAGAATGCTAATTTATGAAATACTAGCTGTGCCCGCGACTTCGTCCGCGTGTTAATTAGTTTATTTCGTTTTTCTTGTAAAATAAAAGACTTTTTATAAAATAAAAGTAGCCTAAGTTACTCCTTATTACATCAGCTACCTGCCAATAAAAGTCCCATCAAAATCGGTCCAGCCATTTCGGAGATTAGCCGGAACAAACAGACAGACAGACAGACAAAAATTGTAAAAAATGTCATTTTGGTGTATGTACCGTATATATATTCATATTAATGTAGTAAAAACTGGTTATTTCAATATTACAAACAGACACTCCAATTTTATTTATTTGTATATAGATGAATGCTAATTTATATTATTGGTATGGTGATTTTTGAAATGAGTTTTTTTGTGAATTAACTTGACTGGCCTGTTGGGACGACCACCAGAACAAATAATTTATTTATAATATGCATGTATTTAGAGTTATATAAGAATGTTGTTTGACGGTCACCGTAGCCTAGTTGGTAGTGCTCCGGCCTACGAAGCTGGTGGTCCGGGGTTCGAATCCCGGTAAGTGCAAATATTTGTGTGATGAGCACGAATATTTGTTTCTGAGTCATGGATGTTGTCTATGTATATACGTATATATCTATCTTTATAAGTATGTATATCGTCGTCTGGTACCCATAGTACAAGCTTTGCTCAGTTCGGGGCTAGGATGATCTGTGTGACATTGTCCCTAGATATTGTTTATCAGTTGTTTGGTTGCCTTGTTAGTACAGCCTCTGCCTAGTTTGGGATCAGGTGGCGGTGTGTTAGTTGCTCCAAGATATTTATTTATACATAAAATAAGACACATTATAACCTTGTAGTTTTTTATATGGAGTATCCATACATATCTATACATATAATAAAGTCATGTGCGGGAATCGAACCCGGAACACAAAGTGGTGAAGTGACTATCTTAACCGCTACGCCACACGTGCATTCATTTGATTGTGTATAAAATATTTTTTCTTTCTATCTTATTAAAAAATAAACGAAATGAGTTTCTTTGAGAGAAAACTTTGAGAGTGGCACTTCACAATGCGCTGTCGGCATTTAAGACTGACATAAACATATAACATATCTTCTTAATATAAAACTTATACTAAATAAATACTAAAGTAATCAAATATACAAGGTCTAACTTAAATAGTGGATGTCAATTAAGGAGCTTAATTTGCTAATGAAACTAAACAACGCGCAGCACATAAACATGCGAAATACACTAAATAAGAATATTTTCGCCCCATACAAAGATAAGGATCATCTTATGCATTTTGTAAGTTGCGCTAATATTTATTTATCTTATTTCACAAACAGGTTTAATTTCATTAGTTCAGTTTCATGGTTACAAAGCGCCCATTTAGTAATGTCCATTATGTATATTACACTTTGTATATACAGCACATATTATTTGAAGATACATTAGGTATATTGTAATATCAGTAAGTCTCAATTATTTTTAAATAATATATATCATACTCGTAAATAAGACCAACTGTAGACGTAAAATCATTGTAATCAATACATAACCGGTTCACTTTCAAACTTTCCGCCACTTGTGCTTGCATTCTTTTAATATTGTAATCACTTATAAATATAGATTATCTGTATTGTCATTCTGATCGTTCATTGGTCAGTTGATTCTTAGCGATTCCGGGAAGGAACAGCGAAGTGTCACTGTGTAAAATGTGCTAAAATAATCATCAGTAAATAATAAAATAAAATAAAATAATAATAAAAAAGGTTTTTATTCACGTAGACTTTAAAAAGCGCTTGTAAATAGTCAGAACATGTTTGTAGTAATATAGTTGTATACATTAGATATTATTTCTAGTAACATAGATATTTAGGTACATCTTGTATGAAAACATTTATAAAATTTATATCAATCAAAAAACCGGCCAAGTGCAAGTCGGACTCGCCCATGAAGGGTTCCGTAACAGCAAGTATTTCAGTTGATTAAATGAAAGCAAATTGCGGTTTACGATTTTTGACGTATTAAAAAAAACTACTTGCTAGATCTCGTTCGAACCAATTTTCGTTGTTAGTTTGCATAGTAATGTACATCATATATATTTTTTTTAGTTTTATCATTCTCTTATTTTAAAAGTTACAGAGGGGGGGGGGGGGGGGACACTCATTTTACCACTTTGGAAGTGTCTTTCGCGCAAACTATTTAGTTTAGAAAAAAATTATATTAGAAACCTCAATATCATTTTTGAAGACCTATCCATAGACACCCTAAATGTATTGGTACGATGAAATTTTTTTTTTAATTTCTATGATGTTCTATGTATGGGGACCCCCCAAAATTATTGTTCTTTTTCTATTTTTGTGTAAAAGTCTTAATGCGGTTCACCGAATACACCTACTTACCAAGTTTCAACAGTACAGCTCTTATAGTTTCGGAAAAAAGTGGCTGTGACATATGGACGGACAGACAGACAGACATGACGAATCTATAAGGGTTCCGTTTTTTCGCCATTTGGCTACAGAACCCTAAAAAGGAATTTCATTGTGTGTACCGTATTCATCAAATCATCGCGCCACCGTTCAATCATCAACAAGGAGTTTGGGAGACGGCCTCATTTCAACCAGGAACCCATGAGTCAGATGCCACCCTAGCTACGGCGTCATCGGTGATCCCGTGCAACTGATCACACCCTCTCTTAGAATTCTGTCCTTTTGCTACAGCGGCCCCCTGAGCTGTGGCCCGAACCCCAAAAGCGTGACCTCAGGTATTAGTCGTTTAATTTAAGCTACTGGTTAAGAGCCTTCTGCGCTAGCCAAATGCTCATTGCCTTCAATTCTTTAATTTTAATATAGTACAACTAAATTTCAAAATAATAGATTAGTAACTTGTTTTTTGACGGTCACCATAGCCTAGTTGGTAGTGCTCCTGCCCACGAAGCTGGTGGTCCTAGGTTCGAATCCCGGTAAGTGCAAATATTTGTGTGATGAGCACGAATATTTGTTTCTGAGTCATGGATGTTTTCTATGTATTAAAGTATTTATCTATCTATATAAGTATGTATATCGTCGCCTGGTACCCATAGTACAAGCTTTGCTTAGTTTGGGGCTAGAATGATATGTGTGACGTTGTCCCTAGATATTAATATTGTTATCTATACAAATAAAAATCAATGCCACTTTTCGTTGTAATGTTATAACTCAACAACGCCTTTACCGATTTGGCTAATTTTGGTCTTGAATTATCCGTAGAAGTCCTGCACGTAGTGAAGCACGTACCGGACCGCTAGTTATTACTAAATATAAAAGAATTTTTAAATCCGTAAATCAATCGATACAAATAAATAAAATTGGAGTGTCTGTTTGTAATATTGAAATAACCGGTTTTTACTACATAAATATGAATATGTATACGTTACATACACCAAAATAACATTTTTTACAATTTTTGTCTGTCTGTTTGTTCCGGCTAATCTCTGAAACGGCTGGACCGATTTTGACGGGACTTTTATTGGCAGGTAGCTGATGTAATAAGGAGTAATTTAGGCTACTTTTATTTTAGAAAAAGTCTTTTATTGTACTAAACAGCGAAATAAACTAATTAACACGCGGACGAAGTCGCGGGCACAGCTAGTTCAATATAAAAATCTAGTTGAGTTTATGGGTAGAGTTATCCTTGTAGCAGAGTTGTATAAGCTGGTCAGTAACTACTGTCTTTACGACTATGGTCTTAGGACTGCCGCCCAAAGTACAGAGACAGAAATGAAACCTCGTTGAAGATAACTAGGTAGATATTTCTCGAAGATCGTAAAAACCGGATACTTGCTTATAATGGCCACAGTAAAAGAATTAAATAAAGTTTCTGATTTTACGATTGAATTTTTGAAGTTATACTTCTTTTGGCGCGATGGAGAAAAATGATGAGAGTGAATTTTTACGATGCGCGCGCACACCGACACCAAAAAATTTAACAGCATGAAGTTAGTTTTAGGTGGTATGACAGTGAATTTTTACGATGCGCGCGCATCGTAAAAATAACAGCATGAAGTTAGTTCTAGGTGGTATGAAAATTGATAACTATGTTCAAGTTGTATAATAAGAAGTATAACTTCTAACGCGTGTACATAAGTACACACAAGTTTTTTATACAATTTTACGATATCCAATAAATATGCTGACTTTAGATGACCAGAATACTACTTTGTTATATTCAACATTACTTCTAACTAATGTTTTATAAAGAACTCTATAACATATTAGTTCGAAGAATTAAAAGCGACATAACTGTAAAGAGTTCAGGCTCTTCACGTGTTTTAGGAGGCTTTTTCTATTAGGCCATTTCTAGAATATTGGTAAGAGTATTGGTACAATAATAGCCGAATCAATGTCCCAACGGCCATCTGATCCCAAACTAACCAGAGCTTGTGCTATGGAAACCAGATACCTGATAAACTTACGTATACTACTTTTCTTTTATAAATACATACTTACATAGATAATTACACCCAGACTCTAATTACACCAAGACATACAGACATGTTCATGCACACAAACATCTCTTCTGGGTGGGAGTCGAACCCGCGAACTGTGTCCTGAAAGGCAAGTGTTTACCAACCACGCCAACTGACCCGTTAATCGACATACTGACAACATCCCCCGCAAGTTCCAATTATTTATTTTCTGTTTTCGTGGTTGGCAAACGCTTGCTTTTCTCGCCGGAGGTCGTGGGTTCGATTCCCACCCAGGACAGATATTTGTGTGCATGAACAGTTAGTCTTTAGTCTGGGTGTAATTATCTATAAAAATATGTATTTACAAATAGAAAAGTAGTATATGGAGTATATCAGTTGTCTGATTTCCATAGTACAACCTCTGTTTAGTTGGGATCAGATGGCCGTGTGTAAATAATGCCCCAGAATATTATTTATTTATTATTATTTTGTGCCGTCTTCTAACGGGACCCAAAATATTCCATCCTCCTTAAGAGAATGAAATTGAAAGTGATGCGTATGCACACCGGCTATGCCCTAACTGATAAATTGCGAGTGAACAATCAAACTAACAACATAATTCAATAACCGACGTGGGTTGATTTGTTGTTGTTCGTTGACCCTTATGTCCCCTCACCTCTGTGTTGGCTTAGCGGTAGCGTGTTGGACCGCATAGAATTAGGTTGCGGGTTTGATTGACGGATCGGGCTTAATTTTGAAGTGAAAACTTGAAACGCGCGTTGAGTTATTTTTGCGTCAGCAAAAAGTGTGAAATTTCCATGAGGTATATGTTTACTGCGTCATCGTGACCGCACGCTTCACGTGAGGTATGTATGTACTATGTATATGTATATGTGTACTTTTTGTCACCGAACGCTTTCCATGAGCTATATATTTAATGTGTATACAACATGTAACGTAATTAACGCACACCCTCAAACACCCGAATTTGAATATTATGTTGAAATCATAATACACTCACTGAATTTTTAATTTAACATGTATATGCATTGTTATTTACTAAATAAGTTTCTTGAAATAAAGTTTATTTTTCTTTATTTTGTATTGAATGATGCAATTTGTATGGATACAAATAAAACTGCAATTTTTAAAGTCTTATTATTTGACTTACGGTCCATTTCAATTTATTTTGACTGTATAGGGTTAATATGACAATAATTTCCGTAGTTTTAATTATTTTGAATAAAAAAATAACTTTTATTAAAAATGATATAAATCGATTCAGTTAACGATTCTGAACAAACTATTTTCAGGATGTGCGTTAATTAAGTTGCATGTTGTATATGTGTACTTTTTAGGTGAACAAAAAAGCGTGAAACTCGCGTCATCGTCACCTAACGCTGTCCATGAGCTATGTATATGTGCATATACTGTGTATATATGAGTATTTTTTGGCTGAATAATAAACGTGAAACTCGTGTCATTGTCACCGAACGCTTTCCATGAGGTATATGTACCTATACTGTGTATATTTGTGTACTTTTTGTTCACCTGAAAACTAATAACGCACGGAGTTATATCTATGTATATACATAGATATAACTCCGTGCGTTATTAGTTCACATGATACGTGTACAAATAGGACATCTACATGTAAAGTGTGCACTATTATAGTGTAGATTATTTAGATTAGAAGTGTAAAAAATAGAATTGACTTATATCGGCAGTCCCCAAACACTGCCCCCCAATTTTTTTTTTACTATATATGTGACTTTAGTATTCAGATTAGGAGTACAATATCTGTAAATAATATTTTTTTATTTTTTCAATTTAGTTAAACTATCATGGGGGCCGTCTGGCCCTATCCCTTGCCTAATGAGTTTTGCCATTATGGTGTAGTGTGGACGCTATCGTCATCTTTCTGAGATTACGGGAAGCCAATTCTTCACCTATTAGTTCGCGTATATACATTACGAAAAGGGTAGAACATTCTCTGACCAAATCGGAGACGTTCTCAAGAAAAGCCATGTCCGAAGTACCCTAAACCAGCGAGCATGTATGAAGAATATAATGCCAGTAAATGAGGCGAAAGAGGTGTGCAAGGATCGTGACAAATGGAAGTCCGTTGTCTCTGCTTTCCCCTCTGGGAAACGTACCGTAATATCGAACATATGTATGCAAATTACAAAAAGGGTACAGGGTAAATATTTTGTCTAAAATAGTTACTTCTATTTTTGGATTTTACTTGAGATTATTTATTTTTAATTATAAACAATAATTCGAATATTTTTAACAATACTTCAAGTATTTTTACCGACTTCAAAAGAAGGAGTTTATCGAGTTAGACTGTACGTTTTTGATGTGAAACATCTATAGCCGCACGTAAAACAGATTTCTGGCGTGGCGACGCATGCCGTGGTATATTTTTTTATTTTTTTAGTTCCTATCACAATATTATGTTCTTTTCGACTTCGACTTCGACTTCTACTTGGACTTTGACTGCGACTTATACATCGACTTCGACTTGGACTTCGTCTTCGACTTCGACATGACTTCGACTTTGACTTCGACTGCGACTTATACTTCGACTTCGACTTCTACTTGGACTTCGACTTGACTTCGACTTTGACTTCGACTGCGACTTATACTTCGACTTCGACTTCGACATGACTTCGACTTTGACTTATACTTCGACTACGACTGCGACTTATACTTCGACTTCGACTTCGACTGCGACTTATACTTCGACTTCGACTGCGACTTATACTTCGACTTCGACTTGGACTTCGTCTTCGACTTCGACATGACTTCGACTTTGACTTCGACTGCGACTTATACTTCGACTTCGACTTCTACTTGGACTTCGACTTGACTTCGACTTTGACTTCGACTGCGACTTATACTTCGACTTCGACTTCGACATGACTTCGACTTTGACTTCGACTGCGACTTATACTTCGACTACGACTGCGACTTATACTTCGACTTCGACTTCGATTGCGACTTATACTTCGACTTCGACTTCGACTACGACATGATTTCGACTTTGACTTCGACTGCGACTTATACTTCGACATCGACTTCGATTTCGACTTGGACTTCGACTTCGACTTCGACTTCGACTTCGATTTCGACTTCGACTTCGACTACGACTTCGACTTCGACTTCGACTTCGACTTCGAATTCGACTTCGACTTCGACTTCGACTTCGACTTCGACTTCGACTTCGACTTCGACTTTGACTTCGACTTCGACTTCGACTTCGACTTCGACTTCGACTTCGACTTCGACTTCGACTTCGACTTCGACTTCGACTTCGACTGCGATTTATACTTCGACTTCGACTTCGACTTCGACTTCTGCATATTACTTTTACAAAATAATGTCGATGTTTCACATCTGCCAGACGTCCCGTGACGGCTCACATTTTATTTTTGTTTACGAACATAATATGTTATCTTATTTCTTGTCTCGTTGTCTGAAATCTGATGTTGATAATTATTTTCTTAATACATAGTGAAAGCTTTCGGAAGTTGGTCCTGTGAATGTGTGTTTTAACTGTAATTATGTTATTTCTCGTTATTTCGTTTTATTCTCGTTATTCTTAAATTACCATTAAAGAGTTTTTGAAATTATTGAGAATAAAAAACGCTTTGTAAAATTCTATTAGATTCTACAAAAACTAAAGTATTTTGTGTGTTATTCTAAGCAGGCATGTTAAGCAATTTCTCCATTGCGGGTATACTTTTTACAATTAGAATTATTGTTAAAATTACAATAAGAATTACTGTAAAAAGTATACCTACTATGGTGCCAGTTGTTACCAAAACTATGTATGCAAATAATTTTAAGTATTTAATTATATGTTTCAGTTTTTTCCGGTTGTCGAACAGTGTAAAACCAAATTTTTCAATAAACGTTTTTTTATAGGTTTTGGCTTTTTAAGCTATACCGTGCTATACTTACGAGGCTTGCTCCAAATTAAAATACATAGATCCTTTTCGTACCAATTTCAAAAAGCATACAGTTGTATTGTTGATAAGCAGTTATTATTGCCTAAGGACTCTTGCGAAACCGACTTGCCGAATCGGACACCAAATATTGGGACACAATGTCCGAATTGACACTTTTAAATTTAAATAATTTTTCATTGACAGTTCGGACAGTCAGCTACAAAAGTGTTAAAATATAAATAGTGGAGAAAACCCGTTTTTTAAAACTGTTTTCGGTTGGTTTTAAGGCAACCTCTTTCGGTAATATCATACATCGGTAATTTCGATAATATCATTGTGTCCGAATCGTCAGCAAGTCGCGAAACCTGTGGCATCATTCGTGCGTTCGATCAATATTACCACACTTAATATTCGAATATGGTCTGGAAAAGAGAACGATAGAGTGACAGCATTTTTTTTTATTAAATATAAAATAATAATAACACTGGTTTAGTTACGGAACCCTAGAAACATGTATTATGTACTTAAACAGTACGTCCTATGAATCCCTTCCATCGCATTCATTAGATGATTGCGACCACCAATAAGCAGATTGCCTTGAATAAAACGCGATTACAATAATAATATTAAGTCCAGTTTTTACAAACTCGAAGTCCCATTTACCGGTTTAGAAGGATGCGAACTAGAATTTTATCTCTCTTGTGATGGGATGAGGTATTAAATAAACGGATCTAGATAGTCACAAACCTACGTCAGTGCAGAAGGCTGTTTTGATTAAATTTAACTGTCTATCTTCATTGCGTGGTTACATGTGAAATGCAATTTGTTTGTTACTATCCCTTTAAAGTGTTGGTGATTGTAGAGAACAAAAGATGTATCTGGAATCAGGTCAGTGTGGTATAGCAACTAGTCTAGATTTTGTTAGTTTTTTTTATAATGATATCCTGGGACATTTTACACGCGGCCATCGGATTCCAAACTGAGCAAAGCTTATACTATGGAAACCAGATATCTGATATATTACATATACTATTTTTCTTTTGTAAATACATACTTATATAGATAATTTACACCCAGACTCAAGACAAACAGACATGTTCATGCACACAAATATCTGCCCCGGGTGGAAATCGAACCCACGACCTGCGGCGTGAAAGGCAGCGTATCTACCAACCACGCCTACAGGCCCGTCAATTTTTGTCTGATTGTCTGTATATACGTCCGGGCTAAACTCAAAAATTACTGCATGGTATTACTTCAAATTTTGCATGGATATTACTAAGAGGTCGGGTCAACATATAGGCTACATATTATCACGCTATCACCTACGGGGGAGGAGCTGTGATAATTTATAAAACTTAACGCGGGTAAAACCGCGGGATACAGCTATTATTAAATAGATGTATCTGGATAGTCACAAACCTATGTTAGTGCATAAGGCTGTTTTGATTAATTTTAACTCTGTCTTCATTGTGTGATTATATACATGTGAATTGCAATTTGTTTGTCACTATCCCTTTAAAGTGTTGGTGATTGTAGAGAACAAAAGATGTATCTGGAATCAGGTCAGTGTGGTATAGCAACTAGTCTAGCTTCTATAATGAAGAATAGTAACGGGTAACTCACGTAATTAATTTTATGTTGGATTCGGCCAACGTTTCAACTTCTTCTGAATTCGCCCTGAAGATGACGTCCAGAAGAAGTTGAAACGCACAGAACCGTTGTCCGTGAACCAAATGCACGCACAGAACCGTTGTCATCGAATGAATCAAAAACTTGTGAGATAATAAACAATAACATTAAATTTCACTCAAGCAATTAGAATAACCTCTTGCTAGATGAGAAAACGATGGGTACATCCGCGTACATTTACAAAATTAACAAGTCACACAAAGTCTACCAGAGGCGACGACTGTATGAAAAACTAAAATATTATGAGTACCCCAACAGCAGTTCGACCAGTTACCGCAAGCAGCACCCGTTCACGAGTATGACGTGAGGGCCAGCCATCGCCTCCCTCACCCATGGAGGGTGTAGAACTCGTCCGAGTGAATATCTATCAGAGAACGGGCAGCAGCATCTCTCTGTGAACTATGACCATACTGCGATCGCCAACCCGTCGGCCAAGCGTCGCGATTATGGCATATCTATCACGCACTCTCGACATAACTCCACTGTGGAAATCTTTTGAGGAGGCTTTTGTGCTGCAGTGTACGTCATTCTGCTGACATGGTGATGACCCGAAGCTGATGCTGATATATAATGATAAAACACGATTTACCTTTTGTAAGTTTCGTAAGTATAATTTTTTGTAGCATAACATAACTTGGACTTAAACTACAACGGTAAAGTTTTGGAAGAAGCAAATGAAATTTCCTTTCTGGGCATTACTATTGACATTTGAGTATTTGGCGATTAACACGAATTTCTACAAAACAAACGGCTCTAAAAGCGTACCATAGATTTGTTGCCTCTAGCCTTCGATATGGAATTGTAGTATGTGGCAACTCAGTTTACTTAAATAAAAAAATTATAGCTCAAAAACAGTGCGTTAGATCTATTTGCAATGTCGCTCCATGGATCACATGTAAGCCCTTATTTCGCAAACTGTCACTCTTGACTCTCCCATGTATATATATCTTTGAAATATGTTTATTTGTTACGAGTAATTCTGAACTATTTGTTTACAAGAAAGATGTATTTAAATTTAATACTCGCTACCCTGATAAACTTGTTCTCCCGCTGTTAAAGACTGAATTGTGCAGTCGAAATAGCTATGCTATGTCGGTACCCATATATATTCACTTACCTCGGGGTGTACGAGATTTACCTTTAAATAAGTTCGGGATTCAACTTTTTAAATGGTTGAAAGAACAATGTTTTTATTCTGTAAATAAATCAGGCATTTAACTTGTTGGCTAGGTGTTCAAGGGATTCCAGGGGTCCCAATTAGATATTTAGCCTTTAAGTTGAAGGATCAACTTAAACGTTCAACGTGTAATTTATTTTGTACGACGATTACTAGCCTTTAAATAGTGGTCGAAGTCGTCAAACGAACTGGCTTAAAATCAGGTTGTTGTATATGGTATTATAATGTTCCATATCAAGTCTTGTAGGAATAAGAAATGAATAAGATACACATAATATTTATTATAGGAACGAAGTTCCTTATCGCGCGTTGTGAAAGGGGGCTAGACGGAAAAAATTCTTACGAAAAGTTGTCACGACACTTTTTGCAGCTGTGCGGCGTGCGCATGTTTCTCTGTCTGTCTCACTCTCTCACTCTCTCACTCTCTCTCTCTCTTATAGAAAGCAAGCCAGATATTTTCATTTCTATTTCGCATTGAACAGTGTGGTGTCGTGACGATTATTTTTGTGGAGTGTATACAGGTTTTTTGTACAAATTAAATAATAAGAAATAACTTCGTTCCATCCGGGTGTCCCTTGACACCTCTCAAGTTTTTTATTTTATTTCATATTATCAATAGTTATATTTTTTGTGAATTTTTATTTCAATATTATTATTAATGTGAAATAAATGAATTTATTATTATTATTAAGTAAGAGAGTTTGTAGGTTCGATGACAAATCTTTAAGTGATTAGCATTATTATTAGTTCTGTGTGAAATTTATTTATAATACAAACGTATTTAGATAAAAGATAATGTTTCTCAGGTGTCTGGAAGTCATAGAAGAGAATAGGTACACTTTATTGCACTAGAAAATACCGCCAACTCCTAGACTTTGGGCTAATACTGAGAATGATAAGGACGAACACACTTCTCAAAATCAAAGGAGTGGCAAGGAGCCAAATACAGGTTGATATATATTTTGAAAGAGACAAAGAGATAACAAACGGGTTAAGCTACGGTGAATCCTTTTAGGTCTGCAAAATTTATTGTTGGTAGCGCCATCTATCGATATCGCTTAGCAACTGCTTGGCTGTCCACACTCCACAGTTTTCGTAAACGTGTATTTAAACTTACAACTCTCCGCCAATTTACACATTATTTTTAAATTAAATTTTGACATGTGCCTAATAAATAAATTGTACATTTCAATAGACAAATGTTTAAATCACAATGTGCTGACTAAGATTAACGATATGTGTCTTATTTGAAATGTAGATTTTAATGCATGTAACTTCAATTTCTACGTTGTATTCGCTTTTTATTATATTCTTTTTTATTTTACTCGTATAGGTAACGCTTTCGACGTGGTCCCATATATTTTCTTCAAATGAGTTAAGTACTGATGTCATAAAGAAAAATTTAAAGTCTCATGTAGTGTTTTAAAACAGTAATTATTATCAATCCGACATCTGCCCGCTGCAATATTTTCAAAAGTCGATGAAAACGTTGCAAACCACGTAAAATTTACCGTAACAGAAATTTTGGCAGCGCATTACGCATGCGCAAAATACACTAAAACAAAAACTTTTACTTGTCGCCTACAGTTGAACTAAGCCCGCCTGTGAGAATGTAAACAAACGGAGATTTTGAAAATATTCCACCAAAAATAACATTTTTTTTTCTTTTACAATAAACGTGGCGCAAAACTATGGCAATGGCTGGAATTATTATTACGGTGATGGAAATTAAAGGTAAGCAAATCTTTTTAATTTTACCTCTTTGAGTGCGCACTTATAAATTATGCCTACAATTTTATGAAATTAAATAATTAATTTTCATTAAACTTTTTACCATGGAAAATTAAAAAAAAAAAAATTTACTAAATCTTCAGGCATTGAACATAGGCTTAAATTATTTGCATTATGATAGAAATTGATAGTAAGTATTTTGCTTTGTATTATGCAGTTGTGAATTTACGCTTCGATATTCTTGTAATAAATTAACCAATTTTCATAAATTTTCAACAATGTTGTATTTAGTAGGTAATAATAATAAGTAGCTACACTTTCTTGCCTGAAATAATTTATAATCCAGAAAAATAAGCAACAGTAATGTTAACTTAATAGGTATCCTTTTCACTAATAGCAATATCGTCTAGGCAGCCAATAAAAACGTTAATTTGGAGACCGAGTGTCAAATTATAATCAAATTAAGAAACATAAATATTATTCTTGTGAAGTATATTTAAACCTAATGTTAACTAAACTGAAGTAATAATTGACTGCAGCTTAACGTAACGTTTGCAGTTTGTCTAGGAGGCTTTAACTGCTTTACCGCACAATAATGACTGCACAGTATTGTCATTGTAGTACATTGTAGTACAAAATTATCTGAACAAAATCGGACTTGAGTTTTGAGTTTATGATGCTACTGGGCGGCAGTTTCATTGTTAATATTTTTTACACTTAACACTTACGCACTCAACACCTTCAACTACATTTCACCACCACACTGTTTTGTCGCAATTTATGATAATTATTATTGAATATATATATATATGTATAATGACAGTATAATGACAGTAATCGAGGCAAAAGAAGTATGCAAAGATCGTGACAAATGGAAATCCGTTGTCTCTGCCTACCCCTCTGGGAAACAGGCGTGAGTCTATGTATGTATGTATGTATGTATGTATATATATGTAACACATAAGGACGTAAAGTATTGATATTTTGCGTTTAATTTTCATATTCCACAGTAGCTGTTAATTCCAGTTGCCAATTAATTTACTACTGCGTGTTTGACTTCTATAAATACAATCACCCCGTTTCATTTCATGGGGGACGTAGAAGTCACACCTAGGGGCATATCTCCTAGAGAACGGGCAGTAGCGTCTCACTGTGAACTATGAGTAGGTACAGACACCAACACATCAAGCTACCCAATCTGTCAAATTTCCCCAATTGAAAGTGAACCTTATGCGTATGTGATAAAGTTGAAAATCTATAAAAGAAATGTGGCAGATTGGGGTAGCTAGATGTGCTGGCGTCTGTACCGTAAAACGATCACCAACCCGTCTGTCAAGTTTGACGACTGTGGCATATCTCCTAAATTATGAATACAATGCCATTATGGAGATCCCTGAGGAGGTCTTTTTCCAGCAGTGGAGGTCTAACGGCTGATATGGTTAAAATGAATTTAAAAAATTAATATTTTTTGTAGGTGTCAATTCGACTAAAATTTCAGTTATTACCTGACGATTTTATTTAAATATACACATCATAATAATAATCAATATATTTATAATTATTTTATTTATTTAGAAAGAGATTATTTAATTTAATATAATATATTTTAAATTAACAAATAATACTTATAATTTTTATAAGTTGTCCCTAATTATAAAAATATTTGGTCATCTCAAGACAAAGTCTCTCTCTCAAGACAAAAGTCTCTCACGACCGCCGCGCGCCGTGCCGTGACTCGGTCGGTGCCTTCTATTCCAAAGGTGGCAGATTTGAATCTTGAAAAAGTCAAATATTTGGGTTCATAAACATGTCCATTTGACTCGGTCTGCATGTTTTCTATGTATTGTATGTATATATTTACATAAATAAAAGTATATAAGTATTCCTATTCGTTGTCTTTTAACCTAAGTACAAGGTCTATCTATTTTGAACTAGATGGCGCTATGTGATATGTCCCGGCTATTTATTAGGTATTCTTTCACCGCTTCACTGGACAATATTGCTTATATGTGTCTAAATATATTATATGTAATGTGTTTCTTTGTTTAAAATTACACTTTAAAGCAATCTCAGATATACGTATATATGAAGATTTTTATTAATTTATAACAAACGCCTCTAAAGTATTTTCGCTCTTGTTTATCATTCTGAATATCAATATTGCATAAAAATCATGCGAGCTTTTTTGTAGTATTGTAATAAAACTATTATAGAAAATGTACAAAAACTTACATGTCGTAGTCATATATTTTTTAGTTCGGATAAAAGATTAGATAATTTAATTTTAAATTGGTATTAAAAATTAAATTATACAATCTACTTCTGTACCAAAAATTAAAGATACACTATGAGCAACCAAAGAATTAAAAAAAACATTAAATTATTAATAACATCCTTGTTTAATAGCTCTCGTTAATCTGCTATGTAACTTTAATAATTACATATATAATCAAGAAGTAGTTAATGTAATGTAATTTTGTTTGTAATATCCGAAGTTAAAAATATTTAAAAGATTTTGACAATTTAAATTAAAATTTAGTTGTGAATCTACTCAATATTTTAAAATACAGATAATTTGCGTTAAAAATATTGAGCACATTTATTAGATAATTGTAAATTAAATTAAATTCAAATTAAATTAGTTAAATAGTTATCTATTGCATAAGTTATCGAAAAAATTTAAATCACGTTTTATTTATTTTTTTTATCGATTGTTATGCATTTTTACAACATTAAAAAGGAAACTTTTTTTTAACACAATATTTAATACTACCTGTGAAAAGGTGACAATTAGCTTATAATAACCCAGTATATCTCGAAATATAAAACATTAAACCTGTTTTTGTAGCTCGTCTATCTTTTTTTTAGGTTTTTGACATTTATTTTCTCAAAAAGAATACAATATACACTTACATGAGAAAATAAAAATCATCCACTTAAATGTAAAATAATGGCTACAGAATACAGATACACAGGCTAAAGCTAGGATTGCTTTATTTATCTTTTTTTATTTCTATCTATAGTAAATATAAAATATTAAACATTTGTATTTACTGTGACAAATATACGCGTTTAATTTTGATTATTCTAGTTATCTTTATTATGTAGGTTTTATTTGGTTTAACTTCTACCTGTATTTACCATTATTTACTCATATAAAAATATGCACTGAAAAAATATGTCCAAAAATTCCTAAGAGGCATACATGAACGATTCATTAAACAGACAGGGCCAACTTCTGTCCGCTACCGTAACGCCGCATTGCGCAGTTCAATCCAAATCGGGCCAAACTTCACACCAGTAGAAAATAATACACATCAACGCTAAAATTGTGCATTTCAAACGAAATAATAATACAAAACCAAAATCTGTGATAAAACAATAATATTTATTATTAAAAGATTAAACATTTTGTTACGAATATTTGAAATTGGAAGGATATTTTGAAGACATTGTTTTTATAGTGGATATTGCGAAGCGTGAAATCTGGTGAGTTCCATTTTTAAAAACTGTTTATAAATTAAATATCTAATAGATAGAAACGACTTAAAATACCAATTACTTAATTTATGTATTTATATCAATTGTTTTTTGTCGAAACTCTACAATATTATTGAGAATTTAAAGGTTATTTTTACGTCCTTAACTGTTGCTACTGTTGTTTTATTTTATATAAAAATCTTAACTATTAGTAGTAATTTGCTGTGTTAAATCAAGTGCATATAAATATATATAAAATTAGATCAATATTTTTCACACACACACTAATGAGTTCAATTACAGAAAGGTTTAACTAGGTACGTTTTTAATAATAAAACGCATTCGAGTGCAAATACGAATAAATTTTCATTTAAGAATATTAGCATTATATTTATTGCCATAGTTTTTTATAATTAATGTAAGTACTTAACTTTTTAATATTATTTTGATAAATTGAAGTTTACGTGTTGAACATCATGCCAAAAATTTTAGAACTAGTTCTATAATTAGATCTTAATCAGCATCATTACGTTTGCGTAAATAGCACATGTCATGTCCAATACTCAACATTGCGTGTACATTTCATATTATAGTACATTCGGACGTTGACACATTTATAAAAAAAACCTCCCAGTCTTTACTTGCCCGCACTGCAGCGTCGATCGATCGCCGCAAAACGCATGCGCAAAACATAGACGTTTACGTCAGTGGTTTAGGAACGCGGGTCGGAAGTCGACATGCCGAAACCGACACCCGTTGAGGACTTGGTTGTCCCTCCACAGGACACGAAAATATGTGGAACAATTTGCATCTGTCAGATGACAGCAGTGTTAAGTGCGGTATCTTTAGTGTACCTAACAGTGGCTATATACATGCCTTATACTAGAGCTATCGCGTCCGGAATCGATCCTACACCGATTATGTGTACAACCACAAGAGCTGTTAACAAAGACAATTGTGATTGGGGATCCTGTGGCGAGTGGTGTTTAAGCAAGACCTCTGGTGCCTGCATCCAAATCTACGTCAACGTCAGGAAGAACGGCACTTCTTTACTTTTATCAGAATGTGGGAGCGCAGCCAATAAGACTTGCTTCGGTATCGACCAGGAAAATGCTAAGAAGTACCATTGCATAAGAGATGAATGTCGAAACTTGACCGGAACTTTCAATTGCACTGAAGGGAAGTGTATCAACATTACTGACGCTTTTGAGTGTGCGTTTCGAGACACGGATCCACCGTTAAAATGTTCTGGAAGGAGAGGGAAAATAACATGTATAGACGTTCAAGGCTTGTTTTCGTGTAATAGAGGAACTTGTAGAAAAATAAGAACACCGTACAATTGTGATCGTAGATGCGTTGATATCCCAACCCGCAATAAAAACGTTATAGTATTAAGTGGCGATAGAGTATTTTTAGCAAGATGTGCGAAGCTACTACAAGAAGATGGTGGGGAAATAGTTTGGACTGATTCTGGTGAAGAAGTGTTGATGTTGTCTTGTCATGCGGTACACAATGGAACTACGGGAGTTGTTGCTGTTGATTGTATTAACGCTGCTTTGCTTCCACGAACAGATATCGCGGACTTGACCAACTTCACGTACCTTCAATATTTGTACCAATCCAGAGCTACACCGAACCGTGTGATTGCACCATCTGAAGTAGAACTAACTTTGGCAAATGACAGCCGCCTGATGATTAATTTAGAAGGATGTGTTAATACATTGGCTGATGAATGCAAAGAATTCCTTAAAGATTACGGTCGCGATGGCACTGATCATAATGCTAAAGCACGTTTCCCTTGCTTCTATACTGAGAATAATCCTGATACAGTTGTGGCTAGATTTGACCTTGATTCTACCTATCATCAGTTTGTAATTGCTTTAGTACTGCCAACGGTGCTGGTCGTAGTTTCTTGTATAACACTGATGTTGTGTCAAAGAACTGTTGAGGTTGGTGATGATGCAAAGATGCGGTTTAAATGCAAAGTTGGTAAAACTGATATGGCATTGAGTCCAAACGATCCTGTTTCTCCACTCTGAGATCAGTCACGTAAGCAAATTAATTTTCTTTTTAAATCTACCAATGAATTACTTATTACTTTTAGATATGCCTTTTAAAATTGAATTGCAGATTTCATGCTAGTGGTATTCATGAGGTTCAAATCCTGGATAGGACCAAAAAGTGGTTTTGTATTATTTTCTGAAACAGCTGAGTATCAGGCCGAAGTTTGGGTGTTGCCGCAATTACCTACACCCCCGTGACTTGAAGAACATGCCGTCAGTACTGCACCTGACCTCTTTCCGGTCGTGTCACTAGTCGTCCCATCGGATCATGAGAGTAATAGAGCCGAAAGTGACCCTGTGTTTACAAACACTTGTGCAGATAATATGTTCCATGCAGATGACTAGTCTCCATTCCGACTAGCCGGCGTAGCCGAAATTCGACCAGGGGGACATTATTATTATTTACTGACAATATGTAGTAAAAATATTAGACTTAAACTAGATAATTAAACATAATCTCTTGACAATAACTTGATACCAGCTAGCTAAATATCATTTCTGTAATAAAATAAATTTTATAAATGTTTTCATACAAGATGTACCTAAATATCTATGTTACTAGAAATAATATCTAATGTATACAATTATATTACTACAAACATGTTCTGACTATTTACAAGCGCTTTTTTAAAGTCTACGTGAATAAAAACCTTTTTTATTTTATTTTATTTTATTCTAGCAGTTCTCGCGGACTTTGTTCCGCGTTATAAATATTTTTGTCCCTGCCTGTTTGTCCCGCAACTTGGATTACATTATTTTTATTTTTTATTTAAAACTTTAGCACAACGATGTACAAGGCGGATTTAATGCCAGAGGCATTCTTTACCAGTCAACCTTACGGTGATGCAGAGAAAAACTTGGTAGGTGCACTATTATTCAAGTTTAAGTAAAGATGCGTTATTAATTTTGGTATTTTTCATAGCCTATGACACTCCACAATAACGTAGCTTTCTATTAGTGAAATCATTTTAAAAATCAGTTCAGTAGATTCAGAGATTACCCCTTACAACGTCACAAACTCACAAACGTTACCTCTTTATAATATTATTATAGATTTATCCGTTGATTACGTTCGATTAGGTTACTTACACTTATTAGTACCTAATTTGAAACGAATTTAGTCAATGAGAGCTGGGATTCCAATGGTATCCTGTTTAAAAAATAAGAGCTCCTCTTACTATTGATTATTGATTTCGGTTACATTCGGTATACATAAATAAATAAATATTAACTACAGATAAATTACACCCAGACTGGCCCAGACACAGAACTAATAATTTATCGTGCTCATCATACAAAGATTACCCCAGGATGGGTATCGAACCCACGACCTCTGGCTTAGCAGTCAGGCTCACTAACCACTAGACCAACAGGCCATTCTAATTAGAACCAGTATTATTTTTGTTCAGATTTTCGCCCCAAAACTAAAATGTCACAATTATCATCCTTATGTCCTCTTCATAAGAGCTATGTTAGAAAGAAATATAATGATATCAAAATTAGTGTAGCTGGTAATGCATAGAAACTTTAGTAGTGACAATTTTTTTTTTGGCGCCAAATACAAAGGGAAATTAAGCGAGGATAGAACCCGTCGACCAATTATTGGACCGCTGCGCATAATTGATGTGGTATTATAAACAGTTTTAGTAGATTGACAGTTCTATGTGTATCCTGTTCTTTCAATACGATTTATGTTAGACAGAATCACAAGCAGAATTCGCAGTAGTAATAACTATTAACCATATTTAGCACCACTAAATATTCTTTCGTTAGTAATCAAAATCACACAAACAGTGGGAAATCGCATAATATAATTACGTAAACCTAACATATGTTTGTGGCTGGATCAAATCTGAATATTGAAACATCATTTGTTATGCGCTCTTCCTCCTCTCTCCTAAAATCTCTCTAAAAGGCTGTACTCCCATAGTTAGTATCGAATTTTTTACTACTAACTTATTCTTCTTTTGTATAATTATTTTTACTATAAATTGTGGAATGCAATAAAAGATAGACATTTTATTATAATTTTCAACATAAAGAATTTTTGAAGTGAAAACTTCTTTAGGTGCATTGAGCACCTTTTAGGTGAACAAAAATCATGGAATTCGCGTTAGTCTCCGAACACTATCCAAGAGTAAATAAATAAATAAAATTTGTATTAAATATGTATAGTGTGTATATATGTGTGTAGGTACTTGTTGGGTTAACAAAAAGCGTGAAACTCGCGTCGTCACAGCATGCTTCTCATGAGCTGTATGTATACTGTGAAATTATTTTTATTATAAATAATTATCTAATAGCGCGACGATACAATTCACAAGTTAATTAGTCTTCACGTCTAGCGTACCCGATTTTTAATTGATTTTTAAACAGTCATGACTAATATACTAAACATTTGTTACAAAATCACGGCACTAAAAATAACTTATGTGCATAAACCTCGAAGTAATACATTGCTTTAGTGTAATCAATAATCCTAATTATACCTAAAACCTTGACATGGTTACGTGACTAAGGCTGTTTTTGTACTGAATAATTTAATACTAATTTAGTATGATAATTTTGGTTTGAGCGCCAAGTTTACGAATTTCACCTCAAATAGTAAATAATTTTTCGTTTAAGGTGTTTTACTTTCACGATCAGTAGGATTTGGATTTTACGTAAGTGTGGTCTACACTTGTGCTAGATTTTATTCTTGACTGTGATTATTATTGCAGTGACATAGTTATATATTCCTTATGTGTCTTACTTAACTGTATCTTGTGACTCTCGGTAGTTTAATCATATTATATTATATAGATATCCATATTCATATTCGTATTTATTTATTCATAACAGAATATTACACGACAAAAGTCATTACCGATAATGTCACACTTAATGAAATTATACAAAATCTAGCAACACAAATAATACTAAATAGAGTGAAATAATAATTCATGTCATTAACTATATTGACATGACTGCACGTGTAGCGCAGCGGCTAAGACAGTCGCCTCGCCGCTTCGTGTCACGGGTGCGAGTCCCGCGCTGGACAACTATTTGTGTTACCCATAAATAGTTGTTCTGAGTCTGGATGTAATTTGTGTTCGTCTATTATATGTTTGTAAAGTACCCAGCGAGTCAAGGAATAGATTGTCTTTAAAAAAAAAATGAAATTAATGTTTCTGCAATCCATAATATATAGGTATCCAATGTCTAGTATATATAGGTATATGGCTCTGTATGACACTGGATATGGATACCATTAAAAAAATCGAAAGCACATAGAAGTTCAGCTTTAAGTAAAACCGATTTAAACAAAATTTATATGACGATTTCGAAAGCATTCCATAAAGAATAAATAAATAATTTACAAAATCTGTTCGCACGCAGCGGATAAATAACATGCACAAAAACTACAGTAAAATTGATACTTGCTTGTTTTGAAGTCGGTTAAAAATAAACAGTACTATAACTACTATATATATATATATATATATATATATATATTGATATGTAACATTTTTGGGACTAATTTGAAAGTATACTCTTTCGAATAAAAAAAGATATTTATAAATTGGATTATAAATGACGGTAGTTATGCAGTTAACAACAACCTTAAAAAAACTAAATAAAATATCTTGTCCTTCTTTTTTGGAGTCAGTTAAAATCTGTAATAGAATCCCAACTTCATCCTATTCAAAACAATACTTAACAATTTCTTTACTGTTAAAGCATACTACACTGAAAGAGTATTTCGAGGATAAATATATAAAATGATACCTATAACATGGTTTCTACGCACGTGCTTGGCAAAATATAAATTATTCTGAGTACTCCCATACGACCAATGTAAACTTAATTTGAATTGACATAGAATTTTAATTTAATAATATCATGTGCAATTTGGAACTTGACATGAATTTTGATTATGCATTATTCAATTATCAATATGTGTTTATATGATAATCTAAGGTTAATATGTAATAATTGTAAAGCCATATTGAATGAATGCAGTAAAGAAATTTTAATTCCCGGATGCCATTAAACAGTGCTATTGTAATTATACTAGTAGCAAAAAGTCACAGTAGTTGCAGTGAAGACCCTTGGAAGTTGGAGTTAAGAGAAGCAGCAAGGCAAGTCAGGTTGTCTGAGGTAACCCTTCCAAGGGGTCAATATAGAAAAAGCATAGGTAGTGTGCGTATGTTGGACACACATCAGTGTAATATACATTAATGACATAGTCACCGTTAAGAAGTATCTTTATATCAAAAACATAGGAGATGAACACTCTATTGTATGCGCAGTGGTTACCTAAGTGTCAGAGTTGTCAAAGTCACCCAGTAAGCCTCTGACATGGCTTAACAACTGTTGTCTAATGACTACATCTGGAATCAACAGCTTAACGTGCCCTAAAAAGCGTGAAGGAGCTCCAACATCAAATCATTTTGGCAGTGACCTATCTATAGACTGAGCTCGTGGCTAGGTATGGACAACTGGCTAAGAGCACCGGTTTTGAAGACTTGAGCACTTCGAAACTGCACTATGAAGTGGACACGTTAAATAAATTGTCTTTTTTTCTGTTTCAGGCGTTCCCCTCCTTTGTGAGGGTCCGGCTAGTTCATTAAGAGACGACTAATCTTGCTTGCAATGCTTTCTACTGGCTGACACTCCCTCCAGATGTCTACTATGAGCAGATCTAGAGCCAGCCTCTCTCCAGCTGCGTCTGAAAGATCGACGTTACCTATGGGCGCCTCCGCCGAACCTGGCAGTCCCGACTTCAAGTCTCTAGAACAACCGACGAGGGAGCAGCTATTAACCCAATTTTTTGAAAAATTCAAGTTCTACACGTCACTATGTCTCGGCACGTCAGCTATACTTGCAGTCTTTGCTTTCCTCTTTCTAATACCATTCGTCGTGGAGCCTGCTATACAGACGATATTAGCAGAATTCGTGCCAGAAGCTGGAATCTGCTCCGTCTCTGAACACGTGCACGCGGAAACCTTGACTAATTGCACATGGGCGTCTTGCAGAGAAGGCTGCACCACTGCACACACAAAATGCCATAAGATACGTGTGAATTTAGTTAGAAGACCATTTGTAGAGAATGCACCAGTGCCTACGGAATGGGATGAGACTGATTTAAAGTTTCTTATAAATCCTGAAGGGTGCGGGTATCCGCCCAGAGTAAATTGCTCGGTGTTTGCGAGCGATTACGCTGGACCGAAGGCCCCGAAGACCTTTCCTTGCTACTACAGTTTGACGAGACCTGATCTGGTAGTAGCGAGGTACTCGTGGGAGTCGACTGTTCGAGGGTTGATACTGGCACTGGTGCTGCCCACAACTGTGTTCGTGTTCAGTTTGAGCGTGCTCGCGTACTGGCACTGTCGTTGCTGCGACAGGGCGTGCAATAGGCGAGTTCACGCTGAATCCTTCGCGAGTAAAGAGGAGTAAGTAGTTTTCTATCAGTTATAAATTGGTTTTCGAACTTGAAATTTTAGTAGACACTTGAAATTTCTGTATCTTGTTAGATTTGTTTCATAATTATAGGAATAGATGAATAGTACAAACTATGGACTTTCAGGTCCTATCTCAAGTATGCAGTTGGAACATCGTAGTTTTTATGGACTTTTGTATTACAAGTACGTTTTATATTAGAATATTGCACCGTCATGAGTGACTATATATACAAAATTTTAAGTACATAATATTTGTACTTACTCACTGTAGGTAGTATATAGGTTATTTATGTTTTTCTAGATTTTTATTATCACGATATATTTACGATTTGTGCAGTATATTGTAAATGTCATGTTATGTTTGAAATGTAATGTTGTAAATGTAATGTTGTAAATGTAATGTTATAAATGTAATATTATAAATGTAATATTATATTTATGTAATGGTATAAATCTAATTGTAACTATATCGTGATCGTTATATATCAAATTGGGCTAAATGCACATAGACATAATTAGTACTAACCAAACAGGTAGTTATTGCAAAGAATGAGCACGTTCAGGTAGAAATTAATTACTAACCATTTTAATTCATATATCTTATAAAATTTACCAAAATATTTTTTTATAAAATTTATATTTATTGAAACATTGGTTTTTATTTACTTACTAAATCACAGTAATATAGAGGATGATGGAGGAGACATTAATCTTTATATTATTTAACAATAAATCTAATAATAATATTTATTTTTTTGTTTTAACTTTCAGTAGCAAGTTGCTTTGCGAGTTGGATGACGATCCAAGTGACGATGTGTTCTGACGCCGAGCATCAGCCGCCCGCCGCCGCGCCTCCCCCCGCAACCACGAAGGCTACGCACAATTGTAACTGTATACTCATAACTTTCGTAGCAACCTTGTAGCAATCGTGGCCTAATCAAAATCTACGCAGTAAAAGGAAATTGCGTAGCATAACAACATAATATTATTACAGAAATAATACTCTATGTAGCCTACTAAATCTATACGTAATGCTACAAAACTACCAAGTTTGTTTCTAGTGCTCTGTAATTTCTACGTAATTTTTGTCAAATTCTACATAAGTATTGCTACAAAAATTCAAAGTAGCACTACGTGAAATGTACATACCTAAAGCGTACTTTTACATGCAATCTACGTAGTGCTTCGTAGGATTTGTGTAGTAAATTGATTTGAAAGTTAGGTAAACTGTAGTTAAACTAAATCAAGATTGCGAACTAATTTCTTCATGCTCTCATATATAAATCTGTATTGAGTCTATGTTGTTAAAATGATGCGAAATATATCAGTGCTCTTCTAAATACATTAAACTATAACCTAGCCTAGCCAAATGGCAAGTACTTCAGTTGATCGAATAGACATTAATTGTGTAGGGTTGACATATCGCAATCTCTTAAATCATCACCTTAAATAACGTTCGTCTATTCTATCAACCGATTTGTGATTTGGTTAACAGCACTGTATTTTTTATTGCAAAGAAAAACGATAACATTATGATAATAATGACAATTGTGGCAACTAAGGTGTATACAAGATTTATTTAATAAATGACCAATAACATTACCTAATTTCCATAATAGTCCTGAAATATGTTTTAAACATCAAGTCGATTGAAAATTTTATATTGAAATGGATGGTTGTGACATTTATATTACTAAAATAATCATAAACCTTCCAATAGATTTGTCATCGTCATAATTAAAGTCTTTTAAAATACTGAGTAATTTACGATAATAATTGACAAATACAAAATATAAAAATTTCAATCGAGAATAAATACATAATATTAAAAAATCACTAGAAGCACATAGCATTCACAAGAAGAAAAATTCTTTATAATTATTAAAAAAAATGTGGAGGTGTTCAAATCGGGACAGTATTATAATATTATGAAATACGGCGGGTAGCAAGGCTTATGCTTAAAAATATATCGATATTAAGAAAATATATAACTAATAAAAAAAAATTGCGTCTCTTTATTCTAAATCTGAGCTATGCCGGATAGTATAAGTCCTTATTTTATATTTTTTTGCTTCCGGAAACGCGTGATTATTATTTTTTATTGTATAAAATTAATATAGATAGAAAAAAATATCATTCGATTGTCATGTTCAAATTCATGTACCTTAATAAATAAAATGGTAAGTCATATTTTTATCTGCATTTATTGAAGATTGCATTTACAAAATAAAATTATAACACGACAATATCATGCGTTCATTATAATATACAAATGTGAAAAGTAGAAATATTATCCACTAAATTATGCACATGCCTAAAATAGAATAAGCTATTGTAAATATATTTTTTTTATTCCATTTCATAATAAGTATATTCACATGATGCATTTTATTATATAAGTTTTTATGACACATTTTTTTATGTTTATAAGTGTGTCTAGATATTATTTTATTTACAAGTTATTTATAATAAGATACAACTTTCAAGTTTTAATTAGTATTAATGTACTAATAAAATCCATTTGTTAATTGCCATTACAATTAATACTTGATTTAAATTTGAATAATTTGTAAAGTGTTATTAATTTAATTTCAATGGCTAACTAACGTTTGATTCGGTACTAACTGTAAATTTTAAAGACTAAAAAACAAAACTTTAGCGAATTCATGAACAAAATTTGCTTTCATTCGTAACTGGCACAACGTTAGAACATAATTTATGAATCCTTGCTTTCAAATCGTCGCTTGAATGCAACAAATTATTGAAAATTAGCTTGTCTGCGCATATTGTTACAAACATCATTATACATTTTGGTGGTGGTTAGGACAATAAGGTATTAAATGAATTCCAAGAATAAGATAAATTGAGGAGATGAGCAATTTTCTAATCTTGTAACTGTTAACAACACTAATTTATGATGTGAATCATACATGTGTCGCAGTGCGTTTACTTATCGTCTAAGTACCATATATCTGTAGCACTAGCACGAGTTACCTTCGTATGAAACGGAAACTTGATTTCGAGCTCACCAAACTCGATGTAGTACGCTCGATCATACCTACAGTTTCCTTCATAATCGGTACCCTGGTGTATAATAGTAGACTGTTCACTAAGTAGAGAAATCAGCGTCCTTATATCGCGAGCATAATTCAAGCATGCTCAAAAAATATTCTAAACTTATCAAACTTTTTGCAAGAAAATATAAACCAGTGAAATAGTATTAGTTTTTAATTTCTCGCAACAAAATATTTAATTTGTAGTAACAAAATATTTTTGTATAAAACTAATATAATATTTTGTGTTCTACTCATGGTTTACGGTTCAATCTTCTCAGAATTCTACCTACCTTAAGTTTGCACGATTTATAAGTAATGTTTTGCACAACTTAATACTATTAAATGGAACACAATCATTGATTCTTTAATGCCATATTAGATTAACTGTCGAATATCACCAAATTTTCTAAATAATTATGCTTTTAGCTTTTATTACACAATTATAATTAAGTTAATAAGTAAAAAAAATATATTGTAAATATTCTGCCATTTTATGTGATATTATAAAATTAATATTTCAAAGCTTTAAATTTTGAGCGACTAATTCTATTCCGAATGATGTCTGTTGTAAATGTGTCTCATTTTTATATTAATATTTTGTTATTTTTTTTTTATTTCTTAATGTCAATTTGAAAAAGTAGTTATTATGTGTATAAGTTATTCAGAAGTATTTATTCAAATTGTATTTGTAAAATATATTCGAAAATGTTATTCGCTGTGAATTGAATGTAAATAATTATAAATAAATATTATTGAGTCTAAAATGGTTAGTATTTAGGTTATTAATAAATTTGCGAGTGATACATCAAATTACAACAAAACACAAAGTGTAAGGACAAATAAAGCTTGTTTTGTAAAATTGTTTCATTTAATGAGTTTTCCAATATTTTATAAACATCTACCAAAGGGCGAAAACTACCACCGAATGACTCTATACCAACCTACTATTCAAAGGCCTAGCCAAATGGCAAACAATTCAAATGATAGAATTGACTAATTTTGAAAATATTAGATAATATTGTAATCCTAATTTTATATCATCCCATACAGCGGCCACTTAAACATCGCTTACATGTCAATCCATAACGCATTGACATAAAACATTAACGTTTTTTATTAACATCTGTGCGATGATCTGACACGATTGCCATTTGACTAGTCTTTATAATATAATATTCTTTATTGCACACAGAAACATACATTTAAATAAAATTTTACAAAGAAAAGCCATGTACATAGGCGAGCTTAATTCATTTATGAATTTTCTTCCAGCAAACCATTAGGAGAGTGAAATTATTAAATAATGGGTACAAACAGTGTACAACAAAATATTAAATTAAAAATATTGATAAAATACACACAAATATTTACATACAATCTATATAAATAAAAAGACAAGTCCTGACTGACTGACTGACTCATCAACGCCCAGCCCAAACCCTTGGACCTAGAAAGCTGAAATTTTGCACAAATGTTTGCTTTATAATGTAGACAAGGAATAAGGAAGAATTTTTCGAAATTCAACCCCTAAGGGGGTAAAACAGGAGCGCTAAATTAGTATGACACTTTGCCGTTTTTGAAGTTTAAGGCATAAAAATTGGTATTAGGCCTTCCAGTTAAAAATAAAAAGTCACGTATTTCAGGGTTTTTGGAAATTCCACCCCCAAGGGCGAAAAATAGGGGATGTAAGTTTGTATGGAAAATGTGTCAATTTTAAAGTTAAACGCATGAAAATTGGTATTTGGCCTTTTAGTTAAAAATTAAAAATATATATTTCAGGATTTTTGGGAATTCCACCCCTTAGGGCGTAAAATAGGGTATGTAAGTTTGTATGAAAATGCGACTTTTTTGAAGTTAAACCTATGAAAATTGGTATTTGGCCTTTCAGTTAAAAATAAAAATATGTATTCCAGGATTTTTGGAAATTCCACCCCTAAGGACAACTAAAATAGGGGATGTAAGTTTGTATGAAAATCTGTTTTTTGTTTTGGAGTAAACGCATGTAATGTATTTGGTCTTTTAGTTAAAAATAAAGCAATCCAGGGAATAATTTGTTGATAAAAAAAAGGTAATCCAAAACTGATTCAACAAATCGACACCAACAATTTACGCAAACTCAAATTTTAGAGAAATTCTTTTCTTTGCCAAGTTGCTTAAAATGTCGTGGTCGTTGTTGTCTAAGTAAAGGTTTTATAAGATTTGTAACTTCTGTTTTTTTTGGTAATTTTTATAACAAACCAAAAAAGCGACATTTAATATTTTATATTCGAGTTAGCGTAGCATAAATTGTTCGTGTCGAGATGATCGCACCCAAAAAATATCATCTTAATTTTACTGATCTACAAGTTCACAATTTTGTATCTAGATGGCGGTAATATCGTTTCAGATCATGGAACTTATTTGATATATCGGTTAAAATAAATAAATAATATTATTAAAAAATAAATGCTTGAAATAAAAGGTAGTCCAAAACTGAATTAATAGATGATCACCTAAATCTCACCCAAAAACTATATATGCACACATCTTAATTTTACCGCTTTACAAGTTTATATTTTTGTAATTGATTGCGTAATCATCGTTTTAGATCGTGCTATGGTTTCGTTCACAAAATTTTATATAAGACCTATCAATGCCGTGGTCGCAACCTAATCTAATGGGAGTTACCTTTGTAATTAATGCATCGTTGATTATTATTTTACTTTATTTGACTTACTGACTGTACCTACTTTACAATTGATATGTATTCTTTGATTTCTTTGTTTGATGATATCGGGTCGTTTTTTTAAATAACAGTAGCAAAGTAGTTTTTAGTTTATTTCTTAGTTAGGTTATTTATAGGTTAGGTGTTCTTAAATTTATATCGCTTATTTGTTTTTAATGTTAATTTTTTTAGATTAAGCTAGAAGTATGTAGTTACATTGGCCATCATTCGAAATTGTCGCGGACGAAGTCGTGGGCACCAGCTAGTACCTAATAAAATATATATATATTTATATAAATAATAAACTACATAAAACCAACATATCTATTATATACATAAATTAAAGAGATAAGAAGTGATTCTTGTTCTGTTCTTGAAAATATTCAACGACGAGCTATCAGTCTTTTTGGAAGCCTCAACAACAGTTGCATCTCATTTAAGTGTTCACTCTCACACTCCTTTCTCACTTATTTTGAAGCTATAATGTTATATACTTTGTTTAGAATACACGTTCTATCGAACATCAAATTTGAAAAGTTACTGCAGATTCAGCTGCGAGAATTTCTATGGGCTGTGTCAATTTGTAAATTTCACCTTCATCATTGATTAACTTTTATCTAACGAATTCAGTCGGGATCGGCCACTCACCGTGCCCTTAAAAAATAGAGACATTCAGAAAACTAAATTACTTTGGTCATCATCATTGAGCCCTGACCCATCTAAAGTGAGCGAGGAGTATGTGTGGCTAACGGTAAAGAATATCGCTACCCCATCTCATCCTATTTAAACGGACCAGGGGCTCTACCGGCTAAGTCGCTGAACATCGATTTCTTAAATGGCATTCGAATAAATAATGGATAAAAAGAATTAATCAATCGTTAGATCGGCTTCAAAGTTGCCAATCGACTCCGGATCATTTATGACATCACATGTGCTTATGGAAGCCGATTTAACGATTGATTAAGTAATTTTTAACCATTATTTATTTGAATGCGATTTAAGAAATCGATGTTCGGCGACTTAGCCGGTAGAGACCCAGTTGGCGTGGTTGGTAGATACTTGCCTTTCAAGCCGCAGGTCGTGGGTTCGATTCCCACCCAGGACAGATATTTGTGTGGATGTCTGTTAGTCTAAGGGTATATTATCTATGTAAGTATGTATTTACAAAAGAATAGTAGTATATGTATATAGTAGTCGTGGGTTCGAGTCCCGCGCCGGACAACTATTTGTGTGACCCATAAATAGTTGTTCTGAGTCTGGATGTTATTTGTGTCCGTCTATTATATGTTTGTAAAGTACCCCGCAACACAGGGATTAAATTCCCTACTGCAGGCGTTGTCTTTAAAAAAAAAAAAAAAAAAAAAGTATATGTCGATCAAGTTCCTTTCTCAAATCTCAATCAGGTCATTTCTTGTCTATTGTAGTGATTTTGGAGATGTATATGTAGTGTCCCTAGGATTAGGAATTTTCAATTAATTAGTAGAGACGGGCTCGTTGGCGTGGTTGGTAATTGCTTGCCTTTTACGCCGCAGGTCGTGCGTTCGATTCCAACCCAGGACAAATATTTGTGTGCATGAACAAGTGTGTTTATCCCGAGTGTGGGTGTAATTATCCATAGTATGTATTTACAAAAGAAAAGTAGTATATGTATTATATAGTGTATCAGTTATCTGGTTTCCATAGTACAAGTTCTGATTAGTTTGGGATCAAATGGCCGTGTGTGAATAATGTTCCAGGATATTGTTATCCCGTGGGGGAGTTGAAGTCATCCCGAGGACGTATCTACCAGATAACGAGTAGCAGTATCTCTCTGAGTACTATGACCAACGTACTGCGATCGCCAACTGCGATAAAGGCATATCCCTCCAAATTATGGTCACAACTCCATTGAGGAAATCGTATGATGATGATGAGTATAATAATAAATATATGGGACTTATCGTACAGCTACATCTAGCGGAAACTAGACGAAGCTTGTACTATGGATACTAGACAACGCACAACGGATAGAATACTCTTTACTTACTTACTAGATACCTACTTTATAGATTTTAAATATAAATATATATGTATGTTGGTCTTTTCCTTGACTAGCCTATTGGTTTAGTGGTTAGTCATCCAGCCCATGGGTCGTGCGTTCGATTCCTACCCGGGACCAATCTTTGTGGGATGAGCACAATTACTTGTTCTGTATCTGGGTGTTAATTTATCTCTAACATCTATGAATTTACAAATATATACGTGTTTTTATCAGTTATCTGGTTGCCATAGTATAAGCTCTGCCTAGTTTGGGGTTAGATGGCAGTGTGTTATCTGTCCTAAGATACTTTTATTAGTTTTAGCTTTTTTTTGGCTGGCCTGTTCCGGTTATTCTTCGATAGGGCTGAGTCAATATGACGGTATTATTGGCAGATAACCATTGTTATATATATGGCCTTTGCGTCTGTTACAGACGATTTACGGCGCATTGTCTGAGAGACATTTCTTTTCGTGGCTAAACAAACCGATGCGAGAGCGACATAGCCTGCCGCAGGTCTGACAAGAGAAGTTTGCGGTGGTTGGTGCCGAGCCGAGCTTTCATGTCGCTTCTGTCTCTTATCAGCAAGTATATAGCATACTAGCTTTCGTATAAAATATTGGGCCATTTTAAACTTATTTTCGTATCGCTTTTACAAGGGCGAAGTTGTGAGTGATAGGTATCTATTAATATAAATTGACGGTCACCGTAGCCTAGTTGGTAGTGCTCCTGCCTACGAAGCTGGTGGTGCTGGGTTCGAATCCCGGTAAGTGCAAATATTTGTGTGATGAGCACGAATATTTGTTTCTGAGTCATTGATATTTTCTATGTATTTTAAGTATTTATCTATCTATATACGTATGTTTATCGTCGCCTGGTACCCATAGTACAAGCTTTGCTTAGTTTGGGGCTAGGAAGATCTGTGTGACATTGTCCCTAGATATTATTATTATTCCAGATTATTTATTTAAAGTTCTTATTTTTTACATATTTATATCTATAAAATTGAAATAAAAAAGAAAACAATAATAAGTATATAAATAAATATGAAAAAAATAGAGGTCCTCCAGCGGCGAGGTTTGACGCCCTAGGCGGCCGGTGGTCAGGGCGACAGAGTAAGGAACCTTCTCACAATGCGTGCCGTTCCCATTATTGCCGCCTTTTGTATCCGACCCTGGACCCAGTGATCTAGCGAAAGCCTCTTAAGATGTTAGCCTCTTATTATTATTATTATTATTATTATTACGAGTGACAGCTATCTATTAATATAAAAGTATACAGTTCGTGTCTGTGGTTTAATGTTCAACAAGATAAGAGTCAGAGTCAGAGTAAAAAGTGCGAGGCAGACTTAGTATGACATGAGAATCTTGAAGAAGCAAACTTATCCTTTTTTAAAGGCCGGCAACGCATCGACCCCCTGGTGTTGTGATGTGACCCACTTGCTCGTTTACCTTTTATTTTATTTAATAAATTAATGCATTTAAAATAGTACCAATTAATGGCCAAGGCATTTTCTGCCAGTCAACCTTAGGGTGGTGCAGAGATAGCAAGGTAGGTGCACGGATCATACAACTATCAGAAAGTAAGAATGCGGGGGCTATACTAAAAGATTTCTCATAATAGTAAGTACTGGACTACGTAATACTATATACTATTAATACAATACTACATTAAAAAAATCGTCATTAGAATAAAAAAAAAACTACCGATGTAATAAGCAAAATCAAAAATCTCAAATGGCGATGGGCTGGTCACCTGGTAAGAGGACACGACAAATGGAGCAAAAGGGTCACATGGTGGTACCCAAAGGAAGGCAAAAGGAAAAGAGGCCGACCACAGAAAAGGTGGGATGATGACGTTAGACAAGTAGCAGGAGTCACATGGAACAGAGTGGCTCAAGAAAGAAAGGAATGGAAAAGGTTGGAGGAGGCCTTTGCCGATTGGCAAACAGATCTTGGAAAGATAACCAAGCAACAAATACTAGTTTAAATTTAATCATATCTATTAAGTTTAAGATTTTAATGCTAGTCCTTTACATAAGTTTAAAAATTTATTGTACTAAGAGATCTGAATAAAGGCTATATTATTTATATTATTATTACATTATAAAATACCATAATTTACAATACTATACTATACAGGCTGGCCGAGGAGTTGCCGTTAAACGCAAAATTTAGGTACTTTATGATGAGGAGTATCCGAATCACCCCCATGTATGTTCTATGATTTTGTTTAGTTTTTGAGATAGAAGGTTTTCGATTTTTTTCTCGTTCTGTTGAACATTTCTGGTTCTTTTTTTTGTGATAACTAATTAGCATAGTTTAACCTAACACCTTAAAAAGTATGGTTTATCTAATCATTGCAGAACTGACTTAGAATTGGTTCGAACGTTCAAAATTAGGGTTTGAGCTCAGGACTCATAAATTTTCAAAGTAACAAAAAAAATTGGTGTGAAGATGGTGATTCGGATACTCCTCATCATAAACTATCTAAATTTTGCGTTTGAACGTCAACTCCTCGGCCACTCTATACATACTAAATCTATTTTACAAACAAAAGGGGTTTTCTATTTTTCTAGGCAGATCCTCCTGTCCCAAATAGTAAGTTCATTGCCCTATGCCAACATCTAGAAAATTTCACAAAATATATTCTCATTTAATTCAAACTTATTTTTCATTTAATCAACATACTATGAAAAACATTTATTTGTTTTTTGCTAACACGAAATGTTTGTTGGAATATTATTTGAGCCTAGGCTCCAACTAGGCATAGTAAAAATGCTTGTCACGGATCAATAAAAAGTAATAATTTAGCACCCCTTGTAGTAAGTTTACAGTGATAAGCGGAGCGAGATTTCCACTACTGAAAATAAGCCTTATCAAAAGATCTGAAAGACTATTGAAACGAGTTCAGAAACAGTATAGATAGATACACTTTATTGCACAAACTATAAAAACATTTTACAGAATAAAACTTAATATTTAAATAATGTACAATTGGCGGTCTTATCGCATAATAGCGATTTCTTCCAGACAACCGTAGGATGGACTAGCATAATTGAAAATGACAGGCAGCTGATAGTGTACCGTCGTCAGTTCTACAGAGTGTAGTGTCCTAACCTAAAAATAAATATACTACATAGATTAATGTACTTACATACATTCATATTCATACGTAAACACATATAATAAACTAATAAATATTTCATAATTGCATAAATAAATAAATAAATTTTATATTAAAAATAGAAACGGAAATTAAATAAATTGTCAATTAGCAGGACTAATCTAACTATTAACGTAAATAGTGGTTTTTCACCATATTTTTAAACGATGTTATATTTTGAGCACGTAGTATTGGCACTGGTAGTGCATTCCACAGTCGAATTGCTTGTACAGTAAAAGACTTATCTAGGAAGTCTGTATAGTGCACCGGCATTGTAAGCTTAAAATTTTCTGATGGTCTCAAAGACCTCAAATGTGAATCACGTAGGAATTCAAATCGTTCCTTAAGGTAGTGGGGGCTAGCGGGATTGAACAAAATATTGTAAAGTATGGATAGAATGTGAGTATTTAGGCGGAGTCTTATGGGAAGCCACTTGAGTTTTTTACGAAATTCGGATACATATATTTTTGAAGACCAAATATGAATGAACAGTATGAAATTTAACAAAATCAATATTTGTACGAGCTAAATAGATTTTTAGAGTCTATTGCTCCTGATTCTACACGTGCTCCTTGTGGGCTAAATATACTCAAAAATCTTACAACGTTCAGGGTGCTGTTGAGTCTGCCACGTACCTGTACTGCATCGGGCATGTTTGCTGAAGTGGACTGTTTCTACGCCACAATGCGCAATGTTGAGCAGGATGCGTGGCCACTCTATCAGCATTCTGGCCATGATCGCAGGCAGATTTGACTGCCTATACATGAATCACTGCTGCACTATTTCTCACGAATGGGGCATTCATGTATTCCAGTAAACACCAATTTCTGTTCTCCTTAGGTATATTTTTACTAACATAGAATAAGTCTTATGTATTACTAACAATTTTGAGTCATTGATTACTTGAATAAAGAACTTTTGTTATTATACTAGCTGTGCGCCGCGGTTTTCCCCGCGTTAAATTTTATAAATTATAGCTGTGCCCCGCGGATTTCTCCACACCCGTAGGTGATAGTGTGATAATATGTACCCTATATGTTGACCCGAGCTCTTAGTAATATTCTTGCAATATTTGAAGTAAATCCATGCAGTACTATTTGAGTTTAGCCCGGACATACATACAGACAAACAGACAAAAATTCTAAAAACTATATTTGTGTTTGAGGGTGTGCGTTAATTACGTTACATGTTGTATATATATATATATATATATATATATATATATATATATATATATATATATATACAATATCCTTTGGACATTATTCACAATATTTTTAAGTCGGTTAAAAGGCTGTAATAGAGTTACACTTAGTATATAGTTTTAATTTAAAAGCGGCCAACAATTGACAACTTCCAATATATATATATATATATATTTATTGTTTGTTTTGCTATTTTACCCCCGATATTGGTAGGAGATGTTACACAGCTAAACATATT